>JAWHQI010000058.1:8957500-11656671 GCA_033032865.1 Dactylorhiza incarnata | reverse complement strand
ATTGCGATCTTTGTCTTTGATATGATTGCATGATCATCACTTTCTTGACTTACAAATCAAACTTGCTCATTATAAGAAAATCACCAAATCATAAGTCTAGAAGGAATAGAATTCACATACATCATGATGATTTAACATATATTCTATGCAAAATTCTCTATAATCATAAATCATAATTTATGTTCTATCAAGAAATATCTCAAATCAATAATGTCTATCACCTAGGAATTATGAATCTTATGATAAAATTTTGAATTATGTTTTTCTTTCTATTATTTGGTGTATTGATTTGCTTTGCTATTGATTGCATGTATCTCACATATATGTAGACTCTAGAATCAACTTTCTAATAATAAGAATAAATCAAACTAAATCATCACTTTATTCTAGATCTATAATTCGAAACTCTATTTTGGAATACATGCAATATTAATGTTAATTCTTATGACGTGACATTAAACCCAAAACTCATCATACTAGCATTATCACTTATTGAATATTAGTAATTGTGCTAGTTATCTCATATCGTCATCTCATAAAAGTAGAAAAACTATGCGGCTATATATAACTCTTCACATTAAACAAAACCCATAGTTTATAAATCAACCCATAGTTTAAAAGCATAGGTTGTCCAAAGATTACTCACCTATGACTTCATATCTCACAATAGCGGGGGCGTAGGGTTGTATGCATTAGAGATTTAACCTCTAAGTCATGTCTTGCCGTTAACCAGGGAGGGTTCCAGTGAGGCCTTGCGAGGCACTAAGGGGAAAGAGTGTTAGGTTGAGCGTTCTCTAGTGTGTGCATATGGGATTAACACCCCAACCTACGGCATGTGTGCAGTTCCTCATGCCCATCCGTCACTTAGTACGGGGCTAGGGTGTAGACATTTAGTCAGGGTAGTTTTTAACCTTAGGACATACTTATATTACTCACTGCATGGACATTTTATTTACTTATCACTTTAATCATGCATATTTTGGGTTGTTCAAAATATGTCCTCTTGTGTTTTGCATAATTTATTAATTTTTGTGCTTAAATAATTTTGTAAAACTCCAGTGTTTGAGAAAGCCAAAATTTCATGCAAATTTGATCCATCTAGAGATCTCCAAAAATTCTGAAATTTCTGTATGACACTACTATAAGGACACTTATTCAAGATCAAAAAGTAAAAATTTAAAATTCACAAAAAATCAAGCACTGTTTGCCGCGCTAGCGCTAGCGCCGACGCTAGTGTGAGTGTTTGAATTTTGTGTTTTTCAAAATTTCTAAAAATCTACAAAAATATTTTAGTTCATATTTACTACTTTAATTTTGTACTTTTGACTTTTGTTATTTTTGTTTTGTTTATTTTATGGAAAATCAACTACAAAATTTCAAAATTCAAAAATACAAAAATATGTTTTTGTGGTTTTCTATTTTTTTCCTTTCATTAAAATTTTTCAAAATAAAAACTGTATGATCTTTATTACTAATATCAAACATGTATGAATTCTATTATTTAGAATTATCTACAATGTTAAAACTTGTTTCTTCATATTACTATGAACATTGTTTTGTTTTATCATGCTTTGATATATCTATTTAAAGTGCATCAATTGTATTTAAAAATATGTGTAGAACCAAGCTTAGCATGCCTCTAAGTATGAGTATGTAACATCCCTAATCCTACTAGACCCCATGATGATTTACTCTAGAAGGGGGGAGGTGAATAGAGTATAAAAATGTTTTAACTTATTTTATAGCGAAATTAAAATAGTGATATGTATATGTGTAACAGAGTGAGTATAAAAGCTAAACAAATATAATAAACACAACACAGATAGTACAGAAAGAAAAACGGCTACTTTCTCGAGAGAAGATAATGGAAAGGAATAATAAAAGGAAAGATCAAATCTTGACTTATCTGATAAATGAATAAGTATTGAATAGACCCGTTGCTGAATAGTCGATCTGAGTCCACAGAAGATTGAAAACTGATCCTTCAGAAATTTGTCAAGCTGGAGAATAAAATTCGTCGAGCTAAGAGCTGAGTTCGTCGAACTGAAAGCTGAGTTCGTCGAACTGAAAGCTGAGTTCGTCGAACTGAATTAATTCATCGAACACAAAGTTGAGTTCGTTGAACTGAATCTGGAGTTCGTCGAACTGAATTAATTCGTCGAACACAAAGCTGAGTTCATCGAACTGAAAGCTGGAGTTCGTAGAACTGAATTAATTCGTCGAACACAAAGTTGAGTTCGTCGAACTGAATCTGGAGTTCGTCGAACTGAGAGAAAATCTACTGAACTTGCTGGAAGACTGAATTCGTCAAGCTGAAGAGCAAGTTCGTCTAACTGAAGCATGACGTTCGTCGAACGCAAAACGGATTTCGTCGAACGCAGATTGAAGTTCGTCGAACACAGAAACTTGAAATTTTTCCTAAGTTCTAGCTACTCAGACATACATAGACCTTGACCCTTAGACTATACAATGGGGTCAACTTGAGTCCTAGTCATCTTTAGTCATCAAAGCCCAAATCAACCCAAAAGTCAACCATGGACAACATAAAGCTTTAAGGGAGGAATTGAAAGACCAAATGAAATCCAACTGAACCAAGGCCCCACCTTATGCCTAATCAACATGGCACAAGCCTATTGGCACCCCACATTTAAATTTGGAGAAAAATGATGATCATGGGGGGGGGGGGGGGGCAAAAATGCCATTTTTTCCAAAAAGCTTAAAGGGAAAAATGATGTGAAGTGAAGGAGCTTCCATGGCCCCCCCCCCCACCTCAGCCCAAGCCCCCCCCCAGCCGAATTCCCCAGCCCATGAGTAGTCTTTTCAGGCATGAGAGCCGCTCAAACAGTAGCATAGGGGAGGTACAAGCCATGGCCGAACATCCCCCTTCCATCCTCCCTATACAACCACTTTCCCCCTCATCTGTACTTTCCATCATCTTCAGAAGGTCCTAAGGAGTCGAGCTAGCCTCCTGGAGCAGAGATTTTGGTGGAGAATCGGCAGATCAGGCAAGCTCGCCGGAGACGGAGAAGTCCATGGCCGCACACCAGAGCACACGCCACCGAGCCACGATCGAGGTCCGTTTCTCCCCCTCTCCCTCTGTGCTAGCATCTAGAACCACGTAGGAGAGAAATCGGGCTCAATTGAGCCCGATCCCATATGAGGAAGAGGAAGATTTTCCGAGCTTTTCTCCTAGCTCGGGATCGCCGGAGGAGCTATCTACGGCAGCCGTGACACCGCCCGGCGGTAGCCACCACCTCAACGAAGGTGGTGGAGGTGGTGGCCCTCAGGTGGCTGGGAAATGAAGGTAGAAGTCGGCTCAACTGGGAGTACTGCTGGTCGTCGGCTGGAGAAAGGAGACGAAATTAAGACCCTTGATTTCAGGTGATGGCTATATGTAGACCAGTATTTATATATTTTAATTAAATCTCACACTTTATACATAAGATTAAACTCAATATTTGGGCTACTTAGAGGCTGTTTTAGGCAAAAGTGCCAGAGACAACTTTTTTAGGCCTTGCTCTCTAATTTCCATAGGGCTTTGAATCACCCCATTTGGTGACATACAGTCCCTTGTAGGTCTATTCTATTGAGACATGTACAAAAGGGTGTTCAGACCTTATTTTGTAGATCTAGGCTTCATACCTACATGGATGAGTCTAATATTTTAGCCATAGTTGTAAATATTATAGATTCATCCCCTGCTCAAAAATTAAAATTTTAGGGCAACATTTTTTTTATGATTTTATGTTAAATGTGATATTTCATATTAATGAAATATTTATGGTTAAATATATGCAAAGTGACCCAAATCTTGGGTGGTATAAGGGTTAGACCCTATTGAGTAACATGTCAAAATTTGGGACAATTTGACCCACTTTAAATCATATTTTCTCATATTCATAGGAATGTGATGTATGGAGGGGTGGTGTGCACATAGCACATTTGTGTATTTTTATGATCTCATCACTTATGGATGTAGTAGGCTCATGAAATTTTGGTAACACACCTATCATAGAGAATAGTATCATCCTTAGAAATATTAGGATTTTTGGAAAGAAAAATCTTAAATATTTGGACAATAATGAATGTCACATAAATATATTAACCAAATAAAAGTGGTCAATCAACCTAGGAAAAATCTAATTTTCTGTCAAATGATATCATAGGATGTTATACATCTCTGAAAATTTTGTTGGAATTTTTGGAATTAATTTTCTTGGACATTTGTGAATAATGAATTTTGTCACAAAGTGTATTAATGGAATAAACATCACCTAAAACCTAGGGAAAAATCCAATACTCTGACACATGATAGTTTATCTTGAAATACAACTCTGGAAATTTTGGTAGAATTTTTAGAAGTCATTTACATTGATAATTTCCAAAAATACCCTTTGGCACACTTATGTATTAATGGAATTCACATGACTAATATTATCTGGAAAATTCTAAAAATCTGGCTAGCCTCTATTTTGATCATCAACAGTATATGGTAATTTTTATAGAATTTTTGGAGCAATTATTTCAGTACTTACTGTGTAATGTGTCCAATTGATTTAAAAGTTTGAATATTTAAATAGTGGTCTTAAACATTATGAAAAATTAGGAAATTCAGCCATCCATGATATTTATACAATATATGTCACTGATAATTTATTGAGAGCATTTTGACTTCAGAACATTATACTTCATGTGTAAAGTGAGGTGTGCATAATCATTAAAGTATTTTTATAAATGGCCAAATTAGTTAAGAAAATTATGAATTTTTGATTATATTGTTATTATGTCATTTTTGATCTATGATAAAAATCTTAAGTCATTTGGTCATGTTTTGGTGATGTTCACATTAATGAGATTCAAATTAGCCCAACGTAGAGTTGGTCTGCGTTTAGCAAAAACTTGGGTAGTATCTAAGCTAGTCAAAACATGTGGGAATGGAATGAAATTTGGAGCATAACATTAGGGCATATATAACTACAGTCCACATAAGTGGTAGACTAATTGGAGAAAGTCTTCCCCGTGGGGAATAATGAACGGAAGTACGTCTCGGTGAACAATTGAAGTAAATTTGGGGGCTTTCTAATCATAGAACTTATAGTGACATTTAGACAGTTAAGGTGACAATGAAGCATTCAAGGTTAGATATGAGTGTTTAAATGAACACCTAAGGATTTGCACCACGCATTAGTAAAAGGTTGTCAGTTACCTAAAAGAAACCTAAATCGTACTTAAATAGTATAGAGCAACCATGGGGGTAACCTAACAAGGGTAGTTACCAATAAGAATAAATATTCTGAGAAAGGAAGGTCTGGGATATCACCCCAGAATACCATCTAGTACCGCCTAGCTACGAGCCCTTCACCGGGTAGACCTCGGAAAGTCCAGAATTCACCTTAAATTGATTTGGTCGCCTAGGTAACAACCAAGAGTAATTCCTAAACAAGTTAAATTGAGAAGAGTAATCCTCATCCGATTAGGAGGGACGGAAAGGTTCAAGATTGATTAGTCCTACGAGCTGGTGGCTCAGGAATTGTAACGAACCTTGCATGTGCATAAACTAGTGGCGGGTTTTCGGTACGGGTCAATTTGTCACACCAATGGAGGTACGTTGATCTTGGCGGGGTGAGGTGAGTTAGAGGGCCAGTAGACTACTTTACTGCGGTCTAGCAAACAATCCCTAGTAACCCACCCCCGACCATAAAAGACTGGCGGGATGTCAGCAAGAGTACGCAAAAGCTCACGGAAGTGCACCTAGGACGTGTACAACAGCGTACAAAAGGTCTAGGTCTGGTAGTGTGTATACCCACCTAGAAGTGGAGTGCCCGATCCACTGATTCCATTGCCACGGCGGAAGTTCCTGAGAGGCTGGCTACCTCCGAAAAGTGGAAACTATAGGTCTGTGCGCGCAAAGTCGTGTGAGTGAGTTGCACTGTATGAACATAACATAACATATCATAACATTCATAATATCATAATGTCATACACATTTGCAGACCCTTATCATATAAATTAGTATGAGCTCTTTTATATGATAAGTTATAATTCCGGAAATCTTAACTTATAAGTTTGTATGGGCATTCATATAAGTTAAGATACTCTAGATGATGGTGTGATAGATTTACCTATTACTTCAATTGCGCCACATTTATTTATTTACTGCTCATTACTTACATGTCACTGCTGTCTTACTTACTGCATTTATTACATGTTGTTCTTGTTCTCACTACTCACTTGTCCTTTATACTGTTAGTACTATCCATGTCACTTGTATTTATTTTTACCCCTTGATGTCCTCCGCTTCGTCCTCCCGCTCGGTACCTAGGAGTCATGGGGGGAGGCAGGGACAAAATGGCTTAGTCTTTTTGACCAACGGTCAGATGTGGCCGTAACACCAGGAGATCGAGGAGCAGGAGTCGCAGTACGTCAGGCAGGACGTGACGGCAGACCATGAGGAGCAGATGCCGCGCATCACTACTACCACACGACGACAGGTTGGAGAGTATTTTGAGTTGCTTCCGCATAGTGTAGTGTGTGAGAGTGCTATGTTACCAGTATTTCCAAACTAGCCGGCAGGAGCGGCGTCGAGCGGTGATGACTAACCCGTGAGTTGGTGTCACCGCAAGACGGCGGTCCTGAGCGTAAGATCCAGGAACTCTCCAGTAAGGAGGAGGGGGATCTTACAAATGATATAACTTGACAATAAACATAACAGAAAGAAGTCCACAAAACACTGGGCCGCCCTGATCGAGCATTAGTGTGAGGACAAACTATGCAGCAGAAGCAATGGTGTGCCCAAGTGTGAGATCACATGTATAGTCCATCTAAACAATGAGTTAGGCCAATTCTAATAAACTTCCTTACATTTGTGTAGCCCCCAAGGAGTACCGGCCCACGAGATACTGCTCCTTTCCCTCTGGCTGCCACTCCCTTCCAGCAGTCAGAGCTTGGTCAGACATTGACGGCTATCCTAGAGGCCTTTAAGGCAAAGTAGGTTCCGGCCTCTCAGCCGAACCAGGGATCTAACTAGCTGAGCGCATTCAAGAGCGTCCCCTCCGATGTATCATGGGACAAAGACTGCGGTCAAGATGGAGGAGTGCCTGGATACCATTCAGGAGATGCTCACAGGCATCAACTTCCCGGTTAGCACGACAGTCTCTTTGGCGACAACTGCTTTGGATTCCCATGCCAAGAGATGGTGGAAGTCCGTGATAGATTCCACTTATGCGAATCGGGATTACTCGGAGATTACTTGGGAGGAGTTTAACACCACTTTTCTGGAGCACTTTGTGATAGTGACGGGCAGGGATGAGTTGGAGGAGAGGTTTTTGAACCTCAGACAGGGGAGCCGGTCGGTGATAGAGTACCAGAGGAAGTTCTCACATCTGGCTAGATTTGCGGGGATGCACTCACTGGACGACAGAGGTCCAAGGCAGGAGCAAGTGTATGCTCTGGATTTAGCCCAGGAGAGGAACCCCGAGGAAGTCATCACAGGTACTTTAATGTCTTCTATTCAATTATATAGTACCTGGCAAACGTTAGTTTTATTAGACTTATAACCCAAACAACAAAACCACCCCAGGTATAGTGTTTGTCTATGGAAAACCTGCTTACACATTATTCGACACGGGTGCTTCACACTCGTTCGTATCGGAGGAGTTCGTGCACGACCTGGATTAAGTCCAGCATTTTGAGGGCATCCATCGGAAGGTGAGACTACCAGACAGGTCAGAGATAGAGGCGTGCACAAAGTGAAACATGGTGGTAGAGATTGGAGGGAAGACATTTGAGGCACCGACAACCCTCCTGAAGATACCAGACTTTGATCTGATCTTGGGCATGAATTGGCTACACGGAAACCAGGCCAGGATTGACTGCCCAACAAGGAAGGATTTCAAATATACACATACGCATCCTATCAGGGGATGGGTGCGGTATTGATGTAGCATGGACATGTCATAGCATATTCATCGAGGAAGTTGAAGAAGCATGAGAAGAACTACCCAGTACATGATTTAGAGCTCGGGGCCGTGATCTTCGCCTTGAAGATATGGAGGCACTACCTTTATGGGGTTCATTGTGAGATCTTTTCAGATCACAAAAACCTCAAGTATATAGATACTCAGAAGGACCTGAACCTACGCCAGCGGAGGTGGCTAGAGTTCCTATGCGATTACAACTACACTATGAATTATCACCCGGGAAAGGAAAACACGGTGGCGGATGCCTTGAGTAGGAGAGCCGGTATATCTGGCCGGAGCCCTGAGTGATGGCTATGGAGATGGTGAAGATGTTGGAGGACATGGAGATCACTTTGGTATCCGGGCCGAGCCTGAGGCCTATAGAGAGTATCTAGTTGCCTTGAGCATTACTTGTGATATCCGAGACCGCATCAGGGCACAACAGAGACATGATGCAACACTGGAGACGGTATTTAGAGCCCTAGGAGAGGGCAGCTCAGGAGACTACTCATTTTGGGATGACCTCGTTCATTTCCGGGGTCGTATATACATACCCGCAGGGGGAGGGATCCAGGAGGACATACTCAGGGAGGCACATTGCACTCGGTACTCAGTGTTGTTAGAAAGCGAGACCGTCCTCCACCCGAAGGCGCTCTCCCGACCGGCCCACAAACCAGGGCATGCAGCCCACCGCTCCAACCCATCTCCGCACCCGATCACATCGTGCGATCCTCCCGGCATGCGGCGGGGTGTTGAGGCCAGTGATCGAGCCCTCAACCTCCTTTCATAAGAGGGTCCTAAGAACTGTTAGAAAGTGATACCGGCCTCCACCCGAAGGCGCTCTCCCGGCCGGCCCACAAATAGGGCATGCAGCCCACCGCTCCAACCCCTCTCTGCACCCGATCACATCGTGCGATCCTCCCGGCATGCGGCGGGTTGTTGAGGCCAGGGATCGAGCCCTCGACCTCCATTCCATAAGAGGGGTACGAAACCCCTCCTATCACCCAACTGTGCTGCAGCACAGTTGGGTGATAGGAGGGGTTTCGTACCCCTATTATGGAAAGGAGGCCGGTCTCGCTTTCTAACAAAAACCGGTTTTTGTTAGAAAGCGAGACCGACCTCCACCCGAAGGCGCTCTCCCGGCCGGCCCACAAACCAGGGCATGCAACCCACCGCTCCAACCCATCTCTGCACCCGATCACATCGTGCGATCCTCCCAGCATGCGGCGGGTTGTTGAGGCCAGGGATCGAGCCCTCGACCTCCTTTCTGTAAGAGGGGTACGAAACCCCTCCTATCACCCATCTGTGCTGCAGCGCAGTTGGGTATAAGAGGTGTTCTTAGGACCCTCTTATGAAAGGAGGTCGAGGGCTCGTTACCTGGCCTCAACACCCCGCCGCATGCAGGGAGGATCGCACGATTCGATCGGGTGCAGAGATGGGTTGGAGCGGTGGGCTGCATGCCCTGGTTTGTTGGGCCGGCCGGGATAGCGCCTTCGGGTGGAGGCCGGTCTCGCTTTCTAACATCCATAAGAGGGGTACGAAACCCCTCCTATCACCCAGCTGCACTGTAGCGCAGTTGGGTGATAGGAGGTGTTTCGTACCCCTCTTATGGAAAGGAGGTCGAAGGATCGATCCCTGGCCTCAACAACCCGCCGCATGCCGGGAGGATCGCAAGATGCGATCGGGTGCGGAGATGGGTTGGAGGGGTGGGCTGCATGCCCTGGTTTGTGGGCCGACCAGGATAGCGCCTTCGGGTGGAGGCCGGTCTCGCTTTCTAACAAAAACCGGTTTTTGTTAGAAAGCGAGACCGGCCTCCACCCGAAGGCGCTCTCCCGGCCGGCCCACAAACCAGGGCATGTAGCCCACCGCTCCAACCCCTCTCCGCACCCAATCGCATCGTGCGATCCTCCCGGCATGCGGCGGGTTGTTGAGGCCAGGGATCGAGCCCTCGACCTCCTTTCCATAAGAGGGGTACGAAACCCCTCCTATCACCCAACTGCGCTGCAGCGCAGCTGGGTGATAGGAGGGGTTTTGTACCCCTCTTATGGAAAGTAGGCCGGTCTCGATTTCTAACAAGTGCACCCCAGGATCACCAAGATGACGGCGGACCTACGGAAGACTATGTACTGGCCTGGGATGAAGAGGGAGATCATAGTTTGGGTGACACATTGCGAGACCTGCCAGCAGGTGAAGGCAGAGTGCAAGAGCCCTGGAGGATTGCTACAGTCACTACCAGTCCCAGAGTGGAAGTTCGAAGACATAGCCATGGATTTTGTGCATGGGCTACCGCAGTCTCATTCTGGGCATGATTCCATCTGGGTCATTGTAGACAGGTTGACCAAGGTGGCCAGATTCATTCTGGTCCGGAAGGACACTTCAGTTGTTAACTTTGAGGTTGTTTGTAGAGCAGTTCGTCAGGTACCACGGCGTGCCCAGGACGATTGTCTCAGATAGGGATGATCGCTTTACTTCGAGGGAGTGGAGGGCAGTGCAGGCATATCTTGGGTCTCAGCTCACCTTTAGCACTGCTTTCCATCCACAGACCGATGGCCAAACAGAGCGCACCAACAGGACTATGGAGGACTTACTACGTTTATGCATTCTGGATACGGGAAAACCCTGGGAGAGGCTGTTACCACTTATAGAGTTTTCCTATAATAACAGCCACCAGACAAGCATTGGGATGGCACCATATGAGGCTCTGTATGGGAGGAAGTGTCGGACACCATTGTCTTGGGTCCAGGATGAGGATCCAAGGGCACTTGGATCAGAGTATATAGATGATACTAGGCCTGAAATTTAAAAACCGAAACCGCAAAAAATCGCAACACCGCACCGTTTTCGAACCGCACCGAACGGTGTGGTTGTGGTGCGGTGTTGATTATTGGAAAACCGCATGGTTTGCGGTGCGGTGCGGTTTTTACCTTGACAAAACCGAATAAACCGCACCGCACCGCAATGATTAAAATATTATATTATTTTTATTTTTATATCTTATAATATATCTTACAAATTAATTAATATATCTTATATTATATCGTATGATATATCTTATAATTATATAATATAATATATTAATATCCCTTAATTCAAGTATCTCCATATCTAAAGCTAACTGAGTATCGCACTACGCGACTACCGCCTCAGCCTGAATTGAACGGTGAACCCGTGGGTTGAACCACTGAAATAGTGAAATCGAACCAACACTCCAACAGACCCAACCCAACGCTTATTTTCATTTTTCATTCCTTCCTATTTTTTCATTCCTTTCTGCTTCTGCATGCTTGTTTGGCTTTCTACCCTAGCCCGACGGTCGATGACAACGCAATCACGCGAGTGAGCGTAGAATACCATGTGTTATTGAAGTGATGATACAGTCCTTGGAATACCATGTGTTAGAAAATTTTGAAGGGATGTCATTATTGGGTATAAAATGTAAATAGTTCATGTACTCTTTGATAAGTTTTAGTAAATGTGCAAAATCGAAACCGCACCGCAAAAACCGACTCCAAACCGCACCAATGCCAAACCGCACCGCACAGTTTGGATGCGGTGCGGTTTTGTAAAGTCCAAAACCGGCCCTATTCGGTGCGGTTGCGGTTTGGGCTCAAACCGCACCAAACCGCATCAGTTTCAGGCCTAGATGATACAGAAGCTGTGGTATGGATGATTCGCGACCGGATCTTGGAAGCTCAGAGCCGGCAGGCCAAGTATTATGATGCAAAGCATCGGAAGGTGGAGTTCCAGGTAGGAGACAGGGTTTTCTTGAAGATACGACCAGTGCATGGTGTCTCGCGGGTGCGAGGATAGAAGAAGCTCAGCCCACGATTTATGGGGCCTTATATGATCCTGGAGCGGATCGGCCCCTTGGCTTATAGGCTGGAGCTGCCACAGGAGTTAGCAAACCTGCACGACGTCTTCCACGTCTCCTCACTTCGGAGAGCCTTACTTCGGCTAGAGCAGTATATTACGACTACAGCAGGCCCGATAGCACCCGACCGATCAGTCCATCTGGAGCCCATCCGCATCCACGATACAGCTGTCCGAGTTCTGCAGAGGAAAAAGGTTCCTCTTGTCAAGGTGCTATGGTCCAATCATGGGCGAGATGAGCTCACATGGGAACCGAGGGACCTCATACAACAGCAATACCCTGGATTATTCACCTCAGGTATACCCTAAACATGACTTTATACACCTTATTCTCATCTTGTATAGAATTCGGTAGACCCGAGCTTAAATTTCGGGGACGAAATTATTATTTTTGTTTATTGGGATTTGTAACATCCCCAGTCCTACTAGACCCCATGATGATTGAAAGTGAGGTATTAGATCTTAGATTTACTCTAGAAGGGGGGTGAATAGAGTATTAAAATGTTTTAACTTATTTTATAGCGGAATTAAAATAGTGATATATATGTGTAACAAAGTGAGTATAAAAGCTAAACAAATATAATAAACACAGCACAACACAATACAGAAAGAAAAACGGTTACTTTCTCGAGAGAAGAGAATGGAAAGGAATACTAAAAGGAAAGATCAAATCTTGACTTATCTGATGAATGAATAGGTATTGAATAGATCCGTTGCTGAATAGTCGATCTGAGTTCAGAGAAGATTGATAACTGATCCTTCAGAAATTTGTTAAGCTGGAGAAGAAAATTCGTTGAGCTGAGAGCTGAGTTCTTCGAACTGAAAGCTTAGTTCGTCGAACTGAATTAATTCGTCGAACACAAAGCTGAGTTCGTCGAACTGAATCTGGAGTTCGTCAAACTGAATTAATTCATCGAACACAAAGCTGAGTTCTTCGAACTGAAAGCTGGAGTTCGTCGAACTGAATTAATTCGTCGAACACAAAGCTGAGTTCGTCGAACTGAATCTGGAGTTCGTCAAACTGAGATAAATTTGCTGAACTGGATGGAAGACTGAATTCGTCGAGCTGAAGAGCAAGTTCGTCGAACTGAAGCATGACGTTCGTCGAACGCAGAACGGATTTCGTCGAGCGCAGATTGAAGTTCGTCGAACACAGAAACTTGAAATTTTTCCTAAGTTCTAGCTACTCATACACACTTAGACCTTGACCCTTAGACTATACAATGGGGTTAACTTGAGTCCTAGTCAACTTTAGTCATCATAGACCAAATCAACCCAAAAGTCAACCATGGATAACATAAAGCTTTCAGGGAGGAATTGAAAGACCAAATGAAATCCAAGTGAACCAAGGCCCCACCTCATGCCTAATCAGCATGACACAAGCCTATTGGCACCCCACATTTAAATTTGGAGAGAAATGATGATCAGGGGGGGGGGGGGGGCAAAAATGCCATTTTTCCCAAAAAGCTTAAAGGGAAAAATGATGTGAAGTGAAGGAGCTTCCATGGCCCCCACCACCTCAGCCCAAGCCCCCCCCCCCAGCTGAATTCCCCAGCCCATGAACAGTCTTTTCAGGCATGGGAGCTGCTCAAACAATAGCATATGGGAGGTACAAGCCATGGCCGAACATCCCCCTTCCATCCTCCCTATACATCCACTTTCCCCCTCATCTAGCCTTTCCATCATCTTCAGAAGATCCTAAGGAGTCGAGCTAGCCTCCTGGAGTAGAGCTTTTGGTGGAGAATCGGCAGATCGGGCAAGCTCGCCGGAGACGGAGAAGTCCATGGCCGCGCGCCGGAGCACACGCCGCCGAGCCACAATCGAGGTCCATTTCTCCCCCTCTCCCTCTGTTCTAGCATCTAGAACCACCTAGGAGAAAATCAGGCTCAATTGAGCCTGATACCATGTAAGGAAGAGGAAGATTTTCTGATCTTTTCTCCTAGCTTGGGATCGCCGGAGGAGGTGGTGGCCGTGACACCGCCTGGTGGTAGCCACCACCTCAACGAAGGTGGTGGAGGTGGTGGCCGGCAGTGGTGGCCCTCAGGTGGCCGAGAAATGAAGGTAGAAGTTGGCCCAGCTGGGAGTAATGCTGGCCGTCGGCTGGATGAATGAGACAAAATCAAGACCCTTGATTTCAGGTGATGGCTATATGCAGACCAGTATTTATATATTTTAATTAAATATGTCACACTTTATACATAATATTAAACTCAGTATTTGGGCTACTTAGAAGTTGTTTTAGGCAAAAGTGCCAGAGACAACTTTTGTAGGCCATGCTCTCCACTTTCCATAGGGCTTTGAATCACCCCATTTGGTGACCTACAGTCCCTTGTAGGTCTATTCTACTGAGACATGTTCAAAAGGGTGTTCAGACCTTATTTTGTAGATCTAGACTTCATACATACATGGATGAGTCTAATATTTTAGCCATAGTTGTAAATAGTATAGATTCATCCCCTGCCCAAAAATCAAAATTTTAGGGCAATATTTTTCTATGATTTTATGTTAAATGTGATATTTCATATTAATGAAATATTTATGGTTAAATGTATGAAAGTGACCCAAATCTTGGGTGGTATAAGGGTTAGACCCAATTGAGTAACATGTCAAATTTGGGACCATTTGGCCCAGTTTAGATCATATTTTCTCATATTCATAGGAATGTGATATATGGAGGGGTGGTGTGCACATATCACATTTGTGTATTTTTATAATCTCATCACTTATGGCTGTAGTAGGCTCATGAAATTTTGGTAACACACCTATCATAGAGAAGGGTATCATCCTTAGAAATATTAGGATTTTTGGAAAGAAAAATCCTAAATATTTGGACAATAATGAATTTGTCATATAACTATTTTAATCAGATACAAGTGGTCAATCAACCTAGGAAAAATCTAATTTTCTGTCAAATGATATCTTATGATGTTATACATTTCTGTAAATTTTGTTGGAATTTTTGGAATTAATTTTCTTGGACATTTGTGAATAATGAATTTTGTCACAAAGTGTATTAATGGAATAAACATCATCTAAAACCTAGGGAAAAATCCAATACTCCGACATATGATAGTTTATCTTGAAATACAACTCTGGAAATTTTGGTAGAATTTTTAGAAGTCATTTACATTGATAATTACCAAAAATACCCTTCGACACACTTATGTATTAATGGAATTCACATGACTAATATTATCTGGAAAATTCTAACAATCTGGTTGGGCTCTATTTTGATCATCAACAGTATATGGTAATTTTTATAGAATTTTTGGAGCAATTATTTCAGTACTTACTGTGTACTGTGCCCAATTGATTTAAAAGTTTGAATATTTAAATAGTGGTCCTAAACATTATGAAAAATTAGGAAATTCAGCGAGCCATGATATTTATACAATATATGTCACTGATAATTTATTGAGAGTATTTTGACTTCAGAACATTATACTTTATGTGTAAAGTGAGGTGTGCATAATCATTAAAGTATTTTTATAAATGGCCAAATTAGTTGAGAAAATTATGAATTTTGACCATATTGTGATTAGGACATTTTTGATCTATGATAGAAATCTTAAGTCATTTGGTCATGTTTTGGTGATGTTCACATTAAGGAGATTCAAATTAGCCCAAGTAGAGTTGGTCTGCGTTTAGCAAAAACTTGGGGTAGTATCTAAGCTAGTCAAAACACGTGGGAATGGAATGAAATTTGGAGCATAACATTAGGGCATATATAACTACAATCCACATGAGTGGTAGATTAATTGGAGAAAGTCTTCCCCGTGTGGAATAATGAACTTAAGTACGTCTCGGTGAACAATTGAAGTAAATTTGGGGGCTTTCTAATCATAGAACTTATAGTGACATTTAGACAGTTAAGGTGACAATGAAGCATTCAAGGTTAGATATGAGTGTTTAAATGAACACCTAAGGATTTGCACCACGCATTAGTAAAAGGTCGTCAGTTACCTAAAAGAAAACTAAATCGTACTTAAATAGTATAGAGCAACCATGAGGGTAACCTTAACAAGGGTAGTTACCAATAAGAATAAATATTCTAAGAAAGGAAGGTCTGGGATATCACCCCAGAATACCATCTAGTACCGCTACGAGCCCTTCACCGGGTAGACCTCGGAAAGTCCAGAATTAACCTTAAATTGATTTGGTCGCCTATGTAACAACCATGAGTAATTCCTAAATAAGTTAAATTGAGAAGAGTAAACCTCGTCCGATTAGGAGGGACGGAACAGTTCAAGATTGATTAGTCCTACGAGATGGTGGCTCGGGAATTGTAACGAACCTTGCATGTGCATAAACTAGTGGCAGGTCTTCGGTACGTGTCCATTTGTCACACCAATGGCGGTACGTTGACCTTGGTGGGGTGAGGTGAGTTAGAGGGCCAGTAGGCTACTTTACTGTGGTCTAGCAAACAATCCCTAGTAACCCACCCCCGACCATAAAAGACTAGCGGGATGTCAGCAAGAGTACGCAAAAGCTCACGGAAGTGCACCTAGGACGTGTACAGCAGCGTACGAAAGGTCTAGGTCTGGTAGTGTGTATACCCACCTAGAAGTGGAGTGCCCGGTCCACTGATTCCATTGCCACGGCGGAAGTACCCGAGAGGCTGGCTACCTCCGAAAAGCGGGAACTAAAGGTCTGTGCGCGCAGAGTCGTGTGAGTGAGTTGCACTGTATGAACATAGCATAACATATCATAACATTCATAATATCATAATGTCATACACAATTGCAGACCCTTATCATATAAATTAGTATGGGCTCTTTTATATGATAAGTTATAATTCCGGAAATCTTAACTTATAAGTTTGTATGGGCATTCATATAAGTTAAGATACTCTAGATGATGGTGTGGTAGATTTACCTATTACTATAATTGCGCCGCATTTATTTATTTACTGCTCATTACTTACCTGTCACTGCTGTCTTACTTACTTCATTTATTACATGTTGTTCTTGTTCTCACTACTCACTTGTCCTTTATACTGTTAGTACTATCCATGTCACTTGTATTTCTTTTTACCCCTTAATGTCCTCTGCTTCGTCCTCCCTCTCGGTACCTAGGAGTCGTGGGGGGTGGCGGGGACAAAATGGCTTAGTCTTTTTGACTAACGGTCAGATGTTGCCGTAGCACCAGGAGATCGAGGAGCAGGAGCCACAGTACGCCACGCAGGACGTGACGGTAGTCCCTGAGGAGCAGATGCCTCGCATCACTACTACCACACGACGATAGGTTGGAGAGTATTTTGAGTTGCTTCCGCATATTGTAGTGTGAGAGAGTGCTATGTTATTAATATTTCTTTTTGGATTTGTACCGGGCATAAGCCCTTGCACTCTTTTATATTTGTACTCATTGTGGACTATTTGCACTTTGCTTTCATATATATATATATGTGTTGTGTTGTGGACTTGTCATATTTGTGATATTACTTCTATCAAATTGGCATGTGTTATGATCAAACTAGCTGGCAGGAGCGGCGTCGAGCGGTGATGACTAACCCGTGAGTTGGTGTTACAGCAAGACGGCGGTCTTGGGCGTAAGACCCAGGAACTCTCCAGTAAGGAGGAGGGGGATCTTACAGAGTAAATGTATTGTGATTGATAATGATACTTTTATACTCACTTATGTTTGGTAATGTACATGTGTGTTTAAATCTAAAATGCTTGCTTGTGTATTGTAATTGTACAATGAATTAAAATTTGCATAAGTTTATTATCTACACTACATTTGAAATGCACTTAAAATTAAGAAAAGTGGTTGAAAATTTTTTTATGTTGGGTTTGCAAAACAAGTGTATTCGAAGAATGTTGTCTCACAAAAGTGAACAAAAAAATAGACAAATATAACTCCACCAAGCACTACTTGAACCTCCTTATAAGTCTTCATAAGCATTGTGAGGTTGAGCACCTTGGAAAGAATAGTAAAGTGTTTTGTGCAAACCATAGTTAGTACACCACTTTTTTTTCCTAAAAATATTGTGCATTAAAGTGTGTGAAAGTTAATATACTTGTGTTTTATTGTGCACTTTACTCTACATATGTCTTGTATTTTGTGATTTAAATCATTTGTTAACATTGCTCAAAATACATAATTCATGTAATTTAGGAGAGAAATCTAGAGGAGATATCTAGGAGATTAAGGGGAGACTAATTCTTGTAATTTAGGGGGAGTAAAACATAAATTACATTTATGTAGGGGGAACATTAAGATAGGGGGATTATGCACATTCTCATGCTTATCAAATACTATAGTTGCATTTTTATCTCGCATATCATATAACCATAAACACCTTTGTTGATTTCTTGCTTAGAGGATTTGTTATTATCAAAAGGGGGGGATTGTTGGACATGTGTGTCACATCCCTTTGTTTGAGAATAACAAATCCCAAATTATATTTGATCTTGCTTGTCGTGTGTTTATAGTGTGCATGAACTATAGGTGCAATACTCTACAAGTAGAAAGCAGCTTGGAACCAACAAACTGAGCTTAAGCATTACCGCCAGCGCTAGGGGTTACCGCAGGCGCTAGCGCTATCACCAGCGCTAGCGTTACCTCCTGGCACTAGCTCAAGTTTGTGCACAGCGCCACGCCGCCGACGGTTTCGCAACTGCTCTACACGAACACTACCGCAGGCACTAGGTGCTACCGCAGGCGCTAGCTCCAAGGTCAATAAAAAGAGCCAATTTCGATCATTTTGATCATCCATCCCAGAGAGATTGCTTGTTCCACAATTCTACTGCTGCTATACTGCCGAAGATGGATCTCCCACAAAAAGATTAAGGAGAATTCTGGAGGAGGACTACATCACGCTACATCCGAATGATGATCGCTTCGACCTCGCTCATACTACAGCGATCCTTCATCTCCGACTTTAGAAGATCTCATATAGGGAGTTTTTATTATTATTATCATTATTTTCATTTCATTCCATTTTGTAACCGTATAGAAAATTCGCCTTGTGTTCACGACTAGGTCCTTGCGCGGCTTAGGGGGAATTCGCCGCGTGAGTTGGCGACTAGGTCTAGGAGATTAGATCTAGGGGGTGCTCGAGGCCATATCCAGGGAAGGATTGGCTAGAGCGGCTTGAGGCCATATCCGGGGAAGGATAGGCTAAAGCCAACCGGTTCATGGGGATACGAGTCGGCATAGAAAAGGAAAATATATTTACTTTTGTACGCCTCCGATTTCTAGCGATATTGAAATCAAATTTATGTAAACACTTTTTCATATAATACAATCATGTCTCTTTTTGTGTTTACTTGATTTCTTTCATTTGACATAAATTTTATTATATTGGTTACTAAGCTTTCAATTCAAATCACTTTATCTAAATTATTTATTTTAATCTCTTTCATCATAAAACAATTTAGCACTTGTTTCTAAATTATAAAATTGCAAATTATAATATTCTCTTTCTTTAGCTAAATTATTATTTTGCCTTCTCCTATTATAAAACAATTTAATAATTTTCATAAAAATATAAAAAGAATTTTATTCGCTTATTCACTCCCCCCCCCTCTAAGGGCGCCTATCGATCCAACAATAATGATAACCCAAATGAAGCAGCTAGAAAATTTTATGATTTGCTGAATGTTGCTGAAAAAGAAATATATCCCGGTTGCAAAGAATTTTCAAAATTTCAATTTCTAGTTACTTTGTTGACACTTAAAATAGATTATGGATGGATGGATCGATCTTTTACTGAATTGCTTAAAGTATTAAAAAAGGCAATCCATTTTTGTGAAACACTCCGTAGTATCTTCTATGAAGTTAAAAACTACATGCAAGAGCTTGGAATGAGGTGTAAGAAGATAGATGCTTGCTTGAATGATTGCATTCTCTACCGCGATAAATTTGCAGATTATGTAAGCTGTCCCACTTGTGGCACATCCAGAGGCAATCAAGCAAGGACACCGATAATTCAAAAAGTGACATGCATTCAAAAAAGAGTAAACAATATACCAAACAAGATATTGAGAAACTTTTCTTTGATACCTAGACTTCAAAGGTTATATATGTGCTCTAGGACAACCAAGAAGATGAGGCGGCAAAGTGGTGCGATGATGGTAAGTTGAGACATCCAGCTGACGCATTTGCTTGGAAATCATTTCATAGAAAATAACAAGAATTTTCATCAGACACACGGAATGTTAGACCTGGTTTAGCAAGCGATGAATTTAATCCTTTTGGTCTTATGAGCACAAATTATAGTGTATGGCCAGTTGTTTTAGTCCCATATAATATGCCACCATGGATGTGCCTGAAAACACCTAATTTTATAATATCCTTGATTATTGCTGGTCCAGGATAGCCTGGGAATGATATTTATGTGTATTTACAACGTTTGATTGATGAGTTGAAACATTTATTGGAAGTTGGGGTTTGTACTTACGATTCTTATGGAAAGTCCAATTTTAATATGCGTGCTGCTTTGCTGTGGACAATTAATGATTTTCCTGCTTATGCGAACCTAGCAGGATGGAGCATTAAAGGTAAGCTAGCATGTCCTTGTTGCACAAGGATACTTGGTCTTGTCGATTGAAGAATGGGTTTAAGATGAGTTACATGGGAAATAAACGTTTCTTGAATCCAGACCATCGATTGCGTAAAGATAAAAAGTCTTTTGATGGAACAATAAAAACTCGTTCTGCACCAAAGGACCTATCAGGGGATGAGATTTTAGAACAATTAAAAGAATGCGTCAATGTGATATTTGGAAAGCATATAAAAAACTGCAGGATGAAGTATCTCTACCTTATAATTGGAAGGAGTTGGGTATTTTCTTTTAGTTGGCATATTGGAGAGCACTTGAGATACGACATTGTTTAGATTATATACATATTTTAAAAAATATTACTGAAAATATATTGGGAAATATGTTGAATATTGACGGGAAAACAAAAGATGATTTGTCAGCTAAACTAGACCTAAAGAAAATGGGTTTGAAAGCAGAATTACTTCCGATAGAGAAAGATGGTTATTATATAATGTCGCAAGCCTGTCACTAATAATGTACATTTAGTGACGAAAAATAGTTGTCACTAATAATGCATATTTAGTGATGAAAATTTGTTGTCACTATAAATGTATCTTTAGTGACGAAAATCAGTGGTCACTACAAATATACATTTAGTGGCGAAAATTAGGTGTCACTAAAAATATATATTTAGTGACGGAAATTTATATGGTCACTAAAGACATTTTGTGACGCCCAATTTGCAACCACCTTGTGACGGATTAAATTTGGTCATTAAATGTCCTTAGTGACCAAACTGCGATATTTAGTGACCAAAATTTTTTTCACACAATTTTTGTTGAAACCGTCAACTGGTCTCTGAGTTCGGACCCACAGGAGGGTGTAGCATGCGCTTACTTCTCCCTCACTAAACTATCCTGACCAAGGATGGAGAACCTAGGACAGACCCAAGGCTATAGCGAGGAGGTCCCGCCACACACCCGGAAGATCTAAGAGAGCTTCCCCTCCCAAACCAATGCTCAGTCGGGCACCTTGGAGGGCACTAGTAGCCAACTCCGAAACTAGCCTGGAGGAGAGAGCTCAAGTGATCTGATCCCCTCCAAGGTCCCCTTAAGGGTCTATTTATAGATTTTCTAGTCTTGGACTGCAAATAGCGTAAATCCGTCTTTTGGTTCTACTAACCACACCCCAAATTGGTCAGCTAACAACCAAACTCCGCTGTTCTGGGAGGCTATTGGCAGCCCACTAAGGGTATCTAGGTAATTTTACCTCTAGCTCCCTCTCGGCGAGTGGTCCATGAGGGCCCCCCACTCGCCAACCTTGGGCGAGTGGTCCTTGAAGGCCCCACTCGCCGCTCCGACTGGGCGAGTGGTCTGTGAGGGGCCCCACTCGCCACTATGGCTCGCCACTCTCCGGGCGAATGCCCTTCCTGGCCTAAGCGAATGCTTGCTTGCCCCCACTTCTCTCTCTCCTTCTGTCCCCTTTGAGTTTGGGGGACCTACTCGGCAAATACGGGGTTGTACACAATCCCCGCTCTTTGCGAGCGAGCTTTTCGCTCGGAAAGAATAGTCCAACCCTGTATTCGATGAGCATTTGCTGACCTGGACAAAATCTTTTCATGGGTCCCGCCACTTCGCTATATATATCTCTGTGTTGAATCTTTCCTAGGGGTGCTTCATTTCTCTTGCCGGAACCTCCTTCTCTTCTCTGAGCTTCTCGCCACTCCGGATGACTTCTATGAAGCCTTCTCAGAAGCCGATCTCGCAAGAGATGCTCGACACCCTGGCGCCGGCCAAGGGAAAAAATGCTCCCAAGGCCGCCTGATTCGCCCCTTGGCTTTCCGCGAAGAGGGACCCCAATTCCCCCTTCCGCTCTAGGAGGGCAATGGTAGTTCGGTGAGGCTGGGAAGGGGGTGAGCCCACCTCAGAATTTCCCAGTCCGGCGAATAACCCTCCACCCGACATCCAGATGCAGGTATTCACACTTCTCCTGTTCTCCTCGTCATTTCCTTTAAGTCAATACCCGTCCGATGGTCCCGACCATTCGCAGGAGGCTACGGTTCCTGAGGAGGATCGCGGGACCATCCTGACACGAACTGAAATGCCCCCTCCTCTGGATGAGATACCTTCACTGGTCCAGGATCTCGCCACTTTGGCCACCCTGGCCGAGACCTCACGACAAACTGGTAAGCTGTAAAAAATAAAATTACCCTCGATATCGCGTGCCCTTGATTGCTTGATCTCGCAGCCCTCAATCTCGGTGCAACGAGCTAGCTTTCTACCTCTCGCCATTCTCCTATTCGCCAGGATACTCCTGCTTCCGCGAATGAGCATGGGGGCTCACCTGGGCGGGATCTCGGTCATACTCTCTTGACCACTGGCCAGGATACCACTCCCGTGGTTCCCTCGAAACCCTTCCGCCCTGGAAGAGGGAAATCTCTGCATCCTTCCGCCAGCTTGTTCGAGGGGCATCCTTCTACGTCGCGCCCTCCCAAGCATAATGAGCCTGTGCCGGGTAGGTTACCTCTTTTGTCCTAGCTTGGTCATCTTAACCGCTGAGACCAATCATTCTCGCTTTTGCAGGTCACCGGGAGGCCTCCCCGATGGGATCATACTATGAGGGGGGAGAAGGGATGGTCTCGCCGCCTCCCTCATCTGGGGAGCTTTTGGACTTCCTGGGTGACCTGGCCGATGCTCAAACCATGAAGGAGCGGATGACGGAGGTCCTTGGGAAGCTTATCTTCATGCAACGAGATCTCGCGGGCCAGATGGATGGGCAGCGAATGGAAACCGCGCACGATTTTAAAGTTCTCCGGCGGGACTGTTGGAGTTTCTGAGATGATCTCAAAGCAATCAACAGTTAGTCTTACTGCCAACACAATGTGATCTTATAGGGTCGCACATAAAAGTGCTTGGAGAAATTGGAGAAAGAATTGAGTTGGCCTTGCTTATATAGGATATGAGTGGAGGACCAATCATGTGACTGTTTGGAATTAAGTTGAGAATGTCTCAATGGGAAATCGTTTAAAAGGTTTAAACGAATGGATTTATACTTGACAAATTCGGCTAAAGTGTTTAACCGAACTGTGTCAAATTCGGCTAAAGGGTTTAGATGAATTCGGCTAAAGGGTTTAGACGAATTCGGCTAAGTCAAAATTCGGCTAAAGCGTTTAGACGAATTTATATAGCCGAATTTATATAGTCGAATTCGGTTATAGTGTATAGTCGAATTCAGTTATAGTGTATAGCCGAACTTATATATAGTCAAACTGAAGGCATTCGTCGACCGCTGAGACGACAAAAGGCTTGTGTAGTGAGTTCGTCGAACGTAGATCTCTTGAGTTCGTCGAACGCAGATCTCCTTCAGTTCGTCGAACGCAGATCTTTTGAGTTCGTCGAACGCAGATCTCTTGAGTTCGTCGAAAGCAGATCTCTTGAGTTTGTCGAACGCAGATCTCCTTGAGTTCGTCGAACGCGGATCTCTTGAGTTCATCGAACGTAAATCTCTTTGAGTTCGTCGAACGCAGATCTCTTTGAGTTCGTCGAACGCAGATCTCTTTGAGTTCGTCGAATGCAGCCTTTGGTATATAACAGTTCACGATCTTAGGGTTCCGCGTGGGAACAGATTGATTACGACCGACCCTTTTTCGTGTTTTGTGAGAGCAGCGCCGGAAGTGTTCCGCTAGGGCTTCTCTCCTCTTCCGACAGTTGCGGCCTCCCTTGTCTCGGATCTAATAGTCCGTGGGGACGCTGAGAGTTTTTCTTCTCCGACTCATTCCTCGTTTGAGAAGGCATTGAGATTCTCCTCTGCTTGTGTGGATCTCTGTAGAGGGTCCGATCCATTTGGTTCTTGGAACTCAAGATTGGTTCTACCAGAAGTCCGTGTGGAGCATCTTGATTGAGTATCAACTCAATCCCTTAAAGGTATTTCGTTTTGTTACCTTTCTATTTCTTGATTCATGAAATCCGCAAGATCCTTAACTCTTTGGGTTGTTCTTGTTATTTTTCCGCTGCGCATATGTGATATGTTGTCCACTTTATTGTTAAGAAAAACCCAACAGTGGTATCAGAGCTAGGTTAGCAAACAAGTGCGTGTAAATCGGGATTTTAGAAGCGTTCTAAATGCCCTGATTTCTTCTTGGAACCCCGCCAAGAACGCATATGATTGCGTTGCGATTTCATTGTTTCAGAAATAGTTTCTCCATTGCAGTAATCGTCCCTCCAAGTGATTTGTGAAATCACATATCTGAGATTTTGAATCTGACATTGAGAAACGAGCTTGTCTACTGCACAAGTGGGGTTGTTTTTGCTGTTTCCAATGCATGTAAATCTGGAGATTTAGAAGTGTTCTAAGCGTTCAGATTTAGCCCTTCTTATCAAAATGTTGATAATTTTTCTGTGCACATTGGGGATGCATTTGGTTTGGAATGTTGTATTTCTATTTTGTGAATGTGCACGGTGATTAAATGTTAATCACGATGAAATGTTCATCAATTGAAAGATAAAATCCCTTATCCAATATTAAGTATGTAACGATCCAGGCCCGCCAACACGGGACCCAGCTGGACCGCCAGCACCCTCCCAACCCAGGCCCGCCAACACGGGACCCAGCTGGCACTGGAAGGGTTCAGCCTAACCAGATGGTCTGCAGACCATGCACCCCAACCCCTCTCTGTCCCACCACAGGGCACAGCGGGTTGTTGGAGACCGCAGTCCCCCTTTGATGAGAATTGAGCCAGTTAAGCGGCAGCGCGTGGACTTCCCAGGAGGTCACCCATCCCAGAATAGCTCCAGCCCGAGCACGCTTAACTATATAGTTCTTTCACTTCTCATCACCAATTGAGCTGCTCAATTGGTGAGGAGAAGTGAAAGAACTATATAGTTAAGCGTGCTCGGGCTGGAGCAATTCTGGGATGGGTGACCTCCTGGGAAGTCCACGCGCTGCCGCTTAACTGGCTCAATTCTCATCAAAGGGGGGCTGCGGTCTCCAACAACCCACTGTGCCCTGTGGTGGGACAGAGAGGGGTTGGGGTGCATGGTCTGCAGACCATCTGGTTAGGCTGAACCCTTCCAGTGCCAGCTGGGTCCCGTGTTGGCGGGCCTGGGCTGGGAGGGTGCTGGCGGTCCAGCTGGGTCCCGTGTTGGCGGGCCTGGATCGTTACAAAAAGTGCAATCCTGGAGGATAGGACTTTTTGTAACGATCCAGGCCCGCCAACACGGGACCCAGCTGGACCGCCAGCACCCTCCCAGCCCAGGTCCGCCAACACGGGACACAGCTGGCACCGAAAGGGTTCAGCCTAACCAGATGGTCTGCAGACCATGCACCCCAACCCCTCTCTGTCCCACCACAGGGCACAGCGGGTTGTTGGAGACTGGAGTCCACCTTTGATGAGAATTGAGCCAGTTAAGCGGCAGCGCGTGGACTTCCCAGGAGGTCACCCATCCCAGAATTGCTCCAGCCTGAGCACGCTTATATGTTGTGACCTCGCTTTGATACCATGTGTAATATCTCTTTTCTCAAAACCCGTTCTGGTACATGAAGACTCGAACCTCTCCCGCATCGCACGGTTGAGGTGGATCGTCGCCCAGAATCGATGCCTTGCGGTGTCACAAACACTCGGGTTGGCTAACCCCGCTCAGCACCGACTCTGCCGGCTATACGATCATAAGTAAATATATGCCAAAAGGTAAGAACAGAAGTAAAGGCATGTCCACAAGTCACAACATCATATAATTATATAATGAAACAGAAATGTCCAAAAAGAGACAGTACAAGCAAAAAGGGCTTAAGCCCGATACATATCCAAAGTGAGTACTCTGTCTCTCTACTACATGCGGAAACTACAAACTCTCAAAGCTGAAACCTAACTATCTAGTCATCAACCTGTGGCGTCGTGGTAGTACGCTGCATCCGCTGCTCAGGTCCTGCCATCTCATCCAGCTGCGCGCGGGACTACTCCGTCTCCTCGGACTCCTGCGGTCACCACCGACCGTTAGTCATAAAGACTAAGCCGTTTTGTCCTCGTCTCCCTCCACGACTCCTAGGTACCGGGCGGGAGGAAGAAGCGGAGGACAACAAGGGGTAAACAGAGAAAGAGGTGACATGGCACTAATCTAGCAAGTATAGGTAAAGCAGTAAAACTAGCTAGCAGAATAGTGCAAATAAATGACAGTAAAGTAGAGCATGAGGTAAAGCGGTAATAGAAAGAAAAATGCGGTGCAGTAAGTAAAACTAATCTACCATCACAGATTCGTACCTTAACTTATATGAACGCCCATACGATATATAAGTTAAGATGTCCAGGTGACCCATCATATAAAAGAGCCCATACTAATTTATATGATGGGGGTATGCTAATGTGTATGTTATGTTATGCTATGCTTATGATATAATGTGTTTATGCAATGTGACTCACCCACACGACTCTATGCGCACAGACCTTTATAGTTCCCAATTTGTTTGAAAGGAAGCCAACCTTTCGGGTACCGACCGTCGTGGCTCACGGTGGTAGTGGATCGGGCACTCCACATCCTAGGCGGGTATAGTCACTACCAAGCCTAGACCTCATGTACGCCTCAACGCTAAGAACACAACAGCGGAGCTCCTGCGTACTCTTGCTGGAATCCACCAGACTTTAAGGTCAGGGTGGGTTATTAGGGATTGTCCTCCAGACCGTGATACTTAAACTTACCGGCCCTCTAAACCTCACCCTCACCTGAGTCAACGTACTATCGTCGGTGACACGACTAGCCTAGTACCGAAGACTCGCCACTAATTGCATAAGTAACAGGTGTTATTAAGTCCACCCGAGCCTCCGGCTCAGGGACTAACACACAAGCTGATCCAACCCATCTCCTCCTCGAAGGAGATCCATACTAGTTTGCTGACCTAATTAGGCTACTCTTGCCTACAATTTAGTTAGTGATATGTTTAGGGTGAATCTTGGACTTCCCGCGGTATACCCCGTAAAGGGGCCCCCAACGGTACTATGGATTTAATGAGCTCAACCCCACCATCCTCCTTCTCAAGACAATTACTTTAATTGGTGATTAACATTTAGTTCACCCTCATTATTTCATATACTTAAAGTGACTTAGCTCAACACCCGTCCACCCAATTGGGTTGGACGTACCTCCACAACTCATACACTAACCCTAGCATAACCTCACAGCTAACCCTAGGTTTGACCCTCCTTGAATCATTGCGAGCTATAACTCAAATACTAAATGGTTATAACTTCTAAACACTACTTAGGGGTCTGAATTGTCTAAAATTCAAAATTCTGTTTTTACTAATCGCAGACCACTAAGTTGAACTAACCTCAAACCTCATAAGGGAATCCTTCTAAAAACTCATCACCAAGGTCTGGGATAATTATCCTAGGCTCCTACTGACCTTAATAAGGTATGTTCCAATTTCCATAATTTTCCATATTAATTTGGCATTTATTATTATTTAAAGTAGTTAAGGCCTTAAGTCAAATTACACAAGATCTATCCTCAAAATGCTTCTACATGCTACATGAAAAATATCAGTAAGGTAATGTTCTATATCAAGGTGGTTTACGGAGTTTCAAGACCCTAGGATGTCACGTGGCCTACTAAATCATCATAGTTGTATAATTACCAAAATGCCACTATAATTAGGAAAAATAGTATTTCACATTTGAAATTTCTACAAAAATTACCAAGTGTCCAAATGGTGGTCTAGAGTCCTCTGCCAAATGATTGTATCATTATCATCTGATTTGGCTAATTAAAATGATTTAACATCCAAGTGTAGTAGTTACCAATTTCTACATGATGTACATAAAATACAAATCCACAGGCTTCCAAATAATTATCATGGGCATGTAACAACATAAAATGATAGATAACCAAGTTTCATAATTTTGCCCAATGATTTGACATTTTAAAATGATTTAAAATCCAAGGGTTGTAAATACAGATTTCTACATGATGTACATAAAATACAAATCCACAGGCTTCCAAATAATTATCATGGGCATGTAACAACATAAAATGACAGATAACCAAGTTTCATAATTTTGCCCAATGATTTGACATTTTCCATAATTAAATTCCTCTAAGCTAGTAAGCACTTAAAAATTCCTCCACAAGGGGTAACACCTCAATAAATCATAATAAAATTACCATAGCCTATTTGCATCCCAATTCATCCACTGCTAAAGTTTCAAAGTCATACAAGGTCATATGACCATGCATTTAATTTATATTAGGAAATAGTGGCAATTTCATTAAATAAGAGAAAAAAAACATAAATGACTCTAAAAATTTCCATTAAATTATCTAAGCCATTTTATGCTCCTAAAATCATGTCTACCAAGATCTGATCCAAGGCAAGGACATTTTGTCCTATGTCCTTCACAAGCCCTAATATGCAACCTTAAGGGTTAACACTTAGGGTTTTAGGACACACCACCCTAATGGCTCGAAATGCTCAAATAGGGGGTGTCACATGCATTTATATATCAATACCTACATAATCATCCAGATTGGAGGAGGCCAACTCACTCAACTCCTCATATGGCCTAAACCCTAATTTGCCCCTTAAGGGCCCTCATTAGGGTTTCCCATTTTTCATATCAAATCAACTCCAAATGGAGTGAAAATTTAGGCAGGCACTACTCATGTACTAAAGAGCATTCCATCAAAATATGGTGTCATTTGGACTTCATATGCTCCAAAAATCAACTTTATTTAAATATCTTAACTACCACAAAATCTATAGGCAAATGTGCCCATCAAGGGCTGATCTTTGGGCTTAGGGTGCCCCTAGGGTATACCTACCCATGGTTAAAATATCATCTTCAAAGCTTGAGGTGTTTAGGCTAGGTAATTATTTTAGTGGGCTGACCTAGTGTAGGACCAGTCCTAGTAAAACAGCTCCCTAGGGAGCTGTGGGTAACCAAATGACTTGAACTTAAGCCCTAATGAAAGTCAAGACCAAGGCCTACAACTTTCATGTTGGTCACTGTTTCTAATTCAGCCATTAAGAGCCCTTAATTAATTATAGAAGTGGACTGATTATTAGTGGCAGAATATCCTAGCTTTAAATTAAATTAATACAAAGAAATTTAGGATCTGCACGGATCTTAAAGCAGATCCGACCCTCCCCCTTCATCTTCTTCCTCCAGCCAAGGGCTGGGATTTGCCCACGCTGGGCCAACTTGCTCCTCCATTTCCCGGCCAACTGGTGGCCACCAAGGCCGGCCACCACCTCCACCACCTTCGTGGTGGTCGGGGCTACAACTTCCCGGCGACATGGCGGCCGGAGGAGGCATTTCCCGGCGAACTTAGCTTGGCCGAAATTACCAAAAATCCATGGTTTTGAGATTTCGATTCCGACCCAATTGAGCCCGAACCTTCAAATAAGATAGAGGGGAAACTAGCGTAGAGGGAGAGGAGGAGAAACGAACATAGTATGGAGCTTGGCGGTGGCGGCGGCGGCGGTTGGCCATGGAAATGCTCCTCTCCGGCGACCTTGACCATTTCCTCCATTCTCCACCAAAAGCTTTGATCCAAGGGTCGATCCCGACAGCTTTCCACCTTCTGAAGCTAATGGGAGGGCTGGGTGGAGGTGAGGAGGCTTGTATAGGTGAGTTTTAACTAAGTGACCCACGGTTTTGGCTTAATTTCCCCCTTGCTGCCACCACCTGATGCTCTGCCCCTCCCTGACGTGTTCAGCAATCACCCAAGTAATCCTCCAAGTCTTCCCCAAGCCCCAAGGGTGATTGGCTTGAGTGTGGAGGAGGACATTGCTTTATCAAATCTCTTTTTGTCCCCTTTTCTTCTCCCTCCTCCTTTTTGATGAAATGAGTCATGCTCATGGGCTTGGGTTAGCTTATTCAGCTGGTTAGGGTCTAATGAGTCTTGAAAATGAGCTAGCCCACTTGGCCTGAATTTTGGTCAAAGGGAATTAAGCTAAGCTACCTAATTTGGCATTTAGTGACCATGGTTGACTCTTGATTTGACTTGGTCAACTTGGTGAGTGGGATGCACCCACTTGATGGTCTTGGATCCCTTGTCACCACCCAATATTGGTTGGCCCATGGTGGGGCCCCAATTGGGCTAATTTAGCCTTAAGGTGTGATTTTGACCTAAATTAAGCTAGAGTTGACTTTGGTCAAATTGGTCAATTGGTTGACCAAGTGCTAGGGCTTTTAGGTCCAATGAGTTCCTTAAAGTGTTTATAGTGTGGTGGTAAGGTCAATTTGAACATTTAGAGTCAACTGAACCCTAATTGACTTAGATTGGTTAATGTTGACCTATTGTTGACTTTGGTCAATTTGGTGAATTGAGGATCAATTGGCCTAAGGGAGTGGTATTGGGCTATGTTGATTTTGTGCCCTTGGTGTGCATTTAGCACACTCCACTTGGTCCAAAGGCCTTAGTGGCTGCTCTGCACACCACCCATGCCCTAATACCAACTAGGGGTCTAGAAGGATTGGGGAAGTTACAAAGTATACGGATGCCTTCCGATGGATGACACTCTTCCTGCCTCGATCGATGAAGTGTGGGCTTAGCAAGGTGCATTAATCTATCTCGGTAAGGGTGCGAGCGGATAATTGTGATATCCCACTGTCGGCATCGGGTCTATCTTAACTAGGTGACCTCAAAGGTTGAGTGGCTAGAGGCATAGGGTTGGCATGCACCATATGATGGATGCGAATAAAGAGTTATTCACCAACCATACAAGAGTTGCATAGTGATGCAATTGACAAGTGTTGTCTACCTAAATAACCGCATTGCGAGAGAAACGCCAAAGCGAACTCATTGTGTTGGTGAAATACGGATCTTGTCCACTAAGAGAGTAGCTCGCATAAACTCTCCGAATCGAAATTAAGTGTTATCGATTTGATTAAAATAGTGGGAGTATTTAATTAAAGTCCTTATTAAAATAAAATGTATTTTGAAATATAGTACTGAAAATCTTTTGCAAATTTATTGTAGAATTTCCATGGCAAACACATCACACTCCACGTTATCCCTGAGAGCCATCCATGAGAAGGACAAGCTCAATGGGATGAACTTCCTCGACTGGTATAGGAACCTGAGAATTGTTCTCAGGCAAGAGCGCAAGTTCTATGTCTTGGAAGGGGAATCCCCTGCAGAGCCGACCGGGAACGCTCCGAGAGCAGACAAAGATGCTTACAAGAAGTTTCAGGATGATACGTTGGATGTGGAATGCCTCATGCTTGCTACCATGCCCTCTGTGCTTCAGAAGCAACACGAGAGCATGTGTGGTTATGAGATAATCGGGCACCTCAAGAAAGTGTTCGAGGGGCAAGCCCGGCAAGAGAGGTTTGACATATCCAAGGCATTATTTCAGTGCAAAATGGGAGATCGAGACTCAGTAGGGACTCACGTACTCAAAATGATTGGGTATATCGAGAACCTTGAAAAACTAGGTTTTCCCTTGGGCCAAGAGTTGGCCACAGATCTGATCCTGCAATCGTTGCCGGACAGTTATGAGCAGTTCGTCTTGAACTATAACATGAATGAAATAGAAAAGACACTGCCCGAGCTCCTTGACATGTTGAGAATTGCCGAAAATAATATGAAGAAGGCCAAGCCTGCCAACCCCATACTGATGGTGCATAAGGGCAAGGGCAAGGTCAGGGGATCTAAGAAGACAAAGATAGGATCTAAGTCTCATCTTGATCCCAAGTCTTCTGCACTGAAAATTAAAGGTCTGACAAAGGAAGGAAAGTGCCACCACTGCGGTAAGGCAGGGCATTTGAGGCAGAACTGTCCCTTCTACATTGAGGATCTGCAAAAGAAGAAAGGAAGTGTGACTTCCACTTCAGGTATTTACGTTATAGAGATAAACCTTTCTGCTCCTTCATCTTGGGTATTGGATACCAGATGCGGTTCTCACATTTGTACAAATGTGCAGGAACTAAGAAGGAGAAGAATGTTGGGTAAAGGGGAGGTAGACCTGCGTGTCGGGAATGGAGCAAGAGTTGATGTCGTTGTCTTTGGTGTCTATTGTCTTTCTTTGCCCACTGGGCTTGTAATAGAATTAGATAACTGTTATTTTGTTCCTGCCATAACTAGAAGCATTATATCCATATCATGTCTTGACATGAAAGGGTTTTTATTTGTGATTAAGAACAATTGTTGTTCAATTTTTATGAATGATGTTTGTTATGGTGTAGCCCAATTGTTTAATGGTTTATATGTTTTGAACTTAGACCATCCGATCTATAATGTTGAAAATAATAAAAGACTAAGAACAAATGACTCAAATCCTACATACCTTTTGGCATTGTCGTTTGGACCATATAAACGAGAAATGCATATCCAAGCTCCATAGAGATGCTGGACTCATTTGATTATGAATCATTTGAGAGATACGAATCTTGCTTATTAGGCAAAATGACTAAAGCACCCTTTCACTGGTTATACTGTGAGGGCAGATGATCTCTTGGGTGTCATACATAGTGATGTGTACGGACCCATGAGTTCTATGGCTAGAGGTGAGTTCCACTACTTCGTTACATTTACTGATGATTTCAGTAGATACGGATACGTGTTTCTTATGAAGAACAAATCCGAGACCTTTGAAAAGTTCAAAGAGTTTAAGAATGAAGTAGAGAACCAACTGGGAAAAAGGATAAAAGCACTCTGATCTTATCGAGGTGGCGAATATTTGAGTCAAGAGTTCCGTGATCATCTGAAAGAGTGTGGTATTGTATCACAACTCACCCTACCTAGAACACCACAACATAATGGTGTCTCTGAGCAGAGGAATCGTACTTTGTTATACATGGTACGGTCGATGATGAGTCATGCAAATATGCCCATTTCTTTTTGAGGTTTTGCTCTGGAGACTGCTGCTTTTACACTAAATTGCGTTCCAACGAAGACCGTTCAAAAGACACCATATGAGATATGGAGTGGGAAGCGTCCTAGTATGTCTTTCATTAAGATTTGGGGTTGTGAGGCATACATACGATGTCAAATGTCTGACAAGCTGGAACCCAAATCAGATAAGTGTTATCTTGTGGGATATCCTAGGGAAACCAAAGGGTATTACTTCTACCTGCCGTCTGAGGGCAAAGTGTTTGTCGCAAGGACTGACGTCTTTTTGGAGAAAGAGTTCTTATCCAGAAAGACTGCAAAGGTGGAACTTGAAGAGGTTCAAGAACCACAAACAATGAATGAACGTGAATTGGAACCTGAGCAAGGACTACAATCTGTTGTAGCTGGAGAACCTGCTCAAGAAACACAAGTCCTGCGTAGATCTGATAGACCAAGATTTGAGCTTGAGAGATATGGATTTCTCGTGTCTCAAATAGGTAATGTGTTGCTTATGGATCATGATGATGAGCCTGCAACCTATCAAGAGGCTATGTGTGGACCTGACTCCGAGAAGTGGCTTGAGGCCATGAAATCTGAAATGGACTCCATGTATGCAAACCAAGTTTGGACCTTGGTGGAACCACCTGAAGGGGTACACCCATAGGGTGCAAGTGGGTCTTCAAGAAGAAGACCGACATGGATGGGAATGTTCAGACATTCAAAGGCCGGCTGGTGGCTAAAGGTTTCAGGCAAATTCATTTTGTTGACTATGATGAGACCTTTTCCCCTGTAGTTATGGTCAAGTCCATCATAATTCTACTTGTTATTGCTGCGTATTATGACTACGAGATCTGGCAAATGGATGTCAAAACGGCTTTCCTTAATGGAAACCTCCTTGAGGAAGTGTATATGACACAACCCGAGGGTTTTGTATCTCCAAGTCAAGCCACTAAATTATGCAAGTTGAATCGATCCATTTATGGATTGAAACAAGCTTCTCGAAGTTGGAATCTGCGTTTTGATGAGAAGATCAAAGAGTTTGATTTCATCAAGAACGAAGATGAGCCTTGTGTTTACAAGAAGATTAGTGGGAGCATTGTCCTTTTCCTGATATTGTATGTAGATGACATACTGCTGATCGTGAATGACATTCCAACCCTGCAAGCTGTTAAGAACAGGCTAGGGGACTGCTTTTCTATGGAGGACTTGGGTGAAGCGACTTATATACTTGGTATTAAGATCTATAGAGATAGATCGAAGAAGTTGCTGGGTTTGACCCAGAGTACATACATTGATAAGGTTTTGAAACGGTTCAACATGCTTGAATCCAAGAAGGGATTCTTACCCATGTCTCATGGTGTGAGTCTCTCTAAGGACCAGTGTCCTAAATCTTTGGAAGATAAGGACCGTATGAAGTTGATTCCATATGCCTCGGCAATTGGATCAATCATGTATGTAATGTTATGTACTCGACCCGATGTCTCATATGCTTTGAGCATGACGAGCAGGTATCAGTCTGATCCTGGTGATGGTCACTGGATAGCTGTCAATAATATCCTAAAGTACTTGAGAAGGACAAAGGATACGTTCTTGGTGTATGGTGGAGAGGAAGAGCTCGTTGCAAATGGTTACACAGATGCTAGCTTCCAAACTGATAAGGACGATTCAAAGTCCCAATCAGGTTTTGTATTTTGCCTTAATGGAGGAGTTGTAAGCTGGAAGAGTTCTAAGCAGGACACAGTTGTCGATTCTACGACAGAAGCTGAGTATATTGCTGCCACAAATGCGGCAAAGGAGGCTGTGTGGATTAGGAAATTCATCGGCGAGCTAGATGTAGTTCCTAGCATTGTTGATCCCGTAGTTCTCTACTGTGACAACAACAGTGCAATTGCCCAAACTAAGGAACCTAGATCTCATCAGCGCTCCAAGCACATACTTCAGCGGTTCCATCTTATTAGAGAGATTGTCGATCGAGGAGATGTGAGCATTTGCAGAGTACCGACTGAAGAAAACATTGCGGATCCACTGACAAAGCCTCTTGCGCAAAAGAAGCATGATGGTCATGTTAGATCAATGGGTATTAGATAGCTGAATGATCATCTTTAGTGGGAGCCTGGTGAATTGCATGTTTGTTGGTTGTTTGTTCATTTGATGAATTGTGATATGTACTATATGTTTCATTTTACATTTATGGCAAGTTCTTTTATTATGTCAACTGTTTCTATATGATAGACTAATTAACATAATGAATGCCCTTAGAACGTTTGCTTCCATAGGAATTCAAGTACGTGACTTGAATGTGAGGGACTATGTTTAAATGAATCTTCATTCTTAAATGGTCCCTGGTCGAGGTATCATCCTAGAAATTAGGGCGAGGATGAGACCATAAGACTAGCATGTGCGTTGGCTGATGACCGGTTCTCACAGGTCATGATATTGTGATATCAAGTCATCACATGGGTACTTGTTAGTGTTAAAATTTTTGAAAGACCGTTTAGGAGTAAGCAGGAGTTGTATCAACAAGAGTTATAGCCAAACAACCACAATGCCAAAACAGCAACACAAGAAATCTTTATTGAAACAAAACTGCTTTACACTTCGAGGTATACATGGCGAGACATGATTCATAAGAATCACGGAGAAGAGAAGAACAAACACACCAAAACTGAAACTGGCGGTCTGCCAAAGCAGAGACCGCACAGACCGCAAATAAGGCTCAGGTCGCCCGGCTTGCTCTGCTATACTCCCAGACCACTTGCACAGTCAGACCGCAGAAACACCTTGAGACCGCGCGAACAGAAGCAGACAACCTGCACTGCCAGACAGCAATCCCAGACCGCACGAACTGAATCTTTATTGAACTGAACAAAGAACTGAAGCTGTCGCCAGACCGCAACTCTGATCGCCTTACCGCTGAAGGTCGCCTGATCGCTGAGCTAGCTGCGAACAGCACAAGAACACAATAAACCAGTTCGCTGACAGACCGCAGATGAACTATTTATTCAAGCCACCGGAAATCACCAAGGAAGGAGACCGCAACCTGCTGACCGCAAACCTGCGAACACAACAACCGGTTAGCTCACTTTCGAGATCGCGTGACTCCAAACTTGAGACCGCAAGAAACAATCTGGGCTCTTGTTCTTACAATTCTTGTTAGGAATGACGGGCCCTGCACCCCTATTTATAGGCGGAGAGACGGATGTCGTCACCGCACAAACCGGGATATAATAACCGCCCATCAGATCGCGAACGGTCTCACAAGGCAGACCGTGCGAACACAACACTTGGACAAGATTCAGTCCAAGACCGAAGTCAGCAGCAGCCCGCGCACAAGCCGTGCGGACACAACGACCACCCTTCCTGAGATCGCCTAAGCAGAGACAAACATCTGGCCGACTTGAACCAAGTCGCCAGAACAGCTCAAACAAGCCGCCCGGTCACTACGGTCAACCAAGAACAGGCTGCCCAAAATAAGACCGGAAGAACTCGCAACAGGTCGCCAGAACCAACGACCAAACCAAGAAGCAAACTGGCCGATCACAGCAGATCGCCAGAACAACAAGCAGGGAGAGATCGCAGAACCAAACTGCCAGAGCACCAGCGCAGACCGCGCGGTCTCTGCGGTCTCCAGCCTTCATACCGGCCGGACTCCCTTCTCCACTCCAACAATTTCAACACTCCCCCTTGAAGTGGGAAGTGGAAACAAGCCCGAGCAACTCCCTTAACCGTGTAAACGGTCCCTTCGCCAGCGGCTTTGTGAAGATGTCTGCGACATTGTCTGCACTCCGAACATGCTAGACCATAAGAGATCCTCCCAACACCTTTTCACGAATGAAATGGTGCTCAATCTCTATATGTTTGGTTCTCGCGTGACAGACTGGATTGTTAACCAGCTTGAGAGCACTCTCATTGTCCCCGCGTAGCAAGGTGGGACCTCGAACCTCCTAATGAACGTCCTCCACCAACCTCCTGAGCCAAACGGCTTCCTGAGCTGCCAAGGTCGAAGCCTTGTACTCCGCTTCTGTGGTAGATACAGACACCGAGTCTTGCTTCTTGCTGCACCAAGAGATAGTTATGGGGCCCGTCATAAAGACATAACCAGACGTTGATCTCCGATCATCCACGTCTCCCCCATAATCAACATCCATGAAACCATGCAAATCCAAGCTTGACCCTCTCCTATATAGGAGACCCAAATCAGAGGTCGACTTCACATACTTCAAGATGCCTTTTGCCGCCAGAAGATGAGGTTTCCGTGGTTCCGTCATGTACCGACTCACCTTGCCAACTGCATAAGCAATATCTGGCCTTGTGATCGTCAAGTTGATCAAACTCCCAACCAGATCTCGGAACACCAACGGTTCAGATACAACTCTTCCCTCATCCTTCCGAAGTTTATGATGTTGCTCTAGAGGTATAGATCTGCTCTTCCCTTCCTCCATGCCGAATCGCTGAACAATCCGCTCGGCATAGCCAGCCTGTGAAATGAGCACTCCGCTCTCCCACCTCTGCACCTCGAGTCCAAGGAAATGGTGGAGCTCCCCCAGATCCTTCATCTTGAATCTGATAGCAAGCTCAGCCCTGAGTCTTGCAACAGCTTCCTTCGAGTTCCCGGTGACAATCATGTCATCCACATACAGCAGCACAATCACCCGAAGCACCCCCTCCTTCTTGATGAACAAGCTAGAATCAGAGTCTGAAGCAAAGAATCCGCAGAATAAGAGATACTCTGCAATCTTCCCATACCACGCCCGAGGCGCTTGCTTCAACCCATATAGGGCCTTCTTCAACTTACAGACGTAGTCCGGATACTCCTTCGAGATGAAGCCTTGCGGTTGGATCATGAAGATATCCTTGTCAGTCTCGTCGTATAAGAAGGCATTCTTCACGTCGAGTTGCCAAATCTCCCAACCACTTGAAGCTGCCAAGGCAATAACAAATCGAACCGAAGTCATTTTTTCCACTGGACTGAACGTCTCATCATAATTGGTGATTAAAATTCCGCTTGCACAAAATAAAATCCGAACTAGCAATCCGAGAAGGCAAGTATACCTATCGAACTGTAGTATAGGAACACAAGTGTCGTATTAAAATCCGAGAACCGTTGATTACTTATACTCAAACGAATTACTATTATTTTATCTTAATACTTTTTTGGAAGGTTTTGTCTGCTAAGTTGAAATAAAAGCTGGATAAAAGTACGGCTAAACGATGATTAAGAAATAGCACTCGATCTTGACTTACTTCGGCTTAAGTTGATCAAAATTCAAAAGCAAACTTAAAACTTAATAAAGTAAGGGTAGCTTGACCGTGGGGGTTCCTATAGTTTGAACATGCTTCTCTCGAAGATATGCCCAACTGAGTTTAGGAAAATCCGACCGAACTCTCGTCCCGTATTCGAATACCTAAAACTCGCTTTAAGTGGTGAACCCCGCTATTGGGTTTGACTCCAATCCAGGAGATTTACGTCATTCTCTCTCGAGAAATGTGTGTAACTCTCTTTACTCTTAAGTGCTCACTTCAGACTATCGGCCTCTCGGCTAGCCAAGAATGAAAGCAAAGGTGTGGACTATACATCGATAATATAACTCCACTTAATTTTAATTAAGAGTAAATCTAAGGCCCAAAACTTTAGAAAGTGAAAGAAGACTAAAGGATCATAACTTGATCAACTCATCCTCAGATCATCAAGATCGAGTACTATGAGGATTTAGTTACTCATGGTGGAGGGGTAGGAGAGAGAAATGATGAAGATTTTAAGAGAACAAAAACATGCAATTTTTATTAAACAAAAGTTCAACTGAGATTGCATTTGCATGGAAAGCCTACTAAGCATTAGTAATACACTATGAAAGGAAATTACAAAGGCATTACAACATTCATATGAAAACTAGAAAAGGAAATGCATTGAAATAAGAGAGAGAGAGAGAGAGAGAGAAAGAGAATAACATGAAAATCACTGAAAATAGAGTAGTAGCACGAGTTCTCTCAGCCAAAAACTGAATGGGGAAAGCTTGGAGGTCATTTCAATTTATAGAAATTTTTCTGCCTCGGTCACGCCCTCAGTCACGCCCGTGACTAGGGGCGTGACATTGTTTAATCAATTCTGCGGCTTGGATCAGGTTCGGCGCACGATTCTGACGCGATTTGATGGGTCACGCCCTAGGTCACGCCCGTGACTGAGGGCGTGACCATTTCGGTGGTTAGTCCGATCATGGGCGCTGGCGGCGATCATGGGCGCTGGCGGCTGGCTGATGTGGCAGTCACGGGCGTGACTGGAAGCACGCCCGTGTAACAGTGGCGTGACCAATTCGGTGGTCAGCTGGTCGAATCTGAGCTGTTCACGGGCTGGTCACGGGCGTGACTTGTGTGTCACGGGCATGACTTGTGTGTCACGGCCGTGTACTTTGGGCGCGTCTGACCAGATCTTCTGAATTATGGTGGCAGCAGCTTAACTGGAAGCAGCAACTTACACGCCCTAGGTCACGGGCGTGACCGAGGGCGTGACTTAGGAAATTTTGCATTTTTGACCTGAAAATTCAGAAAACTTAAGTTAGCACTAAAAATAGGAAAATGAACCAAAATTGCATTTAGGTAAACAACAATAAGCAAAAAGTAAGAGCAAATAACCTAAAAATAACCTAATTAAACTAACTAGATTTAGCATTATCAAATTCCCCCAAGCTTACACTTTGCTTGTCCCCAAGCAAAGAAATATGCTTTAGCTAATAAAACAAAATGACTAATAAAAAAGATTTAATTATGCTAAACACGAGTACCTTGCGAAATTCCAAGTAGGGAGAATAGTGAAAAGGAAACCTAAAATAAGTACTTTATTTAAGCTTAATTTTTATACCCTTTACTAACAAAAATTAATCATCCAAAATTTTAACTAAAAAGTTTTAAAATAAAATTGAGCAAAGTAACAAGTGAGATAGTGCATTGAATTGTTACTAAACCCTAAGAGACAAATTATAATTATATCATTCTAAGAACAAGGATCTAAATTCATACCCAAGACTTAACTATTCTACTTTTCTTCTTTACTTAGCTAAAGCAAATTTAGGAGCATGAATCAAGAGGACTTTATTAGGACCGAAATGTTTGGTTTAGGCATATGATTTGGAATGGAAATCGAAGATAAAAGTGATTGCTATAATCACACTAAACCATAAACATGAGTTTTATAAAATTTTTGATATGAATGATAAGAGGCAATCCTTCATTATAAGCATATAGCATATTTTCTTTCTTTCTCTTTCATAGCCATTTTATTTATTTATTTTGAAATTTTGGCAAAGATAACTAATACAAATATGCTTAAAATATCTTCTTTTTGAGCAAATTCTTTTCTTTGAAGCTCTCCATGCAATAAACCAATCACACTCTTTTAGAAATTTAAATAAGACTCAAAGTGTTAGTGTGATTCAAATAGGTTTGGAAACTTTGGCTTTGGTGAAAAATTTGATAAGTGGAGGTGACAATAAAACATGGGAAAAGGCTCAAAAGAGGCTAACAAAGGGTTTCTTTTTAAGGGTTGGCATGAAGGCTCAAACTTAAAAAAAATGGCCTAAATCATTTTCATTGCTCTCTAAATTTACTTAAAGCATGAGTTTTGAAGGATTTCAAAAAGTAAGCCCTAGATATTAAATAAAGACTAATGAACTTATCCTGAAAATAAGAATAATAAGCGTCTAGGATTATTCACATTTACTACACAAATCAAAAGTTAACCTTGCAAAATATATCTAAAAATGAAGAGAAAAATAGTGGATGAAGAATTTTTACGAAAGTAAAGAAGTTAAAAGAGAAAACGATAAGGAAAGTACAAGATTTTAGAAAAAAAACTTTTCAGATTAACATGCTACCTAGAATTAGAACACTACATGAGTCAACAATTTACTTGTGAAACATAATTAAAAGTAGGATTAGAAATTTTGAAATTAACTAAGGCTATATAAAATATTTTGGGAAAAACAAAACATAAAGCAAGGGGTACTATTGATTTTACCAAAATCTAATTTAGACTACTAAAACAAAAGAAAAGAAAAGAAGACATTTTCCCCCAAGCTTACGATAGACATTGTCCTCAATGGAAAAGGAGAGTGAAGGAAGGGGTAACTAAGAAAAGAAATTAAAACTGAAAAACTGAAACAGGCACTTCCCTGGATTTATGGGCTTGAAAGGATGTGTGATGCCGCTCCCCCTTGTTGGCGCTTTGAATCTTCATGAAATATCATCTTGAATTTTTCTTGAAACCAGCAATGTTGAAGCAGGCGATCGCCGAAGTTGAGAGTATCGGAGCCGCCCAGGGCCAAAGAAAAATTAAAACAACAAATTTTAAAAACCTTGGGTTGCCTCCCAAGAGCGCCCTCTGTTTAATGTCGTTTGAGCTCGACTAAAAGAATATAGTTCAAAAGTTAATCCAAATTATTACAGTCCAGACAAAAGAAGTTTTTCACTGTCCATGTCAACATTGTCACCAGAAAAATAAAGTTTTAGACGATGCCCATTAACCTTGAAATCACCCTTATCTGGGTGTGATATCAAAACAGTTCCATACGGATAAGCTTCCTTTACATTAAAAGGACCAGACCATCTAGATTTTAACTTTCCAGGAAATAAACGTAGACGAGAATTATAAAGTAATACTTGGTCGCGTGGTTTAAATGTTTTCGGGTGCCTTAAATTTTTATCGTGAAAGCATTTCGTTCGTTCCTTATATAATTTATTATTTTCATACGCATTGGAGCGCCACTCATCGAGTTCGTTGAGTTGGAATTTTCGAAGATCGGCGGTGGAGTGGGGATCAAAATTTAAAAATTTAAGGGCCCAGAAAGCACGATGTTCTAATTCGACCGGTAAATGGCACGATTTCCCATATACTAACCGATACGGTGTACAACCGATGGCGGTCTTGTACGTTGTTCGGTAAGCCCATAGAGCATCGCCTAATTTATGTGACCAGTCCTTACGTGAGGTGGAAATAGTTTTTTCTAAAATACGTTTGATTTCTCTATTCACTACCTCGACCTGGCCGTTAGTTTGGGGGTGGTAAGCAGTTGAAAGCTTATGTGTAACGCCATATTTTAAAAGTGTTTTTGCAAATTGTGCGTTACAAAAGTGCGAACCCCTATCGCTAACGATGGCCCTAGGAGTACCGAATCGAGAAAATAATTTTTTAAAGAAAATAATAACGACTCGGGAGTCATTGGTAGGAAGAGCTTGAGCCTCTGCCCATCGAGACACGTAGTCTACCGCAACTAAAATGTATTTATTACCATGGCTAGAAGGAAGAGGACCTACAAAATCAATTCCCCAAAGGTCGAAAACTTCGCACTCGAGGAAATAATTTTGCAACATTTCATTTTTTTTGAGATATTTCCGGCCCGTTGGCAGCTATCGCACCGTCTCACAAAAGATTGGGCATCTTTAAAAAGGCTAGGCCAATAAAAGCCTGCACTTAGCACTTTGTGAGCGGTCCGATTGGCTTGATAGTGCCCACCAGTCGGTCCTTCGTGTAAGTGTTTGAAAATATTTTGTCCTTCTTCGAAAGAAACACATCTCCTTACTACTTGGTCTGCACAAACTCGAAACAGATACGGGTCCTCCCAAAAATAATTCTTCAGGTCAGAGAAGAATTTCTTCTTTTGCTGATAGGAAAATTCTTTTGGGAGGACTCGAGCTACTAAGTAGTTGGCGAAGTTTGCAAACCAAGGAGAAGGAGTAGTGTTGATTGATAATAACTTCTCGTCGGGAAAATAATCATTAAAAGTTTGTTCATTTAAATCTTCAATAAACGGGTTATCTAATCGTGAAAGATGGTCCGCGGCCAAATTCTCAGCCCCCTTTTTATCTCGGATTTCCAAGTCGAACTCCTGGAGGAGTAAGACCCAGCGAAGTAAGCTTGGTTTGGCATCCGGTTAAAAAGTAAATATTTGAGGGCCGAGTGGTCCGTAAAAACAATAATTTTTGAAAGCGTAATATGAGGTCGAAATTTGTCAAAAGCAAAAATAACTGCTAATAATTCTTTCTCCGTTGTGGTATAGTTCTCTTGCGCGGATGTAAGTGTTTTACTTGCGTAGAAAATAGGGTGGAAGTTCTTAGATATACGTTGTCCTAAAACGGCTCCCACCGCAAAGCTACTTGCATCGCACATGATTTCGAATGGAAGGTCCCAGATTGGAGCTATCATAATTGGCGCATTTATTAGCTTATTTTTGATTAATTGAAAAGCAGATAAGCAGGTATCATCAAAAATAAATGGAGTGTCTTTTTCTAAAAGATGAGTGAGGGGTTTGGTAATTTTCGAAAAATCTTTTATAAATTGCCGGTAAAAACCGGCATGTCCTAGAAAGCTTCTTATGGCCTTAACGTTGGTTGGCGGTGGCAGTTTTTCGATCACTTCTATTTTTGCTTCATCGACCTCAATTCCTCTTGCTGATATCTTATGACCTAAAATCAATCCCTCCCGTACCATAAAATGGCATTTTTCCCAGTTCAGGGCGAGATTGGTCTCCTCACACCGTTCTAACACTTTTTCTAAATTTTCTAAACAAAAATCGAAGGAATCACCAAACACGGAAAAGTCGTCCGTAAATACCTCCATAATTCTTTCTACGTACTTGTCGAAAATGGCCAACATACACCGTTGAAATGTTGCCGGCGCATTACATAAGCCAAACGACATTCTTCGATAGGCGAAGGTGCCGAAAGGACAAGTAAACGTCGTTTTCTCCTGGTCCTCGGGCGAGATGGGAATTTGGAAGTAGCCCGAGAGACCATCGAGAAAAAAATAAAAGCTATGGCCGGATAATCGTTCTAAGATTTGATCGATGAATGGCAAGGGGAAATGGTCCTTGCGGGTGGCGTCGTTCAATTTGCGATAATCAATACACATACGCCACCCAGTCACCGTCCGTGTTGGGATTAAGTCATTATTGTCATTTAACACTACCGTGATACCTCCCTTTTTAGGAACTACTTGAACGGGGCTTACCCATTTGCTATCTGAAATTGGATAGATAATTCCTGCGTCTAATAATTTCACGACCTCACCCTTTACTACTTCTTTCATGTTTGGGTTTAATCGGCGTTGAGGTTGAATAGAATTATGTGAATTATCTTCCATTAGAATTTTGTGCATGCAGAAAGATGGACTTATGCCCTTAATATCAGAAATCTGCCAAGCAATTGCTTGGCGGTGCTTTTGTAAAACTTTTAGCAATTTGGCATTTTTAGATCCACTTAAATGGGCCGACACTATTACTGGTAACTTAGAGTCTTTTTCTAAAAATTCATATTTTAAATGATTGGGTAGTTCTTTAAGTTCTAATGTGGGAGGTTCCTCGTATGAAGATTTGAAAGACTTTTCTTTTTCAAAAGTAATTTCTTCAAAATTTTTTGATTTAATTTGAAAATTTGAGGGGGCGGGAGCAATGGACATTTTCATTTCTTGTAATATTTCAGTGGAGGTGTTTGAAGATGAACAAAAAGAAGAAGAACCATTTTCAGAAATACAAAAAGAAGGGTCTTCACTTAACACATCTAAGAAAAAACACGAATCGTCATTTTCTAGGGTATTTTTCATAGAGGGTGTTATGGAGAAGGTTACTTCATCATCTCCAACTCGGAGGAATAGCTTACCATTACTCACAACAATGATAGCATGGGAGGTGGCAAGGAAGGGGCGGCCAAGGATTAGGGGAACCTCGACATCCTTTTCAATGTCCAAAATGACAAAATCCACCGGGAAGATGAATTTGTCTACCTTTACGAGCATGTCCTCCACAATTCCCAGCGGATATTTTATCGTCCTATCTGCTAGTTGTATACTCATACGTGTGGGGCTAAGGGTGCCCACTCCTAACTTCTTAAACAAGGAGAATGGCATTAAGTTGATGCTTGCTCCTAAGTCGGCCAACGCGTTCTTTACAAATAGATCACCAAAGAGGCATGGGATAGAAAAACTACCAGGATCGTTAGCCTTTTTCGGTAATTTATTTGTTAGGTCGGCGAAACACTCAGCATTTAAAGTTACGTGCGATAGATTTTCTAGCTTTTTCTTATTAGTTAGAAGATCCTTCAGGTACTTAGCGTACTTGGGCATTTGTGATATCGCTTTATGGAAGGGCAAATTGATGTGTATTTGCTTAAACATTTCCAGGAAGCGATGATATTGATCATCTAATTTTTCCTTGTTGAGTTGAGAAGGATAAGGCGGGGCGGGGTTGTTTTTGAAAATATGAGGTGGAGTGATAAAATCTGTTTGAGTGAGTGGTGTTTTTAAAATAGGGGCGGATCTTGCCTCGGGCTCTTCGCTAACCGGACCAGATACTTGCTTCCCACTCCGAAGAGTTACAGCTTTCGCTTGCTCTCTCGGGTTGGGCTCGGTGTTAGCGGGAAGAGTCTCGGGCGGTCGCTCGGATATTATTTTGGCGAGCTGTCCGATTTGGTTTTCTAGATTTTTAACGGATCCGGCTAAGTTCCGGACGGTTGCTTCGTTCGTACTTATATATTTTGAAAACATCTCCTCCAAAGATGGAGGTTTTTGAAAGTTAACAGGGGGTGGAGGTGGTGTAAATTCATTTTGTAGAGGCGGGCGAGTTGTGTTTGCAGGATTACTCCAAGAAAAGTTCGGGTGATTACGCAGCGCAGGATTATAATTATTCGGTAATTGAAAACCAGGTGCATGAAAATTAGAAGCAAAATAATTATTATAAGCATTTCTATTGCCTACGTAATCAGCTTGTTCGGAGGTGGCTTTTGCGAATTCCCAAACCTGAGGTGCGGAAGGAGCATTCATTTCAGATATCTTTTTGCTAAGCATTTCCACTTGTAGTGCCAGCTGGGAGACGTTATCCACTTCGTACATACCTGCAGGTTTGTTTGGGCGGGATCTTGGCACATTCCACTGATAGGTGTTCATGGCCATATCCTCAAATAGTTCAAGAGCGACTTCCGGGGTTTTGTTATTTAAGGCACCACCGGAAGCGACGTCTATCATTTGCTTAGTATGTTGATTTAGCCCGTTATAAAACGTCTGCACTTGTAACCATACAGGCAGAGCGTGATGAGGGCAACGTCTTAAGAATTCTTTATACCTTTCCCACGTATCATATATCGTTTCAGAATCTATTTGGCAAAAAGAAGAAATATCATTTCTAAGCTTAGCAGTTTTCGCAGGTGGAAAATACTTAGTTAGAAATTTTTCAGTTAACTGGGCCCAAGTGGTGATAGAACCTCTAGGTAGAGTTGACAACCACTGCTTAGCCTTTGTTCTTAAAGAAAATGGGAAGAGTCTTAGCCTAATTGCATCATCCGTAACACCATTTATTTTGAAGGTGTCACAGATTTCAAGGAAGCTGGCAATATGTGCATTCGGATCTTCATCTTGTAATCCGTCGAACTGCACGTATTGCTGCACCATGTGAATTATGCTTGGCTTTAGTTCGAAATTATTATTATTTATGGCAGGGCGGACTATACTAGTTTCCGTCCCTTCCAGGTTAGGCCTTGCATAATGGGACATAGTCCATTCAGGGGCCGCAACCATGTTGGGGACTTCATTTTGGTTAGGTTCGCCCATATTAACAACCGACTCCGAATCCTCAGCCAGTTCTTGGAATGTAGGATCTTGAACTTGCGATTTTCTCCGAAGAGTACGCTCAAGTTCTTGGTCCAAGTCTACAAGTTCTGACGGATTCGCTCGGGTCATAAACTAGAAAGAGAGAAGGGAAAATAAGATTGAGAAATTCGAAAAAGAAAAGGTCTCTCTCTTTTTTTTTTGAATTAATTTTGTTTTTCAAGAAAGAGGAGAGAAAAAGAGGTGATAAAAGTAATAGATTCGTTCTTTCAAAATATCAACAAAATGCGAGTCCCCGGCAAAAGCGCCAAAAAACTTGGTGATTAAAATTCCGCTTGCACGAAATAAAATCCGAACTAGCAATCCGAGAAGGCAAGTATACCTATCGAACTGTAGTATAGGAACACAAGTGTCGTATTAAAATCCGAGAACCGTTGATTACTTATACTCAAACGAATTACTATTATTTTATCTTAATAATTTTTTGGAAGGTTTTGTCTGCTAAGTTGAAATAAAAGCTGGATAAAAGTACGGCTAAATGATGATTAAGAAATAGCACTCGATCTTGACTTACTTCGGCTTAAGTTGATCAAAATTCAAAAGCAAACTTAAAACTTAATAAAGTAAGGGTAGCTTGACCGTGGGGGTTCCTATAGTTTGAACATGCTTCTCTCGAAGATATGCCCAACTGAGTTTAGGAAAATCAGACCGAACTCTCGTCCCGTATTCGAATACCTAAAACTCACTTTAAGTGGTGAACCCCGCTATTGGGTTTGACTCCAATCCAGGAGATTTACGTCATTCTCTCTCGAGAAATGTGTGTAACTCTCTTTACTCTTAAGTGCTCACTTCAGACTATCGGCCTCTCGGCTAGCCAAGAATGAAAGCAAAGGTGTGGACTATACATCGATAATATAGCTCCACTTAATTTTAATTAAGAGTAAATTTAAGGCCCAAGACTTTAGAAAGTGAAAGAAGACTAAAGGATCATAACTTGATCAACTCATCCTCAGATCATCAAGATCGAGTACTATGAGGATTTAGTTACTCATGGTGGAGGGGTAGGAGAGAGAAATGATGAAGATTTTAAGAGAACAAAAACATGCAATTTTTATTAAACAAAAGTTCAACTGAGATTGCATTTGCATGGAAAGCCTACTAAGCATTAGTAATACACTATGAAAGGAAATTACAAAGGCATTACAACATTCATATGAAAACTAGAAAAGGAAATACATTGAAATAAGAGAGAGAGAGAGAGAGAGAGAGAGAGAGAGAAAGAGAATAAAATAACACGAAAATCACTGAAAATAGAGTAGTAGCACCAGTTCTCTCTGCCAAAAACTGAATGGGGAAAGCTTGGAGGTCATTTCAATTTATAGAAATTTTTCTGCCTCGGTCACGCCCTCAGTCACGCCCGTGACTAGGGGCGTGACATTGTTTAATCAATTCTGCGGCTTGGATCAGGTTCGGCGCACGATTCTGACGTGATTTGATGGGTCACGCCCTAGGTCACGCCCGTGACTGAGGGCGTGACCATTTCGGTGGTTAGTCCGGTCATGGGCGCTGGCGGCGATCATGGGCGCTGGCGGCTGGCTGACGTGGCAGTCATGGGCGTGACTGGAAGCACGCCCGTGTAACAGTGGCGTGACCAATTCGGTGGTCAGCTGGTCGAATCTGAGCTGTTCACGGGCTGGTCACGGGCGTGACTTGCGTGTCACGGGCGTGACTTGTGTGTCACGGCCGTGTACTTTGGGCGCGTCTGACCAGATCTTCTTAATTATGGTGGCAGCAGCTTAACTGGAAACAGCAACTTACACGCCCTAGGTCACGAGCGTGACCTAGGGCATGACTTAGGAAATTTTGCATTTTTGACCTGAAAATTCAGAAAACTTAAGTTAGCACTAAAAATAGGAAAATGAACCAAAATTGCATTTAGGTAAACAACAATAAGCAAAAAGTAAGAGTAAATAACCTAAAAATAACCTAATAAAACTAACTAGATTTAGCATTATCAATAATCTTCTCCGTACTGCTGTGAGAACCCGCGAGCTACAAGTCCAGCCTTGTAACGCTCGATACTACCGTCAGCTTTCTTCTTCAGCTTGAAAACCCACTTGCAAGTGACAGGAGTGGTGCCCTTGGGCTTGGGCACAAGAGACCAAGTCTCATTCTTCTCGAGAGCTGCCATCTCTTCTTGCATAGCAATGTCCCACTCCTTCACGCCTCTGGCCTTCTCAAAGCTCGACGACTCCCTCTCATCCAAGGGACCAGCGAAGAAACATGAAACAAAGTTTACCATGTTCCCTCCTGTGTATCGATCTGGTGGTTGAATAGTCCTCTTCGACCTCCTAAGAGGTTGCTCCTGACTAACCACCTCCTCAGCTGCTTCTTTTATGCAAGCTCCTCTTCCAGATGAACTTGGAGCATCGCTTCCCCTGCTTCCAGAACCTGGAGCCTCCATCTCAGAGCTTGACACAGCTGGAGCTCCTGGTGAAACAGGCAACTCCACTTGAAGACTTCCCGCAGCTTTCCCTTCTTCATCAACCCTGCTCTCCGGTAGTTCAACTCCTGAACTCCCCTTGTAGGAAGTCACTTCATCGAACACCACATCCCGAGATACCACTGATCTCCGTGTATCAGGATCCATGCATCTCCATCCCTTCTTCCGCTCATCATACCCAACAAAGACTAGCTTCCTTGCTTTCGCATCTAGCTTTGTCCGAAGAGCATCAGGAATATGTACATAACAGGTTGATCCAAACACCCGAAGGTGTGCAACACTCGGCTTCTCCTTGAACATCAATTCGTGAGGGGTCTTCATGTTGATAGGACTTAAAGGCAACCTGTTGATGACATAAGCTGCACAAGACATTCCCTCCGCCCAGAAGGACTTTGGGATACTCTTAGCATGAAGCCAGCATTTGCAAGTTTCCATCAGATGACGGATCTTCCTCTCGGCAACGCCATTCTGTTGTGGAGTATGGGCACAAGTAAGCTCTCTCCTGATGTCATGCTTTCTGCAAAAACTTGAGAACTCACCAGAGGTGAACTCCCCACCATTGTCAGTTCTAAGTTTTTTAACCCGCAGGCCTAACCGACCTTCAACCAGCTCCTTGAACTCCACAAATTTAGCAAATGCATCCGACTTCTCCTTCAAAAAATACACCCAGACATATCTGGTGTAATCGTCAATCAACACCAACATATATCTGTTGCCTCCAAGGCTCAGGGTGGCAGTCGGTCCCATCAAATCACCGTGGATGCACTCCAACGGCACTTTGCACCTTGTTTGCGATTTGTCAAATGGAAGTCGATGAGACTTACCAAACTGACATCCTTCGCAGACATGACCGTCTCCATAGGAGGACAAGCTAGGCAAGCCATTGACAAGGCCCCTAACCGCCATAGACTTTAATTTGTCCATGCCTACATGCCCCAACCTTTCATGCCAGATAGCCGCGCCATCATTGGTCCTCATCTTATCAACATAGGTACTTGTCGATAAAACAAACAAGTCCTTCACCCTCTTGCCGACATGAATAACATCTCCCTTTATCTCCGGTTGAGTTTTGAGAAACTTCACTTCTGTTGGGCCAAACAGAACGTGATAACCGGCGTCGACCGCATTGGTCACAGAGAAAAGATTTTTCTTCATACCAGGCACGTGATAAACACTCCTCAACGTGAGTGGACCCTTATCACTGCTCAGAGAGACAACACCTTCGTGTTCTACTGGATGAACAGAATTATCAGCCGTAATGATAACATTGTTACCTGAGTAAGGTGCCAAAGAAGAGAACTTTGATCCATCCCCGGTGAGATGATGCCCACACCCTGAATCAACAATCCAGTCCTCATCATAGTTGATGGAAGCCAAGGACTTAACGGGCATCGCCGTTATATTAGACACAAAGGCTCCTCCCCATCCAACTTCATCAGACTTTGGCATCTCCTTCTCCACTGCATGTCCCGGCTGAAGATTCACCCGACAATCTTTCTTGAAGTGCCCGGTCTTATTGCATCTAAAGCACCTCGTTCCCTCTCCTTTCTTCTTCCCATCAGACTTAGGGGCATAGCCTTTATCTTGCTGACCTGAAGTGGAGGGTCCATCAAGACCCGGCTTCTTCTTCTCCCATTTCTTCTTCTTCTTCCCAGAGAACATCACATCACTTTCTCCCCCGGAGATAGAAACCCCCGCCATCTGTCTTGCTAAACTTTCTTGCGAAGCAAGAAGGTTCTCTAGCTGCAACAACGACGGTTGATTTGCCCAACCCTGAACTGAAGTCACAAAGGAAAGATACTCCTTCCGCAACTCGCGGATGATATGCCTCTTCAGTTTTTCCTCAGAGATAGGCTCATCAGGGTCCAATGCAGAAATCTCTGCCGTGAGGTTCTTCATTTTGAGAAAGAAGGTGGAAATAGAAAGATCACCTTGAGAGGCTTTCACCAACTCATTTTCAAGATATTGTAGCCTCGCTACATTCTTCTTATTGAACAGTCCGTCCAAGGACGTCCAAATCTCAGCAGCAGATTTACATCCGATGATGTGATCAAACAGCTCCGGTGAGATAGCCCTTTTGAGAGTGAACTCTGCCTTAGCATTCATCCTCCTACAAAGTCTCACCTCTGCCATATTATCTCCTGCTAGAAACACCACTTGTGTGTCTTCTCCGCCAACTACCTCCCATAGATCCTCGCCAAACAAGTAACTCTCCATACATGACTTCCATTTTTTAAAGTTAGTCGATGTGAGGAGTTCAATACCAAAACCTCTTGCATATCCACCTTCCATGGCAATCTATGTGGTCTCTTCTTCACAAAGACGATGGCAACTCTAGTTGATCACTGCTTATCCACTCCAGGAACCTCCCTCCGATACCATGTTAAAATTTTTGAAAGACCGTTTAGGAGTAAGCAGGAGTTGTATCAACAAGAGTTATAGCCAAACAACCACAATGCCAAAACAGCAACACAAGAAATCTTTATTGAAACAGAACTGCTTTAAACTTCGAGGTATACATGACGAGACATGATTCATAAGAATCACGGAGATGAGAAGAACAAACACACCAAAACTGAAACTGGCGGTCTGCCAAAGCAGAGACCGCACAGACCGCAAACAAGGCTCAGGTCGCCCGGCTTGCTCTGTTGTACTCCCAGACCGCTTGCACAGTCAGACCGCAGAAACACCTTGAGACCGCGCGAACAAAAGCAGACAACCTACACTGCTAGACCGCAATCCCAGACCGCACGAACTGAAGCTTTATTGAACTGAACAAAGAACTGAAGCTGTCGCCAGACCGCAACTCTGATCGCCTAACCGCTGAAGGTCGCCTGATCACTGAGCTAGCTGCGAACAGCACAATAACACAATAAACCAGTTCGCTGACAGACCGCAGACGAACTGTTTATTCAAGCCACCGGAAATCACCAAGGAAGGAGACCGCAACCTACTGACCGCAAACCTGCGAACACAACAACCGGTTAGCTCACTTCCGAGATCGCGCGACTCCAAACTTGAGACTGCAAGAAACAATCCGGGCTCTTGTTCTTACAATTCTTATTAGGAATGACGGGCCCTGCACCCCTATTTATAGGCGGAGAGATGGATGTCGTCACTGCACAAACCGGGATACAATAACAGCCCATCAGATCGCGAACGGTCTCACAAGGCAGACCGCGCGAACACAACACTTGGACAAGATTCAGTCCAAGACCGAAGTCAGCAGCAGCCCGCGCACAAGCCGTGCGGACACAACGACCACCCTTCCTAAGATCGCCTAAGCAGAGACAAACATCTGGCCGACTTGAACCAAGTCGCCAGAATAGCTCAAACAAGCCGCCCGGTCACTGCGGTCAACCAAGAACAGGCTGCCCAAAACAAGACCGGAAGAACTCGCAACAGGTCGCCAGAACCAACGACCAAACCAAGAAGCAAACTGGCCGATCACAGCAGATCGCCAGAACAACAAGCAGGGAGAGATCGCAAAACCAAACCGCCAGAGCACCAGCGCAGACCGCGCGGTCTCTGCGGTCTCCAGCCTTCAGACCTGTCGGACTCCCTTCTCCACTTCAACAATTTCAACAGTTAGGAACAAGTTGTACTGGACAGACCCACCGTGAGACTACTTTGTGGATTGTTATATGAACGTGTCACAAGTAGGCCTCAAGTGACAAAGGTTTTTATGGTCCTTTGACCTGAAGTCACAACATTCATCGGGTGTGGAAGCGCGTACTTTGATGCCATCTAGAGTCTTCTCTTGAGAAAGGTTGACGATAAGGGTGGTTGTTAGGTATGTTACGAATCATTTGGATGTTTGTGTGTGAGCAGAAATGGAATTTTTCCTCCTTTATGACAGGAGTTACATCCATGGGCCCCTTGATGGAATAAGACTGAGAAATGCATGGCCATGCTTGGTCGAGTCAATATATGGTATTGAGGTCACCAATTTTGTCAGTCTATTCTAGATCAGGAAACTAGGATTGAACAATTATGAGGGTGACACGGTCCATGCCTCTAGTTCTATCCCGATGTAAGGGACAAAGGGACAAGACAAAACTGATACATTGGTCATGACAGGCTTGTTGAGTTATGAACTCTTATTGCTTGGGTAGCAATGATGTATTGCTAGATGCCGCTCATTGTTTGTGAGACTTTTGTTGATACTTTGTGATCAAGTGGGAGACTGTTGGAGTTTCTGAGATGATCTCAAAGCAATCAACAGTTAGTCTTACTGCCAACGCAATGTGAGCCTATAGGGTCGCACATAAAAGTGCTTGGAGAAATTGGAGAAAGAATTGAGTTGGCCTTGCTTATATAGGATATGAGTGGAGGACCAATCATGTGACTGTTTGAAATTAAGTTGAGAATGTCTCAATGAGAAATCGTTTAAAAGGTTTAAACGATGGATTTATACTTGACAAATTCGGCTAAAGTGTTTAACCGAACTGTGTCAAATTCGGCTAAAGGGTTTATATGAATTCGGCTAAAGGGTTCAGACGAATTCGGCTAAGTCAAAATTTGGCTAAAGCCTTTAGACGAATTTATATAGCCGAATTTATATAGTCGAATTCGGTTATAGTGTATAGTCGAATTCGGTTATAGTGTATAGCCGAACTTATAAATAGTCGAACTGAAGGCATTCGTCGACCGCTGAGACAGCAAAAGGCTTGTGTAGTGAGTTCGTCGAACGCAGATCTCTTGAGTTTGTCGAACGCAGATCTCCTTGAGTTCGTCGAACACAGATCTCTTGAGTTCGTCGAACGCAGATCTCTTGAGTTCGTCGAACACAGATCTCCTTGAGTTCGTCGAACGCATCTCTTGAGTTCGTCGAACGCAGATCTCTTTGAGTTCGTCGATCGCAGCCTTTGGTATATAACAGTTCACAGTCTTAGGGTTCCGCGTGGGAACAGGCAGATTACGACCGACCCTTTTTCGTGTTTTGTGAGAGCAGCGCCGGAAGTGTTCCGCTAGGGCTTCTCTTGTGAGGCCCCTATTCAAACCCCACATGAAATCTGTATCAAAACATATGTTCATATCAGTCATGCCAGGATGTTCTAGAAGTAAGTCTAGTGAATACAGAATAAAACACATAATAAAAACTTTCTTAAAATTTTCCTCATACCTTAGCTTAATCTTTAGTTTTCTTTTCTTCTCTGAACCACTTTGCTTTCTTAAGGGTCTTCAGGAAACGCGCATCTTCCTAAATAATATGAAGTCAACGGGCTTAGTCATAACGAATATGACTAAGTGAATAACATATTTCTTTAACTGTTGTACATGCAAGCAACAAACGTCAGTAGCAATATGCATAAATATTCAATTTCAGTGTATAAGTAATAACAGTAAGGTATTCAATTTCAGTGCATACTCAATAACAATCAATAGCAGTAACTACAGTGTTCGTCCTATAATGATTTATGTTTCAATTTCTGGTATTCGATCTATTTTAATTAACAGTCATTTCATTCATTCGTATCAAATATTTCAGCAATTCAGTTTCACTTTCAGAATCAGATTTCATATTCTTTCGCATCATAGCTCATTCAATTTCTTTTCACTATCTGAAGCAGATTTCTCGTTTATCTTTAGTTTACTTTAATTCGGAAATCATAAGGGTTGCTGTCGATTCATCCCATCTTGGTCTTCAATGACCTCTTGGCCTTCAACAGCCTCTGGCCTTCAACGGCCTCAATCAATATCAAAAACACATTCCACCGTAGTGTATTCACACCCCCACTACGGCTACTTGGTTAACCCTTATCATTTCAATTATTCTTATGCATCGATGCAATCTTCTTATTCAATTATGTAGTAGTTTTATTTACATTATTTCCCTCAGAATTTATTCATCGTTTATATTCATTGCCAATTCACATTTTCTAGCGATTCTTAGATTTATCAGTGATTCAAAATCGAACAACTTCAATTTCATGTCAATGCACAATCACTAAATTATTTTCTGTATAAAATCTAATCATAGGAATATTGAAAATAATTCAAAGTTATGCATAATTAAAGAAATAAGTACTCACCATGTTTCCTTTGCCTTTAATCGTACCAGGATTTTCATCGTGTCTATCTCCGGACGCCATCCTCTGCAGTATCAGTGAAATCATTTACTTTAGGGTTGCATCGTGAATTAGTTACGATTTACTTCCTAAGACGATTACAACTACGACTCGATAGGAGTTGTCTAGGGAAAGACAAACTTTGGTGACGAAAAATGAAAGCAAAACTCTTCAAAATCTAAAGAAATATAGCATAAATCAGCCCATACAAAGGGGCAAAAACAGCCCTAATCTTGCTGCCATTAACAGCTCCAAGGGCTGCGGAAACAGCAGCTCCAATCGAGGTGTAATCCCTTCCAAAAATAGCCGAACAGCACAAATAAAATCAGCCAACAAAAGCCAGCTATCAAATGAGTTTCCCCCTCAAAAGATTATAATTCGGAGCCCAAACAGCAGCCCAAATAGGAACCCCAAACAACAGTTAACATCAGTTAACAGTTGCCCACTACACAGCTTGTATAACATCAGCCAGCAAGCCCACAAATTAAAACAGCAGCCGGTCAAAACAACAATTCATAGAGGTAGGAATCTAAGGAACAACAACCAGCACTCACAACTACAACACTAAATGGCCGGCCAGAAAAATACCCACAAGGCCTCAAATCAAGATCAAGAGCAGAACATCAAAATCCCCCTAACAGGACTACTCTAGCCGGCCAAGGCCAAGGTAGTTCAGCAAGTAAAACCTTACTTCAACAACTATACAAAGTAGAGGGGGAAAAGAAGATGAAAGACGAGCTCACAGTGGAGGGATTTCTCCCAAAGCCGCCGGCCAAATCCAGCAGCACCGCAGGAAAACAGCAACAACAACAGCAGAGCTACTAGAAGGAGGTAGCAGCAGGTCTTCCAGCACCACGACAAGAGGAGAGGGAGGGATCGTTGATGAGGAAGAAGAGAGGCAGCCAACCCTAGCTTAATCGGCGCTGACGAGCTTTCCAAGAGACTGGAGAAGGAATAGATGCATAAGAAATGAAATCCATCGCCTCATATTTCTTATAATAATATATTATATATAATAACCGGCCAGTATATTAACAAATATAAGGATTTCAGCAGCAATATTAGAAACCAACCAGCCCAAAACAGCCCAAACTCAGCAGCAGCCACTTAATCAAACCAGCAAATGATTCAACAACCCAATAATAACAGGACTCAAATGAACCCCAAAGTTAACAGTAAATCAATTCAGCCAACTTCTCCGCCGTAATACCAATAGACATAATAATGGTGCCAATAGCATAAAAATAAATCAACTTAAAACGAAACGAGCGTCACAAAATCATCGAAAAATCCAAAACTTCAAAACTTAAAATGCGACGTCGTGTCGACACTGATTCTTCTTATTTCATCATCGGGAATCCTATTAATTATTTTACTTTCCTTTTCGAGTTGTGGGCCGTTACAAACTCTTCCTCTCTTAGAGAAATTTTCATCCTCGAAAATATTGTTCAATTTCTAATATGATTTCTCAGCTCTATGGACTTCCATCTTTTTCCCTCTCTTTGATATTCAATTTAATCGTTTTCTTTGCCTCATCATTCTCTGTCTTTCATATGTTCAAAATTCCTTAGTCGTTGATTCAATTTGTAGTTAGCACTATATCATATCTCAATTTCTTACATCATCTAGATTTCATAGCTCATACATAGTTACCCATGATTGACTTCGTCTTTTCAAATCTTTATTCTTGCTTCCTTTATCTTTTGTAACATCTCCTTCAAAACTATATATTGTATAAAGGATCTGGCCAGAATCCTAGATACCTTATATAGAGCGAAGGTGGAATTACAATTCCGCATACATAATCGTTTCATTTTCTAATCGTATTCATTTATTTCTTGCGTTATTCCAATTCAATTTCCATCCCGAAGGAATTCTAGTCTTTACTTTGTTTCTTTCATTTCTAAACACACGCCTCAAAAGCTAAACAATATCTAATTTGCATTCATCAATAACTAATCCATTCTCCTATTATGTCCTTCATCAGTCGATGCTTATCTTTCTATCTTCGTTGTTTCTAATCTAATTCGAATTCACTCAATCAGTAATCTCAGTTTTCACATTTAGTTGCAATAACAAACTTCATGAATTAACATTCGTATCAACTAATCATTTCGCAGACGATTTCACTTCTTCATTTCCCGGAGCTTCTTAAGTCCTTCCACTAAGACTCCCTCAAGTTCATATTCTATGTACTTATTATGTACTCACAAAAACAAACTTCTGGCAAACCTGGCTCTGATACCAATTTGTGAGGCCCCTATTCAGACCCCACATGAAATATGTATCAAAACATATGTTCATATCAGTCATGCCAGGATGTTCTAGAAGTAAGTCTAGTGAATACAGAATAAAACACATAATAAAAACTTTCATAAATTTTTCCTCACACCTTAGCTTAATCTTTAGTTTTCTTTTCTTCTCTGAACCACTTTGATTTCTTAAGGGTCTTCAGGAAACGCGCATCTTCCTAAAAAATATGAAGTCAACGGGCTTAGTCATAACGAATATGACTAAGTGAATAACATATTTCTTTAACTGCTGTACATGCAAGCAACAAACGTCAGTAACATTGTGCATAAATATTCAATTTCAGTGTATAAGTAATAACAGTAAGGTATTCAATTTCAGTGCATACTCAATAACAATCAATAGCAGTAACTACAGTGTTCGTCCTATAATGATTTCTGTTTCAATTTCTGGTATTCGATCTATTTTAATTAACAGTCATTTCATTCATTCGTATCAAATATTTCAGCAATTCAGTTTCACTTTCAGAATCAGATTTCATATTCTTTCGCATCATAGCTCATTCAATTTCTTTTCACTATCTGAAGCAGATTTCTCGTTTATCTTTAGTTTACTTTAATTCGGAAATCATAAGGGTTGCTGTCGATTCATCCCATCTTGGTCTTCAACGACCTCTTGGCCTTCAACGACCTCTGGCCTTCAACGACCTCAATCAATATCAAAAACAGATTCCGTCGTAGTGTATTCACACCCCCACTACGGCTACTGGGTTAACCCTTATCATTTCAATTATTCTTATGCATCGATGCAATCTTCTTATTCAATTATGTAGTAGTTTTATTTACATTATTTCCCTCAGAATTTATTCATCGCTTATATTCATTGCCAATTCACATTTTCTAGCGATTCTTGGATTTATCAGTGATTCAAAATCGAACAACTTCAATTTCATGTCAATGCACAATCACTAAATTATTTTCTGTATAAAATCTAATCATAGGAATATTGAAAATAATTCAAAGCTATGCATAATTAAAGAAATAAGTACTCACCATGTTTCCTTTGCCTTTAATCGTACCAGGATTTTCATCGGGTCTATCTCCGGACGCCATCCTCTGTAATATCAGTGAAATCATTTACTTTAGGGTTGCGTCGTGAATTAGTTACGATTTACTTCCTACGACGATTATAACTACGACTCGATAGGAGTTGTCTAGGGAAAGACAAACTTTGGTGACGAAAAACGAAAGCAAAACTCTTCAAAATTCAAAGAAATATAGCATAAATCAGCCCATACAAAGGGGAAAAACAACCCTAATCTTGCTGCCATTAACAGCTCCAAGGGCTGCGGAAACAGCAGCTCCAATCGAGGTGTAATCCCTTCCAAAAATAGCCGAACAGCACAAATAAAATCAGCCAACAAAAGGCAGCTATCAAATGAGTTTCCCCCCTCAAAAGATTATAAATCGGAGCCCAAACAGCAGCCCAAATAGGAACCCCAAACAGCAGTTAACATCAGTTAATAGTTGCCCACTACACAGCTTGTATAACATCAGCCAGCAAGCCCACAAATTAAAACAGCAGCCGGTCAAAACTGCAATTCATAGAGGCAGGAATCAAAGGAACAGCAACCAGCACTCACAACTACAACACTAAATAGCCGGCCAGAAAAATACCCACAAGGCCTCAAATCAAGATCAAGAGTAGAACATCAAAATCCCCCTAACAGGACTACTCTAGCTGGCCAAGGCCAAGGTAGTTCAGCAAGTAAAACCTTACTTCAACAACTATACAAAGTAGAGGGGGAAAAGAAGATGAAAGAGGAGCTCATAGTGGAGGGATTTCTCCCAAAGCCGCCGGCCAAATCCAGGAGCACCGCAGGAAAACAGCAACAGCAACAACAGAGCTACTAGAAGGAGGTAGCAGCAGGCCTTCCAGCACCACGACAAGAGGAGAGGGAGGGATCGTTGATGAGGAAGAAGAGAAGCAGCCAGCCCTAGCTTAATCGGCGCTGACGAGCTTTCCAAGAGACGGGAGAAGGAATAGATGCATAAGAAATGAAATCCACCGCCTCATATTTCTTATAATAATATATTATATATAATAATCGGCCAGTATATTAACAAATATAAGGATTTCAGCAGCAATATTAGAAACCAACCAGCCCAAAATAGCCCAAACTCAGCAGCAGCCACTTAATCAAACCAGCAAATGATTCAACAGCCCAATAATAACAGGACTCAAATGAACCCCAAAGTTAACAGTAAATCAATTCAGCCAACTTCTCCGCCGTAATACCAATAGACATAATTATGGTGCCATTAGCTTAAAAATAAATCAACTTAAAACGAAACGAGCGTCGCAAAATTATCGAAAAATCCAAAACTTCAAAACTTAAAATGCGACGTCGTCTCGACACTGATTCTTCTTATTTCATCATCGGGAATCCTATTAATTATTTTACTTTCCATTTCGAGTTATGGGCCGTTACATCTCTCCTCTTCCGACAGTTGCCGCCTCCCTTGTCTCGGATCTAGCAGTCCGTGGGGACGCTGAGAGCTTTTCTTCTCTGACTCATTCCTTGTTTGACAAGGCATTGAGGTTCTCCTCTGCTTGTGTGGATCTCTGTAGAGGGGCCGATCCATTTCGGTTCTTGGAACTCAAGATTGGTTCAACCAGAAGTCCGTGTGGAGCATCTTGATTGAGTATCGACTCAATCCCTTAAAGGTATTTCTTTTTGTTACCTTTCTATTTTTTGATTCATGAAATCCGCAAGATCCATAACTCTTTGGGTTGTTCTTGTTATTTTTCTGTTGCGCATATGTGATATGCTGTCCACTTTAATGTTAAGAAAACTCCAACAGGGACTACTCGTGCCTTCTCGGCGAGGTGGAGCGCCTGGCGCCGACTGCGGGGAGCTTTATCCCGGGAGGCATGTTGTGCGAGCCAGGGACCAGCTACACTTAGCCAACCAGGAGATTACCGCTATGACCGCGTACTACCATTCGCGGGCACCCCCAGCTGTCGAGACGCGAGGTCGGGGCCGATGGAATTGGATAGAACATTAGTCTACCGACGCCCCCACCCCCCCTTGTCTCATTTTATAGCAACTCGGAAACTTTGCGAAACTCCTTGGCCCTGTAATAATCTCCTAACTATGCTTCTGCGAATGATTGCTTTCCTTATGCTTTCGTTTTCATTTCTTGCTGCTTCTTTATGTCTGCCGAATGCTATATTCATGCTCGCTACTTGTTTATTTATCTGATTGATTTCTGACTCCCTGTCTTCCGCCGGATGACCACTCGCCCGACATTCATCGTTAATTGGCGAAATGGACTGGCTCGGATTCTGAGGCGTCGGAGAGGCGCGACCACTATCCGCACACCCGCCACCTAGGAAACCCATCAATTTCCATTTTCCTATAAATAGGTGACCCTACCGACCGCATTTAATACTCGTCATCCCTGCTCTCTTCCTCTCTTCTCCCTTGCACTCGCACCTCTCTCCTCTTCGTGGCCTCAATTCTTCCTAGCACTTGCGAGATGGGAGGTGAGCCTGATGGTAGGGGCAAGTGCGCTGACGCATTCGCCCAGCAAGATTTCGACCCCTGCGACCTCACTGAGGAGGCCTAAATGACCACCATCGCGGATTACATTCCGCCAGTGTTTACCGCGAGCCACCCTGGGCCGGAAGGCCGCATCAATTCCTTTTCCCCAGGTGTCCTCGTGGTCCCGCTGGAACACTTTGAGGTAGGGTTCCGCATCCTTATCTGTCCGGAACTCCGCCAGACACTCCGCTACTTTGGGGTCATTCCCGCACAGCTCAACCCAAACTCCATTGCCATGTTGGTCGGGTTCGCATGTTACTTGCGCGAAGAGGGGATAGAGTTTAGTCTACCCGTCTTCCGCAAGCTTTTTTGCCTTCCGGGCGAAACACGGGACGACCTTCTTCTCAGGCCAGAATCCGCTTAAGGTTGCGTGTCTCGCGAACAAGAACCATGACTGGGTTCGTCGCTTCGTCTTCGTCAGCGGGAACTTTGGCAACGTCCTTTTTGTACCCGTGTAGGAGGAGGAGTCAACCTTAAGGCCCCCGACGCTGGGAGGTCACGAGGCTAAGCTCCACCAGTTCATCGTGGAGCACGGGATGGACGTCGTCTATCTCCGGAAGAATGTCAATTCGCTTCCGCCTGTTCCCCAGGGCGAGGGTAAGTTTGGGTGGTCCTAGTGTGCTCTATCTTATCCTTTTTTCCAATTTTACTGCCAAGTTAACCTTCTTTTCATAGGTGTGCGCAATCTCCCGCTTCACCCTCCACATCCGGAGGGGGAGGCGCTGGGGCCTTCCCTCTCCTCTGCGCGGGCCGCTACCGAAGCTTGCCAGGAGGACTTATCTTCCTCCAAGCCCAGCGGGCAGAAGCGGAAGCCCGACGCTCCGCTTCCCGCCTCTTCTTCGAAAAATCCAAAACCCCCCTCCTCCATGAAGGATAAAGGGATCTCGAGTGGAGGTCCGGGACCGAATGCCTAGGTCAGAGCCTCAGTCCCGCAAGGAGGAACCTCCTCGCTGCCGTTACCGAGGAGTCATCAGAATTTTGCTAATGGTGAGAAGTTTAAGGATGTCGCGGGAGCTCCGCTTGTTCAGTGGGATAGGAACATTAACAGGGTCTCGCTCTCGACCCTCCACTCGTCTTGGATTGAAAACAACGTCGCCAGCGGGGAGGCCTATGCAGTCGGTTAGGCTCTCTATGCCCGGGACGATGCCGAAGTCTTTGATGCCGAGAAGACTCAGGTACTCGCTCATGAGTCCGCGCGAGCCTTCCTCCGGGCGTTTGAGCACTCGCATATGTCCTCTCGCCGCATCATCTTCCTCGCGCGGAACCTTGGCGAGGTCGAGGAGACGCGGACCTTCTCGCGGCAGAGGTCATAGAGTTGAGGCACAAGCTGGAGGCCGCGGAGGCACTTCTCGCCAGTCGCCCCGTTCAGGAGGTTCATGATTCTTCGCGGGTGCTTATGTTACTGCTTCCCCTTGCCTCCCATCTTACCATCTTCTTTTTCACAGGACACCACTAACGCCGAGATGCTTCGTGTGCGGGTGGCCGGCCTCGAGGACGAAGTTCGGGAGTCCAAAGATGAGATTCAGCATTTGCGAGAAGCCGCAGCTCTGGTCCTTGGGGAAGGGAGCAAGAGGCATTCTTACTCTAACTTCGAGTTTGAGGAGCTGATGCAGGAGAGCGCGCAGGACACCGCTGAGTTCACGCTGCTAGTACTTCGCGATGCCGGATATTTGAAGGTGGGCGTCGAAGCACTCTCCGCCTGCCATGTCGTGCCTGAGATCTTCATCCCGATTCCCGTTCCGGATGATGAGGACCATCCATCAAAAGAGGGGGTCATCCATCTGGGCTCGGACGAAAGCGGCGGCTCCCCCGGCGATAGCCCTAAGTGTTGGATCTGATGGCGCCCTTAGAGGGGGGGGGGGGTGAATAAGGGGTTTACTATTTTTTGGAATAAACTTACAGATTTTACCAAAACAGAAAATCTTTTTTGCTCTGTCGCTAACGCCGGCGTAAGAGTCAACGCTGGCATTAACTCTCCAGAAAAAGTATTTTTGCAGAAGTATTCAAAATGATTTTCTTTATGAAATATAATTCCAGAAAAATTAGATATACTGAAAAAGAATTTTATATATCACAAAAATGATTACAAGGACAAAATTTCAGTAACGCTTGAAATTGGAGGCGACAACTTGAAAAACACTTTTTGTTCCTTCACCGGCCCTTCTCCCATGGACCGGTTGGCTATAGCCTATCTATCCCCAGATAAGTCCTCTAGCCACCCCTAGATCTACCCTTGACCTAGTAGCCACGCACAAGGCAGCGAATTACCCCCTATGCCGCGCAAGGACCTAGTCGCCACACGCAAGGCGGCGAATTACTACCGTTACAAGAAAATATAAAAGGATAAAGATAAAATTAGAACAAATGACTCCCTAGAATGAAGAGCGTTGAAGGAGATGTTGAAGATACGCCATGATCACGTCAGAGTTGAAGCGTGGGTCCTTCTTCAAATTTGTCGTTGGAAATCTCCTTCTCACTCTTGTTCCTCAATGTTGGTGTTGGGAGTTCTCTCTGAATTTGGAAGAAATGCTCTCTCAGATCTCTGGAATGAAGACTTCAATGCATCTGCGTGAATAACAAATGAAATCAGATCTTTAAATAGAAATGGGAGCTAACGCGTGGCGTTAAGAGTTAATGCCAGCGTTAGTGAACGTGCACTGTCGTGGCTGAAATCGTGCAAACCGTCGGGATCGTGGCAGAAACCAATTTCGTCGAACGAAACTCATTTCGTCGAACGCGCTTTCGTTGAACGGAATCAAAGTTCATCGAATGCCATCAAAGTTCGTCGAACGCAATTTCGCCGAACTCAATTTCGTCGAACGCAATCAAAGTTCGTCGAATGCAATGTCGCCGAACTCAATTTCATCGGACGCCATCAAAGTTCGTCGAACGCAATGTCGCCGAACTCAATTTTGTCAAATGCAATCAAAGTTCGTCGAACGCAATGTCGCCGAACTCAATTTCGTCGGACGCCATCAAAGTTCGTCGAACGCATTTTCATCAAGCGTAATTTCCGACGAGCGCAATTTTGTCGAACGGAAATTCATTTCGTCGAATGGAATCTCCTTTCGTCGAACACAGTTTCATCGAACGACTAGCGCCCAGCGTTAAGACCTAACGCCTGACGTTGTCTCTGGCTTCTCGACGGATTCGTTCTCGACGGCATTTCTTCTCAGCGGTTTCCTTCTCACCGGTTTTTAACGCGGGGTGTTAACAACTAACGCGAGCGTTAGCTCTCTTTTCAGAGAATCGTCATCATTCAACATCCTGTTCATAGGGTAATATAACTATAGTACCTACACACTATAAACACAAGCAAGATCAAATACATAGTGTGATTTGTTATTTCTCAAACTAAGAGAAGTGGAACACAAGCTCCAACACTAAGGACCCTTGAGAACCTATTTTGTGAAGAAAAATTTGTAGGTGAGAAACTCTCACCCAAGATCAAGGTGAGAGGAGCCCATCTAAGCCGTTGATCACAGATCATACAGTTGTATTTTTTTCTAAATACTCTTGTATTTATAAGTAATAAAAATGTCAGTATTTTATATACCGCCCGATCTGAGATCATACGGTTGTATTTCTCTCCCACCTAGTTCTAGGTGAGAGTTGCGCACCTAAGTTTCTCTCTTTTGTGAAACCTATTTGGGGCGAGACCCCCCTTTTTTGTCAATGCTGGTTTTCGTGGGTTATTACTTCTTTACTTTATTTCCGCATCGCGCTAGGCACTTCGGACGATTCACTGTCGCGCAGTACTCGACTGCTGCTTTTTATCGTTTTCGCGCCTCGCTAGGCTCTTAGGATGATTCGCTATCACGCAGTACTCGACTGCTACTTTTTTATCGTTTCCGTGCCTCGCTAGGCTCTTAGGATGATTCGTTATCGCGCAGTACTTTGGGTCACACACTTGGGGCTAGCATCCGCACGTCCCCCTCATGTCCTCCCCTTTTTTCCTGCGGTGGAGCCCGGGAGACCGTGATGCTTCTGCTGAGAGTGTGTCTCCGCCGAGTGTTCAGTACCCGGACGATCCTCATGTCTCTCCTCTTGGAAGGACCTTGACGTTGTCGCTTTCACGATGCGATTGGTTCACTCGGCAGACCGCATTCGCCTGCCCATGGCTGGTCTCTGTGCACCAACTTCTCCTTCATTTCCATCCCTTCGAGGGTATTTTGGCCCTGCCTGCTGGAGGAAGGTGTGGTCCTTTTTTGTAACCTGACCCCGAGTTAGCCTTCGGACCTGCCAGCTAGATGAGAGCCAGGTCAGTGGGTCTGCTCGGGGCCTAACTTGGTCTTGAACCTACCATCGAGTGAACCTACGGACCTGCCATCTAGGTGTGAGTCTGGTCAGCGGGTCTGCTCGGGGCCTAACCTGCTTTTGAACCTGCCACCGAGTGAGCTTACGACCCTGCCAGCTAGATGAGAGCCTGGTCAGCGGGTTTGCTCGGGGCCATCTTCGAACTTTTGGAACCTGCCACAGAGTAAGCCTACGACCCTGTCAGCTAGATGGGAGCCTGGTCAGCGGGTCTGCTCGGGGCCAACCTTCGAAACCTTTAGGAACCTGCCACCGAGTGAGCCTACGACCCTGCCAGCTAGGTTTGAGCCTGGTCAGCGGGTCTGCTCAGGGACTAACCTGCTTTTGAACCTGCCACCGAGTGAGCCTTCGGACCTTCCAGCTAGATGTGAGCCTGGTCAACGGGTCTGCTTGGGGCCTAACCTGCTTTTGAACCTGCCACCGAGTGAGCCTATGGCCCTGCCAGCTAGATGAGAGCCTGGTGAGCAGGTCTGCTCGGGGCCATCTTTGAACTTTTGGAACCTGACACCGAGTGAGCCTACAGCCCTGCCAGCTAGATGGGAGCCTGGTCAGCGGGTCTGCTCGGGGCCAACCTTCGAAACCTTTAGGAATCTGCCACCGAGTGAGCCTACGACCCTGCCAGCTAGATGAGAGCTTGGTCAGCGGGTCTACTCGGAGCCATCTTCGAACTTTTGGAACCTGCCACCGAGTGAGCCTACGACCCTGCCAGCTAGATGGGAGCCTGGCCAGCGGGTCTGCTCGGGGCCAACCTTCGAAACCTTTAGGAACCTTCCACCGAGTGATCCTACGGCCCTGCCAGCTAGGTGGGAGCCTGGTCAGCGGGTCTGCTCTGGGCCTAATTTGCTCTTGAACCTGCCACCGAGTGAGCCTTCGGACTTGCCAGCTAGATGAGAGCCTGGTCAGTGGGTCTGCTCGGGGTTTAACCTGCTTTTGAACCTTCCACCGAGTGAGCCTTCAGACCTGCCAGCTAGATGTGAGCCTGGTCAGCGGGTCTGCTCGGGGCCTAACCTGCTTTTGAACCTGCCACCGAGTGAGCCTACGACCCTGCCAGCTAGATGTGAGCCTGGTCAGCGGGTCTGCTCGGGGACTAACCTGCTTTTGAACCTACCAACGAGTGAGCCTACGGCCCTGCCATATAGGTGGGAGCCTGGTCAGCGGGTCTGCTCGGGGCTAACTTTTGAAACTTTATCATCATCACGCAAGCCATCATACCGCACACATATATAAAAATCAAGTTGTAAAGCAAAGTATTCTTATTACATGGACTTTGGGATCGAAACGCTTTAAGTCGTCACCACTCCACGTGTGATTGAGGGACTCACCCTCCACATTTAGGAGGCGGTACCCCCCTGACTTCAATGCTTCTTCCACGACATAGGGGCCCTCCCAATTGGGATTGAGCTTTCCCACCACGGCTGACCTTCCGGCCGCGTCGACCTTTTTCAACACGAGATCCCCCTTCTCGAATTGTTTGATCCGGACGTGTTTGTCAAAGTATTTGGCCATCCGCCGCTTGACTTCCTCTTGACGAATGGAGGAGAGATCTCTGACCTCCTCGATTAGGTCCAAGGAGAGCCGCAACTCCTCATTGTTTCCTATTCTCCATTCTTCGTCGCCATCTGAGGCGGTCGTTACCCGCGGCGTCTTGGCATCAAATTCCACTGGAATGACGGCCTCGCAACCATGAGAGAGCTTGAAGGGTGTCTCACCAGTGGCGGTGTTGGGGGTAGTCCTTAGAGCCCACAGGACCGAAGGGAGCTACTCCACCCAATTACCCTTCAAGTTCTCTACCTTCTTTTTGAGTAGGTTTACTATGATCTTGTTCGCTGCCTCCACCTGCCCGTTGCTCCTGGGGTGATGGACGGATGCAAACCTGAGGTCTATACCCAGCTGGCTGCAGAAACTGATGAATTCTTCGCTGGCGAATTGGGGACTGTTATCTGTGACGATAGCCTGCGGAAGCCCGTGTCGGCAGATGATCTCCCCACATACAAAATTGCGGATTACCTGGGAGGTGGCCTTGGCTAGAGCCTTGACCTCCAACCACTTCGAGAAGTAGTCGATCATGACCAAGAGGAATCTTCTTTGCCCACTCGCTTGAGGGAAAGGACACACCAGATCCATTCACCATATGGCAAAGGGCCATGGTGCCGTGATGCTTCTCAACCTCTGGGCTGGCAAGAGTTGGAGCGGAGCGAACAACTGGCACTTTCGGCATTTTTTGGCAAACTCCGCCGCGTCCTTGCTCAGAGTCAGCCAGAAGTATCCCTGCCTCATTATCCTTGCTTCCATTGTCCTGCTTGCCGAATGACTACCACATTTGCCGGAATGGACATCCTCCAGAATCCTTGGAACCTCTTCCTCAGAAATACACCTAGCCAAGAGTCCCGAGAGAGTCTTCCGATACAAGTCCCCTTCATTAAGCACGTAGTAGGCGGACTTATACCGAAAGCGCCTTTGATCTAGAACCTCTTCCAGGAATTTGCCCGTTGCTAGGAAGGTTACGAAAGGGTCCTTCCATGAGGGCCGTCGTTCTATGTCCATGAGCTCTCCTTCCTCAATCAAAGGGCGGAACAGATTTGTCAGGGTCCCTCCAGCCCGGGGGCCGGACTTGGCGAGCCGGTCCGCCGGGATTCTTTTTTCCCTTAGTATGTGTCTGATGGAGAAGATTTTGAAATGCTCCAAGGAGACCCCTTACTTTGGTTAGGTACCTCATGAGGGTGGGCTCCCTGGCTTCGAATTCACCTTTGATCTATGAGGCTATCACCATCGAATCAGTGAAGACTTCCACATCATGAACTCCCAACTCCTGGGCCAGACGCAGGCCGGCGATCAGCGCTTCGTACTCCGCCTGGTTTTTGGTGATGAGAAAATGTATTACTAGCCTTTGTTCAATTTTCACTCCATGAGGGCTCTCCAATACCACCCCTCCTAGAGAATTTTTGCCTGACGCCCCATCGACCAACAACTTCTAAGGGACGTGATGGGCTTGGTCCTCCTCAATTTCGATCACATAGTCTGCCATGAAATCCGCAATCGCTTGGGCCTTCATCGACAACCGAGGGACGAAGGTGATGTCGAATTCACTTAACTCTACCGACCATTTCGCGAGCCTCCCCGAGTGTTCTACCCCTTCGAAAATTTTGCGAAGGGGGTGGTCAGTCACCACCTGGATCGAATGATCCTGGAAGTATGGCCTGAGCTTCCATGCCGAGATGACCATAGCGAAAGCCAGTTTCTCTAAAATAGGGTATCAGAACTCTGCCTTCTTCAAGACCCTGCTTACATAGTAAATGAGCAGCTGCTTCTTGCCCTCATCCCGGACCAAGACGGAGCTCACGGCTTCAGCCCCGACTCCGAGATACAAGGATAGATCCTCTCCCTCCTTAGGACCTTGGAGCAGCGGAGCCTTGGTGTGCTTGCTCTTCAGGGCCTAGAAGGCCTCCTCACATTCCCCCGTCCATTCGAACTTCTGGTTACCTCGGAACACCTTGAAGAAGGGGGAGCATTTCTCTCTATCCCGGGAGAGAAACCTACTCAACCCCGCGAGCTTCCCAGTTAGACGCTGAACTTCCTTAGTATTTCGCGGCGATCTCAACTCCATTATGGCTTTAACATTGTCCGGGTTAGGCTCTACCCCTGCTGGGGTAAGGAGGTGACCCAGAAACTTCCCCTTGCTGGCTCCAAATACGCACTTCAGGGGGTTCAACCGCATTTTGTACTTGCACAGAGTGGCAAATGTCTCCTCGAGGTCTTGGAGGTGAGAGCTCACGCTCTTACTCTTGACCATGAGGTCATCTACATAAACCTCCAAGTTTCTTCCTCTTTGCTCCCGGAAGACCCGATCCATCATTCTTTGGTACGCCGCCCCTGCGTTCTTTAGCCCGAATGACATCATCTTATAGCTGTAACACCCCTTTCTTGTGATGAAGGAGACGTCTTTTATGTCCGGAGGATGCATCCTAATCTGGTGATAACCTGAAAAAGCATCTAAGAAAGACATTACAGAAAAACTGACGGCTGAGTCAACCAGCGCGTCGATTCGAGGCAAGGGATAACAATCCTTAGGGCATGCTTTGTTCAAAAGAGAAAAATCGATACACATATGCCAGCGGCCATCCCCCCTTTTTCACCATGACGACATTGGAGACCCAACCTGGATACTGGATCTCTGATACAAAACCTGCTTTGAGGAGCTTTTCCACCTCCTCGCGGATTGGTCCCTCCAGCTTGTCGGCGATGGACCTCCTCTTCTGCCTGATGGGGCGGACCCCTGGTTCGAGGTTGAGTCGGTGGCAGTCCACGTCTGCATCGATGCCTGGCATGCCAGCTGATGGTTAAAATATTATTTGAAAGCTTTGCAAAACCTTTCGTGTGATGTGATTAGAATTAGGCAGGCGTTTTCGAGGAGTTTCGCGAGTACTCCTACTTCGAGAAACTAACTGTTATCCTATTTCGAGGAATAGAAGTAACAGTCTTTTCTTCTTTCGAAATATCGACGATTACGCCCCGGCTACGGCGCTGAATTCTCTAAATATGTAAATAGAAAAGGAGAGAGTTTTGCAAGTTTTTTTTATATCTTTATTATCCTAACTAATCATTCGAAAAGGCAAGTATACCTTATCGCGTATAGTATAGGATAATTTTTTAGAAAATTATCAAGGTCGTATTTTTCCAAGAACGTGTTGATTATTTTTACTTTGAGAACGCGCTATTATTTTATCGATGAAACGAGTGATTAATTTTATAAAGTTAAAAGAGCGATGACGATGATATTTAAGCGACTACGTGCGTTAGCGAAAACAAAGAAACAATTATAAGGAAAAAGAGGTGCACACTAAATTAAAAACACACGCACTCTACGAAATTGAAATGACAGAAATTAAAGGACATAAATTGCAATCTCTACCCGAACGGGTAAAGGGGAAATAAATGCGGTGCAAGTTCTACCCAAACGGGTAGACGGGAAATAAAAGCAATCTCTACCCGAACGGGTAGAGGGGAAATAAATGCAGGACAATAATAAAAACTATGCTATTAAGTTAAAATCTAAGTTAACAAAAACAAAATTTATCCACCTACACACACACACACACTTACAATAAATGAAAAACTAAATTAAAAACAAAAGCAATAAAATTTACACTCATACACTCACACACTCAACAATAAGAAAAGAAAAACAAGAAAAATAAGAACACCAAGAACAAGTAGAACAAAAACAAAATATATATATTCATATTACATCTTTTTGAAGAAAGTCTAAACTTGGGGACCTCAAACAAAAGCAAGGAAGTACATAAAATAAAACTCACAAACACTCACAAAATAAAACTCACTGGAATACTCAAGAGAAACTCACCAAATAAAACTTAGGTTCTAACTTTTATGAACCTTTAAAACAAGGGAAAGCCCACCTTATTTATAGGCAAAAAATGGGCTGCAATTAGCAAAAAATAGATATTTAGGACCTAGTGGGAAGCAGCTGGCTGCTTCTAGAAGGGAAGAGGCGTGTTTGACTTGAGCGTTGGTGGGGTGCGAATAGCAGCTGGAAGCTGGCGGGTTCTGGATTGAGATTCGTCGAACTGGGAGGGAATCGTCGAACGCAGAGAGTTCGTCGAACGACAAGCTCGTCTCAGCGGTTTGTGCTGAGACTCAGCGGGCTGGGAGCGCTTTCGTCGAACGCAGGGAAGATTTGTCAAACGCCTGGACTGAGAGGGAATCATTGAACGCAGAGAGTTCGTCGAACGGCAGGCAGAGAAAGTTATTGATATGTTTATATAATATTGTATATATATATATAATAATTATGAGATCGTCGAGCGCCGGCGCCGTTCGTCGAACGCAGGGTGCGGAGCGTTCGTCGAACGCAGGGCGTTGCGCGTTCGTCGAACGCAGGGCGCTGAGCGTTCGTCGAACGCAGGGCGCTGCACGTTCGCCGAACGCAGGGCGCTGCACGTTCGTCGAACGCAGGGCGCTGCACGTTCGTCGAACGCAGTGCGCTGCGCGTTCGTCGAACGCAGGGCGCTGCACGTTCGTCGAACGCAGGGCGCTGCGCGTTCGTCGAATGCAGGGCGCTGCGCGTTCGTCGAACGCAGAGCGCTGAGCGTTCGTCGAACGCAGGGCAGCGTTCGACGAATTCCAGTAGCCATATATATTTATTTATATGTATTATTAATACTATATATATACTATTATTATTTATATTTTATATTTTATACATATATATATGCAAATACATATATTATACACATATATTTATTATATTTATAATTAATTTATTATACAATAATATTTCAAAATTTTATTCTTATATAAGTATATTTACTTATTTTTACAAATATTCTGATTTGTTTCAAACTTAAGTAACTCAAGTTTTTTCAAAAAGATGTATAGCTATATACATATATAAAACAAGAGATTATTTCAAGAATTTATATGCAATATGTACAAAACTACCCAAAATTATGCTAAAAATTATACTAAAAATATGTATAATTTGTTATTCATCAAATACCCCCATACTTAAGCATTTGTTATTCCAGAGCAAAAGTAAGAGATACCCATAAGACATTAATAGAATTTCTAATTTACCAAAATTTTATTTAATCGAAAGTAAGCTTGAAATAAATTTAGGAGATTTAAAAGAGGTAAGTCCAACATCGTGATGATGATTTAAAAAGAGCGAAAAAGTTTTAGCCAACAAGACTTTTAAAGTTAGCTAAGCAGCGACCTAAATGATTGTAATAATTAGCACCATGATTAGAATAGAATTATAAGAACTTTAACTTTTTAAAGAAATTTTTTAGAATAATTAAAATTACTAATTATGCTCTCTCAATTTTTTTATTATATCTAGTTTTCAATTTGATAAACTTACTAATTATGCTCTCTCACCCTACTCAATTTTGTTTGCTTTTGATTAGGGAATGAAAATTTTATTCCCAAAGTGAACATTTTCAATCTTCAAAAATAACCCAATGAATATGTTTAGGGAACGATAATCTTATTCCCATGCCATATAATCTATTAATAAAATTGGGTGCCTATGTTTACGGAATGAAATCTTATTCCCAATGACATAAGATCTTTTAAAATAAAATACCAAGAAAGAGGATTTAAGAGGTTTAGAAATTTCTAGATTTTATAAATTAAGAAAAATTTTGAGAGCAAGTTTTAGTAGGTTTAAAACATTCCTAAAGTTTCACAAGTTTGGAGTAGGAATAATTAAAGTCTAAAGATGGTCTGCCAATATAATACAACAAGAAGCTATTTAGGGTAAACTTGAAGTAGTGCTAAAAATTTTTTTCTCAAATTAAATTAAAAACACAATATATTATTTACAACTAAAATTCCATAAATCTAAATCTTACAAACCATGATACGAATAAGGGTTTTGGCAAATAAAAAATAATGAAAAATGCTTATAAATAAACTCAAACTAATTTTGAAAAATACAAAGCTAAGTAGGGGTTTTTATTATATTTTTTGGATTTTATCTTAGTATAATTTTTTTTTTGGATTTTTCTAAATATTTACAAAGTATGAAATATTTTTTTAGATTTTTTTTGGTTTTTAGATTTTTTTTTGGATTTTTCTAAATATTTACAAAGTATGAAATAATTTTTTTGATTTTTGTGGTTTTTAGAAATTTTTTTAGATTTTTCTAAATAATTACAAAGTATGAAATAAATTTTTTTATTTTTGTGGTTTTTAGATTTTTATTTTATTTTTGTAAATATTTACAAAGTTTGAAGAACAGAAAAAGAGACCCCCATACTTAAAACCCAACATTGTCCCCAATGTTGTAATTTAAGTATGAAGAAGTAAAATAAGAAAATGCAGTTTGTGAAAATGCAAGAAAACCCTGCAAAAATAAAGTAGAAAAAGGTAAAAATATTAGATAAATATGAGGTGCCTCCTACGAGCGCTTTCTTTACCGTCATGTAGCTTGACTGGTTTAGCATTTTTTAGATGTTGGGGAGGAGTAAAGATTCGAGTTTACCATCCGTAGGATCGCCCGCCAAATAAAGTTTTAAACAACGTCTATTGACTTTAAACTCGCCTTTTTTGGGGTGGGAAATAAGAACGGTGCCATATGGCCAGACCTCTTTGACTTCAAAGGGGCCGGACCATCTGGAATTTAGCTTACCCGGAAAAAGACGAAGGCGTGAATTAAAAAGAAGGACAAGATCGCCTGACGCAAATGATTTTGGGAATTTAATTTTACGATCGTGGTTAAACTTAGAACGCTCCTTATAAAATTTATTGCTCTCGTAAGCGTTCGCACGCCATTCATCGAGCTTGTTTAATTGGAATTTCCTAGACTCTGAGGCTAAGTTTGGATCGAGGTTTAAAAATTTTAAAGCCCAAAAAGCGCGGTGTTCTAACTCTACGGGCAAATGACACGCCTTGTCGTAGACTAATCGATAGGGCGTACAACCGATGACGGTCTTGTACGCCGTACGATACGCCCACAGCGCATCGTCGAGTTTTAAAGACCAATCTTTCCTATTCGTCGAAACGGTTTTTTCTAATATACGCTTAATCTCTCGATTAACTACCTCTACTTGGCCGCTAGTTTGGGGGTGATACGCGGTGGCGAGCTTGTGCGTAACGCCATATTTAGATAATGTTTTTGCAAACTGGGCGTTGCAAAAGTGCGTACCCCTATCACTTACTATAACGCGTGGCGTACCGAAGCGAGAAAATAATTTTTTGAGAAATTTGACGACGACTCCCGCATCGTTGGTGGGGAGAGCTTGCGCTTCCGCCCACCAAGATACGTAGTCGACCGCCACTAAAATATATCGATTTGTATAAGAGGAAGGTAGGGGGCCTACGAAGTCTATGCCCCATAAATCGGAGATTTCACATTCTAAATAAAAAATTTGGGGCATCTCGTCACGACGAGAGATGTTACCCGACCGTTGGCAGTTATCGCATTTGCTCACATACTCGTGAGCATCTTTAAAGAGAGTGGGCCAATAAAAGCCCGCCGCTAGCGCTTTCCGCGGGATCCGGTTGGCTTGATAGTGCCCCCCGGCCGGCCCCTCGTGGCAGTGACGCAATATTTGCGCACCTTCCTCGTATGAAACGCATCTCCGCACCACTTGGTCCGCGCAGACGCGAAAGAGAAATGGGTCTTCCCAAAAGTAATTTTTCAAATCAGAAAAGAATTTCTTCTTTTGCTGTTTTGAAAAGTCTTTCGGAAGGACCCGCGCAACCAAATAGTTTGCGCAGTCTGCGAACCAAGGAGTGGGAGAAGTTTTTAAATTAGAAAAAGCTAAGAGGCGCTCGAGAAATCTATCGTCTATTTCTAGTTCGACGAGCGCTTTCGCGTTTGGGCGCTCTAAACGAGAGAGGTGGTCGGGCGCTAAATTTTCAGCCCCTTCTTGTCCCGGATCTCTAAGTCGAATTCCTGTAAAAGAAGGATCCATCGAAGCAAGCGGGGCTTGGCGTCTACTTTTGATAATAAATATTTTATGGCGGAGTGGTCGGTAAAAACAATAATTTTTGAAAGTGTTACGTAGGGCCTAAACTTATCGATTGAAAAGACGACGGCGAGAAGCTCTTTTTCCGACGTAGTGTAATTAGCCTGTGCGGCTGTGAGCGTTCAAGATGCGTAGTAGATGGGATGAAAATAATTATTAACACGTTGGCCAAGTACGGCTCCCACCGTGATATCGCTCGCATTGCACATAATCTCAAACGGAAGGGACCAATCTGGCGCCACCAGAATTGGAGAATTGATAAATTTTTCTTTAATAATACTAAAATCGAAAATAAAAGGAGACTCCTTCTCCAGGAGGTGGGTTAGCGGTTTCGTTATTTTGGAAATTTTTTGAATAAACCGCCTGTAAAAACCCGCGTGGCCAAGAAAACTCATAATTGATTTTATATTTGAAGGAGCGGGGAGTTTTTCGATGATTTCAACCTTAGCCTTGTCTACCTCCATCCCTCTTGCGGAAATCTTGTGTCCGAGAACTAAACCTTCCCGGACCATAAAATTACACTTCTACTAGTTTAAAACTAGGTTCGTGTCTTCGCATCGTTGGAGGACTCGATCTAGATTAGACAAGCAGTTGGAAAAGGAGCTTCCGAATACGGAGAAGTCATCTATAAAGACTTCCATTATGTCCTCTACGAGCTCTCCAAAGATCGCCAGCATACATCTTGGAATGTAGTTGGCGCATTGCAGAGGCCGAAAGGCATCCTTCGGTATGCGAAGGTGCCGAAAGGGCACGTGAAAGTCATTTTCTCCTGGTCTTCGGGGGAGATTGGAATTTGGAAAAATCCCGGAAGACCGTCGAGAAAACAATAATATGGATGACCCGAAAGTCGCTCCAGAATCTGATCGATAAACGGCAACGGAAAGTGGTCCTTCCGGGTGGCATCATTTAACTTTCGGTAGTCGATGCACACCCTCCAACCCGTAACAGTACGAGTTGGAATTAATTCATTGTTTTGATTGGCCACTACCGTTAAACCGCCCTTTTTTGGCACGACATGTACGGGACTAACCCACGTACTATCTGATATTGGATAGATAATCCACGCATCTAGGAGTTTAATTACTTCAGCCTTAATGACGTCCCGCATGTTTGGGTTAAGTCGTCGCTGAGGCTGGATAGTTTTGCGAGAATTATCCTCTAAAAATATTTTGTGCGTGCAAAAAGAGGGGTTTATCCCCCTAATATCAGAAATCTGTCATGCAATTGCATGGCGATGCTTAGACAAAACTTCCACCAATTCAAATGTTTCCAAATCCGTTAGAGTGGAAGAAATGATAACTGGAAGTTTTGAATTTTCGGAGAGAAAAGCGTATTTTAAATGGTCGGGGAGTTGCTTAAGCTCCAAGACCGGGGGTTCTTCGTAAGAGGTGGTGATTTTTAACCCTTTTGAATCAAAAGGCTCGAAAGGCGAATCTGGCGGCAATTCGTCTAAAGGAGGGAGATTTGCCAGATCCGATTCGACTTGCGTTAAAGAAAGTAATTCAAAAAGCGAAGAACACTCATCCTCAAACGCGGATTCCAAATTAAAACAGGAATCATCATTCGATAAGGTGTTCCGCATGGAGGGATTAATCAGAAGTGTAACTTCGTCGTCTCCTACCCGAAGGAGGCGACCGTTACTTACATCGATTAATGCTCGGGAGGTCGCGAGGAATGGGCGACCGAGGATGATTGGTACCTCGGCGTCCTCCTCGATGTCGAGGATGACGAAGTCTACCGGAAAGATAAACTTGTCAACCTTGACGAGGACGACCTCCACAACCCCGTTGGGATACTTTATCGAGCGATCCACGAGTTGGATGCTCATTTTCGTTGGGGTCGGTACACCCAAATCTAATTTTTTAAAGAGGGAGAAGGGCATCAAATTGATGCTCGCTCCTAGGTACGCTAGGGCGTATTTTATTAACAAATTGCCGAAGAGGCACAGGATGGAGAACCTTCCCGGGTCGTTCAATTTGGGCGGCAATTTGTTAAGTAGGTCCGCCGAGCATTCCGCCTTTAGTGAAACACGCGAAATACCCTCGAGCTTCTTCTTATTAGAAAGGAGCTCCTTGAGGTATTTTGCGTATTTCGGCATCTGAGAGAGTGCCTCGCAGAAGGGGACGTTAATCTGGATTTGTTTTAAAAATTTTAAAAAAATTTGATAATGTTCGTCCTCCTTCTCTTTATTAATTTTCGATGGATAAGGAATTTGCGGGTTCTAAACGCTAGGCGCAATTGGAAAATTCGGAGTTACTAAAATTGAAGAAGAGGGTGGAGGGGTCGGAGGCGAAATGCATACCGTAGGCTCAACCCGTAATGGGGAGACGACCTCATTGCCGCTTCGAAGGGTTATAGTATGGGTATTTTTGCGAGGATTCGGCTCGGTATTCCCTGGCAGAGCTCCGTGAGGCCGCTCGGAGATTATTTTCGCAAGCTGTCCAACCTGCATTTCAAGATTTTTTAGCGATCCGGTAATATTCCGAATATTTGTTTCGTTGGACGCGACGTATTTAGCGAAAACTTCCTCGAGCGGAGAAGGTTTTGGAGGAGGCGGCGGATATCCCTGATGGAATCCGTGCGGAAATCCTTGCGGATTCGCATTTGGGGGCCGCTGCGCATTATTTGGATTACTCCAGGAGAAATTAGGGTGGTTCCTCCAACCCGGATTAAAATTATTACTATAAGGATTATTATTAGGGTTGAAGGGGGCCGAATCGGATTACCGAGATAATCCACCGTCTCTTCAATTAAGTTATTATTATTATTATTATTAATACTATTATTATTATTATTAGCATTCGCCCACGCGGGAGTGGAGGAGGAAGCAGACATCTTCGCCACTTGCTTGGTTAGCCGCTCTACCTGCGAGGCTAAGTAAGTAGTGCCATCCACTTCAAAAATACCAGCCGGTTTATTAGGACGCGACCTTGACACGTTCCATTGGTACGCGTTCATGGCCATTTCTTCGATCAGAGCTTGAGCAGCCTCCGGGGTTTTGTTGTTTAACGTTCCCCCGGCGACTGCGTCGATCATCTGACGCGTTGAGAAATTCAAGTCATTGTAGAACGTTTGTACCTGTAGCCAAGTTGGTAGCGCGTGATGAGGACACCAACGCAAATATTCTTTAAAACACTCTCACGTCTCGTAAAGAGACTCGGGATCGAATTGTATAAAGAATGCGATATCGATGCGTAATTTAGCGGTTTTTAACGGAGGAAAATACTTAGTTAGAAAATTTTCCATCAATTCGGCCCACGTGGTTATGGACCCCCTCGGAAGAGAAGTCAACCACAATTTAGCCTTTGTCCGCAGGGAAAAGGAAAATAAGCGCAAGCGAATGGCGTCATCGCTGACGCAATTAATTTTGAAGGTGTCGCAAATTTCTACAAAGTTTGAAAGATGTTGGTTTGGGTCCTCATCTGGCAAACCGTCGAACTGAATCAACTGTTGTACCATTTGGATTATGCTGGATTTATTTCAAAATTATTATTAGTTATCGCGGGGCGAGTGACACTTGACCCAGTATCTTCCAAATTCGGCCTGGAATAGTAGGCCATGGTCCGTTGTGGGGCCGCATTTGGATTGGGATCTGCCATATTATCCGCTATAGTATCGTCGGCTAACTCTTCGAGATTTAAGGTTTGATTTTGGTCACGAGTTCGATTGCGCTCGTGAGAAGTGCGCTCGATTTCGGGATCAAAAGCAATTTTCGGATTATCTGAAGAGCTTCCCCGGGTAATATACTTTTATAAAAAAAAAGTTTTTTTTCCTTTTTTATAAGTAATTTTTTTTTTGTTTTTGATTTGATTTTTGGATTCTTTTTTATGATAATTTAAGTAAAAGAAAGAAAGAGCTTTTTTAAATAATTTTTTTTTATTTTTATATGAAACTATATATAGATGATTCGTGTTTTGAATTTTTTTTTGTTTAGTTTTTTAAACTTTTTCTATTTTTTGGGTTTTTTTTTGAAATATATGTACGAGAGAAAAAGGGGGAGGAAGAAGTAAAAGATAAAATTAATAGCGATTCTTTTTTTCGAAATAACAACAAATCCCTGACAACGGCGCCAAAAACTTGATGGTTAAAAATTATTTGAAAGCTTTGCAAAACCTTTCTTGTGATGTGATTAGAATTAGGCGGGCGTTTTCGAGGAGTTTCGCGAGTACTCCTACTTCGAAAAACTAACTGTTATCCTATTTCGAGGAATAGAAGTAACGGTTTTTCTTCTTTCGAAATATCGACGATTACACCCCGGCTACGGCGCCGAATTCTCTAAATATGTAAATAGAAAAGGAGAGAGTTTTGCAAGTTTTTGTATATTTATTATCCTAACTAATCATTCGAAAAGGCAAGTATACCTTATCGCGTAAAGTATATGATACTTTCTTAGAAAATTATCAAGGTCGTATTTTTCCAAAAACGTGTTGATTATTTTTACTTTGAAAACGCGCTATTATTTTATCGATGAAACGAGTGATTAATTTTATAAAGTTAAAAGAGCGATGACGATGATATTTAAGTGACTACGTGCGTTAGCGAAAACAAAGAAACAATTATAAGGAAAAAGAGGTGCACACTAAATTTAAAATACATGCACTCTACGAAATTGAAATGACAGAAATTAAAGGACAGAAATTGCAATCTCTACCCGAACGGGTAAAAGGGAAATAAATGCGGTGCAAGTTCTACACAAAAGGGTAGACGGGAAATAAAAGCAATATCTACTCGAGCGGGTAGAGGGGAAATAAATGCAGGACAATAATAAAAATATGCTATTAAATTAAAATCTAAGTTAACAAAAATAAAATTTATCCACCTACACACATACACACTTACAATAAATGAAAAACTAAATTAAAAATAAAAGCAATAAAATTTACACTCATACACTCACACACTCAACAATAAGAAAAGAAAAACAAGAAAAATAAGAACACCAAGAACAACAAGAACAAGTAGAACAAAAACAAAAAATATATATATATTCATATTACAACTTTTTGAAGAAAGTCTAAACTTGAGGAGCTCAAACAAGAGCAAGGAAGTACATAAAATAAAGCTCACAAACACTCACAAAATAAAACTCACTGGAATACTCAAGAGAAACTCACCAAATAAAACTTAGGTTCTAACTTTTATGAACCTTTAAAACAAGGGAAAGCCCACCTTATTTATAGGCAAAAAATGGGCTGCAATTAGCAAAAAAAATAGATATTTAGGACCGAGTGGGAAGCAACTGGCTGCTTCTAGAAGGGAAGAGGCGTGTTTGACTTGAGCACTGGTGGGGTGCGAATAGCAGCTGGAAGCTGGCGGGTTCTGGATTGAGATTCGTCGAACTGGGAGGGAATCGTCGAACGCAGAGAGTTCGTCGAACGGCAAGCTCGTCTCAGCGGTTTGGGTTGAGTCTCAGCGGGCTGGGAGCGCTTTCGTCGAACGTAGGGAATTTTCGTCGAACGCCTGGACTGAGAGGGAATCGTTGAACGCAGAGAGTTTGTCGAATAGCAGGCAGAAAAAGTTATTTATATGTTTATATAATATTGTATATATATATAATTATTATGAGATCGTTGAGCACCTGACGCCGTTTGTCGAATGCAGGGCGCTGAGCGTTCGTCGAATGCAGGGTGCTGAGCGTTCGTCGAATGCAGGGCGCGGAGCGTTCGTCGAACGCAGGGCGCTGAGCGTTCGTCGAACGCAGGGCGCTGCGCGTTCGTCGAACGCAGGGCGCCGCGCGTTCGTCGAACGCAGGGCGCCGCGCGTTCGTCGAACGCAGGGCGCCGCGCGTTCGTCGAACGCAGAGCGCTGAGCGTTCGTCGAATGCAGGGCAGCGTTCGACGAATTCCAGCAGCCATATATATATTTATTTATATGTATTATTAATACTATATATATACTATTATTATTTATATTTTATATTTTATACATATATATATGCAAATACATATATTATACACATATATTTATTATATTTATAATAAATTTATTATACAATAATATTTCAAAATTAAATACCTCAAGTTTTTTCAAAAAGATGTATAGCTATATACATATATAAAACAAGAGATTATTTCAAGAATTTATATGCAATATGTACAAAACTACCCAAAATTATGCTAAGAATTATACTAAAAATATGTATAATTTGCTATTCATCATCAACCGCGCTCTGTGCGAAGATGTCTACGTTCCTCTGGACGCACTCCAGCAACCTCTTCCTGTCCTCCGGGCCAAGACCCCCGCTGATCCGCACCTTTTCCACTATCCCCCCTTGGGTGGTGACCTCCATCTCGACCACTTCTTCAGCCGCCTCAAGACGGGCCGGCTCTTTCCATCTGCCTTTTTCCTCCCTTCCCTCGGGCAGGGTCTCCTCTTCCACCGAAGCCTCCTCCTACATCGGCTCGTTACGCTCCTCTGGAGCTACTTCCTTCTCCGCTCCTGTGATGCTGCTATCTCTTTCTCCTTCCTTCCTTTCTCCACCTGGCCCCTCCGGTCCCTTTATCTCTCTAACCACCTTTTCAGCCTCCGCTATCCAAAAGATAGTGTTGACGGCAGACACATAACACTGTCTCGCCACCTTTGCATCCCCCCGTATCCGGACATGTACCCCTCCACTGCGGAACTTCAAGCACTGGTGGAAGGATGAGGGAACGCACCGGAAGGTGCTGATGAGAGGGCATCTGAATATGGCATTGTAGCTGCTTGGAGCATCAATAATGATGAACCGATAGTTCCGGGGGACCCCTCCCAACGTCACCTGGAGGCCGACTCCTCCCTCGACTTCTTTCCTCTCCCCTGAAAACCCAAACAAGGGTCCATCTGAGGCTTGCACCCTCTTCGCCTCCACTTCCAACGCGTCAAAGGATTTCTTGAAAATCACATTCACGGAGCTTCCGTTGTCGACCAAGATTCGGGAGATCGTGAAATTTTCGATTGCCGTTTGGATCACCAAGGCGTCACAAAACGGGTCTTCAAAGTCTTGCATGTCCTCTGCCGAGAAGGTGAGCTTCTCCGAAGGAGATGGGGTTTGGGAGGTCGACGCGACGCTCCTCCTGAACATCGCCTGGAAGATCCTCTTGCGGGTCGCCTCTATTCCCACCCCTCCATGGATCACTCCGACCCCTCCCCTGGCTCATACGTCTGTCCTGTCTTCGCATATATCTTCCTCATCTTCGGGTAGCACTTCTTCGATCCTTACAGGTCGCTGCTGCTGCTGGCCTCTTCCCCTTACCTCCAGAAACTCCGGGCAGGTGGCCGTCGCGTGACCTTCTTCCTGATGAAAGTCATAATAGGGCAACGCCACCCTGCCTGCTCTTCCTCCTCTTCCTCGGCCTACTGCCATGGCTTGCTCTCGAGGGGCGTGAGGTGGTCTGGGACCTTGCCTCCATCCCGGATGATTGACCCTCCCCTCCCCCCTTCGCTGGTGATCTCTTTCCTGACCTCTCGCCGGTCCCTCCTGGGGCCTCCAAGCCAGCCGGTTTTTGGGCTCCTGATACCCCCAATCCCGTTGCTGCCCTCGAAACCCCTGACCTCTGGGTTCCTCTCTTCTTCTTCCCTCCTGGTGTCTTACCTCTGGCTCTCTTAACCTCGCCAATATTTTTGCAAACTCGGGGTTGGCGGCCTCTCCCTCGATCTCTTCCGCCGCCCGCTCCATCAGCTCCTCGAAAGATAGAGGGGCCTTCCGCTTCAAGTCCATTTTGAGGAACCCCTCCCGGAGCCCTACTATAAAGGCTAGCTGGAGGGTGAACCCTGGCACCTCCTGGACTTGCAGAACCTCTTCTTGGAACCTATCCACGTAATGGGCCAACGACTCCCCAGGCCCTTGCTTGATCTTGAAAAGCGCCTCTGCATCCTTCTTCCTCTTCTTTGACGTTGAGAAACGCAACCTGAAGCTCCGACGCAAGTCCTCGAAGGCGTAGATGGAGCCCACAGGAAGCTGGTGGAACCAGTACCTCGCCTTCTCCTTCAGAGTGGTGGAAAAGAGTCGACACTGGAAGGCATCTGTCATTGGAAGGATCGAGACCATGTCCTCAAACCATTGCAGGTGCAGGAATGGGTCATCTTTGCCGGTGTAGTAAGACATTTCCGGCCCTCTGAACCCCTCCGGAACCGGGGCCGAGAGGATCAGCTCACAGAAGGGGCTCCCTTCCCCTGCTCGGCGAGTGACCCTCTCGCGCGGAGCCAACTCGCACACTTTTGCACTCACCGGGTAGCTGATCAGCTGCCTCACGGGGATATCTCGTGCGCTTGCTTCCACTGCGACCTCCTTCCCAAGCCGCTGGCCCGGAGCTTTCTCGCTGATCTGCTGGGGCGGAACCACGGGTGTCTCGCACTCGCCTCTCCCAGCGAGAGCCGCCTGCATGGTCTGCATGACCTCCCGCTTGAAGATCTCGAACATCTCCAGCCACTTCATTGCTTCCGGCTGCTGCGAGTGACCTGGGTCGGAACCACTTCCCCCATCTCACGCCATCAAGCTCAGCTCGAGATTTTCTTGCACTGGCTACGGTCCACGCTCACCGCACCAAAAATGTTAAGACCGTCAACTGGTCTCTGAGTTCGGACCCACAGGGGGGTGTAGCCTGCGCTTACTTCTCCCTCACTAAACTATCCTGACCAAGGATGGAGAACCTAGGACGGACCCAAGGCTCTAGTGAGGAGGTCCCGCCATACACCCGGAAGATCTAAGAGAGCTTCCCCTCCCAAACCAATGCTCAGCCGGACACCTTGGAGGGCACTAGTTGCCAACTTCGAAACTAGCCTGGAGGAGAGAGCTCAAGAGATCTGATCTCCTCCAAGGTGCCCTTAAGGGTCTATTTATAGATTTTCTAGTCTTGGACTGCAAATAGCGTAAATCCGTCTTTTGGTTTTACTAACCGCACCCCAAATTGGTCTGCTAACAGGCAAACTCTGCTGTTCTGGGAGGCTATTGGCAGCCCACTAAGGGTATCTAGGTAATTTTACCTCTAGCTCCCGCTCGGCGAGTGGTCCATGAGGGCCCCCCACTCGCCAGCCCTGGGCGAGTGGTCCTTGAAGGCCCCACTCGCCGCTCCGACTGGGCGAGTGGTCTGTGAGGGGCCCCACTCGCCACTATGGCTCGCCACTCTCCGGGCGAATGCCCTTCCTGGCCTAAGCGAATGCTTGCTTGCCCCACTTTTCTCTCCTTCTGGCCCCTTTGGGTTTGGGGGACCTACTCGGCGAATACGGGGTTGTACAATTTTCTTGTGGTAAATCCATCCATGTCATGGCTTTAGAGTCTGTAGAAATGGTGCAAGTTAGCAGACAACATGAAAGTTTGAAACTATAATCGTGTCAATATGAAGGAAGTGGAATTATTGTAAGAAAAAAGTTTGAATTCAACCTTTGAGCAGATGATCTCTTCCTACAATGTTGATGCTGAAGACATGTTGATCATCATCAAGGAAAGCCAGTTCAACATTGCCATTAGAGGGAAATTTCATAGCAAAAGTAAAAGATATTCAAATATACAAACAACTATCAATACCATTCAATAAATATAAAAATGAACATTCCAGCAAGAATAATCTAAATCAATGGAAGCTATCAATACATGCATTACAACAAAAACACAAACTTCTGTGTTAATTTTAATATGAAATGGAAATAGCAGAATATGCGATATAATTAAGCAATGTGTGAACTGAAACAAACTGTATCTCACACAAACAGCTCACTGGATCTATTTAATAGTTGAGTACACTACAACAAGCTGCACCTTTAGTAAGGACTAAATTATAACGAAGAAGAAATTTGTTACTAATATCTACATTTGGTAACAAAATTTTTCTATCGTTATAAAAGATTAATTTTTTGTAACAAGTATTTTATATTTTGTTACAATAACTAAATGTTTGTTACAATAAGTGCAAGTATTTGTAACAAAACCAGTTTTACGTTACAAATAGTAAAATATCCTCACAATAAACAGCAATTGTAACAACACTTTGAAAGTAATTGTAACTAGAATTTCCTGACAATCGGTATTGTTTTGTAACCAAAGTTTTGTTACAATAAATATATTAAATTTTAAAACATGAGCGCGCATTTTAGGCCCTAGAGCGTATTTTTTCTCCCGAGCATGTGTTTTTCACTTGTGCGTGCATTTTTTGTCCGGTGGCGCATTTTTGCACTAGCATGCATTTTTGCCCGAGCGCATTGTCTCCCAGGCGCACATTTTTGCCCGGGATCATGTTTTGCCCGAGAACGCATTTTTAAATCATCACTCATTCTCTCCCGAGTTCATTTTTGTCAGAGCGCGTGTTTTTGACTGCGCACACTTTTTGGCTCAGGAGCACAATTTTGTTTGCGCACAAGTTATTCGCTCATGATCAACATTTTCTTAAAAACACACATTTTTTCGGGCGCGTTTTTTTCATCCTGATGCTTTTTCTCACCCGGGCACGTTTTAGCCTAGCTAGCTAGTTACGCATTTTTTCAACTGGGTGCAAGTACATACTGTTAGCCCAAGCATGCATTTTTTTTACGGGCGCGCGAGAGATGACTATTAATGAATTAAATATCGTAACATTAAAAATACCTAATGTATCTTTTAAATTTTTGTATAAATAGAAATATATTATTACTAAAAAATAATTTTATTTATTTATTATCACCACTTATAAGGAGACGTCTACGACGACGTTTTTTTTGTAGCGTTTAAAAAAACAAGACTAAAGATTTTAAATTTTGGGTATTTTCGCGCGCAGGGGTTTGCGATCTGCATGAGCGTCGTCGCACTGGGACACAATCGAGGCGGGGGTAATTAATGTCGTGTGGGGCCCGTGCGCTTTTCCTATGCACTGTTCGTTGATCGATCGAGTGGGGACCGGTGCCCCGCGCGGGGGTAATTAATGTCGTGTGGGGACCGGTGCCCCGCGCGACAGTATACGTTCTCCATGATCGGGCGGGCGGAGACCCCCGTGCACTAAAGCAAAAATATTAAATTAATAAACATATAAACTTAAAGTATGAAAACACGTACATGTCATATCGATTGCTAGAAGACACGTGGTTTAATGAAAATAGATATAAAGAAAGTCATAAATACATGTCATATCGATAAATAAAACACGTGGTTCAATAATTAAGCTAGCACTAATTACTTTTTAAAAAAGATTTACTTTTAAATCTAGACATAGACATGTGGTACTATTGCGGCATGAGTATTTTCGCGCGCGGGGGTTTGCGAGCTGCAGGAGCGTCGTCACATTGGGACAATAGTACTATTGAGGCGGGGTAATGTCGCGCGGGGAACGAGCGCTTCCTACATGCACTGTCAGTTGAATGAGCGTCCGAGAGCGGTAGAGTTTGGGCAGAGGTAGAGACGACGACGCTGTCGGGGTACTGCATCAACGAAGAGCGCGCATCAAGCACGGGTGTAGCCCGTACGAAGATACTCTTATGTCTATATATATATATATATAATTTAGTAAATATAAATATTATTTTCAAAATAAAATATAAAACTTTATTATAAAAATTAATATAAAATTTTATTATAAAACTTTAATATAAAACTTTATTATAAAATTATTATATACATTATGATATATAAAAATTAATTGAATATTAATGTTAATTTAATTAATTGTAATAGTAATTAATATTAAATTTTATTTAGTTATATATATATATATATACGAGCAGCTCCGCACGGGCTTCACCCATGCTCGCTGACTCTTAGCGCGCTGCTCCCACATTCGAGTGGGTTGTGCCTGCATACGACCGTACCCGGCCGGCGACGGCGGGCTTCGCCCGCAACATATACATATGAGTACACAAAATGATCGTAAAAAAAGTATGCACACACACACACACACACACGAGTGACATGCAGTACACATGGGGGCCCTGTGCCCCGCGCGCGACAGTACACGTTCTCCGTGATCGGGCGGGCGGAGACCCTCGTGTACTAAAGCAAAAATATTAAACAAAAAATATATAAACTAAAGTATGAAAACACGTACATGTGATATCGATTGCTAGAAGACGCATGGTTTAATGAAAAAAAATATAAAGAAAGTCAAAAATACATGTCATATCGATAAATAAAACACGTAGTTCAATAATTAAGCTAACATTAATTACTTTTTAAATAAGATTTAATTTTTAGTCTAGACATAGACATGTGGTACTATTGCGGCATGAGAATTTTCTTGCGCGGGGGTTTGCGAGATGCAGGAGCGTCGTCACATTGGGACAGTAGTACTATTGAGGCGGAGGTAATGTCGCGCGGGGCACAAGCGCTTCCTACATGCACTGTCAGTTGAATGAGCGTCCGAGAGCGGGAGAGTTTGGGCAGAGGTATAGACGTCGACGTTGTCGGGGTACTGTCGCAACGGATAGCGAGCATCGAGCACGGGCACGGGCGCTTCCTAAATATCATTGGAGTAAAAGAATAATGATATATTTGGCAATTTTGAATGTTACACCAAAAGGGAACTTCATCTATACAGTAGATAAAGATATATATATATATATAATAAATTATAATTATAAATTTAGTTATATATAAACGTATATAAGATTTACTATTAATGTTATCTCATTACATCGCTATTTTTTCATCGATGAATTAAAATTGTGTTCTGATCATCTAGTCATTTCCCCCTCTTCTTGTATCTCATTATTATACACAAACACACAGACACGAACACACACAGACACTAACACACGGACACAGACACAGACACACATAGGCACATACACACATATATAACTAGAGATCACACAGAAACACACACACACACACACACAGGCACAAACAACACAAATAGACATAGACTGACACAGACACACAAACACCGACACTCACACAGACACAAAGACACACACACACATGCACAAATGACACAGACAGACACAGACACAAACTAGCACATACACACATACACCGACACACACACAGACACACACAGACATAGATGCATGATACAGACAGACACAAACACACAAACAAAGACACACAGACACAAACACAAACACACATGCACAAACACACATAGACACACAGATACACACATGCACAAACACACATAGACACACAGACACAAACACACACATGCACAGTCACACATAGCTAGAGATCACACCAACACATAGACACACACACATAGGCACAAACACATACACAGACAGACAGACACACAAACGCATACACACGGACACTGACACACACACACACAAACACAGACACACACATGCACAAACACACTTAGAAACACAGACACACACATGCACAGACACACACAGACACACATAGACACACAGACACAGACCAACACAAACACAGAAACACACATACACATAGACACATATACACAGACACACACAAACACAAACCCACATAAACACAAAACCCACATAAACACAAACCCGCCTAGACACATAGATACACACAGACAACTCCAAGTATCTCTAACAACCAACAAACCAATAGATTTGCATAAAAGTCACCATCGTATATAAATATTCGAAGCTATCAAATAAAGTAATAAATTTGCATAAATGACCCCATTTAAAATTATGAGTTGAATATTTCACATGAATGAAATATTTGGACGCTCGATTAACTGACAGTGCCCAAGAAGCCCATATTCCCCGCATGACAGTAACCTCCCCTCGACAGTGCCCCGCCTCGACAGTCTATATCACTATCACATAATGTTGTAATGTCAAACAACATTTTAATTAAAAAAGAAATTTTATTGATTTTAATATATTATATGCCGTGAAATGTATGGAGGGAAATTTCCCTCCATCAGATTAATTGGCAAAAAAATTAAAGCAGTACTCCCGCTCCTTCCATCTCCTCCAGATAGCATGACTTCCAGCCGCACGGAAGCTTTCCGACTCCTTCAATGTCCTCCAGATCGCACGACTTCCAGCCGCTAGGAAGCCTTCAGACGCTTTCCCTCTCCTCCCAGGCGCACAATACTACTCCATTTTACTGGTGGTCACTAGGGAACCGACTTTCGTTGCTTTATTCATGCCCACTCCCCGTCCTCCCGCATCCATGTTCCCGGGAGTTTGTGAAGGGTTCAATGGTCCTCCCTTTATTTATTTCGCTGGTGGATACCTCCTCCAACCTCAACTTTATCTTCCCTGGAACCATCAATCGTCCTCCATCCCGGAGAGGTAGAAAACGAGAGACAGAGAGCGAGGCAAGGGCGAGGGCGAGTGCTAGGCGAGCTTCGAGCGAGGCAAGGGCGGAAGCAGTTCCAAAACTCCCTCTTCCCGGCCGAAAGGGCGAGGGCGGGTCCTCCTCAAATGATTGATGTTCTTCATATGTTATAAAGGTATTCATGATGTGCTTCACAAGGTCTTAAGGTATGTGTTTGTTATATGTTTGATATTGCCTGACAGTTGGCTTTCAATGCTAAAAGTATTCTGGTTTGATATTACATGGCAAATATTCAGAAATATCTCTTCTGATTTGGGGATTATTCATGTGTTGGTGATCTTTTATAAAATATGTATTAAAATCATGTTTAAAAATACAGTTATTACTTGTTTTAATGTTTTATGCCCGCATCCAATCATTCATGTTCAAGTAGGTAGTTCATCTTTTATGTTGATTCCAATTTCATTTTGTTGCAGGTTCAGTGACGGAGACTCCCAAGCATAAAAGAGTACAATCCAACATGTCATGACTTAAAAAATTCTAAGGCTTTATTTTGCCTTCAGGTTCAGAAGAAACTTCCAAAGGCAACAGTGAGCACATAAACGGAAACAGAGAAGATGAATTGAACCATAGAGATATATGAGCGTTTCTTTTTATTGTGCCTGTTATTATTTAAGTCTTATATTTTGTAAAAACAAATCTTCATCAATTACTTTTTTGAATTGTAATTACAAAACCATTTCTCCAACTTCACCTTCCAATATCATTTCCCATGCCCAAAGTCATGCCTTTGAAGTGGTGCAATACTTTGCGTAAATTTGACATCGACTCAACTTCTTCTCAAATTTTCAAATTCCAACACAATTTGATATCTCACTTGCCTGCGGGCGAAGCCTGTAATAGTGCAATGAACAGGGTCGTAACCAGCTTGCTTGCGAGCACACGTCAAGGATAAAAACTTAAAAAGTACTCATATTTCACAATAATTGAGTTTTACCTACACTTATATCTTTTTCTCATTTAATGTGTTGTATATTACATGTTTGCTTCAAGAATTAGTTGGTTTTTTTGGATTAAGAAGTGATTTTAATTGCACTCTTCTAAAATTTTAGTTTAAAATTTGATCTCTGAGTTAAGGTTTTGCATTCCGTCAGCCCACATCGATACAGTAAGAAGCCGCAAGGCACGAACAGAAAACTGATGAAGGTAGTTCTGGCATTACGTTATATGGTAATTAGATCCCCAATATGCAACGTTTATAGCTTTTAGTTTTAGAAACCATTCTTTCAGATTATAGATCATTTGTTCGTTTTATGGTATACACTACCTATACGCTTTTTGATTTAAAGAGTAGAGCAAGCACACTATTGAAGCTTTGTTGGTAGTTGTGTTTTGGATTATCTCTGTATGTTTATTGATTTCTGGACTATCATAGCTAAATCTGTTCATTTGATTCTTCTTCTTTGAAATGCCGGATTGGATGCACATTATCAGCAGTTAAATTCATGAATCAAATCTAGGATGACATTTGGGCAAAGTCGGAGTGGTTAGCTATAAAAAACCGCAGCCAACCTGCAGCGGTTTGCTGCAGAAAACCGCTGCATAGTCACAGCGATTTGCTGCAGAAAACTGCAGCCAACCCTCAGCGGTTTGCTGCAGAAAACCGTTGCGTAGTCGTAGCGGTTTGCTGCAGAAAACCACAGGCAACCCGCAACGGTTTGCTGCAGAAAACTGCTGCATAGTCGCAGCGGTTTGCTCCAGAAAACCCCTGCATACATCAGTTTGCTACAAGAAAAACTGGGACAAACACGCAGCACATTGCTGCAGGAAATGGTAACAAAACCACTGCGGGGTCATGGAGCGAACCACAGCAAAGCCCGATTCCATTCTGACAACTTCTAATGCCTTTACTTAAAGTTTGTTCAATGTTCACTTTTGTATGAGTTTTATGGCTTTTAATTATTTACAGATCCAAGTTTGCACTGATGTCAAAGATACCGGGACATGATTTATCTTCCTTACAAGAAAGAATGAGCTTTATATGGTATGTGCAATTATGCAGCTCTTCAATTAATGCATTTATTGCTAGTCATTCTAATGTAGACTATTGTCCAATTACAATATCTATGAAGGTTTGCGCAAGTTTTAGCTTCATCTAAAATTTTTTGTTACTAGCATAATAGTTTTCCATGAATTTTATAACATGGGCAAAATTTAACTTCATTCTCTAGAGATGGGAAGCTCGATGAGGAGCATGAGCGTTTTCTCGATATGACTTTTGTAATTACCTCCTCTTTTTGACAATACTTCTAATTTGATATATGCATCTCTGATTAAAAACTATTTGATTGAATATTGATTTGATAGCAGGTTGGTTGTTAATGTCGCCTTTAAAAATATACATCATATTAGATTGTTCAACTTTTAGCATCATATTAGATCATATTAGATTGAACTTTATGATATGCATACCGAATTTAATCAGAATGACATCTAGCATGGCTTTATTTTTAAAATCTAGCATGATTATACAAGTTAAGGCATGACTTCACTTGTGGAAAAATCCCCTACCCTTTCAAACCTGCATGGAACAAAGTTGTTTGTTGAGATTTTCAAGCTTCAGTTAATGGGAGTTTTTTCTCCCTTGGCTACACGAGTGAAATCAGATAACAAATTCAGACATCATTTTTTTATTTGATCTATTTCTATGATAAGATTTGTGTAACTAAGTCTTGTATGTTATTAAAATATCATCTTAATAACTTAATAAAACTGTCCTAACCTGCATCTAAGTTACTCTATTGTTGATTTGCAATTTTAAGTTGTTTGCCCCTTCATAGGATCTAGAATTTCAGTAGTTTACTGCAGCAACGAGTTTGCTGCAGCTGCAACAAACTCTTTGGTGTGAGTGTTGTGTGTGCATTTGTGCTGAGTGTTGTGTGTGTAGTTGTGTTGTGTATGCAACTGTGAGGGATGTGTGTGCAGCTGCGTTGAGTGCAGTGTTGTGAAGTGCGTGTTATTTTTTGTGCAGTGAGTGTTTTGTGCAGAGTGTATTGTGTTGGGAGTGAGTAGTGTAGTGTGTTGTGCAGAAAGTAATGAAATATGCTCTTCCCTTGTAGCTGCAATTTGCCGCAACTACAGCAAACTGGTAGCAAGCAGTTTGCTGCATCAAACTACAGCTGCCAATTTTGCTGCATTGCTGCAGGTGTCAGTTTGCTGCATTGCTGCAGCTGCCAATGTGTAGTGTTTTGTAGTGAGTGTGCTGTGCTGTGAGTGAGTAGTACGTTGTGCTGTGTAGTGAGTAATACGATGTGTTGTGTAGTGTTATGTTGTGCAATGAGTTGTAAGTGTGCAGTGAGTGTGTAGTGATTTGTTGTGCAATGAGTGTTATGTTGTGCAGTGAGTGTGTTGGGCAGAGAGTGTGGTGTGCAGTGACTGAGTGGTGGGCTGTGTTGTGCAGTGAGTAGTGTTGTGCAATGAGTGTTGAGCTGTGTTGTGCGGTGAGTTGTGTTGTGTAGTGAGTGTGTTGTACTGCAGTGAGTGTGGTGTGCTAGATCATAAAATGCTAATGTATTATACTGCAGTGAGTTGTGTTCTTCAATTTCTTATTAAAACTGCTAATGTATTAGATCATAAAATATAGCTATCATTGTATTACTCAAATGAACTTGCATGTTTAGGGTTCTTCAACTGCTTATTTAACTATCTTATCCAATGCTTATGTATTGTAATGATCAAATGAACTATTTATGTATTAAACTTTATCTAAGTATTAGTTTTAAACCTTTATGCCTTGTAAAGCTTACACATTTTCACATCACACCCATGAATCCTCTTTATATTATCTTTTTGCCCCTTTAAAGTGTTGTTGCCCCCTTTAATAATTGCTCTCTTTTATTTCTAGGGAGTTGAAGCTTGGAGCGAAAAGTGAGGGAAGAAGATGCATTAGTCAGAAAGAGTAGAAGTTGATGTGTTTTGTAAAACATCTTGAACTTATTGTTGTTATGTAATATTGTTTTGTTATAGATGAGATGATACTTAGCTTGTACTCTATCTAGCTACTGCAAGTATTTCAAATTTAATATTTGTAATGTGTTTTCTTTTTATTAATTTGACATATTTTTTCCTTCCCGTACTTTATTCAAATTTTAAATATGAAAAGTATATTAGTTTTTAAAACCTATAATGATTTCTATTATTAAATATTTTAAATACAAATTAGCAATGAATATAAAATACTATTACATAATATAAACTATATTATACTTTAAATAATATTTCATATTTATAATAAAATCATGCGTACCCATCTAAAATAGGAATTGGAAATTTAAAAATATAAATCAATTTTTTGGGTAAGGAAGATATATAACAATTGTAACGAAATAATTATTGTTATGTTATAACAATTGTAACGAAATCAAACATTTGTAATGAAATATTCATATATTTGATATATAAATATAATTTCTTTAGTGGGGAAGAAGTCAAACATTTGTAACGAAATATTATTTACTATAACTCATCTTATTGTGAGGAAGTAATGTTTTTCACGAATAAATTATTTGTAACGACAAACAAAAATTCATTACAAGAACTATTAGCGTCGAGTCTTAGGTAACGGTCGTCACATAAAGTAAATTTCGTTACAAAAACTTTGTGTAACGATATTAGTTACCTTTTGTAATATTTTTAGTCCTTACTAAAAGTGTAATTTGTTATAGTGGTATGCCTAGGAAAATGCTTTAGATAACTCAAAATTTCAAATTAACAAAGTAGATAGATATCTCATACTCGAAGTATAATTTATTACGTGTAAAACAATAAAGTGCTCACAATTTGTAGAGCATGACTAACTAATCTTCATCATCGTCTAACATAATATGATCCAATAAAAAGAATTAAACACCCGAAGAAATATGCTAAGAAAATATCTAGAAATTAGAATTAAATGACTGAAGCTTTGGATGGGAAAGGCACAGGCGTCATCCTCAACGCAGGAAATCACTCGAGCATAATGCATAATACTTGCAACATTGTAGAATAAGTTTGAACGGTCATACAAAGTAATAGTCCAAGAAATATTCTTTCTATGGAGAAAAAATCCCTTTTCTATAATTATAGGTGTGCAAAATGAAATGCTAATTAAATGGATATTAACAAAGTAATTGTCCAAGAAATATTCTTTCTATGGAGAAAAAATCCCTTTTCTATAACTATAGGTGTGCATCAAAATGAAATGCTAATTAAATGGATATTAACGTTGTGTTTGGCATTACTTTCAAAGCACGGAGACGATGACTTATAGCGATGGCTTTTGGAGGCTTGGTGATGACCTTACGCGAGAGGTTTGGGAAAACTATTTTCAGCCTTTGTGGGAAGCCATTCACGCGTGAAATACGCTGCTTGTAGCAATGCACGCGTAGCGCCTGCATCTAAGAAGGCTCAACCCGTCTGTGGGTTCGATTAGTAATCTCAGCTTTTCCACCAAATAATCGTTATAAATTTGGATATGGGTGGAAAATAAGATATGTGCAAGCTGACAAAGAACTTGGGTGAAACTTCTTTTACACAACATCAAACACGTGAGTGTCAAAATTATTCAAACTCAGAGATTAGATTTTGATTGCTATGGCCATATGCTTATAAATAAAAAACAGTTGAACACCATCATTCTATGATAATATGCATATTAAAAAATTGAAGCTAGGCAATTAACCAAATGAACTGGAATATAGTAAAAGAAGGATAAGATTTTAACAAAATATAGAAGATAATGTTTTAAGGGTTCATGGTAGGATTTTAAACAAAATTGAACACCATCTTTCTATGGTAAAAGAAGGATATGATTTTAACATAATTTAGAATATAATGCTTTAAGCAAGAAATAGGGAAACTGAGAAACATTTAAATGAGAAATGTAAATATTTACCTGCACTCAAAACTGAGGCGATCCGATGGGAGAAGAGACCTTCACTCAAAACTGAGGTGTTCCAATGGGAGAAGAGAGGAGATCTGATGGGCCTTCATCTGAGGAGCCAATCACGTAATGAAGGGAGCACTTCCTATAAGAAAATGAGGTAGAGAAGAAGTAGAGAGAGAGAGAGATAAGTCATACATAGAGAGAAGAGATCTTTCACGCAACAATCCGAGGAAAAGCAGATCGATGATGTCGTTGGAGTCCAAAGCAGATCGATGATCACTCACGTAGTCTCTCTTCCATCAGGCTTTGCTTTATTTCACCTATCGCTCAAAGAGACGAACTGCGTCAGGCATAAGAAGAAGAAATTCATCGCTCGAGATAGTGGGGAGAACGACGATGGTGGGAGAAGCGGGATCCAGGAGATGGATGACCTAGGAATGACCGAAAACTCTCAGCTTCCGCCTCTGTGATGCACTACTAGAAAATTGATTTTTAGCTACATATTTTTTTGCCAGGGTTCAAAAACCGTGGCTAATGCACTAGTATTAGCCACAACTGTAAAAACCGTGGCTAATAGTTATATTTTACCCAGGGCTCAAAAAATCTTGGCTAATACATATGTATTAGCCATGACAAATTATAGTCGTGGCAAAAAATTAAACTATTTACCAGGGTTTAATTTTTTTTTGGAGCAAATACTTATCTTTGGCCACGACCAGCGCTCACCAAAACCCTATCCCATCGCGCATCCCATCAATATTCTCCCCCAAAATGGAAACCTCGCTGCCGTCTCCTCTGATAATGAAAACCTCGTTGCCGTCTCCTCTGATAATGAAAACCTCGTTGCATCTTCGTCGGTTCTGTGGATCGATCGAAGATCTCGCTGCATCTCCTGCTGTCCAGAGGTCATCACTTCGAAGATCGAAGATCTCACAGCATCTTGCTGCAGTCCAGATGTCGTCACTTTGCTCGTCGAAGGCTTAGTTCCTTCCTGATTCTCGCCGCCCGAAACACCCCGTAGCTCGTTAAATGGGACAAAATTGAGCTCAAGTTCAGGAGGATTCTGGGCGAAGACCCCGAGCTAACCCTTGCCAAGGTACAGAGAACCCAAATTACTACATCTCTCATTTCTACCACTGCTTGTTTGGGTTCCAGAAGAAGTTGGGAAAAAGGTTGTTAATTGGTAGAACTAGTCCCCTTCTGATTAATTTCTACGGGGGACCCAGTGCAGGGCGGCAACATTGGTCATGAGGGGCGACATTGGTCGGGGAGACGCCAATGGTTGTGGGCAGCGACATTGGTCGGGACGGCGACATTGGTTGGGGCGGCGACATTGGTCATGGGCGGCAACATTGGTCGGGGCGACAACATTGGTTGGGGCGGCGACATTATTCATGGGCAAAGACATTGGTTGTGGACGGCGACATTGGTCGTCGGGGCGACATTGGTTGTGAGGGACAACATTGGTCGTGGGGGACAACATTGGTCGGGGCAGCGACATTGGTCATGGGCGGCGACATTGGTTGTGAGCGGCGACATTGGTTATCGGGGCGACATTGGTCGTGGTTGGGCGACATTGGCCGTGGGGGGCGACATTGATCACGGGTGGGGCGGCAACATTTTTTTGGGGGGCGACATTGGTCATTATCCACACCATCCAACAGTCTTGTTAGTCCTGAAGCCAGCTTCTGAGCTAAAACCGTGAAACAACTAACTATAGTCAATTATGATTTAATATGCCACCTTTCTTTTAGTGAGAATAAACTTTTATTGCAACAAAAAATCAGATCAGGAATGCTAATTTATCACTTCAAACAAACTTGCTACATCTTATGCGTTCATGTGACTATTTTTGTAGAAAACTCTCTGTTAGAAGAGGGAATAGAAAAGAGAAGTGCATTTTTATTCATCCCATATATGGGCTATTTATAACATTACAAAGGACTCATAAACTCTAATACAAGATGTGGGACAAAACCCACTCACATATAAGGACTCTACTAAAGGATTAATACGCATAACTCCAACACTCCCCCTCAAGCTGAAGGGGGACCCTTCAGCTTGGACATAACAAACTAATGGCAAAGGAGGTGGATGATGTGGGACAAAACAGCAGATGAGCCACCGTGGGAAATACCAAACCGGAGAATCAAGTCGGGGACATAGCCACACACGACACTGACCCACACACGACGCAGGACCCACACACGATGCAGACTCACTGGAAACCGGTCAACCAACATCTCCAACACACACAACATGCGACAAAGAACGAAAGATGTGGAGCAAGTCATCAACCGAACAACCGGGGATAATCCGTCGGGGATAATCTGTCAGGGATAATCCGCACAACAACGGTCCCACACGACACCGTCCCATGCGACACGGTCCCACATGGTACAACTCGCTGAGATTTAGAACAACCAACATCAGACGCGTCCCCAACACACGGCCAATCGAAAGAAAACAAGGGGAGACGCAAACGACATACAATAAGCCTAGGGGCCGTGTGGAACGAAGGCAAAAGGTCGGGGAAGATCATCCGAGCCTCCTTCATCCCAAACACTCCCCCTCACGTGGAACACATGCATGAAGGCATAGACTCGCATGAAGATAATCAAAACAACATATAAAAGAACAACTATGGATAACGGTTGCCGGCAAGACCACGATCCGAGATGCAGCGAGCAAAGCACAAGCCAGCTGCGAGCAGAAGGCTCAAGCGGCTGCGAGCAGAGTGCTCAAGCAACAGCGAGAAAGAAAAGGCTCAAGCAGCGGCGAGTGAGAGGGGAGGAAGAGAAGAGCTCGGCACCCAGAGAGCAGCAGCATGGGAAACCATCGTCCACAAACCGACTAGAAGACACTACCAACACAATAACGACGACAACAACACAACACAAACTACAACGACACTTTAAGAAATCGAAGAGGGCACGACATAGCAGCAGCGGCACAGCAGCGGCAAGAAGAGGGCTGGACTGCAGTGGCACAGGGCGGCAAGGCCGGAGAAGTAGCCGGAGTAGAAGCAACAGCGGCAGGAAGAGGGGTACCGGCAGATCTGGAAGAGGGGAAGCAGCCGTCGATTGAGAAGAGGAAGCCCGGAGCAGAAGGCTCGACGGGATCGTCGATCGGCAGAGGAAGAAGCCGCCGGAGGAGGAGAGCAGAGGAAGAGTCCGCCAGATCTGGAGCAGCAGGTCGACGGAGCAGAGGAAGAAGCCGCTGATGTCGTCGATGTCGCAGGTGGAAGGAGTCGCCGTCGATGTCGTATGCGGAAGCAGCCGACGGAAGCAGGCGATGTCGTCGATGTCGCAGGGAGAAGGAGTCGCCGTCGATGTCGTATGCGGAAGCAACCGACGGAAGCAGGCGATGTCGTCGATTACGCCAGGGGAGAAGAGCAGAACGTGAGAGAGACCCGCTCCCGTCTTTGTAATCAAGAGACGATCCCATCGACGGGAGCGAGGGGAAGAGGGAGCCGTCGAAGCCCCAGCAGACGAGCCGGAAGGGGAAGACGAACGGGCCGGGGCTTGGTCGCGGGATGAGCGTGAGGGGGAGAAAAATTTAGGTTTTCAGATCGTTTGCTCTGATACCATGTAAGAAGAGGGAATAGAAAAGAGAAGTGCATTTTTATTCATCCCATATAGGGGCTATTTATAACATTACAAAGGACTCATAAACTCTAATACAAGATGTGGGACTAAACTCACTCACATATAAGGACTCTACTAAAGGATTAATACGCATAACTCCAACACTCTCTTTCATTCCAAGAAAAAAAAAACTTTTCAAAAGTCACAGGATGAGTGAGCTATGAGATATATCTATGACTGAGTCTATTTAAGCATTATAAACATTCTTCAAATTTAAACTTTTCAAAAGTCACAGGTGACATTGGTGATAACTTAAATAACAAATTTGTGAATGACATCTCCATTCTATTTTCGTGGCATTTAGTGGTTGATTAGATATCAATATCCAATGCCTAAAACTAAACAATAACAAAAAGACAATAATAATCGTTGATACTCTTTTATAAATAGCATTATCACCTGACTAACATTGCCATTCAAATAACATTGAGGCATGCAGAGGAAAACCTTGCAATCTTCCATGACTGAGTTTAACAGTTTCATAACAATAGTTTTTAACCGTTTATTTACAAATTTATATAAGAAAACAGATCAAATATGCGGTGTGCTCGAGAGAATTCACAAACTCAAGAGAATTCACAATTTGGTTTTAACAGTTGAAATGCATTATATTAGAGGAGTTTTGAAATCATTACCTGGAAGGTAGAAGAACTCGAGAGAATTCACAAACTCCTCATTTTCATCTCAATTTGGATTAGGGGCATAATGATTCTTTTTCTCAAATTTCATATCTCAAAAGCTAAAACCTATAACCAAAAAAATCAAATGAAAGCATAATGAGGAAAAAATCAATCAAGATGAGGAGTTGTGAATTTATAACAAATTTATAAATGCACAAAATGGAAGACGTGGGAGATGAATAGATGATCACCTCAAAACGCAAAGAAATCTACGCGGTGCGCGATGCCGTAGATCCCGTCGATGCAGTCCTATTCCTCGCATGGTTTCGCAGCCAGAGGAGAATGTGGTTTTTTCAGTTGCTTTGTCGTCCATGTGATGCTACAAAAAGAGATCTCATAGTTGCATGCCTCGGTCCAAGAAAGTATGACCCATGGAAAAACAGGAGCAAATCCTTGTCCGAACCACCCATGAAATTTTGCTAGACATTGTAATATGATGAACATCAGTGATGACGACAAATGTAATGACGACAAACAACACACGATTGATTAATTTCTTAAATGAAATCAAATTAAGAGTATAAAAGGAAGTTAGAGTATATAAGTGCATGAATTCCAGGACATCCAAACTTCATCACATTTAAGTATTACCTTATCCATAATTGAAATTTATCTGGATATGTGTTTACTTCCATTTAGGAATTGAGATAGTTGCAATTGTAATTAAACATGAGCAATATAAAAAAAATGAAGAAGAAATTAATGATTGAAATAGCCAATTTGTTAAAAAAAGGAGAGATGCCTTCTCGATGGTAGTATACATATACCAAATTCCTGTTTGTAAACATAAGATTTGCCATGCAGCCCTATGTAGACATAATCTGCCAAGAAACATTGCAATTAAAAGAGGTTTTTTGATCATAATTACTTTGGGAATCATCCATCAACAATAATGATTTGCATAGTGAAAGAACATTAGAAAATGTTAAATTGTAGCACAAAGAAATTGAAAAAATTTGTAGCAAATCGGAGAGTTACAGCTGAACAAATTTCCTTGAAACCAATAAAATGCTTTATTTTTGTTGGACATTGAAGTACAGAAGAGTAAGAACAATCATGCGAGAAGGTGTCAGGTTTACCAAATGAAATCAATGGAGAACCTCGCCTGGTGAAAAAGCTCCCCGCTGGAAGAAGCTGCAATCGAGGACGACAACATTCGAGAATTGGCCAACCAAAATCTGAAAATGTGAAAATGCTGAAGCTCTCGTAGTGAAATTTAGCATAATCAAAGACCTAATTCATCAATTATAATGTTACCAGGAACTCGGGTAGTAATATTTGAAAATCACTTACTTCAGGAACTCAGTTAAGATGAAGAAGTGGGGAGTTACCAGGATTTCGGAGGAGGGGAGGGAAGAGATCACGAGATAACTGAAATCGCAAGCCATCGTTGATGAGTGGAGAGCCCGAAGAACAATTTAAATCAAGTCCAACTCCTTATTTTGGGGTAAGCTTGAGAAGAATACAGAAAAGGAGGGGGCTGAAGAAGATAAAAAGAGAAGAGGAAGGTAGGAGCTCAGTTCTTACCGTGAGCCGTGAACGTGTGTAGAAGGGAAAGGCTCGATTGCTTATAATGAGGAGAGGAACCTTCGTGAATTCCACCTGGCCATGCGCCATTTCTTCCCTCATCGTGCACTATGCCTCCCTCATTCCCATCAATCTTCTACGTTAGGAGAGAAATTCCGGGAGTATTTCGGGTATCCGAATGTTACATCAAGCCCACTTTGCTCTTTCCTTATATAATAAAGATATATATATATTATCTATACTAATATATAAAGATATCACCTTGTGGCGTAACATGGTCGACAAAAGAATACGAGCCGTCGGATCAAGATTCTATCCATTCGCAGGTGGTCTGCGAATAGCATTTCAGTTTTGCGATGGTTAGCTATTCGCAGACCACCGTAGTCTGCGAATAACCAAACAGTTTTGCACCGGTTGGCTATTCGCAGACCACCTGCATATAGTTTTTTTTTCAAAAAATTATAATAAAATACTGTATAAATAATTTAAAAAAATGAATAAAAATTATTAAAAAACTGCAAGAAGCTGAAATAATTTTATAAATGAATTAAACAAAAAAATTAAAATAAGTTCGCCGATCAGGGGAGGGCGAATACTGTCGCGCGGTGCACGGGTGGGCCCCCGTGCACTGTCACTCGTACTATATATACAAAGATATATGAAAGCCTCTTTTGGTGTAACATTGAGGCTTATTAGCCGAATTTGACCGATTGAGATCCAAACGATCATATCCATTCGCAGGTGGTCTGCGAATAGCCTGTCAGTTTTGCGTTGGTTGGCTATTCGCAGACCACCGAAGTCTGCGAATAGCCAAACAGTTTTGCGCCGGTTGGCTATTCGCAGCCCACCTGCGTATAATTTTTTTTTATTTTTGAAAAATTATAATAAAATATTGTATAAATAATTTAAAAAATTTATTAAAAAAATAAATGCATAAAACTGAAATAATTTTAAAAAACTTTAATATTTAAAAAATAAATTAAACAAAAAAATTAGAATAAACCCGTCGTTCGGGAGTGTGCGAAGCAAGCCGGTCAGGATCGGGCGAAGCACACCGCGGGGAGGGTACTCTAGCGCGGGGCACGGACCGACCGATCGGACCATGAACCTTTGATCACACCGGTTCATTCTCCGGTTTAGTTCTCAAAACCTTGGTAATTAGTAAGTATAGATATGTTATCCAAAAATAATAATATAATAATAATAAAAATATATTATATAATAATAGTAATAAATCAGTTGCGATACAGTTCTACTTCAGTCCGGTTCGGTTCTGATCTAAAAATCAAATCCTGAAACTGCTCGAGACTTGTATGCTGCGGTTCCGGTTCTGGTCCAGATAATAAAATACAAGAACAACACCTTGACCATTGTTCACAGTTCCAAAATTCAAATCAGAACTTGAATAATTCACAAACGATTCGATCCAGTTCTTTGCCGTTCCGATTCGGTTACGATTTGATTTACAATTTTTGGTTTTAAGTGAGCTCTAGTGACAGTGGTGCAGATGCTTGCTATATTTTATTCAATTATTATTTTATAATAATAATGCTTTTAAAAATCATTTGAAGGTTTGCTTCTCTGATAGGTTAGGTGAGAAATTCCTAAGCTTTATTTTAAATGTTGTAAACCATATAAATAATCTTACTAATCTTATTTATGGATAAGAGCAAGTAGTAATAGCTCAATAATAAATTAAAATTATTGTGCAAAGAAACACCGAAAAAAACGGAGTCAAATTACCAATTAGTATGTTTTTTTTTCTGATCATGTCTTTCATTTTAGCTTGCATTTCTCCGATGATTTTCTTCCGTTCATACTCTATTCATTTTCACACATCAACTTTAAGTTGCTGCCTTCTGAAAACGGGCAGAGGCACTGTTGTGCTTGCATTGATGATAAACCATGAATCAATTGATCTTTGAATTCTGTAGATAGAACAATGGATTTAAATACCTACTAAAAATGTGGTACTAGTCTATTAGTAGCTTCATTCAAAATATTGAATGAAGTTAGCATTCCATCATTGACGTTGACAAAGGAAATCTAACTCTTCACTTAATAGATGAGAAAACCATAATGGATGTATTTAATATGCATCCCTCAAATGCCAAAATGAGAAAATATTTTGTTATTTTTAATAATTTATGTGAGAATGTAATGCAAAACAAGAATGACAAACCATTGATGAGAAATGAGAAAGTACGCCGCCGAGAGAATCAAAGAAGAATGAAGATATCAAAAGGAAGGAAGAACGCAAGAGAACGAATAAGAGAGCTGAAAAATATGTTCCAAGGAAGTCTTGGGAAGAATAAAGAGAAAGTACGTGCTGGAGAGCAGCAGAGGGTTGGCCAAAGCCAACAAGGATTATAAGCCTTTTAGGGATGTTTAACATTGAAGTGATTATTGAATTTACAAACTATTTATCACTTCGATGATCACATTTGGAGATTAAGACGTCAAGCTAGTGACATTAAAATACCACTTCGTGGGAGGCAACCCATGAGTTTGCCTCTCTTGGTTCAGTTTTCGGCAACGATTCTCAAGAGAATGATTGATTGCCATGATCAAGTACTTGACTAAATTCATCATTTTTATCCATTTCTCAACCTTAATTCTCAAATTCCATCTCGCTTGTGCGAGTTATGTCCCAAGATGGTTCTTAATATGCCTTGGTATTTTTCATATAAGGATTGCAACAGAGTTTGGGTTATTAGAGGCTAACAAATTTAATTTAATATCTGTCCTTATCTAGTTCGGTGTTTTAACATTGGGAATTTAAGTAATTGATATTATAGTATGAGTTTAAATAACTAATTGTGTCTTTCTATTTTGTGGTGTGATATTAGGAACATGTTATAACCCAAGAGGACATGACATAAGCATGGTTGAGTGGTGTTTTGCTTTATTTTTAAGCCTTCTCATTTCAATAATTTATTTCATATTTGCGGATCCTTTCAGATTAATTGAAAAAGGCTCCCAAATATGTTGATTTCGAATCAATTGACAGCTCTATAGTGAAATTTATAAAGTTATCGTCATTTACATACATACCCGAGGTTTGCCTCCTCCACTTAATGTGTCTTCGAGATATAATTCCTACATGAATTATTGTGCTTTCGAGATAGATCTTTGTATTCGTGAGACGTTCGTTCTTCGTGTAATAAAAATACTCCCTATTGGAACTCTGAAGGAGAAGATGAAGGAACGAGAGAGATCTACATAGTCATGACATTCGTTCTTCATGTTGAATGATCGTTAATTCGGATCACCTTCACGTTCTCCATTGAATGCTCAAAATTGATGTAGGAACTCCACTAAATTCCTGGGATGAGATTCCTTGAAGATATATTCATGGTTGTTCTTTGAGAAAGAGCGAACAACTCTTTAAATAGACTATGACAACTACCGCCCCGCAGTATCCATTACGAAACATATTTCCCAGTCCTTCCAGTCAGAAATGGTAGCCTCAGTTTTGTTTATTAGACAATCATGTTAGTGTAGCGCGGGAACCTCCTATCGCCGTGCAGTGGAAATATTGTGGCCCGATAATGGAGATAGTCTTCTTCATTTTGAATTCAATCAGTAGATGATTATCGAGGTCCATGACTTTAGTTACCGCCGCGCGATATGGTTATGGTTGCATGGTAAGGGTTTACAAAAATGGCTTTCAGCTCCCACCAAGTCTTCATTTGAATGTCTCTAGCAAGTTGTCCCACAATAACGAGAGCTACCCCCAATGGTAGAGTCTACCGCATCGCGGTAGTGGTTGTTATTGTAACACCCTGCCAGTACGAAGAGTATAACAGCAGGTCCGGCCGGGACCCCACGCCATACAAACCACACTAGCTAGGAGTTAAAAGGTGATAACCAGAAAAGTAACAACTAAACGAGAGTACAAAACGTAAGCGGAAGCATTAAATAAACATTCAAAGAGAACTGTCCACTATCATAGGAATGTATCCAGAATAAGAGTTACGGCCTTAAGGCCTTACATTCATCCAATGCACAAAACTCCATAAGTATACATCGGCACGCAGGCCGGCCATACATGAAAAAGCAAGAAAAGGAGGCTGACCTTCAAGGGCCAACTCAGCAAAAGGGGCCACCGTCCGCTATTTCCCGCTAGGCTCACCTGCACCTGCATAAGACATTCCACCAAGCGGTGGCAAACAAAGTAACTGTTGAATCCAAAATTGCACCTCCACGATCTACTCGAGGGAATTGGGGAAAAAGGAGGCCGCGAGCAGCTGGTTACTTGGGTCGCGAGTGAAGAGGGGAGAAGAAGAGTGGGCCGCTAGCTTGCGGCGAGGCCAGACTTCGCCCGTCGCGGCAAAAGCCACTCCTGCGACGGGCTTTCCCTTTATTCAATAATCTGTCTTACAACTTGCCACTTTTAGTACATGGAAATGAAATGAGTACAAGAGGATGACAGATAAGAAAGACAAGTCGCCCAGGCTGTTTTGCTGAGGCCGCCCGGCCTGTTTCTTGAGGTCGCCCGGGCTGCTTTGTTGAGGCCGCCCGGCCTGTTTCTTGAGGTCGCCCGGGCTGCTTTGTTGAGGTCGCTCGGAAAGGCCGCAGCTAGGTGCGGTCTGGCTGTTTCTAGCCGCTAGTTTTGCCCCCAACTTGCCTGTCCTTTGTTCATGGTCGAGGGTCCTATTTATAGGCTCTGGGTCGATGTCGTCACCTCCGGTGAGCCGGTGACTGGATCCCTACCTGCGCGGTCTGAAGGAAGAGGCCGTCCGGCTTGGCGGCCTGACGGAGGAGGCCGCCACTACTGGGCGGTCTGACGGAGGAAGCCGCCCCTGCTGGGCGTCCTGACGGAGGAGGCCGCCCCTGCTGGGAGGCCTGACGGAGGAGGCCGCCCCTGCTGGGCGGTCTGACGGAGGAGGCCGCCCCTGCCGGGCGGCCTGACGGAGGAGGCCGCCCCTGCTGGGCGGTCTGACGGAGGAGGCCGCCCCTGCTGGGCGGTCTGACGGAGTAGGCCGCCCCTGCCGGGCGGTCTGACGGAGGAGGCCGCCCCTGCCGGGCGGTCTGACGGAGGAGGCCGCCCCTGCTGGGCGGTCTGACGGAGGAGGCCGCCCCTGCTGGGCGGTCTGACGGAGTAGGCCGCCCCTGCCGGGCGGTCTGACGGAGGAGGCCGCCCCTGCTGGGCGGTCTGACGGAGGAGGCCGCCCCTGCTGGGCGGTCTGACGGAGGAGGCCGCCCCTGCTGGGCGGTCTGACGGAGGAGGCCGCCCCTGCTGGGCGGTCTGAGGGAGGAGGCCGCCCCTGCTGGGCGGTCTGACGGAGGAGGCCGCCCCTGCTGGGCGGCCTGACGGAGGAGGCCGCCCCTGCTGGGCGGTCTGACGGAGGAGGCCGCCCCTGCTGGGCGGTCTGACGGAGGAGGCCGCCCCTGCTGGGCGGTCTGACGGAGGAGGCCGCCCCTGCCGGGCGGCCTGACGGAGGCCACACGCCTTGGGTGATCTGAAGGAGGAGGTCGTCCCTTCTTACCATTCTGGGCGCGTCATGTATAAAAACGCCGTGAAAAAGGCCTCCTCGGAGAGGATCGCCGTTTTCTGGGTAAACAGTAACGGTCAGCACAGCTGACCAAATTATAACGACCCTACCCCTTTCCCGGGGTGGCGGAGATTCTACCCTGCAAGCAAGCCATACTAGCACAAGTACTAATATAAAGAAAGTGCAACTACACAAGGTGAGGTTTCAAGCACAATCAATCTTCTAGGTTGAGCATCAAAAGAAAGGAACCTAGGTATGCACATGATGTTGGTTGGGTTCACCCGAAGGTTCCCACAACCGCCTAAACAACCGCATGAGGTTAACACCATCAATTCATCACAAACGTGGGTACACACAACCGCACGCTCCATGCTCACAAGGCATGCACCAAAGGTACTTCTTCCCGAGCACCAAAACCATCATGAGTCCGGAAACTCTAGATAGAAAAGAGCTTTTGGTCGGTCTAGGCAAGACGCCCTTCCCAACCTCTCCCAAGGTCGTTCGGGTTTACAAGAGATAAATCCCCCTACCGCCACGCCTGGAAACGGGTTCAGTTCAGCCAATTCCCGTGCTCTTGTCATCGATTGAACACACGATGCGGGTATGACATCACCTCGGCCCGTAAGGGTTTAGCACTCGCTAGTGCTACACAAAACATAAGTTACAACACCCAAGCCTTAAAAGTTTACTTTGTAACGACTCAAGACCCGACTCCGCCTTTCGGCCGGAGGGCATGAGGGATCGTTAGGGCTTTATACGTAACCAAAAAGGAGGTACAAGACCACTCCTCAACAATTCTAGTGGTGAAGGTTTGCATTCAACCACTCGCAAAGCATGGGGCTTCCGTTAGGATCTTCACAAGATGCCTACGCTTAAATCCCGCAATACTATCGCATATATCACAGAGTCATTCTCCGGCACGCATTCTAGGCTTAACCTAAATGCAACGTCGCAAATCAAGCATCACCGATTCGGGCTCACGGCCACGAATAGGCTTCACACACAATGCCTAAATCCGCACGACTACCGGATTTTCTACATGCAATATGCCGGGGACGGACACAATCGACCCGGAGTTCCGAAGAACTTGAGGAAATCCTACACTTCACCCATTTGGTGAAAGGGATTCCTCATGCAAGCATAGAGAAATGAAGGAGAGGACAAAAGACAAGTCCAAACAACGGGAGAAGAAATCGTTACACTAGGAGCGTTCTTTTTCGCCATAGATCCGAGATTCTACACGGAGAGAAACGACCGCACCGGGCTGCACTCTCCAAATCTGGAAACGGCTCGCGAAACGGAGCTCCGGAGCTCCGTCAATGGCGGAATCTCCCTTCTTCTTCCTTGGCTCCTCTTTCTTTCTCTAGGGTTTGGAGAGAGAATGGCTTAGAGAATATGAGGTTTAACCCCTTCTCATCAGCCCTAATAGTCTCCCGCAACTAAACCTAGCCGTTGGATCAATTTCCAAAAGATTTGGACGGTCCGATCTTCTTCTCCGCTCAAAATCGCGGAACAGAATAAACAGGGCGCACGATCACAGGCGCACGGTCAGTGGTCGTGCGCGAAGAGGGAAAAGGTCGTGCGCACTGTCCGAAACAGAACTCGATTTTCTTCTGAATTAACGCACGATCGCTGGCGCACGATCACTAGTCGTGCGCGAAGAGGACAATGGTCGTGCGCATAAGCCGAGACAGAACTCCGATTCTTTGCGGGTTACGCACGATCATTGGCGCACGATCACTGGTCGTGCGCGAAGAGGACAATGGTCGTGCGCATTGACCTGATCTGGAATCTTGAGCCTATCCCGAGCGCAACACTACCATTCCGCCTACCTCGCTGAACCACGATCTTTGGGGTGTTACAACTCCACCCCCCTTAAAAGAATTTCGTCCCGAAATTTCGAAAACAGTAACAGCAGGAATTTACAGTTTTTAAAGAAAATTTACCTGAGAGAAATAGCTCGGGGTACTCCGCAAGCATCGCTTGCTCTCTCTCCCAAGTTAGCTCCTCTCGGCCGCAATTATCCCACCGGACCTTTACCATCCGAATGGACTTGTTCCTCAACTGCTTTACCTCGGTATCCTCGATGCGTAAGGGTTTGACTTTCATCGACAACCCACTATCAACCGACACTTTGCCAACCGCAACGATATGAGTAGGCTCTTGCACTGCCTTCCTCAGAACTGAAATGTGAAACATGTCGTGCAGACCGCTCAGCTCTGCAGATAGTGCAAGCCGATAAGCCGCATCACCAATACGTTCGACAAACTCAAACGGTCCTAAGTACCTTGGACTGAGCTTTTTCAAGCGTCGGATCCTTGATACCCCTTTGAACGGTTTGATCTTCAAGTAAACCCGGTCACCGACGGCGAACTCTAGGTTCCTAAGCTTGGCGTTGTAATATTTTGCTTGCCTATCCTGGGCAATCAATAGCCTTTCTCGAATAGTTCGGATCGTCGAAGTTGCTTCCTCAACATCCTTTCGCTTTAATAGCTTAGTATCGCCCGTTTCTGCCCAAGACAACGGCGTACGACACTTCTTACCATAGGGGGCCTCGAAAGGAGCCATCTTTATACTGGCTTGGTAGCTATTATTGTAGGCGAATTCGATCATATAGAGATGATCTTCCCACTTCTTTCCAAAATCTAGAGCGCACATTCGGAGCATATCCTCCATAGTCCTGTTGGTCCTCTCGGTCTGTCCATCCGTTTGCGGGTGGAAGGCCGTGCTGAATTTCAATTTAGTGCCCAACAGTTCATGGATAAGCCTCCAATCTTTCGATGTGAAACGCCCGTCACGATCGCTGACGATGCTACGAGGGACACCGTGCAGCCGCACAATACTATCGACACAGAGCTTCGCTAGCTTTTCTACAGAATCATCCTTCCGGTTCGGAATGAAATGCGATACTTTTGTCAGTCTGTCCACGATCACCCAGATGGCGTCGTTTCCATGCTGCGATCTCGGCAATCCGTGCACGAAATCCATCGAAATATCGTCAAACTTCCATTCCGGAATCGGCAAGGACTTCAAAATCCACCGGGACGTTGACATCCCACCTTCACCAACGCGCAGGTGTTGCGCTTGGCCACGTAGAGGGCAATGTCCTTCTTCATACCCGGCCACCAGAAAAGTTTCTTCATGTCCATGTACATTTTCGTGCTCCCCGGGTGGATAGAGTACTTGGTATGATGAGCCTCGTACATCAATTCCTCCCGTAGAGTACCAACGTTTGGGACGCACAATCTGCCATTCTTCCACATAAGGCCATCTTCGAAAGAGAAATCAGCGTTTAACCCGTCAACGGTTTCCGCTTTGTAGCGTTTCATGCTCTCATCCAGCTCCAATGCCTGTCGAACTCGGTCGGCAAGGTGGTATTGAACCTCCGTCCAGTTCAAGCATGCTGAAGTAGACGCTCTTCGATCAACGCAAATGATCTCCATTTCTTCCAGCTCACGGATTGGACGCTCATCGTGCATCAAAATCCAATTTGCTTGAGCGGGAGCCCGACGACTCAACGCGTCCGCAAATACATTTCCCTTTCCAGGAGTATATTTGATTTCGAAGGTGTAGTCCCCAAGGAACTCCAACCACCTCCTCTGTCGCATATTCAACTCCCTTTGATCTAGCAAGTACTTGAGGCTCTTGTGGTCGGTAAAGATGTCGATCTTCACGCCATACAAATAATGCCTCCAAAGATTAAGAGCGAATACCACGGCCGCTAGCTCCAAATCATGGACCGGGTAATTCCTCTCGTGAACCTTCAACTGCCGGGAGCCGTAGGCAATTACCTTACCGAACTGCACTAGGACACAACCCAAACCACTCCCTGAGGCGTCGCTATAAATTTCGTAGCCTTCCGTACCACATGGCGAGCATAGAATGGGCGCCGTGGTCAGACGGCTCTTCAGTTCTTCAAAAGCTCGTGCGCACTCGGGCGACCAAATGAACTTATGATCTTTCCTAGTCAATTTAGTGAGAGGAAGTGCAATCCTCGAGAAGTTTTCCACAAAGCGCCTATAATAGCCGGCAAGTCCTAAGAAACTTCGGACTTCCGCTATGTTTTTCAACAAGGGCCAGGCTCGGATCGCTTCTATCTTCGACGGATCAACCGCAATTCCATCTCCACTAACGACGTGACCAAGGAATGCTACTGACGGTAGCCAAAACTCGCACTTGGAGAACTTGGCATATAGCTGACTCTTCCTCAAGGTGCCCAGAACTGCGTGCAGATGCCCTACATGCTCCTCTTCCGATTGAGAGTATACCAAACTGTCGTCGATGAAGACGATCACAAATTGATCCAAATACTCACGGAATGTCCTAATCAAAAAGTCCATGAATACCGACGGTGCATTAGACAGACCGAACGGCATCACCGTGAACTCATAGTGCCCAAAGCGGGTACTGAACGCTGACTTTGGAATATCACATTCCCTACTACTAAGCAGATAGTAGCCGGACCTTAAGTCAAGCATAGAGTATACCGTCGACCCAACCTGTTGGTCAAGTAAATCGTCGATTCTCGGAATCGGATAACGGTTCCTCTCGGTCAGCTTGGTCCGCTACTACTAGGACAACACAAAACTGGTCTTAGGCCCCGAATCCTTCAACAAGGTGAAGAACATCTTCGCGCCTTTTCACGGCTTCTCCTATTCGCGCTCACTCGAGATCTATTAGGCAGCATTACCTCCAATCTATCCTTGACTAAGGTAAATGACAATTCGATTCATAACACGAAGTCCTTAGACAAATAGGAGAGCGATGCTCCCACACCAACAAAGTTCTCGTCGAATAGTCGATAATTAGGACAAGGCCTAATTGCACACAAATACAAGACATAAAATTTTGTTGTCAACAGATACAGTGGACATATTTCTATCTTTAACCGCACACGGGGTATAAATCATATTTGGAGATGATCATCCATACCTGTGGCAACATCGCATTTCTGAATGACCTCTTGCTGGCCATAAGAGTAGACTCTCAGTTGGGTAAGAGAATATTGGGGAATCGAAGACTCCACCGCCTTGCCTTTCTCCATAGAAGCCGAACCCATCACACGAGCATAGTCCACTTCTCCGATTTTTGCTTTTGGGGGACCACTTCGACACACTCGGCTTTGTGTCCCACCTTTCCGCAAGTGAAACAAATTAAGGAACACCGTGCAGTCTTAACTTCCACAGAGTTGAACTTTCTCTTGTTTCTTCTGAACTCGGACTTGGACAGAGAGACTGGCGCATGAAACTCTGACTTCTTTACATTGAAGTCTTTCGGGCGCTGCATACTCTTCATATCCGTTTCCAGAGATTTAGCTGATTTCACTAAGACGTTGAAGCCGAGTAACTTTGGACCCACAAGCATTAGTCTTAGGTCATCTCGCAGACCATTGTAGAACTTGTTGACCTTGGTTTCCTCATCTTCCCACATAGACCTCTCATAACGATTCCGACTGATGAACTCAATCAGGTACTCATCCACTGAGTGTTCTCCCTGCTCTAGGTGTGAACACTGATCTTGTAGTTCAGGAATCTCAGTTAGGGGTAGAAACTTTAGAAGGAATGACTCATGGAAGCTTTCCCAAGAGATTTCGGAAAGTTGTCTCCCACCAAACTTGTGCAACAACTCTCCTTCCCACCAAAGTCTTGCTTCTCTTATAAGTAGGAAGGTGGTTAAGGTTACCAACATATCTTTGCTTATAAGCATTGACATTAAAGTCCTCTTTATTTCTGACAACCACTCAGCAGCTCTCCTAGGGGATTCCGTCCCCTCGAAGGATGGAGGGTTGAGGCTCAGAAAGTACTTTAATTGTTGGTCACGCGCTCGCCCCACTACTACCTGCGCAACTCGACGTTCCACCCCCAGTTCTACCGCAGGTTCCACTACAGCAACAGTTACAGGGGCCACATCCAGAGTCGGAGTAGTAGGCTGTGCAAGCTGCCCAGACTGAGTGTTGATCATCGCGAAGACCGCTTCAGCGACTAACTTGATCATCTCAGCCGAAGGAGTGGTCGCTGTCACCTCAGACGACCCACTACTTTCAGCAGTGTTACGGGGTTGAGACGGCCCCGCACCACTCCTAGTCACCTATAATCGTGTAAGAGACAATTTAGTGACTGAAAGCATAGCAAAACAACAATCATGGAACGCTCAGGTTCCGCAAACAAGTATGTTTTTCCATTCCTAAGTGGACATTCTTATTAGTTTTTGTCGTTTTAGGTGAATGCACATCCCGTGCACACCACCCCTTAAAAGGAATTCGTCCTGAATTCGCTAAACTACGGATCGACGCCTTAAGTCCGATACCAAATTGTAACACCCTGCCAGTACGAAGAGTATAACAGCAGGTCCGGCCGGGACCCCACGCCATACAAACCACACTAGCTAGGAGTTAAAAGGTGTTAACCAGAAAAGTAACAACTAAACGAGAGTACAAAACGTAAGCGGAAGCATTAAATAAACCATTCAAAGAGAACTGTCCACTATCATAGGAATGTATCCAGAATAAGAGTTACGGCCTTAAGGCCTTACATTCATCCAATGCACAAAACTCCATAAGCATACATCGGCACGCAGGCCGGCCATACATGAAAAAGCAAGAAAAGGAGGCTGGCCTTCAAGGGCCAACTCAGCAAAAGGGGCCACCGCCCGCTATTTCCCGCTAGGCTCACCTGCACCTGCATAAGACATTCCACCAAGCGGTGGCAAACAAAGTAACGGTCAGCACAGCTGACCAAATTATAACGACCCCACCCCTTTCCCGGGGTGGCGGAGATTCTACCCTGCAAGCAAGCCATACTAGCACAAGTACTAATATAAAGAAAGTGCAACTACACAAGGTGAGGTTTCAAGCACAATCAATCTTCTAGGTTGAGCATCAAAAGAAAGGAACCTAGGTATGCACATGATGTTGGTTGGGTTCACCCGAAGGTTCCCACAACCGCCTAAACAACCGCATGAGGTTAACAACATCAATTCATCACAAACGTGGGTACACACAACCGCACACTCCATGCTCACAAGGCATGCACCAAAGGTACTTCTTCCCGAGCACCAAAACCATCATGAGTCCGGAAACTCTAGATAGAAAAGAGCTTTTGGTCGGTCTAGGCAAGACGCCCTTCCCAACCTCTCCCAAGGTCGTTCGGGTTTACAAGAGATAAATCCCCCTACCGCCACGCCTGGAAATGGGTTCAGTTCAGCCAATTCCCGTGCTCTTGTCATCGATTGAACACACGATGCGGGTATGACATCACCTCGGCCCGTAAGGGTTTAGCACTCGCTAGTGCTACACAAAACATAAGTTACAACACCCAAGCCTTAAAAGTTTACTTTGTAATGACTCAAGACCCGACTCCGCCTTTCGGCCGGAGGGCATGAGGGATCGTTAGGGCTTTATACGTAACCAAAAAGGAGGTACAAGACCACTCCTCAACAATTCTAGTGGTGAAGGTTTGCATTCAACCACTCGCAAAGCATGTGGCTTCCGTTAGGATCTTCACAAGATGCCTACGCTTAAATCCCGCAATACTATCGAATATATCACAGAGTCATTCTCCGACACGCATTCTAGGCTTAACCTAAATGCAACGTCGCAAATCAAGCATCACCGATTCGGGCTCACGGCCACGAATAGGCTTCACACACAATGCCTAAATCCGCACGACTACCGGATTTTCTACATGCAATATGTCGGGGACGGACACAATCGACCCGGAGTTCCGAAGAACTTGAGGAAATCCTACACTTCACCCATTTGGTGAAAGGGATTCCTCATGCAAGCATAGAGAAATGAAGGAGAGGACAAAAGACAAGTCCAAACAACGGGAGAAGAAATCGTTACACTAGGAGCGTTCTTTTTCGCCATAGATCCGAGATTCTACACGGAGAGAAACGACCGCACCGGGCTGCACTCTCCAAATCTGGAAACGGCTCGCGAAATGGAGCTCCGGAGCTCCGTCAATGGCGGAATTGTGAAATTTTTTCCGGACCTTGTGAGAGCAAGCAGGAATAACAACTAGAGTTACAAGCCAAAACAACCAGAAACAATTTGGGGCAAACAATTGATCTTTATTGATTTTCTAACTTCAGTTACAGGGCAAGACATGCTTGACGAGACATGATTTCGTCAGCACAACACTCCAGAACCAATACAGAGAAGAATACTGAAAGACTTCAGACCGCACAACCCGCGCGACCTCCCTTGCGATCTCCTCCTATTGCTAGACCGCAACACCCTGCCGACCTCAGACCACCACCAAACCGCTGCACAGACCGCTCCCTTCTTTCGACCTCCTGATCTTCCCAAACTCCAGCAACACAACTCCAAGCCGCAGACCGCCCGAACACTTTCAGAGAAAGAGGTGATCGCTGCTACCCGCACTATCCGCAGAAGCTGCACAAGAAGAATTCGATCAGAGACCGCCCGGTCAGAAAACACAGACCGCAAGAAAGACGCGAACTCAGCTTACACTTGGTGTGTTCTATTTGCTGCTACAGTGGCCTCCTATTTATAGGCATGCGACCTGATCCAGTCACCACCCTATGAGATAGGATCACCACCCCTCAGACCGCGTGACCAAACCGGTCAACCCGCGATCAGCAGCCGAACTCCTGCTTCATTTTGGTGAACCCGCCAGCTTCACACATCAGCCATGAGAGACCGCTGCTCTCACGGCAGATCGCGACTTCAACGAAGATCGCCAGACCGCCCGAAGCTGTTCACCACCTGTGTTCGCATGAGACCGCGAACAAAGTCAGTTCGCCATCAGACCGCGAACTCCTGTCCGCATGCCGATCTCCTCCTGAGACCGCGAACAGCAACCAGCTCGCAAGCCAGCCTCCTCCTGAGACCGCGAGCTGAGACCGCGCGACTAAGACCCTTAGTCCGCGAACTCTCCCAGAAGGCCCGGTCAGCTATCAGACCGCATCCTGAAGAGAACCTTGATCAAGCTATGCGGTCACACCAGACCGCCACAGCCTTGAAGAGGACAGCCTGCCACGCGATCACGCACAGACCGCGCGGCTCCTCCTTCAGCAGACTTTGGACCAGACCAACAGTCAACCCGGGAGACCGCGACTAGGCACAGATCATGCCAAACCGCCGATCCAGACCGCCAAGTCGGCAAACTTGCCTGACCGCAGAATCAGACCGTTAGTTCGCGCGAACTCGCCAGACCGCCCGACCTCACCCAGACCGCCCAGATCCAAAAGCCTCCAAACTTCCACTTCAACAATTTCAACACTCCCCCTTGAAGTGGGAAGTTGAAACCAGCCCCAGTAAGCTCCTTAGCCGTGTGAACGGCCCCTTTGCCAGCGCCTTTGTGAAGATGTCTGCGACATTGTCCGCACTCCGCACATGCCCGACCGAAAGAGATCCCTCCAGCACCTTCTCCCGTATGAAGTGATGCTCGATCTCGATATGCTTGGTCCTCGCGTGACAAACTGGATTGGTTACCAGTTTGAGAGCACTCTCGTTGTCACCGCGTAGCAGAGTCGGCTCCCGAACCTCCTTATGGACGTCTCCCACCAACCTCCTAAGCCAGATGGCTTCTTGAGCTGCCAAAGCCGAAGCCTTGTATTCCGCTTCCGTGGTAGAGACTGACACGGAATCTTGTTTCTTGCTGCACCATGAAATAGCTGTGGGGCCCGCCATGAAGACGAATCCAGACGTCGACTTCCGATCATCCGAATCTCCCCCGTAGTCAGCATCCATGAACCCGTGCACCTTGAAGTCCGCATCCCTCCGGTATAGGAGACCCATGTCCGAGGTCGCCTTGACATACTTCAGAATGTTCTTGGCCGCTAGCAGATGAGGTACCCGTGGCTCCGCCATATATCGACTCACTCTGCCAACTGCATATGCAATATCCGGCCTCGTGATCGTCAGATAAATCAAGCTCCCAACTAGAGCTCGGAACACCAACGGATCTTGCATGATCCTCCCCTCATCCTTCCGAAGCTTCATAGCTTTATCCAGAGGTGTGGAAGTGCACTTCCCTTCCTTCATGCCGAATCGCTCCACGATTCGCTCCGCATAGCCGGCCTGGGTCACCAGCACTCCACCTTCCTTCCTCTGCACCTCGAGTCCAAGGAAATGGTGAAGTTCACCTAAGTCCTTCATCTCGAACCTGATAGACAGCTCGGCCCGAAGCTGCGCTACCTCCTCCTTCGAGTTCCCCGTCACGATCATATCGTCGACGTATAACAGCACGATGACTTGAAGCTCCCCGCTCTTCTTGACGAACAAGCTTGAGTCTGAGTCTGAAGCCCCAAATCCACAGAATAAGAGATATTCTGCGATCTTCCCATACCACGCCCTCGGCGCTTGCTTCAACCCATACAGGGCCTTCTTCAACTTGCAGACATGCTCCGGAAAATCTTCAGACACAAAGCCTGGAGGCTGGACCATGAAGATATCCTTGTCAATCTCACCGTACAAGAAGGCGTTCTTGACGTCGAGCTGCCAAATCTTCCATCCACTGAACGCCGCCAAGGCAATAATAAAACGAACTGAAGTCATTTTTGCCACCGGACTGAAAGTCTCCTCGTAATCTTCACCGTATTACTGCGAGAACCCCCGAGCTACAAGGCGAGCCTTGTACCGCTCGATACTACCGTCAGCCTTCTTCTTCAGCTTGTAGACCCACTTGCATGTAACAGGAGTGGTGCCCTTAGGCTTGGGCACAAGAGACCAGGTCTCATTCTTCTCAAGAGCTGACATCTCTTCTTGCATTGCAACATCCCACTCCTTCACGCCTCTGGCCTTCTCAAAGCTCGACGGTTCCCTCTCATCTAAGGGACCAGCGAAGAAACATGAGACAAAGCTCACTGTGTTTCCTCCTGTATAGCGATCAGGGGCGATGATCGCTCGCTTCGATCTCCTCAGCTCCTTCCCCTGAACCGCATCATCTTCAGCTGCTTCTTCCCTAGCTCCTCTTCCAGACGTGCTAGGAGCATTGCTCCCCCTGCTCCCTGAACCAGAAGCTCCCGTCTCAGAACTAGAAGGCGATGGACCACCTGGTGACACAGGTAGCTCCACCTGAAGATTTTCCACAGCTTGCTCCGGCTCCTCCACCCTGCTCTCTGGTAACTCCACTCCAGAGGACCCCCTGTAAGATGTCACCTCATCGAACACGACGTCGCGAGATACAACAAATCTCCGCGTCTCCGGGTCCATGCACTTCCACCCTTTCTTCCTCTCATCGTATCCCACAAAGACTAGCTTCCTAGCCTTCGCTTCTAGCTTTGTCCGAAGAGCATCAGGGATGTGCACGTAACAGGTGGAACCGAACACCCGAAGGTGTGCCACGCTTGGCTTCTCCTTGAACATCATCTCATGCGGGGTCAACATGTTGATGGGGCTCAGAGGCATCCTGTTGATGACGTAAGCAGCACAAGACATTCCCTCCGCCCAGAAGGACTTTGGGATACTCTTGGCATGCAGCCAACACTTGCAGGTCTCCGTCAGATGACGGATCTTCCGCTCTGCAACACCGTTCTGCTGTGGAGTATGTGCACAAGTAAGCTCCCTCCGGATGCCTGCCTTCCTGCAAAAACTGGAGAACTCAGCAGAGGTGAACTCTCCTCCGTTGTCCGTCCTCAGCTTCTTGATCCGCAGATTCAGCCGACCTTCCACGAGCTCCTTGAACTCCACAAACTTGGCAAACGCTTCCGCCTTCTCCTTCAGGAAATAAACCCAGACATATCTGGTGTAATCATCGATCAACACCAGCATATACCTGCTGCCTCCGAGGCTTGGGGTAGCAGTTGGTCCCATCAAGTCACCATGGATGCACTCCAACGGCTGACTACACCTTGTCTGTGACTTGTCAAACGGTAGTCGATGAGACTTGCCGAACTGACATCCCACGCAAACGTGACCTTCTCCGTAGGAAGATAGACTTGGCAGGCCCTTGACAAGACCTTTCACCGCCATTGCTTTCAGCTTGTCCATCCCTACATGCCCCAACCTCTCATGCCATATCACGGCACCATCATTCGTCTTCATCTTGTCGATGTAGGAACTTGTCGACAAAACGAACAAGTCCTTTGCCCGTCTCCCAACATGAACGACCTCCGCCTTCACGGCCTCTACATTTCGTAGAAATTTCACTTCTGTTGGGCCGAACAGAACGTGATACCCAGCGTCAACAGCGTTGGTTACTGAGAAGAGGTTTTTCTTCATCCCGGGCACATGATAGACACTCTTCAAGGTAAGTGGCCCTCTATCACTGCCCAAAGAAACAACCCCCACCTTCTCGACTGGATGCACAGTATTATCAGCGGTGATGATAGCATTGTTACCTGTATAGGGTTGTGCTGATGAAAGCTTCGACTCATCTCCGGTGAGGTGATGACCACACCCCGAGTCCACGATCCAGTCCTCTTGATAGTTGATAGTAGCCGAGGCTTCAACCGAAGCCGAGAAGGCTCCTCCCCATCCTCCATCAATGTGCCTGGCCTCCACTTCCACCTTTCCAGCAACATGCCCCGATTGAGTAACAACTGGGCATTCCTTCTTGAAGTGCCCAACCTTCCCGCACTTGAAGCATCTCGGACCTTCCCCCTTCTTCTTCCCGTCAGCCTTGGGAGCATACCCCCTTTCCTGCTGCCCAGAAGTTGAAGGCCCATAGCCTCCCGCGATCTTTTTCTTCTTCTCCCACTTCTTCTTCTTCCCTGATAAGAGCACCTCGCCGTCTCCCCCAGTCACTGACACTCCCGCCATCTGCCTTGCCAGACTTTCCTGCGAAGCTAGCAGATTCTCCAGCTCTAGCAGAGACGGCTGATTTGCCCATCCCTGCACTGACGTCACAAAGGCAACATATTCCTTCCGCAGGCCGCGGATGATGTGCCTCTTCAGCTTCGCCTCAGAGATAGGCTCATCAGGATCCAGTGCTGATATCTCAGCGCAGAGGTTCTTCATCTTCAGAAAGAAGTTTGAGATAGAAAGATCACCCTGAGCCGACCTTGCCAGCTCATTCTCCAAGAACTGCAGCCTCGCCACATTCTTCTTGTTAAACAGCCCATCCAGGGCTCTCCAGATTTCGGCAGCTGATCCACACCCTAAGATGTGATCAAATAGTTCCGGTGAAATGGCACGCTTCAAGGTGAACTCGGCTTTAGCATTGGTCTTTCTCCACGCCCTCACAACCGGACCATTATCACCTGCTTCCGTTGCCTTCACCTCTTCAGTTGCATCTCCTCCAACAACCTCCCAGAGGTCCTCCCCTAGAAGATAGCTCTGCATACATGACCTCCACTTCTTAAAGTTGGTCGAAGTAAGCATATCAATCCCAAGACCTCTTGCAAATCCGCCTTCCATTGTTTTCCCTCTGGTTCCTTCTTCACAAAGGCGATGGCTACTCTAAGTTATTCACTGCTCTAACCACTCCAACCTCGCTCTGATACCATGTGAAAATTTTTCCGGACCTTGTGAGAGCAAGCAGGAATAACAACTAGAGTTACAAGCCAAAACAACCAGAAACAATTTGGGGCAAACAATTGATCTTTATTGATTTTCTAACTTCAGTTACAGGGCAAGACATGCTTGACGAGACATGATTTCGTCAGCACAACACTCCAGAACCAATACAGAGAAGAATACTGAAAGACTTCAGACCGCACAACCCGCGCGACCTCCCTTGCGATCTCCTCCTGTTGCTAGACCGCAACACCCTGCCAACCTCAGACCACCACCAAACCGCTGCACAGACCGCTCCCTTCTTTCGACCTCCTGATCTTCCCAAACTCCAGCAACACAACTCCAAGCCGCAGACCGCCCGAACACTTTCAGAGGAAGAGGTGATCGCTGCTGCCCGCACTATCCGCAGAAGCTGCACAAGAAGAATTCGATCAGAGACCGCCCGGTCAGAAAACACAGACCGCAAGAAAGACGCGAACTCAGCTTACACTTGGTGTGTTCTATTTGCTGCTACAGTGGCCTCCTATTTATAGGCATGCGACCTGATCCAGTCACCACCCTATGAGATAGGATCACCACCCCTCAGACCGCGTGACCAAACCGGTCAACCCGCGATCAGCAGCCGAACTCCTGCTTCATTTTGGTGAACCCGCCAGCTTCACACATCAGCCATGAGAGACCGCTGCTCTCACGGCAGATCGCGACTTCAACGAAGATCGCCAGACCGCCCGAAGCTGTTCACCACCTGTGTTCGCATGAGACCGCGAACACAGTCAGTTCGCCATCAGACCGCGAACTCCTGTCCGCATGCCGATCTCCTCCTGAGACCGCGAACAGCAACCAGCTCGCAAGCCAGCCTCCTCCTGAGACCGCGAGCTGAGACCGCGCGACTAAGACCCTTAGTCCGCGAACTCTCCCAGAAGGCCCGGTCAGCTATCAGACCGCATCCTGAAGAGAACCTTGATCAAGCTGTGCGGTCACACCAGACCGCCACAGCCTTGAAGAGGACAGCCTGCCACGCGATCACGCACAGACCGCGCGGCTCCTCCTTCAGCAGACTTTGGACCAGACCAACAGTCAACCCGGGAGACCGCGACTAGGCACAGATCATGCCAAACCGCCGATCCAGACCGCCAAGTCGGCAAACTTGCCTGACCGCAGAATCAGACCGTTAGTTCGCGCGAACTCGCCAGACCGCCCGACCTCACCCAGACCGCCCAGATCCAAAAGCCTCCAAACTTCCACTTCAACAATTTCAACAGGAATCTCCCTTCTTCTTCCTTGGCTCCTCCTTCTTTCTCTAGGGTTTGGAGAGAGAATGGCTTAGAGAATATGAGGTTTAACCCCCTCTCATCAGCCCTAATAGTCTCCCGCAACTAAACCTAGCCGTTGGATCAATTTCCAAAAGATTTGGACGGTCCGATCTTCTTCTCCGCTCAAAATCGCGGAACAGAATAAACAGGGCGCACGATCACAGGCGCACGGTCAGTGGTCGTGCGCGAAGAGGGAAAAGGTCGTGCACACTGTCCGAGACAGAACTCGATTTTCTTCTGAATTAACGCACGATCGCTGGCGCACGATCACTGGTCGTGCGCGAAGAGGACAATGGCCGTGCGCATAAGCCGAGACAGAACTCCGATTCTTTGCGGGTTACGCACGATCATTGGCGCACGATCACTGGTCGTGCGCGAAGAGGACAATGGTCGTGCGCATTGACCTGATCTGGAATCTTGAGCCTATCCCGAGCGCAACACTACCATTCCGCCTACCTCGCTGAACCACGATCTTTGGGGTGTTACAGTTATATTACTTTTTCACATTTGATTGTCCGAAACGAATTTCTTTGAACTTGTCTTTATTATATCAATACCTATATAACTTGCACATTATAAATAAGAGCAAGTTAGATCAAATACAAGATAGGATTTGTTATTCTCAAACCAAGAGATGCAGAATGCATATGCAACAGTAAAATCCTGCCTATTTCGATTAAGGTTATATTATTTCTATCAACAACTACATTTTGTTATGGAGTTCTAGGAATAACAAATTTATTATTGATCATTTCACCCTCACAGAATTCATCCATCCCATGAGATTCAACCTCTGTGTTATGATCACTTCTTATCAGTACAACAGATGCATTCATCTCATTTAATTTTCTTAATGAAAGCTATGGGAGTACTGGAAGTATCAGACCAAGCCTTTGGAAATAATACCTTAGTGAATCATGATTACTCATACATAATACAAAGGAATATGATTTCTCTCTTAAGCTACTGACTGAAATAAGACCAAATAAATCTTTGTTAAGTGAAGATTCCTTGGTGACCTATTGTGAGATTTACTCGTATAGAAAACTTTGCTTTGCTTGCCTAATTTTCAAGCTCATCAAGGCTTCTCCTTAACATATTCTGCACTGAAAAAACCTCTAATTACTAAGTTATGTTTAGTTAGCTTAGATATTGATTTAAGCTTGAGGTGTGATAGGTTCCAGCGTGGTAGCAAATCCTAAAGTAAATGCAATGACAGTGCATCAGTCGAAGCAATATAATGATATTGAATATCAAGTATCATCATACCCTGACCCTGTAAGATCGAGTTAACGTGGCTAAACAATAAATGTGTTTCAGAATCTTTTATAGTTACATAGATCAAGAGAAAAAAAATCAAACATATTTTATTAATGTTTCATAATTTTACAAGTACATAGTCATGTATTACATTTCTATTATATTTGACATAATACATAGTACATACAAGTCTTCCTCGCTATTCTCTGACACATATCTTCGTCGATACCTAAAAATATTTAGTAGGTCGATGAGCATCTTTGCCCACCCTGAAAGAATAATATAATATATATGTATGTATGCAATGCCCAATTTCCAAGTAAGGTATGCAATGGAAGCAGTAAACAGTAATCTAGATAGACACATCAACATATATTTTAACTTTTGTTTATCAATATACTATTTCATTTTATAAAAAATAGCTCATGTATTAGTTAGCCATTATAGTATGTTGGTGGGCCGAATTGGATGACTCACTATCTTTATATTCCTGATTGGACAAACCATCCCACGGAGAGCGAGTCCGCCCGATAGGATCACCACTCCCATGATATGTAAGACCCCCTCCCCCTTACTAGGAGGGTTACCCGGGCCTTATGCCCAGAACCGCCGCCTTACGGATGACACCAACACTCAGGTTAGCCTCCACCGCAAAACGTCGATCCTGCCGGCTAGTACGATCATTTAACCTTTAGGCCAATAGAGAATAGAAGTATATAAAAGAAATGAACAAGTCCACAATCACAAAATCTCATAAATGTATATAAGCAGTCCATCAATGAGCACAAAAGAGAGTAAAGGCTTATGCCCGATACATAACCAAATGAAAATAAAAAAAGAGTCCCTCTCTCTCAACATCTCTATGTGGAAGCTAAACACTCTCATCATCAATCACCTGACTCGTAGTAGAAGTAGTGCGCGACATCTGCTTCTCAAGTCTTGCCACCTCGTCCGACTGGTGCTCCAACTCCTCGGACTCCTACGATCACAACCGACCGTTAGTCATAAGACTAAACCAATTTTGTTCCTGCCTCCCCCCGCGACTCCTAGGAACCGAGCGAGAGGAAGCAAGCAGAGGACAACAAATGTAATAGCAACAATAAGCAGGTGATAAGGGAATCTACGCTAGCAAGTATATACATAACCAGGTAAACTGTACTAGCAGGTATATACATCACAAGGTACTATACTAGCAGTATAAGCAGGTAAGCAGTAATAAACGGTAAAAGAAGTAAGTAAAGTAAAGCAGTGCGGCGCAGGTAAGTAAACCAGTATATCTATACTACCATCACATGAGTACCTTAACTTATATGAATGTCCATACAAACTTATAAGTTAATGTTTCTGGAAAAATAACTTATCATATAAAAGAGCCCATACTAACTTATATGATAAGGGTCTGCAAATTATGTTCTAAGGTTTATGTATGATATGATATGCATGCTATGATATGATTCATACAAGTGTAACTTACACACACGACTCTGTGATCACACAGACCTTTCGTTCCTATTTTTTTGGAGCTAGCTTCACTCTTTGGTACCACCATTGTGGCTACGACAGCAGTGGAGCGGGTGCCTCCACTTCCTAGGCAGGTATACACACTACTAGGCCTAGACCCTTCATAAGCCTCTGTACACATCTTAGGTGCACTCTAAAGTCTTGCGTACTCTTTGCTGGAACCCACCAGTCTTTAAGATCGGGTGTGCGTATTTGGGGATTGTCCTCCAGACAGCAGTATAAACAACATACTTGCCACTCAAACCCTCACACCCATTGGATCTGATGGCGCCCATAGAGGGAGGGGGGGGGGGTGAATACGGGGTTTACTATTTTTAAGGTAAACTGACAGATTTTATAAAAACAGGAAAACTTTTCGGCTCAGTAGCTAACGTCTGGCGTTATATAGTTAACGCCGGGCGTTATCTCCCCAAAATATTTTTGCAGAAATATTCAAAGTGATTTTACTTGCACAATCTTAAGTGAAATAAACTTTCAGACAATTAGAGACAATAAAATGAGTATTATTTATTTCAAGAAGAAGAATACAAAACATTTAATTTCAATAATGCTTGAAATAAAGGCGACAAGATAAAAATCACCTTTTTTGTTCCTTCACCGGTCCTTCTCCCAAGGACCGGTTGGCTATAGCCTATCTATCCCTAGATAAGGCCTCTAGCCACCCCCTATATATACCCTTGACCTAGTCGCCATACACAAGGCGACGAATTATCCCCTAAGCCGCACGAGGACCTAGTCGCCACACGCAAGTCGGCGAATTCACTACCGTTACAAGAAAATATAAAAAGATAAAGATAAAATCAGAACAAAAGACTCCTTATATTGAAGAGCACTGAAGGAGATGTTGAAGACATGCTATGATCATCATCGGAGTTGAAGCGAGCGTCCTTCTTCAAATTGCACCGTTGAAAATCTCCTTCTCACTCTTGTTCCTCAATGGCGGTGTTGGGAGTTCTCTCTGAATTTGGAATGAAATACTCTCTCAGATCTCTGGAATGAAGGCTTCAATACATCTCTTGAGCAAACAAAATCAGGTCTTTAAATAGACACGGGAGCTAACGCCCGACGTTAAGAAACAATGCCAGCGCTAAGCATCATGTATGGCAGTTGCTGAGATCGTGCAAATCGTCGGGATCGTGGCAGATCGTGACTCAACGCGGGCGTTAAGAGTCAATGTTGGCGTTATCTCTGGCCTCTCGACGGATTCCTTCTCGATGGCATTTCATCTCGACAAATCCTTCTTGACGAAAGTTAATGCGGGGCGTTAACTACTAACGCGGGGCGTTAGCTCTCTTTTCAAAGAATCGTCATCAATCAGCATCCTGTTTATAAGGTTATATAACTATAGTACCTGCACACTATAAACACAAGCAAGATCAAATATATAGTGTGATTTGTTATTTCTCAAACTAAGAGAAGTGGAACACAAGCTCCAACAATCTCCCCCTTTTAATAATAACAAATCCACTAATAAGAAATAAAATATAATTAAAGTAGTGTTTATAGTATATGTTAAACATGATAAACATACATACTCCCCCTATGTGGATACTCCCCCTACATGAATGCATTTCCTATAATGTACCCCCCTAAATAAAAGATTTCTTTATTTCTTCAATTATTCTCCCCCTTTTGTTATAATCAAAAGAAGGTGGGATAGAGTCATAGCAATATACAAAAATATGTATTTAGTAGAGATAAGAGCAACTTGAGTATAAATAGTGAACACAGCGAAAGCAATTTGTAACATCTTGTAGAAATTGTAAGTACAAAATATAATAAGAGTTTAACTCAAAATATTTAGATGTTTTGAATGTTAGAAATAAAAGTTGCAAGTTCATTTGTAATTTGTAACAAAAAGTAGCAAGCAAGATTATAAAAATATCAAGTAAAGATATGTTTACAATGTTAATAAAGTTGCATTCCAATTATACATAAACATTGTAAAGATCATGCGTTGCTATCTAGTGCATTTACTCATGATTGTAGAGAATATTATTGATAAGTTTTTAGTCCAATTCTCATGAGTGGACGTATTATAAATGATAATGATGTGTTCAATAAGTGTGTTTTGATAAAGTATACATGTGTATAAATCAAGCCATATGAAACTATGTAATGCAAGAAGATGACTTGAATTGAACATAAACAACTTTACTTCCACAAATTTCAATGCACATATATATTTTTTATTTTTATTTTTAAAGAGAAGTGGTGAAAATTTAGTTTGCACAAGACACTTTACAATTCTTTCCAAGGTGCTCAACCTCACAATGCTCATTAAGACTTATCAGGAGGGTGAGTAGTGCTTGGTGGAGTTAACCTTGTCATTTATTATTTTTTTTGTTTAGTGACTAAGGACTCCGAATTCCCTTGTTTTTGCAAACATAGAAATTTTATTTTATATACCACATTTCTCTAATCACAAGTGCATGAAAACAAAGAATTCAAGAAAGAATTCAATTTTCTGTAGGTAAATTATTTATGAGATTCAAAATATGTTCTTATACTACACAATTATGCAATAAGATTTAAAACACATGTATATTAACAAAAATGTGTAAGTGAGAAAATCATTATCAAAGATAAAAACTTTACTCATACTTAGAGGCATGTAAAAACATTTCTACACATGTAATCTATAACCATAATATTTGCACATTTTAAGATGACATTCAAGGCATGAGAAAATCAAAATAATGTTTTTTAAGAAACTTGAAGGTTTAAATTAAACATTGTAAAGAATCTTTAAGCAATATATATAATCATCCTTGAATTAAACATTTAAGGATAAATTTTTTTGTTTTTAACTTTTAGAAGTAAAAAAACAACAATCATAAGAAACCTTTAAAAAAAAATTTAAAACAAAATACTGCAATAAAATAATACCAAGAGTATTTTAATAAATAAAAAAAATTGAGCATAGAGGCTAACGCCAGGCGTTAGCTTCTTAACGACGAGACATAACTCCAATTTTTGACTTTTTGAAAAATCTTTTTCATGATTCATTTGTAATTTAAATAGACCTTCTTACTGTTGAAATTTCAGACATTATGAAGTTGATATGAAGGCTCTTTTAGCGTATTTTTGGTGGTTTGTCTATAGTTTTTACATTTGTATTGATCTTTGATTTTTTTTTAAAAAATGCAAACAAACATAGCAAAGTACATAAGAAAATTTTGATAGCTTTTTATAAGGATTATAGTGACATTTCTAAGACACCTAATTCTAACCTAAGCATGTGAAAACGTGCATCGGGTAGAGGTTTGGTAAAAATGTCGGCAAGTTGTGATTCAGCCCCTATAAAGCTAATTTTAACATGTTCCTTCTTAATATCATCTCTAATGAAATGATGTCGGACATCTATATGTTTCGATCTAGAGTGATGTACCAGATTGTTTGTGAGATCTATAACACTCTTGTTGTCATACTTTAACTCTATGTTATTTAGATGAACACCAAAGTCTTCTAACGTTTGGGTCATCCACAAGGCTTGTGCACAACAACTACCTAGGGCGATATATTCGGCTTCTGTGGTGGAAAGGGCAATAGAATTCTATTTCCTACTCGACGATGATATGAGAGAAGGCCCTATAAAATGACATGTGCCACTAGTGCTCTTACGATCTAATGAACATCCCGCATAGTCTGAATAAGAAAAACCGTGAAATAAAACAATCATTATGAGGATACCATAAGCCTAATCTAGATGTTCCGATTAGATATCTAAAAATACGTTTAACCGCTTTCAAATGTGATTCTTTTGGGTTAGCTTGAAATCTAGCACATAAATAAACGGAAAACATAATATCGGGTCTAGATGCGCTTAAATAAAGTAATAAGCCAATCATTCCTCTATATAATGTTTGATCAATAGAAATACTAGCTTCATCTTTTCCTAATTTTAGTGATGCACTCATTGGTGTATTAGCTTGTTTTAGGTTTCAAATCCAAATCTGTTAAGAATATCATGAACATATTTAGTTTGACAAATAAATATACCATCTTGTTTTTGTGAGATTTGAAATCCTAGAAAATAAGTGAGTTCACCTACCAAGCTCATTTCAAATTCATTTTTCATCACTAAAATTACTTCATTACATAACTCTTCATTAGTGGCTCCAAAAATGATATCATCAACATAAATTTGCAATATAATCAAATCATTATCGACATGCTTAATGAAAAGTGTATTATCCGCACTTCCCATTTTATAACAGTGCTTTATCAAAAATAATGTCAACCTATCATACCAAGCACGTGGCGCTTGCTTCAATCCATAAAGCGCTTTCTCTAATTTATACACATGGTTTGGAAATTTTTCATTCACAAAATCGGGGGGGGGGGGGGGGGGGGGGTTATTCTACATAAACTTCTTCTTTTATAACCCCGTTTAAAAATGCACTTTTAACATCCATTTGGAATAATTTAAATCTTTTAAAACTCATAAATGCAAGAAATATTCTAATTGATTTTAGGCGGCCAACGGGTGCAAAAGTTTCATCAAAATCTACCCCTTCGATTTGTGAATACCATTATGCAACTAGTCTAGCTTTATTCCTTGTAATTTTAGAGTCACCATCTAGTTTGTTTTTGAAAATCCATTTGACTCCTATAATCGGATAATTAGATGGCCTCTCTACTAAATTCCAAACCTTGTTACGTTCAAATTGACTTAATTCATCAATCATAGCTAAAAACCAAAATTCATCATTTAAAGCGGATGAAACGTTTTTTGGTTCTATTTCGGATACAAAACAAAGGTTGGAAAAAGACTCATGTAAAGAAGAACGAGTACTTATCCCTTTTGATGGTTCTCCTATCACAAGCTCCTTTGGATGATCCTTAGTAAACTGCAACACGCTTGGAGGAACATATTCTACTATCTCATTTTCTTTCTCCTCTTTTTCTTATCCTTTTTCTCCAAGTGATTCATCATCTTCATGTTCCAAAGGGGAAATAGGTTCATCTTCATTTCCTGTATGATTAGAATCTACACAAGGAACAAACTCATCAAATCTTACATGTATAGACTCCTCAACTACTTTAGTTCTTTTATTATATATTCTATAAGCCTTGCTAGTTGAAGAGTAACCAATGAAAATTCCCTCATCGCATTTTTCATCAAATTTTCCTAGTGCATCTTTAGTGTTTAAAATGAAACATTTACAACCAAACACATGAAAAGAAGATACATTAGGTTTTCTTTTAAAGTAAAGCTCATAAGGTGTCAATTTTAAAATAGGACAAAGCATGACACAATTAATGATATAACATGAAGTATTAACTGCTTCGGCCCAAAATGATTTAGGCAACCCATATTCATGACAAAGCATAGTGCGTGCTAGCTCTTGAAGTGTTCTATTTTTCCTCTCCACTACACCATTTTGTTGTGGGGTGCGAGAAGCGAAAAATTCTTGTTTAATTCCTAAATCATTACAAAAAGAAGAAAATTTATCATTTTCAAATTCTCCTCCATGATCCGAGCGTATGCACTTCATTTTTAAATTAAGTTCATTTTGAATACGAATGCATAGTTTTGTAAATTCAAGAAATACATCGGATTTGGAAGATAGAAATAAAGTCCAACAAAATCTAGAATAATCATCAATTATTACAAAAGTTTATTTTCTACCTCTTAGACTTGAAGTACTAACCGGTCCAAATAGATCCATATGAATTAATTGAAGTGGTCTAGTAGTAGAAATTACCTTTTTGCATTAAGAAGAATTTTTTGAAAACTTTTCTTTTTGGCAGGGCGTACAAAGAGAAGATAAATTTCCATTAAGCATAGGTAATCCCTTAATTAATTTATCTTTTGATAATTTCAAAATAAGCTTCGTGCTAGAGTGACGAAGACGTCTATGCCAAAGTTCTAATTCTTCATTTTTAGAAATAAAACATTTTAAAGAAGAATTAAAGGCAATCATATAAACATTATGCATCCTAGTGCGGTGAGTACGACATCATTTGTTTTAGAATTTATAATTTTGCAAAGATTTGTAGATGATTCAAATACTACATTTAAGCCTATATCACATACCTCACTAATTGAAATTAAATTATGTTTTAAGCCATCTACAAATAAAACATTTTAAAAAAGAATCGTTACCCGCTGTGCCGATGTCCATGATCCTTCCTTTTCCGTTGCCACCAAATGTCACCATCCCTCCTTTCTTCATCTCAAGGCTAAGGAACTTTGCTTTGTTTCTCGTCATGTGTTTGGAGCATCTCGAGTCCAAATACCACACATCCTTTTTGTCCTTAGCCTGCCAACATACCTAAAAAGGAGTTGAGAGTAAAGATCCGGATACCCAAGAGGTTCCTCCCATAGAGTAGGTGGAAACCTTAGGCACCCAGATTTTCTTTATAGCACTACCGCCCTTTTTCTTACAAGAGTTTGAGCTGTGTCCAAATAAATGACATTTGACACACGATATAAAAGGGGATGAGACCCTTTTTGAAGTTTTGGATAAACTCTTGCTGGAAAATGAGGTAACATTTGAGTTTTTGAATTTATTAATAATAGAATTAGTGTTTTTGGAATTATAGCTAATGCCGGCGTTAGGAGTTAACGCCTGACGATAGCTTCCAGAGCCATATCCAAGGCCATATTTGGCACTTCCATGGCATTGGTTGGCCAAGATCATGTCCAGAGATCTTTGCCCAACTCCAAATTTCTTAATAGCTATATTTAAATCATGAATACAAGCTTTGAGAGCGGTGTTTTCCGTTACCAACATAACGCACCGATTCGCAAAACTCTTCTTTCCTTCCTCTATTTGAGAAAGAGAGGGTTTTAAAGTTCTTTCTAAATCCCCCTTCTCCTTAGTAAAAATTTCAATATTGGATTGGGATTTAAAAGAGCTTCTTCAAGTTCTTTAACTCTTCCCAAGGAGTGATTGCACTCTTGGCAATATACCTTTTCTTTCCCTAATTGTTTAGATAATTTTTTGTTTTCTTTTAAAAAAAGTTTTTTTTCAGAATTTAGAAGATTAATATCTTTTAAACTTTTAACAAAAAATTTGCATGTTTGTAAATATTCAATATATATAAATCATCATAAGTAGTAGGGAGTGTTACCTCAGTGTCGCTTTGGACACTTCTTTCATCCTCGGATGTTTTGTTACTTTTTCCCATAAGGCACATATTTGGCTCTTCTTCATCGCTAGTGGATGAGCCGCTTGAATCCTCGGAGGAGGAGTCATCCCATGTAGCCGCTTTTAGGACCTTCTTCTTCCCTTTTCCCTTGTGCCCTTTTTCCTTACGCTCTTTCAGATAATTTGGGCACTGGCTCCGGATATGTCTGGTCTTTCTACAATGATAGCACTCCGGTGGTGGTCGCTCATCATTGTCCTCGTCGCTACCTCTTCCTTTCTTTGATGAAGATACCTTCTTGATGAAGTATTTCCGAAAGGTGTTTCTCCTTTCCGGATTCTTCATGAACCTTTTGAACTTCTTCACAAAGAGTCTCTCCTCGTCCTCTTCATCATCTTCTCCGTCAACCTCCTTCTTTGACTTCAATGCTAAGGCCTTCTTCTTTGGCTCCAAGTTGTACTCTTGTAGTTGAATCTTGAGTTCAACCTCATGGGTCTTGAGGTTCCCAATGAGGCTCTCAATTTGGAGTTTCTTTAAATCGTGCGACTCCAAGATAGCCGTCACCTTTGGATTGAACTTTGGAGGGAGAGACCGTAGAATTTTCTCACCAAGTCGCCGTTGGAGAACACTTTTCCAAGTACTTTTGAGTCGTTGACGATCTTGGTAAATCTTGTGTACATTGAATCAATGTCTTCATCCGCCTCCATCCGGAATTTCTCGTATTCGAATTCAAGTTGGAAAAGCCTTGAATCCTTGACCTGCGAAGTACCTTCATGAGTGAGTTCTAATAAATTTCATATATCATACGCAGTTTCGCAAGCACAAGTTCTATTAAATTCCGTTCTATCCAAAGCACAAAATAACGCATTCATAGCTTTAGCGTTATTTTTGCATCTTAACTTATCATTATCATCCCACATATCTTTTGGTTTTTCCATAGTAATTTCTCCAACAACAATTGTTGGTGGAGAGTAACTTTGTTCTACCATACCCCACAGATCATTATCTAAAGCAATTAAGAAACAATACGTTCTTGTTTTCCAATAGTTATAATCAACCCCAGTAAATAGTGGAGGTCTACTAATTCCTTGACCCTCAATAAAAGCATGATCATGATGCGCCATTATTACCGGTTGTGAAATCGTTTTGGAATAACCTTGCTCTGATACCAAGTGTTGGATCTGATGGCGCCCTTAGGGGGGTGAATAAGGGGTTTACTGTTTTTAAGGTAAACTGACAGATTTTATACAAACAGAACTTTTCGGCTCAGTAACTAACGCCTGGCGTTATATAGTTAACGGGCGTTATCTCCCCAAAATATTTTTGCAGAAATATTCAATGTGATTTTACTTGCACAATCTTAAGTGAAATAAACTTTTAGACAATCAGAGATAATAAAATGAGTATTATTTATTTCAAGAAGAAGATTACAAAACATTTAATTTCAATAACGCTTGAAATAAAGGCGACAAGATAAAAATCACCTTTTTTGTTCCTTCACCGGTCCTTCTCCCAAGGACCGGTTGGCTATAGCCTATCTATCCCCAGATAAGGCCTCTAGCCACCCCCTAGATCTACCCTTGACCTAGTCGCCACGCACAAAGTGGCGAATTACCCCCTAAGCCGCACAAGGACCTAGTCGCCACACACAAGGCGGCGAATTCACTACCATTATAAGAAAATATAAAAAGATAAAGATAAAATCAGAACAAAAGACTCCCTATATTGAAGAGCATTGAAGGAGATGTTGAAGACATGCTATGATCATCATCGGACTTGAAGCGAGCATCCTTCTTCAAATTGCACCGTTGAAAATCTCCTTCTCACTCTTGTTCCTCAATGGTGGTGTTGGGAGTTCTCTCTGAATTCGGAATGAAATGCTCTCTCGGATCACTGGAATGAAGGCTACAATACATCTCTTGAGCAAACGAAATCAGGTCTTTAAATAGACATGGGATATAACGCCCGACATTAAGAGTTAACGCCAGAGTTAAGAATCGTGTACGGTAGTTGCCGAGATCGTGCAAACCATCGGGATCGTGGCAAAGCGTGACTCAACGCGGGCATTAAGAGTCAACGCTGGCGTTGTCTCTGGCTTCTCGACGGATTCCTTCTCGACGGCATTTCATCTCGACAAATCCTTCATGACGAAAGTTAACACGAGGCGTTAACTACTAACGCGGGGCGTTATCTCTCTTTTTAGAGAATCGTCATCAATCAACATACTGTTCATAGGGTTATATAACTATAGTACCTGCACACTATAAACACAAGCAAGATCAATACATAGTGTGATTGGTTATTTCTCAAACTAAGAGAAGTGGAACACAAGCTCCAACAACACCCGCCTAAGTCAACGTACTGCCATCGATGTGACGACCAGTCCAATACCAAAGACCTGCCACTAATTATGCACATGCAAGTTATCACAACCTGAGCCTCTAGCTAGCATGACCAACCCATCCTAATATACAACTTCTCGTGCCTCTAGCTCGCAAGACCAACCCGTCCTGATGTACAACTTCCCATCCCTTAACACAGGATGAAGTTTACCATATCTCTTATTCATTTAGTTAGACTACTCTTGTCTAATTATTGGTATGCTTAGAAGTTTAGGGTGAATCCTGGACTTCTTGAGGTCTACCCCGTGAAGGGCTCACAATGGTACTAGGGAATATGATGGGCTGAAGCCCAAACCCCCCTTTCCATGATAATTACTTTTATTGGTGGCTACCCATTTCCAAAACCCACTCTCCTCATTACTCTTTATAACTTAAATGATTTATGACTTATCCTTCACTCTATTCTTAAGCAAACGTTCTCTTGAATGATGCTCAACACATAAGCTCTCTCATCCTCTAAATCTAGTACGAATGTTCTCCAAATATTCCACAACTTCTAGGGGCTGATACAAATGACATAACACTACTACGATCCAAGTTTTTCTGATTTTCTATATGATCTTGCAAATCAAATCATCACATTTAGTTTTTACTATTCACATCCCAAAATGAGAATGAACTAAATTTGATTCCTATGATGCAATCTTAAACATTTCATGTCCAATTGAGCTGCAATTCATACTATATGTCCATATTGGATAATTTAAGAACTGTCCTGATTTTTGACATATTTCAAATTAATTTGACCTCTATTTAAAATTCATTAATCATTTGACATGTTCCACATTACAAAGGAAGTACCATGTCAGTAATTTCAATCTTGCTAATTAAATTTCCAGAGGTGATAGGTGACAAAATAACATGATTTCCAAAGTTTTACAATTTTCAGAGAATTTATAATCATAATTTCCATATAAAATAAAAGAGGTGAAAATGTAACTTTACACAACAAGTACTAATTTATGTCTTCCAAAAATTCTGAGAAAATTACTAGAGTACCGTAATGACCTAAAAAGATCCCAACCAGAATTTCATAATTTTCCAGAAACATTTCACCAAAGATATTTCATAAATTAAAAAGTGTGACAAATTGAATATGTGGAATTTTACCATGTGTAATACATCCAAAAATTCTATAAAAAATTACAGAGGTTCATATTTAGATTCCAAAGGATTTTCCAGAGTTTCAAAATTTTGCACAAGGTATTAGCAATAAACATTTCACTAATACATAAATGTGATATATTTTGAGTTTATCAAATACTTAGGATTTTTTGTCCCAAAAATCCTAATATTTCTTGAGACAATGTTTTATGTCATAAAGAGGGTGTGACCAAAATCTCAGAGGCCAACACTAAACCATATATGCCAAATACCCAAAATATCATTTTTTGGCTATATGCACACCATATCACATAATAGGCAAAGACATGCAAGTGGAATTACCCCACATGCAGAGGTCCAATTGCTTCCAAATTTAAACCCGGGTTTAATAATGGCCTATCAATCATGACACTCAAATTTGGGGGCATTTGGAATCACACAACTCCATTAATTTCATTTATTTGATTAGTTGAATATTGATCAAAACTATAAAGAAATCTCCTCCAAAAATTCTCAATTTTTAGCAGGAGGTACTTTAGGGCATGACTCATCATGCCCAAAATTTCAAGTCATTTAGGATTATATTTCTCTCAAAATTAATTTTTAAATGTGTAGGGCTCCATATTTATATGTCTCACAAGAATGGGTGCCCAGGGAGCTACAGGGCTCCAAATTGAGTGATTAAAAGCTCATTTGGAAGGTAAGATCAGTAGCTACAACTTTCATGTTTAAGGCTTTTTCTAATTCTGCCTCTAAGGTACCCGATTTTAAGCCACATGTAACTGATCAAAGTGTGACAGAAATACACATTTAATATAAGTGTACAATAATGATCAAGCACGAATCTTAAAGCTGATCCAACGACTTCTGTTCATCTTCCTCCTCCAGCCAACGATGAGAATCCCCTGACCTGGGCCACCTTCCAAGGCAACTTCCTGGCGGCTGAGCCACCTCCCTGGCCGGCCACCGCCACCACCACCTTCGTTGAAGTGGTGGCTATCATCCGGCGGTGGTTTGGCCGCTGAAGGTGGTGTTTTCCGGCGAACGCGACATGGACAAATCCATAGAAATTATCTCATTTTCTTCACTTGGATCCGGCTCGATTGAGCTGGTTATCTCTCCTATTTGATCTAAGAGATGATCACAGAGGGAGAGGAGGAGAAATCAGACCTGAATGGGGGCTTGGGATCACGTGATTCGTCGGGGCAGCATGGGGGCAAGTCTCTCCGGCGAGCTGCTCAACTCCTATGATTCTCTGAAGGTGATGGAAAGTTGCTGGAGCTCCTTGGGGTGTGAGGAAGAGGAAGAAGGAGAATGCACAGCTTCGGGTGAGGGAATGGAGTTTCTAGGCTAAAGGAGGAGAGAGAAAAATGTGGCTGGTTTGACTAGGATTAATGGGAAAGATATTTCCCATGCTTGGATTGGACAACACGTCCATGTGTCATTTTACTATTGGCCTAAACCACCTCCCAACCTCAAAATAAGCGAGGATAAGGTATTTAAACTTAAAGCCTCGGGGAAGAATTTTTCCCAGCTGTTGTCGCCAATCGACGGGACGGTCTCGTCGATCTACGGGAGGTCCCATCGATCGATGGGAAGCCCCATCAATTAGGACTTAAAGACTCATGGAAAGCATCTTTCCCAGCTACTGCCGCTGATCGACGGGATGGTCTCGTCGATCTACGGGAGGTCCTATCGATCGATGGGAAGCCCCATCGATTAGGCCTTAAAGACTCGGGGAAAGCATCTTTCCCATCTGCTGCCGCCGATCGACGGGACAGTCTCATTGATCGACGGGAGGTCCCGTCGATCGACGGGAAGTCCCGTCGATTTTGACTTGACACACAAAATTTCCTCTTTTAAGCCTAAAATTGACCATGATTGACTTGCCCCTCTAGTGGACCACATGCGAGTTCTCTCAACTCAATGTGACATAAGGTCACTACCTAGCTCAAACCCACCTCACTCACCACATGTCCTACCCTAATTGAAGTCAAGGGATCTAGTAGGAAATGGGATGTTACATGATATATGTCCTATATGATAGGGACAAACACCCTCGGATTGCGAGTGGATAAACCCTCTTGATAGGAGTGCTACTTCGGAGATCTTCCCCCTCAAAATATAGCAGATCCGAGTAAGAGAATCCAATACTAGGCTAACATAATAACACAAATCATCACAAAATAATAATTTACTAATTTTAATAATATCATGCATGGCTTATCATCGCTTATCGAATTATAGTCATTGATTTTATCCAAAACTGATTGAATAGTCATCGACTAGTCTGGTCCCAAAAGACCCATCATATGACTAATGTTATAATAATAATATCAGTCATATTATAATAATTTCACATGTGTGATATCCTTATGTTTTCAAAATATGTTTATGCTATCAACATGCATACATTCTAAAACTCGAAGCATCATTATCTCTTGAACATAAGGGACTCAACCCTTTGTTACTCCTAACGAATTATCACAAATATTTCAGCATTTTTTAGGCATTACAATTACTAGTAGAAACATCACAACATAAAAGCTAGTGTAAGACATAAATATTGCATTATTTTCCACCTACCTCAATTTTCAAGCTTGAATTAATGTCAGACAATATTTTAATGCTTTTAAGAAGTTCGGGCTTTGACTTCAAAATAGTAGTACTTGGGCAGCATCCTGGCACCAACTAAAGTTGAAATCTCCCTCTAGAACCTCTCCCCTAGTTTCCCCAAAAAATTTGCAAGGTGCTACACCTTCTCTCTCTCTCTCTCTTCTACACCCAATCTTTCTTGATTTCAGAGATATTGAAAAAGGATTTAAAGTGATTTGAACTTTCCGGTGGATCAATATTTGTAAAAACACTCCAACACCACCAAAATAATCTAAATCCGAGCTTTAGAACTCCAAGAAAGTCCTGAACATAAAATTGATCTCAAAGAAAGTTTAGATCAAAACAATAAAGATCTAGACAGTCATCTGCTTGAAACCAAGAATCACTTGGAAGCAGGTATACACATGCTCAAGAACAAAATACTGGTATCCGAGGAGAATCTCCACGGAGGGATATCTGAAGAAGTAATAAAGGGGGAGAGATCAATGATAAAGGCCAGTAGTGATCATGCCATCTGGACCACCAACACCATCTGCGAAGCAATGAATCTCCTTCCTCTGTATTATGACGAGCCTGCTGAAGAGCAACATACAGATACTCATGTTACTGGTAAAGGTAAAGAAAAGGAAGCACTAGAGGATGAAGAAACAAAAGTGAGGAAGAGAAAGTACAGGGAAGAAATGGAGAAAAAGGATGACTATGAAAGATGGAGTGCTATATCCAGGACCATCATTCTAAAAGCTTGGGAGCAAGTGAAAGTTAACAAAGGTGAAAGTTACAATGTATACAATCCTCAAGAATGGGCTAAACATGAAGATCATGAAGAAGTAAGGAGAGAACACAGAAGAAATAAGCAAGCAGGAAGTATTCCAGCTGACACTCCTGAACCTTTAAAATATCATCCTAAACCGTTTGAGTACTTCATCAGGCAAGTTGATAAGGTGCAGGAAGCCAGTGCCAAGAAAGCAAAGGATGGTGCTGATATGAGAGCACCAGAGAAATAGATGGCTAAAACTTTAAGGGGGCTAAATGTAGAAATGTCAAAACTTTTGAAAACATTTGGCACTATTTATAAATGAAGTGACATTCGACAAATTTCTGTGCTCACTCATGTTTAGCTGAAATATCATCACTACATGCTTATCTGCTTGAAATGTTAAACCTTTTTATGTGAATGGCATTTATCATTGAGTGAGTTATGACTTCTTCAAATAGGGGGAGATTGTTGGGAACACTGCCCAGCAATGTTCCTGATTTGAAGAAGTGCTCAGCTCAATGATAAGTGCAAGCTGTATTTAATGCTCCATCTAGCTCATGCTTGCAGAGATCGACAAATGTCAAGTACTTTAACTATTTCTGTAAGTACTATATATATCGTCAAGAAGGATAAGATTCGTCGAATGCAGAAGGGAGTTCGTCGAACGCGGAATGTCGTTCGTCGAATGCAGAAGGGAGTTCGTCGAACGAAAAAGGAAGATCGTCGAACTCAGAAGGAAGATCGTCGACTGCTGAGACTGGGCGAGATCGTCGAACTCAGAGGGAAGATCGTTGACCGCTGAGACTTGGCGTGTTCGTCGAACGAAAAAGGAAGATCGTCGAACTCAGAAGGAAGATCGTCGACCGCTGAGACTGGGCAAGATCGTCGAACGCAGAGAAGACGCAGTATCGTCGACTTCATCAAAGTGGCCTTGACGTCGAGAAAAAACAAACATCATCGTGAAGAAGCCTTGTCGCTGAAAAGGCTAAGTATAACTGATGGCGTTGAACATCACCGTAAAGAAGGAATGTCGTCGAGAAGACTGAAGAAGGACATCTGAATACAAGCAGCTGCTAAAATATGGTCTGTCAGCATGCTATCACTCATGTCGTCGAGAGAACAAGGTAATTACGATGACACAGTCAGAGACAACATATCATTGTATGTGCAGAAGTGGCAGAATGTCTCGAATCGTCGAGATATCTGCTTCAGAGGCAGAAGCAAGAAGAACTGAAGGTCTACCCAAGTTCAAGGCATCGACAAAGTCCTGTCATCGAGATATTGTCCATGACATCGTAACAATGGAAATATCATCGAGACAGATTCAAAAATTGCAGATGCGATGTCAGCATTTAATGTCGCCGCCTGATTGTCTAATCAGCGCGTGCTCTTAAGGAAACGAGCGTCTGACACTTAAGGCACTTTTTCATAAGACCATTGGGGACCTCGCAGTCTTATAAAAGAGATAAGAGGTTGCCCTAACGCGGTATCGATCGATCAACAAGAAAGAACTTGCGCATATTCCGAATCGAATAGTATAAGCGACGCAAGAAAGATAGAAAAAGAAGAAGCAGTCATCTTCATCGACTGTTAAGTTGCCATTCTTCATCAGGCTAAGAAAATATTTGAAGAAGAACCGTGTGCTCAAGATCTGATTCAGAAGCATCTTCTTCAATCTCAAGGAGCTAATCTTCAACAGGCTAATGTTGTCAATCTTCATCTGGCAGAAGTAATAGTTTTATTACTGTAATCTTTGTAAGGCTTGCGGGCCAATTTGTCTAGCTTCAGGGCTGGAGAGCTGTGAGGCTTGAGGGCCCGGACAGTGGACTTGCGGGTCCGACACCGTCTAGCTTGCGGGCTGGAGAGCTGTGAGGCTTGAGGGCCAGGGCAATGCACTTGCGGGTGCGATTTATCGAGCTTGGGGCTCGAGGGCAGTAGGGGCTTGCGGGCCTAGGATGTTGGGACTTGCGGGTCCGTATTGTAGGGCTTGAGGGCTTGAGTGTCGAGCTTGTGGGCTCGGGGGCAGTAGGGGCTTGCGGGCTCAGGCTGTTGGGACTTGCGGGTCCGAGTTGTAAGGCTTGAGGGCCTGAAGTTTTTGGCGTAGTTTGACGATCCTAGCACACTGCTGGGTAGGCGCAGAGGGACAGAGGACTACTCAAGACACCCGGTCTTGAGGAACCTCTATAAATCTTCTGTGTGCTTTCTGTGGTTTGCTCTTTACTTTACAGATCTACTAACCAGAAATCAAGAACACCTAAAAGGGGATAATATAATTTGAAAAACCTATTCACCCCCCCCCCCTCTAGGTGATAAAATAGACACCCTATAAAAAACAGTCACCATGTCATGTACCTCATGCATGATCGTGTGTGCAGGGAGTGTACGATGCCTCACAGAGTTTGGAGTTTCAATATTTCACCAGCAACGAAAAATACGGTTGTTCGCAGCAAAACGCACAATAGTTCTCCCACTTCTGCTAACTGTAGACCATCGTACTCATGCACGATCATTTGTAAAGTAGGAGCATGATGTTCCCCAAGCTTTTGATATCTTGGACTGGAGCTAAAGAAAGCGCTCGACTGTGCATTTTTGGACACACTACCATGCCCATGAAAAATTGCATGCTTGGCAGATGATCTCGGGAATTCCATTCATCTGGGTTAAAAAGTATAAGTTAAAACTAATAAAATAGACATCAGGCAAGATTGATTAAGAGGGAATTTAAGGAGATTAGTGGGATGCGGGTTTGTGCCGAGTCTAAGAAGGGCATGCACCATGTTCAGAATATTAGGGTGTCTTCCCAAGACTCTTAATTGAGTGGAAGCCTCTTTTCGCTCAAATTTTCTCTCATGTCAACTTGGGAGAAAATTATAATAAAACAGTTAAATCATAGTATAAAGGAGCTATGAATTATGAATAAGAAAGCAAAAATGATGCCTAAAACACTATATGAAATCCATCTATCAAATACTCCCCAACATAGTTGTTTGCTTGTTTCCAAGCAAACTTATCCTACACACCAAGGATAATTGAGATAGATGAACAACATATGTATAATCTAAGAGTGCTAAAGAAAGCTCTATGACAATGGAGCAATGAAAATAAAGTCAAGAAAAGTATATGAACATAAGCATGAATTTAAAACTTTTCTAATGTTCAGAGAATGAAAATTCCACACTTCTCATCTAGATATGGATATGGTATTCTAAGCATAGTTCATTGAGATGATACTAAGTTCCTATATTAGATTATATTCAGCTTACAATGCGGCATTCTCCAAAGGAATCTATTAATGATAATCACTATATGCTTGTCTTGTCACACTCTCTCCACTACACTGGGATTTGTTACCAAGTTATGAATCAATATGGCTTATGATAGGATGTAAAGACAGACTTAGGTGAGATAAAAAAAGATAAACATGGAGGATAAATCACACTAAAACAAAATGAATTAAGCTTTAATACATGAACAAAGATAAAAGAATGAGAATAAACACTCCCAAACTTGTTTTTCAAACCATGGAGTCACTCTCTAATACACCAAGGAACAAAGGTCCTTCAAAAATTTTGTTTTCGCTTCTCCTTTCTTCTTTTCCACATTTTTTTTCAAACAATCTTTTTCTCTTCATACCGTTTTTGCTGAGATGTTGAATCTTATCCTATGATCTCATATGATTTTTTTAAATTCATCTCATTTCATAAGATCATAGCTATTATCACCACATGTAGAAACAAATAAAACTCAAAATTAAAGTATGCTAATATGCTGGTTTTATGGCTTTGCTGAAAGTGAAGGTGAGGTTAATCTAGAAAAAATATATATAACTTAATTTGGCTATGCAATGGTAAATAATGTTAGGTTTGGGTACAAAAGCTCAAACTATCCAAAACATGACCTAAATCTTCTTCATAACATTGTTACGGCCTATGTAAATGCTTCGAGAATCGCCAGAGGTAAGTTCTAGCTATTAAAAAGATATCTTTCAAAATGATCATATAATACTTCTCTAGGAACTTTTCACATACTACTACACTAATCGAAGAGTAACTATAATCTATAGAGTAGAGATGAATTAACAAATTTAAACATAGAAAAAGTCTAACTACATGTGATGGAAATTTAATGATCTTAATAGGATTTTAAAGTGAACATTACACGGATTAAACCAACCACTATAATATCATACAATAGATTGAAATTTTAGTCTTATCATCACCAGTGGAATAAGATGGAGTAGGTTTAAAAGTTAAATACAAATTTAAAAGAAAAATTAGGTTCTAAACTTGATTAAATATAAGGTGAAAATGCAAGAAATGATGAGTGTGTGTGGATGCAAAAATAAGTGTGTGCAATTTTGAGTAACTCTTAGACTACCTCCCCCCTCACCAACTTGAATGATGCATTGCCCTTAATGCATAAAAAATGAAAATGATGTGGGTTATAGGGAAGCGTACCCAAATGCTCAAAAGGGCATCCACATGCAAGCTTAATTTGTATGTGTCCCTTCCCTTTATCGGAGTCCTAATTAGGATTTGCAAAATAGATTAAAAAACAACAAAAACAAACAAAGACAAGGTAAAAATTGAACAAACTACGGTCATTTTCAACAAAGCAAGGGAAAGTGATAAATCAAAGAAAAACAAAGTAATACAAGAAAATTTTAAAGCCCATATGCAAGAAATAAAAGATAAGCTTGGGGTGCCTCCCAAGAGAGTTGTGTTTAATGTCCTTAAGTTAGACCAAATTCCTGAATTAAAGTATAAATCAGCTATATGCTGATTTGTGATTGTATTCAGAAGCAAGATAAGAAGATCCGGAGACCGAGTTAGTGGAGGTAGAAAAATTGTTAGTTTCTCTTCCTTCAGTCTCCTCCTTCTCCCTCCTTGTAACTGAGTGAGCTACTTTCTCTTATATTTCTCTATTCTTCTCCTCCACTTAAGGTGATCGGCACATCCATTTCTCTTATTCTTTCTTCTCATACTTTTCTTCCTCATTCAGCTTGAGGTGATCCTTCAATTCAGCTCTGACACAACCTTCTTCCCCTTTGGCATATGCATCTCCTTTTCTTTCACCACAACATCCATGGGCGCATCATTCTCCATATCTTTCATATCAGCCTTTACACTACGTAATTAATAGAAACACTATGTTTATGCATAATTTCATCAATCATCAAGTTTTCCATAGAGGGTTCAGTTATTACCGCCCTGGGGTGGGGGAGGTGGGGATACACCCCTCTTCGAAATGCAAAGTGGCACAAACTGATCTCAAGAATGGCGCTCCTACAACTGGTATGAAATCATTATTTTGCGGCGACATTAATTGGAATTTAGTTGAGACAGTCTCCTCTCCGACAGTTATTTCAACATTCTTAGTCTCCCCTTCAGTGAACATCTTTGTTTTGTCGATAAGGATAGGTGACACATACTCTTCCGCAATAAGCTCGATGTGCAACTTCTCCACATCCTAGAGAGATATAAGATTGCGGGACAAGTCCTTGGCACAAAGAACTTGAGTGGTAGTATTGATTGTGCAAGGAATAATTATACTTCCATCAAAAGTAGGAATTTACTCCACGATAACACGTGATTTCTCCTTTTGGTTCATTTCTGTATTGCTGGGGAGAGTAACTTGCTGCCTCCCGGCTAGAAAGTTGGCAAGCTGCTCTAACTGAGCCTCAATAATCTTTATGGACACCTCTGTTGGGGAAATGATTTATCTTAACCCATAGAATTGAGTAGAATATAAATTCCAAGAATGAAAAATTAGGCTAAGTAAATATGCGTCGAATAGTATTCGAGTCAACGTCGAAATGTAGTCGACGTTTCTCTCAGAATGAGTCGAAGTAACTCTAAGAAGAATTCAACGTAATCTTTGTCGACGTACCTCTGACTTCTAGTCTACGCATTTAATAAAGTCGACGCACCTTCCTTATTCTCCTCTCGACGCTCAGCCAGGATGAAATCGACGTTCACGTCGAATAGTAATCGACGCACATCGATTTCTATAAGAAATTCAAAAACACGCCAGATCTCTTTCCTTCTTTCTGTAGATCTGATTTTTATGGAATGATATTATTCTTTTATAGATGTTCTGAATCAGTCTTTCCTTCTATTTGATTCTTGGCTAATTTGATTAAGATTATTATGGATATTATTTGAAATCAGAATGAATTCTTTCCTTCTACAGATTTAATTATAATGGAAACTTTTTCTCTCTAATTGCTGATTGATTATTCCCCTTTAGCAACATCTTTTGAAACAGAGCTATAAATAAAGAGGAGGTCGGCAGAGAATAAAAATAAGTGATCCACTCCATACATTTGCAATAGAGGAAAAGCTCCCAAGAGAAAAGTGAGAAAAGCTGAGAGAAGTGATAGTGTGCTGAAGCAAACAACAAGCCATACTGCTGCAATTTATGATAGCTCTCATTGAAAGAGAAAAAGGCCTACAATCTCCTTCTCACTATAGAAGAGAGATTTCATTCACTATTTCTTGTGCTTCTAATCTTCTTGCTAGGAAGAAGATTCTTTCTTGTTTCAATTACTTCTTCTACTTCTTTTTTTTTATCTTCATTTTATTTTCAAACAGTGTAAAAGAGTTTTTAGAATCTCTCTTCAAAAAATTTAGTTGTACTAGTTCTAAGAGTCTCCTTGTCAAAAGACTCAGGCTGGTTCTAAGAGTCTCCTTATCAAAAGACTCAGTGCAAGATAGTGAATTCCTACCAAGGGGGTAGAAGAGTGGACTACCCAAAGTTTGGGGAACCACTATATTTCTTTGTGTTGTGCTGTGATTTTCTTCTTGCTATTTTCCTTCTTTACTTGCTTAATTCTTGTTGGTGTGTGGGAAGCTTAATTTTGTGATTATTATATATATATATATATATATATATATAAATGCACAAAGTATTTTTAAATCTCTATTCACCCCCCCTCCCCCTCTAGAGAATTCTAGTGAGGTTAACTGTGCACTTTCAATTGGTATCAAAGGGAGGTTGATCTAAAAAGGTTAACTCCTTGATCAAAAAGATCCTACCTCTTTTATGTATATATATTTCTAAAAATTATTTTTCACATGGCACAAATCAAAGATTATGCTTCCACCAGACCACCAATGTGCAATCTTGAAAAGTTTGCAATTTGGAAAACAAGAATTAGGATCTATATGAATTCTATTGATGAAGAATTATTTAATGTTATTTTGACAGGTCCTCCCAAGCCTTATAGAAGAGACTCAAGTGGTGAAGTGACTCAAACACTTGTCCCAAGGGCTGAGTGGACAGTTGAAGAGAAGAAGGCAGGAACATGTGATGCAAAAGCTGTGAACATTTTTGTCTCAACCCTCTCAGATGAAATCTTTCAAAAGGTTGTTGACTGTGAATCAGCCAAAGAAATCTGGGAGGCTCTTACCAAGATGGTAGAAGGAAGTGCTGATGAAAGGAAAGATAGAAAGGCTCTATTGATCTCCCAATATGAGAACTTTCAAAAGAAGCATGAAGAAAGCATATCTGAGATGTATGATAGATTCAGTCTGATCATCAATCAATTAAGGAGCCTGGATAGAGAGATCTCTCTCACAGAGATCAATGACAAACTGTTAATGAGTCTCCCAAGTTCATGGGACTCAAGAATATGGGCAATAAGAGATACAAGAGGACAAAAGGAAATCTCAACAGATGCCCTCTTAGGAAAACTCAAATCCTATGAGCAACTGCTGAAAACCAGAGAAGAGAAGGAAAGAAGAGGAAGCACTCCAACCTCCTCAAAAGATAGAAACATTGCTTTGAAAGCAACAGAAGAAGAGACCCCTGTCACTGAAGAAGAAATATTCAGCCTCCTGGCCAGAAGATTCAAGAAATGGGTCAGGACAGATGGGTCTAGAAGGAGAGAATCAAAACCAAGGTATGATAAAACTCCTACTAAAGAAATTATTTGTTATTTCTGCAGGAAAACAAGACACATTGCACCAGAATGTCCAGAAAATACTGAGAAAAAGAAAGATCTGAAAAAGAAAGATCTCAAGAAAAAAAGGGAAAAAGAAAGAAAGAGGCTTCATTGCAGAAGCTTGGAGTGAAACAGATTCTGAGGACAGCACCTCATCCAAAAGTGACAATGAAGAGCCAAAGCAAGAAGACCTATGCTTAATGACTCTTGAAAGCTCAAAGGAAGAACATGGTGCTAAATCATGGAGTGAGACAGAATCAGAAGGAAGCATCTCTTCGGAAAATGATAAAGAAAATAGCCTTATTCTCATAGAGGAATCTGAGGATAAGGATGAGGTAAGCATTTTTGATGACATAGATTTTCTGTGTGATGATTTCAAAAATGATTTTAAAGGATTATGTTTAGATCAACTAAAAGCTAAACAAGGAATTAAGAATCTAAAAGAACAAATTAATGTCATTAAAAACCAGAGAAATATAGAGGATACTTGTTCTAAAAATTATGAGTTAAGAGCTAACATCAGAGGAAAAGAAATAAAGAGGGCTAAAATAGAAAACCAGCTCCTTAAGAATAAGGTATCCCAAGCAAAAGCTTTTGAAGAATCAATAAAAATGAGAAGCCAAACACTTAAAGAAATCACAGAAAAACAAACAAGAAGACATAAAAATCTTGGGCTAGGAGCTGATCCCTCAGCTAGTCTAATTCCATCCAATAAACCTGCTTGGATGAGCCCTGTTAAATTCACTAAACCCACTAAATTAATAAACCAAGAAGAAGACTCACAAAATAAGGAAGAAGACTCCCTCAATGAGATAAACCATTTTGATGAAACATCATACTATACAGATGAAGACTCTCAAACTACTTCTAAGAAGGCAACTAAGCCAAAAGAAACAACTCATAAAGAAATAAAATCAGAAAAAGGGAAAAATAAAATTTGTGAAAACACAATTGCGTCGACTTCATATCGACGCATTAATGATAGTGCGTCGAATTTTACTCGACACAATCTCTCGGATGCTTCGACCTCAACTCGACGCTTGAATAAAAGTACGTCGACTTCCAATCGACGCAACTTCTTACATGCAATGATTTTAGATCAACACAATCTGGAGAAAGCGCCGAATATAAATCGACGCAACTATCAACATACGTCGAATAGATAGCGACGCATAAAACTCAGAGCAACATAATTATAGGACATGTCTATTCTCCAAAAACTTTCCATCTTAAACCCCATTCAGGACCCATTCATCCTGATCATAATTTCTATCCTAATCAAAACTTCTATCCTAACCAAAATTTCTATCATAATCATAATTTCTATCATAATCAAAACTTCTATCCTAACCAAAATTTCTATCCTAATCATCACCACTATCCCTCTCTAAACTCAAATTCCCATAATCTAAAGATAGTCAGATGTTATATCTGCAATAAAACTGGCCACATTGCCAAACAATGTTGGCACAATCAATCTAATGGTTTATAAAAATTAGTCCAAGACTGACTTAGAAAACATTAGGAGCAGGAAGAAATAATCTCTCAAGAGAAACCAAGAAGTTTCAGGCAAAATGAAAGTCACGTAGACTTATTAATCGACGCACCGTCAATAACCAATAATTATAAATAAAATCGACGCATGCGTCGACTTCGACCGATGCATATGTCGATAGGAAACCCTCACATCTTAACTCAGACTGTATCAACGCTTACGTCGAATTCCACTCGACGTAACGTCGACTTCATGAAAAAGAGCGGCAATATTAAAATATTTTTTTTATCACATCTACTGTAGTACCGAATAAGCCTCGAATTGTGTCTCGTTTCGACGTTTCACCTGACTTAAATAAACTCTTCAGTTAGAAATCCTCTCGCACTCTGCATCTTTCATCCTTCTTACCTCTCAGTCCAGCCATCTCTTCCTCTCTCTCACTGACCTAAAATGGCTCCCAAGATAAACTCTGGTTTCGACATTGACCTCAAATCCTTCCAGGCCGCCGCCGAAAATTATAAGAGCATCATAGCTCTCTTCACTGAAGCTGGCCTGGATAAGCTCATCTCCACAAGATGCAAGCTCCTAGAGACAAAACTCACATAGCTAATGGCTCATGTTCAGATATCTGAACAAGGAGAAATCACTGGAACAATATATGAGACACCTGTCTCAATCTCTGCTGAACACATTAGGAACACCTTTGATCTTTCATCAGGTGATGAACCTGTGGAACTCACCCCTGATGAAATCAAGAATTTACTAATCACAATGAAGTTCTCAAAAGATAGACCAATCCATCTGAAGAAAATAGATTTTTCTGATGAGTATAGGCTACTGGCAGACATAGTAGGAAAAGTACTACTATGTAGGATCTCTGCCCATGATGCAGTGCCCAGACAACAACTGAATCTCATGGGGGCCATTGTGCTGAAGAAGAAAGTAGACTGGGGCAGCTGCTTACTCAAAATGATAGGCTACAAATATTCTCACAAAGAGAATGCCTACATGAGGATTATGAGTCAAGTCCTCTTCCACTCCTTCCCTGACCTATGCAGGTCAAAAGGAATTCCCATCCCTCCTGATAAAAGGATGTCCATTGCTCTCTTCTCAAAATGGACCAGGCAAATCCCCAAGCCTGGTGCCATTTCTGAAAGGACTGCATCTCCTCCTAACTCTCCTGCTCATCCATCTTCACCTCCTCCTCCTCCTCCTCATACAGACATCTCTTCCGTACCACCATCATCCACACCTTCTCAAATACCAACTCAATCACCTGCTTAACCCTCCTCTATTCCTCCACCTCCTCCATCAAATACAGCTCATCAAAATGATACAGTCCCCTCTCCACCTTCATTACATACACCTCCTCCTCCATTGTCTCCTCCTCCTCCAACACAACATGAACCATCTCCATCCACTGAAAACCTCATCACCCAGTGTATCTAGTCAGCAGCCCAAAAATTTCAGGACATGCTCGATGGACACTGCTCTCAAATTCACTCCTCCATCATGCACATGCAAACCCAAATAGATAGGGTCAATGCCTCTGTGCAAAGCTTGAAGACCTCTGTCTCTTCTTCTAAAGTGACCAAGTCTTTCTTAACCTCCTTGGCTAAGAAGGTCAAGAAGGGGGAGAAATTAGATGAAGAGCAGTCCCTTCCTACTTCAAAAACTGATCTACTCAAGACCATTGGGACTGAAGTTGTACCTGAGCTACATACTGAAGAACAGACAACAGGTATACTCTCTATAGCAAGAGAAGCTGCCCAATAAGTAGTTCTCCTTCAAGGGGAGGCTAGCAGAGCAGAGAAAGAAGTTGAAAAGAAAACTGATGCTGAAGAAGCTATAGGAGAGAATGAAAAAGAAGTTGAAGCTCAGGGGGAGCCAAATACTGAAGCTGGAGCTGAGAAAGAAACTGAAAAGGTAAATGTAGAAGAAAAGGAAGTTCCATTTCAGGGGGAGCAAACTGCTGTGACTCAGGGGAGCTGAGTGAACCACCTGTTACTGAGAAGGAGCAACCCACCTCTCCAAAAACAATAGTATTCACTAAGAAAAGAAAAAACTCCTCCTACCCCTCCTGAATGATGTGTTGAACAATATTGATACAATCTATTTTTTTTTCTTTCCATGCTTAAATACTTATTATGAAGTCTGTTTATATGATTTCTCCTTTCTTCTGATTACTTAGCATATTTCTTCTCTATATAAATGCTTTGCTATGTTGATTAAAAGTTGATACAATTTCTCTCTAAATAGGGTTAAGAAAAATAGGGAGATTGTTGTGGAAATGATTTATCTTAACCCCTAGAATTGAGTAGAATATAAATTCTAAGAATGAAAAATTAGGCTAAGTAAATATGCGTCGAATAGTATTCGACGCAACGTCGAAATGTAGTCGATGTTTCTCTCAGAATGAGTCAAAGTAACTCTAAGAAGAATTCGACGTAATCTTTATCGACGTACCTCTGACTTCTAGTCGACGCATTTAATAAAGTCGACGCACCTTCCTTATTCTCCTCTCGACGCTCAGCCAGGATGAAATCGACGTTCACGTCGAATAGTAATCGACGCACGTCGATTTCTATAAGAAATTCAAAAACACGCCAGATCTCTTTCCTTCTTTCTGTAGATCTGATTTTTGTGGAATGATATTATTCTTTTATAGCCGTTCTGAATCAGTCTTTCCTTCTATTTGATTCTTGGCTAATTTGATTAAGATTATTATGGATATTATTTGAAATCAGAATGAATTCTTTCCTTCTACAGATTTAATTATCATGGAAACTTTTTCTCTCTAATTGCTGATTGATTATTCCCCTTTAGCAACATCTTTTGAAACAGAGCTATAAATAAAGAGGAGGCCGGCAGAGAATAAAAATAAGTGATCCACTCCATACATTTGCAATAGAGGAAAAGCTCCCAAGAGAAAAGTGAGAAAAGCTGAGAGAAGTGATAGTGTGCTGAAGCAAACAAAAAGCCATACTGCTGCAATTTCTGATAGCTCTCATTGAAAGAGAAAAAGGCCTACAATCTCCTTCTCACTATAGAAGAGAGATTTCATTCACTATTTCTTGTGCTTCTAATCTTCTTGCTAGGAAGAAGATTCTTTCTTGTTTCAATTACTTCTTCTACTTCTTCTTCTTATCTTCATTTTATTTTCAAACAGTGTAAAAGAGTTTTTAGAATCTCTCTTCAAAAAATTCAGTTGTACTGGTTCTAAGAGTCTCCTTGTCAAAAGACTCAAGCTGGTTCTAAGAGTCTCCTTATCAAAAGACTCAGTGCAAGATAGTGAATTCCTACCAAGGGGGTAGAAGAGTGGACTACCCAAAGTTTGGGGAACCACTATATTTCTTTGTGTTGTGCTGTGATTTTCTTCGTGCTATTTTCCTTCTTTACTTGCTTAATTCTTATTGGTGTGTGGGAAGCTTAATTATATGATTATTACATATATATATATATATATAATTGACCAAGTCTTTCTTAACCTCCTTGTTAGTGTATGCTTTGGAGGTCATTTAGAGCCTTTAATGTTGTACACGACTAGGGACAAAGGCGTGTACATGCTGAGTCAAATACCTAGTTAATTTTAGAGAATGCACACGACTTGTCAATTTAATTGACAAGACCAAGTAGGTGGGCATGTCTCCAAATACAGTCAAGGACCCAGGCGTGTACCTGGGCGTGTTGATTCCTAGGAATGGCATATGTAATTTCTAGAGAAGTTACATGACTTGTCAATTTAATTGACATAGCCGTATAGGTGATCGTGTCTCCAAACATGGCCAGGGACACAAGCATGTCCAAAGGCATATAGATACCCAGGAACCAGCCCGTGTATGAAGTGTTCTGCCCCTAAGAGCGACACGACCGGAATACGGCAATGTACTTACCCGTTTGCAGCTCCAGGTGTACCAAGCCATGTACGAGGTTATGAACTAGTTTTAAACTTGAATTTTGAGCCGTCTTATGGGTTGAATCAAGATCTAGTGACTAGGGTTGTTTCCTGAGCCTATTTGGTCGGGAAAAGAATGTTTTGAAGCTCATTTTCATTTGAGCTTTTTCTCACCTAGCTTTGAGTAAGAGAGTATGAAGGATGAGTAAGAAGGAGGATATCTCGCCATTGGAGGAGCTCTAGATCTCCAAACGACGAGCCGAGTCCAGATCCACAGAGAGGAGTCTGTAGCAGTCATTTCTATCTGTCTCTTTCAACGTTCCTTGGCGTCGAAATGATCTCTAAGGGTAAAGGTCCTTCTCTTCGGTATTAGGATGATGTATCTCCATTGCATTTTTTTGCTTGCATAATAAGAGTCTCCTCCACTAATTAGTGGAGGGCAAGACACCCTTTGGTTTGTTAGAACCCCGGTCGATTGTGTTCATCCCCAGTAAGAAATGCATGTAGAAATTTGGTAAACATTATGGATTTAGGATCTGTTTGTGAAGCCTACTCGTAGTTGTAGGCCTGGATCGGTGACACTTTGATTGGCGTTGCATTTAGGCTTGACCTAGTATGTGTACCGGAGAATGAATCTGTGAAATGCGTCATATCGTATGCGGGTTTTGGGTATTTGGTAATACCTAGTACTCCTATCAAAAGCCCTAATTTATTTTCCTCCTTTTTGTACTTTAGAGTTCTCTACGTCGCAGAACCTACCATCATAGTAGTCATTAATTGTCGACCATGTGAATGAGGTTGCGCAAGCTAGTAAACGGGTCATTGGAAATGTCATGACATTGGGGTCTGCAAATGATGTCTCCGCAAGTTTAGTGTTTGGGTATTTATGCATTACCACATATATAATTGTGTTAAGAATATAACAAGGTTAGAGTCTTGGTGTCTAGTGCTGCCTTGTAGGCTATAATCTTTACTCACTATGCCATCACTCTCGGTTTGAATAACTACGATAGAGGGATAATTGTTTTGGGTTGATAATAGGTTACTGCCACCGCCTCTGACAAATGAAAAGGATTTGGATGTGTCGTGTATGCATGAACTAATGTGGTCATGATACCCATGCGCATTGTTGTTGGATGACGGTTTGCTAGCTTCATACGTTGTTGCTTAGGCGATTCTGAGAAACCTTTGGGTGAACCCATCAATCATCATTTGCATACATGAGTCCACCATTTTATATGCTTAAGCTAGAATATTGATTGTGGTTGAAACTTCAACACATGTAACTTAGCCGCACTTTTATCATTTTTACTATATATTGCTTGTTGTGGTGTACTTACAGGTGAGCGATGTGCCACCACGGAGACTACGAGGATGGTCGGGTGGAAGGATCATTAAGCAATTTGTGGTCAGCTAATAGTAGACTCTCATTTACCTCTTACTTATAGTTGGTGCAGGTGCCACAAAATATAGCGGGTAATAACGAATATAAAGCCTAAAGCTGAATTGCCAAAGAAAGTGGCATTCTTTTATTGCTTTCTCTTAGTTGTTGGAAGGTGAGCCAATATTTAGTATTAGTATAATTATGATATATTGATACTATTGTTTTGATGTAAGTCTGATATAAAAATTCGGGTTTGCAAAGTGAAATGTTAAAGATTTTCTCCAAAACTATATCCGATAAAGGCAAGTGTACCTTATCATCTATCGTAAAGGATATTTAGAAATACCAAGGTTGTATTCCACGGGGCGCGTTGATTACTTATACTTCGAGGAAAATCACTATTATCTTATCTAACGATTTTTTAAGGTTTTGATTACTTAGATAAAGAAAAGACAAGTTGCAAGCTAAATGAAAGAGATTAAAAGATGGTAAAAGAGATTAGTGCTCAATCAAAAATCACCATAGAGTAAGAATAATCAAGTGAAAGGAAAATAAATCTAATTCCGTTTAATTTAACTACTTGACCGTGGAGGTTACTAAAGCTCGAACATGCCTCTCTCGAGGTTAATGCCCAACTAAGTTTAGGAAAAATCAACCAGACTCTCGTCCTATAATTGATTACCTAAAACTTGCTTTACGCTGTGAACCCCACTATTGGATTTGACTTTAATCCGGGAGATTTACGTCATCCTCTCTCGAGGGGTGCGTTCAACTCTCTTTACCCTTGAGTGATCGATTCATACTTTGAGCCTCTCGGCTAACTAAGTATGAAAACTTAAGCAAAAAAACATACATCGATAATATGGCCTTACTAGTTAAAATTCAAGGGTAATTCAAGTGTTTTATAAAAACGGAAAAAGAGAGCTTTAAGAAATCATAACTTGATTATCTCATCCTCAGATCATTTCGATCGAGCACTAATGAGAATTAGTTAATCATGGTGGAGGGGAAAGAGAAAGAAAAATAAAATTGCATGAAGGAAAATTACTAAGTAGAAAGAGAGGTGAAGAAAACTATGCCAACTTTTATTGAAATGAAAAACTATTACAAGCCTTACAGAAAAGAGATTACAAGCTAGGAAAAATAAGATTACAAGTTTAAACTAGGCTATTGCAAGAAGGAAAATTAAAGAATTACTTGACATGAAGAGAAAGAGAACATGAAATGGGAAGACATGAAAATGAACATGAAAAACTCACTAACAGCTCTAGCAGCACCTCCCCCTCTCCAAATTTCTGAACCCTGGACTCAAGGAGAGCCATGGAATTTATAGGAAAAAATTTCAAGTTACACGCCCTTAGTCACGGGCGTGACCAAGGGCGTAACAACACTATTCACATTGGATCCGACAGCAGCGTGGGTTCTGCGGGAGGGCACGGCGAAAAGTGACATGTCACGCCCGTGACATATGGGTCACGGGCGTGACCTTGGACGACTTCATTTAATGCGGCGTGGATATTTCTTGCGGCGTCGGTGTGCATGGTCACGCGGGAAAGTCATGGCCGTGATATATGGGTCACGGGCGTGACACCTGTTGACTTCTCGACAGCAGCTCCACGTCTCGATGGCAGCTTACTGGGAAGATTCTAAATTTACACGCCCTTGGTCACGGATGTGACTTTGGGTCACAGGCGTGACCGGGGGCGTGACTTGCTGTGGACTAGCTCAATCAGCGCGGCATCGACTCCGGTTTGATTTTAAGGTTACACGCCCTTGGTCACGGGCGTGGCCTTGGGCGTGACTTGTAAATTTCACCAATTTCTCCCAAAATTCTGTAAATATTGAAATTAAGCTAAGTTAGAATCAAAATTACAAAACGAACTACTTGTAAGCTAAAATTGACATGAAAAGAAAAAATTCATATAAAATTATTACAAAAATTTCTATTAAAAACTTGTATAAATACTACTTATCAAAGTCCATAAGGCCCACTTTGTTGAACATTTCTTAGTAAACGTGCACTTTCATATTTGGTTTTAATTAAGCTTCCACTAGTGTTTTTATTTCTCTAAGTACGGTATTTATGTTCCTTACTGAAAGAAATCATTGTCTACCTAAATCACCTAAAGGGGGGGTGAATAGGTGATCTCTACTGCGATTGCGGAATAAAAAATTAAGTACACACACAACAAGAAAAATCACAGCACAGAGACACAAGATTTATAGAGGTTCCCCAAGGTGGGTACTCCTCTCTCCCGCTCCGCCTATCTAGCACTTCGGGCTAGCGTCGACAACTTCGCCAAAACTCGGATTTATCAACAAATCCTACACTCGGAGACAATGGCTCCTACAAACTCGGAGAATAACCTCTCCTACAAAAGCACTCGGAGATAAACTCCTACAACTCGGAGCAAAATACTCCTACAAAATAACTCAGAGAAAAATCTCCTACAAGAGTCAAATAGAGTTTGAAATAAAATACTTCTATTAAACCTCAACAGAGATTAACTTCAGATCTTGGAAAAACTGAGTCTTCTTCTTCCTTGAGAACTAAAGCTTGGATCTTCAAAGATTTGGAAGAAAGGAAACTCGGCAAACCTGATCTGAATAGGCCCTTTGATTTTCTTGAAAAGATCTTCAAAAATATGGAGCAGCAAATAAATCAAAAGCCTTCTTATCTGAGAAATCTCTAACAACACTGAAGAACGAGTCTTGATGGCGCAGAAGTTAGATCTCAGAAAAACTTGTTCAGCGAGCAAGAAGGAAGACGTCTGGGTTCTTCTCTTTCAATCGGGTTGAATAATAATTATCTTACCCTAAAAATAAGAGATTATTTATAGGAAGAACTCCAATGGCTAGGGCGACAGACAGGGAATGATCGACACGTGTGCAGCACATGGCGACCAACCCTAATTTTCAAAAACGAAACATATTTTTGAAATCCGTCTGTCCGTCATTCGTCGAGACTTCACGTGAACATCCGACGAATTGACTTAGCCATTACAAAGATTGAACAACCCATGAAAAGCACCTTCTATTTTCATTCGTCGGGATTCGTCGGGAGTTCTGGAGAACTTTCGACGAATTTACTTAGCCGCACAATTTCCTTCACAACCCTATCTTTTTGACTTCTGTCAGCATTCGTCGATATTCGTCGGGAGTTCACGAGAACATTCGACGAATGGACTTAGCCACAGGAATTTCTTCTTTCAACTGGAGATTTGGCTTCTGTCTGGATTTGTCGGGAGTCATCGGGACTTCACGTGACATCTCGACGAATTGACTTAGCAAAAATTCCTTTTCTTCTGAAAACCTGCTCCACTCCTCAACCTTGAAAGCCTTCAGTTATGAGAATATGAAGTGCACCCCAAAAGAGAGATTACACATGGACCAACACTTTGTTCTACACAATGAGGGATTACATTGTCTAGAACTGTGTTTGGTGATCCATTGCAACCTGACTTTGGTGCGCACTTAGCATTAATACCTGTCATAATACATCTGAATAGAAATCATCAAATACATACTCAATTCAATTTAGCTCACTAGGGGACATCTTCAAATACAGGTAATTGTGGATACACTACCCAATAATCTCCCCCTATTTGAAGATGTCATAACCCTATGCACTAAGTTGAATTGCACAGAAAGTATAATTGAATAAAATAGCACAACCAGGCAGTAATAATTAAAGCGAGAATCAATGTGTATCCAAACACAAAAATATATATATAAACAAAGAAAAACAGCATGATTCCAGAACAGCTCAGCTCATGCTTGATCCTTGCCTTTCTGCTTTCCAAAAATTCTTTCCACTGCCTCAGCTCTCTTTTTCTGTTCAGATTCCATTCTCTCAAAGAATGCCTTTGGCTTAGGCCAATATCTATCAGGAGCAGTCTCTTTAGATCCACCTGTCTTGAAATGAATTCTCCTTTCAGTTGTCCTTTTCTTGAACTTATCCCATTCCTCCTGACTGTAATGTTTACTGACATTTTCATTTTGCTTACTAACAAGGTTGAAAGCTGTAAGAATGATATTCTTTAAAGTGGGACTCCAGCTTTCTTGGAAATTTCTTGGAGGAGGCCCATCATAGAATTCTCTGATCTTCTTGTGAGGATTGGACCTTTTAGCAGAAGGTTTATCACCAAAGATCTTCCTTTTCAAGGACTTATCAGAAGATTCAGAAACCTTGGAGCTTTCAAGCACTGAATCATCCCAGAACTCTTGGTAGGTAGAGGCTGGAATATCTGCTTAAGCAAAATCAGAATCCTCAACAGGAATTTGAGAAGAACTTGGAGCACTTGGACCTGGAGCACCTGGCATTTTGTCCACAACAGTGAATCCAAGCATGCCTGCAACCTCCTTGAACAGCCAACTTGTAGATTCATGAGTGTACCAATTTACATCTACAACATTTTGTAATATGTTCTCCTTAAGCTCTTGCATCTTGGAAAATACATTTCCATCCAAATCACTAACTTTACCAGCACTTTCTTCTATCTTAGACACAATACTCTCCTCCCCCTTTATGACATCTTCATGTAGGAGGGTATAGAGTTTGGCCAGTTGTCTTTCAACTTGATCATCCAATAAAGTAATCCCTTGATCATGACAAGCTCTGAGAGCTGTTTGAGCAGTATTCAGATGAAGGACATCTTCACCAACCTGATGCAAGTTCTTTAGAGCATGCCCAACTGCCTTATTGGAGTGGTCCAATGCTTTTCCTGCCTTTGTCATCCAGGCTTCTTGATCACTCTTGAATTTGCCCATTTCATGCTTCATCTCAGCCATTTCCTGCCTCAAAGCACTATCTACTTTATCAATTTTCTGATAAACTGACTTGATGGACTGATCAAAATGCTCTGTTTGAGCTTGCAGCAAAGTTGAAATTGACTTGAGCAAAGAAGATTGAGAACTCTCTCCAGTTTCAAAAACATCAGGAGAGACTCTATCAGCTACAAAACTTGTACACTGTGCTTGCTCATCAAGCACTGTTGCTCTTGGAGATTGTCTCGAAATACTTTCTGGAGGGGGCAAGAGCAGCACAGGAGGGACTGCAGATTCACCCATAAATATGTCTTCCTGTTCTTTCTCCCCCTCAGCCAAGGACATCCCCTTGGCAAACTCCAACTGAGCACCAAAACTGCCCATCTCCATAGAATCTGATTTCTCAGAAGGAACAGATTCAGGATCTGCCAAGTCTTCACTATGTTCTGAATTATAAGCAAACTCTGCAGGGGATCTTCTTGAGTCTTCTAACATAGCATCTTCATCTTCAGCAGCAGATTTCCCTTGACCTTCCAGGTCAGGAACAGTATCAGGAACAGCAGGACTAACTGGATCAACATACACTGGATCAGTATGAACTGGATCAATTTCACTGGGAGGAATTTCCTTTGAAGCAGCACCACTTGCAACAATGTCTCTTGGGGTTGGAGGCTCCCCCTCAACATGTTCACCTCTGCCTTGATCAAGAGCAGTACTAGGTCCACTACCCTTTGAGGGTTGACCTTCTTCATGAGTCTTATTCTCATTCTGCACAGGGTCCTCATCACCACTAACAACATTCTTGACTCCACCCTTTGGAATGACCCTTTCCCATTTGGAGAAAATAGAGGAGTTGATTTTCTTAGTGTGATGGATGGGGATACCTCTTCCAAGATTGAAAAAATCTGGATTACTACCATTCAGCAACAAACTAATAATTCTTCCAAAATTAGGGGCATGAAAGTTGTCTTTAATTTTCTCAAAAAGAACTTCACCAAAATTAAAACTCTTTCTACAAATAATAGCTGTGTGAATCTTAAAAGCTTCTTCAGATAGGTAGTCATGTGAGCCTACCTTGCACAATAAGACTTTTCCTAAAATATCACACAGAAGCTTACCTCCGTCATTCATGAATTTTCTTCTTATCTTTGAACCTTCATCAAGAATGCCACAGAATCTTTTGGCCTGGAGAAAGTCTTCAGCATACACTTCCTCTGATTTGACTTCAGGCATCCTCAAGATCCTGTTGATGCCACTAGCTTTCAAAACTATTTTACAAGACCTGATGCAGCTCTTTATCTTCTTGCCTTGACCAGAGATTTTTGCATTTCTGTAGAACTCAAGAACGTCTTGTTCGAGAATTTTAGCCGGCTCTTCCAAGACATAACTGAGCCCAGCGACATCATGGATCAAAATAATGTTTCTGAACTCATCCGAAGCAGTTCGAAAGCTACCTCGCACCAGCTCTCCACCTGAATGCAGACCTCCAGCGGCTTTGGGCGCCATCTAGCTTGACGAAATCGGGGAAGAGAAATAGTGTTTTCTCGAGGGAGACGGAGAGACGAGAAGGGTTTCACGGAAGAGTGCGTGGAATCACGTGTTCTCTTTGTTTATATATATATATATATAATAAATTTAGGCGCGTGCCTGATTTCACGGATGGCTCTTGGGATCCAATAAATTGAATTTGATAATAAGACTTTTCAAGGAGACGTGTCCGAGAAGATAAAAGAAATTGACCCGTGATATCTCGTGAAATTCCAATATTCTTGTCCTCATGATTTCTTGTTAAGCATTCCAAGTTCCATTTTGAAGATATTGAACTTGGTCTCGTCCAGAGGCTTCGTAAAAATATCTGCAATTTGTTTGTCAGTATTAACATATAACAAATTAATATCCTTACTCTCAACATGTTCCCGGATGAAGTGGTAGCGAAGCTCGATGTGCTTCGTTCTGCTGTGAGAGACTGGATTATTTGCTATGGCAATAGCACTTGAGGAGTCACAGAACATGGGGATTTCTGTGAGCTTTAAATTATAATCCTCAAGTTGATTCTTTATCCACAAAAGTTGTGCACAGCAACTGCCGGCAGAGATATACTCTGATTCAGCAGTTGATATTGCAACACAATTTTGCTTCTTGCTACTCCATGACACAAGCCTTTTTCCCAAGAATTGGCAAGTTCCTGAAGTACTCTTTCTATCATCTTTGCTACCTGCAAAATCAGCATCTGAAAAACCAATTAGTTCAAATCATTGCTTCTCGGGTACCATAAGCCGAGATTTAGTGTACCCTTAAGGTATCTCAAAATCCTCTTTGCAGCGGCATAATGAGATTCCCTACAGTTCACCTGATACCTGGCACAAACACATGTTGAAAACATTATATCGGGCCTACTGGCAGTAAGGTAGAGCAAGGACCCAATTATGCTTCTATACTTGGTTTCATCAAAAGGTTTCCCTTTCTCATCCTTGTCCAGAGACATACTTGAGCCCATTGGAGTCCTCATAGAGGTTGCACTCTCCATTCCAAATTTCTTAAGGAGCTCTTTGGTGAACTTAGTCTGAGAGATGAAGATTCCATCTTCAGATTGGTGCACCTGGAGTCCTAAGAAATATTTCAGCTCTCCCATGCTGCTCATTTCAAACTTACCTTGCATCAAGTTAGAAAACTTTTTGCAAAGTTTGTCATCTGTAGAACCAAATATAATATCATCGACATAGATTTGCACAAGAAAAATCTCGTCTTTTACTTCATTAAGAAACAATGTCTTATCTATTGTTCCTCTTGTGAATTTGTTCTCAAGAAGGAACCTAAACAATGTCTCATACCAGGCTCGGGGTGCCTATTTGAGACCATACAAAGCTTTATGTAAATAATATACATGATCAGGAAAGTTAAAATCTACAAAACCTGGAGGCTGAGCTACATATACTTCCTCTTTAAGGTCTCCATTCAGGAAGGCTGACATCACATCCATCTGGAAAACCTTAAAGCCCTTATATGCAGCATATGCCAGAAATAATCTGATGGCTTCAAGTCTTGCTACTAGTGCAAAGGTCTGATCAAAATCAATCCCTTCTTCTTGCCTGTATCCTTGTGCAACCAGTCTTGCTTTGTTCTTTGTAATGATGCCCTTTTCATCAAGCTTGTTCCGGTAGACCCATTTGGTTCCAATCACATTTTGTCCTTTGGGTCTTGGTACTAACTCCCAAACTTTACATCTCTTGAATTGGTTGAGCTCTTCTTGCATAGCAAGGATCCAAGATGGATCGGTGTTTGCTTCTTCAAACATCTTCGGCTCAATCTGTGAAAGGAATCTTAAATGTAAAACTTCGTTAGTTGTACCTCTTCTCGTTAGAACTCTGCTTGAAGGATCTCCGATAATCTGATCAGCTGGATGATCTCTTGAATATCTGACTCCTAAGTTATTTGCATTTTCAGGAGCAACTTGAGGTTCAGCCACCTCTGGAACATCTTCTTCTTCATGAACTTCTTGTTCATCTTCAGAGTGATCCGAGATCTCTTCTGCCAACTTTGGAGCATCATCTGTGGTTTTTACTCCATCTTGCATAGAGAGTTCCTTTAGCTTTTCACCTGCATCTTCAATGAACACACTAGACGAGTTGCTATGCAGCAGGCTCGTCTCATCAAATACAACATGGACTGTTTCTTCTACCACCAGAGTTTTCTTATTAAAAATCCTATATGCCTTACTATGGCTACTATATCCTATGAAAATACCTTCAAAACATTTTTCACTAAACTTGGTTGTAGGATGCTTCCCATTGTTAAGTACATAGCATTTACTGCCAAAAATTCTAAAATATGAAATCTTTGGTTTTCTGCCCTTTAGAATCTCATATGGGGTCTTACGATGGTTCTTATTGATGAGTGCTTTGTTTTGCACATGGCAAGCTGTGTTGATAGCTTCTGCCCAGAAATATTCTGGAAGAGCAGAATCACTCAACATAGACCTGCCAGCTTCTATGAGGGTTCTATTCTTTCTCTCGGCTACTCCATTTTGCTGTGGAGTACGAGGAGAGGAAAACTCATGGGAGATACCTTGACTTTCACAAAACTCTGTCATGGCCCCATACTGAAATTCTGTTCCATGGTCACTTCTGATTTTGACCACTGAACAGTCAAGTTCATTCTGAATAAGCTTGACAAAATTAGTGAATATGCCGAAGGTTTCTGACTTAAGTTTTAGAAAGAACACCCATGCAAACCGGGAATAGTCATCAACAATAACCAAGGTGTAAGCTTTCCCACCTAAGCTTCTAACTGACATTGGACCAAATAAATCCATATGCAGCAGATGAAGACATCTGGTAGAATTATTGCCAATTATGCTCTTAAAGCTAGCCTTTGTTTGCTTACCCATTTGGCAAGCATGGCAAGGGATTTCTTTGATGCATTTAACTTTGGGGGCATCCCTTACCAAGTTGTGAGAAAATAACATATAGTTTTGAAATTAATATGTGCTAGTCTCTTGTGCCACTGGTCACAAAGAGATGCACTATCTTTGGCAACAAAACACACTGGGGTAGAAGACTGTAAACATATAAAATCTAAACAGTAAATACCACTACTCCTAGAGCCTGTTAAAATAGTTTCCGCAGACACAGACATCTTTATCAGGCATCTATCTCTAAAGAACTCAACGGTATAGCCTTTGTCACACAGTTGGCTTATGCTAATCAGATTTTATTTCAATCCTTTCACATGAGCTACACGTGTGAAAATGACTGAGCCATTGGTTATTGAACCATAACCAATAATAATACCTCGTTCAGATCCTCCAAACTTTACTTTAGGCCCGTTCTCAACTGGAACATAAGCCTGAAGTAATCTTCTTCTCCCGGTCATATGTCGAGAGCAACCACTGTCCAAATACCAGATGGGAATTTCGTTGGCCTTTGGAGATTCCTGCAAACATGATCAATACCCCTTAGGAACCCAAATATTTTTGGGCCCTTGGTTCCTTGTTAGTGGAACACCACTTGGAACATTAACTTTGCAAGTGGTCGGTCTTGCACTGTTAACTCGTGGAGTCCTTGGCACAGTATGATTGAACCAACAATCTATGGCGAAATGACCAATTTTGCCACAGCACCAGCATTCAAACCTATTGTATCTCCTCTTTGTGTTCTGCTGAGCCTTTTGAACGGGTGGCTTTGCAGGAGGAGCAACCTTGGAGGTAGAAGCCTCGTTGGTGCAACATACACAATTCTTAGGCACAATAGGCTTGACCTGCGGTGCCTTCTTAGCATTTGATCCATGAACGAATGGTCCATGATGCTTCAATTGAACTTCCTCATAAGGAGCCTTGAGGGAGATAGATCCAAAGTTTCTGGGTCTGGTCCACACTGAGTTCACCTTGGCAGGCTCAACATGGGTTGGTCTGCTGAAGTGACCATACATGCTCTCAAAATCATATGTCTTTGTAGGAAAAATCACCTTCTTGAAGGTTGGAGCACACTGTGGACCTTTACCCTTTGCTTTAGCAGCTCTTCTTTTGGCTGACTTACTTAGGCTCTTTTCAGTAACATGGCCCAAACCACTACTACCAGAACCAACAGTGAAAGTGTCTATGATAGGCAAAACTGTCTTGGGCTTAGAGAAGTTCATTGTGATCTTCTTTTCTTCCTCAAGCTGTTTCGTCAAATCATTGATAATTTCACTCTTCTGAAAGCCTGCTGAAGTGGCCTCGGAGAGAGCAATCTTCAAGGATAAGATTTCTTCCCTGAGTAGGTTAGATTCTTCAATCTCCTTTCTCAGGTTTGATTCTTGATCCTTTAGGGATTGAATCTCCTTTGATTGAGTTTTAACAAGCTTTCGACACTTATTAAACCCCTTCAACATTTCCTCATACTTAGCAGTCAACTCAGAATCCTCTTCCGAATAGTAGCTTTCATTAACATCAGATGCCGTTTCTGAACATGAAAGAGGTGTAGAAGATAATACCTGACCGGTGAAAGGAACAACATCTTTGTCATCATCTGACATGGCCATTAGACTGTAGAAACAGTCTTTTGTGAGACCTTTTCCTCTATATTGACCAAATTGGTCTTTTGTATCGGGTTGAGCCATCAATCCAAAGAATGCCTCTTCATCTGAGTTAGACTCATTTGTGTCACTATCACTCAGAGTCTTGGACTTCTTGGCAACAAAACTCTTCTCCTCTTTCTTCTTTCCTTTGTAGGACTTCTTTTCTTCTTTTCTCGAAGATTCCTTCTTCTTGTGTGGGCAATCAGCTATCATGTGCCCTGGCTTTTTACAACAATAACAAACGGGTTCAGTAGAATCATGTTTGTTCGATTTAGAACCATACCTATCGTTTCTGTCACGGTGTGATCTCCTGTGATCTCTTGAGGAAGATGAGCTTTTTCTCATTTGTCTCCTCTTGTTAAGCAACTTTTTGAATTGCTTGGAGAGGAGGGAGAATTCTCCTTCAGATAGTTCTGATTCTTCAGAAGTGTTTTCAGCTTTATCCTCAGAAGACTCATCTCTCACAGGGGACAGGGCCCTGCTTCTCCGGGAGCTTTCAGCCTGTAGAGCAATGGGCTTTTCCTTGCCAGAGCTCCTACTACTTTCCTCTTCTGACTTCCTGATATTCAACTTCAGCTCATGGGAAAGCAGCTTCCCATACAGAATCTGTGGCTCCGTAGTAGCCAACTTACCATATTCTCTGATAGCTATCACCTTGGGGTCCCATTCCTTAGACAGGGATCTAAGGAATTTATCGTTTAGTTCACCCGTGGTGAATTCCCTTCCATAGTTTCTCAAACCGTTTACAATCTTGAAGAATTTCTCGTAGGTGTCAGAAATTGTGTCTTTGCCTTGTTGCTTGAAGGCTTCATATTCTTGGTTCAGCAAAGACTTCCTGTCATCTCGAACTTCTTCAGTACCTTCCATCAAAACCACAATAGAATCCCACATTTCTTTTGCAGACTTGCAGTGAATCAGATTTTGTAGCATAGAATCATCAACTGCACCTGCTATGATGTGCTTCGCTTTCTTATCTAGAGTGACAAGTGCAATTTCATCCTTTGTCATGTCCATTAGTTTCTTTGGTACCTTTTTGGTGGGATCAATGGTAGAAGCAACCGTAGGAATGACGGGACCTTTCTTAACTATCTGGGAGATTCGGGGATCATTTGCTTCCATGTAGAAGATAACTCTTTCTTTCCACATGGGGAAATTTTCCTTAGTGCAAACTGGGAGGTTGGAGGAAAACCTTTCCATGCCTATGTCCATAGAGAGAGATCTTGACAACGAAGAGGGATCTTTAATCTAGGTGTTAACCTCTTAAAGATAACCTATCTCTGATACCAATTGAAAGAAATCGCTGTCTACCTAAATCACCTAAAGGGGGGGGGGGTGTGAATAGGTGATCTCTACTGCGATTGCGGAATAAAAAATTAAGTACACACACAACAAGAAAAATCACAGCACAGAGACACAAGATTTATAGAGGTTCCCCAAGGTGGGTACTCCTCTCTCCCGCTCCGCCTATCTAGCACTTCGGGCTAGCGTCGGCAACTTCGCCAAAACTCGGATTTATCAACAAATCCTACACTCGGAGACAATGGCTCCTACAAACTCGGAGAACAACCTCTCCTACAAAAGCACTCGGAGATAAACTCCTACAACTCGGAGCAAAATACTCCTACAAAATAACTCGGAGAAAAATCTCCTACAATAGTCAAATAGAGTTTGAAATAAAATACTTCTATTAAACCTCAACAGAGATTAACTTCAGATCTTGGAAAAACTGAGTCTTCTTCTTCCTTGAGAACTAAAGCTTAGATCTTCAAAGATTTGGAAGAAAGGAAACTCGGCAAACCTGATCTGAATAGGCCCTTTGATTTTCTTGAAAATACCTTCAAAAATATGGAGCAGCAAATAAATCAAAAGCCTTCTTATCTGAGAAATCTCTAACAACACTGAAGAACGAGTCTTGAGGGCGCAGAAGTTAGATCTCAGAAAAACTTGTTCAGCGAGCAAGAAGGAAGACGGCTGGGTTCTTCTCTTTCAATCGGGTTGAATAATAATTATCTTACCCTAAAAATAAGAGATTATTTATAGGAAGAACTCCAACGGCTAGGGCGACAGACAGGGAATGATCGACACATGTGCAGCATATGGCGGCCAACCCTAATTTTCAAAAACGAAACATATTTTTGAAATCCGTCTTTCCGTCATTCGTCGAGACTTCACGTGAACATCCGACGAATTGACTTAGCCATTAAAAAGATTGAACAACCCATGAAAAGCACCTTCTGTTTTCATTCGTCGGGATTCGTCGGGATTCGTCGGGAGTTCTGGAGAACTTTCGACGAATTGACTTAGCCGCACAATTTCCTTCACAACCCTGTCTTTTTGACTTCTGTCAGCATTCGTCGATATTCGTCGGGAGTTCACGAGAACATTCGACGAATGGACTTAGCCACATGAATTTCTTCTTTCAACTAAAGATTTGGCTTCTGTCTGGATTCGTCGGGAGTCATCGGGACTTCATGTGACATCTCGACGAATTGACTTAGCAAAAATTCCTTTTCTTCTGAAAACCTGCTCCACTCCTCAACCTTGAAAGCCTTCAGTTATGAGAATATGAAGTGCACCCCAAAAGAGAGATTACACATGGACCAACACTTTGTTCTACACAATGAGGGATTACATTGTCTAGAAATGTGTTTGGTGATCCATTGCAACCTGACTTTGGTGTGCACTTAGCATTAATACCTGTCATAACACATCTGAATAGAAATCATCAAATACCTACTCAATTCAATTTAGTTCACTAGGGGACATCTTCAAATCCAGGTAATTATGGATACACTACCCAACACTTACATTATATCTAGCTTGTGTGTATGGTATGTCGCGGGGCCTCAGTCCGACCCATGTTATATTTCTGTATAAGCGGGATGTTACAATTTGGTATTGTACTTTAGGATGTCGATCCATAGTCTTTAGGTTTGTGGATGAAACCTTTTAAGGGGAGTAGTGTATGTAGTGCGTTAACCTAAACAACTAGTTTTCAAGATGAATTTCCACTTAGAAATGAAAAATATGCTTGTTTGTGTAATCTAAGCATTTCATGATTGATGTTTTGCTCGTTTTCGGTCATTAAATTATGTGTTTAATGATTATTGGTGACTAGGAGCGGAGCAGGGCATTCTCAACCCTATAACACTGACGAGAGCAGTGCGTATGTTGATTCTCCTGCAACCCCTCCTGCTGAAATGATTAGAATGGTTGCAGAAGAGGTGTTTGCCATGCTTAATGCACAACCAGGAAGGCTAGAAAGGACTTATAGTCCTGATGTGTCCATAGTGCCAGTTATTGCAGTTAAGCCATTAGCGGAGTCACGAGCATGTTGCCAGCAACTGAAGCACTTTATAAGCTTCAATCCTCCATCTTTCTCGGGGATTGAATCCCCAACGGAAGCCGAGGACAGGTTTAAGAAGGACCTTGATAGCAATGGATACTAATGAAGTTAAGAAGGACACCTTGGCTATCTTTTTATTGATCGAGAAGGAAAGGCTTTGGTGGGAAGAAGATGTGATACACAAATATGTTGGTTGACAACTTACTAAAATATCGATGGGAAAATTTTCGGAGTCATTCCTTCGAAGATACATTCCCTTTGCCCAGCACATTACACTATAGAACCGATTTCTACATCTAATGAAGAATGATCACACCATAGATGAATACATGCACAATTTCACCAGACTTATCCATTATGTAGGGACATGTTGGAGGATAAGGAAACCAATACCAACAACTTCTATGAAGGACTACATGATGACTTAAGGTTGCTACTTGCAGGTCTGGTGATGCTTGGTTTTCACATCCTAATGTAAACCGCCAGATCTCTGGAAATGTACATGCAGAGGGTCCAGTGCAAGAAAGGCATAAATGCCAGAAAGTCGGAGTTCAAGGTACCGATCTCTCAGGCAAGGTCAGAGTATAAGTGGTACAAGAAGAATTGAAAGTTTGCGGAGATGGATCCCTCTGCTGTTTCGGGGTCTATTGTTACACAGGGTCCTTTAACCTGCTATACTTATAGGAAGGTGGGTCACATGACCCGGGCATGTCAGAGTGGTCCTCTGAAGACAGAGAGTCGAGTGTTGGAGTACACTCTAGTGGTGGGTGTGGTGGGTCCAAGCTACGCGGAGAAAGGGAAAGCGGTGGAGTCTTCCGCTTCCCAATATCCTCCGACACAGCCGAGAGTCAACCCCCTTGGCCAGTAGGAGGCCATTTAGCAAAGCAACATCGTGATAAGTATGCGTTATTAGTTATCTTTTATAGCTTAAAATATGCAATTATGTGCTTTACATGTTTATAATTAGGGTTTGTCCTAATATTTAACTATCCGGTGAGAGCTCTCTTTGACATCGGAGCATCACACTCATTTTTGTCTGAGGACTTCATAGTACAAATTGAAGTGTTGTTTGTGTGGGAAAATGATAGTTTGAATGTAGTGCTGATGAATGGGTCTATGATGAGCACAGATAAAAGGAGTTGTTTAAAAGTTTGGATAGGGAATCGAGACTTTGACTTGGAAGCGTCCTTACTACCATTGTCAGAATTTGACATGACATTTGGCATGGACTGGCTCTCGAAGCAGTGCACTTGTATAGATTGCAATATAAAGGAGGTCACACTGGAAAGCAATACCAAAGGCGAGACCATATTTTCTGGTTTGCGAGGAGTGAGTAAGACACTAATGTCTGCTCTTCAAGTTTTCAAGGCGATTCATAAAGGTGCGGAGTTGTTCTTCACTTTTGTAGAGTTTTTAAAGCGCAAGCCCGGTTTAGGTGACATTCTAGTAGTAATGGAGTTCGCGGATGTATTTACTAATGAGCTCCCTAGGGCTCGGCCTTAATGAGAGATTGACTTCTGTATTGATCTAGTGTTGGGTTTTAAGCCTGTGTCACACTCACCTCATCGTATAATTCCAAAGGAAATGGCAGAATTGAAAGTTCAACTACAAGAGTTGCTAGAGCAAGGCTATGTACACCCGAGTTCTTCCCCTTGGGGTGCACGATCCATTTTATGAAAAAGAAGAATGGAAGCTTACATCTATGTATAGATTACCGCGCGTTGAATAAGCTGATGGAGAAGAATAAGTATATGATCCCGCGCATCGACGAATTATTCCATTAGCTAGTGGGTTTGACTTTGTATTCAAAATGGACTTGAAGTCTGGTTAGTATTAGTTGAAGAATCAGGAATGTGATATTCCAAAGATGGCTTTCAGTGCCCATTACGGTCGCTATGAATTCATCGTGATTCCATTTGGGCTCTTTAAGGTGCCATCGGTATTCATGGACTTGATGAATACAACTTTTCAGGAGTATTCAGAGCAATTTATCATCTTCTTCATCGACGACATTTTGGTTTACTTCCAGTCAGAGGAAGAGCATGCAGATCACCTACACACAGTGCTGAGCGTCCTGTGAAAGCATCACCTATACGTCAAGTTCTCCAAATATGAGTTTTTGTTAGTATATGTGGCATTCCTAGGTCAGGTGGTTAGTGGAGAGGGTATCGTAGTGGATCCGTCGAAGATCACTACTTTCTGAGAGTGGCATATGCTAAAAAATGTGGCAGAGGTTTGAAGTTTTTTGGGACTTGCCGACTACTACAGGCACTTTGTGGAGAACTTCTTAAGGATTGCACTTCCTCTCATCATGTTGACCAGGAAGGAGTAGAGGTTTCTTTGGACACCAGAGTGCGTAGAAGCTTTTGAGGAGCTAAAGATCTGACTGACCTCGACGCAGATTTTTTGTTCGTCGTGCGGGGTAGAAGACTATAAAGTTTATATAACTCATATGGGAGTTGCTTGGGTTGTGTTTTTTATCAGTTTGGGAAGGTGATTGTATATGGTTTGTGCCAACTAAAGGTGCATGAGAGGAACTGCCCGGTCCATGACTTAGAGTTGGCGTCCATCGTGTTCACTCTGAAATTGTTGCGCATTACTTGCATGGCGTGAAGATCGACATCTCTACGGACCACAAGAGCATGAGGTACCTGCAAAGTCAGAAGGGATTGAATATGCGATAAAGGGGGTTGATGGAGTTCCTCATGGAATACACCTTTGATATTTACTACACTATAGGGAAAGGGGAATGTTGTTACGAACGTGTTAAGCCAATGGGCTCTCGTGCATACAAATTGGATTTTAGCGCATGATGAGTATCTGGTCCATAAATTGGAGGGGTGCTTGAGATCACACATTTTGATAGGAGTAAGACAGCTACGACATGCTTGAACTGGACAAAGGTCTAATATGGCATTGAAGACTGAGTTCAACGGGCTTTATAGCTTGATGAGAGCATGAAGTGCTATATAACGGAGACCATGGAAGGGTCCAATGTCAAGTTTTCCTTCAAAGATGGTCTTCTTTGGGAAGGTAGTAGATTGTGCGTCCCTAGTTTTGGAAAACTGTGAGATAAATTGATGTACGAAGCTTAATTCACAAAACATTAAATTCATCTGGAGTGAATAAAGATGTACATGGATATGAGAAAGCTATTCTGGTGGCCGGACATGAAGAAAGATATTGCCCTTTATGTGGAAAAATGTCACACTTGCACACTTGCGAAGGACGAATGTCAAAGGCCCAGTGGGTTTCTGAAGTTTTTATCGATTCCACAGTGGAAGATTGACGACATATCGATAGACTTCGTGCATGGATTGCTGAGGTCGCAACATGGAAACAACACCATCTGGGTTGTTTTGATCGTTTGACAAAGGTGTCACACTTCATTACGAACCGAAAGGACGATTCTATGGTGAAACTTGTGAAATTGTATGTTGATAATATAATGCAATAACTTGGTGTTCCCCGAAGCATTTTGAGTGATCGAGATGGGAATTTCACATCGAATGACTGAAAGATTATTCACCACATATTGGGTACCAAGCTGAAGTTTAGCATGAACTTTCACCCATAAATGGATGAGAATACCGAAAGAACCAACAAGATTATGGAGGATATGCTCGAGATGTGCGCCTTGGATTTCAGAAGGAGATGGAAAGACAACCTCTATATGATCGAGTTTGCTTACACCAATAACTACTCAGCTGGCATTCAAATGACACCCTTCGAGGCCCTGCATGGTAGAAAGTGTCATACACCCTTGTCTTAGGAGGAAATGGGCGACATAAAGTTGTTAAAATGGAAAGATCTTGAAGAAGCGAGTACGACAATTTGGGTGATACACGAGAGACTGCTAATTTATAGATAAGCAAAATATTATTGTTGGGAATATTTCCCTCAATGTTCCCTTGATTTGAAGAGGCATCACACTCAATGCTAAGTACATATTTTATTTGATAAACCCTATTTTGTATCATGCTAAAGCAGGGCTAGGTTATTCCAAGAAGTGGAATATGTTCAGAGGTCTAAATGCCAAAACCGCTGAGACGACCTCCCAATCTTAGCTGAACCGCTGAGACAAGGTCAGGTGCCGCTGAGAAGGAGTCTAGGTCTGCTGAGCTGCAGATAGAGGAAAATCGTTGAGACGACTGTCTGTCTTAGCGGAGCTACTGAGACGGAGATAGATGTTGTCGCTGAGTCTGAAGGCTGTCATAGCCCAACCGCTGAGACAGATTCAAATATGAATAAAGCACTAGCGGGATCTGCTTTTGGCGCAAGTGGCTGTAAAGCAAGATAGATTATTGGCAGATGCTCATGCTGTGTCAGGGGCTTCTAATAGTCGTTGAAAGTAAGAAGGAAGTATAAAAGAAGATGTTAGGTCTAAAAGAAGAGCATTGTTTTATTGGGAAGATCTGTATTATGTGTTGCAAGGTCGATCTTCTTCAAGCTTCCTGAAAGGGAAATCTCTCAAGCTCAAGCTAAACTCTGCTGGGAGATAAGATAGTTCTTCCTGAATCATTCGAGAAGAACAAGTAGATCTTCAACTTTGGTGAAGGAGAAGATCAAGGAGAAACAAGACCTGTAGTTGCTGCTTCACTGTCCTATTTCAAGACAACAGAAGACATGATCTGAAGGTTTACTTTATATAGTCTTCTGTTGTATCATTAACACTTTATTTATCTGTAAGGCCTTTGTGCCTGAGTTGTAGGGATGCTTAGCCTGAGTGTAGAGCTGTACTCCCAGCTTGAGTGTAGGATCTTTATGAAGATCTGAGGTAGGACTTCTTGATAGGTCTGAGGTAGGAAATCAGGTGATTTCTGAGTTGTAGGAGTTGTGGGAATCTGAGTTTGTGGGTTGTTGAGCCTGAGGTAAGGTTTGGAGAAAACCTGAGAGATTTTGAGGAATCTGAGTTGTAAGCTCTTGAAGCTTAGTTGGAGGTGTTGGCCCTGTCTAACTCATTGTTAGAAGGGTGAAGGGGGAAAGAGGACTACTCAAGACACCCTGTCTTGAGGAACCTCTATATATGCTTGTATGCTTTCTGTGTGTTTGCTTATAATCTTTATACTCACTAAAAATAGCTAGGCTAATGAAGCAAGAAAAGAAAGTGACCTATTCACCCCCCCCCCCCCCCCCCCCTCTCTAGGTGATCTAGACAACTACCTATAAACTATCAAGTGGCATCAGAGCTAGGTTGGTCAAAAAGGACATAATTGTCTGACCAAATCCTACAAAGGAGTAGTCATATCTGAATCAAGTGGCTGCCACTGGATTGCAGAAGGAGATGAGGTCTATGAAGTTGCCCATATGCAACAAAGAAAACTTTGGCATATGCAAGCAAGGGGTAAGGTTGTTCATGGAAGCCTCAGACCCTAGCATCTACATTATTGCGAAGCAGGGTCCTTTCACTTTTCAAATAGCCTCCACCATAGATCCAACTAGGAGAGTGGCCAAGCCTTTTGCTGACTTGACAAAGGATAAACTTGCACTATTCACAATGGATAAAAGAGCTCATAACATTATTGTGAATGCAATTGATGATTCCACCTTCCAGAACTTGGTGCACTGTACAACAGCCAAGGAGATGTGGGATACACTTGTGGTGTATATGGAAGGGACTGCTGAAGTGAGGAATGATAGGAAATTTCTCCTCAATCAAGAATATGAAGCTTCAGGCAGCTCAGCCAGGAAAGCATATCTATCTGTTATGAAAGGTTCTTCAGGATAGTTAATGAACTGAGGACCTATGAAAGGGTATTCAGTGACTATGAACTAAATGATTGTTGAAACTAGTATCTGGCCCAACGAGGAGTTCAGACCCCCATGAAGGGGGGAAACTAGCACCTATTGATCCCAAGGGGGGAACGTGACCGGAGACTTGGAGTTAAACACAGACCCTTGGCTACAGCATGGAGGTCCCACCACAAACCCGGAAGATCTTTAGAGTGCTTCCCCTCCCAAGCCAAAGCTGAAGTTGGGGACCCTTGGAGAGCCTGAGAGGCTAACCAAAGAACCTAGGGAGGAATAAGCCAAGAATTGGAAGTGGAATCCTCTCCAAAGGTGCCCTTCAAGGTTTATATATAGATTTTCTCTTCTGGTCTGCTAATAGCGGGAATCTGCCTTTTGGTTTTACTAAACGCACACCAAAATGGTCTGCTAACAACCAAACTCCGATGTTCTAAAAGGCTAGGGGCAGACCACCAGGGGTATCAGGGTATATGCACCTAAAGACCCTTGTTGAGCGAGTGGCCCGTGAAGGTGCCACTCGCCTCTCTCCCTGCGAGTTTTTCTCGCGAGAACTCCTCTTGCGAGTAGGGGCAAGACCCCACTGCGAGTGGCCCATGAGGGCACCTCTCGCTAGCCCCTTGTTGATATAAACACTAGCCTGGTTTGCATGCATGAGGCGGCGAGCCCTCGCTCCACTCGCTCTCGCGGCCCTCTGGCCGCGAGGCGGCGAGCCCTTGCGCCACTCGCTCTCACGGCCTGCTCACCGGGAGACGATGATTCGTTGCTCGCTTATGGGGCCCTACTGAAACAGCAACCTAGGACTTTGCCGAGCCTGCACCTTGCGAGATCTTCTCTACTCGCCCCAGGTGGGCGAGATCTTTTAAGCTGCGCTCGATCCTCATTGACCTCGACGAATTACGGGTTATACACAATCCCTGCTTTTTTCCGACTCGGCACGAGGTTGAAAAAATAATGGAGAACCCGTGGTTCAGAGAGATTGGAGCTAGACCACATACCACTCAGAGTGAGTGCCTGATGGAGCCGACACCCCCCATGCTTCCCTTGCACCTCTGGGCGAGTGCCTGATGGAGCCGACACTCCCCTGCTTACCTTTTTATATCCGTGCGAGTGCCTGATGGACCCGACACTCCCCTTCTTATCTTTTACCTCCGAGCGAGTTCCTGATGGAACCGACACTCCCCTTCTATCCGCACATCTTCGGGCGAGTGTCTGGTGGATCTGGCACTCGCCTACTTCCCTTACATCTCCGGGCAAGTACCTGATGGATCAGGCACTCCCCTTCTTATCTTTTTATATTCGGGCGAGTGCCTGATGGAGCCGACAATCCCCTGCTCGATTTTCCTTAAACCGAACTGCAAACCTTACCACTACTCGCACATGACTCGCTTCCCACTCGCCGAGCTGCACTACGTTGGCGAGTGAGCGAGATCTCGGTCAGCAAATAAATGTTGAAGTTCACTCGCCCCCTCCTATGTTTCCTTCCTGTGAAGTTCACCCATTCTTGAGTACTGCCTAGTCTTTGCCATCTATGTGAGAGACTGACCATCGGGTCTGCGCCAAGCCAACTACATTTTTGAGGCCAAGTACTTTTTGAGACCTTCCTGCCACTGAGCGATCCTACGGCCCTGCCAGCTTGGTGGGAGCCTGGTCAGCGGGTCTGCATCGGGGCCAAGTACTTTTTGAAACCTTCTTGCCACCGAGCAATCCTACAGCCCTGTCGGCTTGGTGGGAGCCTGGTCAGTGGGTCTACATCGGGGACAAGTACTTTTTGAAACCTTCCTGCCACCGAGCAATCCTATGGCCCTGCCAGCTTGGTGGGAGCCTGGTCAGCGGGTCTGCATCGGGGCCAAGTAATTTTTGTAACCTTCCTGCCACCGAGCGATCCTATGGCCCTGCCAGCTTGGTGGGAGCCTAGTCAGCGGGTCTGCATCGAGGCCAAGTACTTTTTGAAGCCTTCCTGCCACCGAGCGATCCTATGGCCCTGCCATCTTGGAGGGAGCTTGGTCAGCGGGTCTGCATCGGGGCCAAGTACTTTTTGAAACCTTCCTGCCACCGAGCGATCCTACGGCCCTGCCAGCTTGGTGGGAGCGTGGTCAGCGGGTCTACATCGGGGCCAAGTACTTTTTGAAACCTTTCATCCCATTGGTTATCATATTACATGCAAGAAAAACTAAGTTTGAAAGTAAACCATTGTACTACATGAATTCAAGGGTGGAAACGTTTCAGGTCGTCGCCGCTTAGCTCGGGAAATCCCTTCTGCCTCTCATTCATCTCCTCCTCCCAGGCAGGGACCTCCTCGATCCTCACCGATTATTGTTTGAAAGTGCACAGTTAACCTCACTAGAATTCTCTAGAGGGGGGGTGAATAGAGATTAAAAAATATTTTGTGCAATGTTAATATATATATGTGTATGATCACAGATTATAGCTTCCCACACACCAACAAGAATTAAACAAATAAAGAAAGTAAATGCAAGAAAAGAAATCATAGCACAACACAAGAAAATATAGTGGTTCCCCAAACTTTGGGTAGTCCACTCTTCTACCCCCTTGGTAGGAATTCACTATCTTGCACTGAGTCTTTTGATAAGGAGACTCTTAGAACCACCTTGAGTCTTTTGACAAGGAGACTCTTAGAACCAACTTAGTCTTTTGAAAAGGAGACTCTTAGAACCAGTACACTGAATTGTTTGAAGAAAGATTCTAAAAACTCTTTTACAATGTTTAAGTAAAAATAAGAAAGAAGAAAGAAATAAGAACAAGAATGAATCTTCTTCCTAGCAAGAAGATTGGAAGCACAAGAAGTGAATTAAATCTTTCTTCTATAGAGAGAAGAAGATTTGTAGCTTTTCTCTCTTATGTGAGAGCTATCAGAATTTGCAGCAGGGTGACTTCAGAAGCAGAGGAAGAAGAATGCTTGAATATTGCTGCAGGACTATTTCTCAATTCTCTCTTTTTCACTTGGGAGCTTTTCCTCATTTTTTTTCAATGTGTATATGGTGGATCACTTCTTCTATTTCTCTGTCGACCTCCTTGGTTATTTATCGCTCTGTTCATTAAGATAACATTATAGGAGAGTAATCAATTAGCAGGCAGAGTATTAGAAAGAAAGAGAAATTCCCATAACAGTTATATCCATAGAAGGAAAGTATTCATTCTAATTTCAAATAATGTCCATAATGAATTTTATCAAATTAGCCAAGAATCTAATAGAGGAAAAGAAAGATTCAGAATGGCTATAAGACATAAATTGATTCCATATAAATCAGATCTATAAGATAAGGAAAGAGATCTGGCGATTTTGAATTCTGTCATAAAGATCGACGTGCGTCGATTACTATTCGACGCAAGCGTCGAATACATCCTGTCTGGACGTCGAGAGGAGAATAAGGAAGGTGCATCGACAAAGGTGCGTCGACTACATTAGACGCGTCGACTAGAAATCAGATTAACGTCGACAACACATACGTCAAAATCTTCCTAGAGTTACTTCGACTCAATCTGAAGGAAACGTCGACTACATTTCGACGTTGCGTCGAATAGTATTCGACGCATATTTACTTAGCCTTATTTTTCATTCTTAGAATTCTTCTTTAACTTATTTCTAGGGGTTAAGAGAAATCATTTTCCCAACAATCTCCCCCTATTTGTCTTAACCCTATTTAGAGGGAAATTGTACTAGCATATAATTAACCCAGCACAGCATTTGTAAGGATAAGAAATATGTCACTCAATCAAAAGTGAAATTTAGAAGAAGAGATAAACAAAATTTTCAGAATCATATAAACAGATTTCATGTTCATACCAATTAGTATTCAACTATAGGGTAAAATATATCAGCATTGTTTTCAAATATTACTCAGGAGGGGTAGGAGGAGTCTTTCTCTTTCTCTTGAATACTACTATTTTAGGAGAGGAGGGTTTCTCTTTCTCATTTGTAGGAAGTTCATTTAGCTCCCCCTGAGTAGGTAACTCCCCCTGGGATAGAACTTCTTTTACTCCTTCTACTTCTTTAGTATCTTTATCATCTCCAGCCCCAGTTGCAACTGTCTCCTGAGTCATCACATCATCTGGTTCATTTCTATCTTGATTTATGGTAGTATTCATCTCTTTCTCACCATCTTCCTTTTCAGCCTCATTGTTTGCTCTGCTTCCCTCCCCTTGTAGTAGTGCCATTTGATTTGCAGCATCTCTTGCTATGTTGAGTACCTCTATTGTTTGTTCATCATGGTGTAGCTCAGGTACTATCTCATTCCCAAGGATTTTGTCAAATTTTGGAGAAGGAGGGGACTTGTGAGAGAGAGATTTAGGATTGGATGGCTGCTCTTCATCTAGATTCTCCCCCTTCTTGACCTTCTTGTCCAGGGAAGTTAAGAAAGACCATGTCACTCTAGAGGAAGAGAGAGAGGTCTTTAGGCCTTGCACAGAGGCACTGACCCCATCTATTTGGGTGTGCATGTGAAGGATGGAGGAATGAATTTGGGAGCAATGCTTATCCAGCATCACTTGGAATTTTTCAGCTGCTGATTTGATGCACTGAGTGATGAGAGCCTCAGGGGATGCAGTTGATTCATGGTGTGAAAGGTGAGGAGGTGATGGTGGAGGAAGAGGTGATAGAGGAGGAGAGAAGTGAGTTGATACATGAGGTATGGGTGATAATGGAGGTAGAGAAGATGGGGAAATAGGAGGAGGAAGAGAAGGAGAAACTGTTGTTTGAGCAGGTGTTTGAGAAGAGATAGGTAGAGTAGGAGTTATGAGGATAGTAGAGATTATTTGAGTGGATGATGGTGGTAGAGAAGAATCGTCTCTTTGAGGAGAAGGAGGAGGAGATGGATGAGCAGGAGAGTTAGGAGGAGAGGGAGTCCTTTCAGGAATGGAACCAGGCTTAGGGATTTGCCGGTCCACTTAGAGAAGAGAGCAATGGACATCCTTTTGCCAGGAGGAATGGGAACTCCTTTTGACCTGCATAGGTCAGGGAAGGAGTGGAAGAGGACTTGACTCATGACCCTCATGTAGGCATTCTCTTTGTGAGAGTATTTAGAGCCTATCGTCTTGAGTAGCCATGTGGCCCAGTCTACCTTCTTCTTCATCACAAGGGCCCCCATGATGTTCAGTTGTTGTTTGGGTACTGCATCATGTGCTGAGATTTTGCATAGTAGAACTTTTCCTACTATATCAGCCAGCAGTCTATACTCATCAGAAAAGACTATTTTCTTTAGGTGGATTGGTCTATATTTTGAGAACTTCATGGTGGTTAACAGAGTCTTGGTTTCATCAGGTGTGAGTTCTACAGATTCATCACCTGATAAGGGAATAATTGAAGGAGACTTTAATTAGTTTATTCTCTAGAGACTGATTTTCTTTCCCTATTTGAGTTGAGTAAAGATAGTATTTGACTGTACCTGATGGAAGATCATAAGTGGTGCTTATGTGTTCTGCAGAGATTGAGACTGGTGTCTCATAGATTGTTCCTTGAATTTCTCCTTGTTCAGATATCTGAACATGAGCTATGAGCTCTGTAAGTTCTTTCTCCAGGAGCTTGCATCTTGTTGAAATGAGCTTATCCAGACCAGCTTCAGTGAACAGAGCTATTATGCTCTTAAAGTTGTCGGCGACGGCTTGAAAGGATTCCAGGTCAATGTCGAAACCTGAGTTTATCTTGGGAGCCATTTTAGGTCAGTGAAAGAGAGGAGGAAATGGCTGGACTAAGGAGCAAGAGGGATGAAGGATTCAGAGTAGTGAAGGTTTCTAACTGAAGAGTCTATTTAAGTCAGGTGAAGCGTCGAAACAGGACTCAATTCGAGGCTTATTCGGTACTTCAATGGATGTGACCGAAAATATTTTAGTATTGCCGCTCGTTTTTATGAGGTCGACGTTACATCGAGTGTGAGCGTCGATTTAGTTCGTTCTGGGATGCAAGGGTTTCTAATCGACGTATGCGTCGATAGAGTCGACGCATGCGTCGATTGTACCTATTGATCTGAGTCATCGACGGTGCTTCGATTATAGGTCGACGTGACTTTTAATTTACCTGAAAAATTCTAGGTGTTTATTCCTTTTTATCTCTTCTTAATCCTAAGGGTTTCTAAGTTAGCCTAGGACTGGGTTTTAAGACCAATTTGATTGATTATACCAACACTTTTTGGCAAGGTGGCCATTTTTGTTGCATATGTAACACTTAAGTATCTTACTTTTGTGAGAGCTTGAGTTTAAATGGGGACAGAAGTGTTGACTAGGATACCAGTGTTGATTAGGATAGAAGGTTTGATTAGGATGGGAATTTTGGTTACCAAGTTTTGGGTGGAAATTTTGGTTGGAATGTTGATTAGGATATAAATCATGATCAGGATGAATGAGTCCTGAATGGGGGTTAAGATGGAAGATTTTTGGAATATAGGTATTCATGTTGCTCTGAGTTTTTATGAGTCGATATCTATTCGACGTATGTTGATAGTTGCGTCGATTTATATTCGGCGCATTCCTCAGATTGCGTTGATCTGGTATCGACGCATGGAGAAAGTTGCGTTGATTGGATGTCGACGTATCTTTATTCAAGCATCGAGTAGAGGTCGAGGCATCTGAGAGGTTACGTCGAGTAGAAGTCGACGCACTATCATTCATGCGTTGATATGAAGTCGACGCAACTGTGTCTTCATATATTTTCATTTTACCTTTTTCTGTTTTTACTCCTTTGAATGTTGTTTCTTTTGGTTTAGTTGTCTCTTCAGATGAAGTTTGTGAGTCATCAGCTGAATAATATGATGTTTCATCAAAGTCCTTTATTTCCTTGAAGAAGTGTTCTTTCTTATGTTGTGATTCTTTTTCTTGGTTTGCTAATTTGATGGGTTTAGTGAATTTTACAGGGCTCATCCAAGCAGGCTTGTTGGATGGAATTAGGCTGATTGATGGATCAGCCCCTAGCCCAAGATTTTTGTGTCTTATTGTTTGTTTTTCAGTGATTTCTTTAAGAGTTTGGCTTCTCATTTTTATTGATTCTTCAAAGGCCTTTTCCTGAGAAACCTTATCCTTAAGGAACTGATTTTCTATTCTAGCCCTTTCTATTTCCTTCTCTCTTATGTTAGCTCTTAATACATGTTCTCTTAGATCTTTAATTTCCTGTGTTGCTTTTAGTTGATCTAGATACATTCCCATAAAATCATTTCTAAAGTTATCACTTTGAAAATCTATTTCATCAAACATGCTTACCCCATCCTTATCCTCAGATTCCTCTATGAGAATAAGGCTATCTTCTTTTTCATCTTCAGAAGATATGCTTTCTTCTGATCCTGTCTCACTCCAAGATTTAGCACCATCATCATTCTTGGGGCCTTCAAAGGCCATCAAGAATAGGTCTTCTTGCCTAGATTCTTCATTGTCACTCTTAGAGGATGAACTGTCCTCAGAGTCTGTTTCACTCCAGGCTTCTGCAATAAAGCCTCTTTCTTTCTTCTTCCCCTTTTTCTTGAGATCTTTTATTTTCAGATCTTTCTTTGTTTCAGCATTCTCTGGACATTCTGGGGCAATATGTCCAGGTTTCCTGCAAGAATAGCAAATAATTTCCTTAGTGGGGGTTTTGTCATACCTTGGTTTTGACTCCCTACTTTTTGATCCATCTGTCTTGACCCATTTCTTAAATCTTCTGGCTAGGAAACTGAATAGTTCTTCTTCAGTGACAGGAGTCCTTTCTTCTGTTGCCTTTAAAGCTATGTTCCCGTCTTTTGAGGAGATTGGAGTGTTTTCTCTTCTTTTCTTCTCTTCTCTAGTTTTCAGTAGTTGCTCATAGGATTTGAGTTTTCCTAAGAGAGCATCTGTAGAGATTTCCTTTTGTCCTCTTGTGTCTCTTATTGCCCATATTCTTGAGTCCCATGAACTGGGGAGACTCATTAGCAATTTTTCATTAATCTCAGTGAGGGAGATCTCTCTATCCAAGTTTTTCAATTGGTTGATGATTAGACTGAATCTGTCATACATCTCAGAGATACTCTCTTCATTCTTCTTTTGGAAGTTCTCATATTGGGAGATCAATAGGGCCTTCTTATCTTTCTTTTCATCAGCACTTCCTTCCACCATCTTTGTAAGAGCATCCCAAATTTCTTTGGATGATTCATAGTCAACAACCCTTTGAAAGATGTCATCTGAGAGAGTTGAGACAAGTATGTTCATGGCCTTTAGATCATATGTTCTTGCCTTCTTCTCATCTTCTGTCCACTCAGATCTTGGAACAAGTGTTTGCGTGACATTGCCACTTGCATCCTTTCTATAGGGCTTTGGGGGACCTGTCACAGTAATATTAAACAAGTCAGCATCAATGGAATTCATATAAATTCTGATTCTTGTTTTCCAAACTGCAAACTTTTCAAGATTGCACATTGGTGGTCTGGTGGAAGCATAATCTTTGATTTGTGCCATGAAAATAATTTTTTAAAAAAAATACATATAAAAACAAGAGGTAGGATCTTTTTGATCAAGGAGTTAACTTTTTTAGATCAACCTACCTCTGATAACAATTGAAAGTGCACAGTTAACCTCACTAGAATTCTCTAGAGGGGGTGAATAGAGATTAAAAAATATTTTGTGCAATGTTAATATATATATGTGTATGATCACAGATTATAGCTTCCCACACACCAACAAGAATTAAACAAATAAAGAAAGTAAATGCAAGAAAAGAAATCACAGCACAACACAAGAAAATATAGTGGTTCCCCAAACTTTGGGTTGTCCACTTTTCTACCCCCTTGGTAGGAATTCACTATCTTGCACTGAGTCTTTTGATAAGGAGACTCTTAGAACCACCCTGAGTCTTTTGACAAGGAGACTCTTAGAACCAACTGAGTCTTTTGAAAAGGAGACTCTTAAAACCAGTACACTGAATTTTTTGAAGAGAGATTCTAAAAACTCTTTTACAATGTTTAAGTAAAAATAAGAAAGAAGAAAGAAATAAGAACAAGAATGAATCTTCTTCCTAGCAAGAAGATTGGAAGCACAAGAAGTGAATTAAATCTTTCTTCTATAGAGAGAAGAAGATTTGTAGCTTTTCTCTCTTATGTGAGAGCTATCATAATTTGCAGCAGGGTGACTTCAGAAGCAGAGGAAGAAGAATGCTTGAATATTGCTGCAGGACTATTTCTCAATTCTCTCTTTTTCACTTGGGAGCTTTTCCTCTTTTTTTTTTCAATGTGTATATGGTGGATCACTTCTTCTATTTCTCTGCCGACCTCCTTGGTTATTTATGGCTCTGTTCATTAAGATAACACTATAGGAGAGTAATCAATTAGCAGGCAGAGTATTAGAAAGAAAGAGAAATTCTCATAACAATTATATCCATAGAAGGGAAGTATTCATTCTAATTTCAAATAATGTCCATAATAAATTTTATCAAATTAGCCAAGAATCTAATAGAGGAAAAGAAAGATTCAGAACAGCTATAAGACATAAATTGATTCCATATAAATCAGATCTATAAGATAAGAAAAGAGATCTGCCGATTTTGAATTCTGTTATAAAGATCGACGTGTGTCGATTACTATTCGACGCAAGCGTCGAATACATCCTGTCTGGACGTCGAGAGGAGAATAAGGAAGGTGCGTTGACAAAGGTGCGTCGACTACATTAGATGCGTTGACTAGAAATCAGAGTAACGTCGACAACACATACGTCGAAATCTTCCTAGAGTTACTTCGACTCAATCTGAAGGAAACGTCGACTACATTTCGACGTTGCGTCGAATAGTATTCGACGCATATTTACTTAGCCTTATTTTTCATTCTTAGAATTCCTCTTTAACTTATTTCTAGGGGTTAAGAGAAATCATTTTCCCAACATTGTTATTGCTGCATCGGATCCCTTGTCCCCATCATTTCCAAAAACTCTGGGTAGGTAGTCGTTGTGTGACCTTCCTCTTGGTGGAAGTCACAGTAGGATAACGCCACCCTGCCCCCTCCTCTTCCTCTTCTTTCTGCTTTTCTGGCTCTTCTCCCTGTTACCCAGCCAATCGCCAAGGCGTGCTGGGGCGGGGCGAGGAGTGGTCTCCGGCCCTGCCTCCACCCTGGCTCTGGAGTCCTTAGCTCGTCACTCCTCCTGACTTCTCGTTGCCTCGTCTCCGGCTCACTCAGCTTCGCCAACCTTTTTGTGAACCTACTTCCCTGCCCTTTGCACCGGGTCATTCTCGCCGAGTCCTGATGGTGGAACCACCTGGGACGCAGGGGTAGCGAGATCCACCCGCGCCGTGGCGAAAGCATACTAGATTGCCCCAAGCAGGTCCCTTTGAAGGTCGGCTAGCATCTCCACTGTCACTGGCGCACTGGTGGTGGCGGACCGTCAAAGCCGGCATCTCGCTCATCCTCTCCTGCCATGTCGCTTCCTTGAGACATTCTTGTACTAACTGCGATCCACGCTCACCGCACCATAAATGTTGAAACCAGTATCTGGCCCAACGAGGAGTTCGGACCCCCATGAAGGGGGGGAGCTAGCACCTACTGATCCCAAGGGGTAACCTAACCAAAGACTTGGAGATAGACACAAACCCTTGGCTACAGCGTGGAGGTCCCACCACACACCCGGAAGATCTTTAGAGCGCTTCCCCTCCCAAGCCAAAGCTGAAGCTGGGCACCATTGGAGAGCCCGAGAGGCTAACCAAAGAACCTAGGGAGGAAGAAGCCAAGAATTGGAAGTGGAATCCTCTCCAAAGGTGCCCTTCAAGGTCTATATATAGATTTTCTCTTTTGGTCTGCTAATAGCGGGAATCTGCCTTTTGGTTTTACTAAACGCACCCCAAAATGGTCTGCTAACAACCAAACTCCACTGTTCTAAAAGGCTATGGGCAGACCACCAAGGGTATCAGGGTATATGCACCTGAAGACCCTTGCTGGGCGAGTGGCCCGTGAAGGCGCCACTCGCCTCTCTCCCTGCGAGCTGGGCTCGCGAGAACTCCTTTTGCGAGTAGGGGCGGACCCCCACTATGAGTGGCCCTTGAGGGCACCTCTCGCTAGCCCCCTGTTGCTATAAACACTAGCCTAGTTCGCATGCGCGAGGCGGCGAGCCCTCGCTCCACTCGCTCTGGTGGCCCGCTAGCCGCGAGGCGGCGATCCCTTGCACCACTCGCTCTCGCGTCCTGCTCAACGTGAGACGGTGAGCCCTTGCTCGCTTATGGGGACCTACAAAGACGACAACCTGGGACTTTGCCGAGCCTGCCCCTTGCGAGATCTTCTATACTCGCCCCAGGTGGGCGAGATCTTTTAAGCTACCCTCGATCCTCCTTGACCTCGACGAATTATGGGTTATACACAATCCCCGCTTTTTTCTGACTCTCCACGAAGTTGGAAAAAACAATGGAGAACCCGTGGTTTGGAGAGATTGGAGCTAGACCACATACCACTCCGGGTGAGTGCGTGATGGAGCCGGCACCCCCTGCTTCCCTTGCACCTCCGGGCGAGTGCCTGATGGAGCCGACACTCCTCATTGTTAGAAGCTGAGTTGAGAGATTCAAAGGAATTTGAGTTGTAAGCTCTTGAAGCTGAGTTGGAGGTGTTGGCCCTGTCTAACTCATTCTTAGAAGGGTGAAGGGGGAAAGAGTACTACTCAAGACACCCTGTCTTGAGGAACCACTATATATGCTTGTGTGTTTTCTGTGTGTTTGCTTATAATCTTTATACTCACTGAAAATAGCTAGGCTAAAGAAGCAAGAAAAGAAAGTGATCTATTCACCCCCCCCCCCCCCCCCCCCCCCTCTAGGTGATCTAGACTACTACCTATAAATTATCAATTATAATGTCAAGCACCAAAATATAGAGTTTGTTGTTTGTGACTAAGTTTATTTTAAGATTAAACTATTCAAAGGCGTATCAAGGATCTGATGCCCGAAAACGTTAAGTCTGAGGTACTTGAGATCATAGAATGCATCAGTGATGTTGCTTATAGGCTTGCTCTATCTACATAGCTGAGTGGTCTACATGACAAATTCCATATATCGGTATTAAGGAAGGTGGTGCAAGAGCGTACTCAGATTATTGTGTTCGACAAGGTGACAGTTGATGGTGGGATATCGACTAAAGTCATACCGATTCACATCGAAGACATTGAAGTACGATAGTTACACAATAAAATGATCGAGATGGTCAAAGTTTGATGGGATAACTGTGGATGATAGGTGCTATCTAGGGAGAGAGAGAAAACCATGCTTGAAGAGTACCCTGAGTTGTTTCCTCGGGTATGAATTATCTTAAAACTTTTTATTCATAAAATTTCAGGAAGAAATTCATTTATGTGGAGGAGAGTTGTTGTTGGGAAAAACACCATTGTGATTTATCTAACAAATTATCTTACAGTGATTTCATAATCTAGGAAGTAATACCCATGTTATATAGAGAGGGTAATCTGGTCATTAGATGTCCTAGGATATCACACTCATACTAGAGTGTCAAGACCTATCCAAAATAATCACAAATTCAGTTGAGTTAAACTTGCATCGAATAGAAGTCGACGCAACTTCAACTATTAATCAAAATAACTTTGAATACAAATTGAAGTAACTCGGACTGAAGTCGAAGTATAGTTGAAGTCGACGCAACGTCGAGATGAACTCAACGTAGAAGAAGAGTCTGTCAAAGCAATATCAGAAGTTGACGCAACTTCAACTTGAATTTGATGCAAACGATGAAGCTCAAGGTCCAAGTCTAGAACTCGATGGATACGTCGATAAGGATTCGACGCAATGTCGACATCTGAGTTCAGCCAGTGCTAAGAAAGAATTGGAAGATGCTTCTATAAGAACTCAGAGGTGCGTCGAATATAGCGGAAAAAGAAGTCGACGCTACGTCGAATACAGACAAGAATGGAAAGTTTTTTGCTGTCTTTTCTGATGCTTTTCAGAAGGCATCCAATGCTTCTGACTTCTAACAACTCATTTATTGCCAAGAATGGAATGGAGTACTCCAGAGAAACAACAAAGACATTCTTGGAAGTAATTCAAATCAGATGAACGGGTCGGGAAACAGAAATAGAAGGAAATATTTAATGTCCAATGGATATTCCTTCTAAGGACATAACATAAGAAGAAAGAAATTCGAATACAATTCAAAAAAGAATAAGTATACACAAGAAGGAAGAAAACAAAACCCATTATTATCATTTTGTCTTCTTCTTCTTCTTCCTCAGGCTCTCTTAGACAAAAAATAAGAAGAACTCTGTAAAGGAAAACAAGGTCGCTGGTTCTTCTTCACATCTTATGCAACAAGCAAACTAGAGTACAAAGATCACAAGGATCAAAAGCTCATAACCCTTGCATTCTTCTTTATCATAAGCAAGGGTTCATTTTATACAGATCCTAAAGAACATCAAAAGCTCACAGTTGTAGAAGGATTCATACAGCAGAATCCAATTCTCCTATTCTTCTTCTTTACTTCTGTTTCTATTCTGTAACTGAGAAAGAGTCCTAAGAATCCCTCTCTAAAGGATTAAGTTGGTTCTAAGAGTCTCCTTATTAAAATACTTAGTGGTTCTAAGAGTCTCCTTATCAAAAGACTCAGTGTGTGGTTCTAAGAGTCTCCTTATCAAAAGACTCAGTGCTGGTTCTGAGAGTCTCCTTATCAAAAGACTCAGGCGCATATAGTGCAATCCTACCAAGGTGGTAGAAGAGTGGACTACCCACATTTTGGGGAACCACTGTAAAAATTCTGTGTCTTCTGTGTTTGCATTTCTGTGCTAACTCTTTACTTACTATTTTCTGTTTTTGTGATTATATTATTCTGTGTTGGTATTATTGATTGCATAGTTATTAGACTAGTTTTTATTGTGGGTGCATATTTAGGGTAAAAGTTTTTAAAACACTATTCACCCCCACCCCCTCTCTAGAGAAAACTTAGAGGGTACACTGTGCACTTTTAATTGGTATCAGATGGAGGTTGATCATAAAAAGGCTAACACTTTGATCAAAAGATCACCTCTCACATTTTTCTATATTTAAAAACTATTTTCAAAAAAAATGAGTTCTAAGGACTATGCATCAACAAAACCACCAGTGTGTAACCTAAATAAGTTTACACTCTGGAAGGCCAGAATAAAATTATAAATGAACTTTATTGATGAAGAAATTTTCAATTTTATTATTTCAGGTCCCCAACACCAGTCAAAAAACATATCAGTGGGACAGAGACACAAGAAGTTGTCCCTAGAGCAAAGTGGACTGATGCTGAAAAGAAGGCGAAGGCATGTGAACCAAAGCCATGAATATTCTGGTATCAACTATGTCTGATTACATATTCTAGAAGGTTGTTAGATGCAACTCTGCTAAAGAAATATGGGAATCCCTTTCCAGATTAGTTGAGGGCAGCTCTGATGAATGAAAGGACAGATAGTCCCTTCTCATATCCCAATATGAGAACTTTCAGAAAAAGGCTGAGGAAAGTTTGGTTGAGATGTATAAATGGTTCAGCACCATCATAAATGAGATGAAGGGACTACACAAGGAAATTTCTCTAACAAAAATTAATGATAAGATTCTCATGTGCTTCCCAAGCGCATGGGACTCGAGAATCTAGGCTACCAGAGAGTCCAAATGTCATAGAGAAATATCCACAGATGCTCTGCCAGGCAAACTCAAGTCCTATGAGCTCCTACTAAAAGGCAGGGCTGAGATAGAAGCAAAGGAAAAACTCTCAACTCCCAAGGAGAGGGCAATTGCTTTGAAGGCTGCTAAAGGAGAGCCTTCCACTTCTAAGGAAGAAATGTCCACTCTCTTGGCCAGAAGATTCAAAAGATGGGTCAAGATAGAAGACTCCAGAAGAAATGAGAGGAGTTCAAGAAAAACAAGGTTTGATAAGACTCCTAAAAGGAAATAATTTGTTTTTCTTGCAGAAAGCCTGGGCACCTTGCACCAGAATGTCCTGAAGAGCAAAGGGATAAAAGCAGAAAGAAGAAGGAGCACAAGAAGAAATCTTTCAGGAGGAAGGTGATGAGTCCAATTTATATACTGGTTTTCAGACTCATCCGAGCTATTTTTCCTGCATTTGTACTTCAGTTTTTGTTAGTATTTGGTTATATTCACCATGTTCATGCTTTTACTTGAAGTGCATGTTTAGGCCCGTTGTAGTGTGCAATTGCACACTACATTGCTGGGGGTAAGAACACTGTTCTCCCCAGCATATTTCAATTTTTTTGTTGGAGCTGGAGGTATACTCCCAGCTGGGTTGATGTGCTCACAGGTGGTCGAAGCATCCCCTTTTACCCAGAAATCATGATTGTGTATAACGCACGGTCGTGCATTTTATTGACGCACGGATGTCGTCCGTGCGCATTCATCTGGGTAGAAAACGATGTTCTGCCATTGATCGTGCGTCTTTACGCACGGGCAGTTGCCCGTGCGCGAAGGAATCACATAATCGACCTGTTTAGCCTTGTTTATCGCCAATCTGAATTTGTCCGTGCGTTTTTACGCAAGGGCGGATTCGCCCATGCGCGAAGGAAATGCACGGGAGCTGCTGCTTCTTCCTCGCGTCAGTTTATTCATTAAATAACGTACGGTTCACGCACGGTCGTGCGTTCGACCGTGCGTGACCAAATTTCTGATCTTTTTCTATAAAAGCTGCAGTTTTCAACCTAATGAGGAGGTCGTACAACTCTGCGATTTTTCTGCCGCAAAGGGAGTTCCAGCTCAGTTCTTTCCCCTCCTTCCTCCACCTCTTGCCCAAGGCCACCCCACATCATCCAAGCACTTCAAGGAGAGGATTCTACACTCATCTTCATTGCTAAGCTAGGAGTTCTTCGCATCAGACGTGGCCAGATTATAGTTTACCGGAGAAGACGGGTCCATTGGGAGGAATTAACAGCCCTCCTCTACCACATACCATAACTGGGACCGAGCTAGGACGCGGGTTGACACCCCGACGATTCCTACCGTGAATCTACAGCAAGCCTCTGGATTCGGTTGTATCTCTTGCACTTTTCTCTTCTTAGATTATTGTTGTTAGTGTAATCTTCTGTATTTGATGATGTTTGTACTCTACACTTGATTTAATTTGTATTTCGTTGTTATACAATGATATTATTTATGTATGAGTACTTGAGGTGAGCTCTTGTGGTAGTGTGGGTGTGAGTGTGTGGTTTGGCTGCACTAGCAATTGCTAGGTGTAAGCTTTGTGACGAGGTGCTTGCGACCCTCATTCCGCAAGCCTACTCGTTCATCCGCCAAGTGAAGTATGGCATAGCGGCCCATATAATCCACTCGCCTAACGAAGCAGCGCGCTCAAGGCCTGCACAGTTCGATTTCGCTTTCCTACTCGTCCATCCGCCCTTGCGAAGTAGTGCGTTCAAGGCCTACGTAGTTTTCCATCCCGCCTGGCGAAGCATTGCATAGCGGCATTGCATAGGAGTTGTTTAGTTATTTTCTTTTATTTCCACAAACCAAATTAACCCCTTTGCTTCCATCCGACCTAAAGGACTTTGATCTCAAGTCCTTCCTCAATAGTTAACTCCACCTTACTGTGTTCCTTAGAGATTCGATACTTGGGGATTCACTCCCACATTTTATATTACTTGAACGATCAGTACACTGCCGTTTCGTGCCGCAGTCTAGCTACCGTCTATAGCGGTGTGTGAGATTTGCGCATCAGAAGGATAAGAAGAATGGTAAAGGTTTCATTGCTGAAACCTGGAGTGACTCAGAGTCTGAGTCAAGTTCCTCCTCATCTGACAGTGATGAAGACAGTTCAGCTGAAGAAGCCTGTTTAATGGCTTTGGAAGATTCAACTAAAGAAAATCAGGTAACTATATTTGATGGCTTTGATTTCTCTTCTGAAGACTTTAAAGAATGCTTTAAAGATTTTTGTCAAGATTATATTAACAGCCAAAAAGAACTTAACATACTTAGAGAAGAACCAGAAGACCTTAGGAAAGACAATCTATATTCAGTCAACTATGACTTAAGAAACCAGATGTATAGGAAAGAGAAAGAAATAGATACATTAGCTAATGATAATTCTAATCTAAAAGAAGAGCTTACAAAAGCAAAAGCCTTTGAGGACTCACTCAATGGGAGGAGTCAAAAACTTAAGGACATTACACAAAATCTCTCCATGAGATTCAAACATCTTGGTCTAGGAGAAGATCCATCCACCAACACACTAATCCCTAGCAAACCTGCCTGGGAAAAATCCTAAAGTGTTTATTAGATCTAGCATAAATCAACCTAATAACAACTTAGGATCATGTGAAGAACAAGATAATAACCGTAATAAAATCACTATTCAATAGGGTAAATACCACTAATCAAATAGAAATTCTAGGTAAACACATCTTAGAAAAGGCAATAAAAATTACAAAATTCTTAATAAAAGGAATTATACGTCGACTAGAACTCGACGCAGTTTTAAAGATGTGTCGAACGAAACTCAACGGAGTTCTGCATATGCTTCAACATCAACTAGAAGCAAGTATGAGGGTGCATCGAATTCTATTCGACGCAACCAATATTATGCATCAAATTATTATTTTCAATCATCTAGATCTCTTTCTTTTATTCCTATTTACAGTTATAGATGCTTTTATTGCTCTAAATTTGGGCACAAGGCCCAACATTGTTGGCATAATAAACCAGCACTTCTTTACCTTATGGGGTATACTGAAAGACCAACCTACTCTTTCATAACTCCATATGATGATAGAAGAAAGAGGCCGCAGCAAGATAGGGTCTATATTAATGTTTAATTTTATGTGCAGAGAGGAGATTGTTCTACCACAAACCAGCAGTTGTATCTAGACAGTGGATGCTCCGTGCATATAACTGGAGCAAAAGAATTGCTGGAAAATTACAAGGTCAAGGAAGCCCCTAAGGTAATTTTTGGAAATTCTCATTCTGGTCAGACCAAAGGATATGGTGTGCTCAGGATTGGGGAAATCTCCTTCTCTAAGGTAGCTAATATTGAAGGACTTCAACATAATCTAATTAGTATTAGTCAGCTATGTGATAGTGAATACAAAGTTGTATTCACTAAGCCCCTAGGTCATATAGTTAGTTCTGTAACTAACCAAAATATATTGACTGGACTTAGAAAGGGTAAGGTTTATGTAGTAGACTTTGAGTATGCTAAGTCAGAGGTGTGTTTGTTTAACTCCCACCTAGAAAACAATGAGTTATAGCATAGGAGACTTGGTCACCTAAATTTTAAGACAATAGCTAAGTTGTCCAAGCTTAATCTTGTAAGAGGCTTACCAATTGGTAAGTTTATGAAAGACCATCCTTGTAGAGCCTGCTAACTAGAAAAGCAAACTAAGTCATCATTCAAACCAATTGGTAAGAATGATTCCCCTAGAATCCTATATTTGTTGCGCATGGACCTATTTGGTCCTATCTCCACTTAAAGCTTAGCAAACAAGTCCTATACTTTAGTCATTGTAGATGACTTTTCTAGATTCAGTTGGGTGTTCTTTCTAAAAGTTAAGTCAGACACCTTCAAGATCCTCTCAAGATTCAATTGACAGGTTCAATCTGAATTCAATACTCAGGTGGCTATGATCAGAAGTGATCATGGTACTGAGTTTGAAAATCAGTTAATTTGTAGATTCTGTGAGGATGAGGGAATAAGACAAAGCTTTTCAGCTCCTAGACCCCCCCCCCCAACAAAATTGGGTGGCTGAAAAGAAAAATAAAACCCTAATTGAATCAGGAAGGACATTATTGGTTGAATCCAATTTGTCAAAGTCCTTTTGGGCTGAGGCAGTGAATACTGCCAACTATGTTCTGAATAGAAGCCTCATCCATAGGACTAAGTTGAAGACTCCCTATGAGTTATTGAAGGAAAGACACATATAGTCACATACTTTAGGATTTTTAGGTGTACTTGCTTCATTCTTAACAATGGGATGAGTCATCTTGTCAAATTTGACAAGAAGGCTGATGATGGGATATTCCTCATCAAGCAAGGCCTATATGTGTTATAATAAGGGCTCTCTCAAAATTGTGGAGTCAATGCATATTATATTTGATGAAACTAACATGTTCTCCAAGGGGAAGGAAACTTCCACCAATATTATATTGCAGGAAGAAGACCAGCTAGCAGATTAAGTGGAAAGACTCAGCATCATGGATCACCAATCAGATTGCTAGGACAAAGGCACGCAGAAAGCTGACAATGATTCAGATGAAGACTGCTGCATATGAGGATGACATTAGAGCACCAGCTCTACCAGACACAGAGGTCCTTCTAATGAATGAAAATGATGCTCCCACAGTCACTGAGAAAGAGGAAGTTCAGGAGGAAGTGAATCCACTGAACAGTTTAGCAAGAACCAGGATGACCCTAAAGGATCACCCTCCAACTCAAGTTATAGGAGATGTGACAGTGGGTGTGAGGACAAGGAATCAAATAGCAAATGAGACTATGATGCAATGCTTCCTCTCATAGTATGAGCCAAAGAAGTTTGAAGAGGCTGACAGTGACACCCACTGGATAGCTGCCATGCAAGAAGAACTAGCTCAGTTTGAAAGGAACAAGGTCTGGTCCCTGGTTGAGAGACCAAGAAATTACCCAATAATAGGAACCAAATGAGTATACAAGAACAAAATGGACTCAACTGGAGTCATTGTTAGGAACAAGGCCAGACTTGTTGCTCAAGGATATATGCAAGAGGAGGGAATTAATTTCAACCAAACATTTGCTCCAGTGGCATGACTGGAAGCAACCATAAAGTTTCTTACCTATGCAACACATATGAAGATAAAGGTCTATCAGATGGATGTGAAGAGTGCATTCCTAAATGGAACTCTTCAAGAAGAAGTATATGCGGAGCAGCCCCCAGGTTTTGTCAATCCATCTTATCCTTCTTTTGTTTATAGATTAGACAAAGCACTATATGGCCTCAAGCAAGCTCCAAGAGCTTTGTATGAGACCCTATCCACCTTCCTTCTAGAACACTCTTTTGTAAGAGGTAAGGTGATATCATATTTGTCTCGGCAGATCAAAAACTTTGCAAAAGGTTTGCTGACCTAATGTAGTCTATATTTGAGATGAGTGGCATGGGGGAACTATCCTACTTTCTTGGTCTTCAAGTAAAGCAAACTGCAGATGAAATTTTCAAATCCCAATCCAAGTATATCAGGGAACTGATCAAGAGGTTTGGGATGGAAAATGTCTCTGTCATGAAAATCCCAATGGCTACCAATACTGTTCTTAATAGAGATGAGAAGGGTAACTCTTTTGACAAGAAGTCTTACAGAGCAGCCATTGGCTCACACCTCTATCTGACAACTAGCAGACCAGATATCATGTTTGCTATATGCATATGTGTTATATTTCAAGTTGACCCTAAGAAATCCCACATGAGTTCTGTAAAAAAAATACTCAGATATCTAAAGGGTATACCTAAACTTGGCTTATGGTATCCTGCAGAATCTGGATTTGACTTTATAGGCTATTCTGTTGCAGACTATGTAGGATGCATGTTTGATAGAAAAAGCACCCCGGGAACCTGTCAATTTCTGGGTGCTAGACTGATCTCATGGTTTAGCAAGAAGCAAACCTCAGTCTCCACTTCTACAGCTGAAGCTGAGTATATAGTTGCAGGAAGCTGCTGCTTACAAATATTATGGATGCAAAATCAGTTGTTAGACTATAACTTTTCTCTTGACAATTCCACAATATTCTGTGATAGCTCTAGTGTTATTTCTATAGCTTCCAATCCTGTTCTCTACAGCAGAACTAAGTACGTAGAGATAAGGCACGACTTTCTCAGGGACAATGTAGAGAAGGGTAAGATCAATCATTACATTTCCATTAATATTCAAAGGGTTGACATCTTCACTAAGCCACTTGATGAAAGTAAGCACAAGTTCTTCATCAATGCACTGGGAATGCTTGATGGAGCTCTCTAGCACACCTTTATTATGTACTCAAACCAATTTTTCATAGAAAGGTATTGCTAGGAAAAACAGCAAAAAATTTAAGAAAAATATAACTATTTATTCAGAGCTGCGTAGAATACAAATCAACGCACAATCGATTTCTATTTGGTGTTAGCTTCGAGAGCTATCTGGGATAGTTCTATCAAATAGCACTCGATGCAGCGTCGAATACATATCGACACTTACGTCGACATTATAGTTGCTAATTATATTCGAAGCTATGCTGATTTCTACTTGGCGTTACGTCGACTTTGCAAAGCGTGCACAGACTGCTTCTAGAAGAGACATCGACATATTTTGGCGCACTGAATTCATCTCTTTTTGACGTTGCTTCGAATACAACCCTAAGTTGCGATGATTCATCTACTCAAAGCAACTAAGACATTCGACTTTATTGTGCTTTTCGAATTCTCTTCCTTTCGCTCTCCTCTATTTTCCTTTCTACTTCTCTCTTTCTTTTTCAGTGCAGGTACCCACATGTCATCAATGGCTTCTGCTCCAAATCAAAGAGACCTTGTCGAAGCAATTAATCTAGCTATAGAGAAATTGCTTTCTCAATTCAGTTCTCTCTATCTTGGTTTCTCGAAAGACTGCTATCAAAAGTTGTGTGCTCAACATAGGAGGTTACAAAATATCACTACTCAAATCAAAGCCATTGATAAAGAAGTAAGGTTGTCAGTACTGCCTACTGATGCCTTTATATCCTTTCTCAAAGATATAAAGCAGGGGAAGAATTGTGTCAGGAGGCCACCTCAAGATTCAGTATACACTACAGATCTCCCCTTATCGTTTGTCTCTAAAGGAGAGCATGCAATCACTTCCAAGCTTCTTCTGCAACCTGGATCACTCTCTCCTCCACAAATTCTGCCTTCAATCCAGGGGGAGACATCAAAATAGGGGGAGAGTTCCTCTAATGATAATGACTACCTCAAGAGTCTGCATGAGTCCAAAGAATGGACTGAGTTACCTCTCCCTAAAACACCTGACTTCAGACCCTACTCTAAAGGATCAACAACAACACCATCTTCAGTCAAGCCTGCTGATCAGGTCCCTAAATCTGCTCCATCCTCTCCACCACCAGCTCAGCTTCCTCCCGATCCTATTCCAGCACCCACTCTAATTGTCCCAGCACCAGCCTTCAGAGGAAGGCCCCCAATCAGAGGAAGGGGACATGGAAGGAACTACAGAGGAAGTGGAAGAGAGTTAAAAGGAAAGGGATATGGAAGAGATATATCAATTTGGGAGAGATATACAAAATAACAAAGAAAACAATTCAAGAAAGACAAGTCTTATTACAAAACTTATGAGAAGGTTAAAATCCATGAAAATAGAATGGAAGTATACACTGATCCAAACCTTGATAAAGCCCTAGATGAAATCAGAGAAAGAGATCAATATGAGTTTGAAGCATCCCAAAGAGAGTTAGAAGAAAAGAGAAGGTTGTTTATTGAAAGGCTAAAGAAGGGCAAGGATGCTGTAGAAAAGGAACAACTAAAGAAGGCAATCCAAATCCCAAGCACTCGCTTTGCTCCTACAGAGTATACTACAACATATCTTCAAGCAAAACTTCTTGAAAATAAAGGGAAACTTCACAAAGGAGGCCTTGGATGTGATCTGGACGAAGCAGAGCAGCCACCTCAAAAGAAAAAGAAGATTGTATTCAAGACTGTTCCAACTTCTGATAATCCACAATCAATACTCATTGTACCAGACCCTGATGCAAAAGAACTAGATCTGGAAGAAATCAACTTGATGAATGCTAAAGTCTTTGGTCTGGGATTCAAGCTTAAAGATGTCTATCCGAAAGCTTAAACTAATCTGGAGAAGCTCTTTAAGGGATATGAAAGAATTCAGAAGAATCTAGAGAAAACCACCCCAGCAAACTTGAAATATGTGGAAGGGAAATTCAAAAAGGTCTATGAGGCCTTATCTACTTTTCTTAAAAGAAAGTAGATCATTTCTTAGGTAACTAACTCTGATAAACATCTATTTATATTAATCAGAAGTTTTCAGTTTACAATATCACTATATGAGTTTGTACTATGCTTTTATTAAACTGTATGTTTGAAATCACCTACTTTATTTGTAAAATTTGTTAACATAAATAGGGGGAGATTGTTAGGAAAAATACCCTTGTGATTTATCTAATAAATTATCTTAAAGTGACATAATTTAGGAAGTGTTACCCATGTTGTATAGAGAGGGTAATCTGGTCATTAGATATCCTAGGATATTACACTCACACTAGATTGGCAAGGCCTGTCCAAAACAAGCATAAAATTCAGTTGAGTTAAACTTGCGTCAAATAGAAGTAACTCAGACTGAAGTTGAAGTATAGTTGAAGTCGATGCAACATCAAGAAGAACTTGACGCATAAGAAGAGTCTGTCAAAGCAATATCAAAGTTGACGCAACTTCGACTTAAATTCGACGCAGACGATAAAGCTTAAGGTCCAAGTCTAGAACTTGACGGATACGTCGATAAGTATTCGAAGCAACGTCGACATTTGAGTTCAGTCGAAGCTAAGAAGGAATTTGAAGCTGCTTCTATAAGAACTCAGAGGTGTGTCGAATAGAGTGGAAAAAGAAGTCGACGCAACGTCGAATACAGACAGGAATAGAAAGTTTTCTGCTGTCTTTTATGACGCTTTTCACAAGGTATCCAAGGCTATAGTCTGACTTCTAACAGCTCGTTTATTGCCAAGAATGGAATGAAGTACTCTAGAGAAACAAAGACATTTTTGGAAGTTATTCAAATCAGATGAACAGGTCGGGAAACGAAAATAGAAGGAAATATGTAATGTCCAATGGATATTCGTTCTAAGGACAGAACGGAAGAGGAGAGAAATCAAATATTATTTAATAAAGAATAAGTATACACAAGAAGGAAGAAAACAAAACCCATTATTATCATTCTGTCTTCTTCTTCTTCCTCAAGCTCTCTCGGACAGAAAACAAGAAGACCTCTGTACAGGAAAACAAGGCTGCTGCTTCTTCTTCACATCTTACAACAACAAGCAAACTAGAGTACAGAGATCACAAGCTCATAACCCTTACATTCTTCGGTATCATAAGCAAGGGTTTAATTTATACAGATCCTGAAGAACATCAAAAACTCACAGCTATAGAAGGATTCATACAGTAGAATCCAATTCTCTTCTTCTTCTTCTTTACTTCTGTTTCTATTCTGTAATTGAGAAAGTGTCCTAAGAATCCCTCTCTAAAGGATTCAGTTGGTTCTAAGAGTCTCCTTATCAAAAGACTCAGGGGTTCTGAGAGTCTCCTTGTCAAAAGACTCGGTGTGTAGTTCTACGAGTCTCCTCAGCAAAAGACTCTGAAAGTGCAATTGAATATCATTTGAAGGTGATTAATGTAATCTGCCTTGCTTTAATACCAATTGAAAGGAGAGTTTAGTTCTTAAGTTAAAAACTCTTTTTAAGTTTATTTAAAAATAATGACATATATAAATATGTGTAAAACAGAGTGAGTTATAAAACTAATTTATTATCACAGATTTTCATCACAGCACATAAAGAATTAAAAGCATAAACAAGCAAGCAACCAGAAGACACAAGGAGCTATAGTAGTTCCCCAATCAACCTGGGTACATCTACTCTTCTACCGCACTGGTAGGAATCCATTACAGGTTTTTGCTAAGGTGCCCTGTCACCGAGAGTTAACTTTTGAAGGGAGTTATAACCCTGTACAAGAGGGGAATAAAGAAAGCAAAAATATATATGTATTGTTCTTCTCTTTGCTGAGAAGACTCTGGTAAATCCTTGATGATGTTGAAGAGCTCCCCCTGTCTGATTGAGATTAGGTGACAGTTTGAGTAAGCTTCTTCTCTAGAATGTGGTAACCCTTTTTCTTCTTCTTCTGCAGTAGTGATCCTGAGCAAATGATCTTTTTTAAGTGTCTCAGGATGAAGATGATCTGCAGAGAAGAGTTAGCAAACAAGATTGATAATATGTTGTTCTATGTTCTGTATATTGTATCTGTGTGTTGTGTCTCTCTCTCTTTTTCTTTTTATTTTCTTTGTCTTTATATAATCTGGAGAACTCCTCTCTTATTTTTAATTCCTCTTTGGGAAAAGGAAAGAGATAAAGTCACTTTAATTATCTTGACTCCTCGAGAGGATAAACCGCCGTCTTTAAGCTTTTCTGCAACGGCTATTTCATTAATGTTCTGCAACGGCTATATCATAAATGTGAAGCAGTAACAATTCAAACAAAAGAAAGAAAACAATATATAAATAGAGACTATACAAAATTTTGCTTTATTAAATCTGATAACATATATAATTTTAGTCGAGCTGAGAAAGGAGAATTTATATAGCTGATAATATTTCGTCGAGCTCAACTTCAAGTTCATCGATCTGATCATTTAATTCGTCGACCTGAGCTTCTACTGAATATTCATTGAACGCAGACTTGAGATCATCGAACGCAGCTTTTCGTCGACCGCTGAGACGGGGTCTGTTCATCGACCGCTGAACCGCTGAGATGGATTCGTCGACCGCTGAGATAGCTGGATTTCGTCAAGCGCAGAATGAACATCTTTCGTCGACTGCATAGCGTCGTTCGTTGAACGCAGATAGCCTCTCGTCGAACGCAGAGAACATATATAATTTTTATCTGTCTCTTATTTTCTCATCCTATTAATTATATATATTTTCAGCCTTCTATCTTAATGGGATTTGATCTAAGTTATAAGATGTGTTATGATAGAAACTTAGACATTAAAGATGGATCCTGACTCAAATCAAAACTAAGGTTCCAACAGACTCTGTGCTGATTCTGAGAGTATCCTTATCAAAAGACTCAGGCACATATAGTGTAATCCTACCAAGGTGGTAGAAGAGTGGACTACCCACATTTTGGGGAACCACTATAAAAATCCTGTGTCTTCTGTATTTTCATTTCTGTGATGTCTCTTTACCTCTTACTTTTTCTGTTTTTTGTGATTATATCATTCTGTGTTGGTATTGCTGACTGCATAGTTATTAGAGAAGTTTTTATTGTGGTTGCATATTTATGGTAAAAGTTTTTAAAACTCTATTCACCCCCCCCCCCCTCTAGAGGAAACACAGAGGGCACACTGTGCACTTTCAATTGTAACACCCCAAAAACCCAAATTAAAAGAGCTCATGAGAAGCCTAAGAGACTTATAGAAGTCCTATGGAGTTTTGTGGTTGATTGGGTATACATTGGAGGTCATTTAGTGCCTTTAAGGTTGTACACAGCCTGGAACACAGGCGTGTCAATTGGCATGCACAAGTTGAGTTCAAGCCCTAGTTGATTCCAGAGAAGCCACGAGAATTGTCAATTTAATTAACACGATTATGTAGCGGGCGTGTATCCAAACACGGTTTGGGACCCAAGCATATGTCATTGGGCATGTGGATATCGATGAATGAGCGGGGTAATTTCCAAAGATGTCACACGACTTTTCAAATTAATTGACATGGCCGTATAGGTGACCGTGTATCCAGACACGGCTAAAGACACAAGCGTGTCCAAGGGCATGTAGATGCCCTAGAACCATCCCTTGTATGAAGTGTTCTACCCATGTGAGTGATGTGGCTTAAAAATGGTTGTGTACTGCCCATGTGCAGCTCCATATGTATAAGTAGGTCGACACGGCCTAGGACACGGGCATGCCCCAAGCCATATATGAGGTTCTGAACTAGTTTTAAGCTTGAATTCTAGGCCGTCCAATGGGTTGATTCGAGATCTGATGGATAGGGTTGTTTCCTGAGCCTATTAGGTCGAGAAAAGGGAGTTTTATTGATCATTTCCATGTGATCTTTCTCTCACCTAAGTTTGAGTAAGAAAGGAGCAAGGAGGAGATCCTGTCATTAGAGGTGCTTCGAATCTCCAAAACGATGAGCCGAGTACAGATTCGTGGAGAGGTCTCCATCATGGTCGATTCCATTCATCTCTTTCATCATTGCATGGTGCCAAAGAGAGATCCAAGAGTAACAATCCTTCTCTACGGTCTTAGGATGATGTATGTCCATTGCAATTTATTTTACTTGCATAGGAAGTCTCCTACGCTAATTATTGGAGGGTGTGACCTCCTTTGGTTCGCTAGAACACTAGGTTGATTGTCACTGTCCCCGACATGAAATGCATGTAAAACTCTAGAAATCATTGAAGATTTCAGCATTCTGTGTGAAGCCTACACGTGGCGTCGGCCCAGATCGGCGATACTTTAATTAAAGTTGCATTTGGTCTTGACCTAGTATGTGTGCCAGATGACTCCGTGAAATGCATCATATCATATGTGGGGTTTGGGTATTTGGTAATACCTAGTACTCATATTGAAAGCCTTAAGCTATCGGCCTCCTTTTTGTCCTTTAGAGTCTCTACATTGTAGAACCGACCATCGTAGTAGTCGTTAACCTCCGACCATGTGAATGAGGTGCATAAGCTAGTAAATGGGTTGTTAGAAACATTGTGACATTAGGGTATACTCGTGATGTTAATGCAAGATCGGTGCTTAGGTATTTATGTAGATGACCCTCATTTACCTCTTACATGTGGTTGGTGTAGGTTTCGTAGAGCGTAGCGGGCATTAAACCCAAAACTAAATAGCCAAAGAAAGTTGCATTCTATTATTACTTTCTTTTAGTTGTCGGCCTGTGAGCCAAGGTTTTATACTAGTACTATTATGACGCATTGATACTACTGTTTTGATGTAAGGTCATAAGGCTGACTTTGTTGAACAGTCCTTAGTAAATGTGTACTTTCATAGTTGGTTTTAATTAAGCTTCACCTAGTGTTTTCATTTCTCTGAGTAGTGTATTTTTGTGCCTTATATAATACCTAGCTTGTGTGTATGGTATGTTATGGGTCCCTAGATGGACCCATGTTATATTGTTTATACATGTAGGATGTTACATGAAGGAAGAGAATGCAACCAAGCCTTGGTTTTGTCCTGCAAAGAGAAGGGGAAGTGCCTCAACTAAATTGCATTATTGAGAACACCATGATAGCAAAATGTTTCACAAAGCTCAATAAAGTTATAAAGATGTATGTTAGGGTCTTTGAAAGGTGAGCCCAAAATATAGATTGAGTTTTGCACCATCTACATGATGCTTGACTTGATATCAAAATTGCTAATTGTAATAGTAGGCCATAGAATGGGGAAAGCACTCCCCACAGATGGAACCTAATAATCCATCATCATTCTTGGCTTAAGTTGTACACCCTCCTGACAAATCTCCACATGCTTCTCCGGGAAGTGATCACCCATATTTTTGGATTTTCGCCTCAAGTCGCGCAAAGTGCACTCAATTTCTAGATCAAAAGGGAGGAGATCCACACGATCCCCACCTTACATAAGCTATCAAAAGAAACAAGAAGATATGACAAACTCACAAATAGTTAAATATTAGGGAAGTAAATAGATCAAGAAACATACTTAACACATAAAAAAGAGTAGGCTATCCAAAATATTCTCATCCTATGAACTACAAAAACTACTGTGCTATCTGGCAATGACGCCTAAAATTTGGCCGCTTTTCTCACAGAAGAAAATCCTGAAGGAAACGCGATGAGGAGCATCGGTCGAAGTAATAGAGTGATATTGAAGATTAAGTATTGTATCCATGAGGTGCGCGGAGGGGGATTCCTATGAGGACAATATCGACAACTATTTAGACGAAACAATTAATCAGGTTTTTTATTATATTAAGACAAGAAATGAAAATCCTAACTACGAGCACATTTAATCATCTCTTATAAAAAATCACAAATCAAATTAATCAAAATATAAACCATAACCACAATGAAGAAATTTAGCAATGCATGATTAATACATCAACCAATCTAATGCACCAATAAATCCACTATGAAGTAAGAAAAAATCTCTCATTTCACACTAGCTTTTCGAATGAAAGATGAAAAATATAGAGGATTCTAGAGACTTTGCCTCGGGTACAGAGGAAAAATGTCAGGTCATTATCTGTGCCTCCTTACTATCCCTGGTTACATCCGAGTTCAAGGAAGTGTTGTCATTTACTTCCTAATGCTACATATTTTCTCTGGAGTTTAATTCCTTCGCATTTTCCATCTCCCATTCTAGGTTTGCGAGCAAAAATGATCAACGACCACTTTCTTAAAACCAAATGAAACTTAAAGATTTGGTAAGAATGGAAGATTCTAACTCAGCCCTTGGTTTTGGCTTAAATAAAATAATAGTTTTTAAGTCACGCATGGCCAGGCGCTTGATCGTGTGTGAAGATTGAAATAAGAGCCAGAAAATTAAAAGAAAAAGGCAGCTAAAAAGACTAATGGCACCCCAATGTGCACCCCCATGCATGACTGTGCATGGAGGGAGCGCACATTGCCTCACATGGTTTGGAATTTAAACAATTTTCCTCGAAAAAATGCACGATCATGTATTGCAAAAAACATGATCATGTGCCCATTACAGCTAACTGCATATCAACGTACACCTCACGCATGATCGTGCATGAAGGAGGTAGACGATGCACACCTGGTTTTTAATATTTTGGGATGGAGCTAAAGAAAGCACATGATAGTGCATTTTTGGACCGCACGATCATGTACATCATGAAAAATTGCATGCTTGTCAGTTGATCAATGGAAATGAATGCGAGCTGCCTGAGATCACAACTATAAGTTAAAAATCATAAAATATATTTTAGGCAGGAATGATTAAGAAGAAATTGGAGGAATTACAGGTGTGTTGGCCCGTGCTAAGCCTAGCAAAAGTTCCTAGACCATGTTCATAATATGGGATTTGTCTCCTTAAGGCTCTTAATTGAGGGAAAGTCGTACTTTTTTGGAACTTTGGAGAAACATATAATAAAGCAGTTAAATCATAAATGAGCTAAAAATCATGAATATGAATGCTAAAAAGGATGTCTAAAATACTATATGAAATTCACATATTAAGGTGTGAATTTCTTCTATGTTATTGATCAGAAGTAGTTATAGAAGAATTAAAAAGGCACGCCTCTTATATATTAGAATGAAAATCTATAAGATATATGTTATCTGTTCTCATACCTGAGAGGACAATAGTTCACGTGTTACTATTCACTATCCAACTCCTATTTCTTGTGATGACCACATTGTATCCTTTGTCACACATCTGATTGATGCTGATAAAGTTGTGTTTTAGCCTTTCCATATATGCCACCTTTGTGAATGTAATGGTTCCTGAAAAAAATTTATCAAAGCCCATAGTTTGTCCATAGATTAGGTCTACAAAGACAACTTTGAGACCTCCCTTTGGCTCAAAATTATCTAATAAAATTTTATCTCCAGTCATGTGCCTGAAGAAGCCACTGTCCAAATATTATTGTTGAGATTTAGTGGTTTTGGAGTTCACCAACAAAATAATCTAACCATTTGGTGGACCCAGTGTGACTTGGGTCTATTCTTCTCAAATGGTTGTCTAATCCAAACACTGGGATTCCTAAAATGAAGATGTTTTACAACATTGGATTATAACAACAATTCTTCATGAAACGACCAACCTTATTATAGAAAAAGCACTCAAAATGTTGTATCTGCTCTTCCTCTCAGTAGAAATAGACTGCAAAAGAGAAGCATGGATTGTCCCGTGATATCCAATATCTATCCTAGCAGGCACGCGTCGAATGATATTCGACATTTTCTTTATGGGAACGTGACATCAATTTGATGCATGATCTGATAGTCATCAAATTGCATTCGATGTATGTCGAATGTTATTCAAATTATGAGGAATATGAGTGTTCTTTCTTATTATAGGAGGTTTTCCCAAAATTCCTTTCTCATGATTGGATATTATAAATGAGGCATTGTTGTTGTTCCTTAGCCTATACCAAGAATCTCGCTTTCCCCTTGGATGTTGGAAGGCACATTCTTTTGAAATTCTCTAAGGGTGTTCTTGCCTTTCTACTTAACAAATGTTATAAGCTTTTTCCAAGAAGGTGATACATTAAGACCCACCTCAATGGTGGGATCAGCAACCAAACACAATCACTTGAATCTATTAGATAGATTCTTAGTGATTGATTTTAGAAATGATGTGATCTCATGTGCAGTTGTTAGACATTAGCATTGGAAGAGTTAACCATTTTCTCTTCACTCAATGTTCTCAACAATTAGATCATAATTTCCTTGTACGAGGATTTTAATTTTCCTCCCTGAAGTTAGTTGGTCCTGCAAATTCACATGAATACTAACTTTTAAGGATCCCCCTTAAACCCAGAGGGTCTTTATAGGAAAAGAGAGCATCCTGACAAAAGAGATTCTTCTCCGTAGAGGATCCACCCCTCTCACCTGATCCACAACCTATTTATTGAAACCCTCACCTTAAAAAAATAAGTGTGTGCATTTTGAAGTGTGGATGTGATATCTCACTTAATAAGAAATTGCTCAACCTAGTTTTAGTGTGTGATTAGCGATTCAATCCTTTGTTATATCCTTCCTAATCACATAATCCTCGTTACAACCTTCGAAAGACCTAGTTGATCTTTATTTTCTAATCTCAATTTTTGACTAAGTGGGAAGAATGTGACCAAATAAGAATTGGGATTTGTGTAAGAATTTCTACAACAAAGCAAATTTATATAATCCCCTCTGTGCGCAAAATGGTGAATTCAATATATCAAATTAAGTATAGAAAGAGATGGTGACTTGAAATATTAATTATTTCACAAATTCTACGACTACTATTATAATAAAATGTATGTTATGGTGAAGTGTGCACCATGGTAGTTCTTTCGTGTATGTAGTGGGGAGAGTCAAGAAACACTTTTCTAAAATTCCTTAAATTGATTGTACTCTTAAATATAGCTAGTTTTGCCTGGAACGACAAAAACTAACTGTGAGGGTATTTGATGAAGCCTAATTATATATGATTAATTAGTATTTTTGGCTTTAAATTGCATTAAACTCTTGTTTTATATGATGTTTTGTATTTCTAATGTTTATTTGAGTGTGCATGGCAAGTATACACGAATTTATGCAAATTGGGACAATTTTGGGAATAATTGGATAGAAATAACAATTGGATCAGCATCAATCACGACCAAGAGATGGCTTGAATTTTTGTCCTAACACGTGGATGATAGTTTGAAGCAAAAAGGAGCACTTTTTGAAAACACACGACCATGACACACACTCGTGTGCCGCAGGAGTGTGGCGGTTTTGGCAGTTTAAGGAAATTTGAAGCGCATAGGAATGAAGCGACACACCTTTTGATGCATATGGCCGAGATACACGCCCGAGTGCCATGGGTGTGTGAGTTCTAACTTTTGCCGAAAGATCCCCCTATATAAATCGAAGACTATGACGTGAAGAATTCTTGCTTGATTTGATCCAAAAATGAGGGAAAATCTAGATTAGAGAAGAGTTTTATGAAGAGAAGAGGAGAAGAAGGAAAATACATGAAGAATGGAGACCACTCTAGTAGGTTTCCTTATGTATTTTTATTCTTCCTCTCTCTCTCTCTCTTTATATGTATCTTGTGTGTGTGTGTGTGTGTGTGTGTGTGTGTGTGTGTGTGTGTGTGTGTGTGTGTGTGTGTGTGTGTGTGTGTGTGTGTGTGTGTGTGTGTGTGTGTGTGTGTGTGTGTGTGTGTGTGTGTGTGTGTGTGTGTGTGTGTGTGTGTGTGTGTGTGTGTGTGTGTGTGTGCGCGCGCGCGCGCTTATGTAATCATGTATTTTTAAAGGGTTTGAATAATATAAACTTTACTTTGTTTATGAAAATCTTAAATTAACTATTTACTACTCTACTTCCTACAATTTATTTGGGTTTATAATAGAATAAATCGGTAATTCTAGAATATCAAATTCATACAAGTTACTAGCAACTCAGGTCATATGATTTTGGGTATTTTTGCTATGTTGGATCATACACAAATAAAGAGTGTTGATTTCTCCTTGAAAGAATAAGGAACCATAATTCTCTGGTCTAAGGCATGTAAACCTAGCATTGGGGTTCGCAGAACCTTAAGACGATCTTTAGGGGAGCCCTACTCATAGTAAAAATCTCAGGTTAGCCTCCCTAAAATTAGAGCTATTATTACCCATATTGTTAAAATCGTCAACCGGTCTTTAGAAGAGTTCGGACCCATAAGGGGTTGTAGCCTACACCAACTTATCCCTTACTGGCACACCTGACTATTGGTTAAGAAAGATAAATAAACCCAAAGCTGCAGCGAGAAGGTCCCGCCACACACCCGGAATATCTTAGAGAGCTTCCCCTCCCAAACCAATACTGAACTGAGCACCTTTGGAGGGCACTAGGATCAAACCAAAACTAACCAGAGGAGGAGAAAGCCTAAAGATTGGATCTCCTCCAAAGGTGTCCTTAAGGGTCTATTTATAGTTTTTCTAGTCTGTTCTGCAAATAGCTTCATTCCGGCTTTTGATTTTATTAAACACACCCCAAACTGGTCTACTAGCAACCAAACTCTGCTATTCTGAGGGACTATTAGCAGTCCCTCGAGGGTATCTAGGAAATTTCACCTATAGATGCCCCTGGGTGAGTGGTCCGTGAAGGCACCACTCGCCAGATTTTCCACACACCGGATTCTCTAGATCCTACTGGGCGAGTGGTCCATGAAGGCACCACTCGTCAGATCCTTGGCCCTCTGGGTGAGTAGGGCCCCCCCTCACTCGCCTGACTTCTCGCGCATCTGCACGCCTAAGTGGGAGAGTGCTTAATGAGGATTCACTCGCCCCGAAGCTCGCTTGACTCTCCTGACTTGAGCGAATGCCCCCTAATACTTTGGGAGAATGCTGACCTGTCCCCTTGTTGACCCTTTTGACTGTCTGGGGCCTAGGGGACCCACTCGACGAATACGGGGTTGTACACATATGATGTTGGGACTAGAGTGGTGTGGAACCCTTGTGGTCAAGAGAAAGTGAGAGTACAAGAGACAAATCCTTATTTTAAACAAAGGAATATATATTACTATATTATGAAAACACTTACTTTTCACAGAATAAGACCATTATATGTATCTCTAAAGATTCTATACATACCGGATCTATCAATGCATCAAAATTATCTTATTCTAGGACTATCATATCATAAATTTGGACTTTATCTATTTAAAAGTTGAAATAATAATAGAATAAAGAGTAAAGTAAGGTATTTACAAAGGCCCTGTGGAATACAACCATGATATAAATGCATCAACAACTATATATGATAGGTGTGATTGCCTACAAATACATATTTTATTAAATAATATAAATCGTGACATGAATCATGTGTATCATCTCCCTCCCATTCTCACATCCTAGTTGGCCTCGTGAAACACTATGAAGGATGATATTGTGTAGGTGGTTGGAAGCTTTAATGGCCTAGTTCACTCACTCTGGTGGCCAAAACAAATAAGGGTTGACGAGATAAAGATCTATGGATGAGGTTAGTCTAAAAAACTTACAACATGTCCATTTAGGCATTTAGATCGATGGGAATACATGGGTGGTGGAGGGTTCATCAAAGTTCAGTGTTGGAAAAACCTCTTGATTTGGTATATCAGATTAATTAAGTGATATATAAATGCCATATGAATGTATATAAAGGAAAATTTATCAATATAATATAAAATAGGAAAGCTGGCAGAAATGAAGGCATGAAAATACAAAGGAAAAGATCGAAAGAAAGCTTTGTATGTCGAGAAGTAATCGATGAAAGTCGAAGATCTAATACAGCTTCGATTTATTTGAAGCATAAAAGAAGAAGTCGAAGTTCGGAGTATGAGAATTCAGCTTATGCCGATTTATGTAGAATTCAACATACGTCGAGAATTAATCAACATTTTGTGAAGATTATGTAGAATTCTTTTAGGACGACTATTAAGGAAGTAAAGCAGAATAAGGCCGTGATCACAATTCAAATCAAGCCATTGACGCCCCAATTAAAGAAGGTGATTACAATGAATCTAAGATGAATGTAAAATAATGAATCTGTTTGGGTCTCTATAGTAACAAAAGAATCAACCGAGAGCAAACAAGAATCGTGAACCTCTTCTCTTCTTTCATATTCTTTGATGGATTCATTCTTCTCTCTAAATCCAAGTCTCTCTCTCTCTATATATATATATATATCTTGATCTGAAGGGGTTGTTGTTGCTACTGCCACCCCTTATAACAGAAAAAAAGTTGATTTGAGTTATTTCTCTCTCTTCAAGAACATCTGATCAAAGAAGAATATGTATTCACACAGAGCTATCAATTCAAAAATCCATTTATATCTTGTCAACTAAAGGATCTCGTTACGGAAATGCCTACTACATCAACCAGTTCCAAAAGAGTAATAAGAATCTCTCTCCAAAGGATTCATTGGTTGTAACGATCTTTTTTTAACACAATGTTAAAAGAAAAAGTTACGATTATTAATAAACTTGAAGTTGATATTTATCATCCTAAAGTTGATAAAGTGTCTCAATAGAGATGCAAATTTAATAAAAATTGAAAACAAAAGATTCAAAAGAAGAGTTAGCAAAGGTAATATAATTTTTGGATAACCTTAATGGTAGGAGCCAATAACTCAAGTCTATTTCTGAAAACCTATCATTAAGGTGTAAGAACTTAGGCTTAGGTAATGAGAATACCATAGAAAAAGATTCAAATAAAATTTCAGCATGGAAGAATCATGTTGCCTTTGTTAGTGAAAAGGAGAAGGAACCAATTGATTATACAAATGTTCCTTGTACCTCACACAGAAACAAAGCAAATAAAAATAATTGAAACAAAAGAAAGCATAAAAGGATGCCCATGAATGTTCAGCAACAAAAAGGAATTATGGGTAAGCCTTCTATGATAAGAAGAAATGAACAAAACTTTCATGTGAATAAAATTTAACACACGTCAAATACTAATCGACGGACAATGAAATATGTGTTGAGTACAAATTATCATTTAATGGCCTATGCGTCAATTACTACTAAGTGCATGTATATTATAGAAAATTGTAATTCACTCGATAGAATGAATTATTATTCAAAATAATTCATTCCTATGAAAAGGAAAAGTGCATACAGTAGGTTTGAATGTTATTGTTGTCACAAAAATGGACACTTTATGAAGGATTGTTGGTACAATCAACCAACATTCTCAAAAGTTACTTCATTTTCTAATCATCCAAAGTATTAGTTAAAATCTTCTTGTTAGGAGAACCATGGACCTAAGTCATACTAGGTTGCCCCTAACAAATAAGTGTTGTGTAGGGTTACCACATCCCATCAGTGGTACCCGGACAGGGGATGCTCCAAACATATGACTAGAGATTAGAATTTTCTAGATGAGTATGAATCAAAAGATGGTCCCAAAGTAGTCTTTGGAGACTCTAATTGTGGTCAAACTGAAGTCTTTGGTGTGATTCATGCTGGTACTATAACCTTCACCAAGGTAGCTTATATTGAAGGTCTAAAGCATAATCTGATCAATATCAGTTAACTGTGTGAAAAAAACATTAAGGTAGTGTTCACACAAGAAATATATCAAATCATTAGCAATGGAATATGTATCATTACTTTATCTTAAATTAAAGAAGGTAATGTATACCTTGTTGATTTCTTTTCTAACAAAGCTGAAATATGTCTATTTAATTCTTCTATTTCAAAATCTAAATTATGGCATAGAAGTCTTACTCATTTAAATATCAAAACTATAGCTAAACTTTCTAAAATGAACTTAGTAAGAAGTTTACCTAGTTCAAGTTACGTAAAAGAGAAACCGTTTAGAGCTTGCCAACTGGAAAAACAAACAAATGTTAACTTTAAAATTAAACTTATTGATAGTTCACCAAGAATTATTTACATGATTCATATGGATCTATTCGGGCCAATTTCAATCAATAGTTTAGGAGTCGTAATTCATATTTATTGATCATTGTGGATGACTATTCAAGATTCACATAGGTGTTTTTTCTGAAAGATAAGTCTAATACCTTCAAAGCTCTCACAAACTTCATTAAACAAATCCAAAATGAACTGTATACTTCAGTTTTTCTAATCAAAAGTGATCATGACATTGAGTTAGAGTCTCATAGGATGAATGAGTGATAATTAGTTTATATACTCATCTTTTACTACCATTTTAATATGAATTTATATAATTTATATGAATTCTCATAAATAAATTATTTCTTTTCATATTTATGTACTAATTAAGTTTATTTTCTTATTTTGTAGGTTTACTGGATACTTTGAAAAAAATTGTAAATGCACGCCCTCGGTCACAGGCGTGACTGATGAATAGTAGAATACATTTATTTTAATATAGTTTTTAACATTGTTTTAGGTAATATTATACATATTTCATGTATAATATTAAATAAAATGGCTTTGTTTTATCTAATGTATATAAATATATTCCTATATGTAAAGAATAAGCTATTTAAGTATGAAACAAATTAGAAAAATATGTAAAAAATATCCCTTGTAAATATATTTATTTAATTATAAATTTTTGGAATAAATTATTTATTTAATGTACATATAATACTATGAATAAATAAAACCATAAAATAAAAATATATATATACCATTGAAAACAATGATATATATATATATATGTAATTATAAAATAAAGATATAAAGATGTATAAATAATATAGTCATATATATATATATTGTAAATGTAATATTATAAGTAGTGATATATATATATATATGTAAATAAAAAAATAAAAAATAATAATGATATATTTATATGTAAATATGATGTAAAAATATAATAATACAAATATATATGTATAATAAATAATAATAGTATATATAATAATATATATATAATAATAGTGTATATATATTAAATATAATCATATAAATAATTATGTAAATTAAAAGAAAATTTAATTAAAAAATAAAAATATATGTGCAATCATAATAAGTATAGTTATTGCTCTAAATAGGTTGAGGGAGACGCTTAGCTCACTAGTTCTGGTCTTGGCTTGCTGCGTTGCAGCCCCGGGTTCGAAACCTTGCGCTGGCGGATTTATTAGGATTAAATTTTGCCGCCAGTGCACTCCAGCTTCCCGTCGGTCGAGACCGCTTCCTGTTGACCGAGATTGCTTCCCGTCGATCGAGCCAGCTTCCCGTCGACTTCCAGAGCCAGTGTCCCGTCGACTTCCAGAGCCAATGTCCCGTCGACTTCTAGAGCCAGTGTCCCGCCGATTTCCAGAGCACCTTTCCATCGATTTCCAAAACCAACTGCCTTCCCGTCGATCAAATCTGCCATCCCGTCGATTGACCCAGTGTCCCGTTGATTGACCGGAAGCCTTCCAGACTTCCTTCCAGCTGCCATTCAATAGCCAGCTCTCAAGTCAAAATTGGCTTCTCCAGCTCTCAAGTTAAATGTTGTAATATTTTTTTATTTCTTGTAACCCCTTTATTATGGCAATAAATAAGTTTAGCTTTCATTTCGTGTAATTTCAATTCTGTCCAGCATTTTAATTCGTATCATAGTTTCAATTCTGCAATTTCTTTTCTGCACTGCAATTTTATTCTTAGCTTAGCTTCAATTCCCGTATTTTCCGCATTTTTTAAACAATTTATTTATTGCCGTAATTTTGGTTTTCGTTTTAATTCAAATTTATTCGTCTTCGTAACTTTCGCTCTTTTTTCTTTCTTGATACGGAATCGATGGAGCCGAATATTACGTTTCCGTTTATTTTCGCTTTAATCCGAATTTTGGTTACCTCTTTTTTCGCTTTGATTCGAATTTACTCGCCGTCATAATTTTCGTTCTTTTTCTTTCTTGACGCGGTAGAGATTAGAGAGGAATATTATGTTTTCGTTTATTTTTGTTTCGAAGCAATTTTTGTTCTCGTTATTTTCGTTCCCCCAATTTCCATCTTCGTTGTTTTCCGTTTCCGTTATTTTTCTTTTCGTCATTTTCTGTTTTTGTTAATGTTTATATTTTCATTTATTTCTATTTTTGTTTTTGTTTTATTAATAACTTATGCAATTTCCTTTAGTAGCGTAGTATTTTATTTTACTTCATTTATTTCCTGTCTATCCGTTTGGGTAGAACTTGCTCTGCATTTATTTCCCGTCTACCCATTTGGGTAGAACTTGTCATGCATTTATTTCCCATCTACCCGTTTGGGTAGAACTCACTCACGCATTTACTTCCCATTTGGGTAGAGATTGCATTTCTGTCTTTCATTTTCTATAATTTCAATTTCTGTCTTTCATTTTCTGTAATTTTAATTTCTTTAAATCATGTTTTTATCCGAAAAAACAATAGTCGTATTCTCAAAGTAGCAGTACTCGATGAGATTCGTGGAAAATACGACCTTGATAATTTTCTAAAAATTAGCTTATATTATACGTGATAAGGTATACTTGCCTTTTCGAATGATTAGTTAGGATAATAACGATACAAAGACTCACAAAAACTCTCCCTTTATATAAAAATTAATTAATTGAATTTGGCGCTGCCGCCGCGGCGTGATCGTCGATATTCTGAAAGAAGGAAAGGTCGTTACTTCTATTCATCGAAGTAGGATAAAGGTTAGTTCCACGAAGTAGGAGTACTCGCGAGACACCTCGAATGCGCCCGCCGAATTCTAATATCCGCACCCGGAAATGTTTTGCAAAATAAACTCTAAAATTTTAATCATCAAGTTTTTGGCGTCGTTGTAGGGGAGCTTCGTCGATATTTTGAAAAAAGAAAACGCTATTGATTTTATCCTTATCTTTTTCTTTTCCTTTAAAAAAACAAAAACTCCTAAAATTACAAAAATATTTCTATCCTATTTTGTACCTTTTTCATAGCAAAAAAATTTACAAAATCCAAAAAATATAATAACCCCTAAGAAATAAAAAATAAAATTATTTACCTTATTTTGTAAATAATCTTTTCATAATTTTTAAAAAACTTTAAAATCCAAAAAAAATTAAAAATCTTTAAAAAAATCACCTTATTTTTGTACATAATGATATAGTTTATTTAATTAAAAAAACACCAAAATATAATAAAAACTTACTTTGTAAATAAAAAAAAATTAGAAAAGAACAATAAGTCCTTTTTTAATCTAAAAAAGATTTAGGCAGCGTGGGTCGGGAGCTTCTCCCGATAATTCGAAAGAAGGAAAAACTATTACTTCTATCATCTCGATAGGTAGGATAATGGTTAGTTCCTCGAAGTAGAATTACTCGCGGGACTCCTCGAAAATGCCCGCTTAAATATAATCCATTACCTAGGCTTAAGTAAAAACTAAAAAACCAACAAAAAAAATAAAAAATTATCTTACCTTTCTCCTTTTTTCTTTTTTAATTTTCTTTAAAAAATCAAAAAATCAAAAAATTATAAAAACAACAAAATAAAAAATTTATATTGCAAATAAATAACTTAAAGAAAAAACCAACAAATTTATTTTATCTTGTATTTCTTTTCTCTTCTTCATCTTTTTACTTATTTAAAAAAAATCCAAAAAATTCTAAAAACAAAAAAATTAACAAAATAAATAACTAAAAAAAATAAAAATAAAAACTTTGATGAGTTGAATACTTTGTTTATTTTGTACATAATAATACAAATTATTTTATAAACTTAAAAAACTTAGAAAATCCAAAAAAAATCTAAAAACCCCAAAATAAAAAAAATCTCTTTCTTTTTCTTCCCCTTATTTGTACTTCCAACCAAAAATCAAAAACCAATATATATATAATGACAAATTAAAAACCATTAAAAATAGCAATAAAAAAAATAAACGACCCGAGGAAGCTCTTCCGCAATTTGATTTTCGCTTCCACATACTTAAAATTCAACATTGAGGACAATATTGGGTTTTAAGTATGAGGTATTTTCCCCATTTCTCTATTCTCAAAAACATCAAAAATCCAAAAAAAATTAAAACCCAAAACCCCAAAAATCTAGTTATTTTGTACATAATTATTTTTCAAAAATATAGAAAAATCCAAAAAAAATATTATATTTGCATTTTTATTTTTCTTATTATCTACTTCTTTCTTTTTTATATAGTATTAATGTGTATATTTATAACAAAATCAAAAAAGAAAAAAAAATCATAAGTAAAAACCAAAAAAATTTTGATGAAAACTTAACAAAAAAATTCCAAAAATAGAATAAAAGCCCTACTTAGCCTTTTGTTATTTTCAAAGCTTGGTTAAATTTATTTATAAGCGTTTTTATTATTTTTGATTTGCTACATCTTTTATTTTTATCATAGTTTGTAGATATAAATTTTTGGTGTTTTAGTTGTAAAGAACATTTTGTGATTTTAATTCAATTAGAGAACAAAGTTTTTAGCACTACTTCGAGTTAACCCTAAATTGCTTCTTTTTGTATTAAATTGGCAAACCATTTTTAGATTTAATTATTCTTACTTCAAACTTGTGAAACTTTAGGAATAGTCTAATCTACTGAAATTTGCTCTCAAAATCTTCTTAATTTATAAACTCTAGAAATTTCTACAAACCTTACCCCTTATCCCCATTCTTGGTATTTTATTCTAAAAAGATCTTATGTCAATGGGAATAAGATTTCATTATGTAAACATAGGCACCCAATTTTATTAAAAGATTATATGGCATGGGAATAAGATTTTCGTTCTCTAAACATATACATTGGGTTATTTTTGAAGATTGAAAAAAATTCATTTTGGGAGTAAGATTTCATTCCTTTACACAAATCCAAAAGAAAAATTGAGTGGGGTGAGAAGATAAAATTCATTACCCCCAATTCAAGAATCTCTTCTCTTACCAAGTTTCCCCCTACCACTTAGCCAATAAAATTAAAACCTAGATATAAATTAACAATTTTGGGAGAGCATAATTAGTAGGTTTTATTTATTATTAAAAATTTCTTCAAAAAGTTAAAGTTTTTATAATTCTATCTAATCAAGGTGCTAGTGAAAGCAATATTTATTCGCTATTTAGCTAACTTTAGAAGTCTTGCGGCTAAAACTTTTTCACTCTTTTTAAATCATCTTCATAATTTAGGATTTACCTCTTTAATTCTCCAAAGTTTATTTCAAGCTTACTTTTGATTAAATAAAATTTTAGTAAATTAGAAAGTTTATTAATGTCTTATAGGTATCCCTTACTTTTTCTCTGGAATAGCAAAAGCTTAAGTATGGGGCTATTTGATGAACAGGAGAATACATGTATTTTAATATAGTTTTTAACATTGTTTTAGGTAATATTATGCATATTTCATATGTAATATTAAATAAAATGGCTTGTTTGATCTAATGTATATAAATATATTACTATATGTAAAGAAGAAGCTATTTAAGTATGAAACAAATTAGAAAAATAAGTAAAAATATCCCTTGTAAATATATTTATTTAATTATAAATGTTTGGAATAAATTATTTATTTAATGTACATATAATACTATGAATAAATAAAACCATAAAATAAAGCTATATATATGCTATTGAAAACAATGTTATATATATATTTAATTATAAAATAAAGATATAAAGATGTATAAATAATATAGTCATATATATATATATGTAAATGTAATATTATAAGTAGTGATATATATATGTAAATAATAATAATAATATATTTATATGTAAATATGATGAAAAAATATAATAATACAAATATATATGTGTATAATAAATAATAATAGTATATATAATAATATATATATTAACAGTGTATATATATTAAATATAATCATATAAATAATTATGTAAATTAAAAGAAAATTTAATTTAAAAAAAAAATATCTGTACAACCATAATAAGTATAGTTATTGCTATAAATAGGTTAAAGGAGCCGCTTAGCTCACTAGTTCTGGTCTTGGCTTGTTGCGCTGCCGCCCCGGGTTCGAAACTTTGCGCTGGCAGAATTATTAGGATTAAATTTTCCCGCCAGCTCACTCCAGCTTCCCATCGGTCGAGACCGCTTCCCGTCGATCGAGACTCCTTCCCGTCGATCGAGTTAACTTCCCGTCGACTTCCAGAGCCAGTGTCCCGTCGACTTCCAGAGCTAGTGTCCCGTCGACTTCCAGAGCCAGTGTCCCACCGATTTCCAGAGCACCTTCCCGTCGATTTCCAGAACCAGCTGCCTTCCCGTCGATCAAATCTGCAATCCCGTCGATCGACCGAGTGTCCCGTCGATCGACGGGAAGCCTTCCAGACTTCCAGCCAGCTGCCAGTCAACAGCCAGCTCTCAAGTCAAAATTGGCTCCTCCAACCCATCACCTTCTAGAAGCAGCCAGCTGCTATCCAGCTATCCGCACCCCAGCTCTTCCAACCTCCAGCTTCCCCTTCAAAACCTCCAGCTGCCCCATCAAAATACCAGCTCCCCTTAAAAACCTCCAGCTGCTCCCTTTCTTGTTTTCTAAATGCAGCCCACTTTTCTCTATAAATAGAGGTTGCCCACATCTTAAATTCTCCCTCTTGGATTGCCCATTTTAGGGTGATCTTCCACACTTTTTCTCCACTCATTCTGTATTTTCTTTTTTAGTTTAGTGATGACTAGCTTTTAGTCATCGTTTTTAGGTTAGTTTAGTTCAAATTTCCCTAGTTTTAATTATAATTTCTTTGCATTCCATGTGTGTTAAGTTTTAAAGTTGTAATTTTATGTTTTTATGTTATTTTATGTTTGTTATGTTATAATTGTTTTATAATGTTGTTATGTGTATTATTTTATGTTTTAATGTTTGTTATAACTAATGTTGTTATGTTATGTTGTTACTTTATTTCTTATAAAACTAATTTGTTTTGTGTTTGTTGTAGGTTGGAGCAGCCCCTAGCTGTATTCATGCGGCCCGAGCCGCTTCATGTGCTGTACAAGTCCAAACCGAGCAGCCTACAAGTCCAGCCAAAGCAGCCCAATGACATATTACTGAAGTTGTCGCATTGATCGTGCTCGAGAATTCAAGCTACACCAGCCCATGCATGTTGCTCGCCATCTTCGCCAACTCCGCAAGCTCATGCCGCGCCGCACAAGTCCAAGCTGCACAACGCCATCGCCGCCACCTTTGCATTTCGCCGCCAACGCTAACTTTCTCATGAATAATGTTGTGAGTTGCCGCCACGCCATCTTCACCAACCCATGCATCATGGCCGCGCGCCTCGTCAAAGCTACACTCGCCGCGATGCCATAGTCGTCATTTACCCATACATGGCTATTCCACCACCTTTCCCATACTCCTCCACTTGCATGAAATCATTCTATATATATTCTCATTTAATGCCACCTCATCATGCACAATATATTTACAATATATGTGCCCCCCTTTATTATTGTATTAATATTTTTATGCATATGACAGCCACCTCTGAATTCATACATGCAGCCACTTCATGCCTCCTTTTCCATACACACCATAACCAACGTGAACTTCCATTTAATATTCATTCTCCTAATCCCATGCAATGCAATTACCATCACCCACTTCTATATTCATTAAATCCCATCCATCTCTCCTATTTTAATGACGCCACTTACTCTTCCATATTATTACAGCCAAATATTCCCCCCATTCACGTGAACTCTTCACATTCCCACCTATTCATATATTACTCCTTAAAATACCGCCACCTTTGCAAGGCTTAATGCATTTAGCCTCCTCTCTCTCCTCCCATTTAACACCATTCATGCACCTCCTCCTCCATGCATTGAACTTTCTCCTCCTCTCTCCCCCTCATCAATACCATGCATGCACCTATCCATTCATGCATCTTTTCACCCCATATGTCCCTTCATCTCCTCTTCTTTCTAGATCCTTCTCCCTCTCCTATAAAAGGAACCCCTATCTCAAGCATGAAGGAGGTTAGAAGTTAGAGAGGAAGTATAGTGTTAGTGGTAATCTTGTTTTTCCTTGTTGTAATTTCTCTTCCTAGTTGTAATTTCTTTCCATTGTTGTAATCTTCTTTTAGTAGTAATCTTGTGATCTTTCTATCGTTGTAGTTCTCTTTTTTTTTATAATCAATGAAAATATTCTCTCTTTATTTCGTTGTTGTTTTCTTTTTAAATAATGCGTAGCTAATTTTATTGGTGTTCGATCGCGATGATCTTTGCAATGGAATAACGTTCCGTTCATTTTATGTTTGCATTTGTATTTTTATTTTTGATCCAACCTTGAATTATTTCGTATCGACTCCGTATTTCATGTATAGGGTAGTAGATTCCGATCTCATATTTGAGTAGCCGAGAGGCTCGTGAATGTGAAAGATCACTCAAGGAAGGAAGGAGTTGCACGCACCCCTAGAGATAGGATGACGTAAATCCTCCGGATTGGAGTCAAATCCAATAGCGCGGTTCACTTCGATAATGCGACTTTAGGCCTTTTGATTTGTAAAGAGATTTCGGTCAAAACGTCTAGAAGTTAGGAGATTTATTGCTCTAGCGAGAATATTTCTTAGTTTCGGATCCGCCACGGTCTTTATAAAATTGCAAATGTCAAACTAATTTATTCCGTTATTTTATTTCAAAGTGAATCGTCGATCGAGCACTCTTTTGCAATAGTTTTATTTCTCTTTTAATTAAGTTAGTTTATTTTTATTTTCAAAATCCATCAACCATTCGGTAGGATAATAGAATCGTTGTGAGTAATAGTACTTGCCTGCCCCGAGTTTAAATACGACCTTGATATATTTCATATCCTATGCTATATTTCGATAGGTACACTTGCCTTAATCGAATATAGATTGGAGAACACGAATTTCTCTATCATTTAGTTTTTTTAGTTTTGTTTATGTTTTTTTTTATGTAATTAATTAAGTGTTGTAATTTCTTTTTGTAATTTTTTTTTGTAATTTCCTTTTAAGTGTTGTATTGTTTTTTCTTGTTTTCTCTCTCTTGTAACCCCTTATTATGGCAATAAAAAACTTAGTATTAATTTCGTGCAAATTTCAATTCTGCAATTTCATTTATACACTACAATTTCAAATCATAGCCTAGCTTTATTTTCTGCAATTTTATTTTGTCATGCAATTTTAATTCCTAGCTTAGCTTCAATTCCTGCATTTTCCGCATTTTTCTTGCTTTCGTAAGCAATTTATTGCCGTAATTTTGGTTTTTGTTTTAATTCTAATTTATTCGTCTTCGTAACTTTTGCTCTTTTTCTTCCTTGAAATGGAATCGATGGAGCCGAATATTACGTTTCCGTTTATTTTTGCTTTAATTCAAATTTTGGTTACCTCTTTTTTCGCTTTCATTCGAATTTACTTGCCATCATAATTTTTGTTCTTTTTCTTCCTTGACGCGGTAGAGATTAGAGCGGAATATTATGTTTTTGTTTATTTTCATTTCGAGGCAAATTTCGTTCTCATTATGTTTCGTTCCTGCAATTTTTGCCTTCGTTGTTTACCGTTTTCGTTATTTTCGTTAAAGTTTATGTTTCCGTTTATTTCTATTTTTGTTTTTGTTTATTAATAGCTTATGCAATTTCCTTTCGTAGCGTAGCATTTTATTTTACGGCATTTATTTCTCGTCTACCCGTTTGGGTAGAATTTGCTCCGCATTTATTTCCAGTCTACCCATTTGGGTAGAACTTGTCATGCATTTATTTCCCGTCTACCCGTTGGGGTAGAACTCGCTCATGTATTTACTTCCCATCTACCCGTTCGGGTAGAGATTGCATTTCTGTCTTTCATTTTCTATAATTTCAATTTCTATCTTTCATTTTCTGTAATTTTAATTTCTTTAAATCACGTTTTTATCCGCTAAAACAATAGTCGTATTATCAAAGTAGCAGTACTCGACGAGATCCGTGGAAATATACGACCTTGATAATTTTCTAAAAATTAGCATATACTATACGCGATAAGGTATACTTGCCTTTTCGAATGATTAGTTAGGATAATAACGATACAAATGTTGAAACCGTCAGCCGGTCTCTGAGTTCGGACCCACGGGAGGGTGTAGCCTGTGCTTACTTCTCCCTCACTAAACTCTCTTGACTGTGGATGGAAAACCTTGAACAGACCCAAGGCTGTAGCGAGGAGGTCCCACCACACACCCGAAAGATCTTAGGGAGCTTCCCCTCCTAATCCAATGCTCAGTCGGGCACCTTGGAGGGCACTAGTAGCCAACTCTGAAACTAGCCTGGAGGAGAGAGCTCAAAAAGATCCGTCTCCACCAAGGTGCCCTTAAGGGTCTATTTATAAATTCTCTAGGATGGTCTGCAAATAGCATGAATCCGCCTTTTGGTTTTACTAATCGCACCCCAAGTTGCTCTGCTAACAGCCTAACTCCACTGTTATGAAGGGCTGTTGGCAGCCCACAAGGGGTATCTAGGTAATTTTCCCCTCTACACCTTTTGGGCGAGTGGTCCGTGAAGGCACCACTCAACAGGCTTCTCGCATACTCGATCCTGCCGAGCGAGTGGTCCGTGGAGGCACCACTCGCCTAACAGACTGTCCTGCTCGGCAAGTGGGATTCCGCCCTTACTCGCCTGGTCCTCCGCGCACTCACTCCACTAAACGGTCGAGTGTCTTACGAATGAGACTCGCACTCGCCTAGAAGCTCTCCTGCCTCTTCTGGCCTGGGCGAGTGCTCTGCTTGACACAGATCTAACCTCTTGACCCCCTTTGGACCTGGGGACCCACTCGGCGAATACGGTGTTGTACACAATCTCTGCTCTTTGCGAGCGAGTCTTACGCTCTGAAAGAAAAGTCCAACCCCCAATATTCGGCGAGTGCCTTGCTGACCTGGAGGGAATCATTCTGGTGGGGCCCTACACTTTGCTATAAATACAACCCCAGTTATTGCCTTTGGAGCGCCTATTCTCCAATCACTGTTCCTCCTTTTCCATCTCGGAGCTCTCGCTATGACGTTCATGAGGCCAACACCGAGACCGCTTTTGCAGGGTATGATAGATCATCTCACCACTGCACAGGGGGAGACCGCTCCCAGGACCATCCGGTATGCCCCCTGGCTCTCGTCAAAGAGGCATCCTTCCAAGCCCTACCGGCTGAAGAAGGCCAAGGTGGTTCGGCGAGACCTATCAGTGAGGGAGTCCGCGTCGGAGACTCCCCCTCTTTCCAATATCCCTCCAGTCAATACTGCTGAGGTAATGTAACCTACCTCGCCTTTAAGGATGACCTTGATGACGCGATATCTTAGCCACTTTAACCGCTCGCAGAACCTGCAGGCGACTGAAGGTGCCCCTGAGACCAAACAGGCGAACGCCAATCTCCTCCTCCTGCTCTCGGGGGCGTTCCACCGGCCCAGGAGCCCGTCCTGCTAGCCATTCCTGGTGAAATCCTGCCTGCGCCCGGTAAGTGATGAGTCCTGATCATATACACATTTATGGACTCATCCGGGCCGTTATTTAGTCATTTCACTGCACTTTAGCCTTGTTTTAGTTTATATTTGATAATCCATGCTAGGTGCACATCTTGGCCCACTTTGGTGTGATTTTCGTGCTTATTGTCATTATTAGTATTCATGTGCTGTTAAGTGCCACTTTCAGTGGCTAGATTTGTGATCGTGCCTGGAATAGGAGTCGTGCAAGTGTTCCCGGTGCAATTCTGCACAGGAACACTGCGCACGATCACCGGTTCTACTGCGCACGACCACTGGTCGTGCGCCACTGATCGTGTGCACTTAACCATTTTTACGAGTTCTGTTTGGTGTAGTGCGCACGACCACCAACGCCAGTGCGCACGACCACCGGTCGTGCGCCTCTGCTCGTGCGCACTCATCATTAAAATTCTGAGTTCTGTTTGCTGTATTGCGCACGACCATCAACGCTAGTGCGCACGACCACCGGTCGTGCGCCACTGGTCGTGCGAACATTGTATTTTATAATTTCTGTCTTTGCAGGTTACGTCCAGGCAGAGCGCACGATCACCGAATGCTAGTGCGCACGACCACTGGTCGTGCGCCAATGACCGTGCGCACTGTTCAATTCCAGCGCCTATAAATAGCCCTACTCGCGAATTAGGTCAGAACTCTCGCCGTTTCTCCGCCCGACTCCGCCGTTTTCGCCATTTTCAGAGGGCTTTCACACCCTAGGCCTCCTCCATCATCCAAGGGCTTAAAGGAAGGGATTCTACACCCATCTTCATCACCAAGCAAGGAGTTCTTCGCATTTGACGTGGCCGGGTGGTAAATCGCTGGAGAAGACGGGTCCATTGGGAGGTGTGACAGCCCTCCTCTACCCCGGACGCAGTTGGGACCGAGCTAGGACGCGGATTGACAACCCGGTGCTTCCTACCGTGAATCTACAACGAGACTCCGGATTCGGTCGTATCTCTTGCCTCTTTCTTCTTCCTTATGTTGATGAAATGTTTGTAATCTCTTTATTTAGATGATGAGCACTATGAATCTTATTTATTAATGTTTATTTCATGTTTATGGAATCATGTTATTCATATGTGTGAATGAGGAGCGCCCCCATCCATTTCCCTTTCCGTCATCGTGTCCGGTGCCGCACTAGCAATTGCTAGTGGCGTGCTTGTTGAAGAGGTGCTTGCGTCCCTCATTCCGCTAGCCTACTCGCCCATCCGCGTACCGAAGCGTGGCATCGCGGCCCGTATTCCACTCGCCTAACGAAGCAGCGCGCTCAAGGCCTGCATAGTTTCCATCCCGCCAAGCGAAGCTTTGCATAGCGGCATTGCATAGGAGTAGTGGTAATATTTATTTTAAGTATTCACAAACCCCCAAAGCCCTTTCATTCGCATTCCGCCTTTCGCAGGACTTCAATCTCAAGTCCTTCCTCGATAATAAACTCCACCTTACTGTGTTCCTTGAGAGATTCGATACTCGGGGATTACTCCTCGCTTTATATTACTTGAACGATCGGTACACTGCCGTTTCGTGCCGCAGTCGAGCTACCGCCTATAGCGGTGTGTGAGATTTGCGCCATCAAGTTTTTGGCGCCGTTGCCGGGGAACACAGTCGTGTGAGTTTTCTGGAGAGGGAGAATCTGAGAGAGAAGCCCTTCCATTTGTAAATTGCATTTCTTTGTTTTTATTTCTTCGTATTCTATTTTCTTGTTCTATTTTAGGTTGCTTTAGTAATCTTTGTTAGGTGTAGTATTGTGCACAATAGCTTTTTTTTTTTTGAATCGTTTTATCTTCACACTATGTGGGCACATTTCAATTTCCGTTGCCGTTGGTGTGGAGCTACCTCCCACTCTAGTGATGAATGCCCTACGGAGAATAGTAGGCATAATTCTTCTCGCCCAGCATATAGAGCATCGACTCCGTCTGATACTCCATATGGTGTGCGTAAGTCTTATGGCTACTCTGCTGAGCCATTACCGCCTTACTTCTTTTTGGCTCCAGCCCCCGCTGTGCCAAAGAAGCCCGCTAGGCAGTGCCAGTTTTGTCGGAGCACAGATCATGCCCTGAAGGATTGTGCTGCTTTTCGTCGCCAATTGGATGAGGATGACGAGCCGGATATCCGGATCGTCCCAACTCCTAACTTTGGTAGCACACCTTCGACATCCGGCTATGTGTCTTTGTCACCTTCACATTTTGAAGGGTATGGCATGGATACGGTCACCGGATGTGCGGCTGATCTATGCGCCGACATTACTGAGCCCATTCTCCATGTGCCTCCACCACTTCTTGTGGATTCGATTCTTTGTGAGGAATCGGTGCTCGACTTTTATCCGAGCACTATTCCTCCCCCTGTTGTGCATACTATACTCGTCTCCGACGACATTGTCGAGGATGTGTCACAGGAGGAGGCGGTTGATCTTAGTGTTGTGCCTACTCCTATGGAGGAGGACAACCTTCTAGGTGAAGAGAAGTTTTCCTCAGCACCGGTGGAGGGAGTCCAAATCCTAAGCTTGGCCACCGTTGATCCCGCTGAATCCTGTAGCATTGATGACAATGCTAACATTATTTTACTTCCCCAACCTGATGGGAGTGAGACCGGGACCACTCTCCCGATTGATGTTTATTTATGTTCTTCGCCTCCTTTATTTCTCGACCCCCCTTCTTCATTCGAGCCTGTGCAGGTTGAGTCTTTACAGGTTCCCCAGGAGGACTTGGAGCTTCTTGCCCGAGTCAATGATGATTGCATCCTTACATGCGAGGAGGTTGACCCCTCCTCCATTAAGGAAGCCTCATTCGTTGCCTTCTCCTCCTGCGGACCTGCTGTGGACGATACCTTGCTGGGCAAGGATAGTTTTGGTGAGATGAGTGAGGACCAGGCCTCCTCCTCTTCTTACTTTCTTTTCCCTCTACCTGTGTTTTGCAGGTATTATTATTTAGGTAGAGGGGTGACTGCTCTGTCTCCGTATCGGTACCCGCTACCGATGCGCATATTAGAACAGTTACCTGTGCACTTTTCTTTCCATAGGCCCATTAGCTAGAACCTTCATGTTTTTAAATAAGTCGTGCTGGGATGACAATAACCCCAGTAGTTATCTTACTTTTCCTGCATTTTTTATTTCTTTTAATCATGTTTAGTTAGCTGTAGTTTATTTTAGTTTGTCTTTTTCTTTTGTTTTTGCGGAGCTGACCCCTGCAGGTATCTTCTCTGGATGGCGGATGCTGCAGCTTAGTCTTGGTTTACACGCCAATCTTCTGGTGTGCTCATTTCTGAGCACTGGGTACTCTCTTTCCCTAGCTCTTCCTGATTTTCATGTCATATATTCTGTGGATTGTTTAGTTTAAGTCTGGGGGAAAGTAGATTTGTTTACCCGCTCACATACACTATTGCACTGCATACTAGAAGATTTCTTGTAAAAATGTTTTGTTTATTTTCATTGCACACCACAGCACCGACATGAGCGCGTGCTTATCTATTTGTTTAGTTCCGAATAAACTATCTTGGTTAGGAATGTGAATTTGGATGTTAGCTTAGGAATTACTATTCGGAGTGCGATGTTGACTCGAGCAGTGTTCTAGTCGCATCCGCATGCTACAATAGAATTTGAGTAAAATTAGATTATTTCTATGCATTTAATTTATGATTAGTATTTGTGCGTAGTTTTAGATTTATTCTACTCAAGTGGTGAATGTGAATGAAATTGGTGATAGCCCGGTGTTGTGTGTATACGAGCGCTAGTTGTGTGTTGCCCGAGTCGGGAGGAAGGTTTACCTTTCTCGTGGGCTAAGAACTTGCCCCAAGCGACTCTTGAAGCATGGGTACGGGCGATTCGTTGAGATAAATGTGATATAGGCCACCTTTTGGCTAGTTTGAGCCTTTGCTTTCCATATCCTATTCGCTCACCTTTGCTACCCAACACTTGTGCCTACCACTCCCTTTGTTCAGCTCCTCCTCCATTCACCAAGGCCTAAAGCTTATCCCACTGTCGCAGCCAAGTATATGTTATATGCACTCATGTTCCAGATTTGGTGTGATGTTTGGAATCGTTGTGTTGTGAAGGAGAAATAAACTCTATTTGCTGATTTTGAACCAACTGGAGGATAAGAGAAAGAGAGAAAAATATGATATTGAAATAAAAATCTAAAAAAAAAAAAGTGTATTGAAAAGTCATCCTCCCGAGCGTATTAGAAAATTTGTTGGTATTTGTGGAGTAGGCCGTGTGCACACCTAGTTTTCATAATAAGTCTGGGGGTGTGGCACACGAGCTTTGTTTTTGGTTTTGCTTGGTGCAGCGTCCCGTTGACTCATGTTGGTTGCGTAGCCTTCGTTTTGACCCTTGATTATCATACCGCAACCTAAGCCCCATCTTAATCCTAGAAGTCCTATTGATTTATCTCGCGAGTTTGCTAGCGCCGTGGAGAGAGTGTGACCGGGCAAGCGTATGGTTCCCGACGTTGATGGATTTCAGCGGAGTTATTCCTGAACCCCGATCTTGTGGAACACCCTCCTTAGTGGCTTATTACTTTCACACCGGGCATGATCGTCAAATTCTTCACAATTCACCAACTGAGTATTGATAAATCTTTATTTACGCTCTAGTACTTTCGTAAATTAGTTAGCATAGTTAGAATCTCTTTTTACAAAATCTCTATTTGCATGCTTTTGTTACTTCGCATTGTACTCCCTTGCGTAATTTTCTTTGCTAACTACCATTTTCACACTCCACCGGATTCGTTTGCTCGGGACGCGCAAACAGTTAAGTCTGGGGGTGTGATGAGTCCTGATCATATACACATTTATGGACTCATCCGGGCCGTTATTTAGTCATTTCACTGCACTTTAGCCTTGTTTTAGTTTATATTTGATAATCCATGCTAGGTGCACATCTTGGCCCACTTTGGTGTGATTTTCGTGCTTATTGTCATTATTAGTATTCATGTGCTGTTAAGTGCCACTTTCAGTGGCTAGATTTGTGATCGTGCCTGGAATAGGAGTCGTGCAAGTGTTCCCGGTGCAATTCTGCACAGGAACACTGCGCACGATCACCGGTTCTACTGCGCACGACCACTGGTCGTGCGCCACTGATCGTGTGCACTTAACCATTTTTACGAGTTCTGTTTGGTGTAGTGCGCACGACCACCAACGCCAGTGCGCACGACCACCGGTCGTGCGCCTCTGCTCGTGCGCACTCATCATTAAAATTCTGAGTTCTGTTTGCTGTATTGCGCACGACCATCAACGCTAGTGCGCACGACCACCGGTCGTGCGCCACTGGTCGTGCGAACATTGTATTTTATAATTTCTGTCTTTGCAGGTTACGTCCAGGCAGAGCGCACGATCACCGAATGCTAGTGCGCACGACCACTGGTCGTGCGCCAATGACCGTGCGCACTGTTCAATTCCAGCGCCTATAAATAGCCCTACTCGCGAATTAGGTCAGAACTCTCGCCGTTTCTCCGCCCGACTCCGCCGTTTTCGCCATTTTCAGAGGGCTTTCACACCCTAGGCCTCCTCCATCATCCAAGGGCTTAAAGGAAGGGATTCTACACCCATCTTCATCACCAAGCAAGGAGTTCTTCGCATTTGACGTGGCCGGGTGGTAAATCGCTGGAGAAGACGGGTCCATTGGGAGGTGTGACAGCCCTCCTCTACCCCGGACGCAGTTGGGACCGAGCTAGGACGCGGATTGACAACCCGGTGCTTCCTACCGTGAATCTACAACGAGACTCCGGATTCGGTCGTATCTCTTGCCTCTTTCTTCTTCCTTATGTTGATGAAATGTTTGTAATCTCTTTATTTAGATGATGAGCACTATGAATCTTATTTATTAATGTTTATTTCATGTTTATGGAATCATGTTATTCATATGTGTGAATGAGGAGCGCCCCCATCCATTTCCCTTTCCGTCATCGTGTCCGGTGCCGCACTAGCAATTGCTAGTGGCGTGCTTGTTGAAGAGGTGCTTGCGACCCTCATTCCGCTAGCCTACTCGCCCATCCGCGTACCGAAGCGTGGCATCGCGGCCCGTATTCCACTCGCCTAACGAAGCAGCGCGCTCAAGGCCTGCATAGTTTCCATCCCGCCAAGCGAAGCTTTGCATAGCGGCATTGCATAGGAGTAGTGGTAATATTTATTTTAAGTATTCACAAACCCCCAAAGCCCTTTCATTCGCATTCCGCCTTTCGCAGGACTTCAATCTCAAGTCCTTCCTCGATAATAAACTCCACCTTACTGTGTTCCTTGAGAGATTCGATACTCGGGGATTACTCCTCGCTTTATATTACTTGAACGATCGGTACACTGCCGTTTCGTGCCGCAGTCGAGCTACCGCCTATAGCGGTGTGTGAGATTTGCGCCATCAGTAAGCTCTTCATTGCCTTCTCTCCTGCCTTTTACCTTTCACTCTTTTTCTGACCCTTGGTCTCTGTAGCTCTCACCTTTGGGACCACGGGGTTACTCCCTTCCTCGCGCAGCTCTCCTGCACCCGAGACCACCATCAACTCCCCTGCTCCAGAGCGAAAACGTTCAGCAGATAAGGGTCCCGAGAACAACTCTACCGCCGTGGATTTGGCCACCACCTCGGGTGTCGCAGACCAGGTTCATCGCCCCGGGAAGGGGAAATCTCTCCACCCCCTACCAACCATCGCAGGGCAGGCTGGCACCTCTCGTCGGTCCCCCGTTGAAGAATATGTACCTGGTGAGTTCCCCTTTTCCCTCAAACTAAAGGTTTTGCTAGAGAGAAGTCTAACTTTCGCTCTCGCGGGCTATCGTCGAATCCCGCCAGGGGATCCTCAAGAGGAGGGGTTGATCTCGCCACCTCCCTCTCCCTACGACGTCTTGGATTTTCTTGGTGATCATGAAGATGTCAGGACCCTAAAGGAGCGGATGACGGAGCTTTTCTGCAAGCTGATCTGGATGCAGCGGGATCTGGCCAATCAGACGGAAGAGCACCGGGCGGCCTTTGAGCGCCGAATAAGCATCCTCGAGCGAGACTACACGCATCTCATTGGGGAGTGTCTTACGAATGAGACTCGCACTCGCCTGGAAGCTCTCCTGCCTCTTCTGGCTTGGGCGAGTGCTCTGTTTGACACGGATCTAGCCTCTTGACCGCCTTTGGAACTGGGGACCCACTCGGCGAATATGGGGTTGTACACAATCCCTGCTCTTTGCGAGCGAGTCCTACGCTCGGAAAGAAAAGTCCAACCCCCAATATTCGGTGAGTGCCTTGCTGACCTGGAGGGAATCATTCCGGTGGGTCCCTCCACTTTGTTATAAATACAACCCCAGTTCTTGCCTTCGGAGCGCCTATTCTCCAATCACTGTTCCTCTTTTTCCATCTCGGAGCTCTCGCTATGACGTTCATGAGGCCGACACCGAGACCGCTTTCGCAGGGTATGATAGATCGTCTCGCCGCTGCACAGGGGGAGACCGCTCCCAGGACCACCCGGTACGCCCCCTGGCTCTCATCAACGAGGCATCCTTCCAAGCCCTACCGGCTAAAGAAGGCCAAGGTGGTTCGGCGAGACCTATCAGCGAGGGAGTCCACGTCGGAGACTCCCCCTCTTTCCAACATCCCTCCAATCAATACTGCTGAGGTAATGTAACCTACCTCGCCTTTAAGGCTGACCTTGATGACGTGATATCTTAGCCACTTTAACTGCTCGCAGAACCTGCAGGAGACTGAAGGTGCCCCTGAGACCAAACAGGCAAACGCCAATCTTCCTCCACCTGATCTCAGGGGCATTCCACCGGCCCAGGAGCCCATCCTGCTAGCCATTCCTGGCGAAATCCTGCCTGCGCCCGGTAAGCTCTTCATTGCCTTCGCGCCTGCCTTTTACCTTTCGCTCTTTTTCTGACCCTTGGTCTCTGTAGCTCTCACCTTTGGGACCACAGGGTTACTCCCTTCCTCGCACAGCTCTCCTGCACCCGAGACCACCGTCAACTCCCCCGCTCCAGAGTGAGAATGTTCAGCGGATAAGGGTCCCGAGAACAACTCTACCGCCGTGGATTTGGCCACCACCTCGGGTGTCGCAGACCAGGTTCATCGCCCAGGAAGGGGAAATCGCTCGACCCCTGCCAACCATTCGCAGGGCAGGCTGGCACCTCTCGTCGGTCCCCCGTTGAAGAATATGTACCTGGTGAGTTCCCCTTTTTCCCTCAAAGTAAAGGTTTTGCCAGAGAGAAGTCTAACTTTCGCTCTCTCGAGCTATCGTCGAATCCCGCCAGGGGATCCTCAAGAGGAGGGTTTGATCTCGCCACCTCCCTCTCCCTACGACATCTCGGATTTTCTTGGTGATCATGAAGATGTTAGGACCCTGAAGGAGCGGATGACGGAGCTTTTCTGCAAGCTGATCTGGATGCAGCGGGATCTGGATAATCATATGGAGGAGCACCGGGCGGCCTTTGAGCGCCGAATAAGCATCCTCGAGCGAGACTACACGCATCTCATTGGGGAGATGGAGAGACAGGGGGCGGGTGCAAGGAGACTTCTCCTGGGAGGCATATCGCGCGGGCTAGGGACCAGAAGCGCCTGGTCCACCAAGAGATCACCGCGGTAAGCGCGTTCCATTACCCGCGCGTGCCTCTGAGGACAGGGAGGCGAGGCCGGGGTCGATGGAAGTAGATATAATATTAAGCCTACCGGCCCTCGCCCCCTGTACTCTCCTGCACCCCTGTTATTTCTCTTCCTTTTACGTACTAAACCAAGACGAGACCTTACGCGTTTCGCGAACTATTTCTGCCTGTAATATTTATTCTTGTTCCTGCGAATGCTTTCTTTGCGAGTGCTTTCATTTATGTCCCGCTTTTTATTGCACTCGCCTGAGGTGCCTCACGCTTCTCTTTTGCCTTTTATCGGCAGCTGGGCAAAGATAGGCCGACACAAATCCCGAGGAGCCAGGATAGCGCGGTCGCTATCCGCACCCCGCGCATAAGTAATTTCCTCCGTTTTCCCTTTTTCTATAAATTGTCGGTCCAACCACCGCCTTTATTACGCTTCAAATTCTCTCTCCCTTCTTGCTCTCACGATACCACTCGCCCTTCTCTCTAGAATCATTGTGAGACCTCCTCACCCCTCAGTGATGCGGAAAGAGGCCGATGGCAGGACCAACTGTGCCCAAGCTTTCGCCAATCAGGATTTCGAGACCTGCGATCTCTCAGAAGAAGATTTCACCCAGGCCATCACTGACTACATTCTGCTGGGATTCATCACGCGCCGTCCGAGGAACCGAGATCGCATCAACCAGTTCTCGCCAGACACTCTCGCGATCCCCCTCGAACATTTTGAGGTAGGACTCCGCCTCCCACTGTGGCCAGAGATGCATCAGACCCTGCGCTACTTCAGATTCATTCCCGCGCAGCTCAACCCAAACTCCATCGCAATGCTGGTAGCATTCTCCTGCTATCTATGTGAGGAGGGGATTGAGTTCTCGCTCCCCGTATTCCGCAAGCTTTTTAATTTCAGGGCCACCCGCGGAGTGGCGTTCTTTTCCTGGCAGTCCCCCCTCACCGTGACCGGCACGGCGAATAAGAACCACGACTGGGTTCGGCGGTTCATCTTCGTCACAGGGAAGTTTAGCAACGTGCCTCTTGCGCCCATGCAGGAGGACTAGTCAACCTTCCGGCCTCCCGGGCTGGGGGTGGGGGGACAAGGCCAAGCTCCACGCCTTCTTTCGGAAGCACGAAGTGGACGTCGTGCATCTGCGGAAGCACGTCGGCTCGCTGCCTCCAGTTTTGGCGGGAGAGGGTAAGCTAAAATATTTCGCCCCTAGCTCCCACTCTTTCTTCTCTCGCTTCCACCTTCTTAACTTATCCTTCTTGAAACAGGAGTTCGAAGCCTTCACCTCCACCCGCCGAATACGATCATGGAGGTCGCTCCCGCCGATCCCCTTGCTCTCGCGCGATCCGCCGCTGCGGCTTGCCGCGAGGATCCGCCTCCTGCAAAATCCAGCGGGCAGAAGCAGAAACAAAAGCCCGACGTGGCCCCTAGTTCTTCCGCCAAGCACGCGAAACCTTCTTCAACATCGAAGGGAAAAGCGGCCGTGGACGAGACCCCAGGTTCGAGTGCTCCCGCGTCAGAGAACTCGGCGATCAAGCCCGCGACCGAGAACTCGGCGATCGAGCCCGTTGATCAGTCGATGGGGCCTTCCTCGGGACCAGTGGCGAGAGGTCACTGAAACTTTCCTCTCGGAGAGAGATATGCGGATGTGGCTGGCGAGCCTCTGATTCACTGGGATCGGCGGGCCAACCGAGTCTCCCTCTCCACCCTGCTTCCATCCTGGAGGGAGAAGGAACCCACCAGTGGTGACGCCTATGGCCTTTCCTACGCACTCTACAGCCGCGAGGGCGCGTCCATCTACGACACTGAGTCTACCCAGACTCTCGCGCATGAGGCAGCGCGAGCCATGATGCGGGCTCACGAGTGGACTCATATGTCCTCTCGCCGCAGCATGACCCTCGTGCAGAACCTGGTCGAGGTTGAGAAGACCCGCTCCATCGCCGCCGCCGAGGTTGTTTCTGTCAAGCAGCAACTGGCCAAAGTCGAGGGCCTCCTCGCCAGCCTCCAAGAACGAAAGGTGAGCGCATCCCCATTCTGAGACCTAAGCTCTCGCCCTTCTTTCCTTCGTTTTCTGTGCTAACCATCTTTCCTTTTGTAGGACATAGCCAACTATGATACCCTGCTCGTGCGGTCTCACATCCTTGAAGAGCGAAATAAGGAGCTGGAAGCCGAGAACAAAAGGTTGCGAGAAGCCGCCGCTCGGCCACCTCCAGCGGAGAGGGAAATTTGGCATCTTTACTCCAATGCCGAGTTTGAAGGGTTAATGCAGAGGTCGGCCCAGGGAGCGGCGAAACACGCGCTGGATGTGCTGCGAAGGGCCGGGCTCCTGAAGGAAGAGGGCGAGAGGATTCTTGCCCACCATGTTCTTCCCGAGCTCTTCGTCACGGTAGACGATCTCGGGGATGTCGTTGATTTCAGGTGGGAGCTCGATGGCCATCAATCTCTGGTAGGGGCAGCGAGGAGGCCGACGACAACCCGTGAAGATTCTCTTTTATTTCTGTTGGGAATTGTATCCACAATTACCTTGATTTGAAGAAGTCCCCTTAAACTAAGTCGAATTGAGTTTGTATTTGATTTTGCTCTCTAGTAATGTGTTTGAAGGTTTTAAATGGCTAAGTACAAACCAATGTTAGGTTTCAATGTGTCATCAAACACAGGCCTATGCAATGTAATTCCTCATTGTATGGACCAAGGTGTTGATTCATGTGAAATCTCTCTATTGGGATGTACTTCTTATTCAAACACAAAGGAAGAGCTAAAGGAAGGTGTTGTTGTTCTGTGTTCAAGGAAGAAATAAACATTTTCTAAGTAATTATGTGTTCGTCGATCTCCGTTCGACGAACGGAAGTATTTCGTTGAACTCTGCTCTTTTGTTCTAAGAGAAGAAAGATTTTTCTAAGGATTTTTGTGTTCGACTAAAATTGGTGCGTTCGTCGAACTGAATAAATTTTGTCGATCTCAGTTCGACGAACTGAATTTATTTTGTCGATCTCAATCTTTGAAGATAAAAGAAATTTCGTCTTTCGTCGATCTCCATTCGACGAAGTGACAAAATTTTGTCGATCGCTGTTTTGTTGTAATTGAAGTATTTCTTTGAGCTCAGTTCGACTAATCTTCTGAGGACGACGAATTGACTCAATGTTGTTTTGATTCTCCATTTCTTTTCCCGAGATTATTATCTATCTCTCGAGAATTTTTTCTCTCCTGTAAAATCCTTCTATATTCCTTCTCGAAGCCGAAATCTATTTATTTCTCGAGAAAATTCTTTGCTCTCGAGAAATTATTTCTTTCATTCTTAATTCCTTTTTCTCAGAAACTCTTTTATTTTTCGAGAAATTCTTTGTTCTCGAGAAATTAATTCCATGTGTTCTTAATCCTATCTTCTCAGGAGCCCTTTTATTTCTCGAAAAGTTTGTTGTTCTCGAGAAATTTATCCATTTCCTGAAATCTTTTTTCAATCCTTTTTGACGGGACGTTAATTCATTCTGTCTTATCTGACGGCTCTTTTGATTTCGTTTAAGGTTTATTCTACCTTAATTGATGTCGTTAAGCCTTTGATTATATAAGGCTCTCGTTCTTAAGATTTTGATCTAATGATTCTATTCTGATCAAGCCTTAACTCTCCTCCCGTTCCAAGAATGAGAAAAGTGCCGCGCTCGTCGCCAATTGTTGGAGATCGATCTGAAGTTCTGATTTATCATCTCCAGTGGAAGAAAAGTTTTGATCGATCCTCGCTCCATCATCTACTGTGTCTGTTGGATCGAATCGAATCATAGAAGATCAGATTTGTGTCATTTTCAAGTCTTCCTCATCGATATCACGTCAAAGCCATTCAAGTCTCAAGAAGGAAGAAGATCTCTAAGGAGTTTTCAGATCTGTTCATGAATTGATAAGTGTTGTATCATTCTTTAATTTCATTTAATTGTAGGAGAGGTTTTCTCTGAGTTGTAGGAGAGGTGTTCTCCGAGTTGTAAGAGAGGTTCTCTCTGAGATTGTAGGAGATTTGTCTCTGAGTTGTAGGAGTGTTGACTCAGAGATTGTAGGATCATTCTTGATCCGATTTATAGTGAAGTAGTCAAGTCTAGCTGTGGTGCTAGATTGGCGAGGCCGGCAAGTGGAGTACCCAAGAATGGGGAACCACTATAAATCTATTGCGTCGTTTGTGATTGTGATTTGCTTTCTGTGCATTCTTTTTATCAAGATTTTTTATTTTGCAAAAGACGCATTTATCACCTATTCACCCCCCTCTAGGTGTTTTGGGTTGGCAACTAGATATTACAATTGGTATCAGAGGTAGGTTGTTCGTTGCTAGGTTAACACCTTGAATAGGATCCATACATTCTAGTTGCTAGCAAATCATGGAAAGAAGCAAGGAATCTTCCTCGTTGAAATTGCCAATATGCACAAAGGCTAATTTCCCTATGTGGAAAGAAAGAATCAAATTTTACATGGAAGCCGCGGACCCAAGAATTTTCCAAGTCGTGGAAGAAGGCCCTCATGTGCCAATGACTGCCTCAACAATTAACCCTACCGTTCAAGTTCCAAAGAAAATGATGGATTTAACAAAGGTTGAAATCCCTCTCGTTTCCCTTGATAAAAAGGCGAAGAATATAATTGCTAGTACGTGGATGACTCCATGTTACAAAATCTAATCCACTGCAAGTCAGCCAAAGATATGTGGACATCCTTAATAGTTCTTATGGAAGGTACTTAAGAAGTAAGGGATGATAGAAGATCTCTTCTAAATTAAGAGTACGAGGCATTCAAGCAAAGTAAGAAGGAGTGCATTGCCGATGCATACGAAAGATTCTTCAAAATCGTTAACGGCCTAAGAAATTACGGTCGGGAATTTACTAATGGTGAACAGAATGACAAATTCCTGCGATCCCTGACGAAAGACTGGGATAGCAAGATAGTTGCAATCAGGGAGTTTGGAAAGTTACCAAACCTAGACCCACAGAATCTGTTTGGGAAGTTATTATCCCATGAGCTGCAAATGAATATTCGCAAAACGGAAGAAGACGTGAATAGGATTTCAAGCAAGGAAAGGACCTTGGCTATGAAGGCCGAGAGTTCCAGAAAAAGCAGAGCCTTGTCTCCAATTAGAGCACAAGAATCTGATGATGAAAAAGAATCTGAAGTCGGCTCCTCCAGTTCTGAAATGTCTGATGGGGAGTTTTCTCTAATCTCCCGTCAGTTCAATAAATTGCTTAGTAAAAGAAGGCACATGAAGAACAAGTCTTCCTCCTCTGACTATAGACATTCTCGACGTGATGGTGATCATCACAGAAAGGGTTCAAGCAATCATGACAGGTATAAGACTAAACCTAGTAAACATATTTCTTCCGACATAGTTTGCTATTGCTGTAATAAGCCAGGGCACATGATCGATGAATGCCCTTATAAGAAGAAAGAGGGTGCAAGAAAAGATGAAAAGAAATCCACCTTCGTGAAAAAGAAGACTGAAAGAAGCCTAGTCGCCAAAAAGTCCAAAACTTTAAGCGACACTGACTCAGAGAAATCAAGTAGTGAAGAAGAAACCTACTTCGGGTTGATGTCCATGACTAATGATGAAGAAGAACCTCCATATACCGGGAAGGTAAATTCTCACACCATCTTATCTGATTCTGATTATGCCTCAGCTGAACAAAAGGATTACCCCTCAGATGATGACTCAAATCTCATGATCCAATATGCTGAAATGCTTAAAAGCTTTGACAGATGCAGAAAGGTAGTCAAAATTCAGGCCAAGGAGATCATGTCTCTCAAAGAAGTGAAATCTAATCTGAGAAAGGAAGTTGAACAACTTTCTTCTTTCAGAGAGGAAATCCAAGTCTTGAAAGACAAGATCAAAAGCTCGGATGAGCTCCTTGATCGGAGAGAGAACTCCATCAAAGTTCTGGAAGAACAGCTAGCCACTGAGAAGAGGCTAGTTGAAAAGTTTTCACAACCTAAAACTATTCTTCGAATCATTGATACTTTCTCTGCTAAAGCAGGTAGCAGTGGTTTAGGTCATGTGGCTGGTCCTAGTAATTCTTCTAAGGGCACCCTTGCCAAGAAGAAAGATAAGAATGTTAAGAAAGCTACCGTCGAAGAGAAAGGGAAAGCCCATCAAGATCAAGTGGCATTTAAAAAAGTTTTCTTTCCTACAAATGTCTATGATATGGAGAGCACTTATGGTCACTTGACACGACCAATAAATTTTGCGCCTGTCAATGACTATAAGGGGTGGGCTAGTCCTCGAAACCTCGGTGAAAGTGCTTTCAAGGCACCTTATCAAGAGATTAATCTGAGAGATTATGGTCCTTATGTTCATGGTCCGAGTGCTATGAGAGCACCAATAGTGAAGGCTGTTGCACCCAAGCCTAAGGAGAAAGCACTACCATGTGTGTGTTGTATTCATGAGGCATCCTCATCTAGAAGGATTGCTCCTGCCAAAACTAACGTTCAAAAAGTTAAGCAGGAGAATACTAAGAGAAGGTACAACAGGTTTAACTGTTGGTGTTGCGGCAAAATAGGTCACTTTGCCGTAGATTGCTGGTTCAATTCCAATTATTTCAAGAGACCACAAGTAAACATTGCTAGAAAGACCACTCACAATGTTAATGTTCATCGTGGTGCTCAACTAACGAGGGACCAAGGACCCAAATTAGTTTGGGCTCCTAAGGCAAAGTAATTTGTTTTTGCAGGTATGTCCAAAGGCCAACAAAAATCCTATCTGGTATTTGGACAGTGGTTGTTCTCGACATATGACCGGAACTAGAAGCCTCTTACAGAACTATATTCCAGTTGTGAACGGTCCAAAAGTTATTTTTGGCGGATCCGACAGAGGAATAACAAAAGGCTACGGTATGATTACTAACGATAATATATCCTTTTCAAATGTAGCTTATGTGGAAGGATTAGAACATAATCTGATAAGCATAAGTCAACTTTGTGATAAAGGATACATAGTTGATTTTCGTAAAGATAAGTGTTTGATAAAGTCGGCTGAAAATCTAGAAACGATTTTATCAAACACTCGTTGTAGAAATCTATTTTGTTTAAATTTTCTTTGTTTATCCACTTCTACACCAGTATGTCTTTTAGCAAAAGATAGTGCATCTCTTGCTGACCAATGGCACAAGAGATTAGCACATATTTATTTCAAAACTATAAATAAATTATTTTCACAAAACTTAGTGTATGATGCGCCAAATATTAAGTACATTACAGATTGACCTTATCATGCTTTTGTAAAAGGCAAGCAAACAAGAGCTACCTTCAAGAGCATAATTGGCAAAGATTCAACTAGGTGTTTATACCTACTTCATATGGACTTGTTTGTTCCTTTGCAAATTAGAAGTTTAAGAGGTAAGTCTTACACATTGGTTATTATAGATGACTACTCACGTTTTGCATGGGTATTCTTTCTAAAACACAAGTCAGATAACTTTGATATTTTCACAAAGTTTGTAAAGCAAGTTCAGAATGAATTTGAATGTTCGGTGGTCAAAATCAGAAGTGACCATGGAACCGAATTTGAATCTGGGGCCATGAAAGACTTTTGTGAAAGCCTTGGTATCATTCATGAGTTTTCCTCTCCTCGAACTCCACAACAAAATGGGGTAGCTGAGAGAAGGAATAGAACACTCATTGAGGCTTTCAGAACAATGTTAAGTGACACTTCACTACCCGAATACCTTTAGGCTGAAGCCGTCAACGCTGCTTGACATGTGCAAAATAGAGCACTCATAAATAAGAACCATGAAAAGACTCCTTATGAACTACTAAAGGGCAAGAAACCAACCATTTCTTATTTCAGAATCTTTGGCAGTAAATGCTTTGTACTTAATAATGGAAAGCATTACAAAACCAAGTTTAGTGAAAAGAGCTTTGAAGGTATTTTCGTAGGCTATAGCAGCCATAGTAGAGCTAATAGAGTTTTTAATAAGAAAACCCTGGTTGTAGAAGAATCCATTAATGTTATATTTGATGAGACGAGTAAGCTACATAGCTGCTCCTCTAGTGTTTCTGTTGAAGATGCAGGTTCAAGGCTGCAAGACTTATGCTTGGAGAAGCCAGTTGAAGAAGATGCTCAAACCTTCGTCAAGATCCCTCCCCCAACCTCTACTGAAGAGGAAGTTCAGCTTGATGAAGAGCCAATCCAAGTGGAGGAAGACACTCCAGTGGTAGAAGAAGCTCCTGGTGCTCCAAATAATGCGAGGAATCTTGAATTCAGGCATCTGAGGGACCATCCAATTGATCAGATCATAGGAGACCCTCAAGTCGGCATAAGAACCAGAAGAGGTACTATTAATGAAAACATGCATTTAAGTTTTCTCTCGCAGGTTGAACCAAAGAAATTCCAAGAAGTAAATGAAGACCCCTCTTGGATAATAGCAATGGAAGAAGAACTAAATCAGTTCAAGTGTTGCACAGTATGGACACTTGTTCCAAAACCCAAAGATAAGAACATCATTGGAACAAAGTGGGTCTACAGAAACAAGTTGGATGAAGACGGAACAATCATAAAGAATCAAGCCAGACTTGTAGCAAAATGTTACAGACAGGAAGAAGGGATCGACTTTGATCAAACTTATGCTCAAGTAGCAAGACTCGAAGCAATCAGGCTGTTTTTAGCCTATGTTGCATTCAAAGGATTCACCGTATACCAAATGGACGTCAAGTCAGCTTTTCTGAATGGTAATATAAAATAAGAAGTATACGTTGAACAACCTCCAGGTTTTGTAGATTCTGAACATCCTGATTATGTTTATTTACTGCAAAAAGCTTCGTATGGTTTGAAACAAGCTCCTCGAGCTTGGTATGAGACGCTGTCTAACTTTCTTCTTGAGAATAAGTTCACAAGAGGAAAGATAGGTAAGACATAATTTCTTAGGGAAGTAAAAGGCAAGATTTTGATAGTTCAAATCTATGTCGATGACATTATTTTTGGCTCCACGGACGACAACCTTTGCAAGAAGTTCTCAAAACTTATGCAAGGGAAGTTTGAAATGAGCAGTATGGGTGAACTGAAATATTTCTTAGGACTTCAAGTGAAACAATCTGAAGATGGAATTTTCATCTCACAGACGAAGTTCACCAAGGAGTTGGTTAAGAAATTTGGAATGGAGAGTATAACCTCTATGAGGACTCCAATGAGCTCAGCTATGTCTCTAGACAAGGATGAGAAAGGGAAACCTTTCGATGAAACCAAGTACAGAAGCATAATTGGCTCTCTGCTCTACCTTACTGCTAGTAGACTTGATATAATGTTTTCTACATGTGTATGTGCTAGATATCAGGTGAACTCTAAGGAATCTCACTATACTGCTGCAAAGCAAATTTTGAGATATCTTAAGGGTACACCAAATCTTGGCTTATGGTACCCAAGAAGTAATGATAGCGAACTAATAGGTTTTTTAGATGCAGATTTTGTAGGTAGCAGAGACGACAGGAAAAGCACTTCCAGAAAATGTCAATTTCTCGGAAGAAGACTTATATCCTGGAGCAGCAAGAAGCAGAATTGTGTTGCAATTTCAACCGCCGAGTCAGAATATATTTCTGCAGGCAGTTGTTGCGCACAACTTCTTTGGATAAAGAATCAGCTTGAAGATTACAACTTTAAGTTTACAGAAATTCCAATGTTTTGCGACTCCTCCAGTGCTATAGCAATTGCAAATAATCCAGTCTCGCACAGCCGGACAAAGCATATTGAGTTGAGATACCATTTCATCCGGGAGCATGTGGATAATGGGGACATCAATCTATGTTACGTCCCTACAGATAAGCAAGTTGCAGATATTTTCACGAAGCCGCTGGATGAGACCAAGTTCTCTTTCTTCAAGACAGAACTTGGAATGCTCAACATGGAGTAATTCAAGCCAAAAAGAAGTCAAGAAAATAGATAGATCGTCAAACGTTCTAATTCTAAGGGAAGCAGAGGTCTATCATTTCGGAAGAAGAAAAATCTAAGTCTTCATTGGATTTCTCGAGAAATGGAGTTAAATTCTCGAGAAATGCTATGTCTCTGGTGAAAATGGATGAAGACAGGATTTTAGCTCTTTTCGAGAAATGATATTTTACTTCTCGTAAAATGGGATTGCACTTCTCGAGAAATGGGTTATCCCTCGAGAAATGAGCTTGCGAAGATAGATCGGCAGAATTTTTGGATTTCTCGAGAAATCAGACAACCTCTCGAGAAATAGATCTTATTTTTCGGAATTCTATTTTTCTATTTCGAGAATACGAAAGGTCAGGTACGCGTGTTTATTTTCTTATATATTAAATAAAATTCATTTAAAATTGTCACATCAAATCAAACTATAAATAGACAACCGAAATGAATTAATGTTCATGCGAGGTCATCTTCCGTTCTTCTCGAAAAGCCGCCGACTGTTCATCTTCCCTTCTCACGACATCTGATTTCTGGTTCATCCCTAGACGCGATTTCTCCCTTTCATCTCTCATTCTTCGATCTTCTCTCGATCAATGGCACCTCCTTCAAAGCATAAGATCGGCATGGGCAGTGAGCTGGTGCGTGCAGGCCTCAGCTCAATCTCAGATGAGTTTCAGAATTTGTTCTATCTTTTAGATGCAACAGGTTTGACCTTTGTTCTTGAGCATTCCTGTCGGATTTTATTCAAAGAAGTAGAGGACTTCTTTATCAACATCAAGGTTCACAAGGATGGGAAAAGGATGAAATCTACAGTGGGTAATTTCAAGGTCAAGATCAGCCCTAAGTCTCTATCCAAATACCTGAGACTGCCAGTGGTAGAATCTGAGGACATCCTAGAAGATGCTGATTGGGTTAAGGCAGTAATTTTCTGTGGAATAGATAAAGCAAGTACAACAGTTAGAAGGCAGAAAATGAATGATGTAGGAAAGTTGTTGGTAGACATCATTTCCAAAGTGTTGCTGTGTAAAACAGGAAGCTTGGGTTATGTCTCAGCAGATGTCTTCTGCTTGATGACAGCAGTGATCTGTGGGAAGAAGTGTAACTGGGCAAATCTTCTTTTCTCCAAGATTAAAGACAGCATTCTGGCTCCAAATTTTGCAAGAATACTATCACTGTATCTAAATCAGCTCAACCAAGAGGTTTTTGACATGTCCAAAGGAGCAATCCTTCACCATCTGAAGAAGATAGATGTCTTCACAATTCAAAGGTGGGACATTAGGATTACAAAGCCAGATGCAGGTGCAAGTTCCCACGGGGAGCCACTTCCTTCTGTTTCTTCTGAACCTCAGAATGTGAATCAAGCTCCAGCTCCCTCTGCTACTCTTCCTCCAGCTATAACTTCAACCCCGGCCAGCTCAACCACCAGCTCAGCAACAAATTCCAGATCCACCTCAATCATCAATTTCATAAGACACCATTCCATCTGAAGAGCCAGTTCTTCCTCCACTCTCAGCTCAGGTTCCATCTGATACAGTTATTTCTGCTGATCCAGCTATTCCAAATGTACAAGATGATCAAGACACTCATATGGAAGACACTCCTCTTTTAGATGATGATGTAGTTAAATCACCTCTTCCTCCTCCAGATGTTGATGCAACAAATGTTGATTCCACTATTGCAGAAGTTGTAAATGATATTTAACAGGATGTTGTTGATGAGCACAGTCCCAGTAGCCACATGGCAGGGTCTGGTGCTGATTTTGATTTATTTAATGAAGCTGATGATGATTCAGTCCAAGGCTTATCTCCTCCCCCAGTACATGTTGAGGGGGGGCAAGAGTCTTGTTTGGAGTCTAACAAGAATGCTCAAGAAGAGCAAGTTGGTGGAGAAAGTGAGAAGGTAAAAGTTTCTTCTCCTAAAGGTATAAGTTCTGTGATTCTTGAAGAACTTCCAGAGGATTTTCATCCTGCTTCTATCCCTCCTCCATTGTTTGAAGAAAATTCTTTGATTGGTAAGATAGAGATGTTGCTTAAAAAGCAAAGTGATAAATTTGATTATTCTTTTAAAGAAATTCATGCTAGAATAACTGATGTTGAAAGAGAAATGAATAGAAAGCTAGTTGCATCCAAAGCAAGTACTGATCAACTCAAGGAAGTTGTTATTCAGGGTCGAAAAGCAATAGATCACACCATTCAGGGTGTAGGAAGAGTTCTGGATGAAGTTTTACAAGTCAGAAAAACACAGGAATCCATGACTTCCAAGGCTGAAGAGAATAATTTTAAGATTATTGATGAGGTAGGATTGTTTAAAGAATCTGTTATCCAAACCCTTACTGTAGAAGTCAGAAAGGGGGAGGACAAGATGATAGAATTTTTAGATCATTTTTTATCTGAATTTCAAAGGAATTTGGGAAATCAGTTAGAGCAGTTATCTTATGGTGTTCAAAGGCAGATTGCAGATATCAATGCTTACACATCCAAGACTGCAGTTTGGCTCCATCATGAGATCTTTCCTGAATTGGGTATTGACCCTGATCAGCCTCCTCCTCAGTTCTCTCCCAGGTCAGCAGGGTTGCATGATGATACTCCATCAGTTGAAGCTCATTCCTCAGTGCCTACTTCTAGAAAAAGGAAGTATGTTGAAGGCCCTTCTACTAGCAAGTCAGTTCCAGGATCAAGCACAGCAGGCTCTGGAAAAGCTGTTGTTGCTGAAGAATTTGTAGAAGTATGGAGTCTAGCTTCAAAGATAATTATTCTTGACTCTCTCATGCTGGTAGAGGAAGGTGGTGTGAAAGTTTCTGAACTTTACAGTACAACTGAGTGGAAAAATTATGACACGAGCAAGACAAAGAGAAGGATTCACTTTAGGACTCATGGTTACAACAATCCTACAACTCCAACAGCTCCTCCAAAGTACCATCCCAAGCCATATGCCTATTTTTCAAGACAAGAACAGAAGAGAAAGAACAATGCCAGTGTCTGAAGACAAGATTATGAAGACCATCAAAACTTTCTTTCAATATGATTGTGTGAACATTAATTCATAAGACAATCTTGAATCTATATATATAGTTTTTGATTTTGATGAGACAATCTTATATATATATATATATATTGTTTTTGATGCTCTCTCTGCTTGTATATATTTTCATTTGTAGTATGTTTTATTTGGTTTTATTTTGTTACAATTCATCTTAGTTTATAGGGTTCTGACTTCTATAAATAGGGGGAGATTGTTGGGAATTGTATCCACAATTACCTTGATTTGAAGAAGTCCCCTTGAACTAAGTCGAATTGAGTTTGTATTTGATGTTTCTCTCTACTAATGTGTTTGCAGGTTTTAAATGGCTAAGTACAAACCAATGTCAGGTTTCAATGGGTCATCAAACACAGACCTATGCAATGTAATTCCTCATTGTATGGACCAAGGTGTTGATTCATGTGAAATCTCTCTATTGGGATGTACTTCTTATTCAAACACAAAGGAAGAGCTAAAGAAAGGTTCTGTTGTTCTGTGTTCAAGGAAGAAATAAAAGTTTTCTAAGTAATTCTGCGTTCGACGCAAGTTGGTGCATTCATCGATCTCCGTTCGACGAACGGAAGTATTTAGTTGAACTCTGCTCTTTTGTTCTGAGAGAAGAAAGATTTTTCTAAGGATTTCTGTGTTCGACTAAAATTGGTGCGTTCGTCGAACTGAATAAATTACGTCGATTTCAGTTCGACGAACTGAATTTATTTTATTGATCTCAATCTTTGAAGATAAAAGAAATTTCGTCTTTCGTCAATCTCCATTCGACGAAGTGACAAAATTTCGTCGACCGTTGTTTTGTTGTAATTGAAGTATTTCTTTGAGCTCAGTTCGACTAATCTTCTGAGGCCGACAAATTGACTCAATGCTGTTTTAATTCTCCATTTCTTTTCCTGAGATTATTATCTATCTCTCGAGAAGTTTTTCTCTCCTGTAAAATCCTTCTATATTCCTTCTCGAAGTCGAAGCCTATATATTTCTCGATAAAATTCTTTGCTCTCGAGAAATTATTTCTTTCATTCTTAATTCCTTTTTCTCAGAAGCTCTTTTATTTTTCGAGAAATTCTTTGTTCTCAAGAAATTAATTCCATGTGTTCTTAATCCTATCTTCTCAGGAGCCCTTTTATTTCTCGAAAAGTTTGTTGTTCTCGAGAAATTTATTCATTTCCTGAAATCTTTTTTCAATCCTTTTTGACGGGACGTTAATTCATTCTGTCTTATCTGATGGCTCTTTTGATTTCGTTTAAGGTTTATTCTACCTTAATTGATGTCGTTAAGCCTTTGATTATATAAGGCTCTCGTTCTTAAGATTTTGATCTAATGATTCTATTCTGATCAAGCCCTAACTCTCCTCCCGTTCAAAGAACGAGAAAAGTGTCGCACTCGTCGCCAATTGTTGGAGATCGATCTGAAGTTCTGATTTATCGTCACCAGTGGAAGAAAAGTTTCGATCGATCCTCACTCCATCATCTACTGTATCTGTTGGATCGAATCGAATCATAGAAGATCATATATGTGTCATTTTCAAGTCTTCCTCATTGATATCACGTCAAAGCCATTCAAGTCTCAAGAAGAAAGAAGATCTCTAAGGAGTTTTCAGATCTGTTCATGAATTGATAAGTGTTGTATCATTCTCTAATTTCATTTGATTGTAGGAGAGGTTTTCTCCGAGTTGTAGGAGAGGTGTTCTCCGAGTTGTAAGAGAGGTTCTCTTTGAGATTATAGGAGATTTGTCTCCGAGTTGTAGGAGTGTTGACTCCGAGATTGTAGGATTATTCTTGATTCGAGTTATAGTGAAGTAGTCAAGTCTAGCTGTGGTGCTAGATTGGCGAAGCTGACAAGTGGAGTACCCAAGAACAGGGAACCACTATAAATCTCTTGCGTCGTCTTTGATTATGATTTGCTTTCTGTGCATTCTTTTTATCAAGATTTTTTATTCCGCAAAAGATGCAGTTATCACATATTCACCCCCCTCTAGGTGATTTGGGTTGGCAACTAGATATTACAGTTTCTTTTGTTCTTCCTTTTTGATGTAGCGCGAGAACTGTTTTGTAACTCCCTTTTTATATTGAAATGAAATAGAAAGTTTTGCCTCTCGCAATTTGTCTTATATCTTCTTTGTTTATCTCACTATTATCAGTTGATAGCTCGCGCGTTCGTACGTTATTTTCTCGCTTTCGCACTTTCGCGCGCGTACTTGCATATCATTTCTTCACCCTTAGCGTCGACGACCCTTAACCTTAGGCCGTGCCGATACGCTCTCGCTACGCAGGAGCTCTATGTGGTGGCAACCCTTTTGCACTCGCCCCCACCCTTAAAACGAACGATTTTGCTGATTCCTGTTGGGAACGTAATTGCGCCGAGAGCTCATTTCCTACCGCGAAGTTCTCGCAACCTTGGGGCTGGCCAATGTTTACACTGTGCACTCATTGGGCGAGTGTCTTCCTCAAATTATATCATACACCGACGAGTGTCCCTCACGAGGGGCACCATTCGCCGACCTCATACTGAGACATCCTGTGTTAATTTTCCGTATTGGATTTTCCTTTCTTATCTTGCCTTCCTAATGGTTCGCCACTGAGTGAACCTACGGCCCTGCCAGCTAGATGAGAGCCTGGTCAGCGGGTCCGCTCGGGGCCAACCTTTGAATCTTGGGAACCTACCACCGAGTGAGCCTACGGCCCTGCCAGCTAGATGAGAGTCTGGTCAGCGGGTCTGCTCAGGGCCAACCTTTGGATCTTTAGAACCTGCCACCGAGGGAGCCTACAACCCTACCAGCTAGATGAGAGACTGGTCAGCGGGTCAGCTCGGGGCCAACCTTTGAATCCTTAGAACCTGCCACCGAGTGAGCCTACGGCCCTGCCAGCTAGATGAGAGCCTGTTCAGCGGGTCTGCTCGGGGCCAACCTTTGAATCCTTAGAACCTGCCACCGAGTGAGCCTACGGCCCTGCCAGCTAGATGAGAGCCTGGTCAGCGGGTCTGCTCGAGGCCAACCTTTTGAATCTTTAGAACCTGCCACCGAGTGAGCCTACGACCCTGCCAGCGAGATGAGAGCCTGGTCAGTGGGTCTGCTTGGGGCCAACCTTTTGAACCTTTATAACATGCCACCGAGTGAGCCTACGGCCCTGCCAGCTAGATGAGAGCCTGGTCAGCGAGTCTGCTTGGGGCCAACCTTTTGAATCTTTAGAACCTGCTACTGAGTGAGCCTACGACCCTGCCAGCTAGATGAGAGTCTGGTCAGCGGGTCTGCTCGGGGCCAACCTCTTGAATCTTTAGAACCTGCCACCGAGTGAGCCTACGGCCCTGCCAGCTAGGTGAGAGCCTGGTTAGCGGGTCTGCTCGGGGCGAACCTTTTGAATCTTTAGAACCTGCCACCGAGTGAGCCTACGACCCTGCCAACTAAGTGAGAGCCTGGTCAGCAGGTCTGCTCGGGTCCAACCTTTGAATCTTTAGAACCTGCCACCGAGTGAGGCTACAGGCCTGCCAACTTGATGAGAGTCTGGTCAACGGGTCTACTCGGGGCCAACCTTTGGATCTCTAGAACCTGCCACCAAGTGAGCTTACGGCCCTGCCAACTAGATGAGAGTCTAGTCAGCGGGTCTGCTCCGGGCCAACCTTTTGAATCTTTAGAACCTGCCACCGAGTGAGCCTACAGCCCTGCCAGCTAGATGAGAGCCTGGTCAGCGGGTCTACTCGGGGCCAACCTTTGGATCTCTAGAACCTGCCACCGAGTGAGCCTACGGTCCTGCCAGCTAGATGAGAGCCTGGTCAGCGGGTCTGCTCGGGGCCAACCTTTTGAATCTTTAGAACCTGCCACCGAGTGAGCCTACAGCCCTGCATGCTGGATGATAGCCTGGTCAGCTGGTCTGCTCGGGGCCAACCTTTTGATTCTTTAGAACATGCCACCGAGTGAGCTTGCGGACCTGCCAGCTAGGTGAGAGCCTGGTCAGCGGGTCTACTCCGGGCAACCTTTGAATCTTTAGAACCTGCCACCGAGTGAGCCTACGGACCTGCCAGCTAGATGAGAGCCTAGTCAGCGGATCTGCTCGGGGCCAACCTTTGGATCTCTTCTATCATCATCTTACAAGTTACTACACCACGCATGTATAAGAAAAATGAAGTTCAAAGTTTAACTATTCTCATTATACGGACTTAGGGATAGAAGCATTTTAAGTTGTCACCACTCCACGTGTAACCGATGGATTCATCTTCCACATTTTGGAGGCAATATCCCCCTGTCTTTAGGGTTTCTTCTACGACATAGGGACCTTCCCAATTGGGATTGAGTTTTCCTACTGCGGCGGATCTTCCGGCCGCGTCAACCTTTTTCAACACGAGGTCCCTCTTCTCGAATTGCTTGATCCTAACGTGCCTTCCAAAGTACTTGGCCATCCGCCGCTTGATTTCCTCTTGACGGATGGCGGTAAGATCTCGAACTTCCTCGATCAGATCCAGGGAGAGCCGCGGCTCTTCCTCGTTCCCTGCTCTCCACTCTTCATCACCCTTTAAGGCGGCCCTTACCCGCGGTGTCCTGATTTCAAATTCCACGGGAATGACGGCCTCGTAACCGTGAGAGTGCTTGAAGGGGGTCTCGCCATTGGCGGTGTTGGTGGTAGTCCTTAGAGCCCATAGGACCGAGGGGAGTTGCTCCACCCAATTCCCCCTCAAATTCTCCACCTACTTTTTGAGCAGGTTCACTACGATCTTATTTGCCGCTTCCACCTGCCCGTTGCTCCTGGGGTAATGGACGGATGTGAACCTGAGACCTATTCCCAGTTGGCTGCATAAGCTGATGAACTCTTCACTAGTGAATTGCGGACCATTATCTGTGACTATGGCTTGTGGGAGCCCATGTCGGCGGATGATCTCCCCCCACACGAAGTTGCGGATTACTTGCGAGGTGACTTTGGCCAAAGCTTTAACTTCCAACCACTTAGAGAAGTAGTCAATCATAACCAAGAGTATCCTTATTTGCCCACTTGCCTGGGGGAAGGGTCCTACCAGATCCATTCCCCATATAGCGAAGGGCCATGGCGACGTGATGCTCCCGAGCCTCTGAGCCGACAAAAGTTGAAGCAGAGCAAACATTTGGCACTTTGGCATTTCTTGGCGAACTCCATCGCGTCCTTGCTCAGGGTCAGCCAGAAGTACGTACCCCTGCCTCATTATCCTTGCTTCCAATGTCCTGCTCCCCGAATGACTACCACATTCGCCGGAGTGAATCTCCTCCAGAACCCTCGGGACCTCTTCCTCATAAATACATCGCGCCAAGAGTCTGGAGAGAGTCTTCTGAAACAAGTCCCCATCATGAAGCACATAGTAGGCGGACTTATACCGAAAGCGCCTTTGATCCGGAACCTCTTCCGGAAATTTGCCCGTCGCTAGGAATGTTACGAAAGGGCCCTTCCACGAGGATCATTGCTCTATGTCCATGAGCTCCCCTTCCTCAATCGAAGGGCGGAACAGATCTGTCAAGGTCCCTCCAGCTCGAGGGCCAGACTTGGCCAGTCGATCAGCCGTGACACTTTCTTCCCTTGGTATGTGCCTGATGGAGGAGGTTTTGAATGTTCCGATGAGACCCCTTACTTTGGCTAGATACCTCATGAGTGTGGGCTCCCTTGCCTCGAACTCACCCTTGATCTATGAGTCTATTACCATTGAATCGGTGAGGATCTCCACATCATGAACCCCCAACTCCTGGGCCAGACATAGGTCGGCGATCACTGCTTCGTACTCCGCCTGGTTGTTAGTGACAGGAAAGTGTATCACTAGCGCTTGTTCATTTTTTACTCCATGAGGGCTTTCCAATACCACCCCTCCTCCTAAAGAGTTCTTGCCTGAGGCCGCGGCGACCAACAACTTCCAGGGGGCGTGACGAAGGGATTGCTTCTCTTCCATCTCGATCACATAGTCTGCCATGAAATCTGCCACAACCTGAGCCTTCATTGATAATCGAGGGATGAATGTGATGTCAAATTCACTTAACTCCACCGACCATTTCGCGAGTCTCCCCGAGTGTTCTACCCCCTCGAAGATTTTGCGAAGGCGATGGTTAGTCACTATTTGGATTGAATGGGCCTGGAAGTACGGCCTGAGCTTCCTGGCCGAGATGACCAGAGCGAAGGTCAGCTTCTCCAAAATCGGGTATCGGAGCTCCGCCTTCTTCAAAACCCTGCTCACGTAATAAATGGGTAGCTGCTTCTTGCCCTCTTCCTGGACCAAGACAGAGCTCACGGCTTCAGCTCCAACTCCGAGGTACAAGGCTAGAGACTCTCCCTCCTTTGGGCCCTGGAACAGTGGAGCTTTGGTGAGTTGATTCTTCAGGGCCTGGAAGGCCTCCTCGCATTCCTTCGTCCATTCGAACTTCTGATAGCCTCTCAACACTTTGAAGAAGGGTGAGTATTTCTCTCCAGCCAGGGAGAGAAACCTACTCAACCCTGCAAGCTTCCCATTTAGGCGTCGGACTTCCTTAGCATTTTGTGGCGATCCCAACTCCATTATAGCTTTAACTTTGTCTGGGTTAGGCTCCACCCCCGCTGGGGTAAGGAGGTGACCCAAAAATTTCCCCTTGCCTGCCCCGAAGATACATTTTGAAGGGTTCAACCTCATCTTGAACCTTCATAGGGTGGGAAAGGTCTCTTCAAGGTCCTGGAGGTGGGAGCTCACATCCTTGCTCTTCACCATAAGGTCATCTACGTATACCTCCAAATTCCTCCCCCTTTGTTCCTGGAAGACTCGGTCCATCGTCATATGGTACGTTGCCCCTGCATTTTTTAGTCCAAAAGGCATCATCTTATAGCAATAGCACCCTTCCCTCGTGATGAAAGAGATATCCTTGACGTCAGGGGGTGCATCCTGATCTGATGATAACCTGAAAAAGCATCCAAAAAACTCATCACAGAAAAACCGACGACTGAGTCAACCAGCGCGTCGATTCGAGGCAAATGATAACAATCCTTATGGCAGACTTTGTTTAAAAGAGAAAAATCAATACACATGCTCCAGTGGCCATCGCCCTTATTTACCATGACGACATTGGAGACCCAGCCTGGATACTGGATCTCTGAAAGAGGAGTTTTAGTTCTCATTCTTATTATTAAAAGTCTTATTTAACTTTGTTTCAAATTAAGTGATATATATAAATATATATGAGTGCTGATTGAGAAAGTAAAGCATAAATAAACAAGCACATAACCAGATGACACAAGATATATAGTAGTTCCCCAAAACTTGGGTACATCTACTCTTCTACCCACTGGTAGGAATCCACTAGGAGGTTGTTGATAAGGTGCCCTCTCACCAAGGTGATTTTGATAAGGTGTCCACACACCAAGGTGATTTTGATAAGGTGTCCACACACCAATGGGAGTTTTGATCAGGTGCCCAATTCACCTATAAGCTTTTGATAAGGTGCTTATAAACCAAGCTGCAGGTTTTTGCTAAGGTGCCCTGTCACCGGGAGTAAACTTTTGAAGGGAGTTTTAACCCTTTACAAGATGGGAAGGAGAAAGGGAAAAGATATATTGTTCTTCTCTTTTTGCTGAGAAGACACTTGAAAATCCTGATTGGATGTTGAGTTGGATCTTGATGAAGATGGTGAAGAGAGCTCCCCCTGTCTGATTTAGTTGTGGAGGCTCCTTGGTTCTGAATCCTCTATTTCAAATGTATGGAGTGGATCACCTATCATTGTTCTCTGTCGACCTTCTCCTTATTTATAGCTCTGTGTATTAAGATAACACTATAGGAGAGAAATCAATTAGTATACAGAGTATTAGAAAGAGAGAAATATTTCCATAACTATTATATCTATAGAAGGAAAGAATTTATTTTGATTTCAAATAATATCCATAATCAACTTAATCAATTTAGCCAAGAATCAATTAGAGGGAAGGAATGATTCATAACGGCTATAAAAGAATAATATTATTCCATATAAATCAGATCTATAGAAAGAAGGAAAGAGATCTGGTGTTATTTGAATTTAACATAGTAATCGACGTATGAGATTACTATGTTAAATCAGAGACGTAAGCGTCGAATTCATCCTGACTGGACGTCGAGAGGAGAATAAGGAAGGTGCGTCGACTAAGGTGCGTCGACTAGAAATCAGAGCTACGTCGACATAGGATACGTCGAATTCTTATTAAAGTTGCTTCGACTCATTCTGAAAGAAACGACGACAACACTTCGACGTTGCGTCGAATACTATTCGACGCATATTTACTTAACCTTGATTTTTCTTTCTTAGAATTCATATTCAACTCATTTTGGGGGTTAAGACAAATCATTTTCCCAACAATCTCCCCCTATTTGTCTTAACCCTATTTAGAGAAAAATTGAATCAGCATTTAATCAACACATCAAAGCATATTTTATCGAAAGAGATATATTAGGAAATCAGAAAAATCATTTTTAGAGAATAAGGGGAGAATAGAGAACTAAGTGATCTTTGTGATTTCAGGTGTTAGCCTGTGTGAAAAATCAACCTGCCTCTGATACCAATTGAAAGAGGAGTTTTAGTTCTCATTCTTATTATTAAAAGTCTTATTTAACTTTGTTTCAAATTAAGTGATATATATAAATATATATGAGTGCTGATTGAGAAAGTAAAGCATAAATAAACAAGCACATAACCAGATGACACAAGATATATAGTAGTTCCCCAAAACCTGGGTACATCTACTCTTCTACCCACTGGTAGGAATCCACTAGGAGTTGTTGATAAGGTGCCCTCTCACCAAGGTGATTTTGATAAGGTGTCCACACACCAAGGTGATTTTGATAAGGTGCCCACACACCAATGGGGGTTTTGATCAGGTGCCCAATTCACCTATAAGCTTTTGATAAGGTGCTTATAAACCAAGCTGCAGGTTTTTGCTAAGGTGCCCTGTCACCGGGAGTAAACTTTTGAAGGAAGTTTTAACCCTTTACAAGATGGGAAGGAGAAAGGGAAAAGATATATTGTTCTTCTCTTTTTGCTGAGAAGACACTTGAAAATCCTGATTGGATGTTGAGTTGGATCTTGATGCAGATGGTGAAGAGAGCTCCCCCTGTCTGATTTAGTTGTGGAGGCTCCTTGGTTCTGAATCCTCTATTTCAAATGTATGAAGTGGATCACCTCTCATTGTTCTCTGTCGACCTTCTCCTTATTTATAGCTCTGTGTATTAAGATAACACTATAGGAGAGAAATCAATTAGTAGACAGAGTATTAGAAAGAGAGAAATATTTCCATAACTATTATATCTATAGAAGGAAAGAATTTATTTTGATTTTAAATAATATCCATAATCAACTTAATCAATTTAGCCAAGAATCAATTAGAGGGAAGGAATTATTCATAACGGCTATAAAAGAATAATATTATTCCATATAAATCAGATCTATAGAAAGAAGGAAAGAGATCTGGTGTTATTTGAATTTAATATAGTAATCGACGTACGTCGATTACAATTCGACGTAAGTTTAAATTTTTCCTGAGGATATCTTCCTAGGATTCCTTTATATATAATGGGATTAATTTTATTAAAGACAGTGGTTGTTTCTGGATTTTCCTGTGATCTTTCTCCTGTCAAATGTCTTTCCCTAGTGGAGTGAATGGGATGTCTCCAAACAGATTTCCTAGGTGATTTTGGTTCTAAGTTAGTATTATCTTCTAGTTGTCTAAATCTATTAGTAAGATTTTTAGAGATGTTCTTGAGCTTCTGACTTCTCCCATTTAGAGAGTCTTCAAAGGACTTTGCTTTTGCTAGCTCATTTCTTAGTGTTTGGTTTTCTGTACAGATTTTGTCTAATTCCTTTTCTAAGAGTCCTAGACTGAGCTCATAGTTATTATACTGTGTGTTCACTTGTTTGAGAGTTTTTAATTCATTTCTTAGTTCATCTATTTCTTTTTCAGATTTGATTAAATTTAAACAAAATTCTTTGAAATTGTTTTTGAAGTCAGTGGAAGATAAATCTACATCATCAAGTATATTTACCATAGATGTGTCATCATGCTTCTCAGTGGCCATCAAACAGGTTTCCTCCAGCTTGGTCTCTTCTTGATCATTGTCAGATGAGGTGCTTTCTTCAGTTTCTGAATCACTCCATGATTGAGCAATGAGACCTTTCTCTTTCTTCTTTTTCTTCTATAGATCTGTTCTTTTCAGATCTTTCTTTTTGCTGATCTCCTTAGGACATTCAGGTGCAATATGTCCAGGTTTCCTGCAAGAGTAACATATAATCTCTTTAGTAGGTGTTTTATTATACCTGATTTTTGAGTCTCTTCATCTGGATCCTTCTGATTTAATCCACTTCTTAAACCTTCTGGCTAGCAGACTGATCAGCTCCTCATCACTTGTAGAGGGTTCACCTTCAACAGCCTTCAATGCAATACTCTTTTCTTTTGAGAGTGAGGGAGCTTTTTCTTTCTCTTCTTTCTCAGCTCTTGTCTTCAACAGATGTTCATAGGATTTTAATTTGCCCAACAGGACATCTGTTGAAATTTCTCTTTGACTTCTGGAGTCTCTAATTGGCCAGATTCTTGAATCCCAAGAGCTAGGGAAGCAAGTAAGCAGTTTGTCATTTATCTCAGTGAGGCTGAATCTGGCATACATGTCAGCAACACTTTCACCTTCTTTCTTCTGAAAGTTTTCATATTGAGAGATGAGTAGTGCCTTTCTATCCTTTTCTCATCAGCACTTCCCTCTACCATTTTGGTGAGAGCTTCCCATACTTCCTTAGCTGACTCACAGTCAGCAATCTTTTGGAAGATTTCATCTGAGAGGGTTCAGACTAGGATATTCATAGCATTGGCATCATATCCTTGGGCTTTCTTTTCTTCCTCTGTCCACTCAGCTTTTGGAGCAAGTGTTTCAGTCACTTTTCCACTTGAGTCCTTTCTGAATGGCTTGGGGGGACCTGTCAAGATAACATTAAACAATTCATCATCAATAGAGTTTAAATAAATTTTTGTTTTCCAAAGTGCAAACTTTTCAAGGTTGCAAAGCATAATCTTTGATTTGTGCCATGTGAAAAATAATTGTTAGAAAAAAATATATATGTATAAAAGGTAGGACCTTTTTGATCAAGGAGTTATCCTTTTTAGATCAACCTACCTCTGATACCAATTGAAAGAGGAGTTTTAGTTCTCATTCTTATTATTAAAAGTCTTATTTAACTTTGTTTCAAATTAAGTGATATATATAAATATATATGAGTGCTGATTGAGAAAGTAAAGCATAAATAAACAAGCACATAACCAGATGACACAAGATATATAGTAGTTCCCCAAAACCTGGGTACATCTACTCTTCTACCCACTGGTAGAAATCTACTAGGAGGTTGTTGATAAGGTGCCCTCTCACCAAGGTGATTTTGATAAGGTGTCCACACACCAATGGGAGTTTTGATCAGGTGCCCAATTCACCTATAAGCTTTTGATAAGGTGCTTATAAATCAAGCTGCAGGTTTTTGCTAAGGTGCCCTGTCACCGGGAGTAAACTTTTGAAGGGAGTTTTAACCCTTTACAAGATGGGAAGGAGAAAGGGAAAAGATATATTGTTCTTCTCTTTTTGCTGAGAAGACACTTGAAAATCCTGATTGGATGTTGAGTTGGATCTTGATAAAGATGGTGAAGAGAGCTCCCTCTGTCTGATTTAGTTGTGGAGGCTCCTTGGTTCTGAATCCTCTATTTCAAATGTATGGAGTGGATCACCTCTCATTGTTCTCTGCCAACCTTCTCCTTATTTATAGCTCTGTGTATTAAGATAACACTATAGGAGAGAAATCAATTAGTAGACAGAGTATTAGAGAGAGAGAAATATTTCCATAACTATTATATCTATAGAAGGAAAGAATTTATTTTGATTTCAAATAATATCCATAATCAACTTAATCAATTTAGCCAAGAATCAATTAGAGGGAAGGAATGATTCATAACGGCTATAAAAGAATAATAATATTCCATATAAATCAGATCTATAGAAAGAAGGAAAGAGATCTGGTGTTATTTGAATTTAACATAGTAATCGACGTACGTCGATTATAATTCGACGTAAGAGTCGAATTCATCCTGACTGGACGTCGAGAGGAGAATAAGGGAGGTGCGTCGACTAAGGTGCATCGACTAGAAATCAGAGCTACGTCGACATAGGATACGTCGAATTCTTATTAAAGTTGCTTCGACTCATTCTGAAAGAAACGTCGATAACACTTCGACGTTGCGTCGAATACTATTCGACGCATATTTACTTAACCTTGATTTTTCTTTCTTAGAATTCATATTCAACTCATTTTGGGGGTTAAGACAAATCATTTCCCCAACAATCTCTGATACAAAACCTCCTTTGAGGAGCTTCTCACCTCCTCGCGGATCGGCTCCTCCAGCTTGTCGGCAATGGCCCTCCTCTTCTGTCGGATGGGGCGGGCCCCGGGCTCGAGGTTGAGGCGGTGGAAGGCTACGTCTGCATCGATGTCTGGCATGTCTGTCGCGCTCCATGTGAAGATGTCCATGCTCCTCTGGATGCATTCCAGCATCCTTTTCCTGTCCTCCGGGCCAAGTCCCCCGCTGACCCGCACCTTCTCCACTTTCCCCTCCTAGGTGCTGACCTCCATCTAGACCACTTCTTCCGCCACCTCAAGTCGGTATGGCTCTTCACACCTGCCCCTTGCCTCCCTTCCCTCTGCCAGGGTCTCCTCCTTTACCTCAGCCGCCTCCTCCATTGGCTCGGCATGCTCCCCTTGAGCCACCTCCATCTCCTTCTCTCGGATGCTGCTCTCTCCTTCTTCTCCTACCTTCTTCTCTTCTTCTGGCCCCTCTGGCCCCCTCATCTCTCTGTCTACCTTCTCAGCCTCCGCCTTCCAGGAGATGGTGTTGACGGTAGTTATGTAGCACTGCCTCGCCATATTTGCATCCCCCCGGATCCGTACCTGGACTCCCCCGCTGCGGAACTTCAAGCACTGATGGAAGGACGAGGGAACGCACCGGAAGGTGCTGATGAGAGGGCGTCCGAATATAGCATTGTAGCTGCTCGGAGCGTCGACAATGATGAACCTGCAGTTCCTGTGGACCCCTCCCAACGTCACTTGGAGGCCGACTCCTCCCTCGACCTCTTTCCTCTCACCTGAAAATCCAAACAGGGGCCCATCTGAGGTCTGCATCCTCTTCGCTTCTACCTCCAACGCGTCAAAGGCCTTATTGAAGATCACATTCACAGAACTCCCATTGTCAACCAAGATTCGGGAGACTGTGAAGTTTTCGATCGCCATCTGGATCACCAAGGCGTCACAGAACGGGTCTTCGAAGTCCGGCATATCTTCGGACGAGAAGGTGAGCTTCTCTGAAGGAGGTGGGGTTTGGGAGGTCGACGCGACGCTCCTCCTGAACATCTCCTGGAAGCTTCTCTTGCGAGTTGCCTCTATCCCAACCCCGACGTGGATCACTCTGATCCCTCCCCTGGCTCCCATGTCTGCCATGTCTTCACATCTATCTTCCCACTCTCCGGGTAACACTTCTTCAATCCTTCCGAGTCGCTGTTGCTGCTGACCTCTTCCCCTCAATTCCAAAAACTCTGGGCAGGTGGTCGTTGCATGGCCTTCCTCCTGGTGGAAGTAGCAATAAGGCAACGCCATCCTGCCCCCTCTTCCTCCTCTTCCTCCTCTTCCTCTTCTCCCTCAGCCTACTGTCATGGCTTGCTCCCAAAGGGGGTGAGGGGGTCTGGGCCCTTGCCTCCATCCCGGGTAATTGGCGCTCCCTTCCCCCTTCTCTGGTGATCTCTTTCCTAACCTCACGCCGGTCCCTCCTGGGGTCTCCAAGCCAGCCGGTTATTGGGCTCCTGATACCCCCAATCCCGATGCTGTCCCCGAAATCCCTAACCTCTGGGCTCGTCTCTTCTCCTTCCCTCATGCTGCTTTTCTTCCAGCTTGCTCAGCCTCGCCAACCTCTTTGCAAACTCTGGGTTGGCGGCCTCTCCCTCAATCTCTTCCACCGCCCGCTCCATCAACTCCTCGAAGGACAGAGGGGCCTTCCGCTTCAAGTCCATTTTGAAGAACCCATTTCGCAACCCTACTATGAAGGCTAGCTGGAGGGTGAACCCTGTCACCTCCTGGACTTGTAGAACCTCTTCCTGGAACTTATCCACGTAATGGGCTAGCGACTCCCCTGGTCCCTGCTTGATTTTGAAGAGCGCCTCTGTGTCCTTCTTCCTTTTCTTTGACGTTGAGAAGCGCAACTGAAAGCTCCGACATAGGTCCTCGAACGCATAGGACGGACCCACGGGGAGCTGGTGGAACCAGTCCCCTGCCTTCTCCTTTAGAGTGGTGGCAAAGAGCCAACACTGGAAGGCATCTGTCATTGGAAGGATCGAGACCATGTCCTCGAACCACTACAGGTGTAGGACTGGGTCATCTTTGCTGGTATAGTAAGACATCTCTGGCCCTATGAACCCCTCTGGTACCGGGGATGAGAGGATCAACTCACAGAAGGGGCTCCCTTCCCCTGCTCGGCGAGTGGTCCTCTCGCGCGGAGTCAGCTCGCACACCTATGCACTCGCCAGGCAGCTGAACAGCTGCCGCCCGGGGAGATCTCGTGCGCTTGCTTCCGCCGCTACCTCCTTCCCAGACCACTGGCCCAGAGCGTTCTCACCAATCTGCTGGGGCGGAACCACAGGCGTCTCGCACTCGCCTCTCCCGGCGAGAGCCATCTGCATGGTCTGCATGACTTCCCGCTTGAAATTCTCGAACATCTCTAGCCACTCCATTGCTGTCGGTGGCTATGAGGACCTGGGTCGGAACCATCTCTTCCATCTCCTTCCATCAAGCTCAGCTTGAGATTTTCTTGCACTGGCTACGGTCCATGCTCACCGCACCAAAAATGTTGAAACTGTGCTTACTTCTCCCCCACTAAACTCTCTTGACAGTGGATGGAAACTTAGAACAGACCCAAGGTTGTAGCGAGGAGGTCCCGCCACACACCCGAAAGATCTTAAAGAGCTTCTCCTCACAATCCAATGCTCAGCCGGGCACCTTGGAGGGCATTAGCAGCCAACTCCGAAACTAGCCTGGAGGAGGGAGCTCAAAAAGATCCGTCTCCACCAAGGTGACCTTAAGGGTCCATTTATAGATTTTCTAGGCTGGTCTGCAAATAGCATGAATCCGCCTTTTGGTTTTACTAATTGCACCCCAAGTTGGTCTGCTAACAGCCTAACTTTGTTGTTCTGAAGGACTATTGGCAGCCCACAAGGGGTATCTAGGTAATTTCCCCCTCAAAACCTTCTGGGCAAGTGGTCCGTGAAGGCACCACTCGCCAGGCTTCTCGCATAATTGATCCTGCCGAGCGAATGGTCCGTGGAGGCACCACTCGCCTAATTGCCTGGCCTGCTCGGCAAGTGAAATTCCGCCCTTACTCGCCTGGTCCTCCGCACACTCACTCCTCTGAACGGGTGATTGTCTTACGAATGGGACTCGCACTCGCCTGGAGACTCTCCTGCCTCTTTTGGCCTAGGCAAGTGCTCTGCCTGACACGGATCTAGCCTCTTGACCCCCTTTGGACCTGGGGACCCACTCGGCGAATATGGGGTTGTACAACAAAGACTCGCAAAAACTCTCCCTTTATATAAAAATTAATTAATTGAATTTGGCGCCGCCGCCGCCGCGTGATCGTCGATATTCCGAAAGAAGGAAAGGTCATTACTTCTATTCATCGAAGTAGGATAAAGGTTAGTTCCTCGAAGTAGGAGTTCTCGCGAGACGCCTCGAACGCGCCCGCCGAATTCTAATATCCTCACCCGAAAAAGTTTTGCAAAATAAACTCTAAAATTTTAATCATCAGTGAACAAGGGGCGTGACAGCCCAAGATGTGTTCCAGACCTGCTACCGCCATCCTGGGCTCATTCCGAGAAGAATTCATAGTACACGCCCGTGTACTTCAAGTCATCCCCGTGACTTTCCAATGTCACACCCGTGAATCGCACGCCCAGCTCATCCCACGCACGTGTACTTCAAGTCACGCCCGTGACTTTCCAATATTATGGGTATGTAACTTCTCTGCCGCCACATTACGCCTCGGTCCCGCCCGAATTTCCTGCCAGATTGCAGTTTAATTATTACACGCATTTGGTCACAGGCGTGACCATGGGGCATGGCGCGCACGTAACGCCTGTAATGAATCCAGAAGGCGTCTCTCCCGCACCAGCTTTGATCACGACCCTTACACTCCCTTGGTCACGGGCGTGACCGAGGGCGTGTAACCTCAACTTTTTACCTATTTAAGGGCAACTTCTCCATAACTTCAAGGACGGATTTTTGGGAGTTCAATCCTTCATTTCTTGCATTATTTTCCTGTTTTAAGTAATTCGTATACTTCTCATACTCTTTGCAATGGTAACCATCAATGCTTGTACTTTTCTTTTTGCAATTATAATTTTCAATTCAATAGCTTGTAGTGTGTTTTTGCTAGAAATAATAAAAATAGTTTTCTTGTTCTTTTATTCTCCTCTTCTTACATCATGTACTCTTTCATTTTCGTTGATTATGTAATTTCAATGAGTAGCTAAATTTCTATTATTACTCGATCGAGATGATCCAAGGAATAATAATTGTCATGAATTAGTTTAGTCTTCTTTTTCTCTTCTTTAAAATGCTTAAGATTTGTCCTTGATTTTATTGAATTGAGATTATATTTTTGATATATAATTCTCATTCTAATTTTCATAATCTAGTAGCTGAGATGCTCACAATTCAAATCGATCATTCAAGGATAAAGAGAGTTGCATGCAACCCTCGAGACCCTCGAGAGAGGATGACATAACTCTCTCGGATTGGAGTCACATCTAATAGAGGGGTTCACCTCGATAAAGCGAGTTTTAGAGGTTTTGATTCTAGAACGAAAGTTCGATTGGTCAACCTAAACTCAACTGAATGTATCCTCGAGAGAGGAGCATTAAGAATTCGGGAATCTCCACGGTCAAAGCGATTTTCTTATGAGAATTAGAATTCTTATTTCTTCTATTTTACTTTCATTCCGAGGTGATTCAAGATCGAGTGCTAGCCTTCTAATTATTGTGTAATCTTTATTTTAATTCACCGTGTTTTCTTATAACAAACAACCCAAAGTTCTATTAATAGGATAATGGAGATTTTCTCGAAGTAAAAGAATTCAACTCGCCCGGATTTTTATACGACCTTGGTTTTTATAAACCTATACTACTTCCGACACGGTATACTTGTCGTTGTCATTTGCAGGCATAGTAGCCATTCACCAAGTTTTTGGCTTCGTTGCTGGAGAAAAAGAGTTGATATTTCGAAAAAAGAAATATCTATTAATTTTATCGTTTCTTTTCTTCATTTTAATTTTTAATTAAGGTGCAATAATATTCTTGGAAATGGAGGTTTGGGATGTCACCCCAGCATATCTCCTAGTAGCAGTGTGAACCTTTCACCGGGTAGACCTTGGTAAGTTCAAAACTAATTTAAAAATCGCCAAAAAAATATTTTTAATTGAAAAAACAAATATATTCATATATATAAATTCATAATAAAATTTTAATTTCCTTTTCCCTTCTTTTCTTCTAGCTATTTTTAATTTTTAATATCTTTTCTCTATTTGGTGTATGACCCAAGGAAATTCTTCGAATAATCCTGATTCTAATTTCGATCCGGAAATAGAGCGCACCTTACGGCGACGCCTTCGGTTCCGTGATCAAGAACTACCGATTATTCCCGAAGAATCTATCGGAGACACTAACATCGATATTATGGGAGAGCCAAATCCGGAAGAGGCCCCACAACGGACCATGTCCTATTATGCGAGGCCGAAACTAGAAGGGGCACAATCAAGTATTGGCGCCCTACGGTGGCAAATAATAATTTTGAAATCAAGTCTAGCATCATCCAAATGGTACAACAATCGGTAACCTTTGATGGTTTGCCGGACGAAGATCCAAATTGTCATTTCTCTAATTTTTTGGAAATATGCGATACATTTAAAATAAATGGTGTTACTGACGACGTCATTCGATTGCGTTTATTCCCCTTCTCTTTGCGGTCAAAGACTAAGCAGTGGTTGGGCTCTCTTCCAAGAGGATCCATCACTACATGGGCCGAAATGGCGGAGAAATTCTTAACAAAATATTTCCCCCGGGCCAAGACCGCTAGATTGCGCATCGATATTGCGTCATTTCTGCAAATTGACTCGGAGACTCTCAACGATACATGAGAGCGCATCAAGGAACAAGGCAAACAAGGCAAATGATTGATGCGGCCGTCGGAGGTACTTTAAATAATAAAACCCCGGAATCCACTCAAGAGCTTTTCGAGGAAATGAACATGAACGCTTACCAGTGGAATGCGCCACAAATACGACCTAACAAGCCGACCGGACTCTATGAAGTCGAGGTCATCACTAATTTAGCGTTACAAGTAGAAATATTAACTAAGCAAGTGGCGGAGATGTCTGCTTCCTCCGCCACCACCAATTTAGATAATAATAATAATTTTGTTCAAGAACACGTAGATTATATGGGGAACTCTTATCGTCCTCCTTATAACCCGAATAATAACATTTCTTTTAATAATTCGTATAATCCGGATTTAAGAAACCATCCCAATTTTTCATGGAGCAACCCCAATAATGCTCAACGACCGCCACAAGTAAATCCTCCCGAATTCGCTCCGCCACCCCCGAAGCCTTCTTCAATTGAAGAGGTCTTCTCTAAATATGTTTCCTCCAATGAGTCCAATATCCGGAACCTCCCCGGATCTATTAAAAACTTGGAAAATCAAATTGGACATCTCGTCAAAATGTTCTCCGAACGTCAGCAAGGAGCTTTACCGGGCAATACTGAGCCCAATCCACAGGAGAGCGCCAATGCAATAACCCTCTGTAATGGAAAGGAGGTAAAATCTTCAAAATTGGTCGAGCCTGAGGTAAACATTTCAACTTCACCTCCGCAGCTTATTTCTTCTCCTACACATTCTTCTATTTTAGCTCCGCGCAATTTTAATAATCCTACAGTCCCTTATCCTTCTAATTTTATTAATGAGCGCAATGAGGAGTAGCACTATAAGGAATTCATTGATTTTTTGAAACAAATTCAAATTAATATTCCTTTTTGTGAGGCACTTTCTCAAATGTCTAAGTACGCAAAATATTTAAAAGATTTGTTAACTAATAAAAAGAAGCTGAAAATGTTTCATGTGTATCTCTAAACACGGAGTGTTCGGCAGTTGTTTAAAACAAACTGTCGGAAAAATTAAACGATCCGGGATGATTCTCGATCACGTGTCTTTTCAGCAATTATCTAATTAAGCATGTCATAGCCGATTTAGGGGCGTATAAATTTGATGTTATTTTCTATATTCAAAAAGCTTGGGTTGGGCATCCAACCCCAAATAAAATGAGCATCCAACTAGCGGATAGGTTAATAAAATACCCAATGGGGGTCGTAGAGAATGTTTTAGTTAAAGTAGACAAGTTTATCTTTCCGGTAGACTTTGTCATTCTAGACATCGAGGAAGACACCGAAGTGCTCCTTATACTCGGTCGTCTCTTCCTTGCCACCTCTAGCGCAATAATAGACGTAAGTAACGGAAAGCTCTCCTACGAGTGGGGGATGAAGAAGTTATTTTTAGCATCGACTCTTCCATGAAAAACTCTTTTTCTAACGACGACTCTTGTTTTATCTTAGAAACAAATTTTTAAGAGAAAATAACGTTATTTTCTGAAATTGTCTCTCCTTTGTTTGAAAATCTGGATATTGCAATTTTATTTTGTTTAAAAGAAATAACTCGGCCGCTTAAATTTGAAGAAATAAAATTGAATAATTTCAAAGTAATTACAAGAAAAATCTTGATTAACAAGGAGTTAAATTTCTTGCTAATTAGTAAAATTCCTTGCAAATTTCAATTAGCAAGGAATTTAGAAACCAAAAAGATTCCTAGCTAATTTTAGGAAGGAAATTATTCCTATCTATTTAGCAAGGATTTTTTACCAAGGTATTTTAGCCTTTTTAAATTAGAGGAATTATGTTTTTGTTGCTAAATATTTAGCACTTATTTAAAAATTCTATTAAAATAAAATAAATTTGTATATAATAAAAAATACTCAATTAATGGGAGAAGCTGAGTTTCGAACCCATGACTTGCCTCATGCAGTTCATATGATTAACCAACTAACATAATATATTTATCTATTTTTGACAGGCCCTAATTTATATATAGAGAGGCTTTTATAATTTATAACGTTTATATAATCTCTAAAATTATAATCTCTATATATATTTAAAATTGTATAAATATATATTTACATAAATATAGCTTAGCTTTCTGTATAATATATATATGTACTGTTTCTTATATTGTTTTTATAATATATAAATATATATATATAATTTATATATAATATATATATATAATTTATATATATATAATTTATATATATATAATTTATATATATATAATTTATATATATATAATTTATATATATACATATAATTATTTCAATATAAACTAATAATTTATGCTAATATATATAAAGATATATATATTATTATTAAATTATATAAAAATTTAAATATATATACATATAATTATTTTATTCAATATTAAAAATTTATATTAATTTATAAATATATATATAACTATTTAAATAATTTATAACATTATATAGTGAATTAAATATATTATTACACATTTCATTGAATATAAATAATTTATACTAATTTTTAAATATATATATAAACAAAAAATATGTTTTACATGTGGAGGATAAAGAAACCAAATAATTATGTTTTTGTAAGAAAGAGAAGAAATTTTTTGGAAAGAAATAATTTGTATTCTTCATAAATATTTTGCAACAAAAAATTTCGTTGCTATTTTGCAACAAAAATTTTGCTACACAAAAATTTGTTGTTATTTTAGCAATAAATATTTTGCAACAAAAAAAATTGTTGCTATGTTTGCAACAAACAAACTCCTTGCTATTTTTGTAGCTAAAGTAAAAATTTATTTATGTAACTAAATTTGATGCTAATTAGCAAGGTATTATCTAGCATTTCTAATATTCCTTGCTAAATTAGGTTTTTCTTGTAGTTATATAACAACATCTTACGCGGAGCCGCCGAGTTTAGAATTGAAACAATTGTCGAATCATTTAAAATATATATTTTTAAAAAAGATTCAAAATTGCCCGTAATCATATCTTCAGCGCTTAAGGATTCGGAAATTTCCGAATTAATTAAAATTTTAAATAATCACCGTTATGCAATTGCATGGCAAATTTCTGATATCAAGGGGATTAGCCCATTTTTTTGCACGCATAAAATAAATTTAGAAAATAATTCTCGCGGCACTATTCAGCCTCAACGACGCCTTAATCCCAATATGAAGGACGTCGATAAAGCTGAAATTATAAAATTATTAGACGTAGGGATTATTTACCCAATTTCTGATAGCACTTGGGTTAGCCCGGTGCAAGTCGTACCTAAAAAGAGTGGAATAACGATAGTTACAAACGAAAATTACGAGTTGATTCCAACCCGTACCGTTACGGGCTGGTGGGTTTGCATCGATTACAGGAAATTAAATGATGTCACCTGGAAGGATCACCTCATGTTACCCTTCATTGACCAAATCTTAGAACGTCTATCCGGTCACTCACACTATTATTTTCTCGATGGTCTTTCGGAGTACTTTCAAATCTCAATTACACCCGAAGACCAAGAGAAAATCACTTGCACTTGTCCGTTCAGCACCTTCGCATATCGAAGAATATCTTTTGGTCTTTGCAATGCGTCGGTTATATTTCAAAGATGTATGTTGGCAATTTTTAATGAATTAGTAGAGGACGTCATGAAAGTTTTTATGGATTATTTTTTAGTTTTTGGTGATTCTTTTAAAAATTATTTAAACAGTCTTGATCGTGTTCTTCAACGCTGCGAAGACACGAATTTGGCACTTAACTGGGAGATGTGTCACTTTATGTTCAAAGAAGGATTAGTTCTCACACATAAGGTTTCTGGTAAAGGGATCCGGATCGAGGTCATAGAAAAAGATCGAAGTCATGGAAAAACTTCCCCCTCCAACCAACGTAAAATCGATTAGAAGTTTTCTAGGACACGCGGGATTTTATAGGCGGTTTATACGTGATTTTTCAAAAATTACAAAACCGTAATTATTAGAAAAAGAATTCACGTTTATTTTTGATGAAGAATGTTTAAAATCGTTTAAAAAAATTAAAAACGAACTTATTAATTTGAGACACCAAATAAATACAAAGGAACCCAACTCATTTGATCTGGCACTACATCCACTGTGTGTTGGTTTAGCCTTCAGTAGGCATAATGGGAGGTGGACTTCAATGCTCCCTAGCCGTTTATGGCGTGCAATGTGATCAATAATAATGAGGTGGGTTTTAATTCATAGCATGTACTTTAAACTCTCTCCTTGACTTTATTGATCAGGTGAGGTGGAAAGCAAGGGTCCACTAGGTCGGGTTGGGGTTAGGATAGTCATCTATGGCTGGGTTTGGGCTAGGTTGGGCATAAATTATATTTAGTTTTTTATTAAGCTAATAAATAACATAAAACCCCATTTATTAATTATTAAATCATTTAAAAATGATAAATAATTATCATAATCAATGTTAAGGCCACCTAGGGTCTCCTATTAATTTTCATAATTATTGGAGGTCTCCTACTATTTTTCTTTTATTTATTTAAAGTAAATAATTAATTAATTTAAAATAAATCCAATGTAATTCAATTAATTAATTTTAATTAATTAACCTACTCTAATTATTGTTGGGAGGGTTTAGAGAATGTTTGGGGTCAAAATAAGGTCAATTCCTTCATTTCAGATTTATGCATTTATTTAAATATTTTCTTAATTAATATATAATTAAATCACACAGGGGTCACTACTCCTCTTAAAGGTCATAATAGGACCCCTTAGACCCATCAGTTGGTCAAGGGCACCCCTAGTTGGTTAATTAACCTAATCATGTGTTTTAAAATATGTCGGGCGCACTGTGGCAGGTTATGGGTTGAGTGATGGTAGTTGGGTTCACATGCGTGATGTGTAACCCATGAATACCTAATGATGAAATGTGTACCTTAGTTGGTCAAAATCACCCATCAAGGGACCTATGTACTTTTTGTGTGATAATTGAATCCACTAGACCGAAGTGAGTCAATTAATACACAAAGGGGGTCTAGAAGTTCGGGTTGGGATGTTACAAGCTTAAAGTCCTCGGAATAAAAATCAAATAAGTTAAGATTTATTACCTCTTCTTCCTCAGAGGGAAGCTCTAGTGCCATGAGGCCCTTATTTTCATGCTCCTTTTCTTCCTATCTAAGCTGGAGGAGCTCTCAAACTTTGTGTCACTTCAAGTTTCTGCAGTGAAGCTTTTATCTTTCTTATTTCCTATCTTCTCTTCTTGTTATATAATCTTGGAGTATTTGTTTTTCTTGACACTTCTTTTATGGTATTTATCCTTCTTTCCTTCTAGACATTCAGGTGCTATATGTCCACACTTTCTACATGAGAAAAAATAACTTCTTCATAGGAGCACTTATCATACTATGGCTTTTGCTAGATCTGTTATACCTCTTTGTAAATTTTCTATTCTTATCCAATTTTTGAATCTTCTTGACACTAGACTAATCTACTCATCATCTATGGCAGATTATTTTATCAGTTGTTTGAGTGCAATTGATTTCTCCTTGGGGCAATAACTACCTTCTCTTTTTGCCCATTTTCTCCTCTAGTTTTGAGGAGCATATCATTTGATTTCAGCTTTCGTAGGAGTGTATCAGTGGATATCTCCTTATGTAATATGGACTCTCTGATAGCTCAAATCCTTGAATCTCAAGAGCATATGAAGCATATCAGTAGTATGTCATTTATTTCAATGATTGAAATCTTCTTGTCCAGGTTTCTTAGTTCACTGATTATAAGACTGAATCTCGAATACATGTCAGAGACACTTTCTTCAGGGCCCTTCTTGAAATTCACATACAAAGAGATGAGTAGGTATCCTTTATCCTACCTTTCATCTGCACTCTCTTCAATAATGCTTATAAGGGAGTCCCAATTTTCTTTGACAGACTGGTAATCTACAACTCTCTGGTAGATGTTATCAACCATTGTGTCAGTCATCAATAGAATTCATATACAATATAATCCTAGACTTCTATTGTGCAAACTTCTCCAAGTTGCATATAAGAGGCTTGGTGGTAGCATAGTCTTTGATCTATGAAGTACTCATGATTATGGAGTGTTCAGATTATCCTAAACAAAAGATCGATATATTAATTTTGCTATGATACTAATTGAAACTATGGAATAGAGTGAGAATATTAACACAGATTATTCTAGATAGGTTGAATACAATCTTTAAAAATTCAACCCAAAATAAATCACACACACACACACACCATATACGCATATTAATGCAAAATAAATAAATAAGTACAGAAAAGAAAATCTAGTTATAAAGTATGCAATCAAGATGCATGAGACATGAAATTTCTAGAGGTTAACCCAAAACATGGGTACTCATTTCTTCTACTAGTAGGTACGAATCCATTGCCTGCAACAAATCTGAGTCTTTGATAAGGAGATTATCAGAATAAGTCCTAAATATTTTGATAAGGAGATTCTCAAAATCAAATACTTAATTTTTTGATAAAAAAGATTCACAAAATTAACCAATCCGAATCCTTTAGAGAGGGATATCCAAACTTTATACAGTTGTTTTGAAATTAATCAGTTAGTTTTCCCATAGTGGAACATAGTCTTCAACAAGTTCATCCATTTTCTAGAATTTAGATCTTTGTGGATACTCTTCTGAGAATCTCTTCTTATTCTTAAGTGAGAGAGAGAGAACAAGAGAGACTTTTGTTTTGAGAGTGGGAGGAAGTCGAATAGAACTCAAGAGAAGAATATATCTTGAGAGTGGGAGGAAGCCAAATTTCGGAAGGTCGAAAAACTTGGGAATCGACATATTATTTGTTGAAATCAGAGTTCAAGCACGATTTTTAACGCAACAATACGAATTTCGAGAAATAGAGTCCGGCAGTAGATTCAAAACGTTAAAATACATAAGAATCGACATATAATTTGCCAAAATTGAAGCTCATTAATTAGAAAAAGTGCAATGTTTGGTTCAAACGGTGTAAATTTTGAGGAAATAAGTCCGCAAGCAAACTCGAAACAACAAAATCCATAAGAATTAATATTTTATTTGTCAAAATCTAGACTCGTAAGAAAAAATGTAATTTCGGCAATACCGTTTGGAATTTGGCGAAACGGAGGCCATAATTGGATCCAGGCAAAAAATATTAGGATACGATATTTTCAAAAAAAAATTTGTGACCTAAAAAATACCCAAAACACCCAAATAAAGGAGATTGTGCCATGTGGCACCGTCGCCACGTGGCACCATTGCCGCTACATGGCAATCACTGGCCCCACGTGCAACACGCTCACCGCCTGCCCGGATGTGCGCCCAAACAGGCCACGTGGCCCCCATATGAGTGGAGGAGAGTTCAAACTTTTTTTTTTCTTCGGTTTTTGGAACTTTCCTGGAGTTCTACAGCTCAAGATTCAGACGATTTTGTTAGAAAGCTATTACAAATATGGAGAACTTTCTTTTCGTTCCATTTTCTTTCGGTTTTCAAGGAAATTTAGAGAGAAAGAGAGAGAGGAGAGAGAAAGTTTTGGATCGAAATTTGGGGGTACTTAAGGAGAAGCTCGGGAGCCTGTTTTTGGCCTCTACTTGTGTCGAAGTCTTTCCAGGTGTTGCGAAAGCGACGCTAAAATATAATTTTTTCGCCGATGCAAAATTAATTGTCATCAAACTGTCGGAGTACTGCCGAAATACCACAAAAGTGCCGATCTTTCTAAAAGGAGGTTCCGAGCTCAAAATTGGGAGCACAAATATCGAGGTATGTGGAACATAATGCAATATTTTTGTCTACTATAATTATTATTTTCGGTAGCTTTCGAGGGTAATTTTCATATATAAATGTTATCGAAATAATTATGAAAATTTGTTAGGCATGACGAAGGATCGAGTCGCTTGTGTTAAAGCGATAATGAGGCCCCGGATTTTAGGGTTCATGCATATTGATAACACAAAAATGTTGTGTCAATTATTGTGCGAAAATATTAATAATCAATGAAAAATTTTAACACATGTGAAATTATCGTGGGATCTAATCGATATTATTAATTAATCAACTGAGATATTTACGACTAGGCTGATCTCGATCGGTGTGCGACCAATGTCGATAATTCAAGAGTGTCAATGAATAATGCACAATATTATGACAAATTATTATGATAATGGAAAAAAACGACCCATGTGGAATTATCGTAGGTCTGATCGATATTATTATTAAATCAGTCACACGATATCTTTTTGCGACTAAACTGATCTTTGAATAATAATCGCTCGATCTTTGAACAATAAAGATAATTCGAGCTGTGCTGACGAAATATGACCATTACTATGAAAATTGTTATAATGTGGTGTAATGATGTGTACTATTATATTAGCCCGGTATTTGACTATTTTACTCGAGGTCCCCTATATTTTGAGGGGGAACTTCTCGGGAGCAGCGCTCCCAACTGGAGGGTTTAGCCATCCGCAATCTGAGGGTGTTTGGCCATAATGATTCTATAAGAATATACCGTGAGAGTGGCGCTCCTATCTGACGGACTCGCTCTCCGCAGGATGACTGATCCAATCTGTCCTGTAAGGGCGTACTTTAAGTGCTAAACGAACCATTTTTTATATATAAGGAAATGAATTTTGATAAAAAGATAAAATACATGATGATGCAGTATTGCTTACTATTTTCATTGCATACTTAAATTGTGCACTGCATACATACATATATATTGTATTATTTTTTTAGGGTGGACGAAGATGCTCATCAGCCTAAATATTTTTCGGTACCAACGAAGATATGAGCGTCGAAAAAGAGTGAGGAAGACTAGCATGTATTATGCATGAGAAAAATAATTGAATACCTGACTATGTATTGGTAAAAATTTGAGATATTAATAAAATAATATTTGATTTCTTTCTGTAATTGTAGAAGATCATGAATCACATTATTATTCTCGTCTCATTATCTCGAGCTTCAGGAGTGTGACAATATCCCCTTTCAAGGGATCCAAAATTTCCTTGTAATGAACCAGCTAGCACAACAATGTTGAAATTAGTTGCAAGTTTATGTTCCTTGTATGAAGACAATTATGGGTAAAATAAACTGCTCACAGAAGCATTGGTAACAAAAGCAATGTAATCCAAGACAAAATAAACGGTGGGCACTAGGGCTGCTGCAACCTTGGAAATCAGTTGTGAGGATTGCGGCTTGGAGCGACTAGAGCATCAACGCCTTTGAAATCAGCGGCTAGGGATCCTGGTGACTAGGGCTTGCGACGATTAGGGCGGTGTCGACTTCAGACGACTAGGGCAGTGTCGACTTCTGACGACTAGGGCATTAGTGATGTTCAGGGCGCGTTGGAGATCGAGGCAGCGGCGGCTACGGGCGTATCGAGCTTCGGGGTGGAGCGTGGATGAGGGTTTCTGTTGGGATGAATGCAAAGATGTGTTAATAGAAAATAATGAGTTTTTTTTTTTTTTGAGATTTTGAGGTGCAGATTGCCGCAATATGGTTGAGATTAACAATCGCTTTTATTTTACTTTTTGTCTACCTTTATTAATACATATACTTTAAATTTTAATTTAAAAATGTAACCTGAATTAACAAAGCGAAAATAGAACGATTTTTTTATTCCGAATGAAAATTCAATAAATTTTTGACTAATAAACGAACTGCGACTCCGTCGCCGTTGACCTGAAAACCCAATTGTGTTAAGCATACACACTTCGATCATCTTCTTGAAATGCGCAGAACGATTTGGGTGCCAGCAAATTCCTCTCCTAAAATGACTCCAACCCCTCCCCCTTCACTCTCCACAATCTCCCAAATCTTCTTATTTGCTCTCCTAATAAGCTTCAAATCCGTCGCAAGCTCGCCGGAGAAGACAACGCCCTCCTTTTTCATCTTTGGCGACTCCACCGTCGACGTGGGCAACAACAACTACATCAATACCGTAGCAGGAAACAGGGTAAACTACCCTCCGTATGGACAGAACGGATTCTTCGAAAAGCCCACCGGCCGATTTTCCGACGGCCGCGTAATTGTTGATTTCATCGGTAACTATTCAGAATCATTAACTCTCCCAGTAATATTTTTAGGTCAAAAATATATCTGTAAGTAATTAAACATGATATTTTCTCCCCTCCTCTGCGCAGCGGAATACGCCAAACTTCCACTGATTCCACCATCCAAGCAACCAAACGCTAATTTCGATAACGGCGTCAACTTCGCGGCCGGAGGAGCCGGCGTTTTGCCGGAAACCTACCAAGGACTTGTCCGATCTTCTCTTCTCCTCCATCATCTCTCACACTTGCCCTGTTTATTTTAAGTACTGAAAATGCATAAATCGTGCGTTTTTCTCAGGTCATTGATCTCCGAACGCAGCTAAAACAATTCGATGCGGTTGTGAACTCCATTAACGCAGAATTAGGCGATACAGCAGCAAAAAAACTGATTGCGAAATCTGTTTTCTTCATCAGCATTGGAAGCAACGATTACTTGAGTTACTTAAGCAGCCCCAAACTGCAGGAGGCTTTTACTCCAGAAGACCTCGTCGGAATGGTAATTGGAAATTTGTCAGAGGCCATTCAACAATTATATAATAAGGGGGCCAGAAAATTTGGTGCTCTTAGTATAAGTCCGTTGGGGTGTTGGCCGGCGCTCAGGGCGGTGAATCCGAAGGCCGACGGTGGCTGTTTTGAGGATTTCTCTGCGCTCGCATTGGCGCACAACAATGCATTGTCCGGCGTGCTCCTGAGCTTCGAATTCATCCTCAAAGGATTCAAATATGCCTTCAGCTCAGGATTCTACAGTTGGCTGGATGAAGTGATGCTTAATCCATCCAAATTTGGTATTGAATCTTAACCTTGTTCACCATTTTGGTTTTGTTTTCTTCGATTTTAGATGTGCAAATATTCATTTCAGCCTTTCAATGCATCATTTATAAGCAATATTTACATCAAAAAATGTTCTTTTTTATAGGCGAGTGGAAAATTACTCAAAATTAAAATAACTTGTGAATAATTTATATATCTATATTTATTCATTTGATGGATTCAGTTTATATCCAGCTTTCTTGTATCCTGCAACATAACTCAGCCTTTACTTGACATATGTTCCATTTTTGTGTATATATTGAAGAAAAAACCTTAGTCAAATACTTAAATTCGAATTGGTGCCATGAAATTAGAATTTAAGGTCTATTTTTATTGGAATTGAACCTCCAATTTTAATTCCGAAGCCCCAATTCAGCCCGACCGGACGGAGCCTAAATAGATATTAAATAAAATCCTCATATTCTTATAATCATATGGCTGGATCTCAAGTTATAAGCCCCAGCAACATTTCTATGAACAACTCTCCAGAAGATAACCTTTACTTGCATTCAGCACTATAATTCTAATTTTTTGACGATACATTAAACATTTCTGTCTAAAAAACTGTTCAATGTCGCATTTGTATCGATTTTCGAAAACAAATTGCTCAAAGAATGGATTCTATGCTCTGATTTTAGCTTAATGCTCGCTTGTTTGCTGACCAAAGGATTCAAAGATGGAACCAACGCTTGCTGCGGCTCCGGCGCATATGGAGGTTCCTACACCTGCGGAATCAACAAGGAGGCGGACGGTTACGAATTGTGCAGCACGCCGGAAGATTTCGTGTGGTGGGATTCTTACCATGGAACCGAGAAGACTGCGAAGAAGATTGCAGATGCACTGTGGGATGGCCCTCCTGAATGGGTGGGGCCGTACAGTCTGAAGGGCCTGTTCTCCGATCACGACGAGTGGAAAGTTGAAGATTTGGTGGGCACTGAAGAGACCATGGGGGAGTTTTCTTTTTGATTATTTGGAGTTTGGATGAGGATTGCTATGCAGACTAATAGATGTTCTTCTGTTAGGATCTGAAGAGACTATGATGATTTCATTTCTGAAGTAAATTTTGCTTCCAGATATGTAAAACTGATATCTTTATTCTCTGAGATAATGTTTACAGTTCTGGGAAGTTTGTTGGAACATAGAAATAGGGAAAATGCTAGCCATCTTCGGTTGATAGAAAAGTCAGAATGTTTTCTCATTGATGTATTCTTTCATCGACAGGAAGATCTCAACTGTTAGGAAACACAGCTGCAAATAATAGGGCTAACACAAGAATGCAGAATAAGCAATAATCGGGAATCTCACCGATATTCATGCAATGTAAACAATATGATATGGAGATACAAAATACAATAACAACAACAACGCTCAAGCCTTTATCCCACCAAACTGGGGTCGGCGATATAGAGATACAAAATACAACAACAACAACACTTAAGCCTTTATCCCAACTATAGTGGGGTCGGCTATATGGATCATTTGTCGCCATTGCGCCCTATCTTTAATCATAGCCTCACTAATGCCTAAGTACATCATATCTTTCCTTATAGTTTCATTCCAAGTCTTTTTTGGTCTACCCCTCCCCCGTTTAACATGTCTAGTGACTACACTCTCACAACGCCTAACATGTGTCTCTAATGGTCTCCTATGTACATGTCTGAACAATCTTAATCGAGCTTCTCGCATCTTCTCTACAAAATACATGAAAAAAATTACAATCCGATGAAAAAGAATCATGGGTGGAATCGGGTGTTATAATATTTGGAGTAAGTGTCGCTACGGTGAATTTATATTATCGAAAATTCTACTGAATGCAGCGACGTATTAAGCTCCTAGGATCGTCTTAACCAAACACTACTAATCTCTAATTGGAGTTTATGCAGAAAATTATTTTTCTGACTAAATAATTGATTAAATAAAGAGCACACAAAATAACTAATAATTGAGCAAGCGGTATATTTACTGAAGTGCGGAAATGTAGTTTATACCGTTCTTGGATTCTTGCTCGTTTTTCATGATCGCAGAAATTCGCAATAGTTGTGACGTGTTGTTTCTTATGAACTCCGCCGCACTAACGGATCCCGACAACATACAATAGTGTTCAAGCTTTGAATCTCTACAATGCAAGATAGTCAGCACAATATATATACGTAATTAAAACGCTCCTTCCCAAAAGGAAATAGTGATTAAGGAAGGATTGTATAGAATATCAAGGCCATGAATGGAGATTCTATTTTTTGAAAAATAACAGAACTTTGAATCGGAAAGAACCAAACTTGAATTTATAACTCCATCTAAAATCTGATCTAGGCACTGAAATTTATAGAAGATGAAAGGATTTATATAGAGAGTTTTGACTAGATAAAACCTTGATATAATACCTGAAGTATCTGGGCAAAAGATAGCCTAAGACTCTTCTTAATAAACCTCGATTTGGAGTGTTCTGGACTGAGAAGAGAACAATCCACCAGATCTGAAGAGTAGGAGGTGAGGCGTTTCCAAAACCTGAACGGAAAAACACCGCTGGTGCTGATCCCTCTCCAGGGAAACGAAGAGGAAGTCGCCGGCTGTAAAGATGAAGATCTGATCCCCAACACCTTTCTCGATCTAGTAGAGGAGCGGATGTGGCAGCCCTTGCCGGCGATCCAAAAGGAGGAAGACGAAGGCAGCAGTTTTCACCGATCTCTCCTAAGCGGTAAGGATTTCGACCCTGCAGCTTCTCCGTGAAAACTGTAGGGAGAGAGAGACTGTTCCGGCGATCCAAGAAGGAGGCGATGAAGTTTCGGCAGTTACCAAAAATAAAAATAAAGAACGCGGTTCTTTTCAGCCCCTGTTCACCATTAATCCTCACAGGCATAAAATGAAGGTTTCTTTAGCTTAATAGGAGAGCCAATTTGGAAGTTACAAAACGGACACAATTAATTCCATTTACACTCCAAATTAAAACCAAATATGAAATCCATAAATAAATTGGATCTCATCATAATGCCCAAATTCGTGCCAAGGGTGAGACCGAGTTCGCGACATGAAATTACGAGACGATCTGGCCCACCTATCACAGGCTTCGACCGTTCGCGCGACTGAACTAACGCACGCTCGTAGGAGTCTGAATAGACTAAATATTCGCGTACGACTCCAACGGGACGTCTCGATGAAATCAAGTCCACCAAACGGGAAAATATCTAACATTCTCCCACTTGGACTTCATTCATCGTAATTTATGACGTTCCGATAAAATCTTCACTAAACTTAAGGGTACCAATTAGCGAACGCGATATTGAGTCTACTCCCACGTCAATCCGGTCCAACCAAATCCTTCACTCCGAATCATGGCGGCAACCGCATCATTGAGCGACACGGGACCTTCCATGGTCAAAGCAGCTTACGGATTCAATCGACATGGACAAAGCGCGGTTATATAAAATTTAGAACAACATAATGAAATTGTGCACATGAAGGTTGTTCTAATTTGGTGGTCAACCAAACTTCTCAAATGAATGCACTAAACCATGCTACGAGAAGTTCTTAAGTGTTCCAAAAGGAACATGTATGTCCAATCTTAAGATTTTAAATTCACGTGTCAAAAGACATACAAACAGGCCCTAATCCAAAATGTAGTGCCCTGGGCCTTATGCTCTGACTGACACAAGTCATGAGACTCTTATATGAAGTGTGACGTGTCACAGAAATTCTATGAATATCTAAACTTAATGATATTCCTAAATGAATATTCTTTATTATTGATGAAATAATTAAAGTGCAAAATTGACAGATAAATGAAATGGAGCACCATGCAGCCTCCCACTAATCTAGCACATCAAATGACTCCTTAAGCCCCATGTTGAAAACATGCTTCTGAAATACATTGGGGCGAAGTCCTTTAGTAAGTGGATCGGCTAACATGTCATATGTCCTTATATGCTCCACTGAAATGTCACCCTTTTTGACCAATTCCTTAACGGTCAAAAATTTAATTTCCATATGCTTAGACCCTGTGATACTTTTATTGTTCATCGAGAACATAACTGCAGAAATATTATCACAATACATCTGAATGGGTCCAGCTATAGAGTCGACGACCTTCAACTCAGTAATGAAATTCTTAAGCCACACCGCGTGAGTAGAAGCTCCAAAAAGAGCAACAAACTCCGCATGCATTGTGGATGAAGTGATGAGTGTCTGTTTGACACTCTTCCACGAAATGGCCCCGCCAGCAAACTTAAAAAAGAAACCTGAGGTAGACTTTCTATCATCCTCACACCCCGCAAAATCAGAATCACTATACCCCACTAACTCAAGGTTCTGCACTCTATGGTAGACCAATTTCACATCCTTAGTTCTCTTCAAATACCTTAAGACTTTCTTGGCAGCCACCCAATGAGCAGGTCCTGGGTTCGACTGATATCTGCCTAAAAGTCCAACTGCGAAGGCAATGTCCGGTCTGGTACAGACTTGGGCATACATTAAGCTGCCAACCGCACTAGCGTAAGGTATATCTTTCATGCACTCTCTTTCTGTATCGTTCCTGGGGCATTGTGCTAAGCTAAGCTTATCACCCTTAAGCACAGGTACGTCACCAGCCTTACAATCAAGCATGCTAAATCTCTCAAGTACACGCTCGATGTATGCTTTCTGAGAGAGTGCTAAAGAATGGTGAGATCGGTCTCTAATGATCTCAATTCCTAGAACGAAGGATGCTTCTCCAAGATCTTTCATATCGAAGTGCTTTGACAGAAATTGCTTAGATTCATGCAATAACGACAAATCACTACTCGCAAGTAAGATATCATCTACATAAAGAATTAAGAAGATGTATCTACTCCCACTGATCTTGAAATATATGCAACGGTCTACCTTATTTTCTACAAAACCAAAAGAGGTAACCACCTCATCGAATTTCAGATACCATTGTCTAGAAGCCTGCTTTAGACCGTATATGGATTTGTTAAGTTTACACACAAGCTGGTCGGAATGACCAGACTTGAATCCCTCAGGCTGCACCATATAGACTTCTTCGGCAAGATCGCCATTCAAGAATGCGGTCTTAACATCCATCTGGTGTAACTCCAAATCATAATGAGCTGCAAGCGCCATTATTACTCTGAAAGAGTCTTTAGAAGAAACAGGGGAAAAGGTTTCGTTATAATCGATTCCCTCTCTCTGCGTAAATCCTTTGGCAACCAGTCTTACCTTAAACCGCTCGACCTTTCCTTTGGAGTCTTTCTTGGTCTTAAGCACCCATTTAGAACCAATGGGTCTACAGCCTTTGGGTAACTCAACTAACTCCCATACTTTATTCAGCTTCATAGACTCCATCTCGTCTTTCATCGCATCCCACCACAGAACAGTTTGAGGTCCAGACACAGCCTCCTGAAAAGTCACTGGGTCAACCACATGACCTATGTCAAAATCACTCTCGCCCAGATAGACTTCATAGTATGAGGAAATTGCAGGCCTTCTCTCCCTAATGGATCTCCTAATGGGTGGATGAACCTCCTGAACTTGCGGAGGAACCTCAACAGGGATCGGTGGTAAAACCGGATCCACAGCCTCCACGTGCTCTATCACGGGTTCAGGCACCACAGGATTTCCCACCAAGGGCACAGATAAATTAATAGGTACGATTTCCTCGACTTCATTAATAGTGCGAGAGCAACTCGGTTCATCAGCAACATCAAACTCTAAAAATTTGGCTGTCTGAGACTCCACAATTCCGGGGCCTCCTGAAGGGGAATAGAACTTAAATCCCTCAGAGTGATCTGGGTAGCCTATGAAGTAGCAACGACAAGACCTAGGGGCAATCTTACTTTCAGATGGGTTGTATAAATGGACTTCTGCAGGACAACCCCAAACACGTAAATGATTAAGGCTGGGTCGTCTACCAGTCCACAACTCAAAAGGTGTTTTAGGTACTGATTTAGACGGGACTCTATTAAGGATATACACTGCAGTCTTAAGCGCCTCACCCCACAAAAACTTAGGAAGATTTGTCCTACTCATCATACTCCTCATCATCTCCTTAAGGGTGCGATTACGCCTTTCGGCCACACCATTTTGCTCTGGACTACCCGGCATGGAGTACTGGCAACAATGCCGCAGCTTTCCAAGTATCTGGCAAACGGACCTTTATGTTGCCCGGAGGCATCATGTCTACCAAAATACTCGCCACCTCTGTCAGACCTAACAATCTTGATGACTTTCCCTATTTGCTTTTCTACTTCAGTCTTGAAAATCTTGAACTTGTCAAGAGATTCAGATTTTTCTTTAATTAAATACAAATATCCGAAACGGGAGTAGTCATCTATGAAAGTAATGAAATAGGTGTTCTTACAGAGGGTAGTGGAATAAGGACCGCTGATGTCCGTATGAATAACCTCTAATAAATCTGAGCTACGAGTTGAGCCTTTCTTTTTAATCTTGGTCATTTTACCTCTACAACAGTCCACGCATGTCTCTAAGTCACTGAAGTCTAGAGTAGGAAGAATATTTTGCTTAATTAGTCTCTCTACTCTTTCCCTAGAGATATGACCTAATCTTTTATGCCACACCATGGAGGACTATTCCTTAATTAGAGGCCTTTTGGTGGCAATGTTTTCAACACTATAAGAGGTAGCATAATAATTAATAGGTGCAAGACATATTCTATATAAACCATTAGATAGAGAACATTGACCAATAAACTGTGATTCATAAAATAGCTTAATCAAACCAGCAGAAATATTAAAACCATAACCAAGTCTATCTAATGCAGAAACTGAAATCAAATTCCTTCTAAACGAAGGAATATAAAATATGTCTCTCAATAAAAGTTCATATCCTGAATCAAGGACTAAACAAATGTCCCCGATGAACTCCACCTCCACCTCAGCATTGTTTCCGACCGTGAGTCTGCACTCACCCTTGCTTGGCCTCCTCCTTTTGATGAATCCCTGTAGTGTGTAAGCAACATGATTAGTTGCTCCACTATCGAGCCACCAAGAACTTGATGGGGCTTCAATTAAATTGGATTCACAAAGGACAAAAGCTAAAGGGTTACCTTTAGGTGCAAATCCACGCTTCTCCATCCAAGATTTGAATTTGAGGCACTCGATCTTCACATGCCCCTTCTTTCTGCAAAAGAAGCAGCTAAGAGGCTTCTTCACACCAGCGACGTCTTTAATCCCTGAAGTTTCTCCAGGGTGCACTTTAGTAGGAGCTTTGGACTTCTTCTTCTTCTTGAAGGGAGACTTGACTACAAGCAGTGCAGTGTTCGTCTTCTCATTCTTCAGCTTCTCCTCCTCAGCAACACAGCGCGTAATCAGATCATTTATCTTCCACGCCTCATCCTGGGAATTGTAGGTAGTCTTCAAGATGCTGAACTCTGCAGGGAGGGTGTTGAGTGCTTGGTGCACAATCAACGCTTCAGGAAGAGTAATCTCCATCTCCTGCAGTTTGGTCTGGAAATAGACCATCTTCTGTATGTAATCGCGGACTCCGCCTCCTCCCGAATACCTCATGGAGAAGAGGTCCTGAATCAGAGTCCCAATTTCAGCATTTGAAGACACCTTGTACCTCTGCCCAACGGCAGTCAGAAAATCCCTAGCGACGGTCGTGTCTAGAAGACCACTCAATAGGTGCTCTGGAATGGAACGCTTCATAGTCAACAAGCAGATCTTGTTGGACTTGTTCCATGCACCATAAAGATCCTTCTCAGCTTGAGTGCTGGTTTCTGTGAGGGCTGCAGGCTGGGCGGTATTCATGGCCATCTCTATATCCGCCATCTCTAACGCAAACATGATGTCGGATTTCCACTTCTTGAAATTCGATCCAGTGAGTTTCTCAATGGTCGCCATATTGTTATGAACTGTAAAGGTGACTGTGTAGAGAGAATAAAAATATTAGAGACAAATAGGGCAACAGTGGCTATAAAACCCTAAATAGCACACTAGGCAGAGAATCCTGGCGTGTCAGCGCGCAACACCTTTGGGCAGACTACGCGCCACACAATTAGTGATTCTCAACACAAGAACTAGCAACAGTTATGCTTGAGCTTTTCGCGGTTCTACCACCTTTGGGCGAATAGATTGCTAGAGCCCCGCACTACCGTCCAAATGTCCGTGTGTATCCCTCTGAACCTATTGCGCAAGCACCTCCTTTGGGAGAATGATTGCGCACTAGTCTCAGAGAACTCCCTAAAACATGTAAAACCGTAATCTCACAAATCGACTCGAAAATGCCACTTTGGCGGCTACAGTTCTTATCAATCCACGAGACTCTTTCACACCGGGATATCTGAATATTGCCCTAAATTAATATCGTGTTTCTTTTGCTTAATGACGTTTGGGCACTTAATCGTCCAAAGAAAACACAACGAATTTGTCGGGGATTGATTAATTAATGCACTTTGGTTTTCAATCCCAAATTTTATTTCTCTCTAATTTTCTTAATGGGTTTTGAAAATTGTGTTCTTTAATAGAATTAATTAGAAAAATAATTCACTCCAAAATTATGAATGAGATCAATAGATTTGAGTTAACCTGCTCTGATACCAACTGTTATAATATTTGGAGTAAGTGTCGCTACGGTGAATTTATATTATCGAAAATTCTACTGAATGCAGCAACGTATTAAGCTCCTAGGATCGTCTTAACCAAACACTACTAATCTCTAATTGGAGTTTATGCAGAAAATTATTTTTCTGACTAAATAATTGATTAAATAAAGAGCACACAAAATAACTAAAAATTGAGCAAGCGGTATATTTACTGAAGTGCGGAAATGTAGTTTATACCGTTCTTGGATTCTTGCTCGTTTTTCATGATCGCAGAAATTCGCAATAGTTGTGACGTGTTGTTTCTTATGAACTCCGCCGCACTAACGGATCCCGACAACATACAATAGTGTTCAAGCTTTGAATCTCTACAATGCAAGATAGTCAGCATAATATATATACGTAATTAAAACGCTCCTTCCCAAAAGGAAACAGTGATTAAGGAAGGATTGTATAGAATATCAAGGCCATGAATGGAGATTCTATTCTTTGAAAAATAACAGAACTTTGAATCGGAAAGAACCAAACTTGAATTTATAACTCCATCTAAAATCTGATCTAGGCACTGAAATTTATAGAAGATGAAAGGATTTATATAGAGAGTTTTGACTAGATAAAACCTTGATATAATACCTGAAGTATCTGGGCAAAAGATAGCCTAAGACTCTTCTTAATAAACCTCGATTTGGAGTGTTCTGGACTGAGAAGAGACCAATCCACCAGATCTGAAGAGTAGGAGGTGAGGCGTTTCCAAAACCTGAACGGAAAAACACCGCTGGTGCTGATCCCTCTCCAGGGAAACGAAGAGGAAATCGCCGGCTGTAAAGATGAAGATCTGATCCCCAACACCTTTCTCGATCTAGTAGAGGAGCGGAAGTGGCAGCCCTTGCCGGCGATCTAAAAGGAGGAAGACGAAGGCAGCAGTTTTCACCGATCTCTCCTAAGCGGTAAGGATTTCGACCCTGCAGCTTCTCCGTGAAAACTGTAGGGAGAGAGAGAGACTGTTCCGGCGATCCAAGAAGGAGGCAATGAAGTTTCGGCAGTTACCAAAAATAAAAATAAAGAACGCGGTTCTTTTCAGCCCCTGTTCACCATGAATCCTCACAGGCATAAAATGAAGGTTTCTTTAGCTTAATAGGAGAGCCAATTTGGAAGTTACAAAACGGACACAATTAATTCCATTTACACTCCAAATTAAAACCAAATATGAAATCCATAAATAAATTGGATCTCATCATAATGCCCAAATTCGTGCCAAGGGTGAGACCGAGTTCGCGACATGAAATTACGAGACGATCTGGCCCACCTATCACAGGCTTCGACCGTTCGCGCGACTGAACTAACGCACGCTCGTAGGAGTCCGAATAGACTAAATATTCGTGTACGACTCCAACGGGACGTCTCGATGAAATCAAGTCCACCAAACGGGAAAATATCTAACATCGGGAACCTCCACCCGCAGTGGAATAGAAAAGACTCGCTACAATCTGATTTTACAATCAGACGCACAAGGTTCGAAGGCAAACCCTTGTCTTCATCGGACGATCAACCACCGCCACCACCGGAGAGGAGAGCCACCGCATCGAACCTTCTGTCCGTGCACAAACCGTAGATGAACCCGTTGCTCGTACACGAACCAGAAGCAGTCAACCTACTGCTCTATGTGAATCCTGCGGACTAGTGCTTGCTGCTCCGTCTGCAAGCAGCCTTCTTACCACTGGCTTCAACAGCCTCGTCACCGACCTCGGTCTCCCCTTGCGCCACCACATACTCTGCTTGTCCCTTTGCTTGATCGTGCGTCCGAGCCGAATGAGACGGAAAAAAGGGTGTTGGGGAAGGGCGAAATTCCTGAGTCTGGTCCCCGGATTCCCTCTTGCAAAAAATCGAACGGGTTCACTGTTTCCCTCCAATTTTTTTTTTATTTTTGAACTCCCCATTCATCATTCCAAGCGGCAGAAATTCCTGCGTTACAGACTGCGATCTTCAAACGGGACACTAAAGCAACAACTCCTCCGAGGTAAGGGGCCACCCCTCTTTCCTATGGATCTGATCGGGTTCAATGGGAGGCTTACAAAGTTAGATCTTCAAAAAAAGACCTAAAGAAAAAACTGATCCAGATGCGACCCACTAACGTAACAATGTAGTTAGAGTTAAGGATACAAAGGCTCTGTTTGTCGGGACTTATTTTTCCTGATCTAGCCGTAAAAAACGCAACCATTTTTATGAAAATCATTTGGGAGAGGTTCGGTCCCTACCGCATCCGCTCGACAAAACGGATTTCACCCATTACAAAAATATTACTAAAGAAAATGAATACAAATAGATGCACAGATAACTTGTGGAGCCCATATCATCCAAATCTGACAAAATTTGGGCAAAATGAGACCAATTGGCTTTAGAAAATTGACAACATGTTGGTATCTGACCAACCTTTCCGAAATGAGGCTGTGTTTTTGGGCCCCTCGCAGTTCAAAAGTTGTGATTGTCGAAACATTGCACCCCACGGTCAACATGATCAATGGAGCTTTTGCCGCACCAATCGATCTATGTCATCATCAAATACTTGCTCTACATCATTGCTTGTGAGAAGTTGGAGTTTTTGCGTGGTAATTTGAACTTCATATATAATAATCTCCCCAATTTGAAGATTAATTGTGACAAAATAACCGGGAATTGAGAGGTTAGGTTGTGCTGTGAGTTGCTAGCATGTTGGAGATGTTTTTGCTATCTTTTTGGTCGTTTCTCTTCAATCTTTATGCTACGATTATGATGTCTTAGGCTTCGTTTGGCATGACGGTGGCGATAATAAACGCGGTAGGTACGAACCGTCGTTTGTGAACGCTCAATCTCACATAATGAACTCTACATTTTTATGTTTAAAATTAATTTGTTTTCTAGGTGGCAGTCATAACCGTTATTATGTCAACCTCATATTCACGACGGTGTCGAAATTTGTCCACACTCGCCGTAGCAAAAATGTTGCGCCAAACGGGCAACGGTTGGTATCATTCGCGTTAATGACCGCCGCCGCCGTGCCAAACAGACCCTTAGACATAAACAACAGTGCAGTGCAAAAAAAAAAGTAGCTACAGGAATACAAGGCATAAGGAGGCGCTGACGGACGGAGGTAGCTTTTGGCAGTGTCGAGAGGCAGCAGCAGGTGTTGAGGCCATGAGAAGGGAGAGCTAGGTTAGAGATATCCAAATGAGGCAGAAATGATTCGCCTTGTAATTTTGATTCAGAATAAAGTTGCTGTCTTATGGGTTTAATAACTATTTCAACTCTTATTAGTTACACCTCGCGCGTCAATATTCTTCAACATGTACCGACTGTAAAGTTCTTTTAAAATGTCGAACAAACATCCCAATTGATGGGGTTCCCCTAAAATTGTTTGGGGTGCATTGTTGAAATCATTGCTCCGACCGGATTGTTGAAATGGACCGCCTCGACCAAGTGAAATGCTAGGGAGCCGGACGTGTGAAGAACCTGAACCAGGCGAAACGAGCAACTCGAGTGGTCGCGCCCCCGTGCACAACAAGCATGTACACACGCGCCCGAGCACCCCTGCGGGCACGGGCTCTCTCCCGAGTGGAGCGCCGAACGAACGCGCGCGCGCCGAACTAACGCGCGCGCGCCGAACGAACGCGCGCGCGCCGAACGAACGCGTGCGCGCGCGCCGAACGAACGCGAGCGCGCGCGCCGAATGAATGCACGCGCGGGCGCCAAACGCACGCGCGCGCCGACCACTCCCCCGCATGCGCCCTGCACAGCGCTTTGAACGCACCCTTGGGCGCACGCGCGCACGCATAGCTCGCCGATCGCGCCCACACGCACCGGCGGCGCGTCGCGGCCTCCCGCCGTCGTCAACCGTCGCCATCGCCACCGGCGAACCTGCTCGGACCTCCCGAGGGGCATGCCCGTCATTTTCCAAAATGGTTATCCAGGTGAGCAGAATCGTGCATCCTCATTCGCAAGTCCAAATTCCAAAAGGGTGTCATTAGCAATGCCCCCCCCCCCCCCCCCCCCGATAGAAAAGCTATAAAAGGGCTCATCGACATTAATTTGAAGACAAACAACCAAGAAGAGAAGAGCGAGCTCTGAAGTTTCCCGGCGAAGACTTGGAACTCTGCTTGCTCGCCTGCTCAAGTGCTCACTCTGCTCAAGCGTTCACTCTATTCGCTCTCTCGCCCAAGGGTGGACTTCACTCTCCAGAGGGAGTGCTCTATAAGCCGCTTCTGCGAGTTCCGAGAAAGACTTTGCTTCTTTTTCACTTTCAAGTACTTGTAAGCAGAGAAAAAGAAAAGAAAAAAATTGTACCTGTAAGCGGAGCGGTGGCTTATCACCCTCCCGAAGATTCTAACACTTGTAACCTCAAGCAAATTAGTGGATTTGGTCGGCACTGAACCGACCCCGTGATTTTTCCCTTTCCGTGTTTTTCCACGTAAAAATTCTTGTCATTTCCGCTATTGGTTCACTTTTAACAATTTGCGCGCTTTGCTCACTCTCGAGCTAAGGCGGTTCGATCTTCCGGACCGGGAGAGCGCTAAGCGACCCGCAAAAGCTTGACGCCGTGTGTAGAAAATGTATTCCCAACTCTCCAAAGAACTTATGAAGACCGTACTCACCCTGTGGAGTACTCCAAGGCGACAACGATGGCGAGAAGAAGCGCCGCACACCCAACGGGGCAGCTCACGAGGAACGTAGTGATCTAGCCCCCACCAACTCACCTGCAAGCAACATGTTGCTTCTCGAAGAAGTTGTATCCACTCTAACAACATTCGTTTAAAAGCGTGTGTGCTTAATAGAGGAGCGTTAGACCAATGTACTGTAACATCTGAAGAGACAATCTTATCATATCACACAAGCAAGATAGCATTAGTTGTTCATATTATTTATTTATTTTTTTCAAAATCTTACATGATAAAACACCTGCAAACTTAGTATTAATACGCAATGAAACCATACCCCATGAACACAAAGAGCCAACTATTGCGACTTTTATTAACATAAAACACGTTTTATTACAAAACTTAATTAAACATTATTATAACTTACGACTTGGCCCGTAGGCCACAAAACTTTTAACATAATACACATACTTCCGCTTGGGGTCTTGGAATGGTTATATCATCTGGAACTTCAGGGACAACTCCTAAGCCCTGAAAAAAATGGTAGAATGAAAGGGTGAGTATAACACATACCTAGTGAGAAATTCTTCTTATTTTAACTTCTATAATATTTTAGGATTACGTCTTCATATAAAAAAAATTCTTAATATTACATTAAGCTTTTCTTTTTCCTTTTTTTATTAATTTTTTACTTACATTTTTATGGCTTAAATATTTCTTAAAATATTTTTGCATAATTTCAAGTTTGGTGAAATACCTTAGAAGTAAAATCCAAGATTTAACCATTGCGGTTAAATGAGAGTTCTTATTAATTTTAGCATGATTTCTAAACTATGGTAAGGTGACCCTTACCTCTCTTGTTGGGCAATAACTATGGTGGGTAAAAGCCTCACCGTCTGAGGGTTTAACTCCTCTGAAATAGTCATAACATGCTATGATCTATGGTGGAACTCCACCTAACTTTGACATGGTATAACCATGTCCTTATGGATTTACTTCTAAGTGCCTTCACCGGTAAGCTTACCTCTTATATTACTAATGCTTAGTCTCATTTAATAAACTATTTGCTGATTTCTTATTATAATGTAAGCAAAAAGAGTCTTGGAAGTTCTTTAATAGTTTATACAATATTTGTATTGTTGATTGCCCTTTTTATATCCTATGTAATTATCTTAAAACATAAGTCAAGACATTTTGGAGGTTTGTAATGTTTCCAAACAGCCATGATGGTTGATGATTGGGTTTTAAATACATGAGTACCGCATAATATTTTGTTACGGTTGCTGGTTGGCTTGTAAAAAATGCATTAAACACTTCAATATTAAGCATAATAGCTTTTTAAGACTTAGGAACCTTCCAAACAGCAATAGGGTTGTTAATTAGTCTTCTTAATGTGGAAAAATCACCTTTAGTAACCAATTTCAAACTTAGAAAATTGCAAAATAGCAATAGTCTTTACTGGTTTGACTTTTAATTAGCATTTTTGATCATTTGATGGATCTTTTAGGCCCTTTACATAATACAACCACTACTCCAAATAAGTTACAGGATTATCATCATCATAAAATCAGATAATTTACATTGACGCATTTATCATGAAGCAAGTTTAATAAAACTGAAACCGTAAGATTAATAAACAGTCATGTATTAATAAGTTTTGTCATTCCTAAATAAACCGACACCTTATTAAACAACAAGCTCAAGGTTTGATTTGATAAAGTTAAATAAAGCATACAATTAAGCTCAAACATTTCTTGGTAACACTAAACCAATTTATATTATTATCTTTGAGTTGATGAATAAACTTTAAGATATTCCTTTCATGGTAATTTCAACATTCTACATAAGTACATACACTTATATCTTACAAATTTCTAACATGAAGGACTATAACCATAACATAGAACAATACTAAATATCTCCAAGAATAAATACTTTCATAGGTGGAGAATACATGATAAATCAATTTCGAAGCATAAATTTTAGATTTCATATAAAAACTTAAAACATCAAGAAAATTAGGGCAAGGAGAAATCTCACATCATTAGCCATGGAGGTCTTTCCTCTCCTTGTATAAGCCCTAGAGTCCATGGAAGAAACCTTGGATGCAAGATAAAAATAAAGAGGTTTCTGAATAGTGCTAGGGCAAGAAGGGGGTTCACTGATTTGGGTAAAGGAACTTACCTAGAAGGAGATGGAGGACTTAAAATGCCATGGAGAGGCTTGGAGAAGCTCGACCGCCGCTCGTAAGGGTGTCTCCATGCGTCGTCGAGCGAAGACGGGAGCGGGAACTGCTTACACGCAGTCGTCAAGTGTGTCGTAGAGTGTCGGGGCTTCCTCCACGCGTGAACTGACGGGAAATGAGGTCTTGGACCGGCTGGGGTCTTATTTATATGAGAGGAGGTATTTATTCCAATTTTTGCTCATTATTATTATTTATATTATGTAATGAATGTAATTTTGAATACCATTCCTTAGACATTCTAATTCGGTTTTAGTCTTTTCTCTTTAATTATTTTATGTAACACTAAATTTCTGAAATCGACGATTAGTAATGTATAAATTTAATTACATACGACCTTTAAAAACAACATAGGCCTTACCTAGCGTGACGTCATTTTCAGGATGTCACAAATCTCCCCTCCTTACTAAAATTTTCATCCTCGAAAATTAGGCTTCAAGATCTTCAAACAGAGAAGGATAGTCCCTTCTCATAACGTCTTCTTTCTCCCAAGTTGCTTCATGTTGAGTTCTGCCATTCCACCAAATCTTAACATAATTTACTATTCTGTTCCGTAACTGTTTACTGCGTTGATCAATAATCTTCAACGGTCGAGTTGGACTGGATAAATTTGCATCCACCTGTACTTCTGAGATTGGTACAATTTTATCTGGATCTGATATAAATTTTCTGAGTGTGGAGACATGAAATACATTATGCAATCCACTAAATTCTTCAGGCAATGCAAGTTTATATGCTACTGGTCCAATTCTTTCTAAACTTTTAAAAGGACCTACAAAGCGAGGACTCAACTTGCCCAAACTTTTTATTCTGGTTGCACCGCGAAATGGTTTGATCTTTAAGCAGACTTCATCTCCTACTGAAAACTCCACTTTTCTATGTTTGGCATCATAATATTTTCTTTGTCTATCTTGTGTTGTTTTTAGCCTTACCTGAATAATTTTCAAATTTTTACTAATTTCATCCACAAATGATCTGTCCATCAAAATTGTATCTTCTCTTTCTCCCCAACGTAAAAGTGTTCTGCATCTTCTTCCATAAAGTGCTTCAAATGGAGCCATTTTGATACTTGATTGGAAACTATTGTTATAAGAAAATTCTATTAGATGGAGGTGATCTTCCCATGACCCTCCAAAGTCAAATACACACATCCTCAAAAAATCTTCTAAGATTTGGATAGTTCTTTCTGATTGACCATCTGTCTATGGATGAAAGGTTCTGCTATAATTTAATTTAGTACCCAAGAGTTTATGGATTAGTCTTCATTCTTTTGCAGTAAATCTCCCATCTTTATCTGATACAATTGTTTTCGGGACTCTATGAAGTCTGACAATTTCTCGTATGTATTGTGGTGCTAGAACTTCTCCTGAGTCAGTGCGTTTGTTTGGCAAGAAGTGTGCTAATTTTGTGAATCTGTCAACAATCACCCAGATGGAATCATGTCCCTTATAATTTCTTGGTAAACCATGCACAAAATCCATTGCTATGTCATCCCACTTCCATTCAGGAATGGGTAATGATTGTAATAACCCACCGGGCCTTTTGTGTTCTCCTTTAACAACTTGACATGTATGGCACTTGGCGATAAATTAAATGATATCATTTTTCATGAGGCCACCAAAAATGTTGCTTCAAGTCTTGATACATTTTCGTACTACCGGGATGAATTGAATATCCTGACTGATGCGATTCTTGCAAAATTTTCTCCCGAAGTTCCCACACCTCCGGAACACAAACTCGTCCTATAAAGATGACAAGTCCATCTTCAAAAGTGAAATATTTTTATTTTCCTTCATTAAAAAGTTTGATCATCTTAGATAAGAATATATCAGTGTTGGTTGCTGATTTGATTTGGTCTTTAATCGTATACTGTATTTCCATATAACAACATATGCTTTGTCAACTTCTTCTGTTAAGCTGACCACGACTATTTCAAGTTTCTCAAGTTCAACTAATAATTCTTTTTGTTGAGTAATTATCCAGGAACCTGTAACTGTATTCTTTCTGCTTAAAACATCTGCCACAATATTGCCTTTACCGGGATGATACTGAATGTCTAAATCATAGTCTTTTTTCAACTCTAACCAGCGTCGCTGCCTTAGGTTCAATTCCTTCTGATTAAAAATATATTTAAGATTTTTATGATCAGTAAAGATTTCACATTTTACTCCATAAAGATAGTACCTCCAGATTTTGAGAGCAAAAATTATAGCTGCGAGTTCCAAATCATGAGTGGGATAATTCTTTTCACAGTCTTTTAGTTGTCGAGAAGCATATGCTATAACTTTCCATTCTGCATTAAAACACACCCAAGGCCTTTCAAGGATGCATCGCTAAAATTTGGAAACCGTCTGATCCAGAGGGCATTACTAAAACTGGGGTTGTTGTAAGCCTCATCTTAATTCTGAAAAAGCTTCTTCACACTCTTGATTTCAAGAAAAACAAACTCCCTTGCGAGTTAATATAGTCATTGGTAGTGTTATTTTAGAAAACCCTTCAACAAACCTCCTGTAATAGCCGGCCAAACCTAGAAAACTTCTTATCTCTGTCACGGAGGTAGGCCTCGGCCAATTCTGAATGGCTTCAATATTTTGTGGGTCTACAGATAATCCTTCTTTATTAATCACATGCCCAAGAAAAGACACTTCTTCCAACCAGAACTTACATTTTGAGTATTTGGCATAAAGTTTATGTTGTTTCAGAAGTTGTAAAACGGATCGTAAGTATGATGCGTGTTTAGTTTTATCTTTTGAATAGATCAAGATGTCGTCAATAAAAATAATGACATATTTATCTAAATATTCCTTGAATACTCGGTTCATAAGATCCATGAAAACTGCTGGTGCATTTGTTAAACCAAATGACATCACATTAAATTCAAAATGACCGTACCTTGTACTGAAAGCTGTTTTAGAAATATCTTCCTCCTTGACAACCAGTTGATGATATCCAGATCTCAAATCTATCTTGGAAAATATTGATGATCCTTCTAATAGGTCAAAAAGATCATCAATCCTTGGTAGTGGATATTTATTTTTGATTGTCAATTTGTTGAGTTCTCAATATTCAATGCAAAAGCACATACTACCATCTTTCTTTTTAACAAACAAAACTGGAGCTCCCCATGGAGATGAACTAAGTCGATTAAATTTCTTATCAAGAAGCTCTTGCAATTGAATTTTTAATTCTGCTAGTTCTTTAGGAGCCATTCTATATGGGGTTCTAGCAACAGGTTGAGATCCTGATATGAGATTAATGGAAAACTCAACTTCTCTTTTTGGAGGAGTGCCTGACAGTTCTTCAGAAAAAACTTCTAAGTATTCTGAACCGACAGGCGCATCTTTTATTTAAATTTCCATCTTACTTTCTCCTTTGATCATTAGAAGGAAGGAATCTCGTCCCTTCTTGATTTGTTTAATTGCTTTTAAGGAAGAAATGAGAACATTAGAGACACCTGTAATGCCTCTGAAAATAATTTCTTGGCCTTGATTTTTGATACTAACTTCCTTTCTTTGACAATGAATGGAAGCATTATTAAGTGACAACCAATCCATTCCTAAGATTATGTTGGAACCTTAGCTTTTGATTTGAGTTAGGATCCATCCTTTTGTTAATAAGTCATCTAATAATTTAGATCAATCTAAGTAAACATAAATTAAATATGATGCGATCGAATCGGAGAATATACTTAAGCATATAATATAAAAGTTCTCTGCGCTCGACGAATGACTAACGACGCTCGACAAATAGCCAGACAGCCAGCGCTCGACAAATCCTCATCAGAACAGCGTTCGACAAATGGCGAAATGCGCTCGACGAATTCAGTCAGAAAAATCTCAGCGGCCAGACATTCCCTGAACAGCGCTCGACAAATTCAACTCAGCCATCTCAGCGGTCTATGAATTCTAAGATAGAGATAATCGCTCAGCACATCAGACGGCGAGCTCATACAGTCATTTGCCAAGCTGGGATCGAAGAATCTCTTTCTGAATTACTTTAATATCCTTTTCACTGTCTTTTAACTATTCATCTTAGTCGTTGCAGATCAATCAATGCCATTAGCCATTGCAATTGCTTTAATGAAAAGAAATGGCAGGTTATCCTCTCGAGGAGTCAAAGCATTGATAGAGACCTCAGCTCTTTCCTTCTTCCCAAGAGAAGAATTCAAAATAAGAGTAAAGGTTCTCAGATTATAAAAGGATAGTTACAGAGAAAGCAAAAGAGAGAGAGAGAAGAGAACACACAACAGAAATAAAGAGGAAACTCATTTTTTCTTCATTTCTAACATCTTCCTGCAGATTCAAAACAACCTGAGACACAAATCACAATTACTTGCTCAGGTTCATCACTGCAAAAGAAGAAGGAAGAAGTAGTTAAAAGAAGAAGCTCAATCCACAAGCTGTCATCAACTCTAATCAGACAGGGGGAGCCTTCTTCAACATCACATTCAGATCCATTCAACTCCAAATCAGGATCTTCACGAGTCTTCTTATACAGAGAAGAACAATATAACTTCTGTTTTTCATTTTTACTTCCTTACCCCATCCTGTACAGGGTTATAACTCCTTCAAAAGTTAATCCCGGTGGCAGGGCACCTTAGCAAAAACCTGCAGTTTGGTTAGAGCACCTTATCAACAGCTCACCTGGTGTGAGGGAACCTTATCAACAACCTCCTAGTGGATTCCTACCAGTGGGTAGAAGAGTAGATGTTCCCAGTTGACGGGAACTACTATATATTTTGTGTCATCTGGTTTTGTTTGTTTTTACTTTACTTTTATTACTGTTGTGCTGTGATTTTTCTTATGCACTGTTAGTGCTTGATTTTATTCCTCACCCAGCATACATATATATATATAGCATTACTTTAAAGAAAAACTTAAACAAGATCTTTTAATAAGATAAATAAGAACTAGACCCTACTTTCAATTGGTATCAAAGCGAGGTTGATTTGTCACACAGGTTAACACCTGAAATCACAAAGATCACCTAGTTCTTAAATCTGTTTTAAAGGTTTTTCAAAAATGACACAAGACCTCTTATTTTCAGATTCACTTGTTTGTAATCTAGATAGATTTACTTTATGGCAAGTTAGAATTAAGATATATGCAAATGCCACAGATGAAGAAACTTACAAATCTATTTTAACAGGACCTCCCCTCATATCATCAAAGGCAGTTACACCTGCATTACCTAGTTCCACGGGTCTCAAGTCTCCTTCGAGAGCAATGAAAGGGCCTGTTTATGTTGGCGCTGATATATCCTCTTCAAAGAAAACTGCCGAAATAAAACGTGAACCTTCTCCCATCTCTTCAACTAACTATATTTTTGATGCAGAACCATCAACAAATCTAAGTGAAGAAGAACAAGAAGAAGAACTTAGAGCTAGAGCTTTCTGCATGATGGCCATATATGGTGGCTCATCTCAAATTCCAGATGCAGAAATCGAATCGGAAAAGCTTGAGGTAACTGAGGCAACTCCAACTTATAATTTTACCTCTACTCAAGATAAAACTAATTATAAATTAACTTTTACAGATATAATAAAACATAACATAGAATTCAAGGAGTTAATAAACAGAAATCATTTAACTCCTGAAATTAATAAACTAAAAGAAAATTTAAAAATATCAGAAGAAATCTTCCTGAAAAACAAATTTGAAAATTCTTCTAAAGTAAAAGAAATTAATCATGATCAACAAAAACCTTCAAATTTATATTTTAATGAAATAAAAAGGCTAATATATTTCAAATGCTAAACCTTTCAACTCTAGTAAAATTTAAAGAAACTTCATAATTAGTTATTAATAAGTTTCTCACCATTAAATTCTATCCCAATTCAAACAGCAAATCTAAAATTTACATGGATTGTTTCCATTATAAAAACAATGTTAAGACAACTTTGTATTCTTACAGACTTCTCCAAGTCAGTTTGAGCATTCTACTGTAGCTGCATTGATCAGAAATGATCATAGCACTGAGTGTGAGTCTCTTCTGATAAAGGGATTCTATGAGAAAGAAGATGTCTGGCAATGTTTTTATATAATCTAAAACATTCCTTAGAATTCACTAACAGCTGTAGCAACTCATATATTAAAATCCTTCTAGAATAATAAAATTAACCAAGTGAGAGAGAAAATGAGAAGCTCAAACCCCAAATAAGATTTAATCTCTCTAATTACAAAGATTGCTGCAATTGAAAATTTTAACTTCAAGAAATAAGCTGCTGCAATTGAAAATTTTAAAAGCTGTTTAGACTAAAATGAGATTACCAGTCCACTAGTTTTTGATCTGGATTAAGGATCCCAACTCAAATAGGGGGAGATTGTTGGAACCTTAGCTTTTGATTTGAGTTAGGATCCATCCTTTTGTTAATAAGTCATCTAATAATTTAGATCAATCTAAGTAAACATAAATTAAATATGATGCGATCGAATCGGAGAATATACTTAAGCATATAATATAAAAGTTCTCTGCGCTCGACGAATGACTAACGACGCTCGACAAATAGCCAGACAGCCAGCGCTCGACAAATCCTCATCAGAACAACGTTCGACAAATGGCGAAATGCGCTCGACGAATTCAGTCAGAAAAATCTCAGCGGCCAGACATTCCCTGAACAGCGCTCGACAAATTCAACTCAGCCATCTCAGTGGTCTACGAATTCTAAGATAGAGATAATCGCTCAGCACATCAGACGGCGAGCTCAAACAGTCATTTGCCGAGCTGGGATTGACGAATCTCTTTCTGAATTATTTTAATATCCTTTTCACTGTCTTTTAACTATTCATCTTAGCCATTGCAGATCAATCAATGCCATTAGCCGTTGCAATTGCTTTAATGAAAAGAAACGGCAGGTTATCCTCTCAAGGAGTCAAAGCATTGATAGAGACCTCAGCTCTTTCCTTCTTCCCAAGAGAAGAATTCAAAATAAGAGTAAAGGTTCTCAGATTATAAAAGGATAGTTACAGAGAAAACAAAAGAGAGAGAGAGAGAAGAGAACACACAACAGAAATAAAGAGGAAACTCATTTTTTCTTCATTGCTAACATCTTCCTGCAGATTCAAAACAACCTGAGACACAAATCACAATTACTTGCTCAGGTTCATCACTGCAAAAGAAGAAGGAAGAAGTAGTTAAAAGAAGAAGCTCTATCCACAAGCTGTCATCAACTCTAATCAGACAGGGGGAGCCTTCTTCAACATCACATTCAGATCCATTCAACTCCAAATCAGGATCTTCACGAGTCTTCTTATATAGAGAAGAACACTATAACTTCTGTTTTTCATTTTTACTTCCTTACCCCATCCTGTAGAGGGTTATAACTCCCTTCAAAAGTTAATCCCGGTGACAGGGCACCTTAGCAAAAACCTGCAGTTTGGTTAGAGCACCTTATCAACAGCTCACCTAGTGTGAGGGCACCTTATCAACAACCTCCTAGTGGATTCCTACCAGTGGGTAGAAGAGTAGATGTACCCAGTTGAGGGGAACTACTATATATTTTGTGTCATCTGGTTTTGTTTGTTTTTACTTTACTTTTATTACTGCTGTGCTGTGATTTTTCTTATGCACTGTTAGTGCTTGATTTTATTCCTCACCCAGCATACATATATATATATAGCATTACTTTAAAGAAAAACTTAAACAAGATCTTTTAATAAGATAAATAAGAACTAGACCCTACTTTCAATTATACCAAATTCACCCAAGAGCAAGATTGCTGCATCGAGATTTAATTCATGACCATCTAGTGATAACTTGATCGTACATCTTAGATGTGTTGTAGTAATCATATTATTGGGCATTATTACATTTAGAGCTGAAGCGGCTTTATACGGACATAAAGGAATGTGAAGCACCAGTGTTAAAAAGAATTTTAGCAGCGTGTGAAGATGTATAAGCAATGTCTGTAACCAATGTATCATCCTCCTTTGCCTCCTGATGCCCAAGAGAAAACACCCTTGGTTGTACGGGTTGAATTGCTATATCTGGAACTGGAAGAGGAGCCTGAGAAGCTACGGATTATGCTCTTTTGCCTTTCTCCTGATCACTAGTGGAGCCAATACAAAACATTTTCTGCGGAAGTGGCCCCCATGATCGATTTTCCTCGGTCTTTTGGGGAGCATTGGGACAGGAATTAGCCATGTGTCCTGGCTGTCTACATTTATAACAAACACCAAATCCTGCAAGACATTCTACAGAGTGTCTTTTATTACATTTCGTACAAGGCGCTGAACCCGTACCTTTCTGATTTCTTTTACTGCTAGACTGTACTTGTGAAGTCGATTGCGTACACTTTTGATGCTTCCACTTGGGCCCAGAAGAAGACCCAGATCCTTGATTTTTACTGCCCTGAGATGGGCCAGGAAACTTCCTCTTTTTGAAATCTCTTTTTCTCTGAATTTTTTCACCTTTCTCCAACATTTTTGCTACTTCCACCAATTCATCATACTTGGAGATTCGCATAGGGATCAAGACATGATGAATGGAGTCTCTAAGTCCTTTTAAGAAGTGATAACACCTCTCTCCTTCTGAATCAACGAGATTCTCTGCATAAAATGCTAAATGGGAGAACTCTTCTTCATACTGAAGAACTGAATTGTTGCTCTGAAATAATCTGAGGAATTTCTCCTGCATTTCCCTCTTTGCTGAGAGGGGCACAAACCAATTAGTGAACTCCTATACGAATTCCCTCCAAGTAATTGTCGATACTTCCTTACCAACAAATTTTCCTTGAAGAAGTTTTTTCCACCACCTTTTGGCTTCTCCTTCAAGCATGAAGGTTGTTAATGCCACTCTTCTCTCGAGAGGGCACATCATCGTATCAAGAATTTCTTCAATTCGTGTAATCCATTCTTCTGTCTCTAGGGGTGGAACCCCTCCTCGGAAAGATGTTGGCCTGAAGTCCTGAAATTGCTTGATAAAGCATTCCATATGTACTCCTTCAGTTACTGGGGAAATTCGTTCAAGAACTGGAACTGGAATTGGAGCTGATCAGATAGCTTCAGCTACTTGAGTGAATACTCGAGTCAAGTCATCTATTGAAAGTCCTACACCAGCAGCACTCTGATTATTTTCCAATGTCACTTGTGGCGTATTCACTGTATTCACACCCTCTATGGACTGTGCTTGCGTCATAGGTTCTCGGACTTCCTGAATAATGACAGAAATGTCACTATTAGCATTTGAATTATTTATTAATACTGACACTAAGAAATAATTCTTATGGCTCTTCGTGTTCACGTGTTCTCGGACCCTAAACCTATCTATGATACCAAAACTCTAAGCTGTAATATCTGAAGAGGCAATCTTATCATATCACACAAGCAAGATAGCATCAGTTGTTCATGTTGGAGCATATGTTCCGCATCTCTTGGTTTGAGAATAACAAATACCGTGTTGTATTTGATCTTGTATTTTGTGTGTTTATAGTGTGCAGGTTGTACATGAACTAAAGATACACATCCCTATGAGTAGCATGCTGATTGGAGATGATTCTCTGAAAAGAGAGATATCGCTCGCGTTAGTTGTTAACGCCCCGCGTTAACAACCGCTGAGAAGGAAACCGCTGAGAAGGAAACCGCTGAGAAGAAATGTCGTTGAGAAGGAAACTGCGTTCGATGAAAGTCGTTAGCCGTTCGACACAATGTGATGCCGGTCGATGAAACTGTGTTCGACGAAATCTGAAGGCGTTCGACGAAAGGAGATTCCAATCGACAAAATGAACTTGCGCTCGACGAAATTGCACTTGACGACAATGCGTTCGATGAAATCTATAGGCGTTCGACGAAAGGAGGTTCCATTCGATGAAATTGAGTTCGGCGACATTGTGTTCGACGAACTTTGATGGCGTCCAATGAAATTGAGTTCGACGACATTGCGTTCGACGAACTTTAATTGCGTTCGACGAAATTGAGTTCGACGACATTGCGTTTGATGAACTTTGATGGCGTCTGACGAAATTGAGTTCGGCGACGTTGCATTCGATGAACTTTGATTCCGTTCGATGAAAGCGCGTTCGACGAAATGAGTTTCGTTCGACGAAATTGGTTTTTGCCACGTTCCCGACGGTTTGCACGATTTCAGCCACGATAGTGCACGTTCACTAACGCCGACGTTAGTGATTAACGCCACGCGTTAGCTCCTGAGGCTATTTAAAGTATAGCCTCTCTCATTCCAAATAATGTGATGATTCCAGAATTCTGATACATTTGAGAGAGGATCGTCTACAGCAATTATGATGTCTCCCTTGGGCTATCATGAAGATCTAAAGAGGATTTTGAAGGAAAAGGTCTACAACGCATATTCCATTCGAAGGACGATCGTTTCAAGAACGTCAACATCTACATCAGCTTTGTCTTCACCTTCAGAAATTCTTGGGGAGTTTCTCTTTACTTATATTGTAATCTTTTACTTTTTCCTTTTGTAATTTGTGTGGAGAAATCGTTCGGGGAGAACGTCGAATTCCGGGAAGGATTCCGTGGGTAAATTTGCCTTGTATTGGCGACTAGGTCCTTATGCAGCTTAGGGGGCAATTCGCCGCCTTGTGCGTGGCGACTAGGTCAATGGTAGATCTAAGGGGTGGCTAGAGGCCTTATCTGGGGATAGATAGGCTATAGCCAACCGGTCCTTGGGAGAAGGACCGGTGAATCAACAAAAAGTATTTTTACATATTCTCGCCTTGATTTCTAGCGTTATAGAAATTAAACATTTGTGTATTCAATTTATTATGAAATAAAATCATGTCTTTTAATGTTCTATTCAATTGATTTTATTTCCTCTTCAAGAATGTTTTAATTTATATTTTCATTAAAGTATTAAAATTAACATTTGTGTAATTATCATTGAAATACAATAATTGTTTTCATTATATCTGATTTTCTAGAATTGTATTTTATTTTAGATTTCATAAGTAAAATCACTGCGGCAATCTTTTGTGATAAGGATTATTTTCTGGAGAGCTAACACACAGCGTTAACACTTAACGCCGACGTTAGCATCAGTTAACAAAAAGTTTTGCTCTCTTGGTTAAAAAAGGGAATCTTCATTAAAATCTTTTCTGAGATATCAAAATATATTTTCTTATAAAATATTCCTAAACTTTGATTACAAACTTTGATAAACTTAATTAAGAATTAAAATTCCATAAAACCCTTATTCACCCCCCCCCCCCCCCCCCCCCCCCCCCCCTCTGAGGGCGCCGTAAGATCCAATAGTTCATATTTTTTTTCAAAATCTTACTTGATAAAACACCTGCAAAATTTAGTATTAATACGCAATGAAACCATAGCATATGAACACAAAGAGCCAACTATTAGGTCTTATATTACATAAAACACATTTTATTACAATACTTAATTAAACATTATTACAGCTTACGACTTGGCCCGTAGGCCATAAAAATTGTAACATAATAGACATACTTCCGCTTGGGGTCTTGGAATGGTTATATCATCTGGAACTTCAGGGACACCTCCTAAGCCTTGAAAAAATGGTAGAATGAAAGGGTGAGTATAACACATACTCAGTGAGAAATTCTTCTAATTCTAACTTCTATAATATTTTAGGATTACTTCTTCATATTTTTTTTCTTAATATTACATTAAGCTTTTATTTTTCCCTTTTTATTAATTTTTTACTTACATTTTTATGGCTTAAATATTTCTTAAAATATTTTTGCATAATTTCAAGTTTGGTGAAATACCTTAGAAGTAAAATCCAAGATTTAACCCTTGCGGTTAAATGTGAGCTCTTATTAATATTAGCATGATTTCTAAACTATGGTAAGGTGACTCTTAGCTCTCTTGTTAGGCAATAACTATGGTGGGTAAAAGCCTCACTGCCCGAGGGTTTAACCCCTCTGAAATAGTCATAACATGCTATGATCTATGGTGGAACTCCACCTAACTTTGACATGGTATAACCATGTCCTTATGGATTTACTTGTAAGTGCCTTTACCGGTAAGCTTACCTCATATATTACTAATACTTAGTCCCATTTAATAGACTATTTGCTGATTTCTTATTATAATGTAAGCAAATAGGGTCTTGGAAGCTCTTTAATAGTTTATACAATATTTGTATTGCTGATTGCCCTTTTTATATCTTATGTAATTATCTTAAAACATAAGTTAAGACATTTTGGAGGCTTGTAATGTTTCCAAACAGACATGATGGTTGCTAATTGGGTTTTAAATACATGAGTACCGCATAATATTTTTTTACGGTTGTTGGCTGGCTTGTAAAATATGCATTAAAAGCTTCAATATTAAGCATAATAGCTTTTTAAGACTTAGGAAACTTCCAAACAGCAATACGGTTGTCAATTAGTCTTCTTAATGTGGAAAAATCACCTTTAGTAACCTATTTCAAACTTAGAAAATTGCCAAACAACAATAGTACTCTTACTGATTTGACTTTTAATTAGCATATTTGATCACTTGATGGATCTTTTAAGCCCTTTACATAATACAACCACTACTGCAAATAAGTTATAAGATTATCATCATCATAAAATCAGATAATTTACATTGACACATTTATCATGAAGCAAGTTTAATAAAACTGAAACCGTAAGATTAATAAACAGTTATGTATTAATAAGCTTTGTCATTCCTAAATAAACCGACACCTTATTAAACAACAAGCCCAAGGTTTGATTTGATAAGGTTAAATAAAGCGTACAATTAAGCTCAAACATTTCTTGGTAACACTAAACCAATTTATATTATTATCTTTGGGTTGATGATTAAACTTTAAGATATTCCTTTCATGGCAATTTCAACATTCTACATAAGTTCATACACTTATATTTTACAAATTTCTAGCATGAAGGACTATAACCTTAACATCGAACAATACTAAATATCTCCAAGAATAGATACTTTCATAGGTGGAGAATACATGATAAATCAATTTCGAAGCATAAGTTTTAGATTTCATATAAAAACCTAAAACATCAAGAAAATTAGGGCAAGAAGAAATCTCACATCATTATCCATGGAGTTCTTTCCTCTCCTTGTATAAGCCCTAGAGTCCATGGAAGAAACCTTGGATGCAAGAGGAAAACAAAGAGGTTTCGGAATAGTGCTAGGGCAAGAAGGGGGTTCACTGATTTGGGTAAAGGAACTTACCTAGAAGGAGATGGAGGACTTAAAATGCCATGGAGAGGCTTGGAGAAGCTCGTTCGCCGCTCGTAAGGGGGTCTCCATGCGTCGTCGAGCGAAGACGGGAGCGGGAACTGCTTACATGCAGTCGTCGAGTGTGTCATAGAGCATCGGGGCTTCCCCCATGCGTGAACCAATGGGAAATGAGGGCATGGACCAGCTGGGGTCTTATTTATATGAGAGGAGGGTATTTATTCCAATTTTTTCTCATTATTATTATTTATATTATGTAATGAATGAAATTTTTGAATACCATTCCTTAGACATTCTAATTCGGTTTTTGTCTTTTCTCTTTAATTATTTTATGTTACACTAAATTTCTGAAATCGACGATTAGTAATGTATAAATTTAATTACATACGACCTTTAAAAACAACATAGGCCTTACCTGGCGTGACGTCATTTTCAGGATGTCACATGTACTCACCAGCTAAGGGATCCGGGGGCCTCCCATGCCCCCAACCCGATCGTTGCCCCCAGCGGGCGACCGCCCCTGGTCCCAAACCACGCCTTGCCAGAAGCTACTGATAGATTGAAAGACCCAGGTGTGGATGAGCTATCTGATGTTTCCAGCTCCACACATGATGCACTACCTGGTGACCTTCCTGAGTGCACGCGACTGAACCATCGCCGCCCGAAAGTAGATGTAGGCCAGGTAGGTAGGAACCTCACTCACGAGGAAGTGAGACGCATGATCGAGGAGGAATATGGGCATGGTGGGCGCCAAGACACCAACGTACGTCGTCCCATTCACCATATCTCCCTGCTAGCTCCACAGGTTCGGACACATCCCGTTCCCCCCCAGGTTCATGCTCCCCAACTTCAAGACTTTTGATAGGCCGGACGACCCCCCTAGAGCATGTGTTGGGTATTGTAGCCACAATAACCTTAATTTGAAGAAGTGTCCCTTGAACTAAGATGAATTGATATTGTATTTGATACTGTTTTCCAGTTATATGTATGCAGGATGCTCATTGCTAAGTACAAACCAAGGTCAGGTTTCAGTGAGTCATAAACACAGGCCTACGCAATGTAATCCCTCATTGTGTAGACCAAGGTGTTGACTCATATGAAATCTCTCTCTTGGAATGTACTTTACACTCAAGTACTAAGGAAAAGCTTAAAGTCAAAGGTTATTGAAATCAGAAGTAGAATAACTCTGTCTAAATATTTTCGTCAAATAAGCCTAAGATTATTCGACGAATTCATCGAAACATTAGCAGGTCTCGACGATATCACTCGAACAGATATTCAGTTAGATTGTTTATTTTTGTCGACGAATGCCTAAGATTAGTCGACGAAGTCGTCGAGGGAAATCTTTCACTCGACGAAATCGTCGAGAACAAGCGCGTCTGTCGACGAAATGTATAATCTCCTCATCTCTCAATCTCCAAGATATCTCTAAGTATTGTCATCGAATAATTTCTTCCTTTCGATGAATTCGTCGAATCAATGGGTTCTCTCGACGAATGCTGACAGAGCGCGATTTCCGTTCGTCTGTCTGTTTAGGGCTTTCTTCCACGTGGTCATCTATAATTAAGCCTTGCTTATAGCCGTTGAGGGAGAAGTCTATAAATACATTAGAGATGATTTCTTCTAACCCTAATCATGCAAATCATTCATTCCAAAAGGAATCCCGTCAGCTCGTGCGCTCATTCTCGTAAAAGACGATCTACAGTCGCCGATCAGTTTTGTGCTCGATTCCCTTGCAAGTTCTCACTTAACAATATCTCTGTGCTTGGATTGATTCGATACTCCTCTAGATCTTGCTGGGTGATTAAGAGTTCAGATTAAAGCTTTCAAGAAACAAGGTGTTCCTCTTCCTTCCTCAAGTTTTGAAATTCATTTCTCAAGGAATAAGAAGATCCACTGATTCAGATCTGAAGAAGTAAAATCTATAAGAGATTCTCAAAGATTGGATTCTATAATCCAAGTTGTTTATATTATCTTTTACAAACACTTGTAGGAAGTTTATCTTCCGAGTTTGTGTAGATCCTAGGTTAAAAGGATCGAGTGTGTAGGAGATCTTGTTCTCCGAGTTTGTAGAAGTAGTTTGCTTCGAGCTTGTAGGAGTTGTGAACTCCGAGTTGAAAGATTTGTATAATCTGAGATTGGTGAAGTAGCCGAATATAGCCTTTGAGTGCTAGATAGGCGAGGCGGGAAAGTGGACTACCCACATCGGGGAACCACTATAAAACTCTTGTGTTGTGTTGTGTTTGCTTTTCTGTGCGCTTTTATTTAAAATTTCAATTCCACCTAAAAGCCATAGAATTCACCTATTCACCCCCTCTAGGTGATTTAGGTAGCAACTAGATACTTTCAATTGGTATTAGAGTTAGGTTGTTCGATAAAGGTTAACACCTTGAACAAACTCCTCCATCTAGTTGTTAAAAGTCAATATGTCTGGAATGGAAAGAGCCAAAGAATCCCCTGTGAAGCTGCTAGTACGCACTAAAGAGAACTTTCCAATGTGGAAAGAAAGGGTAAGATTCTACATGGAAGCCGCAGACCCAAGAATCTTTCAGATTGTTGAAGAGGGCCCTCATGTCCCCATGAAACCTTCTTCAATAAATTCAAATATTCAAATAGCCAAGAAAATGCTGGAGTTGACCAAGAATGAGATTGCTCTCGTCGCCTTGGATAAAAAAGCCAAGAACATCATTGTCGGTGTAGTGGACGATTCAATGTTGCAAAATCTGATACACTGCAAATCTGCCAAAGAGATGTGGGATTCTCTAGTGGTTCGCATGGAAGGTACAGAAGAAGTGCGAGATGATCGACGATCTTTGCTAAATCAAGAGTATGAAGCATTTAAGCAAGATCCAAGATATTCTATTTCCGACACCTATGAAAAATTCTTCAAGATAGTAAACGGTCTAAGAAATTATGACTGAGAATTCACCGTCGGTGAACTGAATGATAAGTTCTTGAGATACCTGACGAAAGAATGGGATACCAAGGCGATTGCAATCAGAGAATTCGGAAAGTTGGCTACTATGGAGCCACAGATATTATTCGGAAAGCTCTTATCACATGAGCTTAAACTCACCATCAGGAAAGCTGAGGAAGATGGCAACAGGACATCCGGAAAGGAAAGATCTGTGGCTCTGAAAGCTGAAGGATCTAATAAAAGCAAGGTCAAGACACCAGTAAGAACTCGGTCATCAGAAGAGGATGATGAGTCTGTGGCTGGCTCTTCAAGCTCAGACATGTACGATGGAGAGTTCTCTCTTCTCTCCAAGCAATTCAAGAGGCTACTAAATAAAAGAAAGTAGAGGAGAGGCCAATCCTCTAGTTCTGATCACAGAAGATCAAGATGTGATGGTGACCATCACAAGAAGGATTACAATAATGACAGGTATAAGTCTAAACCGAACAAACGTGTTTCTACTGACAATATTTGTTATTATTGCAACAAGCCAAGACACCTGATAGCCGAGTGTCCGTACAAAAAGAAGGAAGGATCAAAGAAGGAAGAAAAGAGATCCTTCAAAGGAAAGAAGAAAGAAAAGAGCTTCATCGCTAAGAAGTCCAAGACTCTAAGCGACAGCGACTCGGATGAGTCAAGCACAGATGAAGAAGCATACTTCAGACTGATGACACAGTCAGATGAGGACGTCAGCAATTCCTCATATAAGGGGAAGGTAAACTCTCATACTCCTCTTTCCGCTTCTGAGTATGATACTGCTTACATAGCAAATGAAGGCTACTCATCAGAGGAGGAGTCAGAATTGATGACTCAGTATAAGGCCCTTTTGAAGGGATTCGATAAGTGCCACAAGGTCATCAAATCTCAGTCAAAAGAAATTGCATCACTTAAGACGTTGGAATCGGAACTGAAGGAGGAAATCGAAAGATTGACTCCCTTAAGAGATGAAGTCCAAATCTTAAAAGATGAACTGAATGGCTCCACTGAGTTATTAACTCTGAAGGAGAAAATCATAAATGAATTAGAAGAAAAGCTAATGGTGGAAAAGAAGATAGTAGAAAGCTTCTCCAAGCCAAAAATGATTCTTCCAATCATTGACAGATTTTCTGCTCCTGCGAAGGGTAGTGGCCTTGGTTATGAGGCTGAAAGTAGTAAGGTTGCTAAGAGAAGAGCCGTGAAAGGAAAGGGAGCGGCTGATCAAAGTCATCCTTCATTCAAGAAGGTGGTATTTCGGACAAACCCCTTTGACTTTGATGCATCCTATGGTCATCTTACTAGACCAACACATGTTGAATATAACAATAGATATCAGGGATGGAGCAGACCCCGGAACTTTGACACGAGTCCATTCAAAGCACCTCATAAAGAAGTCACCCTCAAGAATCATGGTCCATTTATACATGGATCAGCTTCCAAGAAAGCACCAAAGATCCAATCGACTGTTGCCAAACCCGTTGAGAAGAAGTTGGAGCCATGTGTGTGCTGCCACCATGAGGCCCCTACTTCTAAGAAAGCTACTTATAAGAAAGCTGCTCCGTTTATACCCCCAATTCAAAAAGTAAAACAGGAGACCAAAAGAAGGTACAATTGATTTGATTGTTGGTGTTGTGGCAAGGTTGGTCATTTTGCCATAGATTGCTGGTTTAATCCTAGAAATGTCAAGACTCCACGAGTTAACAATCCAAGAATGACCCCTCGCAATGTTAACACTCCTAGTGGTGGTCATCTAACAAGAAGCCAAGGACCCAAATCGGTTTGGGTTCCTAAGGGCAATTGATTGTTGATTGCAGGTATGTCCAAAGGCCAATGCAAATCCTATATGGTACTTGGACAGTGGATGTTCACGACACATGACCGGAACAAGAAGCCTATTATAAGATTATGCCCTAGTGAAAGATGATCCAAAAGTTATCTTTGGCGGATCTGATCGGGGAGTTACTAAAGGATACATTATGATTACAAATGGTATAGTTTCATTCACAGGCGTGGATCGTGTTAAAGGATTATAACATAATCTCATTAGCATAAGTCAACTATGTGACAAAGTCTATATGGTAGAATTCTACCAGGACAAGTGCTTGATAAAGTCGTCTGACACGTCAGAAATGATTTTAACAGGCACTCGGAGTAGAAAAAATTTCTGCTTAAATTTTCTTTGTTTAGATTCATCTACACCGGTATGCTTTTTGGCAAAAGATAGTGCATCTCTCTGTGATCAATGACATAAGAGATTAGCACATATAAATTTCAAAACTATAAACATGTTATTTTCTCACAACTTGGTTCGTAACGCCCCTGATGTTAAGTGCATTAAAGAGAGACCTTGTCATGCATGCCAGATGAGCAAGCAGACTCAGGCTAACCTTAAGAGCATTATTGGCAACGATTCTTCCATATGTTTATATCTGCTCCATATGGATATATTTGGTCCCATGCCAGTTAAAAGCTTACGAGGTAAAGCTTATACATTAGTTATTGTTGATGACTACTCACGTTATGCTTGGGAATTCTTTCTAAAACATAAGTCAGATATCTTTGACTCTTTCACCAATTTTGTCATGCAAATTCAGAATGAATTAAACTGCTCTGTAGTCAAAATCAGAAGTGATAACGGGACAGAATTCAAATCTGAGGTTATGACTGAATTTTGTGAAAGCCTAGGTATCTTTCATGAGTTTTCCTCTCCTCGTACTTCACAACAAAATGAAGTTGCTGAGAGAAAGAATTGAACAGTCATAGAGGGAAGCAGAACAATGCAGAATGATTCTTCTCTCCCAGAATACTTCTGGGCAGAAGCAGTCAACACTGCCTGTTATGTGCAAAATCGAGCATTAATCAACAAGAATCAACATAAGACCCCTTATGAACTTCTAAAAGACAGGCAACCAAATATATCATATTTTAGAATCTTTGGCGCAGTAAATGCTATATGTTCTGAACAACGGGAAGTATTACAAAACTAAGTTTAGTGAAAAATGTTTTGAAGGTACTTTCGTAGGCTATAGTAGCCATAGTAAGGCATATACGATTTTCAACAAGAAAACACTGGTTGTAGAAGAATCAATTAATGTTGTTTTTGATGAGACGAGTATGCTAGCTTCATAGCAACTCTCTAGTGTTTATGTTGAAGATGCAAATGCTAGTAGGAAACTAAAAGAACTGAACTTGGAAAAAGACATTGAGGAAGATGTCCCAGGAACAATTTCTGTTGGCAATACTATCACTCCTGAAGAAGAAGAGCTCCAAGAAGTGGAAGATGTACCACAAGCAGATGTACCTGTTGTCAATGGACATGGAAGAAACCTAGTGACTAGACATCAAAGGGATCATCCCATTGATCAAATCATCAGAGAAACACATGTTGGGGTTAGAACCAGAAAAGGTACTGCTAATCAAGTTTTGCACATGAGTTTTCTCTCTCAGGTTGAACCAAAGAAATTTGATGAAGCCAAAGAGGATGCGTCATGTATCATCGCAATGCAAGAGGAGCTCAATCAGATCAAACAATGCAAAGTCTGGAAGTTGGTTCCAAGACCCAAAGGTTAGAACGTGATCGGAACTAAATGGGTTTATAGAAATAAGCTGGATGAAGACGGAGTATTCATTAAAAACAAAGCCAGACTTGTAGCCCAAGGTTACTGACAAGAAGAAGGGATCCACTACGATCAAACATATGCCCCAGTAGCAAGGCTCGAGGAAATCAGGTTTCTTCTAGTGTATGTCGCTCACAAATGATTTAAAGTCTATCAAATGGACGTAAAGTCAGCCTTCCTTAATGGTAAATTTAAGGAAGAAGTATATGTAGAACAACCCCCAGGTTTTGTTGACCCCTCTCTACCTGATTATGTTTACTTTCTTCGTAAAGCCTTATATGGTCTCAAAAAAGCTCCCCGAGCTTGGTATGAGACTCTCTCTACCTTTCTTCTTGAGAACAAGTTCACAAGAGGAAAGATAGATAAGACATTATTTCTTAGGTAAGTAAAAGGCAAGATTTTGCTAGTGCAAATTTATGTCGATGACATTATTTTCGGTTCTACGGATGATAACCTTTGCAAAAAGTTTTCTAACTTAATGCAAGGGAAATTCGAAATGAGTAGTATGAGTGAGCTGAAATATTTCTTAGGACTTCAGGTGAAGCAATCTGAAGATGGAATTTTCATCTCTCAGCGAAGTTCACCAAAGAGTTAATTAAGAAATTCGGAATGGAGAATGCAACCTCGATGAGGACTCTAATGGGCTCAAGTATGAATCTGGACAAGGATGAGAAAGGGAAACCTTTTGATGAAACCAAATACAGAAGCATAATTGGGTCCTTTCTCTACCTCACTTCTAGTAGACCAGATATAATATTTTCCGCATGCGTTTGTGCTAGATTTCAAGTGAACTCTAAGGAATCTCATTACTCCGCTGCAAAGAGGATTTTGAGATATCTTAACGGCACACCAAATCTTAGTCTATGGTATCCAAGAAGTAATGACTTCGAGCTAACATGTTTTTCAGATGCTGACTTTGCAGGTAGCAGGGATGACAGGAAGAGCACTTCCGGGACATGCCAATTCTTTGGAAAGAGGCTTGTCTCGTGGAGTAGTAAGAAATAGAATTGTGTAGCAATCTCAATGGCTGAATCAGAGTACATCTCCGCAGGCAGTTGATGTGCACAACTTATGTGGATCAAGAATCAGCTCGAAGACTACAACTTGAAGCTGAGGGAGATTCCAATGTTTTGTAACTCATCAAGTGCAATTGCAATAGCCAATAATCCAGTATCTCACAGCCGGACAAAGCACATAGAAAATCCGTTATCATTCCATCCGGGAGCATGTGGAGAACATGGACATCAACCTCTGTTATGTACCCACAGACAAACAAATTGCAGACATCTTCACAAAGCCGCTCGATGAATCCAAGTTCAACTACTTCAAGCTAGAACTTGGCATGCTGAACAAAGAATAATTATCAAGGCAGCATAATCAAAGACAACATGACATCTAACAAATTCACTTAAGAAGTCAAGAAGTCACTCGACGAATTCGTCGAATACAGACTCATCTTCCGACGAAAATGACATTTCGTCGACTGATCTCGACGAATCAGAGCTTCATCACAAACTGTTTCGTCAACTATCTATTCGCAGACCACTTTATAAATCTTCTTATTGGATCCGAAGAATCGTCTATATGCAAAAGGTACATTTATATTCTTTTAATTCAAATCAAAACATTAACATATATATATATATATATGTGAATAAACGATGTCAAAGGTCACGCTTTCTCTCCCTCGCCGAACACCCCGACGGTTCGTCTCCTCCATTCGACTCGATTTCTCCCAATGACTCGCCTTCTCCCGACGATTCGCCTCCACCTCCCAACTCCATCTCCTCCTTTCGACTTGCATTAACCAACCTCCCTCCATCGTCGACTTCAATCACTGACCTCAATCACCAATTCGTTCCATCTAACAACTGCAATGTCTCGCAAGAGTTCAGGGCTGCTGCAGGTAGGGGAGAGTTAGTGCGCACTAGATTTGCCGACGCACAAAATGAGTTTCGAAACATCATTCTATGTCTAGGGGAAGTCGGCCTATCCTTCGTGCTTGAACATCCATGCCGTGTTCTTGAGAGGGATGTGTTAGAATTTTTCAAGCATGCTAGTCTCCGACGAAGTGGAGAAGTGATCAAGTCCAAAGTCAGAAATCAAACGATCAAATTAAAGCCATCAAGATTGACAAGATTCCTTCAACTACCAGTCATTGAAGAAGAGGACCCCCTTCATGTTGAAGATTATGCGAGAGCTTTATTATTATGTGGTTTGCCTAGGGGAACAACTTCAATTAGGCGCAAGAATATAAATGTAGAAGGAAAGCTCCTCTCTGACATCCTGGGTAAGGTATTGCTCTGCAAAATAGGCTCATATGATTACATGTCTAGTGAAATGTTCCAATTAGCAGTAGCTATAATCGGCAGAAAAAGAGTTGATTGGGGTCAAATTCTGTTTGACAAAATAAAAGCAAGCTTGGTGGCCCCAAATTTTGGTAGAATTATCAGTCTCTACTTGAATCAGATGGATGGTGATCAGTTTGATATGAGGTCTGGTTATCCCATTCACCACCTCAAGAAGATAGATTCTTCTATCATGGACAGATGGGAAAGGGTTATTATAAGGCCCGGTCTCAAGCAACATGTTGCTCCCGACCCCCCCCCCCCCCCCCCCCCCCCCAAGGTGATCCAGTCAAAACTCTACCTCCAGCAAATACTCCACCTCCAGTCATCACTCCTCCTCCCCAGCTAGAGATCACCACAGTGCCAGCCCCTGTAGTCCCATCTGCTGAGAAGGAAATCTCCCAGTCACCTGCAATACCCATTCAACAAGTACCACATTCATCAGTATCAGTTCAATCAATCATACCAAGCCAATTTGCTGCTTGTGTCTCAGGTATCGAGAAGAGTCTCAACCTGATCCCTGGCCATTACTCAGAAAAAATTCTTCCCAGAGATCAAGAACAGTTGCTGAAGGTTGATGACAATGATGATGTTGATGACAATGATGATGTTGAGAATGATGATGCTCCAGATCCAGAGGGGGCTAGACTTAAATCTACGAAAGGTTCTCCCCAGAAGGTTTTGAGGGGGAGATATTCAGAGAAAACATAGAAGCTCTAGCGGAGAAAGCTGAAGGATTGCCTTCTTCCCAAGCAAAAGAAGGTGTGCAGGCAAGAGATGAGTTACCTGACCAAGGGGGAGCTCAATCAAACGAGTTTATTTTCAATGATGAAAACTCTGGCAATCCTTCTCCTCAAAGTGTGCATGTGCATGTGCCATCTACTTCCAATAGTGAGCTGCTCCAGACCATGGAGGCACTGCTCAAGTCTCAAGCCGAACACTTTGAATTTTCTATAAAATAGGTCTTCAAGAAAGTAAAAGAAGTTGAGAAAGACGTGAATGATGGCATGACAGCAATAAACCATAACATGTCTAAAATGAAAACTAATTTAGACAAGTTCTTCTCAACTGGAGCTGATGTGGTGAAAACCACCAATGAAGGACTGCAGGCTGTCCATGAAAATTCCAATTATCTGTTGACAGGCCAGGGCAAAATCTATGAACAGGGTGATAGCATTCAAGATGATATCATCTCAGACATATCCAGATTCAAGAATGCAGTTCTCCAAAGTATATCTTCCTTCAAAGATGAAGTTCTCCAGACTATAACTGAAGAAATCAGAAAAGGGGAGGAGAGAATACTAGTTCAACTACATGATCAACACAGAGAAATGGAAAGTAAGTTCACTGAGGAAAATATTGAATGTCATCAAGGCCTAAACTGGCTTTATGAAACATTTATAAGTGGTCCTCGGCAGTTGTCTGCAGAACAAGTGCCATTCTCAGATCAGTTCCCATCCTCCGATCAGTTTCAGCCAGCTGTAGGTTCATATGAAGAATTTCCTGTCAACCCTCCATCTCAATATACTCAGCTGTGGTCTGATGATGAAGATGTTCCTGAGCCTTCTGTGTCTGCTCCCAAGAAAAGAAAATTAGATGAAGGAACATCCTCTCGCAGAGCTGTAAATTCTCCAAGCAGAAATCTAAATATAGTGATCAGAGGGTCGGTAGCTGAAAGAAGGGCTGGTCAAGAAGTCTGGAGTCCAACTTCCAAAGCCATTATCCTGTACAACTACAATCTTCTGGAGATTGGAAATATCAAACCTCATGAATACTACAGCCAGGAAGAGTACAATATGTATAAAACTGCCAAGCTCAAAAGAAAAATTCATTTCAGAATTAACGGTTACAACAATCCAACAGCACCTCCTCCTCCTCCCAGATATTACCCAAAGACAAATGAATATTTTGCTAGGCAAACTCAGAAGTCCAAGAAAGAAAATGCTAAAATGCCTTAGTGTGTGTTGTGATCCTTTGAAATCTAAAAACATTTCAATATATATACATTTTAATGTCTTGATGTTCTGATATTTCATTTCATCTCACTTATCATGTTATAACTTGCTGTACTTTTCTTCACATTTATTGTTTGTGCAATTCATCTTAGTATATAGGGTTCTGACTCCTTCAAATAGGGGAAGATTGTTGGGTATTGTAGCCACAATAACCTTAATTTGAAGAAGTGTCCCTTGAACTAAGATGAATTGATATTGTATTTGATACTGTTTTCCAGTTATATGTATGCAGGATGCTCATTGTTAAGTACAAACCAAGGTCGGGTTTCACTGAGTCATAAACACAGAACTACGCAATGTAATCCCTCATTGTGTTGACCAAGGTGAAGACTCATAGTCAAAGGTTGCTGAAATCAGAAGTAGAAGAACTCTGTCTAAGTATTTTCGTCGAATAAGCCTAAGATTATTCGACGAATTCGTCGAGACATTAGCAGGTCTCGACGATATCACTCGAACAGATATTCAGTTAGATTGTTTATTTTCGTCGACGAATGCCTAAGATTAGTCGACGAAGTCATAGTGGGAAATCTTTCATTCGACGAAATCATCGAGAATAAGCGCGCCTGTCGACGAAATGTATAATCTCCTCATCTCTCAATCTCCAAGATATCTCTAAGTATTGTCGTCGAATAATTTCTTCCTTTCGATGAACTCATCGAATCAATGGGTTCTCTCGACGAATGCCGACAGAGCGCGAGTTCCGTCCGTCTGTCTGTTTAGGGCTTTCTTCCACGTGGTCATCTATCCTTAAGCCTTGCTTATAGCCGTTGAGGGAGAAGTCTATAAATACATAAGAGATGATTTCTTCAAACCCTAATCGTGCAAATCATGCATTCCAAAAAGAATCCTGTCGGCTCGTGCGCTCATTCTCGTAAAAGACGATCTACAGTTGCAGATCAGTTTTGTGCTCGATTCCCTTGCAAGTTCTCACTTAACAACATCTCTGTGCTTGGATTGATTCGATACTCCTCTAGATCTTGTTGGGTGATTAAGAGTTCAGATCAAAGCTTTCAAGAAACAAGGTGTTCCTCTTCCTTTCTCAAGTTCAGAAATCCATTTCTCAAGGAATAAGAAGATCCACTGATTCAGATCTGAAGAAGTAGAATCTATAAGAGATTCTCAAAGATTGGATTCTATAATCCAAGTTGTTTATATTATCTTATACAAACACTTGTAGGAAGTTTATCTTCTGAGTTTGTGTAGATCCTAGGTTAAAAGGATCGAGTGTGTAGGAGAGCTTATTCTCCGTGTTTGTATGAGTAGTTTGCTCTGAGCTTGTAGGAGCTGTGAACTCCGAGTTGTAAGATTTGTATAGTCTGAGATTGGTGAAGTAGCCGAATCTAGCCTTGGAGTGCTAGATAAGAGAGGCGGGAAAGTGGACTACCCACATCGGGGAACCACTATAAAACTCTTGTGTTGTGCTGTGTTTGCTTTTCTGTGCGCTTTTATTTAAAATTTCAATTCCACCTAAAAGCCATAGAATTCACCTATTCACACCCTCTAGGTGATTTAGGTAGCAACTAGATACTTTTAGCATGTCAGTCACTTCGCAACTATCATGTGAATCTACAATGCTCCAGACCAGCTCATGTGTCAAGTATTCCCGACGACTCTGAAGGGATATGCTCACACCTGGTTCCATTCCCTGAAAGATGGAGAAATCTATAACTTTGCATAGTTAACCCGGTTATTCACAAATCCGTTTATTGCCAACCAAGTCTGGCGCAAAGTTGGGGGTCTTCAACAGTCTAGTAATCTGCCCTGGATTGGGTGAGGCGTAACTATTTACATCAAAACTGAAACACTGGGGTATTCTCTTTGTGACTACTCTTTGGGGTCTATGGAAGGCGCGGTGCAAGTTTGTGTTCGAGGGGTCGTCTCTCAGTTCTCATGAGCAGGTGGCCAACTATGCGAGTCAACTTTACACTGATATTGTTGTTGCTTGGGATTGTCGGTCTGTTAAGGTTGCTCGTGCGGATGGATTCTTCTTTTCCTACCCCCATTCGGGACCCTTCTCACATATCCGGGATCTGATAGACCGAGGGGGATTCACTCAAGGATTTCTTCTGCCGTTTCACTATAGAGGCGCGATAGATTTCGGGGGTCGACCAAGAACTTTTGCATTGTGTTTTTCCTCGGAGGGCTCCGACCGAATAAATTCTACTCGACGCTGATGAGGCAAATAGTGTCCAACTTCCCCGGCCTTGTCCACCAATTTGAGGCTCAGTTTGCGGCAGACGAAGCAATTGAGGGACACCAACAGCAATTTGAAGGAAGCTCGAAGAGGAAGAGGGACCATGAGCCAGTGCCGATTGCCAAGAAGAACAACAAGTGTCGCGACAAGCCCCACTGAGACTGAGAAACTCATCGACATCAAGACTACACTCCCATGAATAACACCTGAACCAACGTGCTCCTTGTCATCCACGATAGTTGAAAGAATATAGGTATGTTAACTAATTCACCTAGAGGGGGAGGGGGCGTTGAATATGTATTTTGTATTTTACTTAGTTGATATAGATAGTTAAATCTATTGTAATCTAGTAATCAAGCAGACCCAGAAAACACACAAGTGTTTATAGTGGTTCCCCAAGACAGAGTGTCTATGGGTAGTCCACTTTCCCCCTTCACCTTTCTAACAGTGTGTTAGACAAGGCCAACTTCTCCAATCTCAGCTACAAGAGTTTACAGTTCAGATCCTTCAAGATCTCTCAGGCTTGCTCCAAGCCCTACCTCAGGCCAGTTAGCCTTACAACTCAGGCTTTACAGCCCTACAACCTCAGGCTTAGCAACCCTACAACCTCAGGCTTAGCAGCCCTACAACCTTAGGCCTAACAACCCTACAAACTCAGGCCAAATAGCCCTACAGTAAGAGAGTATTATGCTTACTACAACAGACAGCACTGAGAAGATGTCTTCTGTAGTTCCTGCACAGCTTGTGCTTTTGAGTAGATTAGATGGATGATGATTTCTGAGCCAGCTACTTTCTGATCTTCCTCTTCAGTTGAAGGATGAAGGATCACCTTACTCTTCTTTGTAGGAGAGCAATCTTTAACTCTCAGACTCTTCTTCCCTGTTCAGTGAGTAGGAGGAGAGTGAGATGTTCAGGGTTGTCAATGGAACAGTAGTAATTTCTTTTAGCACCAGACCAGCCCTTTCAAAAGTGCCCTAAGTTCTTCTTTTATGCTCTGCACATCTTCAACGACACTCAAGGAAAGGCTCTGACATATTGGGAACAGATGGGTGGCCCAATCTCCCTTTACAGCTATTTTCGCCAAAGGTGTGTCGCGCCACTTGTCTTCTTCAAGATTTGAATCATTCTCAGCGGTTGGCCTGAGACAACTTTTAGTCTCAGCGGTTGGGCAACTGTCATCCCAGTGGATCCGCTGAGATAATTTTTCTTCTCATCGGATCATGTCTATCTGCAGCTCAGTAGAGATATGCTGCTTCTCAGCGGCAACTATCCTCGTCTCAGCGGTTCAGCTGAGACAGAGACACTTTCTCAGCTGTTTGGTCAGCAGACCCCTGAACATATTCCATTGTATGGAATATCATCACCCTGTACAACCCTTGAGACAAGGTAGAGTTTATCAAATACAATATGTACTTAGCATTATGAGTGATGCCACTTCAAATCAAGGGAACATTGAGGGAAATATTCCCAACAATCTCCCCCTATTTGAAGAAGGCATAACATTTCCAATGCTAAGGTACATAACCAACAAAAACTTATCATGCAAATGTACTACATAGCATTCATGATATCATAACATCCAGAAGATAACATTATTTGGGCATTACTACAAAAATCATGACAGATTATGCAAGGTGATTATGATATCAGCATTGTTTGTTATTAGAAACTTGGCATCACAGACTATTTAAAGCAATAGTACAGAAAAGAGAATAGTAAGCTTTGACTAATATTAGCCCATAACATACACACTTATTTTCAACAGGATTTTCATTGTCAATTCTATTCAAGAGTTAAAACATAGATCTAGTTCCACTTTGATTGACAGAAACAATTTATGTTTTCCTTTTCTTGGAATTTTCAGCCTTGTTGACATTAGCAACTTCCTTCCCTTTAGCAGCAACAACCTTTAGCTCAGCAACTTTCTTCTTGTTTTCCTGTCTTTTGAAATAAAGGAAAGGTTTGGGAATATATTTTGAAGGCATTCTTTTTGGATTGCACTTCATCACAAGGTTTTCTTTGAAGGTCAATTCCTTCAGAGAATTTCTTTCCAAGTGTCTTATCCATTCTTCAGCTGGGTAGATCCTGTCAATGTCTTTGCATATTTGCCCATGGTTTACCCAACCATTCAGAATAATGCTTTTGGATTCATCACTTCAATACTCAAAATCAGGATCATTGTCCTGCTCCTTCCTTTGCATAGCCACAAATTCATCAGCTAGCATGACTTGTTCTCTTTTTCTCTTCTTTGTCAGGTGAGCATTCTGAGCTAGTCTGGCTTGCCCCTCAAATTCAAAGTATTCCTTGCTGAAGTTGTCCAGCAGAGGAAGATTTAAGGCTATCCTTGTACCCTGTAGCACTTGAAGAGCTAACTCTGAGTTGGTCTCAGCATTGGCCACCTCCCCCTTTCTGGCTTCTTCAACCATTTTTTCTTCTAGGGATTGGGAGGCAGCAGCTATAGAGCCAGAGAGAGTTTGGAAAGCATTTTCCAAGTCCCTCTTTAGGTCATCCTTCATCTACTCTGACTCTCTAAGCATTATGGTGGCTGTTTTCCAGACAAAGTCTTCAATGTGATTGGAGGCTTGTTCTATGACTTCATCTGTCTTGCTCACATAATTCTTGACATAGCTTATGTCTTTCTCTGCCAATAGGAGTTGTTTGTCCATTGATCTCAGGATAGTGTTCTGAGGAATCACTGTGTGTTCTGCTAGATCAACCCATTTTTTTCATTTGTTTATTTAGGATTGTTGTATCTTCCTTTATTTCCTTTACTTCAGCCATAATTTCTTCCTTCAAAGATTGTAATCCATTATCAATATAGTTCTTTATTGAAAGCATATGACCTTCAATTAAGGTACTAATAGAGCTAAGGAGATTGTCATGAGTTGTTGTAGTTGTTAGACTCATCTCCTTTTCAACTTGAGCATGGATTTGCTCCCCCTCAACCTGAGCAGGGATTTGCTACCCCTCAATCTGAGCAGGGATTTGCTCCCCCTCAATCTGAGCAGGGATTTGCTCCCCCTCAATGTGAGTACTAGTAACTTTATTATCTGATAGAAGGATTTAAAGTTAAGATTTGTTGTAGAATTAAAAATTGTGTGACAAGCAAAGGATTTAATAATATGTATGATACCTGATGACTTCTCTAGATCCTTTTCAATATATCTCTCTTGCTCCTCCTCACTAGGAGAATTAGTATTGTGCTTATTTGGAGATGTGTTGAGTTGTTCCCCTCAGAAGCAACAACATCATTTGTCTTATCGTCTTTCCAGTAACCTGCTGGTTCAGGAGGGATTTGACTTAATCTTTTGTTTAGGTTGAGGATAATTGAAGCAATCTCACCTTGAAGATCAATAGGGTCATTGTCTTCATTGTCTTCAGGAGAGGAGTGTGAGATTGTGATATTTCTATTAGTAGTGCCACCTTCTTCTTCATCCTCTTGATGCACTATCTCAGCACCATCATCTCTTTCTTGTTCAGGATTAATGCCTGAATGACCTTCAGTGTCATTATTATCTCCTTAGTTATCCTTTGGAGGACTGCTGGCTGGAACTTGATTGTCCAGATCATGTACATCTTCTTCTGGCTCTTGTTCTGAGTTAGAGCATATCATTCTTCTTCTCCTCATTCCCTTCACTAAAACTGGCTTTTTCTTTTCCTTCAATTGAGAAGGTTGGCTCATTAGAAGTACCTTAGAGAATCTGTCTAAGGTTTTTATGTCCATTCTTTTTAGGTAATGGAGGTTTGATCCTTTGGACTTATCAAAGTAGTCTGGGTAGGTATTGAGAAGATAGATGGAGAGGATTCTTCCTAGGTTGGGGGCTTGCAGACATTCTATTATTCTTTGAAATAGTACCTCTGCCCAGGAGGTCTTCTTCTTTAGGATTACTCTTGACATCAATTCAAACATGTGTTTGGAAATTGTGTCATGAGAGCCTGGCTTGCACAATATGGCCTTGCCAACAATGTCAGAGAGCAATTTTGAAAGTGGAGGTTTAGTTCTTATTTATCTGTTCAAAACTCTTGTTGAACTTTTACTTCAAAAATAGATGATATATATATATATAAATATATATAGTGTGCTATTTTCTGATTGAGTAATAAAGTCAAACAGTTAAAGTGCAGATAAAAGACAGCACAGGTAAAGAAGTAAAACAAAGCAAACAAGAATCAAGCAATCCAGATGACACAAGATGTATAGTAGTTCCCCTCAACTGGGTACATCTACTCTTCTACCCACTGGTAGGAATCCATTAGGAGGTTGTTGATAAGGTGCCCTCACACCAAGGTGATTTTGATAAGGTGTCCACACACCAGGTGAGTTGTTGATAAGGTGCTCTAACCAAGATGCAGGTTTTTGCTAAGGTGCCCTGTCACCGGGAGTTAACTTTTGAAGGGAGTTATAACCCTGTACAAGAGGTGGAAAGGAATAGAAAGATTTGTTGTTATTCTCGGTATGAGAAGACTCTCGAAGATCCTAATTTGAAGTTTGAATGGATCTTGATGAAGATGTTGAAGAGCTCCCCTGTCTGATGTGAGTTGATGACAGTTATGGAGTCCTCTTCTCTTGATTGTATAAACACTCCTTCCTTCTTATGCAGTGATGATCCTGAGCAAATGGTTGTGATTGGTGTCTCAGGATATATGTGATCTGCAAGAAGATGTTAGCAAAAAGAAAGTTTACAAAAATAGATCTGCTTCTTTTTGTATCTGTGTGTACTTTGTCTATATTCCTATTTCTCTCTATCTCTCTCTCTCTCTCTCTCTCTCTCTCTCTCTCTCTCTCTCTTTTCTGCTCTTCTCTTAATATATATAATCTGGAGAAGGCTTTTGAATTCTTGCTAGGAATAGGGAAAGAGATAAAGTCTCTTTTAATTTTGATTCCTTGGGAAGAGGAGTTTCCGACTTTGACTTTTCTGCAAACGGCTATAAACTTTATTGCCTGCAACGGCTATATCAGAAAAGCATGTATATAATAATGTTAGTACAGCTGTATAATAAGAATATTTGCTGACAACATTTTTCGTCGAGCCTGTTCTGAAGGATATTTGTCGAGCGCCGTCTATCTTGAATTTGTCGAGCGCCGTTCAGAGAATGCATGGCCGCTGAGATTATTCTGACTTAATTCGTCGAGCGTTGTTCTGATAGAAATTTGTCGAGCGCTGGCTGTCTTGAATTTGTCGAGCGCCGACTGTCTTGAATTTGTCGAGCGTCGTTCGACATTTGTCGAACGCAGAGAGCTTATATTATTTTCTTGTATTTTCTCTGATTCGATAGCATTATATTTAATTGATGTTTTCTTAATTTTCTTACTAAAGGAAGTTGATCTAAGTTATGATGTGTTTTAAGATGGAAACTTAAATCTTAAAAATGAATCCTTACTCAAATCATTATTATCAGCTTTCTTATCTTAGTGAGATTTGGTCTAAGTTATTTAGATGATTTATTGACCAAAGGGGTGGATCCCAACTCAAATCAAAAGCTAAGGTTCCAACAAATTTGCCTCTCTGGTTGAAGTACTTCCTCTTTAGTGAGCCAAGTTTGGCATTACAATAGGCACACCATTGTAATGCTTTGTCTCTGTCTTCCTCTGAAATAGCTTCTTCTTCTTCTTCACTACAGGAGGGCAGTTGAAGGGCCTTTTCAATTTTCTTAGGGGATATTTTTATCCTCCTGCTTCTTATCTTTCCCTTAATAGATGACTTTGAGGAGGACAGCTTAGCACTGGAGAATAATTCCAGAACTTCTGTTTTGAGAATTGTGGAGGGCTCAGATAGGGTATATTCAAGTCCTTGGGTAGATAGAAGACCAATCACAGCTTTTATTTCTTCTAGAGCATGCAAGAACCCATTCCTAACTATTTCATAGCCTTCATGCAACTCTTTTGCCATATTTGGCGCCATTTCTTTTGTATTATAGGTCGCTGAGTCGGAGGGGAGAAGGGTTCGTCTCGCTGGCTAGGTTGAAGGAAGGTGTGATATTTTAATCAATCCTTATGATATTTATAGAGGCTGGAATTAGGTGTTAGGTTTGCTCTAATTGTATAAGTTGATTAGACTTAATCAATTTATTTGAGTTTTCATTCCTGATGAATCAAATTTGACCAGTTTGATATTTAAGAAATCTGACTCAGCGGTATAGTTGAGAAGGAGTGGTTATCCGCTGGGACAGTAATTACCAACCGCTGAGACAGTTTTATTCATCTCAGCGGTTTAGATGAGATCACACTTTCAGCTGATTTCATGATCTGGCAAAGGGGCTAGATACATGACCTACACTTGGTAATAATCTTGTAGATAGCAAATTTTTAACAAATTAAAGCTTTTTATACATATGACACTTGCTATATTAAACTAGTGATTTACAACATGAGCAAACCATATAAGTTTGCAGAATCAGATTTATTCTAAGTTCAACATTCCAAGCTCAATTTTAAAAGCATTAAATTTAACTTCATCCAAAGGCTTTGTGAAGATGTCAGCAACTTGTTTGTCAGTGGGGACAAATTCAAGGCATACATCATTACACTCTATATGTTCTCTAATGAAATGATACCTTATCTCTATATGCTTAGTCATGCTATGTGAGACAAGATTTTTAGCTATAGAGATGGCACTGGATGAATCACAATATAGTGGAGAATTACTTACCTTAAGGTTATAATCCTCTAACTGATGTTGCACCCATAGTAGTTGAGCACAACAGCTCCCCGTAGCTATGTATTCAGATTCAGCTGTGGATATTGCCACACTGGTCTGTTTCTTGCTTCTCCATGAGATCAACCTTCTTCCTAAGAATTGACAAGTCCCTCTTGTGCTCTTCCTATCTTCCTTGCATCCTGCAAAATCTGTATCTGAATAGCCAATTAGTTCAAAATCATTGTTCTTAGGGTACCAAAGGCCAAAATGTTGGTTGCCCTTAAGGTATCTTAGAATCCTCTTTGCAGCTGAGTACTGAGATTCCTTAGGGCAGGCTTTGTAACTAGCACAAACACATGTAGCATACATAATATCTGGTCTACTAGCAGTAAGATACAACAAGGATCCAATAATACACCTATACATGGATTCATCAAAGGTCTTGCCCTTCTCATCCTTGTCCAGGGAGTTGTTGGATCCCATTGGAGTTTTCATGGTGGAGGCTGATTCCATCCCAAACTTCTTAATTAGCTCCCTGGTGTACTTGGTCTGAGAGATAAAAATCCCATCATCAGACTGTTTCACTTGGAGGCCTAAGAAGTACTTTAATTCTCCCATACTGCTCATCTCAAACTCCCCCTGCATTAGATTGGCAAATCTTTTGCAGAGGTTGTTATCTGTAGACCCAAAGATTTTATCATCAACATAAATCTGGACTAGAAGACACTTGCCATTTGTTTCCCTACGAAACAATGTACTATCTATCTTTCCCCTCAAGAATTTGTTCTTGATGAGAAAACTAGACAATATCTCATACAAAGCCCTAGGGGTTTGTTTAAGACCATATAGAGCTTTCCTAAGTAAATAAACATGAGATGTAAGAGTAGGATGGACAAAACCTGATGGTTGTTCAACATATACCTCTTCCTTCAAGTTGTCATTCAAGAAAGCTGACTTGACATCCATATGGTATACTTTGAACCCCTTATGGGCAGCATAAGCAAGGAATAGCCTAATTACTTCTAACCTTGCAACTGGGCAAATGTTTGATCAAAGTCTATACCCTCTTCTTATCTATATCCCTTGGCTACAAGTCTAGCCTTGTTCCTGATGATTATTCCATTTTTATTTAACTTGTTCCTGTAAATCCATTTGGTGCCAACAATGTTGTGTCCTTGAGGTTTTGGCACCAGCTTCCATACCTTGCATCTCTTGAATTGAAGAAGTTCTTCTTGCATTGCCTGAATCCAGAATGTATCTTGGTTGGCTTCTTCAAACCTTTTGGGTTCCATTTGTGATAGGAAACTCAGGAATAGGGCTTCATTGTGTGCCCTACTTCTGGTTAATACAACTTGGTTCTTATCCCCAATGATTAATTCTCTTGGATGATCCCTTAGATGTCTTGTAGCTGCATGCAATCTGTCCTCTACTTGTTGAATTCCCTCCACTGGATCAGCAGCTTCTTCAGCAGCCTGCACCTCAACTTCTTCAGGAATTGTAGCTTCTGTATAGGCTCTGCTACTGCTGGATGGCTCTTGTATAGATGATTCTTCCATAGCCCTTTCACATCCTATCAAAACAGAAGAACTGGACCAGCCCTTATTGATTAGGCTGGTCTCATCAAACACCACATGCATAGACTCTTCAACAACATGGGTTTTCTTGTTATAAACTCTATAGGCTCTATTATGTGAGTTATAGCCAACAAGAACCCCCATGTAGCATTTTTCAGCAAACTTGGTTAATTGAGATTTTCCATTGTTTAAGATGTAGCATTTAGAACCAAAGATCCTAAAGTATGAAATGGTTGGTTGTTTGCCTTTCAGAATCTCATAGGGAGTCATTCCATGAATCTTATTGATGGAAGCTCTATTGAGAACATAACATGCAGTATTGACTGCTTCAGCCCAGAAATATTCTGGGAGTGAAGAGTCCTAAGCAATGTTCTCCCAGCTTCTATCAAGGTTCTATTCCTCCTCTCAGCCACACCATTTTGTTGTGGGGTCCTTGGGGAGGAGAACTCTTGGATGATACCAAGTTCTTGACAAAACCTTGTCATGGATTCAGATTGAAACTCCGTGCCATGGTCAGTCCTAGTTCTGACCACAGAACATTGTAAATCATTCTGAATTGCCTTGACATGGTTTATAAAGACATTTAGTGTATCTGATTTCTTTTTAAGAAAAAATACCCAAGTATATCTTGAGTGATCATCAACAATCACTAAAGTATATAGCTTCCGTCCTAAGCTCTGAATTGGCATTGGACCAAACAAGTCCATGTGCAATAAATGTAGACATCTTTTAGTATCCTTGGAGCCAATACTTTTAAAAGTGGCCCTTGTTTGCTTGCCTATTTGGCAAGCATGACATGGATCATTTTTAACACATTTTAAGTTAGGAATATTTCTAACCAAGTTCTTAGAGAATAGTTTATGCATTGTCTTGTAGTTGATGTGGGCAAGTCTCTTGTGCCATTGAACACATAAAGACTCACTTTCATTTGCCACAAGACACACAGGAGAGGAAGATGAATTGCATATAAAATCTAAGCAGTAAACATTCCCACTCCTAGTGCCTGAGAGTATGGTCTCTAAGTCATTGGACTTTTTGATCAGGCACTTATCATTGTGGAATTCAATGACATAGCCTAAGTCACACAGTTGGCTTATGCTAACAAGGTTGTGTTGCAACCCTTCAACATAAGCCACTTTAGTGATGGAGACTATGCCATTTGAGATCATACCATAGCCTCTGGTGACTCCCTTTTCTGATCCCCCAAAGATGACTTTGGGTTCATTCTTCACAGCTTTGTATTCCTAAAGAAGACCTTTGGTGCCTGTCATATGTCTTGAGCACCCACTGTCCAAATACCATATTTGCCCAAGGCTGGTATTTGAACTAACCTGCATGAGGGAATTTAATTACCCTTAGGAGCCCAAGTGATATTGGGTCCTAGGTTCTTGTTAGTATGAAAATACTTCATAACTGCTGTAACTTTTGCAAGAAAGCTCATCCTTGCAGTTGGCACCTTGGGATTGTGCCAACAATCTATGGCAAAGTGTCCCACTTTACCACAGTACCAACACTCATGAATGTTATATCTCCTCTTCTGAACATTTCTTGTGGTGAAATGAGCATCAACATGCTTGTGTTCAGGATAGGAGACAACAGTCTTCATTTTGTTCCTTTCAGCAATGATTTGGCTGATGGTCATCTTGTGGACAGTCTTAGTAGTCTTTATTTTAATGGCATCAGCTTGCTTTTGTTTTTGGGCAAGGCAAGAATTGATGGCATTAGACACTGAGCAACTAGACTTGTCTACTGATATAACAGCAGTCATGTTCTTAGCTGAATTAAATTTAGAAGAGCTTGCATTCTTATTCTTGAATGAAGGGGTTGCAGTACTAAATACAAATGGTCCATGTTGGGCCATTTGAATTTTCTCATGGGGAGCCTTCATAGCACTCAATCCCATGCCCTTTTCTTCCACTATGGGAAGGAGTGTTTCCTTCCTATAGGTACTTCCATTCTTCTAGTGACCATACATGCTTTCATGGTCATACCTGTTGGAGGGAAGTAACACCTTTTGAAAGGTGGTTTGAGGCTTAGCCTCACCCCTGCTCTTTTCTCCACTCCCTTCTCCTACTTCCAGTTTATTGAATCCTAGTCCTCTCCTAGTGGATTGAGAAGAAAGGAGTTAATAATAGGGAGCACAAATTTTGGCTTGGAGAATTGAGCCACTAGGCTTCTTTCTTTCACGAGCTTCTCCTCAAGATCCTTGATGACCTTGTTCTTCAGGGATATGGTGCTCAGATGGTTGATTGTAATCCCCTTCAGATGGCTAATTTCTCTATACATCTAACTCATCTTGGTAGATGATTCAATGCATTCATTTTCAGCCATTTTAAGGGAAGTAATTTCCTGGACTTACCTCTTGGCAAGCTTCTTGCTCTTTTTCAGAGCTTTCAAGAGAGCACCATATCTGTCAATCAATTGATTGACATCTTCCTCAGATTCTGTATCACTTTCACCGTGTGATGAATGTGCTTCAGATTAAGGGCATGCATCATGATCAGAAAAGGAAGTGGAGAGAGTTAATACCTGTTCATTGTCAGAAATATTCTGACTGTCTTCCTCATCAGTGAGGGACATAAGACCCAACTGATCTTTGTAGTCTTCATCCTCCTCTATGTCACTATCTGATTGTGATAGAGGGGCCCTGACTCCAACTCTGGCAACAGGATAATCTTCATCTTCTTCTGCTGCAAACAGCCCTATGTAGGATTCTTCTTCATTCTCTGAATCTGAACTTGATGACTCAGATTCACTCCAACTTCTGTCCTTCTTGGCTAGGAAGGATTTCTCACCCTTTCTTCCCTTCTGGTGATAAGACTTCTTGTCACCCTTATCCTTTCTTTTGACTGGACAGTCAACAATGACATGTCCAGGCTTACTGCAGCAATAACAAATCACATTAGCTAAACCATGTATAACATGTTTAGAATCATACCTGTCCCCTTTAGGGTGCTGCCTGTCTGCCCAGTTTGAAGCCTTCCTAGGATGTGAAGAGGAGGAAGGCTTATTCTTCCACTGCTTCCTCCTCATCATCTTATTGAATTGCCTTGAGAAGACAGCAAATTCCTCATCTGAAGAGTTGTTATCAGATGAGCAGTGTTCAGAGTTTTCTGAGTCAGCAGCCCTTTTTGGAGGGGCAGGAATTCTTGTCTTGCTCTTCTTGGATCCTTCAGCCTTGAGGGCCACTGACTTCTCCCTAGCATAAGACCTGGATGAGGTGTCCTCCTCCTTTCTAGCCGATAGTTGCATGTCATATGAGAGCAACTTTCCAAACAGAGTGTGAGGAGGAGTTTCACTCAATTTTTCCACTTCCCTGATGACACGGATTTTGGTATCCCAGTCTCTAGTTAGAGATCTTAGGAATTTATCATTTAACTCATAATGAGTGAAGGTCCTTTCATAAGTCATCAACTTATTTACTATCCTGAAGAATCTTTCATAGCAGTCAGCTATGCATTCCTTGCTTTGTTGCCTAAAGGCTTCATACTCCTGATTGAGGAGGGATTTCCTATCATTCCTCACTTCTTTAGTCCCTTCCATGTAAACAATCAATGTATCCCACATATCCTTTGCAGTCTCACAGTGCACCAAGTTTTGGAATGTTGAACTATCAATAGCATTGACTATAATATTTTGAGCCCTTTTATCCATTGTATCCAATGCTATCTCATCCCTTTTCATTTTAGTGTAAGACTTGCCTACCTACCTAGTAGGATCAATGGTGGAGGGCTTTATGATAAGGAAGGGGTCTTCCTGAACAGTGATATAGATCCTAGAGTATGAAGATTCCATGTTGATGAGTCCCAATTATATACACATTTTTGGACTCATCTAGGCCGATTATCTAGTCTATGCACTACACTTTATACATGTTTTCGTTCATATTTAATAGTCGTCTATTATTCCACGCTAAGTGCACTTCTAGGCCCGTTCTTGGTGTATTTTCTTGTTTATCTTCTTTACTGTCTTTCATGCTCTGTTTTGTGCCACTTTCAGTGGTTTTGATTAGTGTTATGCTGGAACAGGGGTCGTGCAGGTGTTCCCAGTACAAATCTGTACAGAAACACTGCACACGATCACTGGTTATACTGCGCACGACCACTGAGAGTGCGCCGCTGATCGTGCGCATTCATTTGCAGCCCAAAGTTGTTTTCTGAATTTGGTCGTGCGTTGTTACGCACGGTCGTGCGTTCGATCGTGCGCTTTATTATTTTCTGCAGTTTTGTCTTGCAGGTTTTCGGGCACAGTGCGCACGATCACCAACTTCCAGTGCGCAGGACCACTGGTCGTGCGCCACTGATCGTGCGCCCTGTTTTCTATAAATATACAGCCCGCGAAATTAGGTCGGACGACATTCCAGCTCCGCCGTTTTCGAGCCCTGTTCGCCTCTTCCGCCCCCTGCATCATCCTCCACCACCAGGAGGTGCTCCGGGACTATTCTTCACGCCTATCTTGAGCCCGGAGATCACCTCGGCCATCTCCGTCATCCACAAGCTTCAATAGGAAGGATCTCCGCCCAGATTTCATTGTCAAGATTGGGAGCCATGTATTGAGGCCGAGTGGATAGTGACACGAAGAAGACAGGTCCATTGGGAGGTAGTGACAACCCTCCTCTACCCCGGACGTAGTTGTGGACCGAGCTTGGATGCGGATTGACAACCTTGTGATTCCAACCGTGAAGCCCAACGAGCCTTCGAATTCGGTCGATTTCTTACTCTCTTACAAATTGTAATGATATTGTAGGGTAGATTCTTGTATTTTTGGACGATATGCACAATGATCTTTAATTGCAATGTTTATTTCATATTCCTATGAAACTATTTGGTTATTTGTGTATTTGAGATGCGCCACCACATCATCCACCACTCCATCCATTAGGTTCGTGTGTCGCACTAGCAATTGCTAGTGGCGTGCTTGTCGACGAGGTGCTTGCGACCCTCACTCCGCATGCCTACTCGCCCATCCGCCTAGTGAAGCGTGGCATAGCGGCCTGTGTAATCCATTCGCCTAACGAAGCAGTGCGCTCATGGCCTGCACAGTTCAATTCTGTTTGCCTACTCGTCCATTCGCCCTTTCAAAGTAGCGCGCTCAAGGCCTACGTAGTCTCCATCCCGCCTAGCGAAGCTTTGCATAGCGGCATTGCACAGGAGTAGTTGTAGTATTTTCTCTTTATTTTCCACAATCCAAAACCCCCGTTTCCGCATCCATCCGACTTAAAGGACTTCAATCTCAAGTCCTTCCTCGATAGATAGCTCCACCTTACCGTGTTCCTTTGAGATCGATACTTGGGGATTCACTCCCACATTTTATATTACTTGAACGATCGGTACACTGCCGTTTCGTGCCGCAGTCGTGCTACCGCCTATAGCGGTGTGCTAAGATTTGCGCATCAAATTTTTGGCGCCGTTGCCGGGGAACACAGACGTGTGAGTTTTCTGGAGAGAGAGAGAATCTGAGAGAGAAGCCCTTCCCCGGCAACGGCGCCAAAAACTTGATGCGCAAATCTTAGCACACCGCTATAGGCGGTGCAAGACTGCGGCACGAAACGGCAGTGAACCGGTCGTTGTCAAGTAATAATATGAGGAAGTAAATCCCCAAGTATCGAATCTCTCAAGGAACACAGTAAGGTGGAGTTAACGTTCGAGGAAGGACTTGAGATCGAAGTCCTTTAGGTTGGATAGGAGCGAAAGGGGGTGATTTGGTTTGTGGAAATAAAGAGAAAATATTACAACTACTCCTATGCAATGCCGCTATGCAATGCTTCACTTGGAGGGATGGAGACTAGGCAGGCCTTGAGCTCACTGCGTCGCAAGGGCGGATGGACAAGTAGGCAAGCGGAATTGAACTGTGTAGGCCTTGAGCGCGCTGCTTCGTTAGGCGAATGGATTACACTGGCCGCTATGCCACGCTTCACTAGGCGGATGAACGAGTAGTCTTACGGAATGAGGGTCGCAAGCACCTCGTCGATAAGCACGCCACTAGCAATTGCTAGTGCGGCACACGAACGTGACGGCGGGATGGAGGATGGAATGAGGCACTCCTCACTTGCATAAACCACACATATCAATTTCACAAAGACATGAAATACTAAATATCATAACAAGGTTTAGCAAACATTATTCATACACCCAAATAATAAAGGAAAACAATACTACAGTATAAAGGGGGTTGAGATTACAACCAAAGCACGGACACTCGTCGGAGGTTCACGGTCGGAATCTAGGGTTTTCAATCCTCGTCCGGGCTCGGGCTCCAACTATCGTCCGGGGTCCGGAAGAGATGTCACCTTCTTCTATTGTACCCGTCTTCTCCGTCAATCTTCTTTAGCAATGATCTCACCGGAGAACTTCACAAGTGCAGCAAGGAATCCCTCGAAATGGAGCTTTGGAGGTGCACAAACAATGGAGGAGGCCTAGAGGATACTCCGGCTCAAGATAGGCGTGAAGAATAAGCCCGGAGCACCTCCTGGAGGTGGGCGGCGATGGAGCAGCTAAAAGGCCGCGGAACTGGCGTCTGGAAGCGGGAAAATTGGATCGTCCTCCACCACCAGGAGGTGCTCCGGGACTATTCTTCACGCCTATCTTGAGCCCGGAGATCACCTCGGCCATCTCCGTCATCCATAAGCTTCAATAGGAAGGATCTCCGCCCAGATTCATTGTCAAGATTGGGAGCCATGTATTGAAGCCGAGCGGATAGTGACACAAAGAAGACGGGTCCATTGGGAGGTAGTGATAGCCCTCCTCTACCCCGGACGTAGTTGTGGACCGAGCTTGGACGCGGATTGACAACCTTGCGATTCCAACCGTGAATCCCAACGAGCCTTCGGATTCGGTCGATTTCTTACTCTCTTACAAATTGTAATGATATTGTAGGGTATATTCTTGTGTTTTTGGATGATATGCACAATGATCTTTAATTGCAATGTTTATTTCATATTTCTATAAAACCATTTGGTTATTTGTGTATATGAGATGCGCCACCACGTCATCCACCACTCCATCCATTAGGTTCGTGTGACGCACTAGCAATTGCTAGTGGCGTGCTTGTCAACGAGGTGCTTGCGACCCTCACTCTGCATGCCTACTCGCCCATCCGCCTAGTGAAGCGTGGCATAGCGGCCCGTGTAATCCATTCACCTAATGAAGCAGTGCGCTCAAGGCCTGCACAGTTCGATTCTATTTTCCTACTCGTCCATTCGCCCTTTCGAAGTAGCGCGCTCAAGGCCTACGTAGTCTCCATCCCGCCTAGCGAAGCTTTGCATAGCGGCATTGCATAGGAGTAGTTGTAGTATTTTCTCTTTATTTTCCACAATCCAAAACCCCCGTTTCCGCATCCATCCGACTTAAAGGACTTCAATCTCAAGTCCTTCCTCGATAGATAGCTCCACCTTACCGTGTTCCTTTGAGATCGATACTTGGGGATTCACTCCCATATTTTATATTACTTGAACGATCGGTACACTGCCGTTTCATGCCGCAGTCTTGCTACTGCCTATAGCGGTGTGCTAAGATTTGTGCATCAAGTTTTTGGCGTCGTTGCCGAGGAACACAGACGTGTGAGTTTTCTGGAGAGGAAGAATCTGAGAGAGAAGCCCTTCCATTTGTTTATTGCATCCTTGTTGTTTTATTTCTTCTTATTCTGTTTTCCTATTTTTATTAGGTTGCTTAGTAAATTTTTGTTGGGTGCATTATTTTGCACAATAGCGTGTTTATTTTGAATCTTTTCATCTTCACACTATGTGGGCTTCGTTTAATATTCGTTGCCGCTTTTGTGGAGATATATCTCATGCTAGTGATAGATGTCCAAAGGGAGATAGTAACCCTAGCACTCTACGCCCAGTACATGGAGCACCAAATTCGTCTGGCACTCCATATGGTGTGCATAAGTCCTACGGCTACTCGACCGCTCCGCACATGCCTTTTTCGCATTCATCTCCAATTCAATTTGAGCCGAAGAAAAATGCAAAACAGTGCTTGTTTTGTCGGAGCATGGATCATGCTTTGAAGGATTGTGCTGCATTCCTTCTCCAAATGGACGAGGATGACGAGCCGGATATCCGGATCGTCCCGACTCCTACTTCTGGCAGCACACCTTCAACATCTGGCTATGTGCCCATTTCACCTTCAAGCTTTGAATGGTATGATGTGGACACAGTCACCAGATGTGTGGGTGATCTAGGCTCTGACATAGCTGAGCCCATCTCCCCTGTGCATATATCACCGTGTATAGATTCGATTCCTTCTGAGGAATCGGTGCTTGACTTTTATCCAAGCACTATTCCTCCCCCTATTGTGCATTTTACTACATTTGTCTCTGACTACATTATTGAGGATGTTTCGCAGGATAAGGCAGGTGATTTATGTGTTGTGCCTATTCCTATGGAGGAGGATATTTTCCAAGGTGACGAGGATTCTACCTCTGCACCGGTGGAGGAAGTCCAAATCGTGGAGGAGGTCACTGATGATCCTACTGAGCCCTGCAGCATTGTCGATGATGTCGACAATATCTTATTTCCTAAACCTCTTGGGAGTGAGACCGGGACCACTCCCCCGATTTTTGATTGTTTATGTTCTTCTTCTTGTTTATTTCTTAATCCCCCTTCTTCATCTGAGCCTGTGCAGGTTGACTCTTCACAGGTACCCCAGGAGGACTTGGAGCATGATGCTCAAGTCAATGAGGAGAGCATCCTCTTATGTGAGGAGGTTGACCCCCCCCCCCCCCCCCCTCCGTAGAGGAAGCTTCACTCATTGCCTTCTCCTTCTGCTGCCTCCCTGGAGATGACACCTTGCTGGGCAAGGATTTAGTTTGTCATGAGATGAGTGAGGACCAGCTCTCCTCCTCTTCTTACTTCCTATTCCCGCTACCTATGTTCAACAGGTATTATTATTTAGGTAGGGGAGTAACTGTTCTGTCGCCGTATCGGTACCCGCTACCGACATGCATATTAGAACAGTTACCTGTGCACTTTTCTTTTCATAGACCCATTAGCTAGAACTGTTTTAAATTTGAACAAGTCGTGCTTGGATGACAATAACCCCAGTAGTTATCTTACTTTTCTTGCAATTTTTATTTAATCTAGTTTAGTTTAGTTAGTGTTTTTCATTTTATTTTGTATATTTCCTTTTGTTTTTGGCGGAGCTCACCCCTGCAGGTTCATTTTCTGGATGGGATGCAGCAGCTTTTTCTTGGTTTACACGCCAATCTTCTGGTATGCTCATTTCTGAGCATGGGTAACTTTTCTTCCCCCTAGTCTTTTATTTAATTTTCATGGTTACATCATTTCCTTTTATTGCTGGGATTCAGTCTGGGGGAGAGCCGTTATGTGTTACTCACTGCACGTGCACATGACACTGCATACTAGAAGTACATTTTAATTCAGTTTTATAATTATTGTTTCATATGCACCGCACACCACTACACCCATTTTAGCGTGCACTCGCTTGTTTGTATGCTCCTGTATATTCAATTCTTGGTTGTGATGTAGAAATTGTTGTATTAGCCTAAAAATTGCAAGATGGAGTGGCATGTTGACTCTTGTAGTGCTCTAGTTGAGTACTCGTGTCTTGCATAGGGATTTGAGCAGAATTAGTTTTTATTTATGCTTCTAATTTATAATTAGTAGATTTGCGTAGATTTTAATTTATTTTACTCAAAATGGTGAATGTGGTTGAATCTAATGGTAGCGTGGTATTGTGTGTAAGCGAGCGCGAGGTTCGTGTTGCTCGAGTCGGGAGGAAGGATTACCTTTCTTGGGGGCTAAGAACTTGCCCCAAGCGACTCTCGAAGCATGGGTGCGAATGATTTGCAAGTTGAGCGTGATGTAGGCAATCTATTTGGCAAGTTTGAGCTTTGTTCTACCATTCCTATGTGCTAACCGTTGCTAGCCTATTTTGTGCCTACCCGACCTTTTGGTTCAGCTCCACCATACTTCACCAAGGCCTAAAAGCTAATCCCATTATCGCAACCAAAAATAAGCCAAAAGCATTAATGAATTGTAATTTGCCAATGAAGTGCGGCGATGAGAAATTTTAGTGTTGATGTGGATTTCTTAAAAATCTCTATTTGCTGAGTTTTTTTTTTGCGAATTTTGGGGATATAAAAAAAGAGAAGGAAAAGAAAAAGAAAAAAAAGGCAAAGAGAAAGAAAAAAAATATCCCTAGCGTTTTAATTGAAACATCTATCTCTATCGATTGGAGTAGGCCGTGTGCACACCCGGTTTCAAAGTCAAGTCTGGGGGTGTGTTCACGTGTATTATTGGGGCTGCTATGATTTAGCACTTTTGTGTGCTCTTTTGGGTTGCGATTAGCCATCATGTTCATCTTTGCATTCCAAACCGTAACCTAAGTCTCGTGTATACCTAAAGTCCTATCGATTCATCTTGTGAGTTCACGAGCGCCGTGAAGAGAGTGTGACAGGGCGAGCTTATGGCTCTCGACGTTGATGGATTTCAACGGAGTTAATTCTGAGTTTCGGTCTTGGGTAACACTCCCCTTCACGATTTGCTTACTTTCGTACTACGCGTGACCACAAGATTCACCAATATTCCATTTTTGAGTAAAAAAAATAAATTTCTTTTTACGCATTTACACTTTTATAAATTAGCTAGCATATGTAGAAACTTCTTCTAATGAACTTCTATGTACACAAGTATGCAACTTCGCATACTACTCCATGTTTGTAATGCTTTGGCTAGCTATGTTTTTCCTACTCCGCCGGATTTGTTTGCTCGGGACGCGCAAATAGGTAAGTCTGGGGGTGTGATGAGTCCCAATTATATACACATTTTTGGACTCATCTAGGCCGATTATCTAGTCTATGCACTACACTTTATACATGTTTTTGTTCATATTTAATAGCCGTCTATTATTCCACGCTAAGTGCACTTCTAGGCCCGTTCTTGGTGTATTTTCTTTTTTATCTTCTTTACTGTCTTTAATGTTGTGTTTTGTGCCACTTTCAGTGGTTTTGATTAGTGTTATGCTGGAACAGGGGTCGTGCAGGTGTTCCCGGTACAAATCTGTACAGGAACACTGCGCACGATCACTGGTTATACTGCGCACAACCACTGATCGTGCGCCGCTGATCGTGTGCATTCATTTGCAGCCCAAAGTTGCTTTCTGAATTTGGTCGTGCGTTGTTACGCATGGTCGTGCGTTCGATCGTGCGCTTTATTATTTTCTGCAGTTTTGTCTTGCAGGTTTTCGGGCACAGTGCGCACGATCACCAACTTCCAGTGTGCACGACCACTGGTCGTGCGCCACTGATCGTGCGCCCTGTTTTCTATAAATATACAGCCCGCGAAATTAGGTCGGACGACATTCCAGCTCCGCCGTTTTCGAGCCCTGTTCGCCTCTTCCGCCCCATGCATCATCCTCCACCACCAGGAGGTGCTCCGGGACTATTCTTCACGCCTATCTTGAGCCCGGAGATCACCTCGGCCATCTCCGTCATCCATAAGCTTCAATAGGAAGGATCTCCGCCCAGATTTCATTGTCAAGATTGGGAGCCATGTATTGAAGCCGAGCGGATAGTGACACAAAGAAAACGGGTCCATTGGGAGGTAGTGACAGCCCTCCTCTACCCCGGACGTAGTTGTGGACCGAGCTTGGACGCGTATTGACAACCTTGCGATTCCAACCGTGAATCCCAACGAGCCTTCGAATTCGGTTGATTTCTTACTCTCCTACAAATTGTAATGATATTGTATGGTAGATTCTTGTATTTTTGGATGATATGCACAATGATCTTTAATTGCAATGTTTATTTTATATTTCTATGAAACCATTTGGTTATTTGTGTATATGAGATGCGCCACCACGTCATCCACCACTCCATCCATTAGGTTCATGTGCCGCACTAGCAATTGCTAGTGGCATGCTTGTCGACGAGGTGCTTGCGACCCTCACTCTGCATGCCTACTCGCCCATTTGCCTAGTGAAGCGTGGCATATCGGCCCGTGTAATCCATTCACCTAACGAAGCAGTGCGCTCAAGACCTGCACAGTTCGATTCCGTTTGCCTACTCGTCCATTCGCCCTTTCGAAGTAGCGCGCTCAAGGCCTACGTAGTCTCTATCCCGCCTAGCGAAGCTTTGCATAGCGGCATTGCATAGGAGTAGTTGTAGTATTTTCTCTTTATTTTCCACAATCCAAAACCACCGTTTACGCATCCATCCGACTTAAAGGACTTCAATCTCAAGTCCTTCCTCGATAGATAGCTCCACCTTACCATGTTCCTTTGAGATCGATACTTGGGGATTCACTCCCACATTTTATATTACTTGAACGATCGGTACACTGCCATTTTGTGCCGCAGTCTTGCTACCGCCTATAGCGGTGTGCTAAGATTTGCGCATCACATGTACAGCCTAACCCTTTGTTTCCAAATGCCAAAGGTTTCCGTTTTGCATATTGGAAGCTTTATTGAACCCATTTCCTTCTGAACCCCATTAGAAGCCATTGAATTCAGAATTAACAATACCTATGTAGGATCTGGTCAGATAGTTAAGCCCTTTATGACCAACCTTCCTCTGATACCACTTGATAGAATATAGGTATGTTAACTAATTCACCTAGAGGGGGAGGGGGGGGGGGGTGAATAGGTATTTTGTATTTTACATAGTTGATATAGATAGTTAAATCTATTGTAAGCTAGTAATCAAGCAGACCCAGAAAACACACAAGTGTTTATAGTGGTTCCCCGAGACAGTGTGTCTATGGGTAGTCCACTTTCCCCTTCACCTATCTAACAGTGTGTTAGACAAGGCCAACTTCTCTAATCTCAGCTACAAGAGCTTACAGTTCAGATCCTTCAAGATCTCTCAGGCTTGATCCAAGCCCCACCTCAGGCCAGTTAGCATTACAACTCAGGCTTTACAGCCCTACAACCTCAGGCTTAGCAGCCCTACAACCTCAGGCTTAGCAACCCTACAACCTCAGGCCTAACAGCCCTACAAACTCAGGCCAAATAGCCCTACAGTAAGAGAGTATTATGCTTACTACAACAGACATCACTGAGAAGATGTCTTCTGTAGTTCCTGCACAGCTTGTGCTTTTGAGTAGCTTAGATGGATGATGATTTCTGAGCCAGCTACTTTCTGATCTTCCTCTTCAGTTGAAGGATGAAGGATCACCTTGCTCTTCTTTGTAAGAGAGCAATCTTTATCTCTCAGACTCTTCTTCCCTGTTCAGTGAGCAGGAGGAGAGTGAGATGTTCAGGGTGGTCAATGGAACAACAGTAATTTCTTTTAGCACCAGACCAGCCCTTTCAAAAGTGCCCTAAGTTCTTCTTTTATGCTCTACACATCTTCAACGACACTCAAGTAAAGGCTTTGACATATTGGGAACAGATGGGTGGCCCAATCTCCCTTTACAACTATTTCGCCAAAGGCATGTCGCGCCACTTGTCTTCTTCAAGATTTGAATCATTCTCAGCGGTTGGCCTGAGACAACTTTCAGTCTCAGCAGTTGGGCAACTGTCGTCCCATTGGATCCGCTGAGATAGTTTTTCTTCTCAGCGGAGCATGTCTATCTGCAGCTCAGTAGAGATATGCTGCTTCTCAGCGGCACCTGTCCTCGTCTCAACGGTTCAGCTGAGACAGAGACTTTCTCAGTTATTTGGTCAGCAGACCCCTGAACATATTCCATTGTATGGAATATCATCACCCTGTACAACCATTGAGACAAGGTAGAGTTTATCAAATGCAATATGTACTTAGCATTGTGAGTGATGCCACTTCAAATCAAGGAAACATTGAGGGCAATATTCCCAACAATAGTAATGCGCTTCACAAACCTGTTCCACTCGCACCAAACAGGGGAAATCCATCGCAATATTGTGACTTCCATCACGGGCATGGCCATAGTAATGAAGGCTGCAACCAGTTGAAGGAGGAGATCGAGCGCCTTTCCGGCAAGGTCACCTCTGAAGATTTCTACATGACCAAGTCCCGAACCAACTTGCACCACAGAATGACAATCCAGTAGGGGGCACACAGCAGCCCGAAGCGGATGATTCAGAGACCCCGGGCAGGGAATCTCTCTCCCTGGTGAAGTGCGCAGAGCCTGCACCTCATTTATCAGCAACTTCTTTTTTCTGTTTTCTTGCTTTTTTGCTTTGTCACAATAAGCCACAAGACTATGCTTACGCGAATATGCCCACTTTATTTTTATGATTATTGCAACTACTTTTTTGATTCGTTAACAATACAGGTCTCCTCAAGCATGACTCTATAGGTTACGGCCACGACCTCTGGTATTAACACCCAGCAGCAGGCTCTCCAACTCCAGAGAGCACGATTCATCCATGAAGTAGGGCATCCCGCTCCCCGCGCTGCTTGGTCATCCCTCTCCAGAGCTGCTTGTGCATCTCGCTCCCGCGCTGCTTAGGAATCCTACTCCGGAGATGCTTATGCACCCTGCTTCTGTGCTGCTTGGGCATCCCGCTCCCATGCTGGTTGGGCAGCCCGCTCCTGCTCTGCTTGGGAATCCCGCTCCCACGCTACTTGGGCATCTCTCTCCCACGCTGCTTGGGCATCCCGCTCTCGCGCTGCTTGGGCATCTGTCTCCCGGGCTGCTTGGGCATCCGTCTCCAGCGCTGCTTGGGCATCTTGATCCCACGCTGCTTGGGCATCCATCTCCCGCGCTGCTAGGGCATCCTGCTCCTGCTCTGATTGGGCATCTGTCTCCTGCACTGCTTGGGCATCCGTCTCCCGCACTGCTTGGGCATCCTGATCCCGTGCTGATTGAGCATCCTTCTCCCGCGCTGCTTGGGAATCTTGCTCACGCGTTGTTTGGGCATCCTGCTCCTGCGCTGCTTGGGCATCTCGCTCACACACTGCTTGGGCATCCCCCTCGCAAGTTGCTTGACATTCCGTTCACACGCTTGGTAGCCTCCGATAAGGGCAGACATAAGTCTCTCTACGAAATTTGAGTGTCTACCTCCGGCATCAACGCCAAGTGACGACCTCTGGAGCCAAACAACAATTAACCAACCGGTAAGAGCAAACAAGAGTCCCTCTACGCCATATCTGAGCGTCTACCTCCGACATTAATGTCGAGTGACAATAGTCGGACAACAAGTTAACCAACTATATAGTAAGAGCAGGAAATAGTCCCTCTATGCCACATTTGAGTGTCTACCTCCGGCAGCAACGCCGAACGACGACCTCCGGAGCCAAACAACAAGTTAGCCAACCCGTAAGAGCGGACAAAGTTCCTCTACGCCATATCCGTGCATCTCAATCCGACATCAACGCCGATCGACAACCTCCGCAGCAAAAAAAAAGTTAATCAACCGGTAAGAACGGACAAAAGTCCATGTATGCCACATCCGAGCATCTACCTCCGACATCAACGCCGAGCGAAGACCTCCGAAGCCAAACAATAAGTTAACCAACCGATAAGAGAGAACAAAAGTTCCTCTCCGCCACATCTGAGCATCTCCATTTGGCATCAATGCCGAGCGACAACCTCCGAAGCCAAACAAAAAGTTAACCAACCGGTAAGAGATGACAAACATTCCTTTACTCCATCCGGCATCAACGTCGAACGATGACCTACAGAACCAAATAACTAGTTAACCAATCAGTAAGAGCAGACAGGAGTCCTTTACGCCACATTCGAGCGTCTACCTCTGGAATCAACGTCGAGCGACAACCTCTGGAGTCAAACAACAAGTTAACCAACCGGTAGGAGCGGACAAAAGTTTGTCTATGCAACATATGAGCATCTTCCTCCAGTATCAACGCCGAGTGATCATGACCTCCGGTGCCGAATAAAAAGTTAACCAATGTTAAAGTATATTTGGTCAAATAACGGGTTCGAAGGTATAACGGGTCAGTTGGGTACACGGATACCCATCCCCATATCCCTCTAGGGTTTGCTCCCGTGCTCCCGTCCGCGAGGTGCCTGTTCACGCGAAGCTTTCGCGATTCTCCCGCTGCTGCTGCTCGCGATCGACGTAGGAGGAGATCGCGATCTTTGCTGTCGTTCGCTCCCGCCGCCATTGCCGCTCGAGTATAGGAGATCGCTCTCGCCCAGCCGCTGTCGCTGCCGCTCGTGTAAATCAGTTCGCAATCTCACCCAGCCGCCGCCCTTCCCCTAGAGAAGAGATCGGAAGTCGCTGTCGTTCGCTACGTCTTCCCCGTCGCCGTTCGCGAAGAAGGAGGTCTACCGTGAGCCCTCTGCCATGAGCAGTCGCTGGATCCGCCGGATCCAAAGCCTCCCACCTCAGATCCACCACGTCGCCGCCTCCGTCGTCCAGATCTGCCGCTGACGCCTCCATCGCTGCTGCCCTAGCCCACAGCAAGTTTCCGTCTCAGATCTACCGCAGCACCGTCGCCACCGCCGCCAGATCCCACCCAGCCGCCGCCATCAGTAGCTCCCGCTGCCGCCATCTCCAAGCCCAGGAAGTGCTGCCCTAAGCGCTAGCGCCAGCGCTACCTTCTAGCGCCTGGCGCTAGCAGCCGAACAGGCTACCGCCCAGGCTACCACCGGCGCTAGATACAGAGTTTTGATTCCTCTGTCTAGTGGCTTGTTCTCGTCTGTCGGGCGCACAATGATGAAGGGGAACAGCATGGCGTCCCCCGTTCCGATGATAAAGCTGGAGAAGTTCACAGCGACTGAGTTCAACGACTGGAAGTTGAATACTCAGTTCGGGATGAAGTTTCTGAACGTGTTCTACATAGTTCAGTCTGATGGTGCTGAGGTCGTAGGGACTGCTGAAGAGGCACAGTGGGTTTCTGATGAAGACTTCTGCAGGGACTACCTGCTGAACTGTCTGTCTTCCAATCTGGCGAAGACGTACATGAAGCTGAAGACAGCTAAGGCCATCTGGGATGCTTTGCAGGAGCACTTCAGGCAGGAGGAGGACCTGTCCAAGGCGCACTTAGTGGACAAGTTCCACTCGTTCACCTTCGACGAGGAGAAGGTCATTCTCCCTCAGGTATCAAATTTTGAAGTTTTAGTTGATTCCTTGCATAACGAGAACATTGCGTTGCCAGATAGCTTTGTTGCTGGCACAATTGTGTATAAGTTGCCTTCTACGTGGTATAATTTCAAAACTGAAATATACCGCAAGAAGATGCAGGTGAGTTTGAACGAACTCAAGCATTTTATACGCATTGAGGACGAAAATAGGACTCGACGCGCTCTAGAAGTCGTTAGTAAGCAGAAGGCTGCTGCTAACATGATTTCGAACTCTAGGCGCGTGCCGAACCCTAGGAAGTCAAAACCCAACCCGAGTAGCTCCCGTGTTGCAGGCCCAAGTAAACAAATCAAAAAGTTTAAGGGCAAGTGCTTTAACTGCAACAAGTGGGGACACAGTGCATCTGATTGCAGGCTTCCTCGTAAGGAGAAGGGCAATACACCACAGGAAGGCAACCATGCTAACATGGTTAGTCTCACTGAGCCATCCGACTTTGTTGCCATGGTCGGAAACGGAAAGGCCAGTACAGAGTGGTTCCTTGACTCGGGGGCAACGTGCCATGTTTGCAACAACCCTACTCTGATGACAGGTCTTACTGACGCAAGAGAATCTGTGACCGTTGCCAACGGTGAGACAGCTGACGTGCTGAAGGTGGGGAATGCAACTTTGCTGTTATCCTCAGGTAAGACTTTAACTTTAAAGAATGTTAAGTTTATTCCTTCATTAGCTGCTAACTTAGTGTCTATTAGCTTACTTTGTGATGGTGGTATGTCTTTTACTTTCTGTAGCGGTAGAGTAACATTGTCAGTTAACTCACACTATTTTGGATGTGCATACGTCCAAAATAGGATGTACAGATTAAGTCTAGCAAACGAAATAGTTCAACAAGTTCAAACAAACTTAGTTAGCCCTAAGACTCTACACGAGAGACTAGGACACGTAAACTATAGGAAGATGTTCCAAATTGCTAGAACTCACCAGATAACTTTAGACACTATAGTTAAAACTGATAAATGTGAAGTGTGTGCTCAGACTAAGATCACTAGGAAACCTTTTAGTGTGGTTACTAGGAGCACAACACCCTTAGAACTAATACATTCTGATATATGTGACTTCAAAAGTTTTGTCACTAGAGGAGGCAGGAAGTATTTGATCACCTTTATAGATGATTGTTCTAGGTTTTGTCACATTTATCTTCTTAAAACTAAAGATGAAGCGTTTGAAAAAATTTTGTATTTTCAAAACCAGGGTAGAAAACCAATTAGTCATGAAAATCAAAAGATTTAGAAGTGATAGAGGAGGAGAATATATGTCCAGTGAGTTCAAATGTTTCCTTGCCCAGCATGGAATCATTGCAGAAACCACTGCTCCTTACTCGCCCCAGTCTAATGGCATAGCTGAGCGTAAAAATCGCACGTTAACAGAAATGTTAAACTCTATGCTCTTGACTGCAGGCATGTCTTCCGCTTATTGGGGAGAAGCAGTCTTAGCTGCAAATCACATTTTGAATAAAGTTCCTCATGTCAAGTTAGAGGTTACACCCTACGAGCTTTGGTTTAAGAGACCCCCGTCTTTTACTAGACTTAAGACCTGGGGCTGCATAGCCTATGTCAGGGTTCCTGACCCTAGACGGTCTAAGATTGGACCTAGGACCAATACATGTGTCTACCTAGGTTGTGCTGAGGATAGTGGTGCAGATAGATTCATAGATATTTCTAATAACGTTGTTATAGAATCTAGGGATGCAGTATTCTTTGAAGATAAGTTCATCAAGGATAAGAACATGTCTCTCTCAGGTATGCAAGTAACTATTACTGAAGATGATACTACTTCAGTACCGAGCACCTCCTATTCCGTTCCGGTAGATAACTCTGGCCTAGAGTCTAGGAGAACTTCTCTAAGAGAGCAAATTCCCAGAACCTTCGGTAATGACTTGGTCACTTGCCACGTTGAGGCTGATCCATCCACCTATAAGGACGCGATGAGATTCAGGGATTCCCTACTCTGGAAAGAAGCTATTGATGAAGAGATGAATTCTCCACTTCAGAATAACACCTGGACGTTGGTTGATAAGCCAAAAGGGGCTAAAACTGTAGGGTGTAAGTGGATTCTGAAAAAGAAACTAAATCCTGATGGTAGCGTAGCTAAGTATAAAGCACGCCTGGTGGCTAAAGGTTTCACACAAGTAAGCGGAGTAGATTATTTTGATGTCTACTCACCCGTGTGTCACTTAGTAACCATTAGGGCCCTCCTTGCTATTGCGTCTATTGAGAACTTTATTGTTTATCAAATGGATGTTAAGACTGCGTTCTTGAACGGAGATGTGACCGAAGAGATCTACATGAATCAACCTGAAGGTTTCATTGTAGACGGTCACGAAACAAAAGTCTGTAAATTACTTAAGTCTTTATACGGACTAAAGTAAGCACCAAAATTATGGCATGAGAAGTTTGACTATAGTGTAAAGAACATGGGATTCATGTCGAGTCTCTCAGATAAATGTATTTACATACGTAATAGATCGGATAAAGTCGTCATAATATGCTTGTACGTTGATGATATGCTCATTCTAGGGTCTGATCAATCCAAAGTGGGTGACGTTAAGTCATACCTAATAAAATAATTTAGCATAAAAGACCTGGGTGTAGCTAACACTATATTAGGCATGCAAGTGAGCTTTGGGCAGACTGGCATCTCCCTAAGTCAAAGCCACTATATACAGTCCATGTTGGACACGTGGGGATACAGTGACAGTAGAGCATATGAGACACCATATGACTACACTAACCGCCTAAAGCCCAATGAAGGAGCTATGGTTAGACAGTTAGATTATTCTAAATTGCTTGGTAGCCTCATGTATGCTATGGTCTACACTAGACCTGACATAGCCTTTATGGTCGGCATGTTGTGCAGATTCACTAGTAATCCTGGCCAAGACCATTGGAACGTCTTAGATAGGCTAATGAGATACTTAAAGCACACCCAACAGTATGGTTTAGTTTACATTAGTCATCCTTCAGTTCTTGAAGGTTATTCTGATGCATCATGGTGCTCGGAATTAAACGACAGCAAGTCCACTAGTGGGTTTGTATTCACACTAGGAGGAGCAGCTGTAGCCTGGAAGTCCAAGAGGTAATCTTGTATTGCACTCTCTTCTATGGAATCCGAACTCTACGCTTTTGCTGCAGCAGGCGAAGAAGCAGAGTGGTTAAGAGATTTGGTGATGGACATTCCTTTGTCGAGCCTGAAAATGAGTTCTGTTGCAGTTTACTGCGACAATCAGGCTACGAAAACGATTGCTACGAACACTTTGTTCAATGGCAAAAGAAGGCATCTCAGGCTGAAACAATCCTGGTTGACCTCACTCACAAGTCAAGGGATTATGACCCTGATTGATGTGAGATCGAAAGACAATGTTGCAGACGCCTTGACCAAAGGCTTGAGTAGAGCTCTCACAATAAAAATATCGGGGGAGATGGGACTAAAGTTCATAGAAATATGAAACTTTCCTCCGCAGTTTATGTTTTGATAGTGAGAACCTATAGTCGCAACATTCAAGCATCTAAATAACAGACTGAAAACCCCAAATAATTTCTTGATGAAAACCCAAGATGGTTAGATGCCTGTTATTCCACATTTGATAACTAAGCATCTTTCTCATTGTAAGTTGATTCGAAAATTATTCAACTGGGAATAGAAAGTCGTTGTAGTCGGTTATCAAACATTGATGATCATAGCACATTATTCCACACCTGATAATGTTGCAAACGTTGTTGTGTCATATCATTCAACTTTTTATTCTGGATATTTTGTGTAAAATCCTACTGTTACTTATTGTGCTAACTCTTCTGTTTATGTTAAGTCGAAAACTCTTTTTTTTTTTGCTTTTACTACTTTCTGCACTTCGAAACATATACGTTATTTGTCACAAATATAGGAGGAAATTGTTAATGTATATTTGATCAAATAATGGGTTCGAAGGTATAACGGGTCAGTTGGGTACACGGATACCCATCCCCGTAGACACTCCTAGGGTTTTCCTTATATATACCCGCTAGGGGCAACATAGAGTTGATTCCACCTTGATCCTCCTCCGGATGCTTCGAGCAAACCTCTCACAACCAATTGGTAAGAGCGGACAAAATTCCCTCTACGCCACATCCGAGCATCTACCTCCGACATCAACATCGAGCGACGACCTCCAAAGCCAAACATGTTGGATCTTACGGCGCCCTTAGAGGGGGGTGAATAAGGGAATAAAATTCTTTTTATAATTTTTAAGATAATTACTAAGTTGTTTTTTATTAATAGGAAATAAGATGACAAATTAGTAATATCAATTTTGCAATAATGAAATTTTACGCCAATTGAGAGAAATCAAATAAACACAAATATAATCATGATTGCATTATATAAAAAGGGTGTTTACAAAATTTGATTTCAATATCGCTAGAAATCGGAGGCGTACAAAAGTGAATTTCTTTTCCTTTTCTATACCGACTTGTATCCCCACAAACCGGTTGGCTTTAGCCTATCTTTCCCGGATAAAGCCTCAAGCCGCTCTAGCCAATCCTTCCCCGGATATGGCCTCGAGCCCCACTAGATCTAATCACCTAGAACTAGTCGCCAACACAAGGCGAATTTCCCCCTAAGTCCTACCTAGACCTAGTCGCCAACACAAGGCGTATTAAATACAAAAATACAAATAAAGAAGTGAAGTAAATAACAAGCAAACTCCCTCTTGAGATTTCTGGAGATGAGGATGAAGGATCGCTGAAGCACAAGCGAGGTCGAAGCGATCGTTCTTCGGATGTAGCGTAATGGATTCCTTCTCCAGAATTTCTTCTTTGGCTTTGAGTGGGAGATGATGATTTGGCAGAGTAGCAACACGAGAGTTTGGGCACAAGTAATGTCTCTGGAAGTTCTAACCAAAACGAGAGAGAGCCCAGCATTTTATAGAACTTGGAGCTAGCGCCTGCGGTAGTGGCTAGCGCCTGCGGTAGTGGCTAGCGCCTGCGGTAGTGGCTAGCGCCTGCGGTAGCGTTCGTGTGGAGCGGTTGCGAAACTGTCGGCGGCGTGGCGATGTGCACGAACTTGAGATAGCGCCTGAGGTAGCGATAGCGCTGGCGGTAGCGGAGATAGCGCTGGCGGTAGCGGAGATAGCGCCAGGCGGTAGTGCTGGCGGTAGCGCTAAGGAAACCGCTGAGACGAAACCAACTGAGCTAGCGTCAGGCGTTAGCGATAGCGCTGGCGTTAGTGCTGGCGTTAGCGATAGCGCTGGCGGTAGCGTTGCTCCTTTCAAAAGATTGTTCTAAGCTGCTTTATACCTGTGGAGTATTGCACCTATAGTTCCTGCACACTATAAACACACTACAAGCAATATCAAATACATTATGGGATTTGTTATTCTCAAACAAAGGGATGTGACACACATGTCCAACAAAACAACAAGTGAACCAACTGGTAAGAGCGAACAAAAGTCCCTTTACGCCACATCCGAGCGTCTACCTCCGACATTAATGTCCAGTGACGACCTCCGAAGCCAGTCCAAAGCAACATGTACGAAAGAAGAAATCTCAGCATAGAGATCGATCAAACAAGCACGCGCACCCGAGAATATACGAACATCAAGGAAAGAATTTTCGAGCTCATTTCCTACGAAAAATGACCTTCGGAAATTGGGGGAAATTTGATGGGGTTTCCCTAAAATCATTCCAGGTCATGTTGGCCTTGCCGAAATCATGGCATCGACTGGATAACCGAAATGGGCCGCCTCAACCAAGTGAAAACGCTTGGCAGACGGACGCGCGACAAACCCGAACCAGGCGTAACGAGCATGCTCGAGGGGTCGCGCGCCCGCACGCGTCGCACTCTCCCCTGCACGCGCGCTCGCCCTGCGCACTGATCGCACCCTCGCGCACCAGCGGCGCGCCGTGGATTCCCGTCATCACCACCTTCCGTCGTTGTTAACTGTCGCTATCGCCGCCTGCGAACCTGCCCGGACTGGCCAGGGGTATGCCCGTCATCTTCTAAAAATTAGTGATTCATGTGACAAGAATCATGCATCCTCATCGCCAGTCAAAAATCCAAGAGGGCACAATTACCAAGGTGCCCCCTAGAAAAACTATAAACGGCTCATAGACCTTCATTTGAAGATAAACAACTAAGAAGAGAAGAGAGAGCTCTGAAGTTTTCCGGCGAAGACTTGGAACTCTGCTTGCTCTCTTGCTCAAGTGCTCACTATGCCCAAATGTTCACTCTGCTTAAGCATTCAATTTGTTCCTTACTCGCCCAAGAGTGGGCTTCGCTCTTCAGAGTGCCTACTCTGAAAGCTGCTCCTGCGAGCTCCGAGGAAGACTTTGCTTCTCTTTCACTTTCAAGTACTTGTAAGCGGAGCGGTGGTCTGTCGCCCTCCCAAAAATTCTAACACTTGTAACCTCAAACCAATTAATGAATTTGGTCGACACCGAACCGACATGATTATTTCTTTTCCTGAATTTTTTCCACGTAAAAAGTCTTGCCGTTTCCGCTGTTAGTTCACTTTTAACTGTTTTGCATGCTTGGATCACTCTCAAGCTAAGACGGTTCAATTTTCAACTGAAAGAGCGCTAAGGCACCCGCAACACTTCCTAATAATCATTTCTTGGATACTCCAATCTTGATACACCCACCTCCATACAGTTACATTATTGCTACGAAACTTAATCTTTTATACAACAACGAAGGTTCATTATATTTTTATAACTTTCGATCGTGTGTCAAGGCTCCTCCATTGAACACAACCAATTATTATGAGGCCGATAGATTCCATTTACTCAAAACTTACAATTGTCCGTTCGTTTGGACGGAATTGACTTTCTGGAATTGACATTGGAGATTGGAAATTCAATTCTAGTGTTCGACGCAACGAAATTTAAGCGGATATTGGATTTCATGTGAAAACCTATGGCTTTTACTATGAACTAAAAAAATCAAAGAGCAATTCTTACCTCCGACCATAGGTTTTTCGCATAATCAAATGTTTACGCTAGAGTTTTTCGACCTACGCGTCGGTTTTTTGCCCGAGTGTGCGTTTTCCTGCAAGGTGTATTTTTCAGGCGGGCACGAGTTTTTCGGTCGGGCGCGTGCTTTTCGACCGGACGTTCATTTTTCTCCCAGGCGGGCGTTTTTCACCCGGGTGCATATTTTCGCCCGGGCGCGATTTTTTTGCCCGGGGGCGATTTTTTCGCCCGGGCGCGTTTTATTTCTCCCGGGCGCGATTTTTTCGCCCGGGCGAGATTTTTTCGCCAGTGCGGGATTTTTTCGCCCGGGGCGCGATTTTTTCGCCCGGGCGCGATTTTTTCGTCCGGGCGCGTTAATTTCACCCGGGCGCATATTTTCGCCCGGGTTGATCTTTTCGCCCGGGTGCGATTTTTTCGCCCGGGCGCGATTTTTTCTCCCGGGCGCGTTTTATTTCTCTCGGGCGTGTTTATTTCGGCCGGGCGTGATATTTTTGCCTGGGCGCGATTTTTTCGCCCGGGGCGCGATTTTTTCGCCCAGGCGCGATTTTTTCGCCCGGGCGCGTTTTATTTCTCCCGGGCGCGATTTTTTCGCCCGGGCGAGATTTTTTCGCCAGTGCGGGATTTTTTCGCCCGGGTCGCGATTTTTTAGCCCAGGCGCTATTTTTTCGTCCGGGCACGTTAATTTCACCCGGGCGCATATTTTCGCTCGGGCGTGATTTTTTCGCCCGGGTGCGATTTTATCGCCCGGGCGCGATTTTTTCACCCGGGCGCGTTTTATTTCTCCCGGGCGCGTTTATTTCGGCCGGACGTGATATTTTTGCCTGCGCTCGATTTTTTCGCTCGGGGCCCGATTTTTTCGCCCGGGCGCGATTTTTTCGCTCGAACGCGATTTTTTCGTCCGGGGAGGAATTTTTTCGCTCGGGCGTGATTTTTTTGGTCTGGGCGCATTTATTTCACCCGGGCGCATATTTTTGCCCGGGGGCGATTTTTTCGCCTGGGCGCGATTTTTCGCACGGGCGCGTTTTATTTCTCCCGGGCATATTTTTTTCGTCCGGGTGCGATTTTTTCGCCCGGACGCGATTTTTTCGCCCAGGCGCATTTATTTCAGCTGGGCTCAATTTTTTCGCCCGTGCGCGATTTTTTCGCCTGCCATGATATTTTCTCCCTGGCGCGATATTTTAGCACAGGAGCTCGTTTTTTGCCCGGGCACGCGCTTTCTCCCGGGCGCGCGCTTTTTGCACGGGCACGCGCTTTTCGCCCGAGTGTGCGCTTTTCGCCCGAGTGCGCGCTTTTAAAAATTTGAATTTTAAAAATTTCAATTCCAGAAAGCCAATTCTATTGTGCAGCCGAACAACTTACAGATATTAATTCCAATTCTGTTCATTGAATTCCATCCTGCAACCGAACAGCAGAATTGGTTTTATGCACAAAACCAATTCCTGCAGATATTGATTTTCTGGCCAAAGCCAATTCCAGAAAGCCATTACCTGTGCGTCGAACGGACCCTAATAGTTCATTTTAGGAGAGTATATTGGCCGGGTTAAATGTCCAAAGCGAGAGAACATGGACACTACTATTTTTCCCTAAAATATGTTCATATTTATTTTTAATTGTAAAAGTTTTCGAAATTATTATTTTTCATAAAAATGAACGAAATATTTTGAATGTTTTTATTTTATTTGGAGCAAACCCTTTAGATGTTAGCAGCGAGTGGAATCGCCGGTCTCCGGCAGAGGCAATCTGCCGGGAGATGGTCGCCGGCAGAGTCGGCGGAGATGATCACGGGCGGCTGCAGAATCGCGACGATAAAGATGAACGCGAGCGGCCTGCGTAGAGCTAAAACAGACCTGCTCTCTTATTTAATCTCGCACATATATTCATGTCAATGCATTATCACTGTCTGCAGTCTGCACTCTGCCCAATCATTCAAGACAAGAGAAAATGACAAGAGAAAATTAAAAAGAAAATAAAAACAGAAAATGAATTTCAACTGAATATATGTTCGAGTTCACTAATATATATCATATATATATACTAATATATATACTAATATAGTAATATATGCATATAACAGCCTGATGATCTAAACCATAAAATCCGGCCGGGAAGCCAATGAATGATCGAAGTCGAACCGGCAAAGCGGGCAAGAGCCGGCTCTCTCAAACCACTTTCTCAAACATTCGCCGTGAAACTGGTGCTCGCAAGGCGTCAAAACAACCTCAACCCCCACCGCCATCTCCTCCAAGCAAACCGCGCAAACCTCATCTCCTCCGCCGCCGGCCGCACGCTTGCCCGTATAAACACGCTTCTCCATCAGACCCATCCTCATAATCCCACGTGTCCCATCATCAAGATCATCATATCCATCCGCTTCATCGGGCTCATATTCTCCCACCAAAGTCCTATGAACCTGCTCCTCCATCTGCACCTGGTATATCACGATCGTCACCTCCACCCGCAGCCTCTCCATCCCCGGAACTCCGGCGGCGCTCCGAACCAGATATTCGACGGTGGTCGACATTCCCTCCCTCATCAGCTCCGCATCTTCCCGCTGCATTATAAATTCCATGGGGAATGGCTCGTGCTGCTCGATGTATGCTTTCAGAGATGAGCGGCCGCAGTCGGCGAACCGGTGCTGCGACCTTAGTACGGTGTTGGTTATCGTCTCGCCGTAGACGCCGACGGCGAAGTAGTGGACGCCGAGGTGCAGGTGGGCTTCATCGTGAACGGAGGCATCTCCTTCCTCCTCCGGCTCCGGCGGCGAGAAGGGATATAATTTGTATCTCGTGTTGATGAAATTGGTGATGAAGAGAGGATCTGTAGCCATCTTCTGCAGTGAAAATAGATCAAAAAAAAGAAATGATTTTCTCCTTCACCTCTCACTGCCGCATATTTATGTTATGGGTATATATAGAAATATCAAAGGGTAACTAATTTATATTTGGTAACATTAAATTTAAAAGTCGTGATTTATTATTTAAGATGATTTATTCAAAATAGAAACAAATGACTTTCGATTCAAAATTTCCAAAAACGTTGCGCATGTATAGCCGATCGAGTTGTTGCCTTCGAATCTATTCAAAATAATTTAAATAGATTCGAAGGCAAACTGGTTTAAACTCAGCGCACCGTACATCTTGCCAAATCATTATTTTCATTCGTAATAAAAATATTATGTATCAAATAAATCATTATATAAATATTTTTATTCTTAATAAAAACAATACAAAATATATATATATAATTGAGAAATACTTAGGTGCGTTCTCTCACCTAGTTCAAGGTGAGGGAGAAATACAGCCGTATGATCTTAGATCTGATAGTAGGGAAAATACTGACATTATTTATTATTCATAAATACAGCAATATTTAGAGCTATCAATGGCTGAGATGCACTCCTCTCACCAAGATCTAGGTGCGAGATACTCACCTAAAAAATTTTCTATAGAATTTATGGAGTAATTTTATACGAGCAGTTTGCGCAATGGCGGACCTAGGAAGGGACACATCCGGGCACGTGCCAGAATGTGTTTTTGCAAAAAAAGTCCTAGGCTCCTTGAGAGCAATTGCGTGAAAATGAAAAAAATCCATCCCATGGCTCGTGCTCCCCTTTGTCCAAGACCTAGAAGTTCGATCTCCGACTCCATCTGCATTGGTCGTCCGCCCGTCCGCGAGATGCTCCACTGCTGTGTAAACATAGGTTTTATTACATATGCCTTAGGTTTCAACTTCTAGCATACAAGCAAATTAATGAATGATACAAGTCTGAGCCGACTCCGAGCCTCCGACCAATGACGATGCAACCGTCGACATCGACGTGGAGCCCCACCTCCACCCTTAGGATTCTGTCCATGTGGCAGGCATCCAGTTCAAGCCGTCGGTTCAGCTGACCAGTTTTCCTTCGACCATCGACAATGCAACTCAGTCCATAACCGAAGCAGCTCCGGCCATCGAGTATAATTCCCAAGGCTGCTGGTCATTCCGCCTAGGCTCCACCCCAAGGCTCCAATCCAGGTGGCAGGGTTTTGATCTTAGGTTTTCTACATTAATTAATTTTCGTTATTTTATAATTCCTGATGGGGTCTCCTTAGAGGCGCTAATCGCACCCCATCCATGAGGAGGCGGTAATCCAAAGATCCCCAACTAACGGCGTAACTACCCGAGGCATAACCGTTGCCGCCCCCGCCGGGGGCGGCCTCCCCTTCGCCCAGATCGGGCGACCACTTGGCCGACCGATCTTGGTCGCCTCCCCCGCCAGGGGCGGCCTCCCTCTCGTCTTCCTTGCGCACTCCCGTGCGTCTCTTCGATGCGCGCTCCCGCGCGCTCCTTTTCCTTGCGCGCACCTCCTCCTTGCGTGCCCCCGCACGCGCCTCTTCCGTGCGCACGTCTCTTCCGTGCCCGCTCCCGCGCATGCCTCTTCCGTGTGCACGTCTCTTCTGTGCACCCTCCCGTGCGTGCCTCTTCGGTGCGCGCTCCGCCTGCACCTCTTACTTTCACGCTCTGCTCCAAGCACGCCTGCGAGCGCTCCGCTCGAAGTGCGCCTCCGTGCGCTCCGCTCGAAGTGCGCCTCCGTGCGCTGCGCTCCAAGCGCATCCGTGCGCTCCTCTCCATGCGCGCCTCCATGCGCCCCGCTCCATGAGCGCCTCCGTGCGCGCCGCTCGGAGCGCACCTCCGAGCGCTCCGCTCCGAGAGCGCCTCCGTTCACTCCGCTCCAAGCGCGCCTCCGTGCGCCCCTCCCCAAGCACGCCTCAGGGCGCCCCGCTCGAAGCGCGCCTCGTGCGCCCCGCTCGAAGCGCGCCTCTGTGCGCCCCGCTCCAAGCGCGCCTCCGTTTGCGCCGCTCCAAGGGCGCCTCAGTGCGCCCCGCTCCAAGCGCACCTCCGTGCGCCACACTCGAAGCGCGCCTCCGTGCCCCCCGCTCGAAGCGTGCCTCGGTGCGCCCCGCTCGACGCGCGCCTCGATGCCCTGCTGCTCCAAGCGCGCCTCCGTACGCCCCACTCCAAGCGCGCCTCCGTGCGCCCCGCTCCAAGCGCGCCTCCGTGCGCCCCGCTCCTAGCGCGCCTCTATCCGCCCCGCTCCAAGCGCTCCTCTGGGCGCTCCGCTGGAAGCACGCCTCCGTGCGCGCAGCTCCAAGCACGCCTCCGTGCGCGCCGCTCTAGGCGCGCCTCAGTGAGCCCCGCTCCAAGCGCGCCTCCATTCTCCCCGCTCCAAGCGCGCCTCCGTGCGCCCCGCTCCAAGCGCGCCTCTATGCGCCCCGCTCCACGTGCGCCTCCGTGCGCTCCCCTCCAAGCGTGCCTCCATGCACGCCGCTCCTAGGGCGCTTCTGTGTGCTCCGCTCCAAGCGCGTCTCCGTGCGCTCCACTCCTATGGTGCCTTCGTGCGCTCCGCTCCTAGGACGCCTCCGGGCGCTCCGCTCCAAGCGCACCTTCGGGCGCTTCGCTCCAAGCGCGCCTTTGTAAGCTCCGCTCCAATCGCGCCTCTGTGCACCCCGCTCCAAGTGCGCATCCGTGCACTCTATTCCAAGCGCGCCTCTGTGCGCTCCGGTCGAAGCGCGCCTTGTTCGCTTCGTTCCAAGCGCACCTCTGTGCGTGCGCCTCCGTGCTCCCCTCTCCAAGCGCGTCTTCGTGCACCCCGCTCCAAGCGCACCTCTGTGCGCCCCGCTCCAAGCGCGCCTCTGTGCGCACTGCTCCAAGCGCGCCTCCTTGTGCCCCTCTCCAAGCGCGCCTCCGCTCTCAAGACCACTCCAAGCGCGCCTCCACGCGCTTCGCTCTCGAGAGCATCCAAGCGCACCCTCGAGTACTCAGCAACAAACACTCCGTGCACTCAAGAACAAATGCTCCAACCTCCAGCAAGATCAGCACTCTGATCACCTCTCTCTTAACAATTGTAACAAGAGGCAGCTTGTCGCCCTCGAGTTCTTCATAACAACTCTGTACAACAACCAACAAATAGTGGAAGTTTTGGCCCCCGATCTCTCTCCCTTCCCCCCTCCGGGGGCGGCCTCCCCGCTGCTAATATTGGGCGGCCATTTGGCTGCCCAACCACCGGTCGGGTGCCCTCTTCCCGGCCGCTCCTCCCCTCGCGGGAGGTGCAATTTCTCTTACGTTGAGCCAGTAATTGTCTGAGGGCGGTCTCATCATTTGCGTAAAATTGATGATCTGCATGCTCTAAACAAAGCATTCCTATTCGTCCGTCTGAAAGTTATCGGGGGAAATTATCGGTTTGCCCCTCTTAGAATCTATAAATAGGCCCTCATTCTCATTCATTTTGATCCTTTTCCGGCCTGAAAAAATCCTCCTATGGATTTTCTCTCTCCCCCTCCTACGATTTCCTCTCTCCACTGCCTCCTCCTTGCGCGCTCCCGTGCATCTCTTCCGTGCGCGCTCCCGTGTATGCCTCTTCCATGCGCGCTCCCGTGCGCATCTCTTCCGCGAGCGCTCCCGCGCGCGCTTCTTCCTTGCGCCCTCCCGCCCGTGCCTCCTCCTTTCGCGCTCCCAAGAGCACCTCTAAGTTGCGCGCCCCCGCGCGCGCCTCTTTCGTGTGCACATCTCTTCCGTGCGTGCTCCCGTATGTGCCTCTTCTATGCGCACGTCTCTTCCATGCGCGCTCCCGTGCTTGCCTCTTTAGTGCGCGCTTCGCCTGCACCTCTTACATTCGCGCTCCGCTCCCAGCGCGCCTCTGTGCGCTCCACTCCAAGCGCACCTCCATGCGCTCCGCTCCAGGCGCGTTTCCATGCGCTCCGATCTGAGCGCGCCTCTGTGCGCTCTGCTCCAAGTGCGCCTCCGTGCCATCCGCTCCAAGCGCGCCTCCGTGCGCTCCGCTCCATGCCGCAAGCAGGATCTCGCCAGGAATGGTTAGTAGGACGGGCTCCTGGGCTGATGGGACGCTCCCGGGAGTAGGCAGGGGAAGATTGGCAGTCGCCTGGTTGGTCTCAGGGGGACCTTTAGTCGCCTGCAGGTTCTGCGAGTGGTTAAAGTGGCTAAGATATCGCATCATCAAGGTCAGCTCTAAAGGCGAGGTAGGTTGCATTACCTCGGCAATATTGACCGGAGGCATGTTAGAAAGAGGGGGATTCTCTGACACGGACTCCCACGCCGATAGGTCTCGTCGGACCACCTTGGCCTTCTTCAGCCGGTAGGGCTTGGAAGGATCCCACGTTGACGAGAGCCAGGGGGCGTACCTGGTGGTCCTGGGAGCGGTCTCCCCCTGTGCAACAGCGAGACGGTCCATCATACCCTGCGAAAGCGGTCTTGGCGTCGGCCTCATGAATATCATAGCGAGAGCTCCGAGATGAAAAAGAGGAACAGTGATTGGAGAATAGGCACTCTAGAGGAGGCAACCGGTGTTGTATTTATAGCAGAATAGAGGTCCCCACCAAAAAGATTCCTTCCAGGTCAGCAAGGCACTCGCCGAATATAGGGGTTTGGACTTTTCTTTCCGAGCGTAGGACTCGCTCGCAAAGAGCGGGGATTGTGTACAACCCCATATTCGCCGAGTGGGCGCCCAAGGCTCCGGGGGTCAAGGGGCAGAATAGGGATCTGGGATCCTTTTGGCGAGTGAGGCCCCACTCGCGGGGCACTCGCGTGGTGTCAAAGCGGATGGGCGAGAGTTGATAGTCAAGACTTCACCCGTCGAGCGAGCCGAGTGCCTGGCGAGTGGTGCCCTCATGGACCACTCGCCCGGTGGAATACGGCGGGCAAGGAGCCTGGCGAGTGGTGCCTTCACGGACCACTCGCCCAGAAGGCTTTAGGGGGAAATTACCTGGATACCCCTCGTGGGCTGCCAATAGCCCTTCAGAATAGCGGAGTTAGGCTATTGGCAGACCAATTTGGGGTGCAATTAGTAAAACCAAAAGGCGGATTCATGCTATTTGCAGACCAACCTAGAAAATCTATAAATAGACCCTTAAGGGCACCTTGGAGGAGATCGGATCTTGTGAGCTCTCTCCTCCAGGCTAGTTATCGGAGTTGGCTGCTAGTCCCTCCAAGGTGCCCGACTGAGCATTGGTTTGGGAGGGGAAGCTCTCTAAGATCTTCCGGGTGTGTGGCGGGACCTCCTCGCTACAGCCTTAGGTCAGTTCCAGATTTTCCATCCACAGTCAAGAGAGTTTAGTGAGGGAGAAGTAAGCGCGGGCTGCACCCCCCTATAGGTCCGAACTCAAGAGACCGGTTGCCGGTTTCAACAATGGAGTTGCTTCAGATTTTGGGCTTGTCTCATATTCAGAAGAAGAAATGCAGTGGATTAGTACCTGCTCATTGTCTGAATTGTTTTGACCGTCCTCATCTTCTGTTAGAGCCATCAGCCCATGGTCTTCTTGGATGTCTTCATCCTCCTCTATGTCACTGTCTGAATGTGACAAGGGGGCCCTAATTTCAATCTTGGCAACAGGAAAGTCTTCATCCTCTTCTATAGCAAACAACCCAATGTAGGCTTTCTCTTCTTCATCCGAATCTGTGGTTGAGGACTCAGATTCACTCCAGCTCTTCCCCTTCTTTGCTAGGAAAGATTTTTCACCTTTCCTTTTTCTTTTGGTGATGATGTTTCTTATTACCTTTCTCCTTTCTCTTGACTGGACAGTTATCAATGACATGTCCAGGCTTGCTGCAGTAGTAGCATATAACATTAGATGAAATATGTTTAACATATTTAGGGTCATACCTGTCACCCTTGGGGTATTGCCTTTCAGATCTGTTGTGGCCCTTCCTGGGGTGTGAGGAGGAGGAAGGTTTGTTCTTCCATTGATTCCTCCTCATCAGTTTCTTGAAGTGCCTTGAGAAGGCAACAAACTCCTCATCAGATGAGGTGCTGTCAGAAGTGCAGTTCTCAGAATTTTCTGAATCAACAACTTTTCTTGGAGGAGACAGCAATTTGGCTTTGCTCCTGTTGGGGCTGTCAGCTTTGAAAGCCACAGTTTTCTCCCTTGCATGAGGCCTGGTGGATGTATCCTCCCTCTACCTTGCAGATAGTTGCATCTCATAAGAGAGCAGCTTCCCAAACAATGTATGGGTAGGAGTTTCACCCAGCTTAGCCACTTCCCTGATGGCACATATCTTTGTGTCCTAGTCTCTAGTTAGAGATCTTAGGAACTTGTCATTTAGCTCATAGTCACTGAATACCCTTTCATAGGTCCTCAGCTCATTAAATATCCTGAAGAACCTTTCATAGCAGATAGATATGCTTTCCTGGCTGAGCTGCATGAAAGCTTCATATTCCTGATTAAGGAGAGATTTCCTATCATCCCTCACTTCAGCAGTCTCTTCCACATACACCACAAGTGTATCCTACATTTCCTTGGCTGTTGTACAATGGACCAAGTTCTGGAAGGTGGAATCATCAATGGCATTCACAATAATGTTCCGTGCTCTCTTATCCATTGTGAATAGAGCGAGTTCATCCTTGGTCAAGTCAGCAAAAAGCTTGGCCACTTTCCTAGTTGGGTCTATGGTGGAGGTTGTTTCAAAAGTAAAAGGACCCTGCTACATAGTAATGTAGATCCTAGGGTCTGAGTCTTCCACAGCCTTACCCTTTGCTTCCATATGCCAAAGTTCTCTTTGTTGCATATTGGTAACTTCATAGACCCCATCTCCTTCTGAAATCCAGTGGCAGCCATTGGATTCAGATATAACTACTCCTTTGTAGGATCGGGTCAGACAGTTAAGTCTTTTTTTGACCAACCTAGCTCTGATATCACTTGATAGTTAATAGGTAGTAGTCTAGATCACCTAGAGGGGGGCGTGAATAGGTCTCTTTCTTTTCTTTCCTGTTTAAGCCTAGCTGTTTTCAGTGAATGTAAAAGTTATAAGCACGCACACAGAAAGCACACAAGCATATATAGAGGTTCCTCAGGACATGGTGTCTTGAGTAGTCCTCTTTACCCCTTCACCCTTCTAACAATGAGTTAGACAGGGCCAACTCCTCCAACTCAGCTTCAAGAGCTTACACCTCAGATTCCTTAGAATCTCTCTCAGGTTTTCTCCAAACCTTACCTCAGGCTTAACAACCCTACAAACTCAAAGTCCTCCAACTCCTACACCTCAGAAATCTCCTGATTTCCAACCTTAGACCTATCAAGAAGTCCTACCTCAGATCTTAACAAAGATCTTACACTCAAGCTGGGAGTACAGCTCTACACTCAGGCTAAGCAACCTTACAGCTCAGGCACAAAAGGCCTTATAGAAATAATGTGTTAAAGATACAACAGGAGACTATATAAAGTGAACTTTCAGATCTTGTCTTTTGTTGTCTTGAAACAGAACTGTGAAACAACAACTACAAGTCTTGTTTCTCCTAGATCTTCTCCTTCAACAAAGTTGAAGATCTACTTGTTCTTCTTGAATGATTCAGGAAGAACTATCTTATCTCCCAGCAGAGTTGAGCTTGAGCTTGAGAGATTGCCCTTTCAGGAAGCTTGAAGAAGATGGAACTAGCAGCACACATTAAAACTCTTCCCGATAAAACAGTGCCTTCTTTTATACTTCCTTCTGACTTTCAACGACTATTAGAATCCCCAGACACAGCATGGAAATCTGTCAATAATATATCTTGCTTTTCTGCCACTTGCGCCAAAAGCAGGTCCCGCCAGCGCTTTATTCATATTTGATGTCTCAGCGGTTGAGCTTAGACAACCTTCAAACTTAGCGGCAACTTCTGTCTCCGTCTCAGTGGCTCCGCTGAGACAGATAGTCATCTCAACAGTTTTCCTCTATCTGCAGCTCAGCAGACCCAGACTTCTTCTCAGCGGCACCTAGCCTTGTCTCAGCGGTTCAGCTGAGACTGAGAGGTCATCTCAGTGGTTTTGGCATTAAACATCTGAACATATTCCACATCTTGGAATAACCTAACACTGCTTTAGCATGATACAAAATAGGGTTTATCAAATACAACATGTACTTAACATTGAGTGTGAAACCTCTTCAAATCAAGGGAATATTGAAGGCAATATTCGCAACAGTACCAAGCTATCCAGATCTCGTGCACCGAATAGAAGCACAGATAGCAGCGGATGAGGCCATTGAGGCACATCACCAGCAGTTCGAAGAAAGTCAGAAGAGAAGGAAGGGGTAGGAGCAAGCCCCCAAAAGGCAAGAAGAACGGCGTATAGAAGCGCGCTGGAATGATGTTCATCGCTGAGACCTCCGAAGGGATCAGGGTCCCCGACCACCACAGATTTATACTCCCATCAACACATCGCAAACCAACGTACTTTATGCCATTCAGGATAGCCTGATATTCCGTAGGCCGAGGCCGCCTATCCCAAATCCAAGAACTGACCAATCAAAGTATTGTGAGTTTCATAGAGGAGCTGGTCACACGACTGAGGAATGCTCCAGATTAAAGGAAGAAATAGAGGGGCTTGTCAGACAAGGGCTCCTCAGAATATTCCTACAAGGTCAGCTGCCAAACCAACCGCAGCAACCCAGGCAGCCATGAGATCAACCTCCTGCACTTCACAGTGCATCGGTGGGAAGGCCGATGGTAGGATAAGTCGAGACTATAGTCGGGGCTCCTAACCTCGCCGCTCAGATTCTTTCCATTGCTAGGCCCGAGAGGGGGCACGATGACAAAAAACTCAAGCAAGACACCAGCATCACCTTCGGAGAAGAAGATCTAGAGGGGCTGCGGCTGCCTCACCAAGACCCACTCGCAATCAATGTTGGGATCGGGGATCCCTATTTCAACATCAAGAGAATACTAGTCAACAATGGGAGCTCAGTTGACGTCTTATTTCTCTCCACTTTACAGAGCATGAAGCTCACCAAAGATCACCTCAGCCTAGTAGTGGGGCCCATCTAAGATTTTGACAACCGCCCCATTCAGGTACAGTGCATGATTACCCTTCCGGTAACGTTTGGCGAGTATCCAAGACAGACAACTCACAACATCCAGTTCATAGTCGTGGAATCAAGCTCCGCCTACAACGCAATCTTCGGGAGGCCACTCCAGTCTCTTTTCGGAGACATCCTATTAATCCCGCACCTGGCTATGAAATTCCCGACTGCCATTGGAGTAGGAGTCGTTCGTGGGAACCAAGAGGCAGCCAGAACCTGTTACCTAAAGCAAGCTCAATCGGCAAAGGCGGCCGCTCTCAACATCGACAACTTCGACCTTCGAGATGAAACTACTTTGCAGCAGGGACGCCCATAGAAGGATTGGTAGAAGTGCCGCTCTCCCAGCGGGAACCGACTCGGACAGTCAAGGTCGGTCCCTCTTGTCGCAGGAAGAACGAGAAGAATTCACAACTGTAACACCCCAAAACTTGGTGTGCTGTGAGCTTTAGGCTAATTCGGATATAAGATATAGACTCGGCTATATGATATAGACATTTTTTCCCTGTTTTTTTATAGCCGAATCTGTTTTAGCAGATTTACTGGAATTTGTCGAACGCCGCTCGACATTCGTCGAACGCCGCTCGACATTCGTCGAACGCCGTTCGACATTTGTCGAGCGCAGCTTTACTGGAATTTGTCGAACGTCGTTCGACATTTGTCGAGCGCAGCTTTGCTGGAATTTGTCGAACGCCGCTCGACATTCGTCGAATGCCGTTCGACATTTGTCGAGCGCAGCCTTGCTGAAATTCGTCGAACGCAGACAGATTCTGCGATTGCGAAATAGTAGGCCCGTGACTCTCTTTTTGCGGCCGTCAGATCCAGATCTTTAAATCAAAAGGTTGGGATTTATTTCTGTTTAGTTTAGGGTTTGTCCAGAGGGCTATCTATAGGCTCCCTTTAATTCATAACCCTTATCTTCTTCAAGCGTGAAATGACGGAAGCCGAGAGAAAACAACGACAAAGAGGAAGAAGAAGGAGTCGTCTTCTGCCATTGTCGGAGCTTCGAAGCTCCGATTCGCGAGCCATTTTTCAGATCCGAAAAGTGTAGGCCGTTGCGAAACTTTCCATCCGATTAGAATCTTGGACTCTCATGGTGAACAAGAAAACGACAAGGGTAACGATCTTCTATTTGGACAAGTGAAGTCCTCCTTTTTATGGCATGTTTGCACGAAAAATCTCCCACCGATTGGTGGAGAAAAGGGAGTTTTCCAGCGGGTTGATCGTTTTGATCCCCTTTGGTTACTTGCATTACCATCCAGAATCGTAGTACGGATATAGGCATTGTGTGTGAAACCCATCCGGACAGGTTGGTCTGGATTGGTGATGGCTATAGTGATTAATTATGCCGGAGAAGACTCCGTGTTTTGTTTGCGCTATTTTCGGGTTCTATGTACAGTAGAGTACTGCAGGGAGTCCTGGAGGTAACCTCCAGGAAATACCCGAAGTTGTGGGTGGATTCGGAGATCTGCCACTACCGCCCGGTGCTAGGGCTAGTGCCGGCGGTAGCTCCCAGAGAACTGGTTATGGAGGTGTGAAACCTCCTTTCCTTATTCGGGCCGAGGTGAAGCTGTACCCGCGTCGCGACGATTGATTCCGACGATTTGAGCACGGGAAAAGCCGAACTGAACCCGTTCCTATACCAAATCGGTGAAGAGGTAGCTCCTCGGTGCACCGTATGATGTTGGGATTGGTCCGTAAGGCAAGTTAGTCTTGACGGTCAAAGCTCATGCGAACTCTTTGTTTAAGGAGTTGTTTGGTGTAGCTCGGAGAGTACACCGTGAGAGTGCCTTGAGATCATGAAATGTGTGGCCATGCGTGCCCACGTTGGTGTTGATTGCTTGTACAGGTGGTGTTTGAATGTACCTTGACAATCTATGCCTATACTGTATGCCTGCAGGGAAGGAGTACCACCACCCCGGCTTTAGGGGTGGGGTCGTTATAATTTTGGTCAGCTTTAGCTGACCGGTTACCTATTTGCCACGTTTTGGTGGATCGTTGTTGCAGGTGCAGGTGAGCTAAGCGGGAAATAGCGGGGGTGGCCCTTTTGCTGTGTTGGCCCTCGAAGGCCAGCCTCTTTTCTGCTTTTCATGTATTGCCGGCCTGCGTGCCGAAGTATGTTTATGGAGTTTTGTACTTTTAAAATGTAAGGCCTTAAGGTCGTAACTCTACACTTTATTGTTTCATTCCTGTGATAGTGGACTATTCTAAAAGAAATGTTAAATCCTTATGCTTCTGCTTATGTTTAGTACACTTTGGTGTAGTTCTTTTCTGTATATCTCCTTTTAACGCCTAGCTAGTGTGGTTGGTATAGCGTGGGGTCCCGGCCGGACCTACTGTTATATTATTCGTACTGGAAGGGTGTTACAATTTTGTATCGGACTTAGGGCGTCGATCCGTAGTTTAGCGAATTCGAGACAAATTCCTTTTAAGGGGTGGTGTGCACGGGATGTGCATTCACCTAAAACGACAAAAACTAATAAGAATGTCCACTTAGGAATGGAAAAACATACTTGTTTGCGGAACCTGAGCGTTCCATGATTGTTGTTTGCTATGTTTTCGGTCACTAAATTGTGTCTTGCACGATTATAGGTGACTAGGAGTGCTGCGGGGCAGTCTCGACCCCGTTACACCGCTGAAAGTAGTGGGTCGGCTGAGGTGCCAGTGACCACTCCTAAGATAGCTCGGTGGACGAGTACTTGCACGAGTTCACTAGATTGGGACGCTATGCAGGGTTTTTGGTGGAAGATGAGGAAATGAAGACGAACAAGTTTTATGAAGGTCTTCGAGATGAGTTGAGGCTGCTCCTTGCAGGCCCAATGACGTTTGGCTTCCATATGGTGGTGCAAAGCGCCAGATCTCTGGAGTTGGACATGAAGAGAGTGCAAGCACAGGGTGTAGCAAAGAAACCTGAGTTTCATGCGCCGGCCTCTCAGTCCAAGTTGGAGTTCAGGAGGAACAAAAGGAAGTTCAAACCGGCGGAGCCAACTCGCTCAACTGTGTCGGGAGCTACGACTACACGTGGTCCAATTACATGTTTCACTTGCGGAAAGGTGGGACACAAAGTGTAACACCCCAAAGATCGTGGTTCAGCGAGGTAGGCGGAATGGTGGTGTTGCGCTCGGGATAGGCTCAAGATTCCAGATCAGGTCAATGCGCACGACCATTGTCCTCTTAGCGCACGACCAGTGAGCGTGCGCCAATGATCGTGCGTAACCCGCAAAGAATCGGAGTTCTGTCTCGGCGTATGCGCACGACCATTGTCCTCTTCGCGCACGACCAGTGATCGTGCGCCAGCGATCGTGCGTTAATTCAGAAGAGAATCGAGTTCTGTCTCGGACAGTGCGCATGACCATTTCCCTCTTCGCGCACGACCAGTGATCGTGCGCCAGCGATCGTGCGCCCTGTTTATTCTGTTCCGCGATTTTGAGCGGAGAAGAAGATCGGACCGTCCAAATCTTTTGGGATTTGATCCAACGGCTAGGTTTAGTTGCGGGAGACCTTTAGGGCTGATGAGAGGGGGTTAAACCTCATATTCTCTAAGTCATTCTCTCTCCAAACCCTAGAGAAAGAAGGAGGAGCCAAGGAAGAAGAAGGGAGATTCCGCCATTGACGGAGCTCCGGAGCTCCGTTTCGCGAACCGTTTCCAGATCTAGAGAGTGCAGCCCGGTGCGGTCATTTCCCTCCGTCTAGAATCTCGGATCCATGGCGAAAAAGAACGCTCCTAGGGTAACGATTTCTTCTCCCGTTGTTTGGACTTGTCTTTTGTCCTCTCCTTCGTTTCTCTATGCTTGCATGAGGGATCCCTTTCACCAAATGGGTGAAGTGTAGGATTCTCTCAAGTTCTCCGGAACTCCGGGTCGATTGTGTCCGTCCCCGGCATATTGCATGTAGAAAATCCGGTAGTCGTGCGGATTTAGGCATTTTGTGTGAAGCCTATTCGTGGCCGTGAGCCCGAATCAGTGATGCTTGGATTGCGACGTTGCATTTAGGTTAAGCCTAGAATGCATGCCGGAGAATGACTCCGTGAAATCATCTATAGTAGTGCGGGATTTAAGTGTAGGCGTCTTGTGAAGATCCTAACGAAAGCCCCATGCTTTGAGATTGGATGAAGGCAAACCTTCACCGCGAAATTGATGCGGAGCGTATTATACCTCCCCTTTTTGAATATTTGTGAAGCCTAGATCCTTGTGAAGGGATTAGGTGCGTAGCTTATAGTTGTGTAGCACTTGAAGGTGCTAAACCCTTACGGGCCGAGGCGAAGCCGTACCCGCGTCGTGCGACAGATCGCGACGATTAGAGCACGGGCAAAGCTAAACCGAACCCGTTTCCATGCAGATCGGTAAGAGGTCCCTACCTCATGTAGCCGTGCGATCATGGGAGAGGTCGTGGAAGGTGGTTTACCTAGACCGACCAAAAGCTCTTTTTCCCACATAAGGCGATGACCCTTATGGTGGAGTGTTTGTGGAATTGATGTTGTTAGCCTCATGCGGTTGTTTAGGCGGTTGCGGGGAACCTTCGGGTGAACCCAACCAACATCATGTGCATACCTAGGTTCCCTCCTTTTTGATGCTCAACCTAGAAGATTGAATGTGCTTGAAACCCAACCTTGTGTAGTTGCACTTTCTTTATTTTAGTACTTGTGCTAGTATGGCTTGCTTGCGGGGTAGAATCTCCGCCACCCCGGGAAAGGGGTGGGGTCGTTATAATTTGGTCAGCTGTGCTGACCGTTACCTTGTTTGCCACCGCTTGGTGGAATGTTCTTATGCAGGTGCAGGTGAGCCTAGCGGGAAATAGCGGGCGGTGGCCCCTTTTGCTGAGTTGACCCTTGAAGGCCAGCCTCCTTTTTAGCTTTCTTATGTAGTGCCGGCCTGCGTGCCGATGTATGTTTTGGAGTTTTTGGTACATTTGCTAAATGTAAGGCCTTAAGGCCATAACTCTCTTTCTTGGTTTCATTCCTATGATAGTGGACAATTCTAATGGAAATGTTAAATCTTTATGCTTCCGCTAGTGTTTAGTATACTCTGTTGTAGGTTCTTTCTGTTTATCACCTTTTAACTCCTAGCTAGTGTGGTTAGTATGGCGTGGGGTCCCGGCCGGACCTACTGTTATATTATTCGTACTGGCAGGGTATTACAATTTGGTATCGGACTTAAGGCGTCGATCCGTAGTTTAGCGAATTCGGGACGAATTCCTTTTAAGGGGTGGTGTGCACGTTATGTGCATTCCCCTAAAACGACAAAAACTAATAAGAATGTCCACTTAGGAATGGGAAAACACTTGTTTGCGGAACCTGAGCGTTCCATGATTGTTGTTTGCTATGTTTTCAGTCACTAAATTGTGTCTTACACGATTATAGGCGACTAGAAGTGGTGCGGGGCCGTCTCAACCCCGTAACACCGCTGAAAGTAGTGGGTCGGCTGAAGTGCCAGCGACCACTCCTCCTGCTGAGATGATCAGGTTAATCGCAGAAGCTGTCTTCGCGATGATCAATGCTCAACCGCAAAGGCTTGCACAGCCTGCTGCGCCTAATACAGATGCGGCCCCGGTGATCGAACCTGCAGTGGAACCTGCGGCGGTGCAAAGGGTGGAGCGTCCGGTAGAGCGTGTAGTTGTTGCGCGAGCACGTGATCAACAGCTGCAACACTTTCTAAGCTTCCATCCTCCAACTTTCTCGGGGACCGGATCCCCAACGGAGGCGGAGGACTGGCTGTCAACGGTTAGGAAAATTCTAAGGGCGACAGCAACAGAAGAAGTTATGATGGTCACTTTAGCCACCTTCCTCCTTAACGGAGAGGCAGAGCGTTGGTGGGCTGAACAGGAAGTGCACAAGTTCGGAGGCAGGGAGATTACCGAGATCACGATAGCGGAATTCTCAAAGTCTTTTCTTCAAAGGTATATTCCTTCTGCCCAACGCATTGCATTGCAGAACCAGTTTCTGAAGTTAACTCAAGGCGACAGCTCAGTGGATGAGTACTTGCACGAGTTCACTAAACTGGGTCGTTATGCGGGGCCTATGATGGAAGACGAAGAGACAAAGACGAACAAGTTCTATGAAGGTCTTCGGGACGAGTTGAGGCTGCTCCTTGCAGGCCCAATGACGTTAGGTTTCCAGGTGATGGTCCAAACTGCCAGATCCCTAGAGTTGGACATGAAGAGGGTACAAGCAAAAGCCGTGGCAAAGAAACCTGAGTTTCATGTGCCGGTCTCTCAGTCTAAGTCAGAATTCAGAAAGAACAAAAGGAAGTTCAAACCGGCGGAGCAAACCCGCTCAAGTGTTTCGGGAGCAACGACGGTGCGAAGCCCTATCACGTGTTTCACCTGCGGGAGGTGGGACACAAGGCCGCAGTGTGTCGAAGTGGTCCCCCGAAATCAGAGAATCGAGCTTTGGACTATGCTCGAGCTGCGGAAAAGGGTAAAGCTGCGGAGTCTTCGGCTTCCCAGCACATTACTCCGACTCAGCCGAGAGTCTACTCGCTTGGCCAGCAAGAAGCCATACGACAAGCTGATGTTGTCACAGGTATGAATTAAAAATTAGCTTTTATATAGCTATTTGTGATTATACCGTTGTGCAACTGTATGTTTCGTTTTTGTGTGCAATTAAGCTTTGTCCTAATTCTCAACTATCCGGCGAGAGCTCTATTTGATGCGGGTGCATCGCACTCTTTTCTGTCTGAGGACTTCGTGGTGCGAATCGGAGTGCCATCTACCTTCGTAGAGGATAGATTAGAAGTAGTGCTACCCAATGGATCTCGCATGTCTGCGGATAGGAAGAGCCGTGTGAAGGTGCGGATCGGAAATCAAGATTTCGATTTGGAAGCATCGTTGTTGCCGTTAGCTGAATTCGATGTGATCTTCGGCATGGACTGGCTCTCGGAGCAGCGTGCATGCATAGATTGCAATTCTAAGGAGATCACTCTGGGAAGGAACGCCGATGGAGAAACCACGTTTGCCGGTATGCGAGGAGCGAGCAAGACGCTGATGTCTGCTCTCCAAGTGGTTAAGGCGGTGAGAAAAGGCGCCGAGTTGTTCTTCACCTTGTTGGAGGCTTCGGAGCCAAAGCCCAGGTTATGTGATGTCCCAGTTGTAGCGGAGTACGCCGACGTGTTTCCTAACGAACTCCCTGGGGCTCCGCCTCAGCGAGATATCGATTTCTGTATCGAGTTGGTGCCAGGTGCCAAACCTGTGGCCCGCTCACCGTACCGGATAGCGCCAAAGGAATTGGCAGAGCTGAAGGTTCAATTGCAAGAGCTGCTAGAGCAAGGCTACGTACGTCCAAGTTCTTCGCCTTGGAGTGCACCGGTCCTCTTTGTGAAAAAGAAGGACGGGAGCTTGCGTCTATGTATCGATTATCGAGAGCTAAACAAGCTGACCGAGAAGAACCGATATCCGATTCCAAGAATCGATGATCTCTTCGACCAGCTGGTTGGGTCGACGGTATACTCCAAACTGGACCTAAAGTCCGGCTATTACCAACTGCGGATAAGGGAATGTGACATTCCAAAAACAGCGTTCAGTACCCGCTTTGGGCACTATGAGTTCACTGTGATGTCGTTCGGTCTGTCCAATGCACCGTCGGTATTCATGGACTTAATGAACAGGACGTTCCGTGAGTATTTGGATCAATTTGTGATCGTCTTTATCGACGACATTTTGGTATACTCTCAATCGGAAGAGGAGCATGTAGGGCATCTGCACGCCGTTCTGAGCACCTTGAGGAAGAGTCAGCTATATGCCAAGTTCTCCAAGTGCGAGTTTTGGCTACCGTCAGTAGCATTCCTTGGTCACGTCGTTAGTAGAGATGGAATTGCGGTTGATCCGTCGAAGATAGAAGCGATCCGAGCCTGGCCTTTGTTGAAAAACGTAGCGGAAGTCCGAAGTTTCTTAGGACTTGCCGGCTATTATAGGCGCTTTGTGGAAAACTTCTCGAGGATTGCACTTCCTCTCACTAAATTGACTAGGAAAGATCATAAGTTCGTTTGGTCGCCCGAGTGCGCACGAGCTTTTGAAGAACTGAAGAGCCGTCTGACCACGACGCCCATTCTATGCTCGCCATGTGGTACGGAAGGCTACGAAATCTATAGCGACGCCTCGGGGAGTGGTTTGGGTTGTGTCCTAGTGCAGTTCGGTAAGGTAATTGCCTACGGCTCCCGGCAGTTGAAGGTTCATGAGAGGAATTACCCGGTCCATGATTTGGAGCTAGCGGCCGTGGTATTTGCTCTTAAGCTTTGGAGGCATTATTTGTATGGCGTGAAGATCGACATCTTTACCGACCACAAGAGCCTCAAGTACTTGCTAGATCAAAGGGAGTTGAATATGCGACAGAGGAGGTGGTTGGAGTTCCTTGGGGACTACACCTTCGACATCAAATATACTCCTGGAAAGGGAAATGTAGTTGCGGACGCGTTGAGTCGTCGGGCTCCCGCTCAAGCAAATTGGATTTTGATGCACGATGAGCGTCTAATCCGTGAGCTGGAAGAAATGGAGATCATTTGCGTTGATCGAAGAGCGTCTACTTCAGCATGCTTGAACTGGACGGAGGTTCAATACCACCTTGCCGACCGAGTTCGACAGGCATTGGAGCTGGATGAGAGCATGAAACGCTACAAAGCGGAAACCGTTGACGGGTTGAACGCTGATTTCTCTTTCGATGATGGCCTTATGTGGAAGAATGGCAGATTGTGCGTCCCAAACGTTGGTACTCTACGGGAGGAATTGATGTACGAGGCTCATCATACCAAGTACTCTATCCACCCGGGGAGCACGAAAATGTACATGGACATGAAAAAACTTTTCTGGTGGCCGGGTATGAAGAAGGACATTGCCCTCTACGTGGCCAAGTGCAACACTTGAGCGTTGGTGAAGGTGGAATGTCAACGTCCCGGTGGATTTTTGAAGTCCTTGCCGATTCCGGAATGGAAGTTTGACGATATTTCGATGGATTTCGTGCACGGATTGCCGAGATCGCAGCATGGAAACGACGTCATCTGGGTGATCGTGGACAGACTGACAAAAATATCGCATTTTATTCCGAACCGGAAGGATGATTCCGTAGAAAAACTAGCGAAGCTCTATGTTGATAGTATTGTGCGGCTGCACGGTGTCCCTCGTAGCATCGTCAGCGATCGTGACGGGCGTTTCACATCGAAAGATTGGAGGCTTATCCATGAACTGTTGGGCACTAAATTGAAATTCAGCACGGCCTTCCACCCGCAAACGGACGGACAGACCGAGAGGACCAACAGGACTATGGAGGATATGCTCCGAATGTGCGCTCTAGATTTTGGAAAGAAGTGGGAAGATCATCTCTATATGATCGAATTCGCCTACAATAATAGCTACCAAGCCAGTATAAAGATGGCTCCTTTCGAGGCCCTCTATGGTAAGAAGTGTCGTACGCCGTTGTCTTGGGCAGAAACGGGCGATACTAAGCTATTAAAGCGAAAGGATGTTGAGGAAGCAACTTCGACGATCCGAACTATTCGGGAAAGGCTATTGATTGCCCAGGACAGGCAAGCAAAGTATTACAACGCCAAGCATAGGAACCTAGAGTTCGCCGTCGGTGACCGGGTTTACTTGAAGATCAAACCGTTCAAAGGGGTATCAAGGATCCGACGCTTGAAAAAGCTCAGTCCAAGGTACTTAGGACCGTTTGAGATTGTGGAACGTGTTGGTGATGCGGCTTATCGGCTTGCACTATCTGCAGAGCTGAGCGGTCTGCACGACGTGTTTCACATTTCAGTTCTGAGGAAGGCAGTGCAAGAGCCTACTCATATCGTTGAGGTCGGCAAAGTGTCGGTGGATAGTGGGTTGTCGACGAAAGTCAGACCCTTACGCATCGAGGACACCGAGGTAAAGCAGTTGCGGAACAAGTCCATTCGGATGGTAAAGGTCCGGTGGGATAATTGCGGCCGAGAGGAGCTAACTTGGGAGAGAGAGCAAGCGATGCTTGCGGAGTACCCCGAGCTATTTCCCTCAGGTAAATTTTCTTTAAAAACTGTAATTTCCTGCTATTACTGTTTTCGAAATTTCGGGACGAAATTCTTTTAAGGGGGGTGGAGTTGTAACACCCCAAAGATCGTGGTTCAGCGAGGTAGGCGGAATGGTGGTGTTGCGCTCGGGATAGGCTCAAGATTCCAGATCAGGTCAATGCGCACGACCATTGTCCTCTTAGCGCACGACCAGTGAGCGTGCGCCAATGATCGTGCGTAACCCGCATAGAATTGGAGTTCTGTCTCGGCGTATGCGCACGACCATTGTCCTCTTCGCGCACGACCAGTGATCGTGCGCCAGCGATCGTGCGTTAATTCAGAAGAGAATCGAGTTCTGTCTCGGACAGTGCGCACGACCATTTCCCTCTTCGCGCACGACCAGTGATCGTGCGCCAGCGATCGTGCGCCCTGTTTATTCTGTTCCGCGATTTTGAGCGGAGAAGAAGATCGGACCGTCCAAATCTTTTGGGATTTGATCCAACGGCTAGGTTTAGTTGCGGGAGACCTTTAGGGCTGATGAGAGGGGGTTAAACCTCATATTCTCTAAGTCATTCTCTCTCCAAACCCTAGAGAAAGAAGGAGGAGCCAAGGAAGAAGAAGGGAGATTCCGCCATTGACGGAGCTCCGGAGCTCCGTTTCGCGAACCGTTTCCAGATCTGGAGAGTGCAGCCCGGTGCGGTCATTTCCCTCCGTCTAGAATCTCGGATCCATGGCGAAAAAGAACGCTCCTAGGGTAACGATTTCTTCTCCCGTTGTTTGGACTTGTCTTTTGTCCTCTCCTTCGTTTCTCTATGCTTGCATGAGGGATCCCTTTCACCAAATGGGTGAAGTGTAGGATTCCCTCAAGTTCTCCGGAACTCCGGGTCGATTGTGTCCGTCCCCGGCATATTGCATGTAGAAAATCCGGTAGTCATGCGGATTTAGGCATTTTGTGTGAAGCCTATTCGTGGCCGTGAGCCCGAATCGGTGATGCTTGGATTACGACGTTGCATTTAGGTTAAGCCTAGAATGCGTGCCGGAGAATGACTCCGTGAAATCATCTATAGTAGTGCGGGATTTAAGTGTAGGCGTCTTGTGAAGATCCTAACGAAAGCCCCATGCTTTGAGATTGGATGAAGGCAAACCTTCACCGCGAAATTGATGCGGAGCGTATTATACCTCCCCTTTTTGAATATTTGTGAAGCCTAGATCCTTGTGAAGGGATTAGGTGCGTAGCTTATAGTTGTGTAGCACTTGAAGGTGCTAAACCCTTACGGGCCGAGGCGAAGCCGTACCCGCGTCGTGCGACAGATCGCGACGATTAGAGCACGTGCAAAGCTAAACCGAACCCGTTTCCATGCAGATCGGTAAGAGGTCCCTACCTCATGTAGCCATGTGATCATGGGAGAGGTCGTGGAAGGTGGTTTGCCTAGACCGACCAAAAGCTCTTTTTCCCACATAAGGCGATGGCCCTTATGGTGGAGTGTTTGTGGAATTGATGTTGTTAGCCTCATGCGGTTGTTTAGGTGGTTGCGGGGAACCTTCGGGTGAACCCAACCAACATCATGTGCATACCTAGGTTCCCTCCTTTTTGATGCTCAACCTAGAAGATTGAATGTGCTTGAAACCCCACCTTGTGTAGTTGCACTTTCTTTATTTTAGTACTTGTGCTAGTATGGCTTGCTTGCAGGGTAGAATCTCCGCCACCCCGGGAAAGGGGTGGGGTCGTTATAATTTGGTCAGCTGTGCTGACCGTTACCTTGTTTGTCACCGCTTGGTGGAATGTTCTTATGCAGGTGCAGGTGAGCCTAGCGGGAAATAGCGGGCGGTGGCCCCTTTTGCTGAGTTGGCCCTTGAAGGCCAGCCTCCTTTTTAGCTTTCTTATGTAGTGCCGGCCTGCGTGCCGATGTATGTTTTGGAGTTTTTGGTACATTTGCTAAATGTAAGGCCTTAAGGCCATAACTCTCTTTCTTGGTTTCATTCCTATGATAGTGGACAATTCTAATGGAAATGTTAAATCTTTATGCTTCCGCTAGTGTTTAGTATACTCTGTTGTAGGTTCTTTCTGTTTATCACCTTTTAACTCCTAGCTAGTGTGGTTAGTATGGCGTGGGGTCCCGGCCGGACCTACTGTTATATTATTCGTACTGGCAGGGTGTTACACAAAGCACGCGTGTGTCGTAGTGGTCCCCCGAGGCCAGAGAACCGAGCGATGGACTATGCTCGTGCTGCGGGTCATGCGGAAAAGGGTAAAGCTGTGGAGTCTTCTGCTTCCCAGCACATTCCGACCCAGCCGAGAGTTTACTCGCTTGGCCAGCAAGAAGCCATACGACAAACTGATGTCGTCACAGGTATGGAATAGAAGTTAGCTTTTGCAGTTATTTATGATTGATACTATTGTGCGACTTTATGTTTGATTTGTGTGCAATTAGGTTTCGTCCTAATTTTCAACTGTCCGGCGAGAGCCCTATTTGATATGGGTGCATCACACTCTTTTCTGTCTGAGGACTTCATGGTGTGAATCGGAGTGCCGTCTACCTTAGCAGAGGATAGACTGGAAGTAGTGCTACCCAATGGATCTCGCATGGGCGCGGATAGGAAGAGTCGTGTGAAGGTGCGGATTGGAAATCAAGACTTCGACTTGGAAGCATCATTATTACCGCTAGCTGAATTTGACGTGATCTTCGGCATGGACTGGCTCTCGGAGCAGCGAGCATGCACGGTTGCAATTCAAAGGAGATCACTCTGAGAAAGAACACTAGAGATGAAACCACGTTCGCGGGTATGCGAGGAGCGAGCAAGACGCTGATGTCTGCTCTCCAGGTGGTTAAGGCGGTGAGAAAAGGCGCGGAGTTGTTCTTCACCTTGTTGAAGGCTTCGGAGCCAAAGCGCAGTATGAGTGATGTCCCAGTTGTAGCGGTGTATGCCGATGTGTTTTTTCTAACGAACTCCCTGGGGCTCCGCCTCAGCGAGAGATTGATTTCTGTATTGAGCTGGTGCCAGGTGCCAAGCCTGTTACACGCTCACCGTACCGAATAGCGCCAAAGGAACTGGCAGAGCTGAAGGTTCAATTGCAAGAGCTGCTAGAGCAAGGCTACGTACGTCCGAGTTCATCGCCTTGGAGTGCACCGGTCCTCTTTGTGAAAAAGAAGGACGGGAGCTTGCGTCTATGTATCGACTAGCTGAATAAGTTGACCGAGAAGAACCGTTATCCGATTCCAAGAATCGACGATTTATTCGACCAACTGGTTGGGTCGACGGTATACTCTAAGCTTGACTTAAGGTCCAGCTATTATCAGCTTCATATTCGGGATTGTGACATTCCAAAGAAAGCGTTAAGTACCCGCTTTGGGCACTATGAGTTCACTGTTATGTCGTTCGGTCTATCTAATGCATCGTCGGTATTCATGGACTTAATGAATAGAACGTTCCGAGAGTATTTGGATCAGTTTGTGATCGTCTTCATCGATGACATTTTGGTATACTCTTAGTCGGAGGAGGAGCATGCAGAGCATCTGCACGCAGTTTTGAGCACCCTGAGGAGGAGTCAACTATATGTCAAGTTCTCCAAATGCGAGTTTTGGCTATCGTCAGTAGCATTCCTGGGTCATGTTGTTAGTGGGGATGGAATTGCGGTTGATCCGTCGAAAATAGAAGCAATCCGAGCGTGGCCTGTGTTGAAAAACATAGCGGAAGTCCGAAGTTTCTTAGGACTTGCCGACTATTATAGGCGCTTTGTGGTGAACTTCTCGAGGGTCACACTCCCTCTCACTAAACTGACTAGGAAAGATCACAAGTTCGATTGGTCGCCTAAGTGCGCTCGAGCTTTTGAAGAATTGAAGAGTCGTCTGACCACGGCGCCTATTCTATGCTCGCCATGTGGTACAGAAGGCTACGAAATTTATAGTGACGCCTTGGGGAGTGGTTTGGGTTGCGTCCTAGTGCAGTTCGGAAAGGTAATTGCCTACGGCTCCCGACAACTGAAGGTTCATGAAAGGAACTACCCGGTCCATGATTTGGAGCTAGCGGCCGTGGTTTTCGCCCTCAAGCTTTGGAGGCATTACTTGTTTGGCGTGAAGATCGATATCTTTACTGACCACAAGAGCCTAAAGTACCTGCTAGATCAAAGGGAGTTGAATATGCGTCAGAGGAGGTGGATGGAGTTCCTTGGGGACTACACCTTCGACATCAAATATACTCCTGGTAAGGGAAATGTAGTTGCGGACGCGTTGAGTCGTCGGGCTCCTGCTCAAGCAAATTGGATTTTGATGCACGATGAGCGTCTAATCCGCGAGCTAGAAGATATGGAGATCTTTTGCGTCGATAGAAGAGCGTCTCCTTCAGCATGCTTGAACTGGATGGAAGTTCAATACGACCTTGCCGACCGAGTTCGACAAGCATTGGAGTTGGATGAGAGAATGAAACGCTATAAAGCGGAGTCCGTTGATGGGTCAAACGCTGATTTCTCTTTCGAAGATGGCCTTATGTGGAAAAAGGACAGATTGTGCGTCCCAAATGTTGGCACTCTATGGGCGGAGTTGATGTACGAGGCTCATCATACCAAGTACTCGATCCACCCTGGGAGCGCGAAAATGTACATGGATATGAAGAAACTCTTCTGGTGGCTGGGTATGAAGAAATACATTGCCCTCTATGTGGCCAAGTGTCATACTTGCGCATTGGTGAAGGCGGAATGTCAACGTCCTGGCGGGTTTCTGAAGTCCTTGCCGATTCCGGAATGGAAGTTCGATGATATTTCGATGGATTTCGTGCACGGATTGCCGAGATCGCAACATGGAAACGACGCCATCTAGGTGGTCGTGGACCGATTGACGAAGGTATCACACTTTATTCCGAACCAGAAGGATGATTCTGTGGAAAAGCTGGCAAAGTTGTACGTCGATAACATCGTACGGTTGCACGGGATTCCCGGTAGCATCGTCAGTGATCGTGATGGGCGGTTCACATCAAATGATTGGAGGCTGATTCATCAATTATTGGGTACCAAGCTAAAGTTTAGCACGACCTTCCACCCGCAAATGGATGGACAGACCGAAAGGACCAATAGGACGATGGAGGACATGCTGAGGATGTGCGCCCTGGACTTCAGAAAGAGATGGGAGGACCATCTCTATATGATTGAGTTTGCTTACAACAATAGCTACCAAGCAAGTATAAAGATAACACCTTTCGAGGCTCTTTATGATAGAAAATGTCACACACCGTTATCTTGGGCTGAAACGGGCGACACTAAGTTGTTAAAACGCAAGGACGTGGATGAGGCAAATACATCAATTCGGGCTATTCAGGAGCGTTTACTCATTGCCCAGGATAGGCAAGCAAAATACTACAATGCAAATCACCGGAATGTCGAGTTCTCCGTTGGCGACTGGGTTTATCTCAAGATCAAACCGTTCAAAGGAGTATCGAGGATCCGACGCTTGAAAAAGCTAAGTCCGAGGTACTTAGGACCGTTCGAGATCTTGGAGCGCATTGGTGAAGCTGCCTACCGGCTTGCTTTATCTTCGGAGCTAAGCGGGCTTCATGACGTATTTCACATTTCTGTTTTGCGGAAGGCTGTGAAAGAGCTTACTCATGTTGTTGCGGTCAGCGAAGTGTCGGTAGATGGTGGGCTAGCGATGAAAGTCAAACTCATTTGCATTGAAGACACTGAAGTGAAGCAGTTGCGGAACAAGTCCATTCGGATGGTGAAGGTCCGTTGGAATAATTGCGGAAGAGAGGAACTCTCTTGGGAAAGAGAGCAAACAATGCTTGTGGAGTACCCCGAGCTTTTTCTCTCAAGTATGGTTTATTTCTGTTGCTGCTGTTTTCGTAATTTTGGGACAAAATTCCTTAAAGGAGGGGAGATTTGTAACACCCCAAAACTTGGTGTGCTGTGAGCTTTAGGCTAATCTGGCTATAAGATATAGACTTGGCTATATGATATAGACATTTTTTCCCTATTTTTTTTTATAGCCGAATCTGTTTTAGCAGATTTACTGGAATTTGTCGAACGCCGCTCGACATTCGTCGAACGCCGTTCGACATTTGTCGAGCGCAGCTTTACTGGAATTTGTCGAACGCCGCTCGACATTCGTCGAACGCCGTTCGACATTTGTTGAGCGCAGCTTTGCTGGAATTTGTCGAACGACGTTCGACATTTGTCGAGCGCAGCCTTGCTGAAATTCGTCGAACGCAGACAGATTCCGCGATTTGCGAAATAGCAGGCCCTTGACTCTCTTTTTGCGGCCGTCAGATCCAGATCTTTAAATCAAAAGGTTGGGATTTATTTCTGGGTTATTTTAGGGTTTGTCCAGAGGGCTATCTATAGGCTCCCTTTAATTCATAACCCTTATCTTCTTCAAGCGTGAAAAGACGGAAGCCGGGAGAAAACATCAACAGAGAGGAAGAAGAAGGAGTCGTCTTCTGCCATTGCCAGAGCTTCGGAGCTCCGATTCGCGAGCCATTTTCAGATCTGAAAAGTGTAGGCCGTTGCGAAACTTTCCATCTGATTAGAATCTTGGATTCTCATGGTGAACAAGGAAACGACAAGGGTAACGATCTTCTACTTGGACAAGTGAAGTCCTCCTTTTTATGGCATGTTTGCATGGAAAATCCCCCACCGATTGGTGGAGAAAAGGGAGTTTTCCAGCGAAATGATCATTTCGATCTCCTTTGGTTACTTGCATTAGCATTCGGAATCGTAGTACAGATATAGGCATTGTGTGTGAAACCCATCCGGACAGGTTGGTCTGGATTGGTGATGGCTATAGTGATTAATTATGCCGGAGAAGACTCCGTGTTTTGTTTGCGCTATTTTTGGGTTCTGTGTACAGTAGAGTACTGCAGGGAGTCCTGGAGGTAACCTCCAGGAAATACCCAAAGTTGTGGGTGGATTCGAAGATCTGCCACTACCGCCCGGCGCTAGGGCTAGTGCCGGCGGTAGCTCCCAGGGAACTGGTTGTGGAGGTGTGAAACCTCCTTTCGTTATTCGGGCCGAGGTGAAGCTGTACCCGCATCGCGATGATTGATTCCGACGATTTGAGTACAGGCAAATCCGAACCGAACCCGCTCCCATACTGAATCGGTGAAGAGGTAGCTCCTCGGTGCACCGTATGATGTTGGGATTAGTCCGTAAGGCAAGTTCGTCTTGACGGTCAAAGCTCATGCGAACTCTTTGTTTAAGGAGTTGTTTGGTGTAGCTCGGAGAGTACACCGTGAGAGTGCCTTGAGAGCATGAAATGTGTGACCGTGCGTGCCCACGTTGGTGTTGATTGCTTATACAGGTGGTGTTTGAATGTACCTTGACAATCTATGTCTATACTGTATTCCTGCAGGGAAGGAGTACCACCACCCCAGCTTTAGGGGTGGGGTCGTTATAATTTTGGTCAGCTTTAGCTGACCGGTTACCTGTTTGCCACATTTTAGTGGATTGTTGTTGCAGGTGCAGGTGAGCCAAGCGGGAAACGGCGGGCGGTGGCCCTTTTGCTGTGTTGGCCCTCGAAGGCCAGCCTCTTTTCTGCTTTTCATGTATTGCCGGCCTGTGTGCCGAAGTATGTTTATGGAGTTTTGTACTTTTTGGAATGTAAGGCCTTAAGGCCGTAACTCTACACTTTATTGTTTCATTCCTGTGATAGTGGACTATTCTAAAAGAAATGTTAAATCCTTATGCTTCCGCTTATGTTTAGTACACTCTGGTGTAGTTCTTTTCTGTATATCTCCTTTTAACGCCTAGCTAGTGTGGTCGGTATAGCGTGGGGTCCCGGTCGGACCTACTGTTATATTATTCGTACTGGAAGGGTGTTACAACAACCTTCCTAGAGGAGAACGAAGACATCTTCGCTTGGAGCCCAGAAGACATGCCTGGTGCAGATCCTGAAGTCATTTTTAACTCTTTGAGCATTAACCCTGCCTGCAGGCCTATGATCCAAAAGAAGAGGAATTTCTCCCGTGAGCGGTTGAAGGCGATCGAAGAAGAAGTGGCTAAGCTTCTGGAGGCGCGGTTCATCCGCGAAGCAGAATACCCCACGTGGCCTTCTAACGTGGTTATGGTGAAGAAGGCCTCTGGTAAATGGCGAATAAGCGTCGACTACAACAATCTAAACCAGGCGTGTCCAAAAGACAGTTTCCCCTCCCGAGGATTGACCAGCTCGTCGAAGCGATTGCCGCCCACGAGCTGCTTAGTTTCATGGATGCTTATTCAGGCTACAACTAGATAAGTTGAATCCCGCAGACAAGGAGCACACCGCCTTCCACACCGACAAAGGAGTCTACTATTATAAGGTGATGTCGTTCGACCTTAAAAATGTCGGCGCTACCTACCAAAGGCTAATGAACAAAGTCTTCAAGAACCTCATCAGAGAAATGATGGAGGTGTACGTTGACGACATGCTGGTGAAGAGCGTCCACCATCGCAACCACTTAAGAGACGTGGGAAAGTGCTTTCAGCTTCTTCGTCGCGTCCAGATGCAGCTCAACACCATCAAATGTGCATTTGGTGTGACGACGGGGAAGTCTCTGGGTTTCATGGTAACCAATCAGGGAATTGAGGCCAACCCCGAGAAGATTAAGGCGTTAGAGTATATGTCGCCACCTCGCTCAATTAAGGAAGTGAGATGCCTGAATGGGAGGATCTCCACTTTGTCTCATTTCTTGGCACGAACGGGCGACAAATACCTCCCTTTCTTCAAGATTCTCCGGGGAGCGCGCCACTCCGGGTTCCAGTGGACGGACGAGTGCCAGAAAGCTTTCCAACTTCTCAAACAATTCCCGGCCTCGCCACCGCTCCTGTCAAAGCCCATCCCCGGAGAAACCCTGTTCCTATACCTGGCAGTTTCCCCTATAGCCCTCAGCTCAGTGTTCGTGATAAGGCGGCCTTAGCTCTCATCTTCTCGGCAAGAAAGCTTTGGTCCTACTTCCATGCTCATACAGTAAAAGTGTTAACTCCGCTCTCGCTACGAACAATCCTCCAGAAACTAGAAGTCTCAGGGAGACTAGTAAAGTGGGAGGTAGAGCTCGACGAGTTTGACATCCAATTCTTACCCCGGCCAGACATCAAGTCGCAAGTACTTGTTGACTTTGTTGTAGAGAACACTATTCCACGAGAAGCAACTCCTTTCAAAGATATCACTGCCCCTGTTGGACTCTCTACGTCGACGACGCTTCAGGAGCTGAAGGAGCCAGAGCTGGATTGCTCCTCATAAGTCCAGATGAGATTACCTTGGAGTATGTGTTGGGAATTTGCCCTCAAATTCCCTTAATTTGAAGAGGGGTCACCATGCAATGCTAATTACAAGATGTATTTGATAAAGCCATATTTTTGTAAGATATACAGGCTCAGGTAACTCAAGAGAAAGGGCCAATCATGCCCTTAGATCATGAGAAATCAACTCCTAAGAGATGAAGAGTTGTCTCAGCAGAACCGCTGAGACGAAGGGTCAAATCCGCTGAGACAAGCTCACTGTCTCAGCTGAAACGCTGAGGCGAGGACAGGTGCCACTGAGAAGCAGCAAATATCCGTTGAGACTTGGGAAGTTCGTCGAACCCTGAGACTTGGCGAGTTCGTCGAACGAAGAATGCAGTTCATCAAACGCAGAATGCAGTTTGTCGAACGCAGAAACTTACTCTGCAGATCGACAGAATCCGCTGAGACAGCTAACCATCTCAGCCCAACCGCTGAGACAGATTCAAAAGTAACCTGGCGGGTTCTGCCCTTGGCGCAAACTGCAGAAAGGCATTGTGAGGTCCACCAATCACTCCCATGTCTGTCAGAAGATCGACTGAGAGCCGTTGAAGAACTGGGATGTATAAAAGGGATAAATTAGGGTTGAGCAAACACTTTTGCTAGTTCTCCAGCATGCAAAATCGAGAACAATATTGTTCTATTGTCGGCAACCAACAACTGAACACACACAAGGCTGCAAGGAGAAAAGAGATAGCTCATCTTGATTTATCTCAAGATAGAGCAGTAGATCCAGTCGATCATCTGAAGGGCTGATCAAGAAGAACAAGTTGGAGCTGCACTTCTGCTCTCTGGTTCAAGTCTGCAACAACAGCTGATAAGAAGAAGAAGAACAAGGCTTGACCTTTTCTTCCTTCTATTTGTAAACAGTATTATTTCATTTGTAGGAGCCTTTGGGTTCTGAGTTTGTAAGGCTTTATTTCCTGAGTTGTAGAGCTGAGAGGTCAGCTTGAGGTAGGATCTGTGTGATCTGAGGTAGGGCTGATTTGCCTGAGTTGTAGAGCTGAGAGGACAGCTTGAGGTAGGACCAGCAGGTGGTCTAAGTTGTAGGAGGTGGATTCCTCTGAGGTAGGGCTGCTGTGCCTGAGGTAGGGTTTGTGCAAACCTGAGAGATCCTGAGGAATCTGTGTTGTAAGCTCTTGGAGCTGAGTTTGGAGAAGTTGGCCTTGTCTAACTCATTATTAGAAAGGTGAAGGGGGAAAGAGGACTACTCAAGACACCCTGTCTTGAGGAACCTCTATAAATGCTTGTGTGTTTTCTGTGTGCTTGATTAATTACTAATACTAAACCAGAAAACAGCTAGGCTAACTAGGGTAAAATATAAGAAACCTATTCACCCCCCCCCCCCCCCCCCCCCTCTAGGTGATTTAGACTACATCCTATATAAACTTATAAGTGGTATCAGAGAGAGGTTGGTCAAGAAAGACATAACTGTCTAACCAGATCCTATAAAGGAATAGTCTAATCTCAATCCAATGGCCTCCTCTGGATTGAAGAAGGAAATGGGATCCATGAAGTTGCCCATATGCAAAAAAAAAACTTTGGCATATGGAAACAAATGGTCAGACTGTTTATGGAAGCATCTGATCCAAGGATTTACATTATAGTTGAGGAAGGACCTTTCATCTTTCAAACTGCCTCCACTATAGATCCAATAAGAAGAGTGGCCAAGGCATTCAATGACTTGACCAAGGATGAACTTGAATTGTTCACCATGGACAAAAGAGCCCAGAACATCATAGTTAATGCTATTGATGATTCCACATTTCAAAACTTGGTTCACTGCACTACTGCCAAGGAAATGTGGGATACATTAGTAGTATATATGGAAGGGACAGCTGAAGCTAGGGATGATAGAAAGTCACTCCTTAACTAAGAGTATGAAGCCTTCAGGCGGCAGAGCCAGGAAAGCATCTCCATGTGCTATGAGAGGTTCTTCAGAATAGTCGATGAGCTGAGAACCTATGAGAGAGTGTTCACTAATTATGAGCTGAATGATAAGTTCCTCAGATCTCTAACAAGGGATTGGGACACAAAAATCTGTGCTATCAGGGAAGTGGCCAAGCTTGGTGAGACCCCCACTCACACATTGTTTGGAAAGCTGCTCTCTTATGAGATGCAACTGTCTGCAAGAAAGGAAGAGGACACCTCAATAATGGCTCAGGCAAGGGAGAAATCTGTAGCTCTCAAAGCTGACAACTCTAAGATAAGCAAGGGCAGGATGGTGTCTCCTCCAAGGAGAAGCGCTGAATCTGAAACCAGCACCTCAGATAGCTCTTCCTCTGATGAAGAGTTTGCTGTCTTTTCAAGGCAGTTCAAGAAGATGATGAAGAGGAAGCAATGGAAGAACATACCCTCCTCCTCATCACACTCCAAGAAAGACCACAGGAAACCTGAAAGACAGCACCCAAAGGGTGACATGTATGATTCCAAATCTAGTAAACATGTTTCTAATAACATAATTTGCTATAGTTGCAGCAAACCTGGACATGTCATAGCTGACTGTCCAGCCAAAAGAAAGGGGAATGGTGATAAGAAGCATCATCACCAAAAGGATAGGAATGGTGAAAAATTCTTCCTAGCAAAGAAAGGAAAAAGATGGAGTGAATCTGAACCTTCACCTTCAGATTCAGAGAATGAAGAAGAAGCCTACATAGGGTTGTTTGCAGCAGAAGATGATGAAGATTATCCAGCTGCCAAGGTTGGAGTCAGGGACCCCCTATCACACTCAGATAGTGATATAGAGGAGGATGAAGAAGACAATGTTCAGCTAGGCCTCATGGCCATCTCTGATGAGGAGGACAGTCAGAACATCTCAAAAAATGAACAGGTATTAATTCATTCCTTATCCTATTCTGATCATGTGACTGGCCCAGAATCTGGAGGACCTTCATCAATTGATGGAAGTAATTCAGAAGATGAAGTGGATGTCAATCAATTGATTGACAAGTATGATGCTCTCTTGGAAGCCCTGAAAAGGAGCAAAAAACTAGCCAAGAGGCAAGCCCAAGAGATTGATTCCCTTAAGATGGAAAAACAAGAATGCACGGAATCTTCTACTGAGATGAATCAGATGTATAGGGAAATTAGCCATCTGAAGGGGATAACTATCTCCCATCTGAGCACCATATCCTTGAAGAACAAGGTCATCAAGGATCTTGAGGAGAAGCTTGTAAAAGAAAGAAGCCTAGTGGCTCAATTCTCCAAGCCAAAATATGTGCTACCTATTATTGGCTCCTTCTCTTCTCAATCCAATAGAAGAGGACCTGGATTCAATAAAATGGAGCAGGAGAGGGGAGTGGAGAAAAGAGCAGGGGTAAGGCTAAGCCTCATTCCACCTTTCAGAGGGTATTACTTCCCTCTTACAGGTATGACCATGAAAGAATTTGTGGTCACTAGATGAATGGAATCACCTATAGGAAGTAAAACACTCCTTCATATAGTGGAAGAAAGGGCATGGGATTGAGTGCTAGGAAGGCTCCCCATGAGGAAATTCAAATGGCCCAGCCTGGACCATTTGTATTTGGTACATCAGCCCCCTCATTCAAGAATAAGAAAGCAAGCCCTTCTAAGGTTGAATCAGCCAAGAACATGACTGTTGTCAAATCAGTGGACATGTCTAATTGCTCAGTGTCTGATGACATCAAATCTTGCACTGCACAAAAGCCAAAGCAAGTTGATGCCATCAATACAAAGACCACCAAGACTGTCCACAGATTGACTTTCAACCAAATCCTTGCTGAACAAAACAAGAGAGAAGTTGTTGTCTCTCCTCCTGAACTTGTGGACTGTGCTGCACACCCCTCAAGAAATGTTCAGAAGAGGAGATACAACATTTATGAATGTTGGTGCTGTGGTAAGGTAGGATACTTTGCCATAGACTGTTGGCACAACCCTAATGTGCCATGTGCAAAGATGAGCCTTCCTGCAAAGGGTGCAACTAGTGTAAGGTCATTTCATCATGCTAACAAGTACCTAGGACCCAAAGCTATTTGGGCTCCTAAGGATAACTAAAGTCCTTGCAAGATAGTTCAAGTACCAGCCTCAACCAAATTTGGTACTTGGATAGTGGGTGCTCAAGGCACATAATAGGAACGAGGTTGACATCATGGTGCAGCAATAAGCAGACCAGTGTGGGCATATCCTCTGCTGGGTCTGAATACTTTGCTGTAGGAAGCTGTTGTGCACAACCATTATGAATTCAACATCAATTACAGGACTACAACCTCAAGGTAAGTAACTCTCCTCCTTATTGATTTTAAAGTAGTATGATCAGCTTAACCAGAACAATCTGCTTCAGCTGAGCTTCAGATTGCAATTAGACAGTTGGGAAAAACCTAGGTTCGACGAACTCTTGCCTGAGTTCGACGAACATCGAATTTGAGTTCGACGAACTCAGCCTTGAGTTCAACGAACTCAACTGTATGATGTAGTTCAGATGAACTCAGCTCTGTGTTTGACAAACTCCAGTTTATGTTTGACGAACTCAGCCTTGAGTTCGGCGAACTCAACCTTATGTTGAAGTTTTAGATAAACTCAGTTAGTGTCCGACGAACTCCAGTTTGAGTTCGACGAACTCAGTTTGAGTTCAACGAACTCAGCCTTATGATGTAGTTTTAGATAAACGCAGTTTGAGTTCGATGAACTAACTTTGAGTTCGACGAACTCAGCTCTAGGATGAAATTTTAGATGAACCTTCTCAGCTATCCGCTGAGTCGACTAGGTTAACACTCAGACTTACTGTATAAATAGCTGATTGTATTAAAAGACTCTTCACATTCACTTGCGCCACTCCAACCGATGAATCGACTCCACACACCCTTCGTCCCAGCGCTATTCTCTTCGACAAATGGCGCCCAAGATCGTGAAGGAGTTGCTTGAGGGATATGAGTTGGTGAGGGATGGCTTTCTCCATGCCTCACCAGAGATTCTAAGTGTCATCACCCTCATCACTGAAGCTGGTCTAGAGTTCCTGCTATCTGAACCTTCTCAGATATTCAAGCATGAAGTGCTAGAGTTTTATGCGAATGCCAAGCAGTCATCTTCTAAGAATGGTATATCTTCCAAAATTGGAGAGATAAGGGTGAAGTTGTCCCCTAAGAGACTAGAAAAGGTACTACACTTACCTAGAGTGGCAGAAGAGGAGGTGCCAAATACTGACAAGGAGCAAGCCCTGAGCTGGTGTGAATACAGTGATCCACATACCTCATCTCTGAAAAAGAAATTCTTTAATCAAAAGGGCAAGTTGTTATGTGATATAGTAGGAAAAGCTCTTCTGTGTAAACCAGGCTCTCATGACACGATTTCTTAACCAATGTTTGAGTTGGTTATAAAAATCATCATGAAGAAAAGAACTAGCTGGGGGAATGTTCTTTATCAAAGAATGAAGCAATGTCTGCAGGCCCCTAACTTAGGAAGGATCCTATCACTTTTCCTACTGAAGGCATATCCAAACCATTTCTCCTCCATCAAAGGTGTCAATATCCACTACTTGAAAAGATTGGATATCAGGAGATTGGACAGGTCAACAAGAGTCCTCCCCATGAGCCAACCCTCTATGGTGGCTGAGTTGAAGGAGAAGAAAAAGGCAAAGAAGACTGAAGAAGAAGGTGCTGAGAAATCCAGGAAGGATGATGAACCACAAGTGCACATGGAAGGTGTGGAAGGTGAAGATGTCCCCAGGTCAAATATGGATATTGAACCCCAAGAAAAAGTTGAATCTCACTCTAAGACAACTCCTATTACTACTTATCCAGCTGTCCCACAAGCTGAGGATGAACCAAGGAATTCACCTCTCCATGGTAACCTAGGATCATAGTTAATCTACACTCCTCAGACTATAGATGAGACTAGGTGTCTAACTAACACATCATTTTCTTTTCAGGTTCCCCAAGACAAAGTCCTCCACACATGGATGCTCCAAGTGAGGGGGAGCATGACCCCAGGTCAGGAGCAGCAGATGCTTCTCCAAGAAGTGAGGGGGAGCAAATCTCACACTGTGAAGAGGAAGGTGGGGGTACTAGTGAGGGGAGCACAACCCAGTTGCTAGCAGAGCTCAAACTCAGATTGAGGAAGAGGTGAACAAGATAATTGACAACATGGAAGTTGAGTTACAGCTAGGCTATCTACTCCCCTCTGATGAGCTGCCAAGATCTGACCCTGCAGTGGAGCAGGAAAAGGATAGGGCTGAAGAGGTAGTGGAGAAGGAAATTGCCCAGGAAAGGCCAGCAGCTGTGCTGGACACATCTGACCTACTGAACTCAATACAATCCATCATTGAGGGTCAGATGTTGTATGTTAAAGAGCATGTTGCAGAAAAGGTTCATGGTGCCACTGCCCAAATCAAGGATGAGCTAAATGCTACAAGAGCAGCATTGGCTCAGGAGATCCAAGCCAGTGAGCAGAGAATGGAGTCAAGGGTGGTTGCAGTAAGGACTGAGCTGAATACCCAGGTTCATGATGTCACAACAGCATCTGCTCATATCCTCCAACAGATGACCAGATGGTTTGAGATCGCTAAAGGCACTGTAGCTGCCCAACACACCATACTGAAGCAAATTGAAGACAGACAAGGGGACTCCACAAAGGACATTACATATGTAAAACATCAACTCTACAAGAATGAAAATGTCTGGGAGAAAGCAGTAGCCAGAATGGTACAAGTGGCTAACACAACCAACATCCATGTCATGTCCCACATTGACAAGGCCAAGAAAAACATTCTGGAGGATGTGGACAGTACTTTCCAAACTCTCTCCCAATCTATAATTGACCAACACTCTGAAATTGAAGAAATGATATTTGAAGAAGGCATAAAGGGGGAGGAAAAAGTTGCCAAGCTAAGTGCAAAACTGAAAGAGGCTCACATAAGGTTAAACACCAACCTGGAGAATGCCCACCAACTACTACTCACTAACCAGGAAGCAGCCTACAAGAAAGTGGTGGAAGAGGTCAACAATGTCTCAAATGCAATTCAATATAAACTTCTAACTGTGGTTAAGAAGGTAAATGATGATCATAGGATCACAAGTATAAAGGTGTTACAAGGAACCAGAATTGCCTTAAATTTTCCTGTACTTAACCCAAACAGACCTGAAGATTTTGATTTTCAAGGTCAATCTGAACAGATTCAAGATGAGTGGGAATCAAAGAGGAGAAGGAGAGAGGGCATTCAGACTGCTGAAGAATATATGGCCCAGAAGAGGATGGAAAGGATAGATTATCCACTTTATGAGGAAGATAATCTGGAAATACAATAGTAGTCAATACCTGGATCAGCCATGGCAATCCACTCAAGGATATTGACCATGTCCACTCATCTGCTGAATGGATCAAGCATCTAGAGAGGGAGTCTCTAAGGGAAAGAATCCTCAAAGAAAATTTGGTGAGAAGGGAAACTCCTATACGGATACCCCCAAGATATCTTCCTAAGCCATTCCTATACTTCAAAAAGAAGGAAAAGATGAAGGCTGTTGCTGAAGCAAGGAAGAGAAAATCTGAGGAAAAAGGAGAAAGCTCTACATCATCCTAGGGACCATCCAAGAAGACTCTATTTTTAGGAGCTCCTTAGGATGTTTGATGTAACAATATGACTTGAACTGATAGTAAATGTCTCTTTTGAACAATTGAATGAAATGATATTTCATCTCCTAAAAATTATATTGTCATTTGTTGTTTATATATGTATGTTGCACTTGAATAACTGTGCTTTAACTTATTATTTACTTTCAGTATCCTGTGCTAAGTACATATAGTAATAAAGAAATACTGAGTCATTATATAATGGACATAAATGTAATGTGTCCTTATGAGTAGTTGATATATGTATCTAATGATAATTGGTATTGATAAAAAAACTGTTAATGTCAACAGAAATTTACTCTATCTACATGTGTCATGAAATGTCATAACTCCTCTTAATAAATTTCAGTGAGATGACATATTTTTGATTAAGTTGCTACTTAGCATTGACAGGTGTTTTGCCCTCTTCAAATAGGGGGAGATTGTTGGGAATTTGCCCACAAATTCCCTTGATTTGAAGAGGGGTCACCATGCAATGCTAAGTACAATATGTATTTGATAAAGCCATATTTTTGTAAGATATACAGGCTCAGGTAAGAGAAAGGGCCAATCATGCCCTTAGATCAGGAGAAATCAACTCCTAAGAGATGAAGAGTAGTCTCAGCAGAACCGCTGAGACGAAGGGTCAAATCCACTGAGACAAGCTTACTGTCTCAGCTGAACCGCTGAGACGAGGACAGGTGCCGCTGAGAAGCAACAAATATCCGCTGAGACTTGGGAAGTTTGTCGAACGCTGAGACTTGGCAAGTTCATCGAACGAAGAATGCAGTTCGTCGAACGCAGAATGTAGTTCGTCGAACGCAGAAACTTACTCTGCAGATCGACAGAATCCGCTGAGACAGCTAACCATCTCAGCCCAACCGCTGAGACAGATTCAAAAGTAATCTGGCGGGTTCTGCCCTTGGCGCAAGCTGTAGAAAGGCATTGTGGGGTCCACCAATCACTTCCGTGTCTGTCAGAAGATCGACTGAGAGCCGTTGAAGAACTGGATGTATAAAAGGGATAAATTAGGTTTGAGCAAACACTTTTGCTATCTCCAGCACTCAAAATCGAGAACATTATTGTTCTATTGTCGGCAGCCAACAATTGAACACACACAAGGTTGCAAGGAGAAAAGAGATAGCTCATATTGATTTATCTCAAGATAGAGCAGTAGATCCAGTCGATCATCTGAAGGGCTGATCAAGAAGAACAAGTTGGAGCTGCACTTCTGCTCTCTGGTTCAAGTCTGCAACAACAGCTGATAAGAAGAAGAAGAACAAGGCTTGACCTCTTCTTCCTTCTATTTGTAAACATTATTATTTCATTTGTAGGAGCCTTTGGGTTCTGAGTTTGTAGGTCTTTATTGCCTGAGTAGTAGAGTTGAGAGGTCAGCTTGAGGTAGGATCTGTGTGATCTGAGGTAGGGCTGATTTGCCTGAGTTGTAGAGCTGAGAGGTCAGCTTGAGGTAGGACCAGCAGGTGGTCTGATTTGTAGGAGGTGTATTCCTCTGAGGTAGGGCTGCTGTACCTGAGGTAGGGTTTGTGCAAACTTGAGAGATCCTGAGGGATCTCTGTTGTAAGCTCTTGAAGCTGAGTTTGGAGAAGTTGGCCTTGTCTAACTCATTATTAGAAAGGTGAAGGAGGAAAGAGGACTACTCAAGACTCTCTGTCTTGAGGAACCTCTATAAATGCTTGTGTGTTTTCTGCGTGCTTGATTAATTATTAATACTAAACCAGAAAATAGCTAGGCTAACTAGGGTAAAATATAAGAAACCTATTCACCCCCCCCCCCTCTAGGTGATTTAGACTACATCCTATATAAACTTACAGTATGGTCTCAAGTTGAAATTCCCAGCAACCATCAATATCGCAGAATACGAGGTTCTGATCACTGGCCTCCGGCTCGCCATCGATTGCAAAACGGAGAACCTGACGATTCACATAGACTCCTAACTCATAGTCTCACAAGTTGAGGGAGACTACGAGGCCAAGAATGACCAGATGGCGCAGTACCTTGCGCTCGTAAGATCACTCCTTCAGAAGATTCCGTCATACCAAATTCTACACATCCCCGGGAGCAGAATTCTAGAGTGGATGCGCTCTCTAATCTTGCAAGTTCACCCACCGACTATCAATCCCAAAGACGCCGAGTGGAAGAAATCATGGCTCCCAGTATCCAAGGGTCATGAGAAATTGTTGGGTCCAGCGTCTCCACACTTGACCCGTATCGCCCTTCCATTGATATAAAGATCAAGTTGCGCCTTCACCAATAGTCCGGGCTTTTGGTGCAGTTGGTTGCACTGGGTCCTCTCAATTGGTATCAAAGCAGGTTGCGGGTTCGAGACCGGGGGGCGCTGATAATTACTGAAATTCTCTCTACCTGTGTGGGTCCCGGTGGGTCAGGCGGCCGCAGCCATGTGTCAAGCCACCTCTAAGCTTGCGGGCCATGTGGAGCACCTCTGAATTGCGGGTCGTGCTGGACGCTGGGGGGGGGGGGGGGGGGATTGTTGGGTCCAGCGTCTCCTCACTTGACCCGTAGCGCCCTTCCATTCATATAAAGATCAAGTTGCGCCTTCACTAATAGTCTGGGCTTTTGGTGCAGTTGGTTGCGCTGGGTCCTCTCAGAAATCGCAACCATTAAAGAAGAGTAGTTATCTTGGATGACCCCCTGCAAGCCTACCTCGAGCACGATCACCTCCCCGAGGACCGCTTGGAAGCATGGATATTACGAATGTGAGCTGCATCATTCGCCATCATAGATGGGGAGCTCTACAAACAGGCATTCTCAGGGCCCTATCTGAAGTGTCTGCCGGCAGGTGAAGCAGACTACGCCCTAAGAGAGGTACATGGAGGAATCTACGGAAAGCATCTAGGCGGGAAAGCTCTGGCCCAGAAGATCTTGCGCCAAGGTATTTATTGGCCAACAATGAAGAAGGATGCGACTGAGTTTGTCCAGAAGTGTAGGAGCTATCAGCTTCACGCGAACATATCTCACCAGCCCCTGGTCGCACTCACCACACTCCAAAGTGTGTGGTCGTTCACATAGTGGGGAATCGATCTCCTCGGCCCCCTTCCTCTAGCATCTGGACAGAGGAAATTCATCATTCTAGCCATAGACTACTTCACCAAGTGGGTAGAAGTTGAGCCCTTAACTAAGATCACAGAGGAGAATGTCAAACAGTTTGTCTAGAAGAATATTATCTGCCGCTTCGGTATCCCAACAACGATCATTGTTGACAACAGCACCCAGTTTACCGGGAAATCATTCACCAAGATGTGCGAAGACCCGAAGATCAACCTCCGCCACACAGTTGTAGCACATCCAAAAACCAACGAGCAGGTGGAAGTCACAAACCGCACCATCCTCAAAGAGGTGAAGACATGCTTGGAAGAAGCTGGGGGCAATGGGTGGATGCACTGCCAAATGTACTAGGGGCATACCGCACGATAGAGAGGACTCCTACAGGAGAGATACCATATAACCTCTGCTACAGCACCGAAGTTGTCATCCCCGTCGACATCGGCGTCCCAAGCATCCGAGTGCTAACTTTTGATCCTAGCAAGAACGATGAGCTGCTTCGGGAAAATCTCGACCTATTCCCCGAAGTCCGAGAAAATGCCTGGCTCTACGACAAATGGGTGAAGCCCAGACCAATCAACGTCGGAGATCTCGTCCTACGCAGCATCGAAGCAGTTGGGAAAGGTCCGCAGAAGGATAAACTCTCACCACCATGGGAAAAAGCTTATGTGGTCACCACAACAGTACAGCCTGGAACATTCAAACATGGAACGGCAGAAGGGAAGACCCTCACACGCACTTGGAACACGCATAACCTGCACCGTTTTTATCAGTAATCTTTTTTACTTCGCTATGTAAAAGTCGTGAGCCTCAACTCACGCAAACTATCCTCCTGCAATTATTACAGTGTGAAAAAAATCCGTGAGTCTCGACTCGCGCAAACTATCTTCCTATAATTATTACATTATGTAAAATTCGTGAGCCTCGACTCGCGCAAACAATCTTCCTACAATTATTACAGTATGAAAAAAATCGTGAGCCTTGACTCGCGCAAACTATCTTCCTATAATTATTACATTATGTAACAGCCACGAGCCTCAACTCGCGCAAACTATTTTTTGCAATTACTCACCGCTGCTCGGGGTCAGTTCCCAGTGATCTCGCGCTACCCGGTTCGAAGCATCCGCCCTTCACCCCGGTAGTAAGATCACGGCGCCGCCAGGGCCTGCCCCATCACGGTTGCCTACGGTTCGAAGCTTATGCCCTTCACCGCTACTCAGGGCCAGTTCCCCAGTGATTCTCGTGCTACACGGTTCGAAGCGTACGCCCTTCACCCCGATAGTAAGATCACGACGCCGCCAGGGCCTGCACCCTCACGGTTGCTCATGGTTCAAAGCGTCCGCCCTTCACCGCTACTCAGGGCCAGTTCCCTAGTGATCTCATGCTACCCAGTTCGAAGTGTCTGCCCTTCACCCCGGTAGTAAGATCATGGCGCCGCCATGACCTACCCCCCTCACGGTTGCCCACGGCTCAAAGTGCCCACCCTTTACTGCTACTCAGGACCAATTCCCCAGTGATCTCGCGCTACCCGGTTTGAAGCGTCCACCCTTCACCCTGGTAGTAATATCAAGCCGCGGGGACCTACTCCCCTTACGGTTATGCAAGGTTTGAAGTGCTCGTCCATCACTGCTATTCGGGGCCAGTTCCCCACAAAGGAACGCAAAAACATACAGACTTATGAAGGCAAGACAATCAGCTTTCAATATCTACATCAGAACAATCATCCTCGAAAAGGTTGTAAACGCCTAGCCCGATCGTGCTCCATCCAAGCTTCCTCTCCACCATGCGAAGAGTCTTCCCGATCCCCCTCTTGAAAGAGATCTCACGCTCATCTTCCAGCAGGGGGTCCACCTCCTTGGTCATAATCTCTGCCAGAAACTCTTCAGAGATCCTAGAGCGCTCCTCCATGAACTCCAGGGAATCCTTGTACTCAGCAACTCCTTCAGCTTTGATGGCCTTGGTATCCGGCTCAAGAAAAGAAAGCCTCTCTACCTCGCCTCTCAGATATCCCAACTCGCCATCCGGACAGAACATGTCTCCCTGCAAATCTTTGACCAGTCGAGCGGCATTGTCAGTAGTGACTTTCTCTGCGTTAAGCTCCCTCTGAAGACGCTCTATCTCAGGGGGGGGGGGGGGGGGGGGCAGTGCGAGATCGGACTCCAATTGGATCCCACGCAATATCTCACGTCCCATCTTCTTCTTGGAGTCCTCCAAAGAGCTCTTCACAACACGTATCTCCTCCTGAAGTACAAAATACCCTTCCTTCAACCCAACATAGCAATCGTTCCAAGTGAGAGCGATGATATTCATAACACCAGCCTGCAAAGAAAGAACGAGATAAGAATCTTTGAATAAGAAAACATATAAAAATTAAAAGATAGGAAAATATGGCTTACCGTTGAAGTCATCGCCCATAACGAAAATGATACTCTCTTCGTTGTCATCAATGGATGATGAGGGAGGTCGCTCCGAGGAAGCACTTCCACGGCAGGAGAAGCTGCAATCTCAGCATTAAGATCAATAGGAGTCACATCGGGAACAACTCCACTGGGACCCGCCTCGTCAGAATGACTCTTCGGTGGAGGAGGAGAAGACACCACTTCCGAGTCTTCGCACTTGATAACAAGCTTTCTCTTCCTGTCACGCGTTAAAAGTACGACGACATCATGCTCAACATCTGATGAAAGCCCAACTAACAATAGTCTCTTCTCCACAACAAAAAGAGCCACGCCATGCAAAGCCTTCGATAAAGTCATTGCGATCTGGAAAACCGGGAAGGGGCTGGAAGTCATTTTCTCATCCAACTTGACGACGACAGCGGCCAGGAAGATATCTCCAAAGCTCTGGCAAGTCCCAGTGATTGCGAATGTACCCGTAAATAGTGTTTCCGTGCCGATAATCATTCTTCTCCCAGAATCAAAACCATCACGTGTTGCTGCAAATCTCGACCTGACCTCCTGGATCCGTGAAGACCTCACACCAATCCTTGAAAATCTCCAAAGAAAGCTGTGAGCCATGCTCCTGGAAAAATTCGATCAACCCCATAATCCTCATCAAACCGGCTGGAGTAAACTGCGCGATAGGAACCCCGATTTTAAGCAACTCTCAGAGACAGTAATAAAGCCGGTCGGCGAGTTCTGGGCACGTTCCTCCAGAAACCGTATCTTCTCCTTTAAAGACGCCGGAAGTCTATATCGCATTCACCAAGTCTCAACTGGCTCAAAATAAATCTAAAATCCACACAAATCCTCTCCACACAGTATTGTAATTAAAAAAACCTTGTGGGATAAGAGCAGCATGATGAGAGAAAGACATGTTTCAAAAAATACATGCTCCATAGCTTCGTCGCAGCGCCCGGATCACACCGAAAGATAACAAAATCCTTGCACTTCTTTAAGCAACAGGAACGAACTCCGAGGATTTGGGGGGCAATTGATGGGTTCTCATCTATTACGTAGAGAAATTCGGGCTGCGATTAGCCAGAAACCCCACTCCTCCACTAAGATAATGGGGTCATGGGTGAGAAAGTGGGTCTGGCCAAGAGAAAGTCAAACTCACTATCTCTGCAACAAATCACGCACACCCTCACAGAGCCGCACGTAATCGTATGATCACCGCGAGATCACGCGGTTCCGCACAAACAACCGTGAGCAGCTGCGCGCGGCTCTGCACAAAGAACCATGAGCAGGCGCGCATGACGGTGCTGCACGCCGCCGCGTGCGGCTCATACGGAGGTGTCACGCGCTAAGCAACGTGCGGCACGGGAGACGGTCCCGCGCGTGGCACGTGCGTGCAACCGCGTGCGGCGCACATGATAGTGATGTGCGCGCAACTGCGCGTGGCACACACGAAAGTGCCGCGCGCGCAACCGCGCGTGGCACGCGCGGTACCGTGCGCAACTGCGTGCGGCACGCGCGGTACCACGCGCAACCGCGCACAACTATGTGTGGCATGCGCCATACTGAGCGCGGTACCCTGCGCCCAACCACACGCGGCACGCGAGGGTACCCCACGCCCAACCACACGCGACACGCGCGTGTGCTGTTAAATTTTTGAAGTGGAAGTGGAATGATGTTGGGCGGTCTGCAGATTGGAGACCACAAAGACCGTGCGGTCTGCGCTGGTGCTCTGGTCGGTTCTGTCTCAGGCAATCTATTCTGGGCGGTCTGATCTGGGAGACCGCAAAGTGTCCGGGCGGCTTGCTCGGGTTGTTCTGGCGACTTGTTCAAGTCGGCCAGATGTTTAAGTAGGTCTGTCTTCTTGCAGTGACCGGGCGGTCTGACATTTTGTTCTTGTCGGTCTTGGTTACTGAACAAGTTCTTTGCTTTTGTAATAAGACCGGGCGGTCTGTTTGGTGACCGCGGTGACTGGGAGGTTTGTATATAACCAGTGGTCTAATAAGGGAGTTGTTAGCCTTGCCGAGCTCGGGCGGTCTGTCTTGTGAGAGCACTCGCGATCTGATGTTAGGTTATTATATCCTGGTTTGTGCGGTGACGACATCCGTCTGCTCGCCTACTTGATTGTGCCGGTCTTAATTTGAGGTCGCGCAGTCTGAGATTTTGTCTTACCGATTTATTTGTTCGCAGGTTAGCGACTAGCAGTTTGCGGTCAACATTCTCCCTTCTTCCAGCTTTGAATAAACCAGTCCGGGCGGACTGTGTTTAGGTGTTCTTGGACTGTATAGCAGACTCAGTTGATCAGGCGGTCTTAAGCGATCAGGCGATCTTGAGTTGCGGTCTACAGCAGGAAGCAGTTTCTTTGTCAAGTGTCCGCGAATTCTTCTGTGATCTAAAGACCGTGCGGTCTGGGCGATCAAGGAGTGCGAACAGGTTATCTTTCAACAGTTGAATAAAGCAGCAGGTTGAGCGGTCTGTGGTTGCGGTCTATCAGGCGCGGTCTCAGGGGTTAACCGCATGGATTGTCTGTTCGCACAGTCTGGTGATCTCTGGTTATCAAGTCGCTGACAGCTTGTAGTCTTTTGTATTTTATGTTTCTCTCCTCCGTGATTCTTATGAATCATGTCTCACCATGTATACCTCGAGTTGTAAAAAGATAGTTAATACCATAGCACTATTCGATCTTCCCATTGTCATTGTGTTGCTATACTTGTGGAAAGTTTGTGAAGTGTTCTGCATTTTTACTTCAACTCTGGACCTCAAGTTTTTTAACATGGTATCAGAGAGAGGTTGTTGAACAATAGTTGCTGATACTTCTCTTGGGTTCCTCAAGTTGGTTAGCAATCAGTGGGATAAGAATGAAGGAGGATATGCTAGAGGTCTTGGTATTGAGCTTCTTACGCAGACTAACTTCAAGATGTGGAAGTCTTGCATGGAGAGCTATTTGCTTGGTGAGGACTTATGGAGGTAGTAGGAGGAGAAGAAAGACAAGTTGTTATTCCTGCTGAAGGGAATGTTGAGCTCGTGAAGGCTTGGAAGAGAACGAATGCGAAGGCTGAGTTCACTCTCAAGCGAGCTATCATTCCGGAGTTGTTTGATCATATCATCGGATATAGATCAGCCGCAGAAATTTGGACAGCCTTGGATGGTTTGTTCAATAAGAAGAATTTAGCTAGGCTACAGTTCTTAGAGAATGAGTTAGCGAAAGCAACTCAGGGAGATTTGTCTATCTCAACGTTCTTCTTGAAAATGAAGAATCTTTGCGCAGAGATATCAGATTGGACCCGGATGAGCCTATCTCAGAAGCTAAGCTGAAGAGGCACATAATCCGCGGCTTGCGGAGGGAGTATGTGGCTTTTGTTACTTCTGTTCAAGGCTGGGCCAGTCAACCATCGTTGTTGGAGCTGGAGAACTTACTTGCTTCGCAAGAGAGTTTGGCTAAGCAAATGACATGGATGTCGGTCTCTGGGGGAGAAGGTGAGGTTCTCTTCTCTGGCAAGAAGAAGAGATGGGACAAGAAGAAGAAAACATCTGGAGATGATGGTCCGTCTACTTCATATCAGCAGGAGAGAAGCTATGCTCCTAAGCATGATGGGAAGAAAAAGGAAGGACCTAGATGCTTTAGGTGCAACAAGCTTGGTCACTTCAAGAGAGACTGTCAAGTCAATCTTCAGCCAGGGCATGCTGCGGGAAAGGAGGAGGCTGGTTCCAATTCTGAAGGTAGTTGGGGTGGTGGAGGTGCATTCATGACGGGCACGTATGTTCGGGCTATGGCTTCCATCAACTATCAGGATGATTGGATAGTGGACTCTGGGTGTGGACATCACCTCACCGGGGATAAGTCAAAGTTCTCCTCATTGCAAGCATATACAGGTAATGATGCTATCATTACGGCTGATGATACTATACATACAGTAGAGAAGGAGGGTGTGGTTTCTTTGAACGATGATAAAGGTACTCTTACATTAAAGAGTGTCCGTCATGTTCCGGTGATGAAGAAGAACCTCTTCTCAGTGACCAATGCTGTGGATGCTGGCTATCACGTTCTGTTCTGTCCAAAATAAGTGAAATTTCTCCGAAATGTTTCAGCCGTGAAAGCTGAGTTCACTCATGTAGGGAGACGGGTGAAGGACTTGTTTGTTCTTTCAACAAGTTCTTATGTTGATAAGATGAGGGCTAACGACAGTGCCGCTATCTGGCACGAAAGACTTGGGCATGTTGGGATGGATAAGTTGAAGGCTATGGCGGGAAGAGGCCTGGTGAAAGGTCTGCCTAGCTTGTCATCTTTTGGGGAGGGTCACGTTTGTGTAGGTTGTCAGTTTGGTAAGGCTCAACGTCTTCCATTTGACAAATCACAAAGCAGTTGTAAAAGACCATGGAGTGTATACATGGTGATCTGTTTGGACCTACCAACACTGCCAGTCTTGGAGGTAGCAGGTATATACTTATTTTGGTTGATGACTTCACCAGATATACTTGGGTATATTTTCTGAAGGAGAAGTCGGAGGCGTTCGAGAGGTTTGTGGAGTTCAAGGAGCTGGTGGAAGGTCGGCTCAACCTGCGGGTCAAGAGGTTCAGAACAGACAATGGAGGGGAGTTTACCTCCAAGGCGTTCTTTAACTTCTGCAGGAAGCATGACATCCAAAGAGAGCTTTCTTGTGCTCACACTCCACAACAGAACGGAGTTGCAGAGCGGAAGATTCATCATCTGACGGAGACCTGCAAATGTTGGCTTCATGCCAAGAGTATCCCAAAGTCCTTTTGGGCAGAGGGAATGTCTTGTGCGGCCTATGTCATCAACCGGATGCCTCTCAGTCCCATCAACATGAAGACAGCTCATGAGTTGATGTTCAAGGAGAAGTCAAGCATGGAACACTTTCGAGTGTTTGGTTCTACCTGCTACGTGCATGTTTTAGATGCCCTTCGAACGAAGCTAGATGCAAAGGCAAGGAAGCTAGTCTTCGTCGGTTATGATGACCGGAAGAAAGGGTGGATATGCATGGATCCCGAGATACGGAGATATGTGGTCTCTAGGGATGTGGTATTTGACGAGCTGACGTCATACCAAGGTAGCTCTTATGTATAGTTACAAGGAAGCAGGGTAGATGGTGGACCAGAGAAAGCTGCAAAGGAAGTTCTGGTGGAGTTGCCTGTTTCTCCAGGTGCTCCAGAAATCTCTATCTCTGGGTCAGGAGCTTCAGGTTCTGGAAGCATGGGGAGCGATGCTTCACGTCTACCTGAAAGGAGAGCTAGTCCAAAAGCTGCAGTGGAAGAGGTGGTTCAGAGTCAAGCTCTGAGGAGGTCCAAGAGGACCATTATTCCACCAGATCGGTATACGGGCTGAAACTTGGGGAGCTTTGTCTCATGTTTCTTCGCATGCCCCCTGGATGAGAGAGAGCCATCTTGTTATGAAAATGCCGTTGGAGTCAAGGAGTGGGAAGGAGCCATGGATGAAGAGATGGCTGCCCTCAGGAAGAATGAGACTTGGGACTTGGTGCCTGAGGTTGAGGGAGTTACTCCGGTGACTTGCAAGTGGGTTTTCAAACTGAAGAAGAAGGCTGATGGAAGTATTGAGCGGTACAAGGCTCGCCTTGTAGCTCGAGGTTTCTCTCAGAAGTATGGGGAGGATTATGAAGAGACGCTTGGCCCCGTTGCCAAGATGACTTCGGTCCGGGTGGTGATCGCATTGGCAGCTTGCCAAGGGTAGAAGATTTGGCAACTCGACGTGAAGAACGCTTTCTTATATGGCGAGAATGACAAGGATATCTTCATGGATCAACCACCTGGTTATGTATCCGAAGAGCACCCAAGATATGTTTGCAAGATCAAGAAGGCTCTTTATGGCTTGAAGCAAGCGCCTCGGGCGTGGTACGGACAGATCGCAGAATACCTCCAGTTCTGCGGATACTTTGCTTCTGATTCAGATTCAAGCTTATTCGTAAAGAAGACGGGGGAGCTTCAGGTCTTGGTGCTACTGTACGTTGACAATATGATCGTCACGGGGAATTCTGAAATGAAGGTAGCTAGGCTTCGTGCTGAGCTAGCTATCAAATTTGAGATGAAGGATTTGGGTGAGCTCCACCATTTCCTTGGGCTCGAAGTGGAGAGGAAAGAGAGCGGTATGCTTGTTTCCCAAAAATTCTATGCGGATCGAATCGTGAAGAGGTTCGGCATGGAAGGGGGGAAGAGCAGCTCTACTCCACTGGAGGTTGGAGTTCATCTTCGACAAGATGAAGGGAAGATTCTTACCGATCCTTTGGTGTTCCGGGATTTGGTTGGAAATCTAATATACTTGACGATCACGAGGCCAGATATTGCTTATGCAGTTGGCAGGGTGAGTCGGTTTATGGCAGAGCCTCAGAAACCTCATCTTATGGCGGATAGGAGTATCTTGAAGTATGTCAAATCCACCTCGGATTTGGGTCTCTTCTACGGGAGAGATTCGGGCTTTTGCTTGCACGGGTACATGGATGCTGATTATGGAGGAGATTCAGATGATCAGAGATCGACGTCTAGATATGTCTTTATGATAGACTCTACAGCTATATTATGGTGCAGCAAGAAGCAGGATTCCATGTTTGTCTCTACCAAAGAAGCGGAGTACAAAGCTTCGGATTTGGCAGCTCAGGAAGCCATCTGGCTTAGGAGGCTTGTGGTGGACATTCATAGGGAGGTGCGGGGCCCTACTCTGCTACGTGGTGACAATGAGAGTGCTCTCAAACTGGTGAACAATCCAGTTTGTCACGCGCGTATGAAGCACATAGAGATTCATCACCATTTCATTCGTGAGAAGGTGTTGGAGGGATCTCTGACTGTGGAGCAAGTGCAGATCAAGGAGAATGTTGATGACATATTTACTAAGCCGCTGTCGAAGGGACCTTTTGGTCGGTTGCGAAGTTTTCTTCGGCTGACTTCCACTTCCCACTTCAAGGGGGGTGTTAAATTTTTGAAGTGGAAGTGGAATGATGCTGGGCGGTCTGCAGATTAGAGACCGTAGAGACCGCGCAGTCTGCGCCGGTGCTCTGGCCGGTTCTGTCTTAGGTGATCTGTTCTGGGCGGTCTGATCTGGGAGACCGCAAAGTGTCCGGGCGGCTTGCGCGGGTTGTTCTGGCGACTTGTTCAAGTCGGCCAGATGTTCAAGTATGTCTGTCTTCTTGCAGTGACCGGGCGGTCTGATGACTTGTTCTTGTCGGCCTGGGTTACTGAAGAAGTTCTTTGCTTTTGTAATAAGACCGGGCGGTCTGTTTGATGACCGCGGTGACCGGGCGGTTTATATATAACCAGTGGTCTAATAAGGGAGTTGTTAGCCTTGCCGAGATCGGGCAGTCTGTCTTGTGAGACCGCTCGCGATCTGATGGGAGGTTATTGTATCCCGGTTTGTGCGGTGATGACATCCGTCTACTCGCCTATAAATAGGGGTGCATGGCCCGTTATTAATAACAGAGAACTGTAAGAACCAAAGTTGGCTTGATTGTGTCGGTCTTAATTTGAGGTCGCGCGGTCTGAGATTTTGTCTGACCGGTTTATTTGTTCGCAGGTTAGCGACTAGCAGTTTGCGGTAAGCATTCTCCCTTCTTCCAGCTTTGAATAAACCAGTTCGGGCGGACTGTGTTTAGGTGTTCTTGGACTGTGCAGCAAACTCAGTTGATCAGGCGGTCTTAAGCGATCAGGCGATCTTGAGTTGCGGTCTACAACAGGAAACAGTTTCTTTGTCAAGTGTTCGCGGATTCTTCTGTGATCTTAAGACCGTGCGGTCTGGGCGATCAAGGAGTGCGAACAGGTTATCTTTCAGTAGTTGAATAAATCAGCAGGTCGAGCGGTCTGTGGTTGCGGTCTATCAGGCGCGGTCTCAGGGGTTAACCGCACGACTTGTCTATTCGCGCGGTCTGGCGATCTCTGGTTATTAAGTCGCTGATAACTTGTAGTCTTTTGTGTTTTGTGCTTCTCTCCTCCGTGATTCTTATGAATCATGTCTCGCCATGTATACCTCGAATTGTAAAGAGATAGTTAATACCATAACACTATTCGGTCTTCCCATTGTCATTGTGTTGCTATACTTGTGGAAAGTTTGTGAAGTGTTCCGCATTTTTACTTCAACTCCGGACCTCAAGTTTTTTAACAGGTGCCGCGCGCGGTACCCCGAGCACAACTGCAAGCGTCCGCACGCCAGCGTTCGTGCATGTGCGTGGTGTCAGTCGCTCCCCCTCGCCGCGCGACACGCCCGCCGCACCTTTGCGTCATCCTCGTACAGCTCTGATCGTGCTTTTACAACGCTCCTGATCGATGCTCGACGCGCACTTAGCACCGCTAAGTTCATAACGTGCCTTTGACCAGCGCGTACTTGAACATTGCAATGTTTATAATGCGCGCAGCTGCTTACTCCATTTTTTTTTTGAGACTGCAAGATTCACACTGTTGGAACCCGGATACCAGTCCAATTGTTCGAGACTTGGGGGTGACCAAAGGCTACTCGTTTAGTGATCGACCCATGTGAGACAAGGTGATAAGAAGCTAGAGAACATGCAAAACCATTCTAAACTGCCTATAAACAAGACCCGCGCGCTGTAGCGAGGAGATCCCGCCACATACCCGGAAGTCTATAGAAACTTCCCCTCCTAAAGCCAATGCCGAGCTTGGCACAAGAGAGGCAGGCAATGTACTCGCCCACCATAGGGGGGGGGTGCCTTCTACTTGTGCCTTGGGGTCTTATTTATAAGCAAATCCAAATGGACTGCGAATAGCTGCTCCCGTCTTCTGAAATGGGCTGCAGATAGGTCTTCTGTACTCGCCCAGGTTGGGGAGGTCTTATGTACTCGCCCAGGTGGGGGAGGTCTTCTGTACTCGCCCAGGTGGGGGAGGTCTTCTGTACTCGCCCAGATGGGGGAGGTCTTCTGTACTCGCCTAGGTGGGGGAGGCCTTCTGTACTCGCCCGGGTGGGGGAGGTCTTCTGTACTCGCCCAGGTGGGGGAGGTCTTCTGTACTCGCCCAGGTGGGGGAGGCCTTCTGTACTCGCCCGGCTGGGGGAGGCCTTCTGTACTCGCCCAGGTGGGGGAAGTTTTCTGTACTCGCCTAGGTGGGGGAGGCCTTCTGTACTCGCCCGGGTGGGGGAGGCCTTCTGTACTCGCCCGGGTGGGGGAGGCCTTCTGTACTCGAACAGGTGGGGGAGGTCTTCTGTGTTGTCCTCGTGCATTTCTGATCTCGACGAATTACGGGTTATACACAGACATTACTGTTGCGGTCAGACTCGATGCTCCGGTCGGGCCGAAATAAACTTAGGCCGTCTCAGCTCTCGGAGCGGCCGAGTGCGCACACAGTCAATGAAATATTAAAAGAACACAGATTTTATCGTGGAAAAACCCCTGAATTGGGTAAAAAAACCACGTTGACCTGGCTCGCTTGGTCGGAATCCACTAGCTGCTTGCGGTTACAAATATCTTGGAGAATCGAGGGCGACAGGCCGCTCCTCGTTACAATTTAGTGGAGGGAGAGAGAGAGAGAGCTCTCGGTGGGCAACAGGCTGCTCACCGCGAGGCTTAATGTTTGCTGCATCTTTGAGGCTGTAGACGTCCCATAATATCACAGGGAGTTGGTCTTCGCGGCTCTTTGGTTGCGGTGAGCGAGCGTAAGCTTGACGACGACGGCGAGGCGGAGGCTCACCGGCGGCGAAGTGGTGGCTCGCGGGCTAATGCCGACAGAGCTTCGGCTCGCCAAAGAAGGAAGAAGGAGGAGTAGGAGGAAGATGGAGGAAGTAGAGAAAAGTCCCCCCCCCCACCTTAAATGAGGAGTCTTGGGGGCTTATTTATAGGCCTCTGGAGGTGGTTACGGTGGTTATGCGGTTATCCGCACACCGTAACCACCTTCATATTTAATAATTAACTATAACTAATATATTAATATATTATTAATATATTATTATGATTATTCCCATAATTATTGCCCCACTAACCATGATGGTTAGTGGGTAGTTGTTGTGGGAGGTGGTTACGGTGGTCATGCGGCTATCCGCACACCGTAACCATCATCATCATATATATTTTATAATACACGAAATATATATTATTTATATTAAATGTAATAATAATAATAATAATAATATTATTATTATTATTATTATTATTATATTATTCCCTACAAACTCTCCCTCCGATAACCATGATGGTTAGTGGGTGGTTTCCCCCCAAACGGATGGAGGAGAGCGTGTGGGAGGAGAAGGAGATGAAGAAAATGGGATCGACGTGTGCGGGATCGCACGCGCTGATCCCATACGCATGCGATCCCATGATCTCCACCAACATGGTGGGGATCACGAGGTGCGTGGCTATTTGCACCCCCCTCATTATAAATAAGAGGGGGTGAGAGAGTGTCGTATCATATGCCCCCAAAATTCCCGTGGCTCGAGCGATTTTACGAGAGAGACGAGAATTTTCTCCTGCGTTAAAGATGAATGGGAGTGGGAGTTCTCACCTTTTCTGGGGTTCACTGTTCCGCACGAACTGGCTAACCGGTTATTTTGCATATCGTCATTTGAAGAGAGAAGATTGTTGTGGTGTGGGGTATCTGATGCCCTCGAGTGATACATTCCTTTTTGTATCCTTTGAAGTAGTTGGTCATGCTTTTGCGATCGAATCCGCATTTGTTCCTATGTACGAAGTAGCTGGGACCTCAGCTGGAAGTGCAACTTTTTCTCGCGCGAGATTAACTCACGACTTTGATTGCACAAGGCAGGCTCGCGGCTTAGTTTGCGCGAGACTGGCTCGCGACTTTTGCTCGCGCGAGATTCACTCGTGACTTGGTTTGCGCGAGACTGGCTCGCGGCTTTGTTTGCACGAGGATTGCTCGCGGCTTTGTTTGCACGAGGATTGCTCGCGGCTTTGTTTGCACGAGGATTGCTCGCGGCTTTGGTTTGCAAGAGGATTGCTCGCGGCTTTGGTTGCACGAGGATTGCTCGCGGCTTTGCCGGAGAATGTAAGTATTCAATCCGGTGGCCATCGTGAGGGGGGCAGGCCCTGGCGATGGCGGGCGTCGGCGGGCAGTCATGCTAGAGAATGTAAATTCGATCCAGCGCCAGAGAATGTAAATTCGATCTGGTTGCGGGGCCTAGCCACGGGTCAGAGAATGCCAGTATTCGATCTGGGAGAAAAGACTACTGGAGAATGCAAATTCGATCCAGAGCTGCGAGCAAAGATCTGCGCTGACACTGGAGAATGAAAATTCGATCCAGGTTGTGCCGCCTATTTTCGATTGAGAGGACCGCGTTGGCGCTGGCGAATGAAAATTCGACCAGGTTGCGTAACCTCTTCCTGCGGGAGGATACTAGGTCACCTTGCCCCCCCGGTGATTGATCTTTCGGCGGCGCTGATGGCTTTTCCTATCATGATGCCAAGTCACGAGTATCGTTGGGCTGGTGATACTATCTTTTAGATCATCTTGGAATGCGGGAACTCCTTCCCACAGACGGCGCCAAACTGTTGCGGTCAGACTCGATGCTCCGGTCGGGCCGAAATAAACTTAGGCCGTCTCAGCTCTCGGAGCGGTCGAGTGCGCACACAGTCAATGAGATAGGAAAAGAGCACATATTTTATCGTGGAAAAACCCCTGAATTGGGTAAAAAACCACGTTGACCTGGCTCGCTTGGTCGGAATCCACTAGCTTCTTGCGGTTACAAATATCTTGGAGAATCGAGGGCGACAGGCCGCTCCTCGTTACAATTTAGTGGAGGGAGAGAGAGAGAGAGCTCTCGGTGGGCAACAGGCTGCTCACCGCGAGGCTTAATATTTGTTGCGTCTTTGAGGCTGTAGACGTCCCAGAATATCACGGGGAGTTGGTCTTCGCGGCTCTTTCGTTGCGGTGAGCGAGCGTAATCTTGACGACGGCGGCGAGGCGGAGGCTCACCGGCGGCGAAGTGGTGGCTCGCGGGCTAATGCCGGCAGAGCTTCGGCTCGCCAAAGAAGGAAGAAGGAGGAGTAGGAGGAAGATGGAGGAAGATGGAGGAAGTAGAGAAAAGTTCCCCCCATAAATGAGGAGTCTTGGGGGCTTATTTATAGGCCTCGGGAGGTGGTTACGGTGGTTATGCGGTTATCCGCACACCGTAACCACCTTCATATTTAATAATTAACTATAACTAATATATTAATATATTATTAATATATTATTATGATTATTCCCATAATTATTGCCCCACTAACCATGATGGTTAGTGGGTAGTTGTTGTGGGAGGTGGTTACGGTGGTCATGCGGCTATCCGCACACTGTAACCATCATCATCATATATATTTTATAATACAAGAAATATATATTATTTATATTAAATGTAATAATAATAATAATATTATTATTATTATTATTATAATATTATTCCCTACAAACTCTGCCTCCGATAACCATGATGGTTAGTGGGTGGTTTCCCCCCCAAACGGATGGAGGAGAGCGTGTGGGAGGAGAAGGTGATGAAGAAAATGGGATCGGCGTGTGCGGGATTGCACGCGCTGATCCCATACGCATGCGATCCCATGATCTCCACCAAAATGGTGGGGATCACGAGGTGCATGGATGTTTGCACCCCCTCATTATAAATAAGAGGGGGTGAGAGAGTGTCGTATCAATTACTATCAGAATCGTCAACGAAGCTGCCCGAACTACTCGAAGCGCCCGACCTGACCAGGGGGCGAAATCGTCATATTCAGAAAATTGTGATCCGTGTGCTCTCGATCAACGGGCGAGATTTACCCGTCAGGTGGTTACGATGGTTGCAAAGAAGAAATTACCGGGCCGTCCCCAGCCAAATCTATAAAAGAGACCCTGAATCCTCATTTGAAGGGATCTGACATTCGACACTCGAGAGAGCTTTCTGAAGAATTCCTCCAGAGATTTCCTTCGCGACTCGGAGATCTCCTTCAGTGTTCGAAGATCTTCTTCAAAATTCGAAGATCTTCTTCGGACCTCGAAGACTTCCTGTTTCAAGAAAATACTTAGTTTTTCTGAGAGGTGGCATGTCACTCTCAGAGACTTTTCTTCAACTGCAACTATAACAAGAAGCGGTCTGTCGCTCTTGATTCTCGTAACTTTACTTATAACACTCCAACATTTAGTGAAATTTTGTTGACACAGACCCGCCACGTGGTTTTTCACCATTTCTGAGTTTTCCACGTTAAAAAACGTTCTCTTGTCATCCGTCTGTTCCCTCTGTGATTGTTTGCGACTTTGCGCGCTCGGCTCACTCTCGGGCTAAGACGGTTCAATTCGCCCGATCTGAAAGAACGCCGAGCAACCCACAACAATAATTATGAGATCTTCTTCAATAATAAACTTGATTCGTTATCGAACTGGAAACGGCCGCTAAGGGTTTCAGTGGCGATCATGGCCGCGTATGCAATTGGGGCAACGACCGCTATGGGTGTGCGGGTATTGAGCTTGACGAGGAGCGTCAATTGGGGTTCAGTTGGGTTGCATGTAAAGAAATGTAAATAGAAAATAATGTGTTTTTGTTAATATTTTAATGTACAGATAGTCAAAACTGAGTTGAGGTTAACGTTCGTCTAGTCCTGAACAAAAAAACCGGGCCTGACGGGCCGGCCCGAGCCCGGCCCGGTCAAGGCCCGGTCAAGCCCGGCCCGGTTCAGGCCCGAACCGGGCCGAGCCCTTACCCGGGGCCCTGAAAGGGCCCCGGTTTGGCCGCACTACCCGGCCCGGTACCCGGCCCGGTCCGGGCCGGGTAGAGCCCGATAATCGGGCTAGCCCGAGACCGGGCCGGGCAAAGCCCGATCCGGTCTCGGGCTAGGCCCGATTGAGCCTAACGGCTCTTATTAGAGCCGTTAGGCTCATGAGCTCATCATGGCAGCATGGCTGCCATGTGGCAGCCATGCTGCCATGAGAGGCAGCCAACGCCTCTTATTAGAGCCGTTGGCTGCCTTTTATTATTATATATAATAATAATATATTATTATTATTATTATTATTATTATTATTTTTATTATTTTTTTAATTTAAAAAAAAAACCAAAAAACCTATAAATACCCCCCCTCCCCTCTCTCTTTTCTCACACCTCACCCCTCTCTCTCTCTCTCGCGCTCTCTCTCTCTCTCTCTCTCTCTCTCTCTCTCTCTCTTAGCTCTCCCAATGACGTCGTCCTCCACAACTCCAACGTCGTCTTCTCAAAGTGCGGCTTCGGTGGTGGAGCATAACCGTAAAGCGGGTATTTGGGAGCATTTCGACATGGTCCAAGTCTGCTCCGAAAAAAAAGCGCGCTGCAAGATGTGCTCGAAGTTGTTATCCATCAGCGGCAACTCGACGCTCGTTAGACACCAAAAATCTTGCGAGTCGAAACAAGCTCCCCCCGAGTCAAGTCAAGCTCAAATTTTTGGAGCAGGACAGATTTGGACGTACGATCAAATGCGACAGCGAGAGATGCAGGCAAAGTTCGTCATCAAACGTGGGCTGCCATTCAGCGTCTTCGACAATGACGACGGCACGGAGTACATACATGGGGGGCTTCAGCCCAAATACCAAAAGGTTAGTAGAATTACTTTAAGACGCGACACGATTAGGTTATATTTAGAAGCAAAACAAGAATTAATTACGTATTTTGAAAATTTCGAAGGACGTGTGAGTCTAACGAGCGACGTTTGGACGAGTAATTTAAATTTAGGATTAGCTTATCTTTGCATCACTTGTCATTGGATTGATCCCATTTCGTGGGAGCTAAATAAACGCGTAATATGTTTTACGGGTTTTGAATTCCCGCACACGGCTATAGTTTTATATAAGGTTATTATAAAATGTGCGCGAGAATTTAGTACATGTCACAGAAAAATTTAGTTATTATAGGAAACACCAAGGTTGGGCTCCTTTAATTAAAGTAATGGAAGAAATTTTTTTAAAATATTATAGAGAAATACCGCCTATGTTTTTGTGTGCCGCCGCTTTAAATCCGCTACTTAACGTAGAAGGCGTAGAAAATTTGATCGACGAAATCAATACTAATCTAACCTTAAATATAAATTATGATGATGCGGATGACCCCGTTAGTGCTTCAAGTTTTACTAATTTTTTTACGCAAAGTTATAATTATTACAATAACTTATACGGGTCACGACCCCGCGAAGAAATAACGCAACCCAAAACGAAGGATAGTCTTAAAAATAAAATTTTAGATTTAGCTTCTAGGAAAAAAGCGCACACATCTAGTAGTTTAGATGAATTAGGATTATACACAAAAACTCAATTTAGCGATTTTATGAGTTCGGAAGAGATTGAAAACTTCGATATCTTAAATTGGTGGAAAGGTAAAGCTAATACCTATCCTGTTTTGGCTTATATGGCCCGTGATTTATTAACTGTCCAAGCTAGTACAGCAGCTTCAGAGTCCGCTTTTTCTCTTAGTGGCAGGGTTTTGAACGAGCGGAGGAGCCGGCTTAACGAAGATTCGCTAGAGGTTTGCATATGCTACAAGGACTACTTGGACAGTGTAAAGAGGAAGCAACACATAACAACATTGGAAGATAGCTCGGGGGAGATAGAAGACGAAATGGACGCGTTGAATCTACAAGCACAAGATGATTAAATCAAGCAATTGTATTTTCAATTTTGTATTTTGTACGACTTAAATTTTGTATTTTCAGATTTGTATTTTCAATTTTGTATTTTCAAATTTGTACGAAATGGACGCGTTTGTAACTTTGTATTTTCAATTTTGTATTTTGTTCCAAATTTTCAATATTAATAAAATTTTTTGTTCCAAATGTTTCATTTGTTTAATATTTAATAATTTATAAAAATTAAAATTAAAAAATTTATTTTTATATTTAAAAAAATAATAAAATCGGGCCGGCCCGGATCAGGCCCGAGACCGGCCCGGTCCTGCCCGGCCCGACCTGAAGGGCCGGAGCAGGCAGCACTTATGTGCTGCCTGCCCGGCCCGGCCCGATTCCAGGGGAGGACCGGGCCGGCCCGGCCCGATACAGGAAAAAGCTGGGCCCGGTCCAGGCTTCATCTTTATTTTTTATCTACCTTCTAAATACTTTTAATTTTTATTTTAATTTAAAAAATGTAATCTGAATTAACAAAGAGGAAATAGAACGATCTATTATTCTATTTATTCCAAAAGAAAATTCATTAATTTTTAGACTAATAAACGAATTGCAACTCCGTTGCTGTTGACCGGAAAGACCAATTGTTAAGCATACAGAATTCGATCATTTCTTGATGTATGCAGAACGATTTGGGTGCCAGCAAATTCAACCCCATCCCCCTTCACTCTACATCAACTCCCAAATCTTCCTATTTGCTCTCCTAATAAGCTTCAAATCCATCGCAAGCTCGCCGGAGAAGACGACCTCCTTTTTCATCTCCGGCGACTCCACCGTCGATCGACGTGGGCAACAACAACTACATCAATGCCGTGGCAGGAAGCAGGGTAAACTACCCTCCGTATGGACAGAACGGATTCGTCGAAAAGTGTACCGGCCGATTTTCAGACGGCCGCCTAATTGTTGATTTCATCGGTAACTATTCGGCATCATTAACTCTCCCGGTATTCTTTTTAGTTCAAAAATATCTGTAATTAAACATAATATTTCCCCCCTCTCCTCCGCGCAGCGGAATACGCCAAACTCCCACTGATTCCACCATCCAAGCAACCAAACGCTAATTTCCATGACGGCGTCAACCACGCGGCCGGAGGAGCCGGCGTTTTGCCGGAAACCTATCAAGGACTTGTCCGATATTCACTTCTCCTCCATCATCTCTGACACTTCCCCTGTTTATTATTATAAGTACTGAAAATGCATAAATCCTGCGTTTTTCTCAGATAATTGATTTCCAAACGCAGCTAAAACAGTTCGATGCGGCGGCAATGAATATGTACGTTCTAAGATGCTCGTTGGCAATGAATAAATAATGAAATTTGCTCGTTGGATTTGAATATTTCAATTGTTACAAATCATCGTTCATGTAAATTGTAAAACGAATCGAGAAGAAAAAACAGGGCTGGAAGACAATGATTGATCGAAGTTGAACCGGCAGAGCGGGCAAGAGCTGGCTCTTTCAAACCACTTTCTCAAACATTCGCCGTGAAACTGGTGCTTGCAAGGCGTCCAAACAACCTCAACCCCCACCGCCATCTCCTCCAAGCAAACCGCGCAAACCTCAACTCCTCCGCCGCCGTCGGCACGCTTGCCCGTATGTCTACGCTTCTCCATCAGACCCATCCTCATATTCCCACGTGTCCCATCATCAAGAACAGATCCATCAGGCGCATATTCTCCCACCAAAGCCCTATGAACCTGCTCGTCGGCCTCCATCTGGTATATCTTGATCGTCACCTCCACCCGCAGCCTCTCCATCCCCGGAACTCCGGCGGCGCCCCGTACCAGATTTCCGACAGCGGTGGACATTCTCTCCCTCATCTGCTCGGCGTCTTCCAGTCGCATTATAAATTCCATGGGGAATGGCTCGTGCCGCTCGATGTAAGCTTTCAGAGATGACTGGACGCAGTCGGCGAACCGGTGCTGCGACCATACGACGGTATTAATTATCGTGTCGCCGTCAATGCCGACGGCGAAGTAGTGGACGCCGAGGTGCAGGTGTGCTTCATCGTGAACGGAGGCATCTTCTTCCGGCTCCGGCTCCGGCTCCGGCTCCGGCGGCGAGATGGTATATAATTTGTATCTCATGCTGATGTAATTGGTGATGAAGAGAGGATCTGAAGCCATCTTCTGCAGTGAAAATAGATGCGTACAAACGATTTTCTCCTTTACCTTTCACTGCCGAATATTAATCGTATATATAGAAATACTAATGTCTAATTAATTTATATTTGGAAACACCAAATTTAAAAGTTAATTGTGATTTATTATTTAAGATGATTTAATCATTTACAGGGTCAGCCTGCCGTATAAATGGAAACAAGTGACTTTGGGTTCTAACTGGCCAAAAATGATACTTGAATTCAAAATCATTGGTTAAATAGAATGGAAGGCAAATTTGGGTCATTTATAAACTGGGTTTAAACTTGGCACATAAGGAATTAATCCTATATTAATTATATTCTGCACATAAGGACAGATAATCAAATTATGGTGGGGAACTCATGGAAATTTTGCTAAACTATTTACTATTTTGTTAAAATAATTATTTATTGTAAAGAAAGCTATCTGGAAGAAAAATTCTATGCTCAGAAGAGAGTATATAAAAGAGAAACAATACAGAGAATTTGATAGAGAACAAAAAGAAAAAGAATAGATGATGAGAAACAGAAAGCTTTAGGTCAGAAAATCAGAGCTGAAAGGGATGTGAGACTAAGAAAATAAGCTGACAGGGAATTTGTTGCTTTAAAAATGAAAAGAGCTGAGAAAAAAATGATGGAAGAAGAAAAGAGAAAGGCAGAACTTACTGCTCAATCTCCTTTTAGGCATGCCATTCCACACACTATAGGACTCTTCTCCTCCATGGCTACCTCATGTTTTGATACGACCGCATGTATGAAGAAAAATGAGGCTTTCTCTATTCCTCAATTCCATCAAAGGGGGACAGATCTAATGCCTCTGCAATCACTGTTGCATCTCCTCAAGTTCTATTTGCAGAATTCATTGATGCTCCCAAACTCTCTGACGATGTAATTGAAGCTGATGTAGCTAACCGTCGACCTTCTCAGGGTTCTGACTCAGAAGATTCATTCTCTAAAGAAGAAGAATAACACCCTTATCTTCCAAACACCCTTATCTTCCTGATCCATTCAAAGAGTTAGCTAGAGACATGGCTGCTCTTACAAGTGCAGATAAAATCAAGCATGATTCAAAAAGGAAGAAGACTGCATTTCTTAGCATTAAGAAGTTAATCTTTAAAAAGAAAATCTCTATACTGAAAAGAATTCTGAACTCTCATTGAAATCTAATAAAATTGAAAGTTTCTCTCCTGCAGGATTTAGTTTGTCACGTCTCTTACTATTCTGACAAAATTTATCTCTTTGTGTATATAATTTAGAATTAGTGTAATTTTTCTGTCTATATAGGGGGAGAATGTCGGATAGGAAAGCTAAATGTAAAAATCTTAGAGATCCTCAAAATGTTAGGTGAGGACTTATGATAACATCAATTTATTAAATCACTTAAGATTGGCAAAGCTAAGAAGAATCAATCTTTCAGAAGGCTTCTACGCCTACTCTTGTTGATCCGAGTTGAAGTAGCTCAACCATCAGTGAATGCAAGAATAACCTCAACTATTTGTGATTGTTGACCGACGATCTCTAGCATTGCTCAGCAATCATCGACCGATAATCCCAGTTCAAATTGAAGGCAGACAAAAATTTCATGTTCACCTATGGTGGGGGCTTATTGAACCGATGAAGTGATTGCAAGGTGTTTACACTTATTCTTGAGCTACGACGACTCATAAAGGCTTAGTGATCAAATGGACTCAGAATCGATTCCAGTTAGCGTTGTTAGACTTGTGAAGCTTATATGAGTCCAACGAAGTCGACCACGCTCAATTCCGATGAGTATTGGAGAATTTGACATGTTGACGCTACCTTAAGTAATGTAATTACCCACAACGTGGAAAGTGACGAATTGGCCTCAAAACCGACTCCACTTAGTTTTGTTCAACTCGTAAATTCTATCCGAACCCAACAGAGTTGACCATGCTCGATTCCGATAAGTATCGGAGATTTTGTCATTCAGGCGTGGTTTGCAAATATCGAATTTATCCAAAACGGTGAAATTGACCAAATGAACTCAGAATTGACATCAATCTAGTTTCGTTAGACTCGTAATGATAATATGAGTCCAACGAACTCGAAATTGATGTTCAAGTAAATTGGGCTAAAAATGCTCCAAAAAGCGTAAAATGAGCAAACGAACTCGAAATTGATCTCAGATTATTTCATTGATGTGTGTCAACGAGATGGTCATAATGAGCCTTTCTGAGACAAATTCCGAGTTTTCTAGAGAAATCTACATGCATTTAAGTAGTATTTCAAGTGAGCCCCCTCCTCAACCCTAACCAAATATATTTATTATAAATATAAGTTATAGGTTATGGTTTAGAGATCTTACCAGCCACACACTCCACGCATCCTCCTTGCAGCAACCCGATGGAAATGAGCCTTCCTCTGTCGACCTCCAAGTCGGCAAGTTCTTCCTCCCTCAAACCAGCCGGAAACCTCCATCCTCCTCACGTGAAGGCCGCGAACCACCTCTTTCTTCATTTCCGGCGAGATTTTAGCAGAAATCGCTGGCCTGCAGTCCTGCTTACGACGATCTCTCCGGCAAGCTGCTGCGCCGAGCAAACCTACAACCCTCCATGGGCGAGCTCCTCTCCTCCCAACCCGAGATCAGCTGCACTATTAATGATGTATTTAATAATGTATTTATTACTGCATTTATTGCTACATTTATTTCCTCCTCTCTCAAGTTTAGTCCCACACCGCCTGTGGTGTTTTCCTGCTCTTGTAAAGTCCTATATATAGACCCCAAGGGTACCTTTACACTGGAATATAGATATCATTTCTCAGTTCTAACATGGTATCAAGGCTAGGTCTGCTTAATTAACTTTTTTTTTTAACCGCTATAAATCTGTCGATCGCGATTGCGACCTCTCGCTCGTGATTGCGACCTCCCGCTCCCGCGAGTCCGCTCCCTCCTAGGCCACTCGCCTCGCCAGTCCGTTCCCGCGAGTCCGCCTAAGCCACTCGCTCCCGCGAGTCCGCTCCCGCCCCTCGCTCCTGCGAGTCCTCTCCCGCCACTCGCTCCGGCGAGTCCGCTCCCGCCACTCGCTCCCGCGAGGTCACTCGTGCCCCGCCCCCCCTCGGCCATTCACGCCCCTGCCTGCTCGCTCCCCTTGCGCCTGCCCGCGACCTGCTCGCGCCCTCTGCCCGCGACCAGCTCGCACCCCTTGCTCTCTTGCGCCAGTCCTGCTCCCATGACCTCCGACAGCACCCTGCCAGACCGCCAGTCCCCTGTCGCCTGACTGCTCGACTCCATGGCTACCCCATTGATCTCGCCACCTCTGAAGGCCACATCCTTCCAACTATCGAAGCCGCCCTCTCCTCCCATGATCTTTGGGATCACATCACCGGTGCCCTACCCGCCGCTACAAAATCTACTGCTACTGCCAGCTCTGACTGCACCACCATAGCCACCACCACTCCAGATGACGACACCCTTTGAAGGCACCGCGATCGAGCTATTCGGGCTTACATTCTGTAATCTATTGCCCGTCCGCTCCTTACCTCCATCGGTCGCCTTCCCTCAGCCCGCGCCATGTGGGAATATCTTCGGGATCTCTTTGTCCCCCGCGGTGGGGCTCAACGTCATCACCTGATCTGCAAGACAAGAAGGACGGTCCATTCAGGACTTTTTCACCATGATGAGCACTCTCTGGCATGAACTGGACTCCATGATCCCCTTCCCATGCGGCTGTCCTCATTCCTTAGAGTTTCAACACTACCTCTCTAAGGGCTATCTCCATCAGTTCCTCGCTGCTCTGTATCCCGAGTTTGCTCTTCTTGCATCCCATCTCCTTCATCAGTTTCCTCTTCCTAGCTTGGATGAAGCCTTGATTGCCCTGCTTGATGAAGAGATCCATCTCTGTCCTCCCGTGGTCTTCCCATCTACTCCTGTGATCGACAATGCTCTTTCTATCCGACCACGCGATGGCCCTGCCACCTGCAACTACTGTAAGAAGGCGGGCACATGAAGTTCAAATGTCCTACTCATCCCCTACGTCTTGATGAGCACCGACAACGTGACAACCGCTGTGACGGCCGTGGTCGGGGAAGTGGTCGTAGACTTGGATCACCTGCCACGCCTCCTCATCCTACAGTTGTTGTTGCTATTACCGATCGCCTTCAACAACTAGAGGAGTTACTCCTTTAGTCTCCTCTGCTTCAGCCCGCTACTCCCGCCAGCTCTTCTGTCGCCACTAGTCTGTCTGTCGCCTATGGTACTACTGTTGTTTGGGTTTCACAAACTGCACATTGGTATTTTGCACTCTCGCCGACTGTACCTCCACCCCCATCACCTTCAGGTCACCATTGTTGATGGGAGTTTTGTCCCTATTTTGCAGTCCGGATCGATCACCCTGGCATCTGGCCCTTCCGGTCAACTTACCCTCTCAAACATTCACCATGCCCTCGCCTACACATGAATCTTATTTCTGTCAGCTCTCTTTGTGACCTTGGCCTAACTGTTTTATTCTCTTCCTCTACTTGTGTTGTGCAGGATTCACAGATGGCTCAGAGGATTGGACAGGGCCGTAGGACTGGTGGCGTATATCAGATGGAGTATCTTCACGTCCCGCCAGCCTTATCATCGTCAACATCTGCCCTTTTTATTGTCTCTGATGCCGACTTGTGGCATAGACGTTTAGGTCATTTGTCAAGTGACTGACTCCGAAGTGTTATTCGCTTTGGAGCTTTGGGTCGCATCTCCTCTCCCCCCCTCTGTCTGTACGGGTTGTCATTTGATAAAGCACCTTGCTCTACCTTTCTCAAGTAGTGCTTCACTGAAAGAAATGGGTTGTCTATAAACTACACTTAGAGAGGGGGGGGGGGTGATTAGGTGTTTTCAGATTTCTTTGCTATTTAAGAGTTTATCTATCACAACACAAAATCATCACAGAAAACACACAATGATTTATAGTGGTTCCATATAAGATAATGTGTCTAGAGGTAGTCCACTGTCCCTCCCACCTATCTAGCAGTGTGCTAGACTAGGAAACTTCTCCAACTCAGATCTTTTCACTATAAACAGATCTTACAACTCAGGTTCACACATAACCCTACAAAGCTCAGACTTTACAACTCTTACAGTCTCAGATCTTCAACAAGATCCTACCAAACTCAGGTTCACTAAGATCCCTACCAACTCAGATCAATCACTAGATCCTACCAGCTCAGGCTCACAAAGAACCCTACAAAGTAATACAGAGATGTTGTAGAAGAGAAGACTTCAAGATGAAAGCTTTGAATCACAGATCTTCTTCTTCTTGTAACAATAAGCCAAGAGATCTTGTGGATTAATGAACCTTTCTTTAGAATCTTTTGTAGACCTTCACAGCACAGCAGTAATGAAGTCTTCTTTTGTTGATCCTTTTCTTTCTCTCCAGGAAGTATGTATGAGAATAAATCTTGAGAGAATACTGAGCAAAAAAATGTGTTTCTGTAGATAAAAATATCTCCTTTTATATTGCTCTGTAGTTTTGCAAAAAACCACTTGTTGATTATTCCAAAATCAATTTTCCCGTTTTAAAACGTCTTGTAGAATTGGCAATACTACATCATGATTACTAGTCATTCTTGGAACTTGAAGTATATAGAAACAATAAATTTCTTTCTTAAATAATGTGCAACGGTTATAATCTGTAGAGAATATATCATTTATTGCTCCTTGATTTGTGCGCAAGATAGACGATGTGTACATTCCCTGAATATTAATTTCCAAAAAAGGTCTGCGCATTAAATGTTGCTTTGCAATGTGTCAAGAAGATGTTAATTCTTCAAGACGATATCGTCTTGATCAGTGTATATAACATATATACTTCACGATGATATCGTCAACATACTTCCTTCTTCACGACTCTACTTGATATCTCAATGATCTTACTTCTTCTTGACGACATTGTCGAGATGTTACTTTCAATAAGACTTAAACTTATTCTTCAGGCTGACCATCTTTCTTCAAGACGACATCATTTTGATCTTCTAGAGGTCATGAGGTCTTCAAGCCGATGTTTGTCCATATGAACCTTTCTTCATGACTTAAGGAGTTATGTCTTTTATCTTCAAGGTTAAACATCTTCTTCAAGATGATATCGTCGAGACATCTTAGCTTTGTCCATGATAAGCTTTCTTCAAGGCAATATTGTCGATATCTGAACTTAGCTTTATCCATGACAAGCTTTCTTCAAGATGATGTCGTCAATATTTGAACTTATCCTTATCCACGACAAGCTTTCTTCAACCTTCAAGACGATGTGTCTTCATCAAGATGATATCGTCGAAACTATTTCGACGATATGATACTTTTCTCCACCATTCTTCTGCTGAGTCTTGAGACGATATTTTACTTAGTTAATTTTCATTACATTTATCGTCTATATACTAGTGATATAGCTTTGAAGTATCTGTTGCAATATGAACTTAAACATGATATCAAAAATAACTTAGATTATCTATACTTGTGTTCCTTCTTCAAATCTAGAGACACTGAAGGCATAATACCCAATAATCTCCCCCTATTTGAAGAAGCCAGAACATACAGGTATAAATAGGCCTTACTAACAAATATAATTAATAATAATTAACCAGGCATTTAATCATTGCATATATTGATTAATAACAGTCCAATACAATAACAATACATATTAGATACAAAAATGTAAAGCATAGAAGTGTGCACGTGATATCAAGAATCCTTCTTCTTGTTAATCCTTCTAAACATCTTTGCCTTTTCCAAATGTTCCAGCCTTCTTGGACTGCTCAACTTCAACCTGTTTATGCTTTTGCCTTTCAATGTAATTATATGGCTTAAGGTGATATCTGAGAGGTGCATGTGTAGGAACTGAGGTATCTCCCATTTTGATCTTGTTCCAATAATCCCTTCTGCCAGCTTCACATATTTCATATTTCTGCCATTCCTCTGAACTGTAGAATGTACCCCTGTCATGCTTTCCCTGCTGACATAGATTCCAAGCGTTCAGGATAATATCCATTGAGCAAGGGATCCATTCTTCAAAGTTAGGATTTTTCTTAACTTCTTCCATTGTCCTCCTCTTAGCTTCTTGCTCTTCAGAATCAACAAAATGTCTTTTACTTTTCCTGGTTTGCCTACTCCCACTTGAAGGCTCATCAACAAAATACTCTTAGTAGCTATCAGGCACTTGATATTGTTCTGGAGGTACCTCAGGCACTACACTTTGAGATGGTTCTTCAGGGAGATTGCCTTCAGGAATTGGATGTTGGTAGGCTATCCCATAGTCAATAGGTGCAAGATCCAAAGAGAACCTTACTTCATTTGCTAGCTACATGACATGGTGGCTTGACATTATCTCCCCTTTTCTGGCTTCTGAAAATATTTCTTTAGAGAGGGATGCCTGAAAAGCCTGAAGTTGTCTAGCTAGAAGGTTGTTCAGATTTCCAATGACATCAATAAGAGTTCCATGAGATGCCCTGACAACATGATTAAAAGAATTTGAAAGATGATCTTGGGTGACTTGAAACTGGTGCAGTAAAGTTTCACCTACATTGTCCATTAATTCTTGAGAGACTTGAGCAGAGGATGATATTCTTTGAAGTACTATGTTGATGACATCCTCAAAATCATTGAAGGACACATCTTGATTGTGGATGATGGACTACTGGTTGTTTCTTAGAGTATTCAATCTGTCAAGTACAATGTTGAGTTGATGTCCAATGAGAAAGGTAGCTTGATTTATGTTGGCTATTTCAGTCCCTGTATTGGCCACATCATTGGCAGCAGTCTGATAAACATTTGTGTTTTGATAGTTTAGATTATTAATATCTTCTTGCAGTACATCAATTCTAGCAGATAGGTCATTTCTGCAACTTGTAACAGCCTGATTGACATAGGATTCAAATTGTTATCTTTGTCTATTTAATAGACCTTACATTTGTGACATGAAGTCAGATGATGGAATAGTGGGAACTATGCTGGGTAGAGGATGTTGCTCATCTGTTATTATTTGAGGTGAAGGCAGCATTGTGGATTGACCAGTATTCTCCCCCTCCATTGGTGTAGGGGTTTCAGAGTGGTGCTCATATTCTTCTCCTTCTGAGAGTGTATGCATTTCATCATTGAAAAAGTCATTCAAGGACCTGTCAGACTGATCATGTTCTTCAATAGCTGCATGACCACTTGGTTCTCTTTCAGGTAGCTGCTCATGAGTTGGATCCACCTCCTCTTGAGGTGCAGGAGAATAATCCATTCTATGGGTTTCTTCTCTCATAGGCTCCCCCTCAATAGGAGTCAGGGGTTCCCAAGGAACTGTAGGAACTGAGGCAGGGGTCTTTGAGCCTTGAGCAGAAGATTCACCAGCCTCTTTCTTGGTGAATTTCTTCTCCCATCTGCTCAATGTTTTTACATCTATCTTTTTGAGATAGTGGAGAGGAGTTGATTCTGAAACCTTGAGAAGACAAGGAATGCTATTCTTTAGATATAGAGACAGGATTCTTCCAAAGTTTGGAGTGCTAATGTGTTCTGTAATCTTGTCAAACACAAACTTTCCCCAGTCAGTCTTTTTGTTTAAGATCACCCTGACCATTACCTCAAACATTCCTTTAGTGACTCGATCATGTGAGCCTATCTTACATAGCAGCACTTTTCCAATGATATCTGTAAGTAATTTGCCTTGCCTGTTCATGTGCATCCTCTGGAGACTACAGTAAGGATTGGTTTCAAACCCGCACCATGTCAGTCCTTCATAGATATCTGCCTCTGAGATTTCTTCTTTTGTCTCATCCTTGTCAAAAGCAGTGAGTTGGAGGATTTTGGACAAACTTTTTGCAGTCACTTGGATTTGTTGGTCAGCCACAACATTACAAATTTCTCTTTCAGACTTATGAAGTTCGACATTTTCATAAAATGCCGAGAACGGCGGAATGGTAGAGACGACTTGGCTCAGTAAGAATGTATTCTAATTCGGATGCATACAGCAGAGTGATTACCATATTCAGATCCTCTTCCGACTTATCAAAACCGCCTTTCAAAAGTTCTCCACCGGAAGGGATTTTCTCATCATTCTTTTTCAGCGCCATTCCATTAGCAGAGAGTCGTCGGAAGTAAGAAAATGAAGGAAGGATTCTAGGGTTTCGTGTGTGCGTGATTTCTATGCTTACACAATGTCTAATATATAGAGTAATGCATTGGGAAGACAAAGAGGCGCACACCTATTCAAATCCTTCTGCATCATTTTGAGAATACCATAATTGCGGCGCAATAATGACGGTGTCGTGTTCTATGATGTCATTTTGTCGGTCTGGAGTGTCGCCGAGAGTGTTGTCGAGATGTCTTTATTCTTGTCGTCGAGACTTGGATGTTGTCGTCGAGACTTCATCAATGTCGTTGTTATCAATTAAGATGATATTCTTTATGAAGTTGTTTTCCTCTAGAGTACTCTAAGTTATGCTTTCTGGTGTTCCTGTCTTCAACAACTAGGATTGTCAGATCACTTTAGGGTGGACCTTGTGTGAGATCCAACCCATTATCAAAATATTGCACACCTACTAAAAAGGGGATATAATAGATTCAACATGCCCAATTTAAGAACTTAATATGTCCAATTTAATTTTGAATTGATTGAACTTAGACTCATCAAGGGGCTTAGTGAAAAAGTCAGCTATCTGCCTCTCTGTACTAACATACTCAAGGCAGTTGTCCTCCTTTTCAACACGATCCCTAATAAAATGATATCTAATTTCAATATGCTTTGTTCTACTGTGTGCCACAAGAATTTTGGGAATGGAAATGACACTTGAAGAATCACAAAAGAGAGGTGTTCTCTTAATGTGCAAATTGTAATCCTCTAATTGGTGTTGAATCCATAGGAGTTATGCACAACAACTACCTGCTAAAATGTATTATGATTTAGCTATGGAGATAGTAATGTTGTTTTGCTTTTTACTACTCCAGGACACAAGTCTTCTCCCCAAGAACTGACAAGTTCCTGAAGTGCTTTTCCTGTCCACTTTGCACCCAGCAAAGTCTTCATCAGAATAACCACACAACTCAAAATCATTTGACTTAGGATACCAGAGCCCCAGATTTGGAGTACCCTTCAGATATCTCAAAATTCTTTTCACTGCTGAGTGATGAGGTTCTTTAGGATTCACTTGATATCTTGTACAGACACATGCAGAAAATATGATGTCCAACCTAGCTACTAGCAGTGAGGTAGAGCAATGAGCCAATTATGCCTTTATACATGGACTCATTATAAGGTTTCCCCTTTTCATCCTTGTATAGAGACACAGTTGAACCCATAGGAGTTTTCATAGGGGTAGAGTTCTCTATACCAAACTTCTTTATAATATCTAAGGTAAATTTGGTCTGAGAAATGAAGATTCCTTCCTCAGATTACTTTACTTGGAGACCTAAGAAATATTTAAGTTCTCCCATACTGCTCATTTCAAATTTACTCTGCATACTTTTAGCAAACTTTTTGCAAAGACTCCCATTTGTTGATCCAAATATAATGTCATCAACATATATTTGGACCAAAAGGATCTGACCCATCAACTCTCTCAAGAAAAGAGTCTTATCTATTTTCCCTCTTGAGAACTTATTTTCAAGGAGAAAGGAAGAGAGTGTCTCATACCAAGCCCTTGGAGCTTGCTTCAGCCCATGTAAGACTTTCTTGAGGAAATACACATGGTCAGGAAAGGTTGTGGACATAAAACCTGGTGGTTGAGCTACATATACTTCCTCTTTTAGATTTCCATTGAGGAATGCTGATTTGGCATCCATTTGATAGACTTTAAACCCTTTGTATCGAACATAGGCTAGAAAAAGTCTGATGGACTCCAATCTAGTAACAGGTGCAAATGTCTGATCAAAGTCTATGCCTTCCTCCTGCCTATATCCTTGAGCTACCAGCCTTGCTTTGTTCTTTACAATCAATCCAGCTTCATCCATCTTATTTCTGTAGACCCACTTTGTCCCAATTATATTATGCCCTTGTGGCCTTGGGACAAGTTTCCATACCTTGCACCTTTTGAATTGATTTAGCTCTCCTTGCATAGCCATAACCCAGAATTGATCTTGTTGGCCTCCTCAAATTTCTTGGGCTCAGGTTGGGAAAGAAAACTAAGGTGCAAGTTTTCATTTAGGGCATTTCTTCTGGTTCTAACTCCATGAGTGAGTTCACCTATTATTTGATTTGCTGGATGATTTCTAAGATGTCTCACAGCTGTAGGCATTACTCTTGCTGGTTCTCTTATTTCAGTACCCTCTTCAGCTCCTACTTCATGGTTCTCATTTAGGGAATTTGGCTCTTCAGTAGACTCTTCTACTATTTTTGGAATAGATTCTATTATGGAGGACTCATTCTTCTAAACTGGTTCTTCTTCTCTGATTTTGAGGGTCTCTAATCTTTCTTCAATTCATGCATTGTGTTGGGAATCTTGCCCACATGATTCCTGATTTGAAGAAGTCATCATGCCAAGAGTACTTCACTTTGTATTTGATCGTACATCTAGTTCATAATCTCAGGAAAATATAAGTACATATCGTCGAGAAGAACAAGCGATATCGTCAACAATGCGTGCTTGTCGTCGTAATGACGGGCAGAGCAGCAGCCGCTGAGAAGCAAAGTATTCATCGAACGCTGAGACTTAGCGAGATCGTCGAACGAAGAATGCGATCGTCGAACGCTGAGACGTGGCGAGATCGTCGAACGAAGAATGGCGATCGTTGAATGAAGAATGCCAAGTTCGTCAATCGCAGAATGCTATTCATCGAACGCAGAGAAGACACAGGACATCGTCGTGTGGAACTCATGTCGTCGAGAGAACATATGATTACTACGACATGATGCAAGAAGGAAGCTCACGACGACACTGTCAGAGAAAGAAGATCGTCGTATATACAGAATCCCCAGGATATCTTGTATCGTCGAGATACCACCATCAGAGGCAGAAGGAAGATCGCGACGACAAAGTCAGAGACAGCTTGTTATCGTAATGATGCAAATATCTTCAAGACAGAATTCAAATCTTGCGGACGTACTGTCAGCAGTTAATGCTTCTGCCTGATTGTCCAATCAGCGCGTGCACTTAATGAATCGAGGAATTGGCGCGTACTCCAAAAGAACTAAAGATATCAGCGCGTGCTAAAAAGGAATGGAGGTCTGACACATAAAGAAACTTTTTAGAAGACCGTTGGGAGACATCGCAGTCTTATAAAAAGGATACATGAGGTTGCCCTAAAAGGTTAATCATCAAGAAAGAACTTGCGCACATAGCAAATTGAAAATCACAAGCGCCGCAAGAAAGAAAGAGAAAAAGAAGGAACAGTCATCTTCATCGACTGCTAAGAAGCCAATCCTCATCTGGCTAAGAAAAGATTTGAAGAAGAACCATGCACTCAAGATCTGATTCAGAACAATCTTCTTCAATCTCAAGGAGCCGATCTTCAACAGGCTAAAGGTGGCGATCTTCATCCGACAAAAGAAACATTTTATTATTGTATTTTCTTGTAAGGCTTGCGGGCTAAATTGTCTAGCTTGAGGGTTGGAGAGCTGTGAGGCTTGAGGGCCAAGGCAGTGCACTTGCGGGTGTGACTTGTTGAGCTTGAGGGCTCGGGTGCAGTAGGCGCTTGCGGGCTTAGGCTGTAGGCACATGACTTGCGGGTCTGTGTTGTGTTGGGCTTGAGGGCCTGGGTGTCGAGCTTGCTGGCTCGGGGGCAGTAAGGGCTTGATGGCTTAGGATGTTGGGACTTGCGGGTCTGTGTTGTAAGGCTTGAGGGCCTGGAGATTTTGGCGGAGTTTGCTGAGCCTAGCACACTGCTGGGTAGGCGTAGAGGAAAAGAGGACTACTCAAGACACCCCGTCTTGAGGAACCTCTATAGATCTTGTGTCGTCTGGTGTGACTTATTTGTGTGTTAATTTTGTGCATTGCTTGAATCTTGATAACTCACACTAATAGATCAAAAAGTACCAAGATCACCTAACACCCCCCCCCCCTCTAGGTGAATGCTCAATCACCAACAAGTGGTATCAGAGCGAGGTTGATCAAAAGGAGACTTAACAGTCCGATCTAGATCAGGAATGACTCACCATGGCCGGTGGAGATCCGAATCGCGAAATGAGATCCATGAAGCTTCCCATCTGCACAAAAGAGAATTTCCCCATTTGAAAGGAAAGAGTAAGACTCTTTATGGAGGTAGCTGACCCAAGAATCTACCTGACAATCAAGCAGGGTCCCTTCATTCCTACCACTGCCTCCACTATTGATCCAACCGGGCAGGTGATAAAGAAATATGAAGACATTACCAAGGACGAGCTGGCCTTGGCAGGTCTAGACAAGAGGGCACAAAACGTCATTGTAAGTGCCATAGATGACTCAACCCTCCAAAATCTAATTCACTGCAAAACGGCCAAGGAGATGTGGGACTTCTTGATCGTATACATGGAGGGTACTGAAGAGGTAAGGGATGACAGGAAATCTCTCCTCAACCAGGAATATGATGCCTTCAAACAAGGCAAGAATGAAACAATCTCCAACTGCTATGAGAGATTTTTCAAGATAGTGAATGGACTGAGAAACTACGACAGAGAGTTCACAAACTCTGATCTAAATGACAAATTTCTCAGATCCCTCACAAAGGAATGGGATATCAAGATATGTGCCATCAGAGAGATGGGCCAACTGGGCAACATGGAGCCCAAGAACCTATACGGGAAGCTGCTGTCTCATGAACTTCAACTTAATACAAGAAAGGCTGAATAAGAAGAAAGCTCAAAGGTGAGCTCAAGAGAAAGATCAGTGGCTCTAAAGGCTGAGAGCACCAGAAGATTCAAGGGCAAGACCTCTGCTTCTCAGAATAGAACTGAGAACAGTGAGGAATCAGAAGTCAGCTCCTCTGACTCTGATGATACTGATAGAGAGGTGGCCCTCCTCTCAAAACAATTCAGAAAGCTGCTACACAGAAGGAGGAGGGACAACAGCAGAAGATCCTCCTCAAGCTCCAGAAGATCTGACTATCGGGACAGATCCAGGGCTCCCAGGGAGGATAGGTATAAATCCAACTCCAGTAGATATGATTTAAATAATACTGTTTGCTATTCTTGCAGCAAAATAGGTCACATGGCTGCAGACTGCCCCTCCAAGAAAAAGGAGTCAAGGAACCACGAAGAGAGAAGAAGCTCTAGGAGCAAGAGAACCTCTAAAAAGGGGTTCGTGGCAAAGAAGACCAAAACGTTGAGTGACTCTGACTCAAGCACCTCTGGGACTGAGGATGAAGCACTCATTGGACTGATGGCCATCAATGAAGGAAACCAGGATGACAACTCTCCTGGAAAGGTAAAACACAGAACTTCTCTATCTGCCTCTGATTCTGGATCAGTGGCAGATTCTTTGCATGATGATGAGGAGGTGTCTGCTGCCAACAACACAGCCCCAAGATCTCAGTATGAAGTTGAATTTGAACTAATAAGGCAATATAAAGCCTTATGGAAAGCCTTCAAAAACAGTAAGAAACTCCTCAAGGTGCAAACCAAGGAGTTAGAATCCTTGAAGCCTGTCCAATCCAAGCTCCAGGAGACAGCTGAGAAGCTAACTTCTATGAGCAAAGAAGTGGACAAGCTTAAGGAAAATGCTGAGTTAGGGCAGAAAAATGGGGTCATTAGGGACCTTGAGGAAATATTGTTGGCCGAGAAGAAACTTGCTTCCAGCTTCTCTATGCCCAAAACTATCCTGCCAGCAACTGACACCTTCTCTGGACAGTACAGAGCTGGTATCAGTTTCAATCAGGAGCCAGTCATGGGCAAAGATCCTGAAGCTAGACCTTCTTACAAGAAGGTGCTGTTAGCAAGTCCTTCAGCCCACAGACCTGCAGCAACATCAGATAAGAGAATGGGAAAGGCTGTTCCTACAAAGCCTGCTCCCAAGAAGGAGAATCAAAGAGTGGTGAAGCCAATTCCTCCCCCGGCTCATACACATGAGGTTCAGCCTAGATCTGTTAGTCAAGAAGCCTTCTCTCCTGCTCATCAGCGATGTCATCCTACTCAGATGATGAAGCAGAAGAGAAGATATAACAGATATGAGTGTTGGTGCTGCGGGAAAGTATGACACTTTGCATTGGACTGTTGGTTCAACCCAACAGGGCACAATGCAAGGAGAGTGCAGAATCCTCCGAGGTTTGCGATTCCATTCTATCACCCTAACAGAAACCAAGGACCCAATCCCTGTTGGGTACCGGAGGGGAAGTGATTTGTTTTGCAGGTAGATCCAAATGCCAACCAATCTCCAATTTGGTATTTGGACAGTGGCTGCTCCAGGCATATTACTGGAGTCAGAAAGTATTTGAAAGAATTCATCCCTGTGGAGAATGGACCGACTGTTATCTTTGGAGGTTCAGAAAAGGGAGTGACCAGGGGCTACGACAACGTAACTAATGGGTTAGTTACCATCACAAAGGTAGCTTATGTGGAGGGGTTGAGACACAACCTCATAAGCATAAATCAGCTTTGTGATCTAGGCTTTGTTATTACTTTCCACAAGGACAAGTGTCTAATTAAAAAGTCCTCAGATTCTGAGACTACCTTAACTGGCACTCATAGTGGGAACATTTATTGTTTAAATTTCCTTAATATAAATTCTTCCATGCCCATATGTCTTGTAGCTGATGGCAAAGAGGCTTTATGTGTACAATGGCACAAGAGACTTGCACACATCAATTATAAGACAATAATCAAGCTTTTCTCACAAAACCTGGTCAGAAATGGACCTGACATTAAGTGCATCAAAGATGGTCCTTGTCAAGCCTGCCAACTTGGAAAGCAGACTAGGACTAGCTTTAAAAGCATCTCTAACAAAGAGTCCACAAGGTGCTTATTTTTACTGCACATGGATTTATTTGGTCCCATGTCAGTTCATAGCTTAGGAGGGAAGGCATACACCCTTGTAGTTGTTGATGACTACTCAAGGTTCACTTGGGTATTCTTCCTCAAAAAGAAATCAGATACCCTCGATATCTTGAAGAATTTTGTCAGGCTTATCCAGAATGAGATGAGCTGTATTGTGGTCAAATTCAGAAGTGACCATGGGACATAATTTCAGTCAGGGGCCATGACAGAATTCTGCCAAGACCTAGGTATCTTCCAAGAATTCTCCCCCCCAGAACTCCTCAACAGAATGGGGTTGCTGAAAGGAAGAATAGAACCTTGATAGAGGCTAGCAGGACATTGCTAAGTGACTCCTCATTACCAGAATACTTCTAGGCAGAGTCTGTCAACACTGCTTGTCATGTGATAAACAGGGCCTTTATCATCAAAAACCACAAGAAAACTCCCTATGAGCTAATGAAGGGCAGAAAACCAACTCTATCCTACTTTAAGGATCTTTGGTACCAAATGCTATGTCCTTAATAAAGGGAAATCCAAACTAACTAAGTTTGCTGAGAAAAGCTGTAAAGGTATTTTTGTTGGATACAGCTCCTACAGCTGGGCATACAGAGTATACAACCTCAATACCCAAACAGTGGAGGAATCTATTCATGTTGTATTTGATGAGACTAGCCTTATCCATAAGGGTTGGTCTAGTTCTCCAGTGAATGTAGGTACATTGGAAAGATTAGAGAAGCTATCCATTGAAGACAATGCTGACACCTTATTCAACAACAAGAATCAGCCAGTGATGGTTGAAATAGAGGTAGAACCTGCAGAAGATACAGAAACGACAGAAGAATTGCGGCCTGCAGAAATACCCAGAACACTTCCAACTGCCTTAAGACAAGTAAGAGATCATCCCCAAGAGCAGATAATAGGAAATGTCAACCAAGGGGTGCTGACAAGGAGTAGAGCTGCAAATCAAGCATTGTACCTGAGTTTTCTCTCTCAAATTGAACCCAAAAAATTTGAGGAAGCAAATCAGGATCCATTTTGGATTGCTGCAATGCAGGAGGAACTGAACCAATTTAAAAGATGCAAAGTATGGAAATTGGTTCCAAGACCCCAAGGGCACAACATCATAGGAACCAAATGGGTCTACAGGAACAAGTTGGATGAAAATGGAATCATCACCAAGAATAAAGCAAGACTAGTGGCAAAAGGCTACAGACAAGAGGAGGGGATAGATTTTGATCAGACATTCGCTCCAGTAGCCAGACTGGAAGCAATAAGACTGTTCCTCGCCTATGCAGCATACAAGGTTTCAAGGTCTACCAAATGGATGTGAAGTCAGCCTTCCTAAATGGTGACCTCAAAGAGGAAGTATATGTAGAGCAACCTTCAGGTTTTGTCGACTCTACTTATCTGGATTATGCTTACTTTATTAGAAAAGCTCTTTATGGATTAAAGGAGGCACCTAGGGCCTGGTATGAGACTCTGTCAAGCTTTCTAATTGAGAACAAGTTCTCAAGGGGAATGATTGATAAGACATTGTTCCTAAGGGAAGTGAAGGGCAAGATCTTGCTAGTGTAGATCTATATAGATGACATCATCTTTGGCTCTACAGATAACAATCTCTGCAAAAAGTTTGCCAACTTGATGCAGGGAAAGTTTGAGATGAGCAGTATGGGTGAGCTCAAATACATCCTAGGTCTCCAAGTGAAACAATCTGAAGATGGGATTTTCATCTCTCAAACCAAATTCACTAGGGAGCTAGTCAAGAAATTTGGATTGGAGAGTGCTTCTTCAATGAAAACTCCAATGGGAACCAATGTGTCTCTGGACAAGGATGAGAAGGGCATACCCTTTGATGAAACCAAGTACAGATGCATGAATGGATCCTTGCTCTATCTAACTGCAAGTAGGCCTGACATAATGTTTGCTACATGTGTCTGTGCTAGATATCAGGTGAATCCTAAGGAATCTCACTATGTCTCTGTCAAGAGAATCTTAAGATACCTAAAGGGTACATCAAATCTTGGCCAATGGTACCCTAGGAACAATGAATGTGAACTGACTGGTTATTCAGATGCAGATTATGCAGGGTCCAAGGAAGATAGAAAGAGTACCTCAGGGACATGCCAATTCCTTGGTGGAAGACTGATTTCCTGGAGCAGTAAGAAGCAGACTAGTGTGGCAATCTCAACAGCAGAATCAGAGTATATCTCTGCTGGGAGCTGCTGTGCCCAACTGCTATGGATTCAACATCAACTTGAAGACTACAATCTAAAGATGACCAAAACACCCCTGTTTTATGACTCTTCCAGTGCTATCTCAATTGCTAAGAACCCTGTATCTCACAGCAGGACTAAGCATATTGAGATCAGGTACCACTTCATCAGGGAGCATGTGGAAAATGAAGATATCACCCTTGAATTTGTCCCAACAGACAAACAAGTGGCTGATATATTTACAAAGCCCATAGATGAAGCTAAGTTTAACTTCTTCAAATTCCAATTGGGTATGTTAAACTTAGAGTAACCCTCAACTTTATTATTTACTAATGCCTTTCTGGATGAGTGGTCAGAAAATCTCACAGGACCTTGAAGAATCATGCCTGATCAAGGGGGAGCTTGTGCTACTCCTTGGTTAGAAAAGCAGAAGGCAAGAAGTCAGAAAGGGGGAGAAATGGTGCTCAAGAAGACCTTAAAGGTAGGGGGGAGCAAGGAAGAGGCATCAAATCAAGGGGGAGCTACAAGCTTGATGTGCTCCAAGAGTTCTGTAAAAGATAAGTTAAATCTTTAAACAGTTCCATCTAAGATTATGATATTTAATGTCAAGTGAAAGTAGGCTTGAATTGAGATTCTGTCTTCTTTAAATAGGGGGAGATTGTTGGGAATCTTGCCCACATGATTCCTGATTTGAAGAAGTCATCATGCCAAAAGTACTTCACTTTGTATTTGATCGTACATCTAGTTCATAATCTCAGGAAAATATAAGTACATATCGTCGAGAAGAACAGGCAATATCGTCGACAATGCGTGCTTGTCGTCGTAATGACGGGCAGAGCAGCAGCCGCTGAGAAGCAAAGTATTTGTCGAACGCTGAGACTTAGCGAGATCGTCGAACAAAGAATGTGATCGTCGAACGCTGAGACGTGGCAAGATCGTCGAACGAAGAATGGCGATCGTCGAACGAAGAATGCCAAGTTCGTCGATCGCAGAATGTTGTTCGTCGAACACAGAGAAGACACAGGATATCGTCGTGTGGAACTCATGTCGTTGAGAGAACATATGATTAAGACGACATGATGCAAGAAGGAAGCTCACGACGACACTATCAGAGAAAGAAGATCGTCATATATACAGAATCCCCCGGATATCTTGTATCATCGAGATACCACCATTAGAGGCAGAAGGAAGATCGCGACGACAAAGTCAGAGACAGCTTGTCGTCGTAATGATGCAAATATCTTCAAGATAGAATTCAAATCTTGCGGACGTACTGTCAGCAGTTAATGCCGCCGCCTTATTGTCCAATCAGTGCGTGCACTTAATGAATCCAGGTATTAGCGCGTACTCCAAAATAAATAAAGATATCAGCGCGTGCTAAAAAAGGAATGGAGGTCTAACACATAAAGAAACTTTATAGAAGACCGTTGGGAGACATCGCAGTCTTATAAAAAGGATACATGAGGTTGCCCTAAAAGGTTAATCATCAAGAAAGAACTTGCGCACATAGCAAATCGAAAAACACAAGCGCCGCAAGAAAGAAAGAGAAAAAGAAGGAGCAGTCATCTTCATCGACTGCTAAGAAGCCAATCCTCATCTGGCTAAGAAAAGATTTGAAGAAGAATCGTGCGCTCAAGATCTGATTTAGAACAATCTTCTTCAATCTCAAGGAGCCGATCTTCAACAGGCTAAAGGTGTCGATCTTCATCCTGCAGAAGAAACATTTTATTATTTTATTTTCTTGTAAGGCTTGCGGGCCAAATTGTCTAGCTTGAGGGCTGGAGAGCTGTGAGGCTTGAGGGCCAGGGCAGTGCACTTGCGGGTGCGACTTGTCGATCTTGAGGGCTCGGGTGCAGTAGGGGCTTGTGGGCCTAGGCTGTAGGCACATGACTTGCGGTTCTGTGTTGTGTTGGACTTGAGGGCCTGCGTGTCGAGCTTGCGGGCTCGGGGGCAGTAAGGGCTTGAGGGCTTAGGCTGTTGGGACTTGCGGGTCCGTGTTGTAAGGCTTGAGGGCCTGAAGATTTTGGCGGAGTTTACTGAGCCTAGCACACTGCTGGGTAGGCGTAGAGGGAAAGAGGACTACTCAAGACACCCCGTCTTGAGGAACCTCTATAGATCTTGTGTCGTCTGGTGTGACTTATTTGTGTGTTAATTTTGTGCATTGCTTAAATCTTGATAACTCACACTAATAGATCAAAAAGTACCAAGATCACCTAACACCCCCCTCTAGGTGAACGTTCCATCACCAACACATTGGATGAGCTAGAAGAAGCGTTATGCAGCATGCTGCTCTCACCAAAAATAATATCTACAAATTCCTCAATTGTAAGAGCATTTTTATTAAAGACTCCATAGGCTTTGCTATGCTTGCTATATCCTACAAAAACACCTTCATAACTCTTTTCAGAAAATTTGGTAATGTAATTCTTATTGTTTTTCAGCACATAGCATTTACTTCCAAATATTTTGAAGTAAGCTAGTGTTGGCTTCTTACCCTTAATTAGCTCATAAGGAGTCTTATTATGGTTCTTATTGATGAGTGCTCTATTTTGCACATGACATGCAGTGTTGACTGCCTCAGCCCACAGGTATTCTGGGAGTGAGGAGTTACTTAACATGGTCCTCCCAACTTCAATAAGTGTTCTATTTTTCGTCTCAGCCACCCCATTTTGTTGGGGAGTTCTGGGAGAATAAAACTCTTGTAGGATACCTTCTTCTTCACAGAATTTGGTCATTGACCCAGACTGAAATTCAGTTCCATGATCACTTCTGATTTTGACCACAGAGCTGTTTATTTCATTCTGAATTTGTTTGACAAAATTCTTGAACGTACTTAGGGTATCAGACTTGTGTTTCAAAAAGAACACCCAGGAAAATCTAGAGTGATCATCAACAATAACCAATGTATACGTCATTCCTCCTAGGCTGTGCACTGCCATAAGACCAAATAAGTCCATATGCAATAGGTATAAGCACCTAGTGGATTCTTTGTCCTGTATGCTTCTAAATGAAGTTCTTGTTTGCTTGCCCATTTGGCATGCATGACAAGGACTCATCTCTAAGCAATCCAGCTTATGAGCATCTCTTACCAAGTTCTCTGTCATTAATTTCTTGATAGACTTGTAGTTAATGTGGGCTAGTCACTTTTGCCACTTTACACAAGCAGACACTCCATCATTTGCTACAAGACATACATGCTCAATTTTCCTAATGCAGATGAAATTTAGACAATAAATATTTCCAATCCTAGTGCCTGTTAGGATGGATTAATTCTCACAATCCTTAATCAGGCAATTATCCTTGTGGAAAGAAACAACATATCTCAAGTCTCATAGCTGACTTATGCTTATAAGGTTATGTTGTAACCCTTCCACTTAAGCTACTCTTGTGATAGTGATACTGTCATTTGTGATATTACCATGTCCCTTGACTACACATCTGTCAGATCCTCCAAATTTAACTTTGGGTCCATCTTCTACAGGTGCAAACTCCTTCAAAATAGGCTTCTTGTTCTAGTCATATGCCTGGAACATCCACTGTCCAAGTACCAGACAGGAGTCTTAGTGATTTTTGGACATACCTGCAAGACAACTATACTTCCTTAGGAACCCAGTCTCTCTTGGGTCCTAGGTGCTTGTTAGAAAATGATTTAGCAGCCTGCCTTTTTGTTGTCATGTCAAAATAATTCTGGATAGTTGGATTGAACCAATAGTCTAAGGAAAAATGCCTTACTTTTCCACAACACCAACATTCTGTTGGAGCCTATGTTCCGCTTCTCTTGGTTTGAGAATAACAAATACCGTGTTGTATTTGATCTTGTATTTTGTGTGTTTATTGTGTGCAGGTTTTACAGGAACTATAGCTACATGAGTAGTTTGCTGATTGGAGATGACTCTCTGGAAAGAGAGATAACGCCCGTGTTAGTAGTTAACGTCCCGCGTTAACAACCGCTGAGAAGAAAACCGCTGAGATGAAAACTGCTGAGATGAAACCGCTGAGAAGGAATCTGGCGAGAAGCCAAAGATAACGCCAGCGCTAGTTCTTAACGCTGGGCGGTTGATGCGATAATTTTGGCAAGTGCACCGGTCGCGCAAGTAATAAAGTTTGGGAATATGATCCCCGAGTGTCGGTCTCTTGAGGAATGCAGGTTGGGTGAACGAATCGCGTTGTGTGACTATTGTTACACAAGCGTGAACAAACACACAAAAAGAGGTGGGTTTTGGTTGGGTTTTTCCTACTCTTAACAACAATGAAGGAAATGCGGGTTGGAAGCACCGCTTCGCAAGGCGAGATGGATGCAACGGCCGCGATGCCGTGCTTCGTGAGGCGGATGGAGCGTGCTCTAGTGCGGGAAGGTGAGGGTCGCAAACACCTCTTCACAAACGCCGTCAGCTCTTGCTAAAGCGGATCGAGCACCTTGAGTGCGTGAGTGAGTGAGTGGATGAGTGTAGGCAAAGCGATTCACAAACAAGTAATGATGAAAAAAGGAGAAACATTCATTTCATTTAAACCAAATATCACGAGATTCAAGCTTAAAAGATTCAAAGATTACAACGAAGGAGAGAGGAAAGAGATAACCAATGGATGAAGACTAGCGGCCGTTAACGGCCGGAATGGTAGTTTGTCAAGCTACCTCCGGACTCGGGCGGACTGTGCTTCCGGTGTAGAGAAACTGTCACGATCTCTCTACGTGGTTCCGTCGTCTTCTACCTCAGGACTCCTCTTCTTCTCACCGGACTGGAGTGGAGAACAGCTGCTTGAGGGCTTGCGGATGGTGGAGAATGCTCCCGGACAATGGAGAAATGCTCGGAATGGTTGGAGAGGACTTCCCCTTGCGTAGGAGATGAAGTGGAGGTGTCCAGGGATGGAAATCGGCGGCGTACGGACTGAAAAACCCGCTCTCGGAAGCCGGATCCCGCCCTAATTCACGAACAGGGTATATATAGGTGCTGCAACGAATACTGCGCACGGTCATTGGCGCACGACCAGTGGTCGTGCGCACTGGAGTTCTGCGATCGTGCGCGCTGCCTGGGCGGAGCCTGAAATGAAAGATTTTTATAAAATATATGTTCGCACGATCAGTGGCGCACGACTAGTGGTCGTGCGCACTATCGTCAATGGTCGTGCGATAAGCCAAACAGAACTCATAAAATGGGCGTTAAGTGCGCACGATCAGTGGCGCACGACCACTGGTCGTGCGCGATAGAGCCAGTGATCGTGCGCAGTGTTCCTGTACAGAATTGTACCGGGAACACCTGCACGACTCCTGTTCCAGCATACAACACCAGTCTAGCCACTGAAGGTGGCACTTAACACTGCATGAAAACTAGTAACGAAGATGAACAAGGAATAACAACAAAACGGGCCTAGAAGTGCACTTAGCATGGAGTAATAAATAAGAATGAAAACATGTCTAAAGTGAAGTGCGAAGACTAGAAAATCGGCCCAGATGAGTCCAAAAATGTGTATATAATTGGGACTCATCACACCCCCAGACTTACCTGTTTGCGCGTCCCGAGCAAACGAATTTGGCGGAGTGTGAAAATGGTAGTTAACAAAGAAAATTACGCAAAGGAGTACAATGCGAAGTAACAAAAGCATGCAAATAGAAATTTAGTAAAAAGAGGTTCTAACTATGCTAACTAGTTTACGAAAGTATTAGAGCGTAAATAAAGATTTGTCAATACTCAGTTGGTGAATTATGAAGAATTCGAACGATCATGCCCGGTGTGAAAGTAACAAGACACTAAGGCGGGTGTTGCACAAGGTCGGGGTTTAGGAATAACTCCGCTGAAATTCATCAACGTCGTGAACCATACGCTCGCCCGCTCACACTCTCTCCACAGCGTTAGCAAACTCACAAGTTAAATCAATAGGACTTTTAGGATTATATTGGGGCTTAGGTTGCGGTATGATATTCAAATTTAAACACGATGGCTACGCAACCCAAGTGAGCTAACGGAACGCTGCACCGCACAAAACCAAAAACAATGCTCGTGTGACACACCCCCAGACTTATCATGAAAACTAGATGTGCACACGGCCTACTTCACAATTACCAACAGATTTTCTATTTAGCTCGGAAGGATTTTTTTTCAATACAAATTTTTTTCCATATTTTCATTTCAACAACATATATATATTTTCTTTCTTTCTTTTTCTTATCCTCCGGTTGGTTCATAATCAGGAAATAAAATTTATTTCTTCATCACATCACAAAGATTCCAAAAATCACACCAAATCAAGAACATGAGTGCAGATAAACAGCAATTTGGTTGCGGGCGTAGGATAAGCTTCGGGCTTTGGCGGATGAAGAGGAGCTGAACAAAAGAGTGGTAGGCACAATTTTGGCTTGCAAGGGTGAGCGAAAAGGACATGGAACGACAAGGCTCAAACTAGCCAAAAGGTGGCCTACATCACGTTTAACTCGACGAGTCGCTCTCGCCCATGCTTCGAGAGTCGCTTGGGGCAAGTTCTTAGCCCACGAGAGAGGTAAACCTTCCTCCCGACTCGAGCAACACACGACTAGTGCTCTTACACACACAACACCGGGTTATCATCGATTTCGTTCACATTCACCATTAGAGTATAATAAATCTAAAACTACGCAAAAATGCTAATCATAAATTAAATGCATAGAGATAATCTAGTTTTACTCGAATTCTATTGCAGCATGCGGATGCGACTAGAACACTGCTCGAGTCAACATCACACTCCAAATAGTAATTCCTAAGCTAACATCCTGTTTCACATTCCAACCAAAACAGTTCATTCGGAAACAAAACAAATAGGTAAGCGCACACTCATGTGGGTGAAGTGGTGTAGGAAGCATGAAAACAATGATGATGATAAAGATAAATAATAAACAAACTTATAGTATGCAGTGCAACTCGTGCATAGCGGATGACAACATATTCTCCCCCAGACTTAGTCTAAACATTACATCACAGAAATTGGAAGCTAAGGGGTGAAGAAGTGTTACCCAATGCTCAGAATTGAGCATACCAGACGATTGGCGATTAAGATAAAGAGCAGTCCGCAGCATCCGCACCAAAGAACACAACACACCTGCAAGCACAAAACTAAAAACAGCAAAAACAAATATAAAAACTGAACTAAACAAGTTAGATAAAAAAAATCAGGAAATCTGGGTTGTCTCCCAGCAGCGCTTTTGTTTTATGTCCTTAAGCTGGACCAAATACCTGTATTATAAATGTTTAAAGAGTGCAGAAATTAAAGGAGAAGTTCACAGAAGCAGTTTCACAAATTCAGACAACACAAATCAGCTATAGGCGCTCTTATGGTGCGCACCTCCCGTAGCTCGCAGGCGGGAGGTGAAGGCTTTAGGGCCAACACTGGTGTCACCCAGTGTTCCCCTAACCTCCGCCCTCTTGCCACGGAGAGCGGCAGCGCGAGCGTCGCGCAGAAGTTTCTCCTGTTTAAGTTTAGTGACAGTCGGGGACTGCCAACGTTGAAAGTTTTCAAACTTTTCCACCTTGGTGGTGGGTGGCGTCACTTCCGGCGTCGCGGTGACTACCGAATCAGCCCAAGAGATCGAGCGCTTAAATTGTTTATTACAAGAATCAAAACACGAAGATAATGGGACAATGTCCCGAACTAAAGTCAAGTCCATATTCTTCGAAATGCAATCTTCCTCCGTCTCGGCATCAAATTCTCTCCGAAGATCTACTTCTTCCTCACTGGACCGGTGCTCCTCCTTTTCTCCTTCAATTGGTTCTTTATCTTCTTCATTTCCTGCACAACTCGGAGATTCATCAAAAATAAAGAGAGGGGGAGGAGTGAATGTTTCAGTCATAGCTTTGGGGCAAGTGGGCTGCGGCGCCTTATTGGGTAGGAAGACACACCCCGTAGCGAAATCAAGGGTGGCACCGCTCTCTTTCAAGAAGGGCACGCCCAAGATAGGGATAGAGTGATTTTCCTGGGGTCCCAACACCTGAAAATCAGCAACCACAATCGTCCCCTCAACTATCACTTCCACATTTTTCACTTCCCCCTCAGATTGTATAACGGTCCCATTAGCAAGCATAAGGGATTTCCGATCCTCCGTGTTCAACTCAAGTTGCAATTTAGCAACGTCTTGCAACGCAATGACGTTGCGGGAGGAGCCGGAATCGCACAAAGCTTTCGTTTCAATATTATTGATGGAACAAGAAATCACTAACTCACTTGGATCATCCTCTACCACATCGCCGAGACTCTTCCCTTGATCTATTGGGTTCTTTTCAGTGTTGCTAGGAAGGGTCCCATGCGACCGCTCGGTTAGCACTTGGGCCAACTGGCCCAACTGCATTTCCAAGTTCCGCATGGATGCGGTTTGGTTCACCATATTTGAGATAGCCGCTTGCATAAATTTTTCCATCATCTCCTCCAGATTACTTTTTTTTTGGGCTGGGGGGGGCCTTGGTTATAATCCGGGTGTGGTGGCCTCAGTTGGCTCCCGGAGGCATAAGCATCGTTTTGATGCTGCCCCGGTGCCCATCGTTGGCCATGCGTGTTTGGGTTCCATGAGAAGTTCGGGTGACTTCTCACTCCCGGATGATAAGCATTATTAAATGGCACCCCCTTAGACTGATTTCCTACAAAATTAACGGATTCATTCAAGGATAAGTGCGCAAAGTCACCTGATACGTTGTTCCCTGAGCATTCGTACGCGTGGTGGCCGCCGCCTCCACATCCTTCGCATGTAATGACAGCAGCAGGCGCGGGTGTAGGAGGAAGTGAGTCGACCACAAAGAGACCGCGTGCGTTCCTTGGTGCATTTCTCCCGGCTGTCCAGAATGTACTGTGGGAGGCGGTATCGCGCAGAATCCGAAGGGCCTCCTTTGGAGTGTGGTTCATTAGAGTACCACCCGCAGCAGCATCGATCATTGCCCTATAGTTGGGCTCGATCGCAAAGTAAAATGTCTCTACCACATTCCACGGTTGGAGCTCGTGGTTCGGGCAACGGCGGAGAAGATCGCTAAGACGCTCCCACGCCTCGGCAAGGGTCTCTTTATCGACGGGGTGAAATTTGGCTAAGAACTTGGATGCGAGAACATCCCAAGCCGCATCGGTCCCCGGAGGAATAGAATGAAGCCACACCTTGGCCTTGTCGCGAAGCGAGAATGGGAACAATCGCAGCTTGACTGTGTCATCAGGAATCCCAGCGTAGCGGAAAGTTCCGCAGATATCAGAAAACTCAGCCAGGTGCAGGTGCGGATCTTCACTGGCCATTCCGGAGAATTGAGCATTGTTCCGGATGATGTTCAAGATCGCAGGTTTGATCTCGAACAGGTTATTCATAATATTGGGACCGAACCCAGGATAAACACTCCCAGCTGTCGGAGTGGTATAATCTCTCATCGTTCTGGGTCGAGGTCTCACTACCTCTTGCTCATCTCCGGGTTGGTGCTGCCCCACGGCGGGCACTCTTTGTTCAACATTGTCTAGGTCTATGTGGTCACCCATTGCCGCCTGTACGACTGCTGCGCGCCTTCGTGCGCGAGCAGTCCGTTCGATCTCTGGATCAAAGGGTACAAGTTCCCCCACGGCTTGTCTCTGCATGCACAGTCACAACAAAAAGAAAACAAAACAAAGGAAATAAAAAACAACTGCTCTTGTAACAAAAGCTCACAACTCAAGACGTTACATGCCTGAACATTCCCCGGCAACGGCGCCAAAAACTTGATGCGATAATTTCGGCAAGTGCACCGGTCGCGCAAGTAATAAAGTTTGGGAATATGATCCCCGAGTGTCGGTCTCTTGAGGAATGCAGGTTGGGTGAACGAATCGCGTTGTGTGACTATTGGTACATAAGCGTGAACAAACACACAAAAAGAGGTGGGTTTTGGTTGGGTTTTTCCTACTCTTAACAACAATGAAGGAAATGCGGGTTGGAAGCACCGCTTCGCAAGGCGAGATGGATGCAACGGCCGCGATGCCGTGCTTCGTGAGGCGGATGGAGCGTGCTCTAGTGCGGGAAGGTGAGGGTCGCAAACACCTCTTCACAAACGCCGTCAGCTCTTGCTAACACGGATCGAGCACCTTGAGTGCGTGAGTGAGTGAGTGGATGAGTGTAGGCAAAGCGATTCACAAACAAGTAATGATGAAAAAAGGAGAAACATTCATTTCATTTAAACCAAATATCATGAGATTCAAGCTTAAAAGATTCAAAGATTACAACGAAGGAGAGAGGAAAGAGATAACCAATGGATGAAGACTAGCGGCCGTTCACGGCCGGAATGGTAGTTTGTCAAGCTACCTCCGGACTCGGGCGGACTGTGCTTCCGGTGTAGAGAAACTGTCACGATCTCTCTACGTGGTTCCGTCGTCTTCTACCTCAGGACTCCTCTTCTTCTCACCAGACTGGAGTGGAGAACAGCTGCTTGAGGGCTTGCGGATGGTGGAGAATGCTCCCGGACAATGGAGAAATGCTCGGAATGGTTGGAGAGGACTTCCCCTTGCGTAGGAGATGAAGTGGAGGCGTCCAGGGATGGAAATCGGCGGTGTACGGACTGAAAAACCCGCTCTCGGAAGCCCGATCCCGCCCTAATTCGCGAACAGGGTATATATAGGCGCTGCAACGAATACTGCGCACGGTCATTGGCGCACGACCAGTGGTCGTGCGTACTGGAGTTCTGCGATCGTGCGCGCTGCCTGGGCGGAGCCTGAAATGAAAGATTTTTATAAAATACATGTTCGCACGATCAGTGGTGCACGACAAGTGGTCGTGCGCACTGTCGTCAATGGTCGTGCGATAAGCCAAACAGAACTCATAAAATGGGCGTTAAGTGCGCAAGATCAGTGGCGTACGACCACTGGTCGTGCGCGATAGAGCCAGTGATCGTGCGCAGTGTTCCTGTACAGAATTGTACCGGGAACACCTGCACGACTCCTGTTCCAGCATACAACACCAGTCTAGCCACTGAAGGTGGCACTTAACACTGCATGAAAACTAGTAACGAAGATGAACAAGGAATAACAACAAAACGGGCCTAGAAGTGCACTTAGCATGGAGTAATAAATAGGAATGAAAACATGTCTAAAGTGAAGTGCGAAAACTAGAAAATCGGCCCAGATGAGTCCAAAATGTGTATATAATTGGGACTCATCAGCGGTAGCCGTTAGACAAAATTTGAATTTGTAGCCGGTCGACGAAGCTGCGTTCGACGAAATCTGAAGGCGGTCGATGAAAGGAGATTTCGTTTGACAAACTAAACCTGCGATCGATGAAATTGGGCTTGACGAACCTGCGTTTGACGAATTTAAGTTCGGCGACATTGCGTTCGATGAACTCTGATTTCGTTCGACGAAATTGAGTTCGGCGAACTTGTGTTCGACAAACTTGGATTTCGTTCGATGAAATTGAGTTCAGCGAACTTGCGTTCGGCGAATTTTGATTTCATTCGACGAACTTGAGTTCAGTGAACTTCCCTTCGACGAACTTTAATGGTGTTCGGCGACCTTGATTCCGTTCGATGAAGGCGCGTTCGACGAAATAAGTTTCGTTCGACGAAATTAGTTTCTACCATGATCCCGATTGTTTGCACGATTTCAGCCATGACAATGCATGTTCACTAACGCCGGCGTTAACCCTTAACGCCACGCTTTAGCTTCCGAGTCTATTTAAAGTACAACCCCTCTCATTCTGTTATAGATGATTCCAGAATTCTGATACTTTGGAGATAGGTTTGTGTACAGTAATTAAGAGATCTCCCTTGGGCTATAATGAAGATCAAAAGAGGATTTTGAAGGAGAAGGTCTACAACGCATATCCCATACATAGGACGATCGTTTCAAGAACGCCAACATCTACATCGACTTCGTCTTCACCTTCAGAATTTCTTGGGGAGTTTCTCTTTACTTATCTTGTAATCTTTTATTTTATTCTCTTTGTAATTTGTGTGGAGAAATTGTTCGGGGAGAACGTCGGATTCCGGGAAGAATTCCGTGGGTAAATTCGCCTTGTGTTGGCGACTAGGTCTGGGTAGGACTTAGGGGGAATTCGCCTTGTGTTGGCGACTAGGTCTAGGTGATTAGATCTAGGGGGTGCTCGAGGCCATATCTGGGGAAGGATTGGCTAGAGCGGCTTGAGGCCATATCCGGGGAAGGATATGCTAAAGCCAATCGATTTGTTGGGATACAAGTCGGTATAGAAAAGGAAAAATTGTTTTACTTTGTACGCCTCCGATTTCTAGCGATATTGAAATCAAACATTTCTGTATTCAATTTATTATGAAATAAAATCATGTCTTTTAATGTTCTATTCAATTGATTTTATTTCCTCTTCAAGAATGTTTTAATTTATATTTTTATCAAAGTATTAAAATTAACATTTGTGTAATTATCTTTGAAATACAATAATCATTTTTATTATCTCTGATTTTCTGGAATTGTATTTCATTAAAGTTTTCTTTAGTAAAATCTCATTGACATAATTCTGAGCAGATTAATTTTCTGAAGCGCTAACGCCCAGCGTTAACACCTAACGCCAGACGTTAGCAACAATAAGGAAAAAGTTCTGTTTCCCTTATCTGAGATATTAAAATATATTTTTCTATAAAATATTCTGAAACTTCAGTCCCAATCTCTGATAAATTTAATTAAGATTTAAATTCCATAAAACCCTTATTCACCCCCCCTCTAAGGGCACCGTAAGATCCAACATGTGGTATTAGAGGCAGGTTATTCCAATACGACTTCACAACCGGGAATAATGGCGTTTCATGATCTCGCATCTTCTAGAAGGGATAATTTTTATGAAAATGAAAAATCATTATGTCCACCATTGTTTATGGGTGAAAATTATAATGGGTGGAAAACTCTTATGGAAAAATTTCTTAAATCCTTGGATATTGAAGTTTGGAATATTACAATTAAAATGCCCCCAAATATTTTAAATAAAAATGAAATGTTTTTAAATGCCAAATCAATGAATAGTCTATATTGTGCATTAGATCAAAATATTTTCAAACTTATTTATACACTTCCTAATGCTTATGAAGTTTGGAAATTTCTTGAGAATTCTTATAGTCTTCCTTTCACAGATGATGAATATGAGCAATTCCTTATGGATCCAAGTGAAGAAGACAACGTCACAATATTGGACTCAATTGATGGCAACACATCAAGCAAAAGAGAAGACGAAAATTCAACTATAGAAGTGGAATGTGAAGAAGATGTCAAAGGAACCCTTGGTTCAAATCTTGCCTCATCCCATAGCAATGTAAGAAATTCTAAGTCCTCTCTATTTGTAAGAAATTCTATTTCTATACTACATATGCTTAATATTGCTAAACGTAGAATTAAAAATTTGAAAAATGCTAATTTCAAACTACGTTTAGAAAATAAAACTTTAAAAGCAAATGCTAAAGTAGAATCAAGTATTGATGTGTTAAAATCTTGTTCATGCTCTTTAATTGAAAATGCTAAACCCTGTTTTGATTATAATTCTTTTAAAGAAGAACTCAAGGTTTTAAAAAAGGGTCTTTTAAATTCAAAAGAGCATAATGAAAATTGATAAAAGAAAATGATAATTCAAAGGATAAACTAGAATCATTAAAAATGTTTATTCAAAAATTTTCATATAATAAAACATCTTTTATTTCTAGTTTATCAAATTATCAAAAGTCTAAAAGCTTAACTTCATATTATAAGAGTATGTCTATAAGAAAGAGTGGAAATGAAAATCATCAAAATAAGAACCAATCATTTAAAACATATTGTAACCCAATCTTTCAACATTCAATACTTAAGAAAGACCATCACTCTTATAAACTCTTAAAGAATCCATATAATAAAATTCATTATGATTATCAACATCAATGTATTTTGAAAAATAATTTGAATAAACATAAATCCCAAATGAATTATTTTTCAAACAACTATCATCACAAAAAGATGTCAAATAATCATAATATGAATTTAAAAGATAAACAACCAAAGTATGAATGGAGGCCCAAAATTAAAAATGAAACACTAGCTCTTGTAAAGGCCCATTCATCACTATCTCTCCTAAAGCCAACACGATGTATTTGGGTACCCAAAGGAACCATCACACTTGGTCCCCTTTGGATACCTAAATCTCTCATTCACTAGGAATCATTGTATTGCATGAAGTAGAAATAAATTGAAAATGAAATATCATTACTCTACTTCATGATATGCTTAATTGCTTTTTCTTTTGTTTATTTTTTTTGAGCCAACTTGTTTATGATCACTTTATATATCATGAGATATGACTTTCATCTTAAGCCTAATGTTTAACAAATCAAATTGAATTAAATTGAACATAAAGTCATAATTTTTTTTAAGTCATCTATCTTTTCTTTTTTCCTATGTTTTATCCTTTTTAAATCCATTGCCTATAAATGTCTTATATTATCATTATAAATTGAATGCTAAATTTGCTAAATGATATTATCAAGACTAATGAAATTACTTTCAAAATTGGATTTAAATGGACTTTTAGGGGTCTTAGGCTAAAATATTAAATGCACAACTTATTGCATATTTGTCTATTTTTCGTTGCTGCATATAATAGCCCCTATATTGAAAATCATAATCGAGAAATATCGGAATCAAATAATATAAAAAACTATGTGTTTTAAAATCACATATTGTAACTCTGTTGCTAATGCCAGGCGTTATCACTAACGCTGGCGGTAGCATATTTTCCTAAGAATTCGGATTTCTCTAATTATTATTTTTTTGAATTTTTTTTTACTATCATTATTTTCAAATACCTTGTATTTGTTTTTGTCTAATGTCAACAAATTAAAATCAAAAAGAAAATTTACAGAAATGATAAATATGATTTCACAATCACCACCATGATCTATTAATATCCTATGCTAAAATTCACTATAATCATATATCATAATTCATGATCCATCAAGACCTATCTTAAATCAACTATGTCTATCAACCTTAGGAATTATGAAATATATGATGGTTATTGGTATTATAGTTTCATATCTTGTTTTATGTGTGTGATGTGGATCTCTATTGTTTGCATGTATCTCATTTAGACTTATGAATTAACTTGATATCAACAAGATGAAATCAAATAGAATTGACACTTCTCGCTAGGTCTATGAAAATTCAAAACTCTATGTTTGAATACATGCAATTCAATTATATATTTGTCCAATTTTACTTAGCTTTGCACCTTGTTGTCGTAATTCATCATACTAGCATCATCACTTACCATTGGTAGAAATCAATGTCCATGCTAGTTATATATCTTGCAATGCTATGTAAATTATATTACTAGAATATGAAAATCATAATTTCCTTTGTAGTTATTTGCATGAATAAAATTTATTCTAAATTGATTTAAAATCAACAATCGTCGATATAATTGTAAATCCAAAACTAATCATGCAATTATACCATAGTTAATATATTTGAGGCATACACGCTTAGTATATCTATAATCATTAACCCATGACTTGTGTCTCACAATAACGAGGGCGTAGGATTGTCTGCATTAGAGACCTAACCTCTAAGTCATGTCTTGTCCTTAACCGGGGAGGGTTCCAGTAGGGCCTTGCGAGGCACTGGGGGGAAAAAGTGCTAGGTTGAGTGTCGTCTTTTGTATGCATATGGGATTAACACTCCAACCTACGACATGTGTGCAGCTCCTCATGCCCATCCGTCACTTAGTATGGGGCTTGAGTGTAGTCATGTAGTTAAGGTAACTTGATCTTAGATATACTCATATTATATTCATTGCATGAACATTATCTCACTTTTTATACATAAATCATGCATATTTGTTTTTGTTCTAACATTGCATCTTGTGTTTGAATATTTTATTATTTTGAGCTTTAATGATTTTACAAAACACAAGTATTTGAAAAATCACCAAAACCATGCTAAAAGAGCCTTCAAATCTAATCAATATACTATGAAATTTCAACTGAAGGAAGGCCTCTTTATAATTCTAATGAATTTTGAAAAACATTTTTCAAAAAATCAAGAAATGCAGTTCTATTTTGGCATTAAGAAGTTAACGCCTGACGTTAGCTCCTTTGCTCTAATATATATTTACTGTTTTGAATAATTTCTGGTATCATTTTAATGTTTTGTGTGTGTTTTATTTCTCTGTTTGTAAAAAGTTTTCTATCTTTTTATTTCCTTTAAAACAAAATTTTATTTCTTTTAAAAAAAATGTATTTTCTCATGCATTATTTTGGGTGTATCTCTCTGGCATAGAATATCATTTACTGAAAGGGTTATTAACGACTTCTATGTTTTCCAGAGAATATATATATATATATAAAACAAATACAAAATTACAAAACAATTTCAAAGAACAAAAATATGTTTTTTCTCTTTATGTGTGTTTATTGTTTTGTGCATGTATAAGAAATTCAAAAATTTATAAAAAATTTGATTGTTATTCGTTTCCATTGTCAAGGATGATTAATTATAACAACTAAAGATTAAATACAATGTTTATTTTAACTTTCAAGTTTCTTAAAAAATTGTTTTGTATTTGTCATGCCTTGAAAATTATCTTGTTATGTGCAATGAAATTGATTGTAGATAAACATGTGTAGAAATGCTTAGCATGCCTCTAAGTATGAGTAATGTACTATATTTGATAATGATTCAATCACTCACTTATTTTTGATAATCTACATATGTTTACAATCTGATACTTGCATGATTGTGTAGTGTAATAATATAAATAATTAAAATGCATAAATAGATTACCTACACAACATTGCATTGGTTATTACAATTCTTTGTCTCTCATGCACTTATTCTTTAGAGAAATGTGGTTTAAAATGCTATGTTTGCAAAACAAGTGAATTCGGAGTCCTTAGTCACTAAATTAAAAAGCAAATAATAAATGACAAGGAAAACTCCACCAAGCACTACTCGCCCTCCTGATAAGTCTTTATGAGCATTGTGAGTTTGAGCACCTTGGCTAAGAATTGCAAAGTGTCTTGTAGCAACCATTTATACATCACTTCTCTTAGTACACCGGATCATAAAAAAATTGAAAATAAAGCTTAAAAGTATAAAAGTGATCCCCAAACACTACTTTGCACCCTGATAAGTCTTAATAAGCATTGTGTGTGCAGAGCACCTTGGTAGTTGTACTCTTTATTCATGTGCATTGAAATATTATGGAAGTAATATTATTTGTGTATTTTAATGTTGTGTTATTTCATTATATATGTCATGTGTCTTTGATTGATTCACTTGTATACTTTATCAAAACACTACTTTGTACACATCATTATCTTTCATAAAACTTCTACTCATGAGAATTGGATCCTAATGCTCATCTACACTATTCTCTACAAACTTAAGTAAATGCACTAGATAGCAAAGCATGACCGCTACAATGTTTATTTTTACTTGAAATGCAAATTTTATTACATTGTAGTTTGTGCATCTTTTCTTGATATTATGAAATCATGCTTGCAATTTTTATCTTAATGGAATAGCATCTCTTCAATATTTAACTCAAACATCAACTTTTCAAATTTAAATTATCCTTATATGATTTTATCTTCTAAAATGATGTTTATGTTTAAGAGTGCTTATTATATTCTTCTGCTAAGTTTACCACTTATGCTCATTCATGTATATTATTTTTAACACCGTGGTTTTCTTTTCAACAAGTGGTATCTTAAAATAGAATGCTTACTTTAACATGTTAGCTATGTTGCTTACTACTATATGTTACATCATGCTTATATTTTTCTCAACAAGTAGTATTTAACAAGCTTTTGATTGCATCCTATTTTTCTTCTTGACATAGAACATATTACTCCTTATTGCTTACTCTCACCTAAACCCTCTTTTGATACTACCAAAAGGGGAGAATAAATTGCATAATTCTAATATTTAGGGAGAGTGCATTGTAATAATATTAAACTCAAAAAAGGGGTATCTTTGTAGGGGGAGTAATCATATAGGAGGTGCATACACTATCATATGCTCGATCATGACAATCCTTCAATAAGTGGTTCCTAATCAATCTTAGTAGATATACACTCATCCCTACCCACTTTTGCTAATAACAAAGGGGGAGAAGAAATTGAGAAATCTAGTCAAATAGATATTTAGGGGGAGTAAATTATAAGAGAACACTTATGTACATATAGAAAGAGTATGCATTATCTCTATCAAATCTATCTTGCTTTTAACCTGTTTCATGCATATATTATTACCTCACTTATCTATAAACACAAATGGTCTTAATCTCACTAATTTCTCATACAGGTATTTGTTATTATCAAAAGTGGGAGATTGTTGGAGCCTATGTTCCGCATTTCTTGGTTTGAGAATAACAAACACCGTGTTGTATTTGATCTTGTATTTTGTGTGTTTCTAGTGTGCAGGTTTTACAGGAACTATAGCTACATGAGTAGTTTGCTGATTGGAGATGACTCTCTAGAAAGAGAGCTAACGCCCGCGTTAGTAGTTAACGTCTCGCGTTAACAACCGCTGAGAAGAAAATCGCTGAGACGAAAACCACTGAGATGAAACCGCTGAGAAGGAATCCGTCAAGAAGCCAGAGACAATTCCAGCGTTAGTTCTTAATGCTGGGCAGTGGCCGTTAGACGAAATTTGAATTTGTAGCCGGTCGACGAAGCTGCGTTCGACGAAATCTGAAGGCAGCCGACGAAAGGAGATTCCGTTCGACGAACTAAACCTGCGATCGATGAAATTGGGCTTAATGAACCTGCGTTCGATGAATTTGAGTTCGGCGACATTGCGTTCAATGAACTCTGATTTCGTTCAACAAAATTGAGTTCGGCGAACTTGTGTTCGATAAACTTAGATTTCATTCGACGAAGTTGATTTTAGCGAACTTGCGTTCGACGAATTTTGATTTCGTTCGACGAACTTGAGTTCGGCGAACTTCCGTTCGACGAACTTTAATGGTGTTCGATGACCATGATTCCGTTCGACGAAATAAGTTTCGTTCGACGAAATTAGTTTCTGCCACGATCCCGATGGTTTGCGTGATTTCAGCCACGACAATGTACGTTCATTAACGCCGGCGTTAACCCTTAACGCCGACATGATTGTACAACAATTAAGAGATCTCCCTTGGGCTATCATGAAGATCTAAATAGGATTTTGAAGGAGAAGGTCTACAACGCATATCCCATACGAAGGACGATCGTTTCAAGAACGCCAACATCTACATCGACTTCGTCTTCACCTTCAGAATTTCTTTGGGAGTTTCTCTTTACTTAGCTTGTAATCTTTTATTTTATTCTCTTTGTAATTTGTGTGGAGAAATCGTCCGGGGAGAACGTCGGATTCCGTGGGTAAATTCGCCTTGTGTTGGCGACTAGGTCTGGGTAGGACTTAGGGGGAATTCGCCTTGTGTTGGCCACTAGATCTAGGTGATTAGATCTAGGGGTGCTCGAGGACATATCTGGGGAAGGATTGGCTAGAGCGGCTTGAGGCCATATCCGGGGAAGGATAGGCTAAAGCCAATCGGTTTGTGGGGGTACAAGTCGGTATTGTAAAGGAAAATTTGTTTTACTTTGTACGCCTCCGATTTCTAGCGATATTGAAATCAAACATTTCTGTATTCAATTTATTATGAAATTAAATCATGTCTATTAATGTTCTATTCAATTGATTTTATTTCCTCTTCAAGAATGCTTTAATTTATATTTTTATCAAAGTATTAAAATTAATATTTGTGTAATTATCTTTGAAATACAATAATCATTTTTATTATCTCTGATTTTCTGGAATTGTATTTCATTAATGTTTTCTTTAGTAAAATCTCATTGACATAATTCTGAGCAGATTAATTTTCTGAAGCGCTAACGCCCAGCGTTAACACCTAACGGCAGGCGTTAGCAACAGTAAGGAAAAAGTTCTGTTTCCCTTATCTGAGATATTAAAATATATTTTTCTATAAAATATTCTGAAACTTCAGTCCCAATCTCTGATAAATTTAATTAAGATTTAAATTCCATAAAACCCTTATTTACCCCCCCCCCCCCCTCTATGGGCGCCGTAAGATCCAACACATTCAAATCTATTGTATCTAGATTTTCTTATGGTGTTTGGGCTGACTAGGTGAGGCTGTTGCTTGTCAGCTAACCTTCCCTTCTTGGAGGCTGAAGGGTTTCCCCAACATGGCAATTTCTGAAGGCTTTACTAGAGCATTCCTTTGGGGTGCTGGTGGTGCATTCTTCCCAAGAAAAGCTTATCTCTTGCTTAGCCAGGTAGAAGACAGCTTAAGACTGCTGTCTATCTTTTGGCTTTCTTGGCATCCATAGATGTTATTGTGATCATATGAATTTGTGGGTATGATCACTTTTCTAAAGATAGTCTTTCCTTGTGTAGATTTCTCATAGTTTTCACCTTGAGTGTAGCCCAAACCTTGCTTATTTGTTTGTGAAAAGATATCAATCAAGGGAAGGACTGTTTGTGGCTTGGAATAACTAGCCACAATCTTCTTTTCCTTTAATACCATATCCTCCAGTTCTTTAATTCTAAAATTCTTGCGCTTGATGACTTCAGTCAAAGTGCTAGTGCTCAGTGGAGAGATAAATAATTTGGTTTTCTCTTGAGCTAGCTCAGCTACTTTCTCAAGTAGTTCATCTCTCTTCCCACTCAAGGAGATGATCTCTACAGCTTGTGCCTTACATAGAGCCTTTGCTTTCTTAAGGGCATCAACAATGCACCAAATTTCTCAATATAGTCAGTGTCAACTTCTCTTACTATTGAAGAAGAGCTGGCATCTGAATCTGTGTCAGAGATGGTAGGAGAGGCTTTAGGAATTACCTATTTATGATGAGTTTCATCACAACATTCTTCATTTGAGAAAGCCATGGCTGCTAAGTGGCTATCTGATTCTGATGAAGAACAATCAGTGTCACTGTCACTGAGTGTCTTCACTTTCTTTGCCACAAAGCTTTTCTATGACTTCATGCTCTTTGAGTGCTTTTTTCCTCACTCTTCTCTTGTCTTTTGAGTGGACATTCAGCAATGACATGTCCAGGCTTCTTGCAGCTGTAACAGACAATGTTAGAAGAATTGTGTTTGTTGAATTTGGAGTCATACCTCTCTGATCTGTGTTTCCTTCCCGACTTGTCTTCTTTGCTGGAGCTGGAGGTGAAGCTTCATATTTTTTCTTTCCTCTTCTCCTGTTTCTCAGCAGTTTCTTAAACTGCTTGGTGAACAATGAGAGGTCTTCATCAGAGAGTTTTGAGCTGGAGTTGCTTGAGGCCTCTTCCTCTGAGACATAGACAGGCTCCACTGTCTTGTGTTTTCTGGAGGCTTCAGCATTAAATGCTACTGTCTTTTCTCTGTTGTAAGCCTTGGAGTTTTCCTTCTCCGCCTTTCTGGTATTTAGCTGCAGCTCATATGATAGGAGCTTACCATACAGTTGTCTAGGCTCCATTGCGCCCAGATTGCCAACTTCTCGTATTACACACAGCTTTATGTCCCATTCTTTGTTTAGGGATATCAGAAATTTATCATTTAGTTCATAGTTGGTGAACTCTCTTCCATAAGTTTTGAGCACATTGACAATCCTGAAGAACTTCTCATAGCAGGTAGCTATGTCATCCTTTTATCTTGCCTGAAGGATTGATACTCCTGATTCAGGAGGGATTTTCTGTCATCCCTGACTTCCTCAGTTCCTTCCATGTAGACAACTAAGGAGTCCCACATTTCCTTAGCTGTTTTACATTGAATTAGATTTTGAAATGTTGAATCATCAATTGCATTCACAATGATGTACTTAGCCCTTTTGTCCATAGTGACCAAGGCAACTTCATCCTTGGTGAACTGAGATAAGGTCTTAGGTGTGGGAATAACTGTTGGATCCACAGGAATGTTCATGGGAACATAGGGTCCTTCTTCTACTGCCAGATAGACTTTAGGGTCTGAGGCTTCCATGTACAACTTAATTCTTTTCTTCTAGATGGGAAAGTTCTCCTTTGTGCAGATAGGCGGCTTCATTAAGCCCATTTTCTAATGATGCTCACCAGCCTTTGGTTTACCACAACCCACAAAATTTATAGATCTTGTTCCAAGATGTTAAGCCTTTGAACTGAACTAACCCCCTCTGATACCAGTTGAAAGAAAGGGGTTGTCTATAAACTACACCTAGAGGGGGGGGGGGGGGGGGTGATTAGGTGTTTTCAGATTTCTTTGCAATTTAAGAGTTTATCTATTACAACACAAAAGCATCACAGAAAACACAAAATGATTTATAGTGGTTTCCTACAAGACAATGTGTCTAGATGTAGTCCACTGTCCCTCCCACCAATCTAGCAGTGTGCTAGACTAGGCAACTTCTCCAACTCAGATATTTTCACTATAAACAGATCTTACAACTTAGGTTCACACAGAACCCTACAAAGCTCAGACTTTACAAGTCTTACAATCTCAGATCTTCAACAAGATCCTACCAAACTCAGGTTCACTAAGAACCCGACCAACTCAGATCTATCACTAGATCCTACCAGCTCAGGCTCACAAAGAACCCTACAAAGTAATACAGAGATGTTGTTGTAGAAGAGAAGACTTCAGGATGAAAGCTTTGAATCACATATCTTCTTCTTCTTGTTGTAATAATAAGCCCAGAGATCTTGTGGATCAATAAACCTTTCTTTATAATCTTTTGTAGACCTTCACAACACAGTAACAATGAAGTCTTCTTATTTTGTTGATCCTTTTCTTTCTCTCCAGGAAGTATGTGTGAGAATAAATCTTGAGAGAATTCTGAGCAAAAAATGTGTTTTTGTAGATAAAAATATCTCCTTTTACATTGCTCTACAGTTTTGCATAAAACTCCCTTGTTGATTATTCCATAATCAATTTTCCCGTTTTAAAACGTCCCGCAGAATTGGCAATACTTCATCATGATTACTAGTCATTCTTGGAACTTGCATAATATAGAAATAATAAATTTATTTCTTAAGTACCGTGCAACGGTTATATTTTGTAGAGAATATATCATTTATTGCTCCTTGATTTGTGCGCAAGATAAATCATTTATTGCTCCCTGAATATCAATTTCGAAGAAAGGTCTGTGCATTAAATGCTGCTCTGCAATTTGTCAAGACGATGTTAATTCCTCAAGACGATATCGTCTTGATCAGTGTATACAACAGATATACTTCAGGGCGATATCATCGACATATTTCCTTCTTCATGACTCTACTTGATATCTCAACGATCTTACTTCTTCTAGACGACATCGTCGAGACGTTACTTTCAATAATACTTAGACTTATTCTTCAGGCTGACTGTCTTTCTTCAAGATGACATCATTTTGATCTTCTAGAGGACATGAGGTATTCAAGCTGATGTTTGTCCATATGAACCTTTCTTCATGACTTAAGGAGTTATGTCTTTTAGCTTCAAGGTTAAACTTCTTCTTCAAGACGATATCGTTGAGACATCTTAGCTTTCTCCACGATAAGCTTTCCCCAAGGCGATGTCATCGATATTTGAACTTAGCTTTATCAACGACAAGCTTTCTTCAAGACGATGTCGTCGATATCTAAACTTAGCTTTATCCAGGACAAGCATTCTTCAACCTTCAAGACGATGTGTCTTCATCAAGATGATATCGTCGAAACTATTTTGACGATATGATACTTTTCTCCACGTTTCTTCTGCTGTGTCTTGAGATGATATTTTACTTAGTTAATTTTCATTACTTTTATCGTCTATATACTAGTGATATAGCTTTGAAGTATCTGTTGCAATATGAACTTAAACATGATATCAAAAACAACTTAACTTATCTATACTTGTGTTCCTTCTTCAAATCTAGAGACATTGAAGGCATAATACCCAACATTCACAAACAACTACCCCCATTGATTTAGGTCATTCTGTTATTTGGGGTCCGACCCAGATTGCTTCTTATTCTGAATATCTTTATTATGTCAGTTTTATTGATGACTTCTCGCCCTGATCTTGGGTCTATCTTCTTCGCAATCGTTCTGAAATACCCATAATTTATCGCACATTCATCGCGATGATTCACACCCAGTTCGGGTGTCGAATTAAGACTTTTCACTCTGACTGTGCTCAGGAGTTTCTCTCCTCCACCATACACGATCTCACACAATCTCATGGCACCATCCACCAACAGTCTTTCCCGCACACACACGAACAAAATGGGGTTGCCGAACAGAAACATCGTCATATCATTGAAACATCCCGTTCCCTTCTCATATCCAAATCTTCTCCTCATTCTTTCTGGGTCAAAGTTATCCTCACCGCGGTTAACCTTATCAACATTACTACCTCCTCGGCCATCTCTGGAGTCACTACTTATGAATGACTGTACTCCCGCCCACCGACTTACACATCTCTTCATACATTTGGGTGCACATGTTTTGTTCTCCTCCCCGCTCCTGAATGCACCCAATTCTCAGCTCGCTCCGCTCGATGTGTTCACTTAGGCCTTAGTCCCCACCACAAAGGATATCGTTGTTATGACCCGGTGACTCGCCGCATCTGCATCGCTTGCCATGTATCCTTCCTTGAACATGAAATGTTCTTAGCCACGCCTCAACCAACAACACTTCCTACCCCAACCTCCGATGCTCCACCACTCTCCCTTCCTATGCTTCCTCCTATACCCACTCAACCCAGGACCCCCCGTACTCCCCCAACCTCATCAAACTCACCAGCTAATCCTTCGGACGAGGACCCTCCTTCCGCTCCAAATCCTTCTCCGCCCACAGTTCCTCCTACAAATCCTCCTTCCACTACAGCTCTCCGCTCCAGCTCCTACTGATACAACTCTGTTTGATGCTCCATCCACCATTCTGCACGTGGATTCCGCTCCTCCTCGGCAAAATCCTACCCGCCCTCGACACCCGCCTGCTCGCTACGACCACTCTCCTGATAGGTATCCCACCACTGCTCTCACCACGACTACATCTTATTCCCCTACTTTTCAGGACTTCCTCATAGCTCTCCACTCCCACCGGGAGCCCCAGTTATACCGAGAGGTAGTTGCACATCCCGAATAATAGGAATCCATGGCAGTTGAACTTCAGGCTTTCCACAGAACTCATACCTGGGACCTCGTCCCCTACCCTCCTGGCGTCACTCCTGTTAACTACAAATGGATATTCAAGATTAAGACTCGTCCAGATGGGTCTATTGACCACCACAAAGCCCACCTAGTTGCACGTAGGTTCTCACAGGTGCATGGGATCGACTACGATGAGACCTTTGCACCGGTTGCTCGGATGACAACCGTGCACACCTTGCTTGTGGTTGCTGCTTCCCGAGGTTGGCCACTCCATCATATGGACATCACCAATGCCTTTCTTCAAGGTGATCTTACAGAGGTGGTATACATGGCTCCTCCCCTAGGTCTCTCCATTCCCCCTAGCCATGTATGTCATCTCCGTCGGGCCCTCTATGGTCTCAAACAGGCCCCTCGTGCCTGTTTTGAGAGCTTCCACACTGCTGTTCTCAAAGTAGGGATTATTGAAAGACAGAGTGATCATGCGTTATTCACTCACACTTCTGCTCAGGGCTGTGTCATTCTTCTTCTTTATGTGGACAACTTGATTCTCATTGGCGATGACCATGCCACCATTGCTTCTCTTCAACAGCACCTCCGCAGTCAGTTCGAGATGAAGGACATGGGCCCCCTTTGCTACTTCCTTGGGTTGGAGATCTCTCAATCTAAACGTGGCATACTTGTCTCCCAACAAAAGTACATCTCTGATATCCTCTATGTTGCCGCTCTCACAGATACCCGGACAGTTGACACTCCAATCGAGCTCAATCTGAAACTCCTCCCAACAGACGACGAGTCTCTTTTAGATGTCTCTCGCTATCGGTGCCTCGTTGGGATGCTGGTCTATCTCACTATGACTAGGTCTGACATTGCCTATGATGTTAGTTTTGTCAGTCAGCTCGTCCAGGCTCCTCGCTCAGTTCACTACGCCGTTGTCCTCTGGATTCTCCGTTATCTCTGCACCTCCATCACCCGCTCACTGTTTCTCTCTTCCAGTACTCCACTCACCCTTCGACCATTCTCAGATGCTGACAGGGCGGTGAACATTGCGACTAGATGATCCACTACTGGTTTCTGTATCTTCCTAGGGAACTCTCTGATCTCTTGGCGCAGTAAGAAACAGGACTCCATTGTGCGTTCCAGTACTGAAGCTGAGTATCGTGCCATGGCCTCCACCTCTCCTGAGATCATTTGTCTTCGCCGCCTACTCTGTGACCTTGGTGTGCCAATATCAGGACCCACTCCCTTATTCTGTAATAATCGAAGTGTCATACAAATTGCCTCCAATCCTGTGTTTTATGAACGGACGAAACACATTGAGATTGATTGTCACTTCATTTGCCAGGAGTTCCTCGCCAACACTATCTCTCTACCGTCCATTGCCTCTGAAGAACAAGTTGCAAACTTGCTCACCAAGTCCCTCACGCCTACAAGATTCTGATATCTCATTAGCGAACTCTTGGTTCATGACCCATCGTGAGTTCGAGGGGAGGTGTTAATGATGTATTTAATATTGTATTTATTACTGTATTTATTGATGCATTTATTTCCTCCTCTCTCTAGTTTAGTCCCACACCGCCTGTGGTGTTTTCCTGCTCTTGTAAAGTCCTATATCTAGACCTCAAGGGTTATACCTTTACACTGGAATATAGATATCATTTCTCAGTTCTAACATGCACCTACACTCCAAGCTTCAGCTGCCCATTTCTTCTCTTACTCTGACCAGCAACTCCTTATTTCCCAAGGGCGATGACAGAAGTCTGAAAACCTCTCTACTTTCTGCCAAGTAGCCATCTTCAATCTCCAAACCGAACTCTTTCAAGGCAAGGTGAGATCCTTTTCCCCAACAGTATTTTGAGTCCTCTCCTTGCAGATCGACTACTAGTTTCAGATCGAACGACCGATTTTTATTGAAAATGAGCATAACAAGGGAGAGCTATGCATGTCATTTTATCCCACAACTACCCAGTCTTATTGTGCAATACAACAAGAAAGAAAGGTTATTTAATCTAAAAGGACTAGCTCATGGAAATCTAATGCTCGAATTTTCCACATATTTCCATTCAAGAGCGGATTATTTATGAGAAGCATGACTATAATTTCAAGGTTGTGAAATGATGGACTACACAACAGAAGTTGTGTTATGCATGATGAAGCAGAGGCATTCTCCTGTATAAGTGAACGTGCCCCTGATGAAGATTCAAATCTGACACATTCGATGGGATCTGATCATGGATAGGAGCGGCAGACAGATGCCGCCTCTGCGACTATTGGGTATCATGCATGGACTTCAATGAGTTCCTTTCCTTGCCACTGGACCATAGATCTGAGCGTTCTTGCATTCAGATCTTTCCGCCATTAATGGAAATTATATTGTGCGCGGGATGGAAATAACGACGGACGTGCGACGATAAATCATATTGGTGTTGGCAATTAAAATAATGATAATCGCGCACTAATAAATAATATTGAATCACGTGATTGAAATAACAATGATCGCGCTGTGGAAAATAATATTATATTGTGCGAAAAAAATAAATTGAAATCATGCAATGAAGATCAACGAAGAATTGTGCGACAAAAATCAATTATTGATCACACAATGGAGATCAAAAATATTTGTGGCAGAGATCGATGGTGGATCATGCGACAAACTCAACGAAGAACCGCTCATTGGAAATAAATGGTGAAGCTTGCGGAGGAGACTGACGTCAAAGATGAAATCAAGTCTACTGTCACACAATTCAGATTTAGGGTAGAATCATCGAACCAAGGAAGCATCGTAAATTTCAATATTATTTAGCCAAAGATATGATACCTTCTAAGGGTATTATCGTTATCGTTGATAATTGATGGTTATGAGCGGATAGTCCAAATCCTAGTTTAGAATTGAGGATATTAACCCTTGGAAAGACGAGTCTGATGGCCAAAACATATATAATGAACTTAGACTTTGAAGAATTAGTAGGTTTAAATTTATTATGATGAAATCAGGAATGAATACGAAATGATAATTGCAGTCTCGAGGTTATGATTCTATAAGATGACTTCGATGAATATGGAGTAATCTACAATTAATGTGATTACCGATTGAGGTTGGATTGAAGAATGTGATTGAACCTAATCTAGAAATATATAAATAGCTACACATCTAACAGGTCGGTCTCTCATTAAATCAGTTCATTAGTTTAGTTTAATATTTTAATGAGACAAAAACTAGATTGAAATAGTATGTGCCTTTTACCATACTTAGATCTAGTGAGACCGAATCTAGATTGAAATATTGTGTCTTTTTACCATACTTAGATCTATTAAGACTGAATCTAGATTGAAATAGTATGGGCCTTTTTACCATACTTAGATCTAGTGAGATCGAATCTACATTGAAATAATATGTGCCTTTTTACCAGACCTTAGATCTAGTTGTGTATATATATAATGAATAACATGGTTATATATTGGCAGATGTGGTGATTATTAGTCTCTTAAGAGGGTAGAGTAATTGGTTGATCACCTCCCTTAGTTGTAATGGATTATATTGTACCCTCAATGTATGAAATGATAATGCATGTGCATGTATGTGGCAGGTCAATTTTCCCTAATGGTGGCACACTTCGGAGGGTTTGAAGAATGACTCATGGATAGGGTCATGGTTGAACAATAGTGTGCGCCCTAACCTAGTTGTTGCTTGTTTAGGTGTTAGCCATCTGGAGTTTGACATGAGCTATGACTCAGTTCTTTTGCTTATACCGCCTTATGGAGAAGAATGAGCACATGCTCAGATTGTTGTACGCAAGGCCTAGGGATGATTGTGCTTAAATACCCTGGTAGTGACAAGGATGGGCCACTACCACCATTTGGGCACAATGTTGGTGTCGGTGGGACTATATATCCACCCCAAGAGTAAGAGATCCCAGACGTTAGTTTGCACTCGATTACGATCGAGTGTCGACGCCTCGAGACTTTGCATGATAAATTTTTGTCGACATAGTGAATGTGCATGTGCATGCTTGGATGTGATGATAAAAATATGAGTATTAACATAGTGTGACCATGATGACTCCTAATGGTTATGAGTTGTAATACTCCTTTGACATGGATAGCCTTGCTTGGCTTGTATTGGTTGCAAGGATATATCATAGTTGTGTTTGCATTTGGTAGTTTAGTTTAGATTATGCAAGATCCCAATCATATAAATTCGCATGGGCATCTTTATATGATTGTTTATTTACATTGACACTCTTACTATTATTTAATGTGCATACGAGAGTACGTGCATTGTGGACACCGTTAGGGTAGAAACAATGATGTGTTTTATTTACAGTAATTATTTATTACCGCACTTCTTTATATTATATATTGCACCCTTTAAATATACAATTGTTCATACTGCTCATATTTATTTATATGTATATATATTGTACTGTGTTGACACTTACTACAGGATAACTTACCGCCTCCCTTGAGCATATAGGTGGCTCAGGGGGAGAGGCGGGAACCGACTTAGCTTATACACACAGTATTTGTTAACCATCTCCATCAGTTGACTCCACTAGGAGTTACAGGAGCTATGACATGGATGTGATGTGGACATAACATGGACATGACTAGGAGGTAGAAGGCTTATAGAGGATGGTTGCTACACTTAGCAACATCATCAGTTCTATAGTTAGCTCAGTAAATTTATAGATAACAACATTATATACATTAGCATTTATCCGGCTTGGCATGTTACCCGTGAGCCCCCATATTTTCTATAGACCGTTGTACTTGTACTGTGGGGTCATTGTGCCGCTGATGTGATTGTTAAAATTTTTTATTTGAATCGTTTAGGAGTAAGCAGGAGTTGCATCAACAGAGTTATAGCCAAACAACCACAATATGCCACACAGCAACACAAAGCTTTGTTGAATCACAATACTTGATTACAGTGCGAGGTATACATGGCGAGACATGATTTATAAGAATCACGGAGGAGAGAAGAACAAAACACCAAAAAAACAAAACTGGCGGCTTGACAAGTAGAGACTGCACTGACCGCTGAACTCCAGAGATCGCCCGGCTTGACCTGAGACCGCACGAACATAAAACAGCCAAGATGCCTTCAGACCGCACTGCAAGATGCCACCTCAGACCGCACGAACTAGAGCTTATTTGAACAAAGAACAGAAGTTGTCGCCAGACCGCAACTCAGATCGCCTAACCGCTGAAGGTTGCCTGATCGCTGAGCTCGCTGCGAACAGCACAAGAACAATCATAAACTTGTTCGCAGACAAGCCGCTGCCGATCTGTTTATTCAAGACATTGGGAAATCACCAAGGAAGGAGACCGCAACCTACTGACCGCAAACCTGCGAACACAACAAACAGTCAACTCGCTTTCGAGACCGCAGATCAGCAGCAGACCGCGCACAAGCCGCGCAAACACAAGAACACTCCTTCCTTAGATCACCAAGAACATCTGGCCGACTTCAGATAAGTCGTCAGATCGCCCAGCATAAGCCGCCCGGTCAAGAACAGACCGCCCAGTCTTCTACGAAGAAGGTAGATAAACCAAAGCAGAACAACCCGGGAAGAGACCGCAACAAACAGGAACAGACCGGCCAACCAGCACATCGCCAGAATCAACCCGGCAGAGCCAGACCGGCAGAACACCAACCCAGACTGCGCGGTCTCTGCGGTCTCCAAAAATCAGACCGCCGGCCACCTTCCACTCCACTTCAATAATTCCAGCACTCCCCCTTGAAGTGGGAAGTGGAAACTAGCCCGAGTAAACTCCGCAACCGAGTAAACGGTCCCTTCGCCAGCGGCTTTGTGAAGATGTCTGCGACATTGTCCGCACTTAGAATATGTTCGACCATAAGAGATCCTCCTAACACCTTCTCACGAATGAAATGGTGCTCAATCTCAATATGTTTGGTCCTCTCGTGACAAACTGGATTATTTACCAGCTTGAGAGCACTCTCATTGTCTCCGCGTAGCATAGTGGGACCTCGAACCTCCTCATGAACGTCCTCCACCAACCTCCTAAGCCAAACGACTTCTTGAGCTGCCAAGGCCGAAGCCTTGTATTCCGCTTCTGTGGTAGATATGGACACCGAGTCCTGCTTTTTGCTGCACCAAGAAATAGCTTTGGGGCCAGTCATAAAGACAAAACCAGACGTTGATCTCCGATCATCCACGTCTCCCTCGTAATCAGCATCCATGTATCCAAGCAACTCCAAGCTTGACCCTCTCCTATATAGGAGACCCAAATCAGAGGTCGACTTCACATATTTCAAAATTCCTTTTGCCGCTAGAAGATGAGGATTCCGTGGCTCCGTCATGTACCGACTCACTTTTCCAACTGCATAAGCAATATCTGGCCTCGTGATGGTCAAGTAAATCAAGCTTCCAACCAGAGCTCGGAACACCAACGGATCAGATAGAACTCTTCCCTCATCCTTTCGAAGTTTATGATGCTGTTCCAGAGGTATAGAGCTGCTCTTCCCTTCCTCCATGCCGAATCGATGAACGATCTGCTCCGCATATCCAGCCTGAGAAACCAGCACTCCGCTCTCCCGCCTCTGAACCTCGAGTCCAAGGTAATGGTGAAGCTCACCCAGATCCTTCATCTCGAACCTGATAGCAAGCTCAGCTCTCATCCTCGCTACTGCCTCCTTCGAGTTCCCGGTGACAATCATGTCATCCACATACAACAGAACAATAACCCGAAGCGCCCCCTCCTTCTTGATGAACAAGCTAGAATCAGAGTCTGAAGCAGAGAACCCGCAGAATAGAAGATACTCCGCGATCTTTCCGTACCACGCCCGAGGCGCTTGCTTCAACCCATACAGGGCCTTCTTCAGTTTGCAGACGTAGTCCATACAATCCTCCGAGTTGAAGCCCTGCGGTTGGATCATGAAGATATCCTTGTCAATCTCTCCGTATAAGAAAGCATTCTTCACGTCGAGCTGCCAAATCTCCCATCCACTGGAAGCCGCCAAAGCAATAACAAATCGAACCGAGGTCATCTTTGCCACTGGATTGAACGTCTCATCATAATCTTCTCTGTACTGCTGTGAGAACCCGCGAGCCACAAGGCGAGCCTTGTATTGCTCGATTGTGCCGTCAGCTTTCTTCTTGAGTTTATAGACCCATTTGCATGTCACAGGGGTAATGCCCTTGGGCCTGGGCACTAGAGACCAAGTTTCATTCTTCTTGAGAGCATCCATCTCCTCCTGCATAGCAATGTCCCACTGCTTCACGCCTTTGGCTTTCTCAAAGCTCAACGGCTCCCTCTCATCCAAGGGACCAGTAAAGAAACATGAGACAAAGCTCACCATGTTTCCTCCTATGTATCGATCAGGTGGCTTGATAGTCCTCTTCGAACTCCTAATAGGTTGCTCCTGACTAACCACCTCCTCAGCTGCTTCTTCTGTTCTAGCTCCTCTTCCAGATGAACTTGGAGCATCGCTCCCCCTGCTTCTAGAACCTGAAGCCTCCATCTCAGAGCTTGACACACCTGGAGCTCCTGGTGAAACTGGCAACTCCACTTGAAGATTTTCAGCAGCCTTCCCTTTTTCATCAACCCTGCTCTCCGGTAGTTCAATTCCTGAACTCCCCTTGTAGGAAATCACCTCATCGAACACCACATCCCGAGATACCACTGATCTCCGTGTCTCAGGATCCATGCATCTCCATCCTTTCTACCGCTCATCATACCCAACAAAGACTAGCTTCCTTGCTTTCACATCTAGCTTTGTCCGAAGAGCATCAGGGATATGCACATAACAGGTTGACCGGAACACCCGAAGGTGTCCAACACTTGGCTTCTCCTTGAACATCAGTTCGTGAGGGGTCTTCATGTTGATAGGACTTAGAGGCATCCTGTTGATGACGTATGCTGCACAAGACATTCCCTCCGCCCAAAAGGACGTTGGGATACTCTTTGCATGAAGCCAGCATTTGCAGGTTTCCGTCAGATGACGGATCTTCCTCTCCGCAATGTCGTTTTGTTGTGGAGTATGGGCACAAGTTAGCTCTCTCCGGACGTCGTGCTTCCTGCAAAAACTTGAGAACTCACCAGAGGTGAACTCCCCACCATTGTCAGTTCTCAATTTTTTCACCCACATGCCTAACCGACCATCCACAAGCTCCTTGAACTCCACGAACTTCGCAAAGGCTTCTGACTTCTCTTTTAGAAAATACACCCAGACATATCTGGTGTAATCGTCAATCAACACCAACGTATATTTGTTGCCTCCAAGGCTTGGGGTGGCAGTTGGTCCCATCAAATCACCGTGAATGCACTCCAACGGCGCTTTGCATCTTATTTGCGATTTATCAAATGGAAGTCGATGGGACTTACCAAACTGACATCCCGCACAAACATGACCGTCTCCATAGGAAGACAAGCTAGGCAAGCCCTTGACAAGACCCCTTACAGCCATAGCCTTCAATTTGTCCATGCCTACATGGCCCATCCTTTCATGCCAGATAGCCGCGCTATCGTTGGTCTTCATCTTGTCAACATAGGTACTTGTCGATAAAACGAACAAGTCCTTCACCCGCTTTCCAACATGAATAACATCTCCCTTTATCTCCGGTTGAGTTTTAAGAAACTTCACTTCTGTTGGGCCAAACAGAACATGATAACCGGCATCGACCGCATTGGTCACAGAGAAGAGATTCTTCTTCATACCCGACACGTGATAAACACTCCTCAAAGTGAGTGGACCCTTATCACTGCTCAGAGAGACAACACCTTCTTGTTCTACTGAATGAACAGAATTATCAGCCGTAATGATAACATCGTTACCTGAGTAAGGTGCCAAAGAAGAGAACTTTGATTCATCCCCGGTGAGGTGATGCCCACACCCTGAATCCACGATCCAATCCTCTTCGAAGTTGATGGCAGCCAAGGCCTTAACGGGCATCGCCGTCATATTGGCCGCAAAGGCTCCTCCCCATCCAGCTTCATCAGACTTTGGCTTCTCCTTCTCCGCTGCATGTCCCGGCTGAAGATTAACCCGGCAATCCTTCTTGAAGTGGCCGGTCTTATTGCACCTGAAGCACCTTGGTACCTCTCCCTTCTTCTTCCCATCATACTTAGAAGCATAACCCCTATCCTGCTGACCTGAAGTATAGGGTCCATCCTGACTTGGCTTCTTCTTCTCCCACTTTGTCTTCTTCTCAGAGAACAACACATCACTATCTCCCCCAGAGATAGAAGTCCCCGCCATCTGTCTTGCCAAACTTTCTTGCGAAGCAAGTAGGTTTTCCAGCTCCAATAGAGATGGTTGATTTCCCCAACCTTGAACTAACGTCACAAAGGCAAGATACTCCTTCCGTAACCCGTGGATGATATGCCTCTTCAGTTTTGCCTCCGAGATGGGCTCATCAGGGTCCAATGCAAAAATCTCTGCTGTGAGGTTCTTCATCTTGAGAAAGAAGGTAGAAATAGAAAGATCACCTTGAGAGGCCTTCGCCAACTCATTTTCAAGAAACTGTAGCCGAGCTACATTTTTCTTATTGAACAGCCCGTCCAAAGACGTCCAAATCTCAGCAGCAGATTTACATCCAATGATGTGATCAAATAGCTCTGGTGAGATAGCCCTCTTGAGTGTGAACTCTGCCTTTGCATTAGTCCTCCTCCAAAGTCTCACCTCTGCCATATTATCTCCTACTAAAATGACTTCTTGTGTGTCTTCTCCTCCAACTATCTCCCATAGATCCTCGCCAAGTAAGTAGCTCTCCATACACGACCTCCACTTCTTATAGTTAGTCGATGTGAGGAGTTCAATACCAAGCCCTCTTGCGTATCCACCTTCCATGGCAATCTATGTGGTCTCTTCTTCACAAAGACGATGGCAACTCAAGTTGATCACTGCTTATCCACTCCAACAACCTCTCTCTGGTACCATGTTAAAATTTTTGATTTGAATCGTTTAGGAGTAAGCAGTAGTTGCATCAATAGAGTTATTGCCAAACAACCACAATATGCCACACAACAACACAAAGCTTTATTGAATCACAATACTTGATTACAGTGCGAGGTATACATGGCGAGACATGATTCATAAGAATCACGGAGGAGAGAAGAACAAAACACCAAAAAAACAAAACTGGCGGCTTGACAAGCAGAGACTGCACAGACCGCTGAACTCCAGAGATAGCCCGACTTGACCTGAGACCGCACGAACAGAAAACAGCCAAGATGCCTTTAGACCGCCACCTTAGACCGCACTGCAATACGCCACCTCAGACCGCACGAACTGGAGCTTATTTGAACAAAGAACAGAAGCTGTCGCCAGACCGTAACTCAGATCGCCTAACCGCTGAAGGTCGCCTGATCGCTGAGCTCGCTGCGAACAACACAAGAACAATCATAAACCAGTTCGCAGACAAGCCGCTGCCGAACTATTTATTCAAGCCGCTGGGAAATCACCAAGGAAGGAGACCGCAACCTGCTGACCGCAAACCTGCGAACACAACAAACAGTCAACTTGCTTCCGAGACCGCCCGACCTCAAAGTTGAGACCGCACGAAACAACCCAGGCTCTAGTTCTTATTGTTCTTGTTATGAATGACGGGCCATGCACCCCTATTTATAGGCGACAAGACGGATGTCGTCACCGCCACAAAAGAGATATAGTCACAACCCGCCAGATCGCCAACGGTCTCACAGAAAAGACCGCGCGATCACATCACTTGGACAACACCTTATCCAAGACCGCAGATCAGCAGCAGACCGCGCACAAGCCGCGCGAACACAAGAACACTCCTTCCTTAGATCACCATGAACATCTGGCCGACTTCAGATAAGTCGTCAGATCTCCCAGCATAAGCCGCCCGGTCAAGAACAGACCGCCCGGTCTTCTACGAAGAAGGTAGACAAACCAAAGCAGAACAACCCGGGAAGAGACTGCAACAAACAGGAACAGACTGGCCAACCAGCAGATCGCGGCCAGAATCAACCCGGCAGAGCCAGACCGGCAGAACACCAACCCAGACCGCGCGGTCTCTGCGGTCTCCAAAAATCAGACCGTCGGCCACCTTCCACTCCACTTCAATAATTTCAATAGTGATTACTTTCTGTCTTCTCCTATTATTCATATGTTTCTGTGATTCACTACATTGTTATTAGTCTTTTGCTTGTACCTCTTACACTACTGCTTTTTCCGTACCCTAATTGTGATGTGATGATTTTTACCTCTACTCTTCCATTATTCCCTTCTTTGTTGTGTATTGGTGGTGGTGTGCAATAAGATTCCTTGGTTTTGTCTAGTTTTTGAGGGGGGGGGGGGGGTCTTACAATGGGTATCCGAGTCAGGTTTCGATCCCTTGGTTGTGTCTAGTTTCCAAAGGAATTCCAGATCATAAATCGATCGCTTGAGCCAACATTAGTCACAAAAATACCTTTTAGTCTGCCAATCACGGTTAGAGAGCTGTCACTTAAAATCAAAAATCATAAATTGAATCAGAATCGAATCAGAACCCCCAAAGAACCAAACCAAACCGTTCGCGAATTATTTAGGTTATGGTTTGAATTTGGGAACTGTGAACAACAATGGTCAGGAGGTGGTTCTTTCATTTTATTATCCGGACCGAAACCAGAACCAGAACCACAACATACAAGTCTCAAATGGTTTCAGGATTTTTTGACCTGATCCAAACCGGACCGAAGCAGACCGAACCGCAACCCGTTAATTATTATTATTATTTTAAAATATATTATTATTATTATATTATTATTATTTTATAATATATCTATAATATATATACTTATAATATTATACAAAAAAACTAGTCCCCGTTGGTGTAACTTCGTCAGACCGCACAAACCATTCTGTATGTAGATCAATGACACCCATCCAATTTTCTCATTTTTCCACTCCTCTCTCAACAAATTAGGACTCTATGTATTACCTATTCTCCTCTTCATTACCAATCGTCCTTATCCTCGCTATAGGCCTCCTGGTCGACCCCTTACCGACAGAGCAACACAATCATCCATGACAGTAGGCCTTCGATGAAGCAATCTTGAGCCATCGTCAAACTCGGGCAATTTTAGCCACCATCTCAGAAGATCTTTTCGCCTTCAAATCCAGGTATCTCTCTATTTTTTATGGACGTCCGCCTTTCAAGATTAATCTATGTCCATTGCTGCCTCTTCGTCTCACTTCTTCGCTCAACCCTGAAATAGGCACCATGGAAGACCAATAAGCATCAATTGACATGATTCTTATCCTCACCCCAAGCTTCTTTCATTTCTGAATATGTATTTTTAAAGAGATAATAATCTTTGTCATTGTGTTTAATGACTCGAATTATAGAGTTATAAAATGATTAAAACTATGACACATAGAACCGATTGGAAATGAATCGAACGCATGAACCAGATCGAACCGCATGAACCGGACCGAACCGCATGAACCAGACCGAATCACATGGACCGAACCGCGTGAATCAGGCCGAACCATTAATGGCCGGTATGGTTTTGGTTCTTATTGAACTGGAACCGTTGACATGAAGTTTCAAAAATTATACTGGAACCAGAACCGGAACCGGAACCGAAACCAATCAAACCAAATAAGGTTTTGGTTTTAATTTGAAGAACTGTTATCTTAGCGATTTGGTTCATGATCTTAGTAGAACCAGAACCGGAATCGTGATAACTCTAGTCACTGTTGCTTGGTTCGAGACAAACCAATGCTGCGAAAGCGATGGTGGACCCGAACAATTAAAGACAAAAAATAAACACAACCTCAAGTACAAGTCTAGAAAACATAAAAAAAAATAGAAAATTTTCAATTTTAGACAAGCTAGACACCAAAACAACTAGGATATGACAACAATCTTAGTTGTGAACATTATCTTGCGTAACTTTAGACAATGTAGACACGAGAAAAACTAAGTTTTACAACAAACATAGCTTAGTAAACTTTAACTAGCAGAACTATATACAACTTAGATATGAAACATCTAAGACATAAAAATAATTATAGTTTGTTAATCTTAATTGACGTGACTACATCAAAATTTGAGAAACAAATTTTTATTGTGTCACTGTATGTAGTCACTCGTGTGTTATAGAGTCATGGTTAGACATTTATAACACAAGATGTTTGTAAGAGGGTGGTAGTATATTATCTTATTATTAGAATGTTGAAGAACATAATCTTCATAAATATCCTTTTGACTCTTCGGTATACACCCTCGTCAAATCTAAATTTATTCACCCCAGTTTTACCCCGTGTTTATGCCTCTTTGTTTTATTGGGGGTTAAGTATTTATTAAAGAGTATGGAATAAAAGATAACCAGTCTGGAAGAAAACTTGAAGAAGAGGAGCGTTCTAGTCACGATCCCAACCAAGAACCATAATTTTATGGGATAGGCAAGATCAAAAACTAGCAGATAGCCAAGCAAATAGTTGATACTAGACATGTGACAATATTAGCCATGTTGAAGGCCAGACTCCGCCCCTAGTTTTTTGGGTAGGCCTAGATAGAAAAAACTAGTTATATAGAAGGCTATATTATGCCTCTGGTTTCGTGGGACCATATGACAATTTTTCTGAAGTAGTCATGTAGTGGAATTTCTTATCTTCCTTTCATATGCACTTTGTTGGGAATATTGCCCTCAATGTTCCCTTGATTTGAAGTGACATCACTCACAATACTAAGAACATATTATATTTGATAAACCCCATTGTGCTTCATGATTGTGGAGGGATTAGATATTTCAAGCATTGGAATAATGTGGGTGGTTACTGCTGAGAAGAACTCATTGTCTCAGTGGAACCGTTGAGACGAGGCTAGGATCCACTGAGAAGGGGTCTGCCTCAGCTGAGCTGCAGATAAACAAAAACCGTTCAGAAGACAATCTGTCTCAGCAGATCCGCTGAGACCAAGACAGCTCAACCACAGAGACGGAAGACTGCCTCAGCCCAACCACTAAGACAGATTCAAATCAGAAAAACGACACTAGAGGGATTTGCTTTTGGGAAAACAACTGTAAAGGGAAGATAAAGTATTCTATCCTCTTCCAATGTGTCAGGGCCCTTTCTAGGAGACGTTGAAGATAAATGAAGTATAAAAGAACATCTTAGGCCATTTCAACAGACACCAGCTGTTGTGTTGAAAAGTGTGAGAGTCATTACTGTTCCATTGATGGCTTTCAAGAACTCTCTCCTTCTGCTTCCAGAACCTGCAAGAAGAATCAAGGAGAGAAGATAGCTCTGCTATATAGAAGAGCAAGGTGATCCTTTCTCATCTACTGAAGAGAAGGATCAGTTAGGAGTGGGTCTGAAGATTACTTTCAGCCCAGCTTCAAGATTGCATCAGCTGTGCATAATCAATAGAAGACATCAAATCAAAGTTGTCCACTGTTGTAAGCTAAAACTTATACTCATTGTAGGAACTATGTAGTATTGAGCTTGTAAGGCACTGTGCCTGAGTTTATAGGGTTGTTGAACCTGAGCTGTAGGGCTTTTGAGCCTGAGATTGGTAAGGATATTGAGCCTGAGTTGTAGGACATTTTGCCTGAGAATTAGGGCTTCTCGACAGGCCTGAGTTAGGAGATAAAGATGATCTCTGAGAAGTAGGAGTGGGAGCACTCTGAGTTGGTAGGGCTGGTTTGCCTGTGGTAGGGTTTGGAGCAAACCTGAGAGATCCTGAGGGATCTGTGTTGTAAGCTCTTGGAGCTGAGATTGGAGGAGTTTGCCTTGTCTAACACACTGTTAGAAAGGTTTAGAGGGAAAGTGGACTACCCATAGACACATTGTCTTGTGGAACCACTATAAACAATTGTGCAATTTCTGTGTTTGCTTGAGTTTTTGTTTACTACTCGTTAACTGCTAGCAACAATTAAGTAAAAAAATCAAAGAGACATATTCACCCCCCTCTAAGTGAATTAGACTACTAACCTATAAACTATCAAGTGGTATCAGATATAGGTTGGTCAAAAAGGACTTAACAGTTTGACCAGATCCTACATAGATGTAGTCAAATCTGAATCTAATGGCTACCAATGGAGTTCAGAAGGAGATGGGGTCAATGAAGCTGCCAATATGCAAAAAGAAAACCTTTGGCATTTGGAAGCAAAGGGTTAGGCTTTTCATGGAGGCCTCAGACCCTAGGATTTATATCACTGTCCAGGAAGGACCCTTTGTTGTCATAAAACCCTCCACTATTGATCCAACTAAACAGGTAGCCAAGTCATATACTAAAATGACAAGGGATGAGATTTCATTGGCAACAATAGACAAAAGAGCTCAATATATTATGGTCAATGCAATTGATGATTCCACCTTTCAAAATTTGGGACACTATGAGACTACGAAGGAGATGTGGGATACATTAATAGTGTACATGGAAGGAATGAAGAAGTGAGGGACGATAGGAAATCCCTCCTTAATCAGGAGTATGAAGCCTTCATGCAACAATGCCTGGAATGCATAGCTGATTGCTATGAAAGATTTTTCAGGATAGTAAATGAGTTGAGGACCTATGAAAGGACCTTCACTCATTATGAGATGAATGAAAAATTCCTTAGATCTCTAACTAGAGACTGAGATTCCAAGATCAATGCCATTAGAGAGGTGTCAAAGCTGGGTGAGACTCCTCCCCATACATTGTTTGGAAAGTTTCTCTCTTATGATATGCAACTATCTGCTAGGAAGGAGGAGGACACATCCTCCAGGCCTCATGCAAGGGAAAAAAATGTGGCCCTCAAGGCTGAGAGCTCCAAGAAGAGCAAGGCAAGGATTCCTTCACCTCCAAGGAGGGCTGCTGGGTTAGAAAACTCTGAGTCCAGCTCATCTGATAGCATCTCTTCGGATGAGGAGTTTGTTGCCTTCTCAAGACATTTCAAGAAACTGATGAGGAGGAAGCTGTGGAAGAACAAACCATCCTCCTCATCACATCCGAGGAAGGATCACAACAAATTTGAAAAGAAGCACCCCACGGGGGACAGGTGATGGGAGTGGAGAAAAGAGGACTAATAGGAGAGGACTAGGTTTCAAAAATGTGGCAGTGGGTGATGGGAGTGGAGAAAAGAGCAAGGCTAAGGCTAAGCCTCATACCATCTTTCAAAAGGCGTTTCTTCCCTCTAACAGGTATGACCATGGCAGTATGTATAGTCACTGGAAGAATGAGAGTTCCTATAGGAAGAAAAATACTCCTTACTATAGTAGACGAAAGGGCATGGGGATGAGTGCTATGATAGCTCCCCATGAAGAAATTCAAATGACCCATTCTGGACCATTTGTTTTTGGTGCTTCAGCCCCATCATTCAAGAATAAGAATGCAAGCTATTCCAAGTCCCTACCAGCTAAGCCCTTGGCTGCTGACAAGCTTGTTATCATGTCTAATAGCTCAGTGTTTGATGCCATCAAATCTTGCCTAGCTACCAAGCCAAGACAAGCTGATGCCATTCAGTCAAAGACTGTCAAGACTGACCATAGATTGTATTTCAGTCAAATCGTTGTTGAGAGGAATAGGAAGAATGGTGTTGACTTCCCTCCTGAACACAAGCATATTGATGCTACTTCTTCAAAGAATGTTCAGAAGAGAAGATATAATATTCATGAGTGTTGGTGTTGTGGTAAGGTGGGACACTTTGCCATAGATTGTTGGCATAATCCCAATGTGCCAAGTGCAAAGAAAAGATTTCTTGCAAAGGCTGCAGCAGGTGTGAAGTTATCTTTTCATGCTAACAAAAGCCTAGGGCCCAAAATTAATTGGGCTCCTAAGGGTAAATAAATTCCTTCTTGCAGGTTAGTTTAAGTACCAGCCTAGGGAAAATATGGTACATGGACAGTGGGTACTCAAGGCACATGATAGGTACCAAGAGTCTTCTACAGGAATACAAAGCTGTGAAGAATGGAGCTAAGGTCATCTTTGGTACGATTTCAAATGACGTAGTCTCCATCACAAGAGTGGCTTATGTTGAAGGGTTGCAACCCAATCTTGTAAGCATAAGTCAACTATGTAACTTAGGCTATATCATTGAATTCCACAATGATAAGTGTTTGATCAATAAGTCACATGACTTAGAGATCATTCTCTCAGGAACTAGAAGTGAGAATGTTTATTGCTTAGATTTTATATGCAATTCTTCTTTATCTCTTGTGTTTCTTGTGGCTAATGAAAGTGAGTCTCATTGTGTTCAATGACACAAGAGATGTGCTCACATTAACTACAAGACAATGTATAAGCTATTTTCTAAAAACCTAGTTAGAAATAGTCCTAATTTGAAATGTATTAAAAGTGGCCCATGTCATGCATGCCAAATGGGCAAGCAAACTAGGGCCATCTTTAAAAGCATTGGCTCTACAGATACTGAAAGATGTCTTAATCTATTGCACATGGACTTGTTTGGTCCTTTGCCAATTCAGAGTCTAGGTTGGAAGTTGTATACCTTGGCGATTGTTGATGATCATTCAAAGTATACATGAGTATTCTTCCTTAAGAAGAAATCTGATACTTTAGATGTCTTTATAAACCATGTTAAGGCAATCTAGAATGATCTACAATGTACTGTGGCCAAGACTAGAATTGTCCATAGTACAGAATTTCAATTTGGGGCAATGACAAGGTTTTGTCAAGAATTTGGTATCACCCAAGAATTTTCCACCACAAGGACTCCATAGCAAAATGGTGTGGCAGAGAGGAGGAATAGGACCTTGATAGAAGCTGGGAGAACATTGCTTAGTGACTCCTCACTTTCAGAATATTTCTGGACTAAGGCAGTCAATACTGCATATTATGTTCTCAATAGAGCATCTATCAATAAGGCCCTAGAAATAACCCCCTATGAGATTCTAAAAGGCAAACAACCAGCTATTTCATACCTTAGAATCTTTGGTTGCAAATGCAACATTTTAAATAGTGGAAAATCTCAATTAACTAAGTTTGCTAACAAAAATGCAATGTAAGGGTTCTTGTTGGATACAACTCACATAACAAAGCCTATAGAGTATTCAACAAGAAAACTCATGTTGTAGAAGAATCTATGCATGTGGTATTTGATGAGACCAGCCTGCTCTATAAGGGCTGGTCCAGTTCTCGTGTCTTGACAGGTAATGAACAGAAGATGCAAGATATGTCTCTCCAAGACATACCCAACACAAGCAAGATCAATTCAGAGGTATCCATCCCTGAAGTTGAAGATTAGCAAAATACTGAAGATGTTGTTTCTCAAGAAGAAGAGCTGCAGATAGCTGACAGGTTGCCTACAGCAAACAGGCCCCTAAGGGATCATCCAAGAAATCAAATAATTGGAGGTGTAAACCAAGGAGTGGTTACCAAAAGTAGAGCTCACAATGAAGCTCTATTCTTGAGCTTTCTATCACAGATGGAGCCAAAGAAATTTGATGAAGCTAATGAAGACACATTCTGGATTCAAGCAATGCCAGAGGAGCAGCTTCAATTCAAGAGGTACAAGGTTTGGAAGTTGGTGCCAAAACCACAAGGACACAATATCATTGACACCAAGTGGATCTACAGAAACAAGCTTGATGAGAATGACACCATCATCAAGAACAAAGCCAAACTGGTGGCCAAAGGGTACATGCAAGAAGAAGGTATTGACTTTGATCAAACCTTTGCCCTAGTTGCAAGGTTAGAAGCAATAAGGTTGTTCCTTGCCTATGATGCCCACAAGGGGTTCAAAGTATACCAGATGGATGTAAAATCAGCATTTCTGAATGACAATCTAAAGGAAGAGCTATATGTGGAGCAGCCCTCGGGTTTTGTTCACCCAACCCTCTCCTCTCATGTTTATTTGCTTAGGAAAGCTCTATATGGTCTAAAGCAAGCCCCTAGGGCTTGGTATGAGACCTTGTCTAGCTTTCTCATCAAGAACAAGTTCTTGAGGGGAAAGATAGATAGTACATTGTTTCTTAGGGAAACAAAGGGCAAATGTCTCCTAGTCTAAATCTATATTGATGACATAATATTTGGGTCTACAGATGACAACCTTTACAAAAGGTTTGCCAAACTTATGCATGGGGAGTTTGAAATGAGCAGTATGTGAGAGCTCAAGTACTTCTTAGGCCTCCAAGTGAAACATTCTAATGAGGGGATTTTCATCTCTCAGACCAAGTACACTATGGAGCTTATTAAGAAGTTTGGGATGGAATCAGCTTCCACCATGAAAACTCACACGGGGAACAACATTTCCTTGGACAAGGATGAAAAGGGTAAGCCCTTTGATGAGTCAATGTACAGGTGGATTATTGGGTCCCTGTTGTATCTGACTGCCAATAAACCAGACATTATGTATGCTATATGTGTTTGTGCTAGGTACCAAGCATGCCCTAAGGAATCTCATTACTCAACTACAAAGAGGATTTTGAGATACCTTAAGGATAGCCAACATCATGGCCTTTGGTACCCTATGAACAATGATTTTGAACTAATTGGCTTCTCAGATGCAGATTTTGCAGGTTGCAAAGAAGATAGGAAAAGCATAAGTGGAACTTGTCAATTTCTAGGAAGAAGGTTGATCTCATGGAGCAGCAAGAAGCAGACCAATGTGGCAATATCCACAGCTGAATCTGAGTACATTGCTGCAGGAAGTTGTTGTGCACAACTATTGTGGATACAACATCAACTAGAGGACTACAACCTCAAGGTAAGTAATTCTCCCATGTATTGTGACTCATCCAGTGCTATCTCTATAGCTAAGAATCCTGTCTCGCATAGCCGGACTAAGCATATAGAGATAAGGTATCACTTTATTAGAGAGCATGTTGAAAGTGAAGATATATGCCTTGAATTTGTCCCAACTGACAAACAAGTAGCTGATATCTTCACAAAGCCATTGGATGAAGCAAAGTTTAATGATTTTAAAACTGAGCTTGGTGTGTCAAACCAAGAATAGATGTTATACTGTCAACTTATCTAACTTGCTCATTGTGGTATTCCTTAGCTTTAGTAACACATGTGAACATATATAACAAGCTTTGATAGGATAAGTTGTTATCTAAATGATTGGTAGCATGATTAGGCATTGAAATAAGACTAATTATATAGTTCACTGATAGGCAGTAAAATCAGCTGAAACAACTGAGAAGGTCTCAGCTAATCCAATGAGACGACTAGAACTGTCTTAGTGGTTGACAATACTTCATCCCAGCGGATAACAACTCCGTCTCAGCGGTTCCGCTGAGATGGGCTGGATAAATTAAAACATTCCCTAACTGACACGTCAGCAATATAAAATCAATCAAATTGATTAGTCTAATCAACATATATACTTAGGGCAAATCTAAACCTAAGTCAAGCCCCTATAAATATCAGAATGTGGATTAATTAATTACACTTCTCATTAACCTAGACGATGAGATGAACGATCTCCCTCCCATCTCAGCGACCTATCCTTTAGAAGAAATGACGCCAAAGATGGCAAAAGATCTCCATGAAGGATATGAGATAGTAAGAAATGGATTCCAACATGCCCCTGAAGAGATAAGAGAAGTGATTCAACTTCTATCAGATCAAGGACTAGAATATGTGTTATCTGAGCCAATAATAATTCTCAGAATTGAAGTTCTGGAATTCTTCACCAGTGCCAAGATGTCCTCATCTAATTCCTCAATCAAGGGAAAGATATGGAGTGTAAAGATAAAAATCTATCTTAGGAAAATGGAGAAGTCCCTTCAGCTGACCTCTTGTAGTGATGAAGAGGAAGATGACATTTCTAATAAAGATAAAGACCAAGCACTATTGTGGTGTGAGTACAGTGATGCCAAAATTGGCTCACTAAAGAGAAATTTCTTTAACCAGAGAGGCAAACTGCTCTCTAATATTGTTGGCAAGGCAATATTGTGTAAGCCAGGATCTTATGACTCCGTATAAAAACACATGTTTGATTTGATGTCTACAGTCATTCTGAAGAAGAAGAAGAAGAAGACATCATGGGCAACTATCTTATTTCAAAGGATAATGGACTGTCTGTAGGCCCCCAACCTAGGCAGAATTCTCTCAATCTACCTCTTAAACTCCTACCTAGAGAAATTTGACAAGACCAAAGGAACAAACCTCCATTACTTGATGAGAATGGATATCAAGACCCTGGACAGATTCTCAATGGTCCTCCCCATGTGCCAACCATCTGAACCCTAGGATAAGAAGAATACTTTGGTCAAAGGGCTGAGGAAAGACAGCATTGTCTGCTCTGATTCTGAGTCAGAGGAAGAAGGCAATGTCCCAGCTATGGACAATCAAGGACCAGCCAGAGTTCCATCAAAGGATGGTCAAGAAGGAGGTCATGACAATTAAGGTCATGAATGCCATGCTCCTGAGAAAGAGCATGAAGAAACGAAGGATGAAGATGCTGCTGTTAAGGACATGTTAGAAGGACATGAAGAATATGACTCTACTGGTGATGCTTCCAATCCTACTGTTGTTGACAAGAGTGTTCAGATCATTCAATCCTCCTCAAAAGATCATGAGGATGAAGAAGTCAACACTGCTGCTGATCTTCAGGGTAAGATTGATTTATCTATATTCAATCTAAAGAAAAGAATTAAGCTAATCCCTCCTGAACCAGCAGGATACTGGGAAGATGATCAGGAAAATGATGATCCCTCTTTTGAGGGGGAGCAAGAAAGGAATGCTGAAGAAGCAAAGAAGAAGTCTGCAGACAATCAGGTTGTTGCTCAGCCTAGTGATCTGGCTGAGGGGGAGCAAATCCATGCTCAGGCCGTGGGGGAACTTGATATAGTACCTGATGTCCCCTCAACATCAGCAAACTCACATGATCAACTCATCAACTCAATCAGCCTATTAATTGAAGGTCAGATGAATTCTATGAAGAATTATATTGACAGTTCAATCATGTTTATATGGGAAGAAGTCATGGCTGAAGTAAAAGAGATTATGGAAGAAACTGCCTTCCTTAATAAGCAAATGACTAAATGGTTTGATCTGGCAGAAAAGTCAGTAGTTTCTCAGAACACTATTCTGAGATCAATGGACAAACATCTTCAACTGTCTAAGCAAGACATGTCCTATGTAAAGAACTATGTTAGCAAAACAAATGAAGTCATAGAAAAAGCCTCCAATCACATTGAAGACTTTGTATGGAAAATAACTAGTACAATGATTGGAGAGGAAGAGAAAATAAAGGATGATCTAAAGTCTGATTTGGAGAATGCCTTCCAGACACTTTCAGGTTCTGTAGCAGCTGCCTCCCAGACCATAGAAGCCAAAGTGGTTGAAGAAGCCAGAAGGGGGAGGTGGCCAATGCTTAGACCAATTTTGAATTGGCTCTCCAAGTGCTACAAGGAACCAGGATAGCCCTCAATCTTCCACTGTTGGATAACTATAGAAATAAAGACTTTGACTTTGAGGGGCAGGCCAAAATAGCTTAGAATGTTCAACTGACAAAGAGAAGGAAAATAGAACAGGTGATGCTAGCTGAAGAATATATGGCTAAGCAGAGGGAAGAGCAGGGCAAAGACCCAGATTTTGAATATTAGAGTGAGGACGCCAAGAGCATAATCATGAATGCCTGGCTAAGCCATGGTTAAGTATGCAAGGATATTGATAGGATCTAACCAGCTGAAGAGTGGATTAAGCATCTGGAGAGAAACACTCAAAGAGACAGAATCTTCAAGGAAAATCTAATGAGAAATAACAATCCAAGAAGGATGCCCTCCAAATACATTCTAAAGCCATACCTGTATTTCAAGAGGCAAGAAAATAAGAAGAAGCTAGCTGAGATAGCTGCTGCTGCTAAAGGGAAGGAGGGTGCTGATAACAAGCTTGAAAGTTCCAAGAGAAGAAAAATTTAAATTGATGTATTTAGTTTTTCAGTAAATCAAATTGTAATTTGACCTATGTATCAACATATTAGCTGCAATGAAAATGAAATCTCTGTTGAAATTGATAGTTTGTGTTATTGGCTAACCCTAGTCAGAGCTTAATGTTATTCACTATTATTGCTTTATATATTCTGTGATGCCTAGACATAAATAGTTAACAATGTTAGTGTTTTGATAAACAATGTTGTTGTTATGTTGACATGAAAATAATCTGTCATGACATTATCTGTAAGGTCAAATTAATGTTAACATTTACATGTTATGATATCAGGAATGCTATGTAAAACATTTTCATGATAAGTTCTTTGTATGTTTATGTGACTTAGCATTGGGGATGTTCTGCCTTTTTCAAATAGGGGGAGATTGTTGGGAATATTGCCCTCAATGTTCCCTTGATTTGAAGTGGCATCACTCACAATGCTAAGAACATAGAGTATTTGATAAACACCATTGTCCATCATGACTGTGCAGGGATTAGATTTTCCAAGCATTGGAATAATGTGGGTGGTTCACTATCTGAACCGCTAAGAAGAACTCACTGTCTCAGCGGATCCGCTGAGACGAGGCCAGGAGCCGCTGAGAAGGGGTCTGCCTCAGCTGAGCTGCAGATAGACAAAAACCGCTGAGAAGACAATCTGTCTCAGCGGATCCGTTGAGACCAAAATGTTGGAACATTGTTCTGCATCTCTCTAGTTTGACAATATCAAATCCTAATGTATTTGATAATACATATCTTGGGTATAGTGTGCAGGTTTATAGGTGTGAAGACATCGAAAAATAAAGTCTATTGTTACAACCGTCGGATGCTAGCACTACCGCCAAGCGCTAGCATTAACGACGTGATTGTATTGACGCAAAGGCATATATCGTCGAAAAGCTATGTAACATCGTCGACAAGGCTTGCCATGCCAAGGAAACCATCAAGAAGACTACCACCACGCGCTAAGACTACCGCGAGCGCTAGATCTGTCGAAGGGACGGACATCGACCTGAAGGCATATGGCGTCGATAAGGTTTGCGTCAAATGATCTCGACGTTTGGCGTCGAGAAGCCTACCGCCGCGCGCTAAACCTACAGTGGGCACTAGATCTATCGAAGGGACAGACATCGATGTGAAGGCATATCACGTCGAAAAGGTTTGCGTCGAAATGATCTCGATGTTTTGGCGTCGAGACGCCTACCGCCGCGCGGTAATCTACCGCGGGACGTCGAGAAGAAAACTTACCGTCGAGACGAAGCCATACCCCTGAGACAACTGCGTCGATAAGATATCGACGTGTATCCTACCGCTGGCGCTAGCCTAACCCCGCGCGGTAGCCCTTACCACAGAAGTTACGATGGCATCCTGATTTGACGGGTCCGTCAGAAGATAATGCACGAAAGTTACGGCGCCATCCAGATTTGACGTGACTGACAGAGGTAATGCGCATAATGGGCAGTTATCAGCTGCATATGGATGCTACCACCGTGCGTTAATCTTAGCGCCGCGCTGTAATTATAAATATAAAAGATCCAACCCATCTTCTTCTTCAGAGAGCACACTTGAACGAAAAACAGAGACTCCTGATTCAGAATGGAGAAAGACGACTGCTCAGCCGCTTTATCTTTAAGGAGTCTTTACCATTAAAAAGAACTTCTTCCCTCATGCTAGAATGAAGAATGTCAATGGATTGTGGAGCAATGATGAAGTTTAGAGGATGAATGGGAGCATTCAGCATGAAAAACATTAGCCCTGTCTCTCACCACAATCCAGAAGACATACATTGAGGGAGCACTCTTTATATTTCCTTTTTCCCTTTTACTTTTTTGTGCGGAAAATCGACCGTGTTGGTCGTCAGATTATGGATTGAATCTGTGGAAAATCGACCGTGTTGGTTGTCAATATCTTGGAGGGATATTGGGAAAATCGACCGGGTTGGTCGTCGGATTCCTGGAGGAGATCTGCAAAATCGGTCGTAAGGACGTCAGAATATGGGGATAGGATTCAGGGAAAATCGTCTGGAAGGACGTCTAGATCGGGCTTATCTAGTGGGCTCGAAGACTTCTCCTGGAGGGAGAAGGAGAGAGCAAACCAGTCTGGAGATAAGGGTCGGTACAGAAACCCCTAGATTTGTCATGGATCGCCTCAGATCTCAGCGATATAGAGATCAAACCTTGCAGAGATTATTTGTTCATTCAATATATCTGGTGTTTACTGTTGTTAAACTCTGCTGATCTCTAAATTACTTGGTGTGTGAATCCTGTGTTGTTTGAATCCTGAATATGCATTACAGGAAACTAGCGCCAACGGTAACTTTAGCGCTCGGCGATAGCTACCTGTAACAGGAACTTATAAGATCTGCTAACAAAATTTAAAATCCTTATCCCCCCCCCCTCTAAGGAAGGCCATTAGATCCAACAAGTGGTATCAGAGCGAGGTTACTTCAAAAAGGTTTAACATCCTGAAGTACGATGACAAGCATAAATCTTGCATTTCTTGAGGGACAAGGAGTTAGTAGACCTCCACTGTTTATGGGGAGCGATTACACCCATTGTAGAACTCGAATGCAAATATTTCTGATGACACAGAACATGGACTTATGGGCCATGGTGGAAACTAAATATACTTCTCCAACTGTCACCGTGGGTGAACAAGTTGTTTAGAAACCGCACGATACATGGGACGACGCGGATAAACTAAGATGTACTAACAATGCAAAGGCTATGAATTCCTTATTCTGTGCATTGGACAAAACTGAATTTAACCAAATATGTAATTGTGAAACTGCATATGATATCTGGAGTCTACTTGAACTAACTCATGAAGGTACCTCGAAGGTGAAAGAGTCAAAGCTGTTCCGACTCAAATCTGAATATGAACAGTTCTGCGTGGATATCGACGAGGAGGTAGACAACATGTATACTCGCTTCACAAAGATTGTGAATGCGTCCTTATCTTTGGGAAAGAACTTCTCAAATGGAGATCTGGTGCGGAAAATCCTGTGATCTCTTCCACAAAGGTTCAATCCCAAGGTGACTGTCATTGCTGAATCTCATAACATCAACACCTTGGAGATAGAAAATCTCATTGGGAACTTGAAAACTCACGAACTAGAATTGAAGATTCAAAGTGAGGAATACCCACGAGAACCAAGGAAGAAAGCATTTACGCTAAAAGTAGCTAAAGAAAAGGAAAAATCCGAGGAATCTGAAAATGAAGATGGACACAATGTACGAGAGTTCTGAAGGTTCATGAAGAACCCAAAGAGGCAAAAGAAATTTAAAAAATTTCTGAAGAAAGGAGAAGGAGAAAAGAGAAGATGGAACAAACCGTCAAAGGACATGGAGAGTGGAGAAGAAAAAGCTGTTCCAGAATGCTACCATTGTCACGGACGTGGGCATTTGAAAAGAGAATGCCCAAAGCTCGAAAAGGAAGAGAAAGAGAGGAGAAGTTGGGACAAGAGAAGAAAGAAAGTTCTGAAAGCGTCTACATGGGATGACGCAGGTTCTGATGATTCTAGCACTACCGGCTCATCAAGTGAAGATGAGACAAATCTTTGCCTCATGGAGAAGCATAACAATGAAACTGACAGCGAATCCAGTGTTCATAGCAATACTGAGGTAACCCCTCCTTCTTATGATGAGTTGTACGAAACGTATGGACTTATGTGTGAAAAACTTGATGAACTTGTAACTGAGAAAAATTCCTACAAAAGTAAAAATAAAAAATTGAAAAAGGAATTAATAAAACTGAAAGATGAACACCTCAACCATGGGTAAGAAAATGTTAAGTGCCAAGAGTGTTCCCACTCGTTGGCAACCATCGAAGAGCTAAAAGAGAGCCTCTCCAAGAATTCTTAAAAAAATGAAAATCTCACAAATAAGAAGGACTTGGAGATAAAACTTCTAGAATCTCTTGCACAAGTTGAGGAGAGCAAGAAACAATTTGCCAATCGGTGTGTGACAATTGTCATGGAAAACGCCACATTGCAAGAGCGGATCCATGATCTAAACCTGGCTATCCAGAAATTAAGTATTTGCCAGAAATCACTAGACATGCTGCTGGGCAGTCAATGCCACGGATCTGGAAGGTTTGGGTTGGGCTACTGTAACGCAAATCTACCGCCAAGCGCTAGTACTAGCAGTGGTGGTAACCGTGCTCCAGCAGAAACGAAAAACCTGAAGGGAAAGAATAAAGTTGATAGTTCTGAGAGCTCTTCTCCTTCATCCAGCATGAGCTCAACAAACACGAAAAAGGTGGCAACCTCCGCTTACATCAAGTGTGACAAATGTAAAAAAGTTTGGTCACACTTCTAGCTCATGTCTGAGAAAAAGTAAGAAGAAATCAACTCAAGTCTGGCTACCAAAGTCGTCTGCTATGTTACGGGTGGAACAACTTGGGTATCCAGATCTTTACTCTAATCTACCTTTTAGGTGTGTTGGCAGGCTAAGGAAAGGAAGAACGTATGGTACTTGGACTCGGGGTGTTCCAAGCACATGACAGGAGATGAAAGCAAATTCCTTAGCCTAGAGACAAAGAAAGGAGGATCGGTAACATTTAGCGACAATGGTAAATGAAGAGTTTTGGGCATTGGCATCATAGGTAACAAAGAGTTTTCAATTTCAAATGTATTGTTTGTTGATGGTTTGAAACATAATTTGATATCGATTAGTCAATTATGTAATAAGGGCCTAAATGTATTATTTGAGACCACTTCAAACCTGTGCAAAATAATAGATGCTAAAACAAACACTGTGATGCTTACCGCACCAAGAAATCATAATGTCTACACTATTCAATTTGAGGATCTATCATCTTCCAATTTACGTTGTCTTGTAGCTAAAAATGAGGAGTTAGAACTTTGGCATAGGAGGCTCGGACATTCCGGGAGTAAATTAATTGTCAAGCTATCAAAAGAAAAGCTAATTCGTGGTCTTCCACAACTTAATGGTAGCATGGCCTCTTTATGCACTCCTTGCCAAATGGGTAAGTTCACTAAATCGTCTTCCAAAAGCAAGACTGATATTACCACCTATAGACCGCTAGAATTAATTCACATAGATCTATTTGGTCCTATTAGTACAAATAGTCTAGGAGGAAAAATGTATACTTTTGTATTGATAAACAATTATTCACGCTTATCATGGACTATTTTTCTAGCTTCTAAGTCGGATGCATTCCTCGAATTCTCCACCTTTTGCACTAGATTGCAAAATGAAAAAGAAATTAAAATAAAATGTATAAGGTCAGACCATGGGGGAGAATTTGAGAATGATAATTTTATTGATTTTTGTAATAGTTTTGGTATTCGGCACGAATTTTCTGCTCCACGGACTCCACAACAAAATGGAGTAGTGGAAAGGAAAAATCGAACACGTACTACAAGAATTGGCTCACACAATGCTAGCCGAGTATAGCTTGCCTCGATATTTTTGGGCTGAAGCGGTCAACACAGCATGCTATGTAATGAACCGGACCATGCTTTGCCCCATATTAAAATGTACTCCAAATGAGCTATACTATAATAAAAAGCCGAATGTGTCTTATTTTAAAATCTTCTGTTGTCCATGTTATATTCTCAACACTAAGGATCACTTAGGTAAATTTGACGAAAAATCTGACCAAGGCACTTTTCTTGGGTATTCTACCTCGAGCTGTGCTTATAAGGTCTATAATAAAAGAACCTTAGTTGTTGAAGAATCAATACATGTTCACTTTAATGAAAATGCATCTCAAAATGAATCAATCATACATGATGATGATAATGGTAAGGGCGTATGTTTGGAAGACAAAGATGAAAATAAACATGAAGAGGGAGAAGATTCAACTCATGTTGAAGAATATAATCCTCCAAGTACACTAAATTTTTCAAAACAACATCCACGAGAACTAGTTATTGGAGAACCCTCACATGGAGTTAGAACTCGCTGTGCACTACATGAATCCTTCTCAAATCTATGTTTTATTTCTGAAATAGAACCTAAGAACATTTCTGAAGCTTTAAATGATTGATGAGTCCAGTTTATATAGTGATTTCCGGACTCATCTGGGCTAGGTTTCATGCACTTGCACTTCACTTTAGGCCCATATTTAATTCTATTTGATCACGATGCCCATTTCATTGCTTAGTGCACATTTATGCCCCATCTTGGTGTGATTTCATGTATTTTTGTGGTCTAGTATTTTTCCTGCAGGCCCTGGGATCGCGTGAACGTTCGGGATGGAGCGGGGCAATTTTTGGCCTAAAAAGCCTCTGATCGTGCGCATTCCTTCGCGCACGATCAGGCGCACGACCAGTGGTCGTGCGTTAATTTCCTTCCTTGACAGAGCGTCTGCGCACGATCAGAGGATTCCTTCGCGCATGACCATTGGTCATGTGCCCCTGACCGTGCGTTATATTCCATCTTTTTCTTTGCTACAGGTTGACTGCGCACGATCACAGGCATTCCTTCGCGCACGACCATTGGTCGTGCGCCACTGACCGTGCGCAGTGTTAATTTTGCTCCTTATTTAAACCGTTGTTCCGCGAAATTAGGGCAGCCATTGCTAGTTCCTGCGCCATTTTTCCGCCTGTTTCGGGGAGTCCCGACTTCTCCAGCGCCGCCCACCTTAGGGAGGATCTCCGGGCAAGCTTTCAACGCCAAATCGTTGCCGGAGCTTCCTCTTGGCCTCCTCCTTCATCCTTGAGCTTCAAGAAGGGAGTCAACCTAGCCTTCTTCTTCAAGATCGGAGCAGCTTGTGTGCTCATTCCTCCGGTTCGTGACACGAAGAAGACGGGTCCACTCGAAGGTAGTGACAGCCTTCTCTGTCCCGGACGCAGTTGAGGACCGAGCTTGGACGCAGATTGACAACCCGACGATTCCTTCCGTGAACCCTCAACAAGACTTCGGAGTCCGTCGATTTCGCACACTCACCTCCCCTTGTAGTGATAGCTTAGTTGGATTTCTTATATGTTTGATGAAGTATGTTTTGACTATTAGCATTTATACTTAATTATGTCTATGTGATTTGGGTATTCTTGCTTATCATTTTGAGGTGTGCTTTGTGGTGTGGCTTGTTTGTGTTCAGTGCCGCACTAGCAATTGCTTGTGGCATGCTTTGCGAAGAGGTGCTTGCGACCCTCATTCCACCATTCTCTCCACTCCATCCGCGAGCCTACTCGTCCATCCGCCTAGCGATTCGGTGCACTGCGGCCCGTGTAGTTTCCATCCCGCCAAGCGAAGCATTGCATAGCTGCATTGCATATGAGTAGTTGATAACTTTTATTTTATTTTGCAAAAACCAATCCACCCACCTTCGTGAAACATCGACCTAAGGACTTCAATCTCAAGTCCTCCTCAATAGTTAACTCCACCTTACTGTGTTCCTTTGAGATCGATATACGAGGATTTACTCCTCGTTTTATATTACTTGAACGATTGGTACACTGCCGTTTCGTGCCGCAGTTGATGAGTCCTGATCATATACACATATTTGGACTCATCTAGGCCGATTTTCTAGTCGTTTCACTGCACTTTAGCCCTGTTTCAGCTCATATTTGTCTTTCTATGCTAGGTGCACTTCTTGGCCTAATTTGGTGTGTTTTATGCTTATTCCCTTTTGATAGCCTTATCGTTTTGTTGAGTGCCACTTTCAGTGGCCTGATTAGCATTTCTGTAGAAACAGGGGTCGTGCAGGTATTCCTAGTAAAATTCTGTACAGGAACACTGCGCACGATCACTGGTTCGATTGCGCACGACCACTGGTCGTGCGCCGCTGATCGTGTGCACTTAACCCTTTTTTCTGAGTTCTGACTCGGATAGTGCGCACGATCACCTGCGATAGTGCGCACGACCACCGGTCGTGCGCCACTGTTCGTGCGCACTTAACATCAATTTCATGAGTTCTGTTTCGACCAGTGCGCACGACCATCTACGATAGTGCGCACGACCACCGGTCGTGCGCCTCTGGTCGTGCGAATATGGTATTTTATAAATTTCTTACTTTGCGGGCTCCACCCATGTATGCGCACGATCACAGAACTCCAGCGCGCACGACCACTGGTCGTGCGCCAATGACCGTGCGCAGTATTCTCGCCAGCGCCTATATAATGTTCTGATCCGCAAAATTAGGTATCGGGAGGTGCCGGGAGCGCGATTTGCCATCCGTACGCCGCCGTTTTCCACTTCCAGCCACCTCCACCTCATCTTCTCTGCAAGGGGAAGTCATCTCCAGCCATTCTAAGCAATCCTCCATCGTCCGGGAGCATTCTCCGCCCTCCGCAAGCACTCAAGCGAGCTATCTCCAGTTCGGTCCGGTGAAAAGAATAGTCATCCTGAGGTAGAAGACGACGGAAGCACGTGGAGAGGTCGTGACAGTCTCTCAACGCCGGAAGCACAGTCCGCCCGAGTCCGGAGGTAGCTTGACAAACTACCATTCCGGCCGTGAACGGCCGCTAGTCTTCGTCCATTAGTTGATTTCTTCCTCCCCTTGTTGTACTCCTGTGAATCATTTAAACTTGAATATCATGATGTTTAGTTTAAATGCAATGGTTGTTTCTTATCCATTCTTCAGTATTTGCTTGTGATACGTCTCACCTTCACTCACTCACTCACGCACTCATCGTGTTCGATTCGCGTTAGCAAGAGCTAACGACGAGTTACGAAGAGGTGTTTGCGACCCTCACTCCCCGCACTAGTGATCACTTCATTCGCACGCGCACCGTCCATCCGCCTCACGAAGCTCGGCATCGCGGCCGTTGCATCCATCTCACCTTGTGAAGCGGTGATTTCGACCCGCATTTCTTTTATTGTTGTTAACGGTAGGAAACCAAATCAAACCCCCACTTTCTGTGATTGTTCCCGCTTGTGTAACAATTGTCACACAACGCAATTCGTTCACCCAACCTGCATTCCTCAAGAGACCGACACTCGGGGATCCTATTCCCAACATTTATTACTTGCGCGACCGGTGCACTTGCCGAACATCGCATCAAGTTTTTGGCACCGTTGCCGGGGAATGTTCAGGCGTGTAACGTCTTGAGTTGTGAACTTTTGTTACAAGAGCAGTTTTTTTTTTTTTTTCCTTATTTTGTTTTCTTTAGGTTGTGATTGTGCATGCAGAGACACGCCGCGGGGGAACTTGTACCCTTTGATCCCGAGATCGAACGGACCGCTCGCGCACGAAGGCGCGCAGCAGCCGTACAAGCGGTAATGGGTGACAACATAAACCCAGATGATGCTGAACGAAGAGTACCCAACGTGGAGCAGCACCATCCTGGAGATGAGCAAGAGGTAGTTAGACCTCGGCCCCGAACGATGAGAGATTATACCACTCCGACAGCTGGGAGTGTGTATCCTGGGTTTGGTCCCAACATTATGAACAACCAGTTTGAGATCAAACCTGCGATCTTGAACATCATCCGGAACAATGCTCAGTTTTCCGGTATAGCCAGTGAAGATCCACACCTGCACCTGGCAGATTTTTCTGATATCTGCGGAACCTTCCGCTACGCTGGGATTCCTGACGATACAGTCAAGCTGCGACTGTTCCCCTTCTCACTTCGCGACAAGGCCAAGGTGTGGCTCCATTCCATTCCTCCTGGGACCGCTGCGACTTGGGATGTTCTCGCCTCCAAGTTCCTGGCCAAATTCCACCCCATTGATAAAATTGTGAGCCTGCAGCGGGAGATCGCTACCTTTCGCCAAGCTGACCAAGAGACCCTTGCCGAGGCGTGGGAGCGCCTTAATGATCTTCTCCGCTGCTACCCGAACCACGAGCTCCAAACTTGGAACGTGGTAGAGACATTCTACTTCGCGATCGAGCCCAACTATCAGGCGATGATCGATGCTGCTGCGGGTGGTACTCTAATGAACCATACTCCAGAGGAGGCTCTTCGAATTCTGCGAGACACCGCCTCCCACAGCACATTTTGGACTGCCGGGAGGAATGCACCAAGAAGCGCCCGTGGTCTCTTCGTGGTCGATTCACTCCCGCCTACATCCGCACCGGCTGCTGTCATTACGTGTGAAGGATGTGGAGGCGGCGGACACCACGCGTATGAATGTTCGGGCAATGATTTATCAGGTGACTTCTCGCACTTTTCTTTAAATGAATCTGTTAATTTTGTTGGTAATCAACCTAAGGGGGTGCCGTTTAATAACACGTATCATCCGGGAGTGAGAAGTCACCCAAACTTCTCATGGAACCCCAACGCATCTGGCCAACGATGGGCATCGGGGCAGCATCAAAACGATGCCTACGCCTCCGGGAGCCAAACAAGGCCACCTCACCCAGAATATAACCAAGGCCCCCCAGCTCCCAAAAAGAGTAACTTGGAGGAGATGATGGAAAAATTTATGCAAGCGGCTAACTCAAACATGGTTAACCAAACCGCCTCCATGCGGAACTTGGAAACACAGCTGGGCCAATTGGCCCGAGCGGTCGCATGGAACTCTCCCTAGTAACACCGAAAAAAATCCAATAGACCAAGGGAAGAGTCTTGGCGATGCGGAAGTGGGTCAGCCGCGTGAGTTAGTAATCTCCTGTTTCATTAATAAAATTGAAACTAAGGCTTTGTGTGATTCCGGCTCCTCCCGCAACGTCATTGCTTTGCAAGACGTTGATAAATTGCAACTTCAAATTAACACGGAGGACCGGAAATCTCTTGTGCTTGCAAATGGCGCCATCATACAATCAGAAGGGGAAGTTAAAAATGTAGAGGTTATAGTTGAGGGGACAATGGTGGTTGCTGATTTTCAAGTGTTAGGACCCCGGGAGAATCACTCCATCCCTATCTTGGGTGTACCGTTCTTGAAAGAGAGCGGTGCCACCCTTGATTTTTCTGTGGGTTGTGTCCTCCTGCCCAATAAGGTGTCTTTGCCCACTTGCCCCAAGACTATAACTGAAACATCCATTTGCCCCCCTCCTTTTATTTTTGATGAATCACTGAGTTGCGCAGGGGATAAGAAAGATGATGGATCATCTGAAGGAGAAAAGGAAGAGTACCAGTCAAGCGGAGAGGAAAAAGTAGATTCTCGAAGAAACTATGCTTCCAAGAGGGAGGAGGACAGCAGTCCTGAACATTTTGAGCTGAACTTAATTCGGGATGACATCCCATTATTCTCTTGCATTGAATCATGTAATAAACTAGTTAAGCGTTCCATCTCTTGGGCTGATCCGGTCGTCACTGCGGCGACGGAAATGACGCCACCCACTGCTCGATTGGGAGAATCTGAAAACATTCAACGTTGGCAGTCTCCGACTGTCGCTAAACTTAAACAAGAGAAGCGCCTGCGTGATGCGTGCTCTGCCGTTCTCCGTAGCAAGAGGGCGGAGGTTAGGGGAACACTGGGTGACACCAGTGTTGGCCCTAAAGCCTTCACCTCCCGCCTTCAAGCATTGGGAGACGGGCACCATAAAAGCGCCTACAGCTGATTTTCTTTTTATCTCTTATTTTGTGAAACTCTCTGTTTCATGCACTTTTTATTTTATTTCTGCACTCTATAAACAATTATAATACAGGTATTTGGTCCAGCTTAAGGACATAAAATAAAAGCGCTGCTGGGAGACAACCCAGATTTTCTGATTTCTGTTTTTCTAACATGTTTCCATTCAGTTTTTATACATTTTTGCTTTTGCTTTGCGGAGCTCACCCACCTTGCAGGTATTCATTGCACATCTTATAAGATGGTGGTTGTGATTCTTCGTATGGTGGTGGGGCGGCCTCGGTCAGTCACGCGTCTTCTGGTATGCTTACTAGCTGAGCATGGGGTAACCTCTCTCCCTTTCTCTTTCTGATTTTCATTTTAATATCATGTGATGTACTTCTTAGGTTAAGTCTGGGGGAGAGCTAGTATGTGTTACCCAATGCACGTGCACACTGCATATGCATACTAGAAGCTTTTATTGATTTATTTCGTTTAGATCATTGCATCACACACCACTTGCATCCACTTGAGCGCGTGCTTAGCTGTGTGTGCCGCGAGTTAAACTCATTTCTTGAGCAAGATTCGGGCAAATCATCGTGCTGACTTAGGATTGTGAAACGGAGTAAAATGTTGACTCCTGCAGTGTCCTAGTCGAGTGCTCTCGTTGCATGTAGAAATTTGAGTAGATTTAATTTTTCTGTATGCTTATAGTTTTATATTTTTTCTATTTGCGTCAATACTGTTTATTCTACTAAAAAAATGGTGAATTCGATGTGAATCAAACGGTAGCTTAGGGATGTGTGTAGCCGGGCATTAGGTTTGCATTGCTCGAGTCGGGAGGACGGATAGTCTTTTTCGTTGGCTAAGAACTTGCCCCAAGCTATTCTCGAAGCATGGGTATAGGTTAGTTCAGTGCACGAACGTGATGTAGGCCTTCATTTTGGCCCGGTTGAGCTTTTTACCAATCCTAATGTCTTATCCTCGTTAGCCCCGTTGTGCCTACCCCTTCTTTTGATTCAGCTCCTCCATTATTTCACCTAGTTGATCCTAGTCGCGCACCCAAGTCGAGCTTTAGTATTTTATATATTCATTCAGGGTGTTGATGTGGTGAATATTTTTGTGAAAATGTGGATGTGCTTCAATGTTTAATCTGCTGATTTTGTTGTGAAAAGAAAAAAAATAGAAAAGAGAAAAAGAAAATTGAAAAAAAAAAATGGATAAAGAAAGAAAAAGTTAAATTGAAAATAATTGTTGATTTGTATTTGGGAGTGGGCAGTGCACACACCCATTGTTAAAAAGTTAAGTCTGGGGGTGTGGTGTACTCGCATATATTTGGGTTAGCGGATAGATTATTTTTTTGTTTATGCTAGCTCATTTGGGTTTGGTGCGTAGCCTCCATGTTTATCCTTGTTTACCTCACTGAAACCCAAGCCCCATGTTCACCAAAAGTCCTACTGATTCGTGAGTGAGCCAAACCAGTGCCGTGGAGAGAGTGCGAACAAGCAAGCCTATGGTCACCGACATTGGTGGATTCCTTTGGAGGTTGTCCTGAGCCCCGATCTTTGGCAATGCTCACCTTTGCGATTAGTTTATTTTCTCCCTACGCGTGACCGGATGATTCGCCGTGATTCTATTTTTGAGTAGTAATAAACTTTTGATATGCATTTGAGAAAAGTACAAACTGTTATGCATACTTAGAAATTTCCTCTGTTATATTTTTATGCGTGCGAGCACGCGACTTCGCATGGTACTTTGTGTCGCAATTTCTCTGTTAGCTAGTTGTTTTTCTCCGTCTGCTTAGATTTTGTTTGCTCGGGACGTGCAAACAGGTAAGTCTGGGGGTGTGATGAGTCCTGATCATATACACATATTTGGACTCATCTAGGCCGGTTTTCTAGTCGTTTCACTGCACTTTAGCCCTGTTTCAGCTCATATTTGTCTTTCTATGCTAGGTGCACTTCTTGGCCTAATTTGGTGTGTTTTATGCTTATTCCCTTTTGATAGCCTTATCGTTTTGTTGAGTGCCACTTTCAGTGGCCTGATTAGCATTTCTGCAGAAACAGGGGTCGTGCAGGTGTTCCTGGTAAAATTCTGTACAGGAACACTGCGCACGATCACTGGTTCGATTGCGCACGACCACTGGTCGTGCGCCGCTGATCGTGTGCACTTAACCCTTTTTTCTGAGTTCTGTCTTGGACAGTGCGCACGACCACCTGCGATAGTGTGCACGACCATCGGTCGTGCGCCACTGTTCGTGCGCACTTAACATCAATTTCATGAGTTCTGTTTCGACCAGTGCGCACGACCATCTACGATAGTGCGCACGACCACCGGTCGCGCGCCTCTGGTCGTGCGAACATGGTATTTTATAAATTTCTTACTTTGCAGGCTCCACCCAGGTAGGCGCACGATCACAGAACTCCAGCGCGCACGACCGCTGGTCGTGCGTCAATGACCGTGCGCAGTATTCTCGCCAGCGCCTATATAATGTTCTGATCCGCAAAATTAGGTATCGGGAGGTTCCGGGAGCGCGATTTGAAGTCCGTACGCCGCGTTTTCCACTTCCAGCCACCTCCACCTCATCTTCTCTGCAAGGGGAAGTCATCTCCAGCCATTCTAAGCAATCCTCCATCGTCCGGGAGCATTCTCCGCCCTCCGCAAGCACTCAAGCGAGCTATCTCCAGTTCGGTCCGGTGAAAAGAATAGTCATCCTGAGGTAGAAGACGACGGAAGCACGTGGAGAGGTCGTGACAGTCTCTCAACGCCGGAAGCACAGTCCGCCCGAGTCCGGAGGTAGCTTGACAAACTACCATTCCGGCCGTGAACGGCCGCTAGTCTTCGTCCATTGGTTGATTTCTTCCTCCCCTTGTTGTACTCCTGTGAATCATTTAAACTTGAATATCATGATATTTAGTTTAAATGCAATGGTTGTTTCTTATCCGTTCTTCAATATTTGCTTGTGATACGTCTCACCTTCACTCACTCACTCACGCACTCATCGTGTTCGATTCGCGTTAGCAAGAGCTAACGGCGAGTTACGAAGAGGTGTTTGCGACCCTCACTCCCCGCACTAGTGATCACTTCATTCGCACGCGCACCGTCCATCCGCCTCACGAAGCTCGTCATCGCGGCCGTTGCATCCATCTCACCTTGTGATGCAGTGATTTCGACCCACATTTCTTTTATTGTTGTTAACGATAGGAAACCAAATCAAACCCACACTTTCTGTGATTGTTCCCGCTTGTGTAACAATTGTCACACAACGCAATTCGTTCACCCAACCTGCATTCCTCAAGAGATCGACACTCGGGGATCCTATTCCAAACATTTATTACTTGCGCGACCAGTGCACTTGCCGAACATCGCATCAGCAGTCTAGCCACCACCTATAGCGGTGTGCGAGATTTGTGCATCAAGTATTTGGCGCCGTTGCCGGGGAACACAGACGTGTGAGTTTTCTGGAGAGGGAGAATCTGAGCGAGAAGCCCTTCCCTTTGTATATTGCTTTCTTTTGTTTTGTTTCTTCCTATTCTGTTTTCCTGTTTTATATTAGGTTGCTTTAGTAATCAGTGTTAGGTGTAGTATTTTGCACAACAATGTCTTTCTTTTTGAATCTTATTATCTTCACATCATGTGGGCTGCATTCAATATTCGTTGCCGTTGGTGTGGAGATATTTCTCACGCTAGTGATAGATGCCCTACGGAAGATGGTGGGCATAATTCTCGTGGCCCGGTGTATGGAGCATCATTTTCCTATGGTTCTTCATGCCCTGTGCGCAAGTCTTATGGCCACTCGTCCTCGCCGCATACACCATTTTTATATTCCTCCCCGGCCCCTCAAGGACCTGTGAAAATTTTTCTAAGGACCTTGTGAGAGCAAGCAGGAATCGATTATGCAACTTAGAGATACAAGCCAAACAACCAGAAACAAACTTTAGGCAAGCAATTGATCTTTATTGATAGCATAAACTTCATTACAGGGCAAGACATGCTTGGCGAGACATGATTTCGCCAGCACAGATACCAAACAGAAAAGCAAGAAGATGAGGATAACTTGAGATCGCTCCAGACCGCGCGACCTCCCTGCGACTTCAACACACTGCCAGACCGCAGCGCCTTGCCGATCACAGCACACCACCAATCCGCTGATCAGACCGCTCCCTTCTTCCGACCTCCTGATTCTCCCGAACTCCAGCACCACAACTCCAAGCCGCAGACCGCCCGAACACTTTCAGAGGAAGAGGTGATCGCTGCCGCCCACACTATCCGCAGAAGCTGCACAAGAGGAATTCAATCAGCAGACCGCACGGTCAGAATAAACCAGACCGCAGGAAACAAGCGAACTCAGCTTACACTTGGTGTGTTCTATTTGTTGCTACAGTGGCTCCCTATTTATAGGCGTGAGACCTGATCCAGTCACCACCCTATGAGATAGAGTCACCACCCATCAGATCGCGCGACCTTACCGGTCAACCCGCGCGATCACTGCAACCCTCCTGCTTCAATTTGGTGAGCGTCGACTTCACTCCAGACCGCGGGAGATCGCTACTCCCTTGGTCTGAACACGACTCCACACGGAGATCGCCAGACCGCCTAGAAGTCACCCACCACCTGTGTTCGCCTGAGACCGCAAACACAGCCAGCTCGCCCTCCTGGTCTCCTCCTGAGACCGCGAACTGAGACCGCGCGACTAAGATGACTTAGTCCGCGAACTCCTTCAGAACCCTCTAGAAAACCACCAGACCGGATTCAAGAGCCAACCCGTGCGGTCACGCCAGACCGGCACGTCCTTGAAGAGAACAACTTGTCACGCGGTCAGAGACAGACCGCGCAACCCTGAGGAAGATCACCCGTCATGCGGTCACAGCCAGACCGCACGACCTCCACCTCCAGCAGCCCTTGGACCAGACCAGCGGTCAACCCCGGAAGCCGCAGCTAACCAATAGAACAGATCGCCATTGTCAGACCGCCAGACCGTGCGGTCACGCCAGACCGCCCGGTCTCTTCCCAGACCGCCCAGGTCCAAAAGCCTCCTCCACTTCCACTTCAACAATTTCAACACTCCCCCTTGAAGTGGGAAGTGGAAACCAGCCCAAGTAGTTCCCTTAGCCGTGTGAACGGCCCCTTTGCCAGCGCCTTAGTGAAGATGTCTGCGACATTGTCCGCACTCCGCACATGCTCGACCGAAAGAGATCCCTCCAGCACCTTCTCCCGTATGAAGTGATGCTCGATCTCAATATGCTTCGTCCTCGCATGACAAACTGGATTGGTTACCAGTTTGAGAGCACTCTCGTTGTCACCGCGTAGCAGAGTCGGCTCCCGAACCTCCTTGTGGACGTCTCCTACCAACCTCCTAAGCCAGATGGCTTCCTGAGCTGCCAAGGCCGAAGCCTTGTATTCCGCTTCCGTGGTAGAGACCGATACGGAATCCAGCTTCTTGCTGCACCATGATATAGCCGTAGGGCCCGCCATGAAGACAAATCCAGATGTCGACTTCCGATCATCCGAATCTCCCCCGTAATCAGCATCCATGTATCCATGCACCTCGAAGCCCGCATCCCTCCTGTATAGGAGACCCATGTCCGAGGTCGCCTTGACATACTTCAGAATGTTCTTGGCCGCTAGCAGATGAGGTACTCGTGGTTCCGCCATAAACTGACTCACCCTGCCTACTGCATATGCAATATCCGGCCTTGTGATCGTCAGATAAATCAAGCTCCCAACCAGAGCTCGGAACACCAACGGATCTTGCATGATCCTTCCCTCATCCTTTCGAAGCTTCATAGCCTTCTCCAGAGGTGTGGAAGTGCACTTCCCTTCCTTCATGCCGAATCGCTCCACGATCCGCTCCGCATATCCGGCTTGGGTCACCAGCACTCCACCTTCCTTCCTCTGCACCTCAAGTCCAAGAAAATGGTGAAGCTCACCAAGATCCTTCATCTCGAACCTGATAGATAGTTCAGCCCGAAGCTGTGCTACCTCCTCCTTCGAGTTCCCCGTCACGATCATATCGTCAATGTATAGCAGCACGATGACCTGAAGCTCCCCGCTCTTCTTGACGAACAAGCTCGAGTCTGAGTCTGAAGCAACAAATCCACATAATAGGAGATATTCTGCGATCTTCCCGTACCACGCCCTCGGCGCTTGCTTCAACCCATACAGGGCCTTCTTCAGCTTGCAGACATGCTCCGGAAGATCTTCAGACACAAAACCTGGTGGCTGAACCATAAAGATGTCCTTGTCAATCTCGCCGTACAAGAAAGCGTTCTTGACGTCGAGCTGCCAAATCTCCCATCCACTGAACGTCGCCAAGGCAATGATGAACCGAACTGAAGTCATTTTTGCCACCGGACTGAATGTCTCATCATAGTCTTCACCGTATTGCTGCGAGAACCCCCGAGCTACAAGACGAGCTTTGTACCGCTCGATACTGCCGTCAGCTTTCTTCTTAAGCTTGTAGACCCACTTGCATGTCACAGGAGTGATGCCCTTGGGCTTGGGCACAAGAGACCAGGTCTCGTTCTTCTCAAGAGCTGCCATCTCTTCTTGCATCGCAACGTCCCACTCCTTCACGCCTTGGGCCTTCTCAAAGCTCGACGGCTCCCTCTCATCCAAGGGACCAGCGAAGAAACATGAGACGAAGCTCACTGCGTTTCCTCCTGTATAGCGATCAGGGGCGATGATCGCTCGCTTCGACCTCCTCAGCTCCTTCCCTTGAACTGCAATGTCATCCACTGCTTCTTCCCTAGCTCCCCTTCCAGACGTGCTAGGAGCATCGCTCCCCCTGCTCCCTGAACCAGAAGCCCCCGTCTCGGAACTAGAAGGAGATGGACCACCTGGTGACACAGGTAGCTCCACCTGAAGATTCTCCACAGCTTTCTCTGGCATCTCCACCCTGCTCTCTGGTAACTCCACATCAGAAGACCCCTTGTAAGATGTCACCTCATCGAACACGACGTCGCGAGATACAACAAATCTCCGCGTCTCTGGGTCCATGCACTTCCACCCTTTCTTCCGCTCATCGTATCCCACGAAGACTAGCTTCCTTGCTTTCGCATCTAGCTTCGTCCGAAGAGCATCTGGAACATGCACGTAGCAGGTGGAACCAAACACCCTAAGGTGTGCCACACTTGGCTTCTCCTTGAACATCATTTCATGTGGAGTCAGCATGTTGATGGGGCTCAGAGGCATCCTGTTGATGACGTAGGCAGCACAAGACATTCCCTCCGCCCAGAAGGACTTTGGGATACTCTTGGCATGCAGCCAACACTTGCAGGTCTCCGTCAGATGACGGATCTTCCATTCTGCAACTCCGTTCTGTTGTGGAGTATGAGCACAAGTGAGCTCTCTCCGGATGCCCGCCTTCCTGCAAAAAGTAGAGAACTCACTGGAGGTGAACTCCCCTCCGTTGTCAGTCCTCAGCTTCTTCACCCGCAGTCCCAGCCGACCTTCCACGAGCTCCTTGAACTCCACAAACTTGGCAAACGCCTCCGCCTTCTCCTTCAGGAAATATACCCAGACATATCTGGTGTAATCATCGATCAACACCAGCATATACCTGCTGCCTCCGAGGCTTGGGGTAGCAGTTGGTCCCATCAAGTCACCGTGGATGCACTCCAACGGCACACTACTCCTTGTCTGCGACTTGTCAAACGGTAGTCGATGAGACTTGCCGAACTGACATCCTGCGCAAACATGACCTTCTCCGTAGGAAGATAGACTTGGCAGGCCCTTGACCAGGCCTCTCACCGCCATTGCTTTCAGCTTATCCATTCCTACATGCCCCAACCTCTCATGCCATATAACGGCACCATCATTCGTCTTCATCTTGTCGACGTAGGAACTTGTTGATAAAACAAACAAGTCCTTTGCCCGTCTCCCGACATGGACGACCTCGGCCTTCACGGCCTCTACATTACGTAGAAATTTCACTTCTGTTGGGCCGAACAGAACGTGATACCCAGCGTCAACAGCGTTGGTCACGGAGAAGAGGTTTTTCTTCATTCCGGGCACATGATAGACACTCTTCAAAGTAAGTGGCCCTCTATCACTGCCCAAAGAAACAACCCCCACCTTCTCCACTGGATGTACAGTATTATCAGCAGTAATGATTGCATTGTTACCTGTATAGGGCTGTGCAGAAGAAAGCTTGGTCCCGTCTCCGGTGAGGTGATGACCACACCCCGAGTCCACGATCCAGTCCTCCAAATAGTTGATGGGAGCCGGAGCTCTAATAGAAGCCGAGAAGGCTCCTCCCCAACCTCCTTGAATGTGCCTGGCCTCAGCTTCCTCCTTCTCCGTAGCATGCCCTGGCTGAGTATACAGCCTGCAGTCCTTCTTAAAGTGCCCAACTTTTCCGCACTTGAAGCATTTGAGACCTTCCTTCTTCTTCTTCTCCTCAGCCTTAGGAGGATAGCCCCTCTCCTGCTGTCCAGAAGTTGAAGGCCCATAGCCTCCAGTGGTCTTCTTCTTCTTATCCCACTTCTTCTTCTTCCCTGAGAAGAGAACTTCGCCATCTCCCCCAGTCACTGACAACCCCGCCATCTGTCTTGCCAAGCTTTCTTGCGAAGAAAGCAAGTTCTCCAGCTCCAACAGAGACGGCTGATTTGCCCATCCCTGCACCGACGTCACAAAGGCCACATATTCCTTCCGCAAGCCGCGGATGATGTGTCTCTTCAGCTTTGCCTCAGAGATAGGCTCATCAGGATCCAGTGCTGAGATTTCAGCGCACAAATTCTTCATCTTCAGAAAGAAGTTTGAGATAGAAAAATCACCCTAAGCCGACCTTGCCAGCTCATTCTCCAAGAACTGCAGCCTTGCCACATTCTTCTTGTTAAACAGCCCATCCAGGGCTTTCCAGATTTCTGCAGCCGATCCACATCCCAAAATGTGATCAAAGAGATCAGGTGAAATGGCACGCTTCAAAGTGAACTCGGCCTTGGCATTGGTCTTTCTCCAAGCTCTCACGGCCGGACCGTTATCACCAGCTTCTGTTGCCTTCACCTCTTCCGTCTCATCTCCTCCAACAACTTCCCATAGATCCTCACCCAGAAGATAGCTCTGCATACATGACTTCCACTTCTTGAAGTTAGTCGATGTAAGCATCTCAATACCAAGACCTCTTGCAAATCCACCTTCCATTGGTTTTCCTCTGGTTCCTTCTTCACAAAGGCGATGGCTACTCTAAGTTGCAACCTGCTCTATCCACTCCAACCTAGCTCTGATACCATGTGAAAATTTTTCTAAGGACCTTGTGAGAGCAAGCAGGAATCGATTATGCAACTTAGAGATACAAGCCAAACAACCAGAAACAAACTTTAGGCAAGCAATTGATCTTTATTGATAGCATAAACTTCATTACAGGGCAAGACATGCTTGGCGAGACATGATTTCGCCAGCACAGATACCAAACAGAAAAGCAAGAAGATGAGGATAACTTGAGATCGCTCCAGACCGCGCGACCTCCCTGCGACTTCAACACACTGCCAGACCGCAGCGCCTTGCCGATCACAGCACACCACCAATCCGCTGATCAGACCGCTCCCTTCTTCCGACCTCCTGATTCTCCCGAACTCCAGCACCACAACTCCAAGCCGCAGACCGCCCGAACACTTTCAGAGGAAGAGGTGATCGCTGCCGCCCACACTATCCGCAGAAGCTGCACAAGAGGAATTCAATCAGCAGACCGCACGGTCAGAATAAACCAGACCGCAGGAAACAAGCGAACTCAGCTTACACTTGGTGTGTTCTATTTGTTGCTACAGTGGCTCCCTATTTATAGGCGTGAGACCTGATCCAGTCACCACCCTATGAGATAGAGTCACCACCCATCAGATCGCGCGACCTTACCGGTCAACCCGCGCGATCACTGCAACCCTCCTGCTTCAATTTGGTGAGCGCCGACTTCACTCCAGACCGCGGGAGATCGCTACTCCCTTGGTCTGAACACGACTCCACACGGAGATTGCCAGACTGCCTAGAAGTCACCCACCACCTGTGTTCGCCTGAGACCGCAAACACAGCCAGCTCGCCCTCCTGGTCTCCTCCTGAGACTGCGAACTGAGACCGCGCGACTAAGATGACTTAGTCCGCGAACTCCTTCAGAACCCTCTGGAAAACCACCAGACCGGATTCAAGAGCCAACCCGTGCGGTCACGCCAGACCGGCACGTCCTTGAAGAGAACAACTTGTCACGCGGTCAGAGACAGACCGCGCAACCCTGAGGAAGATCACCCGTCATGCGGTCACAGCCAGACCGCACGACCTCCACCTCCAGCAGCCCTTGGACCAGACCAGCGGTCAACCCCGGAAGCCGCAGCTGACCAATAGAACAGATCGCCATTGTCAGACCGCCAGACCGTGCGGTCACGCCAGACCGCCTGGTCTCTTCCCAGACCGCCCAGGTCCAAAAGCCTCCTCCACTTCCACTTCAACAATTTCAACAGGACCAAGGAGTAATATAAAATGGTGCTTGTTCTGTCAAAGCATGGAACACGCCCTGAAGGACTGTGCTGAGTATCTTCGCCTATTGGACGAGGATGATGAGCCGGATATCCGGATCATCCCGACTCCTACTTATGGAGGCACGCCTTCAACATCTGGTTATATGTCCGTGTCAACTTCATGCTTTGAAGGGGATGATGTGGACACAGTCACCAGATGCGTGGCTGATCTAGGCTCTGACATGTCCGAGCCTATCTCCCCTGTGCATATATCACCGTGCGTAGATTCGATTCTTTGTGAGGAATCGGTGCTTGACTTTTATTCAAGCACTGCTCCTTCCCCTTTTGTGCATACTACTACGCTCGTCTCTGACGACATTGTTTATGATGTGTCGCAAGACGAGGCTGGCGATCTATGTTTTGTGCCTACTCCTATGGAGGAGGACAACCTTCTAGGTGAAGAGGAGCTTTCCTCAGTACCGGTGGAGGAAGTCCAAATCTTAGGCATGGCCACTGTTGATCCCGCCGAACCTTGCAGCATTGATGACAATGCAAACATTATTTTACTTTCCCAATCTAATGGGAGTGAGAACGGAAACACTCCCCCGCTTGATTTTTATTTAAGTCATTCTTCTCTTTTATTTCTTGACCCCCCCCCCCCCCCCCCCCCCCCCCTTCTGCTATAACTGAGCCTGTGCAGGTTGAGTCTCCGCAGGTACATAAGGAGGACTTGGAGCTTCCAGCTCATTTCAATGATGATAGCATCCTCATGTGCGAGGAGGTTTATCCCTCCTCCGATGAGGAAGCTCCAACATTGATCTCTTCCTCCTGCTACCCCCCTGATGACGATACCTTGCTGGGCAAGGATTTTTTATGTGAGATGAGTGAGGACCAGGCCTCCTCCTCTTCTTACATTCTGTTTCCTCTACCTGCGGTTTGTGGGTATTATTATACAGGTAGAGGGGTAACTGCTCTGCCACCGTATCGGTACCCGCTACCGAAACGGATAATGGAACAACTACCTGTGCACTTTTCTTTTCATAGGCCTATAAGCTAGAACTGTACAAATGCCAAATAAGTCGTGCTGGGATGACAATAACCCTAGTAGTTATCTTACTTTTCTTGCAATTTCAATTTATCCAGTTTGTTTAGTTCGTTGCATTTCTTTTTAGCATTTCTGCTTTCTTTTGTTTTTGTGGAGCTCACCCTTGCAGGTCATCTACTGGTCGGCGGAAGATGCTCTTTGTCTTGGTTTTCATGCGTCTTCTGGTATGCTCATTTCTGAGCATTGGGTACCCTCTTCCCCTAACTTTGTTTTAGAATATCTTAATGCATAGTTTAAGTCTGGGGGAGAGTAGTTTTGTTTACCCGCTCACGTGCACGAGTGCACTGTATACTAGAAGCTTCTATTTAAGTTATTGTTCATTTTCATTGCACACCACAACACCCACTTGAGTGTGTACTTAGTTGTTGGCGCGTCTTGAGTGGAACTCCTCCCTTTGTGTGATTGGGAAAATCATTGTGCTGGCTTTTAAATTATGTAGTGGAGTAAAATGTTGACTCCGGTGTTCCTAGTCTAATGCTTTTGTGAGCATAGAGATTTGTGTAGATTAGATTCCTTTTTATACTATTAGTCTTATACATTTCTATTAGTGTAAATGTCGTTTACTTTACTCAAATGGTGAATCCGGTCTGCATCAAAAGGTAGCATAGGGATGTGTGTAAATTATCGCTAGACGTGTATTGCCTGAGCCGGGATAAAGGATAATTTTTCTCGGTGACTAAGAACTCGCCCCAAGCGATTCTTGAAGCATTGGCATAGGATAATTCTGTTGCGCAAGAATGACGTAGGCCATCATTTTGGCCCGGTTGAGCCTTTGTGCCAATCCTGATATCTTATCCTCGTTAGCCCATTTGTGCCTATCCCATCCCTTTGATTCAGCCCCACATTTTATTCCACCAAAACCAAAAAGCCGAACCTAGTCACATACCCAAAGCTGAGCTTTAGCTGTTTTCAAATTTGTATTTTGGAATGTTGATGTGGTGATGTTAAATTTGGAGATGTGGTTGTACTCCCTTGAACATTTGCTGAATTTAAAAAATATATAATTAGAAAAAGAAATGAAATGAGAAGAAAAGAAAAGAAAAATGAGAATGAGTTTAATTGAAAATCTGTTTAAGATATGTATTTTAGAGTAGGCGGTGCACATACCCATGCGTTCAGGTCCAAGTCTGGGGGTGTGGTGCATCCACGTGTTTTTGTAGCTGCGGGGATAGCGTTATTGTTTAAGCTCATTTGGGTTAGGTGCTTTAAGCCGTCCTGTTTATCATTGTTTACCTCACCGTAACCCAAGCCCCATGAAAAACCTTAAGTCCTACCGACTCACGCTCTGAACTAATCTAGTGCTGTGGAGAGAATGTGACCGGGCGAGCTTATGGTCTTCGACACCGATGGATTTCGGTGGAGTTTGTCCCAAACCCCAGCTTGGGCAATGCTCATCTCAGCGTGTGTTTTACTTTCTCCGTATGCATGACCGATTGATTAACCGTGATTCATTTTTTTGAGTAGTAGTAATATTTATTTACTCCATTAGAAATATATAAACTATGTGTATAATTAGAAATCTTATCTACTATTTCTCTATGCACTTGGGCATGCGACTTCGCATGGTACTCCTCGGTGTAATTTTAAGCGAGCTATTTATTTTTCCCGCCTGCTTAGGATGTGTTTGCTCGGGACGTGCAAACATGTAAGTCTGGGGGTGTGATGAGTCCAGTTTATATAGTGATTTTCGGACTCATCTGGGCTAGGTTTCATGCACTTGCACTTCACTTTAGGCCCATATTTAATTCTATTTGATCACGATGCCCATTTCATTGCTTAGTGCACATTTATGCCCTATCTTGGTGTGATTTCATGTATTTTTGTGGTCTAGTATTTTTCCTTCAGGCCCTGGGATCGCGTGAACGTTCGGGATGGAGCGGGGCAATTTTTGGCCTAAAAAGCCTCTGATCGTGCGCATTCCTTCGCGCACGATCAGGCGCACGACCAGTGGTCGTGCGTTAATTCCTTTCCCTAACAGAGCGTCTGCGCACGATCAGAGGATTCCTTCGCGCACGACCATTGGTCGTGTGCCCCTGACCGTGCGTTATTTTCCATCTTTTTCTTTGCTACAGGTTGACTGCGCACGATCACAGGCATTCCTTCGCGCACGACCATTGGTCGTGCGCCACTGACCGTGCGCAGTGTTTATTCTGCTCCTTATTTAAACCGCTGCTCCGCGAAATTAGGGCAGTCAGCGCCAGTTCCTGCGCCGTTTTTCCGCCTGTTTCGGGGAGTCTCGACTTCTCCAGCGCCGCCCACCTTAGGGAGGATCTCCGGGCAAGCTTTCAACGCCAAATCGTCGACGGAGCTTCCTCTTGGCCTCCTCCTTCATCCTTGAGCTTCAAGAAGGGAGTCAACCTAGCCTTCTTCTTCAAGATCGGAGCAGCTTGTGTGCTCATTCCTCCGGTTCGTGACACGAAGAAGACGGGTCCACTGGAAGGTAGTGACAGCCTTCTCTGCCCCGGATGCAGTTGAGGACCGAGCTTGGACGCGGATTGATAACCCGACGATTCCTTTCGTGAACCCTCAACAAGACTTCGGAGTCGGTCGATTTCGCACACTCACCTCCCCTTGTAGTGATAGCTTAGTTGGATTTCTTATATGTTTGATGAAGTGCGTTTTGACTATTAGCATTTATACTTAATTATGTCTATGTGATTTGGGTATTCTTGCTTATCATTTTGAGGTGTGCTTTGTGGTGTGGCTTGTTTGTGTTCAGTGCCGCACTAGCAATTGCTAGTGGCGTGCTTTGCGAAGAGGTGCTTGCGACCCTCATTCCGCCATTCTCTCCACTCCATCTGCGAGCCTACTCGTCCATCCGCCTAGCGATTCGGTGCACTGCGACACGTGTAGTTTCCATCCCGCCAAGCGAAGCATTGCATAGCGGCATTGCATAGGAGTAGTTGATAGCTTTTATTTTATTTTGCAAAAACCAATCCACCCACCTTCGTGAAACATCAACCTAAGGACTTCAATCTCAAGTCCTCCTCAATAGTTAACTCCACCTTACTGTGTTCCTTTGAGATCGATATTCGTGGATTTACTCCTCATTTTATATTACTTGAACGATCGGTACACTGCCGTTTCGTGCAGCAGTCTAGCCACCACCTATAGCGGTGTGCGAGATTTGTGCATCAATGATGAACCTTGGTTCTTAACTATGAATGAGGAGTTAAATCAATTCGAGCGAAACAACATTTGGATGCTAGTGGAGTGCCCTAGTAACCATCCGGTTATTGGTGTGAAGTGGATATATAAGAACAAACTCGATGGTGAATCTAGGATAACTAGAAATAAAGCTCGGTTGGTTGCACAAGGGTAAACTCAAATAGAAGGGATAGACTTTGAAGAATCATTTGCACCGGTAGTACGTCTTGAATCCATTAGAATGTTCCTTGCCTTTGCAAGTTATAAGAAAATTAAATTATATCAAATAGACGTTAAGAGTGCCTTCTTAAATGGATGTATAAAAGAAGAAGTCTATGTCAAGCAACCACCCGGTTTCAAAAATAGTTGTCACCCGGATCATGTCTATAAAATTGTGAAAGCTTTGTATGGTCTAAAGCAAGCACCTCGTGCTTGGTATGATAGACTTACGACATTTCTTTTAAAACATGAGTTTAAAGTAGGGAGTGCGGATACAACCTTATTTGTAAGAGCATAGTGACTCCGAGCTTATCATCCTACAAATATATGTCGATGATATAATTTTTGGTGCCACCAATGAAAACTTATGTAATGAAATTGTTCAAGTGATGCAATCTGAATTTGAGATGAGCTTAGTTGGCGAACTCACATATTTTGTAGGCTTTCAGTTTTTTCAAAAACCTGATGGAATTTTTCTATGTCAATCAAAATATATAAAGGATATACTTAAACGGTTTGGTTTTTGAAAATCTGAAACAGACTAAGACTCCTATGAGCGCATCACTTAAGTTAGGAAAGGATGAAAGTGGTATTTTGGTGGATCAAAAGATTTTTAGAGGTATGATCGGATCACTACTTTATCTAAGTGTGTCAAGACCCGCCATCATGTTTGTGGTGTGCCTTTGTGCAAGATATCAAGCTAATCCTAAAGAATCCCATCTGAAAGCGGTTAAACATATCTTTAGGTATCTCATAGGCACCCCGAATCTTAGTCTTTGGTATCCTCACAGCACCAACATCACGCTCCATGGTTATTCAGACTCGGATTATGTTGGTTGCTCCCTTGATCGCAAAAGCATGAGTGACACTTATCATTTCCTAGGCCCGGCTCTTGTTTCATGGTCTAGTAGGAAACAGAATTCTGTTGCCCTCTCCACTACCGAAGCCAAATATATTCCCTTTGGAAGTTGTTGCGCACAAGCACTTTGGATGTTGTTGCGCACAAGCACTTTGGATGTCTCAAATGTTAGAAGACCGGTTTCACATTCAAGAACGTTGAACTTGGGTGTGACAACAAAAGTGTCATAGATCTAACGAACAATCCGGTTAACCACTCTCGTTCTAAACATATAGATGTACGTCATCATTTCATATATGATCACATTAAGAAAGAGAACATAAGAGTGTCGTTTATTGGGACAGACGACCAGCTTGCGGATATATATCTTCACAAAAACCCTCCCTGGCGCTAGATTTTCATTGCTTCACTTAGAACTGGGTGTTTTGGAACATGAATCGTAAGTCTCATATCTCACAACTGATCTCTGTATGTTTCTATGTCTAGAGTTTTGATACATTTCATCAGTTTTTCACTACTCAATCTTAGTAGAAACAAAAACATCAAAATCTGGACTGTTTTTCAAAAGAAATAGTGTTCTGTTTACTACCGCCTGACGCTAGACTTATCGCTGGCGGTAGCAATTCTGAATGAATTCATCAATTTCTCTTCTATTTTTATTGTTTCTATTTGAAAGTGCACAGTTAACCTCACTAGAATTCTCTAGAGGGGGTGAATAGAGATTAAAAAATATTTTGTGCAATGTTAATATATATATATATATGTGTATGATCACAGATTATAGCTTCCCACACACCAACAAGAATTAAACAAATAAAGAAAGTAAATGCAAGAAAAGAAATCACAGCACAACACAAGAAAATATAGTGGTTCCCCAAACTTTGGGTAGTCCACTCTTCTACCCCCTTGGTAGGAATTCACTATCTTGCACTGAGTCTTTTGATAAGGAGACTCTTAGAACCACCCTGAGTCTTTTGACAAGGAGACTCTTAGAACCAACTGAGTCTTTTGAAAAGGAGACTCTTAGAACCAGTACACTGAATTTTTTGAAGAGAGATTCTAAAAACTCTTTTACAATGTTTAAGTAAAAATAAGAAAGAAGAAAGAAATAAGAACAAGAATGAATCTTCTTCCTAGCAAGAAGATTGGAAGCACAAGAAGTGAATTAAATCTTTCTTCTATAGAGAGAAGAAGATTGGTAGCTTTTCTCTCTTATGTGAGAGCTATCAGAATTTGCAGCAGGGTGACTTCAGATGCAGAGAGAAGAAGAATGCTTGAATATTGCTGCATGACTATTTCTCAATTCTCTCTTTTTCACTTGGGAGCTTTTCCTCTTTTCATATGTAAAAGTGGTGAATCACTTAACTACTTCTTCTACCGACCTCCTCTTTATTTATAGCTCTGTTTCAATCAAATAATACTAAAGGAGAGTAATCAATTAGCAGGCAGAGTATTAGAAAGAAAGAGAAATTCCCATAATAGTTATATCCATAGAAGGAAAGTATTCATTCTAATTTCAAATAATGTCCATAATGAATTTTAACAAATTAGCCAAGAATCTAATAGAGGAAAAGAAAGATTCAGAATGGCTATAAGACATAAATTGATTCCATATAGATCAGATCTATAAGATAAGGAAAGAGATCTGGCGATTTTGAATTCTGTCATAAAGATCGACGTGCGTCGATTACTATTCGACGCAACCGTCGAATACATCCTGTCTGTACGTCGAGAGGAGAATAAGGAAGGTGCGTCGACAAAGGTGCGTCGACTATATTAGATGCGTCGACTAGAAATCAGAGTAACGTCGACAACACATACGTCGAAATCTTCCTAGAGTTACTTCGACTCAATCTAAAGGAAACGTCGACTACATTTCGACGTTGCGTCGAATACTATTCGACGCATATTTACTTAGCCTTATTTTTCATTCTTAGAATTCTTCTTTAACTTATTTCTAGGGGTTAAGAGAAATCATTTTCCCAACAATCTCCCCCTATTTGTCTTAACCCTATTTAGAGGGAAATTGTACTAGCATATAATTAATCCAGCATAGCATTTGTAAAGATAAGAAATATGTCACTAAATCAAAAGTGAAATTTTTAGAAGAAGAGATAAACAAATTTTTCAGAATCATATAAACAGATTTTCATGTTCATACCAATTAGTATTCAACTATAGGGTAAAATATATCAGCATTGTTTTCAAATATTACTCAGGAGGGGTAGGAGGAGTCTTTCTCTTTCTCTGGAATACTACTGTTTTAGGATAGAAGGATTTTTCTTTCTCATTTGTAGGAAGTTCATTTAGCTCCCCCTGAGCAGGTAGCTCCCCCTGAGCAGGTAACTCCCCCTGGGATAGAACTTCTTTTACTCCTACCTCTTCAGTATCTTTGTCATCTCCAGCCCCAGTTGCAACTGACTCCTGAGTCATCACATCATCTGGTTCATTTCTATCTTGATTTATGGTAGTATTCAGCTCTTTCTCACCATCTTCCTTTTCAGCCTCATTGTTTGCTTTGCTTCCCTCCCATTGTAGTAGTGCCATTTGATTTGCAGCATCTCTTGCTATGTTGAGTACCTCTATTGTTTGTTCATCATGGTGTAGCTCAGGTACTATCTCATTCCCAAGGATTTTGTCAGCTTTTGGCTGCTCTTCATCTAGATTCTCCCCCTTCTTGACCTTCTTGGCCAGGGAGGTTAAGAAAGACCTTGTCACTCTAGAGGAAGAGAGAGAGGTCTTTAGGCCTTGCACAGAGGCACTGACCCCATTTATTTGGGTGTGCATGTGAAGGATGGAGGAATGAATTTGGGAGCAATGCTTATCCATCATCACTTGGAATTTTTCAGCTGCTGATTTGATGCACTGAGTGATGAGAGCCTCAGGGGATGCAGATTATTCATGGTGTGAAAGGTGAGAAGGTGATGGTGGAGGAAGAGGTGATAGAGGAGGAGAGTAGTGAGTTGATACATCAGGTATGAGTGATAATGGAGGTAGAAAAGATGGGGAAATAGGAGGAGGAAAAGAAGGAGAAACTGCTGTTTGAGCAGGTGTTTGAGAAGAGGTAGGTAGAGTAGGAGTTGTGAGGGTAGTAGATATTATTTGAGTGGATGATGGTGGTAGAGAAGGATTGTCTCCTTGAGGAGGAGGAGGAGGAGGAGAGTTAGGAGGAGAGGGAGTCCTTTCAGGAATGGAACCAGGCTTGGGGATTTGCCTGGTACATTTGGAGAAGAGGGCAATGGACATCCTCTTTCCAGGAGGGATAGGAATTCCTTTTGACCTACAGAGGTCAGGGAAGGAGTGGAAGAGTACTTGACTCATAATCCTCATGTAGGCATTCTCTTTGTGAGAATATCTAGAGCCTATCATCTTGAGCAGACAGCTGGCCTAGTCTATTTTCTTCTTTAGTACAAGGGCCCCCATGATGTTTAGTTGTTGCTTGGGCACTGCATCATGGGTTGATATCTTGCATAGTAGTATCTTCCCTACTATATCTGCCAGCAATCTGTACTCATCAGAAAAGTCTATCTTTTTCAGATGGATTGGCCTATCTTTTGAGAAATTCATAGTGATGAGTAAATGCTTGATTTTATCAGGTGTGAGTTCAACGGATTCATCACCTAATAGGGGAATAGTTAAGACCTGTTTAGTCATTCCTTTAGAAGCTCATCTTCTTTCCTTATTTCTTTTAAACAAAGATGATAGTAGGATATACTTGATGGAAGATCAAAGGTGGCCCTAATATGTTCTGCTGAGATTGAGACTGGTGTCTCATATAGTGTTCCCTGGATTTCTCCTTGTTCAGATATCTGAACATGAGTTATTAGCTCTGTGAGCTCTGATTCCAGGAGCTTGCACCTAGTGGAGATGAGCTTGTCCAGTCCTGCTTCAGTAAAGAGAGCAATGATGCTCTTGTAGTTTTCTGCGGCTGCTTGGAAGGACTCAAGGTCAATGTCGAAGCCTGAGTTGGTCTTTGGATGTGAGCTCTGATTCCAGGAGCTTGCACCTAGTGGAGATGAGCTTGTCCAGTCCTGCTTCAGTAAAGAGAGCAATGATGCTCTTGTAGTTTTCTGCGGCTGCTTGGAAGGACTCAAGGTCAATGTCGAAGCCTGAGTTGGTCTTTGGAGGCATTTTTATGTTAGTGAAAGAGAGAGGAAGAAATCGGCTGGTCTGAGGAGCAAGAAGGATGAAGGATGCAGAGTCGTGAAGGTTTCTAACTGAAGAGTCTATTTAAGTCAGGTGAAGCGTCAAAACAGGACTCAATTCGAGGCTTATTCGGTACTTCAGTGGATGTGACCGAAAATATTTTAGTCTTGCCGCTCATTTTTATGAGGTCGACGTTACGTCGAGTGAAATTCAACGTGAGCGTCGATTTAGTTTGTTCTGGGATGCAAGGATTTCTTATCGACGTATGCGTTGATAGTAGTCGACGCATGCGTCGATTGTACCTATTGATCTGAGTCATCGACGGTGCGTCGATTAGAAGTCGACGTGACTTATAATTTTCCTGAAAAGTTCTAGGTGTTTATTTCTTTTTATCTCTTCTTAATCCTAAAGGTTTCTAAGTTAGCCTAGGACTGGGTTTTAAGACCAATTTGATTGATTATACCAGCACTTTTTGGCAAGGTGGCCATTTTTGTTGCATATGTAACACTTAAGTATTTTACTTTTGTGAGAGTTTGAGTTTAAATGGGGATAAAAGTGTTGACTAGAATACCAGTGTTGATTAGGATAGAGGGTTTGATTAGGATGGGAATTTTGGTTACCAAGTTTTGGATAGAAATTTTGGTTAGAATGTTGATTAGGATAGAAATCATGATCAGGATGAATGGGTCCTGAATGGGGGTTAAGATGGAAGATTTTTGGAATATAGGTGTTCATCTTGCTCTGAGTTTTTATGCGTCGATATCTATTCGACGTATGTTGATAGTTGCGTCGATTTATATTCGGCACATTCCTCAGATTGCGTTGATCTGGTATCGACGCATGGAGAAAGTTGCGTTGATTGGATGTCAACGTATCTTTATTCAAGCGTCGAGTAGAGGTCGAGGCATCTGAGAGGTTACGTCGAGTAGAAATCGACGCACAATCATTCATGCGTTGATATGAAGTCAACACAACTGTGTCTTCATAAATTTTCATTTTACCTTTTTCTATTTTTACTCCTTTGAATGTTGTTTCTTTTGGTTTAGTTGTCTTTTCAGATGAAGTTTGTGAGTCATCAGCTGAATAATATGATGTTTCATCAAATTCCTTTATTTCCTTGAAGAGGTGTTCTTTCTTATATTGTGATTCTTTTTATTGGTTTGCTAATTTGATGGGTTTAGTGAATTTTACAGGGCTCATCCAAGCAGGCTTGTTGGATGGAATTAGGCTGATTGATGGATCATCCCCTAGCCCAAGATTTTTGTGTCTTATTGTTTGTTTTTTAGTGATTTCTTTAAGAGTTTGGCTTCTCATTTTTATTGATTCTTCAAAAGCCTTTGCCTGAGAAACCTTATCCTTAAGGACCTGATTTTCTATTCTAGCCCTTTCTATTTCATTCTCTTTTATGTTAGCCCTTAATACATGATCTATTGAGCTTATATCTTTTTTATTTCTTTGGTTCTTGATCATATGAATTTGTTCTTTTAGGTCCTTGATTTCTTGTTTAGCTTTTAATTGATCTAGACACATTCCCATAAAATCATTTCTGAATTTATCACTTTGAAAATCTATTTCATCAAAGATGCTTACCTCCTCCTTATCCTCAAATTCCTCTATGAGAATAAGGCTATTTTCTTTTTCATCTTCAGAAGATATGCTTTCTTCTGATCCTGTCTCACTCCAAGATTTAGCACCATCATCATTCTTGGGGCCTTCAAAGGCCATCAAGCATAGGTCTTCTTGCCTAGATTCTTCATTGGCACTCTTAGAGGATGAACTGTCCTCAGAGTCTGTTTCACTCCAGGCTTCTGCAATAAAGCCTCTTTCTTTCTTCTTCCCCTTTTTCTTGAGATCTTTTCTTTTCAGATCTTTCTTTGTTTCAGCATTCTCTGGACATTCTGGGGCAATATGTCCAGGTTTCCTGCAAGAATAGCAAATAATTTCTTTAGTGGGAGTTTTGTTATACCTTGGTTTTGACTCCCTACTTTTTGATCCATCTGTCTTGACCCATTTCTTAAATTTTCTGGCTAGGAAACTGAATAGTTCTTCTTCAGTGACAGGAGTCCTTTCTTCTGTTGCCTTTAGAGCTATGTTCCTGTCTTTTGAGGAGATTGGAGTGTTTTCTCTTCTTTTCTTCTCTTCTCTAGTTTTCAGTAGTTGCTCATAGGATTTGAGCTTTAGTAAGAGAGCATCTGTAGAGATTTCCTTTTGTCCTTTTGTGTCTCTTATTGCCCATATTCTTGAGTCCCATGAACTGGGGAGACTCATTAGCAATTTGTCATTAATCTCAGTGAGGGAGATCTCTCTATCCAAGTTTTTCAATTGGTTGATGATTAGACTGAATCTGTCATACATCTCAGAGATACTCTCTTCATTCTTCTTTTGGAAGTTCTCATATTGGGAGATCAATAGGGCCTTCTTATCTTTCTTTTCATCAGCACTTCCTTCAACCATCTTTGTAAGAGCATCCCAAATTTCTTTGGATGATTCACAGTCAATGAACCTTTTGAAAGATGTCATCTGAGAGAGTTGAGACAAGTATGTTCATGGCCTTTAGATCATATGTTCTTGCCTTCTTCTCATCTTCTGTCCACTCAGATCTTGGAACAAGTGTTTGTGTGACATTGCCACTTGCATCCTTTCTATAGGGCTTTGGGGGACCTGTCACAGTAATATTAAACAAGTCAGCATTAATGGAATTCATATAAATTCTGATTCTTGTTTTCCAAACTGCAAACTTTTCAAGATTGCACATTGGTGGTCTGGTGGAAGCATAATCTTTGATTTGTGCCATAAAAATATATATATATATATATATATATAAAACAAGAGGTAGGATCTTTTTGATCAAGGAGTTAAACCTTTTTAGATTAACCTCGCTTTGATACCAATTGAAAGTGCACAGTTAACCTCACTAGAATTCTCTAGAGGGGGGGTGAATAGAGATTAAAAAATATTTTGTGCAATGTTAATATATATATATGTGTATGATCACAGATTATAGCTTCCCACACACCAACAAGAATTAAACAAATAAAGAAAGTAAATGTAAGAAAAGAAATCACAGCACAACACAAGAAAATATAGTGGTTCCCCAAACTTTGGGTAGTCCACTCTTCTACCCCCTTGGTAGGAATTCACTATCTTGCACTGAGTCTTTTGATAAGGAGACTCTTAGAACCACCCTGAGTCTTTTGACAAGGAGACTCTTAGAACCAACTGAGTCTTTTGAAAAGGAGACTCTTAGAACCAGTACACTGAATTTTTTGAAAAGAGATTCTAAAAACTCTTTTATAATGTTTAAGTAAAAATAAGAAAGAAGAAAGAAATAAGAACAAGAATGAATCTTCTTCCTAGCAAGAAGACTGGAAGCACAAGAAGTGAATTAAATCTTTCTTCTATAGAGAGAAGAAGATTGGTAGCTTTTCTCTCTTATGTGAGAGCTATCAGAATTTGCAGCAGGGTGACTTCAGAAGCAGAGAGAAGAAGAATGCTTGAATATTGCTGCAGGACTATTTCTCAATTCTCTCTTTTTCACTTGGGAGCTTTTCCTCTTTTCAAATGTAAAAGTGGTGAATCACTTAACTACTTCTTCTGCCGACCTCCTCTTTATTTATAGCTCTGTTTCAATCAAATAATACTAAAGGAGAGTAATCAATTAGCAGGCAGAGTATTAGAAAGAAAGAGAAATTCCCATAATAGTTATATCCATAGAAGGAAAGTATTCATTCTAATTTCAAATAATGTCCATAATGAATTTTAACAAATTAGCCAAGAATCTAATAGAGGAAAAGAAAGATTCAGAACGGCTATAAGACATAAATTGATTCCATATAGATCAGATCTATAAGATAAGGAAAGAGATCTGGCGATTTTGAATTCTGTCATAAAGATCGACGTGCGTCGATTACTATTCGACGCAAGCGTCGAATACATCCTGTCTGGACGTTGAGAGGAGAATAAGGAAGGTGCGTCGACTACATTAGATGCGTCGACTAGAAATCAGAGTAACGTCGACAACACATACGTCGAAATCTTCCTAGAGTTACTTCGACTCAATCTGAAGGAAACGTCGACTACATTTCGACGTTGCGTCGAATACTATTCGACGCATATTTACTTAGCCTTATTTTTCATTCTTAGAATTCTTCTTTAACTTATTTCTAGGGGTTAAGAGAAATCATTTTCCCAACACTATTTCTCTTGCCCATCTGTCTACTGTTAGTTTATTTCCAGTTGTTATAAAATCAACTAAAATCATATAAAAATATGAAAAACTTAAAACCACAAATATGTGTTTTTGATTTATGTTCTGTATTTCCTTGCTTATGTTTGTTTTTATTTAGTTATTTTGTCAAAAAAATGAAAATACCAAAATATTTCTGAAAAGTTTCATGTTAAAGGGGCATTCATGACATGAAATTGAATCTCCACGATTTCATACTTTGTCTGCTTTATAATTTATAATTCCTGATTACATTGTATGTCTTCGTCATGATTTGTCCTAATCTAAAGGTAGGCTCTACTGAGTTCTAAGTGATTAGCAATGCACGTTTAATATGCCTCTAGGTATGTGTGAGGATTTAGGCTAGACAATGACTTTACACATTCACACATCCTTAGAGAATGCACTCAAGTAGAAATCCAAATGCTTACATGCTATAATTCGTGATATTATGTCTAAACACTTTAGGCATGACTTGATAAATCAATATCACGAAAATCATCTTAACTATATAGGCATAGAACAATAGGCAAAAATTATATTGGAAAATTGGTTGTGTATATAAGTTAAAGTGCATCTATCTATGTGGGTAGATTTCGTTCGATTCGGAAACCTTGTCCAAAAAGAAAGAAAAAGATAGTCAATTTTTTTTAAATTATATACTATCATTATTTGACAAAGGATTTCCCCCAAGCACTACTCATTCCTCCTGATAAGTCTTGATGAGCATTGTGAGGATGAGCACCTTGGTTAAAAGAATCATTACGATCTTGTGCTAACCCGGAACACAAACTAGTGCTTTTGTTCTATTCTTGGTATTTGTGTAAGCTTGACATATATGACATGATTTATCACTTCATTACTCTAGTGTTAGCATATATACTTATTGAAAAATAGCTTGTACTAAAATTGATTTCACTCGATACGATTTCAATTGATGCTACACGCACACTTGTTATTGTTTAGTCTAACACTTCCATGCATAAGAATTAGACTTAAACCGCATTATCTATATCTTGCACATTTGTACTACTACACGATTTCCTTTCATGACACATACGATGTTAATTGTGAATTAGATTTCTACATCTCTTGACATTGTGTGTCATTTCATGTGTATTTAGTCTCGTGTCATGGGTCAGATTCATATTGTTTTTACCAAGACTTTATATGCAAAACTGTTTTTCAATTTCAATAAGTGGTATCAATTTTTAACAAGTGGTACTTTGATTTCCTCTTGCATTTTGGACTATATCATTTACAAATTCTCTGATTATATTTTGGTCAACCCTTATTACTATCATGATTTTTGATTGCATGTGCCTTTCGTTTATTAATCCGCTGCATCTCTCACATATTCATAATAGTTTGGTCTAGCCCGCCCCTTTTGCTAACATCAAAGGGGGAGAATAGAGAACGTCCATGAGCTAGTCACGTACTAGTCTTCTAGGGAAGATCACCTATCGGGAGAGACACTTATAGAGTGCACATCGATAGGGGGAGCACATATGCAGGGGGATACATACGTCTTTTGTGCAAGTTCACACTATATGATTTATCTTGATACATAAACATGTTCATGTTTACTGATTGATAACACTATACCATGCTTTTCCTGATAGATATCAATTATATCTCATGAACGGGATTTGATATTATCAAAAGGGGGATTTGTTGGAACATTGTTCTGCATAACTCTAGTTTGACAATATCAAATCCTACTGTATTTGATCATACATATCTTGGGTATAGTGTGCAGGTTTACAGGTGTGATGACGTCAAAAAATAAAGTCTACCGTGACTACTGACGGACGCTAGCACTACCACCAGGCGCTAGCATTATCGACGTGACTGTATTGACGCAAAGGCATATGTCGTCGAAAAGCTATGTAACGTCGTCAACCAGGCTTGTCATGCCAAGGAAACCGTCAAGAAGACTACCGCTGCATGCTAAGCCTACCGCAGGCGCTAGATCTGTCGAAGGGACGGACATCAATGTGAAGGCATATGGCGTCGAGAAGTTTTGCGGCGAAATGATCTCGACATTTGATGTCGAGAAGCCTACCGCTGCATGCTAGATCTGTCGAAGGGATGAAGATCGACGTGAAGGCATATGACGTCGAGAAGGTTTGCGTCAAAATGATCTCGATGTTTTGGCGTCGAGACGCCTACCGCCGCGTGGTAATCTATCGCGGGACGTCGAGAAGAAAACATACCATTGAGACGAAGCCATACCATTGAGACAACTGCGTCGATAACATATCGATGTGTATCCTACCGCTGGTGCTAGCCTAACGCCGCGTGGTAGCCCTTACAGCGGAAGTTATGATGGCGTCCTGATTTGTCGGGTCCGTCAGAAGATAATGCGTGAAAGTTACGGCGTCGTCCAGATTGCACGTGACTGACAGAGATCATGCGTGTAATGGGTAGTTATCAGCTGCATATGGATGCTACCGTCGCGCGCTAATCATAGCGCCATGCTGTAATTATTAATATAGAAGATCCAGCCCATTTTCTTCTTCAGAGAGCACACTTGAATGAAAAACAGAGACTCCAGATTCAGAATGGAGAAAGACGACTGCTCAGCCGATTTCTCTTTAAGGAGTCTCTACCATTGAAGAAGAACTTCTTCCCACATGCTAGAATGAAGAAAGTCAATGGATTGTGGAGCAATGATGAAGATCAGATGATGAACGGGAGCATTCAGCACCAAGAACATTAGCACCGTCTCTCACCACAATCCAGAAGACATACATTGAGGGAGCACTCTTTATATTTCCTTTTTCCCTTTTACTTTTGTGTGCGGAAAATCGACCGTGTTGGTCGTCAGATTTTGGATTAAATCAGTGGAAAATCGGCCATATTGGTCGTCAATATCTTGGAGGGATATTGGGAAAATCGACCGGGTTGGTCGTCGGATTCCTGGAGGGGATCTGCAAAATCGGACGTAAGGTCGTCAGAATCCGAGGATTGGATTCTGGGATAATCGTCTGGAAGGACGTCTAGATCGGGCTGATCTAGTGGGCTCGAAGACTTCTCTTGGAGGGAGAAGGAGAGAGCCAACCGGTCCAGGGATAAGGGTCGGTATAGAAACCCCTAGATTTGTCATGGATCGCCTCAGATCTCAGCGTTATAGAGATCAAACCTTGCAAACATTATTTGTTCATTCAATATATCTGGTGTTTACTGTTGTTAAACTCTGCTGATCTCTAAATTACTTGGTGTGTGAATCCTGTGTTGTTTGAATCCTAAATATACATTACAGGAAACTAGCGTTGGCGGTAACTCTAGCGCCAACAATAGCTCTTTGTAATAGGAACTTATAAGAGCTGCTAATAAAATTTAAAATCCTTATTCACCCCCCATCTAAGGAAGGCCATTAGATCCAACACAAGACAGCTCAACCGCTGAGACGGAAGACTGTCTCAGCCCAACTGCTGAGATAGATTCAAATCAGAAAGACGACACTGGCGGGATTTGCTTTTGGTGCAAACAGCTATAAAGGGAAGATAAAGTATTATATCCTCTTCCAATATGACAGGGCCCTTTCTAGGAGTTGTTGAAGATAAATGTAGTATAAATGAACATCTTAGGGCATTTCAGCAGACACCAGCTGCTGTGCTGAAAAGTATGAGAGCCATTACTGTTCCATTGATGGCTTTCAAGAACTCTCTCCTTCTACTTCCAGAACCTGCAAGAAGAATCAAGGAAAGAAGATAGCTCTTCTATATAGAAGAGCAAGGTGATCCTTTCTCATCTACTGAAGAGAAGGATCAGTTAGGATCAGGTCTGAAGATTACTTTCAACCCATCTTCAAGATTGCATTAGCTGTGCATAATCAATAGAAGACATCAAATCAAAGTTGTCCACTGTTGTAAACTAAAACTTATACTCATTGTAGGAACTGTGTAGTTCTGATCTTGTAAGGCACTGTGCCAGAGATTGTAAGGTTGTTGAACCTGAGCTATAGGGTTGTTGAGCCTGAGATTGGTAAGACTGTTGAGCCTGAGCTGTAGGGAATTTTGCCTGAGAAGTAGGGCTTCTTGATAGGCCTGAGGTAGGAGATAAAGGTGATCTCTGAGAAGTAGGAGTAGGAGCACTCTGAGTTGGTAGGGATGGTTTGCCTGAGATAGGGTTTGGAGCAAACCTCAGAGATCCTGAGGGATCTGTGTTGTAAGCTCTTGGAGCTGATATTGGAGGAGTTTGCCTTGTATAACACACTATTAGAAAGGTGTAGAGAGAAAGTGCACTACCCATAGACACACTATCTTGAGGAACCACTATAAACAAATGTGTGCTTTCTGTGTTTGCTTGAGTTTTTGTTTACCACTCATTAACTGCTAGCAACAATTAAGTAAAAAAAATCAAAGAGACCTATCCCCCCCCCCCCCCCCCTCTAGGTGAATCAGACTACTAACCTATAAACTATCACACTCCCTTCAATAATCCTTATAAGGGAATTCCAAATTGCTTTGGCAGACTTGTAAACTACTACTCTCTTGTAGATGTTTCATCCATTGTTGACACTAAGATATTCATTGGCTTGACATCACAAGATCTTGCCTTCTTGTCATCTTCACTCTTATCTTGTCTGGGATTGAGGGCTTCTTTTCCATTGATATGCATCTTTGTAGGTACAGATGGAACAGTCAAAATAGATTCAAAAATGTCTTCATCAATAGAATTCATATGCAATCAAATCCTAGATTTCTATAGTGCAAACTTCTCCAAGTTACATATAGAAGTCTTTGTGGTAGCATATTCTCTTATTTACGAAGTACTCATGATTAAGGAGTATTCAGATTATCCTTCTCAATTGAGGATCTAGTGATTAACCTCACTATAATAGTAGTTGAAAGTATGGAAGAGAGTGAGAATATTAACCCAGATTATTCTAGAGGGGTGAATATAGACTTTTAAAATTTAACCCGGACTCAATCACAGACACTACATATACACAAATTAGTACATAATAAACAAATAAGTATATAAATGAAAATCTAAGTAATAAAGTATGCAATTAAGATGAGACAAGAAATTTATATAGGTTCCCCTAAAATTGGGTACTCTCTTTAACTAGTAGGTACCAATCTACTGCCTGCTACAAACCTGTTTCTTTGATAAGGAAACTCTCAGAATCCACCCTGAATCTTTTGATAAAGAGATTCTCAGTACCAAATACTGAATATTTTGATAAAGAGATTCATAAAACCAATCTGAATCTTTTGGAGAGGGAATCTCCAAAACTTATACAGTTGGTGTTGAAATTAATGTTGGAACATGGTCTTCCGCTTCTCCTAGGTTTGAGAATAACAAAACCTGTGTGTATTTGATCTTGTGTGTTTAAGTGTGCAGGATAACAAAGTCCACATGACTCAAGGATTACCTAAGAAGGTTGCCCCCAAAGTTGAGCCATCAAATCCAAAACACCTACTAGCGCTGGTGGTAGTACTAGCGCAGGCGCTAGCTTTTGTTCGACGAACTGTTAGCGGCCCTCGACAAATTGCTATCGATGCGTTCGACAAAATTTCGTTCGACAAACTCTTAGCGGCATTCGACGAAATCTCGTTCGACAAAATATTAGATTAAGCGCAATTGCCGGGAGAACTTATAGAAGGAGATAGCGCCAGGCGATATCCAATAGCGCAGGCGATAGCGAGGAGCACAGTAAGCAAGAGAGAATTGTTTCCTCCGATTGAAGATTCTGCCACGCAGAATATGTCCTAATATGGGATAGCGCCGTCGGTAGCACTAGCACTGAGACTATTAAAAGGACCCCTTGTCTCCGTCTTCCTCATCCTCTTGAGATCCAGAATTGCAGAGCTTCGTGCCACAGCATAGAGGGGAAGGTTCAGAGAGATACTCCCATAAATCCATGAAGGCTTAACGAGATCCGTGGAGAAGATTTCAACACGCGTCATCATCATGACGAAAGACCGCATCGACTACGATCATACTCTACGAGTCTTTGTCTACTTCTCCAAGAGATCCACATAGAGGAAATTTTTATATTATTGCCTTTTTATTTCACATCCTTTTCTTGTAATCGTGTAGTAAACTCGCCTCGTGTTGGCGACTAGGTCTGGGTAGGACTTATGGCTGAAATTCGCCTCGTGTTGGCGACTAGGTCTCGGGTGTAGGTCTAGGGGGTGCTCGAGGCCATATCCGGGGAAAGGTTGGCTAGAGCGGCTTGAGGCCGTATTTGGGGAAGGATCGGCTAAAGCCAACCGGTTCGTGGGGATACGAGTCGGTATAGAAAACAAAAAGAGTCTTTCATATTTCGCTTTGATTTCTAGCGTCATTGAAATCAAAATTTTGTAATCAGTTTTATTAATAATAATCATGTCTCTCTTTGTGTAATAAAATTGATTTGTTCTTCATTTCTCTAAATTGTTTATTATCCTCTCCTTTATTATAAAACAATTTAGATCTTTAAACAAAATCACTATTTTGATCTCTTATCATAAGCAAGTATTTCAAAATATAATATAAGTTTTTAAGACCCTTATTCACCCCCCCCCCTAAGGGCGCCTACCGATCCAACAAGTGGCATCAGAGTGATTTTATTCCAATCGGCTTAACAACCGGAAATAATGGCGTCTCATGATCTCGCTTCTATTAGTGGGGTAAATTTTTATGAAGAAGAAAAATCTCTTAAACCACCTTTATTCGAAGGGAGAAATTATAAAGGGTGGAAACTTTTAATGGAAAAATTTATTAAAAATTTAGATATCAATGCATGGGATATAACAATAGTTAGACCAGCGAATGAATCAAATAAATAGGAACGTCATCTAAATGCAAAAGCTTTAAATAGTATTTTCTATGCTTTATCCCAAGATATTTTCAAATTAATTTATTGTTTTTCTAGTGCATACAAAGTATGGAAATTTCTTGAAGAAATGTATGATTCTCCTTCTACAGGTATCGAACAATCAAAAGAACCGGAGAATATGCAAGCTTGCACAAGTCTTCAAGAATGCTCCTCTCATGACGGATCAATGGAGCACACATCAAATAGAAAAGAAGAAGAAGTAATGTCTTCGGAAGAGGAGTGCCAAAAAGATGTAAAAGAAACTATATGTTCAAATCATGCCTCTCCCGAAAGCAATGTAAGGAAATCAAATCCCATCTTTTGTACTTCTATTTCTACATTACAATTGCTTCAAACTACAAAGCGTAAAATCAAGAAATTAAAGAGTGCTAATAAACATTTGAGCCTAGAAAATAAAAATTTAAAGGCAAAAATTAATGAAGAATCAAATTCTAATTTATCTAGTTCTACCCAAGGCTCCTTAGTTAAAAACATTACACCTTGTATAGAATTTAATGATTTGAAAGAAAAATGCAAGGAACTTGAAAAGGAACTTCCTTTTATAAAAGATCAAAATAAAAAATTATGTTTAGAAAATTCATCTTTGGAAAATGATTGTGCTAAGTGTAAAGAATATAAAATTGAAATTAAAGAGATGGATGAAACATTTGATGAATATAGAAACAACTATCAAGATCATATTGATTCAATTGTCTCCACTCTTAAAAATAGCACAATCGCTTATAATAAAGCTAGACATAATTTAAAGATTAAAAATAATGAATTAACAACTAAAATCAACTTGCTTAAGGAAATCATAAAGAAAAATTCTCAAAACATACATTCTCAATATAATGCAAAATCCAAAAGCAAGTTGAATATGATTTCTCAAAACGTAAATAAGCTAAACTATGGGAATAAAAAACATCAAAAGATTGTAAATGAAATTCCAAAACACTATCATCATCATCATTTACAATATCAATCTTCTCCCAACTTAAAATTAAACACAAACAAATTTCCTTTAAATAATAAATTCAAAAGTCATTTTTATCCAAACATACAAGAAAATGACTATGGAAATTTGAAAAATAAAAATAGTATTTGTCCAAGGTATGAATGGAGGCCCATACTTAAGAATGACACACTAATGTCAAAAGAAAGGGTCCATCCATCCTTGTCTCCCCAAAAGCCATCTCGCTATATTTGGGTACCCAAAGGAACCATCCCACATGGTCCCCTTTGGATACCTAAAACTCTTATTCATTAGGTGTAACACCCCCATCCGTTCAGGAACATAAAGCAGAAGGTCCGGCCGGGCCCCACGCCATATACTACTAAACGAACGGGAACGTCACTTAATTGAAACCAAACAACACTAAACAACGAAGCCTAACTCAGAGCATTCTATGCGGAAGTAAAAGAGACAATAAGAAACCCCAAAACCCGAACCCGGGTATGTCCACTTCTAATAGCTAGGAATAAAATGTTTACAACTTAATATTAGGCACGACGGCCTTACAATTTACCAACATCGGCACGCAGGCCGGCCATACATGAAAATCAAAAGGAAACATCCAAAAGCCTTCGAGGGCCGCAGCAGTACCAGGGCTTCAGCCCGCAAATAGCCCGCTAAGCTCCGCTCGGTCCAGCACCTGTACAACAAGCCCACCAAAAGCGGTGGCAAAACAGGCAACGGTCAGCTAAAGCTGACCAAATATAACGACCCCACCCCTTCGAGGGGGTGGCGGTTCTAAGCATCCCTGCAAGACAACTCAGCAGCATATATACATATTTAAGAGTGCGACTACCAAAGCCCACACAAAACATACGTATGCAATCAACACAAACGCGGGAACTGCCTCCACGTCTCGTGCTCTCAGGCACTCTTTGGTGTACTCCGCCTTCCACCACCATCCTCCCCGGATGGTCTTGCCCTTCGAGGCGTTAGCCGGTGGCCCGAATACCAGGGCACTCCCGAGCGTCAATTGTGAACAAGGCGTAGTCCGAAGACTCTCTCCCATCGCCTCCCTACAACTCCCAGAGACTTACTGTTCGGGAGCTCCGATGGTGCGGTTTCAGGTTCGCCAATGCCCGGTGTTCACACTCTCGTGGTACAACCCGAAGAGCGGGTATGGCGTTCCCTCAGCCCAGGTATTCTCATTCAGCCGGCTCCACGGGCCGCTAAGACATCCACCAGGACACCCTTACGGGTCGGGCCGACAAGCCTCAGGTCCTCTCAACAGGTGGGCTCCACAATACACCAGAACTCAGTTCTGGAAAGCTGTCGCCCAGGCGACAGTCAGTGTCGCCTGGCGGCAGTGCACAAAACACCAATTGGCTTCTAGCTGTGGGTGTTTCCCAGGGCACACCCCCAGGCATTGCTGCACATGCAGTAACACTCCCCCAGCCTCAGCAAGCACAAAAGTCACCAGACCCAAGTCTGAGAGCTGTCGCCCGGCGACATCCAATGTCGCCTGGCGACAGTGAGCAGAACTTCACTTCTGCTTCCAAACCTCGGGTGCTCCCCGGGGCACACCCCCGGGCGTTGCTGCGCAAGCAGTAGCACTCTCTATTCCTACGTAGCAGGGTATCAACACGGGGTTTTTCCCCCGGCACGCACAACATCAAAAAGCAACACCAATCCGGACGAACCGTCCCGGATGGGCTTCACACAGCGCGCCTACGTCCGTTGCACGCACGGACTCTATATGAATGCAAGTTTTGACGGGGATAGCACGAATCGACCCGTCGGAGGCCACGACCTCACCCTTTTGGGTAGGGGCCTCAAGAATGCAAAGGATGGACTAGAACATGTCCGATTAGGGTTAGGGAAGATCGTTACCCTGCGGTGTCGCTTCTGGACCATGGCTTGATTTTTGGTACGGATGAAAAGGAGTGACTTGCCCTCCTCTACGCGTAGCCACGAACGATGAAGGAACCCGGCGAGTGTAGCTCCACCAAACCCAAGCTTTAGGCTAGGGTTTCCTATTCCTCTTTCTTCTCCAACTCCTCTCTCTCTCTCTCTCCAAATAACCCTTAAGGAATAATGGGAAAGAGGGGGATTTTCGGCCACTTAAGCCCTCTCCCGAGCCACCTAGCCAAAACCAGCCCCCCAAAGTCCATGGGCAATCAATGCCCATCAATTCGGCCAAAAAAAAAGTCCAAGTTGGAGCTGTCGCCGGCGACAGTGGCTGTCGCCCAGGCGATAGCAACAATGAACCGACATTGACCAGTCAACCCGTCCGACAGCTCACGGCAGAACCTTCTCCATAGGGCGCTGTCGCCCAGGCGACAGTCACTGTCGCCTGGCGACAGCACAGGATTTCAGAAGTGCACAATTCTGGATTGGGGTCTTACAACCCTCCCTACCTTATAAAAATTTCGACCCGAAATTTGTAACAATATGCACATATATAAATATATCCACAGAATGTCTTTACACAAAGGGGGGAAAAGATAGAGAGGTAAATGTCACCGAAACAGCTCGGGGAACTCCTCCATCATGGTCTGCTCGCGCTCCCACGAGAGCTCCTCGCGACCGCAGTTGTCCCAACGGACCTTTACCATACGGATCGCCCTGTTCCGCAACTGACGCACCTCAGCATCCTCGATGCTAACGGGCCTGACCGCCGTCTGAAGCCCACTATCCACGGGCACCTGATCCGCCGCGACCACTTGCGTAGGCTCTTGCACTGCTTTCCGCAGTACGGAGATGTGGAATACATCGTGTAGCCCGCTCAGTTCCGCCGATAATGCAAGCCTATAAGCCGCCTCGCCGACACGCTCGATGACCTCAAACGGTCCAAGGTATCGCGGACTCAGCTTTTTCAAGCGCCGAATCCTAGACACACCCTTGAACGGCTTGATCTTCAAGTAGACCCAATCGCCAACGGCGAACTGGACGTCGCGGTGCTTCGCATTATAGTACTTCGCCTGCCTATCCTGCGCAACCAATAGCCTCTCCCGGATCATACGTACCGTCGAAGTCGCCTCTTCGACGTCTTTCCTCTTGAAGAGCTTCGTCTCGCCCGTTTCTGCCCAAGCCAAGGGAGTGCGGCACTTCCTGCCATAGAGGGCCTCGAAAGGCGCCATCTGAATACTCGCCTGAAAGCTGTTGTTGTAGGCGAACTCAACAAGGAAGAGGTGATCTTCCCACCCCTTACCAAAATCCAGGACGCACATCCGAAGCATGTCTTCCATCGTCCTGTTGGTACGCTCAGTCTGGCCATCCGTCTGAGGATGAAAGGCCGTGCTAAACTGCAGCTTCGTACCCAATAGGCGGTTGACTAGCCTCCAGTCGTTCGAAGTAAAGCGCCCATCGCGATCACTGACGATGCTACGGGGCACACCGTGCAATCGTACAATAGTATCAACGTACAACTTTGCCAATTTCTCCACCGAGTCATCCCTCCGATTGGGGATAAAGTGCGCCACCTTCGTAAGCCGGTCTACGACTACCCAGATGGCATCGTTCCCGCTCTGCGATCTCGGCAGCCCATGCACGAAATCCATGGAGATGTCGTCGAATTTCCACTCCGGCACCGGTAAAGACTTCAAAAACCCACCGGGCTTCTGACATTCCGCCTTCACGAGGGCACAAGTGTGGCACTTGGCCACGTAGTGAGCGATGTCCCTCTTCATACCCGGCCACCAGAAAAGGACTTTCATGTCCTTATACATCTTTGTGCTCCCCGGATGAACTGAATACCTGGTACGATGCGCCTCGTACATCAACTCATCTCGCAGCTCACCCGCCTTGGGGACGCACAAACGGTCGCCCCGCCACAGCAACCCGTCAAGCATCTGGAACTGGGCATCCGGCCCACCACCAGCATCCTCCGCGTAGCGCTTTAAACTCGGATCGAGTTCTAAAGCCTGGCGGACTCTAACAGCAAGGTCGTACTGCACCTCAGTCCAGCTCAAACAAGCATCGGCACTGCCCCGCTTCTCCACGCAAGAAATATCCAAGGCCTCCAGGTCACGTATCAGGTGCTCATCATGCATCTGAATCCAGTTGGCCTGCGCTGGGGCCCTGCGACTGAGTGCGTCTGCGACAACATTCCCCTTCCCAGGGGTGTAGTGGATCTTAAATGTGTAGTCCCCCAGGAACTCCATCCACCGCTGCTGCCGCATATTTAGCTCCTTCTGCGACATGAGGTACTTCAAGCTCTTATGGTCCGTGAAGATGTCGATCTTCAGGCCATACACGTAATGCCGCCACAGCTTCAGGGCAAAAATCACGGCCGCCAACTCCAAGTCGTGGACCGGGTAATTCCGCTCGTGCACCTTCAGCTGGCGAGAGCCATACGCTATCACCTGGCCATGCTGCTGCAGAACGCAGCCAAGGCCGCTCCCCGAAGCGTCGGTGTAGATCTCGTAACCCTCCGTGCCGGAAGGCAAACATAAGATCGGAGCCGTGGTAAGCCGCCGCTTCAACTCCTCGAAAGCCTGCGCACACGCAGGCGTCCAGATAAACTCCTGCATCTTCCGTGTCAGTGTCGTAAGAGGCAGCGCGATCCGCGAGAAGTTCTCCACGAAGCGCCTGTAGTAGCCGGCCAGCCCGAGGAAGCTACGGACCTCCGCTACTGAAGAAAGAACAGGCCACTCCCTGATAGCCGCAACCTTCACCGGATCAACCGCCACACCCTCTCCGCTGACCACATGGCCCAAGAATGCCACGGAAGATAGCCAGAACTCGCACTTCGAGAACTTGGCATACAGTTGGTTCCTCCTCAGAACCTCCAGGATTACTCGCAGGTGTTCACCGTGCTCCACCTCGGACTGAGAGTAGACTAGTATGTCATCAAGGAAGACGACAACAAAACGGTCGAGGTACTCTCGGAAAGTCCGGTGCATCAAGTCCATAAACACCGAAGGCGCATTAGACAGCCCAAACGGCATCACGGTGAACTCATACTGCCCGTACCGGGTACTAAAAGCAGTCTTCGGGATATCACACTCCCTGATCCGCACCTGATAATAGCCGGACTTCAAGTCCAGCTTCGAGTAAACTGTTGACCCAACGAGCTGGTCGAACAAATCATCTATCCTCGGAAGGGGATACTTGTTCTTCTCCGTCAGCTTGTTCAGCTCTCGGTAGTCGATACAAAGCCGCAGGCTACCGTCCTTCTTTTTGACAAAGAGGACCGGTGCACTCCAAGGTGAAGAACTCGGACGCACGTAGCCTTGCTCAAGCAGCTCCTTCAGCTGCAGCTTCAACTCCGCTAACTCCTTCGGCGCCATACGATACGGCGAGCGGGCCACAGGCTTAGCGCCTGGCACCAACTCAATCGTAAACTCTATCTCCCGCTGCGGGGGAGCACCGGGGAGCTCGCTCGGGAACACATCAGGAAACTCTGACACTATCGGAACATCCACCAGGTTGGGCCTCGGTGCTGAAGCCTCCACCAGAGCAAAGAATAACTCTGCTCCCTGACGCACCGCCTTGGACACCTGGAGAGCAGACATCAGCATCTTGCTCGACCCACGCATGCCCGCGAAGACCGTCTCACAAACGGTACTCCGCCCAAACCTCACCTCCTTTGTGGTGCAATCGATGCACGCACGCTGTTCCGACAGCCAATCCATACCGAAGATCACATCGAACTCGACCAGGGGGAGTAGCGATGCTCTCAGGTCATACTCTTGACTTCCTACTAGAACCTTCACGCAGCAGCTCCTCTCCACCCGCATCGAATATCCATTCGGCAGTAGGACATCCAGTCCATCTGCAGAAGCAATCGACGGCGCACCAATACGTTGGACAAAGTCCGACGATAAGAAGGAGTGCGAAGCTCCAGTATCGAAAAGCGCTCTTGCAGGAACGCCTAACACATGCACGTAGCCTACGCCGCCAAACATGATTAACATGAAAATAAAACAGGTATATAAAACAGTAAGAACTGAATCTTAAATGTACCTGTGACAACGTCCTTGGCTTTGATAGCCTCTTGCTGTCCAAGGTTGAAGACCCTGGGTTGCGGAGGAGCCGCGCGGGAGGCAGTAGACTCAGCTGCCTTCCCTTTTTCAGAATAAGGTGGCCCAGGCTTCCTCTCTGGCCTTGGAAGCCCGCTGCGGCATTCCCGAGAGTAGTGGCCAAGCTTGCCACAAGTGAAGCAAGTAACAGGGCCACGTCCAGACGACGCGCCCGAAGTAGGAGGGGCTGGTCCAGACGACCGAGCCTTCTTCCAACGATTCCACTTCTGCAACTTTGCCCCACTCGGCGCCTTGCCCTCCGGCACCGCCAAGACCACAGCTACCTTGCTCTTCCGGGCTGGGCATTTAACGCAGCTAGGACGGCCTCTGTGACTTGCCGAATCAACTCAGCAGGTGGAGGTGTAGGAGCCTCAGCAGACCCACTACTCTCAAACCCGTCACGGGGACGCGACGGTCCCGCAGCACTTCGAGTGTTCTGCACAAGTGTATCACACAGTTAGGCGACAACACAGTCGCAACTAACAACAAAAGGAACATTCAGGTTCCAAAATCATGCAATTTTTGTTGGATTGTTGTTACATTTTATTCCTAAGTGGACATTTTTTTTTTTTTTTTTGGTTTAAAGTACGTCTCAACGGTGACGCACACACGTGCTCACCACCCCTTAAAAGAATTCGTCCGCGAATTCGTTAGAAGGATACGGAACCCTAGAAGCTGATACCAATTTTATCAGATGGTGATGAGACTCGGTTGAAGGAGTTCTTATCCAGGAGGTTGCGGGTTCGAGACCTGGCCTCAACAACCTGGCGCTGCTGAGAAACAGGCGCGCAGAGTTGGTTGGGGTGTCACTCGGGCTGCAGCCCTAACACACAGGAAGAGGTTGTGGCCTGCCCTGGGGTGTTACAAAAAAGTGCACTTTTTATTGTAACGACCCAGCTTTGGCGTTCGAGCGGGACCCAGTCCACGATCTGTCCTCAGCTGGCATCGCTACCGGGCTGCAGCCCAAGCACCCCAACCCTTCTCCGCCCACTGGCGGGTTGTTGGTGGCCACAGCCTCCCTTTTGATGAGCTAAACTCGATAGTCAAGCATGCACCACGGGGACTTCCCAGGAGGTCACCCATCCCAGTACTACTCCAACCCGAGCACGCTTAACTATGGAGTTCTTTCACTTCTCATCACCAATTGACCTGCAGCTCAATTGGTGATGAGAAGTGAAAGAACTCCATAGTTAAGCGTGCTCGGGTTGGAGTAGTACTGGGATGGGTGACCTCCTGGGAAGTCCCCGTGGTGCATGCTTGACTATCGAGTTTAGCTCATCAAAAGGGAGGCTGTGGCCACCAACAACCCGCCAGTGGGCGGAGAAGGGTTGGGGTGCTTGGGCTGCAGCCCGGTAGCGATGCCAGCTGAGGACAGATCGTGGACTGGGTCCCGCTCGAACGCCAAAGCTGGGTCGTTACATTAGGTATCATCAAATGCATGAAGTAGAAACTTTTCAAAATAAGATATACAAATTTCTACTTCATGATGTGCTTTAATATTTTTTTTTATTTTTCTTGTTGTTTTCTTTTTCAACTATCATGTCATGGTCATCCTATATAGTATTGAAAATATAATCCTATCTCTTAAAAGCTTAATATGTTTATAAAATCAAATTGATCAAATTCAAAAGTCATATCTAATTTTGATGACCTATCTATCTCTCTCATATTCATTATCTTTAAATATCTTTTATTATTCATATAAATCAAATTCTATATTTACTATAAGATATTTTAAAAAACAATTAAATCAAATTATTAGGCTATTAAGCTTTTTAGCCTTCACCAACAAGTGGTTTAGAGAAATAACATAATCTACAAGAAAGTTAAAGATCCAAATGAAAGCTCAACTTTCAATATGGTTATCTTTGTTCGCAACAAAAAATTATATTGTGTTCACTCCTTAATGTCAAACATGATCTAAACCATCACTATTGTTCACCTATCAAAAATCACATATATATATTCAAAATTCTTAATTAGTTAAAAAGAAAATCACGGAAATGTATTGAAAGAATTTACCCTCATAATGAATATTGAATTCACAAGCACCACTATGATCTATTGATGTCCTTTGCTAAAATTCTCTAACATCATAAGTCATATCAAAATTCTTCTAAAAATAATTATTTCTATCACGTTTATGTGAATTATAATTGATATATTAACTGATGACAATTGATATTATAAGAGTTGGTGTATATTGTGATTTATTTCTAGTTTAGACCTTTGAATCATCTTGATATCAATTAAATAGAATCGTCACTCCATTCTAGGTCTATAAGTTGAAACACTATCAAACCTTGGTATAACGTTAATCTCAAACTTATCATACTAACATTATCGCCTAAAGAATATTTGTGTCTATGTTAGCCTTTATATGTTTACCAAGATATACAGGCTGAGTATTCTCATTTAGGGCTTATCCATGATATTCTGATGCATGAACATTATTTTTAATCACTAAAATCATGCATATTAGATTTGTTCATTCATGTCTTCTCGTGCTTACATTTCCTATCATTTCCAAACTACATTAGTTTGGTAAATATAAGCCTTAAAAATATTAAAATGGAGATATAATAAAATATATCACTTGCAAAGTTTATTTGGTAAAGTTATATACAAAATCGCTAATGTTTCATGAAATTTGCACTATCTAGACATATCCTAAAAATCTGAAATTTCAGCATGAAACTACTATTAGGACACTTAATCAAGATCAACAATTAAGAATTTCAAAATCATCAAAAATCGTGTACTGTTTCCCGCGCTAGCGCTAACGCCGGTGCTAGTGCACTTATGTATTTTTCTGTATTTTTAAAATTTTGAAAAATCCTTAAAAATATATTAATCTATGTGTACTATTCATTTCTGCACTTCTGCTTTTATTACATTTTTGAAAAATCAAATACAAAAATACAAAAGCCAAATTACAAAAAATATGTTTTGCATTTTTTGGTTTTTTGTCATTTGTTTAAATTCTATTTCTAAGAGCAAAAAACAATTACAAAAAAAACAAGTATTAAAAATTATTATTTTGAACTTAACTTTTCTATTTACATGTATCTTGTGAAAGGGTGATTTGGGCTATCATCCCATCACATCACTTAGTACCAGGCGAACCTCTCACAGGGTAGACCTCGGGAAGTCCAAGATCAATCGTATGAGTTCAAACTTTAAATCAAAATTATTCTTCAAAATATCAAAAATACTATATGGACTTCAGTGAAAATCAAGCATGATTTAATCTATTATTTAGAACTTCTATGATGTTGCAATTTATCTTTTCAAACTACTTTGAACATTGTTTTCCTCATGCTTTGATATATCTATTAATATGTGCATCAATTATATTGTAAAAGTTGTGTAGAACTACGCTTAGCATGCCTCTAAGTATGAGTAAATGTTTTATGTTTGATAATGATCTTTAATCACTCACTTATTTTGGCATTGTCTACATATGTGTTTAATCTAAGAATGCTTGTGTATGTTTTGTATTAGTATAATGAATTAAAATTGCACAAGTATCTTACCTACACTACTTTTATTTGCACTTTTAAAAGTTAAGAAAAGTGGTTATGTTTTCATAAATTCTATTGGTTTGCAAAACAAGTGTATTCGGAGAACTTTGTACAAAACAAAAATCATAAAATAAAGTGACAAAGAAAACTCCACCAAGCACTACTTGAACCTCCTGATAAGTCTTAATAAGCGTTGTGAGGTTGAGCACCTTGGAAAGAATAGTAAAGTATCTTGTGCAAACCATATCTTTCTTTCAAAATAAAAACCACTTACTCTTAAGTACACCGGATCACTAGTTTCAATATTAAAATAAAATAAAATATGTGATCCCCCAAGCACTACTTTGCACCCTGATAAGTCTTAATGAGCATTGTGTGTGTAAAGCACCTTGGTAGTTGTACAATTTTTTTGTGCATTGAAGTTTGTGGAAGTAAAACTATTTGTGTTTTATTGTGCTCTTTACTTTACATATCTCTTGTATTTTTGATTAAAACATTTGTTTACTCTATTCAAAATACACTTATGTGCACATCATTATCTTCCATAACACTTCTTCTCATGAGTATTGGATCCTAATGCAAATTCTATACTACTCTTTATTTATGAAATGCACTAGATAACCTAGCATGCTTTCTACAATGTTTGGTATGTTTTGAAATTATGAATTAAAGTAACATTGTAGTAATCTCTTTTTGATAACATTATTTCATGCTTGGTTACTTTATTGTCAAACTTAAAGATTTTAATTGAAAAATGATTTACAAAAACATCTTCTTTTTGAAATTTAACTCATATATCTTTTTATGGATCATCATTGATTACAATAAGATGTTTCTTGTATTTCTATAAGTCTTCCGCATCATAACCATATAATTGTTTTACCTTGCGCTTTCATGCTTACTTAAAGTCTTTTATTTTTGTGTGCATCATCACTTGAATCTTAAAATTCTTTTCTTTCCATAAGTGGTAAACCTGCATGGTAAACTTTATATTGGTTACTCTAAACATTAATATTTTTTTGCTAACTCTGATTTATTTCTATGAAAATATTGTGATACTAAAACTCTGATTTATTAATGGATTAGCTATGTGAACGTTTCTTTAAAAAATTCAAATATTAAAACCTATTGGCTATGAAATTATAATTTGATTTAAAACGCTTAAACGCTTCCAATAATTATTATCCATGACTTCATATCTTACCATAGCGGGGGCGTAGGGTTGTAGACATTAGATAACCTTTATCTCTAGTCATGTCTTGTCCTTAACCGGTGAGGGTTCCAGTGGGGCCTTGCGAGGCACTGGGGGGAAAGAGTGCTAGGCTGAGTTTTGTCTAGTGTTTGCATATGGGACTAACACCCCAACCTACGACATGTTTGCAGCTCCTCAAGCCCATCCGTCACTTAGTACGGGGCTAGGGTGTAGACATATTGTCTGGGTAGTTTAGTTACTTGGAAATCATTACATTTGCTTATGCTACAAACTCTGATTTATGAAAATATTGTGAAGCTAAAAACTCTGATCTATTTTTATAAAAAAAAGTATTTTAAAACTTCTTATCAGTTCATTCTCTCTAAAAGATCGATCATGCCTTTATCTTATTGTCAACTTTTAAGTGGTGTCTCCTTACCCACTTTTGCTAATAACAAAAGGGGGAGAACTATCATGGTAAATATAATCTGCTATCAAAATATAAAACTAACATGCTTAATTAAGATGATAGCTTACATATTAGGAGAGCATTCACTTAGGGGGAGCATGTATTTAGGGGGAGCAATTCTAAATGCTAAAATTATTAATTATCCTAAGTCATCACTTTCACACACACACAAGTATGTTTCTTCATGCTTATATATATTAATGCTCTGATTTATCATTAATGGCTTTGTTATTATCAAAAGGGGGAGTTTGTTGGAACATGGTCTTCCGCATCTCCTAGGTTTGAGAATAACAAAACCTATGTGTATTTGATCTTGTGTGTTTAAGTGTGCAGGATAACAAAGTCCACATGACTCAAGGATTAACTAAGAAGGTTGCCCCCAAAGTTGAGCCATCAAATCCAAAACACCTACTAGCGCTGGCGGTAGTACTAGCGCAGGCGCTAGCCGTCGTTCGACGAACTGTTAGCGGCGCTCGACAAATTGCTCATAGCTGCGTTCGACAAACTCTTAGCGGCATTCGACGAAATCTCGTTCGACGAAATATTGGATTAAGCGCAATTGCCGGGAGAACTTATAGAAGGAGATAGCGCCAGACGATATCCGATAGCGCAGGCGATAGCGAGGAGCATAGTAGGCAAGAGAGAATTGTTTCCTCCGATTGAAGATTCTGCCGCGCAGAATATGTCCTAATATGGGATAACGCCGGCGGTAGCACTAGCGCAGGCGCTAGCGCTGAGACTATAAAAGGACCCCTTGGCTCCGTCTTCCTCATCCTCTTGAGATCCAGAATTGCAGAGCTTCGTGCCACAGCATAGAGAGGAAGGTTCAGAGAGATACTCCCACAAATCCATGAAGGCTTAAGGAGATCCGTGGAGAAGATTTTAACATGCGTCATCATCATGACGAAAGACCGCATCGACTACGATCATACTATACGAGTCTTCGTCTACTTCTCCAAGAGACCCACATAGAGGGAGTTTTATATGATTGTCTTTTTATTCACATCCTTTTCTTGTAATCGTTTAGTAAACTCGCCTCGTGTTGGCGACTAGGTCTGGGTAGGACTTAGGGCTGAAATTCGCCTCGTCTTGGCGACTAGGTCTCGGGTGTACGTCTAGGGGGTGCTCGAGGCCATATCCGGGGAAGGGTTGGATAGAGCGGCTCGAGGCCGTATCCGGGGAAGGATCGGCTAAAGCCAACCGGTTCGTGGGGATACGAGTCGGTATAGAAAACAAAAAGAGTCTTTCATATTTCGCTTTGATTTCTAGCGTCATTGAAATCAAAATTTTGTAATCAATTTTATTAATAATAATCATGTCTCTCTTTGTGTAATAAAATTGATTTGTTCTTCATTTCTCTAAATTGTTTATTATCCTCTCCTTTATTATAAAACAATTTAGATCTTTAAACAAAATCACTATTTTGATCTCTTATCATAAGCAAGTATTTCAAAATATAATATAAGTTTTTAAAACCCTTATTCACCACCCCCCACCCCCCCTCTAAGGGCGCCTGCCGATCCAACAATTAATCAGTGAACTTCTCTGCGGTATGAAACAAACTCCAACAAGTTCAGATTGCTTCTCAAATTTAGATCTTTGTGGATGATGTTGTCAGTAATCTCTTATTATTTTTCAGAGAGAGAGAGAGAAGAACAAAAGAGGCTTCTTTTATGGAGATTGGGAGGAAGATGAATAGAACTTGAGAGAAGAATAGAATCAATAGTGTTGTAGCATTAACATCAAGGTTTTATGACCTCGTCTTTGTATATTTTTATCACGACTCAAACAATTACTTCAAATCAAGACAGTAGGGATCTTCCATATCTGCATCTCCTGGAAATGGAAGGTCCTTCAATCCAGAAATATTCTTCCATAATTGTGAGATCATCTTTCTTAATCAGCTTGATTCGTTATCGAACTAGAAAGGAAAACCTAACAACTTCAATACGAATCATGTAAAAGCCCCAGTCCAATCAGCAATAGTTATTGATCTAATTTTATTCTAAAATTAGGCCAAAAACATCGTATCTTCTCTCATTTTCGCGATGATATAAAGAGATTGAAATTTTATTTTGTCAATTGTTAACTGCAACCTGATTTTGGCTATTTTTAGCCGCAACTTTATTTTGGCTATCCGGAACCGTTTATTAACCGCAACCTGCAGGTTTTACAAAAATTATCCGCAAATAAATTACTAACCGCAAACCAAAAACAATTAAAAAAACCAAGTGTAATCATTGTATAAAAGTAGCACATAATGGAATACTTTACCATATATTATAGATAAACACAGCTAAAACAAAATATCAAGTTCAGGAGTCCCACATTTACCTTCAAAAAAGTTGTTCCCAGCCAATGCAGAGAGTCTTGTTAAGGGCATCCCCTATAATTGTGGAATTATTATCAATAGAGCTGATATATGAGATTAGGGGTGCGCAAAAATAACCGAAAAACTGAGAACCGAACCAAACCGAATGGTTTGGGTCGTATTCAAATAGGTTCGGTTCGGGTCCGGTTCTCATAATACCAGAACCGGCAATTCGGTTCGGTTCGTGGTTCCAAGGGTTGGGTACCCAGAACCGACCCGATGACCGACTATCAATGCTAAAGAAAATATTTTGAGACAACGGTTATAGTCGTACGTACTGCTTAATACACAAAAATAATTGAGAATATAATCGTATTGCTAAAGAAAATAGTTGTTGTACTTGTGTAGTTCTATGACTTCAATATTATAAAGAGTCCTTATTCAATTATTTTGAGACATTGATAATGTATTACAAAGAATCATGAGTTTGAAGAGCCATTTTTTTAATTATTTTGAGACATAAGTAGAACCGAGAACCGAACCGATTCGAGTTGCATCCCTAGATCAGATGGTTTCCTAAGCTGTATTGTGAACGACCTTGCTAACATCATCCCCTTTCAAGGGATCAAAATTCCCCTTATAATGATCCAGCTAGTGCAACAATGTTGAATTCAATTGCAATACTTGTATGAAAACAAGGTATAGGCTTCAGGCAAGGAGATCGATGATGCTTCTATGAAGGAGAATCAGGAAGAACCTGCGAAGAAAGGTGGAGTGACTTTGGCGGTCTCAAACTAGGTCGATGTGACGACCACCTCTTCAGATCCGGTCGAGCTGAAGCTTCATGAGGTTACAATCACCTTTGATTATGAGAAATCGATGGAAGTTCTTGGTCTGATCGGCATTCAGTTCGTCCAGACCACTTCTGCTTAAGCTATTAAGGTCGGGATGTAGCAACAAAATTCCTTGGATGAGAGGCTCAGGCAGCAGATCGGGGAGCAGCATGAGGCTGCAAAAATAAAGAAAAGGAAGGAGACGAGCTCTTCCACAAAACATGTTAAGCAAAGAAAGAAGAATGAAGATGAGTAGTAGACCACCAAGTCCGATTTGGTCAACCCAACTACTCTTCATGAAGAAGGCGAACTCAAACATTCTCTTGAGGATGCATCTGCAATGGTAGGTGACCAGACCGATCTTATTTCTTCCCTTGCGGTCTCGATGTCTTCGAGGGGGGGGGGGGGATTCAGAGCTGGTAACTTATCTTGATGATCTTTCTTCTAATAACCTTTCTTGTTCGGTCTTGCAGGTGGTCGATCCTTTTGAGGCCGAGCAACTTTGAGAGTTCGAAGAGGAGAAGGGGGAGATCGAGGAAAAGAAAAGAGCAGGGGAAGAATAGAAGAAGAGAATAGAGGAGGAAAATATGATGAAAGAAGAGGAAGAGAAGAGGAGGAGACGAGAGTAGAGGAGGAGAAGAATAGAAAGGAGGAAAAGGAAAAGAAGAAAATTGAGGAGGAGAAGAAGAGAAAAGAGGAGGAAGAAAAGAAGAAAGTAGAGGAGGAGGAGAGGAAGAAAGAAGAGGAAGAGAAGAGAAAAAGAGAAGAGGAAGAAAAGAAGAAAAAGCTGTTCGCGGAGGAGAAGATAAAAAGTGAAGAGAAGAAGAGGAAGCTTGAAGAGGAGAAGAAAGCTAACGGGGGGAAGAAGAAGAATAAGGCCGGAGAGGAGAAGGGAAAATAGAAGGAGACCGAAGAAGAAAGGGAGAAAGCTGAAGAGGAAGAAAAGAAGAAATAGTTTGAGAAGGAGAAAGTCATTCTGGTCGTCGACTTGATGAGACTTTCTACCGAACAAGATGTCAAGCCAACGAGGGCGGCAACAGACCGCGTGGAAGCTATTTCTGCTCTTCGAATAGGTAAGGCCAAGGCGATGTTGAGACCGCCAACTTCACTTCCTTTACTTGCTTTCAAGCGTCCATTTCCAAAGGAGCGAGGCAAGGTCGCCATTATCCAAACATATGACATCCTTCTTAGTAATGAAGATTTAAAAAAGAGAACAAAAGAAGGAGAGAGATCGCAGAAAAAAGAATTAAAAAGAATGGATCTTGAGCGCCTTAGAGGATCAGATCGTCTCTTGCTGACCGCAGATCCTGCTGTCACCAAAGAAGTCAAAGATCCCTTATGATCGTGACCTTCTTTTCTTTCCAAGTATAATATTATATGCATTGTGTCTTACTTTCTGAATTACAATAATCAAGCTTACAGTTCTTCTTTTGATCGCAGATGTTGATGAAACCGGATCAGTCCCGGAAGAAGGAGAGATTCCTCAGTCGATGGCAATCCCGCTGTAATTCATGGAGGTTCTTAAGCCAATCTTCGAAGATGTTCGAACCATGCAGTCTCAGGAACGCATGCTTGAGGATCAAGTTAGAGTTCTGACCACCGACTGTGAGGGAAGGCTGTGCGCCAAGGAGGTGGAGTTCTCAAACCGAGTTCATGCGACATCTGAATATTATGAGGTGATGATCGATGGGCTTCGGAAGAGCCTCCCCAAGGCGGAAAAAGACACTGAGTACTATAAGGCGAAAATCACTGCGCTGACCGCCGAGAACGATAGGTTCAGTGCTGGTCCTGCCATGACTTTGCGTCCGGGAGCTCCCATCGGTCATCATGAAGAGAGACTGACTTCTGAGATCGTCGTGGTTCCTCTGGAGCAGGTGAATAGAGATGTTGCTAAAATACATCGAGCTGCGATGTCAGCACATCAAAGTTTGGCGGCCACTCTGACCGTTGTTAATAAAATGCAAGATGTTGCGGCCATCATCGGTAGAAAGCGCCAGCCGAGGAGATGAAATCCGACCTTTTTAATTTCTTTTTAGTCGGTCTTGAGAGACTATGATCCTGGACAATTTTAATAATTTTGTAATATGTTGATATTAATTTTTACCTATACGGTCTCTTGAATGTTGTGACGACTATCTCTGTGATTGTGCATTGTCTATTATTTTTTCTTTTCTATTCCTTGTGTACTTTTTGACTACCTGCTTGAGATGATGTTATCTGTCTTTTTTGTGACCAATTTCGCTGCTTGGGAGTCAGTATGCTCCAGGCGACGATTTGAGTTTGGCTGCGGTCTCAAGATTTGGATCTCGGGTCCCACATAAAAGCTCAGAAGAATCCTCAGATGAGACCGAGTCCACATCAGAAGAGCGGTCAGCAAAGAGATCGAAGAGTGACCAATGAAGATCAATTTTTAGATGATTTTTCTTTATATGCTAGAAATGTAATCACCAATCATTTTGAGACTGAGCGGCCTTTGTACTTACAAAAATAAAATGAAGAAAATTGTGTACCTCTTTATATCTGTTTTCTATGTTTTCTGAGCTGAATGCACTTACTACTTACAGTGAATATTATTTCGTCGATCTTGCATTTGCTGATTTGCTCATACCACGCGATCACATCAAAACTTCTCATGAGGTGAAGTCCATTCCTTAATAGAATATTTAGATCAAGAAACACATGTAGATAGCCAAAACCAGGTTGAGGTTAACAATCATAATTAACAAAGCCGAAATAGAACGATCTTTTTAATTTCAAAACAAAAAATCAATAATTTTCGACTATTAAACGAACTGCAACTTCGTTGCCATTGACCCGAAAGCCCAATTGTTAAGATTCGATCATGTTGTTTATACGCGTAGAAGGACTTAGGTGCCACCAAAATCCTGTTATAAAATGAATCCAACTAGTTTGTTTATTAAAAAGAAGAAGAATATGCCGAGTAGAGTTTATATGCGTAAAACAGAGCAGACATCATTTTCCTTCTCAACTATAACTAAAGTTCTTTTTTATGTACATCGAGATAATGTCTTATTTGCACGAGCAATAGATCAGAGTTAGCATGGGCCCGTAAGAGTGCCAAGATATATAACAACACTCAAGCCTTAATCATAGTCTCACTAGTGCCAAGTTATATATATACAAAAATTTGGGCTGCGCATAAATTTTCTAATAGTTTGGGTTGCGGTTAATAACGGGATGCAGCAAGCCAAATCTTGGGTTGCTATAAAAAATTTGGGTTATGGTATAGGTTCACATTGGGGTGCGACAAGTGAAAATTGAGTTGCAGTTCTAAATTTGTGTCCTTGTAAATTTTCTATGTTTAGCCATTCTCAATATATATGTTCAGTTTCATTGGTTTGCTTTTGTTTCATCACAACACAACTGTTATGTCCTTAACGCATAATGTAATTAAACATAATAATTTCGCAGTGATTCCACCATCCAAGCAACCAAACGCTAATTTCAATAACTGCGTCAAGTTCGCGGCCGGAGGAGCCGGCATTTTGCCGGAAACCTATCAAGTACAGAAAATGCATAAATCCTGCGTTTTTCTCAGGCCATTGATCTCCGAAGGCAGCTAAAACAGTTCCAATAACACAGAATTAGGCGATACAGCGGCGGGAATGAATATTATGTTGTAAGATGCAATGCATAATGTAATAATGTTTTAAGACGCATATTGGAGTAGTAAAATTGAAATTTGCTCGTTGGATTTGAATAATTTTTTCAATTGTTACAACTCAATATCGTTCATGTAAATTGTAAAACGATTCGGGAAGAAAAAACAGGGCGGGGAAACAATAAATGATCGAAGTTGAAGCGGCAGAGCGGGCAAGAGCCGACTCTCTCAAACCACCTTCTCAAACATTCGCCGTGAAACTGGTGCTCGCAAGGCGTCCAAACAACCTCCGCCCCCACCGCCGTCTCCTCCAAGCAAACCGCGCAAACCTCATCTCCTCCGCCGCCGGCCGCATGCTTGCCAGTATAAACACGCTTCATCATCAGACCCATCCTTATATTCCCACGCGTCCCATAATCAAGAACAGATCCATCAGGCGAATATTCTCCCACCAAAGCCCTGTGAATCTTCTCGTCGATCTCCATCTGGAATATCTTGATCGTCACCTCCACCCGCAGCCTCTCCATCCCCGGAACTCCGGCGGCTCCCCGTGCCACATTTCCGACGGTGGTGGACATTGCCTCCCTCAACAGCTCGGCATCTTGCCGTCGCATTATAAATTCCATGGGGAATGGCTCGTGCCGCTCGATGTGTGTTTTCAGATATGACCGGCCGCAGTCGGCGGACCGGTGCTCCGACCATACGATGGTATTAATTATCGTGTCGCCGTCGATGCCGACGCCGAAGTACTGGACGCCGAGTTGCAGGAGGGCTTTATCGTGAACGGAGGCATCTTCTTCCGGCTCCGGCTCCGGCGGCGAGAAGGTATATAATTTGTATCTCATGCTGATGTAATTGTTGATGAAGAGAGGATATGTAGCCATCTTCTGCGGTAGGGTGAAAATTGATGCGTAGAAACCTTTACCTCTCACTGCCAAATATTAATCTTATTTATAGAAAAATTAATGTGTAAGTAATTTATATTTGGAAACACCCAATTTAAAAGTTAATTGTGATTTATTATTTAAGATGAATTAACTATTAACGGGTCAGCTGTATAAATGGAAACAAATGACTTCTGTTCTAACTTGCCAAAAACGATACTTGAATTCAAAATCATTGGTTAAATAGTTTGGAAGATAAATTTGGGTCATTTATAAACTGGGTTTGAACCTGCCACATGGTACATCTGGCCAAATGTGCACTAATCCTATATTTATTATATTCTGAACATAAAGACAAAAATAATCAAATTATGGTGGGGACTGGGGACCTCATGTATGTTTTGCTTGTCTATTTATTATTTTGTTAAATAATTATTTATAGTGCAGAAAGCTATATTAAATCTATATAAAAAAATTATATAATTTTTTTATATTAAATTTATTCTTAATAAAATAATACTAAATTATATCTAAAAATTATATTATATATTTTGTTTCTCTCCTCTGTATCTTTAATTTACTTTACTCTTTTAAATTTATCTACTTTTTCTCTCTCCTTTTGCACATAATTTTCTATTACGTTGCTTTTTTATAATATTTATTTTATTTGATTTTATGTTACACGCTGTTTTATTTGTTGTGATCAATTAACATTCTCTTTAGACTTCATTCGCCACAAAGAATAAAGTACTTTTATTTTATCTACTTTTATTTGTTGTGATCAATTAAGAATAAAATACCTTATGTGACGCCGGGTGTTCACAAAGGATAATTCATATATAACCACGACATTCACTACCTATACAGAAACTGAGCCTTAGTCAATCGAGTAGTCATCATTTACATAAGCATATTAATGAAGCACTAACCACACAATATGCATCTTATCAATCACATGCTAAGGCACATAAGAGAGCGTCTCACCTGAAGGTTGGCAATTTAGTTTTGGTGCGTCTCATCCCTGAACGGATGCCTTCGGGCAATATAAAAAAATTGGCGAATCGGCGAGCTAGTCCGTTTCGAATTTTAAAGAAATTAGGAGAAAACACATCTTTTGGAGTTACCCACTGATTTGAGAATTTCCACCATTTTCAATGTTTCGGATTTAACGTCATATGTTTCTCCACCACTTTATTTATCTGTCTGTCTGTTTGGTTCCACTGAATTTTCTAATGGGTTGGGGGGTGAGTGTATTCCTGGATCGCTCTCTCCATCGGTCTCCATTGGAGGTACGTCAAATGTTGATGATGAAACTTTTTCTCCTTATTGGCCTAACGCATTTCCAAGGGTTCCACATACATTTGCTTTGTCTGACAGGTGTTGGTTGATGGTCCACTCATCGGTGATGAGTGATTTTGAGAGGGGGAGGATTGATGGCGATGACGCCCCACCATATGTTCGTGGTCATGGTCGTGACCAGTTCCTTGACGTCGTCGACTAGACGCATTATTTTGATCGCTGCTGCAACATTACATTTGAAGACTCTGATGGACGATGTCGCGACATCAATCATGGTGCACGTCATCGCTGCGACAACCATTTTGAAGAACGCCATCGCCACAATAATAATTGTGATGAACGCCATCGTCGCTATAACATCCGCCCGAGGCGCAAGAATATTAATTAATAATTATAATTATTCAATTATTATTATTAATTAATTGTTATCATATTTTAATTGTTTTATTATCATGTTTTAATGTTTTTATTCTATTTTAATATTTTGTTTTAATTTGGGCTCCATATAGCCATGCGTTTGTAAGTCTATAAAAGGTCATGATGTAGACAGATTTGAACAATGATGATTATATTTGAAATTTGAAATTGAAATCCAATTCTGGAATTCTCCTCTTCTCCTCCTTTCTCCTTATTTCCCCCCTCCATCTTCCTCTCAAAATTTCGGCCACCTCCTTTTTCCCCCACCCACTTCCTCTATTCGAATTTCTCCTTCCCCCTCCTTTCCCTCCACTCTATTACGTGCAACTCGAAGGATATTTTCTTTCTCCTCTGATACGTAAAATTTATGATATAAAATATATTCTCCAAATTCTACGAACTATAGGCAAGAGCACCTATCGTTCATAGCATATGATATTTAAAAATAAATATCAAGTGTCGTATTCCACGGGTTTGTTGATTACTTCTACCCACGCAAATTAATATTATTTTATCTAGATTTAAGAAGGTTTTTTGAATAATAAAAGAGAAAAGGAAGAAAAGAGCATTTGATCGGAAATCCTTCTTGAGTTAAATAAATTGTAAAATCTAAATTCATAACCAAAAGCGACAGAATAATTCGACCGTGGAGGTTCCCAAAATATGGTAGAGCCTCTCTCGAGAGAACTACCACCTAACCTTAGGTTGATCGATTAAGGCCCCTCGGCCAGTCGAAACCCCTAAGCATGCTTTATGCGGTGAGCCCCACTATTGGATTTGACTCCAATCCGGAAGATTTGTGTCACCCTCTCTCGAGGAATGCATGCAACTCTTTGCACTAATGAATGATCTACACAAATTCATGGATCTCTCGATCACTAGAAAATAGATCAAGAATTGATATTCATATACCGGCAATATGAGATCAATCGAGAAAAATCAAAAGTGGATCGTAATAATTCTTAAACTAAAGCTACGAAAATGAGAGATTACAAAATAAGAAAAGCTTAAGAATTCATCCGATCAAATGCTATAAATTTAGCTAAACATAATTGAAAAGAAAGACAATTTTATAACTAAGTAAAGAGAATTACAATTGCAGGAATTGGAAATCTAAACTATGAATTGAAATTTGCAAAACATAAAATAAATCTGCATAAAGAAAATACAATAAGAAAATGCTGAGAAACTAATCTAAAAATGACCCAATCTAAGCTAGGATCGGATTCCCATCACATTGGCAGCAGCTGGATTTTATAGGCAGAAAATTGGTGAATCACGCCCTTGGTCACGCCCGTGACCAAGGGCGTGTAAGCTGTGTAACTGCGTCATGAAAGCCCGGGAACGTTGGGGAAGAAAAACCGCCAAAATTGATCATATGGACGGGTCACGGACTCAGTCACGCCCGTGACCTAGGGCGTGTCTTGATCGAGTCAGGAAACGGCGGGAAACGGCGCGATCTGGGGTTAATCTGGCAGTTGCGGGAGAGGTCACGCCCCTTGGTCACGCCCGTGACCAAGGGCGTGTAAGCTGGAACGGCTCAGCGGCGGAAACTGCTTGAATTGAATGCTTGTCGGGCGAGTCACGCCCGTGACCTGAAGGTCACGCCCCAGGTCACGCCCGTGACCTGGGGCGTGTAATTTTAAACCGACGTGGCATTGATTTCTGGGAGCGGAAAACGGAGCACGGCCGTGACCATGGTCACGCCCCCAGGTCACGCCCGTGACCTGTGGCGTGTACTGAAGATTTTTGCAGAATTGCTCTGGAATTTCCCCTGAACACGGCTGTGGACTTGAATTTGCTATTAGCAGGCCCAGATTACCTGAAAACACAAAATAAAGTAAATTAGATATAAATTAAACTAAAAGTATAAAAAAACTAATTAATTACTACTACAATACTATAAAAATAACTATAAATAATGCACTATCAAATACCCCCATACTTAAGTTTTTGCTATTCTAGAGCAAAAACTAATTTATAAGTATGAGAAGAATTTATAGGACATTTTCAAATAGATTTACTTCTAATTATGCACTTCAAATATTATAAAACTCATGTCAAAATTAGTTAAAAAATTAAAATTCAAATTTATAAGAAATAATTAATAATTCATAAATTGAAATAAGTAGAAGAAATTTTAGTTTTGAAATTCTCTAACTAAATCTTCATAAACAAAATTGCATTGAATTAAGCAAAATATTCCAAGATTAAAATTATAGAAACTTTACAATCATGAGAAACTTTTAGAAAACTACAAAATATTAACTATGCTCTCTCAATAATATCTTGGATAAACAAGTGAACTTGGCTAAATGGGGTAAAATTAGCATTGAAGAAGTTACTTTGAATATAGGAAATGATGAATTTTATCCTCTCATTTACATTTTTTAATTTCTTCTTCTTTTTATATCCCAAATGTATATGTTTAGGAGTGATGAATTTTATCCTCTCATCTCCATGCCATACAATCTTTTACTAATTTGGGTGCATATGTTTTGGAATGATGAATTTTATCCTCTCATTCCATGACATATGATCTTTTCAAATATTTTTTTTATTCCAAACAAAAGGGTTAAACAAAAAGGTAGGGGAAGGGCTAGGGTTTAAAGGCTAAACAAATTCCAAAGATACATTTTAAGAGCATAGAAAATAATTTGAGCAATCCATAAGAAACAATGAGTTCAAGTTAATATAAGTAAAATCTAAAGATATTTAACACAATTACTACAAAATTGAATTATGATATTTTAAAGAGAGAGTAAAACTAAGAAATATTCTAAACAAATCAAAATAATGAAAAACTCATTAAATCAAATTCATCTAAAAATTAAATCTAACATATTTTGAAAAGAAATATATGATTTAAAAATTCATAAAAAGAAAACTCTTTAAAAATGCCTAAAAAAACAACTCATAATTAAAATTAATTTTGCATAAATGAAGTTTGGAGAAATTTAATACTACAAAATTTATCTTATTAGAATTTTTTTGGATTTTTTTTTTAAATATTCTTGGACTTCCCAAGGGCTACCCCAATGACAGGCTCGCAAGGTACTAGGCGGTTTTGTGGGATGAAAACCCAATACGACCCTTTCGCAAGAAATTAAATTTTAATTTTTTAATTTTTTTTGTATTTTAATTTGCAAACAAGAAAAATAAGACGCAAAGAAATAAAAATTTAAAAGAAAATACATTTTTTTTGAATTTTGTAATTTTTTATAACAAAATTGAAAATAAAGAAAGAAGATCATTTTTTTTATAATTATGAAATAGATTTTCTATTTTTTTTGGATTTTTAATTAAAACTGAAAATAAGAGAATACACCCCCATACTTAAAATAAAGATAAGCTAGGGGTGCCTCCCAAGAGCGCTTTTCTTTTTTTCGTCTTTAAGCTAGACAGTTATTGTTAGGAAAATGGAAAATAAAATTTAAAATGCACAGGCAACTCCCTTAATTCACGCTTAGGTGAGCATGCCGAAGTCGGTCGCCCGGCTACTCCTCCTCTATGCTCTTGACTCTTTTGTTGTCCGTTAGCTCAAAATTGTTTAGACAAATTACCTATAAATATCTTAGGTAATTTGGATTGCTGGAGATGAGCGGCAAATGGATCGGTGAAGACGTTTGGTTGCATCGACTCATCCTTTACATGAAAATCGTTAGAATCAAAAGAACCAAAATTTAGCGAGTCAGAAAATTTTTCACACGGAGGAGTTTCTTGTGAAAATTCATGATTAAGCTCCGGTTGTTTATTTTCAAAAATAAAATTATTATCTGAAAAATTAATACCAAGGGGAGTAAATTCACGGGACACAATTTCTTCACAAATTATAAATTCATGAGAAAGAGAAGAAAGGGCGGGCGAAGGAGAAGAAGAAAAATTTTCATTTTCTAATTCACACGGTGTCTCCATGTCTTTGCGAAATTCTTGGTACAAATGCTCTTCTTGATTATGAGAATAAACATTTAAAGTGGGAGAAATAAAATTCGGAAAATTCTCAAGATCAGAAGAAGAATAACATTGCGGAAAAGACGAGGAATGCAAATCATGATTGAAGGAATTTTCTTCTTCGCACTGAAAACTATCCGGGTGACCTTGCCACCATGAATAATCAACATCAGTGCAAGAAGTAAATTCACCCGCATCATTATTTAAAGAAAATTTATTTTCATCATAAAAATTATTATTTTCATTATAAAAATTATAATTTTCATTAGAAGAATTAATTTGATTTTCATGAGAAATTTTTTGAAATGAAACATAGCATTCCTCACTAGAATGATGACGCCCACAAAAATGATAAATAATTTGGCACATTCGTGCGACTTCCAAAAGATTAACTTTATTTTGAAGCTCGACCACTTTTGCGGCCAACTGCGATAACATCATTTTTTTGTTTTTTTTTTTAAATAAAAAAAGTACAACCGTTACTTAATGGAATGAAATTTGAAAGGAAAAAAGAAAGAAAGAAATGGGGGCGGAGAATGAGAATGATAAAAGTAATACAATTTACGTTTTCAAAATATCAACAAAAATGTCCCCGGCAACGAAGCCAAAAACTTGATACGTAAAATATAGGATATAAAATATATTCTCCAAATTCTACGAACTATAAGCAAGAGCACCTATCGTTCATAGCATAGGATATTTAAAAATAAATATCAAGTATCGTATTCCACGGGTTTGTTGATTACTTCTACCCACACAAATTAATATTATTTTATCTAGATTTAAGAAGGTTTTTTGAATAATAAAAGAGAAAAGGAAGAGAAGAGCATTTGATCGGAAATCCTTCTTGAGTTAAATAAATTGTAAAATCTAAATTCATAACCAAAAGCGACAGAATAATTCGACCGTGGAGGTTCCCAAAATATGGTACAGCCTCTCTCGAGAGAACTACCACCTAACCTTAGGTTGATCGATTAAGACCCCTCGGCCAGTCAAAACCCCTAAGCTTGCTTTATGCGGTGAGCCACACTATTGGATTTGACTCGAATCCGGAAGATTTGTGTCACCCTCTCTCGAGGAATGCATGCAACTCTTTCCACTAATGAATGATCTACACAAATTCATGGATTTCTCGATCACTAGAAAATGGATCAAGAATTGATATTCATATACCGACAATCTGAGATCAATCGAGAAAAATCAAAAGTGGATCGTAATAATTCTTAAACTAAAGCTACGAAAATGAGAGATTACAAAATAAGAAAAGCTTAAGAATTCATCCGATCAAATGCAATAAATTTAGCTAAACATAATTGAAAAGAAAGACAATTTTATAACTAATTAAAGGGAATTACAATTGCAGGAATTGGAAATCTAAACTATGAATTGAAATTTGCAAAACATAAAGTAAATCTGCATAAAAAAACAATAAGAAATTGCTGAGAAACTAATCTAAAAATGACCCAATCTAAGCTAGGATCGGATTCCCATCACATTGGCAGCAGCTGGCTTTTATAGGCAGAAAATTGGTGAGTCACGCCCTTGGTCACGCCCGTGACCAAGGGCGTGTAAGCTGCGTAACTGCGTCATGAAAGCCCAGGAACGTTGGTGAAGAAAAACTGCCAAAATTGATCATCTGGACGGGTCACGGCCTCGGTCACGCCCGTGACCTAGGGCGTGTCTTGATCGAGTCAGGAAACAGCGGGAAACGACGCGATCTGGAGTAAATCTGGCAGTTGCGGGAGAGGTCACGCCCCTTGGTCACGCCCGTGACCAAGGGCGTGTAAGCTGGAACGGCTCGGCGGTGGAAACTGCTTGAATTGAATGCTTGTCGGGCGAGTCACGCCCGTGACCTGAAGGTCACGCCCCAGGTCCTGCCCATGACCTGGGGCGTGTAATTTTAAACCGACGTGGCACTGATTTCTGGGAGCGGAAAATGGAGCACGGCCGTGACCATGGTCATGCCCCCAGGTCACGCCCGTGACCTGGGGCGTGTACTGAAGATTTTTGCAGAATTGTTCTGGAATTTCCCCTGAACACGGCTGTGGGATTAAATTTGCTATTAGCATCCCCAAATTACCTGAAAACACAAAATAACGTAAATTAGATATAAATTAAACTAAAAGTATATAAAAACTAATTAATTACTACTACAATACTATAAAAATAACTATAAATAATGCACTATCAAATACCCCCATGCTTAAGCTTTTGCTATTCTAGAGCAAAAACTAATTTATAAGTATGAGAAGAATTTATAGGACATTTTCAAATAGATTTACTTCTAATTATGCACTTCAAATATTATAAAACTCATGTCAAAATAAGTTAAGAAATTAAAATTCAGATTTATAAGAAATAATTAATAATTCATAAATTGAAATGAGTAGAATAAATTTTAGTTTTGAAATTCTCTAACTAAATCTTCATAAACAAAATTGCATTTAATTAAGCAAAATATTCCAAGATTAAAATTATAGAAACGTTACAATCATGAGAAACTTTTAAAAAACTACAAAATATTAGCTATGCTCTCTCAATAATATCTTGGATAAACAAGTGAACTTGGCTAAATGGGGTAAAATTGGCATTGAAGAAGTTACTTTGAATACAGGAAATGATGAATTTTATCCTCTCATTTCCATTTTTTTAATTTCTTCTTCTTTTTATATCCCAAATGTATATGTTTAGGAGTGATGAATTTTATCCTCTCATCTCCATGCCATATAATCTTTTACTAATTTGGGTGCATATGTTTTGGAATGATGAATTTTATTCTCTCATTCCATGACATATGATCTTTTCAAATATTTTTTTTATGCCAAACAAAGGGTTAAACAAAAAGGTAGTAGAAGGGCTAGGGTTTAAAGGCTAAACAAATTCCAAAGATACATTTTAAGAGCATAGAAAATAATTTGAGCAATCTACAAGAAACAATGAGTTCAAGTTAATATAAGTAAAATCTAAAGATATTTAACACAATTACTACAAAATTAAATTATGATATTTTAAAGAGAGAAAGTAAAACTAAGACATATTCTAAACAAATTAAAATAATGAAAAACTCATTAAATCAAATTCATATAAAAATTAAATGTAACATATTTTGAAGAGAAATATATGATTTAAAAATTCATAAAAAGAAAACTCTTTAAAAACGTCAAAAAAGACAACTCATAATTAAAATTAATTTTGCATAAATGAAGTTTGGAGAAATTTAATACTACAAAATTTATCGTATTAGAAAATTTTTGGATTTTTTTTAATATTAAAACAAATTTTTTTTTAAATATTCTTGGACTTCCCAAGGGCTACCCAATGACGGGCTCGCAAGGTACTAGGCGGTTTTGTGGGATGAAAACCCAACACGACCTTTCGCAAGAAATTAAATTTTAATTTTTTATTTTTTTTGTATTTTAATTTGCAAACAAGAAAAATAAGACACAAAGAAATAAAAATTTAAAAGAAAATACATTTTTTTTGAATTTTGTAATTTTTATAACAAAATTGAAAATAAAGAAAGAAGATCATTTTTTTTATAATTATGAAAAAGATTTTCTATTTTTTTGGATTTTTAATTAAAACTGAAAATAAGAGAATACACCCCCATACTTAAAAATTAACATTGTCCCCAATGTTTATAAGCCAAGTAGGAGGGAAAAATGCATAAAAAGTAAATTGCAAGAAAAATAAAGATAAGCAAGGGGTGCCTCCCAAGAGCGCTTTTCTTTTTCCCGTCTTTAAGCTAGACGGTTATTGTTAGGAAAATGGAAAATAAAATTTAAAATGCACAGGCAACTCCCTTAATTCACGCTCAGGTGAGCATGCCGAAGTCGGTCGCCCGACTACTCCTCCGCTATGCTCTTGACACTTTTGTTGTCCGTTAGCTCGAAATTGTTTATACAAATTACCTATACATATCTTAGGTAATTTGGATTGCTGGAGATGAGCGGCAAATGGATCGGTGAAGACGTTTTGTTGCAACGGCTCATCCTTTACATGAAAATCGTTAGAATCAAAAGAATCAAAATTTAGCGAGTCAGAAAATTTTTCACAAGGAGGTTCTTGTGAAAATTCATGATTAAGCTCCGGTTGTTTATTTTCAAAAATAAAATTATTATCTGAAAAATTAATACCAAGAGGAGTAAATTCACGGGACACAATTTCTTCACAAATTATAAATTCATGAGAAAGAGAAGAAAGGGCGGGCGAAGGAGAAGAAGAAAAATTTTCATTTTCTAATTCGCACGGTGTCTCCATGTCTTTGCGAAATTCTTGGTACAAATACTCTTCTTGATCACGAGAATAAGCATTTAAAGTGGGAGAAATAAAATTCAGAAAATTCTCAAGATCAGAAGAAGAATAACATTGCGGAAAAGACGAGGAATGCAAATCATGATTGAAGGAATTTTCTTCTTCGCACTGAAAATTATCCGGGTGACCTTGCCACCATAAATAATCAACATCAGTGCAAGAAGTAAATTCACCCGCATCATTATTTAAAGAAAAATTATTTTCATCATAAAAATTATTATTTTCATTATAAAAATTATAATTTTCATTAGAAAAATTAATTTGATTTTCATGAGAAATTTTTTGAAATGAAACATAGCATTCCTCACTAGAATGATGATGCCCACAAAAATGACAAATAATTTGGCGCATTCGTGCGGCTTCCAAAAGATTAACTTTATTTTGAAGCTCGACAACTTTTGCGGCCAACTACGATAACATCATTTTTTTATTTTTTTTAAAATAAAAAAATACAACCGTTACTTAATAGAATGGAATTTGAAAGGAAAAAAGAAAGAAAGAAATGGGGGCGGAGAATGAGAATGATAAAAGTAATACAATTTACGTTTTCAAAATATCAACAAAAATATCCCCGGCAACGACGCCAAAAACATGATACGTAAAATTTAAGATATAAAATATATTCTCCAAATTCTACGAACTATAAGCAAGAGCACCTATCGTTCATAGCATAGGATATTTAAAAATAAATATCAAGTATCGTATTCCATGGGTTTGTTGATTACTTCTACCCATGCAAATTAATATTATTTTATCTAGATTTAAGAAGGTTTTTTGAATAATAAAAGAGAAAAGGAAGACAAGAGCATTTGATCGGAAATCCTTCTTGAGTTAAATAAATTGTAAAATCTAAATTCATAACCAAAAGCGACAGAATAATTCGACCGTGGAGGTTCCCAAAATATGGTACAGCCTCTCTCGAGAGAACTACCACATAACCTTAGGTTGATCGATTAAGACCCCTCGGCCAGTCGAAACCCTTAAGCTTGCTTTATGCGGTGAGCCCCACTATTGGATTTGACTCCAATCCAGAGGATTTGTGTCACCCTCTCTCGAGGAATGAATGCAACTCTTTCCACTAATGAATGATCTACACAAATTCATGGATCTCTCGATCACTAGAAAATGGATCAAGAATTGATATTCATATACCGACAATCTGAGATCAATCGAGAAAAATCAAAAGTGGATCGTAATAATTCTTAAACTAAAGCTACGAAAATGAGAGATTACAAAATAAGAAAAGCTTAAGAATTCATCCGATCAAATGCAATAAATTTAGCTAAACATTATTGAAAAGAAAGACAATTTTATAACTAATTAAAGGGAATTACAATTGCAGGAATTGGAAATCTAAACTATGAATTGAAATTTGCAAAACATAAAGTAAATCTGCAGAAAAAAAAAACAATAAGAAATTGCTGAGAAACTAATCTAAAAATGACCCAATCTAAGCTAGGATCGGATTCCCATCACATTGGCAGCAGCTGGCTTTTATAGGCAGAAAATTGGTGATCACGCCCTTGGTCACGCCCGTGACCAAGGGCGTGTAAGCTGCGTAACTGCGTCATGAAAGCCCGAGAACGTTGATGAAGAAAAACTGCCAAAATTGATCATCTGGACGGGTCACGGCCACGGTCACGCCCGTGACCTAGGGCGTGTCTTGATCGAGTCAGGAAACAGCGGGAAACGACGCGATCTGGAGTTAATCTGGCAGTTGTGGGAGAGGTCACGCCCCTTGGTCACGCCCGTGACCAAGGGCGTGTAAGCTGGAATGGCTCGGCGGTGGAAACTGCTTGAATTGAATGCTTGTCGGGCGAGTCACGCCCGTGACCTGAAGGTCACGCCCCAGGTCCTGCCCATGACCTGGGGCGTGTAATTTTAAACCGACGTGGCACTGATTTCTGGGAGCGGAAAACGGAGCACGGTCGTGACCATGGTCATGCCCCCAGGTCACGCCCGTGACCTGGGGCGTGTACTGAAGATTTTTGCAGAATTGTTCTGGAATTTCCCCTGAACACGGCTGTGGGATTGAATTTGCTATTAGCATCCCCAAATTACCTGAAAACACAAAATAACGTAAATTAGATATAAATTAAACTAAAAGTATATAAAAACTAATTAATTACTAATACAATACTATAAAAATAACTATAAATAATGCACTATCAAATACCCCCATGCTTAAGCTTTTGCTATTCTAGAGCAAAAACTAATTTATAAGTATGAGAAGAATTTATAGGATATTTTCAAATAGATTTACTTCTAATTATGCACTTCAAATATTATAAAACTCATGTCAAAATAAGTTAAGAAATTAAAATTCAGATTTATAAGAAATAATTAATAATTCATAAATTGAAATGAGTAGAATAAAAATTAGTTTTGAAATTCTCTAACTAAATCTTCATAAACAAAATTGCATTTAATTAAGCAAAATATTCCAAGATTAAAATTATAGAAACTTTACAATCATGATAAACTTTTAAAAAACTACAAAATATTAACTATGCTCTCTCAATAATATCTTGGATAAACAAGTGAACTTGGCTAAATGGGGTAAAATTGGCATTGAAGAAGTTACTTTGAATACAGGAAATGATGAATTTTATCCTCTCATTTCCATTTTTTTAATTTCTTCTTCTTTTTATATCCCAAATGTATATGTTTAGGAGTGATGAATTTTATCCTCTCATCTCCATGCCATATAATCTTTTACTAATTTGGGTGCATATGTTTTGGAATGATGAATTTTATTCTCTCATTCCATGACATATGATCTTTTCAAATATTTTTTTTATGCCAAACAAAGGGTTAAACAAAAAGGTAGTAGAAGGGCTAGGGTTTAAAGGCTAAACAAATTCCAAAGATACATTTTAAGAGCATAGAAAATAATTTGAGCAATCTACAAGAAACAATGAGTTCAAGTTAATATAAGTAAAATCTAAAGATATTTAACACAATTACTACAAAATTAAATTATGATATTTTAAAGAGAGAAAGTAAAACTAAGACATATTCTAAACAAATCAAAATAATGAAAAACTCATTAAATCAAATTCATCTAAAAATTAAATGTAACATATTTTGAAGAGAAATATATGATTTAAAAATTCATAAAAAGAAAACTCTTTAAAAACGCCAAAAAAGACAACTCATAATTAAAATTAATTTTGCATAAATGAAGTTTGGAGAAATTTAATACTACAAAATTTATCTTATTAGAAATTTTTTGGATTTTTTTTTAATATTAAAACAATTTTTTTTTTAAATATTCTTGGACTTCCCAAGGGCTACCCAATGACGGGCTCGCAAGGTACTAGGCGGTTTTGTGGGATGAAAACCCAACACGACCTTTCGCAAGAAATTAAATTTTAATTTTTTATTTTTTTTGTATTTTAATTTGCAAACAAGAAAAATAAGACACAAAGAAATAAAAATTTAAAAGAAAATACATTTTTTTTGAATTTTGTAATTTTTATAACAAAATTGAAAATAAAGAAAGAAGATCATTTTTTTTATAATTATGAAAAAGATTTTCTATTTTTTTGGATTTTTAATTAAAACTGAAAATAAGAGAATACACCCCCATACTTAAAAATTAACATTGTCCCCAATGTTTATAAGCCAAGTAGGAGGGAAAAATGCATAAAAAGTAAATTGCAAGAAAAATAAAGATAAGCAAGGGGTGCCTCCCAAGAGCGCTTTTCTTTTTCCCGTCTTTAAGCTAGACGGTTATTGTTAGGAAAATGGAAAATAAAATTTAAAATGCACAGGCAACTCCCTTAATTCACGCTCAGGTGAGCATGCCGAAGTCGGTCGCCCGACTACTCCTCCGCTATGCTCTTGACACTTTTGTTGTCCGTTAGCTCGAAATTGTTTATACAAATTACCTATACATATCTTAGGTAATTTGGATTGCTGGAGATGAGCGGCAAATGGATCGGTGAAGACGTTTTGTTGCAACGGCTCATCCTTTACATGAAAATCGTTAGAATCAAAAGAATCAAAATTTAGCGAGTCAGAAAATTTTTCACAAGGAGGTTCTTGTGAAAATTCATGATTAAGCTCCGGTTGTTTATTTTCAAAAATAAAATTATTATCTGAAAAATTAATACCAAGAGGAGTAAATTCACGGGACACAATTTCTTCACAAATTATAAATTCATGAGAAAGAGAAGAAAGGGCGGGCGAAGGAGAAGAAGAAAAATTTTCATTTTCTAATTCGCACGGTGTCTCCATGTCTTTGCGAAATTTTTGGTACAAATACTCTTCTTGATCACGAGAATAAGCATTTAAAGTGGGAGAAATAAAATTTGGAAAATTCTCAAGATCAGAAGAAGAATAACATTGCGGAAAAGACGAGGAATGCAAATCATGATTGAAGGAATTTTCTTCTTCGCACTGAAAACTATCCGGGTGACCTTGCCACCATGAATAATCAACATCAGTGCAAGAAGTAAATTCACCCGCATCATTATTTAAAGAAAAATTATTTTCATCATAAAAATTATTATTTTCATTATAAAAATTATAATTTTCATTAGAAAAATTAATTTGATTTTCATGAGAAATTTTTTGAAATGAAACATAGCATTCCTCACTAGAATGATGATGCCCACAAAAATGACAAATAATTTGGCGCATTCGTGCGGCTTCCAAAAGATTAACTTTATTTTGAAGCTCGACAACTTTTGCGGCCAACTGCGATAACATCATTTTTTTATTTATTTTTTTAAATAAAAAAATACAACCGTTACTTAATAGAATGGAATTTGAAAGGAAAAAAGAAAGAAAGAAATGGGGGCGGAGAATGAGAATGATAAAAGTAATACAATTTACGTTTTCAAAATATCAACAAAAATATCCCCGGCAACGACGCCAAAAAACTTGATACGTAAAATTTAAGATATAAAATATATTCTCCAAATTCTACGAACTATAAGCAAGAGCACCTATCGTTCATAGCATAGGATATTTAAAAATAAATATCAAGTATCGTATTCCATGGGTTTATTGATTACTTCTACCCATGCAAATTAATATTATTTTATCTAGATTTAAGAAGGTTTTTTGAATAATAAAAGAGAAAAGGAAGACAAGAGCATTTGATCGGAAATCCTTCTTGAGTTAAATAAATTGTAAAATCTAAATTCATAACCAAAAGCGACAGAATAATTCGACCGTGGAGGTTCCCAAAATATGGTACAACCTCTCTCGAGAGAACTACCACCTAACCTTAGGTTGATCGATTAAGACCCCTCGGCCAATCGAAACCCCTAAGCTTGCTTTATGCGGTGAGCCCCACTATTGGATTTGACTCCAATCCAGAGGATTTGTGTCACCCTCTCTCGAGGAATGCATGCAACTCTTTCCACTAATGAATGATCTACACAAATTCATGGATCTCTCGATCACTAGAAAATGGATCAAGAATTGATATTCATATACCGGAAATATGAGATCAATCGAGAAAAATTAAAAGTGGATCGTAATAATTCTTAAACTAAAGCTACGAAAATGAGAGATTACAAAATAAGAAAAGCTTAAGAATTCATCAGATCAAATGCTATAAATTTAGCTAAACATAATTGAAAAGAAAGACAATTTTATAGCTAAGTAAAGGGAATTACAATTGCAGGAATTGGAAATCTAAACTATGAATTGAAATTTGCAAAACATAAAGTAAATCTGCATAAAGAAAATACAATAAGAAAATGCTGAGAAACTAATCTAAAAATGACCCAATCTAAGCTAGGATCGGATTCCCATCACATTGGCAGCAGCTGGCTTTTATAGGCAGAAAATTGGTGAGTCACGCCCGTGACCAAGGGCGTGTAAGCTGCGTAACTGCGTCATGAAAGCCCGGGAACGTTGGGGAAGAAAATCGCCAAAATTGATCATCTGGATGGGTCACGGCCTCGGTCACGCCCGTGACCTAGGGCATGTCTTGATCGAGTCAGGAAACAGCGGGAAACGACGCGATCTGGAGTTAATCTGGCAGTTGAGGGAGAGGCCACACCCCTTGGTCACGCCCGTGACCAAGGGCGTGTAAGCTGGAATGCCTCGGCAACGGAAACTGCTTGAATTGAATGCTTGTCGGGCGAGTCACGCCCGTGACCTGAAGGTCACGCCCCAGGTCCTGCCCGTGACCTGGGGCGTGTAATTTTAAACCGACGTGGCACTGATTTTTGGGAGCAGAAAATGGAGCACGACCGTGACCATGGTCACGCCCCCAAGTCACGCCCGTGACCTGGGGCGTGTACTAAAGATTTTTGCAGAATTGCTCTGGAATTTCCACTAAACACGGCTGTGGGCTTGAATTTGCTATTAGCAGCCCCAGATTACCTGAAAACACAAAATAAAGTAAATTGGATATAAATTAAACTAAAAGTATATAAAAACTAATTAATTACTACTACAATACTATAAAAATAACTATAAATAATGCACTATCAAATACTCTCATACTTAAGCTTTTGCTATTCTAGAGCAAAAACTAATTTATAAGTATGAGAAGAATTTATAGGACATTTTCAAATAGATTTACTTTTAATTATGCACTTCAAATATTATAAAACTCATGTCAAAATAAGTGAAGAAATTAAAATTCAGATTTATAAGAAATAATTAATAATTCATAAATTGAAATGAGTAGAATAAATTTTAGTTTTGAAATTCTATAACTAAATCTTCATAAACAGAATTGCATTGAATTAAGCAAAATATTCCAAGATTAAAATTATAGAAACTTTACAATCATGAGAAACTTTTAGAAAACTACAAAATATTAACTATGCTCTCTCAATAATATCTTGGATAAACAAGTGAACTTGGCTAAATGGGTTAAAATTGGCATAGAAGAAGTTACTTTGAATATAGGAAATGATGAATTTTATCCTCTCATTTCCATTTTTTTAATTTCTTCTTCTTTTTATATCCCAAATGTATAAATTTAGGAGTGATGAATTTTATCCTCTCATCTCCATGCCATATAATCTTTTACTAATTTGGGTGCATATGTTTAGGAATGATGAATTTTATCCTCTCATTCCATGACATATGATCTTTTCAAATATTTTTTTTATGCCAAACAAAAGGGTTAAACAAAAGGTAGGGGAAGGGCTAGGGTTTAAAGGCTAAACAAATTCCAAAGATACATTTTAAGAGAATAGAAAATAATTTGAGCAATCTACAAGAAACAATGAGTTCAAGTTAATATAAGTAAAATCTAAAGATATTTAACACAATCACTACAAAATTAAATTATGATATTTTAAAGAGAGAAAGTAAAACTAAGAAATAGTCTAAATAAATCAAATAATGAAAAACTCATTAAATCAAATTCATCTAAAAATTAAATGTAACATATTTTGAAGAGAAATATATGATTTAAAAATTCATAAAAAGAAAACTCTTTAAAAACGCCTAAAAAGACAACTCATAATTAAAATTAATTGTGCATAAATGAAGTTTGGAGAAATTTAATACTACAAAATTTATCTTATTAGAATTTTTTTGGATTTTTTTTTAATATTAAAACAAATTTTTTTTTAAATATTCTTGGACTTCCCAAGGGCTACCCAATGACGGGCTCGCAAGTTACTAAGCGGTTTTGTGGGATGAAAACCCAACACGACCTATCGCAAGAAATTAAATTTTAATTTTTTATTTTTTTGTATTTTAATTTGCAAACAAGAAAAATAAGACACAAAGAAATAAAAATTTAAAAGAAAATACATTTTTTTTTTAATTTTGTAATTTTTATAACAAAATTGAAAATAAAGAAAGAAGAACATTTTTTTTATAATTATGAAATAGATTTTCTATTTTTTTTGGATTTTTAATTAAACTGAAAATAAGAGAATACACCCCCATACTTAAAAAAAAAACATCCTCAATCTTTATAAGCCAAGTAGGAGGGAAAAATGCATAAAAAATAAATTGCAAGAAAAATAAAGATAAGCAAGGGGTGCCTCCCAAGAGCGCTTTTCTTTTTCCCGTCTTTAAGCTAGACGGTTATTGTTAGGAAAATGGAAAATAAAATTTAAAATGCACAGGCAACTCCCTTAATTCACGCTCAGGTGAGCATGCCGAAGTTGGTCGCCTGGCTACTCCTCCGCTATGCTCTTGACTCTTTTGTTGTCCGTTAGCTCGAAATTGTGAATCCAAATTACCTATACATACCTTAGGTAATTTGGATTGCTGGAGATGAGCGGCAAATGGATCGGTGAAGACGTTTGTTTGCAACGGCTCATCCTCTACATGAAAATCGTTAGAATCAAAAGAATCAAAATTTAGCGAGTCAGAAAATTTTTCACAAGGAGGAGTTTCTTGTGAAAATTCATGAGTAAGCTCCGGTTGTTTATTTTCGCAAATTAATATTATTTTATCTAGATTTAAGAAGGTTTTTTGAATAATAAAAGAGAAAAGGAAGAAAAGAGCATTTGACCGGAAATCCTTCTTGAGTTAAATAAATTGTAAAATCTAAATTCATAACCAAAAGCGACAGAATAATTTGACCGTGGAGGTTCCCAAAATATGGTAGAGCCTCTCTCGATAGAACTACCACCTAACCTTAGGTTGATCGATTAATACCCCTCGGCCAGTCGAAACCCCTAAGTTTGCTTTATGCGGTGAGCCCCATTATTGGATTTGACTCCAATCCGGAAGATTTGTGTCACCCTCTCTCGAGGAATGCATGCAACTCTTTCCACTAATGAATGATCTACACAAATTCATGGATCTCTCGATCACTAGAAAATGGATCAAGAATTGATATTCATATACTGGCAATATGAGATCAATCGAGAAAAATCAAAAGTGGATCGTAATAATTCTTAAACTAAAGCTACGAAAATGAGAGATTACAAAATAAGAAAAGCTTAAGAATTCATCCGATCAAATGCAATAAATTTAGCTAAACATCATTGAAAAGAAAGACAATTTTATAACTAAGTAAAGAGAATTACAATTGTAGGAATTGGAAATCTAAACTATGAATTGAAATTTGCAAAATATAAAGTAAATATGTATAAAGAAAATACAATAAGAAAATGCTGAGAAAATAATCTAAAAATGACCCAATCTAAGCTAGGATCGGATTCCCATCACATTGGCAGCAGCTGGCTTTTATGGGTAGAAAATTAGTGAATCAAGCCCTTGGTCACGCCCGTGACCAAGGGTGTGTAAGCTGCGTAACTGCGTCATGAAAGCCCGGGAACGTTGGGGAAGAAAAACCGCCAAAATTGATCATCTGGACGGGTCACGGTCTCGGTCACGCCCGTGACCTAGGGCGTGTCTTGATCGAGTCTGGAAACGGTGGGAAACGGCGCAATCTGGAGTTAATCTGGCAGTTGCGGGAGAGGTCACGCCCCTTGGTCACGCCCGTGACCAAGGGCGTGTAAGCTGGAATGGCTCGGCAGCGGAAACTGCTTGAATTGAATGCTTGTCGGGCGAGTCACGCCGGTGACCTGAAGGTCACGCCCCAGGTCACGCCCGTGACCTGGGGCGTGTAATTTTAAACCGACGTGGCAGTGATTCTGGGAGCGGAAAACGGAGCACGACCGTGACCATGGTCACGCCCGTGACCTGGGGCGTGTACTGAAGATTTTTGCAGAATTGCTCTGGAATTTCCCCTGAACACGGCTGTTGGCTTGAATTTGCTATTAGCAGCCCCAGATTAACTGAAAACACAAAATAAAGTAAATTAGATATAAATTAAACTAAAAGTATATAAAAACTAATTAATTACTACTAAAATACTATAAAAATAACTATAAATAATGCACTATCATCCTCTCTTGACGAAATCGGCCATCCTCAAATCTCCACCATCCTTGAAGATTTTCAGCCAAGGTGCAAAATCCCAAGGCTTCGGGAAAATCCGTTCCGACACAAAGCGAGGAAGGCGGACGAGTTTCTCCCCATCCGACGTGAATCCGGTGGAATCGGCGAAGAGCGATTTGAGCAGTTATATGCTTGAGAAAATCTCATCTCAAGCGGGGTAACGAAATTTCTACCTTGTGTGATTCTCTCTAGATAAATCTTGTGGTGGAATACTTTTGCGTTGATTTAGATAGCGTTGATTTTATCGTGGTTTTCTTCTTTCGATCTTGTGTTTATCATGATTTTCATTTAAGTTCGTGAGGATTGAGGAACCTCGTTTTCTTTATGTTGGGAGAGATCTACCTTTTTCCGAATCGTAATTTTTGGGTGAATCTCTTTTGGTACAACAATTACTCGATCGTATCGGGTGGATCCATTTGGCTAGAAAGAATATTGGCCTATAACCATTAGTTGATCTCTCAGGGCATTGCCGACCCGTACGTTAGCCTTTAATTGATAATCGTTGCATAGCGTGAGGGCTGCGAATAATTATTTGTGCGGACGTAGGATTGGAACGTAGAGGTAAAATCCGTGTTTATCCGTATTAACCGTGTCGAAGAGCGTAGCCTGCATCAGATAAAGGTACAACAAAATATAAAAGACAAATTAAAAACTCCCTATGAAGAATTTTGGAGATGGAGAAGACCCGTTGAATATCGTCGAAGTTGAAGCGTGCGTTCTTCGCGTTGGGTTAGCGTCGATCTGATCCTCCTTTGAATGTTTCTCTTCAAATTGAGTGGGAGATGTTGTTTGGAAATATCGGCCCTCAAGGATTTTTCAGAGTGCAGGAATAGGGCTCTTGGCATGGATGATTGAATAGAACGAATGTCACCTATTTATAGGACAGGAAGCTAACGTCATCATTAGGGATAACGTCAGGCGTTGACTATCTGTATAGAAATAACTTGATGGCTCAAATCTTCAATCCAAGAAGGAGATTCTGCATCTTTGGAAACATTTCATTTTAGGCAACCTTAATACTGGCGTTGAGGCTAATGCCTAGCGTTAAGTCAAATTATTCCCAAAATGCACCTATAATCACAGTAGCTTCCCTCAATGTCATTTTCATCTTGGTGGAAATGAAAGTCAACCTCGGCGTTTGCCCTGACGCCTGGCGTTTGAATTCTTCCTTCTTTTCATCTTGAGAGCAAGTCCAGACCAACAACAACAATCTAGTGTCATCTTTGTTCAATCCTGCATACTAAAACACAATGGCAAACGAGATCAAATACAAGTAGGATTTGTTATTCTCAAACCAAAGGATGCAGAAAACCGTGTTCCAACAATCTCCCCCTTTTAATAATAACAAATCCAATTAAGATAAATCAGATTCAGATATAAAAGATGTGTTTTTAGAAAAATATATGACACTAAGCAATGAAGTGATTTCAATAAGAAATATATTCAGTGATATGTGCTTCCCCTATTTCAGTGTTACCCCTTAGTGTATGCTCTCATATACTAGATTCATGTTTCCGCTTAATCTAGTGAATCATATTACTGAATCATTATGATTTATTATTTTATTCTCCCCCTTTTGTTATTAGCAAAATTGGGTAGAGTGAAACAAAACTAGGATAAAGAGGTGAAAGTTGGGACAACTAAAAGATGATTAAAAGTTTTGTTAAAAATAAAGTAAGTCATGATTGAGCTAAGAGAGAGTAGCACAGCGGGAAAAATATATGATAGGCGTGAGTAACAATATCTCATGTACTTTACCAAGTCATTATACCCCTTGTTAGAAAACAATGAAAAGAGTTTGAAAGATACCATTTGTTGAAAAAAGTGAAAAAGAGTTTGAAAGAACACAAGTGAAGAAAAGACCTTAAAAAGTAAGCATGATAAAACATGGAAATATGATCAAATCAGTAATGCGAAAAAAAAGATAACCAAGAGAAGAGAAAAAATATATTTTATTTTGGTTTGACAATTCTAACAATATTTCCAGACTTTTCACATATAATGAGCATTATCTTTGAAAATTGTTCACAACTAAAGGCAAGCATGATTTAACATATGCAAAAAGATAATAGCTACAATATAACTAATTTGTATTTCAAGTAAAAAAAAGATTGTAGAAATCATGCATTGCAATCTAGTGTTTTTACTTAAGGTTTTAGAGAATCATGTAAATATGAATTAAGAAGCAATTCTCATGAGTAGAAGCTTTATGAAAAACAATGATGTGTGCAATGTAACATCACTAATCCTACTATACCCCATAGAGGTGTTAAGACATAACATGAGGGGAGAAGGGTGAGTGGAGGCAAGGGGATGAACTTAGGGTTCACTAAGTAGGGGTGAGCTCACATAGTGCTCACTTATAAGCACAAGTCAACTTAGGTCAAATTACCCAAATTGAACTCACAAACCTTAGTTGACCTCACCACTATATTCCTAACCCTAATAGAGACTCATTTGACCAAGAACCCCAACAATTGGTCAAACCAATAGGCCAAATTGACCAAAGTCATGCTTAGGTCAACATAACCCTATTCAACACAAATAGACTCAATTGACCTTCAATACCTCAAATTGACCTTACCTATGTTCCCCTAACAACTAAGGAAGCTCATTAGGTCAATAATCACTAATTGATTCCACTCAATTTCAAGTTATTGCTAAAGTCAATGTTTGGTCAACGTAGCCCAAATAAACCCAATCAAGGACCAATTGGCCTTCAATTGGTCAAATTGACTTCACCCCTAACCTCCTAACCCAATTAGGGATCTATTGGATAACAAATCCTTCTAATTTGACCAAAGTCAAACTTAGGCTAAGTTGGGTCAAACTCACACCATATGGATCAATTAACCAAATTGGAGCCGTACCATGGCCCAATACACTTTGGGTAAGGTCATATGACCTATGACATTCAAGTGGGGCTAACTCACCTATCAATTTGACCAAGTCAACCCAAAAGTCAACCATGGTCAACATAAGGCCTTAAATGGAGAAATCAAAGACCAAGTGAAATCCAAGTGGACCAAGGCCCCACCCCATGCCTAACCAGCAGGACACACACCTATTGGCACACCACATCTGAATTTGGCAAAAAAGGGTGAGCATGGGGGCAAAATTGGCATTTTCCACCAAAAAGTTTAAGGGAGAAAAACACTTTTGGTGTAATGGAGGTACCATGGCTCTTGACACCTCTGCCCAAGCTAGCAACCGACCTCCATAGCCCATGAATAGTCTTTTCAGGGCATGGCCACCGCTCAACTGCAAAGGGTAAAGCAAAAAAATCATGGTCGAACCACCATGCTTCCCATCTTCTCTATACAACCATCCTCTCCTTCATTTGAAGCTTCCATCACCTTCAGAGAGTCCTTAGCAGTCGAGCCAGACCATTTGAGCAGAGCAATTGGTGGAGAATCCATGGATCAAGCTAGCTCGCCAGAGACAAAGAAATCCACGACCACCCGTCGGAGCACCTGCCGCCGAGACACAATTGAGGTATGTTCCTCCTTCTCTCCGTCTGTGCTAGCTTTTTAGCTCACTAGGCCGAGAAATCGGGCTCAATTGAGCCACGATCCATGTGAGTTAAGTGCGATTTAGCCGACCTCTTTACCCTGCTCAGGATCGTCGGAGATACCTCCTCCGGTGGCCGTGTCACCGCCAATCGATAGCCACCACCTCAACGGAGGTGGTGGTGGTGGTGGTGGCCAACAGTGGTGGCCCTCAGGAGGTTGGGAATCGCAGGAGGAAGAGGCTTCAGGAAGATGAAATCCTGGCCGTTAGCCTATCGGGGATGATGAATTAGAGCCGTCGGATTTGGAGTAGATCTCTATACGCATACCCCATTCATGAAATGAAATTATTATCTCACATTATATGCTAAAATTTAGATTAATTGTTTAGGCTACTTAGAGGCCTTTTTAGACAAAAGTTCCTAAGACAAGATTTATAGCCCTTGGGGTCTACTGTCTATAGGGCTTTGAATCCCCAGGTTTGGTGGCCAACAACTCCTTGTAGGGCCATTCTTCTGAGGTGTGTCCTAAAGGATGACCAGACCATATTTTGTAGGTCTAGCCCACATAGTTGTTTGGATTGGTCTAATTCCTTGGACATAATTATAAATGACATAGATACATCCTCTACCCAAAAATCATAATTTTTGGGCAACATTTTTCTAAGGTTTTGGGTAAAATATGATTTTTCATATTAATGAAGTAAATGAGGTTAAATAAACTCAATTTGACCCAAATTTTGGGTGGCATAATTGTTAGATCATGGATTGCTACATGTTAAAAGCTGAGGTCATTTGGACCACTATAGAACATTATAATTCTCATACATAGGAATGAGATGCATGAGAGGGTGGTGTGCATATAACACCTTTGAGTATTTTGTGAATTCATCACTTATGGATTGTTGTATGCTCATGATATTTGGGTAATGCACCTAGTATAAAGGAGGGTATCATCTATAGAAATATTAGAATTTTTGGAAGGAAAAAATTCTAAGTATTTGAGTAATAACACTAGTGTCACATAAATGTATTAATCAAATAAAAGTGATCAAATAACATAGGATAAATCTGGTTTTCTGTCACATGATGTTTTAGGATGATGTATAGTTAACTCTGGAAATTTTATTGGGATTTTTGGAGTTAATTTTCTTAGTCATTTGAGCATAGTTGATTTTGTCACAAAGTGTATAAATGAAATGAACATCCTCTAAGATTTAGAGAAAAATCCAATATTCTGTCACATGATGTTTTACATTGAAATATAACTATGGAAATTTTGGTAGGATTTTTGGAATTTCCAAAAATGTCATTTGTCACACTTATGTATTAATGAAATTTTTATGGTTAATATTATCAGGAAAATTTTGAAATTTGGCTGGACTGTTTTTGGAGCATTATAAGTCTATGGAAATTTTTCTAAATTTTTTGAATCAGTTATTTTGGTACTTGCTGTGTAATGTGACCAATTTACATAAATGTTTAAATATTTAAATAATTGTCATAAATACTATGGAAAATTAAGAAAATCAGTCAGTCATGATATTTTCTCATTTTATTTCATTGATAAATTATTCGGAGCATTTTCACTTCTGGAAGTTGTACTCCATGTGTAAAGTGAGGTGTACATTATCATTTAAGTATTTTTAGAAATGACCAAAATAATTGGGAAAATTATGAATTTCTTACCATCACTTAATTGGGTCATGATTAACCTATGGTATAAAATTTAGGATTATAGTGAAGTTCACATCATAGGGACCAACCTAGTTCAATGTTGAGTTGGACTGCGAATATCAAAAACTTGAGGTAGTGTTTAGACTAGCCATAACAACTAGGAATGGATGAAATTTGGAACACAGGATCAAGGCATACATAACTTCAGGTCATATAAGTCATAGACTAATTGAAGGACTCCTACCCCATAGGGATTAGTAAACTAAAGGTACGTCTTGATGAACAATTGAAGTACTCGGGGAGTTTTAAACCCTAGGCACTTATAATGATATTTAGACGGTTAATATGATTATTGTTGAAAGAAATCAGTTTCAACAATTATGATGCATTCAAGGTTAGAGTTAAACATATAGATGAATATCTAAGAGTTTGCACCACGCACCATAAAGAGGTCGTTAAGATTGCCTAAAATAAATCTAAGTCATTCCTAAGTAACCTAGAGCAACCATGAGGATAACCTTAACAATGGGTAGTTACCAATAAAAGTAAATATTCTAAGAAAGGAAGGTCTGAGATGTCATCCCCGAATACTATCAAGTACCACTGCGAGCCCTTCACTAGGTAGACCTCGGGAAGTCCAGAATTCACCATAAATTGCTATGATCGCCTAAGTAACAAACAAGAGTAACTCTAAATGAGATAAGTTAAGGAAAGTAAACCTCGTCCAATTAGAGAGGATGGAATGGTCCAAGAGAAGTTAGTCCTGCGAGATGGAGGCTCGGGTAGTGTGGTAAACCTTGCATGTTCATAAACTAGTGACAGGTCTTCGGTATGGGTCTATTTGTCACACCAATGGCAGTACGTTAACCTTGGCAGGGTGTGGTGAGTTAGAGGGCCAGTAGGTTACTTTACTGCGGTCTAGCAGACACTCCCTAGTAACCCACCCCGACCATAACAGACTGGCAGGATGCCAGCAAGAGTACGCAAGAGCTCACGAAAGTGCACCTAGGACGTGTACAACAGCGTGCATAAGGTCTTGGTCTGGTAGTGTGTATACCCACCTAGAAGTGGAATGCCCGATCCACTGATTCTGTTGCCACGACGGAAGTATATGAGAGGCTTGCTACCTCCGAAAAGAGGGAACTAAAGGTCTGTGTGCGCAGAGTCATGTGAGTGAGTTGCACTGTATGAACATAGCATAGCATAACATTCATACATCTTATAGACATACACATTTGCAGACCCTTATCATATAAATTAGTATGGGCTCTTTTATATGATAAGTTACAATTTCGGAAATCTTAACATATAACTTTGTATGGACATTCATATAAGTTAAGGTAATATAGATGATAATATGGTAGTTTTCTTATTATGTTACTTGCGCTATATTTTCTTACTTTCTGGTCGGTTACTACCTACTGCTGTCATACTTACTGCATATATATATATATATATATATAAATATATATATATTATCTATTACTGCTATAATTACTGCTTATATATTATTTAGTACTACTATACTTACTGCTCGTTTATTCATTGTACTATTAGTATAATCCCTGTCACCTGCACTTTCTTATACCCCTTGTTGTCCTTTGCTTCGTCCTCCCGCTCGGTACCTAGGAGTCATGAGGGAAGGCGAGGACAAAGTGGCTTAGTCTTTTTGACTAACGGTCGGATGTGGCCATAATACCAGGAGATCGAAGAGCAGGAGCCGCGGTACGTAAGGCAAGACACAACGGCAGACCCTGAGGAGCAGATGTCGCGCATCACTACTTCCACACGACGACAGGTTGGAGAGTATTTTGTGTTGCTTCTGCATAGTGTAGAGTGAGAGACTGCTTTGTCATTAGTATTTCCTTTTGGATCTGTATCGGTCTTAAGCCCTTGCACTCTTAGTTTTGAACTCATTGTGGACTACTTGCACTCTTCTTTATATATATATATATAAGTGGTGGTGGACTTGTTTTATTTATATTACTACTTCTTGCAAAAATTGGACTGTGATATGATCGTATTAGCCGACAGGATCGACGTCGAGCGGTGACAACTAACCCATGAGTTGGGGTCACCGTAAGACGGCGGTTCTGGGCATAAGATCTGGGAACTCTGCAATAAGGAGGAGGGGGTCTAACATGCAAATAGTGTTTCGATAAGAGTATACACATGAAATAATCAAAACACATGACATATGTAAGGGAATAGTAAAATTATATTAAAATTGTAATCTTAGAATCACTTTCACATATCAATTCTAGAATAATATTTCAAAGCACAATAAGGAGTACAACTACAAAGGTGCTTCGCCCACACAATGCTTATTAAGACTTATTAGGGAGCGAAGTATTGCTTGGTGGATCACATAAGATGTGTTTGCACAAGACACTTTACAATTCTTTCCAAGGTGCTAAACCTCACAAAGCTCATTTAGACTTATCAGGAGGGTGAGTAGTGCTTGGTGGAGTTATCTTTGTCATTGTAATTCATATTTTTAATTTTGGGACAAAGGTCTCCAAATTCACTTGTTTTTGCAAACACTAACAATATTGAAATAACACTTCTATATGTGTAAGAAATTTTTTGTTTGAAAGAAAGTGTAGGTAATTTGGACATACAACATAATTTGTAAAATCTATTACACTACACAATCATGCAAGAATAAGATTATGAGCACATGTAGATTACCAAAATAGTGAGTGAAAGAATCATTGTTTAACATAAAATATTACTCATACATAGAGGCATGTTAGGCAATATTACACAATTTTCTTTAGACTACTTCATTGCACATAATAAGATTAAGGTCAAGGCATGACAGGAAAAAACAATGTTTAGGAAACTTGAAATGACAATTAGACATTGAAGAAAATCTTGAAGTGTATGCCTAATCAATTTTGACCATTTTGTAATAAAAAAACTAAGATGTTTGCTCATGTGAAGTCTTATAGTCAAAAACATATTTTTTGTAAACATTTAAAACAAAAGAAATGACAAAATATATTTTTCAACATTTTGGATTTTTTTTGTATTTTGGAATAAATCAAACTAAGGAAAAAAATCCAAATTTGAAAAAACAAACAGAGAAAATGCATGAGAAAAATACCAGAAATATTTTAGAAACAACAGAATAATTAGAAGGCCTTCTTATTGTAGAAATTTCAGATAATTTAGAGATTATTAGAAGGCTGTTTAAGCATATTTTTGTTAGTTTTAAAATAGTTTTTATATTGTTATTATGATTTGATTTTTCCAGAGATAAAAAGGTAAATAATATGCAAGCATATATATAAAGAGGTATACAAATGGATAGGCAGAAAATATTCAAATAGAGAAAGATACGATAATGCCGGCCGTTATTCTCAATGCTGGCATTGAGTATACTTTATATAAAAGATCCCAAATCCCAAGTTCTTCCCTCAAACCCTTCATTTCAAGCAATTTTTCTTCCAGTTTCGTTGCAAGCCTCTTCTCAGATCTAGGTAAAATCCTTGTTTTTATTCTTATATTTTTTGATTAAATCCTTTTTCTATTCCTAACTATTAATCCTTTGAAGTATTAAAGCATTTCATAATGGTAGAATGTAGATCTAGGATTTTGAGATATAGGGTTTTGGTTTTAGAGTTTTAGGGTTTGGTTTTTTTGAGATTTTTCTTTAGGTTTTTAGGAGTTTTGAGTTCTATTGATGATTTTCCTTTTGCTCTTCACTATTTATGAGATTTTTCGAGTTCTGGAAGTGTGTGAAGGTCAGTATTATGTAATGAAGATAATAGAAAAAAACTGACAGCATACGCCTGACGTTATACTTAACGCATGGTGTTAAATTTTTTTTTGTTTTGATTTGTTGTCTTGATTCAATGTGCAGGTGATGGCTGCATCCTGTTCGCATGGTGTTTGTGCCTGAAAGACTTCTTCCTGTACACCATATGATTCTTATCAGTCTTTTGCAGGGATAGAGAAGGCATCGATTGGTGTATGGATGGTGTTGCGGATAGACCTCCCCCATCATACACATATACAAAATCTCGTGGCTGCATTAGGGGCATTGTTAGTGATTTCTTATGATTGCTTTTCGGTTGACTTTATTCATTAGTTCTATAATAATTTGTTTGATCCGTCGGAGACAGAACTCAACGGAGGGGTGATGTTGATGATGCAATGCGAAGTTGTCCAGATAATTTATTAAGATTTATGGACTGAATTTGGGTTAGTGGAAAGTGAGAATAGACTTGATGTGGTGGAAAAATATCGGGTAGAGCGAGACTGGTCACATGTTAATTTGGTTTTGCATGGGAAAAACATTATGGAGCAGATTACAAACATTTCTTCACTCAGGGAGGATGCGTACATAATTCAGGATATTTTGCGTCACACCATTATGTTGAAGACCGGAGATACTAAGAAGATTACGGCTCGGCTTAGTATCGTTACATATCATATTTTGTAGGAAGAGTGGTTTGACTTGGCAGATCTTCTACTTTCACAGATTCGGTATACGTTCAAGTTAAAGGATCTGAGAAGATCTCATCTTAACACTCTTCCTTTGGGTTACTTATTCAACGGGTGGTGATGCAGAAGTAACAATACATATCCCAAGAGAATTATCTTAATGACTTTATCTCGACTCTTTATCCAACTTCTTCTATTCGAGTTCCTCGGCCACGGATTTACCATCATCTTCTTCTCGACCACCCCTTTGACGAGGAGTCTCGCTTCGTGAGACGAGTCGGGAGAGTCATGAGTCATTCAAAGAATTCAGGGAGAATGTGACTCGCGAAATGTCACAGATGGAGAAGATGATGCAATATATGATCAAAGCCCTGAATTTGAAACTGACACCGACAGAGGAGACGGAGTGGAACGTTCCTGCGGAGGATCCACCCCTCCACTCGACTCGCCGTACATGAAGGTCAAGGGATCAAGGAAGTTCCAGTGCTGATGGGGCAGATGATGTTAGTGACAGTAAAGATTTTTAAGGAGTTTTTTTTGGGTGAGGAATATTATGTAATAATAGTTAATTTTGTACAACTAAAGTCTAACGCTGGCATTAAAGCTTGCGTCAGACGTTAGCAGTTATATTGATTTTTGATTATCTACTTTTCTCTGAGTATTATTTACTTTGTGAAATGTTTCTTTGCTGTGTTTTTGTTTTATTCAAGTTTTCTCAATTATGACTTTATTGCTTTAGTAGGTCTCCACACAACTTTTGGTGGATTTAGTCATGTTATATTGATAATTGTAGTTTTTATAATTTTTGTATGATATGAGCTATCATGATAGCAAAAAAAACTTCAAATGACTTATTTTAAAGTGCAATTTTTTGTATTAGTTTTTATAACAATTTTAGTATTCAAGTTATTTAATAAATGACGGATTTTAGAGATAAGATCAAGAAAAGAATTGATAGGTTACTTGAGGGAAGATATGACTTCTTATTCAATTTCATTTTGATTTATTGATCATTAGGTGCATGTGATAAAGTCATATTTCAAGATATATATAAAAATGCCCATAGTGTTTTGGGTTCAAAAAAGAAAAGATAAAAAAGAAAGAGTTGAAGTATATCATGAAGTAGAGTATTAGTTATTCATTTTGATTTGGGTCTTCTTCATGCAATTGTATGATACCTAACGACTAAGAGATTTAGGTATCCAAAGAGAACCAAGAGGGATGATTCCTTTGGGCATCCAAATACATCGAGTTTGCTTTTGGGGAGACAAGGATGAGTGGACCCTTTCATTTGACATCAGTGCGTCATTCTTAAGTATTGGGCTCCATTCATCTTGGAAAAACATTATTTTTATTTTTCAAATTTCCATTGTCAATTACTCAAATATTTGGATAAAAATGACTTTTGAATTTATTATTTAAAGGAAATTTGTTTGCATTTAATTTTATATTGGGAGAACAATTATGTTGTAAATGAGAATGATGATAGTGTTTTGGAAATTCTTTTACAAGCTTTTGTTGCTTTTTATTCCCTATATTTTGCTTAGATAAATTATGTAAATTCATATTTAACTTGCTTTTGGATTTTTCTTGATATTATGGATTTATGTGTTGAGAATATTTCCTTATAATTTCCTTAAGAAAGTTGATTTTTGTTTCTAATTCATAATTCTTAACTTTGAGATTATGTCTAGCTTTATTATAAACAATTGTGCTATTTTTAAGAGTAGAAACAATATAGCCAATATGATTTTTATAATTATTTCTTAATTCTTCAAATGTTGCATCCATTTCTTTTATTTTATTTTATAACTTTTACACATAACACAATTATTTTTTAAAGATAAATTTTCAAAAGACAATTTTTCATTACGTTATTTTCCAAAAGTAAGCTCCTTGTATTTTTCATTAAGCTCTATACAAGGTGAAGTAGTTTTAACTAAAGAGCAAGAATGAGAGTCGTTAAGCACATCAATTTTTGTTTCTTCATTAGATATTGTTTTAATTCGTTTACTTTCTAAACGTAATATTGAAATAAAGTTTTTCAATTTTTTAATCTTTTGTTTAGCCATTCCAAGTATATGAAAAGAAGATATAGAGTTAGCAGCAAGGAGAAAGGAATTTGTTTTGCTTACATCGCTATTTATTTTGGAAGTTTGATTTAAACAAAGGGTTCCTTTAACTTTAACATCTTCCTCTTTTATTGATGCCTTATCATCATCCCTTTCGCTTGATGTGCACTTTATGGATTCATTTGATGAAGGGTTTTCTTAAATACACGTGCATGCTTGCATAGTCTCCTATTCGTGTGCTTGCTCCTTACCTATATGAGGAAGATTATAAATCTCTTCAAGAAATTTCCAAATTTTGTAAGCATTAGAAAAACAATAAACCAAATTGAAAATATCTTGTGATATTGCACAAAATAAACTGTTCATACGCTTTGCATTTAAATGACTTTCTTTTTTTACTTAGTTCCTCCGGTGGTTTAATTATTGTGATATTCCAAACTTCGATATCTAAGGACTTAAGGAAATTTTCATTAGAATTTTCCACCCATTATAATTGTTTCCTTCAAATAAAGGTGGTGTTAGTGATTCTTCATACATATAAAATTTCTTCCCACTCGTAGAAAAGAGTTCATGATCATGAAGCGCCATTATTCCTGGTGGTCAAACCATTTTGGAATAACCTAGCTCTGGTACCACTTGTTGGATCTTTAGGCGCCCTTAGAGGGGGGTGAATAAGTGTTTTTTAAAACTGTAGGATTTTAAGACAATCTTTTGATATTTTATATGAAGTAAATTTAATCAACAGTAAATAGTAAGAAATCAATTTTATTGAATAAGAAAAGACATGATTATTATTTGTAAAAATGGATTTCTATGATGCTGGAAATCAAAGGCGAATATAAAAGACACTTTGGTTTTCTATACCGACTCTTCTCACTAGGAACCGGTGGGCTTTAGCCGATCTATCCCAAGATCCGGCCTCAAGCCGCTCTAACCCTTCTATCCCTAGAAAGGCCTCGAGCACCCCCTAGATTTGACTCTTAGACCTAGTCGTCAACAACCACGACGAATTCCCCCTAAGACACACGTACCTAGTCACCAACAACTACTGCGAATTCACTAAACAATCACAAAGGATAAAGGTACAACAAAATATAAAAGACAAATTAAAATCTCCCTATGAAGAATTTTGGAGACGGCGAAGGCTCGCTAAATATTATTGAAGTCGAAGCGTGCGTTCTTCACATTGGGTTATCGTTGATCTGATCCTCCTTTGAATTCTTCTCTTCAAATTGAGTGGGAGATGTGGTTTGGAATTTCATCCCTCAAGGATTTTCAGAGTGCTGGAATAGAGCTCCTTGGTATGGATGATTGAAGAGAATGAATGCCCCAATTTATATGACATGAAGCTAACAACAACGTTAGGGATAGCATCAGGCGTTGACTCTGTATAGAAATAACTTGATGGCTCGAATCTTCAATCCAGGAAGGAGATTCTGCATCTTTGGAAACATTTCAATTTATGCAACCTTAATGCTGGCGTTGAGGCTAACGTCTAGCGTTAAGTCAAATCATTCCCAAAATGCACTTGTAATCACGAGAGGTTTCCCTCCATGTCATTTTCATCTTGGTGGGAATGAAAGTCAATGCCAGTGTTATCCTTAACACCTGGCGTTAGACTTTTTCCTTCTTTTCAGCTTGAGAGCAAGTCCAGACCAACAACAACAACCTAGTGTCATCTTTGTTCAATCATGCATACTAAAACACAATGGCAAACTAGATCAAATACAAGTAGGATTTGCTATTCTCAAACCAAAGGGATGCGGAAAACCGTGTTCCAACAAACCGCGCCCAAAGCTCCATGAGAAGTTTTGACATCCTAACCCAAAGCGCAACTCCAGAAAATAAGTCTTATGTCGGCTGAAAGAAAGGCCTCCCATCACCCAGTGCTAAAAATTGTCCCGTCACAATCCACGCCCCCACTACTTTCACCTTTCTCAGTCACCACTATTCGCAAAACAGAACACAGAGAAACCCTCCGCGAGAGCGATTGACCTACAATTATGCTCTTCCAAAATACTTCCATAACATTTTCAAGAAATAATTTATGAAAGTAGCATTTTAACCTCTCACTGATATCATCCTCTTTAATTAAATAATCTAATTAAACTATGCGAGGTTCCTTGTTTCAATTCAGCCTTGGGCATAAAAATCGGGCCCGGGGGGGGGGGGGGAGGGGGCGAGGCTGTCCCGGGAAAAGCCCGGTGAGGCCCGGTCCCAGGCTATCCTGTCCAGGCCTGACTGTGGGGGCCTAACTGGGCAACCACATCAAGCATTTTCCCGGCCTGATACTTGGGTCGGGCTGGAAAAGCCCAATTTTTTGGCCCAGACCAAGACTGGGCTGGGCAAAGCCCGACCCACCGCTGGCAAGCCCAACAGCTCTAAGATTCGTTGGATCAACAGCTCTAAGAGCCGTTGGATCAACGGATCTGCGAGTCGTTGGATCAACGCCTCTAAGAGTCGTTGGATCAACGCCTCTTAGAGCCGTTGGATCAACTCCTCTAAGAGACGTTGGATCAACGCCTCTTAGAGCCGTTGGATCAACACCTCTTAGAGCCGTTGGATCAACACCTCTTAGATCCATTGGATCAACGACACGGCTCTAAGGGAGTCATTGTAGGCTGCCATATGCGCAAGAGCCTTGACTGAGGCCATATTTAAAGTATTTTTTTAAAAATAATAAACAAAATAAAACAATTTCTTTTATAAATTCCCCCACCTTCCCAACCGACCACCCCTCTCTCTTCCATCTCTCTCTCCAATTCTCTCTCTCTCCAATTCTCTCTCCCTCTTTCTCGATCTCTCTTTCTCTCTAGACTCTCCCACACACACTCTCTGAACATCAAATATGGCATCATCATCTTTGATGGCGCCGTCATCATCAACGGTTGCGCATGAAGTGGTGGAACACAAGCATAAGACTCGAGTTTTGGAGTATTTTGAAAAAGTTAAAGTCGGCGCAGAATACATGGCGAAGTGCAAATTATGCTCGAAGTTACTGACCATAAGCGGCAACCCGACACTAGCAAGACATATCAAGTCTTGCATTTCGAATCAAGTTCCAGATTCCAATCTTGCATACTTATCGGGAGCCAGGCAAATTTGCACGTGCGACCAAGGCCGACAATGGGAGATGCAAGTGAAAAACGTCATCATACGTGGATTGCCGTTCAACCACTACAACGATGAGGAATAGACCGAATACATAAGCTTCAACCAAAATATCAGAAGGTTAGTATATCCTCGCTTAGACATGATGCGCTCAATTTTTATTTGAAATCAAAACAAATTTTAATAAATTATTTTGAAAATTTCAAAGAACGTGTGAGTTTGACGAGTGATGTTTGGTCTAGTAGCATAAAATTAGGGTTATCGTATATTTATAGAACTTGTCATTGGGTTAATCTCATTTTATAGGATCTAAATAAACGTATAATATGTTTTGAAAATTTCAAAGATCCGCACACAGGTCAAGCCATATATCAAATAATTATAAAATACCTCCAAAATTGTAAAATTAAAGAAAAAATTGTGTATTTCTTTTGATAATGCCACTAATAATATCATCGCAATTGAGTGGTTAAAACGTGATTTAAAACTAATGTTAAGCGCATTTTTTCATAGTCTGTCACGTTTTAAATTTACTAGTACAAGATAATTTATCTTTTATGGAACCATATATTAAAAAAAATCATCTTATGTTATAATTTACTTATAGTTCTATGCAACGCAGACAAGATTTTTAAAAATTTGTAAACAACCAAAACCTTAATTTGACATGTCAATTAGATGGAACTCAGCATATAAAATGTTAAAGAGAGCGTTGCAAAAAAACCCACTTCTTATGGAATACTACAATATGCTAAATATGTAATTATTACACAAAAATTTAACTATTATAAGCAATAAGAAGGGCAGCGTCCTTTAATTGAGAAAATAGAAACAAATTTTAAAAATATTTTACAGAAATGTCAGCAATGTTTTCATTGGTCGCCGCTTTAAATCCTTTATTCGGCGTAAACGGCATAGAAAATCTAATCGAAGAAATATATACAAATTTAGACTTAAATATAACTTATTTGGAATTTGATAACGTTGGTATTTCAAATTTTAACTTCTTTTTCACTGAATTTTATAATTATTACGATTAATTATACGGATCACAGCCCCGATCGAGAAGATATATCACAGCCTAAAATAAAAGATAGTTTTAAAAATAAAATTTTAGAATTAGCTTCTAGAAAAAAAACTCACACATCATCTAGTAGTTTAGATAAACTAGGATTGTACACTAAAATACAATTTCGTGATTTTATGAGTACGAACGAATTTGAAAATTCCGATTTTCTAAAATGGTGGAAAGGTAAGGTTAATACCTATCACATTATGGCCTATATGACCCGTGATTTACTAACAATCCAAGCGCACGGTAGCTTCGGAGTTTGCTTTTTCTCTTAATGATAGGATTTTGACCGAGCGGAGGAGTCGCCTAAGCAAAAAATCGCTGGAAATTTGCATATGCTACAAGGACAACTTGAATGCTATGAAGAGTAAGCAACACATTTCACCGATCGAGAATAGCTTGACAGAGGTAGAAGATAAGATGTACGCAATAAATTTAGGAGATGGTTAAGCATGTCGCACACTCGCAAGTCGCACCCGATAAGCTAAATTTTTTTGTAATTTTTTAAATTACTAAATTTTGTAATTTGTTTTGCCATAATTTTTTTTTCAATTTGGATGTAAATTTGTATTTAGGACTTTTGGCACTAAGCACCCTTGAAATAGCAAGGTTTGGCACATTGCACCATAATGTTTTCATTTTGGCAGAATGCGCCCTTTAAAGATGTCAATATATCACTTTGCACCCTACCCAAATTTTCTAAACTTTTATTGTTTTATAAACCGAAATAGCAAGGGTATTTTGGTCTACTTGTTCATTGCTCCATTTTTTATTTTAGCAGACCATCTTAATATTTTGATTTTAACACCTTGAAAATGTTGGTTTAGTTCATTGCTCCATTTTCTTATTAGCAGACCATCTTAATATGTTGATTTCAGCACCTTGAAAATGTTGGTTTAGTTCATTGCCCCATTTTTTTATTAGCAAACCATCTTAATATCCTGATTTCAGCACCTTGAAAACGCTGGTTTAGTTCATTGCTCCATTTTCTTATTAGAAAACCGTCTTAATATGTTGATTTCAGCACCTTGAAAATGCTTTCTTATTAGCAGGCCATATTGACATGCCGATTTTAACTATTGGGGACTAGGCCAACGATATTTTGCGATTATTGTAACCCCTTTGCTCATATCTTCTCGCTAACTATGTTAACGAGCATGTACAAGATAATTTTGTTTGTAAATTTATTAACAAACTGTAATATTGCTTGTAAAAATACTAGTTAAAGTATGTTTTCATTTGTGATGTTCCTTTGTAGATACATTTGCGCCAAATATAAAAACCCTTTTGGAGATTTATTGGAGCTAGTAAATGCGCATTTGATAGTGAAAAAGGTCAAGACCCACTAGTTCTTAAAAAATTGCCAAAATACCCATGTTTAGTTCATATCATGGGAGTCCCATATCATAACAAAAATTAACTAAATATCACCAAGGTTAACATTCAAAACAAAATATCTATCTTTCGCATCTAAACCGAAGAACATAAATACAAACACACTATTGTATTCCATCAATCATCACTCCTCACCTGCATAACCAAACAACAAAATTATTATTAAATTAGAAATATCATCGAACAGTGATTAAGAATATGATACTAAGCGTCTATGTATACCAGACATACTTAATGTAGTTAGGTGTGACTTCTCAAACCTCAAATCCCCGGTGACTGAATAATGGTAAGAGTAATAGTCAGTACAAAATACAGATAAATGTTATATCCAAACAATTTTCAGTATTGAAAGATTAATAGTGAGTATAAATTGATGATAATTGCAACCATCACCTGCATATCTTGAAAATGTCGCCTTCCTCTTCACCTACAAAAAAAAATAATATAATCACTTATGATATCATTCAACTAATAAGAAGAAATAAAATTGCATACATACCATTAATTTTGATCGCATAGAGAATGACATCATTGTTGCACTTGTAGTATTTGATGATTGACCGCAACCTTTTTTGTTATGACCTTTTTCACCACTATTAGAGCATGTATATATACTTTACTCCATGACGTTTAACCCAGATTGTTTATTGTCTACCTAATCTGTTTCTTTTCTTCTTGCATGTTCTAAAAGTCTTCCATCCTTCTTTTTCTTTTCAAACCATGGGATAACTGGTAGTAGGTTGGAATTTGGTCACTCATTTTTTCCTTTATTGGGTTTAACATATGTTCATATGCCTTCAAAAAAGTAGTCTTCTTGTACAAATAATCGACGTACTCTTCCACATTTTCCCGTTTGTAGAAAATGCAAGCTATGCCATGCACACAAGGAATGCCACTATGGTCCCTCTTTTTACAACTGCAACTTTGGATAGCTATATCAACGATCCATTTGTCACCAAGCCATCCTTTCACTTCAAATTTATCATTTGCATTCCACGCCAAACTATAATCTTGAACCGCCATTTTGTTATTCTCCAAAAACCTTTGTATTGCAGGACAAATATCTCCGCTATAACGCAACAACTTGTCCCTTTGTGTATGAACTCTCTTCATCATAATAACCCTAATAATCTTAAGCATTGTTATTATAGGTTTCCCTCTAGCCTTCAAAATAACATTATTAAAACTTTTGCATAGATTATTTAGCAATATATCACACTTTGGCCATGTGCTAGAATGTGATCTTGCCCAAATTTTCAGATGCCTTTGCTTAATCCAATCATATGCTAAAGTATCAACAACCTTTATCTTCTCTATTTCACGATTAAAACCAGCAAGTCGAGATGTAGAAAACGCTTTCCATAACATGGATTTTAAATGTATGTCTTTATGTTTGATTTTGAAATTATTGTACATGTACCTTAAGCAAAACCTATGCTTGACATTGGATAATAGATCTTCAACTGCTCTAAGGAGGCCTTTCTACTTATCAGATATAATTGTCCATGTGTAGTTGTTAACAATATTCAAATCTTGAATCAGAAGCTCCACAAACCATTCCTATATTTTCAGGTTTTCTTTCAAAACAACAACATATGCAATTGGAAACATACCATTATTCCCATCTATACCTATGACACACAATAGAACTCCACCCTTGGAGGTCTTTAGGTGAGTACCATTCAAACATATTACTGGCCTGCAACCTAGAATGAACTCTTTCTTCAAAGCACCCCAACAAATATATATCTTCTTGAAAGTGCATGTATTAGAATTTGATACTTTCTTACAATGCACTTTCACCGTTGTGTTTGGATTTGTTTGGCGGATTTCTTCACAATAATCCCATAGCCTAAATACTATTCTAATTCAATCCCATGATTCATTTTGGTTGTGTGTTTCTTTGCTCTATACATCTTCCATATGGATAGAGAGGTTTTGTTCTCCATTTGCATCAATTCCTGTGTTGAATTTACAGGCCATTAAGAATTACTCCTGAGATGTTGATATTTTTTGCGATAAAGCTGGAAGTGCAATGTTTAGAGCTTGTTGCTCTATAACAAATATGTTCTTCTTTTATTGACTTAACTTGTAATGTTTTGTCATCCTTTGGAATAGAAGAAGCATACATAATCCAACCGTATTCACAAGTCACTTGAATTTTGTCGCTGCATTTTTTTAGAAAATTTCAAGGGTCTACCTTGAATGTTAGAGTATGCACGCACAACATCTCTAAAGTATCCCCCAGTATTGAAACACATTCCAACTTCAAATTCAAAACTTGACTTGTTTGCATTGCTCGTATAAATGTGATAAATAGAAGACTTGTTTTTATTTTTCCTCACTACCGTCTAATGTTCTATCGTTTGATTTTGTTGAGCACTTTTGCCTTCATCAGACTCACGAAAACCAACTCATTCAACACTTTGTCAATGTTATCATCAAACTGTATGTCATCATACTCAAAATCATTGTCCTCAAAATCATCACTAAAATTTCAATCACCTTCATCACTATCCTCTTCATTGAAGGGATCACTATCCTCTTCATCAAGATCCAGTATTTCCATATCCATAGGATAAGGATTTTCTTCCATATCATCGTCGATCATGTTAATGTCATCAGTTTCAACTACATCAACATATCCATCGACTACCCGCTCAAAAGTACAGTGATTTAACGAATTTCTTGCATCTTCATCAGTAACAATGAGAATCAAATGATTGCAATCGTCGGGGCATGTTAAATTGCAGTAAAATCTAACACACCCTTCTTCACCCAACTGCATACACATCACTCTCTGAATCCACACCATTGCAGATGATTTAAAACCTATAAATTGCAAGAAAAATACTACCAATCTTCCTTATGTTTTCTGTATTATAGCATTAATTAGAGACAAAAAAGGAAATAATTTCTTTTTCGTTTTCTTCATCAGTCAAATCATTTCCTGAAAATTCACAGTTTTTTTACAGTTATCTCCTTCCTTCCCACACATTGAAAATAATGCACAACTGTTTTGCATCATTCCTTCATCACATTTGCTTAACATGTGAACTTTTTAATCCTCAGAGGCAAAGCATAGATACCCAAACTAAAACTCAAGTGGGAGGCAAAAAAATAAGCATACAGTAGATGTTAGGGTGCAGGCTAGGAAAAAAGCATGGGCTAAATGCTTTACGCTTGGCAAGCTTCGCAACCTCAAGCTGTCTCCGGTCTGTAACATTATGGCTAAATGGGGGATCGCCGACCTCCGAAATAGCAGCTAAATATGACGTATCAACCTCAAGACTGGCTTTAGTGATACAGAAGGAAGAGATGTGGCCAAATTTGGGATCGTCGACCTCTGGAATGGCAACGTGGAAGGGGATCACAGATCGTCGAAATAGCAGCGAGAGAAGCAACGAAAGGTATCAGCGTAAAGGGGAGAGTCGGAATGCTACCGCTGGTGAACCCGTGCGAGAGAAGCAGCAAAAGGGGATATCAGCGTAAGGGGAAGAGGCGGAATGCTGAAAAGAACAGAAAGACACACCCTAAATTATAGAAATTTGTGGACGAAATTGCCCTTCCATTTTTTTTCATTAAAACAGGAAGATAATCAATTAAATAGTCGGGGGGTGCAACATGGCAAATTAAAGACCTTTGGAGGGTGCATTCTGCAAAAACAAAAATAGTAGGGTGCAAGGTTTCAAACCTTGCTATGTAAAGGGTGGTTAGTGCTAAATGTCCTTGTATTTATCATTTTTCAAGATTAATACAAAAAAATCTTGTAAATTTGGATGAAAATTTGCTTTTGAAACCTCAATTTTTCAAGATTTATCATTTTTCAAGATTTAATAAAATTTGGATGTAATTTAAAAAAAACCAAAAACCGAGCTTCTAGGGCCCGGCCCGGCCTTGGGGGCCTCATCAGGCTCCCCCTAGGAGAGGGGGCCTGAGCCCGGCCTGAGCGAAGCTAAAGCCGGGCCCGGGCCCGGTTTAATGCCCGGGCCTGATAGGCCTGATTCATGCCCTGGCCTAACTGGCGTTTTGGACTGGGCAATTATTAATTGCAGATTTTTTCAAACTTCCCTTCTAGTTAACACTTGCAATGATTGTATATGATCACCTTATTTCTTAAATAGAGGAATTATGAATTGATCCTAAATGTGATAGATTTTTAAGTGCAAATCCTCCTTAAGGGACCAACCAAAGTCCAACTCGCACCCTGAATGTTTTAAAAATCAGATAGGGACGACCAATTTGACCAATTGAAAATTTGAGGCACATGTTGACCTACTCCACTACAAGAGGCATGCCATCTCATTGCTATCTTGGAATAAAACACAATGGGTACTTCGATTTACTTCAAACATGGTGGTTTCCAAAGCTAAATAAAAATAAACCGAATTGTAAAGATTTCAATTTTCAGAGAAAAAATGAAGTGTCAAGCTGTTCAGTGCCAAAAATCAATTTGGTTTAACCAATTGGATCAATTCTTAGATATTTGCATTTAGTTTACAATTTCAATGTAGTAAATCTAGAATATTTCTCTTATACGGTTGATACTTATGTTTCAACATAATTAAATCAATTTATGGTTCCTGAATAAGGATGGCATACTACAAAACTCATGCCTATTTTCACTGCAATTTGGTTAAAGAGTTAATTACATTAACACGCCCTTCGAGATTATATAATTACCAAAATCTCCCACGAGTTCACATTGATTATTTTTGTGGAATGGGTTCACACCCTATGAGATTATTGATTTGATATGGACAACAACCGGCCAAAAATCCCTCTTTCAAAAGGAAGAGAGGAAAGTGTCATTACTATGGCAAGTGGAGTCACTTGGCCTCTGAATGTAAAGGTCCGAAGAAGAAAAAGGAGGAAGCCCCACAGAATGCTACTAATATGCTAATCAACATCTCTGTTCCTACGTCCTTCGTGGCTATGATTGGGAGCAGTCACCACAATGCATCTTCAGAGTGGTGGCTGGATAGTGGTGCAACCTGTCATGTGACGAATGACAGAGCTCTTCTTATTGATGTAACTGAGGTCAGAGACAAGGTTGAAAAATGCAATGGAGGAGAGATCGAAGTCAAGTATGCTGGGACAACATAGTTGGTCCCCTCTTCAGGAAAAACATTAACTTAACAATATGTTAGAGTAGTTCCTAGTTTAACTAAATACTTAATATCTATGAGTTTGTTAGATAAAGCTGGAATGTCTTTCACGACCTCTAGTTGTAGAATAACTTTGACTGTTATTTCTTATTACTTTGGTTGTGCGTACCTGATCAATGGAATGTATAGACTTTGTAGGGATACGGCGCAACCAACTGCACCAAAAGATCGACATGTTGGTCAAGGCGCCTACCACCCCTTTATAGAGTCGGCTATCCTCAAGCAGATCCACGGGGCAGTCAGTTAGACCCACGGGGGACACACCCTTCCGCTTCGAATAGCACCGCAGCACTGGGGGCAATTCTGGCACCCCAACAATCCCCCCAGAAATAACCCAGGGGTTTCGAACCTGCGACCCCCTCTGATACCACTTGTAGGGATACGTCGCAACCAATTGCACCAAAAGACCAGCCTGTTGGTAAAGGCGCCTACCGCTCCTTTATAGAGTCAGCTATCCTCGGGCGGATCCACGGGGCAGTCGGTTAGACCCACGGGGGACACATGTAACACCCTGCCAGTACGAAGAGTATAACAGCAGGTCCGGCCGGGACCCCACGCCATACAAACCACACTAGCTAGGAGTTAAAAGGTGATAACCAGAAAAGTAACAACTAAGCGAGAGTACAAAACGTAAGCGGAAGCATTAATTAAACCATTTCAAATAGAACTGTCCACTATCATAGGAATGAAACCAAAATATAGAGTTACGGCCTTAAGGCCTTACATTTACCAAATGTGATAAAACTCCAAACATACATCGGCACGCAGGCCGGCAATACAAGGAAAACAGAAAAGAGGCTGGCCTTCGAGGGCCAACTCAGCATAAGGGCCACCGCCCGCTATTTTCCGCTAGGCTCACCTGCACCTGCATAAGAACATTCCACCAAGCGGTGGCAAATAAGGTAACGGTCAGCAAAGCTGACCAAATTATAACGACCCCACCCCTTTCCCGGGGTGGCGGAGATTCTACCCTGCAAGCAAGCCATACTAGCACAAGTACTAAAATAAAGAAAGTGCAACTACACAAGGTGAGGTTTCAAGCACAATCAATCTTCTAGGTTGAGCATCAAAAGAAAGGAACCTAGGTATGCACATGATGTTGGTTGGGTTCACCCGAAGGTTCCCACAACCGCCTAAACAACCGCATGAGGCTAACAACATCAATTCATCACAAACGTGGGTACACACAACCGCACGCTCCATGCTCACAAGGCATGCACCAAAGGTACTTCTTCTCGAGCACCAAAACCATCATGAGTCCGGAAACTCTAGATAGAAAAGAGCTTTTGGTCGGTCTAGGCAAGACGCCCTTCCCAACCTCTCCCAAGGTCGTTCGGGTTTACAAGAGATAAATCCCCCTACCGCCACGCCTGGAAACGGGTTCAGTTCAGCCAATTCCCGTGCTCTTGTCATCGATTGAACACACGATGCGGGTATGACATCACCTCGGCCCGTAAGGGTTTAGCACTCGCTAGTGCTACATAAAACATAAGTTACAACACCCAAGCCTTAAAAGTTTACTTTGTAACGACTCAAGACCCGACTCCACCTTTCGGCCGGAGGGCATGAGGGATCGTTAGGGCTTTATACGTAACCAAAAAGGAGGTACAAGACCACCCCTCAACAATTCTAGTGGTGAAGGTTTGCATTCAACCACTCGCAAAGCATGGGGCTTCCGTTAGGATCTTCACAAGATGCCTACGCTTAAATCCCGCAATACTATCGCATATATCACAGAGTCATTCTCCGGCACGCATTCTAGGCTTAACCTAAATGCAACGTCGCAAAACAAGCATCACCGATTCGGGCTCACGGCCACGAATAGGCTTCACACACAATGCCTAAATCCGCACGACTACCGGATTTTCTACATGCAATATGTCGGGGACGGACACAATCGACCCGGAGTTCCGAAGAACTTGAGGAAATCCTACACTTCACCCATTTGGTGAAAGGGATTCCTCATGCAAGCATAGAGAAATGAAGGAGAGGACAAAAGACAAGTCCAAACAACGGGAGAAGAAATCGTTACCCTAGACGTGTTCTTCTTCGCCATGGATCCGAGATTCTACGCGGAGGGAAAGAACCGCACCGGGCCGCACTCTCCAGATCTGGAAACGGCTCGCGAAACGGAGCTCCGGAGCTCCGTCAATGGCGAAATCTCCTCTTCTTCTTCCTTGCCCCCTTCTTCTTCCTCTAGCCTAGGAGAGAGAAACACTATGAAATAATGAGGGTTTAATCCCTCTCCAAAGCCCTAAGACCCCCCAGCAATAAATCCCAGCCGTTGGATCGAATTCCAAGAAATTTGATCGGTCGGATCCTCTTCTCCGCTCAAAATCGCGGAACAGAATAAACAGGGCGCACGATCACAGGCGCACGGTCAGTGGTCGTGCGCGACGAGGGCAATGGTCGTGCGCACTATCCGGGACAGAACTCTGAATTCTTGCGAATAAGTGCACGATCGCTGGCGCACGATCACTGGTCGTGCGCGAAGAGGGAAATGGTCGTGCGCACTGTCCGAGACAGAACTCGATTCTCTTCTGAATTAACGCACGATCGCTGGCACACGATCACTGGTCGTGCGCGATGAGGCCACTGATCGTGCGCTAAGAGCAGACAGGGAAAATTCTAGCCTGCTTCACGTGCCGCACTACCACTCCGCCTACTTCGCGGAACTACCAGTTTTGGGGTGTTACAACTTCACCCTCCTTAAAAGAATTTCGTCCCGAAATCCAGGAAACAGTAATAGCATAAATTACAGTTATACTTTACCTGAGGGAAATAGCTCGGGATACTCCGCAAGCATCGCTTGCTCTCTCTCCCAAGTTAGCTCCTCTCGGCCGCAATTATCCCACCGGACCTTTACCATCTGAATGGACTTGCTCCGCAACTGCTTTACCTCGGTATCCTCGATGCGTAAGGGTCTGACTTTCGTCGACAACCCACTATCCACCGACACTTTGCCGACCGCAACGATATGAGTATGCTCTTGCACTGCCTTCCTCAGAACTGAAATGTGAAACACGTCGTGCAGACCGCTCAGCTCTGCAGATCGTGCAAGCCGATAAGCCGCATCACCAACACGTTCCACAATCTCAAACGGTCCTAAGTACCTTGGACTGAGCTTTTTCAAGCATCGGATCCTTGATACCCCTTTGAACGGTTTGATATTCAAGTAAACCCGGTCACCGACGGCGAACTCTAGGTTCCTAAGCTTGGCGTTGTAAAATTTTGCTTGCCTATCCTGGGCAATCAATAGCCTTTCTCGAATAGTTCGGATCGTCGAAGTTGCTTCCTCAACATCCTTTCGCTTTAATAGCTTAGTATCGCCCGTTTCTGCCCAAGACAACGGCGTACGACACTTCTTACCATAGAGGGCCTCGAAAGGAGCCATCTTTATACTGGCTTGGTAGCTATTACTGTAGGCGAATTCGATCATATAGAGATGATCTTCCCACTTCCTTCCAAAATCTAGAGCGCACATTCGGAGCATATCCTCCATAGTCCTGTTGGTCCTCTCGGTCTGTCCATCCGTTTGCGGGTGGAAGGCCGTGCTGAATTTTAATTTAGTGCCCAACAGTTCATGGCTAAGCCTCCAAACTTTCGATGTGAAATGCCCGTCACGATCGCTGACGATGCTACGAGGGACACCGTGCAGCCGCACAATACTATCGACACAGAGCTTCGCTAGCTTTTCTACAGAATCATCCTTCCGGTTCGGAATAAAGTGCGATACTTTTGTCAGTCTGTCCACGATCACCCAGATGGCGTCGTTTCATGCTGCGATCTCGGCAATCCGTGCACGAAATCCATCGAAATATCGTCAAACTTCCATTCCGGGATCGGCAAGGACTTCAAAAAACCACCGGGACGTTGACATCCCACCTTCACCAATGCGCAGGTGTTGCACTTGGCCACGTAGAGGGCAATGTCCTTCTTCATACCCGGCCACCAGAAAAGTTTCTTCATGACCATGTACATTTTCGAGCTCCCCGGGTGGATAGAGTACTTGGTATGATGAGCTTCGTACATCAATTCCTCCCGTAGAGTACCAACGTTTGGGACGCACAATCTGCCATTCTTTCACATAAGGCCATCTTTGAAAGAGAAATCAGCGTTCAACCCGTCAACGGTTTCCGCTTTGTAGCGTTTCATGCTCTCATCCAGCTCCAATGCCTGTCGAACTCGGTCGGCAAGGTGGTATCGAACCTCCGTCCAATCCAAGCATGCTGAAGTAGACGCTCTTCGATCAACGCAAATGATCTCCATTTCTTCCAGCTCACGGATTAGACGCTCATCGTGCATCAAAATCCAATTTGCTTGAGCGGGAGCCCGACGACTCAACGCGTCCGCAACTACATTTCCCTTTCCAGGAGTATATTTGATGTCGAAGGTGTAGTCCCCAAGGAACTCCAACCACCTCCTCTGTCGCATATTCAACTCCCTTTGAACTAGCAAGTACTTGAGGCTCTTGTGGTCGGTAAAGATGTCGATCTTCACGCCATACAAATAATGCCTCCAAGGCTTAAGAGCAAATACCACGGCCGCTAGCTCCAAATCATGGACCGGGTAATTCCTCTCATGAACCTTCAACTGCCGAGAGCCGTAGGAAATTACCTTACCGAACTGCACTAGGACACAACCCAACCCACTCCCCGAGGCGTCGCTATAGATTCCGTAGCCTTCCGTACCACATGGCGAGCATAGAATGGGCGCCGTGGTCAGACGGCTCTTCAGTTCTTCAAAAGCTCGTGCGCACTCGGGCGACCAAACGAACTTATGATCTTTCCTAGTCAACTTAGTGAGAGGAAGTGCAATCCTCGAGAAGTTTTCCACAAAGCGCCTATAATAGCCGGCAAGTCCTAAGAAACTTCGGACTTCCGCTACGTTTTTCAACAAAGGCCAGGCTCGGATCGCTTCTATCTTCGACGGATCAACCGCAATTCCATCTCCACTAACGACGTGACCAAGGAATGCTACTGACGGTAGCCAAAACTCGCACTTGGAGAACTTGGCATATAGCTGACTCTTCCTCAAGGTGCTCAGAACGGCGTGCAGATGCCCTACATGCTCCTCTTCCGATTGAGAGTATACCAAAATGTCGTCGATGAAGACGATCACAAATTGATTCAAATACTCACGGAATGTCCTATTCAAAAAGTCCATGAATACCGACGGTGCATTAGACAGACCGAACGGCATCACCGTGAACTCATAGTGCCCAAAGCGGGTACTGAACGCTGACTTTGGAATATCACATTCCCTACTACTAAGCTGAAAGTAGCCGGACCTTAAGTCAAGCATAGAGTATACCGTCGACCCAACCTGTTGGTCAAGTAAATCGTCGATTCTCGGAATCGGATAACGGTTCCTCTCGGTCAGCTTGGTCCGCTACCACTAGGACAACACAAAACTGGTCTTAGGCCCCGAATCCTTCAACAAGGTGAAGAACGTCTTCGCGCCTTTTCACGGCTTCTCCTATTCGCGCTCACTCGAGATCTATTAGGCAGCATTACCTCCAATCTATCCTTGACTAAGGTAAATGACAATTCGATTCATAACACGAAGTCCTTAGACAAATAGGAGAGCGATGCTCCCACACCAACAGAGCTCTCGTCGAATAGTCGATCATTAGGATAAGGCCTAATTGCACACAAATACAAGGCATAAAATTTTGTTGTCAACAGATACGGTGGACATATTTCTATCTCTATCCGCACACGGGGTAGACATCATATTAGGAGATGATCATCCATACCTGTGGCAACATCGCAATGCTTGATGACCTCTTGCTGGCCATAAGAGTAGACTCTCGGTTGGGTTAGAGAATATTGGGGAATCGAAGACTCAACCGCCTTGCCTTTCTCCATAGAAGCCGAACCCATCACACGAGCATAGTCCACTTCTCCGCTTTTTGCTTTTGGGGGACCACTTCGACACACTCGGGCTTTGTGTCCCACCTTTCCGCAAGTGAAACAAATTAAGGAACACCGTGCAGTCTTAACTTCCACAGAGTTGAACTTTCTCTTGCTTCTTCTGAACTCGGACTTGGACTGAGAGACTGGCGCATGAAACTCTGACTTCTTTACATTGAAGTCTTTCGCGCGCTGCATACTCTTCATATCCGTTTCCAGAGATTTAGCTGATTTCACTAAGACGTTGAAGCCGAGTAACTTTGGACCCACAAGCATTAGTCTTAGGTCATCTCGCAGACCATTGTAGAACTTGTTGACCTTGGTTTCCTCATCTTCCCACATAGACCTCTCATAACGATTCCGACTGATGAACTCAATCAGTTACTCATCCACTGAGTGTTCTCCCTGCTCTAGGCGTGAACACTGATCTTGTAGTTCAGGAATCTCAGTTAGGGGTAGAAACTTTAGAAGGAATGACTCATGGAAGCTTTCCCAAGAGATTTCGGAAAGTTGTCTCCCACCAAACTTGTGCAACAACTCTCCTTCCCACCAAAGTCTTGCTTCTCTTATAAGTAGGAAGGTGGTTAAGGTTACCAACATATCTTTGCTTATAAGCATTGACATTAAAGTCCTCTTTATTTCTGACAACCACTCAGCAGCTCTCCCGGGGGATTCCGTCCCCTCGAAGGATGGAGGGTTGAGGCTCAGAAAGTACTTTAATTGCTGGTCACGCGCTCGCCCCACTACTACCTGCGCAACTCGACGTTCCACCCTCAGTTCTACCGCAGGTTCCACTACAGCAACAGTTACAGGGGCCACATCCAGAGTCGGAGTAGTAGGCTGTGCAAGCTGCCCAGACTGAGTGTTGATCATCGCGAAGACCGCTTCAGCGACTAACTTGATCATCTCAGCCGAAGGAGTGGACGCTGTCACCTCAGACGACCCACTACTTTCAGCAGTGTTACGAGGTTGAGACGGCCCCGCACCACCCCTAGTCACCTATAATCGTGCCAGAGACAATTTAGTGACTGAAAGCATAGCAAAACAACAATCATGGAACGCTCAGGTTCCGCAAACAAGTATGTTTTTCCATTCCTAAGTGGACATTCTTATTAGTTTTTGTCGTTTTAGGTGAATGCACAGCCCGTGCGCACCACCCCTTAAAAGGAATTCGTCCCGAATTCGCTAAACTACGGATCGACGCCTTAAGTCCGATACCAAATTGTAACACCCTGCCAGTACGAAGAGTATAACAGCAGGTCCGGCCGGGACCCCACGCCATACAAACCACACTAGCTAGGAGTTAAAAGGTGATAACCAGAAAAGTAACAACTAAGCGAGAGTACAAAACGTAAGCGGAAGCATTAATTAAACCATTTCAAATATAACTGTCCACTATCATAGGAATGAAACCAAAATATAGAGTTACGGCCTTAAGGCCTTACATTTACCAAATGTGATAAAACTCCAAACATACATCGGCACGCAGGCCGGCAATACAAGGAAAACAGAAAAGAGGCTGGCCTTCGAGGGCCAACTCAGCATAAGGGCCACCGCCCGCTATTTTCCGCTAGGCTCACCTGCACCTGCATAAGAACATTCCACCAAGCGGTGGCAAATAAGGTAACGGTCAGCAAAGCTGACCAAATTATAACGACCCCACCCCTTTCCCGGGGTGGCGGAGATTCTACCCTGCAAGCAAGCCATACTAGCACAAGTACTAAAATAAAGAAAGTGCAACTACACAAGGTGAGGTTTCAAGCACAATCAATCTTCTAGGTTGAGCATCAAAAGAAAGGAACCTAGGTATGCACATGATGTTGGTTGGGTTCACCCGAAGGTTCCCACAACCGCCTAAACAACCGCATGAGGCTAACAACATCAATTCATCACAAACGTGGGTACACACAACCGCACGCTCCATGCTCACAAGGCATGCACCAAAGGTACTTCTTCTCGAGCACCAAAACCATAATGAGTCCGGAAACTCTAGATAGAAAAGAGCTTTTGGTCGGTCTAGGCAAGACGCCCTTCCCAACCTCTCCCAAGGTCGTTCGGGTTTACAAGAGATAAATCCCCCTACCGCCACGCCTGGAAACGGGTTCAGTTCAGCCAATTCCCGTGCTCTTGTCATCGATTGAACACACGATGCGGGTATGACATCACCTCGGCCCGTAAGGGTTTAGCACTCGCTAGTGCTACATAAAACATAAGTTACAACACCCAAGCCTTAAAAGTTTACTTTGTAACGACTCAAGACCCGACTCCACCTTTCGGCCGGAGGGCATGAGGGATCGTTAGGGCTTTATACGTAACCAAAAAGGAGGTACAAGACCACCCCTCAACAATTCTAGTGGTGAAGGTTTGCATTCAACCACTCGCAAAGCATGGGGCTTCCGTTAGGATCTTCACAAGATGCCTACGCTTAAATCCCGCAATACTATCGCATATATCACAGAGTCATTCTCCGGCACGCATTCTAGGCTTAACCTAAATGCAACGTCGCAAAACAAGCATCACCGATTCGGGCTCACGGCCACGAATAGGCTTCACACACAATGCCTAAATCCGCACGACTACCGGATTTTCTACATGCAATATGTCGGGGACGGACACAATCGACCCGGAGTTCCGAAGAACTTGAGGAAATCCTACACTTCACCCATTTGGTGAAAGGGATTCCTCATGCAAGCATAGAGAAATGAAGGAGAGGACAAAAGACAAGTCCAAACAACGGGAGAAGAAATCGTTACCCTAGACGTGTTCTTCTTCGCCATGGATCCGAGATTCTACGCGGAGGGAAAGAACCGCACCGGGCCGCACTCTCCGGATCTGGAAACGGCTCGCGAAACGGAGCTCCAGAGCTCCGTCAATGGCGAAATCTCCTCTTCTTCTTCCTTGCCCCCTTCTTCTTCCTCTAGCCTAGGAGAGAGAAACACTATGAAATAATGAGGGTTTAATCCCTCTCCAAAGCCCTAAGACCCCCCAGCAATAAATCCCAGCCGTTGGATCGAATTCCAAGAAATTTGATCGGTCGGATCCTCTTCTCCGCTCAAAATCGCGGAACAGAATAAACAGGGCGCACGATCACAGGCGCACGGTCAGTGGTCGTGCGCGACGAGGGCAATGGTCGTGCGCACTATCCGGGACAGAACTCTGAATTCTTGCGAATAAGTGCACGATCGCTGGCGCACGATCACTGGTCGTGCGCGAAGAGGGAAATGGTCGTGCGCACTGTCCGAGACAGAACTCGATTCTCTTCTGAATTAACGCACGATCGCTGGCACACGATCACTGGTCGTGCGCGATGAGGCCACTGATCGTGCGCTAAGAGCAGACAGGGAAAATTCTAGCCTGCTTCACGTGCCGCACTACCACTCCGCCTACTTCGCGGAACTACCAGTTTTGGGGTGTTACAACACACCCTTCCGCTTCGAATAGCACCGCAGCGTCGGGGGAAATTCTGGCACCCCAACAGACTTAGTATTAATAATAGTAGCATAAACAAAGTGAGTTCAACTTTAATAGATCCTAAGTTGTTACATAATAGAATATGACATGTGAACTACAGGAAAATGCGAGATCTAGCTAAGAGACATAACAACCTCTTAGATCTTTCTATTTGATTTTATAAGTGTGAGGTGTGTGCACAAACCAAGATCACTAGAAAACTATTTAAATTAGTTTCTAGAAGCACACAATTTTTTGATTTGATACATTCAGACCTCTATGACTTTAGAAGTCATGTCACTAGAGGGGGTATGAAAGTGCATAGTGTGCCCCTGAGATATACTCTATAGGGGGTGAATAGAGATTTAAAAATATTTCTATCCTATTTGTGTAAACACAAAAAAAATCTAATAATTATGCTCTAGCAATTCCTCACACAGAATAAAACTAGTACTGAAAAGTAAAGCATGAAAAACAGTAATAAAAATATAAACTATATGGGACAGCACAAAAAGTAAGCAATCAGAAGACACAAAGCTTTTATAAAGGTTCCCCAAAATATGGGTAGTCCTCTCTTCTACCACCTGGTAGGATTGAACCACCTGTGCCTTGGTCTTTTGACAAGGAGACTCTCAGAACCACTGATCTTTTGTTAAGGAGATTATGAACCAACCAGATCTTTGGATAAGGAGATCTTGAACCAACTAGATCTTTTGATAAGGAGATCTTGAACCACTGAATCCTTTGGAAGAGGGATTCTCAAAACTCTATTACAGTTGGGAGTGAGAAGGAAAGAAGAATGGGGAGGAAGAAGAATTATGTTCTCAGAATTTTTATGAAGCCTGTATCAAGAACAACTTATTTATTCTTTCACTGGATCTGCTGATGATGAACTCCTGCTTCTGATTGTGTTAATTTACAGGAGCTATGATTGTCAGATCCTTTCTCTTCCTTTTGGCTGCTATATGATATCGATGATGGAAACCTACTATTGTTCTGTTCTAAGAGAGGGAGAGCAGTTGTTCTTTCTTCTCTGTGTTTTCTCTATTATGGTTCCTGAAGGAGGAAGAAGAAGAGGAAACCCTAATAGAAAAAGTTGAGCCCATTGTGATGAATGCTCTATGGTTTCTCTTTCTACTGCACCCTTATATTGTCCCTCTTTAATTTTGAATTGATTTCCTATTCTGGTAGTTTTTACACCGAACAATTTCTCTTCCTTTCCTTCTTTAGTTCACGACCCGTCCACCTACTGTAAGCTTATTTCCAAGAAAGCTTTTCTGTTCTCATTTAATTCTTCTTTATATTTGAGGCAATTAAGGAGCCGTTGGAGAACGGTCTTCAGTATTGTGGGCCATGAGAGAGGGTCCAAAATGATAGTTGGAAAGGTTTCCTTTTCAGTCTGTATTTGACGTAGCATCGAGTTCTCTTCCTCTCTTATCGACGCACCTTCGATTCCTTATAAGAGCAGCTTTAAATTCATTCTTGCTCTGATTCAAGTTTGCTTGTCGACGTTGCGTCGATATCTTATCGACGTATCCGTCGAGTTGAAAGCTTAACTCTGAACTTCATCATCTGCGTCGAATTGTTATTGACGTTGCGTCGACTTCAGATGGCTTTGACAGATTCATTCTTCTGCGTTGAGTTGAAGTAGAAGTTGCGTCGAATTCTTTAGGTACTTTTACAAGTCCATGACCTCTATATCGATATCTATTCGACATAGCATCGACATGATCTACTCCGACAGAAGGAGTGAGTTGCTTGGACTTCTTGTCAGAGTCGCATCGACAATAACTCGATGTTGTGTCGATTTCCATTCGACGCGTCTGTTAACTTTACCCAAACTTTGCTTCTCTTGACATGGTCTTGACACCCTAGGTTGAGTGTGACATCCTAAGACATCTAATGACCAGATTACCCTCACTATACAATGGGTAATACAACCTAAGAGATAAAATTACTTTTTAGGTAATTTGTTAAGATAAATTAAAGGAGTTTTTCCTAACAATCTCCCCTATTTATCTTAACAAATTTTACATATTAATTAAAGTGATTTTACACATTCCTTTTATATAAACAAAAATAGAGACAAGACAGCATGGACATAAGAAAATGATAGACTGAAATCACAAGCAATTTCATTCAATTGTCAAGAAATATATTTAGATCTCCACAACTATTTTCTAGGAAGTATAAGACTTTACAATGTACCCGAGCCTCATTGCTCCTTCTCAGGAGTTCTTCTTTTTCTGCAAAATACCTTTGGAACAACTTTCCTTGGAGCAATCTGTAGGGGCTCATCCTCTTCAAGGGACATTGTCACTTCTTCTGCAGCATTGTCAAGTTGAGCATTTAGGTCAGCAATATCCACAGCTTCCTTGGCAACCTTTGCCACCTCATCCAGCAGATTTTCATCTTGATACTCCACCTGATTTACTGGAGCATGCTCCCCCTGAGTACTGGGAGCTCCCCCTAATCTACTGCTGTTACTTCCTCATTCAGCTTTTCTGGTGTAGGCTCCCCCTGATTTACTGTAGCAGGCTCTACATTCAGCTTGTCTGGTGCAGGCTCCCCCTGGACCTGTGTACCTTGGAAGGTAGTAACTTTATCAAGAGCAATAAAGTCATTAGTATGGCCACCCATCTCTAGGACATGCCTTTCTTCATCCAGGACATGCCTTTCTTCCTCCAAAATGTTTGCCCCCTTCTTAACCTTGCTGACAAGAGAGGTTAAGAACTCTTTTGTGATCATGGAGGAAGACATAAAATCCTTGAGGCTCTGGAAGGATCTTTTAGAATCTAATAATACAACCTCCATTTATGAATACTTCCTATCAAACTTTCTTGCCTGAGATGCCATTAAGTCTGCAAAGGTAGAAGAGGCAAGACCAACTACCTTGGAGATGACCTGCTCAAGGTCAACTGGAGGAATATGGGAGGTAGATGGAGGAGGTGATGGAGGGAAATCTTCTTGAATAGGGGAGAGATCATGTTAGACTTCAGGTGAGATATGAATTGATGGTGGTGGAGGAGGAGCAAATTGAGTGACTGAGGTGGATGGATGTTGTGATGGAATGTGAGGTGATGGTTATGGGACTGAGGTAGATGGAATGGATTGTGGAATTTGTTGCTGATGTTTTTGGTGTTGTTGTTGAGGAGAGGGTTGTTCATGAACATCATCCCTTGGGAGATCTGAAACATTATCCTGTTGAGGAGGAGAGGGAGGAGGAGAAGGTGCAGACTGACCAGGCTTTAGAATCTGCCTGGACCACTTAGAAAAGATCCCAATATTTATCCTTTTACCAGGAGGTATGGGAACTCCTTTAGATTTGCAGATGCTTTGATAGTGTTGGAAGAGCACTTGGCTCATTATTCTCATGTAAGCATTTTCTTTGTGGGCATATTTATGCCCAATCATTCTCAGGAGTAACTTCCCCCAGTTTATCTTTTTCTTGAGGACAAGAGTGCCCATAATCTGTAGCTGCTGCTTTGGAATTGCATTATGAGCTGAGATTTTGCACAATTAAACCTTCCCGACTATGTCAGCCAGGAACCTGTACTATTCTGCCAAGTCGATCTTCTTCAGATTTATAGGTCTGTCTTTCTTGAATTGCATGATCTCTAGGACATTCTTTGTCCCTTCTCCTGTCAATTCTTCTGAGTCACTCCTAGTAAGTAGATCAAATGTTTGGGAGAGAACTTCTTCAGTTATGCTGATATCTTGTCCAGAAACTGTCCCTTGAAGGGATCCATCATCTGCAACATGGACACAGTCCTTGAATTCTATAAGTTCTATATATAGAATCTTACACAGTGTGGAGATAAACTTGGTTAGGCCAGATTCCTGAAACAAGCCAAGAATGGCTTTGAAACTATCTGCCGCTGCACCGAATGAATTTATACCAACGTCAAACCCTGAGTTGATCTTGGGTGGAGCCATTTAATTGAAGGTACCTGCAAACACAGAGAAAAATGAGAGAGAGAGGCACGGGAGAACTGGAGAACAAGAGAGAAGAAAGCAAGGAGAAGAAAATTCGAAAGCGCAATGATCTCGACATTGTAATTGCTTAAAAGGAGATGAATCGCCATAACTTAGGGTTTAGGTCGACGCATCGTCGATAATGCATATTATTTGGCGCGCAAAGCTGTGTCGAGATTGCTTTTGGAAGCAGTTCTGCGCGCGCTCGTTGCATCCACTAGTATTCAACGTAACTTCGAGATAGTTCAGCAGATATTAAGTTGACATAATCCTGTCAACGTTGCATTGACTTCCAATCGACGCTACCCCGTCTTTTAGCAGCGACCATTGAGTCGACGCATGCGTCGATATGAACTTGACGCTGCGTCAAATTCTATTCGAATTAACCACTCTGAGTGCTTCTTGACGCTAACGTCGAGTAGAATTCAATGGTACGCCGACTTCTATTCGATGCACCTATGACTGAACAGATCCATATCCTTAGAAAATTCTTGTTGTTTTTCACAGCAATTATATCTATTGAAAATTAAGTTTATGATAATAATTTTATGAACTATAAATATAACAAGGGAATTAAGAGAAGTAGTACTCCCTTGATTGAGTTTAGTTCATTATTTCTTTTCTTACTATCTCCTAGATAGCCCCTACCTTACCCTACTCAAGTAATTCAAACAGTAGAAGGAACCCAGGTTACCTTGGTCCTTTTGTTTTTACCATTGTAGGGTTCAATGAAGGAATAGAAGGGTCTTACTGATACATGTTCCACTTCATCATCTGATGACATCCCCAGTGCCATCATGCAGGCTGCCTCTGCTTTTGCTTCATCATCACTTTCAGATGATGAGGAGCTTAACTCAGCTTCACTATCACTCCAGGTTTTAGCAATGAAGTCCTTGGGTTTCTTCTTATCTATCCCTTTGAAAGTCTTCTTCTTTTCACCCTTTTTCCTGCTTCTGTCCCTTTGTTCTTATGGACACTCGGGAGCTATATGCCCTGGTTTGTTGCAAGTGTAGCAGATAATCTCCCTCATTGGAGTTTTATCATACTTGAGCCTTGAGTCCCTTTCTCTTCTCCTTGAGTCTTCTGTCTTGACCCATTTCTTGAATCTCCTTGCTAGGAGATTAAACATCTCATCTTCAGGAGTAGAGGGCTCTCCTTCAGTAGCTTTCAGGGCAAGATTCCTTTGGATATGAGCTGGAGTAGTCTCCCTTTCTTCAGACTCAGACCTGTTCTTTAGAAGCATCTCATATGACTTAAGCTTTCCTAGCAAAGCTTCAGTAGAGATTTTTCTGTGGCACCTGGACTCTCTGATTGCCCAGATTCTTGAATCCCATGAGCTAGGGAAGCACATGAGGATTTTATAATTAATTTTAGTCAAGGATATCTCCTTGTCAAAGCCTCTGAGCTCATTAATGCTGAATCTGTCATACATATCAGCAACAGATTCTTTAGTTTTCTTCTGAAAGTTCTCATACTGGATATGAGAAGGGACTTTCTGTCATTTCTTTCATATGAGCTTCCTTCCACCATTCTGGTGAGGGAACCCCAGATATCTTTTGCTGATTGGCATTCAGCAACCTTCTAGAAAATGTTATCTGACATTGTTGAAACCAGAATGTTCATGGCCTTGGCACATTCCTTGACCTTCTTCTCAGCTTCTGTCCACTCATTTCTTGGGACAACCTCATTTGTTGAAGATTCTCCTGCCTTTTGTCTGACTGGAGTTGGAGGACCTGTGAGAAGAACATTATAAATGTCTTCATCAATGGAATTCATATATAGCCTTATTCTGTCCTTCCAATGTGTGAACTTATTCAAGTTACACACTGGGGGTCTTGTAGAAGCATAATCCTTAGTACTCATTTTCTTTATAAAAAATATTTGTAATATAGAAATAACTTTAGGAGGTCTTTTTGATCAAGGTGTTAACCTCTTAATGATCAACCTCCCTCTGATACCAATTAATAGTGCACAGTGTGCCCTTGAGATATACTATAGAGGGGGGTTAATAGAGATTTAAAAATCTTTCAATCCTATTTGTGCAAACACAATAAATACTAATAATTATGCTCCAGCAATTCCTCACACAGAATAAAACTAGTACTGAAAAGTAAAGCAGGAAAAACTGTAACAGAAATATAAACTATATGGGACAGCACAGAAAGTAAGCAACCAGAAGACACAAAGATTTTATAGAGGTTCCCCAAAATGTGGGTAGTCCCCTCTTCTACCACCTGGTAGGATTGCACCACCTGTGTCTGTGTCTTTTGACAAGGAGACTCTAAGAACCACTGATCTTTTGATAAAGAGATCATGAACCAACCGGATCTTTTGATAAAGAGATCTTGAACCAACCAGATCTTTTGATAAGGAGATCTTGAACCACTGAATCCTTTGGAAGAGGGATTCTCAAAACTCTTTTACAGTTGGGAGTGAGAAGGAAGAAAGAAGAAGGGGGAGGAAGAAGAATTCTGTTCTCAGAATTCTTATGAAGCATGTATCAAGAACAACTTCTTTATTCTTTCACTGGATCTGCTGATGATGAACTCATGCTTCTAATTGTGTTGATTTGCAGGAGCTATGATTGTCAGATCTGTTCTCTTCTTTTTGGCTGCTATATGATATTGATGATGAGTAGCCTACTATTGTTCTGTTCTAAGAGAGGGAGAGCAGTTGTTCTTTCTTCTCTGTGTTTTCTCTTGTGTTCCTGAAGGAGGAAGAAGAAGAGGAAACACTAATAGAAAAAGTTCAGCCCATTGTGATGAATGTTCTATGGTTTCTCTTTCTGCTTCTCCCTTATATTGTTCCTCTTTAATTTTGAATTGATTTCCTTATCTGGTAGGTCCTGAAAAGGTATTTTACACTGGACGATTTCTCTTCCTTTCCTTCTTTAATTCGCGACCCGTCCGCCAACTGTAAGCTTATTTCCAAGAAAGCTTTTCTGTCCACATTTAATTCTTCTTTCTATTTGAGGCAATTAAGGAGCCGTTGGAGAACGGTCTTCAGTATTGTGGGCCATGAGAGAGGGTCCAAAATGACAGCTGAAAAGGTTTCCTTTTTAGACTATATTCGACGTATCGTCGAGTTCTCTTCCTCTCTTATCGATGCACCTTTGATTCCTTGTAAGAGAAACTTCGAATTCATTCTTGATCTGATTCAAGTCTGTTTGTCGATGTTGCGTCGATATATTATCGATGTATCCATCGAGTTGAAAGCTTAACTCTGAACTTCATCATCTGCGTCGAATTGTTGTTGACGTTGCGTCGACTTCAGATGGCTTCGACAGATTCTTTCTTCTGCATTGAGTTGAAGTAGAATCTGCGTCGACTTCTCTAGATACATTGACAAGTCCATGACCTCTACGTCGATATCTATTCAACGTAGCGTCAACATGATCTACTCTGACAGAAGGAGTGAGTTGCTTGGACTTCTTGTCAAAGTAGCGTCGACAATAACTCGATGTTGCGTCGATTTCCATTCGACACGACTGTTAACTTTACCCAAACTTTTCTTCTCTTGACATGGTCTTGACACCCTAGGTTGAGTGTGACATCCTAAGACATCTAATGACCAGATTATCCTCACTATACAATGGGTAATACAATCTAAGAGATAAAATCACTTTTTAGGTAATTTGTTAAGTTAAATCAAAGGAGTTTTCCCAACAGGGTAGGAAGTGTAACAACCCCCAAACTACTGGACCTCAAGGAATTTTTGTCATGACAAAGTCATGAAAAAAATAGGATAAGATACCAAGGGTACCTTGGTGACAAGTTGATTATGAGGAAGAACACCATGGTGTGCACTTAGCCACCATGGGTCACCCCAATTTAAGAAGAATCCAAGGGCTAACCAAGAAAGGGTGAAGTACCCCAAGCATCACTTATAATCATGGGGAGAACCTCTAGGCTAGATTAAGGCATGTTAGGTGACAAATATGGTTCCTTAAACCAAGAGGGTGTGCTCCTTGATCATTATTGGAGCCTTTGACCTGATTAGGTCAAGTTACACATAATGGTCCAACTTGACATACTTCACCCTATTAGAGGTCAATTAGCCTGAGTATGGAAAATTGACCACACCACACCATGCCTAAACATTAGGGTTGACAAATGATACAAAATAAACCCAATAGGATTGGCCAATTTTGATAAATTAGGCCAATTACCAAAATAGCCCGAAATTGACCTAAATGTACTAATCCCCTCAATTGACCTTCAATTGACCCAAATGTGATCAAATTGGTCACACAAAACCCTCTATGCCCATTAGGAGATGCTAATGGGGAAACATTGACCCATTGGGGTGGACCAATTTTGGAACGCATAAAATTTAATGCTTGGATTGATAAGCTGTAACATCCAAATTTTTGAATTTCTAAACCCTTTCATGATTAATTGACCCGCTAGGGTCTTGTGGGCTTGGTTAGCACCCAAATGATAGGTTAGTACTATATTGGGTATTATTGACCCAATAAGTCGCTAAATTCGCTCACCAAAACTCAGATTTATCAACAAATCCTACACTCGGAGACAACGGCTCCTACAAACTCAGAGTAAACAACTCCTACAAAATAACTCGGAGTAAAAAAATTCCTACAGGAATTAAATAAAGGTTGAAACGAAACATAAATTTGAAATCCGTCTGTCCGTCATTCGTCGAGGCTTTACGTGAACATTCGACGAATTTACTTAGCCATTGAAAAATACTGATCAAAGCTTGAAAACTGTCTTCTGTTTTCATTCGTCGGAATTCGTCGGGAGTTCTCGTGAACATTCGACGAATTGACTTAGCCATTGAAAAATACTGATCAAAGCTTGAAAACTGTCTTCTGTTTTCATTCGTCGGAATTCGTCGGGAGTTCTCGAGAACATTCGATGAATTGACTTAGCCGCACATTTTCCTTCACAAGTCTGCCTTTTTGACTTCTGTCTACGTTCGTCGATATTCGTCGGGAGTTCTCGAGAACATTCGACGAATTAACTTAGCCGCATATTTTCCTTCACAAGTCTGCCTTTTTGACTTCTGTCTGGATTCGTCGAGATTCATTGGAACTTCACGAGACATCTCGACGAATTGCCTTAGCAAAAATTTCTTTTCTTCTGAAAAACCTGCTCCACTCCTCAAACTTGAAAACCTTCAGTTATGAGTATATGAAGTACACCCCAAAAGAGAGACTACACATGGATACAATACCCAACAATAATGATATTATTTTCTCAAATTTTTATCATAAGGTCCTATAAATATATAAAAGAGTAATATTAATTAAAATCTAATATTTAATATAAAATTTATTTATTTGGATTTAACTATGTCTAAACACTAAATAAATAAAATAAAATAGAAAACAAAACCCAAAAATATTATAAAATAATTTGTATAATTGAAAGGGGACCCTAGGAGGCCGTGATAAATATTTAAGTTAAAAATAATTCTTAATTAATTAATTGTAATGTTTTTAAGGCCACATTAAATGTAATTAAACCCCTTCATCAATGCCATTAAACTTTCAGCCATGGGAATTGATTTCTTTCCTTTCCCAACGCCTTGGGAAGAGCTTGGCCGGCTGGAAGCTGATGGGGTGGGCGGATTCATCAAGGGAGAGGAGTTACTCCTCATTAAAACCCTCCCAACACCCCAAAAGATCGCCCCCTCCTATATAAACCCCACCCAAATTAGAATTACATTTTTTCTCTACCCCTTGCTCTCCTAACCAGCCAGAAAATGAGCTCCGGTGACCTTCCGACGAGCCTCCTCCACGAATTCCGGCGAACTCCACCGCTAGCAATGGCCGCGCGACGATCCCCTCGCCTAAACGGCACACATGTAAGTTCTTATGACTCCTTCCTGCCCTTAGATCTCTTCTCGTCGACCACCGCCGTCTCTGACCACCGGAGCCGGCGATCCCGGCCTTGGAAGCTTCGGACCACCCACTTCAATCTCCGCCACCGATGCCGGTTTCGGCCTCGCAGGGGACGTGTGAAGGGGAGGGAGGGCCTCCACGGCTCTCTCTCACGGCCCTTGAGGAGGAGGGAGCAGTTGGAATCCGCTCCGACGACCCTCTCCATCCAAAAATAATAATAATAATAATATAAGAATTTTCCGGCCACCGCCGACGGCGGCCGGCCGCCGGCAAGTGCCCCACTGGAGCGTCCACCCTGGGCCCACCCACCGGTGGTGGTGGTCGGATGAGTTCTCCCCAGCGGCGGTAGTAGAGGGTCCCGTAATGCTACAGCCATGCATGGCATTTTTTTTCTGCATATAGAAGATGATGGGATCCCACACAATGCTGGCTAGACTCAACCTGGTCCAACTGATCTGGCACCATCGGATCTGCGCCAAGATCCGTGCGCAAAATTTTATTTCCTTGGGCAGTAAATCTGCCAGGTTTCGGAAAATTAACTTGTTTTTTTTAACTGGATTTTTAATAGCCTTAGAGGCAGATCTGGTAAGTTTTACGTGAGACACACTGTTAAAGATATTTATTTATACTAAAACTCTCATGTTATAAGTTTTCTGATTTAGATCACCTAACTAAATTAATTTTGCACTTGAAAACTATATTTAATCATTCTGGAGAATTAGATTTCTGTTTGTTCAAAACTGTTATTTTTAATAAAGTTTAGTCCCCATTTTGAATGTCTTAGAGGCCAAATCAGAACATATACCTTAGACACATTATTAAAGTTTAATGTTTTCCTTACAACTTTCATGTTTTGTACTTTCAGATTTACAGCCTCCAAGTAATTTAAAGTTATCCCTAAAAGTGCAGTCATAAATTAATTTCTCAAGTTTGAATATTGATATATATAACTACTTCATTTATCACCTTGTGCATGAGGGCATGGGAGGGTGCATGGTTACCGATGTGGCGGGTTCGTCGGCTTCCCTGTAATATACACTATGGGAGAAGTTGTGACAACGAACTCTTTTGCTTTGGTGGTGAAGAGGACCGGGGGCTAGCTACCCCTTCCACACAGGTCCGTCTCACACCTATTTGGTTATATGCCGAGAGGATCTCCGCACGAGGTGAGGATGTGTTCCCACCGAGAGTACCTATTCTTCATAGAGGTACGAAGGCCTAGGAAGTTTGGGTGTATCCATAACCTAGAAGTGGGAACGACCGAACCACTGTCACCGTATGGCCACGGCGGTGAGGCCTGGGAAGTGAGCTCCTTCTCTTAACAGGTCACTATGTCGACATAGGGGGAAGTGATTGAGACACATCATTCGAGTGACAGGGAGGACAACCATACATGCACACTATATCATATGTTTACATTACTTATGCTCTCACCTTAGTCCGACATCGTATAACCACCGTTAGGAAGGTTATACGATGGCGGGTGAATTTACTACCTTAGTTGTTTTCCTTTTTTTTTGAATTGTTTCAGATTACTGCTTCATTTACATAACCCCGATGGATATATATTCGCTTCGGCTATTGTGCTAACTTTCCATGCAGGTTTTCTCCTTGGTGCCCAATAGGGGGGCTGGGGAGGAGCGTGGGATTTACTTGGTCCGTCGTGGCTAACGTACTCTTGTACGTTATCATTTTAGGAACCGATGCGCCCACCAACGGAGCAGAAGCGGATGGACGAGCGTAGATGTCCCCATGACGACGAGGAGTTCCCTGAGCCAGCTCGGACGATTTACGCGGACGAGAGGGTACTACTCTGAGGAGAGGATGAGAGATCACTTTGATTTGACATTTTGTCGCCTTTTGACCACATGTTTTGTCGTCTTACGATTAGTAGAATCATTTCTGTGAGACCCTATATACCCCTTCGTGGGCAGTATCAATGTTTTATTATTTATCATGCTGGGATATTCTGTGATGTTTTGCTTCCGCGCAAATTTAATTTTATACTCTGCGATTGTTTTCTTTCTGTATTGGTACAATTAGCCTCACAGGGCGAACGTTCCGCCAATTGGGTCGCGGGTAAGGTAAGAGGGTGAGACCTCTTCGGACACGCAAACCTTTTGGGGGGACGCTCGCCCTGGGCATAAGGATCCCCCGGGTTTGAAAAAGGGGGGTCCTTACAAAGGGTATCAGAGCTGAAAAAACAATCCAGTTTTATAAAATCATCACAGATGGCCACCGTGATATAATACCTAGTTCGAGGGCGAACTGTGCAGCGGAAGCGTGGTGGACCGCAAAAGATTCATGATAAAACATCACGCAAAGTTTCGCTAATAAAACCCAACCGAACTAATTCTTCGACCAAGTACCTACCTATTAGCTTGATTAGATAGTTCTGACACACATATTTCAATAAACTGAAACAGGAATTTCGGGAGCCTAGCCTCGGGATAAGAAATGAGAACACCGACGACACCGACGAGGACATATATCACCCCGGCACCCCAGTTGACGAGTGGGCCCCTCCACCTCCTGCTGCACCCACTGGCCAGGCAGCACCGGCCCAGCCAACTCCGTTCGGTCTGACGGAGTTTGGGCAGACTCTCACAGCCCTACTGGATACCTTCCGGGCCTCGCTATAGCAGCATCAGCCATTACAGGCTCAGGGCCCTTCAGATGCAGAGAGACTGGTCATGTTCAGGAGTTTTCGTCCCCCGGTCTTCAAAGGGACAGAGTCAGCCATCCAGACAGAGGATTGGCTGGAAAGGATCGAAGAACTACTCAAGGGAATGCACTGTCCTTCCTATTATGCGGTTTCCCTAGCTACAACCCTCCTAGAAGGGTATGCTAGGCAATGGTGGAGGTCCGTCCTACAGACCACGTATAGGGACCGCCGACTGACGGAGATCTCATGGAGGAACTTTTCTACCTCGATGATGGAGCACTTCATTTCTAGCTCCGAACGGACAGAACTGCAGGAGCGTTTTCTACATCTTCGGCAAGGTACCATGACAGTCATAGAGTATCAGCGAGAGTTCTCCCACCTTGCCCGATATGCTGGAATTATGGCCATAGAGGATGAGAACCGGGCCAAGAGGTTCTTTCAGGGCCTCAACGACTCCATCCGGCAACCACTGATGACAGCAGCTCACGCTCCCTTTGAGGTTATCGTTAACCTTGCAAAGACGATGGAGGCTGACATAAAAACCACCTGGGAGAGGAACAGGTTGAAGAGAATAGCAGAGACACCCCAAGGACATGATCAGAGGGGTCAGGGGACAAGGGACCAGCGTGGACGCGGAAACGACCGGGGAGAACATAGGGGCTATGATCAAGGAGATCGCCACCAACCACCTCGTGACTATCATCGGAGGAGGACACCACCGCCTCCCCCAGCACAGCAGCGAGCCCTTCTGGCACCAACATACGCGGTAGAGCAACAGCCTTTTGAGAGGCATTGTTTCCACAACAACGAGTTGGGGCATCTACGACCTCAGTGCCCCCTACTGGCACCCAGGGATGGACATCGGGAAATTCATCGTGGCGGAGGTCGTGGATGAGGCCAGCCTGGTAGAGGACATCAACGAACTCCCCAGCAGGCTTATGCCTTGGACCTAGAGAGGGATCGAGCCACCGCAGACGTGGTGAACGGTACGGAAAACTTTATATACATATGCATATTTTGCACACTACTTGTGATACCTTTTATTACGTGCTCATATATATTACTTTCAAAAAAAAATCAATCGATTAAATTGAAACATCAGGGATCCTCTGGATCAACGATCGGGCGGCTCGTGCACTCTTTGACACGGGCGCCACTCGATCCTTCGTGTCCCATGACTTCATACATCAGGAGCCAGGAGTGGTTTACCTCACAGGGAACCCACTGCGGGTACGACTCCCTGATGGGTCGGAGATAATCTCCTCATACTTATGCAAATTTAAAGTTAAAATAGACGATCGGGAAATGGAGGTTGAAGCAACAGTACTCCAGCTGTCAGGATTTGACCTGATATTAGGAATGGACTGGCTCGCGGATCATGCAGCACAGATAGACTGTCAAAGCAGGAAGGTGACCCTCCAAGTACCAATGGGAGGAACAATCACCTATCAAGGTATACCATTTATTTCTCGTCTCGTGCTTAATTCCATACAGGCGACGAAGGCCACCATGAAAGGTGATGAGGTGTTCGTGGTCTACTTCGAAATGATGGGGCAGACCATAGAGTTGGCCGAAGTAAAGGTGGTAAAGGAATTTCCGGATGTCTTCCCGGAGAAGCTTCCAGGCCTGCCTCCACACCGGGAGGAGGACTTCAAAATCCACCTCCTTCCCGGGGCTCGTCCAGTCTCGAGATCTCCTTACCGGATGGCGCCAAAAGAGCTAGCAGAGTTTAGAGTGCAGCTTCAAGAATTGGTAAACTCGGGATTCGTCCGACCTAGCTCTTCTCCTTGGGGAGCACCTGTACTCTTCGTGAAGAAGAAGGACGGATCCCTCCGCCTCTGCATCGACTACCGAGAGTTGAACCGGTTGACCGTAAAGAATACATATCCTCTCCCAAGGATAGAAGAAATGTTTGATCAATTACAGGGGGCTCGGTGCTTCTCCAAACTCGACCTTTGGTCGGGATACTACCAGCTCAGGATTGATGATGAGGACATCGAGAAGACTGCGTTTTGCTCTCGTTACGGGCAATACGAATTCACAGTGATGCCGTTCGGCCTCACTAATGCCCCGGCAGCATTCATGTCTTTGATGAATCGGGTGTTCGAGCCCTTCCTCGACCATTTTGTCATTGTATTCATCGATGACATTCTGGTGTATTCGGCTTCGGAAGAGCTGCATGTCACGCACTTAGAGAAAGTGCTTCAAAATCTGCGAGAACACCAGTTGTACGCAAAGTTTTCAAAATGCGAATTTAGGCTTAAGGAGGTCGGCTTCTTGGGTCACATCGTCAGCGCCAGCGGCATAGCAGTGGACCAGCAAAGATTCGGGCCGTTAGGGATTGGCCGCAGCTTCGCTCTGCAGCAGATGTGAGGAGTTTTCTCGGGCTTGCGGGATATTACCGCAAGTTCGTAGAAGGATTCTCTAAGATCGCGCTACCGCTGACATCGTTAACAAAGAAGGATGAAAAATTCATATGGACATCGCAGTGTGAAGAGGCCTTCCAGGAGTTGAAGGGGAGGCTCACCTCAGCTCCTATACTGACCATACCATCGGGCCAGGAAGGCTTCCAGGTGTACACAGACGCATGTCAGCAGGGCTTAGGAGCGGTCTTGATGCAACATGGGAAGGTGGTTTCCTACGCCTCGAGGCAGCTAAAAGTGCACGAGTAAAACTACGCCACGCATGATTTGGAGCTGGGTGCGGTGGTCTTTGCTCTAAAGATATGGAGACACTACTTGTACGGCGTACGGTGTGAGGTGTTCTCGGACCACAGGAGCCTCAAGTACGTCTTCACGCAGAGGGAGTTGAACCTACGACAGCGACGGTGGTTGGAGTTCTTGTGCGACTACGACTTCGACCTCCAGTATCACCCGGGCAAGGCAAACACTGTTGCGGATGCCCTGAGCAGGAATCCTATAGCCTCAGCTAATTGGATGATCGGCACTCCGAGAGATATAGTACGAGGACTCGAGGAGATGGGGATCACAGTGATCGCCCGAGGAGATTCGATTGCGGCAGCACATCAGTTGTATTGGACGGAGATCAAGTGCGATCTTCGGGACAGGATTAGAGATGCCCAGCAAGATGACCCATTGTTCGAGGACGGTATTGCCCATTTGAAGGCTGGAAAAGAGCACCCAGATTTTAAAATACGGGACGGAATCCTTTACTTCCGTGATAGGATGTTCGTCCCTTCAGGTGGACAGTTTCGGCATGAGATTTTGTATGAGAGCCATCACACTCGCTACTCGATCCATCCGGGAATCACAAAGATGCATGTAGATCTGAAGAAAACATTCTGGTGGCCTGGGATGAAGCGAGACGTCGTCACTTTTGTGACACATTGCCCGACGTGCCAGCTTGTTAAGGCAGAGTGCAGGAACCCTGCCGGGTTACTACAACCGCTTCCCGTCCCCGAGTGGAAATTCGAAGACATATCTATGGATTTCATCCATGGCCTGCCCCGCTCTCGGACCGGGAACGATTCTATCTGGGTGGTGGTCGACCGGCTGACGAAGGTTGCGAGATTTATTCCCAATCGCCAAGATGATGGTGTTGGAAAATTGGTGCGCCTTTTCATTGAAAATGTGGTTCGGTACCACGGTGTGCCAAAAACCATAGTCTCTGATCGGGATGGTCGATTCACCTCAAGTGAATGGAGGAGCGTTCAAGCATATTTGGGGACTAAACTAGCATTCAGCACATCATTTCATCCCCAAACAGACGGGCAAACAGAACGCACAAACCGGACTTTGGAGGATCTCCTCCGGTTATGTTTGGTGGATAAGAAGGAGCCATGGGAGCGGCTCCTACCTTTAGTCGAATTCTCCTACAACAACTCGTATCAGGCAAGCATTGTCATGGCCCCATACGAAGCTTTATACGGCCGGAAGTGTCGCATTCCACTTTCTTGGGCCCAGGATGCGGATCCGAGGGCCCTGGGGCCCGTTTTTATGGAGAATATGACGGAAATCATTCAGCTAATACAGGAATGGATGCGTGAAGCGCAGAGTCGCCAAGCCAAGTACTACGATGCCCGTCATCGACACGTTGAATTTTCCATGGGTGACAAGGTTTACTTGAAGATCCGCCCTCGCCACGGTGTATCTCGACTCCGCCGACAGCGGAAGTTGAGCCCAAGATACATGGGGCCATATACCATCACGGAGCGGATCGGTGAAGTGGCATAAAGGCTGGATCTACCCCCGGAGCTTCAGGGGTTGCATGATGTATTCCACATCTCATCATTGAGACGCGCACTATTACGCCCAGAGCATGTCATTCAGGAGACCCCCGAACCAGTAGAACCCGACCGATCTGTATCCCTCAAGCCGGTGCAGATCGTGGATACCGAGACTAAGGTCCTGCGGCGGAAGAGAGTCCCCCTTATCCGAGTTCTATGGGACAACTGCGGGACCGAGGAATCTACCTGGGAACCCGAGGACCAGATGCGAGAACTTTACCCTGGCCTCTTTAAGCCAGGTAACACAAATCTTTTGGACTTCTTATTTTAAGTATAATCATTTTGCGCAATTTTGAAAATACTATGACCCAATCGAATTTTCGAGGACGAAAATTTCGTTTGACTTTTTGGATTTGTAACATCCCAATTTTTGAATTTCTAAACCCTTTCATGATTAATTGACCCGCTAGGGTCTTGTGGGCTTGGTTAGCACCCAAATGATAGGTTAGTACTCTATTGGGTATTATTGACCCAATAAGTCGCTAAATTCGCTCACCAAAACTCAGATTTATCAACAAATCCTACACTCGGAGACAACGGCTCCTACAAACTCAGAGTAAACAACTCCTACAAAATAACTCGGAGTAAAAAAATTCCTACAGGAATTAAATAAAGGTTGAAACGAAACATAAATTTGAAATCCGTCTGTCCATCATTCGTCGAGGCTTTACGTGAACATTCGACGAATTTACTTAGCCATTGAAAAATACTAATCAAAGCTTGAAAACTGTCTTCTGTTTTCATTCGTCGGATTCGTCGGGAGTTCTCGTGAACATTCGACGAATTGACTTAGCCATTGAAAAATACTGATCAAAGCTTGAAAACTGTCTTCTGTTTTCATTCGTCGGAATTCGTCGGGAGTTCTCGAGAACATTCGACGAATTGACTTAGCCGCACATTTTCCTTCACAAGTCTGCCTTTTTGACTTCTGTCTGCGTTCGTCGATATTCGTCGGGAGTTCTCGAGAACATTCGACGAATTGACTTAGCCGCACATTTTCCTTCACAAGTCTGCCTTTTTGACTTCTGTCTGGATTCGTCGAGATTCATCGGAACTTCACGAGACATCTCGACGAATTGCCTTAGCAAAAATTTCTTTTCTTCTGAAAAACCTGCTCCACTCCTCAAACTTGAAAACCTTCAGTTATGAGTATATGAAGTACACCCCAAAAGAGAGACTACACATGGATACAATACCCAACAATAATGATATTATTTTCTCCTAAATTTTTTATCATAAGGTCCTATAAATATATAAAAGAGTAATATTAATTAAAATCAAATATTTAATATAAAATTTATTTATTTGGATTTAAATATGTCTAAAACACTAAATAAATAAAATAAAATAGAAAACGAAACCCAAAAAAATTATAAAATAATTTGTATAATTGAAAGGGGACCCTAGGAGGCCGTGATAAATATTTAAGTTAAAAATAATTCTTAATTAATTAATTGTAATGTTTTTAAGGCCACATTAAATGTAATTAAAGCCCTTCATCAATGCCATTAAACTTTCAGCCATGGGAATTGATTTCTTTCCTTTCCCAACGCCTTGGGAAGAGCTTGGCCGGCTGGAAGCTGATGGGGTGGGCAGATTCATCAAGGGAGAGGAGTTACTCCTCATTAAAACCCTCCCAACACCCCAAAAGACCGCCCCCTCCTATATAAAACCCACCCAAATTAGAATTACGTTTTTTCTCTACCCCTTGCTCTCCTAACCAGCCAGAAAACGAGCTCCTGTGACCTTCCGACGAGCCTCCTCCACGAATTCCGGCGAACTCCACTGCTAGCAATGGCCGCGCGACGATCCCCTCGCCTAAACGGCACACATGTAAATTCTTATGACTCCTTCCTGCCCTTAGATCTCTTCTCGTTGACCACCGCCGTCTCCGACCACCGGAGCCGACGATCCCGGCCTTGGAAGCTTCGGACCACCCACTTCAATCTCCGCCAACGATGCGGGTTTCGTCCTCGCAGGGGACGTGTGAAGGGGAGGGAGGGCCTCCACGGCTCTCTCTCACGGCCCTTGAGGCGGAGGGAGCAGTTGGAATCCGCTCTGACGACCCTCTCCTTCCAAAAATAATAATAATAATAATAATAATAATAATAATATAAGAATTTTTCGGCCACCGCCGGCGGCGGCCGGCCGCCGGCAAGTGCCCCACTGGAGCGTCCACCTTGGGCCCACCCACCGGTGGTGGTGGTCGGATGAGTTCTCCCCAGCGGCGGTAATAGAGGGTCCCGTAATGCTACAGCCATGCATGGCGTTTTTTTCTGCATATAGAAGATGATGGGATCCCACACAATGCTGGATGGACTCAACCTGGTCCAACTGATCTGGCACCATTAGATCTGTGCCAAGATCCGTGCGCAGAATTTTATTTCCTTGGGCAATAAATCTGCTAGGTTTCGGAAAATTAACTTGTTTTTTAAAATGGATTTTTAATAGCCTTAGAGGCAGATCTGGTAAGTTTACGTGAGACACGCTGTTAAAGATATTTATTTATACTACAACTCTCATGTTATAAGTTTTCTGATTTAGATCACCTAACTAAATTAATTTTGCACTTGAAAACTATATTTAATCATTTTGGAGAATTAGATTTCTGTTTGTTCAAAACTGTTATTTTTAATAAAGTTTAGTCCCCATTTTGAATGTCTTAGAGGCCAAATCAGAACATATACCTTAGACACATTATTAAAGTTTAATGTTTTCCTTACAACTTTCATGTTTTGTACTTTCAGATTTACAGCCTCCAAGTAATTTAAAGTTATCCCTAAAAGTGCAATCATAAATTAATTTCTCAAGTTTGAATATTGATATATATAACTACTTTATTTATCACCTTGTGCATGAGGGCATGGGAGGGTGCATGGTTACCGATGTGGCGGGTTCGTCGGCTTCCCCATAATATACACTATGGGAGAAGTTGTGACGACGAACTCTTTTGCTTTGGTGGTGAAGAGGACCGGGGGCTAGCTACCCCTTCCACACAGGTCTGTCTCACACCTATTTGGTTATGTGCCGAGAGGGTCTCCGCACGAGGTGAGGATGTGTTCCCACCGAGAGTACCTATTCTTCATAGATGTACGAAGGCCTAGGAAGTTGGGGTGTATCCATAACCTAGAAGTGGGAACGACCGAACCACTGTCCCCGTCTGGCCACGACGGTGAGGCCTGGGAAGTGAGCTCCTTCTCTTAACAGGTCACTATGTCAACATAGGGGGAAGTGATTGAGACACATCATTCGAGTGACAGGGAGGACAACCATACATGCACACTATATCATATGTTTACATTACTTATGCTCTCACCTTGGTCCGACATCGTATAACCACCGTTAGGAAGGTTATACGATGGCGGGTGAATTTACTACCTTAGTTGTTTTCCTTTTTTTTGAATTGTTTCGGATTACTGCTTCATTTACATAACCCCGATGGATATATATTCGCTTCGGCTATTGTGCTAACTTTCCATGCAGGTTTTCTCCTTGGTGCCCAATAGGGGGGCTGGAGAGGTGCGTGGGATTTACTTGGTCCGCCGTGGCTAACGTACTCTTGTACGTTATCATTTTAGGAACCGATGCGCCCACCAATGGAGCAGGAGAGGATGGACGAGCGTAGACGTGCCCATGACGACGAGGAGTTCCCTGAGCCAGCTCGGACAATTTATGCGGACGAGAGGGTAGTACTCCGAGGAGAGGATGAGAGATCACTTTGATTTGACATTTTGTCGCCTTTTGACCACATGTTTTGTCGTCTTACGATTAGTAGAATCATTTCTGTGAGACCCTATATACCCCTTCGTGGGCAGTATCCATGTTTTATTATTTATCATGCTGGGATATTCTGTGATGTTTTGCTTCCGCGCAAATTTAATTTTATACTCTGCGATTGTTTTCTTTCTGTAATGGTACAATTAGCCTCACAGGGCGAACGTTCCGCCAATTGGGTCGCGGGTCAGGTAAGAGGGTGAGACCTCTTCGGACACACAAACCTTTTGGGGGGACGCTCGCCCTGAGCATAAGGATCCCCCGGGTTTGAAAAAGGGGGGGTCCTTACATAAGCGGGGTTTCACTCCTGAAGCAAACCCTTTGGCATTTGTACTTTCTGAATCCAACATAATTGAAGCAACATCCAGTTCTTGGTGTCTTGATGGTGGAACAACGAACAATGTTGCTTTCACATTGCAGGGATTCATTAGAAATAGGAAGCTAAATAAGGGTGAGTGTAGACTCATGGTAGGCAACAACGCTGAAGTGGAGGTGGAGTTTATAGGAGACGTATGTTTAGTTCTAGCCTCTGGTTATGAATTATATTTAAGAGACATTTTCTATGTTCCTTTATTTAGAAGGAACTTGATTTCAGTATCCGCATTAGATAAACTCAATTATGGATTTAATATTCTGGGTCGTTCAATTAATTTTTCTTTTGAATCACAAGTTATAGGTCAATGTTCATTATCTGGTGGATTATATAGTTTATGTCTAGCTCCTACAAATATTTATGCAACCTCCTTTAGTGTAGAGCGCGTTGCCAATAAAAGACCACTACTTAAGGAAAAATCGTTCATGTTGTGGCATAAACGTTTGGGCCACATTTCTAGGGAGAGAGTATAGAGATTAATGAAGGAGAATATTCTCCCTACTCTTGACTTCAGCGACCTAGAGACATACCTCAATTATTGTAGAGTCAAGATGTCCAAGATCAAGAAGAAGGGATCCGCACGTAGTCTTGATTAATTAGAGGTTACTCATACGGACATTAGTGGACCTTATTCTACTACCCTCTGTAAGAACCCTTACTTTATTACTTTCATAGATGATTACTCTCGTTTCCAGTATTTGTACTTAAAGAAAAGTCTGAATCTCTTGACAAATTTAAGATTTTCAAGACTGAAGTTGAGACACAAACAGGGAAAGTCATCAAGATTGTTAGGTCTGACAGAGATGGCGAGTATTTTGGCAGACATGATACTTCTGGGAAACATAAAGGTCCGTTTTCCATATACTTGGAGAGTTGTGACATTATTGCCCAATACTCCATGTCGGGTAGTCCTGAGCAAAATAGCATGGCTGAAAGGCATAATCGCACCTTTAAGGAAATGATGAGGATTATGATGAGTAGACTAATCTTCCTGAGTTTTGGTGGGGTGTGGCACTTAAGACTGTAGTGTACATCCTTAATAGAGTACCTTCGAAGTCAGTACCCAAAACACCTTTCGAGTTGTGGTCTAGCAGGCGATCCAGCCTTAATCATTTACGTGTTTGGGGTTGCCCGGTAGAAGTCCGTTTATATAACCCATCAGAGAGTAAAATTGCCCCTAGATCTTATCATTGCTATTTCATTGGATACCCAGATCAATCTAAGGGATTTAGATATTATTCCCCTTTAGGAGGACCCAGAATAGTGGAATCACAAACAGTTAAGTTCTTAGAATTAGATGTTGCTGACGAACCAAGTTGTTCTCGCATTATTAGTGAAGTCGAGGAGGTCGTGCCTATTAATTTGATTGTGCCCTTATTGGAGAACCTTGTGGTGCATGAACCTATGATAGAACCTGTAGAGGAAGTGGAACAAGCTTTAACGCCAATTCCAATTGAGATTCCTCCACAGATTCAAGAGGATCGTCTGCCAACTAGGAGATCCATTAGACAGAGGAGGCCAACGATTTCCTCAGACTATGAAGTTTACCTAGGCGAGAGTGATTTTGACATTGGTCATATAGTTGACCCAATGAGATTTTAGGAGGCTGTTTCTGGACCTCAAACTGATTTGTGGTGGGAGGCAATGAAAGACAAGATGGAGTCTATGAAGCTGAATAGAGTTTGGTACTTCATTCATAATGTGGACTTTGGAATTATATTTTAGAATATCCATATCTTGAATTATTCACACTGGAATATTCTAGGAATCTGAATATAAGCTTGTGATAACATTATGAACCACTGGTAATTTTCCTGAAATTTATGATTACATATATTTTGTACTTCATTCACAATGTATACTTTGAAATTATATTTTAGAATATCCATATACTACAACAAATTACACTTTTAGTAAGGACTAAAAACATTACAAAAGGTAACTAATATCGTTACACATAATTTTTGTAACGACATTTACTGTATGTGACGATTGTTATCTAAAGCTCGACGCTAATAGTTCTCGTAACGAATTTTTGTTTCTCGTTACAAATAATTTATTCGTGACAAACATTACTTCCTCACAATAAGATGAGTTATAATAAAAAATATTTCATTACAAATGTTTTACTTCTTCCCACTAAAGAAATTACATTTATATATCAAATATATGAATATTTCATTACAAATGTTTGATTTCTTCCTCACAAAAAAAATTATATTTATATATCAAATATATTGAAATTAATTTATCATTACAAATAATTATAATAAACATTACTCCATTATAATAAGTTATAACATAACAATAATTATTTCTCTACAATTGTTATATACTTTCGTTACTAAAAAAATCATTTATATTTTTACATTTTTAATTCCTAATTTAGATGGGTACACTGTACACATGATTTTATTATAAATATAAATTATTATTTAAAGTATAATATAGTTTATATTATGTAATAATATTTTATATTCATAATTTGTAATTAAAATATTTAAAAATAGAAATCATTATAGGTTTAAAGAACTAATATACTTTTCATATATAAAATTTGAATAAAGTACATGAAGGAAAAATATGCCAAATTAATAAAAAAAAACACATTACAAATAATAAATTTGAAATACATGTAGTAGCTAGATAGAGTACAAGCGTCATCTCATCTACACATCAACTTCTACACTTTCCGACTAATGCATCTTCTTCCGTCACTTTTCATTCCATCTCCAACTCCCTAGAAATAAAAGAGAGCAATTATTAAAGGGGGCACCAACACTTTAAATGGGGGCAAAACGGTAATATAAAGAGAATTCATGTGTGTGATGTGAAAATTTGTAAGCTTTACAAGGCATAAAGGTTTAAAACTAAAACTTATATGCAGTTTAATACATAAATAGTTCATTTGATCATCACAATACATAAGTATTGAATAAGATAACTGAATAAGCAGTTGAAGAACCCTAAACATGCAAGTTCATTTGAGTAATACAATGATAACTGCATTTTATGATCTAGTACATTAGTAATTTTAATAAGAAATTGAAGAAAACACAGCTCACTACAATACAGTACATTAGCATTTTATGATCTAGCTCAACACACTCACTGCAGTATAACACACTGCACGACACAACTCACTGCACAACACAGCTCAACACTCATTGCACAACACTACTCACTACACAACATACTCACTGCACAACACAGCCCACCACTCAGTCACTGCACAACACACTCTCTACCCAACACACTCACTGCACAACATAACACTCATTGCATTGCAAAACACTACAGACTCACTGCACACTTACAACTCATTGCACACCACTACTCACTGCACAACACAACATACTATTCACTGCACAACACAACACTACTCACTCACTGCACAACACAACGTACTATTCACTGCACAACACAACACTACTCACTTACAGCACAACACACTCATTGTAAAGCCCTACACACTAGCCGCTGCAGCAATGCAGCAAACTGGCAGCTACAGTTTGTTGCAACTGCTGCAGCAAACTGCCTGCTGCTAGTTTGCTGCAGTTGCAGCAAACTATAGCTACAAGGGAAGAGCCATGCTTATTCAAAATCAATCTGCATAGTATTCAGTTAGCAAAAATAAAATAAATATTTTGTATATAGTTTAATAAACACAAAACCTGAGAAAGTTACTTTCAAAGAAGATTGTAGCATGAAAAAAATAGAAATTTAGGTTTTCGTTTGTAGAAATCCTAAATCTGGGCAGCGGGCTGAGGTAAGACAATTAATATTTGAATAGAAGTGGTTTGATGCAAGGGTAACCACCAAGATATTACGAAATTTCATCATTTTGTTCCTTCAAGTATGAAATATATCTACAAGTGTAAGATGCCCCAACCTGGATAGCTTTAGAAGGCTGCAACTTCTCCAAGCTTGGAGTCGAAGAAATGGTGTGAAGACCAGCTCCATGTCTTTCCCATGTGTTCATGAAGAACTGAGTGAGCTCAGAAATCATCTTCTCCTTTGGAAAATCCAGTAACCCAGCTAGTTTTTTTGCCCCAAATTCAAAAGCACTACGAATCCTTAAAAACTGCCTGAGACAATAGAGCATATTCAAAACCGTTAAATTTTTAGAAATTTGTTATGTTGAAGATATGTCTTTATAAATACAATGTCTATACAGAGCAAAAATATTTGCAAACACTACGTCCAAGGTTGTTATGCATACATAAAGGATCAATAACATTGAAATACTTCAAAACAAAAGATCGACTTTCCCTGTGTTTACAATCTATCAAAATGTCATAGAACACACTACAACTTTTGATAAAAAACTTCTTGTGAAATAATTCACCATCATCCTTTCTTGGAGGCGGTACTGAATAATTCTTAAGAGGTCCAAAACAAGCAACCTTTTAGGTTATGCCAGCTTACATAATCGGTAGAATGCAAATATTGAAGCTTACCAGCCATCTCTGGAAGTACGTTTATAGGGCAGGACCCCATATGCTGACACAAGTTGTCCCAAACAAAATTGCTAAGCAATTCTAGAAAATGGTATAGGACATGTGAATGAAATATTAGAAAAATACCATATTTCTGCTCTGATTCTATATAAGAGCGGGCAAAAAAATATGTCGAAGTGATCTACCTCAAGTTGTCCAGTAAAGGAATTGTCAAAGACATGAAATATGTACAGAATAAGGGTTTCCAAAGCATATGTAGAAATAAGCCCATGATGAGCACCCAAAATATGATTCTCATAGTAATACCAAGCCTTAATAAGAATTACACTTCGTTTAAATAAATGATCTTGATTTATCAAATGATCCAAATGCAAGGCAAGGTATGCATACATTTCACCCTTATGGTGGACCCCGGGCCCTCGCTCGACGGGGATGCCTTGTACACAGGGCCGACCTTATGTAAATAATAGTTAAAGGTTCTAAATACTGCATTCTCCTACTTAAAAATGATTTATTTGTAATAAATTTAAAAAATAGATCTATGAATATTTCAGTTTACCCATTATCCCACTTGGACAAGTCATTCTCTTAATTTACAATTAGATGGACAATGGAATATTATGGTAATGGGGTCAAAGCTAACAATGACGAACTAACATAAATTAGCATAATGTAGCACACTCAACTAACAACAGTTGACATTCATTTAAACATTAGAATGCAAAAACATTGAAATGTGGTAATAACTCACAATGATATCATGAAATCATTTGTGACTATGCTGCTTGACTGTTTGAAAGAGTTTCCTTCCAACTGCCAAAAAAATGGATGTAATTTAGTAATTATGAGCTCTTCAATTAGGATACCTTGGAAATTTTATGTAATAGAAGCCACTGCGTGATGAATTTTAGTAATTGCATTGATGAATTTACAATATCCACACCATAATAGAGGAGTTGAACTCATATTGTAACCATTCAATTGGAGAAGAGGAAAATTCAACCTTGAACTCGATATTTTAAAACACACTGTCAGTCCACAGAATGACATCGGTTCACCTTAATAGAATTTCCTGAAAAATTCATCAGGGTAATATCCACATAGAATTTTTTAAAATGAAATCCATGATCAAGAATTAATTTTCTTTTTCTAAATTTGAAATTACTCCAATCAATGATCAAAAATCATTATTTTAAAAGATTACAGTTGAAGCACTAAATGGAGATTACCCTAGGAAAAAATAAAATTGGGAGCATAAATGATGTGTGAATATAAAATATTGCAGAACTTATACATCAACGTGGAAAAACATTTAAGAAACCTAAACAGGGATAGTTGCGGACAATTGAATCTTCACAATCAACCGTCAAATAGCTAAGATAAAGAACCCACTGCTCTTGCAGAACCCACTGCTCCGGCAGAACCCACTGCTCCGGCAGAACCTACTGCTCCGGCAGAACCCACTGCTCCGGCAACGATGAGGAATTATATTTGATTATGAGCCTGATGGTTTTTCAAAAAGAGGAATGGAGGAATTGCAATTTGCAAATCTTATAAAGTGGTATAGATCTATAATAAAGTTAAATAAAACAATTGTAGAGGGGAAAAGGGTGGAGCAACATCACTGATCAGTATTTTGTAAATAGAACTTCAAAATTTGCCCAGTAAAATACCAAATGTGGAGTAAATTATCAGCTACAAAAGTATTTACTTACACGGATGCCATTAAAGAACAATTTCATCCTTCTACATGAATTCTCACATTTTTGAATAAGAAAGGTGACCCATCCAGTACAAGGGATTCTATTTTCTTCTTGGTAAGAAGCCTGTTAACGAGAAAATGAAAGGGAATAATGTCTTCATGGGAACTAAACATTCGTATAATGTTTCTCATAAAAATAGAGCACATCCATCACCTCAAAATATCAGGGCGGTTCCTTGCAAAGCTCATGCATGCTCTAGCAAACCTCAGAAACTCCTTCGGTAAGTCATCATCCACTAAGAATGAGTCATCATTTTCGCCGGAAGATATGCATTGATCTGACTAACCTTTTTCTACAAGAAGGCCACCCCGATTTCATCCAGGACGACTCCCTACTCCAGAAAATCCTTTACTGCCTTTTGCCTGAGCTATAGGTTAGAAAAGTAGAGGTATATATATAGATGTTTCAACTGTAAAAAACTAAATCCAGGTCAGTTGGAACCTGAAGCAGCGAAGGACATGGCTACAGTGGAAGTCTAGCGTAGAGATCAGTTAAGAGGTGGTCGGAACTAGTTGGCCCAGCCTTAGGTCGCCGATGCGGGTAGATGGGGAGAAGGGCGCGAGTGGCGAAATAGACACCGAAGGAGGGTGCAGAAGGAGGATGCCTGATGTTGCAAGGGAGATTGAGGAGGAGAGAAATGACATACGAGAGGGATGAGCGGCGACGAGAGAAGGAGATAAGAAAAGGCGATGGGAAAAGACGACAGGGTTATAGGAGAGACTGAAATGAATAGTCATTGAGTTAGATGAGAAAGCATGGGAATAAAGAAAATTTTGGGGGATTTTCTTATTTTTCCCTCCATAAATTGATGTTTTTAGTTTAGTCATTAAAAATCATAAGAATAAGTTATTTTGAAATGCAAAATTAATATAAAAGAATTTAATTTTTATACAAGTTTGGCCCCGATTTCCTTATAAAACTTATCGCGTGTAGGGATGCAAGTTGAGTCGAGCCTTCTCGAGAGCTTGATGAGCCAGCTCAAAAAAAAACTCAACTCGAGCTTGAGCCTATCGAGAAAAAACTCAACTCGATGATCATCAAACGTGATGTGATTGAATTATATGTGACACAAATTATTTAAGTGCAGGAATTAATTTAATATATTTACGCATGTTATAAATAAAAATAACTAAAATTTAGTCAATTATCACATAATTTTTTTGCCACGACCAAAATCGTGGCTAATATTTTCGTATTTGCCATTGACTAAAAAGTGTGGCTAAAGTATTAGCCACGAATCAGGCAACTGTGGCTAATACTATTTTATTAGCCGCGAATTAAATAAATTGTGGCTAATACTTTAATTTTTGCCACGAATTAGGCATTTGTGACTAATACTTGATTATTAGCCACGAATTATGAGCTATGGCTAATACTTCATTATTAGCCACTATTTTTGACCCGTGGCAAAAAAATGTGGCTAAAAGTCATTTTTCTATTAGTGATTATTATTAAGTTAATCTACAGAAAACAGAGGAATGAGCTCTTTTGAGATGCATAGTTAATATACAAAAAGATTGGGCCTAGGGCGCTGCCCCCGGACCCTGCAGGGGGCGCTACCCCTTGACCCCCGTCCGCTGACAGGGTAGCGGAACCCCCGAAACATCTGCATAGGGCATTTGATATGAGATTGGGTAGCGAAACCTACAATAACTATACATATGGGTATCATGATACGAGCTTAGGATCTCGGAACTCCCAAATACTCTTTGTATGGGCATTTGATACGATGTTCGGATCTCTCTCATCTTAGGTACTATTCGTCTAATTGGCTCATTGATGTAGTATTTTTGTCGTTATCGGGTGCAACTCAGTTCCTACTATTCTTTGGAACATTCACCTAGCGCCTCATTGATGTAACCATATTCTCCATATGAAAAAATATCTTTGTATGATCGTAGATAACAATTTGATGAGATTATTGAACTACAAGCCAAATATTAGCTACCTGGTGTGGTGACACTAACAATTACGTATGGTTATAGAGACATCATATTCACAGTGATTACATTCATCATAATTATTCGTATAACGGTTACAATTGAGATCGTTACTAGCTATCATCAATATAGCTTCATATTACTATCAGAAACATCGTTACAATCAAAACTATCGATATCATCAACATAATTGAAGCTTGTTATATATATAGAAACTTGTTTATAAAAAGACTGTATAATAAAGGGAACATATATACGAGTTTTGTCACTAGGTATATATGTAATATTTGACTTGCAAATTACAGGATCGTTGCTTAATTTTTGTATTGGCATTTTTTGGAAAAAATATCACTAAATAGAAAACTAATTGTCTGTGTATGTCTGTGCCTGTGTGTGTGTGTGTGTCTGTGTCTGTGTGATCTCTAGCTTGCTATGTATGACTGTGCTTGTGTGTGCCTGCATGTGTGTGTCTATGTGTGTTTGTGCATGTGTGTCTGTGTGTCTTTGTTTGTGTGTCTGTGTCTGTCTGTGTCATGTATCTATGTTTTTGTGTGTGTGTGTGTGTGTGTGTGTGTGTGTATAAGTGTGTCTGTGTCAATCTGTGTTTGTGTCTGTCTGTGTGTCGTCTGTGCCCGTGTGTGTGTGTGTGTGTGTGTCTATCTGTGTCTGTGTGATCTCTAGCTATATATGTGTGTATCTGCCTATGTGTGTCTGTGTCTATGTGTCTGTGTATTTGTGTCTGTGTGTTCGGGTCTGTATGTGTCTGTGTGTATAATAATGAGATACAAGAAGAGGGGGAAATGACTAGATGATCAGAACAGAATTTTAATTCATTGATGAAAAAATAGCGATGTAATGAGATAACATTAATAGTAAATCTTATATTCGTTTATATATAACTAAATTTATAATTATAATTTATTATATACATATATATATATTACCATTTATATATCTTTAACTACTATAAAGAAGTACTTTGGATTAGATCTAGGCCATTCAAAGGAGCCCAAAAGTCCAAACATTTAATCTCCATCGTCTAGATATTTTAGATTAAACAATACAAAAACTCTAGACCTCCTTAGCCTACTGCCGTGGAAGGACAGGGAGAGAGAGAAAGAGAGGGAGAGAGAGAAAACAAAAAGAGGAGAGAAAGGGTGTGAGGGTGGCGGGAAGGGGGAGAGAGGGTAAGAGAGGGTAAGAGAGAGGGAGAGGGAGAGAGTAGAGAGGGTGGCTGCGGAAGTGGATGGCGGTAGAGATAGAGAGAGAAAGTTATATTATATATTATTATATAATAATAAGTTATATATTATTATATATAGATATATATTAAAAGAGGAGTGAGGGCGGCCACATTTAAGAAGGTGGATAAGGGGAAGAATGTCGTGAGTAGGAGAGGGGGGAAGAGAGAGAAGAGAGAGAGGCGGGAATGAGGAAGAGAGTGGGGAGAGAGAGAGAGAAGAAAAATAGAGGAGAGAGAAGGGAACTTTGGTGAGTAGGAGAGAGGGGAACTTTGGTGAGTAGGAGAGAGGGGGAAGAGATAGAAGAGGGAGGGGAGAGAGGGAGGGATAGGGAGAGAGAGTAAGATAAATTAAAATTTTTAGTTTAAAATGTTTTTTTTTACAAAGTAAAATTGTAATATTAATTTATATTTTCTTGCGGTCATTTTGAGTACTCATATATATATATTATGGGCGCAGCCCGCCTTGATGCGGGCGAAGCTTGCCTGGATGTGGGCGAAGCCTGCCCGAGAGCATCGAGCACGGGCATAGCTCGTGCGAGGATTTTAGGTTAAAATGGTTTTTTTTTACAAAAATAAAATTACAATATTAATTTATATTTTTTTGCGGTCATTTTGAGTACTCATATGTATATATTGTGGGCGCAGCCCACCTTGATGCGGGCGAAGCCCGCCTGAATGCGAGCGAAGCCCGCTCGAGAGCATCGAGCACGGGCGTAGCCCGTGCGAAGATGCTCGTATATATATATTATAAAGAAGTACATTAAGGCCCATCTTGAAGCCAGATTACAACCATTAATTGAATTACAGCCGTTGGATCATGCAGATCTGGGCTGCAAATAGCCAAAAGCAGAAATCCCCCCTCCAAGCATCCACGAGAAACCCGATCTGCCATTGTTCACGATTTTTTTAAACGCCACCCCGTCTCCCTTCCCCGCCGTCGCCGTGGCCGCCGCCGGCATGACCTGACCCCACCGGCAAGGTCGCCGGACCACGGTGAACCTGCTGGGGTTAGTCCGGCGGCGCTCCAGTAGGTCCACCGCCGGCGGCGGCCACGGCGGCGGCGGGGAAGGGAGACGGGGGCGGCAGTTTAAAAAAAAATCCGGAAGGGAGACGGCGGCGGTATATATATATATATTAAATTACAGTTAATATAATATAATATATATATAATAAAGATATTATTAAATTTTTAAAAATAAAATATATTAACATTCAGACGGCGAAGCCCGCGGGGGAAGGCGAAGCCCGCCGAGGGCTTCCAGGGGCGGGCGAAGCCCGCTGGGGGCGGGCAGGGTACTGTCGCGCGGGGCACGGGGGGCTCCCAATATACTGTGGCGGAGACAATGGTCGTGGGCGGCGACATTGGTCGTGGGCGGCACGGGCGGACCCATTTTAAGACACGGTCGGGCAAGTGCCCGACCATGTTTTTCGCGAATTCCTGCTAGGGCAAGGTGCGGGCAAGGCGATTCGCAGCTTCTTCTTCGCGATTTGGGGTCGGGGCAGTTCGCAGCTTCTTCTTCGCGATTTGGGGCTACTGGTACGCGATTTGGGGACGGGACTGGTACGCGATTTGGGGCTTCTTCTTCTCGATTTGGGGCCGGGACTGGTACGCACGTTGTTTTCCCCTTCTTATTCAGCCCCCTGTTTCCCCCCTCCTCCAGTCCTCCTCCTTCCTAATGCCCTTCCTAATGCTGCAGGCTGCAGCCCCCATGTCTTCCTCCTGTTTTCCTCAGTTTTTTCATTTCAATATTCATTTTTTCTTTTTGCACAGGTAGCACAACAGGAAGAAACAATGCAAAGCTTTGAAGTTCGACCTCTCCAAGAGCAGGTAGTCAGGTACCCATTTTCCATTGATTTTTATTTGGTGTTTGTGATTTTGATTTGCAAATTTGTATGTTATTATTTTGATTTCCATATTTAATAGTCTTGTTAGAACATCAAATGAAGTGTTCATGTTCTTCTCAGGTTTTTTATTATGATTTTGATTTTTATTCAAATGAAGTGTACACTAAAAATAATTTGTTGATCAAATAAGTTCCTTCTACGCAGTGTGTTTAATTTGGACAATGGAAAAGTTTTTTTCAAAAAAGGGGGTATGTCAAAGTTCAATGGATTTGCAAGAGTTGAGTTCAACGGGTAAAAGACAACGAATAGAAGAGTTTAAAATAGAAGATTTACCTTTAGATCCTGGTCTTAGACATCCAATAAGCTTCTATGATGTCAATCTTCAAGACTCAATAAGAAGATATTATTTATAGAAGGGTCCTTGCCAGCCTCATTTAGAAACTTTTCCTCAAATAGAAATTGGACAGAAAGCTCGCCGTTTCAATAAGAATTGGTACAATGAGTTTAAAGGCTTATTAGAGTACAGTCTTGAAAAAGACGCAGTATTTTGCCTCTATTGTTATATTTTTCCACAAAGAGGGTGTGAGCCTACTTTTGTTAGTAGAGGTTTTAGATATTGGAAAGATAAAATGGTACTTGACAAACATGTTGGAAATCATACGACTCCACATAATAGTTCTAGAAAGATGTGTGAGGCATTGATGAACCAAAAACAAGGTATTCAAATTGCATTCGCTAGACAAGAAGAACAACAAAGTATAGACTATCGTGCTCGTTTATGTGCATCGATTGATTGTGTTTGATTTCTTTTACGTCAAGGATTATCCTTTCGTGGTCATGATGAGACTAAAGAGTCTATCAATCGAGGGAACTTCCTTGAGCTGCTGGAATTTCTTGCATCACATAATGATGACATCAAGTCAGTTGTTTTACAAAATGCTCCTAACAATTGTCAACTTGTATCGCCAAAGATTCAGAAAGAAATAGCATCAGTAATTGCAATGAAGACAACAAAACGAATCGTTCATGATATTGGAGAAGATTGTTTTACAATTTTAGTGGACGAATCTCGTGATGTATCAACAAAAGAGCAGATGTCTGTTGTATTACGATATGTTGATTCCAATGGCACGATTACAAAACGTCTTCTTGGTTTTGTTCATGTATCTGATACTTCTGCATTATCACTAAAAACTGCTATTGATAGTTTATTTATGAAATATGGCCTTACTATTTCAAAGTTGCGTGGACACGGATACGATGGAGCCAGCAATATGAAGGGTGAGTTCAAAGGCTTTAAAACTCTAATTTTGAAAGAAAATAGTTGCGCATTCTATGTTCACTGTTTTGCCCATCAACTACAATTGGTACTGGTAGCTGTTGCGGAAGGGAATTCTAATATTGCTGAGCTTTTCACTCTTATTAGCACGGTATTGAATGTTGTTGATGGCTCGTGTAAACGGCGTGATTCTCTCAGAGGCTTGGAAGTTGATCGAGTTACTAGAGAGCTTGGTTGTGGTGACATAGAAAGTGGTCGAGAGTTGAATCAACCTTTAGAGCTTAAAAGAGTTGGAGGCACGAGATGGAGTTCACATTATGGTACAATATTAAATTTTATTCGTATGTTTTCATCTATTATTGATGTTCTTGAGATTATCACTGTTGATGGGGCAGATGGAAACCAAAGGGGAATGGCAAGCGCACTTTTACAAGTTATCTTGACTTTTAAATTTGCCTTTGTTATTCATTTAATGAAAACTATTTTGGCCAAAACACACGAATTATCTCAAGCCTTACAAAAGAAAGATCAGGATATTGTGAACGCAATGCATTTTGTAAAATTGTCAAAGTTGTTATTACTAAGGATGAGAAATGATGAAGTTGAATGGCAATCCTTCATGGTTGAAGTCTCCACTTTCTGTAATAAACATATCATAGAAGTTCTGAATATGGAAGATAAGTTTGTTCGGCCAGGTAGATCAAGATGCAATGCACGCGAGATTACCAATATACATTATTTCAAGATGGAAATTTTTAATACATTGCTTGATTGGATGCTAAATGAGTTAAATGTTCGTTTTGATGAAGTAAATACGGAATTACTTCTATGTGTAGCTTGCCTCGACCAAATGGATCAATTTTGTTCTTATGATAAGCAAAAATTACTTCGGTTTGCTGAATTATATCCGTATGATTTTACTTCGATAGAATTGCAATTACTTGAAGGTCAGCTTGATATATATATTTTTGACATGCGCTCTACACCGATGGATACATTTTCCAAAGTTAAAGGAATTAGTGGACTGCTTAGAAAGTTAGTGGAATTAAAAAGCAAGATCACTATCAGTTAGTTTTTGGACTGTTGAAGTTGGCATGTATCTTACCAGTTGCTATGGCTAGTGTTGAAAGAATGTTTTCTGCAATGAAGATAATAAAGAACCGTTTGCGAAACAGAATGGGGGATGAATGGATGAATGATTGCTTGATAGCTTACATTGAAAAAGATGTTGCAGATACAATTACAACTGAAACAATTATTTCACGTTTCCAGAGCATGTGTCAGCGCAAAGTATCTTATTGATATGTAAGTTTTTGTGTTGTAATGTTTTTATAACTTGTATGTTTTTATTTTGCAATAATTTAATTGATCTATTATGTTTTCATTTTGCATTCTGGAAAGAGTAAAAAAAAATTAAGTAATATTTTCAACAATGATTGTATGTTAAAATTTATGGTGCCCGTGCTGCGCCAAAATCCTAGTTCCACCACTGGTGGGCGGGGACATTGGTCGTGGGCGGCGACATTGGTCGTCGGCGGTGACATTGGTCGTCGGCGACGACATTGGTCGGGGGCAACGATAATGGTCGGGGGCGGCGACAATGGTCGGAGGGGGAGACAATGGTCGCGGGCGGCGACATTGGTCGTGACAGGGACATTTAACCACCTAACTGCAGCTTTAAAGGTATACTTCTTCCATATAACGGATTCAGGAAAGTTAAATTGTTACACATATGCATGACTATGTCCTCATTTAATATTGACTAATAAATATCATTACACATGTAAGATCCCTCTCCCGCACCAGGAGAGTTCACGGTTCTTATGCCCAGAACCGCTGCCTTACAGTGACGCTAACACACAAGTTAGCTGCCTCCGCAAGACGCCGATCCTGCCGGCAAGAACGATCAACTAGGCCAACAAGAGATAAGAAGAAAGCTAAGAAAGAGAAACCAAGTCCACAATCACACAACTGCATATATATCTAAAAAATAGTATACAAGTCCATCAATGAGTACAAAAGAAAGAGTAAGGGCTTATGCCCAGTACATGTCCGAATGAAAAGACAACAAAATAAACTCTCTCTCTACATATCTATGCGGAAGCTAAACACTCTCATCATCTGGCACCTGTCTCGTGGTAGAAGTAGTGCGCAGTATCTGCTCCTCAAGTATTGTCATCACATCCTACTGGTCGTGCGGCTGCTCCAACTCCTCGAACTCTTACGGTCACAACCGACCGTTAGTCATAAAGACTAAGCCAGTTTTGTCCACGCCTCCCCCCGCGACTCCTAGGCACCGTGCGGGAGGAAGGAAGCGGGGGACAACAAGGGGTAATCCAAAAGCAGGTGACAATGGCGAGACTAGCAAGGTATATAGATACTAAACAAGTAATGGAAGCAACTATACACTAACAAGAGTAAGTTTATCAGCAATAAATAAAAGATAATATAAGTAAAAGAAGCAGGTACAAAATTAAAGAGCAGCTACGGATGTAACCATAACTTATATGCGCACACAAAAGCACATAAGCTAAGAGATCTGGCACTAAGGTAAACTCATCGTATAAAAGAGCCTATACTAATTTATACGATGAGGTTTCAGATTTATGCAAGAATGCTATGCTATGATATGCAATGCAATGAAATGCAATGTTGCAACTCACGCACACGACTCTGTATGTACAGACCTTTAGTTCCCACTTTTCGGAGGTAGCTAACCTCTCGGGCACCTCCCGTCGTGGTCAAATGGTGGCAGAGGAGCGGGCGTCTCCTCACCTAGGTGGGTAAGTTACACTACCCGTCCTAGGCCCAAACATACGCTGTGGTACCGGTACCCGGTACTCACGAACTCCTGCATACTCTTGCTGGATCCGAAGAAACCAGACCTTTATTTGGCCAGGCAGGGTTTAGGGAAACCGTCCCATCGGACGCGCAGAAAAACAACCTGACCCCTTATAAAACCACTAGCACTGCCGAGTCAACGAACTGCTGTCGGTGTGACGACTAAGACAGAACCGAAGACCCACCACATTCTATGCACATGCATAATTATCAACTCTACCACCGAGCCTTCAGCTCGTAATTCTAACCAAGGTTTATGGAAATCTAGCCAGCCGCTCGCAGGACTAAACCAGTCTTTACTTAAACATCGAGCCTACCGCTCGCTAGACTACACCAGTCTTTATTCAAACTACGAGCCTACCGCTCGCTAGACTATACCAGTCTCTATTTAACTTCGAGCCTACCACTCGCAAGACTACACCAGTCCTCGTTTAACTACGACTCTACTGCTCGCAAGATTACACCAGTCTTTATTCAAACTATGAGTCTACCGCTCGCTAGACTATACCAGTCTCTATTTAACTTCGAGTCTACCGCTCGCAAGACTACACCAGTCTTTATTCAAATTACGAGCCTACCGCTCGCTAGACTATACCAGTCTCTATTTAACTACGAGCCTACCGCTCGCAAGAGTATACCAGTCTCTATTTAACTTCGAGCCTACCGCTCGCAAGACTACACCAGTCCTCGTTTAACTACGAGCCTACCGCTCGCAAGACTACACCAGTCTTTATTCAAACTACGAGTCTACCGCTCGCTAGACTATACCAGTCTCTATTTAACTTCGAGCCTACCGCTCGCAAGACTACACCAGTCTTTATTCAAACTACGAGCCTACCGCTCGCTAGACTATACCAGTCTCTATTTAACTACGAGCCTACCGCTCGCAAGACTATACCAGTCTTTATTCAAACTACGAGCCTATCGCTCGCTAGACTACACCAGTCTTTATGAAAGTGGGGATAGATCAAGATTACTCTAGAGGGGGGGGGGGGGGGTGAATAGAGTATTTTAAAATAATTTTACTTAGCTTAAAGAAATCTGTAGAAAACAATTTGAGTTATTTAAGTATATGTGTAAGTGAGTGCAGCACAGATATAAACATCAACTAAAGCACAGCACACACAGCACAACACAAATAATAAAGGCAAACAAGAAGACACAAGGATCTATAGTAGTTCCCCAATCAACCTGGGTACATCTACTCTTCTACCACCCTGGTAGGAAATCCACTAAGGTTTTTTGATCAGGTGAGCCTTCACCACAGAGCTTTTGATTAGGTGATCAAAAACCACCACAGAGCTTTTGATCAGGTGCTCAAACCAAAAAAATCAACTTTTGAAGGGAGTTACAACCCTGTACACAGTTATAAAATAAAAGTAAAATAAGGATGATGGTGTCTTCTCTTTTCTCTAACAACAAAGAAGACTAGTGGATTGTTGAATAATTGTCAGATCTCCCCCTGTGAATAAGAGTAAGAAAAACAGGAGAGAAAATCTGCTCAGGGTGTAGGTCTTCTTGATCTTTAGAGTATCTCCAGCAAAAGTTCTCTAGAAGGAATTGATGCAGATGATTCCTAGAGATTAAGAGTAGGTGTCTGGAGAAGATGAAGACTTCAGAGAAAATCAGAGAGAGTTCTTGAGAGGAATGAAGACTGAGCAGCAAAAGATTATTTCTCTGTATCTGTGTCTCTCTCTAGAATAATAGCAATGATAATATATAGACGGGAGAGAGTTGATCCTCTTTTAAATTTCAAACAGGGCTGGAAAGGAATGAGACAAAAAGGAAAGATTTGCCTCTGACAGAAAAAGGAATACCAATATATTAAATTCCTTGAAACTTGCAATCTTCCTTACAAAATGATCTGCACGCAGCCCTTAATTAATGCAGCAACGACCATAAAATCTTTGATTGAAAATACTGCAATAACTGACTGTTATTATAATAAGAACAGCTGTCAGCCTTCATAAGAAATCCTGAGGATAACTCCCAAATAATACTCTGAATAGAAGAGGTCACTGAATATAGAAACTCTGAAGAAGTTCGTCGACCTGAGAGAAAGTTCGTCGAACTGATTCTTGAATTCGTCGAACGTGTTTGACGTTCGTCGAACACCTTGACTTAGCTAATCTTCAAATCTCTTCTTGACTTAGCCTATGACCCTTATACTATACATGATGGGTCAAAACAAATCCTATATCTAGAAATAGACATCCTTGCCCAAATCAGTAATAGGGTTGAACTATGTTCCAACAATCTCCTCCTATTTGGGTTAGGATCCTATGTACAGCATTTATTAACTAAACAAATATGCATAATAGAATTATAGGAAAAATATCTGACAGAAGGGAAATTCAGCAGATATAAATCAATTGTCACAAGCAGATATCATCACAGAATAATTAAGAGACAATAAACTAGAGAGAGAATTTTAAGGATTCCTGTCCTCTGAAGATGGCTTCTTGAAGATTATTTTCCTGCTAGTATCTTCAGATTGCCTTCTGCTTAGCTTGCAGTCTTCATCACCCAGTGTTACCTTCTTGGAAACAGATGGCAGAACATCCTCTGGGTGGAGACTCATGTAGGCAGAAGTGTTGAACATATTCTTCACCTGGTACTGTTGAAATTCCTGTTCTCTATAGGGAGACATGGTAGAAATATGAGAGGTATCCATAACTTTTTCTCTGGCAACTTTCATCTGAGATAGAGCAGCATGCTCTCTAAACCTTGCCATATTGTACAATCTATCTGCTTCAGCTTTATCTTCAGCTCCCTTATCTTTGATTTCTTGTTCAGATAATTGGCTATGCCTTCTTCCATAAACCTGATAGCCTGAAGATCTTCCTTCCCTGTATGAAGAGGATTGACCAGATGGCTTGGAGCCAGCAGACTGAGATGTCCTGGATGTGGAAGAAAGTCCTCCTGCAGAACCTGCACCTGGAGGAGGTGGAGGAGGGGGTTTCTTGAACACAGCAGGGTGATCCTTCTGGTATCTTCTTTCAAGCTTCCTTCTCTTCAACTCATTCTTGGAGAATTGCATCCAAGGTTGAGTTATTTCATGAGGCTTGAGATTTTTCTACACATAATAGGGAATGTCATTGTTAACAGGCTTTTTGGAAGGGGCTGGCGGCTTCTTGCATGGAGCTTTCTTTTCTTGGATTTGACTTTGGCATCATTATCATCATTGTCATCATCATCATCAGAATTTGAGGATGAAGGTACATTCTCATACATTTCATCAATTTCCTTGTATGCTTCAATCCTTCTTTTCTCTAAATCATCATCAACATTCTTGACAGCAGCAGCAGCAGGCTCAGAAGAAGAGGAGGGGCAGAGGCAGAGGCATCAGGCATCTGTTCATCAGGAACTGCCTGTTCAGGAACAGCAGGTTCCTGATCTGCCTTAGAGATAACTGGCTCTGGAACTGGAGACACTAGCAAATCTCCATGCCTAGCTTCCAAGTCTGGGGAATAGCAGACAATGGCCTTGGAGAGGTCTTCAGCTGATTCTTTGGACGATGGGTCTGAGCAGAGGGACTGAATGGTAAGCTGCAGAATCTGATCCACTAGAGGGGTGGATTTGAAAAAGCTGCTAGGAGGAGCACCTCTGTGCTTTGAGCCAGGGAGACCAAGATTGTGCTGACATCAACTAGGTCTGACCCTTGTTCTTCAGGAACTTCTGCCTCTGGAGCTTCATCCTGAAACATCTCCCCCTGCCTAGACTCTGGGAAACTAAAGTCTGGGCCCCCAGATGAAGGGAAAGAGGAAGAGGAGTGAGAAGCAAGGTGAGAGAGAATAAGATCAAGCTTAGAATGCACTGGGGCCAGACTTTGATCAATAAGCTCCTGTAGTTTAGAAGCTATGTGACCAAACACCTGGGTGGCTATCTGTGAGACATCCACAACCAGTACATCTAGAGATGGGTGAGAAGAAGAAAAAGGGATGGAAGATGTGGTATGAGCACAAGAAGTGGGTGGAGGAGGAGGAAGAGTGAAATCTGATGGGATTTCATCCTGAGAAAAGTCTGGAATGGAAGTGTCTTGTGGAGGAGGAGGAGAATTTTGAGGAGGTGAAGGTGGAGATACAGTGGAGAGGTTTTCTGGAGGTGGAGGAGGAAGAGAAGAGGAGGAAGGCTCTTCAGAATGTTGAAGAGTCTGTGAGAGAGGAGGAGAAATCTGGGGTGGGGGAGTGGCTATTACAGCCCTGGTGTCCTCAGAAGCTTGAACTTTTGGAGCCACTGGAGCTGATTTCTTCTGGAATGTCCTATCCCACTTCTTGAAAAGAAGGGGAGTCAATTTCTTTGAGGCATTAATGCCAACAACAGTAGAAACTGAGAGGGCTGGACACTTGGCCTGAAGGAAGATTCCCAGAATCCTTCCATAGCCTACATTCCTGGAGGTCACTTTCTTTTTGATGGAATCAAACAGAGTCAGAACCCAGTTGATGCGCCTCTTCTCAATCAAAGCACTCATGACTAGAAATTGCTGCCTGTTTATGTAGTCATGTGCTGAGCTCTTCCCCATCAGAACCTTTCCCACAACATCTGCCAGGAAGGTGTATTCCACTGCAAAATCACGTTTCAGAAGATGTTTAGGGTTACTCCCAGAGTACCCCATCCTGTCCAGCATCATATTGAACTCTTCCCCAGTGAGTTCCAAATTATCATCTCCATTTTCAAATTCAAATATCTCAGACAAAACAGCAGCACTCAGAACAACTTCATTCCCTGAAACCTTTCCTGCAATTTCTGTGCCATTTCGAATCTCAGAAGTGAATGCTCATTCTTTTATCTCATTGATATGAATCTTGGGCCGACAAGTCATAAACTTGCGCAACTTCAGGTCTTCAAAGAGATTCAGAATGTCTGTGAAGCCTTCTCCTTACTGGGTAAACGATTCCAGATCAATATCAAATCCCGTATCGAACTTTATTGAGGCGAGGGCTCCAGCAGTGATCGACATTGTTCCTGCAAAGAAAGAAAAACGATCAAGTGCAAAGGGAACTGAAGGGAGAAGAAGAGTTTGAGAGCGCAAAAGACAGAATCCAGACGAGTAGAGATTAAATATTAGGGTTCGACGAAGACGAGGGTTTGCGCGGAACGGATTTGACGAGAAGACACGTGTTAGCGGGAAATAAAAAACTGTCTTTCGTCGATCCCGTTCGACGAATGAAATATTTCGTCGATCTCGTTCGACTAATAACTTTTCAAAACTTCTTTCATAAGGAAGATGGAACGTCAGAGACTTCGTCGATCGGGTTCGATGAAATCGAGACTTCGTCGATCGAGTTCGATGAAAATTCTTCAGAACTTTAGAAAGGAATCTTGACCAGTTCGTCGACCTCGTTCGACGAAAAAGATGTCGTTCGTCGAGCCCATTTTGACGATTTTTCTGAACCTTAATATATTGAAATTTTGTTGGGTAGAAAACTTTGCCAATTAGATTGACTCCCCATTTATCATTCCAAGCTGATTTATAAAGAATTGATGTTTCTTTTCATCCAAAGGCTTGGTGAAAATGTCAGCTCTCTGCAAATCAGTTGATATGAAGTCTAAACATATTTTTCCCTTCTCCACATTATCTCTGATAAAGTGGTGTCTGATCTCAATATGTTTAGTTCTACTGTGGAGTACTGGATTTTGTGCTATTGATATTGCACTGGTGTTATCACAAAAGATTTTGGAATTATTTAGATTGTAACCATAGTCTAGGAGCTGGTTCTGTATCCACAAAATTTGTTAACAGCAACTGCCAGCTGCTATGTATTCAGCTTCTGCAGTTGATGTAGACACAGAGGTTTGTTTCTTACAAAACCAGGACACAAACTTATCTCCAAGGAACTGACAAGTCCTTGAGGTGCTTTTCCTGTCTATTCTGCATCCAGCATAATCAGCATCTGAGTATCCAGTTAACTCAAATCCTGATTCTGTAGGATACCAGAGTCCTAGATCTGGACAACCCTTTATATATCTTAAAATCTTTTATAATAAAATATAGTGAGATTCTGTAGGATTTACCTGAAATCTAGCACTAATACATGTGGCAAATATGATATCTGGTCTACTGGCTGTTAAGTATAAAAGAGACCCCACAATGGCTCTATATATTTTCTGATCAACAGGTTTTCCTGATTCATCAGTGCCAACAGCTGCATTTGAAGGCATGGGAGTTTTCATGGGGGAGGCATCTGACATCCCAAATCTTTTAACAAGCTCTTTAGCATATTTAGATTGGGATATGAAGATGCCTTCTGTTGTTTGCTTAACTTGCAAACCAAGAAAGTAAGACAGTTCTCCCATACTGCTCATTTCAAATTTTGAATGCATTAGATTTGAAAATCTTTTGCGTAACTTAGAGTCAGTAGAACCAAATATTATATCATCTACATATATTTGTACCAATAGGGTTTCAGATTTATGATTTCTAAAAAACAGTGTCTGGTCTACTTTGCCTCTAGAAAACTTATTCTCCAAAAGAAAGTTTGTAAGGGTCGCATACCATGCTCTAGGAGCTTGTTTGAGACCATACAAAGCTTTATGTAATCAAAAAACAAAAGAGGGTTGAGTTGGAGAAATACAACCTGGTGGTTATTCCACATATACTTCTTCTTTGATATCTCCATTCAGAAAGGCACTCTTAACATCCATTTGAAATACCTTGAATCTTTTGTATGCAGCAAATGCTAGGAATATTATAATTGCTTCTAGCCTTGCTACAGGTGCAAAAGTCTGATCATAGTCTATGCCTTCCTCTTGGCAGTATCCTTGAGCCACTAGTCTTGCCTTATTTCTGACTATGACTCCTTGAGCATCCAATTTATTTCTGAATACCCATTTAGTGCCAATCATTGGATGATTCTTGGATCTTGGAACAAGTTCCCATACTTTGTTTCTTTCAAATTGATTTAATTCCTCTTGCATAGCAGTAATCCAGTTGGGATCTTGCTCTGCATCTTTGATGGATTGAGGTTCAATTTGAGAGAGGAAACAGGTGTGCAAATTATTTTGATTTAGTTGATTTCTTGTTTGCACACCCACTGAGATGTCACCAATTACTTGAGATCTAGGGTGATCTCTTATGTTGACATAATCAGTAGGGAAAATAACTTCTCCTTGAGCTTGTTCATTTTCTCTATGAGGAATTTCTATGTCCTCCTGAACTTCAACATTAACAACCTCAAGATTTGTAGGGATATTTGTTGTATCCATTGTTGGTGCAATAGGACATTCTTCTTCACTGTCCTCATTAGGTAATAGAGAAGGATTTATTAAATCCTCTTTCTGTAGAGTTAGATTATCTAACTTCTCACAGAGAATTGGTACCTGTGCATCTTGTGAGGTAGAGATATTTCTCTCCTTGCAACTCAAGTTAGTTTCATCAAAAGATACATGAATAGATTCTTCTATTTTAAAAGAACATTTGTTAAATACTCTGTAAGCTTTACTACTAACTGAATAACCACGGAAAATGTTATCTGAAGCTTTTGCTTCAAATTTTCCTAGGTGTTTCTTGTCATTATTATGAATGAAGCACTTACAGCCAAAAGACCTAAAGTAATTTACTCTAGGCTTCTTCCCTTTAAGCAATTCATAAGGTGTCTTGCCCTTTTGTTTATGAATTAATCTTCTGTTTAAGACATAGTTTGCTGTGCTGACAGCCTCAGCCCAAAAGGATTGGGGAAAAACAGCATCTGCAAGCAATGTTCTTCCAGATTCAATTAGTGTTCTATTTTTCCTTTCAGCTACCCCATTTTGTTGAGGAGTTCTAGGAGCTGAAAAGCATTGCCTGATACCTTCCTTCTCACAGAATTCTCTCATCAGAAGAGATTCAAACTCAGTGCCATGATCACTTCTGATCAATGCAATCTGAGTAGAATACTCAATCTTGATGCTCCTGAGAAAGTCTGTAAGAACCTTGAAGTTATCTGACTTGCTTCTCAGAAAGAATACCCAACTGAATCTAGAGAAGTCATCAACAATAACTAAGGTGTAAGACTTACCTCCCAAACTGTGTATGGGAAGGGGTCCAAAAAGATCCAAGTGCAGCAAGTACAAAATTCTAGGAGAATCACTCTTAGATAGTGACTTAAAGCTGCTCTTAGTCTGCTTTCCCAATTGACATGCCCTGCAAAGGCTTTCCTTCTTGTATGATCCAGAAGGTAGTCCCCTGACAAGGTTGCCCTTTGATAACTTGGCTAGGGTCCTATGGTTCACATGACCTAGTCTCCTATGCCACAAATGAGTATTTTTACTGACTTGGTTAAACAAGCAGATCTCAGGTTTGGCTGAATTAAAATCTACTAAATAAACATTACCTTGTCTATTTCCTAAAATAACAATATTATTTTCAGAAAAGATAATGCATCTAGATTGGTTGAAGAATACCTGATATCCTTCATCACATAGTTGACCTATGCTGATGAGATTATGTTTGAGTCCACTTACATAGGCTACCTTTTTGAATGTGATTGTCCCAATCTGGACTGATCCATGGCCTTCTGTTTGTCCCCAATTGGAATCTCCAAAAATCACTCTTGGTCCAAGCTTTGCCTTATAGTTGATTAATTTGGCTCTTGTTCCTGTCATATGTCTTGAACATCCACTGTCCAAGTACCACTGTTCCTCTGTGGTAGGACAGTTCTTTTTCTGCAATATAAGGAGGGTTAGGTGTTCTTAACCCAGGTTACCTTGGGTTGTTTTTTGTAACCTTGAAATGCAGAAATATATGAGACAGCAGGTTGGCTATGATAACCTAGAGGGTGATATTTTCTAGGAGGGATAATCCAATCACTAAAGGAATTCTTCAGTTTAGAAGAGGATGTATGTTGTCTGTCCTTAGTAAAATTGGCATTCGACGAACTTTGTTGTGTTCGTCGACCTGGTTCGACGAAAGATGTGGCATTCATCGAGCCCTGTCTGCAGCAGGTTTTCTGCTTAGATTCAGGCCTTGGTTTTCATCGATCTGTGTTCGACAAAACCTGTTGGTTTCGTCGATCGCCGTTCGACGAACTTGCTTGAGCAATATTTGTTTCAGGAATTTTTCTTGTGTCTTGTATTGCTTCTTTCCCTTTTTCAGATACAAATTTTACTGGGGTAGATAACATATTCTTCTTCAAAAGAAGAGGTTTATTAAATGATGCCCCCAAGCCCAGTTTGCCATTCAGCCTGGCATTCACTGTGCTTGTGATATCCATCAGCTTGAGACTTCTCCCATTTAGAGAATTCTCTTGCTGCTTGGCCTCAGTTAGCTGTGTTTCTAGAGAACTCACTTGTTCCCTGGAAATCCTTAGCTCATTTTTGAGCTTAGTGTTTTCAGTGGATATTCCATCCATCTTAGCTAACTTATCTCTCAGAGAAATAATTTCTTTCTCTGATCTAATCATATCTTTACACAACTGTTTAAAGTCATCTTTAAACTGTTCTGAATGAAAATCAAAACTGGAAATTACCTCATCCCCATTAGCTTCAGATTCATCATCTGAGTTGTCATTTGATGAGGAGGCATTGATTGTCATCATGCAGAATTCCTTGTCTTCTGCTTCCTTCTCCTCATCACTGGAACTGGAGGATGACTCAGATTCAGTGTCACTCCAGGTTTCAGCAACAAAGCCTTTTTCTCTTTTCTTATGGCCTTTTGATGAGTGTTTGCTGGAGTGTTCCTGCTCTTTTCTCCTACTTTTCTTGTGAGCTTCTGGACACTCAGTGAAGATGTGTCCAGGCTTCCTGCAACCAAAGCATATTATTTCTTTAGATGGAGTTTTATCATACCTTGGCTTTTCATTGTGCCTGTTGGACTTTCTTCTAAAGTCCTTTCTTGCCATCTTGTAAAATCTCTTTGCTAAAAGACTCAGCATCTCCTGATTACCAGTCTCGTCTTCTTCCTCTGTTGCCTAAAAGGCAATGCTCTTCTCTTTCTTTGAGGATGAAGATGGAGAGGCTTCTGCTTCTCTGCTCTTTATCAGCTGCTCATAAGATTTGAGCTTCCCAAGGAGATTCTCAGTTGTAATCTCACTTAGTCCTCTGGCATCTTTAATTGGCCAGATTCTTGTGTCCCATGTGCTGGGGAAGCACATCAGGATATTGTCATTAATTTCAGTGACTGTGATCACTTTCTCCAGGGTTCTCAGTTCATTGATGATGAGGCTGAGTCTGTTGTGCATCTCTGCAACAGTCTCTGATTCTCCCTTTTTAAAATTCTCGTACTGGGAGATCAAATGTGATCTTCTGTCCTTTCTCTCATCTGATGATCCTGCCACCATTCTTGTGAGGGAGTCCCAAATTTCTTTGGCAGAGGTGCAGTCAACCACCTTCTGAAATATGTCATCAGACATGGTTTGTGCCAAGATATTCATGGCCTTTGCATCAGCAGTTTTCTGTTTCTTCTATGTTTCTGTCCATTCTGGAGGAGGGACAACAGTTGAGTCTGTTGTTGTTGAGGTTGATGCAGTTGGAGGTCCTGTCAAAATAGAATTAAAAATTTCTTCATCAATAGAATTCATGTAAAGTTTGATCCTTGCTTGTCATAGTGCAAACTTGTTCAGATTGCAAATAGGAGGTCTTGTGCTTGAATATTCTTTGTTCTGTGTCATGGCTCTAATAAATAAAAAAACCTTTAAAGTAGTCTATATCTATCAGATCTGTTGGTCCAGGTGTTAGCCTGTAACAACTAACCCAAGCTTTGATACCAATTGAAAGTGGGGATAGATCAAGATTACTCTAGAGGGGGGTGAATAGAGTATTTTAAAATAATTTTACTTAGTTTAAAGAAATCTGTAGAAAACAATTTGAGTTATTTAAGTAAATGTGTAAGTGATTGCAGCACAGATATAAACATCAACTAAAGCTCAGCACACACAGCACAACACAAATAATAAAGGCAAACAAGAAGACACAAGGATCTATAGTAGTTCCCCAATCAACCTGGGTACATCTACTCTTCTACCACCCTGGTAGGAAATCCACTAAGGCTTTTTGATCAGGTGAGCCTTCACCACAGAGCTTTTGATCAGGTGATCAAAAACCACCACAGAGCTTTTGATTAGGTGCTCAAACCAAAAAAAATCAACTTTTGAAGGGAGTTACAACTCTGTACACAGTTATAAAATAAAAGTAAAATAAGGATGATGGTGTCTTCTCTTTTCTCTAACAACAGAGAAGACTAGTGGATTGTTGAATAATTGTCAGATCTCCCCCTGTGAATAAGAGTAAGAAAAACAGGAGAGAAAATCTGCTCAGGGTGTAGGTCTTCTTGATCTTTAGAGTATCTCCAGCAAAAGTTCTCTAGAAGGAATTGATGCAGATGATTCCTAGAGATTAAGAGTAGGTGTCTGGAGAAGATGAAGACTTCAGAGAAAATCAGAGAGAGTTCTTGAGAGGAATGAAGACTGAGCAGCAAAAGATTATTTCTCTGTATCTGTGTCTCTCTCTAGAATAATAGCAATGATAATACATAGACGGGAGAGAGTTGATCCTCTTTTAAATTTCAAACAGGGCTGGAAAGGAATGAGACAAAAAGGAAAGATTTGCCTATAACAGAAAAAGGAATACCAATATATTAAATTCTTTGAAACTTGCAATCTGCCATAAAAAATGATCTGCACGCAGCCCTTAATTAATGCAGCAACGGCCATAAAATCTTTGATTGAAAATACTGCAATAACTGACTGTTATTATAATAAGAACAGCTATCAGCCTTCATAAGAAATCCTGAGGATAACTCCAAAATAATACTCTGAATAGAAGAGGTCACTGAATATAGAAACTCTGAAGAAGTTCGTCGACCTGAGAGAAAGTTCATCGAACTGATTCTTGAATTCGTCGAACGTGTTCGACGTTCGTCGAACACCTTAACTTAGCTAATCTTCAAATCTCTTCTTGACTTAGCCTATGACCCTTATACTATACATGATGGGTCAAAACAAATCCTATATCTAGAAATAGACATCCTAGCCCAAATCAGTAATAGGGTTGAACTATGTTCCAACACTTTATTCAAACTACGAGCCTACCGCTCGCTAGACTATACCAGTCTCTATTTAACTTCGAGCCTACCGCTCGCAAGACTACACCAGTCCTCGTTTAAATACGAGTCTATCGCTCGCAAGACTACACCAGTCTTTATTCAAACTACGAGTCTACCGCTCGCTAGACTATACCAGTCTTTATTTAACTTCGAGTCTACCGCTCGCAAGACTACACCAGTCTTTATTCAAACTACGAGCCTACCGCTCGCTAGACTATACCAGTCTCTATTTAACTTCGAGCCTACCGCTCGCAAGACTACACCAGTATTTTTTCAAACTACGAGCCTACCGCTAGCTAGACTATACCAGTCTCTATTTAAATTACGAGTCTACCGCTCGCAGGACTATCTCATTCCTTCTTATAACCCTAGCCTACCGCTCGCAGGACTATCCCAGTCCTTCTTATATAACATTCCGGTTTGGGGTGGAAGTTAACTTGTCAATTTCTCCTACTTAACTAGTCTTGTCTATAATTTAGTTGACCCTAGAAGCTTTAGGGTTAACCTTGGACTTTCGGAGGGTTACCCGGTGAAGGGCTCGCAGCGGTACTAGGAAGTGTGGCGGGCTGACACCCCGAACTTCCTCTTCCCAAGGCACATAATCTTGTTGGTATCTACCCCATTCTACTTGATCCCCATTTTCCTCTCCAATTACTTTAAATCTCTAAGATGAGTTAAACTTGGCACTAAGGAGTGGGGGAGTTCTTTTGAACTCCCACACCACCAACTGTGACCGGGTGCTGACTCTCCCGTCGTCACATTCTAAGCTCGAGTTCCCTTCTTCACTAGGAACTACACACATACACCTACAAATTCTTAGCCTTACTTGGACCCACACTCCTATTCTTCGCCATCCTTAATCCAGGGTTTGCCTTAGATATTTCTCGACTTCGCCCTTGAGTATTTACTTTAAGATGGCTCACCCGGCTAAGGGTAGTTTTACTTCCATATAATCATTTAACACCGATGAGTTGTTTGTGGGGCCCTTGTTGAGGTCTAACCTCCTTTTCATATCATTATAAATTCCTGCACTTATTGCTTTGTTAAACGCACCCCAACCCTTATTTCACATGATGCCCTTAGATGTTCTTCCAAATAATCTGAGCCTTCATAATAATCAAAGAGTTAATAGTTCTATGTGTGAAGGTCAGTGGTGGTCTAAATCATATAAATCAGTTTTACTATTCGCAGACCAAATGATATTGAGCTAGATTTGACTCCTATGGTGCAATCTTGATCATATCATATCCAAATGAGTCTCAATTATTACCATAGGTTCGTAATGAGTAATTTAGGGGTTGACCAAAGTTTACATATTTCTATTAAATTTGGCTTCCACTTAAGATCCCTTATTCGATTGTCTTAGTCTAAATTACAAAGGGAGTACTCTAAATTTTTATCTAAACCACATGAGATTGTTTCTACTGATGTGTCCCAACGAAAAACAACAATTTCCAGAGAATCACATTTTATGAACTATATTACCCTATTTTCATAATTAATTAAAAACAAGGGTTTTCACTTGGTTTGTGAAGTGATTGCTATATAAAATCATCCACATGATTTGAATTAATTTCTAGAGATCCATAACTTGAAAATATCACTAAATCCAGAGATTTGGAATTTTACAAACTATTTTACCCCATTAAATTAATTAATTACAAAAGGGGGTTTTTCCTCAATAAATTGATAATTACTACAGATATTCATCTAAAAATTCTAGGAAAATTTACAGAGATATAGGATCACCCAGGGAATCTACTAGAATAATTTCATAATTTTCCAAGGAGTATTTGTTCATAATAATCATTTAATACAAGTGGTGTGCCAATAAGGGTTTACACTACAACCACCATCTACAGGTCACAATAAATTCTGATAAAATCACAGAAGTATGATATTGACCTAAAAACATCAGTGCCTAAGTTTCATAATTTTCCAAGGAGTATTTGTCCATAATAATCATTTAATACAAGTGCGTGCCAATAAGGGTTTACACTACAACCACCATCTACAGGTCACAATAAATTCTGATAAAATCACAGAAGTATGATATTGACCTAAAAACATCAGTGCATAAGTTTCATAATTTTCCAAAGAGTATTTGTTCATAATATTCATTTAACACAAGTGGTGTGTCAATAAGAGTTTACGCTACAACCACCATCTACAAGTCACAATAAATTCTGATAAAATTACAGTAGCATTATATTCACATAAAAACACTAATTCCAGAATATCAAAATTTTCCAGCAAGGATAAACCCATAATTTCTATTTATCATAAAAGAGGTGACAAATGATTAAAGAGTATTTCAACATGAACAATGTCTCTAAAAATTCTATCAAAAATCCTAGAGATTCATAATTGTATTCCTAACTATCTTCCATAGTTTCACAATTTCCTCATGCATATATCTCAGGGAAATCCCATTTTTCAGATTTGTGACCTAGGGGTAATTTTGTAATTTCCCAAAGGAAAAACCTCTGAAATTTTCTACAAAAATTTACAGAGGTCCTGCATGTCACAACATTAAATTCTCCAGAGTTCTATAATTTTTCACAAGGTATTTAACATGAAAAGTTCATGAATACCAATATGTGACCTTATTCACATTAATCCAAAATATAGGATTTTTGATCCCAAAAATCCTAATATTCTCTGAGGTGGTGTGTTTTGGCATAATAATTGTCACCAAAAATTTCAGAGGCTAACTCCTAGCCATTTCATCTGAATTAACAAAATAAACTTTTGTCTATTGGCACACCATTCCCCTTTTGGGTAGAGACATGTAAGTGGAATTTAACCTACATGCAGAGGTCCAAATGTTCTCAATTTTTAACCATAGACTAATGTAGGTTAAATCAGCATGACGCCCAAATTTGGGGTCATTTGGAGTTATATAACTCTAATTATTTTATTTATTTAATTTTCCATATTTTGAGTAAAACTATAGAAAATTATCTCTTAAAAATCTGATTTTTGGACACAACCTAGTAATAGGGCACATGCATGCATGGCCAAAATTTCAGCTCCATCAGACTTACCATTTAAAATATATACACAATCTAATTTCTGATTTTCATTATGACCAGTCTCACTAAAATGGATGCTGGGGGTTCTACACTGCTCCAAATGAGCTAATTCAAAATTCTAATTAAAGTAGTCATCTAGATCTACAACAGTTATCTCTGCTCACTTTTCATGAAAAGGCATCTAAGGGCCTCAAATAATTTGTGCAAGATCCTGAAATAAATGTGATAGATTTAATAAAACTATAAAACATTCCATTAAAATCACTATTCATCATCTTCCTCCTTGAGCCCGTAATTTCGGTTTACAGGGCTGATTTCGGCCCCTTTTTCCCATCCACCTGGGCACCCCCTCGTCCAAAAACCACCACCACCTCCATCGGGGATGTGGGGGATATGGATTCCCGGCGACACCGCCGCCGGAGGCGGCCCGTACGGCAATTTTGAGCTTGGCCTAAAACACCATTATATTCCGAAATTTTCCATTTTTCTCACCATGGATCGGGAACATTTGAGCCCGATGTCTCTCCTAATGGATCTCGGATGCTAGCACAAGGGGAGAGGAGGAGAAACCGGACCTTAATGGAGCTTGACGGCGGCGGCGGCGGCGGTTGGCCATGGATCTCCTCTCCTCCGGCGAGCTTGCTTAAAACTTCATTCCTCCACCATTTGCAGTGATCCAAGGCTCGATTTCATGCGCTCTCCACCTTCTGAAGCTAATGGTGGAGTTGATTTGGGCTGAGGAGGACTGTATATGGATGTGCCATTTTGGAGATTTCGGCCAAGCTTTGGTTGCTTCACCAAGCTGCCATTTGGCACCCATGTTGCTGGAATTCGGCTGGTAATTACTCCCTAGGGTCAGAGGAAGGATTGGGAAGAGAAGATCCATGCCAAGTGGAGCTCCATTCCATTCTCCCAAATTTGCCTAAATTCAAAATTTGGGGAAAATGGAATTACAATGCATGCCACTCAAATCTCAGAAATAATTCATGGGCCATGGTATTGGGCCTATGGATTGGTGGTTAAGTAAATTTGGATGGACTTAGCCCAAGTGAATTGGGTCCAATTGGCTCGAATGACCATTTTAGGTCAATTTTGACTAGAGTTGACTTTGGGTTGACTTGGTCAACTAGGGTTGAGTATTGACCCCATATGTTGGTCTTGAGCCCCTTGACACCACCCAATGTTAATTGGATTATGGTGATGCCCCAATTGGGCCAATTTAGCCAATAAGTGTGATTTTGACCAAAATTTAGGAAAAGTTGACTTTGGTCAATTTGGTCAAATTGATGATCTCATGATGGGGATTTTGGGTCCACAGCACTCCTTTAGAGGTTTACCAGCTAGTGGTGGGGTTATTTTGATCATATCAAGTCTAATTGAACCTTGGTTGGGTTGAGTTGGGCTATGTTGACCTAGGTTTGAATTTGGTCAATTTGGCCTATTTGGTGACCACTTGATGGGGATCTCGGTCAACTATGCCTCCTTTAGGATTAGGGACATGTTGGTGGTGTTAATTTACATCTATAAGTTCAATTTAAGCTAATTTGGTCTAAAATGACTTGCCCTTATAATGGCTCACACTTGAGTTCTCTCAATTCAAGGTGACCTAAGGTCACTACCTAGCTCAAACTCACTTTTCTCACCATAAGACCTACCCTAGTTGAAGTCAAGGGGTCTAGTAGGAAATGGGATGTTACAAATCCCAATAAACAAAAGAATAATTTCGTCCCCGAAATTCAAGTTCGGGTGTACGGGGTTCCATGCTCATGAAGATGAAAGGTTTTAAGTAGGTCTATAATGATATCACAAGACTATCTAGTAATTGTTATATTGTCCCATCAATATCTCAACATATCCAACTTTCAGATTATATTCCACGGTTCCACTTTGTGAAGTCTGTACAACGTCTTCTCAGTAATTAATTCCAACAATTTTTTCCAGGTCTTCCTACTGATATAAAAAAAATGTACCAAATTCTATAACAACCCATCAACAATAATTCATTGTAGGAATTCTTCCAATTATACGTTCAATTTCCACTCCGTGAAAGAAACATGTCTTTTACTCAATGATTACTTCTAAGAAAATTCTCAGGGCTTCCTATCAATATACAAAGTCTATATATAAAAATTCCATAATAATTCAGTAACAATAATTCATGGTATGAATCTCTCAAGACGTTCAAATTCTACTTTGCGAAGGAGCTATCAAAAATGGGTAACCATAAATTCCATCAAAATCTTAAGAAGTTCATATTGTTATCAAAAGTTCATGCACAAGTTTCTATAGCTATTTTGTACCAATAATTCAAGATCTGGGTTTCCTAAGTTATAAGCTCAAACACTACCTTGTGAAGGATGTACCATATACATATGGACATAAATTCCAGGAAAATTACCAGAGGCGTATAATATTCTCACAAGGTTATGTCCAAAATTCTAGAATGTTCCAGCTTCAATTATTCCATATATGAATATTCTAAATTCTAACTCCAAATTCCACATCGTGAATGAAGTATGAAGTTTACTCAGAGATTGAATCAAATAAAATTTTCATAGTTTCATACGGACATAAAAAGGACCTTGTACATAATTTCCTAGCACTTTAATATCAGTAATTCAAGGAATCAATTTCTTAAGGTATAGGTCCATATGCTACTTGGTGAAGGGAGTTTGTTATTTGCTCGAGGTCTAATTCCAACAAAATTTCCAGAGTTCTTAGGTGGTCTCATAACTCCAAATATCCAGTTCCATACAGCTTTAAGTTCATTAGCTTACTTAATTGTGGGATGAAGCACATTGTGATAACCGAATAATTAATGATTAATGAACTATATTATAATAAAAAATCCCACCAAAAAAATAATAATCTTCAGAGTGTGATCTCGCTCTTTTAAGTGAATCCCATAACTTTATGTCTTTTCAGAAAGTTTTGACCTTAAAATTCTCCTTTAAGGTCTATGTGACAATTCAAATAAATTCTAATTTCCTAGTGAAATCAACCCAAAAGTTTATGATTTTCTCCAAAGGATATTGTCTCGTAACCCTAAGTGTATATTTTAAGTTTCGTGAGAATTGACCAAGGGAAAACCCTTAAACTCCCATGTAGACCTAGTGTTACATGGTCGTACTATAAGCACACCAATATCCTTGCACTTGCTTGTGAAGTAAACTAACTTTCAGAGGTCCAATTGACCTAAATTTTTTAACCATGGTCTTTTATATGCATAACCACCCTCCCAAAGGAGATTTGGTGTGATTTTGGTCCAAATCACTCATATTATACACCGTATATAATTTATTAAATTTCTACTAAAACCTTAGAGAAGTGTGCCCCAACAATTCTGATCATTGGGCATATAGTAGATCTAGGGTGCATACACACATGGTTAATTTATTAGCCTTATATCATTTACTATGTAAAAGTTATTCACATTTTAAGGTATGTCCTTCACTAGGATCAGCCTTACTAAATATGTCATAATGAGAGTTGTAGGGCTCCAAATGGTGTGATCTCACTTCCTAAGGACAGTAGACACAAATGCCTACGAAAGTTATCTCAGCCTACTTTTCATTTTATGGGCTCTAAGGGCCTCAAAATTGGAGAGCAAAATGTCTATTTTACTAGGGTAAAAACAACCTTTTGGTGTGGCCCAAGCAAAGGTTTTTCTATCGAACATTTAAACATAGGTCCTTTCAAAAATTCCCATTTTTGGATAGTGTATGTATTTGTGCATGACTCATGCATGACCAAAATTTCATTATACTTGGAGTTGTAGAACTCCAAAATTCACTAAGTTCAATTTGGGTGCTATATGCACACCATTTTCCGTAAATAAGGTCTAGGAAATCCAAGTTGGTACCAAGCTAATCCAATAAACAAAAGGATTATCCCTATGCATTTTGGGCTAAGTTTCTTTGGTATCATTATGATATATTCGTCCTAGATATGCACTTAATCCTCACGGTATCTGACCCTAGCCTTGGAGTCCCATCCTGAGACCTATTGATATTCCACGTACTTTAAGGTCCTCAGGGTTACCAACTATCACACCCTTCTCAAGGTTAGTATATACGTAGCCCCGAAATGGGCATTTTCCAAACATCAATCCTTATCCGACCGAACACAAATCCTTATCTGATTTCTGGTATTTGTCATGATGATTGGTTCGATGCAACATAGTTGTCGGTTTGGAGATTTAAGTTTACGATTCTCCTACTGTCCACTAATGGTGTTCGTGCACTGAATCTCTTGATGCGGTCCTTCTCATTAGGTAGGGAGTGATGATATCACTTGATATTAGAATTAAGGACGTCGGAGTTTTAAGCTTTAGGTAACTATTTTCTCAATAGACTCTTCCTTTAGTCACTTTGGGGGTCATAACGCCTTAATCTGTCTATGCCTGAGGTTGGTTTGGATTAGTGTACACTATCAAATTGTCTTGGTGCATCAAACTAGAAATATATCCTATTTGGGTTGGCCTAACTCATTGCTTAATGGACTATTTTGTGTGATTTTTACACATGGGCACACCACCGCTTCCACTGCTAGTTTGTCCTCAAACTAACTCGAGCGGAGGTGTCCCAGGGTTTATGGACTTCTTTCTCGTTTGATCATTATTCAAGTGATACCAGTTGTAAGATCCCTCTCCCGCACCAGGAGAGTTCCCGGATCTTATTCCCAGAACCGCCGCCTTACGGTGACGCTAAAACATAAGATAGCCGCATCCGCAAGACACCGATCCTGCCGGCAAGAACGATCAACTAGGCCAACAAGAGATAAGAAGAAAGCTAAGAAAGAGAAGCCAAGCCACAATCACACAACTGCATATATATCTAAAAAATAGTATACAAGTCCATCAATGAGTACGAAAGAAAGAGTAAGGGCTTATGCCCAGTACATGTCCGAATGAAAAGACAACAAAATAAACTCTCTCTCTCTCTCTACATATCTATGCGGAAGCTAAACACTCTCATCATCTGGCACCTGTCTCGTGGTAGAAGTAGTGCACAATATCTGCTCCTCAAGTATTGCCATCACATCCTGCTGGTCGTGCGGCTGCACCAACTCCTCGAACTCCTACGGTCACAACCGACCGTTAGTCATAAAGACTAAGCCAGTTTTGTCCACGCCTCCCCCGCGACTCCTAGGCACCATGCGGGAGGAAGGAAGCGGGGGACAACAAGGGGTAATCCAAAAGCAGGTGACAATGGCGAGACTAGCAAGGTATATAGATACTAAACAAGTAATGGAAGCAAATATTCACTAACAAGAGTAAGTTTATCAACAATAAATAAAAGACAATATAAGTAAGAGAAGCAAGTACAAAATTAAAGAGCAGCTACGGATGTAACCATAACTTATATGCGCACACAAAAGTACATAAGCTAAGGGATCTGGCACTAAGGTAAACTCATCGTATAAAAGAGCCCATACTAATTTATACGATGAGGTTTCAGATTTATGCAAGAATGCTATGCTATGATATGCAATGGACTCTGTACGTACAGACCTTTAGTTCCCACTTTTCGGAGGTAGCTAACCTCTCAGGCACCTCCCGCCGTGGTCAAACGGTGGCAGAGGAGCGGGCGTTTCCTCACCTAGGTGGGTAAGTAACACTATCAGTCCTAGGTCCAAACGTACGTTGTGATACCGGTACCCGGTACTCACGAGCTCCTGCGTACTCTTGCTGGATCCGAAGAAACCAGACCTTTATTTGGCCAGGCAGGGTTTAGGGAAACCGTCCAATCGGACGTGCAGTAAAACTACCTGGCCCCTTATAAAACCACTAGCACTGATGATTCAACGAACTGATGTCGGTGTGATGAATAAGACAGAACCGAAGATCCACCACATTCTATGCACATGCATAATTATCAACTTTACCACCGAGCCTCCAGCTCGTAATTCTAACCAAGGTTTATGGAAATCGAGCCAACCGCTCGCAGGACTAAACCAGTCTTTGCTTAAACATCGAGCCTACCGCTCGCTAGACTACACCAGTCTTTATTCAAACTACGAGTCTACCGCTCGCTAGACTATACCAGTCTCTATTTAACTTCGAGCCTACCGCTCGCAAGACTACACCAGTCCTCGTTTAACTACGAGTCTACCGCTCGCAAGACTCACCAGTCTTTATTCAAACTACGAGTCTACCGCTCGCTAGACTATACCAGTCTCTATTTAACTTCGAGCCTACCGCACGCAAGACTACACCAGTCTTTATTCAAACTACGAGCCTACCGCTCGCTAGAATATACCAGTCTCTATTTAACTTCGAGCCTACCGCTCGCAAGACTACACCAGTCTTTATTCAAACTACGAGCCTACCGCTCGCTAGACTATACCAGTCTCTATTTAACTACGAGCCTACCGCTAGCTAGACTATACCAGTCTTTATTCAAACTACGAGCCTATCGCTCGCTAGACTATACCAGTCTCTATTTAAATTACGAGTCTACCACTTGCAAGACTATCCCAGTCCTTCTTATAACCCTAGCCTACCGCTCGCAGGACTATCCCAGTCCTTCTTATATAACATTCCGGTTTATGGTGGAAGTTAACTTGTCAAGTTCTCCTACTTAACTAGTCTTGTCTATAATTTAGTTGACCCTAGAAGCTTTAGGGTTAACCTTGGACTTCCGGAGGGTTACCCGGTGAGGGGCTCGCAGCTGTACTAGGAAGTGTGGCGGGCTGACACCCCGAACTTCCTCTTCCCAAGGCACTTAATCTTGTTGGTATCTACCCCATTCTACTTGATCACCATTTTCCTCTCCAATTACTTTAAATCTCTAAGATGAGTTAAACTTGGCACTTAGGAGTGGGGGAGTTCTTTTGAACTCCCACACCACCAACTGTGACCGGGTGTTGACTCTCCCGTCGTCACATTCTAAGCTCGAGTTCCCTTCTTCACCTAGGAACTACACACATACACCTATAAATTCTTAGCCTTACTTGGACGCATACTCCTATTCTTCGCCATCCTTAATCCAGGGTTTGCCTTAGATATTTCTCGACTTCGCCCTTGAGTATTTACTTTAAGATGGCTCACCCGGCTAAGGGTAGTTTTACTTCCATATAATCATTTAACACCGATGAGTTGTTTGTGGGGCCCTTGTTGAGGTCTAACCTCCTTTTCATATCATTATAAATTCTTGCACTTATAGCTTTGCTAAACGCACCCCAACCCTTATTTCCCATGATGCCCTTAGAGATGTTCTTCCAAATAATCTGAGCCTTCATAATAATCAAAGAGTTAATAGTTCTATGTGTGAAGGTCAGTGGTGGTCTAAATCATATAAATCAATTTTATTATTCGCAGACCAAATGAGATTGAGCTAGATTTGACTCCTATGGTGCAATCTTGATCATATCATATCCAAATGAGTCCCAATTATTACCATAGGTTCGTAATGAGTAATTTAGGGGTTGACCAGAGTTTAACATATTTCTATTAAATTTGGCTTCCACTTAATCCCTTATTCGATTGTCTTAGTCTAAATTACAAAGGGAGTACTCTAAATTTTTATCTAAACCACATGAGATTGTTTCTACTGATGTGTCCCAGCGAAAAACAACAATTTCCAGAGAATCACATTTTATGAACTATATTACCCTATTTTCAGAATTAATTAAAAACAAGGGTTTTCACTTAGTTTGTGAAGTGACTGCTATATAAAATCATCCACATAATTTGAATTAATTTCTAGAGATCCATAACTTGAAAATATCACTAAATCCAGAGAATTGGAATTTTACAAACTATTTTACCCCATTAAATTAATTAATTACAAAAGGGGGTTTTTCCTCAATAAATTGATAATTACTACAGATATTCATCTAAAAATTCTAGGAAAATTTACAGGGATATGGGATTACCCAGGGAATCTACTAGAATAATTTCATAATTTTCCAAGGAGTATTTGTCAATAATAATCATTTAATACAAGTGGTGTGCCAATAAGGGTTTACACTACAACCACCATCTACTATCACAATAAATTCTGATAAAATCACAGAAGTATGATATTGACCTAAAAACATCAGCGCCTAAGTTTCATAATTTTCCAAGGAGTATTTGTCCATAATAATCATTTAATACAAGTGTTGTGTCAATAAGGGTTTACACAACAACCACCATCTACAAATCACAATAAATTCTGATAAAATCACAGAAGTATGATATTGACCTAAAAACATCAGTTCCTATGTTTCATAATTTTCCAAGGAGTATTTGTCCATAATATTCATTTAACACATGTGGTGTGCCAATAAGGGTTTACGCTACAACCACCATCTACAAGTCACAATAAATTCTGATAAAATTACAATAGCATTATATTCACATAAAAACACTAATTCCAGAATATCAAAATTTTCCAGCAAGGATAAACCCATAATTTCTATTTATCATAAAAGGGGTGACAAATGATTAAAGGGTATTTCAACATGAACAATGTCTCTAAAAATTCTATTAAAAATCCCAAAGATTCATAATTGTATTCCTAACTATCTTCCATAGTTTCACAATTTACTCATGCATATATCTCAGGGAAATCCCATTTTTCAGATTTGTGACCTAGGGGTAATTTTGTAATTTCCCAAAGGAAAGACCTCTGAAATTTTCTACAAAAATTTACAGAGGTCCTGCATGTCATAACATTAAATTATCCAGAGTTCTATAATTTTCCACAAGGTATTTAACATGAAAAGTTCATGAATACCAATATGTGACCTAATTCACATTAATCCAAAATATAGGATTTTTGATCCCAAAAATCCTAATATTCTTTGAGGTGGTGTGTTTTGGCATAATGAGTGTGTCACCAATCCTAGCCATTTCATCTGAATTAACAAAATAAACTTTTGTCTATTGGCACACCATTCCCCTTTTGGGTAGAGACGTGTAAGTGGAATTTAACCTACATGCAGAGGTCCAAATGTTCTCAATTTTTAACCATGGACTAATGTAGGTTAAATCAGCATGACACCCAAATTTGGGATCATTTGGAGTTATATAACTCTAATTGTTTCATTTATTTAATTTTCCATATTTTGAATAAAACTATAGAAAAATTATCTCTTAAAAATCTGTTTTTGGACACAAGCTAGCAATAGGGCACATGCATGCATGGCCAAAATTTCAGCTCCATCAGACTTACCATTTAAAAGATATACACAATCTAATTTCTGATTTTCATTATGACCAGTCTCACTAAAATGGATGCTGGGGGTTCTACACTGCTCCAAATGAGCTAATTCAAATTTCTAATTAAAGTAGACATCTAGATCTACAACAGTTATCTCTGCTCACTTTTCAAGAAATGGCCTCTAAGGGCCTCAAATAATTTTTGCAAGATACTAAAATAAATGTGACAGATTTAATTAAACTATATAACATTCCATTAAAATCACTATTCATCATCTTCCTCCTTGAGCCCGAAATTTCAGTTTACAGGGCTGATTTCGGCCCCTTTTTCCCGTCCACCTGGGCACCCCCTCGGCCGGAAACCACCACCACCTCCATCGTGGATGTGGGGGCTATGGATTCCCGGTGACACCGCCGCCGGAGGCGGCCCGTACGGCAATTTTGAGCTTGGCCTAAAACACCATTATATTCCGAAATTTTCCATTTTTTTCACCATGGATCGGGCTCATTTGAGCCCGATGTCTCTCATAATGGATCTAGGATGCTAGCACAAGGGGAGAGGAGGAGAAACCGGACCTTAATGGAGCTTGACGGCGGCGGCGGCGGCGGTTGGCCATGGATCTCCTCTCCTCTGGTGAGCTTGCTCAAAACTTCATTGCTCCACCATTTGCAGTGATCCAAGGCTCGATTTCATGTGCTCTCCACCTTCTGAAGCTAATGGTGGAGTTGATTTGGGCTGAGGAGGACTGTATATGGTTGTGCCATTTTGGAGATTTCGGCCAAGCTTTGGTTGCTTCACCAAGATGCCATTTAGCACCCATGTTGCTTGAATTCGGCTGGTAATTACTCCCTAGGGTCAGAGGAAGGATAGGGAAGAGAAGAGCCATGCCAAGTGGAGCTCCATTCCATTCTCCCAAATTTGCCTAAATTCAAAATTTGGGGAAAAAATCGAATTACCATGCATGCCACTCAAATCTCAGAAATAATTCACGGGCCATGGTATTGGGCCTTTGGATTGGTGGTTAAGTAAATTTGGATGGACTTAGCCCAAGTGAATTGGGTCCAATTGGCTCGAATGACCATTTTAGGTCAATTTTTACTAGAGTCGACTTTGGGTTGACTTGGTCAACTAGGGTTGAGTGTTGACCCCATATGTTGGTCTTGAACCCCTTGACACCACCCAATGTTAATTGGATTATGGTGATGCCCCAATTGGGCCAATTTAGCCAATAAGTGTGATTTTGACCAAAATTTGGGAAAAGTTGACTTTGGTCAATTTGGTCAAATTGATGATTTCATGATGGAGATTTTGGGTCCACAACACTCCTTTAGAGGTTTACCAGCTAGTGGTGGGGTTATTTTGATCATATCAAGTCTAATTGAACCTTGGTTGGGTTGAGTTGGGCTATGTTGACCTAGGTTTGACTTTGGTCAATTTGGCCTATTTGGTGACCACTTGATGGGGCTCTCGGTCAACTATGCCTCCTTTAGGATTAGGGACATGTTGGTGGTGTTAATTTACATCTATAAGTTCAATTTAAGCTAATTTGGTCTAAAATGACTTGCCCTATAATGGCTCACACTTGAGGTCTCTCAATTCAAGGTGACCTAAGGTCACTACCTAGCTCAAACTCACTTTTCTCACCATAAAACCTACCCTAGTTGAAGTCAAGGGGTCTAGTAGGAAATGGAATGTTACAACACATCCATGAAAATCATGTATCAGAAACACATTTTTCTTTTGCTAACAATGACCTCTCTCATATTCAAGTATTTCCTTCATTGAAGAGAAGGGGCATATGATTAGATTCATGCATAATTGATGAAAAATAAAATCAACTGCTTTGAATAATTGATGAAAAAAAAGTATTGTGCCCGTCGAACGAATAAAATGCTTTCCATCGGGACTAAAATCAACGTCAAGTACACCTATAATTTCTAGGAGGAAAAGGATTCTATAAATGTGTGTTATGTTATTAGCACAAACATTGTTCCACGTACCAAAGTATGAAAACTCCTACGCAGTAGAAATGTAAATGGTATTATAAATACCAGTAGCCAAGCAGAAGAAAATTAGATGAATAAGTATTTTCTTAGTAAAAATCTCAGATTATAATCTCTTAATCGGTTTTCTAATAGTGGTGACATCCTCATACTCACAGAGAGGAGAAAAATTGTCCAAAGAAAGAGTAAGAAGTTCTCTTCTAACAAAATACAATAGTTAATTCAATAAAACTCAAGAATTAACTTAGATATAATATGATCCACAACACTCTTGCATCAATAAAGACATCTTGAATAATAATAGGACGGGTAACGTAAATTGTAGATCATCTTGAGTAGATAATAATTTAAATTGAAAACTCTAATATCATAGCCCTGAAGACAATACCTTTTTCTGTATGTACTATGCGGCTTACAACTTTAATACTCTTGGGAATTTGAAATGCATGAAAATGAACATGATATTAGTGAGCAGAACACAAAAGCAGTAGCTTGAAATCGCCGGCAGTAACTGGAGAAGGATATACAAAAGAAAAATGAGGAGTTCTGAAAAGGACGTAGAGGAGATTGGCAATGGTTTTAAAGGTGGTCGTATCATTAATCCCCACCTCCAAAGCAGCGGACGATGAATCTCTCTCTCTCTCTCTCTCTCTCTCTCTCTCTCTCTCTCTCTCTCTCTCTCTCTCTCTCTCTCTCTCTCTCTCTCTCTCTCTCTCTCTCTCTCTCTCTCTCTCTCTCTCTCTCTCTCTCTCTCTCTCTCTCTCTCTCTCTCTCTGCAGGAAAGTCTGTCCTCCTCCATTCACCCCATCCACAGCGCAGAATGGTTTGCTTACTTTGTACGATTATTTTGGGGTGAACTATCACGGTCGGGCTTGTGGGGAGGCAGCAACGGGCTTTCAGAGGTGGCGACGTGCTTTGCAGATGTGGCGACAGGCAAAGATGGACTGTGGATTGAGGAAGAGGTGACGCAAGGGTTTCCTGGGGAGTTGGGCGGCAACGGGCGGCGACGGGCGGCAACATGAGATTGATGAAGCGAAGGCAGAGGGTTTGGTGGGATTGACACTGGGTAGAAGAAGCACAGGTCGCGTGAGATAAGCGATGGATTCAACGGACCTTTCCGATGTTAAAGAATGGGTTGGGCAGCTGACATTGTTGTTTGGAGGAGGAGAAATTTCGCAGTTGATGCTGTTCTTCGGAGGCGGAGGAGGATGATTGTCGATGCAGGAGAGTGGATTACTCCATGTTTTTTAGCGGCCTCTGTTGGCTTTGAGTTGTTGACTTGGTCAACTTCTTTTTATTGTGTTTTTATATATGTTTTGTTTTAGTTAAAAGGAGGAGAGAGAGAAGCATTTAATGCGGAGAGAGAAGGAAGGTGTTTTTCCTTTGCCTATAAATAGGCTTGTAATTTTGTTTTGAGAAGTTGCGGTGAATAGAAAGAAAAGGAGAATAAAATTTGGTTTGTTTCCTGCGAACAGGAGGTAGAGAGAGAGAGAGAGGGAAGTGGTTGGAGAGAATAGAAGTTGAATTAAGGTTCTCGGCAGAATTAAGAGAGAGAGAGAGTAAAGAGAGAAAGAGATAAAATACTATTCCCGCAGGAATAGAATCGCAAAGTTATTTCTCTCGCCATTAATATCTCGCCAACCTCTTCTCGCCCGTTACTCCCGCAGGAGGCTCTCGCACAGGAGCTCTCGCCACCTCAGCCCGCCGGCTCGCGTGAACTTGAAGGAGGAGGAACAGCCGCCTCGCGTGGAGTTCATGCCCGCAGCCCCAACTCGCCGCCAGCTCGCAAATATAGCTCGCGTGTGTGAGCTCGCAGAAGGAAGAGGGTGAAGTTTGTGAGCGTCGATTTCATCGAGTAGTGGAGGCTCTCAAAGTGGTGGTGCTCGCACAGGTTGAGCTCGCCGGAGTAGGTGTTGTACTCGCCGGAGGTTTGAGGTTGGAGTGGTCTCGCCGGGCAGAGTGGTGTGTGTGATCTCGCCGGGGTGAGTGAGGTGGTGCGTCTCTCCTATGTAGTGGGGTGAGTGCTCGGCAAGGAGCTAGTGCTCGCCAAGGAAAGGAGTGTGTGCGAGAGGGCGTGTGCTTGCCGGAGGAGTGTTCGAGGAGAAGAGGACTTGTGCCGAGATGTCGCGCTTCCAACAAGTGGTATCAGAGGCAGGTTGCAAACCTTTGCCGGTGACTCGGAAGGTTTGAGGAGTAAAAGCAATGGAGACGGGTGGAGCTATGCCGGGGCAAGTCCCCAAGCTGACGAAGACCAATTATGGGAATTGGAGTATACAAATGCGAGTGCTACTTGCCTCCAAGGAGTTGTGGGATGTAGTGGAGAATGGGTATGAGGAGCGCACTGCTGCAGTAGAGGCGACGTTGACTAACGCCCAGAAGACAACACTTAGAGAGGCAAGGAAGGCGGACAAGAAGGCTTTGTTCTTGTTATACCAAGGGGTTGACGAGGCGACCTTCGAGAAGATCTCAGATGCGAGGACCTCTAAGGTGGCATGGGAGGTGTTGCAACGCACCATGCAAGGGGTTGAGAAGGCAAAGAAGGTGAAGCTGCAATCCCTCCGTGCGGAGTATGAAGTAACGAAGATGTAGAGCACCGAGAAGGTCGGTGACTATGTGACCCGTCTGCGGACGCTCACAAATGAGATGAAGCGCAATGGGGAGGCAATCGAGGATGTGAGCTTCATGGAGAAGTTGCTGAGATCTATGGCCAAGAAGTTTCGTCATATAGTGGTGGCGATCGAAGAATCGAAGGACCTCAACTTGATGGTCGTGGATGAGCTTGTAGGCTCTTTGCAAGCTCATGAGTACAGGATGTTGCAGGATGATGAGGAAGCGAGTGGCTTTGGAAAAGCACTCCAGACCCAGTTGAACTTTGGGGAAAGTTCAGGAAGAGGAGGCGGCCAGCGTGGCCGAGGTCACCAAGGAAGAGGTAGAGGAAGAAGAGGAGGTAGAGATCAAGGGAGAAATCAGAACTACCAGAAAGAGGGGGAGCGACCTCAAGGAGGTTGGCAAGATGGAAGAGGAAGAGGAAGAGGCCGTGGAAGAGGCCGAGGAGATATGTCCCAGATACAATGTTACAACTGTAACAAGTATGGGCATATGAGCTACGACTGCTGGAGTCCGACGAAGAGAGAAGAAGCTAACCACTATGCGGAGGCTAGGAACAATGGGAACAATGCTGGAGGTGGAAACCCGATGATGTTCCTAACCTACCGAGGTGGGCAAGAAGGGAGAAGTGAAGTGTGGTACCTGGACACAGGGGCGAGCAACCACATGTGTGGAGATAGAGAGATGTTCACAAACCTTGAACCCATTGGGGGTGAGGTTAGCTTCGGGGATGCGTCAAAGATCTCCTTGGAAGGAAAGGGTTTGGTGGAGATGAGGCTGAACGGGGAGAAAGTACACCTGAACGATGTGTACTATGTGCCAGGGTTGAAGACCAACATCTTGAGCATTGGGCAGCTAGTGGAGAGAGGCTATTGCGTTCAGATGAAAGATGGGTCTCTGGCAATGAAGAATGGTCAAGGGAAGGAAGTAGTGAAGGTAGAGATGACGGCGAACCGTCTCTTCACGCTGAAGATGGATGCTCAAGAGACAGCTTATCTTGCGAGAACGGAGGAAGAGGAAGAAGCATGGTTATGGCACCATAGGATGGGCCATTTGGGTTTCACGGGGTTGAAGCTGCTATCTCACTCAAGGATGGTGACAGATCTGCCAATGATCTCACCACCTCAGAAGGTGTGTGAAGCTTGCACGAAGGGGAAGCAAAAGAGGCAGAGTTTTGAAGGAGGGAAGTCCTGGAGAGCAAGGAGGCAGCTTGAACTGGTTCACTCGGACATTGCGGGTCTGTTTGAGACCACCTCAGTGGGCGGAAGCAGATACTATATCACCTTCACTGATGACTTCAGTCGGAAGTGTTGGGTGTATTTTTTGAAGGAGAAGGTTGCGGCACTTGACAAGTTCAAGGAGTTCAAGGCTATGGCGGAGAAGGAGAGCGGTCAGGCTCTCAAGGTGCTAAGGACAGATCGGGGTGGGGAGTACACCTCGAGGCAGCAGCTGGAGCTGGGATGAGAAGACGAGGAGCATGAAGGGCATGTTCTTCGAGGATGAAGATGAAGGAGGTCATGAGGCTGGAGCCGAGGATGGTGGAGTGGAGCCACCATCACCACCGAGCAGGAATTCAGGGGGAGCTTCCACCTCCCACTCAAGAGGGGAAAGCTCAAGTGGAGAAAATTCTGCAGGAGGCAGCGGGAGTCGGAGTGACTCCGAGAGTCCACCACCCAGGATGAAGAGGGTGGGGGAGCTCTATGAGGAGACGGCCCCAATCCATACTAACTATTCATTGTATTGCCTCTTAGCAGATTGTGAGCCAAGGTCCTATGAAGTAGCTGCCCAGGAGAAATCTTGGAGGACGGCGATGGATGCCGAGATGGCTTCTATCAAGAAGAACAATACCTGGAGACTAGTGGATCCACCGGCAGCCACAAACCCCTCGGGGTGAAGTGGGTCTATAAGGTGAAGAAGAACAAAGATGGAGCTGTGGAGAAGCACAAGGCTAGGCTCGTCGTGAAGGGCTATAGACAAGTCCAAGGAGTGGACTATGATGAAGTCTACGCCCCAGTGGCGAGGATTGACACCATTCGGTTGATCATTGCACTGGCAGCTCATTATGGGTGGACAATCTTGCAAATGGATGCTGTGGCGGCGTACTTGAATGGGTACCTGGAAGAGGATGTGTACATCGAGCAGCCTCCAGGGTATGTGGTGAAGGGCCAGGAGAGAAAATTCTGCAAGCTAGACAGAGCCTTGTACGGGCTGAAGCAAGGAGCAAGGGCGTGGAATGGAAGGATAGATGCCTTCCTCTAGAAGCATGGATATGTGAAGTGCCCGTACGAGTATGCCCTGTATATAAAGATAGAGGAGAACGGGGATATCATGGTCTTGTGTCTATACGTGGACGACATGATATTCACCGGGAACAACCCAACGATGCTTGAAGAGTTCAAGAGGCCTATGAAGAAGGAGTTCGAAATGACGGACTTGGGAGAGCTGAGCTATTTCCTGGGAGTTGAGGTGAAGCAGGAGGAAGACGGGATCTTCATATCCCAGAAGAAGTATGCAGAAGAAATTCTGAAGAAGTTCAGGATGGAGGGTAGCAAGACTATCTCCACTCCAGCGGACCCAGGGACAAAGTTGAGGAAGGATTCTGACGAGGAAGGTGTGGACCCGACGATGTTCAAGAGCCTAGTCGGGAGTCTAAGGTACTTGACCTTCACTAGGCCAGACATCATGTATGCGGTCGGGGTAGTAAGTAGGTACATGGAGGAGCCCAAGCAGGATCACTTCACCGCAGCGAAGCGAATCCTAAGATATGTGAACGGAACAAGGGACCATGGCCTGAAGTACTCATCAGGAGGAGAGTTGAAGCTAGTGGCTACTCGGATAGCGACTATGGTGGAGATATCAATGATCGGAAGAGCACTTCCGGATACTGTTTTCACATGGGGAGGGCGGCGTTCTCATGGAGATCGAAGAAACAGGCTACTATAGCCTTGTCATCATGCGAAGCGGAGTATATAGCGGCGGCGGCGGCATGCGCCTGCCAAGCCATCTGGCTCAGGAAGTTATTGGATGAGTTACATCATGGACAGGAAGGGCCAACGACAGTGTTAGTGGATAACATGTCGGCCATCCAGCTCGCGAAGAACCCGGTGCTGCATGGGAGGAGCAAGCACATCGAGACGAGGTATCATTTCCTTCGTGAGCAAGTGGAGCAGAAGACCGTGGAGGTCGTGTATTGCCCTAAGGGAGAGCAGGTCGCGGATATTTTCACTAAGGCTTTGAAGGTGGAGACGTTCGTGAAGCTCAATGGCAAACTCGGCATGTGCTGCCAAGTTTGAGGGGGAGTTTGTTGGCTTTGAGTTGTTGACTTGGTCAACTTCTTTTATTGTGTTTTTATATATGTTTTGTTTTAGTTAAAAGGAGGAGAGAGAGAGGAGCATTTAATGCGGAGAGAGAAGGAAGGTGTTTTTCCTTTGCCTATAAATAGGCTTGTAATTTTGTTTTGAGAAGTTGCGGTGAATAGAAAGAAAAGGAGAATAAAATTTGGTTTGTTTCCTGCGAACAGGAGGTAGAGAGAGAGAGAGAGGGAAGTGGTTGGAGAGAATAGAAGTTGAATTAAGGTTCTCGGCAGAATTAAGAGAGAGAGAGAGTAAAGAGAGAAAGAGATAAAATACTATTCCCGCAGGAATAGTATCGCAAAGTTATTTCTCTCGCCATTAATATCTCGCCAACCTCTTCTCGCCCGCTACTCCCGCAGGAGGCTCTCGCACAGGAGCTCTCGCCACCTCAGCCCGCCGGCTCGCGTGAACTTGAAGGAGGAGGAACAACCGCCTCGCGTGGAGTTCATGCCCGCAGCCCCAACTCGCCGCCAGCTCGCAAATATAGCTCGCGTGTGTGAGCTCGCAGAAGGAAGAGGGTGAAGTTTGTGAGCGTCGGTTTCATCGAGTAGTGGAGGCTCTCAAAGTGGTGGTGCTCGCACAGGTTGAGCTCGCCGGAGTAGGTGTTGTACTCGCCGGAGTAGGTGTTGTACTCGCCGGAGGTTTGAGGTTGGAGTGGTCTCGCCGGGCAGAGTGGTGTGTGTGATCTCGCCGGGGTGAGTGAGGTGGTGCGTCTCGCCTGTGTAGTGGGGTGAGTGCTCGGCAAGGAGCTAGTGCTCGCCAAGGAAAGGAGTGTGTGCGAGAGGGCGTGTGCTTGCCGGAGGAGTGTTCGAGGAGAAGAGGACTTGTGCCGAGAGGTCGCGCTTCCAACAGCCTCACCTTCATCCTCGGCTGTGCCGGCGCTGCCATGGCGGATATAGTTTAGTGGGCTTGAGAGAGGGTTGGCAAGGTTTCAGATCTGTAAGAGAGAGAGAGAGGTCGTGTTGATACCTGGCTTTGCCGGCGCTTCCACTTCGACGGAGGCTGCGTGGTTCTTCATCTTCGTCCCATCCGGAGGAGAGGGTGGTGGTTGAGCGAAGGATTTGAGATTTTAGGGATGTGAGGTCGCGAGGGAATGAGGATGTGTTGCTTTCGGAGGGACTTTGCTAGGGGCTGCAGTCGAGGAACTCGGAAGATGGGACTTGCCGTGCAGGAATGGTTGAAATAAGGGGTCAAAAGTTGCAGGCTGGTCCAGGCGCGAAATGACAAAAAAACCTGGAATATGAATTGCAGGAGAGGGTATTTTGAGGGCATTTTGGGTATAAGAATGTTTCAAGTGTATATATATATACACACACGAGTGACAGTGCACCGAGGGCCTCCCGTGCCACGCGTGACAGTACACCAACCACGAAAATTCAGACGGCGACATTCGGCGTGTCCGGCAATATTCGGCGTTGGCGGCAACATTCGGCGTGGGTTTCACCATCGACAGGGGATGCGACATTCGGCAGAGAAGGAGACATTATGCGTGAGAAGGAGAAATACGGCTGGGGCGGTGACATTCAAAGCAACCATCGTAGATTTCCATGTTTTTCTTATCCATTAATTGACTAATACCTTAAAACACACATTGTGCACAAAAATGTAAATATGAGGAATCATCATATATATATATATGAGCAATCGTGCACGGGGGACCCCGTGTGTGGGGGGGGGGGGGGCGACATTTGTCGTGGGGGCGACATTTGTCGTGGGGGCGACATTGGTCGTGGGGGCGACATTTGTCGTGGGGGCGACATTTGTCGTGGGGGCGACATTGGTCGTCGGGGCGACATTGGTCGTCGGGGCGACATTGGTCGTGGGGGCGACATTGGTCGTGGGGGCGACATTGGTCGTGGGGGCGACATTGGTCGCGGGGGCGACATTGGTCGTGGGGGCGACATTGGTCGTGGGGGAGACATTGGTCGTGGGGGAGACATTGGTCGTGGGGGAGACATTGGTCGTGGGGGAGACATAGGTCGTGGGGGCGACAATGGTCGTTGCGGCGACAATCAGTGGGGGGCGACACTCCGCTGGGGCGGCGACACTCGGCGGGGCAACAACATTCCGCGGGGGAGGCGACAATTGGCGGAGGCGGCGACAATCGGCGGGGGAGGCGACATTTGGTGGGGGCGGCGACAATCGGCGGGGGCAGCGTCATTCGACGGGGGGACGACAATCGGCGTGGTTTAGGGTTTCCCTTTATTCCTATTGTCTTATGCTTAACATGAAACTTAATCAAACACCTTGCCAATCAAACACCTTGCCGCAGACTGCAATTTGTTGCAGTGCAAACTGCAGTCTATAGAGCAAACCAATTTGGAAGCTGAAGAGAGAGTGATACCTGAATTTAAGGCGTTGTCGAAATGAAATGTTGCACAATGACGTGGACAAAGCACAATGACAAAAGCAGGAGCAATCTCCATAGTAGATAGGAAAAACAACCAATTTAAAAAAATGCCGGATGCGAGACGCTACAACAGGTAAGGCACCTGCTAAATATGCACTCATTGCTGAACATCAAAACACATGAATCTTAAGCATAGATATCAAATACCCTTGTCAGACAGGTAAATTTCTCCATAATGTCATCAATTAAATCCTCACCCTCATAATGTTGTTCACAAAGTAAAATCTCTTCTAACATTAGATAGGCAAGACATTGGAGATGAATTAGAGAGATTATTATAAGTAATAAGAGCCAAGTGAGCATAAAATCAAATAACACGCTCCCATTCTAGTTTCTTCACATGCACAGTAGATGAAATTTAGAGAAATCAAATAAAAATGACATTAAAATATTATACATTTACCTTCTAATTCAAGGCGCCATTTGAAGCCGAAGATTTTCCTACTTTTACGGTGAGAAGGCTCTTCAGCCACTTTTATGGGATTGTATTTGGTTTCTTATCAATTTTTTATATATTTCAGCTTTAGGCTCCGTTTGGGAGGACTTACTTTTACCGGTCAAGCGGTCACGACCGCATGAACCGGACCTTATATTAAGGTCCGGTTCATGCGGTCGTGACCGCTTGACCGGTGAAAATAAGTCCCCCCAAACATAGCCTTAATCTCAAATTTCCACGACATATGAAGACCCTAAATCAGTAACAGTGACAAAAAAGAACAAATGAGATTTACTAAATTGATAATTAATTGTTATAGATATTAGATTTAGCATAAAGTCAGTCAAACTATCCAGACTAAAAGTTATGGAAGAGGTATGAACAAAATAGCCAAATAAGCATATAAATGATAGAAATTACTAACCTGGACCGCACTATTCACACAGATCATCCACGTCTGCAACATTTCGAGAACAATCCATGCAAGAGTTCTTATCAATAATTAAAAAAAATGCAACGCATTGTTTATTTTACTGGCAATGTAGTCATTACATTAAAAAATCAATGAACAAAAGGTGAAGCCTCTTCATATAACTGCCTGTGCAGTGAGAGGATGCAAGAAATACCTTCGTCCACTGTTCTCTGCCCCGCATACAGCTTAGCGGTCTGAGATGCTTTCCAAATCTTAGATCTACGAAGATCCAGTATTGTGGAAGATCTTGGATCTACCAAGATTCAGGAAAAGAGAATAAGAGAGGAGGAAGAAAAAGGAAAATTGATGTCTAAAATCAATGAACAAAAGGTAAAGTATGCCTGTGCAGTGAGGGGATGTAAGAAATACCTTCATCCCTCTGTTATCCGCCCCGCATACAGCTTGCCGGTCTGAGAAGGCAACAAAATCTTGTAAGAGGGGGAAGAAAGAGGAAAATGGATGTCTTACCAGAGTTTAGTCTACCACTCTCCGAAGTGGAGTCACGAAAATGGATTTTCCGGCTGAAGGACAGAATGCAGCGCCGATTTGCAGATAGCTCGTGGGGGTAGAAGCTTATCGGGAGAAAAAATGAGAGAAGATAGGGGTTTTGCGGTTTTGAAGAGGCGTGGGCTTCGCGCCTGAGCCAGTTTCATGTGGGGTGATTCAAATTTTGGACTCTCTGGCCTTCTTAGCGTTGTAGCGTGGAGGAGCGGGGCGGTATCTGAGTCGTATAAGCGGTAGGGTTAGAAGAGGAGCGCGTGAGATGCCGAGCGGTAAGGGGAGGGATCCATGGATCTCTTGCGATGCACTACCTGCCGAGGGGGGCGAGTGAGGAAAAAATTGTGAGAGATATTAGGAACGGCGGGGGCTCTCTCGAGGGGGCGAGGTGGCATGTGCTTCTTTCGGCTAGTAGCAGCGAGGAAGATGGAGACTGCTGCTTTCGGCGAGTAGCAGTGGAGGAACAGGGAGGAGGCGTGTGGGAGGGAACTTGCCAGGCGCAGGAATAAAATGTTTAATCAAAAGTTAAATTTGAAATGACCAGAATAACCCTGATTCAAGAGAGCATGTGTGGTTTGTTGAGGGCATTTTGGACCGCAAAATGTTACACCATATCCACTTTACTCTTCCCTTATATAATAAAGATATAACTCTGCAACAAACAAAAAGTTTTTTGTTATAATCCAAATTAATTACCCGAACTCATTGATTCATCACATAAAGCAACTAAATGTAGGCTAGAAAGTGCATTCGCTTAACAGACCAAATATGAAATTCCACTATTTTTTGGATGCCATTGCTTCGGCACCTTCGGATAATTAATTTTGGGTCCATCGACTCTGTCACCTTTATGGCACTCATTCCAGGATGTTGTGTAGGTAGTTATACCATATCGTTCTCCGTATATTTCTTCAATCTAGTCTGGAAATGCATGTTCATATATCTTGGGGTTTAGACCTGGATGTTGGAGTTTATGCACTAAAAATCCTAAATTGACAGTAAAAATAAGAGGAAACATTTTTATTGAAATGTCTTCGCTTCACATACCTTTTATCTCTTGTACATATTTCCTTATCTTTGCAAGAGATCCTTTCCCCTTTTCATTTGACCCGATTGTTGTCGATCCTTCTAGTGAAACTGATGTAAATGAAAAGTTTGCACTTATTAATGGATTAGTGATATTAAGTAAGGAATAGTTGTAAGGAGTTGGTAGAGTTGTGATTTAATAAATTACCTTTAGTACCACTATTTTGTTTGGAGGCAACTCTTGTAAATATTTCCTTGTACACCGTATTCTTCGTATATACACCTTCGTGGTCATCTATTATTCCCTTTTTGACCAGTATCGTCATGTTTTGCTTTGAGACACCCCTTGACAATGCTACATATAGTTGGCCGTGGCTGAGTACATGATTAGGTAGGTAAATGCCTACATTTCCAATCGTTTATCCCTGAGCTTTGTTAATGGTTAGTGCAAAACACAAACGAACTGGAAAATGTTTGCGTGTCAGCTCGAATGGCATTTTCGCATCTTCTGCTGTCTGCAAAGGCATCCTGGGCAGAAATACTCGTAGACCCTTAAATTGTCCAGTTAATATGTCAGCTTCAATTAGATGTCTGCCGAAACGGTGGTATATTAGGCATGTACCATTGCATAATCCAATTTTTGGGTCAAGATTTCAGAGTAGCATTATCGGGGCACCTTTTTTTAGTGTGAGTTTGTGCGGCAGAAGATTACCAGGGTTAATAGAGTTTAAAAACTCAAGTAGGTATAAATTGCGTGCATCCTCAGCCACGTAGTCGAATGAGTAGTAAGTGATTTCTTCTCCATTAAAAATACGAAGGCACTTGGTGTTCAATGTGTTAACATCCTCGTTTAATGGAGTAAGCAACGTCCTTGTCTTCATATAATCGTTGTCATGTTCAGCGTTGTTTAAATTTTGAAAGACTCGCGCAATTAAAAGATCAATAGAATGTTCTCCCTCCCAAGGAATCACCATTTGGGATGGAATCCGAACCATGTCCTCCTCTACCGTTGGCTCTTCCCCATCACCTACTCAAAGCAAGAAATCAGAGAAGCTCTGGTCATTCCGAGCTCTCATATTTTCTGTTAATTGTTGTAATTTGACCTCAGACCAAATGTACGATTCGACAATGCTGACACTGTTTATTTCAGATTTTGTTCCATTGATGACAACATGTGTTACTTGGCGAAAATCTCCGCCCATGATGATGACCTTGCCACCAAATGGTTTGTCTATGTCCAGAATGTCTCTGAATGTACGGTCGACAGATTCGAATGCCTTCTTGTTTGTCACGGGAGCTTCATCCCAAATGATTGCAGCAGTTTGTCGGATTAATTTGCACAAATCAGATTGTTTCTTAATGTTGCACATGCACAAAGGTGCAAACGGTATTGGAATTTTGAGCTTAGAGTGTGTTGTGCCCCCTGGAAGTAGGGTTGCTACAATTTCGGAAGATGCAGTTGCAAGTATTATGTGTCCATCTGTTCTGAACGCAGCAAGTAGGGATTTGTAGACGAAAGTTTTGCCAGTACCTCTCAGACCATCCAAGAAAAATATATCTCCATTTTTGCGGCGTATGGATTCACTAATTGTCATGAATGCAGCTAGCTGGCCGTCATTAAGAGCTGTAATTGAATTTAAATCTGCAGTGGAAACTGAAAGTGATAGTTCGTGCTCTATCAGGCTGCAAAAATTCCTTATGTCTTCGAAAGCTTCACTAATTCTCGGTAAATCAAATCCGTTATATCGCGTTTATGCTGATGAAAAATGTTGTTTATATCATGAAGAAGTTTGTTTACTAAGTATGAACTATTTGTTCTGCTCCCACATGCATAATCTTCTGTCATGCTTGTGAAGTTCTCCTCCCATAGATCTCGAACTCTAATTGGTTCGCAGTATAACAATATTGTTGCAAATAGCTAGCCTTCGTAGTGCATGAGGCATTCTAGATTGTCTTGCTTCAGATAAGCACTCTTTTAGGCAATTATCTTCTTCAAGTAGGCCATAACGCTATGTTGTTTGTTTGAAAGTTAAGTATCGCACACCCTCAACAGTCATAAGATGATCGAATGACTTGGGCCCCGGGACGTGATTTAGAAGCAAGCGCAAGTAAAACCTTTCACCTTCAGATGGCGCAACAGCGTACAATCTGCCTACAACTTTTTGATTTGCTACTCGGTTTGTCCATCTCCTTGTTTATGATAACCACCTGTAATGTTTCGCAAAGTCTACGTATAAGTATGAGGTGCCCTCCAGTTCATCATTGTGTATTCTGAAAAACTATGTTAGCATTGTGCGGGAGTTTCGGCCGTCCCCAATGATTTCTGATATCATTTGACTGCTACGGAACTGAACTTGGTGTCTATTTGGTAGGTGTACTTGCAATCGAACGACGGATGGGTAAGTTTGATATAAAGTGAAGTTAAATATTTTCCAGAATGCTTCAGGAGGACAAATCCAATGGCCGTCGACATATTTGCTGACCTCATCGTAGTTAGGCCCCGGCCTAACTTAAAATGCTACACAGCCAGGCTCTTTATAAACATATTTGTACAAATATTTAACGCTTTTGATGCTACTACAGATTTCAACATTAATATGACAATCATACTTTATTATAAACCATGGATTATATGGAACAACCCAACCATTATCGATCATTAGGTCACCGTCTTGATTTAGAGCAATGTTCCCGTTGTCATTCCGTCGACGGTAAATTTGGTATGAATTTGATCCTTGGATGGTAGACTCAGAGAATGGCTTGGGGTTTCCTTTTTTACAACAATTATTTCTCATGCATTGAGCGTTAGGTCTATATGGCCCACATGGGCCATGTATCATGTGTTTAAGCACTGCATTGTACAACTCCGACTCTTCATCTTGATATGGTATCTCGGCCCTGACAATGCAATCATAATCATCTGAAGTATTTAATATATCGTTTTCATCGTGGATTATCAGCATATGTACATGCGGTAGACCTCTTTTTTGAAATTCAATCGCGTGGACATGTGCGACGACCTTGCCAAGAACTCCCTTTTGGAAGATGTCTTCTTTCAAGTTTTCACATTTTGCATGAAAGATTCTGCTGACTAAATCTGGACGATCTTGGGCAGTTTATCCTGGAAGAAGTTCATTTTTGATCTCTTGCCAAGAAGGATTGCACGTCATTGTTAAGAAAATATCTGGTTTCCCGAAATTTCTAACTACGGACATAGCATCTTGGTATCTTTGGTACATATCCCTAGGACTTCCAATGAAAGAGGACGGCAGAATGGTTCGACGACCAACGCTCGTTGTGGTGGATTAGATGCACAATTTGAATAAATAGTTAACATGGTTGTATTGATATAAGTATTGCTTAAGCAGGTGGCGTTTTTGAATGTGACTGTATGTCAAACCTGCGTTATTCTCTCCTGCATCCAAGCAATCTTGTAGCCCTTGGTACAGATCAACTCGAATGTTATTCTGGTTTGATCTTATCCACTTTAATTTCCGAGTTTCTATCTTAACATAGTTGTCGACTACGCATTGCTGTAGTAGACGTCCACCATGTAGAAGTATCGATGGGGTAGGTCCACGGATCTGCTATGTTTGAAAATTAAAATTAATAAGTTGAGAATATATGATTATCGCCTTATAATTATCAACTTATAATTTTACATGTAGGATGTATGTGTAGTAGTAGCAACAGCTGACCCTTTCAGGATCGTTTGTTTGTGTTTCTCCATGCCAGCCGTAGGTATCGAGTGGAAGTAGTAGTGGGTATTGCAGAGGGTCGTAGTATCCTAAATATTCCTTGATATTGAGCAGTTTTCCGGCCGTTGTCTGGACTAATATATCTCTGTTACTTGCGTCCATAAAGTCATCACCACCCACTAATATTGCGACAACTTGGGATGATGTGGGCATTGCGTACTGACGTTGGTTAGAAGGCCTCTCTTTGATGAGGAGTCGACAATCCAGTATGTCAGTACGTCGTGCTAGGTGACGTAGTGTTTGAACAAATGGATTGAATTAATCAAGTATATTTGTGATCTTTAGAATCAGGTTTGCATCTAAACATGTGTTCTCTTCCATTCTATTTTGTTTTCTTTGTCATAAATGAACATTTGTAGGAAGCGAGGGCGATCTCCTGGAGCAGGTAGAAGAGATCTGATTCTATGATATATTGATCCATGAGCTCTGAAAGAGTAGATACCATGACTAAATGATGGTACACTCTCATCGATTGTAACTCCCATTGACGTGAAAGAGAATATGTGATTGTAAGCACGAATATTTTGTCTGAAGTTGCAGCTCTCGGGGGACAGCCCAACAAAAAGGTTAAAGAGTTCAGGCGGCACTGGTATGTCTGGAAGTGTTATTTTTCCTGTGCAACAACATAATGTGGTTGTTTCTCTGTGAAACAACTTGGCACAACAGTGAGAGCAGACAGTTGTGGGCAGAAGTGTAGCCGGTGGTATGTTGTGCGTTGGGTAACAATATCTGGCTACATTATGATGTGGCCTTAAATTTTGTTCTCATACAGTTGTTGTTGTTGTTTGTAGTGTTTGTTGGGCCAGTTCGGTTTGGTGGGGTTGATGTTGTCTCCATGTAGTATCTGTGATGACTTTTAAGGGAAGTAATGTATGAACAATGTAGGAATGATGAATGGCATTTGTAAGAAGTGAAGTTTTTGTATGGAGACTTACTTTGGTACCCTGGTGGATGTAGTTGAGCAGCAGTAGGCATTGTTCTCACATTTGATGATGGGGCATGTTGCGCTCTTTGTAGTTGAAGAGTGTTTTCTCGTTGTACTTGTTGTTGTGATGTACGTCGCTCGCGCCGTTGTTGGTGCGTTGCGAATGCAGTTTGAAGTTGAGCCTGGTGTTCTGTGGTATCATATATCTATCTCTGTGTTTGATGTCGAAGAGGGGGTTGTTGATTGTCTGCATAATGTTAGTTAAAAAAATGTTTTTTGATATTAGTATATTAAAGCGATGTTTAGTAGGATGTAGGTAGGTCTTTGTAGCGAATACCGTTAGTTGGCAGTGCGTGGTTGGCGTTATTTCGGTGTGTTGAGGAAGCATCGTTTGATGGTACTTGGGCATTCATCCGAGTCCGGCGGCGTTGTCGTCGCATTGCATTATGTGCATCATGTTGCTCTGTATCCATTCGTTGTCTTGATCGCCGAACCCGTTCACGATTAAGTTCCCGCTGGTGTTGAACTACACAATGAAGCTTGTTTAGTGTGTACTTAGAGGTGTCCATGGTGTTTGCTTAATTATTTTGGTGTACCATGGGCAGAAGGTGCGTGAAGTTGTTCTTGTAATCGTTGTAGTGCGCGAGCTTCTCGCCTCCTTGCATTTACTGCATCACGCTGCTGTTGAGTTAGTGGTTGTCGTCGTCGTGTTGTTACAAATACTTTCAAGGTGTTGTTATAATTGCTACTTATTGTGAGGATATTTTACAATTTGTAACGTAAAACTAGTCTTGTTACAAATACCTACACTTATTGTAACAAATATTTAGTTATTGTAACGAAATATAAAATACTTGTTACAAAAAATTAATATTTTGTAAGGATAGAAAAATTTCGTTACTAAATGTAGCTATTAGTAACAAATTATGTCTTCGTTCTAATTTAGTCCTTACTATAAGTGCAGTTTGTTGTAGTGATATATCTTGAATTATTGACACTGGAATATTCTAGGAATCTGAATATAAGCTTGTGATAACATTATAAACCACTGGTAATTTTCCTGGAGTTTATGATTACATATATTTGGTACTTCATTCGCAATGTAGACTTTGGACTTATATTTTAGTATATCCATATCTTGAATTATTGACACTAGAATATTCTAGGAATCTGAATATAAGCTTGTGATAACATTATGAACCACTGGTAATTTTCCTTGAATTTATGATTACATATATTTGGTACTTCACCCACAATGTAGACCTTGGAGTTATATTTTAGAATATTCATATCTTGAATTATTGACACTTGAATACTCTAGGAATCTGGACATAAGCTTATAATTTCATTATGAAAATATAGAACTAGAATTGACTCATCCAGATTTAGGATTCATATAGTCACTCCTTTAGGACATGAGGACTCGATTAAAGGTCTCCGGCCTGTGAATAGTAAAAACTGAAAACTTAGATTTAGACCTCTCCCTTATGGTCACCACCCCTAGAGTTATTAACTCTTAGAGATTTGCATATGCCTAGAAGGGTTGGAAGGTTATTCACCAAGGGAAGTCATCGGAAGTAAAGACTGGGGTGCGTTTAGTAAAACTTTTAGTTCAGGAATTGACAACGACCTATTGGGAGAGGTGAGGAGTTACCTATCAGGAGGTTCAAGTTGTGATTGAGGGATAACATAAGAAATAGTCGGTCACTAGGAGAGGCAAGGTTCGATGTTCAATCGAACATCGACACTCGTCTGCCCGATCTATATGTAGTCCACCTTAGGTCTTTAGAGTAATGATGAATCCCATTTATATACACATTTATGGACTCATCTGGGCCGTATTTCTAGTCGATGCACCACACTTTAGGCATATTTACGATCATATTTGTTATTCCCTGCTAAGTGCACTCTTAGGCCCGTTTCGGTGTGCATTTGCGCTCCTTGTTATTGGGAGTAATCACATGGTGCTCCCCAATCCTTTTTCTGTGTTTATTTGGTGCTGGAGGTGTATTCCCAGCTAGTATGTCTTATGTGCAGGTGGTCAGATCATCCCGTTTTCCGCCAAAATCTATGTCTGTGCATATCGCACGGTCGTGCATTTCCTTGACGCACGGACGGTAGCGATCGTGCGTCTGTATCTGGGCAGAAAACGGACAATCTGAGTTTAGTCGTGCATTTTGACGCACGGGCGAATTTGCCCGTGCGTGAGTAAAACGCACGATCGACCTATTTCCTCCTGTTTTTGGTCATTCTGAATTTACCCGTGCGTTTTTACGCACGGGCGGATTTGCCCGTGCATGAGTAAAACGCACGGGCGGCGCAACGTCTCCCTCAAGTCAGATTTTATCATTTAATAACGCGCGGTTCACGCACGGTCGTGCGTTCGACCGTGCGTGACCACTTTTCTGCCTGTTTAGTATAAAATGCAGGATACGCCGCAGTCAACGGGACAGCTCTCGAGGGGAGCAGGAAATCAGGTCCTCCCCGCCGTTTCTGAGGTCTGAAGGCTTCTCCTTCATCTCCACCACCAAGGAAACCATTTTTCGGCGATTTCCACCACCATTCTTCCATTCGGGAGTGTTAGCAAGCATTCTCGACCAAGTGTTCAAGCATTCCTTGTCGTGGGAAGCCATAGAAGTGTTGTAGGTCGTTGGAGCGGTGACAGCCTCCATCGAGTCCGCACACCGTCTGAGGGCCGAGCCCGGAGAGAGCCCGACAACCTCTCATTCTGGCCGAGAACCCAAGATGCGGTGACATCTTCCTATTGGTCCTCTCTAAACTTGATGCTTGTGCTTTCTTTGTGTTGTTGTAATGAACTATTGCTTAGCTTAATGTCATAGATCTTTTTTGATGTTCATGTGAAATGATGCGGTGGTGTGAGAATAGCATTTTCCTTGTTGTGATTTTCTGAGTTCGTTGTGTGTGAAACCCTAGCAATTGCTAGTGGTGATGCTTGGAGAAGAGGTGTGTGCGACCCTCACCCGTCACAGTTACTTTCCGTCCACGCGCCTCCCGAAGCACGGCATCGCGGCCGTTGCATCCATCCCGCCTTGCGAAGCGGAGTTTTGACCCGCATCTCTCTTTTCTGCATTAGCTTAGGAACTCAATCACAATGCCCTTGTTTTTTACTTTATTCGCTCGTGTAACGATCGATTCACCACGCGTTTCGTTCACCAGAACCTGCATTCCTTGAGAGACGATATTCGGGGAAGCTATTCCCAATTTTATTACTTGACAGCGACCGGTGCACTTGCCGAATACGCATCAAGTTTTTGGCATCGTTGCCGGGGAATGCAGGCGTGATGAGATTTTGGTAGTGAATCGATTGTATTCGATTGGGTCTTTTAATCTTTTTAATTTACTCTTTTTCATGCTATTTTCTTCTTCTATATCATGTGGGCACATTTGAATATCCGATGTCATTGGCGTGGGGACACATCCCACGCTAGTGATAGGTGTCCCAAGGAGTATGGTGTTGTTCAGAAACCGTATGGGTCCCATAAATCTTTTGGCTCCTCTACTGCGCCTCTGATGTCGCACTATTACGCGTCCATCGCACCTTGGGTGCCGGTGAAGCAGTGTTTATTTTGCAAAAGTAGAGAGCATGCCTTGAAAGACTGTGCTGATTACCTTCGCCAACTGGAGGATGACAATGAGCCGGATATTCAGATCGTCCCATCTTCGAATTCTGCAAGCACAACCCCTTCCTATGGTTACGTGTCACTTCCACCTTCACTTTTTGAAGTCCCTGGAATCGACACGTGCATCAGTGTCCCTCATGACTCTGTTTCTGATGCGACCCCCCATACCTCTTCGGTTCACGTACCACTTGTTGGGTTTTTCTATAACCATACATCACATGTAGGCGCAGCGGAATAAAAGAGAAACAACCCAAAAAGACTTGGATCGGGCCATGAACATTGAATCAAGAAGTTAATAAAACACTAGGCAAAAATTACCTTTGCGGGATTGGATCAAATCCAACCTAGATGCTCCAAGAAGAAGATTTGCCTTCGTCGGCTTTGCAAGAGTTCTCACGTAGAATAATGTCTACGTCTCTACAGCAGTCCACACGAGCCGGGAGAAGAAGACTACACCTTGCGCTTCCGCGGATTGCTAGATCCGCTTCAGGAAGAACAACACCGACGACAATCGTCGGAGAGGAAGACGGCGGAGGCGATTCAGACGGAACTCCTTCCGTCTAGGGTTCGAGCGGAACTCCTTCCGTCGGCTTCTATTTCGTCAATTTTTGAGAACCCTAAAAGAAGTCCTATTTATACCCAAAGGATAAACAGCTTCTAGAAGAATCACTATCCGCAGACCACACAGCAAAATAGGGGCTTCTGTTACAATTCGTCGGGATTCCACGGAACAGCATTCGTCGAGTTTTCATGGGACAATCCGACGAATTCCGACGAATCACATCAGACGGCAACATTTGCCGAGTTAATGCTCTCTGTGACAATTCGTCGAGATTCCACGGAACAATCCGACGAATCCCGACGAATCCGACGAATCATGTCAGACGGCAACATTTGTCGAGTTAAGGATCTCTGTAACAATTCGTCGAGATTCCACGGAACGACCCGACGAATTCCGACGAATCCGATCAGACGGCAACACTTGCCGAGTTAAGGGACTCTGTAATAATTCATCGAGTTTCCACGGAACAATCCGACGAATCCCGACGAATCCGACGAATTATATCCGTGTAAACCCGACGAATTCAGACAGCAACATTTGCTGGACTTCCCCCATTCTTTATGGTGATTGGTAACCTTTACCAATATAGTCAATCTTCCAACTTCTCCACATGCTCTTATGTGCGACCCTGCAGGCTCATATCGCGTTGGCAGTGACATTACATGTTTGACCACTTCTAGATCACAATGGTAACTCCAACACCACTTTGCGTGGATTTTTGCCCTTGTGTGGAGAGTGAGCCCGAACTCTTAAGAAGCACGTCTTCTCCCACTACACACGAATCTACCTCTATTTCTGATATTGTCATTGAGGTCAATTTGCAGGATGTTGCAGACATGCGCAGTGTCGTGCCCACTCTCATGGAGGAGGACAGTCTCGATTGTGCTGAAGCAACTATTTCGGTCCAGTGCGAGGAAGTCCCAGTTTTAGAGGAGGCCATTGCGTGCGCTGTCGAGTCTAGTGAAATCTTCGATGACATCATCAGTTTGTCATTACCGCACCCTATGGGGGATGAAGCCGGGATTATCCCCTCAGTTGAGATCTCTTTTAGTTTTTTTCCAATTTATTTCCTGACCCCCTTTCTTTATATACAAGGATGCAGGATGCTCCTCCTCCGGTTGATCAGACCTTATGCATGGAAGAGTCGAAAGCCTGGCGGGATGAGGAAGGTACTGTGAAGAAACATCTTGTTTCCTCATCATCGTTGGTGCTTCCCTTTGAGGATTGGTTACAAGGGGGCAAGCGGTTTTTCTTTGAAGACATAATACTGGAGGAGAAGAAGAGAGCAAAAAAGGAGGAGATTTGGGGTTGGAGGCTGAGCATCCTACTTAATTTCTACCCCTACTACTAGGTCCCCGGACCTTTTTCTTTCATCAGTTGTTACTACTTCAAATCAGCTTATAGCTGATTTGTGTTGAGCTTGTAATAATAATTAGGATTTATTGACTTTTGCTTTTTCCTAGACTTTATAAATTGCTTTAATACAGGTATTTGGTCCACCTTTAAGGACGTTAAACAAAAGGGCTTCTTGGGAGACAACCCATGGGAACCACCCGGTTCCGTTTGCTTAGTTTATTTCTTTTAGTCCTGTTATTTTTCTTTTTGCTAACATCGCAGGTTAAAGCTCTCGCGTGGTGGATGCGCAAGGAGAAATTTAAAGAAGGAATTACCGCACTTCTGGCATGCTCATTTATGAGCATAAGTCCACTCTACCCCTATTCTCCTTATTCCAGAATTCCCTATTTTATTTAGTTTTGATCAAGTCTGGGGGAGGGATCGAGCTATGCACGTGCACACACTTTGCATAGCATGTTAGAATGTGCTAAGTTAGGAATTTTCAATTGTATTGTGCACACTGCGTACACTTGCACCTAGTATACGTGCACTTGATCACGCGTGCTTATTGGGTATTGCTGCGAGGTTCCCCGCTCGTAAGAATTGGATTGTTAGTGTAGGAGTGAGGAGTAGAGAATAATGTCGACTCGAGTAGTGCTCTAGTCGAGTGCTCCCGTCACGCCTAGAAATTCAATTAGAGTAGAATAAAATTCAATGTTGTAATTTAAGTATTTCTATTATTGTAGCTGCAATTTATCTTACTTTAGTGGTGAATCCGGTGAATCCAACGGTAGCATAGGGTCGAGTGTAGCTGTACTAGTAGTAGCTTATTACTAGGGTCGGAAGGAAGGACAAACTTTCTCGGTGGCTAGAACTTGCACTAGGCGACTCTTCAAATGATTGCGTTGAAGTACTCGTTATAAAGTGTGATATAGGCCATTTCATGATCCGTTTGTGCTTTTGATATCCTTGCCAATGTAATCACCTTTGCAAGCCCACTTGAGCCTACCTTTCCTCCTTGTTTAGCTCCACCAAAATGTCACCAAAGCCATACGGCCTAACCCATTTTCGCACCAACAAATGAGCTGAAAGAAATTTATATATCTATCATGTTTGGTGTCATCTCCGTGTTGTATGATAGCTTTGAAAAAGCTGAAGGAGAAGTTTTTAGTGTACCTACAAAAGAAATTCTGTCGAGAAAAGAAAAAAAAAGAGAAAAAGAAGAAAAATTGTTCAAAACGAACTTTCAATTTCATTCTCTCGACAGAGACGAAGTATGATTGGCTTAGCACACACCTAGTGTTCAGTTGAAGTCTGGGGGTGTTGTGTACTTCTTGAAAATGTTGTATTGGTGATTGTAATTCTCTTGAGTGCTCAGTTATGTTGAATGCGATTCCCATCGTCCTTCTACTTATCTAGCCTAAACTCAACCTAAGCCCAATCCTAACCCATAAGTCCTATTGATTTTAGATACGAGTCGTCTCATGCAGCAGAGAGAGTGCGAACGTGCAAGCCTATGGACACTGACTTTGATGGATTTCTTATGAGTTTGTCCCGAGCTTTGATTCAAGTAAAACTCTACTCATTAGTCACGCTATTTTCCCTTTTGCGCGACCGAAAGATTCACCAGGATTCACCATCCAAGTAAATTAGATTTCAAATTACAGTTTTAGAAATAGTTAAATATAATTTTAAGTTAAATTCTATTCTAAGGTATTTCTACGCCCGTGAGCATGCGACTTCGCATGAGTCTCCACCACTCAATCATACTCTAACATCCAATTGTTCCGATAGGAGAGCAGAGTAGTTTGCCCGAGACAGTGCAAATGGTTAAGTCTGGGGGTGTGATGAGTCCCATTTATATACACATTTATGGACTCATCTGGGCCGTATTTCTAGTCGATGCACCACACATTAGGCATGTTTACGATCATATTTGTTATTCCCTGCTAGGTGCATTCTTAGGCCCGTTTCGGTGTGCAATTGCGCTCCTTGTTATTGGGGGTAAGCACATGGTGCTCCCCAATCCTTTTTCTGTGTTTATTTGGTGTTAGAGGTGTATTCCCAGCTGGTATGTCTTATGTGCAGGTGGCCGGATCGTCCCATTTTCCCCTAAAATCAATGTCTGTGCATATCACACGGTCGTGTGTTTCCTTGACGCACGGATGGTAGCGATCGTGCGTCTGTATCTGGGCAGAAAACGGACAATCTGAGTTTAGTCGTGCGTTTCGATGCACAGGCGGATTTGCCCGTGCGTCAGTAAAACGCACGATCGACCTGTTTCCTCCTATTTTTGGTCATTCTGAATTTACCAGTGCATTTTTACGCACAGGCGGATTTGCCCGTGCGTGAGTAAAACGCACGGGCGCCGCATCGTCTCCCTCAAGTAAGATTTCATCATTTAATAACGCACGGTTCACGCACGGTCGTGCATTCGACCGTGCGTGACCACTTTTCTGCCTGTTTAGTTTAAAATGCAGGATACGCCGCAGTCAATGGGATAGCTCTCGAGGGGAGAGGGAAATCAGGTCTTCCCCGCCGTTTCTGAGGTCTGAAGGCTTCTCCTTCACCTCCACCACCAAGGAGACCATTTTCCGGCGATTTCCACCACCATTCTTCCATTCGGGAGTGTTAGCAAGCATTCTCCACCAAGTGTTCAAGCACTCCTCGTCGTGGGAAGCCATTGAAGTGATGTAGGTCGTTGGAGCGGTGATAGCCTCCATCGAGTCCACACACCATCTGAGGGCCGAGCCCGGAGAGAGCCCGACAACCTCTCATTCCGGTAGAGAACCCAAGATGCGGTGACATCTTCCTATTGGTCCTCTCTAAACTTGATGCTTGTGCTTTCTTTGTGTTGTTGTAATGAACTATTGCTTAGCTTAATGTCATAGATCTTTTTTGATGTTCATGTGAAATGATGCGGTGGTGTGAGAATAGCATTTTCCTTATTGCGATTTTCTGAGTTCGTTGTGTGTGAAGCCCTAGCAATTGCTAATGGTGATGCTTGGAGAAGAGGTGTGTGCGACCCTCACCCGTCACTGTTACTTTCCGTCAGCGCGCCTCCCGAAGCACGACATCGCGGCCGTTGCATCCATCCCGCCTTGCGAAGCGGAGTTTTGACTTGCATCTCTCTTTTCTGCATTAGCTTAGGAACCAAATCACAATGCCCTTGTTTTTACTTTATTCGCTCGTATAACGATCGATTCACCACGCGTTTCGTTCACCAGAACCTGCATTCCTTGAGAGACGATATTCGGGGAAGCTATTCCCAATTTTATTACTTGACAGCGACCGGTGCACTTGCCGAGTATGCATCAAGTAACTAGAGTGGAAACGAGTATAAAGGAATGGGTAGCCACCAATAAGAGTAAATATCCTAGAAAAAGGGGGATTTGGGAAACAGCCACGATCGCATCCCCTAGTACCGCTGTGAGCCCTTCATCGGGTAACCCTCGGGAAGTCCGGGATTCACCCTAAACATCTATGCATAACTAATCGGTAGACATGAGTAGTATAAATAGGAGAACTTGATAGGATAATCCCCGTCCCAAATTTGGGACGGATCAGTATTGCTCGAGTAAGGACGGGTTAAGTTTTTGTTGGGAAAAATCACTTGGATTTAATTTAACAAATTATCTAAAAGTGATTTTAACTCTTAGGTTTTAATTACCCATTGTATAGTGAGGGTAATTTGGTCATTAGATGTCTTAGGATATCATACACAACATGGAGTGTAAAGACCAAAGCAAGACAGGCACAAATTGAGTTGAGTTAACAATTGCGTCGAATGGTAATCGACACAACTTCGACTTCATGCCGACGTAACTTAGACTAGAAGTCCAAGCAACACAACCTCTCTATCGAAGTAGATCAAGTCGACACTACGTCAAAAGGATATCGACATAGATAAAGGAGCATGTCGAAGCTGTCTCTGAAGTCGACACAGCTTTGACTTCAACTCAACGCAGAAGGAAGAATCTGTCGAAGCCATCTGAAGTCGACGCAACGTCAACTACAATTCGACGCTGATGATGAAGTTCAGAGTCAAGTCTTCAACTCGACGGATACGCCGATAAGTAATCGATGTAACATCGATATCTTAGTTCAACCAGAGCTTGAAGGAATTCAATGCTGCTACAACTATAACTCGACGGATACATCGCAGGATTTCGCTACAAAACTGGGTCTTATGCCCAGAACTACCGCTTTGCGGTGACACCAATACTCGGGAAGGTCGCCACTACAAAACATGGATCCTGCCGGCCATATCGACCACAGAAGAAGAAAAGCACAAATGAAGCAAAAGTAAGCTCAAGCCCACATCACATGAAATATAGATCAAAATGAAAAGGAGATGTCCACAAATAATAACTAAAATAAAAGGTGGCTATAGAAAGGGCTCTTACCTTGTACATCATTTCCTCACTACAGAATCACTCGCAGAAGCAAAAACTACTGAAGACACTCACGGATCCTATGACTAGCGCTCCCGTACTAGATCAGCCCGCCTCCATCTGCACCGGCCTCTAGTGGTGCTGCGTCTCCTCGATCCCCTAAAATAATATGGTCCACCGACCGTTAGTCAAAAGACTAAGCCTCGTTTCCCCCCATCCATCCCCAGTGGCCTTAGGCACTGAGCAGAAGGATGAAGCGGAGGACAACAAGGGGTATAAAACAAAGTTGGTGACATGTCTTGGCTACATGAGTGTCTATCACTACGCATGTGTTTATATATAATTGAAGCAGTAAACAATAAATAAGCAGGATAATGAACAAGTAAAGAACAGTAAAGTAAGCAGGTAAAGACAGATATATAATAGAAAAGTAACCATTGATTTATTGGAATGCACATACAAACCTATAGACCAAGGGGTCGTTTAGCAAGGTCTATCGTATAAAAAGTCCCATGACCAATTTATACGATATGGCTAGGGGTTGAAATGCAATGTTTATGCTATGACATGCAGTGTTATGTTGGGTAATGTTATGATCACACAAGTGCAAATCACACGCTTCTACTCTATGCGCACAGACCTTTAGTTCCCCATTTTTAGTGCTAGCAAGACTCCCAAGATACCCCTGTATTGGCAAACGGAAGCGGTGGGTTGGACCTTGCCCATCTTTAGGTTGGTATTCACACTACCTAACCTAGACCTATCGTACGCCTCAACGTAAAACCGCGAAGCGCCTGCGTACTCTTACTGGCTGGACCACCAAACTTTCTTAGCTAAGTGCAAATCCACACTTGCCGAGTCAGCGGATCGACGTCGGTGTGAACGACCATCTATACCGAAGACCCACCACCTTTATGCACATGCATTATGATTACTGTGTACCTCTGATCCATCGGCTCCCCGGGCTAACCCGCCCATCACAACAACCTTCTAAGCCACCCGCTCGCCGGACAAACCTGTCCGCAACTACATCCACCAAGCCTACTGAACGTCCGACTAAACAAGGTAACACCCGTAGCAGCGGGGTGTGGGTGAGTGTATTATTAAGTTAATCTTGCATAACAATTTTCTCCTATAATTTAGGGTTAATCTTGGACTTCCCAAGGTTTACCCTGTGAGGGGCTCGCAGCAGCACTAGGAGGTACGATATGATGATAGCCGAAATCGCCCTTTCCAAGACACTTATTTGTATTGATACTACCCATAAGAATACCCCTCTTATCATTACACTTGGATTAACCCTATGTATTTTATTACTCTCTAAGGGAAAGATGATCTTTCGTCAATCCCGAGCACAACCTTGCCCCTTAGCTTATCAGGCACACTCAACATCAAGACTCCTATTGGTGACCTCAAATCACCTCGACCGGACTAGGTACACCATCTACCTCCCATTCCCACCTAATTGTCTACAAGTTATCTTGACTATACTATTTTACAATACGCAGACCAAATGAGCTACATGAGGTGCATGAGAGGAGCTACTCCAAATAATCATCCGAATGACCCAAGATTATTATTGGGGCGTGTTATGATATTTTCACACCATCTTGAGAATTTTATAATTTGCCTACTTTATTTCGTATTTATTATAATTTCTCCAAAATCAGGGAACCATATAATTCCATTAATTAAAAAGACAAGTCCAAGGTCACCTTGTGAAGGGAACCATATATAATTAACTCAAAAAATTATTCTAAAATTAACAGATCATGTGTCTGGCCTAACAAGTTCTCTGACCAGTTTCCATAATTTTTCAGTGAGTATTAAACTCATAATTAATTTTTATACAACCAGGGCACAAATTGAGGGTTATGAATGAAGTACCAAAAATAGCACTTCAAAATTCTTGACAAAATTATCAGAGAACAATATCATCAATAAAAACTCACTCCCAAAGTTTCATAAATATCTTAGGATATATGAGCATGTAATTCGTTCTAGTAAGAAAGAGCCCAAAACGACTCTTCATTAAGTCAGATAGAATAAAAGTCTCCAAAACTTCCAAATAAATTATCCAGGACTCTACACCACCCTATGAACCTCTCTACCAAATTTCAAGTCAATCCAAGGACATATGCGTCTATGTCCTTCGATAGGTTCAATATACAACCCTAAGGTTTGAACTAGGGTTCTAGTGCACATCCACCCTAAACCACCCAAAAACACTTGTGGGGTATTTTATATGACATCAAGTCAGTGGTCAAAGTCTCACAACATCTGGATGAGGGTTGATCTCTCAAATTCATCAAGTGCACTTTTGATCTAAAACACCATTAGTTTTATCAATCTTGGGTTACTCAATTACTCAACCAAATCAATTCCAAACGGAATGAAATTTTTACCAGAAACATGAAATGACCATAAGGACCACCCACCAAAATTTGGAAGGGTTTTGATGTCATTAGACCCTATAATTAATTATTACAAGAATTATTAAATTTCTACAAAAACTATAGAAAATGTTTCTCCAAAAATTCCCATTTTTGGATACATTGAGGGTAAGGGTAAATCTAACCTATGCTCAAAATTTCAAAGCATTTGGATGTCTGGATTAATGGGGGCACATAAATCAAGCTCTAGTCAACCCTATGTATAGGTTGCACCATTTTGAGTGTTGCAGTCAAACTATTGGGCCAAATCAGCTCAAATTAATTTTAAATTAAAGTAGACATCAGGGGCTACAAGTTTGGTATATATAACTTTTCCAGTATAGGGCTCTAAGTATTTTCTATAATTATTTCTAACTACTGCCTGTAAAGGGACATATATAGGAATATCAAATATATTATTACATAAACTTGCACAGATCTTAAAACACAAACGAAGGGCATCCCTTCATCTTCTCCAATCAGCCAACGACCACAGTTGGCCCGTCCTGTATCAAATTGGGAGGTGATTTCCCGGCCAACTAGATGCTCTCCCGGTCGGCCAATGCCTCCACCACCTCCGTTGAGGTGGCGGTCGGCGATGTACGGTGGTTGGCCGGCCGGAGGCGGCCGAAATCAGGAATTTAAACAAGGGAAGAAAAGCTTGAACACAAGCTTCCGGCCATGCCGATCCAAGACCAATTGGCCCCAAATCTAGTGGCCAAAATGATGAGATCTACCCACTAAGAAATATATGAGAGGGGAGGACCTGAATTGTGTCTTGTAGTTGTGTCGATCGCCAGTCCGCCATGGTTGCTCGAGAGCTCTTGGGTGACATGCCCATAGGTGCTTAGGTAGGGAAATTCTTCTAGAAAAGTGGGGGAAACGCATTCCCTTCACCCCTTGAGCCCTTTTATAGAACCAAATCTTGGTGGGGAGGAGATGAAGCTTGGTATTCTTCCATTAACACCATTCATGGTGAAAGATTCGGCCATCCCCAAAGGTCACCCAATTCATCACCCATTAGAGTTGGAAAACCCTTTAATATTCTCCTAATTGATGGGGGGGGGGGGGGGGAATGAATCCCCATCAATTGAGAGGACTTTTGGACTCCCTTTGCCATGATTTTGGCCAGCAAAACGAGCCCCGTCCGCCTTCCGTTGATTAAGCTACCGTCGGCGCTAGTACTAGCGCCAGCGCTAACATCTCGACAGCGTAATGCTCGCCGGTTCGGCAACCGCCAGGCGCAACCGCTACCACCAGCGCTAGTGCCCGTGCTAGCGCATGCGCTAGCATTTCGACGGTATTTGGTTCGTCTTAGCATTTCAGTGTTGGTCTCAGCGGTTCACCTAAACCACCACTGCCGCCAGCGCTAGCCGCTATATCCGGCGCTAGCGCCGCATTCAATACACCTCCTTTCTATGGTTGGATAATTGGGGTTTTTAGGGGACCCCCTTACTGGGTTAGACATGTCATGGTGGGGTCATGGGTCACAGTGATGCCCTAAGGCCAACCCTAGGCTTGGTAACTGGTAATCACTATCCGCAGACCATGATAATTTTCACCTCGAGCCTAAGCTCTTATGTTCTCTTTGCGCATCCTAGGGTTTTGTCATGACCTAGTCATGACAAAACCGTCCTAGGGGTCTAGTCGTTTGGGGGATGTTACAAATTCCAGTACATAAAAATAAAAATTTCATCCCCGAAATTCAGGTTAAGCCTACGGGATTTCTAATGCAAGTGTGTTGGGAAAAACCCCTTTGATTTAACTTAATAAATTCACTAAAAGTGATTTTATCTCTTAGGATTGAATTACCCAGTGTATAGTGAGGGTAATCTGGTCATTAGATGTCTTAGGATATCACACTCAACCTAGGGTGTCAAGACCATATCAAGAGAAGCACAAATTTGGTGAAGTTAATATTTGCGTCGAATAGAAATCGACCTAACATAAAATGAATGTAGACTCTACTCTGACTTGAAGTCCAAGTGGTTCACCCTTCTGTCGAAGTAACTCAAGTCGACGTTACCTCGAATAGATATCGACGTAGAGTCCATGGACTTGTCGAAGTATCTTGAGAAGTCGACGCAGCTTCTACTTCAACTAAGAGCAGAAGGAAGTATCTGCCGACGCCATTCAAAGTCGACGCAACGTCGACTTCATCTCGACGTAGATAATGAAGTTCAGAGCCAAGCCATCAACTATATGGTTACGTTGATTGGGTATCGACACAATGTCTACTAGCAGAGTTCAATCAGAGCAAGGATGAATTTGAAGCTGATCCTACAAGAACTCGGAGGTGCGGCGATAAGAGAGGAAGAGAACTCGACGCTACGTCGAATACAGTCTGAAAAAGGGAAACCTTTTCAGCTGTCATTTTGGACCCTCTCTCATGGCCCACCTCTCTCAAGACCGTTCTCCAACGACTCCTTAATTACCTCAAATGTAATGAAGAATTAACAGAGGACAGCGAAAAGATTTCTTGGAAACAAGCTTTATGTTGGTGGATGGGCCGGGAATTAAAGAAGGAAAGAAGAAGTAAATGCCCAGACAAAAATACCTTTTCAGGTCTTACCAGAAAAGGAAACAAATTCAAAAATTGAATAGGGATAATAAAAGGCAAGAGAAGAAAGAGAAAGACAGAGCATTCATCATAAACGACATACTGTTCTATTGGATTCTCCTTCTTCTTCCTCTCTCAGGAACCCTAACAGACAATATAGAAAAGAGAAGAAAGAACTGCTCTCTCCTGAACGACGGAACAATTAAAAGCTGCTTCTCAACACTATCATATAGCAGCTAGAGTCCTATAGGAAGAGAAGAACAAGGATCTGACAACTAGAACTCTTGTAATCCATCACTATTATAAGCAGAAGTTAATCAAGAGCAAAGTTAGTGAAAGATTCAAGAGGTTGTTCTTCATACAGCCTTTCATAAGAATTCTGAAAATAGAATTCCAACAACCGTTCTCTTCTCACTTTCTCTTTCTATTTCCCTTATGTAAAAGAGTTTTGTTAATCCCTCTTCAAAGGATTCAGTGGTTCAAGATCTCCTTATCAAAAGATCTGGTGGTTCAAGATCTCCTTAACAAAAGATCTGGTGGTTCACGATCTCCTTGTCAAAAGATCAGTGGTTCTAAGAGTCTCATTACCAAAGACTCAGGCATAGTGGTGCATCCCTATCAGGTGGTAGAAGAGGGGAGTACCCACATTTTGGGGAACCTCCATAAAAATCTGTGTCTTCTGGTTTGCTAATTTTTTGTGATGTCCCTATAACTAGTTTACATTACTGTTTTCTGATTTGTATTTCATCACTATTTTATTCTGTCTGAGATCTTGATTGAGCATAAATCCTTAGATTATTAAATTGTACTCACAGTTAGAATAGGAACAAATTTTTAAATCTCTATTCACCCCCTCTAGAGGATTCTCTGAGGAACACTGTGCACTTTCAATTGGTATCAGAGTGAGGTTTATCATTAAGAGGTTAACACCTTGATCAAAAAGGCCTCATACTCTTATTTCTTTTCTATAAACATATTTTATAAAGAAAATGAGTTCTAAGGATTATGCTTCTAAAACACCCCTAGTGTGTAACTTGAATAAGTTCAATCTCTGGACGGCCAGGATAAGGCTTTATATGAATTCAATTGATGAAGACATCTATAATGTTCTTCTCATAGGTCCCCCTGCACCAGGCAGACAAAAGGAAAGTGAAACCTCAACAACAGAGGCTGTCCCAAGAAAGGAGTGGATAGAGGCTGAGAAGAAGGTCAAGTCATGTGATGCCAAGGCCATGAATATTTTGGTGTCAACAATGTCAGATGACATTTTTCAAAAGGTTGTTGAATGCCAATCCGCAAAGGAGATCTGGGATTCACTCACCACAATAGTGGAAGGAAGTGCTGATGAAAGAAAGGACAAAAAGTCCCTTCTCATATCCATTATGAGAGCTTTCAAAAGAAAGCTGAAGAATCTATTGCTAATATGTATGACAGATTCAGTCTTATCATTAATGAGCTCAGAGGCTTAGATAAGGAAATATCCTTGACTGAAATCAATGATAAGATTCGCATGTGCTTCCCTAGTTCATGGGATTCAAGGACCTGGGCAATCAGAGAATCCAGATGCCATAGATATATCTCAACTGAAGCTTTGCTAGGAAAGCTTAAATCATATGAGATGTTTCTAAAGAACAGGGCTGAGGCTGAAGAAAAGGGAGACCTCTCCGGCTCCTGTCCAAAGGTCCCTTGCTCTGAAGGCTACTGAAGGAGAGTCCTCTACTCCTGAAGATGAGATGTTCAGTCTGCTAGCAAGAAGATTCAAGAAGTGGGTCAAGACTGAGGACTCAAGGAGAAAAGAAAGGGATTCAAGACCCAGTATGATAAAACTCCAAGGAAGGAGGTTATCTGCTATACCTGCAACAAACCAGGGCACATTGCCCCTGAATGCCCACAAGAGCAGAGGGAAAGAAGCAACATCAGAGAGGAGAAGAAGAAGAAGAAGTCCTTCAGAGGAAAGGACAAGAAGAAAGTCAAAGGATTCATTGATGAAACTTGGAGTGATTCTGAAGCAGAAGAAGTCCTTCATCTGAGAGTGATGATGAAGAAGAGGCAGTAGCAGCCTGCATGATGGCTCTTGGAATGTCATCAGATGATGAAGATGAGCAGGTATCAGTTTTTGATGAATTTGACTTTAGCTCTGATGATTTTAAATCATGTTTTAAAGATTTTTGCATTGAACATCTTAGAGTAGAAAAAGAGTTAAACACAGCTAAAACTGAATTAGAGAACCTTACGAAAGATGAAATACTCCTAATAAAACAAAATCTAACTAATGAACTTAATGATAAAGAGTTAGAATTGATTAAGCTTAGAGAGGAAAACACAAATATAAAAGAAGAGCTAGCAAAGGCAAAGGCCTTTGAGGACTCACTCAATGGGAGGAGTCAGAAGCTCAAGGATATCACAGAAAATCTCTTTATGAGATGTAATCACCTAGGATTAGGAGCAGAGCCCTCCACTAGCACAGAAACGTCTAGGAAACCAGCCTGGAAAAATCCAGTGCCATTTTTAGACCTAGTGAATATCAACCAAGTGAGAAGAGTGCATCATCAAGGGTAGAGATAGCAATCATCCAGATAGGATAGACAGCCCTAAAGAGGCAAACCTAAATAAAAAGGAAAAACCCCTAAGAAAGAATCATTTAGAGAAGTTCAATAACAACAACCAGCAGGCAAAAACAAAACTCAGGATAATCAAACATTCTGCTGATTTGTTATATTTTGATACATTTTATACTTACTTCAAATATCAAGATAAAAGGATTGGGAAATCCATTCCCCATCATCCTAAAGGGTATCATGAAAGACCCTTCTATTCTTTCATTGAACCATACAATGGTAAAAGCAAAGGGCCCAAGGTAACCTGGGTTCCTTCTAATGTTTGAATTACCTGTGCAGGATGAGGTAGGGTCCCACTCAGGAGAAAATGGAGTGGGAAGAAAGGTGTAGATTTTAATTAAAGAACAAGACTTATTCAAGGGAGTAATTTCTACCTTGAATCCTCCTTAATATTTATTACATTATATTATGATCTATTTTCAATAAATATGATTGCTGGGAAAAACAGCAAGACTTTTCTAAAGAAATAGAAATGCTTATTAAGAGGTGCATCGAATAGAAGTCAACGTACCATCGACTTCTACTCGACGCCAGCGTCAATAAGCACTCAGAGTAGACAATTCGAATAGAATTCGATGCAGTGTCAAGTTCATATTGACGCATATGTCGACTTATTAAATGCTGATTAAATTCGAAGTTACTTCGATTGGAAATCGACGTAACGTCAACAAGACTACGTCGACTTAGGGTCTCTGAATAGTCTCGAAGCTACGTCGAGTACTAGTCGACGCAATGTCTATATATCAGCACGCGCAGAATTGCTTCTAGAAGCAATCTCAACACAGCTTTGCGTGCCAAATAATAAGTGTTATCGACGGTGCGTCGACCTAAACCCTAAGTAGCGGCGATTCATCTGCTTTTAAGCAATTACGACGTCGAAACATTTATGCTTCTGAATTTTCTTGCTCTCTTGATCTCCATCTCTCCAGTGTCCTTTTGTCTCTCGTTTTCTTTGTGTTTGCAGGTACAACCAAATTCAAATGGCTCCACCCAGGATTAACTCAAGATTTGACGTGGATGTTGAGTCCTTCAATGCAGCTGCTGAGAGCTTCAAAGCCATTCTTGGCCAATTCCAAGATGCAAAATGAAAATGGGACGTTGTCCCGAGTTGCGTTTGGCTCGACAGTCTCAGAAATGAAGCTCTCCTCCCTCTCGGAGTGATCTTCTTTCCGAGAGTCAACTTCATCTTCTTCTCCACTCGACAGCTTCTCTTCCTTTTCTTCCTCATGGTATGGCTTCACTAAAATTTGTACAACTAGATAGGAGCAAAATAACAGCCAAACCTAAATTTCATAATTTTCCAGAAAGGTTTTGACCTCCAATTAAAATATAAACCATTTAATCAAGATCAATGATTAACAATGAAGCTACTAGAAATTCTCATTCAACAATTACAAGAAAATTAGTTGGTGTCCAAAATGGTTAGAAAAGTTCACTGATGAAGTTCCATAATTTTCTAAATCCATTTGACCATATAGTTCCATTAATTAAATAGACAAGTCCAAGGACACCTTGTGAAGTGAACCATATATAATTAACTCCAAAAATTATTCTAAAATTAACAGATCATGTGTCTGGTCTAACATGTTCTCTGACCAGTTTCCATAATTTTTCAGTGAGTATTAAACCCATAATTAATTTTTATACAACCATGGCACAAATTGAGGGTTATGAATGAAGTACCAAAAATAACACTTTAAATTTTTTGACAAAATTACCAGAGAACAATATCATCAATAAAAACTCACTGCCAAAGTTTTATAAACATCTTAGGTTATATGAGCATGTAATTCCTTCTAGTAAGAAAGAGCTCTAAACGACTCCTCATTAAATCAGAGAAAATAAAAGTCTCCAAAAATTCCAAATAAATTACCCAGGATTCTACACCACCCTATGAACTTCTCTACCAAATTTCAAGTCAATCCAAGGACATATGAGTCTATGTCCTTCAATAGGTTCAATATACAACCCTAAGGTTTGAACTAAGGTTCTAGGGCACATCCACCCTAAACTTGCACAGATCTTAAAGCACAAACGAAGGGCATCCCTTCATCTTCTCCAATCATCCAATGACCACGGTTGGCCCATCCTGTAGCAACTTGGGAGGTGATTTCCTGGCCACCTAGATGCTCTCCTGGTCGGCCAATGCCTTCACCACCTCCGTTGAGGTGGCGGTCAGCGATGTACGGTGGTTGGCCGGCCGAAGGCGGCCGAAATCAGGAATATAAACAAAGGAAGAAAAACTTGAACACAAGCTTCCATCCATGCCGATCCAAGACCAATTGGCCCCAAATGTAGTGGCCAAAATGATGAGATCTACCGACTAAGAAATAGATGAGAGGGGAGGACCTGAATTGTGTTCTGTAGTCATGTCGATCGCCGTTTCACCATGGTTGGTTGAGAGCTCTTGGGTGCCATGCCGGTAGGTGCTTAGGTAGGAAAATTCTTCTAGAAAAGTGGGGGGAAACTCATTCCCTTCAACCCTTGAGCCCATTTAGAGAACCAAATTCTGGTGGGGAGAAGATGAAGCTTGAGATTCTTCCATTAACACCATTCATGGTGAAAATTTAGGCCATCCCCAAAGGTCACCCAATTCATCACCCATAAGAGTTGGAAAAACCTTTAATATTCTCCTAATTAATTGGGGGAATGAATCCTCATCAATTGGGAGGACTTTTGGACTACCTTGGCCATGAATTTGGCCAGCAAAACGAGCCCCATCAGCCTCCCGTCGATTTAGCTACCGTCGGTGCTAGTACTAGTGCCAACGCTAACATCTCGACGGCGTAACGTTCTTGAAAGAATATAAGGTTTGTAGTCGAAATCACCTAGAGGGGGGTGGGGGGTGAATAGGTCTTTTGAATTTTGCTTGATTAGCTTTAGCGGATTTCAGAATTAGTTCAAGCAAATCAACAAACACAGAAAGCACACGATAATTTATAGTGGTTCCCCAAAGACAGTGTGTCTATGGGTTGTCCACTTTCCCCCTCCACCCTTATAACAGTGTGTTAGACAGGGCCAACTTCTCCAATCTCGGCTCAAAGAGCTTACAGCACAAGTTCCTCAGAACTTCTCAGATCAAGAATGATCCTACCTCAGGACACAAGTCCCTACAACTCAGAGCTATCACCAGCTCCTACCTCAGGCACAGCTGCCCTACAAACTCAGAGGATAACACCTCCTACAGCTCAGACAATAATGTCCTACAACTCAGGCTGTTAATCCCTACCTCAGATCTGCTTCAGATCCTACAGTTCAGACCTCTCCCAGGTCCTACTGCTCAGAGGACTCCTCCTACTTCTCAGACCACCTCCTGGTCCTACCTCAGGCTGTTAAGCCCTACCTCAGATCTGATCCAGATCCTACACTCAGGCCTTCAGCCCTACAACTCAGAACCCTCAGGTTCCTACAAACTCAGACCAAAAGGTCTTACAACTCAGGCAAAATTGCCCTACAGAAAAATGATTTAGAAATATTTCTACAGTAGAGGTACTCTCTTGTAGATCCTGCACCATCTGTGCTTCCTGTAGTTGAAGATGTCAATGCCAGCTACTAACTTGATCTTCCTCTTCGGCAGAGTGATGGAAGATCACCTTGCTCCTCCTTGCAGAGGAGCTAACTTTCTTTCTCTGTTTTCTTCTTCTTGTTCAGTGAGCAGGAGGAAGAAGACGAGAGCTTCAGCCGTCAATGTAACAATTGATCTCTTTTTCACGTTACCGGGGGAGTTTCAAATGTGCCCTAACTCTTCCTTTTATACATCTTTGAGCTTCAATGGCTCTTAGCTGATCTGCTGAGAAGTATGGGAGAAGCTGGTGGACCCCACACCGCTTTTCTGCAACTAGTCCTAGCCGCAGGTCCCGCCGCCCTTCTTTTCCGTAGAGAATGACTGCGCTCGACGAACGTGGAACACTCTGCATTCGACGAACTAGCTGTCCCCTGCGTTCAACAATCTTGTCAGCTCAGCGTTCGATAAACTTGCCTTGTGTGTCTTCTCAGCGGCTCCTTCTTTGATCTCATCTCAGCGGTCGATGAACGGCGTTCAGCGTTCGATGAACTTGCCTTGTGTGTCTTCTCAGCGGCTCCTGCTTTGATCTTGTCTCAGCGGTCGACGAACGGCGTTCAGCGTTCGACGAACTTGCCTTGTGTGTCTTCTCAGCGGCTCCTGCTTTGATTTCATCTCAGCGGTCGACGAACGGCGTTCAGCGTTCGACGACCACGCTGATTCTCAGCGTGTAATGAACTTATTAGCGGAGGCACCTTCTTCTCAGCGGATACGCTGAGACGGCTCCTCATCTCAGCGGTTTTGACCCCTCGTCTAAGCGGTTCAGCTGAGACATAACTTCATCTTTTGGGAGATGATTTCTCCACATCTAAGGGCATGTTTGGCCCTTCCTTTTGAGTCCCCTGCACCTGTATATCTTACACAAGTATAGCTCATCAAATACAATATGTCCTTAGCATTGAGAGTGATGCCTCTTCAAATCAAGGTACTATTGAGGGCAATATACCCAACAATCTCCCCCTATTTGAAGAAGGCAGAACATCCCCAATGCTAAGGTATATTAACAACAAAAACCATATCACAAAAATGATCTGTGTAGCATATGCCCTATCTCCCTCTTTCTAACATCCTAAGCATAGGTTCTTACTTAGCATTGGCCCTTTCTCCCCCTTTCTGGTTTCTTCAACTATTTATCCCATTAGGGATAGGGAGGCAACATCTATAGATCCCTTTAGATCAACTTATAGGACAACCTATACATTCTAGGCATTTGCCATCTCCCCCTCAACCTGAGCAGGGAATTTGCCCCCCCCCCCCCTTAATTGGAGGGCTATTTTCTGTAATAGTTGAACCTGTTCTAATTGAACATCCCATTCCAGCTCCCGAATATTAAAGATAAAGGTACAGAGTACATATACCAATAGTAACATACACAACATTATGATCAGAAAATGAAATATCATTTCAATTTAAATGTTCAGTACAGATAATTCAAACAATTCAACTGATGATTGTACATTAAAAAAAAATTCAAGGCAGGTTCTTCTTAGATGGACCCTGGGAAGAGCATTCTCCATCTTTGGACTTTCTCTTCCTAGCTTCAGCAGCAGCCTTGATCTTCTCCTTTACTTTGAAGTATAGAAGTGGCTTGGGAAGATATCTTGTGGGAATCCTTACAGGAGTTTCCCTTCTCACCATGTTTTCTTTGAGAATCCTTTCCCTTAAGGATTCCCTCTCAAGGTGCTTAATCCATTCAGCAGCTGAATAGACATGGTCAATGTCCTTCATTTGATTGCTATGGCTTACCCAGGTATTGACAACAATTGTGTCCAACTCCAGATTGTCATCTTCATGGAGTGGATCCTCTAATCTTTTCATTCTTTTCTGGGCCATATATTCTTCAGCAGTTTGAATGCCCTCTGCCCTTCTCCTCTTTGCTGCTCTCTCATCTTCAATCAGATTTGATTGACTTTGGAAGTCAAAGTCTTCAGTTCTGCTTGGGTTCAAGATTGGAAGATTCAAAGCAATTCTTGTTCCTTGCAGTACTCTTAAGCTTGAGTCCCACTGAGTATCAGTAACCTTTTTGACCATGGTTAGGATATTTTCTTGAATAGCATTGGAAGCATTGTTGACCACTTCCACCACTTGCTTGCTGGCTTCTGCTTGATTGGAGAGTATCAGCTTGTGGGCAGACTCCATGTTGGTATACAGCTTTATGTGAGCTCCTTTCAGCTTAGCATGTAGATTGGTAACCTTCTCCTCCCCTTCTTTGCCATTTTCCATTATCTTCTTCTCTATTTCAGAGTGTTGATGTATTATGGATTGGGAGAGAGTTTGAAAAGTGCTATCCACATCATCCAAAATACTTTCCTTGACCTTGTCAATGTGGGTCATGACATGGCTGCTAGATGTGTTGGCCACTTGTGCCATCCTGGCAACTGCATTCTCCCAGACATTTTGGTTTTTGTAAAGATGATTCTTTACATATGTGATGTCTTTGGTGGAGACCCCTTGATGATCAGCAATTTGCTTCAGTACAGTGTGCTGAGCAGCAACTGTGCCTTTGGCCATTTCAAACCATCTTGTCATTTGCAGGAGGATATGATCTGATGCTGTTTTGACATCATTAACCTGGGTATTCAGCTCAATCCTCACTGCAGCCACTCTTGACTCCATTCTTTTCTCATTGGCCTGGATCTCCTGAGTCAATGCAACTCTTGTTGCATACAACTCATCCCTTATCTGAGCAGAGACATCATGGACCTTTTCAGCAACTATCTCTTTCATAGACAACCTCTGACCCTCAATGAAAGATTTAATTGGTTCAGCAGATCAGATGTGTCTAGCATAGTAGTTGGCCTTTCCTGGGCCACTTCTTTCTCCATTCTAGGTTCTGGCCTATGCAGATCTTCAGCACTTGGGTTGTGCTCCCCCTCACTAGCACCCCCACCAATTCCACCAAAGAGAGGGCTATGCTCCCCCTCACTTGGAGCATCCCTATATGGAGAATTTTGTCTAGGAGAACCATGGATAGGTGAGTTCATTGGTTCATCTTCAGCAGGGGGAATAGCTGGATCAGTATCAATCTTAGTTGGCTCAGTTGAATTAACTCTTCCTTGGAGAGCACCATCTTCACCAGTCCTGGGGACGTCTTCTCCTTCTTCATCTTCGTCTCTGCCAATACAGAGGGTTGGCTCATGGGGAGAACCCTTGTGGATCTATCTAGAGTCTTAATATCCAACCTTTTCAGGTAATGGATATTAATACCTTTGATTGAGGAGATTTCTCCAGGATATGCCTTCAGCAGGTAGAGAGAAATGATCCTTCCTAGGTTAGGAGCCTGCAGGCATTGCTTAATCCTTTGGTACAGGACATTTCCCCAGCATGTCCTTTTCTTTAAGATGATCCTTACAATCAGCTCAAACATGGGTTGAGAGATTGTGTCATGTGAGTCTGGCTTGCACAGGAGTGCCTTTCCCACAATGTCACATAACAACTTCCCTTTTTGATTGAATAATTTCTTCTTCAGTGATGAGGTCTGGGGAGCACTGTATTCACACCACTTCAAGGCACGCTCCTTGTCTTCTGCAGATATTTCCTCTTCTTTCACTCTAGGAAGGTGCAATACTTTTTCCAGTCTCTTAGGGGACAGTTTCACCCTAATTTCACCAACCTTAGATGTTAAGCCATCCATGGAAGACGACTGCTTGGCATTTACAAAGAACTCTAGCACTTCTTACTTGAATATTTGAGAGGGTTCAGACAGCAAAAAGTCTAGTCCAGCATCAGAAATCAACGATATAACACTCAAAATCTCTGATGAGGCATGGAGAAACCCATCCCTCACCAACTCACAACCTTCTTGCAATTCCTTCGCAATCTTGGGCGCCATCTTAGTCGAATGAGAAAAACGAAGACGCTGGGACGGAAGAGTAGAGGTTTCGTCTCGGTGCCTGGTGTGGGCGAGAGAATGTGAAGGGTCATTTAATGTCGTCGAGGGTTTATATAGTGGGCCAGAGTGTTGACCTAATCGACTCAGCGGTTCAGCTGAGACGGTTCAACTAATACTTCAACCTAGGGCTGAATTTGTCGATCATAGCTAATGTTTTAAGGAGTAAGATCATCGAACTGAGCTCGACATTGGTCGAACCCAGACTTTACCCAGATTTTAGGCGAAATTTGAAGCTTAGCTAATGCAGATTGTACTGGTTAATTCTATCATACTATTTTAACACTAATATAGATAGTATTTGATGATAAATTCACAATGGAGATACTTACCTTGAGGATTCAGTCCTCTACTGATGTTGACTTTATGAAGTCAACTTCCTTTCTTGTGCCATGGGCACTCACTGTCCAAGTACCACTTATGTATGAGGCTGGTACATGTTAATATCCCTTAGGAACCCAAGGTGACTTGGATCCTAGGTTCTTGTTAGCATGATCAAATGACCTAACTCTAGCTGCTCCCTTTACAGGAAGGCTCTTCTTTGCATTAGGTACATTGGGGTTGTACCAACAATCTATGGCAAAGTGTCCCACTTTACCACAGCACCAACATTCATGAATGTTGTATCTTCTCTTCTGAGCATTTCTTGAGGATTGTGCAGCACAGTCCTCATGTTCAGGAATAGATACAGCTTCATTCTTTCTGTTCCTCTCATCAATTATTTGACTGAATGCCATTCTGTGTGCTGTCTTGATGCTCTTTGTCCTGATTGCAACAGCTTGCAATGACTTGGCAGCCATACAAGATTTGATGGCATTTGACACAGAGCACTCAGACATGTTTACAGAATTGGCACCAGTCATGTTCTTGACAGATCCAACCTTAGAAGGGCTTGCCTTCTTATTCTTGAATGAAGTGGCTGAGGTACCAAAAACAAATGGTCCATGTTGGGCCATTTGAATTTCCTCATGGGGAGCCTTCATGGCACTCAATCCCATTCCCTTTCTTCCACTATATGAAGGAGCATTTTCCTTCCTATAGCACCTCTCATTCTTCCAGTGACCATAAATGCTTTCATGGTCATACCTGTTGGAGGGAAGTATCACCTTTTGAAAGGTGGGTTGAGGTTTAGCCTTCTCCTTGCTCTTAACTCCACTCCCTTATCCTACTTCCATTTTCTTGAATCCTAGTCCTCTCCTATTGGTTTGAGAGGAGAAGGTGTCAATGATAGGAAGCACAGATCCGGGCTTAGAGAATTGAGCCACCAGGCTCTTCTCCTTCTCAAGCTTTTCCTCAAGGTCATTGATGACCTTGTTCTTCTTCTTCTTCAGGGAAATAGTGCTTAATTGCACAATAGTTAACCCCTATAAATGACTAATTTGTCTGCTCATCTGAGCCACCAGGGTGGTGGGTTTAGTGTTGACATCTTTAGTCACTTTGAGAGCAACAATTTCCTGGGCTTGCCTCTTGGCAAGCTTCTTGCTCTTCTTCAGAGCCTCCAAAAGAACACCATATTTATCAATCAATTGATTGAGTTCTTCATCAGCATCCATGCCCCTTCCATCAATTGATGAAGGTGCAACAGATTCTGGACTAGTCTCACAATCAGAAAATGAAATGGAATGAGGTAGTACCTGAACCTTATCAGAAGCATTCTGTCTCCCTTCCTCATCAGTGATGGCCATAAGGCCTAGCTGAATAGTATCTTCTTCATCCTCCTCTTCATCACTATCTGAGTGTGATAGAGGGGCCCTGATTCCAACCTTTGCAGCTGGATTGTCTTCATCCTCTTCTGCTGCATATAGCCCAATGTTGGCTTCTTCTTCATTGTCTGAACCTGATGTTGAAGGATCAGACTCACTCCAGCTTCTTTCTTTCTTTGCTAGGAGTGACTTTTCTCCCTTCCTATCCTTGTGGTGATGATGCTTTGTTTCACCACTATCCTTTCTTTTGACTGGACAGTCAGCTATGACATGTCTAGGCTTGCTGCAGCTATAACAGATTATATTATTAGTAGAATGTTTATTGTGTTTTGAATCATACCTGTCACCCTTTGGGTGCAGTCTTTCAGATTTGCTGCTATTCTTTTTGTAGTGTGATGATGAGGAGGGCATGTTCCTCCATGACTTCCTCTTCATCATCTTCTTGAACTGCCTAGAGAAGGCAGCAAATTCTTCATCAGAGGAAGAGCCTCCTGAGGTGCTGACTTCAGGTTCAGCTCTTCTCCTTGGACGAGACACTATTCTCCCCTTGCTTCTCTTGGAGCAGCCAGCTTTGAGAGCTACAGAATTCTCCATTGATTTTGCCTTTGAAGAGGTGTCCTCTTCCTTCCTTGCAGACAGCTGCATCTCATAGGAAAGCAGCTTCCCAAATAGAGTGTGAGTTGGGGTCTCACCAAGCTTGGCCACTTCCTTGATGGCACATATCTTTGTATCCTAGTCTCTTGTGAGATATCTAAGGAACTTATCATTCAGCTCATAGTTGGTGAAAGCCCTCTCATAGGTTCTCAGCTCATTGACTATTCTGAAGAACCTCTCATAGCACATGGATATGCTTTCCTGTCTCTGCTGCCTGAAGGCTTCATACTCTTGATTTAGGAGTGACTTCCTGTCATCCCTAACTTCAGCTGTCCCTTCCATATATACTATCAGAGTATCCCATATTTCCTTGGCAGAAGTGCAGTGTACCAAGTTTTGAAAGGTGGAATCATCAATAGCATTGACAATGATGTTCTGGGCCCTCTTGTCCATGGTAAACAACTCAAGTTCATCCTTGGTCAGATCTTTGAATGGTTTGGCCACTCTTCTTGTTGGATCAATAGTGGATGCAGTGTGAAAGGTGAAAGGTCCTTCTTCAACTGTAATGAAGATCCTTGGATCAGATGCTTCCATAAACAACCTGATCCTTTGCTTCCATATGCCAAAATTCTCTTTGTTGCATATGGGCAACTTCATGGACCTCATTTCCTTTTGCAATCCAGAGGAGGCCATTGGGATTTAATTTGACTAAACCTTTTAGGATCTGGTCAGAATGTTGAGTCCTTTTTGACCAACCTACCTCTGATACCACTTAAAAGAATATAAGGTTTGTAGTCTAAATCACCTAGAGGGGGGTGAATAGGTCTTTTGAATTTTGCTTGATTAGCTTTAGCGGATTTCAGAATTAGTTCAAGCAAATCAACAAACACAGAAAGCACACAATAATTTATAGTGGTTCCCCAAAGACAGTGTGTCTATGGGTAGTCCACTTTCCCCCTCCACCCTTCTAACAGTGTGTTAGACAGGGCCAACTACTCCAATCTTGGCTCAAAGAGCTTACAGCACAAGTTCCTCAGAACTTCTCAGATCAAGAATGATCCTACCTCAGGACACAAGTCCCTACAACTCAGAGCTATCACCAGCTCCTACCTCAGGCACATCTGCCCTACAAACTCAGAGGATAACACCTCCTACAGCTCAGACAATAATGTCCTACAACTCAGGTTGTTAAGCCCTACCTCAGATCTGCTCCAGATCCAACAGTTCAGACCTCTCCCAGGTCCTACTACTCAGAGGACTCCTCCTCCTACTTCTCAGACCACCTCCTGGTCCTACCTCAGGCGGTTAAGCCCTACCTCAGATTTGCTCCAGATCCTACACTCAGGCCTTCAGCCCTATAACTCAGAACCCTCAGGTTCCTACAAACTCAGACCAAAAGGTCTTACAACTCAGGCAAAATTGCCCTACAAAAAAATGATTTAGAAATATTTCTACAGTAGAGGTACTCTCCTGTAGATCCTGCACCGTCTGTGCTTCCTGTAGCTGAAGATGTTGATTCCAGCTACTAACTTGATCTTCCTCTTCGACAAAGTGATGGAAGATCACATTGCTCCTCCTTGCAGAGGAGCTAACTTTCATTCTCTGTTTTCTTCTTCTTGTTCAGTGAGCAGGAGGAAGAAGACGAGAGCTTCAGCCGTCAATGTAACAGTTGATCTCTTTTTCACGTTACCGGGGAAGTTTCAAATGTGCCCTAACTCTTCCTTTTATACATCTCTGAGCTTCAACGGCTCTTAGCTGATCTGCTGAGAAGTATGGGAGAAGTTGGTGGACCCCACACCGCTTTTCTGCAACTAGTCCTAGCCACAGGTCCCGCCGCCCTTCTTTTCCGTAGAGAAGGACTGTGCTCGACGAACGTGGAACACTCTGCGTTCGACGAACCAACTGTCCCCTGCATTCGACAATCTTGCCAGCTCAGCGTTCGACAAACTTGCCTTGTGTATCTTCTCAGCGGCTCCTTCTTTGATCTTGTCTCAGCGGTCGACGAACGGCGTTCAGCGTTCGACAAACTTGCCTTGTGTGTCTTCTCAATGGCTCCTGCTTTGAACTCGTCTCAGCGGTCGACGAACGGCGTTCAGCGTTCGACGAACTTGCCTTGTGTGTCTTCTCAGCGGCTCCTGCTTTGATTTCGTCTTAGCGGTCGATGAACGACGTTCAGCGTTCGACGACCACGCTGATTCTCAGCGTGTAATGAACTTATCAGTGGAGGCACCTTCTTCTCAGCGGATACGCTGAGACGGCTCCTCGTCTCAGCGGTTTTGACCCCTCGTCTCAGCGGTTCAGCTGAGACATAACTTCATCTTTTGGGAGATGATTTCTCCACATCTAAGGGCATGTTTGGCCCTTCCTTTTGAGTCCCATCCACCTGTATATCTTACACAAGTATAGCTCATCAAATACAATATGTCCTTAGCATTGAGAGTGATGCCTCATCAAATCAAGGTACTATTGAGGGCAATATACCTAACAGTTCTCCAGTTCGGCAACCGCCAGGCGCTACCGCTACGGCCAGCGCCATCGCTTGTGCTAGCATTTTGACGGTATTTGTTTCATCTTAGTGGCTCAGTGTTCGTCTTAGCGGTCACCTAAACCACCACTGCCGCAAGCGCTAGCCGCTAGCGCCGCATTCAATACACCTCCTTTCTATGGTTGGATAATTGGGGTATTATGAGGAGACCCCCTTACTGGGTTAGGCATGTCATGGTGGGATCATGGGTCACAGTGATGCCCTAAGGCCAACCCTAGGCTTGGTAACTGGTAATCACTATCCGGAGACCACGGTGATTTTCGCCTCGAGCCTAAGCTCTTATGTTCTCTTTGCGCATCCTAGGATTTTGTCATGACCTAGTCATTACAAAACCATCCTAGGGGTCTAGTCGTTTGGGGGATGTTACATAGATCCATATCTACTGCTTGCAAGGGTTAAGGCCAATTGGCCCTAGATCATGTTGACCGAAAACTCCAGTTTTTGAGATTTTTCTTCTTGCCTAAACTGCCGGTTCCGGCCACCACCGACCGGCCGAGACCTCCTATCACCGGCCACCACCTCAATGATGGTGGTGGTGGAATTAGCCGGTCGGGGAGGGGCGTGGGTGGCCGGGAAAACCTCTCCCAAAACTGCCCAAGTCGGGGCAATCTCAACCGTTGGCTAGAGGAGGAAGATGAAGGGATGCCTTCAATTTTGCTTTAAGATCTGTGCATAGATCATGCATTAATATAATTAATATGTATATTTTGGCCCTTTATTGGCAGCTGTAAGAAATAAATATTAAAAATACATAGGGCCTCCTGATGGAAAAGTGTTTAACACCAAACTTGTAGCCCCCCAAGTCAAATTTAATTTAAAATTGGTTTCATCTGATTTGGGTCAGTGTTCTGAACACAGCACTCAAATTGGTGCAACATATACAAAGGGTTGACCAGAGCTTGATTTGAGTGCCCCATCCATCCAAACCTCCAAATGTCTTGAAATTTGTAACATAGACTACATATACCCACCCCCTAAACATATCCAAATATAAAAAAATTTGGAGAAACTTTTAATAAGGTTTTTGCAAACATTTAATAATTCATGTAATAATTAAATATAGGGTCAAATGACCTCCAAACCATTCCAAATTTTGGTGGGTGGTCCTTAGGGCCATGTTATGCCTCTGGTAAAAATTTCATCCCATTTGGAATTGATTTGGTTGGGCAATTAATTAACCCAAGTTTGGTCAAACTAAGGGGTTTTAGGTCAAAAGTGCACTTGATGGGTTTGAGGAGACAACCCTCATCCAAATTTTGTGAAACCTTGGCCACTGACTTAATATCACATAAAACACTTCCACCAATTATTTGGGGTGATTTGGGGTGGATATGCCCTAAGACCCTAATTCAAACCCTAGGGTTGCACTTTGGGCTTAATGAAGGACATAGGGTCATATGTCCTTGGAACTTGGTGGATAAGTTCATAGTGTGGTTTCAAGCCCTAGGTAATTTATTTGGAATTTTTGGAGACTTTTATTCCTTCAGATTTAATTAACGATTATTTAGAGCACCTCCTTACTAAAAGGAATTACATGTTCATATAACCTAAGATGATCATAAAACTTTGCCAGTTAGCTTGAGTTAGTGTTAATGTTCACTGATAATTTTGTTGATATTTTTGAGATGATTTATATTGTACTTCTTTCACAAACCCTTTATATGAACTATTTGTGAGAAAAATTAATTAAGGGATTAATATCTTATGGAAATTGTGAAACGTGGTAATAGGGCATTTTAGGGCATTTGAAAGCTCTGTGAATTTTTGTCTGATTTTTGGAAATATTTATCAGTAGGTTACTTCACAATGTGCCCTAGTTTGGATTTTCTTGAAATATTTATTTATGTCTCTAAATGGTTTTGAAAAATTACAAAACTCAGTCAGTAACCTTTTCTGATCATTGTAGAGGTCTGGTAATTTGACCATAATTTTTGGATAAGTATTTTTGGTGGTTCCTTCATTAACCTCCAATTTTGGATAATTATTCAATATTATAATTAGAGGTCAATACCTTACTGTAAAATTATGATATTCTGTATTTGTTGTTATTTTGATATCATAAATTTTCAATAATTTTGAGGAGGTCATATCATTAGAAGATCATACACTTCATGTTCAATTTCATACATGACCAATTTTGGAGAAATTATAATAAATGCCTAATAAATAAGGAAAATTATGATCTTCTGGATTAAGTCTTATAATAGCATGATAGACTCCCAGTAATAATCTTGAGCCATTTGGATGATTATATGGAGTACCTCCTCTCATGCAACTCATATAGCTCATTTGGTCTGCGTATAGTAAAACTGCAAAACTTGAGTAACTCGTAGACCGTTAAGTGGGAATGAAAGGTAGATGGTTTACTTGTTCTCGTTGAGAAGATGTGAGGTCACCAATTAGAGACTATATGTTGAGTATGCCCGATACGCTAAAGGGCAAGGTTGTGCTCGGGATCGACGAAAGATCGTCTATCCCCTTAGAGAGTCATAAAATACTTAGGGTTAACCCAAGTGTAAAAATAAGAGGGGCGATCTCCCTGTGAGATCGCCCAGGAGGGGCGATCTCTCCTCTGCGAGATCGGCCGGGAGGGGCGATCTCCCTCTGCGAGGTCGCCCGGAAGGGGCGACCTTCCCTGCTGCGAGATCGCCCGAGAGGGGCGATCTCCCTGCGAGATCGCCCAGGAGGGGCGATCTCTCCTCTGCGAGATCGCCCGGGAGGGGCGATCTCCCTCTGCGAGGTCGCCCGGAAGGGGAGACCTCCCCTTTGCGAGACCGCCTGGGTTCGACGAGATCGCCCCCCGGAGGAGCGAGATCGGCCCGGATCTCCGAAAATACCGCAATACCTGAAAAAGTTAGCTCAGAGGGGATCGCCGATTTCTGGGTAAAACAAGTATGATAAGAACACAAGGTAAACGTAATGTAGCAGAAGACTTATAAAAATACAATAAACATCTTTATGTAAGACATGATGATTCATAAAATGAAAAAGATGTTTTTGTAAAAAAAAATCTTTAAAACATTATCATGAAGTAACCAAGCATGAAAGAGATGTATGAAAGAGAGACTACTACAATGTTATTCTAATTCATAAAGTCAAAAACACACCAAACATTGTAGAAAGCATGCTAGGTTATCTAGTGCATTTTAGATATAACAAGTATAATAGAATTAGCATTAGGATCCAATACTCATGAGAAGAAGTGTTATGGAAGATAATGATGTGCACAAAGTGTATTTTGAAAAGTGTAAACAAATGTTATAATCAAAAATACAAGACAAATGTAGAGTAAAGTGCACAATAAAACACAAATGAGATTACTTCCACACACTTTTATGCATAAAGAAAAAATGTACAACTACCAAGGTACTTTGCACACACAATGCTCATTAAGACTTATCAGGGTGCAAAGTAGTGCTTGGTGCATCACACAATTTTATATTTTTCAGTTTTGTTTTTGATCCGGTGTACTTAAGAATAAGTGGTTTATTTTTGAAATGAAAGTTTGCGTAAGATACTTTACTAATCTTTCCAAGGTGCTCAACCTCTCAACGCTTATTAAGACTTATCGGGAGGTTCAAGTAGTGCTTGGTGGAGTTATCTTTGTCACTTTATTTCATTTTTTGTACAAAGTTCTCCGATTACACTTGCTTTGCAAACTAATTGAATTTTGAGAGTACAACCACTTTTCTTTATATTTAATAGTGCAAATAAATGTAGTATATGTAAGATACTTGTGCAAATTTAATTTATTGTACAATCGCAATATATAAGCAAGCATCTTTAGATTAAAAACATAAGTAGACTTAGCCAAAAAGTGAGTGAAGAAATATCATTATCAACCATAAGACATTTACTCATACTTAGAGGCATGCTAAGCTAGGTTCTACACTACTTTTACAATAGAATTGATGCACATTTTAATAGATAGATCAAATCATGATAAGAACAATGTTTAAAAAGTAGTTTGACAAGATAAATTGTAACAATGTAGAAGTTCTAAATGATAGATTTAATCATGCTTGATGTTCACAATAAAGTTCATAAAGTTTTGTTTTTGATAATTTTGAATATTTTTTTATTTGATTTTGCATTTTTTAAATAGAATTTAAACAAACGAACAAATTTTTTTTTTTTTAATTTTGGCTTTTGTAATTTTGTATTTGGATTTTTCAAAAATGAAATAAAGTCAGAAATGCAAGAATAAATAGTACATATAGATTAGTATATTATTAAGTATTTTTCAAAATTTTAAAAATACAGAAAAACAGATAGGTGAGATAGCGCCCTCGCTAGCATTAGCACTGGCGCTAGCGCAGCTTTAGTTAAATCCCCTTTACCTTGCTATTTCGGCCATTGCCATTGAAGCTCTCCCGAAAAACCCTAGCAGATAACGCAGCCCACTCATAGATCTAAGGTAAATCTTCATCATTTTTTATGATTTTTGTTGTAAACTTTGATTTTGATGTTGAAGAAGAAGATATTTGAAGTTATCAATTGGTTTTAGATGCTAGATTTTCAATGCTTGATTCTTTTATTTTTGAAGAGAGAGACTAGAGTAAATCTTCATCATTTTGATGATTTTTGTTCTAAATATTTGATTTTAATATTTTGTGATGAAGATTTATGAACCTATTTAAGAGAAACTTTTGATTGTGATGAAGATATATGAACAAAAACAAACCTTTTTATTCTTATTATAGATCTAGAATAGGGTTAGATCAATAAGAGGATCTTTATGATTTTTATGCCTTTTTATGAAGCTTTTTAGTTTTGATTTTAGATCTAGCAATTTTGGATTTGGAAATCATTTATTTTAGAGAGATCTTAATATTTCAGATCAGAGAACTAGCGTCGGTGCTACTGCAAGCGCTAGTGCTAGCGTCGGGCGCTAGTGCTAGCGCCGGCGCTAGTGCTAGCGCCGGCGCTAGTGAATTTTGCATAATTTTAATTTCTGTTATAATGTTACAGATGGCTCCTGGATCAAGAGGTAAGAAAAGTGCAGAGCTGGCCATGGAGGCAGCAATAGTAGGTATACCATATTTTGTGGAGTTTGACATGCCTCGACACCACCATATCATGCAGCTATTTGCAACCTCTGAGGTGTTGAATTTGTTTCTTTCTGATGGGTTTTCTTCAGAGTTAGTACGATATTTCTATACGCACTTGGAAGACCCATCACAGACTGATCTGGATGGTGGAGTGCGGTCTCAGGTGCATGGACAAGTGGTGACTATCACCCATGAGCAATTGAGGGTCGTATTTCGATTGACCCAACATCCAAATCGGTTGGAGATTTTTGAGAAGTTTAGGGTAGATAGAAATTGTACTAATGTGAACATGGTGCTGCATAATAGGGCAAGCAGGAGTCTGATCTCCTCTTTGTCGACACTCACAGTAGACGCCCTAGCCTTTTAAGATGTATTACGCCACACAATTATGCTGAAGTTGGGTGATACAGCGAAGGTCGCAACCCAACTTAGCTATGTGACCTATTTCATTTTGGAGGAAGAAAAGTTTGACGTGGCTGACTTATTACTTTCCTTGATTCGTTATTCATACAAGTTACGACAGCCTTCCCGCCAGAGATTTAACAACTTGCCCTGGGTGGCATCATACAACGGGTCATTCAAATGATGTACCCATCTATTGAGGTACGTTTTTACTTGATAGACTGCTTTTCTCCTATATATAGTACCTCACACCTATGAGCTACATCCCTCCCAGATGAACCATCGACATCTACTCGACCACCACTCCGCCGAGGAGCATCATATCGAGGGGCTTGAGATGATTCAGTTGAATCCTTTCGAGAAGAGATGGGAGAGCGGATGACACGGGTGTAGGAGGATATATCGGAGGTAAAGAAGGGTATGTCCGGCATGAAAAAGATGTTGAAGTTTATGATGAAGGCATTAAAGCTAAATCCATCAACACCGGAGCGAAGAGAGTGGGATAGCCCAGTATAGGATCCACTGCGTCATTTGATTTGGAGGAGTCCTAGAAGATGATCTCCAAATGCTAGTGTGGAGGAGATAGACGAGACAGAGTAGAGGAGTAGGAATATCCTGAGGGGAACTAAGTTTTGAGTTTTGTAATAATGTAGGAATTTGAACCTATGTTCTTGGTTACTGTCAGCTAGCGCTGGCGCTACCTGTTAGCGCTGGCGCTATATGTAATGTTTAATTTTCTTATTTTTGCATGTTTGACTCTTTTTATCTGGTCCTTCTTTGGTAGTTTTTTGAAGATTCTATTTTACGTTTTATTTATAAATTTGAGTTCATATGAAATGGAGATGTTTAAGCAAATTTAAAAACCTATGAAGTAGTATGTGTTAGAAATCATATCACAAGAAAAATTTTGAATTCAGTTTATGTTGGTGATATATGATATATAGATATGTAATGAGTTTAGGAAGAAAAGATTGGTCTTTAGAAATGACTTTACAATTTGGTAATTTGATTTATAAAACTTTAAATGATAAAGTCTTGTGTCTATATGATGACCATACCATGATAGCAAAATGAGATAAGAAAAACAACAAGAAAAGTAAAAGGACAATAAAGCATATCATGAAGTATAAAATTTGTATATTTCATTTTTGAAAATATTCTACTTCATGCATTTGGTGATACCTAATGAATAAGAGATTTAGGCATCCAAAGGGGACCAAGTGTGGTAGTTCCTTTGGGTACCCAAATATAACGTGTAGGTTTGTGGGTAGTTAATGATGAATGAGTCCTTTCATGTGAAGTTAGTGTTTCATTTTTAATTTTGGCTCTCCATTCAAACTTTGGTTTAATGTTATTCTTATATATCAAATTTCCATTATGATAATCTTTATATTGATTATTATGATTGTAATGATTAGGAAATTTGTGTAATGTTGTTGTTAAGTTTGGAGAAACATGATTTTGGAAATAGTGGTGATTTTGACTTTGATTTACAATTCCGTTGTGTTTCTTATTTCCATAATTTGGTTTAGTTAAAATATTCATGTTCATATTCATATTCAACATGTTCTTAGATAGTTCTTGATATTGTGAATTTTTATTTATAATTTTCATAAGCACGTTGATTTTTTTTAATTCATCATTCTTAATCTTTAAATTATGCCTAGCTTTATTATAAGCTATTGTGCTATTTTTAAGAGTGGAAACAATAGAGTCAATATGATTTTGATAGTCATTTCTAAATTCCTCAAATGTTTCGTCCATCTCATTGATTTCAGTTTTATAATTTTGGCACGCAGCACAATCACTTTTCAAAGATGAATTTTCTAAAAATAATTTTTCATTCTGCTCTTTTACACAAATAATTTCTTTTTCAAGTTCCATAAATATTTCTTTAATATCATTTCAATCAAAACAAGGTTTTGTATTTTCAATTGAAGTGACATGGGTAAAGCTAGATAAATCAGAATTTGATTCTAATTTAACTCTTGCTTTTAAATTTTTATTTTCTAAGCGCAATTTATAATTCATATTTTTTAATTTCTTAATTTTGCGCTTTGTAATTTATAGCAATTGTAAAGTAGAAATAGAATTGCAAACAATAAGAGGATTTGATTTTCTTACAGTGCTTTTGGATGCTGTGAGATTTGAGCACGAATTTTCTTTGTTGTCTTCATTTATTTGGCATTCCTCTTGCAAAGATGGGATTTCTTCTATTCTATTTTATATGCACTCCATTGATCCATCATGAGAGGAGCTTTCTTGATCATTTGAGCAATCTTGTATGTTCTCCACTTCTTGCATTTGTTCCATACCTGTAGATGGAGAATTGTACATTTCTTCAAGAAATTTCCATACTTTGTATGCACTAGAAAAACAATATATTAATTTTGAAATTTCGTGAGATAAAGCACAGAAAATACTATTTAAAGCTTTTGCATTTAGATGACATTCCTGTTTATTTGATTCATCCGCTGGTCAAACTATTGCTATATCCAAATTTTTTATAAACCTTTCCATTAAAAATTTCCACCATTTATAATTTCTCCCTTCGAATAAATGTGGTTTAAGAGATTTTTCTTCTTCATAAAAATTTACCCCACTAATAGAAGCGAGATCATGAGACGTCATTATTCCCGATTGATAAGCCGATTGGAATAAAACCTAGCTCTGATACCACTTGTTGGATCGGTAGGCGCCCTTAGAGGGGGGTGAATAAGGGTTCTTAAAACTTAAGTTATATTTTGATTTTCTTTGAAATAATGCGTGAATAAGAAAGTGAGAAATCAAACAAAGCAATTAAAGTGAAGACATGTTTCATTGATATGAAATAAGGTTTTACAAAAGTTGATTTCTATAACGCTAGAAATCGGTGGCGAATAATAGTAAGCTCGTTTTGTTTTCTATCCCGACTCGCATCCCCACAAACTGGTGGCCCTAGCCTATCCTTCCCTGGATTCGGCCTCAGTCCGCTCTAGCCAATCCAACCCCAGATATGGCTTTGAGCACCTGCTAGACCTAACCTAGATCTAGTCGCCAACATGAGGCGGGTTTCTGCCCTAAGTCCTACCCAGACCTAGTCGCCAACACGAGGTGAATTCTCTAACGGTTTACAAGTAATATGATATGATAATAATAAAAACAGCCTTTTGAAGAACTTCTGAAGTTGGAGACGAAGATCCGTTGTAGTATAAGCATTGTAGAAGTGGATGTCGTCTGGATCCGACGTGAAGAGATTCTCCTTCAGAAATCTGCAGAGCTTTGGTTGAACATCAAGTTTCGGCCAAATCAGCCTATGGAATTCTAGCACTCAATCTCTCTCTCTCTCTCTGATGTCCTCATGAAATGAGAGAAGAGGGGTCCTATTTATAGCCTCAGCGCTAGCGCTGCCGCCGGCGCTATCTCGGATTAGACATTATTCTGCGCGGGGGAATCTTCAATCTGAGGAAACATTTCTCTCTTGCTTTTTGTGCTCTGTGCTACCGCCAGGCGCTATCCACTACCGCCAGGTGCTAGCTCCTTCTATATGTGCTCTGAAATTGCGATGATCAATGCTAGTGCCGGGCGCTAGGTTCTACCGCCGGCGCTAGTGGGCATGTTGGATTTGTTGGCTCAAATTTGGGGGCAACCTTCTTATGTAATCCTTGAGTCGTATGGACTTTGTTTCCTGCACACTTAAACACATAATATCAAATACACATAGGATTTGTTATTCTCAAACCTAGGAGATGCGGAAGAACATGTTCCAATAAACTCCCCTTTTTGATAATAACAAATCCCTTAATGATAAATCAGAGCATTAATATATAAGCAGAATGAAACCTACTTGTGTGTGTGTGAGAGTGATGAATTAGAATAAATAGTGATTGTAGAATTTTAGAATTGCTCCCCCTAAATACATGCTCCCCGCTAAGTGAATGCTCCCCTAATATGTAAGCTATCATCTTTAAGTAATCAAGTTAGTTTTTCATTTTGATAGCGGATTTTATTTATCATGGAAGATCTCCCACTTTTGTTATTAGCAAAAGTGGGTAAGGAAGCAAAACACATAAAAGTTTTGATAATAAGATAAAGGCATGATCGAGCTTTGAGAGAGAAGAAAATGATGAGGAGTTTTAGAATAATTTTCATAGACATAAATCAGAGTTTTTAGCATAAGTATTGTTATAGAAATAAATCAGAGTTTTTAGCTTTTTTAAAAAGTGTGATGACATTTACCATGCAAGTCTATCATTTAAAAAAATTGAGTTTGAAAATGTGAGATAAGAATGACAAGAACACAAGGTAAACGTAATGTAGCGGATGACATATAAAAATACAATAAACATCTTTTTGTAAGACATGATGATTCATAAAATGAAAAAGATGTTTTTGTAAAAAAAATTCTTTAAAACAATATCATGAAGTAACCAAGCATGAAAGAAATGTATGAAAGAGAGACTACTACAGTGTTATTCTAATTCATAAAGTCAAAAACACACCAAACATTGTAGAAAGCATGCTAGGTTATCTAGTGCATTTTAGATATTAAAAGTATTATAGAATTAGCATTAGGATCCAATACTCATGAGAAGAAGTGTTATGGAAGATAATGATGTGCACAAAGTGTATTTTGAAAAGAGTAAACAAATGTTATAATCAAAAATACAAGACAAATGTAGAGTAAAGTGCACAATAAAACACAAATGAGATTACTTTCACACACTTTTATGCACAAAGAAAAAATGTACAACTACCAAGGTGCTTTGCACACACAATGCTCATTAAAACTTATCAGGGTGCAAAGTAGTGCTTGGGGGATCACACAATTTTGTTTTTTCAGTTTTGTTTTTGATCTGGTGTACTTAAGAATAAGTGGTTTATTTTTGAAATGAAAGTTTGCGCAAGATACTTTACTAATCTTTCCAAGATGCTCAACCTCACAACGCTTATTAAGACTTATCAGGAGGTTCAAGTAGTGCTTCGTGGAATTATCTTTGTCACTTTATTTCAATTTTTTGGACAAAGTTCTCCGATTACACTTGCTTTGCAAACTAATTGAATTTTGAGAGTACAACCACTTTTCTTTATATTTAATAGTGCAAATAAATGTAGTCTAGGTAAGATACTTGTGCAAATTTAATTTATTGTACAATTACAATATATAAGCAAGCATCTTTAGATTAAAAACATAAGTAGACTTGGCCAAAAAGTGAGTGAAGAAATATCATTTTCAACCATAAGACATTTACTCATACTTAGAGGCATGCTAAGCTAGGTTCTACACTACTTTTACAATAGAATTGATGCACATTTTAATAGATAGATCAAAGAATGATAAGAACAATGTTCAAAAAGTAGTTTGACAAGATAAATTGCAACAATGTAGAAGTTCTAAATGATAGATTAAATCGTGCTTGATGTTCACAATAAAGTTCATAGAGTTTTTTTTTGATAATTTTGTTGTTTTATATTTTTGTATTTGATTTTGCATTTTTTTTAAAAATAGAATTTAAACAAATGAACAAAAATGTTTTTGTTTGTAATTTTGACTTTTGTAATTTTGTATTTGGATTTTTCAAAAATGAAATAAAGTCAGAAGTAGAAGAATAAATAGTACATATAGATTAGTATTTTTTAAGTATTTTTCAAAATTTTAAAAATACAGAAAAACAGATAGGTGTGATAGCGCCCGCACTTGCGTTAGCGCTGGCGCTAGCACAGCTTTAGTTAAATCCCCTTTACCTTGCTATTCGACCATTGCACTTGAAGCTCTCTCGAAAAACCCTAGCAGATAACGCAGCCCACTCATAGATCTAAGGTAAATCTTCATCATTTTTTATGATTTTTCTTTTAAACTTTGATTTTGATGTTGAAGAAGAAGATATTTGAAGTTATCAATTGGTTTTAGATGCTAGATCTTCAATGCTTGATTTTTTTATTTTTGAAGAGAGAGACTAGAGTAAATCTTCATCATTTTGATGATTTTTGTTCTAAATATTTGATTTTAATGTTTTGTGGTGAAGATTTATGAACCTATTTAAGAGAAACTTTTGATTGTGATGAAGATATATGAACAAAAACAAACCTTTTTATTTTTATGATAGATCTAGAATAGGGTTAGATCAATAAGAGGATCTTTACGATTTTTATGCCTTTTTATGAAGCTTTTTAGTTTTGATTTTAGATCTAGCAATTTTGGATTTGGAAATCTTTTATTTTAGAGAGATCTTAATATTTCATATCAGAGAACTAGCGTCGGCGCTACTGCAGGTGCTAGCGCCGGGCGCTGGCGCTAGTGAATTTTGCTTAATTTTAATTTCTGTTATAATGCTGCAGATGGCTCCTAGATCAAGAGGTAAGAAAAGTGCAGAGTTGGGCGTGGAGGCAGCAGTAATAGGTGTACCATATTTTGTGGAGTTTGACATGCCTCAACACCGCCATATCATGCAGCTATTTGCAACCTCAGAGGTGTTGAATTTGTTTCTTTCTGATGGGTTTTCTTCAGAGTTGGTATGAGATCTCTATACGCCCTTGGAAGACCCATCACAGACTGATCTGGATGGTGGAGTGCGGTCTCAGGTGCAGGGACAAGTGGTGACTATCACCCATGAGCAATTGAGGGTCATTTTTGGATTTACCCAGCATCCAAATCGGTTGGAGATTGTTGAGAAGTTTAGGGTAGATAGAAATTGGACTAATGTGAGCATGGTGCTGCATAATAGGGCAAGCAGGAGTCTGATCTCCTCTTTGTCAACACTCACAGTAGATGCCCTAGCCGTTCAAGATGTATTACGCCACATAATTATGCTGAAGTTAGGTGATACACCGAAGTTCACAGCCCTACTTAGCTATGTCACCTATTTCTTTTTGGAGGAAGAAAAGTTTGAAGTGACTGACTTATTACTTTCCTTGATTCATTATTCATACAAGTTGTGGCAGCCATCCTGCTAGAGATTTAACAACTTGCCCCTAGGTTGCATCATACAACGGGTCATTCAAATGATGTACCCATCTATTGAGGTACGTTTTTACTTGATAGACTGCTTTCCTCCTATCTATAGTACCTCACACCTACGAGCTACATCCCTCCCGGATGAACCATCAACATCTACTCGACCACCACTCCGACGAGGAGCATCATCCTGAGGGGCTCGAGATGATTCATTTGAATCCTTTAGAGAAGAGATGGGAGATCGGATGACACGGGTGGAGGAGGATATATCAGAGGTAAAGAAGGGTATGTCTGGCATGAAAAAGATGTTGAAGTTTATGATCAAGGCATTAAAGCTAAATCCATCAACACTGGAGCGAAGAGAGTGGGATAGCCTAGTACAGGATCCACCGCATCATTCGATTCAGAGGAGTCACAAAAGACGATCTCCAAGTGCTAGTGTGGAGGAGATAGATGAGATAGAGTAGAGGAGTAGGAATATCCTGAGGGGAACTAAGTTTTGAGTTTTGTAATAATGCAGGAATTTCAACCTATGTTCTTAGTTACTGTTAGCTAGCGCTGGCGCTATCTGTAATGTTTAATTTTCTTGTTTTTGGATGTTTGACTCTTTTTATCTGGTCCTTCTTTGATAGTTTTTTGAAGATTTTGTTTTACGTTTTATTTATAAATTTGAGTTCATATGAAATGGATATGTTTAAGCAAATTTAAAAACCTATGAAGTAGTATGTGTTTGAAATCATATCACATGAAAAAATTTGAATTCAGTTTCTGTTGGTGATATATGATATATAGATATGTAATGAGTTTAGGAAGAAAAGATTGGTCTTTAGAAATGACTTTACAATTTGGTGATGTCTAGAACGAATATATTATAATGATGTCAAAGAAACTTAGACCAAAATGTACGGGGGCTAATCCTTTTGTTTAATGGGCTAGTTTGGTACCAACTTGGGTTCCCTAGACCTTATTTTTGGAAATGTTTGTCACAAACGTAAGCGATCTTAAAGTATTCAAACATTACTTGGCTGAAGAAGAGAATTCGAAGTATGCATAATCCGTTTGATGAAACTTTTTTTTTTGGAAATGTTCGTCACAAACGTAAGCGATCTTAAAGTATTCGAACATTACTCGGCTGAAAAAGAGAATTTGAAGTATGCATAATCGATTTTATGATCAACCCTTCCTAGAAGTCGAGACCCTTGAAGAATTCCTTCATCTTAAGAAATGTGAATTATTAATTCTGTGACGTGATCGTCATAAACTCGCAATCGGAATGAGAACATATAGCCTCTAAAGAATGATTATTCACCCCCCCCCCCCTTATTTCTCTTAGGTTATGTGGATAAGTAAACAAAGAAATTAGTTAATGAAGTCTCTGATATATAGATCAGGTCGCCTAGATATATTTGCTTGTGACTTTTTAGATCAAGGAAGACAGTACAAGACTTTGAGAGAATTCTCAAATTCTAAGCGTAATGTAGTAGATAGCTATATAGTATGCAACCTAAGGAGCGATCGTGCCTTCCCTAATGCAAGAAACTATGTGAATCATTCGCAAATCTACAAGGAAATTGTGAAAATTTCTTTTAAAAGACCTATTCGAGACAACTTTGGTTATAGAAAGAGTTTTTCATACAATTAAGGTTGTGTGATAATTATTGCCTCAACAACTATATTACTAGACGCTCTACCATCTTAACTCAATTGTTGTAACATACAATTAGTGAATTATTGTCGGTTTAGGATTTTATTAATAAACTCATGAAAAGCACAAGAGAGAACCGACATGAATTATGAACTTAGTGCAGGTTTAAGTCGGATATGGACTGGATAGGAATGGAATGGGCAATAGCTCCTCGTGATCTTAAGAGATGAACAAATGTAAATAATCACATACGAGGTGTGGTACCAAAGATTTTCCTCCTCAATTCAGAGACAATGATCTGTAATATGGTCGGGACGAACGGTACAATATCGTTGGTCGAACAAATATCTGAATTTAGTCGAATTGATAGAAACATAGGGTAGCCAAGATAGTTGCTTGGGACAAACATATTGCGTCATGGGATATATGGATTGGAACCAGGTCCCTGCAAGTTAGAATTATAGCTGGGATTTCTGCATTTTAGGGCATTCGAAGGTGATTCATATATGGTTTACTCAATCAAGAATCAAGCCCTTTCAATTTCAATAATTCATTGGAAACTTACGGATTTAAATAAGGTAACGACATGTGAAAAAAGGTGAAGTAATTATAGAACTTTATACTATGTAAACTAGAGGACATGTAGTGAAATTCATGATGTTTGAACAATCAAGATTAATTTGCTATGACATGACGTTAGAAGTATAATAACCCCAGAAAATTTAACATTGGCGGATGACATATTGAAGATGTATACGTTAAGTATGATCCTTCAATTATGAATCTGATAGCATCAAGAACTGGAGCACGTATGTTTAATGACATCATAATAACCATTGGGAAGATTCGTGACTATGAGGAACAGATTTTTATTACCAAATGTATATACGATGAAATTGCATGAGAATTTATGGGTTTAATGAGATTCCCCCTATGAAACGCTCTCTACCTTTCTTCTTGAGAACAAGTTAACAAGAGGAAAGATAGATAAGACATTATTTCTTAGGGAATTAAAAGACAAGATTTTGCTAGTGCAAATTTATGTCGATGACATTAATTTTGGCTCAACGGATGATAACCTTTGCAAAAAGTTTTCTAACTTAATGCAAGGGAAATTTGAAATGAGTAGTATGGGTGAGCTGAAATATTTCTTAGGACTTCACGTGAAGCAATCTGAAGATGGAATTTTCATCTCTCAGACGAAGTTCACCAAAGAGTTAATTAAGAAATTCGGAATGGAGAATGCAACCTCGATGAGGACTCCAATGGGCTCAAGTAAGAATCTGGACAAGGATGAAAAAGGGAAACCTTTTGATGAAACCAAATACAGAAGCATAATTGGGTCCTTGCTCTACCTCACTGCTAGTAGACCAGATATAATGTTTTCCACATGCGTTTGTGCTAGATTTCAAGTGAACTCTAAGGAATCTCATTACTCCACTGCAAAGAGGATTTTGAGATACCTTAAAGGCACACCAAATCTTGGTTTATGGTACCCAAGAAGTAATGACTTCGAGCTAACAGGTTTTTCAGATGTTGACTTTGCAGGTATCAGGGATGACAGGAAGAGCACTTCCGGGACATGCCAATTCCTTGGAAAGAGGCTTGTCTCGTGGAGTAGTAAGAAACAGAATTGTATAGCAATCTCAACGGCTGAATCGGAGTACATCTCCGCAGGCAGTTGTTGTGCACAACTTCTGTGGATTAGGAATCAACTCGAAGACTACAACTTGAAGATGAAGGAGATTCCAATGTTCTGTGACTCATCAAGTGCAATTGCAATAGCCAATAATCCAGTATCTCACAGTCGGACAAAGCACATAGAAATCTGTTATCATTTCATCTGGGAGGATGTGGAGAACATGGACATCAACCTCTGTTATGTCCCAACAGACAAACAAATTGCAGACAACTTCACAAAGTCGCTCGATGAATCCAAGTTCAACTCCTTTAATCTAGAACTTGGCATGCAGAACAAAGAATATTGATCAAGGCAGCATAATCAAAGACAACATGACATCTACCAAATTCACTTAAGAAGTAAAGAAGTCACTCAACGAATTCGTCGAATACAGACTCATCTTCCGACGAAAATGACTTTTTGTCGACTCATCTCGACGAATCGAAGCTTCATCACAAACTATTTTGTCGACTGTCTATTCACAGACCACTTTATAAATCTTCTTATTGGATCTGAAGAATCGTCTCTATGAAAAGGTACATTTATATTTTTTTAATTCAAATCAAAACATTAACATATATATGTAAATAAACGATTTCAAAGGTCACGCTCTCTCCCTCGCCGAACATCCCGATGGTTCGTCTCCTCCCTTCGACTCGATTTCTCCCAACGACTCACCTTCTCCCGACGATTCGCCTCCACCTTCCAACTCCATCTCCTCCGTCGACTCCTCCTTTTGACTTGCATTAACCAACCTCCCTCCATCATCGACTTCAATCACTGACCTCAATCGCCAATTCGTTCCGACAACTGAAATGTCTCGCAAGAGTTCAGGGCTGCTGCAGGTAGGGGAGAGTTAGTGCGCACTGGATTTGCCGACGCACCAGATGAGTTTCAAAACATCATTCTATGTCTAGAGGAAGCTGACCTATCCTTCGTGCTTGAACATCCATGTCGTGTTCTTGAGAGGGATGTGTTAGAATTTTTCAAGCATGCTAGTATCCGACGAAGTGGAGAGGTGATCAAGTCCAAAGTCAGAAATCAAATGATCAAATTAAAGCCATCAAAATTGACAAGACTCCTTCAACTGCCAGTCATTGAAGAAGAGGACCCCTTCATGATGAAGATTATACAAGAGCTTTATTATTCTGTGGTTTGCCTAAGGGAACAACTTCAATTAGGCGCAAGAATATGAATGGAGAAGGAAAGCTCCTCTCTGACATCCTGGGTAAGGTATTGCTCTGCAAGACAGGCTCACATGACTACATGTCTAGTGAAATGTTCCAATTAGCAGTAGCTATACTCTGCAGAAAAAGAGTTGATTGGGGTCAAGTTCTGTTTGATAAAATAAAAGTAAGCTTGGTGGCCCCAAATTTTGGTAGAATTATCAGTCTCTACTTGAATCAGATGGATGGTGATCAATTTGATATGAGGTCTGGTTATCCCATTCACCACCTCAAGAAGATTGATTCTTCTATCATGGACAGATGGGAAAGGTGATTATATGGCTCGGTCTCAAACAACATATTGCTCCCGAACCTCCTCAAGGTGATCCAGTCAAAACTTCACCTCCAGCAAATACTCCACCTCCAGCAAATACTCCACCTCCAGTAAATACTCCACCACCAGTCAACACTCCACCACCAGTCAGTACTCCACCTCCTGTCAGTACTCCACCTTAAGTCATCACTCCTCCTCCCCAGCTATAGATCACCACAATGCCAGCCACTGTATTCCCATCTGCTGAGAAGGAAATCTCCCAGTCACCTGCAATACCCATTCAACAAGAACCACATTCATCAGTATTAGTTCAATCAATCATACAAAGCCAGTTTGCTGCTTGTGTCTCAGGTATCGAGAAGAGTCTCAACCTGATCCCTGGCCATTACTCAGAAAATATTCTTCCTAGAGTCAAGAACAGTTGCTTGATGTTGATGACAATGATGATGATGACAATGATGATGCTCCAGATCCAGAGGGGCTAGACATAAATCTACACCAGAAAAGTTCTCCCCGGAAGGTTCTGAGGGGGAGACATTCAGAGAAAACATAGAAGCTCTAGCGGAGAAAGCTGGGACTGCCTTCTTCCCAAGAAAAAGAAGGTGTGCAGGCAAGAGATGAGTTACCTGACCAAGGGGGAGCTCAATCAAACGAGTTTATTTTCAATGATGAAAACTCTGGCACTCCTTCTCCTCAAAGTGTGCATGTGTCTGTGCCATCTACTTCCAACTGTTAGCTGCTCTAGACCAAGGAGGCACTGCTCAAGTCTCAAGCGGAACACTTTGAATTTTCTTTAAAGCAGGTCTTCAAGAAAGTAACAGAAGTTGAGAAAGATGTGAATGATGGCATGGCAGCAATAAACCATAATATGTCTAAAATGAAAACTGATTTAGACAAGTTCTTCTCAACTGGAGCTGATGTGGTGAAAACCACCAATGAAGGACTGCAGAATGTCCAAGAAAATTCCAATTATCTATTGACAGGTCAGGGCAAAATCTATGAAAAGAGTGATAGCATTCGAGATGATATCATCTCAGACATATCCAAATTCAAGAATCTAGTTCTCCAAAGTATATCTGCCTTCAAAGATGAAGTTCTCTAGACTGTAGCTGAAGAAGTCAGAAAGGGGGAGCAGAGAATACTAGTTCAACTACATGATCAGCACAGATAAATGGAAAGTAAGTTCACAGAGGCAAATATTGAACGTCATCAAAGCCTAAACTGGATTTATGAAACATTTATAAGTGCTCCTCAGCAGTTGTCTACAGAGCAAGTGCTATCCCCAGATCAGTTCCAATTCTCCGATCAGTTTCAGCCAACTGTAGGTTCATATGAAGAATTTCCTATCAACCCTCCATCTCAATATACTCAACTGTGGTCTGATGCTGAAGATGTTCACGAGCCTTCTGTGCCTGCTCCCAAGAAAATAAAATTATATGAAGGAACATCCTCTCACAGAGTTGTACATTCTCCAAGCAGAAATTCAAACATAGTGATCAGAGAGCCGGTAGCTGAAAGAAGGGTTGGTCAAGAAGTCTGGAGTCCAATTTCCAAAGCCATTATCCTGGACAACTATAATCTTCTGAAGATTGGAAATATCAAACCACATGAATACTACAGCCAGGAAGAGTACAATATGTATAAAGCTGCCAAGCTCAAAAGAAAAATCCATTTCAGAATTAATAGTTACAACAATCCAACAGCACCTCCTCCTCCTCCCAGATATTACCCAAAGCCAAAGGAATATTTTGCTAGGCAAACTCAGAAGTCCAAGAAAGAAAAGGCTAAAATGCCTTAGTGTGTGTTGTGATCCTTTGAAATCTAAAAACATTTATATATATATATATATATATATTTTAATGTCTTGATGTTCTGATATTTCATTTCATCTCACTTATCATGTTATACCTTGCAGTACTTTCTTTCACATTTATTGTCTGTGCAATTCATCTTAGTATATAGGGTTCTGACTCCTTCAAATAGGGGGAGATTATTGTGTACTGTAGCCACAATAACCTTAATTTGAAGAAGTGTCCCTTGAACTAAGATGAATTGATATTGTATTTAATATTGTTTTCCAGTTATATGTATGCAGGATGCTCATTGCTAAGTACAAACCAAGGTCAGGTTTCAGTGAGTCATAAACACAGTGTTGTTTATTGGGTGTCAACTTATCACCTAGAGGGGGGGTGAATAGGTTTTTCAAGTTATTTTATCCCCTTTTAGGTGTTCTTGATTTCTGATTAATAGATCTATAAAGTATAGAGCACAACACAGAAAACACACAGTGATCTATAGAGGTTCCTCAAGACAGGGTGTCTTGAGTAGTCCTCTTTCCCTCTGCGCCTACCTAGCAGTGTGCTAGGCTCAGCAAACTCTGCCAAATCTTCAGGCCCTCAAGCCTTACAACACGGACCCGCAAGTCCTACAGCCTAAGCCCGCAAGCCCCTACTGCACCCGAGCCCACAAGCTCGACACTCAAGCACTCAAGCCCTACACAACACAGACCCGCAAGTCCCGTGCCTACAGCCTAAGCCCGCAAGCCCTTACTGCACTCAAGACCTCAAGCTCGACAAGATTGGACCCGCAAGTCCACTGCACTGGCCCTCAAACCTCACAGCTCTCCAGCCCTCAAGCTAGATGGTGTCAGACCCGCAAGTCCACTGCCCTGGCCCTCAAGCCTCACAGCTCTCCAGTCCTCAAGCTAGACGGTTAGGCCCGCAACCCTTACAAGAAATTATAGTGATGATAACTGCTTCTTCTGCCAGATGAAGATTGGCAACTTAGCCTGATGGAGATTGGCTTCTTAAGGTTGAAGAAGATGTTTCTGATTCAGATCTTGAAAGTGCAGTTCTTCTTCAATATCTTCTCTTAGCCTAATGAGGAATGGCGTCTTATTAGTCGATGGAGATGACTGATTCTTCTGAGAACTCTTGATTCTTGTTCTCTACTTCTTTTTCTTCTTTTCCGCTGCGACGGTGGGATTCTTTTTCTCTCTTTTTTTTCTTACCGAGATGCTCCTTTTCTTAGGGCATCCTCTTATCTCTTTTATAAGACTGTGAGGCTCCCAACAGTCTTCTAAAAAAGTTCCTTAAGTGTCAGAAGCCCATTACTTAAGAGCACGCATTGATTGGACAATCAGGCGGCGACATTAAATGCTGACAGCGCGTCCGCAATATTTGAATTTCATCTCGACGACATTTTCAGCTTCACCCTGATACTGATACCATTACGACGATATGAGTAATATCTCGATGACAGGACTTTGTCGATGCCTTAAGCCTTGGTAGATCTTCAAGTCTTCTAACTTCTGCCTCTGACATTGATATCTCGACGATACGAGATCTTCTGGCATTTCTGCATATACAACGACATGCTTTCTCTGACTGTGTCGTCATGATCTTCTTTCTTGTAGTCTGTCGTCGTAATCACTTTGATCTTTCGCCGACATGAACGATATCTTGTCGACAGACTCTGATTTAGCATCTGCTTATCTTCATGTGTGCTTCTTCAGACTTCTCAACGTCACGCCTTCTTTACGATGATATATGTTTTCTCGATGACGAGGCTACTTTGTTGATGTCGACGATACTGCATCTTCTCGACGACGTTCCTTCCTTTGATATCTTCATGTCTTCTCTTCATTCGACGATCTTCCTTCTGCGTTTGACGATCTTTATTCTGCATTCGGCTATCTTCCTTCTGCGCTCGACGAACAACATTCTGCGTTTGACAATCTTCCTTCTGCGTTCGACGAACAGCATTCTGCGTTCGACGAGCTCGCCAAGTCTCTGCTTTTGCTTTGCTCATCATCATGACGACAAGCATACTTTGTCGATGACATCTCATGTTCTTCTCGACGATATGGTACTTACTGAAATAACTAAAGTACTTGACATATTGTCGATCTCTGGAAGCGTGAACTAGACGGAACATTAAATACAACTTGCATTTATCATTGAGCTGAGCACTTCTTCAAATCAGGAATATTGCTGGACACTGTTCCCAACAATCTCCCCCTATTTGAAGAATTCACAACGCACTCAATGATAAATGGCATTCATATAAAAGGTTTAACATTTTAAGTAAATAAGCATGTAATGATGACATTGCAGCTATAATTGAGTGAACACAGAGTTTGACAAATATTACTTCATTTATAAATAGTGTCAAATGTTTTCAAAAGTTTTGACATTTCTACATTTAGCCCCTCAAAGGTTTAGTCGTTTATATCTCTGGTGTCCTCATAGCAGCTTAACCCTTTGCTTTCCTGGCACTGGCTTCCTGCTCCTTTTCAGCTTGCCTGATGAAGTACTCAAACGATTTAGGATGATACTTTAAAGGTTCAGGAGTGTCAGCTGGGATTCTTCCTGCTTGCTTATTCCTTCTGTATTCTCTCCTTACTTCTTCTTGATCTTCATGTTTAGCCCATTCTTGAGGACTGTATACATTGTATCTTTCACCTTTGTTAACTTTCACTTGCTCCCATGCTTTTAGAATAATGGTCCTGGATATGAGACTTCATCTTTCATAGTCATCCTTTTTCTCCATTTCTTCTATGTACTTTATCTTTCTCATTTTTATTTCTTCATCCTCCAGTGCTTCCATTTCTTTACCCTTATCAGTATCAGGAATATCTATATGTTGCTCTTCAGCAGACTCGTCATAATGTAGAGGAGGGAGATTCATTGCTTCCCTGATTGTGTTTGTGGTCTTGATGGCATGATCACCACTGGCCTTTATCATTGATCTCTCCCCCTTTATGACTTCTTCAGATATCCCCCTTTGGAGATTCTCCTCGAAGGCCAATATCTTGTTTTTGAGCATGTGGATTCCTGCTTCCAAGTGATTCTTGGTCTCAAGCAGATGACTGTCTAGATCTTTATTGTGGTGATCTAGACTTTCTTGGAGATCAGTTTTGTGTTCAGCCATCTTCTTGGTGGATGCAATGTAGGCTTTTTCTATGCTGCTGACAATCAATGTCTGATTAACCCCTAGGTTAGATACACCCTTGTGAGTACGAGCAGTGTATTCTTGCGGATTTTTTACATCATTTCTTAGGCTTGCCGTTTCAGCAGACAGTTCCCTTCTTAGCTCATTGATAGCAGAGGTGGCATAACTTTCAAGTTTTAATCTTTGATCCTCTAGGAGCATCTTTATCTGAGATAATAGTGAGAGCTCCACTAGTCTATTCTCTGGAAATGAACTATCTTGTTCCTCTTCTTCATTCCCTTCAATTATTGGAGATAGAGATTTTCTTATTGGTGAATGATTTGGCTCATGTTCCTTTTCAGGGCTTTGTTGATCTTTGCTAGTCTCATCAACAGGGTTCTCTTGGTTGTCCTCTTGCATTGCTAGTTCAGAATGACCAGCATCTTCAGCCCCTATGATCTTATTGATCACTTCTTCCACTTGGGCAGGGAGCTCACTGTTCTTCTCCCCCTCAATTTCAGCACTTACTTGATCTGTTCCTGTTGTTATCCTGGATCCCTGACTTAGAGCAGAGGTCTAGAGGGCGACATTCCTTGTCTCCACAAGTACCTCAGAGTCAGATGGAGGTGAGTTGTTGTCTGCCTCACTTCCTTCAGACGAGCTTTCTCCCTTCCTCTTCATATCTTCTGTTGTCTTCAACTTCTTGGGAGGTTTAGTCAGAACTTTCTCCCACCTTTCCAGTATCCTGATCTCCATCCTTCTCATGTGATGGATTTTTACTCCATACTTTTTGTTAAAGCTTTCAGGGTAGGAAAGTAGAAGATACAGTGATAGTATTCTTCCTAGATTTGGAACATGAAGGCTGTCTTGAATTTTCTTGAAAATAATCTGACCCCAATTGGTCTTCTTCCTTAGGATTATCCTTGACATTGTCTCGAACATAGGCCTGGATATCCTGTCATGCGACCCTACCTTGCAGAGGAGGGCTTTTCCCACAATGTCTGCCATCATCTTTCCTTGGTGATTGAAGATTTTCCTTTCTAGGGACCCATAGGTCTTGCTCGAATGCCCGCACCATGCCAGAGCCTTATCAAGGTCTTCCTGGGTGATCTTTTCATCTTCCTCCCCCTTGGCAAAGGCTGGCAACTGAAGAGCCCTGTTCAATCTTTTGGGATTTACCTTGACCCTTATACCGTTGATTACGCTCTTCACAGACGTTCCCTTTGAGCCACCCTTGGCATTCGAGTAGAACTCCAACACTTCTCTTTTTAATATTACTGTCGGCTCAGAGAGGGCAAACTCCAGACCGACGACGTCCAATAGCTTGATAGCATGTTGAATCTCTTCTGGTCCTTCCACGAACCCATACCTTACCACTTCACTTCCTTCAAAGAGGAATCCTTCCTTCTTTGGCGCCATCTTTTGCTTGATCCGGGAGGATTTCAGTACTATCGACTCGTTCACTCTTAGAAGACGTGGAGAACACGATGGGTTTTTAGGGCTAATGTAGATTGTGTTTTAACCTTAAGACATTTGACCTTATTTATAGTGTCCGAGTTGGAAGTCAAAGTGTCATTTGTTAAATGTCTGATTAACTAAAGTTTAGCTGTAATGATTGAGCTTAGGTCTAATTAAGAGTTTGCTGATGATTAGATATCATCGTGATGCTCATTTCGACGATACCAATCATCATTTCGACGATATGGTTTTTGAAAATTACTTTTACAAACTTAGATAAACATTAGGTTATGTATTAAACGTTAACACGGTTACCTTCACCTTAGCTTTTAAGTCTTCTTGAGCTAGTGGCTCCCCCTTGATGGGATGTCCACTTATCTTTACTCTTAGCTCCCCTAGATCAGTGCACCTTGGCATGTGGTGAGTTTTTCGTAGTCCAGAGTTAAGCCTGGATCACTTATTCTCCATTAGCCTTGTCTGCTTTTGATTGGCTAAATGGACTACCCTGCAAGATAGATTTTAATATTCCTTAGGAACCCAAGGTGACTTGGGTCCTAGGTTTTTGTTAGCATAATAGGGAATTCTTCTACTCACCTTAGCCTTTCCAGAAGGTCTCTCCTTTGCACTAGGCACACTAGGGTTGTGCCAACAATCAATGGCAAAGTGTCCCACTTTGCCACAACACTAACATTCATGGATGTTGTACCTTCTTTTCTGAACAATTTTTGAGGTGATTGGAGAATCACAATGCTTATGTTCAGTAGAGAAGGTAGCAACATTCTTCCTATCTCTTTCAGCCAAGAGCTGACTAGCTGCTCTAGTATAATTGTTTCTTCTTGACTTTATCTGTTTGTCAGCAACAAATGTCAGCTTGGGAGCTGACATGGTGTTGATGGCATCAGATATGATCAAGTGAGAGTTGATTATACTGGGGCTACCAGTCTGCTTCTTATCTGGAAGAGATTGGGAAGGTGTTGCTTCTTCAAAATCTTCCTCTGACCCTTCTGATGACTGATATTTTAGTCATCATTTTAGGCTAATATCTTATTAGTTATTTAAATCAATTATCGCATTTTGTTCGTTGTTTTATAAATTTTTGTAAAAATAATATTGTACGTTATAACTAATATATTCTCTTATATTTGTTGGGATTTGGCATGCCTGGGAAGAATTTATGTGCGAAGTCCCGCTATCGTGTCCATGACTCGCAAGTTGTCATACATCTCTACATATATATACATATGTATATGTTTATATATATGTATATGTTTATATATATATGTATATGTTTATATATATATGATTATATATATATATATATATATATTTATATATATATATATATATATATATATGGAAAAATTTTCCGAAGCAAACCGGTTTGCTCCCTAATAGGGAGCAAACCGGTCCGATCTCCCTCGAAAATGCATCAAAATGAACATATAATATATGAAAATTGACTGGCTCGATGAGACCTACAACTTTCATGTTAAGCACTTTTTCTAATTTTGAATGTATGAGATGGATTTTCGACCCGAAAAAATCTGGGCGTCCTTAGTCCCGTTTTTTGCCCAGATTTTTTCGGGTCGAAAATCCGTCGCATACATTCAAAATTAGAAAAAGTGCTTAAAATGAAAGTTGTAGGTCTCATCGAGCCAGTCAATTTTCATATATTATATGTTCATTTTGATGCATTTTCGAGGGAGATCGGACCGGTTTGCTCCCTATTAGGGAGCAAACCGGTTTGCTCTGGAAAATCACTCTATATATATGTTTATATATATATATATGTTTATATATATATGTTTATAAGTTTATATATATATATATATATTTCCAGCAATCTCCACGTCCGCCACCCTTGCACAGCAACCGTCCGGCCATCTCCATGCAGCTGCTCCGGCAACCCCACGCAAGCAATTAACCAGCAGCTTTCATGGAGCTTGGCCACAACCTTTGCATGAAGCTCCCTTCCTCCACGTCAACACTGCCACATCAGCCCCCCTCTAGTCGTAACGCCTCCAGCCGGCCTCTTCCTTGAGCGCCTCCTCTGCCCAAACCATTCCTCCACGTTAGCGATCCAGCCCGGAACACACGCTGCTGCTGCTGCCGTTTCACCTCCAACCACCAGCCGACGCCTCTAAAGATGCCGCCTCCAATTATTGCCGCCAGCCTTCCTCCGCCCAAACCCTGTCCAGCAATCTATAAAATGCTTACCTCGGGATGGAGGAAAGGATCATATTTTATAGTTTTACTGATGGGAGATAATTATTATATGAGGTCTTTGTTTTAGAGAGAGAGAATAATTATTATATATTGTAATTGTTTTGGCTTTTGCGAGATATTAGAATAAATTATTTGTTTTTCGGAGAGGAATTCAGTCCAGAATTCTAGTCCGTGAAGTATTTCGTTCCGTAAAGTTGATAATTTTGGTCGACGTTTTAGTCGATCTCTTGTAATCTTGTACGTCTTTTTTCTTTCAAATTAGAATTATCTTAAATATGAAAGTTTGTATTTTTATTTCTTGTGATTTCTTTCTCCTTAGGATAAAGTTTCACCTCTATTTTACTAATATTAATATTTTATTTTTAAAAGTTTGTTGTTTGTCTTCTTTGTTCATCTTTTTTTGTCATGTCGCATTTCTATAATAATAATTTCTCCATCTCCATGACTAACTAATCTCTATAGTGCCTGATCGCGATGATCCGAGGCTGAGTTAATATTGTTATAACTTGCGTAATTGCTTTTCTCTAATTGTTGAACGCTTACGATTTACCTTTGATTTAACAAATTAGTATGAGGCTATATCATTAATATATAGTCTTCATATTGTTTTCGTTCTTTAGTTAGCCGAGAGACTCGTAAGACGAATTGATCGCTCATTGGTAAAAGGAGTAGAACGCAACCCTCGAGAGAGGACGACGTAACTCTTCCGGATTGGAGTAAAATCCAATAGTGAGGTTCACAACCTAAGGCAAGTCTTAGGCGATGCGATTTGAGAACGAAAGTTCGGTCGATACACCTAAGCTTAATTGAACCTAAACCACGAAAGAGGAGTGTTCATACTTTGGGAACCTCCACGGTCAAAACCTCTTCAACAAGAGAATTGCATTTTATTCTCATTTCAATATTCTCTTTTTTTGAGATGATTCAAGATCGGGTGCTAGCTTTTAAACCATCAAATTAATTCTTTTAGCATTTCTAGTTTTTACTATTCACAACCCAACTCCAAATTTCTATTTGATAAGATAATAACGATTTTTCAAAGTAGAATTACTCGACCTCCCCGAGTCTAATACGACCTTGGTTTTTAAAAACCTATACTACTTTCGATATGGTACACTTGCCGTTGTCGTTTGCGAGCTTAGTTTTGCGCATCAAGTTTTTGGCATCGTTGCCGGGGAACTTGGTCGATAATTTGAAAAAGAAATAGTTATTAATTTTATCGTTCTCTTTCTTCTCGCCCCCTTTCTTTAAAAAAAATTAAAAATCTTAAAAGGCGTAATCTAAATTCCTGGAAAGGACGCTTTGGGCTTGAATTCTCATAACAGCCTCTAGTACCTTGCGAGCCCTTCACCGGGTTGACCTTGGGAAGTCCGGGACTAAACTTAACCCGCTTTTTGAAAAAAAAAATATTATATAAATAATTTTTTTTCTTTATATTATAATTATTCTCTAAAATTCCATTCATTTAAGTGAAGGTTGTTCTCTGTTTATTTTATTAAATGAAGTTATCTGAATTGGCCGTAAAAGTTGTTGAGCTTCAAAACCAAGTTAATCTTTTCGAAGCCGCACGAAGGCGTCAATTTAGTTGTTATTATTGTGGTGCACCTCATCAAAGTGAGGAATGTTATTTACATTTATATTCTCAAAATAATTATTATGAAAATAATTATCCTCAATATTATGCAAATAATTCTGATAATAATCATGATCATAATTTTTCATCTTTTAATGAAAATAATTTTTCAAACTTTGATGAAAATAATTTTTCTAATTTTAATGAGAATAATTTTTCGGCATTTAATAATTGCTCTTCTAGCTCCGAAGTAGATTATTCCTCGTGGCAAGCTCACCAGGATAGTTCTCGGAGCAATGAAGATAAATCTTTAGATCCGAATTTTTGTTTTTCTTCTTGTACACCGCAATTTTCGTTCTCTACTTTTGGGGAATCTCCACCGAATCAATTTGATACTTCCCCCCAAAATTTAGAGGAGAATTTTATTCCTTCTAGTATTTTTTCTGCATCTTCGGATAATTTAGTTATGGAGGAACATGTGGTTTCATGTAATCCCATAACTTCTTTTAACAAAGATGAAGAAAACTTATTATACCAAGAATTTCTTAAAGTTATGGGCACCCCAGATGAAATAAAAGAAGAACAAGTTTCTTCCCCTACTTCACCCAGATTTTATTTTCTTTGTCATGAATACTCGCGAGTTTCTTCTATCCAACCAAAAATTCATGAAAATTTTGTGTCCGAAAATTTTATTCCGCTTGCTAATGCACTAGATTTTCCTAACGGAAATTTTATTTTAGAAAAGGAACAACCAGAGCTTAATCTTATATTTTCGGAAGCACCTCCTCCTTGCGAAATATTATCTGACACGTTTAATTGTGATTCTCTTTATACTAATAATTTCCAGGTTGAAAATGAGCCGTTGCTACCCCAATTAATTGATGATCCATATGTCGCTCATCTTTATAAATTCAAATCACCTCAGGTATGTATCGGTGACTTGGATTTGCATATTCAAGAAAAAGGACAAGCGGAGAATTACACGTTAAGCGGAGGTGTAGCCGTGCGACTAACGCCGGCATATTCACCTACGCGTGAATTAGGGGAGTTGCATGTTCACTTCTCTTTTAATTTTCATTTTTCCTAACAATAACCGTCTAGCTTAAAGACGGGAAAAAGAAAGCGCTCTTGGGAGGCACCCCTTGCTTATCCTTAATTTTTAGTATTTTTCTTTAAAAGTTTGTTTTCTTTCAAATGTTCTTCATACTTAGTTTTAAACATTGGGGACAATTTTTAATTTTAAATATGGGGGTGTAGCTTTGCGTTCGCTGTATTTTTATTTGAAAAAAAAAAGAAAAAAATTATAATTTAATAAAAATCTAATTTTTTGGAAAGGCGCTTTGGGCTTGAACTCCCATCGCAGCTCCTAGTACCTTGCGAACCCTTCACCGGGTAGCCCTTGGGAAGTCCAAGAACAAAAAAATTTATAATTTCTATATTTATAGATATTTCTCCCTTTTACTTGTTGTTTTTATTTTTCTAGAAATCTAGTTTGAGGTCTGATTATAAGTATTCTTACATTTTTAACTTAGCTAATATTTTGTTTTATCAGAATTTGTTAAACTTAAATTTGAGGTAATTTAGTTTTAAGAAACATTTTATGTTTTTAATTCAATTAGAGAATTTATTTAGCATTACTTCTCATTTTAATTTTAAATAGCTTCACTTTATGGTAAATTGGCTAAACATTTCTAGATTTTGATTATATTCACTATTAACTTTAAGATCTTAGGAAATTTCATTCCACTAAAAAAGTTGCTCTCAAAATAGTTTAATTTATAAACTAGAAGTATTTCTTTACCCTTACCCTTTGTTGGCAAATAAAAAAATGTGTAGAAAAAAGATCATATGTCATGGAAATAAGAGGATAAAATTCATTATTTCCTAAACATATGCACCCAAAATCATTTAAAAGATTATATGTCATAAAGTAAGAGGATAAAATTCATTACTTTTAAACATATACATTTTGGGTTTTTATTTGAAGAGAAATTTTAAAAGATTATATGGCATGGAAAATAAGAAGATAAAATTTATTATTTTCCTAAACATATACAATTTCGTATTCAAATAAGGTGAGAGGATAAAATTCATCACCTTTATTTTATCTCTTCATTTTGCCATTTCATTTAAACTCATCCCTAGCCAATTTCATTGTTTCTAGTCCTAAACTAAATTATTAAGAGAGCAATATTTTGGTATGTGTCTTTTCTTTAAGTTTCTTTTATGTTAGAGTGTTTATAGTTTCAATCTAATTTTGTTTGAAAATTTCTAAGATTTCGTTTGCTAAATAGTCATCTTGAGAAGTATATAGCTAAGCAGATTTCTCTTCTTAAATTATCACCATAACTTATAACTTAATTCTTAAATTCCTAGAATTTACTTTTAACTTACTCTTAGTTTAACGAAATTTTGGTTATTTAGAAATACTATCGATAACTTGTAATTCTTTCCTCACTCTTTTGCTCTGAAATAGCAAAAGCTCAAGTATGGAGGTGTTTGATGGTTGATATTTTAGTCATCGTTTTAGGCTAATATCTTATTAGTTATTTAAATAAATTATCGCATTTTGTTCGTTGTTTTATAAATTTTCGTAAAAAAAATATTGTACGTTATAACTAATATATTCTCTTATATTTGTTGGGATTTGGCAGGCCTGGGAAGAATTTATGTGCGAAGTCCCGCTATCGCGTCCATGACTTGCAAGTTGTCATACATCTCTACATCTATATACATATGTATATGTTTATATATATGTATATGTTTTTATATATATGTATATATTTTTATATATATGTATATGTTTATATATATATGATTATATATATATTTATATATATGTTTATATATATATATTTATATATATATATATATGTTTATATATTTATATATTTATATGTATATATATATTTATATGTATATATATATTTATATATATGTTTCCAGCAATCTCCACGTCCGCCACCCTTGCACAGCAACCGTCCGGCCATCTCCATGCAGCTGCTCCGGCAACCCCACGCAAGCAATTAACCAGCAGCTTTCATGGAGCTTGGCCGCAACCTTTGCATGAAGCTCCCTTCCTCCATGTCAACACTGCCACATCAGCCCCCCTCTAGTCGTAACGCCTCCAGTCGGCCTCTTCCTTGAGCGCCTCCTCCGCCCAAACCATTCCTCCACGTCAGCGATCTAGCCCGGAACACACGCTGCTCCTGCCGTTTCACCTCCAACCACCAGCCGACACCTCCAAAGATGCCGCCTCCAATTATTGCCTCCAGCCTTCCTCCGCCCAAACCCTGTCCAGCAATCTATAAAATGCTTACCTCGGGAAGGAGGAAAGGATCATATTTTATATTTTTACTGATGGGAGATAATTATTATATGAGGTATTTGTTTTAGAGAGAGAATAATTATTATATATTGTAATTGTTTTGGCTTTTGCGAGATATTTGAATAAATTATTTGTTTTTCGGAGAGGAATTCAGTCCAGAATTTTAGTCCGCGAAGTATTTCGTTCCGTAAAGTTGTTAATTTTGGTCGACGTTTTAGTCGATCTCTTGTAATCTTGTACGTCTTTTTTCTTTCAAATTAGAATTATCTTAAATATGAAAGTTTGTATTTTTATTTCTTGTGATTTCTTTCTCACTAGGATAAAGTTTCACCTCTATTTTACTAATATTAATATTTTATTTTTAAAAGTTTGTTGTTTGCCTTCTTTGTTCATCCTTTTTCGTCATGTCGCATTTCTATAATAATAATTTCTCCATCTCCATGACTAACTAATCTCTATAGTGCCCGATCGCGATGATCCAAGGATGAGTTAATATTGTTATAACTTGCGTAATTGCTTTTCTCTAATTGTTGAACGTTTACGATTTACCTTTGATTTAACAAATTACTATGAGGCTATATCATTAATATATAGTCTTCATATTGTTTTCGTTCTTTAGTTAGCCGAGAGGCTCGTAAGACGAATTGATCGCTCATTGGTAAAAGGAGTAGAACGCAACCCGAGAGAGAGGACGACGTAACTCTTCCGGATTGGAGTAAAATCCAATAGTGAGGTTCACAACCTAAGGCAAGTCTTAGGCGATGGGATTTTAGAACGAAAGTTCGGTCGATACACATAAGCTTAGTTGAACCTAAACCTCGAAAGAGGAGAGTTCATACTTTGGGAACCTCCACGGTCAAAACCTCTTCAACAAGAGAATTGCATTTTATTCTCATTTCAATATTCTCTTTTTCCGAGATGATTCAAGATCGGGTGCTAGCTTTTAAACCATCAAATTAATTCTTTTAGCATTTCTAGTTTTTACTATTCGCAACCCAACTCCAAATTTCTATTTGATAAGATAATAATGATTTTTCAAAGTAGAATTACTCGACCTCCCCGAGTCTAATACGACCTTGGTTTTTATAAACCTATACTACTTTCGATACGGTACACTTTCCGTTGTCGTTTGCGAGCATAGTTTTGCGCATCACCTTCCATGAGGACTCCTAGGGAGTCCCACATGTCCTTTGTTGTTGTGCAATGACTCAGCTTTTGGTGTGTTGGCAGATCTACTGCACCAACTAGAATACTTTTGGCTTCTTTGTCCATGCTGCCTAGAGGGATCTCATCTTTTATTATCGACATGGAGGGTCCTTCTTGAATAATTAAGAACATTCTGGAATCCATTGCCTCCATGTATATTCTTGCTCTTACTTTTCAAAGGGCAAAGTTCTCCCTGGAACAAACAGTTATTCTTGATTCCATAGCTATGATACTTGGACACCCACGGGAAGATCTGTTCAAGTTGTTAAGCTTTTCTTTGAACAACCTCCCTCTGATACCACTTGTTGTTTATTGGGTGTCAACTTATCACCTAGAGGGGGGTGAATGGGTTTTTCAAGTTATTTTATCCCCTTTTAGGTGTTCTTGATTTCTGATTAATAGATCAATAAAGTATAAAGCGCAACATAGAAAACACACAGTGATCTATAGAGGTTCCTCAAGACAGGGTGTCTTGAGTAGTTCTCTTTCCCTCTGCGCCTACCTAGCAGTGTGCTAGGCTCGACAAACTCTGCCAAATCTTCACGCCCTCAAGCCTTACAACACGGACCCGCAAGTCCTACAGCCTAAGCCCGCAAGCCCCTACTGCACCCGAGCCCGCAAGCTCGACACTCAGGCCCTCAAGCCCTACACAACACAGACCCGCAAGTCCTGTGCCTACAGCCTAAGCACGCAAGCCCTTACTGCACTCAAGCCCTCAAGCTCGACAAGATTGGACCCACAAGTCCACTGCCCTGGCCCTCAAGCCTCGCAGCTCTCCAGCCCTCAAGATAGACGGTGTCAGACCCGCAAGTCCACTGCCCTGGCCCTCAAGCCTCAAAGCTCTCCAGCCCTCAAGCTAGACGGTTAGGCCCGCAAGCCTTACAAGAATTACAGTGATGATAACTGCTTCTTCTACCAGATGAAGATTGGCAACTTAGCCTGATGGAGATTGGCTTCTTAAGGTTGAAGAAGATGTTTCTGATTCTGATCTTGAAAGCGTTGTTCTTCTTCAATCTCTTCTCTTAGCCTGATGAGGAATGACTTCTTATCAGTCGATGGAGATGACTGATTCTTCTGAGAACTCTTGATTCTTGTTCTCTACTTCTTTTTCTTCTTTTCCGCTACGATGGAGGGATTCTTTTTCTATTTTCATTTCTTACCGAGATGCTCCTTTTCTTAGGGCATCCTCTTATCTCTTTTATAAGACTGCGAGGCTCCCAACGGTCTTCTGAAAAAGTTCCTTAAGTGTCAGAAGCCCATTACTTAAGAGCATGCGCTGATTGGACAATCAGGCGGCGGCATTAAATGCTGACAGCGCGTTGGCAATATTTGAATTTCGTCTCGACGACATTTTCAGCTTCACGCTGATACTGATACCATTGCGACGATATGAGTAATATCTCGACGACAGGACTTTGTCGATGCCTTAAACCTTGGTAGATCTTCAAGTCTAATAGCTTCTGCCTCTGATATTGATATCTCGACGATACGAGGTCTTCTGGCATTTCTGCATATTCAACGATATGTTGTCTCTGACTGTGTCATCGTGATCTTCTTTCTTGTAGTATGTCGTCGTAATCATTTTGATCTTTCGACGATATGAGTGATATCATGTCGACGGACTCTGACTTAGCATCTGCTTGTCTTCAGCTGTCCTTCTTCAGACTTCTCGACGTCACGCCTTCTTTACGACGATATCTGTTCTTCTCGATGACGAGGCTACTTTGTTGATGTCGACGATACTGCATCTTCTCGACGACATTCCTTCCTTTGATATCTTCATGTCTTCTCTTCGTTCGACGATCTTCCTTCTGCGTTTGACGATCTTCATTTTGCGTTCGACGATCTTCCTTCTGCGTTCGACGAACAGCATTCTGCGATCGACAATCTTCCTTCTGCATTTGACGATCAACATTCTGCATTCGACAAGCTCGCCAAGTCTCAGCTTTTGCTTTGCTCATCATCATGATGACAAGCATACTTTATCGACGATATCTCCTGTTCTTCTCGACGATATAGTACTTACTGAAATAACTAAAGTACTTGACATATTGTCGATCTCTGCAAGCGTGAACTAGATGGAACATTAAATACAACTTGCATTTATCATTGAGCTGAGCACTTCTTCAAATCAGGAACATTGTTGGGCACTGTTCCCAACACACAGGCCTACACAATGTAATCCCTCATTGTGTAGACCAAGGTGTTGACTCATATGAAAACTCTCTCTTGGAATGTACTTTACACTCAAGTACTAAGGAAAAGCTTAAAGTCAAAGGTTGCTGAAATCAGAAGTAGAAGAACTCTGTCTAAGTATTTTCATCGAATAAGCCTAAGATTATTCGACGAATTTGTCGAGACAATAGCAAGTCTCGACGATATCACTCGAACAGATATTCGGTTAGATTGCTTATTTTCGTCGATGAATGCCTAAGATTAGTCGATGAAGTCGTCGAGGGAAATCTTTCATTCGACAAAATCGTCGAGAACAAGCGTGCCTGTCGATGAAATGTATAATCTCCTCATCTCTCAATCTTCAAGATATCTATAAGTATTGTCATCAAATAATTTCTTCCTTTCGACGAATTCATCGAATCAATGGGTTCTCTCGACGAATGCCGACAGAGCGCGATTTCTGTCCGTCTGTCTATTTAGGGCTTTCTTCCACGTGGTCATCTATCCTTAAGCCTCGCTTATATCCGTTGACTGCCATACCAGACGCATTCAGGGCACAATAGGCTCTGGCTCCAAACATCATCCCACCACCATTGGCTCCAACTCCATTCCAGCAGACGGATATGGGAAAGACGCTGACTGCCATACTAGACGCATTCAGGGCACAATAGGCTCTGGCTCCTCAACCAAATCCCGGGGCCAACTGGATGAGCGTCTTCCGTGGGCTTTTTCACCCATCCTACCTCGGGACAGAGTCAGATGTTTAGACTGAGGTGTGGGTAGACATCATGTACGAGATGCTGGCTGGGATACAGTGCCCGGCAGAGATGGAAGTACCGTTGGTGGTCTCATGTTTGGAGTCCCATGCGAAGAGATGGTGGAAGTCGTTGGTGGACACCACCTTGTTGGAACATGGTTCTTCCGCATCCTTTGATTTGAGAATAACAAATCCTACTTGTATTTGATCTTGTTTGCCATTGTGTTTTTAGTATGCAGGCTTGCACAGTGATGACACTAGTAGGTGGAATTATTGGTCTGGAACAACTCAAAGCTGAAGTATGGAAATTAGTCTAATGCCAGGCGTTAGAACCTAATGCTAGGCGTTAACGCATAGCTCACTGGGATGATTATGGCAAGGAGGAAGCAGTCGTGATTGCAGGGGGGAAGTTTAGGAATGATCTGACCTAACGCCAGCGTTAGCCTTAACGCCAGTGTTAGGATTGCCTAAAATAAACAATTCCTAAAGTGCAGAATCTCCTTCCTATTTTAAAGCTCCGAGCCATCAAAACATTACTATACTGGGTCAACGCCCGGTGTTAGCCTTAACGCCGGTGTTAGCTCAAGTTCTATAAATTGGATGATTTTGTCTTCTCCAACTACTGATTGATCAGAGCCTTATTCCAGCACTTCAGAAACTCTGAAAGGGCCGTATTTCCAGACCAACACATCTCTCACTCAATTTCAAAAGGAGGAATCGAAGGAGGCTTGGATCAACACGCTAACTCAACGCGAAGAGCGCATGCTTGGACTTCAACGATCTTCAGGGATTTTTCGGCATCTCCTTCAAATTACCTCATAGGGAGTTTCATATTTGTCTTTTGTATTTGTCCTTTTATTTTATCATTGTAATCAGTTTGTGAATTTGCCTCGTGTTGGCGACTAGGTTTGGGTAGGACTTAGGGAGGAATTTGCCTCGTGTTGGCGACTAGGTCTAGGGAGTAGATCTCGGGGGTGCTCGAGGCCTTTCTGGGGATAGGAAGGCTAGAGCGGCTTGAGGCCGTATCTGGGGAAAGATCGGCTAAAGCCAACCGGTTTGTGAGGATACGAGTCGGTATAGAAAACAAAAGAGAGATTTTACTTTATCGCCTATGATTTCTAGCGTCATAAGAAATCAAGTTTTGTTATCTTATTTCTCAAGTTAATAAAATCATGTCTCTCATTTATATCACTTGATTTCTTCTTTAAATTAATCTCTTATCTTTTCTAATATTTTAAAATATAACATAAGTTTTCAAAACCCTTGTTCACCCCCCCCCTAAGGGCGCCTCACGATCCAACAAGTGGTATCAGAGCTAGGTTATTCCAAATCGGCTTAACAACCGGGAATAATGGCGTCTCTTGATCATGATCTCGCTTCTACTAGTGGGGAAAATTTTAATATAAATAAAAAAGTATTATCACCACATTTATTTATGGGCAAAAATTACCAAGGGTGGAAAATATTAATGAAAAATTTTCTTGAAGCTTTAGATGAAGAAATTTGGAATATTACTATTGAAAAATCACCTAGCGTACTAACTAGAAACGAAATTGTTTTAAATGCAAAATCTATAAATAGTCTATTTTGTACGTTAGATCAAAATATTTTCAAACTTATTTATAATTTGCCTACCGCATATGAAATTTGGAATTTTCTTGAAAGAACTTATGATTCTCCTTCATTAGGTATGGAACAAATGCGGGACTTGGAGAACATACAAGTTTGCACGGATGTTCAAGAAAACTCCTCACATGATGGATCCATGGAATGCACATCAAGCGGAAGGGATGATGGAAACTCTTGTTTGGATGTGGAAGATGAAGAAGAGAAAGGAACTATATGTTCAAATATCGCATCATCCACAAGCGCTGTAAGGAAATCAAAATCTCTTATTTTGTGTAATTCTATTTCTACATTACAATTGCTACAAATTACAACGCGCAAAATTAAGAAATTAAAAAATGCTAATTACAAATTGCGCTTAGAAAATAAAGATTTAAAGGCAAAAATTAATGAAGAATCAAATTCTAATTTATCTAGTTCTACACATGTCTCTTTAATTGAAAATTTTACACCTTGTATAGAATTTAATGATTTAAAAGAAAAATACAAAGAACTTGAAAAGAAACTTCTTTTTGTAAAAGAACATAATGAAAAATTTTCTTTAGAAAATTCAACTTTAAAAAATGATTGTGCTATGTGTAAAAGTTATAAAATTGAAATTAAAGAGATGGATGAAACATTTGAAGAATTTAGAAATAACTATCAAAATCATATTGACACTATTGTTTCCACTCTTAAGAATAGCGCAATTGCTTATAATAAAGCTAGACATAATCTCAAAGTTAAAAACTATGAATTAAAAAATAAGATTAACTTGCTTAAGGAAATTATAAAGAAAAATTATCAACACATAAATTCAAATTATCAAGCAAAATCCAAAGGCAAGTTAAAAATGATTTTTCATAATTTATCCAAGCAATACATAGGAAATAAACAGCATCAAAAGCTTGTAAATGAAATTCAAAACTTTTATCATCATTATCATTTACAATATAATTATTCTCCCAACATTAAATTAAATGCAAACAAATTTCCTTCAAATTATAAATTCAAAAATCATATTTATCCAAATATTCAAGTAAATGACTATGGAAACTTGAAAACTAAAAATAATGTTTGTCCAAGGTATGAATGGAGACCCATACTAAAGAATGACGCACTAATGTCAAAAGAAAGGGTCCATTCATCCTTATCTCCCCAAAAGCAAACACGATATATTTGGGTACCCAAAGGAACCATCCCACTTGGTCCCCTTTGTATACCTAAATCTCATATTCACTAGGTATCATACAAATGCATGAAGTAGAAATAATTAAATATTAAATATCATCAACTCTACTTCATGATATGCTTAAACATCTTATTGTTTATTTTTTTCCATCATGCTATAGTCAGTTTGTATAACATGTGATATGACTTTCACACATTAAGCCACAAATTCATTAATGAACCAAAGTGAATGAAATTGAATAAAAGTCATGTCATCTCTCAAGTGACTTATATATCCTTTTAATTTTTTTTAAATTAATTACCTTTAAAGTCTTATATCATCATTATAAATTAAATGCTAAAGTTTCTTTTTATATTATGAAGACTAATAAAATAATTGTCTAAGAAGTGGATGTAAAGGAAAATTAGGGGTCTTAGACTAAATGTATAAAATGCACAAGAGGTTGATTATTTCATTAACATCCTTGTGTCATTTGATAGCATCTAATATGTTTAATCACAATCATAAAAAAAATTGGAATTGAAAAATCACAAAAATGATATGTTTTTAAACAAAAACCAAAATCAAATATACAAAAAAAATGTGAAATTTTGACCCTAACTTCAAACGATCATAACTTTTGATCTGCTTGTCAGAATCTCGCTCACAATAGCTTTTCAGAACGAGGTCGAGAAGATCTATGCAATGGCAAATGAGTGTTTGAGTTCATTTCGACCCTCAAAATTGCCAAAATTCAACTCCGTTTAAAAGTTATCTCAATTTTTCTTTTTTCGACAATTTTTTTAGTCTATAAAATTTAAATATTTAGTTTGGGTAGCAACCAATAACACTTAAATATCTTGAGAAAGGGAGGTTTGGGATGTCACCCCATCACATCTCCTAGTACCGGTGTGAACCCTTCACAGGGTAGACCTCGGGAAGTCCAAGATCCACTGTAATTTGCTAAGTCCAACTAAAACCTAGCAAAGATCAAATTATATATAAACTCATGTGTATACCGAAAAAGAAAACAATTATTACTATGTTTTAAGAAAACTATATATATGGTTTGATAATATTCAAAAATCAAAGAGAAAATTTATATAACCATTCAAAAATAACCAAAAATAGTTTCTCACTATATTCATTTTCGCCATACAATCTTTCTCCTTAATATGTTGAAATGGATGAATATGAATTATTTTGTCTTAAATACTTACATCATTATGAATAATTAATTATGAGTACCTAAATTTCTATGAAAAAATTAATGATCATGCGAAATCAAAAGATCTTTTAAATTCAAATATTAAACATAACTACAAAAGATCATATTTGCTTCCAACATATGGTTATGATCATTATCATGAATTAGTTAATGTGTGTGCATGTATCTCATCTCTATGTAGACCCTAGAACCAACTATGTAGCAATAAGAATAATTCAAATTGAATCATCACTTCATTCTAGATCTATAAATTGAAATTCTATTTATTGAATACATGCAACATCATCACTATTAATCATATGTCATTCAAACTAATCATTCTAGCAGCATCTTTTACTATAGGTAGAAATCAATGTTTAGGCTAGGTATATTATGTCATGATGTGGTAAGGTAAAATTGAATAATGAAATTTTAAGAAACATGAAATTTACTTGGCTTTAGAATCAATAAAAACATCTGTCTTAACTACAATGACTATTCTAAAAATTCCTAAATATATAGCCAAAGTTTATGAGTCAATCCATAGTACAAAATGCTTAGGATGTCCATGATCATTCACCCACATTATCTGTCTCACAATAGCGAGGGCGTATGATTGTATGCATTAGAAGACCTAACCTCTAGGTCATGTCTTATCCTTAACCGGGGAGGGTTCCAGTGGGGCCTTGCGAGGCACTAGGGGGAAAGAGTGCTAGGTTGAGCGTCCTCTAGTGTGTGCATATGGTATTAACACCCCAACCGACGACACGTGTGCAGCTCCTCATGCCCATCCGTCACTTAGTACGGGGTAGTGTGTAGGCATATAGTTAGCGTATTATAATCTAGGACATTCCTATATCGAATATTTTGCATGCACTCTTTATGATTATATTATTCATGCATTCTTGTTTTGATTGAACTTGCTTATCTTGTGTTTTTCATATTTTATCATTTTTGAGCTTTAATGATCTTGTAAAACACAAGTATTTGAAAACCAAATAAAAATATAAAAACCTTTTTGAATAAATAAAACATGCTTAATGAGTCTTCTAATGATTTCCAAAATGTTTGAAATTTATATACTAAGAAGGCCTTTATATAATAACTCGAAATCAAAGAAAAGTTTTTTCAAAAATGCATGAAATCATCTACTGTCTCGGCGTTAAGTAGTTAACGTCAGGCATTAGCCTCTAACGCCAGCATTAGAAATTAACACCTAGCGTTAGCCTCTAACACCAGCGTTAGAAATTAACGCCTAGCGTTAGCCTTATGTGCAAAATTATCAATATCATAATGTTGAATAGTAGCTGATCTCTATATCTCTTAGTTCAGTCTTCATGCAATCTGATTTACCTTATTTGAATTAACATTCTTAAAAATAATTTTACAACCTTTTATGGAAAAGTATTAAACAATTTTGAGCCATCTAATCATCTTTAAATTTTCTGAAATTTCTACACCAAGAAGGACTATTTGCATATTCACTATTCCAAAGAAAAAAATTTCAAAAATCTTAAACATAGAGTTTTGATTGGGCTTTAAGTAGTTAATGCCAGGCGTTTGTCTTTTTTTGCCAAATTGAAATTTTGTTTTCTCTACACTACTTCTGGTATTTTATAATGATCTTTCTCTATTTCTTTTCTCAATTTTTTAAATTATTTTGTTATTAATTTGGTTGTATTATTCCAAAATACAACAAAAATCAAATAATTCAAAATAATCAAAAATATGTTTTTGTTATTTGTTTTGCTTTAAATATTTACAAAACTATGGTTTGACTATAAGATTTCACAAGAGCAAACTTTTTAGTTATTTCATTTCAAATGGTCAAAATTGATTAGGCATACATTTGAAGATTATCTTCAATGTCTAATTTTAATTTCAAATTTCCTAAACATTATTTTATCTTCATGTCTTGACCTTAATCTGATTATGTGCAATGAAATAGTCTATAGAAAATTGTGTATGATTGCCTAGCATGCCTCTAAGTATGAGTAATGTTTTATGCTAATCAATGATTCATACACTCACTATTTTGGTAATCTACATGTGTTAATAATCTTAGTCTTGCATGATTGTGTAGTGAAAAAGTTTTTAACATATTAATTTGTATGTCTAAATCTCCTACACCTTCATTCAAACATAAATTTCTTGCACACATAGAAGTGTTATTTTAATAATATAAATGTTTGCAACAATAAGTGAATTCGGAGACCTTTGGCCCAAACAAAAATATTAATGAAATAATATGCCAAAGATAACTCCACCAAGCACTACTCACCCTCCTGATAAGTCTTAATGAGCATTGTGAGGTTGAGCACCTTGGAAAGAATTGTAAAGTGTCTTGTGCAAACATATTTCCTTTTACCACTTCTATTTGTACACCGGATCACTAAAAATAAAAAAACTTATAAATATGCTTATGTGATCCTCAAGCACTACTTCGCTCCCTGATAAGTCTTAATGAGCATTGTCTGGGCAAAGCACCTTGGTAGTTGTACTTATGTTTTGTGCTTTGAAATTTTATCCTAGATGTGATGTGTGGAAGTAATTATAAGATTACTATCTTAATATTGTTGTTACTATTCCATTACATATGTCATGTGCTTTGATTATTTCACTTGTATACTTTTATCAAAACACCTTGCAAACATCATTATTTTTTCATAAAGCTTCTACTCATGAGAATTGGATCCTAATGCAAAATTACATAATTCTCTAAAAACTTAAGTAAACGCACTAGATTGCAATGCATGTATTCTACAACGTTTTCTTTACTTGAAATACGAATTGGTCACATTGTAGCTATTATCTTTTTGAATATGTTAAATCATGCTTGCCTATTTATTATGAAAAAAAAATTAAGAAAATTGCTCATGTGTGAAAAGTCTAAATATATTGTTGGAATGGACAAACTATAACAAAAAAAAATTACTACTCTAAATAATTATTATTTTTTTGTATCTCAAATTTGATCTTATACCATGTGCTCTCATGCTTATTTCTACATTGTGTTTTCACTTGTGCTTGTCAAACAAAATTGCATCTCTCTTACAAGTAATATCACTCTTAAAATAAAGCAAGTGATTACATTCCTTTGGTATAATCTTTGACTGATGTTCGTTCATGTTTATCATCTATCTTTTCGATGTGTTACTCTCTCCTTTAGCTCGATCATGACTTAACTTATGTTAAAACAAAACTCTTACTTCCTCTTTTAGTTATGTTCTACCTTTTGCCCTCTCTCTTTCTTTTACACTCCACCAACTTTTGCTAATAATAAAAGGGGGAGAATAAAATGATACATAAGTAGTAGGATTCACTAGATTAAGGGGGAGCATGAATCTAGTCTATGAGTGCATACACTAAGGGGGAGCATTTAAGTAGGGGGAGCAAAATTTAATAATCTATAATTCTTATAAATGTCTAAATATTGCTTGTGTTATACATCCTTCTAAAAACACATCTATCTTATATCTGATTTATCTCTATTGGATTTGTTATTATCAAAAGGGGGAGATTGTTGGAACATGGTTCTTCCGCATCACTTTGATTTGAGAATAACAAACCCTACTTGTATTTGATCTTGTTTGCCATTGTGTTTTTATTATGCAGGCTTGCACAGTGATGACACTAGTAGGTGGAATTATTTGTCTGGAACAATTCAAAGCTGAAATATGAAAATTGGTCTAACTCCAGACGTTAGAACCTAACGCTAGGCGTTAACGCGCAGCTCATCGGGATGATTATGGCAAGGAGGAAGCAGCCATGATTGCAGGGGAAGTTTAGGAATGATCTGACCTAATGCCAGCGTTAGGATTACCTAAATTAAACAATTCCTAAAGTGCAGAATCTCCTTCCTGTTTTAATGATCTGAGCCATCAAAACATTACTATACTGGGTCAATGCCCGGTGTTAGCCTTAATGCCGGCGTTAGCTCAAGTTCCATAAATTGGATGATTTTGTCTTCTCCAACTACTGATTGATCAGAGCCCTATTCCAGCACTTCAGAAACACTAAGAGGGCCGTATTTCCAGACCAACACATCTCCCACTCAATTTCAAAAGGAGGAATCAAAGGATGCTTGGATAAACATGCTAACTCAACGCGAAGAACGCGCTCTTGGACTTCAACTATCTTCAGCGATTCTTCGACATCTCCTTCAGCTTACCTCATAGGGAGTTTCATATTTGTCTTTTGTATTTGTCCTTTTATTTTATCGTTGTAATCGGTTTGTGAATTCGCATGATGTTGGCGACTAGGTTTGGGTAGGACTTAGGGAGGAATTCACCTCGTGTTGGCGACTGGGTCTAGGGAGTAGATCTAGGGGGTGCTCGAGACCTTTCTGGGGATAGGAAGGCTAGAGCGGCTTGATGTCGTATCTAGGGAAAGATCGGCTAAAGCCAACCGGTTAGTGGGGCTACGAGTCGGTATAGAAAACAAAAAAGAGATTTTACTTTATCGCCTAAGATTTCTAGCGTCATAAGAAATCAAGTTTTGTAATCTTATATCTCAAGTTAATAAAATCATGTCTCTCATTTATATTACTTGATTTCCTCTTTAAATTGATCTCTTATCTTTTCTAATATTTTAAAATATAACATAAGTTTTTAAAACCCTTATTAACCCCACCCCCCCCCCCCCCCCCCTCTAAGGGCGCCTCACGATCCAACACACCTATGCAGGATTGGAGGCTGTGAATGTTTCTTGGGATGATTTCAAGGCAGCACTACTGGAGCATTTCATGCCGCACTCTGCGAGAGACGAGTTGGAGGATAGATTCCTGTAGTTGAGGCAGGGGAGCGGGGTCATTCTGGAGTACCACCGAGAGTTTACCCACCTGGCCCGGTTTACGGACTCCTATCAGTTGGACGATGCGGGTTATGCAAAGAGGTTCTACAAGGGCCTCCATGATGAGCTGAGGCAGACGCTCCTTTTTGTTTCGGACGGGAGTATGGCCAGGATCTTGGAGATGGCCAAGAAGCTAGAGGCAGACAAGCACACCGTTCGTGGAATGAATAGACCGACAGAGGACCAGGTTCGGGGCGGCGGGAGAGACCAATAGAGGGGTCGAGACGTCGGATAAAGGAGAACGGAGGGCCGACCCCGCCAGGAGGAGAGGAAAGAGCAGATGGAGCAGGTAGTATTGGCTCCTCAGCCTCTACTGACGCGGGAGGTGTCGAGGCTAGGAGGTAGGCCACCTCCCCCACCAGAGTGCTACCTGTGCCACCATTCATGCCACATCCGGAGGAACTGCCCACAGAGGAATGCGCCACTGGCACTACAGGCTACCCCACAGGCCCAGCATTTCGGAGGCTGAGGGAGGGGATGAGGTCGTGGATTCCAGGGACGTGATCATAGGTAGGACAGGGACCAGATGTATGCCTTGGACCTGGCTCAACCCTAGAACCCGGCAAGGCTCATCACATGTAATTTAATGTTTTTATTATAATTACTAGTACCTTGCAAACCATTTCTTTACCTTAGCATTGAACGAAACAAACAAAAATCACTCAGGTATAGTACTCGTCTGCGGCAAGCCCGTATATACCATATTCGATAAGGGTGCCTCCCACTCATTCGTCTCAGAAGAGTTTGTGGATGATCTGGGTCAAATTTAGCACTTCACCGGCATCCACAGGAAGGTGCGACTCCTGGATGGATCGGAGTTAGTAACAAGTGTCAAGTGCAATATGAATGTGGAGATTGGAGGAAAACTGTTCGAAGCACCGGCGACGCTCTTGAAGATAAAAGACTTTGACCTGATCTTGGGCATGAATTGGCTGCGCGGGAACCATGCAAGTATTGACTACCCGGTAAGGAGGATTGTTCTAAGGCATGAAGACTCAGAAGTAGTAGTCGAAGGTATTAGACCCACCTCCCATCTTTTATTATCGTATGTTCAGGCCGCCAAGGCCCACCTATAGGGAGACAAATTGTATCAGGTGTTGTTCGAGATGACCGGGGTCAAGGATTCTGTAGCAAGCATTCCAGTCGGGCGGGATTTTGCTGATGTGTTTCCGGAGAAGTTGTCAGGGCTGCCACCGCACCGAGAGAAGGATTTTCAGATCCAACTAGTGTCAGGGGCTAAGCCGGTATCTAGATCCCCTTATCAGATGGCCCTAAAGGATTCAATGGAGTTTTGGAGCCAGTTGCAGGAGCTGGTGGAAGTTGGAATCATTAGGCCGAGTTCCTCGCCTTGGGGATCTCCGGTGCTATTTGTGAAGAAGAAGGATGGGATGCTACGACTGTGCATTGATTATGGAGCACTAAATAGGCTGACGGTCCAGAATACGTATCCACTGCCTAGGATCGATGAGCTGTTTGACTAGCTAGAAGGAACCCACTGCTTCTCAAAGCTGGATTTGAGGTCGGGGTATTATCAGCTGCAGATACAGGAGGAGGGCATCCCAAAGATGGCTTTCAGCAGCCAATACGGACTGTATGAGTTCACTGTGATGCCCTTCGGGCTCACGAATGAGTCTTTGGTGTTTATGAGTCTGATGAACCAGGTGTTTGAGCCATATCTCGACATCTTTTTCATCGTGTTCATCGACGATATTCTCATTTACTCGAGGACAGAAGAGGAGCATGCACAAAATCTGGCACTGACATTGGAGAAACTTTGGGAGCACAGTCTATACGCAACGTTCAGCAAGTGTCAGTTTTGGCTGGAGGAGGTGGCCTTCCTGGGTTACATTATCAGTGGAACTGGACTAGCAGTAGATCCAGCAAAGATCCAGGCAGTACGGGATTCCCCACCGCTGAAGACGACCACCGCCGTGCGGAGATTCCTGGAACTTGCCGATTATTACCATATGTTTGTACATGGATTTTTTCAGATAGCCCTCCTGCTCACATCCTTGACGAAGAAGGATACCACATTCATTTGGACACCGCAATGCGAAGCAGCCTTCTAGGAGCTTAAGGGTCGGCTTACGTCGGCCCCCATCCTTGCCCTTCCGATGGGGAAAGAAGGATTCCAGGTATATATTGATGCATCATATCAGGGGATGGGTGTCGTTCTGATGCAGAACAGGCATGTGATAGCATACGCTTCTCGTCAGTTGAAGATTCATGAGCGGAACTACCCGGTGCACGATTTGGAGATGGGAGCAGTTATATTTGCTCTGAAGATCTGGCGGCACTACCTCTATGGTGTCCACTATGATAAATTCTCAGATCACAAGAACCTGAAGTATGTGGACACGCAAAAGGAGCTGAACATCAGACAGAGATGATGGATGGAGTTCTTATCACACTACCAGTATACGATGCACTACCACCCAGGGAAAGCGAATGTGGTGGCGGACGCACTGAACCAGAGAGCTACCACATCGGGAGCAGATCCCCAGCTGATGGCTTTGGAGCTGGTGAATATGCAATAGGACATGCATTTCACCTTGGTATCCTCTGATGACCCTGAGCTCTATGAGGAGTACTTGGCGGCGATGAGCACCACAAATGACATTCGGGATTGCATCAGTGATGAACAGAGGCAGGATGCCAAGTTAGAACCGATATTCAGAGCCTTGGAGGCAGGCCTGGGGATTATTCATTGAAGGATGGGTTGTTTTGTTTTAGAGGTCGAGTTTACATACCGACAGGGGGCAGAGTTCGGGACAACATTATGACTGAGAGTCACTGCAGCAAGTACTCAGTGCACCCAGGAATTACCAAGATGACGGCAGACTTGAAGAGGACCATATACCGGTCGGGCATGAAGAGTGACATCACTTATTATGTGACCCATTGTGTAAGACCCCCCTCCCACACCAGGAGAGTTCTCGGATCTTATGCCCAGAACTGCCGCCTTACGGTGATGCTAACATACGAGTTAGCCTCCTCTGCAAGACGTTGATCCTGCCGGCAAGAATAAGAAGAAAATAAGTAAACAAGTCCACAATCACACGCAACTGTATAAATATATCCAAATGTAATCTGTCCATCAATGAGTACAATAAATGAAAGAGTAAAAGGGCTTAGGCCCAGTACATATCCAAAGTAGAACAAAATCTCACTCTCTCGCTCTACATCTATGCGGAAGCTAAACAAACTCTCAAATCTTCAAACACCTGTCTTGTAGTAGAAGTACTGCGCGGCTTCTGCTCCCCAGATCCTGCCATCATGTCCTGACTGGTCGTGCTGGTGCTCCAGCTCCTCGAACACCTACGGTCACAACTGACCATTAATCATAAAGACTAAGCCGATTTTGTGCCTGCCTCCCCCCGCGACTCCTAGGCACCGAGCGGGAGGAAGAAGTGGAGGACAACAAAGTGGAGTAAACAAAAAGCAGGTGACAGGGAAATCTAACCTAGTAAGTATATATATAGGCAAGCACTACTCTAGCAGTATAAACAAGTAAGCAGTAAAGAGCAGTAAAAGAAGTAAGTAGTAAGCAGTGCGCGCAAGTATAGCAAACAAGTAAATAATTCTACTCTACCATCACATGAGTACCTTAAATTATATGAATGCCCATACAAACTTATAAGTTAAGATTTCCAGAATTATAACTTATCATATAAAAGTGCCCATACTAATTTATATGATAAGGGTCTGCGAATTATGTTTTAGGTTTACGTATGATATGATATGCATGTTATGTTATGATTCATACAAGTGCAACTCACCCACACAACTCTGTGATCACAGACCTTTAGTTCCCAATTTTTGGAGCTAGCTTCACTCTCTGGTACCACCGTTGTGGCTACGGCAGCAGTGGAGTAGGCAACTCCACATCCTAAGCGGGTATACACACTACTAGGCCTAGACCCTTCGTACGCCTCTGTACACGTCCTAGGTGCACTCTAGATTCTTGCGTACTCTTTGCTGGTATCCACCAGTCTTTGAGGTCAAGTGTGCGTTTTCGGGGATCGTCCTCCAGACCGCATTATAAACAACCTACTGGCCCCTCAAACCCTCACACCCACCTAAGTCAATGTACTGACATCGGTGTGATGACCGGTCCAGTACCGAAGACCCGCCACTAATTTATTCTTATGCACATGCAATTTATCACCACCCGAGCCTCCAGCTCGCAGGACTAACCCGTCCTGATATACAACCTCCCGAGCCTCCAGCTCGCAGGACCATCTCATCCTGATATACTATTTCCCGAGCCTCCAGCTCGTAGGACTAACCCGTCCTGATATACAACTTCCCATCCCTTAACTCGGGATGAAGTTTACCATATCTCTTATTCATTTAGTTTGACTAATCTTGTCAAATTATTGTATACTCAAAAGTTTAGGGTGAATCCTGGACTTCCCGAGGTTTACCCGGTGAAGGGCTCGCAACAGTACTAGGGAATGCAATGGGCTGAAACCCAAATCCCCCATTCCAAGACAATTACTTTTATTGGTGGCTACCCCATTCTAAGACTCACTCTACTTATTACTCTTTATAACCTAGGTGCTTTATGACTCATCCTTCGCCTTAACCCTAAGCCAACATTCTCTTGAACGGTGCTTGACACTTAAGGTCTCTCATCCTATTGGTGGTGTATACCTGGTGTAGGTTATAACACAATCTTGTTGATTTCCTATGTGGTCATGCTGGTCAAATCTCCATATTAAGTGTTTACTATCCGCAGACCACGATGAAATTGACCTAGGTTTGACCCCGATGATGCTCTCCTATCAATACCATATCCATGTGAATTTTGACTTTTACCATAGGTTCACAACGGAGAATTTAGGGTTTGACCATAATTGTGATATACTCCATATTGATTTGACCTCAATTTCTATTTATCATAAAAAGGTGACATGATGACTTTACACAAGAAGTACAAGATTTTTACTTCCAAAAATTCTAAGAAAAATACAGTGGCATTATAATGGTATAAAAACACTAATTCCAGAGTTCCATAATTTTCCAGCAGATTAAAACCCTGAATTTCTATTTATCATGAGAAGGGTGATAAAATGACTTTACACTACAAGTACTAGATTTTGACTTCCAAAAATTCTGGGAAAAATTCAGTGACATTATAATGATATGAAAACACTAATTCCATTGTTCCATAATTCTTCAGCAGATTAAAACCCTTAATTTTTATTTATCATGAGAAGGGTGACAAAATGACTTTACACTACAAGTACTAGATTTTGACTTTCAAAAATTCTGGGAAAAATACAGGGACATTATAATGATATGAAAACACTAATTCTAGAGTTCCATAATTTTCTAGCAGATTAATACCCTTAATTTCTATTTATCATGAGAAGGGTGACAAAATAATTTTACACTACAAGTACTAGATTTTGACTTCCAAAAATTCTGGGAAAAATACAAGGGCATTATAATGATGTGAAAATACTAATTCCAGAAGATCAGAATTGAGTTCCTAAGTATAATCCAGGATTTCAGCACTTCCTCAAATAATTTGCCTAGTAAATTTTCCATTATTCAGATTTGAGACATAATGTAATTTTGATAATTCCTTGAGAAATATTCCATGGAATTTTCTACCAAAATTTACAGAGATTTGAAATGACATAACAAGTGATTCTCCAGAGTTTCATAATTTATTTCCAAGTTCTAATCATGAAAATTTCATAAATACACAAGTGTGACATATGGCAAAATAATCAAAATCATGAGATTCTTGATGCTAGAAGTCATAAGCTTTTCTAGGGTGATGCATTATACCATGATTAGGGTGTGTACAAAATTTCAGAGGCTAACTCTAAGCCATTTGGGCTAAATACACAAAAATATCATTTTTGTTATTGGCACACCTATTCTGTTTTAGGTAGAGATATGCAATGGGAATTTATCTTACCTACAGAGATCCATTGGGTCTCAAATTTTAACCACAACCTACAATTGGCTAGATAAGAGTGACACCCAAATTTGGGTTCAGTTGGAGCTATATTCTTCCATAAATGTCATTTATTTGAATTTAAATATTTAGAATAAAACCTTAGAAAACTCATCACCAAAAAATCTGATTTTTGGGTGCAAGCTAGGTACGGGTCACATGCATGCATGGCAAAAATTTCAAGTCCATCAGACTTATATTTTAGGATATATATCCAAAATGATTTCTGTTTTCTATTTTGACCAGCCTCACTAAAGTGAGTTTTGTGAATCCTACTGTGATCCAAATGGTCTGATTTAAATTTCAAATGAAAGTAGACATCAAGACCTACAATAGTTATCTCTGGCAACTTTTCCACAAAAGCCATCTAAGTGCCTCAAAACTGAGCATGAACATTCATGAGAAAGTGTGACAGAAATGCATATGTGATATTAATATATAACACTTGATCTGCACGGATCTTGGCGCAAATCAGAGGGCTCCTGGTCATCTTCTTCCTCCAGCCAACGACTGAGATCGTCCTATGCTGTATCCCCTTGATCTCCTATTTCCGGATGACTGGTCCACCTCCCTGGCCGGCCACCGCCACCACCACCTCCGTTGAGGTGGTGGCTATCGACCGGCGGTGGTTTGGCCGCCGGAGGTGGCGGTTTCCGGCGATCCGAGCATGGAAAAAACCTTGGAAAAATAACATTTTCCTCACTTTGAATCCGGCTCTGTTGAGCTAGATACCTCTCCTAAATGATCTAAGAAGCTAGCGCGGAGGGAGAGGGGGAGAAACCAGACCTCAATGGAGCTTGACGGCGGAGACGGCGGCGGTTGGCCATGAATCTTCTCTTCTATGGCAAGCTTGCTTAAAACCTCAATTCTCCAACATTTGCAATGATCACGGGCTTGATTTCATGTGCTCTCCACCTTCTGAAGCTAATGGAAAGGTCCAAATGAGCTGGGGAGGGCTGTATAAGGAGGTTTGAAGAGGGGGAGCTCGGGTTCACCTTGGTTGCTCCTCCTTGCTGCCAAGTGGCACCTCCCTTGGAGGAAAAATGGCAGGAATTGATGTGTTGGGCTCAGATATGGCCTTCGGCAGAAGGGAGGAGGGCCACATGGCAAGCTCTCCACAATCTCCTCCTTGTCTTAACTTGAAATTGGGGGAAAAAACCAAGAATGACCCTTTGCATGTCACTCCTTTCAAATTTCAGGGGTCATGGCTGGTAATTGTACCCTTGGGATGCTGGGTGGGCTTGGTTTGAGGCCTTAGCCCAATTGGATTTGGTCTGGGCTTTCAATTTCTCCATTTAGGCTTAAAGTTGACCATGGTTGACCTTGATGTTGACTTAGTCAATTGGGTTGGTTGAATAGACCAAGATGTTGAGCTTGGCTCCCTTAACACCTCCCAATGCTGATTGGGTCATGATGATGCCCCAATTGGGCTGATTTAACCAATAGGTGTGATTTTGACCGAAATTGGAGAAAAGTTTACTTTGGTCAATTGGTTAAATTCATGGTCTCTTGATGGGGCTTTTGATTCAATTAGGTCCCCCGTGATGTTCTAAGACTAGGGGTAAAGTCAATTTGATGTTTTATGGGTGAATTGAGTCTATTGGGGAAGGATTGGCTTATGTTGACCTAAGTTTGACTTTGGTCAAATTGGACCAATTGGTGACCGCATGATGGGGCTTTTGGGTCCATAGCACTCCTTAAAAGGTTTACCATCTTGTGGTAGGGTCAATTTGGTCATATGAGTATGAATTGAACCCTATTGAGTTGAATTGGGCTATATTGACCTAGATTTGACTTTGGTCCACTTGGCTAAATTGGTTGACCAATTGATGAGACTTTTGGTCAATTATGTATCCTTTGGGTTTAGGGACATGGTGGTGGGGTTAATTCACAAGTGTAAGTTCAATTTGAGCTAATTTGACCTAAGTTGACCTGCCTCCTATAGTGGGTCACCTGTGAGTTCACTCAACTCAGTGCATCCCAAGGTCACCACCAAGCTCAAACTCACCTCACTCACCACATGTCCTACCCTAATTGAAGTTAAGGGGTCTAGTAGGAAATGGGATGTTACAAATCCCAATAAACAAAAAATAATAATTTCTTCCTCGAAATTTAAGTTCGGGTCTACGGGGTTCCGGGCTTATTGAAGATGAAAAGTCTCAAGAAGGCATATATGATATCACAAGACTATCTGGTAATTGTTATTTTATCCCATCATCAATATTTCAACATATCCATCTTTCAACTTATATTCCAAGGTTCCCCTTGTGAAAGGAGTACGATTTCTTCTCAGTAATTAATTCTAACAAAATTTCCAGATCTTTCTACTGGTATATAAAAAAATCTATATACAAATTCTATAATAGTCCAACAACAATAGTTCATTGTATGAATTCCTCAAATTATACGCTCAAATTCTACTTGAGAAGGAAGTTTCAAAAATGAGTAACCATAAATCCCATCAAAATCCCCAGAAGTTCATATTGTTATCAAAGGCCTATGCACAAGTTTCTATAGCAATTCTGCGTCAATACTTCAATATATGGGTTTCCTAATATATAACTCCAAGCTCTGCATTGTGAAGGGAGTACCCAATATATGAAATTATAAATTCTGAGAAAATTACCAAAGATGTATAATGATATCACAAGGTTATGTTCAGATTATTAGAATATTCCCGCGTCAACAACTCTAGGTATGAATATTCTATATTATAACTCCAAATTATACATTGTGAATGAAGTATGAAGTCTACTCAGGGATTGAATCAAATAAAAGTTTCATAGCTTCATACTGATTTAAAAGGACCTTATACAAAATTTTCTAGTATTTCAATATCAATAATTCGAGGAATTAATTTTCTAAGTTTTAATTCCAAACACTACATTGTGAAGGAAGTACCATATATATATATATGGACATAAATTCCATAAAAAATCTAAAGGTCTTAGGTGGTCTCATAACTCCAAATATCCAGTTTCATTCAGCTTTAAGTTCATTAGCTTACCTAATTGTGGGATGAAGTAAATTGGGATAATTGAATAATTAATGATTAATGAACTATATTATCATCAAAAATTCCACCAAAAATTTACAGAGTGTAATCTCACTCTATTAAGTGAATCCCATAACTTTATGTCCTTTCAAAATGTTTTGACCCTAAAAATACTCCTTTAAGGTCTATGTGACAATTCACATAAATTCCAAATTTCCTAAGGAAATCAACCCAACAGTTTATGATTTTCTCCAAGGGATATTGTCTCATAACCCTAAGTGTATGTTTTAAGTTTCGTGAGATTTGACCGAGGGAAAACCCTTAAACTCTCATGTAGGCCTAGTGTTACATGGTCATGATATAAGCACACCAATTCCCTTGCACTTGTTTATGAAGTAAACTAACTTTCAGAGGTCCAGTTGGCCTATAAATTTTTAATCATGGTCTACTATATGCATGACCACCCTCCCAAAGGAGATTTGATGTGATTTTAGTCCAAATCAACTCATATTATGCACCATATATGATTTATTAAATTTCTCTTAAAACCTTAGAGAAACGTGCCCCAACAATTTTGATCTTTGGGCATATAGTAGATCTAAGGAGCATACACCCATGGTTAAATTATCAACCGCATATAATTTATTATGTAAAAGTTATTCACATTTTAAGATATGTCCTTCACTAGGACCAGCCTTACAAAATCTGACCCACTAAGGGTTGTAGGGCTCCAAATGGTGTGATCTCACTTCCTACAGATAGTAGGCACAAATGCCTACAAAAGTTATCTCAACCTACTTTTCATTTTATGGCCTCTAAGGGCCTCAAAATTGGAGAGCAAAAGGTCTATTTTACTAGGGTAAAAACAACCTTTTGGTGTGGCCTAAGTAAAGGTCTTTCTATCGTTCATTTAAGCATATGTCCACTCATATGTAAGGATCCAATTGAGTCAAAAAATTTACCATAGACTAATATATACATAATCACCTTACCAAGGGGATTTGGAGTGATTTGACTTCATAAAAGCTATAGAAAAGGTCTTTCCAAAAAATCCCATTTTGGGCAGTGTATGTATTTGGGCATGACTCATGCATGACAAAAATTTCAACCTACTTGGAGTTGTAGAACTCCAGAATTCACTAAGTTCAATTTGGGTGCTAAATGCACACCATTTTCCATAAGTAAGGTCTAGGAAATCCAAGTTGCTACCAAACTAATCCAATAAACAAAAGGATTAGCCCCCATGCATTTTGGGTTAAGTTTCTTTGGTATCGTTAGGATATATTTGTCTTAGATATACACTCAATCCTTAGGGTATCCGACCCTAGACTTGGAGTCTCATCCTGAGACCTATTGATATTCCACTTACTTTAAGATCCTCGGGGTTACCAATTTTTCACACCCTTCTCAATGGTTAGTATATAAGCAGCCCTAAAATGGGCATTTTCTCAACATGAATCCTTATTCAACTGAACGCAAATCCTTATCCGATTTCTGGTATTTGTCATGATGATTGGTTCGATGCAACCTAGTTGTTGGTTTGGAGATTTAAGTTTACGGGCCACTTGTTATTTTTCTAATGGATTTCATGCACCAATCCCTTGAGGTGATCCTATCCATTGGGTATGAAGTGGTAATCTCACTTGGAAGGCGAATCAGGGACACCTAAGTTTAAGCCTTGATTAACTACTTCCTTATAAGGTGATTCTCCTATTCACTTTGGGTGTCATCATGCCTTAATCAGTCTATACCCGAGGTCGGTTTGGATTAGTATATGCTATGAAGTCGTCTTGGTGCGTCAAACTAGAATGATGTCCTAGTTGGGTTGGCCTAACTCATTGATTAATGGACTATTTTGTGTGATTTTTATACATGGGCACACCACTGCTTCCGCTGCTAGTTTGTCCTCAAACAAACTCGAGCGGGGGTGTCCCATGGTTTGTGGACTTCTTTCTTGTTGGATCGTTTGTTCAAGTGATACCAGTTGTAAGACCCCCCCCCCCCCCCCCCTCCCGCACCAGGAGAGTTCCCAGATCTTATGCCCAGAACCGCCGCCTTACGGTGACGCCAACACACGAGTTAGCCGCCTCCGCAAGACGCTGATCCTGCCGGCAAGAACGATCAACTAGGCCAACAAGAATAAGAAAAAAATAAGTAAACAAGTCCACAATCATACACATCTGTATAAATATATCCAAACGTTATATGTCCATCAATGAGTACAATAAATGAAAGAGTAAAAGGGCTTATGCCCGGTACATATCCAAAGTAGAACAAAATCTCACTCTCTCACTCTACATCTATGCGGAAGCTAAACAAACTCTCAAATCTTCAAACCCCTGTCTTGTAGTAGAAGTACTGCGCGGCTTTTGCTCCCCAGATCCTGCCATCATGTCCTGACTGATCGTGCTGGTGCTCCAGCTCCTCGAACACTTACGGTCAGAACCGACCGTTAGTCATAAAGACTAAGCTGATTTTGTGCCCGCCTCCCCCCGCGACTCCTAGGCACTGAGCGGGTGGAAGAAGCGGAGGACAACAAAGTGGAGTAAACAAAAAGCAGGTGATAGGGAAATCTAAGCTAGCAAGTATATATATATAGGCAAGCACTACTATAGCATTATAAACAAGTAAGCAGTAAAGAGCCGTAAAATAAGTAAGTAGTAAGCAGTGCGCGCAAGTATAACAAACAAGTAAATAATTCTACTCTAACATCACATGAGTACCTTAACTTATATGAATGCCCATACAAACTTATAAGTTAAGATTTTCGGAATTATAACTTATCATATAAAAGAGCTCATACTAATTTATATGATAAGGGTCTGCAAATTATGTTCTAGGTTTACGTATGATATGATATGCATGATATGTTATGATTCATACAAGTGCAACTCACCCACACAACTCTGTGATCACAAACCTTTGGTTCCCAATTTTTGGAGCTAGCTTCACTCTCTGGTACCACCGTTGTGGCTACAGCGGCAGTGGAGCGGGTAACTCCACTTCCTAGGAGGGTCTACACACTACCAGGCCTAGACCCTCCGTACGCCTCTGTACACGGCCTAGGTGCACTCTAGAGTCTTGCATACTCTTTGTTGGTATCCACCAGTCTGTGAGGTCAAGTGTGCGTTTTCGGGGATTGTCCTCCAGACCGCAGTATAAACAACCTACTGTCCCCTCAAACCCTCACACCCACCTAAGTCAACGTACTACCGTCGGTGTGATGACCGGTCCAATATCGAAGACCTGCCACTAATTTGTTCTTATGCACATGCAATTTTTCACCACACGAGCCTCCAGATCGCAGGACCATCTCGTCCTGATATACTATTTCCTGAGCTTCCAGCTCGCAGGACTAACCAGTCCTGATATACAACTTCCCATCCCTTAACTCGGGATGAAGTTTACCATATCTCTTATTCATTTAGTTAGACAAATCTTGTCTAATTATTGTATACTTAGAAGTTTAGGGTGAATCCTGGACTTCCCGAGGTTTACCCGGTGAAGGGCTCGCAGCGGTACTAGGGAATGCAATGGGCTGAAACCCAAATCCCCCATTCCAAGAGAATTATTTTTATTGGTGGCTACCCCATTCTAAGACTCACTCTACTTATTACTCTGTATAACCTAGGTGCTTTATGACTCATCCTTCGCCTTAACCCTAAGCCAACGTTCTCTTGAACGGTGCTTGACACTTAAGCTCTCTCATCCTATTGGTGGTGTATACCTGGTGTAGGTTATAACACATTCTTGCTGATTTCCTATGTGGTCATGTTGGTCAAATCTCCATATTAAGTTTTTACTATCCACAGACCACGATGAAATTGACCTAGGTTTGACCCCAATGATGCTCTCCTATCAATGCCATATCCATGTGAGTTATGACTTTTACCATAGGTTTAGGGTTTGACCATAATTGTGATATACTCCATATTGATTTGACCTATATTTCTATTTATCATAAAAAGGTGACATGATGACTTTACACATGAAGTACAATATTTTAACTTCCAAAAATTCTGGGAAAAAGACAGTGGCATTATAATGGTATAAAAACACTAATTCCAGAGTTCCATAATTTTCCAGCAGATTAAAACCCTTAATTTCTATTTATCATGAAAAGGGTGATAAAATGACTTTACACTACAAGTACTAGAATTTGACTTCCAAAAATTTTGGGAAATATTCAGTGACATTATAATCATAAGAAAACACTAATTCTAGAGTTCCATAATTTTCCAGCAGATTAAAACCCTAAATTTCTATTTATCATGAGAAGGGTGACAAAATGACTTTACACTACAAGTACTAGATTTTGACTTTCAAAAATTCTGGGAAAAATACAGTGACATTATAATGATATGAAAACACTAATTCCAGAGTTCCATAATTTTCGAGCAGATTAAAACCCTTAATTTCTATTTATCATGAGAAGGGTGACAAAACAACTATACACTGCAAGTACTAGATTTTACTTCCAAAAATTCTGGAAAAAATACAGGGGCATTATAATGATGTGAAAACACTAATTCCAGAAGATCATGATTTTCAAGGAATAAATCACCATAAATATCTCACAAATTAAAAATGGTGATAAACTGAATAAATGAAAATTTCTTCCATAAATACTATCTCCAAAATTCTAACAAAATTCACAGAGTTTCATAATTGAGTTCCTAAGCATAATCCAGGATTTTAGCACTTCCTCAAATAATTTGCCTAGTCAATTTTCCATTATTCGAATTTGAGACATAATGTAATTTTGATAATTCCTTGAGAAATATTCCCTGGAATTTTCTACCAAAATTTACAGAGATTTGAAATGACATAACAAGTGATTCTCCAGAGTTTCATAATTTATTTCCAAGTTCAAATCATGAAAATTTCATAAATACATAAGTGTGACATATGGCAAAATAATCAAAATCATGAGATTCTTGATGCTAGAAGTCATAAGAATTTCCAGGGTGATGCATTATACCATAATTAGGGTGTGTACAAAATTTCAGAGGCTAACTCTAAGCCATTTGGGCTAAATACACAAAATATCATTTTTACTATTGGCACACCTATTCTCTTTTAGATAGAGACATGCAATGGGAACTTACCTTACATACAGAGATCCATTGGGTCTCAAATTTTAACCACAGCCTACAATTGGCTAGATAAGAGTGGCACCCAAATTTGGGTTCAGTTGGAGCTATATTCTTCCATAAATGTCATTAATTTGAATTTACATATTTAGAATAAAACCTTAGAAAAATCATCACCCAAAAATCTGATTTTGGGGTGCAAGCTAGGTACAGGTCACATGCATGCATGGCCAAAATTTCAAGTCCATCAGACTTATATTTTAGGATTTTTATCCAAAATGATTTCTGTTTTCTATTTTGACCAGCCTCACTAAAGTGAGTTTTGTGGGTCCTACTATGATCCAAATGGTATGATTTAACTTCCAAATGAAATTAGACATCAAGGCTTACAATAGTTATCTCAGGCAACGTTTCCTAAAAAGGCATCTAAGTGCCTCAAAATTGAGCGTGAACATTCATGAGAAAGTGTGACAGAAATGCATATATGATATTAATATATAACACTTGATCCTGCACGGATCTTGGCGCAAATCAGAGGGCTCCTGGTCATCTTCTTCCTCTAGCCAACGAATGAAATCGTCCCATGCTGTATCCCCTTAATCTCCTATTTCCCGACGACGGGGCCACCTCCCTGGCCGGCCACCGCCACCACCACCTCCGTTGAGGTGGTGGCTATCGGCCGTCGGTGGTTTGGCCGCCGGAGGTGGCAGTTTCTGGCGATCCGAGCATGGAAAAATCCATGGAAAAATAACATTTTCCTCACTTTGAATCCGGCTCTGTTGAGCTAGATACCTCTCCTAAATGATCTAAGAAGCTAGCACGGAGGGAGAGGCGGAGAAACCGGACCTCAATGGAGCTTGACAGTGGCGACGGCGTCGGTTGGCCATGAACCTTCTGTTCTCTGGCAAGCTTGCTCAAAACCTCAATTCTCCACCATTTGCAATGATCCCAGGCTCGATTTCATGTGCTCTCCACCTTCTGAAGCTAATGGAAAGGTCCAAATGAGCTGGGGAGGGATGTATAAGGAGGTTTGAAGAGGGGGAGCTCGGGTTCACCTTGGTTGCTCCTCCTTGCTGCCAAGTGGCACTTCCCTTGGTGGGAAAACGGCAGGAATTGATGTGTTGGGCTCAGATATGGCCTTGGGCAGAAGGGAGGAGGGCCACATGGCAAGCTCTCCACAATCACCTCCTTGTCTTCACTTGAAATTGGGGGAAAAACAAGAATGACCCTTTGCATGTCACTCCTTTCAAATTTTAGGGGGCATGGCTGGTAATTGCACCCTTGGGCTGATAGGTGGGCTTGGTTTGAGGACTTAGCCCAATTGAATTTGGTGTGGGCTTTCAATTTCTCCATTTAGGCTTAAAGTTGACCATGGTTGACCTTGATGTTGACTTAGTCAATTGGGTTGGTTGACTGAACCAAGATGTTGAGCTTGGGTCCCTTAACACCTCCCAATGTTTATTGGGTCATGATGATGCCCCAATTGGGCTAATTTAACCAATATGTGTGATTTTGACCAAAATTGGGGAAAAGTTGACTTTGGTCAATTTGGTCAAATTGATGGTCTCTTGATGGGGCTTTTGATTCAATTAGGTCCCCCATGATGTTCTACAACTAGGGGTGAAGTCAATTTGATGTTTTGGGGGTGAATTGAATCTATTGGGGAAGGATTGGCTTATGTTGACCTAAGTTTGACTTTGGTCAAATTGGACCAATTGGTGACCCCATGATGGGGCTTTTGGGTCCATAGCACTCCTTAAAAGGTTTACCATCTTGTGGTATGGTCAATTTGGTCATATGAGTATGAATTGAACCCTATTGAGTTGAATTGGGCTATATTGACTAGATTTGACTTTGGTCCACTTGGCTAAATTGGTTGACCAATTGATGATACTTTTGGTCAATTATGTCTCCTTTGGGTTTAGGGACATGGTGGTGGGGTTAATTCACAAGTGTAAGTTCAATTTGAGCTAATTTGACCTAAGTTGACCTGCCTCCTATAGTGGGACACATGTGAGTTCACTCAACTCAGCGCATCCCAAGGTCACCACCAAGCTCAGACTCACCTCACTTACCACATATCCTACCCTAATTGAAGTTAAGGGGTCTAGTAGGAAATGGGATGTTACAAATCCCAATAAAAAAATTTCGTCCTCAAAATTTAAGTTCGGGTCTACGGGGTTCCAGGCTAACCCATGACCCCACCATGACATGACTAACCCAGTAAGGGGGTCCCCTCGTAACACCTCAATTATCTGACTGTAGAAAGAAGGGGGTGTATTGAATGCGGCGCTAGCGGCTAGCGCTGGCGTTATTAGTGGTTTAGCCAGACCGTCAAGACGAGCTCTGAACCGCTGAGATGAACCATACATCTTCAAGCCGCTGGCGCAAGCACTAGCGCTAGCGCAAAGCGCTGGCGGCGGTTGTCGAACCGGCGAGCATTATGCCATCGAGATGCTAGCGTTGGCGCTAGCACTAGTGTCGGCGGTAGCTCAACCGATGGGAGGCGGACAGGACTCATTTTGGTGGCAAAATTCATGGCCAAGGGAGGCCAAAAGTCCTCCCAATTGATGAAGATTCATTCACCCTATCAATAAGGGAAGATTAAGAGGTTTTCCAACTCTTAAGGAGTGTGAATTTGGTGACCTTTGGGGATGGCCATAATTTTCACCATGAATGGTGTCAATGTAGGAATCCCACACTTCATTTGTTCCCCTAACATGATTGGTTTTATAAAAGGGTTCAAGGGATGAAGGGAAGGAGTTTCCCCCACTTTCTAGAAGAATTCTATCATTTAAGCACTCATCGGCATGGCACCCAAGAGCTCTCGACCAACCATGGCAGACCGGCGATCGGCATGTCTACAAGCCGCCACTCAGGTCCTCTTCTCTCATCTATTTCTTAGTGGGTAAATCTCATCATTTTGGCAGCTAGATTTGGGCCAATTGGTCTTGGATTGGCATGGTCGAAAGCTTGTGTTTAAGCTTTTCTTTTCTTGTTCAAATCCCCGATTCCGACCGCCTCCGGCCGGTCAACCACCCTACATTGACGGCCTCCACCTCAATGGAACAGGTGGTGGCATTAGCCGACCGGGAGAAGGTCTAGGTGGCCGGTAAATCACCTCCCAAGTTGGTACATGATGGGTCGATTGTGGTCGTTGGCTTATTGGAGAAGATGAACTGATGCCCTCCTTTTTATTTTATACAATTTTTTTATTATTTACGGCAGGTTCGGCGTCTTGCAGAGGCGACTAACTCGTGTGTTATGTTGCCATAAGACAACGATTCTGGGCATAAGATCCGGAAACTCTTAGGTGTGGAGAGGCATCTTACAACTTAAAATATTTTTACGAATAGAAATTGAAATCAATTTAATAAAACAAAAACATGATTATATTTCATAAATAAACTGATTACAAAAGTTGATTTCCATGCCGCTAGAAATCAAGGCGATGAGTACAAGAATCCTTTTGTTTTCTATACTGACCCTTCTCCTTAAGGATCAGTTGGCTTTAGCCTATCTCTCACCAGATAGGCCTCAAGCCGCTCCTAGACCTAAACCCTAGATCTAGTCGCCAGCACCCGCGGTGAATTCCTTTCTAAGCCGCGCACGACCTAGTCGCCAACACCTGTGGCGAATTTGGCTAACGATACAAAAGTAGTCACCAAAATATGAAAAAGAGAATACAAGATAAGATATGTAAATTCAAAATATAAAAACTCTCTATGAAGAAATTCTGAAGGAGATGACGAAGGCCGCTGGAGATCGGAGATGTCGTTGTGTTCTTCCTTCATATAAAATGAGCGTTGATTGATTCCTCCTTCGAGTTCCTCTCTTGATCTTCAAGGTTGATGTAGGGAGAGCTTTGGACGTCTGGGATGAGGGCTCACATGAAATAATTCAGAGTTGTAGTTTTTTTGGTTGATGAAAAGAACAGGCGGAGCGGCTCTATTTATAGGATAATAAGCTAGTGTCGGCGGTAAGCTTTACCGCCAGGCGGTAACTTAAATGTAATGAGATCTAGCGTGCATCCGTCGAGGAATGGTAAGCGTGTTCCTTATTTTAGGCAATCACTATCGCGCTGCGATAGGTTACCATGTCGTGTTAGCTCCATATACATTCCCGCCATTGGAATGACTTCTTGCTCCATTATTTGGCTTCTCAATCAGCTGTGAATTATCGGGCTTTCCTTTCAGTTATCGCCGCGCATTAGCATTAACGTCGTGTGGTAACTTCTTTACAATTTTTCTTAGATGTTCATGCTAATTCATTCACTTGAATGTGTTGTGACAGTTGTCCCATTGACATGATTTCTATCGCCATTGGTAGGTGCTACCGCCACACGCTAGGTCTTTCTTCAGAGCTTTGCTTCCAATTTGCTTCGCATTTTATGTACATATTCATAGTGTTGTATATGTATTTCCTCACACTATAAACATGCAAGCATGATCAAACATATAATGAGATTTTTTTTATTCTCAAACCAAGAGATGTGGAATGCGTGTTCCAAAAGCAATCACCTCGATAAGGAGGTGGGGGTTTCATAATGCATCAAAAACGACTGTAAAGTAAAATGCCAACATAAAAGGGAATATCCATAACTTAGAAGCAAGCGATCGAGGTTACATCTCAAGTATACTACGGTACTACACTGCACCTACTGCAACAAATACAAAGCAAAAAAGCAATAAGAAGCATACAAAAAAACACAAGGGAGGTCGGCTACCAAGGTCACCCCTCAATATTGACATCACTGCAATCATCCTCTAAAGCATTGTACACACCAAGATCCACAACGCTGCACTCTGGCCTCCTCCGTGCCAAGCGAAGGCCTTTGCCAAAGCCCCATCAAAACGTGACCTCACACTCATCCTCCAGGAGCTGGTCCCCTAAAATCTATCTGAGTCAGACCAACATTCATAGCCCGCAGCCCTAACTGGGTCACCGAAACGGTTCTCCTCAACCGTGCAGGATCTCGCCCCAACAAGAACAAGGCCAACATAAGAAACCCGCGCGCGCACGTCCTTTCGAGGCGCGCAAGCGCTCAGGCCGTGCATGTCATCATGCACACACATGATGTGCGCGCCCACGCGCACCCTCCACCTCGCGCACCTCTCTCGTCGCCGCCACCTCGACGGTGAGCCTACCAAGACTGCCCAAATTGATCGGACCGCATGGGGGAATGATCGTTATTTTTCGAAAATTGGTGATCCAAGTGACTGAAATTATGCATTCATATTCGCCCGTTCAGCATCCAGAGTGGCGCAATTACCAGCGTGCCCCCCAAAAAAGCTATAAAAGGCACTTATTCCTTCTTTTTTAGGAACGCAAAAATTAAGAAGACAGAGCTCTTAAATTTTTCGACGAAGAGTTGACTCTCCGTCGATCTTCCTCCTACTAAGAGCTCATTCCACTTGAGGCCTATCTGCTCCAGAAACTGCTCCCGCAAGCACTGTCGAAGACTTAGCTTTTTCTGAAGTTACTTGTAAATACGAGCGGTGGTCTATCACCCTCCTAAGAACTCTAACTCCTATAACCGGCTAATACTAGTGTGAAAGTGAGGGATTAGATCTTAGATTTACTCTAGAGGGGGGGTGAATAGAGTATTAAAAGTTTTTAACTTATTTTATAGTGGAATTAAAATAATGATATGTGTATATGTAATAGAGTGAGTATAAAAGCTAAACAAAAATCACAGCACAGTATAGAAAGAAAACACAATCACAGCAGACACAAGGATCTATAGTAGTTCCCCAATCAACCTGGGTACATCTACTCTTCTACCACCCTTGGTAGGAATCCACTAGGTTTTTGATTAGGTCCCCTATCACCACTGGGATTTCTGATCAGGTGCCCAAACACCACTGAGCTTTTGATCAGGTGCTCAAATCAAAACACAGGTTTTTGATCAGGTTCCCTGCCACCAAAGGTTTAACTTTTTAAGGGAATTAGAACCCTGTACAAGATGGGTAAAAAGGATAAACAAAAAAAATGTTTATGAAGTTCTTCTCTGTCAACAAGATCTGAGAGAAGACTAGTGGATTGTTGTGTTGTAAAGCTCCCCCTGTCTGATAGAATTTCTTGACAGATAATGGATGGAGCTTTCTCTTGGATGTAAAGGATCTTCCTTGATAGAAGATGAATCTGAGAGAAGATGTTTCTCAGATTATTGTTGCTCTTTGAAGATTAAGAACCAGCAGCTGAAACTGAGAGAAGATTTTGTTGTTCTCAGAGAATGAAAAATGTTGTTGTTGATGAAGAAGATCTCTGTATTTATTTTTGACTTATTGTATTTCACAAGTGTGTTACTTCTCTAGTCGTGTACTGCTTCATTCTTTTCCTTAGAGAAATATGACTCAATTTAAATTCAAATCTTCTGGTTAAGGAATAGAATAATCTGAATTATATCTTTCTTGGGGACTGCAATCTGATTCAACAATAATACTTTAATTCCTTTTCCTTTTCCATTAAAGTGTCCTTTTCCAATATGTCAACGGTTACATTCTCGAAAGAAGAGAATAGAAAGGAATATTAAAAGGAATGATAAAATCTTGACTTATCTGATAATGAATAAGTCCAAATAGATGAATAGATCCGTTGCTGAATAGTCGATCTGAATTCAGAGAAAAATAAAATTGATTCTTCAGAAATTGTCAAACTGAAGAGAAAATTTTCGACGAGCGGAAAGCTGAGTTCATCAAACTGAACACTGAGATAATCATTCGTCGAACAGAAAGCTGAGTTCGTAGATCTCAATCTGGAGTTCATAGAACTGAGATAAAATCTGTTGAGCTGGCTTGAAGACTGCATTCGTCGAGCAGAAGAACAAGTTTGTCGAATTGAAACACGACATTCATCGAACCCAGGAAGGAGTTTGTCGAACGCAGAATGAAGTTCGTCGAACACAAAAACTTGGAATTTTCCTAAGTTCTAGCTAACTTAAACAAACTTAGACCTTGACCCTTAGACTATACATTGGGGTCAACTTGAGTCCTAGTCATAGATAGTGATCCTAGCCCAAATCAGTAATAGGGTTGTTCCAACAATCTCCCCCTATTTGGGTTAGGATACTATTTGACAAAATCAAATAATAAAACAAACAACAATAAACATAGAGCATATATATCTGACAGAAATTAAATTTCATTTCAGCATATAGAAAATATAGTACTCTGACTTTAGAGAGCTTTACACTGAAAGCAGAAATATAGCAAAACCAAATACTTATGAGCTTTACTCTGTCTATGAAGATGGCTTGAAAATGATTTGTCTTTTTGGGTTTTCTGATTCTCTTTTGCTCATATAAAGGTCATTAGCTCCCAGCAGGATTTGAGATGATGCATGAGGAACCACTGCTGCTGGGTGCAACCTTAAATAATCTTCAGCAATAAAGAGGTGTCTTGAGCTGTACCTTTCAAATTCTTGTCTTCTGAATTCAGACATTTTTGAGAACTGAGAGTAGTCTTTACCTTCTGCTTTTGCTTTATTGATCTGAGCTGTAGCAATAGTCTCTTTGTATCTAGCCATATAAGCATTCTTTTCTGATTCTGGATTGATAGGAGATGGAGGCCTTTCATCAAAATCACTGGACTGATATGAAGGTTGATAATCTTGAGGATATCTTTTTCCGTGAAAAGAACCATCAGATGCATGATATTTGTAAACTGAGGAGAGAGCTCTGGAAGATCTTGAGGGAGGAGCTTTGGCTGATCTTGAATTATGAGAGCCACTTGAGCTTCTATGACTATCTCCTGATTTTCTTGAATGCTGAGGAAAATATCTCTAGGAGGAAGAAGACATGCTTGATGAACCTGCTGGTGGTGGAGGAGGAGGAGGAGGAGGATTAAACTTGACTAGTTTGTCAGAGTAGAATCCTGATTTCATCAGTTTCTTTCTCCTTTTGTTCTCATTCCTAGAGAATCTCATCCATGCTGGAGAATCATTTGTAAGAGTAATGTTATTTAAAATGTAATATGGTGTATTATTTGTTGAAGAGGGAGGTTTAGGAGCATCCTTTGCTTTGCATCTGGACTTTCTTTTCATTGAGGATTTTGCTTTGGAATCATCAGAATCATCACTATCATCATCATTAGAAAACTGGGTAGGGTTATCATACAGATCATCAAGATCTTTAGAGCAATATCCAATTCTTGTTCAACATCCTCTGGAAGAGGAGAATCATCATACACAAAAGTTGGAGGTGAATTCACCAAACCAACTTCTTCTGTTACTGCAACTGTAACTGGAACCTGAACTGGAACTGGAAAACTTTTGATAATTTTCTTTAACAAATCTTAATCAATTGGATCTATATAGGGAACTATAGCTTTTGAAAAATCTTGAGGCAGTAGAGGTGTTCTGAAGAGGTTGAGAAGGGAGAGGAGTTGAAGATTCATGGAGAGAAACTTCTGGTAGGGTTGAGGGAGTAGCTGTGTCAGCCCTTGTGCTTTCAGAAGCTTGTCTGGAAGATTCTGCCCTTGGAGTCCTCTTGGGAATCACTCTCTCCCACTTACCAAAGAGAACTGGAGTCAGTCTCTTGCTTGTATTGATAAACACTGTTGGTGACACCAACAGTTCTGGGCATTTAGCTTGAAGAACAATGCTTAAGATCCTGCCATAGCAAACACTGAGTTTACTTTGCTTCTTCTTGATTGATTCAAAGAGAATCAATCCCCAATTCACCTGCTTCTTATCCACCAAGACCACCATCAACAGAAATTGGTGCCTGGGAACATAATCATGAGCAGAGGTGTTTCCTAGTAAAACCTTGCCAACTACGTCAGCCATGAATTTGTATTCAACTGACAATGTACAACCCCGATATTCGCCAGGCGAGGAGGCGCGGTTTAAGAAGGCAACCGGATGAAGGAAGTAATAAGAGAGGAAGGCCATAGGGCCAAAGACCTCGCGAGAGGGGCCTCGGAGAAGTCTCTCCCGGAAGGCTCGCAGAGAGGCGAGCGAGAAGGATCGGCGAGATAAACGATCGCAGGCAGTTGGAGGAAGCCTTCTGAGCTCGACGAAAGGGGTCCCGCGTTCGACGAACTTTCCTGTGTTCGTCGAGCTCACACCTGTTCGGCGAAATCATCAAAAGTCGACGAAGTATTCTAAGCACATTATAGCTAAAGGGATGGTCTCGCAAGAGGAGTCGCGAGACAGGACTTCGGCAGATACAGCCAGAATGGGCCAGCGAGGTCCTCGCAGGGCGATCGCCTAGGAGAGGCATCGCGAGCAGGACTCACGAGAAGGCCCGCGAGAGCTTTGGCAGTAATGCTCTCGCAGTTCCTTGCCCATGGGTTGATAGGGTCAAATTACCCTTTCACCCTTGGTGGTCAGCCTTTAGCCTCTCCAAACAGCAGAGTTTGGCTGTTAGCAGACCTTTTTGGGGTGCGGATAGTAAAACCAAAAGGCGGGATCCTGCTATTTGCAGGCCAGATCAGAAAACCTATAAATAAGACCTAAAGGGCGCCTTTGGAGAGGACTTCACTTCAGCTTCTCTCTCCCCAGGCTCTCCTTGGCTAGCATTTCCAGAGCTCTCCAAGGTGCCCGAGTCTCAGCTTTGGCTTGGGAGGGGAAGCGCTCAACGATCTTCCGGGTTAGTGGAGGGACCTCCTCGCTGTGACTAAGGTCTTAGTCATTTTCCAAGTCTTCAGTCTACCTTCTCTGAGGGATCAGTAAGGGCTAGCTGCCCCTCATTTCGGTGAGGGCCCCGAGCTCCACAAGAGGCTGAGAAATCGGTTTCAACATTTTGGTGCGGTGAGCGTGGAGCGTGGCCAGCACCTCAGGCGACCCTTCCCCCAGCAGCGGTTGGCGAGAATGCCCGGGGGGAGGGAAGGAAAGGAAATCGCCGGAGGTTCAGTGCAAGACCTGGAGTGGCGAGTGTTGTTCGCCAGTCCGGCGAGCTCTGTGCCGGCGAGCTCTGTGCCGGCGAGCGCGGCGCAGGCGAGCACGCGCCCGAAGGATGTAGCGAATGTGGGAGTGGTCCAGGAGAATACCGTTCTCGTGAGCGTAGTCCCCGCGAGCCCGAGTCTAGCGAGAAAGCTCGGGGGGCATGTGGAGCGAGAAAGGATGGCAGGAAGAGGAAGTCCCTTCTGCGAGTTAGTACTTTCGGCACCTGTCCCAGCAGGGTTCGGAGAGTGGGACAGGGTGTACTACAACGGCAGGGATGACCCTGTCCAACATCTCCAGTCTTTTGAGGACTCGGTCTCTATCAGGCCGATATCAGATGCTTTCAAGTGTCGGCTCTTCGCTTCCACCCTTAGAGAAAAGGCCAGGGACTGGTTACATCAGCTACCTATGGGGTCGATCTACGCCTTTGAAGATTTGCGCTGAAGTTTCCTGCTGCGATTCTCAACTTCAAAAAAGAGGAAGAAGGACGTCGAGTCTCTCTTCAAAGTGAAGCAGGAACCCAAGGAGTCGTTGGCTCGCTATGCGGATCGGTTCCATGAAGAAGTGCTGCTCACTCAGGAGATGCCTGGGTTTGCACTCCAGCTCGCCTTCACGGTCGGGTTGAGGGAAAGTTTCTTCAAAATGGCTCTGAAGAGGAAGGCCCCCGTCTCCTACGAGGAGTTGATGGAGAGGGTGGCGGAGGAAATTGAGAGTGAGGGGGCCAACCCGGAACTCACCAAGAGGCTAGCAAAGCTCAGCGAGCTGGAGGTCAGGCAGCAAGAGGTGAGGAGAAGGGAAGAGCCCAGGGCCCCGGAGGGGGAGTGGAGGCAGCATGGCGGAGGAATGCAAGGCCAGGGAAGGGGTTACGCCCCGCGGAGGGGTAACTTCAATAGGGGTCAGGGAAGACCCCATCAGTTGGAATGGAGGCAAGGTCCGATGCCGATGCCTCCTCCACCCCAGCAGGCCATGGCAATCAGGCAGGGAAGGGGAGGAAGAGGAAGGAGAGAAGAGGCGATAGAAGAAGCAGGAGCATGAAGGAGAAGAAGGAATAGGATGGTGGAGGCCGAGACGGGAGGGGTGACGCTGCCGTACTGTGACTTCCATGATGAGGAAGGTCACGCGACGGCCACCTGCCCGGAGTTCCTGGAGACAAAAAGGGCCCGAGTGCCCGCGCCGCGACAGCAACAACCAGTGAGGATTTAGGAGGTCGAGCCTCGGGAGGAAGAGGAGGAGAGGTGCGAGGACCGAGGTGATTTAGGGTCCAGGGGGGATCAGAGTGATCCATGGAGGGGTAGGGATTGAGGCAACCCGGAAGGCGAGCCTCCATACTATCTACTGTCGTAGCGTGGCTTCGACATCCCTAGCCCCACCACCGACAGAGAAGATTTCCTTCACCCAGAAGGACATGCCAGGTTATGAGGACCCATTCTGCGATGCGTTGGTCATTCAGACAGCGATCGAGAACTTCACCGTTTCCCGAATCCTGGTGGATAACGGGAGTTCGGTCAATGTCATTTTCAAAAAGGCATTTGATGGGATGGAGGTGGAGGCGTGAAGGGTGTTGGCCTCAGACGGTCCGTTGTTTGGATTCTCCGGAGAGAGAAAAGAAGTAGAAGGGGGAGTGGGGCTCCATGTGGTCTTGGGGGGCAGTCCAGAAATTGCCGCTTTGTCATAGTGGATGCTCCCAGCAGATATAGCGCCATCATCAGACGGTCGCTCATCAGTGCGTTCCGCTGTGTCCCCTCCACATTCCACTAGTGCCTTAAGTTCAATGACGGAGGAGTCCAAGTCTGAATCAGAGGAGATCCGAAGGTAGCAAGGCAATGTTATGTGACGGCAGTCAACACCATCTCTTGGATGGGAGAGGCAGAGAAATGGGACCAGGAGGTGGGTGAGCCAGCATGGCTTGGAGGAGAGGGCCAGAAGGAGGAGATGGAGCAGAGATCGGAGGAGCCGATGGAAGAGAGAGGCAGAGGGCCAGGCCCAGGAAGGGGCGGTAGAAGAACTGATGGTGGTTGGGCAAGAAGGAAAGGAAGGTGACGTTGAAGCACTCGCTAGTAGCGAAGAGAAGGAAGGAGATTGGGGAGATAAGTCCCGGTTAGAGGCCGTGGAAGAGGTCGTGGAGCTCAAAGTCACCACCCGAGCCGGTGTGGTGGAGAAAGTCAGGATCAGCGGGGAGCTCGGCCTGGAGGAGCAGAAGCAGATCCTAGCATGCGTCCAGGAGAACGTGGATGTCTTTGCTTGGAGCACCGCGGAGATGCCGGGGATCGATGCAGATGTGGCTTGCCACCGCCTCAATCTCGACCACAGCACCCGTCCCATCCATCAAAAGAGGAGGGCCATAGCAGACAAGCTGGAAGGACCCATCCGAGAGGAGGTGGGTAAGCTCATTCAGGCAGGGTTTGTATCAGAGATCCAGTATCCAGGCTGGGTCTCTAACGTGGTCATGGTGAAGAAGGGGGGAGGTAAGTGGAGAATGTGTATCAACTTTTCCTTGCTTAATAAATCATGCCCCAAGGATTGCTACCCTTTGCCTAGAATCGACGCGCTGGTTGACTCAGTCGTCGGTTTCCCTATAATGTCTTTTCTAGATGCTTTTTCAGGTTATCATCAGATTTGCATGCATCCCCCGGACATCAGGGATGTCTCCTTCATCACGGGGGATGGGTGTTATTGTTATAAGATGATGCCCTTCGGGCTAAAGAATGCAGGTGCCACATACCAAAGAATGATGGACAGGATCTTCCGAGAACAAAAGGGGACAAACCTGGAGGTCTACGTCGATGATCTCATGGTAAAGAGCCGGGACCTCGAAGCCCACCTCCGAGACCTTGAAGAGACCTTTAAGAGTTTGCGGAAGTATAAGATGAAGCTCAACCCCTTGAAGTGTGTCTTCGGGGCTAGCCGAGGGAAATTCCTAGGCCACCTGCTCACCCCGGCGGGAGTGGAGCCAAACCCGGACAAGGTCAAAGCAATAATGGAGTTGGGATCGCCCAGAAACTCGAAGGAGGTTTAGAGCCTCACTGGAAAGCTGGTCGGACTTAGTAGGTTCCTCTCCAAGGCGGGAGACAAGTGTGCCCCCTTTTTCAAGGTGTTAAGAGGAAACAAAAAATTCAAATGGACTTCGGAGTGTGAGGGAGCCTTCCAGGCCTTGAAAGAACAACTCACTCAAACTCCTCTACTCCAAGGGCCAAGACCGGGAGAGGACCTATCCCTATACCTGGGGGTAGGGTCTGAGGCAGTAAGCTCAGTACTGATCCGAGAAGAAGGAAAAAATAGTTCCCCATCTACTACGTCAGCCGAGTGCTGAGGAAGGAGGAGCTCCGGTACCCGATTCTAGAAAAGTTGGCCTTCACATTGGTAGTGACAGCCCGGAGGCTCCGACCTTACTTCCAGGCACATTCAATCAAGGTAGTGACTGATCACCCGCTTCGCAAAGTCATGGAAGGGGTGGAACACTCGGGAAGATTGGCAAAGTGGTCCGTGGAGCTGAGTGAGTTCAATGTTACGTTCGTGCCCAGGGCGTCGATCAAGGCCCAAGCAGTGGCAGACTTCATGGCTGACTACACGACCGAAGTGGGGGAACATGAACTGCCTCCCCCAGTGGCATGGAAGCTGTTGGTGGATGGTGCGTCAGGAAAGCACTCCTATGGAGGGGGAATCATCTTGGTGAGCCACCAAGGGACCAAGATCGAGCAAGCTTTTAACATCCACTTCTTGATTACCAACAACCAAGCGGAGTACGAGGCGGTGATAGTGGGCCTGCGGTTAGCTCGGTAACTGGGAGTGCAAGATGTGGAGGTCTCGACGGAATCCATGGTGGTAGCATGCCAAGTCAAGGGAGAGTTTGAGTCAAAGGACTCGACCCTCCTGCGGTACTTGGAGAAGGTCAAGGGGGTCATCGGGCACTTCCGCACTTTCTCCGTCAAGCATGTGCCAAGAGAAGAGAGCACCCCCGCAGACCTCTTAGCCAAGTTCGGTCCCCGAGCAGGGGGAATAGTTTCGGAACTCTTCCGACCCACCATCGAGGAAGGAGAATTGATGAAGGTAGATCAACGGGTCTCGTGGATGGATCCTCTCATCACTTTCCTATCATCAGGGAAGTTCCATGAAGGAGTCATAGACAGACGACGCTTCAGGTATAAGTCAGCTTATTATTCCTTGCATGCAGGAGGGCAATATAGGAAGACTCTCTCGGGACTCCTGGCCCATTGTGTTTCCGAGGAGGAGGTCCTGAGAGTCCTGGAAGAAATCCACTGCGGGGAGTGTGGCAGTCACTCCGGGAGCCGAACCCTGGAGGGGAGAGTGTTGAGACAAGGCTACTTTTGGCCCACCCTCAGCAAAGATGCGGCAGAGTTCGCAAGGAGGTGTTCAAAGTGCCAGCTCTACGCCCCGCTCAAACTCCTCCCAACCCAGTGGCTCCGGACCATCACGGCTCCCTGCCCTTTTGCCATATGGGGGTTGGACCTAGTCGGCCCTCTCCCTCAAGCTAGTGGCCAAAGAAGGTTCTTACTGGTCATGATCGATTACTTCTCCAAATGGGTAGAAGTGAAGGCGCTCGCCAAGGTAACATCTCAAGTTGTGAAAAATTTTGTGTGGGGAGAAATAATTTGCAGGCACGGCCTCCCCCTGGCTATAGTGACGGACAATGGGCCACAATTTGCTAGCAAAGAATTTGTTAGCTTCTGCACCCAGCTTGGCATCGACATCAGGTTCGCATCGGTTCACCACCCGAGAAGCAATGGCCAGGTGGAGGCGGCAAACAAGGTCATCGTCAACCTACTAAAGAAGAAGATGGAGAACCTTCGAGGGAACTGGGTAGAGCAGCTACCATCCGTCCTCTGGGCCTTGAGGACTACTCCGAACACCGCCACCGGGGAGACCCCTTTCAAGCTTTCTCATGGGTCCGAGGCTGTCCTTCCCGTAGAGTTCGAAGTGAAAACCCCCAAGGTGATCGCCGCAAGTGAGGGGAACGAAGAGTGGCTAGTGGCTAATGATGAGGAACAAAGCCTATCCTTGGACCTGGTGGAGGAGCTCCGGGACCTGGCAAATGATAGGTAGGAGGAAGTCAAGCGGCGAATGGCATGATACTTTGACAAAAACATCCGAATAAAGCACTTCCAGAAGGGAGATCTGGTCCTGAAAAAGGTCGACGCGGCTGGAAGAGGAGCCACGGTGGGTAAGCTTAACCCCAACTGGGAGGGTCCGTATATTGTAAGGGAAGTGCTCAAGTCGGGGGGATATCACCTCCGAGATGTGGAAGGGGTACCTCTCGGCCGAGCCAGAAGTGGAGACGATTTGAAGCGATTCTACCCTTGAAAGTTTTATTACGATATTAGTTGAATATTTTACTCCTTCACTTGATAGTTGTAACTGTTATGCGAGGGCAACCAAGGTGACAAGTATTGACGCTGGAATGCCCCAGATCGATTCTGCTCCCGGGCTCTCACTAGACGGGGGGTTTCAGGTTTATCTCTGGAGAGGCTGGATGCTGGAATGCCCCAGATCGATTCCTCTCCCGGGCTCTCACTAGACGGGGGGTTTCAGGTTGATCTCTGGAGAGGCTGTCAAGGTGACAAGTATTGATGTTGGAATGCCCCAGATTGATTCCGCTCCCGGGCTCTCACTAGACGGGGGGTTTCAGGTTGATCTCTGGAGAGGCTGGCAAGGTGACAAGCATTGATGCTGGAATGCCCCAGATCGATTCCGCTCCCGGGCTCTCACTAGACGGGGGGTTTTAGGTTGATCTCTGGAGAGGCTGGCAAGGTGACAAGTATTGATGCTGGAATGCCCCAGATCGATTCTGCTCCCGGGCTCTCACTAGATGGGGGGTTTCAGGTTGATCTCTGGAGAGGCTGGCAAGGTGACAAGTATTGATGCTGGAATGCCCCAAATCGATTCCGCTCACAGGCTCTCACTAGACGGGGGGTTTCAGGTTGATCTCTGGAGAGGCTGGCAAGGTGACAAGTATTGATGCTGGAATGCCCCAGATCGATTCCGCTCCCGGGCTCTCATTAGACGGGAGGTTTCAGGTTGATCTCTGGAGAGGCTGGCAAGGTGACAAGCATTGATGCTGGAATGCCCCAGATCGATTCCGCTCCCGGGCTCTCACTAGACGGGGGGTTTCAGGTTGATATCTGGAGAGGCTGGCAAGGTGACAAGCATTGATGCTGGAATGTCCCAGATCGATTCCGCTTCCGGGCTCTCACTAGACGGGGGGTTTCAAGTTGATCTCTAGAGAGGCTGGCAAGGTGACAAGTATTGATGTTGGAATGCCCCAGATCGATTCCGCTCCCGGGCTCTCACTAGACGGGGGGTTTCAGGTTGATCTCTGGAGAGGCTGGCAAGGTGACAAGTATTGATGCTGGAATGCCCCAGATCGATTCCGCTCCCGGGTTCTCACTAGACGGGGGGTTCAGGTTGATCTCTGGAGAGGCTGGCAAGGTGACAAGTATTGATGCTGGAATGCCTCAGATCGATTCCGCTCCCGGGCTCTCACTAGATGGGGGGTTTCAGGTTGATCTCTGGAGAGGCTGGCAAGGTGACAAGTATTGATGCTGGAATGCCCCAAATCGATTCCGCTCACAGGCTCTCACTAGACGGGGGGTTTCAGGTTGATCTCTGGAGAGGCTAGCAAGGTGACAAGTATTGATGCTGGAATGCCCCAGATCGATTCCGCTCCCGGGCTCTCATTAGACGGGAGGTTTCAGGTTGATCTCTGGAGAGGCTGGCAAGGTGACAAGCATTGATGCTGGAATGCCCCAGATCGATTGCGCTCCCGGGCTCTCACTAGACGGGGGGTTTCAGGTTGATATCTGGAGAGGTTGGCAAGGTGACAAGCATTGATGCTGGAATGCCCCAGATCGATTCCGCTCCCGGGCTCTCACTAGACGGGGGGTTTCAAGTTGATCTCTAGAGAGGCTGGCAAGGTGACAAGTATTGATGTTGGAATGCCCCAGATCGATTTTGCTCCCGGGCTCTCACTAGACGGGGGGTTTCAGGTTGATCTCTGGAGAGGCTGGCAAGGTGACAAGTATTGATGCTGGAATGCCCCAGATCGATTCCGCTCCTGGGTTCTCACTAGACGGGGGGTTCAGGTTGATCTCTGGAGAGGCTGGCATGGTGACAAGTATTGATGCTGGAATGCCCCAGATCGATTCCGCTCCCGGGCTCTCACTATACGGGGGGTTTCGGGTTGATCTCTGGAGAGGCTGGCATGGAGGTGGATTCCTCACGAAGGTGGGTCAGAAAGTCGCAGGTGGACAATTCTTCAGTACTGTCCAGGGCCTTCTCGCTCGGCGAGAAGAATGGATTTCGCACAGCAATAAAGGGGCCGACGAGACCCTCGCAGGATGACCTCTTAGGAGAGGTATCGCGAGCTGTATCCGCGAGAAGGCCTGCAAGAACTCCAATGGAGGGAGAGGGGTTCTCTCTGGGAGGGGGTATATCGTGCGAGACCTTAAAAGAAGGGGTAGTCCTAAACCCCAAACCCAAGGTACAGCGGAGAATCCGCGCCAAGATGTGAGGAAAAGCGAGACTAAGCGAGAGCGGAGTCTACGCCATAACCGTCGAAGCACGCGAGAATCGGCTTGGCGAGTACGACAAAAAATATGCGGCAACGCGATATAAACATGCAAATAATGAGGCAGAAGAGATGAACAAAATGAACAAGGCATAGAAGCTGTGTTTACACTTAAACAGTCCAATTACAATTTGCGGTGATCTCGCCAGCCAAAATGGAAATAAAAACAGAATGTCGACGATTCTCAAGAATCGCTCGCGGACTCCTCCTCGTCGTCCCTGCTCTTCACCGGCACGAGAGGGATGAAGAGCCCCGGGGCGACGTCTTCTAATGTGATGTCGGCCGCATCGGCAGACATTAGGCCGGCCACCTTCATCGCGTCGAAGATGTAGCGCGCCGACTCGATTGACCCCAGGCGAATCTCCTCGTCCCGCGCTCGCCGCTCTTCCTTCAGGCGGCGAGGAGAAGGGGGAACGGCGGCACGGGCGAGCTTGCAATTTAGAGCTTTTAGCCCGGCCACCTCGCCTTCCAGGTCCTGGACACGAACGTCGGCTCTTCCGGCGGCCTCGACATCCTGTAAGTAAGATAAATTAAGGGAGTGAAATGGCCGAAGGAGAGGAGGGTGACGAGGTCTAGGTAACTTACCACACCGCTCTCTACGGCGAGCAGCTTCTCCTTCAACTGCGCGTTCTTGGAGAGAAGCCCCTAATAGGCCCTCACGAGCTCCACGTTCTGTTGCTCCAGATGCAAGCAGCGCCTCCCTGTCATGTGGGCGAGATAGGCGGAGCAAAACTGAGACCTCGCGCTCTCGAAAGCGAGGGTCCTCGCAGTCTCATCTTGGTAAGCCCCTGTGTCCTCGCGTCCATAGAGGACGAACGAGAAATCAAAGGCATGACCGCTGACGGTCGCCTTCTCCACCCAGGTAGGGAGGATGGTGGAGATGTCTGCCCGGTTCGTCTCTGGCTTCCAGTTCACCAAGAGCTCGTCGGTCTCATCCCGGCGCCTCTGGCCGAGACCGAAGTTGTAGTGGTTGACGGGGATGGGCGGAGCGGAGGTTCGGGCAGCCTCCTGGCTGGGCTCGTCGCCCTCACCTCCCGCGGAGAGGCCGGTAAGGTCAAACTCATCAAATGCGGCCTCGCCGGGCTCCTTCCCCTTCGAGGAGGCGAGCGAGACCCGGCTCTTCTTATTCTTTTTCTTCGGCGGGGATTTTGGGAGAAGGCCATGGCTACTAGAAGCCCCCGATCTCTTGCGAGAGGATGGCTCACCTGGTGTGATGGCGTCTCGGCAAGCCTCCGCCCCCATGGTTGCGAGAGCAAGGGTAGCGTCGGTCTTTTGATTGCTCACGTAGGGGGGATGGAGTGGGAGATCTCGCTCGCCTAAAAAGTGTTGGAATTACAATAAATACGGAGTTACTTGGAATAGCAGGAGTTATTGAGCGAGATCTTTCCCTTCCCCAGCGAGCACTGGAAGCAGCGAGTCGAGGTTGCGGCGGAGATGAACAACCTCAAAGTTCTTCTTACAGAAGAACTGATAAAGGATGGCGTCATGGCCGCCGAGGGCAGTGGGCCGATAGGTGGTCTCGTCGTGTTGGACTGGCGAGATCGGGATATTGCCGAAGTTCCACTTGACGAGGAGGAACTTCTGGGCCCAAAAGTGGGCCTTGTTGACGGTCTCGACGACTTTAGGACCCAAGCCCACGAAGTAGGCGGTCCCATCCTTATATGCGCGGAAGGAGAACAGCTTCCGAAAAACCGGAAGGCTAAACTCGATGCGCTCCTCGCGCAGGTAGCATGCGAAAGCTATAACCACGGCCATGGCATTAGGGGTAAGCTGACCCGGAACAACGCCATAATGTTTGAGCACCTGGCGAGCAACATGAAAGCCAGGATTAATTTATATAATGAGCGAGACTTGACCTGCAGAGAATAAGAAATGAGCGAGAACGATTATTGCCTGGCGGATTTCTGGCCACAAGGGGAGACGCAAGCTGACCGCGAAATGAGCGGTGGGGATGTCCAGCTCGTCGACGAGTGGCGCATTGATCACGTCGTCCTCGCTAGGGCGGCGCGCCGCGAATGGTGGGGTGACATAGTCGGCGACTGCGGTGAAGTATTCCTCATCTGTCAGGTTGCAATGAAAGAAGTCGTGCTCGGCGAAAGCCTTTGCAATCTTTCGCCGACCCTCCGACTCGTTAGCATCACCGCCCATTTCGAAAACCTCTTAGGAAATAGAACGAGAACGGGAAGGAGCGAGAGCTCTGAAGCAGAGGAGGAAGAAGGTTGACAGTAAATGCGGTGGTTGACTCAGCTATGTCAGCCTATTTATAGCAAAAGTAAAAGGGCGGGAAGAAGCCCAAGCGCCTGTGAGCGCGGTTAGCCAAAACATCACATCACGACCGCGGGCGAGAAAGACCTGCGAGGTTAGTACAAGCAACATCTTTGCGAGAACAGCACAAGCAAATATAATGGCGTAAGGGGGTGCCGCCGCGAGATACATTTAGCGAGAGCGGAGGCTCCTCGCGAGTACAACATAACATGAAAAAGAAACGGACATGTTAACAGCGAGCGAGAACTAACAAAAAGCTAGTAATAATTATTATCAGACGAGATAAAGCTAATATATGAGTTGCAAGCCATTGCGAGATTGTCCAGAATAGCGATACTCATTGATAGGTAATAAGAGTTCGCGGCAATGTAGAAGTTAGCGAGAATCATGGGGCAACCACTTCCACCTACCCCCACCCCACGACCCGGACCGCGGCGGTACCCTAGAATTGTAGTAATCCTCAGCCGCGCGGCCCTCCCGGTCCACGAGGAAGGCGTAATCCCTCATCCTCGCTATGTGCACCTCCGGCATCGTGATGTTCTCATCGTGATCACGTTGTCTCGCAGCCCGGAGCCTCGCACACTCTTCCATCAAGACAGCATGCCTATCCTCGGCGGCCTCTCTGTCCCGTCTCGCTTGCAGGTTGAGGTCCATCAGCATCCGACCATGTTTTCTAAGCAACTTTGCGGCTCATTGTTTCATCGTCTCAGGATCTCGCGGATCCCCTAAGAATTCTTCCACTTGGTCAGGGAGGGGGGACATCTCGTCTTCGCCCAACTCGGAGTCGGTAGGCGGATTCTCGGAATTCTCTGCGAAATATTACGGAAAGGTTAGATAACGCGCTTGAGTTCGCGCATGGCAGAGGGCCGTCGGAATGCATACTCAGAGGGGGGCGAGAAGTCTCAGGATGGCCCTGGAAGACGTTACCATAGTGGGGGTAGAGAGATTTACCCAGGCCAGGAGGGTAGGCTGTGCTGTTGGACCGAGGAATCTTTGGCGGTATAGAGCCGCCGGTCTCCTCACTCGTCAGGAGGTTGAACCCTGGCGTATCTATAGTTTTATCGGGAGGAGGCGGAGACAAAGGCCGCAATGCCTGACGAGTCGGGGACTTCCAGGGCGAGACTATAAGAAGCAGGGAATAAAGGTCAGATAGTTGACAAAAGGAGGGCTGGCATGCGAGATTAAGGGCGTACCTGCAACATTTTTCCCAGCAAGGTTTGTATCCGCTGGAGGACTTTTGCGAGACCCACCAGCAGGTTCGCCAACGTCCTCGTTCGGCAAAGCATTCTGCGAGTAAGCAAGTCGTTAGAGCGAATCTATTGGTTTAACTAATGGAATAATTCCTACCTTCGCGGGGGAGGGGTTATCGGAAGAAGAATCCACCAACACGGAGTCGCCCCCGGTTTGGCGGACCGCTTTCGCCTTCTTGGTCTTTGGCGTCACTACAGGGGGCAGGCGAGACATCCAGGCGGGAACTTTTACCGTGGATGATAGCCCGCCAGCCATGGCAGCCCTTAAGCGAGCTTCAGCTTCATCGGAAAGCGACATCTCCTGGCAGCTACAGTACGGGACAAAGAGAAAGAAAAGGAAGTGACGGCGCACGTCACTGAGGACTCGGGATGATTTTTATAGCCCTCGGGGTGGGCCCTACCAAAGATTCCTGACAGATCATCAAGGGCCTGGCGAATACCAAGGGTTGGATGTTTCTTCGCGAGCCTAAATAGCCTCACGAAGAGCGGGGATTGTGTACAACCCTGATATTCGCCAGGCGAGGAGTCGCGGTTTAAGAAGGCAACAGGATGAAGGAAGTAATAAGAGAGGAAGGCCATAGGGCCAAAGACCTCGCGAGAGGGGCCTCGGAGAATTCTCTCCCGGAAGGCTCGCAGAGAGGCGGGCGAGAAGGATCGGCGAGATGAACGCTCGCAGGCAGTTGGAGGAAGCCTTCTGAGCTCGATGAAAGGGGTCCCGCGTTCGATGAACTTTCCCGTGTTCGTCGAGCTCACCTGCGGTCGTCGAGCTTACCCGTGTTCGGCGAAATCATCAGAAGTTGACGAAGTGTTCTAAGCACATTAAAGCTAAAGGGATGGTCTCGCAAGAGGAGTCGCGAGACAGGACCTCGGTAGATACCGCCAGAATGGGCCAGCTAGGTCCTCGCAGGGCGATCGCCTAGGAGAGGCATCGCGAGCAGGACTTGCGAGAAGGCCCGCGAGAGCTTCGGCAGTAATGCTCTCGCAGTTCCTTGCCCATGGGTTGATAGGGCCAAATTACCCTTTCACCCTTGGCGGTCTGCCTTTAGCCTCTCCAAACAGCGGAGTTTGGCTGTTAGACGACCTTTTTCGCGTGCGGATAGTAAAACCAAAAGGCGGGATCATGCTATTTGCAGGCCAGATCAGAAAACCTATAAATATGACCTAAAGGGCACCATTGGAGAGGACTTCACTTCAGCTTCTCTCTCCTCAGGCTCTCCTTGGCTAGCATTTCCAGAGCTCTCCAAGGTGCCCGAGTCTCAGCTTTGGCTTGGGAGGGGAAGCGCTCAACAATCTTCCGGGTTAGTGGAGGGACCTCCTCGTTGTGACTAAGGTCTTAGTCATTTTCCTAGTCTTCAGTCTACCTTCTCCGAGGGATCAGTAAGGGCAAGCTGCCCCTCATTTCGGTGAGGGCCCCGAGCTCCACAAGAGGCCGAGTAATCGGTTTCAACAGACAAGTTCTTTTTTAGAAGATGATTAGGGTTTCCACTGGAGTGACCCATTTTGACCAGTTTAGTATTAAACTCATCAGAAGTGATATCTAACTCATCATCACCATTTATAAATCCAAAAACCTCTGTTAAAACTTATGGGGAAAGAGTAATCTGGTTTCCTGAGATTGTTCCTGAGATTGTTGTTGCATTCAGTGACTGAATGGTGTGTACCCATTCCTTGATTTCTGCAACTGGAAGCTTTATCCTGGTTGTCATGAACTTCTTTAACTATTGTTCTTCAAAAAGTTGAAGAATGTCTTGGAAAACTTGGTCAGAATGAGCAAACGACTCCATGTCGATATCAGAACCTGCATCAAACTTCATTGACGAGAGCAATGCCTGGGAGATTGCCATTGGTACCTGCAAGAGAAAAAGATCAAGTGCAAGGGAACTGGAGGCAAGAGCAAGTTCTGTAGGCAAAAAGACGAAAAGAAATCAAAGTTTTGATTTTAAGAGAGAGAGATCGGAGAAGGCATGAGTTTTCGTAGAACGGGGTTCGGCTAAACCTATGAAAATCAGAAGTTGAAGAGTCATTGGGCTTCATCAAATTGTGTTCAACGAAGAATAAATTTTTTTCGATCTCAGTTTGACGAACGAGCTGACTTCGTCGATCTCTGGATTTAATAGGTTTCGTCAATCTCCGTTCGACGAAGGACTAAATTTCGTCGATCTCCGTTCGACGAAATGATGGGATAAGTAAAAAATATAATTTTAAATTATTGAATCTCCATCTATCATTCCTAGCTGATTTATAAAGAAGGTGTGCTTCTTTTCATCCAAGGGTTTGGTGAAAATATCAGCCCTTTGTAAGTCAGTAGGAATAAATTATAGGCAAATTTTATTTTTATCCACATTATCTCTGATAAAGTGGTGCCTAATTTCCATGTGTTTAGTCCTACTATGGAGTACTGGATTTTGTGCTATAGATATTGCACTAGTATTGTCACAAAATATAATTGACTTATTTAAGTTGATACCATAGTCTAGGAGTTGATTTTGTATCCACAAAATCTGTGAGCAGCAACTGCCAGCAGCAATATATTCTGCTTCAGCTGTTGATGTAGACACAGATGTCCTTTCTTACAAAACCAAGACACAAGCTTATCACCAAGAAACTGGCAAGTTCCTGATGTGCTTTTCCTGTCTACTCTGCATCCAACATAATCAGAATCTGAGAATCCAGTTAATTCAAATTTTGATGCAGTTGGATACCAGAGTCCTAGATTTGGACAACCCTTTATATATCTCAAAATTCTTTTTAATAAAATAATGTGAGATTCTTTGGGGTTAACTTGGAACCTAGCACAAATGCATGTAGCAAACACTATGTCTGGTCTACTAGCTGTTAAGTAAAGTAAAGAGACAACAATTGCTCTATACACTTTTTGATCAAGAGGTTTCCCTGATTCATCATTGTCTACAACAGCATTGGAGGGCATGGGTGTTTTCATAGAAGAAGCATCAGACATACCAAATCTTTTCACTAATTCCTTAACACACTTGGATTGTGATATGAATATGCCATTAGGAGTTTGCTTCACTTGAAGGCCAAGGAAGTAAGATAACTCACCCATACTACTCATTTCAAATTTGGATTGCATTAGGTCAAAAAACCTTTTGCATAAGTTTGAATCTGTAGAGCCAAAAATAATATCATCTACATAAATTTGAACTAGTAAAGTTTGATTTTTATGTATCCTGAAAAATAAAGTTTTATCAACATTACCTCTACAGAACTTGTTCTCTAAAAGAAAATTAGCTAGGGTCTCATACCATGCTCTGGGAGCTTGCTTGAGACCATATAAAGCTTTATTAAGCTTAATGACATAAGAAGAGTGAGTTGGAGAGATAAAACCTGGTGGTTGTTCCACAAATACTTCTTCTTTGATATCTCCATTTAAGAATGCACTCTTCACATCCATCTGATAGACTTTAAACTTTTTGAAAGCAGCAAAGACAAGAAATATCCTGATAGCTTCAAGTCTAGCAACATGAGCAAAGGTTTGATCATAATCAATTCCTTCTTCCTGAGAGTATCCTTGGGCTACCAATCTTGCTTTATTTCTGATTATGAAGCCTTGATCATCTCGCTTGTTCCTGAAGACCCATTTAGTGCCAATGACTGGATGGCCCTTTGGTCTTGGAACTAAATCCCAGACTTTGTTCCTTTCAAATTGATTGAGTTCCTCTTGCATTGCAAGAATCCAGTTTGGATCTTGTTCTGCATCTTTTATGAATTGAGGCTTAATCTATGATAAGAAACAAGTATGCATTTGATTTTGGATGAGTTGATGCCTTGTTTGAACAACTGCTGAGATGTCTCCAATAACTTGAGATATTGGATGATCTTTAACTGTGATGTGATCAACAGTTGGAATGGGTTCAGCAAGAGCTTCCTCTTGAGGGATTTGATCAGCTGTCACTTGATTAGAATTATCAGCAAGATCTTCTAGAATATTTTCTTCTTCACTATCTTCAATAGTTTGAGTTGATGGGAGTAGAGAGTCTTCATTCTGTAGATTCAATCCATTAAGCTCTTCACATATAGCTGGTACCTGCAAAGTATCTCTGGTAAAGGTGGTATTCCTCTCCTCAATTAATATGTTAGTTTCATCAAAAGAAACATGCATGGACTCTTCTATCTTAAGAGTTGATTTGTTATAAACTATATATGCTTTACTAGAAAGAGAGTATTCAAGGAATATACCTTCAGCAGCCTTTGCTTCAAATTTCCTTAGATATTTCTTATCGTTGTTATGCACATAGCATTTACAACCAAAAATCTTAAAATAATTAACCTTAGGCTTTCTATTCTTAAGTAATTCATAGAGTGTTTTACCCTTAAGTTTGTGTATCAGACTCCTATTCAACATATAATTTGTTGTGTTCACTGCCTCTGCCCAAATGGAGATTGGCAAGTGAGCATCAGCAAGCAATGTAGTTGCTGATTCAATTAGTGTTCAATTTTTCTTTTCAGCTACCCCATTTTGTTGAGGAGTTCTAGGAGCAGAGAAACATTGCCTAATCCCTTCTTTTCCACATAATTCTCTCATCAGAAGAGATTCAAACTCAGTGCCATGATCACTTCTGATCAATGCAACTAGATTAGAGTACTCAATCTTGATGGACCTGAGAAAATCTGTCAGAACACTGAAGGTGTCAGACTTGTTCCTAAGAAAGAACACCCAAGAGAATTTAGAGAAGTCATCTACAATAACTAAAGTGTAATGTTTCCCTCCTAGACTCTGTATTGCAGTGGGTCCAAAGAGATCCAAATGCAGTAAGTACAGAATCCTAGGTGAATCACTCTTGGATAAAGATTTAAAACTACTCTTGGTATGCTTTCCTAGTTGACAAGCCTTGCAGAGTCCTTCCTTCTTGTAAGAACCAGAAGGCAGTCCTCTTACTAGATTGTCCATGGAGAGCTTAGAGATAGTTCTAAGGTTAATATGACCTAGCATTTTATGTCATAACTCATTTGTTTTACTTATTGAATTAAATAAGCAAATGTCTGAATTGGCAAAATCAAAATTGACTAAATAAATATTTCCATGTCAAATACCAGATAACACATTGATATTTGTATTATTGGTAATAAGACATAAGGAATGATTAAAAGTTACCTGATAACCGTCATCACATAACTGGCTTATGCTGGTGAGATTATGCTTGAGACTCTTGACATATGCTACCTATTTGAAGGTAACTTCTCCAACTCTGACTTTTCCATATCCTTTAGTTTGTCTACTGTTGAAGTCTCCAAAAATCACTTTGGGTCCAAGCTTTGCCTTGTAATTGCTTAGGTTGGCCTTGTTTCCTGTCATGTGCTTAGAGCGCCCATTATCCAAATACTAATGTTCTTCTATGTTTGGATAGCTTTGTACCTGCACAATAGAAAATAAACTAGTTGTTCTTGACCTAGACTACCTTGGGTCCTTTTGTCTTACCACAAAATTCATAAATGTAAGAAATCCCAGGCTAATCCTTATAGCCTTGTGGATGATATCTCCTAGGAGGAATAATCCACTCAGTAAAGGAATTTTTAGTATGTTGAGAATGAGAATTCTTTTGAAATGCAGTACATTTTCTGTTCGACGAGCTTGGTTGAGTTCGTCGATCGTCGTTCGACGAATTGAAGTAATTTCGTCAAGCGCCGTTCGAAGAGTAGCTGTACTGAAAATCTGTCTTCAGCGTTCGTCGATCTCCGTTCGACGAATTCATGTGATTTCGTCGAGCGCCATTCGACGAATTCTTTTGAATTCTTTTATTCTTTACATCCTTGCTTGAGATGTTCTTACATACTTCTATTGCCTCTTTGCTCTTGGCAGAAGTGAACTTCACTGGAGTAGATAGGATGTCCTTCTTAAGAAGATATGGCTGACTTGATGATGCACCCAAGCCCAGTTTGCCATTGAGTCTGGCATTTACAGTGCTTGTGATGTCCATCAGTTTGATGCTTCTCCCATTGAGGGTTTCTTCAAACTTTTTAGCCTCAGATAATTTGTTCTCAATGAGAACAATATGTTCTTTGGAGGTAGCCAGTTCTTTCTTAAGATTAGCATTATCTTCAGTCAGTTGATTCATTTCAACCAACTTACTTCTGAGGGAGATTATCTCCTTCTCAGATTTAATTAAATCTAAACAAAGAGTTTTAAATTCATTTTTGAAATCATTTGAATTAAAATCAAAGGTAGAAATTACCTAATCACTATCATTGTCAGATTCTGATTCATCAGAATTATTTCCTGATGCATTGATTGCCATCATACAGAAACTTCTTTCATCTGCATCATCTTCATCATCACTAGAGCTAGATGATGATGCATGTTTTGAATCATTGCATGAGTCATAAACAGCCATCAAACATTGATCCTTTTCATTTGTATCATCTTCATCTTTAGAGGAGCTGGATGATGACTCTGACTCAGTATCGCTCTATGTCTCAGCTACAAAGCCTCTTCCCTTGTGTTTATATTTATGGGAGGATGGCCTGCTGAAGTGTTTCTTTTCTTCTTTATCTTTTCTTTTGTCCTTCTTTTGATTTTCTGGACACTCGGGTAGGATATGTCCAGGCTTCCTGCAGCCAAAACAAATAATTTCATTAGAATTTGATTTGTCATGCCTTGGTTTTTCCTTGGATCTGAAATCCTTCTTTCTGAGATCCTTTCTAGCCATTTTGTAGAATCTTTTAGCTAGGAGGCTCATAAACTCCATTTCTCCTGGAGCTTTGTCTTCCTCTTCTGTTGCTTGGAAAGCAATGCTTCTCTCCTTTTTGGTGGCTGGAGAGGAGGCAGACTGTTCAGCCTCTCTTGACTTGATAAGATGCTCATAGGATTTTAATTTGTCTAATAAGGTCTCAGTAGATATCTCATTTAGGCTTCTGGCTTCCTTGATTGGCCAGATCCTTGAGTCCCATGTGCTGGGGAAGCACATTAAGATCTTATCATTTACTTCAGTGATTGAGATCACTTTATCCAAAGTCTTCAGCTCATTGATGATGAGACTGAGTCTGTTGTACATGTCTGCAACTATTTAAGTTTCTACCTTCTTGATGTTCTCATATTGGGAGATGAGATGACATCTCCTGTCCTTTCTCTCATCTGCGGATCCTTCAACCATGTTGTTGAGAGAGATCCAGATTTCCCTGGATGAGGTGCAGTCCACAACCTTCTAGAATATGTCATCAGACATTGTCTGTGCCAAAATGTTCATAGCTTTGGCATCTGCATTCCTTTGTTTCCTCTGAGCATATGTCCACTCAGGAGGTGGAACATCATTAGTGTTGGTTGCTGTCTCAGTACTTGTTGATGCTGATGGAGTAGGAGGTACTGTCAAAATAGAATTGAAAATATCTTCATCAATAGAGTTCATATATAATTTGATCCTTGCCTTCCATAATGCAAACTTGTTAAGATTGCACATAGGAGGTCTTGTGCTTGAGTATTCTTTGTTCTGTGCCATGTGTTTTTAGAAAAAGAAAACTCTAGAAAAAGTTAAGATCTAATTGATCTTTTGATTCAGGTGTTAGCCTGTGTAACCAATCAACCTGGCTTTGATACCAATTGAAAGTGAGGGATTAGATCTTAGATTTACTCTAGAGGGGGGTGAATAGAGTATTAAAAGTTTTTAACTTATTTTATTGCGGATTTAAAATAATGATATGTGTATGTGTAATAGAGTGAGTATAAAAGCTAAACAAAAATCACAGCACAGTACAGAAAGAAAAACACAATCACAGCAGACACAAGGATCTATAGTAGTTCCTCAATCAACCTGGGTACATCTACTCTTCTACCACCCTTGGTAGGAATCTACTAGGTTTTTTATTAGGTGCCCTATCACCACTGGGATTTTTGATCAGGTGCCCAAACACCACTGAGCTTTTAATCAGGTGCTCAAACCAAAACACAGGTTTTTGATCAGGTGCCCTGCCACCAAAGTTTTAACTTTTGAAGGGAGTTAGAACCATGTACAAGATGGATAAAAAAGATAAACAAAAAAATGTTTATGAAGTTCTTCTCTGTCAACAAGATCTGAGAGAAGACTAGTGGATTGTTGTGTTGTAAAGCTCCTCTTGTCTGATAGAATTTCTTGACAGATAATGGATGGAGCTTTCTCTTGGATGTAAAGGATCTTCCTTGATAGCAGATGAATCTGAGAGAAATGTTTCTCAGATTATTGTTGCTCTTTGAAGATTAAGAACCAGTAGCTGAAACTGAGAGAAGATTTTGTTGTTCTCAGAGAATGAAAAATGCTGCTGTTGATGAAGAAGATCTATGTATTTCTTTTTAACTTTTTGTATTTCACAAGTGTGTTACTTCTCTAGTCGTGTACTGCTTCATCCTTTTCCTTAGAGATATATGACTCATTTTAAATTCAAATCTTCTGCTTAAGGAATAGAATAATCTGAATTAATTAAATCTTTCTTGGGGACTGCAATCTGATTCAGCAATAATACTTTAATTCATTTTTCTTTCCTTTTCCATGAAAGTATCCTTTTCCAATATGTCAACAGCTACATTCTCGAAAGAAGAGAATAGAAAGGAATATTAAAAGGAAAGATCAAATCTTTACTTATCTAATAATTAATAAGGTCAAATAGATGAATAGATCCGTTGCTGAATAGTCGATCTGAGTTCAGAGAAAAATAGAATTTATTCTTCAGAAATTGTCAAACTGAGGAGAAAATTTTCGACGAGCAGAAAGCTGAGTTCGTCGAACTGAACACTGAGATAATCATTTGTCGAACAGAAAGCTGAGTTCGTCGATCTCAATCTGGAGTTCGTCGAACTGAGATAAAATCTGTTGAGCTGGCTTGAAAACTGGATTCGTCGAGCAGAAGAACAAGTTCGTCGAATTGAAACACGATATTCGTCGAACCTAGGAAGGAGTTCGTCGAACGCAGAATGAAGTTCGTCGAACACAGAAACTTGGAATTTTCCTAAGTTCTAGCTAACTTAAACAAACTTAGACCTTGACCCTTAGACTATACAATGGGGTCAACTTGAGTCCTAGTCACAGATAGTGATCCTAGCCCTAATCAGTAATAGGGTGGTTTCAACATAGTGGATTTTGTCAGAACTAGACCTGACCCCGTAGTTTTTCCTCTTTTCGTGTTTTTCCATGTAAAACATCTTGATGTACAGTTGTTGGTTCTTTTTTTAACTGTTTGCATACTTGTTTCACTCTCGAGCTAAGACGGTCTGATTCCTCCGGTCCATGAGAATGTTAAGCGAGCCACAACAAATTTATTTTTAATATTTTGCCAAATAAAAATTATTTGATTATAAATTTAGGGTGTTGATAATCATACTCCATATTTGCCTATTTGTAACCCACTTTTATTCATACTCCACGGAATTATAATTGTACACCACAACGCTATTTGTGCTCAAAACAAATTTAAAAAAAAAATTAGAAATAAAAGTAGGCATATATATTGAATATCTTTCCCAAAATACTAAAAAGTTTCACAAATACACTTAAATATATTTTCTCTCAAATAGTCGTTGTTTGTTGAAGTCGTCTCCAAAATACTTAAATAAGAAAAAAAACAATTAGCCAAGCAATTTAGTATGCTTTGAATGATTTAGAAATATATGTTAAAGGACTTACTAAATCAAAGTTACATGATTTACTATGCAAAACGAACACTTGATTTCTATGATAATAAGTAAAAGCCCATAGTCTAATCATCCGTAGTAATCCCGTGAAGAAAATATAACATGAAATAAAATAAAATAAAAACAACGGAACCCAAGCCCTAAACAGAAACGAAGCGAAACCCGAGAACAAACAGTAAGGTGCACGAAGTCCTGAAGTCCGCGAATTCATAGTAGAATCCTCATGTTAATATTAATATTAATGTATTTAATATTATAATTCTTTTATCAGTTTTAGTCTCACACCACCTGTGGTTGAACATATATACATTTACTTGTTTCTCCAAGTCTAACATGGTATCAGAGCTAGGTTCCGCTTGTTAAAAAAATTTTATGGCAAATTGCCCACGAGACCACTCTCTCTACTCCCGCATGGCAATCGCGCCCCTGTCCGCGTGACCCCCTGCTCGCGCCTGCTCGCCCCCCTGCCTGTAACGCCCTTAGATTTTCGGCTATTATTTGGAAATATATTGATGACGTCATAATGATGTAAGGGCGTTACGTTAGTGCTGAGTTAACGGTGCGCCGTCGTTTGCGTGTTTTCGCGTCCGTTCGGTCAAGTCGACCAAATTTTGAAACAAACCGAAATTGAAAAATTTTACATTAAGAAATTAGAATATTTAATTTTAGAATGGTTAGTTAAGTTTCATGGCGTTCCGAGCAATTTTAGAGTCTCGGTGAATTTTCAAAGAATTGTATATTTATCGTTCGCCATAAACTTCAGAAAATTATATCTCGAGAGCGAAACGTTGGATTTTTGTTTTGACTTCGTCATTGGATTCGTAGCGCCGGCGTTCGCCTTTGGTGCGATTTTCGTCGGTTTCGGCGTTCATTTAGTTTTTGGAAATAATATAATACTAATATAATTATTATTATTATTATTATTATTATTATTATTATTATTATTATTATTATTATTATTATTATTATAACATATAACTTCTTTTGGATTTCACGAGAGAATCTCAAGATCTCTGGGCGAACCGGCAAATACTTTCTATAAGGTTATTATAAAAAGCATTCGTCGAGAGGAACCGGGTTTTACTTCTCCTATTGTTATTATTATTCTTATTATTATTATATTTATATATATATATCCTTCTTCCCCGTGAGACAACCGAAACCTTATTTCTTTGCTTCCCCGACCCCTTGCGAATCAAAAGCGGAGGCGTCCTTCTGTAAGGTTTCAGATCGCCGCCACCGGAGCTTCGGAGCACGAAATCTTCATCGCAGCATAGATATGGAAAACTCTCGCCGAGCTCTTCGCGTGTGCGGTAAGTATTATTTAGTTTTGTGGATTTTCATTGATGAAGGGTATAGCCCTAATCTTCCTTTTCGTCCCAAAAATTTCAGAAATTCTTCCTCGAGGTCTTCTAGCGGTCGATCTGCGACGTGGGGTGCGTTGAAGGCTGTTTTCTTCGAAAGTTTTGAGGCAAATGGTGGATTTTCCCCCTTGCCATATTTATTATCACTTCTTTACCCAATCTTTTACTTCCTATTTTGGTCAAGAATATTGTGTTTGTTTATTACTGCCAAAATTTCATGTATCCAAGTAAACTCTTAGAATGTTCCGAATAAAATTCATCAAGTTAATTTCGTCGGTAGATTCCGTGAAGTTGAGACGAATTCGTTGAGTGAATTCATCGAATTTCATCGAGTAACTGTATAAAGTTGTGTTAATTCGTCGAGTGTAGATTCGTCGTATAGTTACATTTAATTTCACTAAGTATTCCAAGTAGATTCGTCGATTCATTTTGACGAATTTGTCGATTAGGATTAGGAATTCGTCGAGCAGTTTTAGGCTTCCGATAGTGATTTTCGCCGAGTGTTCTTGTGATTTGTCAAATAGTCTCGACGAATTTGCCGAGTATTTCTTGGATTCGTCGAATGTATTTCGACGAATTCGCTGTAAAGTTGGGTTTTTCCTGCGAATGTTTTTGGGTTTTTCTGTGGTGTCTGTTTTGCACCGGATTTTGTGAATCTCTATTCTTAGTCGGTTGTTTTGGGACTGTTGGTGTAGTAGGACAATGAGGCCACCACCACAGTGCCTATTTTTCCTTTCTGTGGGCGTGTAGACTGTTAGTAGTGTGGACTATAACCACCGCCACAGTGCTTTTGTGTCTTGGATGTTTTGGTCTGATGGTTGGTTGGAAAAAATGCCTCCACCTCAGTACTGTTTTTTGGCTGGGATAGAGATTCATTTCTTGGGCAACTCAATAACTTTTTCTTTTGGGTGTTGTTGGAATGCAACTTTGACCGCACTTTGTGCCAGTTTTTCCTTACTTGTTGGATGTTAATTTTTCTTTATGAGATTTGTTGATGTTAACAGCTATTGTTGGTGGGTTGGTAACCCTCTTTTGCTAATATTTCTCTTACTATTTGATTATGATGTCTTTTCATGCCTTTGTGCTGAGGCATTCTTTTCTTTTGAATGTCTCAGGTTTGGATTAGTAGCAGGTTGAGCTGACTGAGTTCAGTTTCCGTCAAACCCGCAGTATTTGTTTTCCATACTACTTTTGGAGAGGTAGAGATGCTGACGTAAGGGCGTTACCCGAAAGATTAATAAGGCTCTGTCAAGGCAGTTGGTTACGATGCGATCGCAGATTCAATCATTGTTGACTGTCACCGCTGTACAGCAGCCTGTGGTGCAGGACCCTGCAGTGGGTCAGACTGTGCATGTTCCTCCCGCTCCTCTGGTTCCTCCAGTTCTGCTGCCACTAGAGTTGAATTTTATCTCGCACTTTCAGCGACTAGGAACTCCCATGTATGACGGAAGAGACGATTTCATGGCGTTGGATGACTGGTTAATTGTCATTGAGGAGATGTTTGTGTGCTCAAGAATCTCTGCGGGCCAAAGGTTGATGGTTGTCGCTTACCAGCTAAAAGGACTTGCTAAGAGCTGGTGGATCAGGGAGAGAGAGAGCCTCGTAGACGGATATTCGTGGGAGTCGTTTAAGGCGATGTTGCTGAAGAAGTTCCTGTCGTCGGTCAAGCAAGACCATCTGATGAATGATTTTTCTGCACCTGAAGCAGAGGCAACTCACGGTTAGTGAGTATGAGATTGAATTCAGTAAGTTGAGCAGATTTGCTCCAGATTTAGTGGCTTTTGAGGCAGGAAGAGTGAAGCAATTTCTCGGAGGACTTCGTAGTTATGTTCAGCAATTGGCTAGCGCATACAGAACTGAAAGCTATGCTGAAGTAGTAGAAGTCACGCTGAGAGTCGAGGCCATCGACAATGCCAAGAATAGAGGTGCGTTGATGAGAAAGGATAAGAGAAAGGTCGAAGAGGGGGAAAGCACCAAGGTATCTAGCCATGCTCCAAAGAAAAGAAGTATCGAAGTTTGTATCTTCTGTGGTCTCCCGGGCCATCCGTTTGAGAAATGTTTCAAAAGGTTGGGAGCTAAGAAGCAGCAACAAGTGTCGACAATTCAGAGCGCTCCCAGAGGAGATCTGACCTGTACCTTCTGTAAGCGAAAGGGGCATGATATTGCCCATTGCTGATCTAAAGATAAGGTATGTTTTAGTGTGGACAGAAGGGGCACGTTAAGACTAAATACCCACGTTTCCAGCCTACTCTGCAGCCAATGCCACTTCAGGCTTTGCCGCCGCCGCAGCCGCAGCATCAGGATAGAGGAAATGACAAGTTGAATGTGATGACTAGAGAATAAGCACATAATTCCACCCAAGTTATTTTAGGTTAGGCCCTAATCTAACCCTCAGCTCCTATCGCTAGTTTTTTTATTTCTGTTCTGCTAGTTGTGTATCTGATTCCTTATAGGAGAATTTAAGGTAAAGAATCGTTGGGTGCGTGTCCTTTTTGATTCTGGTGCTACCCACTCGTTTGTGGCTAGGACTTTTGTAGAGCGTCATGGTTTGACCCTCGATCAGTTTGGAGATGCGTTTCGTGTTAAGTTTCCTTCTGGAGACTCTGTGGTGTCGAACCAGGATCGTCATATCCTCTTAGGTGATTTCCTAGCTTTTGCTGATTTAAAGGTGCTAGAACTGGAAGACTTTGATGTGATTTTGGGCATGGACTGGTTGTCGAGATATGATGTGGTTATCCAATGCAAGGTAAAGCGTTTGGACTTTAATTTGGACAATGGTCAACCCATGAGTGTGTATGGCTTTCCGCGCCAGGATTCCCCGATTATTTCTGTGGTATGTGCTCGGAAACTTTTAGATTCCAATTGTTTTGCTTACCTTGTTTCTATGTTAGAAACTGTTAGTGGTTTGTCGTGTATCGAGGATGTTCATGTGGTACGAGAGTTTCCTGATGTTTTCCCTGTTAGTCTTCCTGGTCTTCCACCTGAGAGAGATGTGGAGTTTGTTATTGATCTTGAGCCTGGTACTCGTCCTATTGCTAAAGCACAGTACCGTATGGCCCCGCGCGAACTGGAGGAGTTGCGTACCCAGCTAGATGAATTGTTGTAGTGTGGATTTATTAGGCCAAGTTCTTCTCCCTGGGGTGCTCCAGTGTTGTTAGTGAAAAAGAAGGATGGTTCTATGAGGTTGCGCATAAACTATAGGGAGTTGAATAAGGTAACCATCAAGAATAGATATTCGTTGCCGCAAATCGATGATTTGTTTGATTAGTTGCGTGGTAGTTCGGTGTTTTCAAAGATTGATCTTCGTTCAGGTTACCATCAGTTAAGGATCCGTAAGTCGGACGTCCCTCGGACTGCCTTTCGTTCCCGTTATGGTCATTTTGAATTTTTGGTGATGTCATTTGGTTTGACAAATGCACCCTCTGCATTTATGGACATGATGAACCGAGTGTTCAAAGACTTTAGACCATTTTGTTATAGTTTTCATCGACGATGTGTTGGTGTATTCTAGAAGTGATGAGGAGCATGCTACACATTTGCGCTTAGTATTATCTACTCTAAGAGAGCACAAGTTGTATGTGAAATTGAGTAAATGCGAGTTCTGGCTTTCGCAAGTGTCTTTCCTGGGTCATGTTGTGAACAAAGATGAAATTTATGTAGACCCAACAAAGATTTCCGCTGTTTTGGATTGGAAGAGGCCTACAACGCCTAAGGAGATAAGGAGTTTCTTAGGGTTGGCAGGTTACTATAGAAGGTTTGTGCAAGGATTTTTGGTGTTGTTGACGCCTCTGACTAAGCTTACCCAGAAGAATGCAGATTTTGTTAGGAGTGATTCCTGTGAAGAAGCCTTCCAGGAACTAAAGAGGCATTTGTGCAGTGCTCCTCTTTTGGCCTTACCGACTGAGGGAGTAGAGTATGTCATTTATGTGGATGCATCTCACATTGGACCGGGGTGTGCTATGATGCAAGAAGGAAAGGTAATTGCGTATGGGTCAAGACAATTGAAAGTTCAAGAAAGGAATTACCCTACGCATGGCATAGAGTTTGTGGTAGTGATTTATGCCCTAAAGCTTTGGAGACATCTTCTTTATGGAGTGTCATGCAAGATTTTCACGGACCATAAGAGTTTGAAGTATGTCTTTACCCAGAAAGAACTGAATTTGCGCCAGCGCAGATGGTTGGAGTATGTTGCGGATTATGAAGTTGACATCCTGTATCATTTTCGGGTAAGGCTAATGTGGTGGTTGATGCCCTGAGTAGAAAGACGGCACATGCCTTTAACCTTTCTGTGCAGTCCTTAGTGGAGGAGTTTATGTTGATGGATATCTCAGTCGGTAGCAGTATCGCACCTTCGAGTTTAGAAGTGGAAGAGCCTTCTTGGATTGCCCTTACAAGACTTCATCAGAAGAAAGACCCTGATTTGCAGCATCTCCAGAATAGGGCTGAGAAAGGGGAATTACCTGATTTTTCAATTAATGATAAGAATACTTTGAAGTATCGAGGTAGATATTGTATCCCCGCGTTTGAGGATATTCGAACAAAGATCTGTAGTGAAGCGCATGACTCTAGTGTTTCCTATCATCCTGGTTCCACAAAAATGAATAAAGACCTGAAGCAGATTGTATGGTGGTCAGGTATGAAGAATGATATAGCTAAATATGTTTCTGAATGTTTTACTTGTCAGCGTGTCAAGGCACATCATAAGAGGCCTGGAGGTAAATTGAACCCTTTGGATATTCCAAGCTGGAAGTGGGAGAATATTTCAATGGACTTCATTACCGATTTGTCGAGGTCTCCCGGAGGGCATGATTCTGTGTGGGTCATAGTTGACAGATTGACAAAGTTTGCTCACTTTGTGCCTTTTAAGATTGATTATTCCATGGAGAAAATAGCAGAGCTTTACTTGGATGAGGTCATCAGATTGCATGGTGTGCCCGTGAGTATTGTGTCAGATCGGGATTCTAGGTATATGCCTCGTTTCTGATAGAGTTTGCAAGGAGCCTTGGGCACTGACCTCAGATACTTTACCGTTTACCACCCTCAGACCAACGGTCAAACGAAAAGAGTGAATCAGATTTTGGAAGATATGATCAGATGTTAAATTTTAGATCATGGTGGAGCATGGGATAAGCATCTTGGACTGATGAAATTTGCTTATAATAACAGTTATCAGGAGAGTTTGCAGATGGCCCCCTTTGAGGCTTTGTATGGGAGGCGTTGTCGAACTCCCTTGTTTTGGGTCGAGGTTGGTGAGAGTTAGTTATTAGGTCCAGAAGCTTTGGAAGAGATGAACATTGCCATGACTTATATCCATGAGAAGCATCGCGTTGCTCAGGAGCGATATGAGAAGTATTCTAATCGGAGAAGAGTTGATCTGGAGTTCGCAGTTTGGGACATGGTGTTCTTGAAAGTTTCTCCAATACCAGGTGTTAAGAGGTTTGGAAGGAACCACATGTTGGATCCCCGGTATGTGAGACTTTTTTGGATTGTTAAGCGCATAGGAGTGTCATCTTATAGGCTGGTTTTGTCTGCTTCTTTCCTAGGTGTTCACGATGTGTTTCATGTGAGCCAGTTGAGGAAGTGCGTGTGTAGTGATCGTCATGTTCTTGACTCGGTGCCCCAGTTGCAACCTAATATGTCTTATGTTGAAGAGCCTATTCGTATTCTAGAGACTCAGGACTGAGTGTTGCGGAAGAAGATGATTCCTAGGTCAAGAGCGCGACTTGGGAACTGGAATATGTTATGAGGGCATCTCATCCTCATCTTTTCTCCTAGATCTCCCTGGTAAGTGTTTTCATCCGTTAGCTTTCGGTTTCTCGCTTCTATCTTTTGTATTCGAGTTATTTGTCAAAGTTTCGGGACGAAACTTCTTTTTAGGGAGAGTGGTTGTAACGCCCCTGAATTTTTGGCTATTATTTTAAAATATATTGATGATGTCATAATGATATAAGGGCATTACGTTACTGCGGAGTTAACTGTTAGATCGATAGGCGCCCTTAGAGGGGGGTGAATAAGGGAATAAAAATTCTTTTTATAATATTATGAAAATTACTAAATTGTTTTATAATAGGAGAAAGCAAAATAACAATTTAGCTAAATTGTGAGAATATCATAATAACCAAGTTTAGAAACAAGTACTAAATTGTTTTATGATGAAAGAGATTGAAATAAACAATTTAGATAAAGTAATTAGAATTGAAAACATAGTAACCAATAGTTTAGAGATTATACCAAAAGAGAGAAATCAAGTAAACACAAATAGAGACATGATTGTATTTATATAAAAAAGTGTTTACATAAATTTGATTTCAATATCGCTAGAAATTGGAGGCGTACAAAAGTAAATATCTTTTCCTTTTCTATACTGACTTGTATCCCCACAAACCGGTTGACTTTAGGCAATCCTTCCCCGGATATGGCATCAAGCCGCTCTAGCCAATCCTTCCCCGGATATGGCCTCGAGCACCCCCTAGATCTAATCTCCTAGACCTAGTCGCCAACTCATGCGGCGAATTACCCCCTAAGCCGCGCAAGGACCTAGTCGCCAACACAAGGCGAATTCTCTAAACAGTTACAAAAATATATGGAATGAAAATAATGATAACAATAATAAAAACTCCCTATATGAGATCTTTTGAAGTCGTAGATGAAGGATCGTTGTAGTATGAGCGAGGTCGAAGCGATCGTCCTTCGGATGTAGCGTGACGTAGTGCTCCTCCAGAATTCTCCTTAAGCTTTTAGTGGGAGATCCATCTTCGGCAGCATATCAACAATGGAATTGTGGCACAAGCAATCTCTCTGGGATGGATGTCCAAAACGAGAAAGAAAGCTCCAATATATAGAATTTATCGCTAGCGCCTGCGGTAGCTCCTAGCGCCTGTGGTAGCTCCTAGCGCCTGCGGTAGATCCTAGCGCCTGCGGTAGCATTCGTGTGGAGCGGTTGCGAAACCATCGGCGGCATGGCATTGTGCACGAACTTGAGCTAGCGCCAGGCAGTAGCGCTAGCGCTGGCGGTAGCACTAGCGCCTGTGTTAACCCCTAACACTGGCGGTAGTGCTTCAGTTCAGTTTGTTGGTTCCATGCTGCTTTCTACCCGTGGAGTATTGCACCTATAGTTCATGCACACTATAAACACACGACAAGCAAGATCAAATACAATTTGGGATTTGTTATTCTCAAACAAAGGGATGTGACACACATGTCCAACAATCTCCCCCTTTTGATAATAACAAATCCTCTTAGCAAGAAATCCACAAAAGGTGTTTATAGTATATGATAAGCGAGATAAAAGTGCAACTATAGTATATGATAAGCATGAGAATAGTGCATACTCCCCCTATCTTAATGCTCTCCCTACATAAATGCAATTTATGTTTTACTCCCCCTAAATGATAGATTACATGAATTAGTCTCCCCTGAATCTTCTATATTTCTCCTATATAGATTTCTTCAATTAATCTCCCCCTTTTGGTATTATCAAAAGAAAGTATGGTGAGGGTAGTAAGGAGGCATTTCTTATAAATGATAAAGCATGATCGAGCTTTTGTAATATAGATAATAATAAAGATTTTAAGCATAGTATATAAGAGATTTCAAATAAAAAGATAAGAGTTGTAAGCAAGCGGAAGATTATAAGAAATATCTTTTTGTAAGCATGAAAAGCATAAGTAAAAATATGAGTTTTAGTTCAAAATTGAAATATGTTTTAACCTTTTTGAAATCTCAAAGTTTTTCATAAAGATACCAAGCATGAAATGAACATATCAAAGAGAGAATATACTACAATGTTACTTAATTTCTAGTTTAAGAGATACCAAACATTGTAGAGATCATGCAAGGTTATCTAGTGCATTTCTTATATAAGGAGTAGTATAGATAAAACATTAGAATCCAATACTCATGAGAAGAAGTGTTGTGAAGGATAATGATGTGCACATAAGTGTATTTTGAGCAATGGTAATAATTGATTTAAATCACAAAATACAAGACAATTGTAGAGTAAAGTGCACAATAAAACACAAGTATATTAACTTTCACACACTTTAATGCATAATATTTTTAGAAAAAATGGTATAATAACAAAGGTTTGCACAAGACACTTTACTATTCTTTCCAAGGTGCTCAACCTCACAATGCATATAAAAACTTATCAGGAGGTTCAAGTAGTACTTGGTGGAGTATAATTTGTCTATATACTTTTTTGTTCACTTTTGTGAGACAACATTCTCCGAATACACTTGTTTTGCAAACCTAACAAAATTTTTAAATCCAACCTCTTTTCTTAATTTTTAAGTGCAATTCAAATGTAGTGTAGATAATAAACTTATGCAAATTTTTAATTCATTGTACAATTACAATACATAAGGAAGCATTTTTAGATTTAAACACACATGTACATTACCAAACATAAGTGAGTGTACAAGTATCATTATCAATCATAATACATTTACTCATACTTAGAGGCATGCTAAGCTTGGTTCTACACATATTTTTAAATACAATTGATGCACTTTAAATAGATATATCAAAGCATGATAAACAAAACAAAGTTCATAGTAATTTAAAGAAATGAGTTTTAACATTGTAAATAATTCTAAATAATAGAATTCATACATGCTTGATATTAGCAATAAAGATCATACATTTTTTTTTGAAAATTTTTTAATGAAAGAAAAACAGAAAAACACAGAACATATTTTTGTATTTTAGAATTTTGAATTTTTGTAGTTGATTTTCCAAAATATAAATAAAACAAAAATAACAAAAGTCATAAATACAAAACAAAGTAGTACATATAAACTAACATATTTTTAGTGATTTTTAGAAATTTTAAAAAATAGAAAATTCGAACACTTACGCTAGCGTCGGCGCTAGTGCTAGCGTGGGAAACAGTACTTGATTTTTTGAGAATTTTAAATTTTCACTTTTTGATCTTGATTAAGTGTCCTTAGAGTAGTGTCATGCAGAAATTTCAGAATTTTTGGAGATCTCTAGGTGGATCGAATTTGCATAAAACTTTGGCTTTTTCAAATACTTGAGTTTTATAAAATCATTTAAGCACAAAAAAAGATAAATTTTGCAAAATACAAGAGGACATATTTTGAATAACCCAAAATATGCATGATTAAATTGATAAGTAAATAAAATGTTCATGCAGTGAGTAATATAAGTATGTCTTAAGATTAAAAACTACCCAGACTAAATATCTACACCCTAGCCCCGTACTAAGTGACGGATGGGCATGAGGAGCTGCACACATGTCGTAGGTTGGGGTGTTAGTCCCATATGCACGCACTAGAGAATGCTCAACTTAGCACTCTTTCCCCCCAGTGCCTCGCAAGGCCCCACTAGAACCCTCCCCGGTTAAGGACAAGACATGACTTAGAGGTTAGGTCTCTAATGTATACAACCCTACGCCCCCACTATTATAAGATAATAAGTCAAAGGAGAATAATCTTTGGACAACCTATGCTTTTTAAACTATGGGTTGATTAATAAACTATGGTTTTTGTTTAAGGTGAAGAATTATAGAAAAATATAAAACCACATAGTTTTTCTACTTTTATGAGATGGCGATATGAGATAACTAGCACAAATACTAATATTAAATAAGTGATAATGCTAGTATGATGAGTTTTGGGTTTAATGTCACGCCATAAAATTATCATTAATATTGTATTCCAAAATAGAGTTTCAAATTATAGATCTAGAATAAAGTGATGATTTGATTTAGTCGTATTATTACAAAGTTGATTCTAGAGTCTACATATATGTGAGATACATGCAATAAATAGCAAAGCAAATCAATACACCAAATATTGTAAAGAAAACATTATTCAAATTTTTATCATAAGATTCATAATTCCTAGGTGATAAATATTATTGATTTGAGATATTTCTTGATAGAACATGAATTATGATTTATGATTTTAGAGTTTTTTGCATAGAATATACGTTAGATCATCATGATGTATGTGAATTCTATTCCTTCTAGACTTATGGCAATATGATTTGGTGATTTTCTTTTGAATGAGCATGTTTGAATTGTAAGTTTAGAAAATGATGATCATGCTATCATATCAAAGACAAAGATCACAAATATAAAGTTTTGAAATTTATAATAAAATTGCATTCAATAATTGAATTTATTGATCTTTGGTTTTGCATGATAATATATGATTTATGAAACAATATTCATAAATATTCTAATGATTAATTCATAAACTATGTGTTTGTTGGAATTTTAGTATTCTATATAATTTCAAATCACATAGTTATCATGATATTTTAATAACATTGTAAATGTTATACCTAGCATATAAATTTAAGCACAAACTGAGAAGTGATGCTAGAATGATGAGTTTGAATGCAATGTTATTATATATGATATAATGGAGATAAAGTTGCATGTAATATGAGAAGATTTCAAATTAATTTTCTTTAGACCTAGAATGAAATGATTATTCTATTTGATTTCAACTTGTTGATATCATGTTAATTCTTAGATCTAAATATAATGAGATACATGCAAACAATAGAGATACATATCACACACAAAACAGGATATGAAACTATAATATCAATAGCCATCACATATTTCATAATTCCTAAGATTTATAGTATTAGTTGATTTAAGATAATTCTTGTTAGATCATGAATTATGATATATGATTATAGTGAATTTTAGCATATGATATTAATAGATCATGGTGATGATTATATAGTTCATATTCATCCTTTTTAATATGTAGAGACTACTTGTAAAGTGAATATTATACTACATATATATAAAGGACAAAAATGTTTTGGTTATTTTAAATTATTTTAGAAATTTTCTTTTTGATTTTACTATAAGGTATCTGAAAGTAGAAGAAAATGATACTTAATATAGTAAAATAATTTTTTCAGAAAAGAATAATTAGAGAAATCGAAAATTTTCTAAGAAAATAGGCTACCGCCGGCGTTAGTGATAACGCCTGGCGTTAGCAACTCATGGTTTTTGATTTACAATTTTGAGTTACAATTTTTGATTTAAAAACACATGGTTTCTTTTATATTATTTGATTCTGATTTTTCTCGATTATGATTTTTTAATATATGGGAAATCATATGCAACAAAGAAATTAGACAAATATAAGTTGTGCATTTAATATTTTAAGACTAAGCCTTTTAATAAATCATTTAAATTCATTCATTAAAATAATTTCATTAGTCTTGATAATAATTTCAATATTCAATTTATGATGATAATTCTAGATATTTAAGGGTAAAGGATTTAAAGAGATAAAGACTAAGAAGATTAGAGATAAAATGTGTAAGTCATATCCCATGAAATATAAAGTGACCAAAAACATTTTGGATCAAAAATACAAAATAAATAAAAGAAACGGAAATAAAGCACGTCATGAAGTAGAGTATTGATATTTCATTTTTAATTGATTCTACTTCATGCAAATGATAGGATACTAATGAATAAGAGATTTAGGTATCCAAAGGGGACTAAGTGGGATGGTTCCTTTGGGTACCCAAATACATCGTTGTGGCTTTTGGAAAGATAATGATGAATGGGCTTTTTTAATTAAAGATGATATGTCATTTTTCTTTATGGGTCTCCAATCATACATTGGTTGTTTATCACTTAAGTCCATAAAATAATTATGTGACATCTTTATATGATGATAGTTGTTTGAAAAATAATTCATTGGGGATTCATGTTTATTCAAATTATTATTCAAAATAGCTTGATGCTGATAATCATAATTAATTTTATTATATGGATTATTTGAAAGTTTATAAGAGTGATTGTCTTTCTTTAGAATTGAATGTTGAAAGAGTGAGTTACAATATGTTTTAAATGATTGATTCTTATTTTGATGATTTCCATTTCCACACTTTCTTATAGACATACTCTTATAATATGAAGGATAATATTTTATAGTTTGATTTTCATGAATATGAGTTTTTAAATTTGAGTCATGATTGAAAATATATTGAGACTTATAATAGTGGCTCTTAAGAATTTTGTGAGGGTCATAATTCATTTTGAAACAAAATTCCTTTTGAGTTGATGTATGAAAGTGGTCCTTTTTAGAAATTATTTTGTAAGTTAATTTATCTTTGTTATTCAAAATCTTATGATGAATGACATTACTAGAAATTAGAACTTTTTCAACAAAAGATTTTAATTGTCTTAACTTACAAGTTAAAACATCATTTTCAATTATCAATTTTTCATTATGCTTTTTAGAAACTAAGAGCCTTTTTTCAATATCCTTGAATTTTTCTTCTAATAGATTGCAATCAAAACAAGGAGTAGGAATTTTAACTAAAGAGCATGAAAGTGAATTTAACACATCAATATTTGATTCTACTTTATCGTTTGTTTTTAAAGATTTATTTTCTAAACATAATTTAGAATTAGTAATTTTTAACTTTAAAATTTTATGTTTAGCAATTTTAAGCATACAAGATGTAGAAATAGAATTTGTTATAAAAAGAGAAGTTTTTTATTTTCTTACATTGCTATGGGATGAGGCAAGATTTGAATCAAGGGTTCCTTTGACATCTTCTTCGCATTCCTCTTCCATAGTTGAATTTCTGTCTTCTCTTTTGCTTGATGTGTGACCAACAAATGAGTCCAATATTGTGACGTTGAATTCTTCTTCCTCCAAGCATAAGTCCTCATCAGTTTTTTCTCTTGGGTCCACAAGGAATTGCTCTTGTTCATCATCTGTGGAAGGAAGACTATAAGAATTCTCAAGAAATTTCCAAACTTCATAAGCAGTAGGAAATGTATAAATAAGTTTGAAAATATTTTGATCTAATGCACAATATAGACTATTCATTGATTTGGCATTTAAAAACATTTCATTTTTATTAAGAATACTTGGGGGCATTTTAATTGTAATATTCCATACTTCAATATCCACAGATTTAAGAAATTTTTTCATAAGAAATTTCCACCCATTATAATTTTTGCCTTCAAATAAAGGTGGTGCCAAAGATTTTTCATTTATAAGAAAGTTTCCCCCACTAGTAGAAGCGAGATCATGAGACATCATTATTCCCAGTTTTTAAACCGATTCGGAATAACCTGCTCTGATACCACTTGTTAGATTGATAGGCGCCCTTAGAGGGGGGTGAACAAGGGAATAAAAATTCTTTTTATAATATTATAAAAATTACTAAATTGTTTTATAATAGGAAAAAGCAAAATAACAATTTAGCTAAATTGTGAGAATATCATAATAACCAAGTTTAGAAACAAGTATTAAATTGTTTTATGATGAAAGAGATTGAAATAAACAATTTAGATAAAGTAATTAGAATTGAAAACTTAGTAACCAATATTTTAGAAATTATACCAAAAGAGAGAAATCAAGTAAACACAAATAGAGACATGATTGTATTTATATAAAAAATTGTTTACATAAATTTGATTTCAATATCGCTAGAAATCGGAGGCGTACAAAAGTAAATATCTTTTCTTTTTCTATACTGACTTGTATCCCCACAAACTGGTTGGCTTTAGCCAATCCTTCCCCGGATATGGCCTCAAGCAGCTCTAGCCAATCCTTCCCCGGATATGGCCTCAAGCCGCTCTAGCCAATCCTTCCCCGGATATGGCCTCAAGCACCCCCTAGATCTAATCTCCTAGACCTAGTCGTCAACTCACGCGACAATTACCCCCTAAGCCGCGCAAGGACCTAGTCGCCAACATAAGGCGAATTCTCTAAGCGGTTACAAAAATATATGGAATGAAAATAATGATAACAATAATAAAAACTCCCTATATGAGATCTTCTGAAGTCGGAGATGAAGGATCATTGTAGTATGAGCGAGGTCAAAGCGATCGTCCTTCGGATGTAGCGTGACGTAGTCCTCCTCCAGAATTCTCCTTAAGCTTTTAGTGGGAGATCCATCTTCGGCGGCAAAATAACAATGGAATTATAGCACAAGCAATCTCTCTGGGATGGATGTCCAAAACGAGAAAGAAAGCACCAATATATAGAACTTCTCGCTAGCGCCTATGGTAGCTCCTAGCGCCTGCGGTAGCATTCGTGTGGAGCGGTTGCGAAACCGTCGGCAGCGTGGCGCTGTGAACGAACTTGAGCTAGCGTCAGCCGGTAGCGTTAGCGTTGGCGGTAGCTGTAGCGGTAGCGCTGGCGGTAGCGCGAGCGCCTGTATTAACCCCTAACGCTGGCGGTAGTGCTTCAGTTCAGTTTGTTGGTTCCATGTTGCTTTCTACCTGTGGAGTATTGCACACTATAAACACATGACAAGCAAGATCAAATACAATTTGGGATTTGTTATTCTCAAACAAAGGGATGTGACACACATGTCCAACATTAACGGTGCATCGTCGTTTGGGTGTTTTTGCATCCTTTCGGTCAAATCGACAAAATTTTGAAACAACTGAATTGGAAAATTTTACTTCAGGAAATTAGATTATTTAATTTTAGAAAGGTTGTCAAAGTTTTGTGGCATTCCGAGCAATTTTAGAGCCTCGGTGAATTTCCAAAGAATTGTATATTTATCGTTCGCCGTAAACTTCGGAAAATTATATCTCGAGAGCGGTACATTGGATTTTGGTTTCGACTTTGACGTTGGATTCGTAGAGCTGGCGTTCGCCTTTGGTGCAATTTTCGTCGGTTTCGGCGTTCGTTTAGTTTTTGTCAATAATATAATACTATTATAATTATTATTATTATTATTAGAACATATAACTTCTTTTGGATTTCACGAGAGAATCCCGAGATCGGCAAATCCTTGCTATTAGGTTATTATAAAAAGCATTCGTCGAGAGTTTTCTAATGCATTCGACAAACATGGTTTTTCCTTCACCTATTGTTATTATTATTCTTATTATTACTATATATATATCCTTCTTCCTCGTGAGATAACCGAAACCCTATTTCTTTTCTTTCCGGACCCTTTGCGAACCGAAAGTGGAGGCGTCCTTCCGTAAGGTTTCAGATCGCCGCCACCGAAGCTCCGGAGCATGAAATCTTTGTCGGAGCATAGATCTGGAAAGCTCTCGTCGAGCTCTTCGCATGTGCGGTGAGTATTGTTGGGTCCAGCGTTCCTTCACTTGACCCGTAGCGCCTTTCCTACTTAAAAGAAAAAGTAGCGCCTTTCCCAACAGTCCGGGCTTTTGGGATAGTTGGTTGCGCTTGATCCTACAAGTGGTATCAAAGCAGGTTGCGGGTTCGAGACCGGGGTGGGCGCTGATTAAATCCCGAAATTTCTCTACCTGTGTGGGTCCCTGCGGGTCAGGCGGCCGCAGCCATGTTTCAAGCCACCTCTGAGCCATGTGGAGCACCTCTGAGTTTGCGGGTCGTGCTGGACGCTGGGGGGGGGGGGGGGGGATTGTTGGGTCCAGCGTTCCTTCACTTGACCCGTAGCGCCTTTCCTACTTACTTAAAAGAAAAAGTAGCGCCTTTCCCAACAGTCCGGGCTTTTGGGATAGTTGGTTGCACTTGATCCTACAAGTATTTTTTAGTTTCGTGGATTTTCGTTGATGAAGGGTATAGCCCTAATCTTCCTTTTCGTCCCAAAAGTTTCAGAAATTCTTCCTCGAGGTCTTCTAGTGGTCGATCTGCGACGTGGAGTGCGTTGGAGGCCGTTTTCTTCGAAAAGTTTGAGCCAAGTTGTAGATTTTTCCCCTTGCCATGTTTATTGTCACTTCTTTACCCGATCTTTTACTTCCTATTTTGGTCAAGAATATTGTGTTTGTTTATTACTGGCAAAATTTCTTGTATCCAAGTAAACTCGTAGAATGTTCCGAAACAAATTCGTCATGTTAATTTCGCTGATTGATTACGTGAAGTTGAGACGAATTCGTTGAGTGAATTCGTCGAATTTTGTCGAGTTTGTCGAGTAACCTTATAAAGTTAAGTTAATTCGTCGAGTGTAGATTCGTCATATAGTTACGTGTAATTTCACCGAGTATTCCAAGTAGATTCGTCGATTCATTTTGATGAATTTGTCGATTAGGATTAGGAATTCGTCGAGCAGTTTTAGGCTTCCGATAGTGATTTTCGCCGAGTGTTCTTGTAATTCGTCGAATAGTCTCGACGAATTCGCCGAGTATTTCTTGGATTCGTCGAATATATTTCGACGAATTCGTTGTAAAGTTGGGTTTTTCCTGCGAATATTTTCGGGTTTTTCTGTGGTGTCTGTTTTGATCAGGATTTTGTGAATCTCTATTCCCAGTCGGTTGTTTTTGGACTATTGGTGTAGTTGGACAATGAGGCCACTACCACAGTGTCTATTTTTCCTTTATGTAGACATGTAGACTGTTAGCAGTGTGGACTGTAACCACCGCCACAGTGCTTTTGTGCCTTGGATGTTTTGGTCTGATGGTTGGTTGGAAAAAATGCCTCCATCTCGGTACAGTTTTTTGACTGGGATAGTGATACATTTTTTGGGCAACTCGATACCTTTTCCTTTTGGGTGTTGTTGGAATGCAATTTTGACCGCACTTTGTGCCAGTCTTTCCTTACTTGTTGGATGCTAATTTTTCATTATGAGATTTGTTGATGTTCACAGCTATTCTTGGTGGGTTGGTAAACCTCTTTTGCTAATATTTCTCTTACTCTTTGATTATGATGTCTTTTCATGTTGTTGTGTCGAGGCATTCTTTTCTTTTGAATGTCTCAGGTTTGGATCAGTAACAGGTTGAGCTGGCCGAGTTCAGTTTCCGTCAGATCCGCAGTAGTTGTTTTCTTTACTCCTTTTGGAGAGGTAGACTGTTGATTTCTTTTAAGAACTTGTTAAGGTGATGGGTTCGTGTCAGTTTGTTGACGCTCATAGCCTGAGTTCTTTCTGTGTTAGACTTATTCTTGCAATTTATGCTACTACTATTACCTTGTTGTTAGTGCAAATGTTATTTGGAAAGTTTTATGTTAGGATGCATAGTAGATATTTTACATACAAAAATCTGCATAATTCTTCATACATGACACCACTTTTAAAACTATCATCCTTCTATTTTGAAGCTCGTAAAAGAAACCTTTTTACCTATACTAAATTTAGAAGTTGCATATCATTAAAATACTGGTTAGTTTATCATTCTCATATAGGGTAAATTAAAGTAAATTATGTATTTTCCGCTGCGTAAATCTAAACTTTCTTATTTATGGACTAGTTGATCCACTAAATCGAGGGACACAGTGTTTAAAAACCTTAAACTTAACTTATGTCTTAAACACAAGTTCATAACTTTCTAAGGAAAAGTTGGAGGTAGAGCTGCTTGAGCGTCTGCTGTTGTCCCCTGCACGACGTGGCATCATGACGCATATATTTGCCTACTTTGATGATATATTTATATATATTGAGAAAATTAGGGTTGTGGCAATGCCCCCCCCCCCCCTTCTCATCCCCATGCTCGACCCCCTGCTCTCCCCCTGCCCCCTACTCGTGCCTGCTAGCCCCCTGACCCTCCCCTACTCGCGCCCCTGTCTGTGAGACCCCCTGACCCCCTACTCGCGCCTCTGTCTGCGAGACCCCCTGCCCCCTATCCCTACTCGCGCCCCTGTCCGTGAGACCCCCTTGCCCGCTACTCGTGCCCCCTCCCTGCTCGCACCCCCTTGCTCAAGCCCCCCCTGCTCACCCGCCCCGTGCTCGCCCCATACCCTGCTCCACCCTGCCCCCCTGCTCGCCCAACCCCCTGCTCGCCTTCCCCTGCTCGCCCCACCCCCACCCTAGTTCTATGGCTACGCCTTTTATCTCGCCACCTCTAAAGTCCACATCCTTCCAGCTCGCCACCGCCAGCGACTGGTCGAATTGGGCTCTTACCGTCGAAGCCGCCCTCTCCTCCCGTGATCTCTGGGATCACATCACTGGTGCTCCTCCCACCACTGATGTGACCTCTACCACCATTGCCAGCTCTGACAAGACCACCGTACCTACCACCACTCCATGTGACGTCACCCTTTGGCGGCATCATGATCAAGTCATTCGGGCTTACATCTTGGAGTCTGTTGCTCGTCCGCTTCTCACCTCCATCGGCTGTCTGTCCTCAGCCCGCGCAATGTGGGAATATCTTCGGGATCGGTTTGTTCCCCACGGTGGAGCTCAGCGTCTTCATCTCATTTGTGACTCTCAATCTGCTCGACAGGAAAGGAGCTCCATTCAGGAATTTTTCACCATGATGAGCTCACTTTGGCACGAATTGGACTCCATGATCCCACTCCCATGCAGTTGTCCTCGCTCCTTAGAGTTTCAGGGCCACCTCTCTGAGGGCCATCTCCATTAATTCCTTGTTGCTCTGCGATCCGAGTTTGCTATTCTTGCAGCCCAGCTCCTTCATCGGGTTCCTCTTCCTAGCTTGGATGAAGCTTTGATTGCCCTGCTTGATGAAGAGACGCATCTCTGACCTCCCGTGGTCCTCCCACCTGCTCCTGGGATTGACACTGCTCTTGCCATTCGACCTCGCGAAGACCCTGTAACCTGCAACTACTGTAAGAAGGCGGGGCACATGAAGTTTAAATGTCCCACTCGTCCCCCACGTCCTGATGAGCACAGACAACGTGATAACCGTCGTGACGGCCATGGTCGGGGATGTGGTCGTGGCCCCAGATCACCCGCCACGCCTCCTCATCCTACAGCTGTTGCTGTTGCAGATCGAGTTCAACGACCAGAGGAATTACACCTTCAGTCTCCTCTGCTTCAGCCCGCCACTCCCGCCAGCTCTTTTGTTGCCACTAGCCTATCAGCCGCCTATGGTACTACTGTTGTTCAGGTCTCACCAACTGCGCCTTGGTACTTTAACTCTGGGGCCTCCTACCACCTTACCTTCGACTCCAGCACCCTAACCAATTGTACCTCCCCCCCACTCACCTTCAAGTCACCATGGCTGATAGGAGTTCTGTCCTTATTTTGTAGTCTGGATCGATCACGCCGGCATCTGGCCCTCCCGGTCACCTTGCCCTTTCAAACATTCAACATGCCCATCGCCTACACATGAATCTTATTTCTGTCAGCTCTCTTTGTGATCTTAGTCTGACTATTTTATTTTCTTCCTCTGCTTGTGTTGAGCTGGATTCACTGACGGCTCAAAGGATTGGACAGGGCCGTAGGACTGGTGGCCTGTATCAGATGGAGTATCTTCACATTACACCCTCCTCATTTTCGTCAGCTTCTACTCTCTCTATTACCTCTAATGCCAACTTGTGGCACAGACGTTTAGGTCATCTGTCTAATGACCGACTCCAAAGTGTTATCCATTCCAGAGCTTTGGGTCATATCTCTTCCTGCCCCTCTCTGTTTGTACGAAATGTCGTTTGGCCAAACCCCTTGCTCTACCCTTTTCAAGCAGTGTTTCTCAAACAACAACCCCCTTTGACTTAGTTCACTCTAATGTTTGGGGTCGTCCCCGATTGCTTCTCATTCTGGATATTTATATTATGTGAGTTTTATTGATGATTTCTCATGCTGCTCTTGGGTTTATCTTCTTCGGCAACGGTCTGAAATACCAAATGTTTATTGCACTTTCACCGCAATGCTTCACACCCAGTTCGGGCATCGGATTAAAATCTTTCGCTCTGATTGTGCTCAGGAGTTTCTTTTCTCCACCATGCGCGACCTCACTCACTCTCTTGGCACCATCCATCAACAGACTTGCCCGCACACCCACGAACAAAATGGGGTTGCTGAACGAAATCATCGTCACATCATCGAAACTGCCTGTGCTCTTCTCATCTCTGCCTCTGCTCCCCACTCCTTCTGGGATGAAGTTGTTCTCACCACTGTTCACCTTATCAATATCACTCCCTCCTCGGCCCTCTCTGGCGTCACTCCTTATGAACACATGTACTCACGCCCACCAACTTACGCCTCTCTCTGCACGTTTGGATGAACATGCTTTGTTCTCCTCACCGTTACTGAACGCACCAAACTCTCAGCTCGCTCAGCTCGTTGTGTTCACTTATGTCTCAGTGCTCACCACAAAGGATATCGTTGTTACGACCCGGTGACTCGCCGCATCCACATCTCTCGCCACGTCTCATTCCTTAATCATGAGATGTTTTTCTTCTTCGCGCCAAATCCAGCAGCATTTCCCGCTCAAACCTCTGATACTCCACCGCTCTACCTTCCGCTACTTCCCCCTATACCCACTCATCCCAGGAACCAAATTGCCCCTCCTATCCCGATCCCAGCTCGTCCTCCAGCCGAGGATCCTCCGTCCGCTTCAGCTCCTCCGCCCATGGAACCCCTTCCACTACAGCCACCCCTTCCGCTCAAGCTCCTACTAATATGGTCTTGTCTGACGCTCCTCTGTCCACCTCTCCGCACGTGGATCTTGCTCCTCCTCGGCATAACCCTGCTTGCCATCACCACCCACCGGCTCGCTACGACTATAGTCCTGACAGGTATAACTCATCTGCTCTCACCACAACTGTCTCATATTCCCCTACCTTTCAGACCTTCCTCACCGCTCTCCACTCCCACCGGCAGCCCCAGTCATACCGAGAGGCAGTTGAACACCCTGAATGGCAGCAAGCCATGAAAGCTGAACTTCAGGCTTTCCACCAAACTCGTACCTGGGATCTCGTCCCCTGCCCCCTGATGTCTCTCCCATCAGCTGCAAATGGATATTCAAGATCAAGACTCGCCCGGACAGGTCTATTGACCGCCACATAGCCCGTTTAGTTGCCCGTGGATTCTTGCAGAAGCATGGAATCGACTACGATGAGAAATTTTCACTGGTTGCTCGTATGACAGTCGTGCACACCTTACTTGCGGTTGTTGCTGCTCGTAATTAGCCTCTCCATCAGATGGACATCACTAATGCTTTTCTTCATGGTGATCTTACCGAGGTGGTTTACATGACTCCTCCTCCGGGTCTCTCCATTCCGGCCAGCCACATCTGTCATCTCCGTCGGGCTCTCTATGGTCTCAAACAAGCCCCGCGTGCCTGGGTTGAGCACTTTCGTACTGTTGTTCTCAAGGCTAGCTTTATTGAACGACAGACTGATCATGCTCTGTTTGTTGGGTTTTCTAAATACCATTCATAATGATAATAGCACATCAAATGTGCGCAGCGGAAGAAACAAACAAGAACAACCCTAAACAGTTCAAGGAACTTGCGATTTCATGAATAAAGAAATAGGGAAGAGCAATACATTGCAATACCTGAAGGGATTGAGTCAATACTCAACTGAGGAGCTCCACAACTTCAGTCTAGAGAACAGTCGATGAGTCCCAAGCGTCGAAATGGATCGGCGCCTCTACGGGAGTCCACACGAGCTAGAGGAGAACCCTAGCTTCTTGTCGCACAAGAACTAGGTCAGAGAAGAAGAATGTCGTCTTGGTCTTCCACGGATTGCTAGATCCAATTATAGGAAGAGGCGGCGGCGGCGGGGTGCGGGATCAAGACCGTCGGAACACTTCCGTCATTATTCTTCTATCGCAAAAGGAACGCACAAAGGCAGCTCACTTTAGGGCATAGATCGGGTTCTATTTATACCCAGGCGACAAAAGGATAACCGCAGACCCATGACTGCATCGGAGTAAACACGAAATTCGTCGAGTGAACACTTCACCGAAGAAATTCGTCGAGTAACAGATTGAATTCGTCGAGTAACAGATTGAATTCTTCGAGTGAACATTTCACAAGAAATTCGTCGAGTAAAAATGAATTAGTCGAGTCATGAACTAGTTCATTCGACGAACTGAGGTAAGATTCGTCGAGTAACATTCAATTCATCGAGTAAACCATAACTCGACGATTTGATGTAAACGTCATCGAGACATTCTCGTCGACTCGTCTTGAAGACTTGCCAACACGCTCCATACAATATTCACAATACATGTGGAGCATTCAGTTGACTCGACCCAACTCCAATAAGTCTAGGATTGGTCCCTCACTCATATCTAATATGAGTAAGTCCAACACAATACTTCCTCCAAATTCTCCAAACACTCGTGTGTGTGACCCCATAGGCTCATATTGCGTTGGCAGTGAGACTAGATGCTTGATCACTTCCAGATCACCATGTAAACACCGACATTGTTCACTCGCACTTTTGGTCAGAGATGTGTCATCCTTCTTCTCTATGTGGATGATATAATTATCACTGGAGATGACTGTAAGACCCCATTTTTTCGCTACAAAAACCCGGGTCTTATGCCCAGAATCGCCGCTTTATGGTAACACCCTCGCACGGGAAGGTTGCCACTACAAAGCGCCGATTCTGCCAGCCAGATCGATCACAAAGAAGAAAAGAATACTTGAACAAATATAAATCGAAGTCCACAATCACATGCTATATATAAATATAAATGTCCACATTATATTAACTGAATACAAAGATAACAATAATAAGAAGAAGGGCTCATGCCCAGTACATCATAACCTCACTACAAGATCACTCACGGAAGCTAACTACTAATCACTCTCTGATCCTGTGATTGGTGCTCCTGTACTAGACTTGTCCGCCTTCGTCTGCAACGGCCTCTGGTGTTGCTGCGTCTCCACGATCCCCTAAAATAATATGGTCCACCGACCGTTAGTCAAAAAGACTAAGTCAATCCCCCACCCCTCCCTCGCTGACTCCTAGGCACCGAGCGGGAAGGATGAAGCGGAGGACAACAAGGGGTATAATCAAAAAGCAGATGACGGGGCATGATCTACAGGAAGAATTCTACCACTACTCAAGTATAAAGCAGTTAATAAAGCATAGTAAGAGCAGGTAAAGAGTAAGTAAAGTGCAGTAAGTAAAGACAATAATAATAGAAAAGTAACCATTGATTTATAGGAATGCCAATACAAACCTATAGACCAAGGGTCCGTTTAGCATGGCCTATCGTATAAGAAGTCCCATAACCGACTTATACGCTAGGGGTAGGGGTTGAAATGCAATGTTTATGATATGACATGTAAGGTATGCAGTTTATGCTATGTTCATACAAGTGCAACTCACACACTTCGACTCTATGCGCATAGACCTTTAGTTCCCCCTTTTTGGAGCTAGCAAGACTCTCAGGATACTCCCGTAGTGGCAAACGGAAGCGGTGGGTTGGGCCTCGCCTACCTCTAGGTTGGTATTCACACTACCTAACCTAGACCTATCGTACGCCTTAACGCAAAACCGCGGAGCATCTGCGTGCTCGATCTTACTGGCTGGACCACCAGACTTTTATGGCTAAGTGCAAATTCCACACTTGCCGAGTCAACGTATTGACGTCGGTGTGAACGACCGTCCAATACCGAAGACTCACCACCTTCGTGCACATGCAAACATGTTCTACTATCTATCTTCGAGCCATAAGCTCCCCGGTCTATCCCGCCCGTGACCATAACCTTCCGAGCCACCGGCTCGCCGGACCAACCCGTCCGTACCAACAAACCTTACTTAGTCACAAGCTCACCAGACTAATTAGTCTACTGCTACAATCACCGAGCCTACCGCACGTAAGACCAAACCGACTAATATTCCCATGATAACAGGGTGTGGGTGAGAGTATTATTAAGTTAATCTTGTTTAACAACTTCTTACTCCTACGACTTATGGTTAATCTTGGACCTCCCGAGGATTACCCTTTAAGGGGCTCGCTACGGTACTAGGAACTGTAATGGGATGACACCCCAAAGTTCCCTTTCTCAAGACACTTAGTTTTGTTGGTATCTACCCATAAGAACACCCCTCTTATCATTTCACTTGAGTTAAACCTAAGTGCTTTATGACACGCTAGGGAAAAGACGATCCTTCGTCAATCCCAAGCACTACCTTACCTTTAACTCACCAAGCACTCTTAATATATAACTCCTTTTTGGTGACCTAAATCTCTTCATCCTGACCATGTACACCAACTACATGTCATTCCCACTTAGTAGGCCACTAGTTACCCAAGTTCCACAGTTTTACTAAACGCAGATCAAACTAACTATATGAAGCTTGTAATTAGAGGTACTCCAAATATTCATCCAACTGACTCAAGATAATTACTGGGGGTCTATCATGATGTTATAAGACTAAATCCAGAGAATCATATTTTTCCTTAATTATTTAGTATTTATTTTAATTTCTCCAAACATTTGCCAAGTATGGAAATGAACATGAAGTATAAGGAATTCTTATGATATGGCTCTCCAAAAATTATGATAAATCTATGATGACTAAATAACAGCAAATACAACATATCATATTTTTACAGTAAGAAACTATCCTATATAATTAATATTTAACTTCTATCCAAATTTGTAAATTTATGAAGGAACCACCAAAAATACATACACCTAAATTATGGGAAAATTACCACACCTTTGTATTTATCAGAAAAGGCTACTGACTAAATTGTAGAATTTATGGGAATCATTTTATCACTTAAATGAATTCTTTAAAAAACCTCAAATAAGATAAGTTGTAAAGTAATCTACTGATTTATGTCTCCAAAAATTATATAAAAATTCACAGAGCTTTCTAATTCTCTGAAATGTCCTATCACCAATTTGCACAATTTATAAAGTAGTATTGGACCCTCAAATATGTTTCTTAAGTCTAAATCAAGAAAGGTGCCTTGTGAATAGAGTACTGGTTAAATCATTTATTAAAATACACAAAAATTACCAGAGGTCCAGAACATGATTTTAAAGGCACTATAAAGGTTTCATCATCATCCAAGACTATTTGAGCATGTAATTATCTCTTATAAGAAAATTCTCTAAAGTGGTTATGACCTAATTCAAAAGGAATACTTGTTCCTAAAATTCTTATAAAATTACCCAAGGCCTATTTACATCCTATGAACTTATCCACCAAGTTTCATAACCATCAAGGGACTTTTGACCACATGGCCTTCACAAGGTCCTAAATGCACACCTAGGAATAAAACTAGTGTTCTAGGGCTTAACCACCTCCGCACCACCCAAACCACTCATGGGGGTACTTTAGGTGATCCTAAATCAGTGGACAAGGTTCCACCTCATGGTGAGGAGATTTGACCACAAAATCCCAAGATAAACACCATGCCCTAACTATGACCCAATTTGACCTAACTTGGGTTAACCAATTACTCAATCAAAACAGTCCCAATTGGGCTGAGATTTTTACCTATGTCTTAACATAAGCCTAAGGAGCACCCACCAAAATTTGGAGGGCATTGGAGGTCTTTTGACCCACTAATTAATTAATATATGATTTATGAAATTATCTCAAAAACTTTAGAAAAAAGGTTCTCCTAAAAATCTCATCTTGTAGTATGTTGTGTGGGTGTATATAACTAGCCTAGGTTTTAAATATCAAGGCCATAGCATCTACTTATAAAAAGATATGAAGGAAAGAGTGAATGCCCTACCCTAGGGACCAGTCCCACCATTTTGACTCTACAGGGAGCTACAGTACCCCTTTGGGCTGAAACAAATTTTAAACTAAAGTAGCCTCTAAGGGCTACAACTTTGGTGTTGACCACTTTTTCATCAGGGGTGATCTAGTATTTTTTTAATAATTAAAATAAACTACTGCAAAAAGTGTGACAAAATTCCATATATACATTTATTTATAAAGGCACTCTGCGTTCAACGAATTGTGCCCTGCGCTCGACGAAAGCAGAACAGACTGCGTTCGACGAAAGTGATACAGCGCTCGACGAAATCAGAATAAAGCTGCGCTCGACTAATTCCTTACATATCTGCGCTCGACTAAGTTAATATCTAACAGCGTTCGACAAAAACCTTTTCGCTCGACGAACTTAAGTTCGTTCGACGAACTCCAAAATCGTTCGACGAATAAAACTATTTAATAAAAGCTGAGTTCAACTAATATAATAAAAACTGAGTTCGGCAATTTATATAAAAGCTGAGATCGACTAATATAATTCCGTTCGGCGAACTTCAAATCTCGTTCGTCGAACTCAACTTCGATCGACGAATCACGGAAGAAATCAGACGGCTGTACTTCATCGTTCCCAATCTCTGGACGGTGCGCGACAGCCCGTCCTGGGCTTCCTAACAGGGTGATTTCCCGGCCACCTGAACTTCTTCCCGGCCGACCAATGCCACCACCACCTCCGCTGAGGTGGTGGTCGGCGATAGGAGGTGGTTGGCCGGTCGGAGGTGGTCGGATCTGGGTTTTTGAGGAGGGAAAAGAGCTCGAAACGAGCCATTTTCGGAAGCACAATTCGAGCCCTATTGGGCACGGATCGAGCACCAAATTAAGAAATGATCTAGCACCAAGGGAGGAGAAGAGGATCGGACCTAAGTAGGGGCTTGGTTGCGCGAATTTCGTCGAGTGGCCATGGACGGTGCTGGAGCTTTCGGTGCCATGGCAATCTAGGCTTCCTCTGCACGATCCTCACTGAAAGGTTGGGGATTCTCTTCCTCTCTCAGCACTGAAGGAAAAAGGGGGGTTTCAAATCGGCTGGGATAGCTTTATTCCTAAAAGCCATTAATGGCCATTAATACCCGTTTTGGTTACCATTAAATTTTCTCTTAATCAGCCCCCTTGGCCATGGAAAACTCCAGAAAATCGTTGGTAACTGAAGGGGGAGATGAATGCACATCAATTGGGGTGGGATTGAAGGGTCACCGCATTTATTCTCCATGAATACACTTTTCTCTCTCTCTCTGATTTGGGGGAAACTTCCCTTTTCTCTCTCCTAATCAGCAAATACAGAATTTTAAGAGGTAATTTCAGTAATTACCGGGCCCACCAGATGGTGGACCACTTTAGTTGGGCCTAGCCCAAATGGATTGGGTCCAATTTTGGCAAACTAGGTTATTTTGACCTAAATTTAGGCAAATTTGACTTTGGTCAAATTAACCAATTGGGTTGACCCCAAATGGTGGCTTGGGCTCCATTGGCTTCCCTGAAGGGTTAGGAAGGTCTAGGTGGAGTCAATTTGACAAAGTGAGGGTGAATTGCCCCTCATTAGGGCACTTTGACAAAATTAAGGTTTTATGACAATTTGGTCAAATTGGAGGCCCCTTGATGGGGCTTTTTGGTCCATTAGGATCCTAGTACTCATACACGGGTAGGGGCATGGTCAATTTGGCATGGTGGGGGCCAATTGACCTTAATTGAGCTAGTTTGACCAATTTAGGGTTAGGGTTGACTTTAGTCAAATTGGCCTCTTAGGTTGACCTCAATGGGTCCATGGGGCTCCAGGAGGCCCCTAATGGGTTAGGGATGCTATGTTGGGGTCAAGGATCAAGGTGGGGCCCTAAAGTCCAACCCTAGGCTTGTATCTGAAAATTGCTATTTGTAGACCACTTGGGTTTTCTCCTTCTCACCTAAATTCACATGGTATTGAGCTCTTCCTATGGTTTTGTCATGACCTAGTCATTTCAAAACCAACTTAGGAGTCTAGCTGTTTGGGGGATGTTACAAATCCCAATAAACAAAAAAATTAATTTCGTCCTAGAAATTCAGGCTAGGCTTGCGGGGTTTTCACCAAGAGTGACTGAACATAACATCCCCTAAGAATTGAAGTTATTCCTGGCTCGAAGAGCACCGACTATCTCTGCCACACCAATTCTATTGGCTCCCAGGTGTGCTCCTCCTGTCCATAATCTTAGAACATGATTTTTACCTACGGAATCTTGTTGCGCCGCAAGACTCGCACCGTCGTATCATCTATCCTGACCGGGGTGACCTAGCTACCTTGGTCGATCTATCCTCGAACTTCCACTCTAACCCAGGCAGATTCTTATGCCTCTAAAGTTCTCTTCACATGTTCAAATTCTTACTCTTTCAAGTACGTCCGAGTAATCAATCATTTCTATTCTACAACTTTTTCAGTTCTTTACTATTGATGGAACTAATCAGATTGACTAGCGTCCCAATCATCCTTAAACTTCAATGGGGGTGCACTTGTGAACCTTTATGAGTACACGTTAACCAACCACAATTCGTATCCATGTTGGTAAGACGACTCCCAATCATTTTCTACGTGACACCCTCGATCACTTTCGAGAAAATATCTTCACGTTTATTTCACCAAATTCCTATCACTTCCACATATGCTAGTCTCGATCACTTTCGAATGGTCCAAGGTAAGATAAACTTAGATTTTTTTTCTTATCATAGTAGACTCAAACACTATATTCTAATTCCAAATAGTCATCGTCTAAGATCTTTGGTTATTCATCATCATAGCTCCCAAGGTATAAGGGCTATCATTGTAGTTAAAAAAATTCTACCAGAATAGGGCGTGATTTTTAACAAGTCATGAGTTAATCACTTCTGAATGCCCAAGGTCACAAGAACCTCAAATATAACTACGACATGTATGACCTAGTTTTCTTCCATAACTTCTAAAATGGGGCATCGGCATCCTGAGTGATTAATCCTGGCGACTTTACATTTCCAACAATTCAACTAAGGTCAAGTTGTTGTTTGATCAACGACGTCTATCCATTGTCCTGGTAATACTACAGATCATGATTCCCAAACATATTGTTGCACTGTCTCATCTTTGTCCAAGCAATATTGAATAAGATTGACTTCAAAGTCATCATGTTCCCGACATAGCACTTGCTAAATTAGATCTAAGAGACACCCAAGTCAGTAACTAATTTGCCCAATAAACAAAAGGTCAGCCCCAATAAACAAAAGATAAGCCCCAATAAACAAAAGATAAGCCACTATCTATTTTGGGCTTAATATCTTCAATATCACCAAGATATATTCGTCCCAAGTATGCAATCAATCCTTAGGGCACACAACCTTAGACTTGGGGTTCTATCTAAAACTTGTTGGTATACTCCATACTTTAGACTCTTCAAGGTACCCTCTACGACAGCCTTAAACATGTGACCCAATCTCAAATAGGTCTCTTCTTAACTTGAATTTCTTATTCGACCCTCGGTGCTTAGTGTGATGGTTGTCTCAATGTAATCATGTCACCGGTATGAGGGTTGAGTCTACGAGTCCCACACCATTCTGCTTATGTGTCAATCTTTCTTTATCTAACCTCTTTGGGGTATCCTCATACCTTCACCAAAGTTATACCTACGGTCTGTTTCAGACTAGGGCATGCATGGTATAAATTATCATGGTAAGTCATGTGTCCTAGTGGGGTTGAGTCTAACTCGTTGACTAAAGGACTAACTAAAGAGATCTTTGCAGCCGGAGGTATTCCCTGCTGGGGGCAGGGTTCGTCGCAGGCTACAAAAGAAAACTTGACACTCGTAAAGAGATTTGGCTAAAAAGATTCAGTTAAAAGTGGACTTTTCATGTGATTTCCCCATATGGGCATACCACTGCTTCCGCTGCTAGTTTGTCCTCAAACTAAGCTCGCGCGGGGTGGCCCAGGGTTTGTGAACTTCTTTTCTTCGGATCGAGGTTCGCTCTGATACCACTTTGTAAGACCCCATTTTTTCGCTACAAAAACCCGGGTCTTATGCCCAGAACCGCCGCTTTACGGTGACACCCTCGCACGGGAAGGTCGCCACTACAAAGCACCGATTCTGTCGGCCAGATCGATCACAAAGAAGAAAAGAATACTTAAACAAATATAAATCTAAGTCCATAATCACATGCTATATATAAATATAAATGTCCACATTATATTAACTGAATACAAAGATAACAATATTAAGAAGAAGGGCTCATGCTCAATACATCATAACCTCACTACAAGATCACTCGCGAAAGCTAACTACTAATCACTCTCTGATCCTGTGACTGGTGCTCCTGTATTAGACTTGTCTGTCTTCGTCTGCACCGGCCTCTGGTGTTGCTGCGTCTCCTCGATCCCCTAAAATGATATGGCCCACCGACCATTAGTCAAAAAGACTAAGCCAATCCCTCACCCCTCCCCCGGTGACTCCTAGGCACCGAGCGGGAAGGATGAAGTGGAGGACAACAAGGGGTATAATCAAAAAGCAGATGACGGGGCATGATCTACAGGAAGAGTTCTACCACTACTCAAGTATATATATACATAATCGAAGCAGTTAATAAAGCATAGTAAGAGTAGGTAAAGAGTAAGTAAAGTGCAGTAAGTAAAGACAATAATAATAGAAAAGTAACCATTGATTTATAGGAATTCCCATACAAACCTATAGACCAAGGGGTCGTTTAGCATGGCCTATCGTATAAGAAGTCCCATAACCGACTTATATGATAGGGGTATGGGTTGAAATGCAATGTTTATGCTATGACATGCAAGGTATGCAGTTTATGCTATGTTCATACAAGTGCAACTCACACACTTCGACTCTATGCGTATAGACCTTTAGTTCCCCCTTTTTGGAGCTACCAAGACTCCCAGGATACTCCCGTAGTGGCAAACGGAAGCGGTGGGTTGGGCCTCGCCCACCTCTATGTTGGTATTCACACTACCTAACCTAGACTTATCGCACGCCTCAACACAAAACCGCGGAGCATCTGCGTACTCTTACTGGCTGGACCACCAGATTTTTATGGCTAAGTGCAAATTCCACACTTGCCGAGTCAACGTATTGACGTCGGTGTGAACCACCGTCCAATACCGAAGACCCACCACCTTCGTGCACATGCAAACATGTTCTACTATCTATCTCCGAGCCATAAGCTCCCCGGGCTAACCCGCCCGTGACCATAACCTTCCGAGCCACCGGCTCACCGGACCAACCCGTCTGTACCAACAAACCTTACTGAGTCACAAGCTCACCAGACTAATTAGTCTACTGCTACAACCACCGAGCCTACCGCTCGTTAGACCGAACTGACTAATATTCCTGTGATAATGGGGTGTGGGTGAGAGTATTATTAAGTTAATCTTGTATAACAACTTCTTACTCCTAGGACTTATGGTTAATCTTGGACCTCCCGAGGATTACCCTGTAAGGGGCTCGCTACGGTACTAGGAACTGTAATGGGATGACACCCCAAAGTTCCCTTTCTCAAGACACTTAGTGCTGTTGGTATCTACCCATAAGAACACCCCTCTTATCATTTCACTTGAGTTAAACCTAAGTGCTTTCTGACACGCTAGGGAAAAGACGATCCTTCGTCAATCCCAAGCACTACCTTACCCTTAACTCACCAAGCACTCTTAATATATAAATCCTTTTTGGTGACCTAAATCTCTTCATCCTGACCATGTACACCAACTACATGACATTCCCACTTAGTAGGCCACTAGTTACCCAAGTTCCACAGTTTTACTAAACGCAGATCAAACTAACTATATGAAGCTTGTAATTAGAGGTACTCCAAATATTCATCCAAATGACTCAAGATAATTACTGGGGGTCTATCATGATGTTAGAAGACTAAATCCAGAGAATCATATTTTTCCTTAATTATTTAGTATTTATTTTAATTTCTCCAAACATTTGCCAAGTACGGAAATGAACATGAAGTATAAGGAATTCTTATGATATGGCTCTCCAAAAATTATGATAAATCTATGATGACTAAATAACAGCAAATACAACATATCATATTGTTATAGTAAGAAATTGTCCTCTATAATTAATATTTAACTTCTATCCAAATTTGAAAATTTATAAAGGAACCACCAAAAATACTTACACCAAAATTATGGGAAAATTACCAGATCTTTGTATTTATCGGAGAAAGGCTACTGACTAAATTGTAGAATTTATGGGAATCATTTTATCACTTAATTGAATTCTTTAAGAAAACCTCAAATAAGATAAGTTGTGAAGTAGCCTACTGATTTATGTCTTCAAAAATTATATAAAAATTCACAGAGCTTTCTAATTCTCTGAAATGTCCTATCACCAATTTGCACAATTTATAAAGTAGTATTGGACCCTCAAATATTTTTCTTAAGTCTAAATCAAGAAAGGTGCCTTGTGAATGGAGTACTAGTTAAATCATTTTTTAAAATACACAAAAATTACCAGAGGTCTGAAACACGATTTTAAAGGCACTATAAGGGTTTCATCATCATCCAAGACTATTTGAGCATGTAATTATCTCTTATAAGAAAATTTTCTAAAGGGGTTATGACCTAATTCAAAAGGAATACTTGTTCCTAAAATTCTTATAAAATTACCCAAGGCCTATTTACATCCTATGAACTTATCCACCAAGTTTCATAACCATCAATGGACTTTTGACCACATGACCTTCACAAGGTCCTGAATGCACACCTAGGAATAAAACTAGTGTTCTAGGGCTTAACCACCTCCACACCACCCCAAACCACTCATGGGGGTACTTTAGGTGATCCTAAATCAGTGGACAAGGTTCCACCTCATGGTGAGGAGATTTGACCACAAAATCCCAAGATAAACACCATGCCCTAACTATGACCCAATTTGACCTAACTTGGGTTAACCAATTACTCAATCAAAATAGTCCCAATTGGGCTGAGATTTTTACCTATGTCTTAACATAACCCTAAGGAGCACCCACCAAAATTTGGAGGGCATTGGAGGTCTTTTGACCCACTAATTAATTAATATATACCATTTATGAAATTATCTCAAAAACCTTAGAAAAATATTCTCCTAAAAATCCCATCTTTTAGTATGTTGTGTGGGTGTATATAACTAGCCTAGGTTTTAAATATCAAGGCTATGGCATCTACCAATAAAAAGATATGAAGGAAAGAGTGACTGTCCTACCCTAGGGACCAGTCCCACCATTTTGACTCTACAGGGAGCTACAGTACCCCTTTGGGATGAAACAAATTTTAAACTAAACTAGCCTCCAAGGACTACAACTTTGGTGTTGCCCACTTTTTCATCAGGGGTGATCTAGTATTTTTTTAATAATTAAAATAAACTACAGCAAAAAGTGTGACAGAATTCCATATATACATTTAATTATAAAGGCACTCTGGGTTCGACGAATTGTGCCCTGCGCTCGACGAAAGCAGAATAGACTGCGTTCGACGAAAGTGATACAGCGCTCGACGAAATCAGAATAAAGCTGCGCTCGACTAATTCCTTACATATCTGCGCTCGACTAAGTTAATATCTAACAGCGTTCGACGAAAACCTTATCGCTCGACGAACTCCAAAATCGTTCGACGAATTAAACTATTTAATAAAAGCTGAGTTCAACTAATATAATAAAAACAGAGTTCGGCTATTTATATAAAAGCTGAGATCGACTAATATAATTCTGTTCGACGAACTTCAAATCCCGTTCGTCGAACTCAACTTCGATCGACGAATCACGGAAGAAATCAGACGGCTGTCCTTCATCATTCCCAATCTTTGGACGGTGCGTGACAGCCCGTCCTGGGCTTCTTAACAGGGTGATTTCCCGGCCACCTGGACTTCTTCCCGGCCGGCCAATGCCACCACCACCTCCGTTGAGGTGGTGGCCGGCGATAGGAGGTGGTTGGCCGACCGGAGGTGGTCGAATCTGGGTTTTTGAGGACTGAAAAGAGCTCGAAACGAGCCTTTTTCGGAAGCACAATCCGAGCCCTATTGGGCACAGATCGAGCCCCAAATTAAGAAATGATCTAGCACCAAGGGAGGAGAAGAGGATCGGACCTGAGTAGGGGCTTGGTTGCGCGAATTCCGGCGAGTGGCCATGGACGGTGCTGGAGCTTTCGGTGCCATGACGATCTAGGATTCCTCTGCACGATCCTCACTGAAAGGTTGGGGATTCTCTTCCTCTCTCAGCACTGAAGGAAAAAGGGGGTTTCAAATCGGCTGGGATAGCTTTATTCCTAAAAGCCATTAATACCCGTTTCGGTTACCACTAAATTTTCTCTTAATCAGCCCCTTGGCCATGGAAAACTCCAGAAAATCATTGGTAACTGAAGGGGGAGATGAATGCACATCAATTGGGGTGGGATTGAAGGGTCACCGCATTTATTCTCCATGAATACACTTTTCTCTCTCTCTCTCTTCGATTTGGGGGAAACTTCCCTTTTCTCTCTCCTAATCAGCAAATACAGAATCTTAATAGGTAATTTCAGTAATTACCGGGCCCACCAGATGGTGGACCACTTTAGTTGGGCCTAGCCCAAATGGATTGGGTCCAATTTGGGCAAACTAGGTTATTTTAACCTAAATTAAGGCAAATTTGACTTTGGTCAAATTAACCAATTGGGTTGACCCCAAATGGTGGCTTGGGCTCCATTGGCTTCCCTGAAGGGTTAGGAAGGTCTAGGTGGAATCAATTTGACAAAGTGAGGGTGAATTGCCCCTTATTAGGGCACTTTGACCAAATTAAGGTTTAAGGACAAGTTGGTCAAATTGGAGGCCCCGTGATGCGGCTTTTTGGTCCATTAGGATCCTAGTACTCATACAAGGGTAGGGGCATGGTCAATTTGGCATGGTGGGGGCCAATTGACCTTAATTGAGCTGGTTTGACCAATTTAGGGTTAGGGTTGACTTTAGTCAAGTTGGCCTCTTAGGTTGACCCCAATGGGTCCCTGGGGCTCCAAGGAGGCCCCTAATGGGTTAGGGATGTTATGGTGGGGTCAAGGATCAAGGTGGGGCCCAAAAGTCCAACCTTAGGCTTGGTATCTGAAAATTGCTATTTGCAGACCACTTGGGTTTTCTCCTTCTCACCTAAATTCACATGGTCTTGAGCTCTTCCTATGGTTTTGCCATGACCTAGTCATATTAAAACCAACTTAGGGGTCTAGCTGTTTGGGGGATGTTACATTGACCATGCGACCATTGTCTCTCTTCAACAACACCTCTGTAGTCAGTTCAAGATGAAGGACATGGGCCCCCTTCGCTACTTCCTTGGGTTGGAGATTTCCCGGTCCAAGCATGGCATTCTTGTATCTCAACAGAAGTTTATCTCCGACATCCTCTCTGTTGCCGCTCTCACTGACACCCGCACTGCTGATATTCCCATCGAGCTCAATCTAAAACTTCTCCCAACTGACGGTGAACCTCTCCCGGATGTCTCCCGCTATCGGTGTCTTGTTGGGATGCTGGTCTACCTTACTATGACTAGGCCTGACATTGCCTATGTTGTTAGCTTTGTACGTCAGTTTGTCCAAGCTCCCCGCTCAGCTTATTACGCCGATGTCCTCTAGATTCTCCGCTATATCCGCACCTCTGTCGCCCACTCACTGTTTCTCTCCGCCACTTCTCCTCTCACCCTCAAAGAATTCTCTGATGCTGACTGTGCGGGGGATGTTACTACTCGCCGCTCAACTACTGGCTTATGTATCTTCCTGGGTGACTCTCTTATTTCCAGGCGTAGCAAGAAACAAGACTCCATCGCGCGCTCCAGCATTGAGGCTGAGTATCGTGCCATGACCTCCACCACTATTGAGATCGTTTGTCTTCACCGACTACTCTGTGATCTTGGTGTATCGATATCTGGACCCACTCCCATATTCTGTGATAATCGAAGTGCTATACAAATTGCCTATAATCCTGTATTTCATGAACGGACGAAACACATCGAGATTGATTGTCACTTCACTCGCCAGGAGTTCCTCGCCAACATCTCTCTACCGTTCATTGCATCTGAAGAGCAAATTGCGGATTTTCTAACCAAGTCTCTCACATCTGCAAGATTCTGATATCTCATTAGCAAACTCTCGGTTCATGATCCATCGTGAGTTTGAGGGAAGATGCTAATATTAATATTAATGTATTTAATATTATTATTCTTTTATAAGTTTTAGTCTCACACCGCCTGTGGTGTTTTTGGGCTCTTCTCTTGCTCTATATGTATGACCCCTTTGGTCCTTTACGGTTGAACATATATACATTTACTTATTTCTTCAAGTCTAACACTTCAAAATGAATGCAAATTTTAGGGAAATAAGAATAAAACAGAGGCGAATGGGGAGATTGAAATCATTAGAAGAAGCTCTGATCCCGGGGGAGTCTTAATGGTGGAAAAGGGAAGAAAATCCCTCTTGGCCGGCCGAAAATCACCCTAGTGTTGGAATAATTTTCATATATTCCTATATTGATATAGAAAATACTATATTTTTTCGGTTTTAAAACTTTTACAGGGTAGCAGATATATATATACATATATAAATCAGCAATATTAATAAAATTGCATGAAGGAGGTGAGAAAAAAACAACATAGTTTAGAATCGAGTCTGGTAAGGCGTGTGATCACTGCCCTAAAGAAGATGCACCACCCTCCGGCAGGGCTTTCACCGATGCTCACTCCTCCAAGGTACAACACCCAGCTAGATCCCAAAAGCTCTGATGTGCGCGGACACCGAAGAAGCACAGAGCACCCGAACTCCCACTTGATGAAGCAAACGTAAAGAAAAGGAAGCACGAAGAAGTTCGTCGGAAGAACATAGAGCACGAGAGCAGATTTCCGAAAGCACAAAAATGTTAGTCAAGAAACGATTCAGAAAATCTCCTATATAAGAGTCTCGAAAAAATAACATGTAATTAATTCCAATGGTTATAATTGATAAGATATAATCGTGCAGATAAACGTGGAAGATTTCCAACCACTACAAGAAAAACCTCAATTAGCAAGAAAAATTAGAAATGGTAGATAATTCATTGTTAATTAGCATCAAATTTAGCTACGAAAATAAATTTCTATTTTAGCTACAAAAACAGCAAAGAATTTTTTTGTTGCAAACATAGCAACAAATTTATTTGTTGCAAAATATTAGTTGCTAAAATAGCAACGAATTTTTTTGTTGCAAATTTTTTGTTGCTAAATAGCAACGAAATTTTTTGTTGCAAAATATTTAGAGGAAAAAATTTATTTCCTTCCAAAACATTACATCTCTCTTTCTTACAAAAACGTAATTATTTGATTTCTTTGTCTCTCTCGTTAAACATAATTATTATTTATATATATTTATAAACTAGTATAAATTATTTATCTTCGTTGAAATGTTTAATAATATATTTAATTTCTTATAGAATGTTATAAATTATTTAAATAACTATATACATATATATCCAATAAAATAATTATATATATTTAATTTTTTATATAATTAAATAAATTGGATATATATATATATAATTATAACCATTATATATTGAAATAATTAAGTATATATATTGTATAATAAACGGTATATATATTATATAATAAACGGTATATATATTATATAATAAACGGTATATATATATATTTATATATTATATAATAAACGGAATATATATATATTATATATTATATAATAAACGGAATATATATATATATTATATATAATAAACGGAATATATATATTATTGCGGAACGCTTAGGGCTCTTGGTAGACCGGTCCAATTGAACCACCTTAGCTCGTGAGCGAACTAAGCGCGCAAACAGTCAATTCGAGATTCGCTGAGTACACTGGGACTTTTTAACGTGGAAAACCCGGAAAGGGTAAAAAACCACGCGGCCGGAGCTGTGCCGACCAAACTTCACTATCTTCTGGGGGTTACAATTTGGTAGTTAGAACTCGAGCGCGACAGGCTGCCGCTCATTACAATAAGAGAGAGAGAGGGTTCTGGAGGTGACAGGCCACCTTTCAGAAAACTAAGTCTTTTTCCCTTTTGAGAATCTTGGAGAACAAAAGTGAGAAGGCTCCGGGGAACGAAAGTGAGAAGTCCCGGAGAACAAAAGTGAGAAGCTGCGTCGCCTTTCGGGATGAAGGAAAACCTCAAGTCCCGCAGGAGATCTTCAAGCGCCGAAGGAGAATTTCCCAAAAGTCTGCAAGGAGCTCTCCCGGGTCTCCAAAGCAAGGTCCTCACAAATGAAGCCTTGGGGCTCCTTTTATAGCTTTGGCCGAGGGCAGTCCGGTAATTTCGCCATTTGCAGTTTCCATAAATGCTCGGCGGACGAATCATATTTTCTGGTTCGGGGCACACGGATCGCCATTTTTCGTAAATGACCACCTTACCCTTCGGGCAGTTCGGGTAGTTCGGGCAGTTCGAGCAGTTCTGTTGGAGGCGAAAAAGGCGACAGGTTGTTCCTGAAATCTGAGAAACTGGAAAGACAAAAAGTGAGCACGCTGGAAAGACAAAAAATGAGAAAGTCAGAAAGACAAAAAGTGAGAAAGTCAGAAAGACAAAAAGTGAGAAAGTCAGAAAGACAAAAAGTGAGAAAGTCAGAAAGACAAAAAGTGAGAATGCTTCTGAACGCGCTCAGAAGCGTTCTGAGCGCGCGCGAGCGCTGAGGTGTTCCGAACATGTCGCGGACCACGGGGATGCCCCGGGCGGACGGCGGAACGGGGAGTCGTCCCCCAAGGAGGAATTGAGATCCGACGCACCCGACGAGAGGGCGCGAACGCGGCGGGGGCCCCTTCGAGCCCCCCTGCGGAAAAAGGCGAGGGGAGGGGGCCGGACCGCACCCCACGGGCGGTGCGGCCGAGTCGTTCCCCGAAGGGGTGCGGCTTGGCCGCACCCCCCAAGGGTGATGCGGCTTGGCCGCACCCCTTGGGGGGTGCGGCTGGGCCGCACCTCCCAAGGGGGGTGCGGCTTGTCCGCACCCCGGGAGGGGTGCGGTCGGGGCGCGACCGGGTCGCTCCTCCGCGACGGGGGGTGCTGCCCGCGCGCTACCGTGCGCTCCCGTGCGCGCGGTTGCGCACGTACCTGCGGCTTGTGCGTGCTTTGACCTCGGCGGCGGGCGGCAGAAATGGCGGGTTCGATCTCTCAAACTTAAGCGATTATGCGTTGACCGTTGACCCCACCTCTCTTCGGCGGGGCTTCCTTTAGACGCAACCCGAGGCCTTTACGGGTGTATAACATAAGCCCCCCAAATCTTCGGAGTCCGAGTTTCGGGGAGAGGAGTTCTGAGGTTTTGACTTTTCTGTGGCGGCTTTATTCACCGCCCTCTTTGCGACGCTTTGGGTAGGAGTTGCGGTTGAAGGGTGAGCGTGGTTGACTTTGTTTCTTTGTTTTGGACAGGCGTTTCTCGCCCTGCGCTGGGTCGTGATAGCCCTCTGATGGTCCTGCTGTCCTGGTTGCTGACAAAGCGTTGATCGAGGGAGGACGCTTTAAGATGGCCGGCGAAGGGCGTTGGTTCTCTGAGGTTGTCGCTGGCTTGCTGCCTAACATTAATTTCCGCATTGGTTGAGTGATTTCTGCAAAATAATAGATGAACTTGCGCGGTTCTAAGCCCGCGGCTTTTACATAATAGAAAATTAGCTTGCGCAAGTCTGTGCTTGCGGCTTTTTTGCACAAGTCTGTGCTCGCGGCTTTTTTGCACGAGTCTGTGCTTGCCGCTTTTTTGCACAAGTCTATGCTCGCGGCTTTTTTGCACGAGTCTGTGCTCGCGGCTTTTTTGCACGAGTCTGTGCTCGCGGCTTGGCCGGTGAATAGCGGGTGTATTCAAACTGGGGGTGAACGTAAGGGGGGCAGGCCCCTACGACACCGGGACTCGACGGCGGAGGAGAAGGGCGAACCTTCAATCGACGGCGGTGCAAAGTCCCTGGGGCAGGGCCCCGAAGTGGCCGGTGAATAGCTGGTGTATTCAAACCGGAGGCGAACGTAAGGGGGGCAGGCCCCTACGACGCTGGGACTCGACGACGGAGGAGAAGGGCGAACCTTCAATCGACGGCGGTGCAGAGTCCCCAGGGCAGGGCCCCGTTACAAAGATTTTTCTTAAATGGATGTTGATGTCAAAATATACATATATAGTTTTATAGTAAGAAATCATTTGACGCGTAGCTTTATTTAAAATAAGATAGGTGCACGAGTCTGAGCTCGCGGCTTTTATATAATACTTCATATAAGATAAGTGCACGAGTCTGAGCTCGCGGCTTTTACATAGTAGGTAATATAAGATAAATGCACGAGTCTGAGCTCGCGGCTTGGTATAGAAATTTTAAGATAAGTTTGCACGAGTCTGAGCTCGCGGCTTAACATATGGTAGAAGTCCCCGGATTACTGGTAAAAGCGGCGCAGGTTTTGAGCGTTCTAGGTGCGTGGCAAAGTCTTCCCTTCCGCCGTTCTGAGCCTGTATGTTCCGGGTTTCACGACCGTAGTGACTACATACGGGCCTTCCCAGGCCGGTGAGAGCTTATCCCCTTGGGGGACTTTGTCGGCTGCCTCGACGCTGCGTAAGACGAGATCTCCTACGTTGATCAACCTGGGCTTCACCCTCCTGTTGTAGATGCGGGCTACACGCATTTGGTAGTATGCGGCACATTGGGCGGCGTTGTCCCGAACCTCAGGGATTAGGTCGAGATTTTCCTGAAGCAGTCCGTCATTCTTGCTGGGATCGAAGGTTAGCACCCGAATACTTGGAACGCCGACGTCGACGGGGATGATAGCTTCGGTTCCGTAACAGAGGTTATAAGGCGTCTCCCCCGTAGGAGTTCTCTTCGTTATGCGATATGCCCACAGCACATTTAGGAGTGCGTCCACCCGTTGCCCCCCCCCCCAGCTTCTTCTAAGCGTGTCTTCAATCCTTTGAGGATGGTGCGATTTGTGACTTCTACTTGTCTGTTCGTTTGCGGATGCGCCACGGACGTATGACGAAGGTTGATCTTCAGATCCTCGCACATATTGGTGAAGGACTTCCCGGTGAATTGAGTGTCATTGTCGGCAATGAGTGTGGCCGGGATGCTGAAGCGGCAGACGATGTTCTTCCAGACGAATTGTTTGGCGTTTTCTTCTGTAATTTTAGCTAGGGGCTCGGCTTCCACCCATTTGGTGAAGTAATCGATGGCTAGGATGATGAACTTCCTTTGTCCGGATGCTAGGGGCAGGGGGACGAGGAGGTCAATCCCCCATTGCGCGAATGGCCACGCACTTTGGAGCGTGGAAAGCGAGACCGGGGGTTGGTGAGGTATGTTGGCGTGTAGCTGACAGATCTTACACCTTTGGACAAAGTCGGTCGCGTCCCTCCTCATTGTCGGCCAGTAGAAGCCCTGACGCAGTATTTTCCGTGCCAACGCCTTTCCGCCTAGGTGTTCTCCGCAAACTCCCCCATGCACTTCTCTGAGGGCGTAGGCTTCATCTGCCGGTAGGCATTTCAGATATGGTCCTGAGAATGCACGTTTGTAAAGCTCCCCGTCTATAATAGCAAATGATGTCGCTCGCATCCGTAGTCTTCGTGCTTCTAAGCGATCTTCAGGAAGGAGCCCGCATTCGAGGTAAGCTCGTAGCGTGGTCATCCAGGATGACTCTTCCTGGTGGATGGCTGCGATCTCCCATGGCCCTTGAACGCTTGGGATTACGACCTCTTCGATTCGGCGTCTTCGAGACTGGTAGCTGGAGGGTGAAGTGGCGAGCTTGGAGAGAGCGTCCGCCCTGGAGTTCTGCTCTCGGGGGATGTGCAGAATTTGATATGATGGGATCTTCTGAAGGAGTGATTTCGCAAACGCGAGGTACTTCGCCATCTGGTCGCTCTTAGCCTCGTAGTCTCCTTCGACCTGTGAGACTATGAGTTGAGAATCTGTGTAAATCGTCAGGTTCTCAGCTTTGCAGTCGATAGCGAGTCGGAGACCGGCGATCAGCGCCTCGTACTCTGCAATGTTATTCGTTACAGGGAATTTTAGCCGGAGTCCGTAATCCAGGGTGACCTCCTCGGGGCTTATGAGGAGCAATCCTGCTCCGGCTCCTTCAGCTCCGGAGGCACCGTCGACGTAGAGGGTCCAACGGGGGCTAGTGGTGTCTTTGATAAGAGTTGTTTCCGGCGGGATGGTGTACTCCACCACAAAGTCGGCGAGCACCTGCGACTTGATGTCAGGTCGAGGTAGGAATTGGATGTCAAACTCGCCGAGTTCTACGACCCACTTTACAAGTCTCCCTGAGACTTCCGTCTTCTGGAGGATTGTCCGTAAGGGGAGTTGTGTCAACACCTTTACCGCATGAGCCTGGAAGTAGGGTCGAAGCTTTCTTGCTGAGAAAACAAGAGCCAAGGCCGTCTTGTCTGCTGCCGGATATCTGGTTTCGGTGTCGGTGAGGAGTTTGCTGAGGTAGTAGATTGGTCGTTGTACCCCTCCTTCGTCTTTTACGAGCACCGAGCTAAGAGTCGTAGGCGACACGGCCAGGTACAGGAATAAAGTTTCTTCGGGGGTGGGCTTTGACAGAAGCGGTGGCGAAGCCAAGTATTGTTTGAGAAGCTCGAAGGCCACCTGGCATTCGTCAGTCCACTGGAAGCCGGAGTGGCGCGCTCCTCGGAGGATTTTGAAGAAGGGGAGATACTTGTCTCCCGTCCGTGACAGAAATCGGGATAACGCGGCGATCCTCCCGTTTAGGCGTTGCACTTCCTTAATTGAGCGAGGTGGCGACATATCCTCCAACGCCTTGATCTTCTCGGGGTTGGCCTCAATTCCCCGATGGGTTACCATGAAACCTAAGAACTTTCCCGCCGTCACACCAAACGCACATTTGTTGGGATTGAGCCGCATCTGGAAGCAGCGGAGAAGTTGGAAGCACTTTCCTAAGTCTTCCAAGTGGTCGCAACGATGGACGCTCTTTACTAGCATGTCGTCCACGTAAACCTCCATCGTCTCTCCGATGAGATTCTTGAAGACTTTGTTCATCAGCCTTTGATAGGTGGCTCCGGCATTTTTAAGGCCGAAGGGCATCACCTTGTAGCAGTAGACTCCTCGGTCGGTGCGGAAGGCGGTATGCTCTTCGTCCGCGGGGTTCATCCTTATCTGGTTGTAACCCGAATAAGCATCCATGAAGCTGAGCAGCTCATGGACGGCCGTAGCGTCGACGAGTTGGTCAATCCTCGGGAGAGGGAAGCTGTCTTTTGGGCATGCTTGGTTCAGATTGTTGTAGTCGACGCACATTTGCCATTTTCCCGAGGCCTTCTTTACCATGACTACGTTGGCGAGCCATGTGGGGTATTCTGCTTCGCGTATGAACCGTGCTTCCAGGAGCTTAGTTACTTCCTCCTCGATCGCCTTCAAACGCTAGGGGGCAAAGTTCCTCTTCTTCTGAATTACAGGCCTGCAGGCGGGGTTGATGTTTAACGAGTGATAGATAACGTCAGGATCTACCCCGGGCATGTCTTATGGGCTCCATGCGAAAATGTCCTCGTTCTCCTGTAGGAAGGTTGTCAACTTTTCTCGCTCCTCTTGTGACAAGAGTGACCCGACCTGAACAGTCCGAGTTGGGTCTCGTCGGGAAAGTGGTACTTCTACTAGCCCTTCAACGGGCGCTCCTCCCTGCAAAGTAGCTTCGTCTCGTAGGTCGAAGTTATTGATGTTGAGGGCGGTTGCCCTTACTGGTTGAGCTTGCTTCAGATAGCAGGTTCTGGCTGCCTCTTGGTCCCCTCTTACGACTCCTATGCCTGTGACAGTTGGGAACTTCATAGCCAGATGCGGAATGGAAGGGATTGCCCCGAAGATTGACTGGAGCGGTCTCCCGAAGATGGCATTATAGGCGGAGGTGGACTCTACCACCATGAACTAGATGTTGTGCGTTGACTGTCTTGGAAACTCGCCCAATATGACTAGGAGAATGATCATGCCCTGCACCGGGACAGGTCTGTTGTCGAAGCCGTAGACGGGCCCGACCGCAGGACTAAGCTGGTCCTTCGTGAGCTTCATACTCTGCAAGGTGGAGAGGAACAGGACATCGACTGAGCTTCCGTTGTCGACCAGTATTCTCTTTACCTTGAAGCAGGGATCCCCAATCCCTGCGCTGATCACGAGCGGATCCTGGTGCGGTAACCGCAACCCTTGCAAGTCTTCATCTCCGAAAGCTATCGTAATATCCTGCTTGAGTTTTTTGTCTTCGTGGTCTCTTACGGGCTGGGCAATCGAGAGGATTTGCGATGCTAAGACGGGGGGTCCGGCGATCGTCTCGATTTCTCCCACCATCGGCCTTCCTCCACCTGCTCCTCGGGGGGCGGGGGGCTGATCCCCTGCCTCCCTGGGCAGCTGGGGCTGATTGGGAATCTGGCCTTGTAAGAATCTTCCCAGGAGTCCCTGGCGGATGAGGCGCTCGATTTCGTCTTTAAGTCTGGTGCACACCTCGGTGGTATGCCCGGTTCCCCGATGGAACTCGTAGTACCTGGACTGGTCGCCCCTTGGATTTGGCGGGGGTATCTGGGGCATGCGGAGTTCGAGGTTGTTCTGAATGGCGTAGAGCACATTCGTTCTGGTGGTGTTCAACGGGGTGTAGGTCCTGGGCGGCTGTGGTTCCAGATCCTTTCGGGGGTCACGCCGACGCTCGTCGCCGCGGCACTCCTCGCCGCGACGTTCTTCTCGTTCGCAAGGGGCTTGATCTGATCCCCTCTTCCTTCCTTGGCTTCCTTCGAACTGCCGACGGTGCGCTTCGATGGCCTCATCTGCTGCTATTTGTGCTTCAACCCGATGAACGAGGTCGGGGTAGCTTGGTACGGTTTCTCTCATGAGAGCCGAGTAGAATCCACTCGGGCGGAGTCCTCCCAAGAAAACTCCTCGCAGGAGCTCGAGGTCAACCCCTGAGATCTGCCGAGCCTCGGTAGTGAAGCGTCGGAAGAAGTCCTTGAGTGTCTCTCCGTCGTTCTGGCGGATCCCTGAGAGATGGGATGGATCCTGGACAATTCGGCGGTTGGCAATGAACTGATCCACGAACTGTTGCGCCATTTCTGTGAAGTTGTTGATGGCCCCATTCCGCAGAGAATGGAACCAAGTGCGCGCTTGTCCCTTCAAGGTTGCCGGGAACACTTGGCAGAGGAGCTGATCAGGAGCGTTGTAAATCCTCATGACGGTGGTGAAGTGATTGACATGTTCCAATGGATCGTCCGTCCCGTCGAATGTCTCGATGCTTGGAAGCTTGAAGCCATTCGGAATTGGATGGGCTATGACTTGAGGCGACAGCGGGGAGCCCTGATGCGCGGGACGGCGGGCAAGTGCGGCGCGTCGCCCTGCTTGGGCGTACTCTTCCTCTATCATATCGCGTATTTCTTCTCGCGTAGTTCTTTTCGTTGCTCGCTCAGGGGCAACTCTTCTGGGGTGATGGCGACGGTGGTCAGCTTCTGGGCCTCCAGCTGGCGGGGCAAGGTGAGCGGAACTCGCCGCGTTGGAGAATCCTTCTGAAGCCTCGTCCTCCTGAACGGCTTCTTGGTTCGGGGCATGATTCAGAACTGGGGGCGGTGGTGCGTTCAGAGCTGGTGGTTGAATCGGAGCTTGAGGAGCCCCGAGATTCCTCACGAGGGCCAGCATCTCGGCTTGATGCTCTTCAATCTGTTGCATGCGTACTTCCAGCCCAGCTGCGGGCGTAGGCAGTGCCGCCTCCGAGGGAGGTGCGTTGAGAAGCGAGTGGGAGGGAGCTGGGTCGACGCGTCCCTCTGGTATTGACCCTTCAGTAGTGCGAGCACTCTTTCTTGCCATAGCAGTTGGCTTTCAAAGAGTTTTGGGAATCTTCCCACAGACGGCGCCAAACTGTTGCGGAACGCTTAGGGCTATTGGTAGACCGGTCCAATTGAACCACCTTAGCTCGTGAGCGAACTAAGCGCGCAAACAGTTAATTCGAGATTCGATGAGTACATTGGGACTTTTTAACGTGGAAAACCCGGAAAGGATAAAAAACCACGCGGCCGGAGCTATGCCGACCAAACTTCACTATCTTCTGGGGGTTACAATTTGGTAGTTAGAACTCGAGCGCGACAGGCTGCCGCTCGTTACAATAAGAGAGAGAGAGAGAGGGTTCTGGAGGTGACAGACCACCTTTTAGAAAACGAAGTCTTTTTCTCTTCTGAGAATCTTCGAGAACAAAAGTGAGAAGGCTCCGGGGAACGAAAGTGAGAAGCCCCGGAGAACAAAAGTGAGAAGCTGCGTCGCCTTTCGGTATGAAGGAAAACCTCAAGTCCCGCAGGAGATCTTCAAGCGCCGAAGGAGAATTCCGCAAAAGTCTGCAAGGAGCTCTCCCGGGTCTCCAAAGCAAGGCCCTCTCAAATGAAGCCTTATGGCTCCTTTTATAGCTTTGGCCGAGGGCAGTCCGGTAATTTCGCCGTTTGCAGTTTCCATAAATGCTCGGCGGACGAATCATATTTTCTGGTTCGGGGCACACGGATCGCCATTTTTCGTAAATGACCACCTTACCCTTCGGGCAGTTCGGGTAGTTCGGGCAGTTTGGGCAGTTCGGGCAGTTCTGTTGGAGGCGAAAAAAGCGACAGGTTATTCCTGAAATCTGAGAAACTGGAAAGACAAAAAGTGAGCACGCTGGAAAGACAAAAAGTGAGAAAGTCAGAAAGACAAAAAATGAGAATGCTTCTGAGCGCGCTCAGAAGCGTTCTGAGCGCGCGCGAGCGCTGAGGTGCTCCGAACGTGCCGTGGACCACGGGGATGCCCCGGGCGGACGGCGGAACGGAGAGTCGTCCTCCAAGGAGGAATTGAGATCCGACGCACCCGACGAGAGGGCGCGAACGCGGCGGGGGCCTCTTCGAGCCCCCCTGCGGAAAAAGGCGAGGGGAGGGGGCCGGACCGCACCCCACGGGCGGTGCGGCCGAGTCGTACCCCGGGGGGTGCGGCCTGGTCGCACCCCTTGAGGGGTGCAGCTGGTCCGGACCCCCTTGAGGGGTGCGGCTGGGCCGCACCCCCTTGGGGGGTGCGGCTGGGCCGCACCTCCCAAGGGGGTGCGGCCTGGCCGCACACCGGGAGGGGTGCGGTCGGGGCGCGACCGGGTCGCTCCTCCGCGACGGGGGGTGCTGCCCGCGCGCTACCGTGCGCGCGATAGCGCACGTACCTGCGGCTTGTGCGTGCTTTGACCTCGGCGGCGGGCGGCGGAAATGACGGGTTCGATCTCTCAAACTTAAGCGATTATGCGTTGACCGTTGACCGTTGACCCCACCTCTCTTCGGCGGGGCTTCCTTTAGACGCAACCCGAGGCCTTTACGGGTGTATAACATATATATTTATATATTATATAATAAACGAAATATATATATATATTTATATATTATACAATAAACGGAATATATATATATATTATATAATAAACGGTATATATATATATAAGAACGCAAGTAAAACAAATTTGTGTGCTAGGAAAGATGGTTGGTCATATTTGGTTGATAGGGCAGGTTGGGTGTTCAATTCCATCGGTCTTCATTTTATTATATAAAAGTTATTTTATTTTGTCATAATAATTAAATAAAATATTAAATATTTAGCAACAAAAAATAGAAATCCTTGCTAATTTATAAAGGCTAAAATACCTTGGTAAAAATCCTTGCTGAATAAAAAGCAATAATTTTCTTGCTGAAATTAGCTAGGCTCAAATTAGCTAGCAATTTTTTTTTATTCTAAATTCCTTGCTAATTAAAATTAGCAAGGAATTTAGCTATTTAGCAAGGAATTTGACTCCTTGCTAATCAAGATTTTTCTTGTAGTGAACGTAAAAGAGTAATGACGAGAAAAGCGTGTAAAAGAACGGTTAGAAATTACTCGCAATAATTGCGCAGAGAGAATGCAAAAAAAAAAAAACAAAGGTTACGTCGAATAAATATCGACGCAACGTCGAAATCAAAACAAAGTAATTCGACGCAGCGTCGAGTTCTTATCGACGCGGGTCAAGACGACGGAGTTCTATTCAAAGCAACTCGACGCTGTGTCGAGTTCTTATCGACGCAGACCAAGCCGACGGAGAACTTATCGACGTGAGTCGATGCTACGTCGAGTTCTTATCGACGCAGGTTGGGTGCGTCGAGTTCCATTCAACGCAACTCCTATTACAAGCGAGCTAGTAGACGTGACTTTGAGTTCTACTCGACGCAGCTCCTACTTCTATTCGACGCAGCTCCGAATAAAAAACTACTAAAACTATTTTGTACAAAAAATACAATTCAATTCAACCCCAAATCCCAAATCCGGATCCGGTCCGGTGCGTTCGCGCGCATGTGGTTCATAGTTTCTCCTTAAGTTCTTTTGAACAAATAATTTAAGGAGGTGTGAACTAATATATATACTCACCAACAAGAATGAAAATAGACATGGTGAGACTAATGAGTTCATCCTTTCCATCAGGAAAGATTCCCTCCAAACATTTGGATTCCCTCCAATTTGATTTTTGGAGTTTTTCATCAAATATGATGAGCCAAACACCAAACACCATTCAAAGCTCAAATAAAACATTATAAAATAAATGTTTTATTTACAAAAATTTCTAACACTTAGTGGGCGACGGAATGAGGGAGGGCGGGCGTCGGAGCAAATCGCGAATGGAGGGACTGGTTTCTGTGAACAGTAAACCAGCGTGAGGGAGTAGGAGAGTGGGTACATTTAGGATTTTAGAGGCTTTTTAATGCCTCTTTTTTTTTGTAAAAAAAAGGTACAAATAGTCATAGTAGGGTATGATTATCATTACCCTAAATTTATTGTTCATTAAGTGCATCCATAGTTTTTTTTGCTAAAGTAAAATTGTGTTTTTAACAATAATTTTTTAAAAATTAAAATTGTTATACCATCCATAAAGGCCTTGGGGTGCGTCTAGAGAAAACTCCACTGAAGAGAGATGGGGTCAACGGTCAGCACGCAATCACTCGAATCGAAGAAACTGAGCCCGTCATTTCCGTCGCCAACCGCCAGAAACAGAGCGCGCGAAGAGCAAACCGCAAGCGCGTGCGCTACCGCATGCATGGTAGCGCGCGGTAGCACGCGGACAGCGCCCCCCGTCGCGGGGGAACGGCGACTCAGCTTCTCACTTTCGTTCCGGAAAGGCGACTCGGCTTCTCACTTTCGTTCCCGGAAGGCGACTCAGCTTCTCACTTTCGTTCCCGAAAGGCGACTCAGCTTCTCACTTTCGTTCCGGAAAGGCGACTCGGCTTCTCACTTTCGTTCCCGGAAGGCGACTCAGCTTCTCACTTTCGTTCCCGAAAGGCGGCTCAGCTTCTCACTTTCGTTCCGGAAAGGCGACTCAGCTTCTCACTTTCATTCCGGAAAGGCGACTCAGCTTCTCACTTTCTTTCCCGAAAGGCGACCCAGCTTCTCACTTTCGTTCCGGAAAGGCGACTCAGCTTCTCACTTTCGTTCCGAAAAGGCGACTCAGCTTCTCACTTTCGTTCCCGGAAGGCGACTCAGCTTCTCACTTTCGTTTCCAGAAAGGCGACTCAGCTTCTCACTTTCGTTCCAGGAAGGCGACTCAGCTTCTCACTTTCGTTCCCGGAAGGCGACTCAGCTTCTCACTTTCATTCCCGCAAGACGACTCAGCTTCTCACTTTCGTTCCGGAAAGGCGACTCAGCTTCTCACTTTCGTTCCGGAAAGGCGACTCAGCTTCTCACTTTCGTTCCCGGAAGGCGACTCAGCTTCTCACTTTCGTTTCCGGAAAGGCGACTCAGCTTCTCACTTTCGTTCCCGGAAGGCGACTCAGCTTCTCACTTTCGTTCCCGGAAGGCGACTCAGCTTCTCACTTTCGTTCCGGAAAGGCGACTCAGCTTCTCACTTTCGTTCCGGAAAGGCGACTCAGCTTCTCACTTTCATTCCCGAAAGGCGACTCAGCTTCTCACTTTCGTTCCGGAAAGGCGACTCAGCTTCTCACTTTCATTCCGGAAAGGCGACTCAGCTTCTCACTTTCGTTCCCGGAAGACGACTCAGCTTCTCACTTTCGTTTCCGGAAAGGCGACTCAGCTTCTCACTTTCGTTCCCGGAAGGCGACTCAGCTTCTCACTTTCGTTCCCGGAAGGTGACTCAGCTTCTCACTTTCGTTCCCGGAAGGCGACTCAGCTTCTCACTTTCGTTCCGGAAAGGCGACTCAGCTTCTCACTTTCGTTCCCGAAAGGCGACTCAGCTTCTCACTTTCGTTCCCGGAAGGCGACTCAGCTTCTCGCTTTCGTTCCGGAAGGGCGACTGAGCTTCTCACTTTCGTTCCCGGAAGGCGACTCAGCTTCTCCCTTTCGTTCCGGAAAGGCGACTCAGCTTCTCACTTTCGTTTCCGGAAAGGCGACTCAGCTTCTCACTTTCGTTCCCGGAAGGCGACTCAACTTCTCACTTTCATTCCGGAAAGGCGACTCAGCTTCTCACTCTCGTTCCCGGAAGGCGACTCAGCTTCTCACCTTGGTTCCCGGAAGGCGACTCAGCTTCTCACATTTGTTCTCCAGAATTCTCGGAAGGGGAAAAGACTTAGTTTTTCCGAGAGGTGGCCTGTCACCCTCAGAGCTCTCTCTCTCTCTTTCTCTCTCTCTCTGTCTCTCTTGTTGTAACGAGTAGCGGCCTGTCGCGCTCGAGTTCTGACTACCAAGTTGTAACCCCCAGAAGATAGTGAAGTTTGGTCGGCACAGCTCCGGCCGCGTGGTTTTTTACCCTTTCCGGGTTTTCCACGTTAAAAAGTCCCAGTGTACTCAGCAAATCTCGAATTGACTGTTTGCGCGCTTAGTTCGCTCACGAGCTAAGGTGGTTCAAGTGGACCGGTCTACCAAGATCCCTAAGCGTTCCGCAACAGTTTGGCGCCGTCTGTGGGAAGAGTTCCCCCAAAGCTTGAAGAAGACTCTGAAGACAGTATCCGTTGCACAATGATACTCGTGACTAGAGATCATGGCAGGAAAAGCCATCCGCACAAGTGAAGAATCAATCCCCGGTGGGCATGCTGATTTGGCTCCCCTCCACTCGCTTATCAGCAAACCCGAAGGAGAGCTCTCCAGTACGAATGCCCAAGACCGTGTGGCCCATCCTGACAGAAGTCCAGAAACACAGTATCATCAGCCCAACGATACTCGTGACTTGACATCATGGCAGGAAAAGACATCAGCGCCGCCGAAGGATCAATCACTGGGGGGCAGTCTCGCGCAAACCAAGTCGCGAGTAAATCTCGCGCGAGCAAAAGCCGCGAGCCAGTCTCGCGCAAACCAAGTCGCGAGTAAATCTTGCGCGAGCAAAAGCCGCGAGCCAGTCTCGCGCAAGCCAAGTCACGAGTAAATCTCGCGCGAGTAAAAGCCGCGAGCCAGACTCGTGCAAAAAAGCCGCGAGCCAGACTCGTGCAAAAAGCCGCGAGCCAGACTCGTGCAGAAAGCCGCAAGCCAGACTCGTGCATCATAGGGGCCTGCCCCCCTTACGTTTACCCTCGGTTTGAATACAAACACTATTCACCGGCCAAGCCGCGAGCCAGACTCGTGCAAAAATCCGCGAGCCAGACTCGTGCAAAAAGCCGCGGGCCAGACCCGTGCACCTATTTTATAAAAGCCACGAGCCAGACTCGTGCACCTATTTTATAAAAGCCGCGAGCCAGACTCGTGCACCTATTTTATATAAAAGCCGTGAGCCAGACTCGTGCACCTATTTTATTATATAAAAGCCGCAAGCACAGACTTGTGCAAACTAATTTTTTATTATTATGTAAAAGCCGCGAGCACAGACTCGTGCAAACTATTTTTTTTGTTATGCAAAAGCCGCGAGCACAGACTCGTGCAAACTAATTTTCTATTATATAAAAGCCGCGGGCTCAGAACCGCGCGAGTTCATCTGTTATTTTGCAGAAATCATTCAACCTATACGGATATCAATGCTAGGCAGCAAGCCAGCAACAGTCTCAGAGAACCAACGCCCTTCGCCGGCCATCTTAAAGCGTCTTCCCTCAATCAACGCTTCGTCAGCAACCGGGGCAGCAGGACCATCAGAGGGCTATCATGCTCAGCGTACGACGAGAAACGCCTGTCCAGAACAAAGAAACAAAGTCAACCACACTTACCCCCGACGACAACTCCTACCCAAGGCACCACAAAGAGAGCAATGATCAAAGCCGCCGCAGAAAAATTAAAACCTCCGAACTCCTCCGCGCCGAAACTCGGACTCTGAAGGTTTGGGGGGTTTATGTTATACCATCCATAAAGGCCTTGGGGTGCGTCTAGAGAAAACTCCACTGAAAAGAGATGGGGTCAACGGTCAGCACACAATCACTCGAATCGAAGAAACCGAGCCCGCCATTTCCGTCGCCAACCGCCAGAAACAGAGCGCGCGAAGAGCAAACCGCAAGCGCATGCGCTACCGCATGCATGGTAGCGCGCGATAGCACGCGGACAGCGCCCCCCGTCGCGGGGGAACGACCCCGCCGCACCCCCCTCGGGGGGTGCGGCCCTGCGGCCCAGCCGCGCCCCCTCGGGGTGCGGCCAAGCCGTATCCCCCCCGGGGTGCGACTCAGCCGCACCGCCCATAGGGTGCGGTCCGGCCCCCCTCCCCTCGCCTTTTTCCGCAGAGGGCTCGCAAGGGGCCCTGCCATAGTCGCACCCCCTTGTCAGGTGCGTCGGATCCCAATTTCTATTTGGGGCACAACTCTCCGCTCCACCGTTCGCTCAGAACGCCACCGCGCTCACGCGCGCTCAGAACGCTTCCGAGCGTGCTCAGAACGCCTCCGCGCTCACGCGCGCTCAGAACGCCACCGCGCTCACACGCGCTCAGAACGCCTCCAAGCGCGTTCTAAGCACTTCCATGTTCGTTGCGCGCTCAGACCGCCCCCGCGCTCACGCACGCTCAGAACACCTCCAAACGCGTTCAAAGTACTTCCATGTTCGTTGCGCGCTCAGAACGCTTCTGAGCGCATTCAGAGCATTCTCACTTTTTGTCTTTCAGGCTTCTCACTTTTTATCTTTCCGACTGTCTCACATTTCGTCTTTCAGGCTTCTCACTTTTTGTCTTTCAGGCTTCTCACTTTTTGTCTTTCCGACTGTCTCACTTTTCGTCTTTCAGGCTTCTCACTTTTTGGGTTTCCGGCTTCTCACTTTTTGGTCAGTCGCCTTTTTCGCCTCCAACAGAACTGCCCGAACTGCCCAAGCTGCCCGAGGGGCAAGGTGGTCATTTATGAAAAATGGCGATCCGAGGGCCCCGAACCGGAGAATATGATTCGTCCACCGAGCATTTATGGAAACTACCAACGACAAAATTACCGGGTCGCCCCCTTCCAAAGCTATAAAAGGAGCCTTAAGGCTTCATTTGAAAGGACCTTGACTTCTGGACCCGGGAGAGCTCCTTGCAGACTTTTGCGGAATTCTCCTTCGGCGCTTGAAGATCTCCTTCGTGGACTTGAAGATTTTCTTCGTCACGAAAGGCGGCTCAGCTTCACACTTTCGTTCCCGGAAGGCGACTCAGCTTCTCACTTTCGTTCCGGAAAGGCGACTCAGCTTCTCACTTTCGTTCCGGAAAGGTGGCTCAGCTTCTCACTTTCGTTCCGGAAAGGCGGCTCAGCTTCTCACTTTCGTTCCTGGAAGGCGACTCAGCTTTTCACTTTCGTTCCCGAAAGGCGACTCAGCTTCTCACTTTCATTCCGGAAAGGCGACTCAGCTTCTCACTTTCGTTCCGGAAAGGCAACTCAGCTTCTCACTTTCCTTCCCGAAAGGCGACTCAGCTTCTCACTTTCGTTCCGGAAAGGCGACTCAGCTTCTCACTTTCGTTCTGGAAAGGCGACTCAGCTTCTCACTTTCGTTCCCGGAAGGCGACTCAGCTTCTCACTTTCGTTTCCGGAAAGGCGACTCAGCTTCTCACTTTCGTTCCCGGAAGGCGACTCAGCTTCTCACTTTCGTTCCCGGAAGGCGACCGAGCTTCTCACTTTCATTCCCGAAAGGCGACTCAGCTTCTCACTTTCGTTCCGAAAAGGCGACTCAGCTTCTCACTTTCGTTCCGAAAAGGCGACTCAGCTTCTCACTTTCGTTCCCGGAAGGCGACTCAGCTTCTCACTTTCGTTTCCGGAAAGGCGACTCAGCTTCTCACTTTCGTTCCCGGAAGGCGACTCAGCTTCTCACTTTCGTTTCCGGAAAGGCGACTCAGCTTCTCACTTTCGTTCCCGGAAGGCGACTCAGCTTCTCACTTTCATTCCCGGAAGGCGACTCAGCTTCTCACTTTCGTTCCCGGAAGGCGACTCATCTTCTCACTTTCATTCCGGAAAGGCGACTCAGCTTCTCACTTTCGTTCCGGAAAGGCGACTCAGCTTCTCACTTTCATTCCCGAAAGGCGACTCAGCTTCTCACTTTCGTTCCGGAAAGGCGACTCAGCTTCTCACTTTTGTTCCGAAAAGACGACTCAGCTTCTCACTTTTGTTCCCGGAAGGCGACTCAGCTTCTCACTTTCGTTTCCGGAAAGGCGACTCAGCTTCTCACTTTCGTTCCCGGAAGACGACTCAGCTTCTCACTTTCGTTCCCGGAAGGCGACTCAGCTTCTCACTTTCGTTCCCGGAAGGCGACTCAACTTCTCACTTTCGTTCCGGAAAGGCGACTCAGCTTCTCACTTTCGTTCCCGGAAGGCGACTCAGCTTCTCACTTTCGTTCCCAGAAGGCGACTCAGCTTCTCGCTTTCGTTCCGGAAGGGCGACTCAGTTTCTCACTTTCGTTCCCGGAAGGCGACTCAGCTTCTCCCTTTCGTTCCGGAAAGACGACTCAGCTTCTCACTTTCGTTTCCGGAAAGGCGACTCAGCTTCTCACTTTCGTTCCCGGAAGGCGACTCAGCTTCTCACTTTCCTTCCGGAAAGGCGACTCAGCTTCTCACTCTCGTTCCCGGAAGGCGACTCAGCTTCTCACTTTCATTCCGGAAAGGCGACTCAGCTTCTCAATCTCGTTCCCGGAAGGCGACTCAGCTTCTCACCTTCGTTCCCGGAAAGCGACTCAGCTTCTCACATTTGTTCTCCAGAATTCTCGGAAGGGGAAAAGTCTTAGTTTTTCCGAGAGGTGGCCTGTCACCCTCAGAGCTCTCTCTCTCTCTCTCTCTCTTGTTGTAACGAGTAGCGGCCTGTCGCGCTCGAGTTCTGACTACCAAGTTGTAACCCCCAGAAGATAGTGAAGTTTGGTCGGCACAGCTCCGGCCGCGTGGTTTTTTACCCTTTCCGGGTTTTCCACGTTAAAAAGTCTCAGTGTACTCAGTAAATCTCGAATTTACTGTTTGCGCGCTTAGTTCGCTCACGAGCTAAGGTGGTTCAAGTGGACCGGTCTACCAAGAGCCCTAAGCGTTCCGCAACAAAAATATAAATTGCCTACAAATGGTAGAGGTTATGGAGAGTTTTTGCATTTAAAATTATACAATTATTTATTTATTTATTTTCATTAATCCTAATTTCTTTGATAATATATATATATTTTTATTTATAAAAAACGGTCTTTCTGTGATATTTGCGACCACCAACTCTCACATGAATCCGTTGTTTATTGTTGTCAATGAGAAAAACGAGCGAGGATCAATGTAATTATTGCCGTGTATGAGAGAAATCTCACACAAGACGTCAAGACTGCTCAAATATCAATTCCAATTTTAAATTACAATATATAAAGTTTAAATATTTATAAATAATTTGTAAATTTATAAGGTGCACAGTAATAAATTGGTAAGCGTGAACTTTTCGAAGGCGAGATAAAAAATAAAAAAATGGGATTGGCGGATTAGCTTCTAGAGAGTTCCTGGTATAGGCAGGGATAAGAATAAAAAAGGGTTGGCGGGATTAGCTTCTAGAGGGTTCCTGGAATGGAGGCCACATGGTCTTCTTCTCGAGAACCTCCACCACTTACTCGTCCTCTCCCCTGCTTCTTCCTTCTGGCGAAATCCATTGGTGTTTGCGTCATTGCGTGTCTGAAAACTCCGGCGATTTCGTGCCCGTATTGATCTCATGATTACCTCTTAATAATTGAACTCTTCGCCGGTGGGAAGCCCGGAGGGAAACTCTCTCAGGATAAATGGCTTCTGGTGGCGAGAAGATCGACTTCTACGCCGTCCTGGGCCTGAGGAAGGATTGCTCCGATGCCGAACTCCGGAATGCGTACAAGAAACTTGCTCTGGTTAGAAACTCAACAATCTTCTACGCATGTTATCCCTTTTTTTTTTCTCATCATCTTCTTCTAACGTGTGATTTGAGGATGATTCTAATTGCCTGAACATGGACTTAATCGTATTTTGCCCCTTGGTTCTAATTTTGCACATAAGAGGCCTAATTTAGATCTTTGGCTCTGCTGTCTTTCGCTATTTCTGATTTGTTTTCTCTCTATCGCCGTTGACTTCTCAAGAGATGGCATCCGGATCGGTGCACTGCGTCGGGAAAATCCGAGTTCGTGAAGGAAGCAAAAGAGAAGTTCCAGGCAATCCAAGAAGCTTATTCAAGTCAGTTCTTACTTTGCCTCCATTTGTTCTTTCGAGTTCACAAGTGTCAGATTTTATTCAGCGAATTTTAAACAAACGCTTTGGTTTCTGTTTTATATGATTTGATCAGTTTTATCGGACTCCAACAAGAGATTCCTGTATGACGTGGGAGTTTATGACAGAGACGATGACGAAAATGTAAGCATTCTCCCGGCTAACTGCAACCTTAGTGCGTTAATTCTTTTCTTTCTTTGTATTCAGGTACATTTTTCTTCTCTCTTCTTAAAATTTGGAAAAATTCTCTCCCTGAAATAGGAAATGGGGGACTTTCTGGACGAGATGGTTCAAATGATGAGCCAGACGAAGAACAATGTAAGAACTCCAATAGGGAAAATAATGAATAATTTTTTTTTGGACTTTTGACACCAATAATTCTAGTAGCGGTAGATTTTTGCATATTGCATTCTAAATATTTAATTTTTATATTATTTGTAATCTCAAAGGCTTTAATATTTATACTTTTTACTCTCCTAATTAATATTTGGGGTGTAAAGTACTAAAATTAAATATTTAGAAAATGTGCAAAACCTCCTAATTAAGAGAAAATTGTTGGTATTGGTAACACACCGCGATATGCCGCCCAGGGTTAAGTTCAGTCGTAAGATTCGCGATCCGACAACACGGATTTTATCCGCTCGTATTTTCGCGCAGAATCTACACCGTCGGATTGCGAATCTTACGAGAGATTTAGGTACGGGTAATTCACGGTGATCACTAATCACCGTGCTGGATAAAATACAGCCCTACAAAATACAGCCCTACAATCCACGATTCAACGGTGAAGACTGTGTGCGAAAATATAGACGTAATACGGTTGTATTGAAATACGACCGTATTTTGGATCAATCATGCATAAAGAGTCGTGTTTGCAGAAAGCAACTGTGCGATGACGTACCCGCATAGTGATCTTTGGTGTGTCACACGCGCGATTTTTTTTGAATCTTACAGCTGAACTTAATCTCGCACGCTATATCATGGAGTGTCGCACTTACTAAAAAATTGCTCCCTAATTGAGGGTATGGTAGAGTGCCTTACATTATGACCGTTGGTTTGCAGGGGAACTGCCCGGATAGCTTCGAGGATCTACAGCACCTGTTTGGGGTTATGTTTCAGGCTGACCTTGATCTCAGCGGGTTAGGTCATTGCTCGGGCCCGGCTGGACAGACCATGTCTTCCTCTAGCAACGCGTTTTGCGACCCAGGGCCCTCTGTTTCCGGTGGCAGCGGAGGAAAACGTCAAGGCTCGGTGCTGGCCTCAGCCGCCGGCAAGGCAAAGGTGGATGAATTTGACGCGGATTCTGCTTCTTTTTGCTACGGGGTGAGTTTTTTTTCTTGTTTCAGCTATGTCTTCAATCTAGTTTATTTATTTTCAAATAGAAAGTTTTTTCTTAGATGAAAATTTGAGTGCTGTTCTACAGTTGTGATTGGTTTCTATATATGCTTATATCTCCCCCACAGTAAGAGCAGTAAATTTTTTTTTGATGGCATTGCTATTATTCCTATTTGTCTTTAGGAGTTTTTGCTACTCAAATCTTATACTAAGGTCATGTTCGGGGGAGGTAGCGGGAATTGTGATCGCAGGTAGCATTTGAGTAGATATGGCGTTTTAGGTCAAATTGCCACTAAAATCATGGAGATATGGTCAAGCGTTAGCAATGGTGAATGCTCAGCTTCCTGCAAGAGAATTTTTGGGGGATAAAACGCTGTCCTAAAAGTTTTTCAAACAGGTAAACTGATTTCACTGTAGTTACTAAAATGTAGAAGTACATTCTAGATTGCCTACTTGGTTACATAGGAGAATAGGGTAGAAACTGACTATTAGCCTGGGGTTGGAGATCATATCTCGTGGACCTAGTTTTTGTTGGAGCAGAAAAACGATCATTGGTTGGGGAGATGCTCGCAATTCGAAACAGAAATTTTAATGTTTAGGTTTTGAACTTTTTTTTGGGTGAAATATTTTTGAACATTTCCATACTTGGTAGGCCTAAAACTTTTACGTTGATTTGTGTTCTGACCTAGTTTGTCTAAGATGCATGTATGTTGGTTCTAATTTGGACGGGAGATAGTTAAGAGTTTTCCTGTTTACACTAGTCAAAATTATATGTGATTTTTGTAGGGATTTTGATTGAGACATATGAGATGGTTGCACATGCAATGAAAAAACATTACAACACACAAAATACAGTAATAACCATACAAATTTATACCTGAAAAAAAATTAACAATGGATAGAAAATTACAGGTTATTAGAACCCTACCCAGAAAAGTTTAACTAAGAACGCAAGAGTATACTCGATTTTCTACACATAAAAATCACCCACTTTTAATACAAATCAACACCACTTTGTTAAATATAAACACATGAAAGAAAAAAAATGTGTGTATATATATACTAATAATTACCATAACTTCCCGTGGAAGTTAGCATCATTACAGATTGCACCCCTATTATTATTGAAATTACAAAAATCTCTCATAAATGTTACAAAACATAATATTTTCTCCCCTGAACTTCACATTTCATAATATCCATGCACAAAATACTTTCCCTAAAAATGTACTCCGATATATATATATATATATATATATATATATATATATATATATATATATATATATATATATATATATATCATTAACTATAACACACGAGTCTCCGTCCCTCGGCCAACCGCGACAGTACCCCGACTGCGACAGACACGGTGCTCCGCCCCTATCAATTAATTAATACAGCTTAAAATAAATTCACTATCAATTAATTAATACAGCTTAAAATAAACTCACTATCAATTAATTAATACAACTTAAAATAAACACACTATCAATTAATTAATGTGAAAAATAGTTATACATCATCTTCGATTTTTGTTAAGAAAACATCCTTATCTTAATGCATATATCATTGTGCATAGGGGTGCAACTTGGATCGGTACGGTTCGGTTCCACCCAAAACCAAGAACCTATCCATGTATGTTCGGTTCCAAATTTTTGGAACCGGAACCAACCCACGGTCCTAGAGTATAGAACCGGATCTGAACCGCTTGCTTCGGTTCGGTTTCGGTTCGGTTCTCGGTTCTACCTATGTCTCAAAAAATTTAAAAAAATGTCTCTTTCAACTCATGATTATTTGTAATACAACTACCAATGTCTCAAAATAATTGCATTATGATTCTCTATAATATTGAAGTCATACAACTACATGAGTACAATACCTATTCTCTTTAGCCATACGACTATATTCTCAATATTTTCTCGTATCAAGTGATATGACTATAATAGTTGTTTCAAAATAATTTTTTTTAGCATTGATATTCGGTTCTCGGGTCGGTTCTGGGTACCCGACCCTTGGCACCAGGAACCGAACCAAATTGTCGGTTCTAGTATTATGAGAACCGGACCCGAACCGAGACTATTTGGAACCGACCCAAATCATTCGGTTCGGTTCCGGTCCGGTTCTCGGTTCTTCGGTTATTTTTGCACACCCCTAATTGTGCATATCAAATCAACTTTAATAAAGTTGATGAGTTTAATGACAGATTTTGAAATTACCGCTGACATGCCTAGTGGCAGTTTTCTTTGAAAATACCGTTGATATGCCTAATGACAGCCTACCATAATAGGTATAGGAGCTCTACTTAAACATTTTTGATTTTATAGATTTTCGTCATTATTTTTAATTTGGGGATAGAGTGTAATTACTTGAATGAGCTTTGTATTTTTTTTTTAAATAGATTATAATATATGTTAAGTTATTAGATTAAAACAATAAGACTATATTTGACAACTTTGAATGTCTTATCAAATGCAAGTTTTTCTTTTTAATATTGTAAAGAAATATGTACACACACAAACTATATTAAAAGGAAAAAAACATCATTTGATGAAACATTCAACTTTTTGATTTTATCACTTTTTAATTTCTTTAATTTATGTGATTTTTCTTTAAGTTTAAAAATGTGCTCTCATAAAAGCAAAGTTTTCTACCTACAATAAAAAATATGCTCTTCCTGCCGCTCGCAAATCCTTGTGCACACGGCAGATTCAAGCGACGGGCGGAGTATAGCGCTCAGGTGTTTCCGACGACGGGAGCGTCGTCGTGCTGGGGCAATGCCGTGGTCTGGGTATTATTGTATGAGGCACTGGGGCCCACCGGTACTGTCGCGGTCAGGGTACCGTCGCGGTTGGCCATAGGGGTGGAGCCCTGTGCTTTTAACTCGTATATGTATGCGTGAAAAACATCCTTGGTGAATCATTCATCTTTCCAGTTTTATCCTATCTTTATTACTTATTTTACATTTTTAGAACTGTATTTAATTTGTGTTTATCATTATTTTCAAAGAGGGTTGATATTAGGAGTTTGTAAATGACTATTCGTATTCCAATTTTAAGAGAAATACAACTCATTTTTGATTTTATTCTCCTATAATCGCACCCAAATTTATTAGGGATAAGATATGAGTGACGTCAATTGTAGAGAAGATGCGGGAAGTTTGTTTAAGATGGTTCAGTCATGTACATAGGAGAGCATTAGAGGCACCTGTTAGGCGTTGTGAGAGTTTAGTTATTAGACATGTTAAACAGGGTAGGGGTAGACCAAAGAGGACTTGGAATGAAACTATAAGGAAAGACATGATGTACTTAGGCATTAGTGAGACTATGATTAAAGATAGGGCGCAATGATGACAAAGGATCCATATAGCCGACCCCACTATGGTGGGATAAAGGCTTGAGTGTTGTTGTGTATAATCGCACCCCAGTTTAGAATTTACGCGAGCCGGCCGCCTCCTTTATTTAGGGTTCGATCCTTCTCTAGTGTCAGCAAGCTCGCCGTGTTAACTGTCCCATCACCATGTTCGTACATCACCTCCTTCTGCCCGTCGAATCTTTTGCTACATATAAAACAGAGTCTCCGGCATGTCGACACCTAATCCGATGATGCACGTCAACGGGACTCCTTCAGGTTTCATCGTCCTTTCCACCGCTAGTAGGATTCATGTTTCGTAAGGGTTATTCCCTTCTTCGTATCCAATATCCTTCAAAAATTCTGGCATGTCTTTAGCCAAGTAGGTCCCGTGGTTGCTCGCAAACACCAAAGCATCTCCTGAACGGTGGCCGTGTGGTGCTGCTCCTCTGTGGAGGTCTCGCGCTCCCACCAATGATGGTTGTCTGCGAGTTGCTAGTCCGTATCGAAAATTGTAGTATTTTGGTATATGATTCCACATAATTAGGTATTTTTGATTTGCTTGAGATGAGAATTGAGGTAGAGGAGTCATCTAGTGGAGCCGAAGTGCGGGACGCGGGTCTATACACCGGGGGCATTGCGGAAACCGTCGACAAAAGTGTCATAGGTGAGCTTCATCTGCTCTGCGAAGCAGTGCATGAGCGGCAGAACCAGGACGGCGAGGCTAAACCAGAAGGGGAACCATTGCCGCTAACATGACAACGCTGACAGTTTGCAGATGATGCTATTTCAGCGATAATCGGTCGCAAGCCTAGCCTCAAGGAGGTTACTGCCGACTCCAGGAATAAGGATGAACGGGTGGAGGTCAGTTTTTGCTGCGAAGGACAGTGATCGCAGGAGCATGATGAGCACAAGCCGCAGCAATGTCATTATACTTTTTTGGACTACGAATATAATTTTTTACTACGAATATAATTTATGGATTGTGAATAATAATGGGCTGCAAATAGTTATTTGCGGACTGATAATATCAACCATCTTTTCATAATATGTGCTCCTCTCTATTTTTATAATGTATTTAGCTAAAAAATGCACGAATAAGGCATATGAGAACCTCGTGTGTTTCCGCTCATATATAGATATTATATATATTTATTTATACGAGTGACAGGGCACGCCCCCCCTATGAACCTCGTGTGTTTCCGCTCATATATAGATATTATATATATTTATTTATACGAGTGACAGGGCACGCCCCCCCCCCCCCCCCCCCCCCCCCCCCCCCCCCCCCCCCCCCCCCCCCGTGCGGGCGACGACATTCTGTGGGGGCGGCGATATTCGGCGGAGACGACGACATTCAGTGGGGGCGACATTCGGCAGGGCCGACGACATTCGGCGGGGCGATATTCGGCGGGGCGACATTCGGCAGGGGCGTCGACATTAGGCGGGGGCGACGTCTTTCGACAGGGGCGATGTCTTTCGGCGGGGGCGATCTATATTTATATACGTATACATAAAACTTAATTCAGTTTTGTTCCACAAAACCATATGATGTGATGATTATTATCTTTGCTTGACATAGTGGAAACCTGTGTTCAAATCTCACCATTGAAAATTTTTGTGATTAAAAAATGGGTCATATGATCCTTCTTTTTCAATATATTTAGGGGTAAAATTATAATTTCATGTTGTAGGGTACTCCACACCTTCATAGTTTTAGGCCACCCTCTAGTAGGTTTAGGAGACCTATGAAAAAGTGGAGAGAGAGAGAGAGAGCGGTTTGATCCGACGGCTGATGAAATATCATGCTAGATTCGACGGCCGTAATCATCTCAACGACTTTAAAATTAATTCAGTTAGGCGGGGGCGACATTCGGCGGGGGCGACGTCTTTCGACAGGGGCGACGTCTTTCGGCGGGGGCGATCTATATTTATATACGTATTCATAAAATTTAATTCAGTTTTGTTCAACAAAACCATATGGTGTGATGGTTATTATCTTTGCTTGTCACAGTGGAAACCTGAGTTCAAATCTCACCATTGACAATTTTTGTGAGATTAAAAAATGGGTCATATGATCCTTCTTTTTCAATAAATTTAGGGGTAAAATTGTAATTTCATGTTGTAGGGTACTCTACATCTTCATAGTTTTAGGCCACACTCTATTAGGTTTAGGAGACCTATGAAAAAGTGGAGAGAGAGAGAGAGAGCGGTTTGATCCGACGGCTGATGAAATATCATGCCAGATTCGACAGCCGTAATCATCTCAACGACTTTAAAATTCATGGGTTTGATATTTTTCTTTATATATGGTATATATTTCTTTATATATATATATATATATATCTTTATATAAACGTGTAACGCATCCCCGATCCCTCCGTATATTTTTGCCTGCACGAATTTTTGCGCATGGTTGATCCAAAATACGATTACTTTTCAATATGATTGTATTACATAAATGCGGCTGTATATTTTGGCAAACAATCTACATCGTTGAAATCACGGATCATGACTGTATTTGCTCCCGCATGGTGATCTATTATTGTCACGGTGCGTTACTCATACCTAAATCTCTCTCATTCTCGACACCTTAATCCTGAAAACCAACTATTCATTGATTGGGCAAGGGAGACAGGTGATTAGACTAACGGTAGTCACCATCACCTATGATCAAAGACTTGGGCTTAGTTTGGCGCTGCTTATTTGCTCCGGTGAGTTGGGTCAAAAAAGCCATTATATCATAGATTGCATGTTTGGCAAGACAAAGGTTATGACCGCTATCAAGAAAATAAACTAGTTTTGAGCATAAAATGCATGAATATTTTTAGGTGAGGTCGTGCGTTCACGAGCAACGGTTCATGACCATCGCGTTTACGACTGTCACCACCACGCCAAACGAAGCTTTAGAAATTTCTATTGGAATCCACGCAACATTACATAGATACTACTTAGCTTTCTGAGCCATTGACGGATATACTTGTGTGGATTCGATGTTAGCACTTGGAACGAGTTTAGAAGCGCGCACTAAAATTATGCAACAAACACAGAAGAACACAATGGTTTTATATTGTTTAAAAGCACATGTTTTTAGATCTTTGTTAGGAGTATTTCATCTTCTCTCTCTCGCACACACTTGCAATCTACTTGTTTGTGCTTGTTCTGGGTTAATATTTAAATGATTCCAAATCAGAGAATTTTCATAATAAAATCTTAAATCTATTTGAAAAATAAATAAATAGCTCGTTGCTGTCCAATTCAGAATTGTGGAGGGGATGCAGGCCTGGTGAAGGATTTTTTTTGGACAGGTAATGTCAAAAACTATTTAAAAAAAAATTTTTTTTGCTGATCGCCCGATGGCTAATTGGATGGGCTAGATCTCACCCACCTACCCCAAATCTTTAGGTGAAGGGGAGCTAAGCTAGGTCTAGGTCTTTCTAGACCTATTGATTGGCTTACATCCTATATGAATAATTAGGTTGTAGGCTTTTAGGCCAATTGATCTCCGTACAGTGTAGCTGATATTCTATTGGACCGGCATATTCATATTGTCTATTGGATTTTTTTAATATATATAATATTATAAGAGCGAGCCAGTTTTGGCTATATGAAGGCCACAATTTTTTAAAAAGAACGATGTTAAATGCAGGCCGATTTTAGCTATATGCAGGCCACAGTTTTTTAAAAAAGATATCATTTTTTCTTTTAAAACTTTAGGAAAAATGATTCAAGTAGTTTAATACTTCATGTATTGTGTTTTTTCCTTCCATGCAACTGTGTCCCCAAGGAGTTTACTCGTTTGTCCGAGTCCGATGTGTTTTTAAATTACAACGGGCCTAAAGCTATTCATGGCGATGGCGGCCATGGCGGCCATGACGGAGATTCCGTCCATGGCGGCGATGGCGGTCATGGCGGTGATGGCGGCAATGGTTATACTTCGAGTAGTTACTTACTTATTTTATGAATGCTATTTTGCTTGGTGTTACTTATTTTATAAATATTAATTTGATTTTTGAATATGGTATGTAAATATGAAATTTGGCCAGCATGAATAATTTTTTAGCCTGCATATATCCGCGGCCTGCATGTAGCCAAAACCGGTCTGCATTTAACATCGCTCTATAATAATAGTGCTTCAATAATAAAGTTTTTTTTTCTTTTTATAATATAATAATAGTGCTTCAATAATAAAGTTTTTTTTTCTTTAGGATGCCTGTCATTTTGGGATCCGGATCCTCTGGAGTTCCTGCGGGAACTCCAGGGGGTGGAGTTCCTATTTTGAGACTAATCTGAGTAGAATCAAAAAAAGTTGTTAACATCAAAATTGTAGATCTCGTTGAGACGAATAACTTTCATGTTGATCATTTTTTGATTTGAAGTCGTTTAGGCCCCCGAATTGGGCCCCGAAAAAACAGGATCCAAAAAATATTAATATAATTAATTTCGGATCCTGTTTTTTCGGGGCCCAAATCTGGGGCCTAAACGACTTCAAATCAAAAAATGATCAACATGAAAGTTATTCGTCTCGGCGAGATCTACAACTTTGATGTTAACCATTTTTTTTGATTCCACTGAGATTGGTCTCAAAATAGGAACTCCACCCTCTGGAGTTCCGGGAACTCCAGAGGATCCGGATCCGTCATTTTGTACCTTTCTATGTGGGTCATTGATTTTGTGGGGCCCAGTGTTAAGCCAGGCCGACAGTCCACAAAAAAGATGACTTTTCATTGCCCGGCTCTCTAGACTCTAGCTGGCGAGCACGGACCCAAAATTAAGTCCGTCGTCAGATCCCCTGTAAGAGTGCGAAAATCCTTTATTATTGGGATCAAAAGCTCGAAATTTTTTTCCGTTCGGCCCGTCTCCCGATTTGGAGGGTGGCCCTTGCGAATGCTGCCACCTGGCACCAAATTTTTATTTATGATATATAGCATTTTTTTGCAATAAATTTGTTTTCTGGCTCACTTTCTTCAAAGAAGAAGACAAGAAGGATCGAACATTGGAGGACTTCCGAATCTACTCCAGCCATCATCCTTGCCGAATCTTGGTTCTGATCGGTAATGGCGGAAAGTCTCCCTAACGAGGAGAAGAAGGTATACCTTCATACAAAGCTCTTGAAATGACATTTTTTTTAGCAATGTTGATTGACTGTAAATGGGGAAGAAGACGGTCCCTTGCGACCAATTTAAAGCCTGCAATTTAATCGTCGGATATCATTTTGCCGCAAAAGCAACATGTCGATTATCTTGGTATCCGAATTGATATCCTTGTGTTCATTTTTGGTTGTAGTGATATTCGAAGTTGTTAAGTTTGAAGATACTGCAAATATGCTCGTAAAGTTGATTTTAGTGTTCTAAAGTAGCTCGGATTATGTTGGCCAACACAAAGATTAGTGTTCAAGATCTTCCCCATTTACAGTCAATCAGCATTGCTTGAAAAAAAATGTTATTTCAGGAGCTTTGTATGAAGGTATACCTTCTCCTCGTTCGGTGGACTTTCCGCCATTACCGACCAGAACCAAGATTCAGCCAGGATGACGGCTAGATTAGGTTCGGAAGTCCTCCAATGACCGATCCTTCTTTTCCTCTTCTTCTTATTTGACGAAAGTGAGCTGAAAAGAAAATTTTATTGCAAAAAAAGGCGCTATATTTTATAAAGAGAGCTGTTACATGGCAGCATCGCAAGGGCCCGTCTCCTGATTTGGAGATGGGGCCAATTTTTTTCCCAAAAGCTCATAGTAGATATTAGAGTCCATGTTCAATAAATTAAATTATTATTCTGAAGTACATTAATTTTTTTCCCTCTCTCTAACGCTGTCATAGGCCTTCAATGTTTCCTTGGTCTAATGTGAATTATGTGCTTTGACGGCAGTCCTACGATCACCCACTGGGTGGTAGAGGAGGGGGCGGCGGTGGCCGGAGGAACAGCAGAAAACATAAGGCATCGCGAAAGCATGATATCTCCTCCAAGGACACCGGGATTTCAGCTTAAAATCCATAGTTTTGAGTTCAGATTTGATCCTGATGTTTCCAATCTTCCTCATCAACCTGGAGTGCAAAAGAAAAAAAGCTGGAATCTTGTCTCCGTGAGGTGATGAACTCTTTGTTCTGATTGTTGAAGACGTTTGGTGCATTATCTTTGCCATCTGGTAGCCTTCCACATGCATTGTTCTATTGTAAACTAAAAAGACTACGCTGCTTAGTTATTTGTTATGATTTCTCTGTTTATTTTTTATTTGTTTGTTCTATCAAATATAGGCTGTGTTTGTTTGACGTTTGAGAATAAGTGTGGTGGGAATGAGAGTGGAGTTTAAAAATGGAGGTTTATCAAGCACGTGCTATTTTCTCTGTGGTTTTCTCTTTTCCTGAGATGGAGCTAAAACACTCAAATAGACGCAGTCATAGTCAATTAAGCTCGGTCTGAATTGCTCCCCAATATTCGCATAGTTCGGTGGGTGAGGTTGGAAGTTTTTTACATCATATAGCTGTGAGATCGAAGCCCTTTGTTCTATCGAATTCAATTAATGGTATATATATCATATAAGTATAGAATAGTGTTTGAATGGAAACCACTTGAGGGTATATGCTATGAAGGGGAAAACACTAGCACTAAACGGATTAACTGGATACTATCACTAGATATGCTCGTGCCCAACTTCAGGAGGCTGGTTTCTCTTAGAAGTCCTTCTCCAAATGAGAGATTTCAAACCTAATTTAATTAAAAATGATTGCTTACTGTGATCTTATTTGTAAATTTGTAAAATCAGAGGCAGTAGTGCAACACCTCTCTACATTTTAAGGTATATTTTGTGCGTGCATGCATGAATTAAGAGATTTTCCCTAGTTAATTACATTCTAATATGCTAACGGATCATGAGTTTAATTCATAATAATTAAAAATTATAATCAGAAACCAGGATCCATGTTTGTTTTTTGCTGAAATGTTTTTTTGTTATACCAGTAGTTAGGGGAGGAGATGCAAACAAAATGCAGCGCAAAGAAACTAAAGATAACAGAAGGAAGCAAGCTTAAGAATGCATGGGAATGCCATTAATTAGGAACCTATTAATCAGAACAAAATTATAATCAGAAATCAGAGAGGAACAATACAAATTTTATATGGACAATTATCATACTAATTTCAAACCATTCTATACTATGAATGATTGGCCAAAATTTTGTTCCAACAAATTATATAGAAACACAAACCAATGATAGTAGCTCAAGGTTTGTTAGAACTAGTAAAAATTGCAGTCCAAAATATGTAGAATCTAGGATTAATACTCCACAACTCAATACTCTCCTCTAGAGTATTCTTATAATACTATTTCATTACCTATAAACGAGCACCAGCGGCTTCACAAATAGCCATCTTTGATCTCAATTGAAAAACAAATAGCCATCTTTGATCTCAATTGAAAACACCATTATTTTTTTAAACTGCATTTACATTACTGAAGAAAAAAAACAAATTATAAAGTATTGGCTGCTGCTGTGAGTTGGGTTGGGCATTTCCACAAACAGCGGGCAAGCATTTCCCGAGAATATGCAAACCAGCACATGCTAGTTCTTCTTTCTACAAGGTCTTCTCCAAAAGCAAAGAATTTGGATTGCGTTCAATATCAGAGTTCTAGAAGCATTTAGATCACATTTCATCTCATAATAATTAGCATTACACTCCACCAATACAATTTAATTGGTAGAAAAAAATTGAATCTGGGATGGAAAGCACGAACTCAAAAAGGACAAACTGCTCAAATCCAGGACTCTGTTTCTCACCTCTCACCTCTGGGCTCTGGCTCTTTTGTGTCGACGAAGGAAACGAGTCGAAGCGTAATATTCTACATAATTGCAGTGGAGACCTGCTGCGTCTGGGGAGTCTGGTGAATGTCAAAATACTGTTCGGCGCGGGCAATCCACCTAAGGGGGTCAGTCCCCTTGAATGTGGGGATGTTGAGGCGTGGGAGATGCGGAGGCAATCCCGTCAATGCGGGATCTTCGGGGGCCAATGTGCTGGGGGATCCAAAGGCAGAGGCAGTAGTAGGCCCATCGTTCTGGACGGGTTGCAAGTTGTGGACCATGACCATAATCGACGTGAACTGCTCCGCTTGGGCCTCGAGGCGAGAGTTGATTGTGGTGAGGGTGCTCGAGGGCTTCCACACATTCGGGCTTTTGGCATATGAAGAAGAGTTCGCAAGAGCTGCAGGGTCGAGAGGGAGCACAAAAGTTGGCTGGATCTGGCGGCGAGGAGAGCCGTGAAGAAGACAGTTGGTCGACACAGATTTCGCAGGTGGCGGTGAAGTCGTCTTGATATGTTCCTATTGGACGGGATCTGGAAGGATGGAAGAAGATGCGCGTTGCGGATGACCTGAATTTGATTGGGCTTGTTGTTGTCGAGCGCAGACAGAATCGATTGTAGACGAGCGCTACGGATGGAATGGAATCGATTGCTGACGATGGAATCGATTGTTGTTGTCAACCGTGGCAGACGAGCGATGCCGACGGATCTGACGCTGTGGTCGACCCGGTGCTGGAGTGAGAGCGGAAACAGGGAAGATGGAAGGTGTCGCAAGCAAGAACCGGATCTGGCAGAGAAGTTGTGGACGACGAGGGCTGGATCTAGCGTCGATGTTGGGTTCGACGCAGGTAGCAGAGGAAATCCGGCGGCACGTGATGCAGGCGGGGAGGCGAGTTCGGACCAAATGTTACGAAGGGGAAAACACTTACACTAAACTGAATAACTGGATACAATCACGAAGTATGCTCGTGCCCAATTTCAGGAGGCTGGTTCCTCATAGAAGCTCCTCTCCAAATGAGAGATCTCAAACCTAATGATCCAAAATATACCCTTAACTCCCAAGCCACCACCTTATAGGGGGGTGGGGGGGGGGGGGGGGGGGGGGGGGGGGGGGGGGTGGGGGTTCACATGTTAATACCCTAAAACAAACAATTTAAACTCCTTCCATAACAGTATTGAATTTTGAATCCTAATAAATAACCAATCGACAACCTGGGAAGAACATTTTGATCCACAAAAGAAGACTTATATAATAATAATGCGCGCATGCATAATAGTATATGCATATATTATATTCAAATGAAAATTTTGATATGATCGTCGAAAGAATTTAAGTCCTTTAATTTTAATAAGGAAGATAAATTGATAATTTCTATGTAAAAATTGTAATTTTTATGCAATTAAATGAAATTTAGTTGTATTTTGGATCATTTTAATACATATATTCAATTTTTTTTTGAAATCTTGTATTTAATCTATATAATAGTACATGGCCATTTTCAGTCTCACGTGCGTAACTCTTCTTCATATGCCAAAGAGCTGAAACACCTTCCTCTTCTACATGACCATGATTTTGCATGATCCAAAATACAAGATCCCGTTCGCAAATTTGTTAATTTAAATCATGGTCATCCATTGCCTTTGGTTTGGAGATCCTTGGCTAAGGTTAGGCCCGAAATCAATAAGGGATGCGGGGGGTTTCTGAGATGGTTCATTCTCTTTCTCAGTCACTCACCCTCTCTCTTCAAGCATAGAAAAAGATTAAGGAAAGAAAAGGAGAAAGGAAGGTGGAAAGAAGAAGGAGAAGGCTGAAATAAGCCTTTGAGAAGTCTTGAAGTCTTGTGCCAACGCTAGGTCTGCAGAGAGGAAGGTGATCCGAATGCTTCCATCCGCCTCAACTGCGATTCTATGACACTGAAATGAGCTTCAAGGGTAACGACTCTCCTCCTGAATATTTGGACACGCTAGTCCTTTGATTGACATCATAGTAGGAAGATTTTCACGAATTGTAGAGAGGATTCTTCTGACGGGTCGATATGGATTATCCCCTATAGAAATTGCATATAGAGTCCGGACCGAAGTACAGACATATGCATGCAGTGTGAAGCCCATCCAGATAGGTTGGTCTAGATTGTTGATGTTTATTGCGATCCAGAGAAGACTCCGTGTATATATGCTGTGTTTTCAAGTTCTAGATACTGTGGTGTGTTGCAGGGAGTTCTGGAGGCAACCTCCTGGAAAGACCCGAAAAAGATGACAGAAATCATTGCTCTGTCTTTTACTGCCCAGCGGTAGTTCCTGGTCGAAACTAACGAGTCATTTGTGGTGGGTGTGAAGCCTAGGTCCTGGGGACTGGGTGTGTAACACCAGAAAGCTACATGCCTGCAATTACAGAGCATGGCTCAAGGCAGATGTGTGTTCTGTCGATAGCGCCAGGCGGTAGTATTATCGTTGGCGGTAGCTCCAGTGAGCAAATTGTGAAGCGGAAGGGTCAGATGTGCCTAGCTTTCTTGGCCTTGTGTGTCAACAGCGGGAACAAGGGGAAGCTGTACCCGCGTCAGGCAGAGTTGATCCCGACGTTAAGAGCACGGGCAAAGCTGAACCGAACCCGTCCCTTAGCGGGTCAGTGAAGAGGTCGCCCCTCGGTGCACTGGAAGAATTTTGGGAAATGAACAATAAGATATGATGACCTTGACGATAAAGCTCATAACCATTTATGTTATGCAGGGCTTAGGATGGTGGTGTAACTCGTGGAGTACACCGAAAGAGTGTCATGAGAGCACGAAACATATGGCCGTGAGTGCCTACGTTGATGTTGATTGCATATGTATGTAGTGCTTAGACGTACTTTTGAGATATATGATGCTAATGCTTGAATGCATGGAAGGAGTACCACCGCCCCGAGAATGGGGTGGTGTCATTATAAGTCTTGGTCAGTTAAATCTGACTGGTTACTTGTTTGCCATGTTTTGGTGCAATGTGCTTGTACAGGTGTCGGCGAGCCAAGCGGGACATAGCGTGTTGGAGTCCCAGATGTTGTACTCTGCTAGCCCTCGAAGGCCCAAATGCAATGTTTACTAATTTTCATGTATGGCTGACCTGCGAGCTGATGTTAGTAAACTACTTGTTGTAATAAACATTACAAGTAAATATTTGTTGTACTTTTATTCCTAGTGAATAAAGTGGACATATAATCCGATTTTGTATTTAATAAATGCTTCCATTGTATAATTTTGAGTATCTTGTGATGGTTTCCTTAAACTATTTAAAAACTAATACGTGACTCTCTTTCTTGTTCATTTAATATGGTGTGGGGTCCCGGCTGGACCTGCTGTTATATTCTATGTAACAAGGAGGGTGTTACACATTTTCAAAGTGTTGAAGGGCAAGACCCAGAATATTTGCACAACATGTGAACACCTATCTACCATTGGAAAGCCGCCTTCATAAAACCTGAGTGAGCATGTGCGTGCGTCGCCGTTAAAACATTTAATTAACTGGTAAATGTCCACTTTAGGAATGAAATACATGTATATTTGTAGCAACGTGGTGGAACCTGAGTGTTCCTTTGTTGTTAAATGCTACAATTTAGTCGCTTAATTGTGATATATTACACATGTATAAGTGACTAGGAGTGGAGCAGGGCAGTCTCGACCCCATCTCTCTGTTGAGAGTAGTGCACCTGCTGATGTGCCTGCTACTACTCCTTATGCTGAGACGATTAGGTTGGTTGCCGAGGCATTGTTTGCGATGTTCAATGCACAACCAGGACGACCTGTACAACCTCCTACCCTTGGGGTGGCCCCGGTGCCGTTTGTTGTAGTTGAACTCGTTGCCGAAAGGCAAGTGCCGATTATGGCAGGACAGGCTTTGGACCAACAATTGAAGCATTTTCTGAGCTTCAATCCTCTTACGTTTGCGGGAACATAATCCCCAACGCAAGTTGAAGACGGACTCTCTAGAGTAAGGAGAACCTTGACAACTACTGATACGGAGGAGGGGCAGAAAGTCACTTTAGACACCTTTCTTCTGGATGGAGAGGCGCGGCTTTGGTGGGAGGAATTGGAAGTGCATCAGTTAGTAGAAAGACGACTGACGGAGGTCTCGTTTGATGAGTTCTCAAGACTATTCTTGGCTCGGTATCTCCCTTCGGCGCAAGGGATTGCGATGAAAAACCAATTTCAATGGTTGACTAAGGGCAATAGTCTAGTGGATGAGTATCTGCATGAGTTCACCAGATTGGGGCAGTATGCATGCGCTACGTTTGTAGACGAGGGACAAAAGACCAACAGATTTTATGAGGGTCTGTGTGACGATCTGAAGTTGCTTTTATCAGGGCCAATGACGCAAGGCTTTTTGACCTTGGTCAATACCGCACGTTCCTTGGAGCAGGATATGAAATGAGTCCAAAGCAATACAGACTTAGCGATGAAGAAGCCAGAGTTCAAGATACCGAACTCCGCAAGATCTGGGCAAGGCAAGTGGAGCAAGAAGGCTAGACAGTCTGGGCCAGCTCCATCTTCTGTGTCGGGAACGACTACTGGGCGAGGTCCAGCCACTTGTTATAATTATGGAAAAGTGGGTCACTTTGCTCGGGATTGCCGCATCGAAAAAAAGGCAGCTGCGTCCTATACGGAGAAAGGGAAAACGACAGAGTCAGCTGCTTCCCATCATACTCCAGCTCAGCCCTGATTGTACAATCTTGGCCAACAGGAGGCTGATGAGTTCCAATTATATACACTTTTATGGACTCATCCGAGCTAGTTTTCATTCTCTTGTGCGTTATTATCGAGCTATTATTGCATCTATTTTTCTTACGCTCTTTCATACGCGCTTGCGTGCTTCATGCTCCTTTTAGGCCCATTGTGGTGTGCGTTTGCGCTCCACGTTATTGGGGGTAAGCACATGGTGCTCCCCAATCCTTTTTCTATGTTTGATTGGTGTTGGAGGTGTATTCCCAGCTGATTTGCTGTGCTTGCAGGTGTTTGGATTATCTCCTTTTGCCCAGAATTCATGAGTGTGTATATCGCACGGTCGTGCGTTTTCTTGACGCACGGACGGCTGCGGTCGTGCACCTTCATCTGGGGAGAAAACCGGTGATCTGAATTTGATCGTGCGTTTTTACGCACGGGCGGATCGCCCGTGCGCGAAGGAAACGCACGATCGCCTGTTTTGCCTATATTCCAGCCAATCTGAATTTGTTCGTGCGTTTTTACGCACGGGCGGATTCGCCCGTGCGTGAGTAAAACGCACGGGCGCTGCTGCTTCTTCCTCAAGCCTGGTTCCACGTTAAATAACGCACGGGCAACGCACGGTCGTGCGTTCGCCCGTGCGTGACTAAAATTCTGCCCATTTAGTATTTAAAGCAGGAAATTTGCTGGAAGAGGGGAGACCCGCGGGAAAAGCTTCTAAGGCCCGCCATTTTCGCCCCCTTCGCCGTTCCACCACTATTCTGACCTAGGAGGAGCTCCGGTGACCTTTAGCTTGCAAATCTACTGCCAAAGCTCCCTCCTTGGCCTCCTCCATCATCCTCGAGCTCAAGAAAGCCATAGACGGAGAACTCCTGCAGCATTCCAGGTGTCGAACAAGAGCTTCCTCAAGCTAAGACCACAAAGAAGACGGGTAATAGTAGAGGAAGGTGACAGCTCCTCCGGACCCCGGACGCAACTGAAGACCGAGACGGACGAGGCTTGACAACCCTACGATTCCGGCCGAGAATCTTCAACATAGATTTCGAGCTTTGGTTGACACTTTTCCCCTACGCTTGCTTTAGAGATTTCCTTATATGTATTTGAGATTGTGGATGATGTTCATAAACCTTATGTTTTAATTATTATGATTTCATGTTTGTGAGATCCTTTGTGGTTTATGAGATTTGAGGAGCGTCGTGGTCCGCCATCCACTCCACCGCTTACTAGTGCTCCACACTAGCAATTGCTAGTTGCGTGTTTCGCGACGAGGTGCCTACGACCCTCATCCGCCAGCATGACATCGCGGCCGTTGCATCCATCCCGACAAGCGAAGCGGAGCTTTAGGCCTGCATTTTCTTTCTTCGTTGATAGCATAGGAAAACCACTTTCAAAACCCCCCTTTTTAGTTAGTGTTTTAGAATCTTTAAAATAGTTGCCCTAGTAGGCAAATCATACTACCCAACTTGCAGTCCTTTGAGAACGATATTCAGGGAGTTTCTCCTTACTTTTATTACTTGACAACGACCGGTGCACTGCCGTCGTACCGCATTTCGCGCTTGCTAATTAGCAGTGCTGAAATCGCGCGTCAAGTTTTTGGCGCCGTTGCCGGGGATTGCAAGCGTGTATGATTCGCCCTTCTCGGGAAATTAGTTTAAAGTTATTCTTGTTTTTTATTTTCTTCTTTTGTGTTGTGGTGTGTGTATGAACAGACGAGATCTCGGTGGCTTTGCTGCTTTTGACCCTGAAATAGAGCGTACCCTACGGGCGCGTCTCCGTGCTGCTGTCACCATGGATGCTAATGGAAATCAGATCAATCCCGTGGTGGGAAATGCACCAGGTGGTGGTCAGGCTGCTGACGAGAATGAAGTGGCTAGGCCACGACCCAGGACCATGAGAGACTACACTACGCCCACTGTTGGGAGTGTGTACCGCGTATTCGGCCCGACCATCACAAATAACAACTTCGAGATAAAGCCGACCATCCTGAATATGATCCGCAACCAGGCCCGATTCTCTGGGTTAGTCAGTGAAGACCCCCATCTTCACTTGATTGAATTCGCAGAAATTTGAGGGACATTTCGGTACGCCGGGATTGCTGATGAGACGGTAAAACTCCGGCTATTTCCATTCTTCCTCCGTGACAAAGCGAAAGCATGGCTCCACACCATACCACCTGGCACAGCTTCCACTTGGGATGCTCTGCAAGCAAATTTTCTGGCGAAGTTCCATCCTGTCGACAAGGTGGTAAACCTGAGGAGGGAGATCGCAACCTTCCGACATCATGATCAGGAGACTCTCGCAGAAGCATGGGAAAGGTTTATGGACCTTCTCCGGAAATGCCCCCAGCATGAGCTGCAACCATGGACCATAGTAGAAAATATTTACTTTGCAATTGAGCCTAACTTTAGGGCCATGATTGATGCAGCTGCAGGTGAAACTTTGATGAACCACACTCCCGAAGACGCATTGCGGATCCTCCAAGACACGGTCATTCATAGCTCATTTTGGACTGTTGGAAGAAACGCTCCAAGGAATGCTCGAGGACTCTTTGAAGTGAGCACATCTGGTGCATCCGCTGAGATGGCATCAACACCTTATGAAAGTGCGATGTTGCTTAAGAGGCATGCTCTTCCTTCTACCCCAGTGATGGTTATCTCATGTCAAGGTTGTGGAAGCCCGGGACATCACGCATATGAGTGTCCCACAGGTGAGCAACCTAACGAAGTATCTTATGGTGAAAGTGTTAATTATATTAATGATCAAAACCGCGGAGCCCCTTTTAATAATGTTTATAACTCGGGTGTGAGGAGTCATCCGAACTTCTCTTGGAAACAAAATGTTCCTGGCCAACGATGGCAAGGAGGCTCGCATCAATTTGATGCTCAAGCCTCCGGTAGCCAACCGCGGCCACCTCAACCGAGTTATGATCAAGGCGCTCCAGCTCCTAAGAAGAGCAACTTAGAAGAAATGATGGAGAGGTTTATGCAGGCCGCTAACTCGAATATGGTTAACCAAGCTGCGTCCATGCGAAACTTGGAGACGCAATTGGACCAATTGGCTCAACTGCTAACCAAGCGTTCGCAAGGGACACTTCCCAGCAACACTGAAAAGAACCCAATCAATCAAGGGAATAAGAGTCTCACCGATGCAGAATTGAGTGACCCAAGTGAGTTGGTAATCACTTGCTCGATAAATAATGTTGAAACCGCCGCCTTGTGTGACTCCGGTTCATCCCGCAACGTCCTTGCACTGCATGACGTTGCTAAAATGCATCTTGAAATGAACACGGATGACCGGAAGTTCTTAGTGCTAGCGAACGGGACTATCATTCAGACTGAGTGAGAAGTGAAAAATGTTGAAGTTATAGTCGAGGGGACGGTGGTGGTCGCCAATTTCCAAGTATTGGGTCCTTGTGAGAATCAATCTATTCCCATCTTGGGAGTGCCGTTCTTGAAAGAGAGCGGTGCCACTTTGGATTTCTCTGCAGGGAGTGTTATCCTACCGAGTAAGGTAACACCCCCTGCTTGCCCCAAGATTGCAACTAAAACATTGATTCGCTCTCCCGACTTTATTATTAATGAACAACTTAGTAATGCAGAAAAAAGATTGTTGGATGGAGGAACGGAAGAGAAGTTGTCGAGTAGTGAAGAAGATGAAGTTGACTCTCGGAAAGAAGATGACTCTGAGAGGGAGGAGAGTTTCATTTCTGAGACTGTCGAGCCAAATGCAACTCGGGACAATGTCCCATTTTCATTTTGCAATAAACTGTATAATAAACTACTTAAACGCTCTATCTCGTGGGCTGATCCAGTTGCCACTGCGGCAACGGAAGTGATGCCACCCACCACCAAGGTGGGAAATTCTGATGACTATCAATGCTGGCGCTCTCCAACAGTGGAGAAGCGTAAACAGGAAAGACTATTGCGTGGTGCACGCTCTGCTGCTCTCAAAAATGGCAAGATGGCGGAGGCTAGGGAAAAATTGGGTGATACCAATTTTGGCCCTAAAGCTTTCACCTCCAGCCTACGAGCCACTAGAGATGTGCACTACAAAAATGCGTATAGCTGATTTTATTTTTCTTGTTCTGTGATCTTGGTGTTTGTGAACTCTTTTTTAGAACTTCTGCACTTTATGAACTATGCTTAATACAGGTATTTGATCCACCTTAAGGACAGTAAACAAAAGGGCTTCTTGGGAGACAACCCATGACGGAACCATTCGGTTCCGGCCTTTTGTTAAGATTTTTGTTTATTATGTGTTGTTTTGGGCTTTTTGCTAACATCGCAGGTTTAAGCTCTCGCTTGGGAGATGAGGAAGGAGCACTTTAAAGAAGGAATTGCCGCACTTCTGGCATGCTCATTCGTGAGCATAGGTCCACTATACCCTTTTATCCTTATTCTTGAATTCTCTATTTTATATGGTTTTGATCGAGTCTGGGGGAGAGATCGGTTATGCACGTGCACGCACTTTGCATAGCATGTCAGAATGTGCTGAGTTAGGATTTTCAATTCTGTTGCACACATTTGCACCTAGTTCATGCGTACTTGATCACGCGCGCTTATTGGGTATTGCTGTGAGGTTCCCCGCTCGTAAGAATTGGATTGTTAGTGTAGGAGTGAGTGGTAGAGAAAAATGTCGGCTCGAGTAGTGCTCTAGTCGAGTGCTCCCGTCACGCCTAGAAATTCAATTAGAGTAGAATAAAATTCAACGTTATAATTTAATTATTTCTATTATAGTAGTTGCAATTTATTTTACTCTAGTGGTGAATCCGGTGAATCCAATGGTAGCATATGGTCGAGTGTAGCTGGATTAGTAGTAGCTTATTACTAGGATCGGAAGGACGGATAACCTTTCTCGGTGGCTAGAACTTGCACCTGACGACTCTTGAAACGATTGCGTTGGATAACTCGTTATAAAGCGTGATGTAGGTCGTTTCTTGATCCGTTTGTGCTTTTGAAATCCTAACCAATGTAATCACCCTTGCAAGCCCACTTGAACCTACCTATCCTTCTTGCTTAGCTCTACTTAAATTTAACCAAAGCCATACGGCCAAACCTATATTCGCACCAACATATGTGTTTGAATGAAAGTTATATATCTATCACGTTTGGTGTCATCTTTGTTGTGTATGGCAGCTTTGAGAAAGCTAAAGGAGAAGCTTTTAAAGTACTTAAAAAAAGATATATTTGTCGAGATGAGAAAAAAAATTAATTGTAAAAAAAAAGAACTTTCAAATGCAATCTCTCGACAAAACAATTTGTGGTCGGCTTAGCACACACCTAGTGTCCAGTTGAAGTCTAGGGGTGTTGTGTAGTTCTTAATTTCCCTGTATTAGTGATTTTATGCTCACTTGTACTCAGGTTATGTTGAGTGCGATGCCCATCGTTCTTCTACTTATCTAACCTAAGCTCATCCTAAGCCAAATCTTAGCCTATAAGTCCTATTGATTTTAGATATGAGTCGTCTCATGCAGTGGAGAGAGTGCGAATGTGCAAGCCTATGGACATCGACTTTGATGGATTTCTTAGGAGATTGTCCCAAGCTTTGATTCGAGTAATACTCTACTCATTAGTCACGCTATTTTCCCTTGTGCGCGACCGAAAGATTCACCGGTATTCACCATCGGAGTAAAGTAGATTTCAAATTACTGTTCTAGAAATTGTTAAATATAATCTTGAGTTAAATTCTATTCTAATGTATTTCTACGCACGTGAGCATGCGATTTTGCATGGGTCTCTACCGCTCAAACTCACTCTAACACCCAATTGTTTAGACGGAGAGCTGAGTAGTTTGCCCGAGACGTGCAATTGGTTAAGTCTGGGGGTGTGATGAGTCCCAATTATATACACTTTTATGGACTCATCCGGGCTAGTTTTCATTCTCTTGTGCGTTATTATCGAGCTATTATTGCATCTATTTTTCTTATGCTCTTTCATGCGCGCTTGCGTGCTTCATGCTCCTTTTAGGCCCGTTGTGGTGTGCGTTTGCGCTCCACGTTATTGGGGGTAAGCACATGGTGCTCCCCAATCCTTTTTCTATGTTTGATTGGTGCTGGAGGTGTATTCCCAACTGATTTGCTGTGCTTGCAGGTGTTTGGATCATCTCCTTTTGCCCAGAATTCATGAGTGTGTATATCGCACGGTCGTGCATTTTCTTGACGCACGGACGGCTGCGGTCGTGCGCCTTCATCTGGGGAGAAAACCGGTGATCTGAATTTGATCGTGCGTTTTTACGCACGGGCGGATCGCCCGTGCCCGAAGGAAACGCACGATCGCCTGTTTTGTCTATATTCCAGCCAATCTGAATTTGTTCGTGCGTTTTTACGCACGGGCGAATTCGCCCGTGCGTGAGTAAAACGCACTGGCGCTGCTGCTTCTTCCTCAAGCCTGGTTCCGCGTTAAATAACGCACGGGAAATGCACGGTCGTGCGTTCGCCCGTGCGTGACTAAAATTCTGCCCATTTAGTATTTAAAGCAGGAAATTTGCTGGAAGATGGGAGACCCGCGGGAAAAGCTTTCAAGGCCCGCCATTTTTGCCCCCTTCGCCGTTCCACCACCATTCTGACCTAGGAGGAGCTCCGGTGACCTTTAGCTTGCAAATCTACCGCCAAAGCTCCCTCCTTGGCAGTGGCGGATGCAAATTTTTTTTTCCATTGTGGGCGGAGTACAAAAATATTCAAAAATAAAGAAATTGATAAGTATAAGAGTAAATTGTTGATAATCTTCTTTATCTTTTACAGCATAGTCAAATCCCTCTTATCTTTAATAATAAGTATATAACCTCTTTATCTTTCTTACCAAAGTCAATAAATCTCTAATATTTAGAAATGACTATATAACCTCTTTTTTTTTTATCATATTCAATAACCCTCTAATCTTTACAAATAATTATTTAATATAAAATTATCTTTTATTAAAAAATTTTACTAATTAAAAAAAAAACAATATTAAAATTATTTTTTCCTTAATATTTACAATACAAATTAATTATACTTTTAAAATAAAATTTAATTAGAAAAATGAGTAACGAGAACAAGTATTAGTGTGTGTGTGTGTACGTGGGAACGCGAGAACAAGTGGGTTGAGATACGCTTAAAGGAGAGGAGCATTTAGAAATGTAAGATTTTCAGAGTTTTTTTGTTGGACTGTGAATAACAAATATTTGTGTGTGTGAGTAATAAATAATTGTGTTTTTAATTCCATGTATTTTGAATTTTAATCTCATATTAATTGGTGTGCAAATAAAAAATATTATTGTTGGTTATATTTTTAAACAATAATATTGCAAAAAAAAAAAAACTATATCTATAAAATAAAAAAGTTGTTGTTGATGGGAATTGAACCCATGACCAAAAGGCCAAAATATTTATACTCAATCAACTAAGCTAACAACAATATAGTACTAATTTTATGTAGCATATAATATATGCAATAAGTAACAAGTTCACAATGGTAAAGAACTATTTTTATTTACCGAAATATAATACGTTTAAAACTCAGTGTGGGCGGCCGCCCACGCTCGCCCCTACGTGGATCCGCCCCTGCTCCTTGGCCTCCTCCATCATCCTCGAGCTCAAGAAAGCCATAGACGGAGAACACCTGCAGCATTCCAGGTGTCGAACAAGAGCTTCCTCAAGCTAAGACCACGAAGAAGACGGGTAATAGTAGAGGAAGGTGACAGCTCCTCCGGACCCCGGACGCAACTGAAGACCGAGATGGACGAGGCTTGACAACCCTACGATTCTGGCCGAGAATCTTCAGCATAGACTTCGAGCTTTGGTTGATTCTTTTCCCCTACGCTTGCTTTAGAGATTTCCTTATATGTATTTGAGATTGTGGATGATGTTTATAAACCTTATGTTTTAATTATTATGATTTCATGTTTGTGAGATCCTTTGCGGTTTATGAGATTTGAGGAGCGCCGTGGTCCACCATCCACTCCACCGCTTACTAGTGCTCCGCACTAGCAATTGCTAGTTGCGTGTTTCGCGATGAGGTGCCTACGACCCTCATCCGGCAGCCTTCTCGCCCACCCGCTCACCGAAGCACGGCATCGCAACCGTTGCATCCATCCCGACAAGCGAAGCGGAGCTTTAGGCCCGCATTTTCTTTCTTCGTTGATAGCATAGGAAAACCACTTTCAAAACCCCCCTTTTTAGTTAGTGTTTTAGAATCTTTAAAAGAGTTGCCATAGTAGGCAAATCATACTACCCAACTTGCAATCCTTTGAGAATGATATTCGGGGAGTTTCTCGCTACTTTTATTACTTGACAACGACCGGTGCACTGCCGTCGTACCGCATTTCGTGCTTGCTAATTAGCAGTGTTGAAATCGCACGTCAGAGGCCATCAAATAGAGCGATGTGGTGATAAGTATGAGTTAGTTTACAACTTTTGTTGCTTTCTATACTTAATACCTTGTGCATTGCTTGCTTAACTTGTTTGTATTATGCTTTATCCTAATCTTTAATTTTCCGGTGAGAGCACTGTTTGATACTGAAGCTTCTCATTCCTTTCTATCTGAGGACTTCATACGACGACTTGGAGTTCCTTCATTCATAGCAAACGAGAGATGAGATGTTTTGTTACCAAATGGGTGCTCGATGCGTGCAGATAGAGTTTGCTATGTTAAGTTGCGGATAGAAAATTGCGAGTTTGATTTGGAAGCATCGATGCTGTCGATTTCAGAGTTTGATATGATCTTTGGCATGGACTGGTTGTCAGAGCAGCAAACATGCATTGATTGCACTTCGAAAGAAGTCACATTGGGGAAGAATACTGAATGTTGGGAATTGTGCCCATCAATGTTCCTGATTTAAAGAAGTGCTCAGATCAATGATAAATGCACTATGTATTTGACAGAATATTTTATTCATGACTACAGAAGATAAAATATATCTCAAGTAATTTTCTAAGTCCAAAATCACCAAGGATTGGATATATCGTTGAGATAACATACACATCGTTGAAATGCATCAAAGCTACATCACTAATATATAGGTGATAAAAGTAAAGAAAATTAACTAAGTAAAATATCATCTTAAGACTTAGCAGATGAATCGTTGAGAAATGTATCATATCGTCGAATTAGTTTCAACGATATCATCTTGAAGAAATCTTATCGTTGATAAAGCTTAGTGTCGATATCTCGACGATATCGTCTCAAAGAAGACACATAGTCTTGAAGATTGAAGAAACTTATAATTGAGAAAGACTAAGCTTAGATGACTCGACGACATCGTTTTGAAGAAGAGGTATAGTCTTGAAGAGTTAAAGACATAACTCATTGGGTCATGAAGACATGTTCATGAAGACAACATCGTTTGAAGACCTTATATCGTCTAGAAGATCAAGACGATATTGTCTTGAAGAAAGACTATCAACTTGAAGAAAAGTCTAAGTCATATGGAAGAAGTAATATCTCGACGATATCATCAAGAATAAGTAATATCGTTGAGATATCATGTAAAGTCTTAAAGAAAGATGTATGTCGACGATACCATCTTAATGAAAACATATTGTCTTGACGATTGAAGACATATTGTATATAAGGAGACATCTCGACGATATCGTCTAGAAGAAGCAATATCGTTGAGATATCAAGTAAAGTCGTGTAGAAGGAAGTATGTAGACGATATCGTCGTGAAGAATATATGTCGTTTACACTGATCAAGACGATATCGCCTTGAAGGAATATTATCGCCTTGATAATTGCAGAGCAACATTTAATGCGCCGTTTCTCTTAGAAATTGATATTTAGGGAATATGCATGTCGCCCATCTTGTGCACCAATCAAGGAGTAATAAATAATATATTCTGTACAGAATATAATAGTTGCACAGTATTTAATGAAGAAATTTATTATTTCTATATTCTGCAAGTTCCAGGAACGGTAAGACATTTAATATAATCTATTCTGCCGTTTCTTTCAAATATTCTATCAAACAATTTCTGGAAGAATTCTGAAGGGCTTTTATGCAAAGTTATAGAAGAATATAAAAGGAAGAAATTATCGATTTCAGAGTAGTTGTTCTCCTTACAATATATTGAATCTGATCAAGAAAACAAAAGAAAGAGAACAAGCAGAAAATCTTCATCACTTGGCTGAGAAGACTAGAAAGAATCTTCTTCCTGTACTAGAAGTGCATCTATCAACTAAGGAGGAGATTCAAAAGAAAGGTTCAGTAATCCACAAGATCACTGACCTTACATCTATAAGAAGAAGAAGAAGACCTGCTATTCAAAGCTTCCATCCTGAAGTCTTTTCTTCTACAATAATTTTTTTGCGGGTTCTTTGTGAACCTGAGCTTGTAGGATCTTGTACAAGATCTCAGTTGGTAGGTTTCTGTGTGAGCCTGAGATTGGTAGGGTTCTGTGTGAGCCTGAGAATGGTAGGGTTCTGTATGAGCCTAAGATTGGTAGGGTTCTGTGTGAGCCTGAGTTTTGGTAGGATCTTGGTACAGATCCGAGTGCTTGGTAGGACTTGTAAAGTCTGAGGAAATTGTTGTAAGGTTTGTATAACCTGAGTGTAGGCTTTTTTGTGTGAAGGGCTGAGGTAGGATCCTTTGTGATCTGAGTTGTAAGATCTACTGTATAGTGAAAAGATCTGAGTTTTGGAGAAGTTGCCTAGTCTAGCACACTACTGGATAGGCGGGAGGGATAGTGGACTACCACTAGACACATTGTCTTGTAGGGAACCACTATAAATCTTGTGTGCTTTCTGTGTTGCTTTTGTGCTGTGATAGATTAAATTTAAAGAAGCAAAGAATATTGAAAACACCTAATCACCCCCTCTAGGTGTAGATCATTGACAACCCATATCTTTCAATTGGTATCAGAGGAGGTTCAGTTCAATGGCTTAACTACTTAGAAAAAGATCTATAAGTTTTTGATTGGGTTGTGATCTCTCAATGGCCAGTGAGCATCATCAAGAGATGAGATCAATGAGGCTGCCCATCTGCACCAAAGAGAACTTTGCCATCTGGAAACAAAGAGTCAAGTTGTTCATGGAATCATCAGATCCCAGAATATTCATGGTGGTTGAAGAGGGACCCCATGTCCCCGTGACTGATTCAATGATTCCAACAACTCCTTCAGTCCCTAAAACTGTGTCACAGTTTACCCCTGAAGATGTAGATCTGATAACTATGGATAAGAGATTAAAACACATACTTTAAAATGCAATTGATGATTTTACTTCTCAAAACTTAAGTCATTGCAAAACAACTAAAGAAATGTGGGACTCCTTGGAGATCTACATGGAAAGAACTGAAGAAGAAAACTCAAAGGGTAACACCAGAGAAATGGCCACGATTCTTGAGGGTGAAAGCTTGAAGAGTACCAAGGATAAGATTCCTCTAATTCAGAATATCTCTGAAAACACTGAAGCTTCTGATGCAAGCACATCAGAATCTGAGGATATTGTTAAAAAACCAGTACTCCTCACCAAGCAGCTCAAAAGGAAGATGCCTAGAAGAAGAAGAGACAACCATAGGACATTCTCCTCAAATTCCAAAAGATCTAGTCATCATGATAAGTCCAAATCTTCAAAGGAGGAAAGGTATTACTCCAAACTCAATGAATTTGATTTGGCTAACTTAGTTTATTGTCACTACAAGAAGACAGATCTCATGATTGTTGATTGCCCCTATAAGAAGAAAGAATCCAATAAGAGTGATGATATAAGAAGTCCAGAAGACAAAAAGAAATCCGAGAAAGGATTCATTGCCAAGAAAATCAGAACACTTAGTGATTCTAATTCAGATTTATCAGAAACCAAGGAGGAAGCTCTCATTGGCTTCATGGTTATAACTAAAGAAATCCAGGATGACAACACTTCTCCTGGGAAGGTACTTATTAGAGCCTCCTTATCTGTCTCTGATTCTGAATCAATGATAGATTATGTGCATGGGAGTGAGTGTGGATCTGCTTGCAATAGCATACCCTCAAGATCTCCATATGAGGTTGAATCTGAGCTAGTGCAACATAATGAAGCCTTGCAGATTGATTTGAAAAGGAGAAAGAAACTTCTTAGAGCTCAATCTAAGGCGTTAACATCCCTGAAATCTGTCCAATCTGAGCTCCAAGAGACATCTGAAAAGCTGACTGCTATGAGCAAAGAAATGGACAAACTCGAGGATGTCACAAAGCTCAAAAATGATGAGTTGGGTAAGAAGAACAATGTCATTAAGGACCTTGAGAAAATGTTATTGGCTGAGAAGAAAATTGTTGCCAACTTCTCAATGCCCAAGACCGTCCTTCCCATCATTGATCAATTCTCTACACCATTCAGAGGTGGTGTAGGATTTGGTAAGGAGACAGTCAAGGGCAAGGCATCTGAAGCCCAACCTTCTTTCAAAGAGAAGCTACTGGCATCAAATTTCTCTGACCAGGAATCTTCACATGGTCATCTGACCAAGTCTTGCTCTACAAGAAGCCGTCAACACACATAGGAGAGCATGCTTTGGGCCAAGTGTTTCTAAAACACCCCTTGAAGAGACCCAAGTGAATAATCCAAGTTCTCATGTTCATGGATCTGCATCATCAACACTTAAAAGTATGGGAAAGGCAGCCAAGCCTGCTCCCAAAGTGGTGAATCAAAAGGTGGTGAGACCAGCTCAACTGTGTTGGAACATGCTTTCTGCATCTCTTGGTTTGACAATAACAAATCTTATTGTATTTGATCATACTTGTTTTGTGTTTATAGTATGCATGATTCTGTGCTTTCAAATTTCCATGGAGATGTGCTTTTGTTGTTGCAACCACGTAGCGTCAGTACTACCGCTGGCGCTAGTGTTCGTTCGACAAAATGGAAGCTGCGTTCGACGAAATGAAACCTAAGTTCGACGAACTGCATGCTCTACCACGGCGCTCGACGAAAAGCACGCTTTACCGTGACGTGTTAGAACTACCGCTGGCATTAGCGATCGATGAAATGAAGGTCGACGAAATGAAAGCAGCGATCGATGAAATGGAGGTCGACGAAATGAAAGCGGCGTTCGACGAAGATGGCGTTCGATGAAATGTGTTCGACGAAGATGGCGTTCGACGAAAGGTGTTCAACCAAAATAAATGCCTGTCGACGAAAATTGATGCCAGGCGTTGCTACCGCGGCGTGTTAACACTACCGCTGGCGCTAACATAAATGGAAACATTTGACGAGAAGGAAACAGTGGAGAAAAAGGAATGTCGACGGGACGCTATTTTGGCAAGTACTATCGCGGCGCGTTAAGTCTAACGCCCGGCGGTAGCTTTTGGAAACTTCCCGTTTGCAGTTGATTGAGGTGCAAATTTGGAAGGAGACAGTGGCTGAAGGAAGGATATCTCGCTATCGCAGGGCGTTAGCGTTACCGCGGCGCGCTAGTGTTTGGCGCTCAAAATGTTGCCTAAACTACCACGATCCGTATGCTTTATTGCCTAATGTGGATACCGCGGGGCGGTAGTACTACCGCAGGCGGTAGTGGTTGATTCTATACAAAGACGTGCGCCTCCTCCATTGTTGCTTGCTGTTCAAGAAGGAATTGAAGCCATATATTCATAGCACTCGTGAGAGCCTTCTCTAAGCAGCCCGAAGAACTCCGTCAACGTTCGTGAACGCAAAGAACTTGAAGACCAATACGATCACATCTACATCGACATCAAGTTCTTCTTTTGAGGGAGTTTTTTAGTTTGTGTTTTGTTTTACTTTCAAATTGTAACCTTTATATCTTTTGTTCGGTAGAGGAACTCGCCACACGACGACTAGGGCCTTGCGGGGACTAGGGGGAATTCGCCACACGGCGACTAGGTCTAGGTAGGACTTAGGGAGGAATTCGCCACACGGCGACTGGGTCTAGGGAGTATATCTAGGGGGTGCTCGAGACCTTTCTGGTGATAGATTGGCTAGAGCGGCTTGAGGCCGTATCTGGGGAGAGATCGGCTAAAGCCAACCGGTTCGTGGGGATACAAGTCGGTATAGAAAACAAAAAAGGTTTTCATATTATTCGCTTCGATTTCTAGCGTCATTGAAATTAGATTTTGTAATCAATTTTATAAATGATAATCATGTCTTTTCTTGTTTAATAAAATTGATTTCATTTCTAATTTCATTATCTCTTTACTTTTGATTTAACTGCGACCAAAATATCAAAAGTTTTCTGTTAAAGTTTAAAGTTTTTAAAACCCTTATTCACCCCCCTCTAAGGGCGCCTACAGATCCAACAAGTGGTATCAAAGCTAGGTTATTTCAAATTGGCTTAACAACTGGGAATAATGGCGTCTCTTGATCATGATCTCGCTTCTACTAGTGGAGAAAATTTTATTATAAATGAAAAAGTATTATCACCACCTTTATTTATGGGCAAAAATTTTAAATGGTGGAAAATATTAATGAAAATTTTTCTTAAGGCCTTAGATGAAAAAGTTTGGAATATTACTATTGAAAAACCACCTAGCGTACTAACTAGAAACGAAATTGTTTTAAATGCAAAATCTATGAATAGTTTATTTTGTGCGTTAGATCAAAATATTTTCAAACTTATTTATACTTTACCTACCGCTTATGAGATTTGGAATTTTCTTGAAAGAACTTATGATTCTCCTTCTACAGGTACAGAACATTCACAAGAACCGGAGAATATGGAAGTCTGCACAAAAGTTTAAGAAAGCTCCTCACGGGATGGATCAATGGAGCACACATCAAATGGAAGAGAAGAAGAAATAATATCTTCGGAAGAGGAGAGCCAAAAAGATGTCAAAGAAACTATATGTTCAAATCGTGCCTCTCCCGAAAGTAATGTAAGGAAATAAAATTCTATTTTTTGTACCTCTATTTCTACATTGCAATTACTACAAACTACTAAACGTAAGATTGAGAAACTAAAAATGGCTAATGCAAAACTACGTTTAGAAAATAAAACCTTGAAAGGAAATGTGAATCTAGAATCCAAAAATGAAATGTTTGTATCTCCATCATGCTCTTCATTTGAAAACTCTATATCATATTTTGATTGTAATGATATTAAAGAAAAATACAAGGAACTTCAAAAGGAATTTATTTGTGTAAACGAACGCAATGAAAAATTGTCTTTAGAAAATTCATCGTTAAAAAATGATTGTGATATGTGCAAAAACTATAAAATTGAAATTAAAGAGATAGATGAAACTTTTGATGACTTTAGAAACGAATATAACAATCATATTGAGTCTATCGTATCCACTCTTAAAAATAGCACAATGACATATAATAAAGCTAGACATGAACTCAATGCTAAAAATTTTGAATTGGAAACAAAAGTTAACTTGCTTAAGGAAATTATAAAGAAAAATTCTCAACACATAAATCAACAATTTCAAGCAAATTCCAAAAGCAAGTTAAATGTGAATTTTCATAATATGTCTAAGCCTTACAAAGGAAATACAAAATATCAAATGCTTGAAAATGAAATTCCAAATCATTATCATTTACAACATCATCTTTCTCCCAACATAAACTTAAAGATAAACAAGTTTCCTATAAATAATGTTTTGCAAAATCATCATGGAAATTTGACAAATAAAAACAATATTAAATCAAGTTTTGAATGGCGGCCCAAAGTTAAAGATGAAACACAAACTCAAATCAAAAGGGCCCATTCAATCATATCTCCCCAAAAGTAAATACGATATATTTGGGTACCCAAATGAACCATCACACCCGGTCCTCTTTGGATACCTAAATCTCTCATTCATTAGTATCCAATCATTTGCATGGAGTAGAAATCAACTAAAAATGAAATATCATTATTCTACTTCATGATATGCCTAACCTATTTTTTTGTTTATTTTTCCTTTTTTTGTTGAACCATCATGATATGATCACTTTATATAACTTGTGATATGACTTTCACATATTAAAACAAAATTCATAAATAAATCAAATTGAATAAAGTTGAATAAAAAGTCATATCATTTTTCAAGTGATCTACTTATCCTTTTTATTTTTATCCTTATAAATCCATTTCCTAAAAGTCTTATAAAATTTGAAAAACTAAATTTGTCATATGATATTATTAAGACTAAATGAAATAAGTGTCAAAATGGATTTAAAAGGTGCTTTTAGGGGTATTAGGCTAAATTTATAAAATGCGCAAGTTTTGCTTATTTATTATACTTACGTAATTTGTTTGCCCCTATCATGCTTAACCAAAATCATTATCAAACTATGAAGAAAAAAAATTCATAACCATGCAGGATATCTGGAACTACTTCAGCAAGATAAGCATAAAAGAACACTTAAAATAAGCCAGAAATTAGTTCAAAATGAAAAACATGAACCCAGATAATACACTGGTACTAACGCCAGCGCTAGAACTATCGCTGTGCGGTAGTAACAGAAGTGTGTCTTGCTGTTTCTGAAACCTATATTATTACAAAAATAAAATCAAATTATTCAATCTCCAGCTCCCATACTGCTGCTCTCCCCTTCATCACCTCCACGTCGTTTCTGACAAACCAATCATCGTGGGTGCTCCTCCTCAGGACTCTCCTCTCTTGTCGGTGATGGAGTTAGCTTGAGTGCCACCATTATCTTCCATACCATCTCCTCAACACTGGATATCTTCTTCGACATTCGTGTCACTTTCCTTTTTATGTCCTCTCCCTGCTCCCTTAGCTCCTGTAGTTCTCGCTGGGTCTCTCTCATTGACCCACCTCGTCGAACTTGAGGTTGTGGAGATGGAGCCCTTTCTTGTCGAGGAGGATGAATTGATAGGGTAGATAATCTGTTTGGTCGACAATCAAGATGATAAACCTCCCTATTGAGAGACCGACATTTCTTGTATACAACTCATTGAATTATTCCTCCCAACGGAAGAGTATTCAATCGTTGTCGCCGTGGATCTTTAAATTTATATGTATATCGGATCATTGATAGTAGGAGATCTGCCATATCAAACTGATTTTTTTCTAAAATATGGTAAGTAACCATACTAAATTGCGATGTGATCATCCTTGTATCTCCCCCCTTTATCATGATCGTACGTCGTAGGATCTCTTGGATAATGTATGCGTCAGGAGTTAGTGTTGTAACCGATGAAATCAAATCCTCCACACCTTCTTGACCATGCAACACTTCATTTATTCGAGTCCAGTTCCGAAGTGTTCGAAACCTCTCTACAATATCCAAGAGATTGCTACTCCACTCAAGACCAAACTCCTTACGTAAATCTTCATGAGTTATTACTACCTCATGACCCTGGACATAGGAACGTACTCCTCCTTGGAGATCAGTCCGAGCCGGATCCTCCAAACTCATGTAAAATTCCCTTACTAAAACTGAAGAAAAGCTATCATTTATGATCACTGAGAGAACACCCGCATCAGCCAAATATTCGTATATATGCGCATGAACGGGTAATTCTACCCCCACCGTCATAACCACTCCGATGGTAGCATCCTCAATACCGGGAAATATATTTCCACCCTCTCGATTCTGATCTACGTTTGATCGTCGAGCATGACCACTGGAGGAAGCCATTCTCAAATCTGAAACAAAATAAAATTGAAGGAAAAGCATCAAAATCTGGACAGGAGATTTACCGCGGCGCGGTAGATTCTACCGCCGTGCGGTAGCTGCCGAAACTACTGTTCATCTTCCTCCTTCAAATCCACCAAAAAAATCCTCCAAATCATTTCAAAAAGTCTCAAAATTCCAGATCTGAGATATTTTAACTAATCTAACATGAATACTCAAACAATAACTCATAGATCTACCAAAATGACTTGAAAAAGGTTGTCAAACATCCTCCTATGACCACACTGCCATGAAATTCCTTCAAATCCTCTAGATCCTAGCTTGAATCACTAACATGAACCATAAAAGAAAGTAAAACAACAAAAGAAAAACCTTACCTACTTCTATCGCCGGCGGAAGTCAAAGGAAAATATGAGATCCAAAACCCTTGACCAAATGAGATCTGATCGGGTCAAATCCTTTTATTTCACGCGGCTACCACGGCGCGTAAACTCTACCGCTGGCGGTAGCGCACCTTTTTTTATGGGTGTTTATTTTTTCGACCAAAATTCGTATTTTCATGACCAAACATATCTGATTTCTGTATTAAACAACATTGTCACTATTCTGCACAACTATATTCAAAAGAAAAATTCTGAAAAATTTTATGTTTTCCCAAAAAGTCGAGTTCTGTCACTACCGCCCGACGATAGCTGGGTACCGCTGGCGGTTGTGGGTCATTTCTGAATTTCCAGTTTTCTCTTTCATTTCTTATTTTTCAGTTCCTGTTATTTTCTCTTAAAATTCTAAAAAAAAAAGAAACTATAAAACAAATCAAAATCCAACCATAAACATGTTTTTTTATATAGATCAAAACTAACTACAAAATTGGAAAACTAATTAAAACAACAAAAACATGTTTTTTATTTGTTTTATTTTTGTTTTTTGAAAAACTTAGAATTTATAAAAACTGATGTAATTTTCTATGTTTCAAGGATGATATGGTTTATCTTGCCAAGTTTTGTATACAATATTTCATTCTCTATTTCAAGTATCTTAATAACATTGTTTTTGTATCATGCCTTGATCATTATCTTGTGTGCTTTGAAATTGATTATAGAAATCATGTGTAGTATTGCATAACATGCCTCTATGTATGAGTAAATGACTTATATTTGTGAATAATTTTTTTTCACTCACACCTTTTTTTGATATACTACATATGAATTTAATCTTCTCCTTCATGATTGTGTAGTGTAACAACTTAATATTATTGTTAGACATGCTTAGTTTTACCTACACCACGTGTAAAAATCTTTTTCATGCACCTATTTTTTTGAAGAAGCATGTCTTTCCAAAAATTTTTGTTTGCACATAAAAGTGAATTCGGAGACCTTTGTCGTTAAGAAAAAAATTCAACTGAATAATTGACAAAGATAACTCCACCAAGCACTACTCACCCTCCCGATAAGTCTTAATGAGCATTGTGAGGTTGAGCACCTTGGAGAGAATTGTAAAGTGTCTTGTTGCAAACATTTTCCTTCTTACACTATTTCTTCTTGTACACCGAATCACAAATAACTAAAATTCAAAATAATAATTGTGATTCCCCAAGCACTTTTTTGCACCCTGATAAGTCTTAATAAGCATTGTGTGTGCAGAGCACCTTGGTAGTTGTACTATTTTTTTATTATGTGCATTGAAAAGTTTATATAGCTTTGTGGGAAGAGGTAACTCTAAAAACGCTTGTTCAATATTATTGTGTTTATTCCATTATACATGTCATGTGTTTTGATTAACTCATATGTATACTTTTATCAAAAACACTATTTTGTACACATCATTATCACTTGTAAGCATTCTACTCATGAGAATTGGAGTCTATTGCATTTTTACATGTATTCTCTAAATTCTTAAGTAAATGCACTAGATAGCCTTGCATGATCAGTACAATGTATAAGTGTACTTGTTTTCTCAATTTAGAACATTGTATTCTTCCATCTTGACTTGATATCTTGTATCATGCTTACATATTTTTTTTTCGCTACGCCATAAGAACTCTGTATTGCATACCTTTCAAACCTAGTATATGGCTATGTTACAACTGAAATTATTTTGTGTACTTAAAATGCCACAACATCTATTTTGTTGTCTAAAATTCTTAATCATCTACTATGCTTCACAATTCATATATAGATGTTCACTTCAAAAAAGTTATTTCATCATGCTTTCCACCTCTTTACTACTTGTACGCTCGATCATGAATACGTTGTCCCAACAAGTGGTTTCTTTATGAAAAATTCTTCACATTCCTTTCTTTTCTCTCCTATCTATTATATTTTTCCTAAGCGTTTCACTCTTTATCATGATCATTCCCTCTCTACACAGTTATTGCACACTTTTTGTTGGACTACCTCTCCACCCTTTTTTGATAATACCCAAAGGGGGAGAATAAATTTGAAAGAAATTAACATATTTTTAGGCGAGTCAAGTTCATAGGAAGTTTTGGTGTAGGGGGAGCATTCATTTGGGAGGAGCATATGCACATGTCTAAAATTTCATGCCTATCTCTATTATAAACACAAATTCCTATCAATTGAATTATTTCTTTCTAAGGGGATTTGTTATTATCAAAAGGGGGAGTTTGTTGGAACATGCTTTCCACATCTCTTGGTTTGACAATAACAAATCATATTGTATTTGATCATACTTGTTTTGTGTTTACAGTATGCAGGATTCTATGTTTTCAAATTTCCATGGAGATGTGCTTTTGTTGTTGCTACCGCGTAGCGTCAGTACTACCGCTGGCGCTAGTGTTCGTTCGACGAAATGGAAGCTGCGTTCGACGAACTGGCATTCGACGAAATGAAACCTGCGTCCGACGAACTGCATGCTCTACCACGACGCTCGACGAAATGCATGCTTTACCGCGACGCGTTAGAACTACCGCTGGCGTTAGCGATCGACGAAATGAAAGCAGCGATCGACGAAATGGAGGTCGACGAAATGAAAGCGGCGTTCGACGAAATGTGTTCGACGAAGATGGCATTCGACGAAAGGTGTTCGACCAAAATAAATGCCGGTCGACGAAAATTGATGCCAGGCGTTGCTACCGCGACGTGTTAACACTACCGCTGGCGCTAACATAAATGGAAACATTTGACGAGAAGGAAACATTGGAGAAAAAGGAATGTCGACGAGATGCTATTTTGGCAAGTACTATCGCGGCGCGTTAAGTCTAACGCCCGGCGGTAGCTTTTGGAAACTTCCCGTCTGCAGTTGATTGAGGAGCAAATTTGGAAGGAGATAGTGGATGAAGGAAGGATATCTCGCTATCGCGGTGCGCTAGTGTTTGGCGCTCAAAATGTTGCCTAAACTACCACGATCCGTGTGCTTCATTGCCTAATGTGGATACCGTGGGGGCGGTAGTACTACCACAGGCGGTGGTGGCTGATTCTATAAAAAGACGCGCGACTCCTCCGTTGTTGCTTGATGTTCAAGAAGGAATTGAAGCCATATATTCAGAGCACTCGTGAGAGTCTTCTCCAAGCATCCCGAAGAACTCCGTCAACGTTCGTGAACGCAAAGAACTTGAAGACCAATACGATCGCATCTACATCGACATCAAGTTCTTCTTTTGAGGGAATTTTTTGTTTGTGTTTTGTTTTACTTTCAAATTATAACCTTTATATCTTTTGTTCGGTAGAGGAACTCGCCACACGACGACTAGGGCCTTGCGGGGACTAGGGGGAATTCGCCACACGGCGACTAGGTCTAGGTAGTACTTAGGGAGGAATTCGCCACACGGCGACTGGGTCTAGGGAGTAGATCTAGGGGGTGCTTAAGGCCTTTCTGGTGATAGATTGGCTAGAGCGGCTTGAGGCCGTATCTGGGGAGAGATCGGCTAAAGCCAACCGGTTTGTGGGGATACGAGTCGGTATAGAAATAAAAAAGGGTTTTCATATTATTCGCTTCGATTTATAGTGTCATTGAAATCAGATTTTGTAATCAATTTTATAAATGATAATCATGTCTTTTCTTGTTTAATAAAATTGATTTCATTTCTAATTTCATTATCTCTTTACTTTTGATTTAACTACGACCAAAATATCAAACATTTTCTGTTAAAGTTTAAAGTTTTTAAAACCCTTATTCACCCCCCTCTAAGGGCACCTACAGATCCAACAAACTGCACACTCACCATTGTGAGGTTTACCCAAGGCCTGTTAGGTCAGCTGTCTTCACTCCTGCTCACCAACATTTCCAGATGGTGAGGCATAAGAGAAGATACAACAGGTATGAGTGCTGGTGCTGTGGAAAGATTGATCATTTTGCCCTGGACTGCTGGTTCAATCCAACAGTGCCTAATGCAAAAAGAGTGCAGACCACACAGAGATGTAATATTTCAGGTTATTCCCCTAACAGAAACCTAGGACCCAAATCCAATTGGGTGCCTAAGGATAAGTAATCCTTTTTGAAGGTATGTCCAAATGTCAACCCCTTTTGGTATTTGGGCAATGGTTGCTCCAGGCACAAGGCTGGAGTAAATAAGTACTCAAGAAAACTCAATCAAGAGAAAATAGACCAAATAGTGATACTTGGGGTTTCAAACAAACTGATGCCACTCAAACCTCAGCACACTTCCCCACTAGAAGTTCAACCCTCTCTTGCTTATATTGAGGAGGAGCTTCTAAGAGAAAAAACAACTATGATGGAAAGTGATCCATCTCTTCAAAATGAGATGAAGAAGAATTTGAGTAGCCCTCTCAAATCCCTGCAACAATAGAGGGGGAGTCCACTGCTCCACTCACAGTGGAGACCTCAGATCAATGATAGAAGATAAGCACCATGTTCAAACCATTATAGTACCTACTCTCTCATCACCATGCTTGAGAAGTAGGCAAGTTAGAAAAAGCAAAAGACATCATGTTGCCACTAAAGAACAAGAAGCCAAAATTGAAGAGAATGAAGTAAAGAAGAATCCAAACCTTGAAAAATGGATCCCTTGCTTAAGAAAATATCAAACTGGTATTTCTATATAAGAAATGTGAAGGAAAAGATCTAAGTAGCACTATCTCCAAGAATCCTTCAAAATTGCTGACAACCTTCTCAAGTTGGACAAGTATCAGATGAGTATTTCAATGACAGATGAATTCTCAGCGATATAACACAAACAGTTTCGAAGACAAAACCTGCATCTCGACGATATTGGTGGAGTCTCGACGCCAAAGCTGAAGTGATTCTGACGACTAGATTGATGTAGTTTCGACGACACTTGTTGGGAATATTGCCCTCAATGTTCCCTTGATTTGAAGAGGCATCACACTCAATGCTAAGTACAAATTGTATTTGATAAATCCTATTTTGTATCATGTATATGCGGGGTTAAGTTGTTCCAAACATTAGAACAAGTTATGTTGTTTTACTGTCAAAACCGCTGAGAAGACATCATTGTCTCAGTTGAACCGCTGAGACGAGGCCAGGAGCAGCTGAGAAGGGCTTTGCCTTAGCTGAGCTGCATTTAGACAGAAACCGCTGAGAAGACTATCTGTCTCAGCGGATCCGCTGAGACGAAGACAGATTCAGTCGCTGAGATTGAAGACTGTCTCAACCCAACCGCTGAGATAGATCCATATTTGACTAAAAGCACTGGCAGGATTTGCTTTGGTACAAACAGCTGTAAAGCAAGGTAAAATTTTCTATTCCCCTCCATACTGTGTCAGGGGCCTCCTTAGAGCCGTTTGTTGTTTATTGGGTGCCAACTTATCACCTAGAGGGGGGGGGGGGGGGTGAATAGGTTTTTCAAATTATTTTATCCCCTTTAGGTGTTCTTGAATTCTGATTAGTAGATCTATAAATTATAAAGCACAACACAGAAAAGCACACAATGATCTATTGAGGTTCCTCAAGACAGGGTGTCTTGAGTAGTCCTCTTTCCCTCTGCGCCTACCTAGCAGTGTGCTAGGCTCGGCAAACTCTGCCAAATCTTTAGGCCCTCAAGCCTTACAACACGGACCCGCAAGTCCTACAGCCTAGGCCCGCAAGCCCCTACTGCACCCGAGCCCGCAAGCTCGACACTCAGGCCCTACCTAGCTCAGACCCGCAAGTCTAGCCTCTGCCCTGACCCGCAAGCCTCACAGGTCTCAAGCCCTCAAGCTTGACAATCAGGCCCTCAAGCCCTACCTAGCTCAGACCCGCAAGTCTAGCCTTTGCCCTGGCCCGCAAGCCTCACAGGTCTCCAGCCGTCAAGCTAGACAAAGTCGGACCCGCAAGTCCACTGCCCTGGCCCTCAATCTTCATAGCTCTCCAGCCCTCAAGCTAGACAAATAGGCCCTTAAGCCTTACAACAATAAAGGTTTTACAGTAATAAAAACTTTTTCTTCTGCCTGATGAAGATCGGCAACTTAGCCTGATGGAGATCGGCTTCTTGAGGTTGAAGAAGATGTTTCTGATTCAGATCTTGAAAGCATAGTTCTTCTTCAATCTCTTCACTTAGCCTGATGAGGAATAACTTCTTATCAGTCGATGGAGATGACTGATTCTTCTGAGAACGCTTGAATCTTGTTCTTCTTCTTCTCCGCAGAATGTACTGTTGTATTGAGAAGCAACGACGTGATTCTTTTTCGTTCTTGTCTCCCTTTCGAAGATTAGCTTTTTAGTGCATCACTGTTCCCTTTTATATGACTAATGAGCCGCTTAACGGTCACATATAATGTCCTTTACTGTCAGACGCCCATTCCTTAAGAGCACGCGCTGATTGGACAATCAGGCGGCGACATTAAATGCTGACAGCGCGTCCACAACATTTGAATTCCGTCTCGACGATATTTCCATTGTTACAACGATATGGATAATATCTCGATGACAGAACTTTGTCGATGCCTTAGACCTTGGTGGATCTTCAAGTCTTCTAGCTTCTTCCTCTGATGCTGGTATCTCGATGATACGTGACATCCCAGCGTTTCTGCATATACGACGATATGCAATCTCTGACCGTGTCGTCGTGATCTTCTTTCTTGCATATTGTCGTCGTAATCACTTTGATCTTTCGACGACATGTGCGATATCATGTCGACAGACTATGCTTTTCTTCAGCTGTCCTTCTTCAGTCTTCTCGATGTCATGCCTTCTTTACGTCGATGTCTGCTCTTCACGACGACAAGGCTACTTTGTTGATGTCGGCGACACTGCATCTTTTCGATGACATTCCTTCCTTTGATATCTTATGTCTTCTCTGCATTCGACGATCTTCATTCTGCGTTCGACGAACAGCATTCTGCGTTCGACGAACTTCTTTCTTCTGTCCCATCTCTGCGTGCGACGAACTTCATTCTTCGTTCGACGAACTGCATTCTGCGTTCGACGAACTGCATTCTGCGTTCGACGAACTCGCAAGATCTCAGCGCTTGCTTATGTTCTGTCTTTGCATTCGACAAACTTCATTCTGCGTTCGACGAACTGCATTCTGCGTTCGACGAACTCGCAGGGTCGCAGCTCTTGCTTCTGTTCTGTCTTTGCGTTCGACGAACTTCGTTCTTCATTCGATGATATTGAACTTGGTGAAATAACTAAAGTACTTGACATATTGTCTGATTTCTGCAAACATGAACTGCATATGACATTAAATACAACTTGCACTTATCATTGAGCTGAGCACTTCTTCAAATCAGGAACACTGCTGGGCACTGTTCCCAACAATCTCCCCTTATTTGAAGAAGCCCTAACTTACCTCAATGATAAATGCCACTCATGAAAAGATTTATCATTTCAGATAATAACATCACAGATAAAGCAGCAATCACATAAATAGATTAAATGTTCTTCACAATAGATACCATCATATAAATAGATTAGATGTTCATGAATAAATATTAGCATTCATTTGCCCCAACAGAATCATTAAGATTTTAATTTGGTGCCCCATCAGTGTCTGCTGCTGCTAGCCCCTTTGGTTTTCTGCCTTTGCCTCTGATAGTAGTTGATGGGCAGGGGAATCTTCTTAGGAGAGGGAGGAGGACCTTGTGGGAATGCTAGCTTGTGATTCTTCCTCCCTTCCAGCTACTTCAAATGTTTCTGCCATTCAACTGGCTGGTATACCCTCTGATGACTCTCCTGAGGGTATCCAAACTGGATCCATGATTCTATTATTATTTCTCTTGAGACAGGACTCCACCTTCCTGATTGTGGATCAAGCTCAACTTCCCTCAGTCTCTTTTGCCGATACCGGCTACTCTGAATTCTCTTTCTTTTCCTAGAGGTTGCTGATTCTCCGAATTCTATTCCATACTCAGCTGATTCAGTGCTTGCAGAAGGGTTGGCAGCCTCATATGTTGATGGGGGTCTTTGCATTGTCTGCTTTATTTGATTTTTTATCCACATCGCTTGATGTGAACTTGCATTTATTATTTCTTTCTCCCCATTTAGGGCTTGTTCAATTACCCTTTCCTCAAGTTCTTCTCTGACTAGATTCAGCTTTTCATGCATGTGTTGTTCAGTCACATCCAAATTGTTGTTTATTTCAAGCAGATGGGTATCTAAGGTATGAGCATTCTCATTGACCTTATTCAGAATTTGATTTCTGTTATTTGTCTCATCTGTTTCTATCTGCTCAAAACCATAGTACACATTGTTGGAGAATGTTTCTTGCTTTTTCAGGATTGTGTGGGTTTGATGTCCCACAATGTTGACTTCCTCGCTCATCTTCTCTATGGCCGGAGCTGACAGAGTGTAGCAGTGAGCGCACTGAGTGTTGAGGTGGAGTATGTCTTTCTTCACTTTCTGGATCTCGCCCTTCACCTCTTCCCTAAGATTATCCACGGTCTTTACTATGAATTGTTCTAGTTGTTTGCGCTGAGCATTTAGTAGGGCTGACATCATGTGGAAAAGAGAACCTGACTGAGCCAAAGAATGCTCAGCAGCTTGTTCATCTTCCTCTTCTCTTTCCAATGGAATTTCTTCAGAGATACTTGCAAATGATTCTTCACTGATGTGTGTTGTTACCTTAGCCTTCCCCTTGACATTTTCTGGTACTGTCTCACCAGGGCATGTAAGCACAATCTTACTTGCTGCTACTAACTCTCGACAGTCTAAGAGAGTGAGGTCTTCTATGGGCTCCGGCATAGTGCCTCGATCTTCTGGGGTAGAGTACCCCAGTTGGGTCTCCCCCTCAACTTGTGCATTACCTTGGTCTGAGCCTCCTGCTGGGAGCTCCACATCAATCATCACTTCTGTTGGATCTTACGGCGCCCTTAGAGGGGGGGGGGGGGTGAATAAGGGAATAAAATTCTTTCTATAATTTTCAAGATAATTACTAAATTGTTTTATAATGAAGGAGATTGAAATAAACAATTTAGATTTAGAATTGAAAACTTAGAACACAATATAATAGAGATTACGCCAAATGATACAAATCAAGTAAACACAAAAGAGACATGATTATATATATGAAAAAGTGTTTACATAAATTTGATTTCTATATCGCTAGAAATCGGAGGCGTACAAATGTAAATTTCTTTTTGTTTACCAATCCTTCTCCCAAGGATCGGAAGGCTATCACTTGTCTCTCCCTAGACCAAGCCCAAGCCTATCCTCTAGATCTTCCCAAGATCTAGACGTAGCACACAAGGCCACGATTTCCCACCAAGCCACGCAAGGACTTGGACGCTCCGCACAAGGAAGCGATTTTCCCCTAAGCCACGCAAGGACTTAGACGCTCCGCACAAGGAAGCGATTTTCCCTACCAATACAAAGTTAAATGTATATAAATGAAAATACAAGATAAAATAAGAACTCCCTAGAAATTCAGATCTCTGAAAGGAAGGTTGAAGCCTCGAGATGATCCTTGATGTAGAAGCGCGTCCGATCTCGTCTTCAATTTCAAACCTTCTCAGCATAAATGGGAGTTCATGAGGTTCTGGAGCTCTCTGGATGGAATGCACTCAGGAAGGGACTTAGAATCTTTTGTGGTTGTAATGCACGAACACAATGTGTCAATTTATAGAAAATCGCTGTCGGAAATTCCGACAGTGACTGTCGGAATTTTCCGACAGCGCAAAACTGCCGGTCGTGGTGCTGTCGTGGGCAGTTGTTGTAACCTCCGAGCTGTCGCCTGGGCGACATCGATGTCGGATTTCCGACATCTCAAAACTGCTTTTCGTCGTGCTGCCGTGGGGGAAAGTAGTTGTAACTTCTCTGCTGTCGCCTGGGCGACATTGACTGTCGCCTGGGCGACAGTGACTGTCGCCTGGGCGACATCTCCTCTTCATTTTTGCCATCCGAAACTTCTCCAGACTATAGATTGAGTCGTTCTAATCTCCGAAATGGGGTGACACATTCCGTAACTCTTCCTGGATTGAAAGTTATGGCCATTTTAAGATCAGCACACAAAACTCATCCAAACTGAGACTTGTCGTTCTCGGATCATGCCCATGAACGAGGACTTGTCTCCTCATTGAACCTATACAACCTGGCCACTATAAACACACAAAAGACTAGATCAAATACAACACGGTATTTGTTATTCTCAAACCAAGAGATGCGGAAAGCAAGCTCCAACAATCTCCCCCTTTTGATAATAACAAATACGCATATGAGAAATTAGTGAGTTTATAGATAAGTGCGATAAAAGATATGCATGAATAAAAGGTTTACTGCGTGACAGATTTTACTCCCCCTAAATATATATGTCACTAGATTTCTCATTTTATTCTCCCCCTTTTGTTATTACCAAAAGTGGGTTGTCATGATCGAGCAATAGACGCTTTCCATGAAAACATTTTAATATACTCCCCTAAATTGTATTCTCCCCCTAAATGTATGCTCCCCCTAAATGTTATAATTAATTGCAATGGTGCATTATTTAATTATTCTCCCCTCAATCTTCTAGATTTCTTGAATTAATCTTCCCCTTTTGGTATTATCAAAAGAAGGTGGGGTGAGGGTAGTAAAGAGGCATTTAAATAACAAAGCATGATCGAGCTTTTAAATATATGAAATGATAAAGAGTTGAAGCATAGTATATAAAAGAGATTTCAAATAAAAAGATAAGAGTTGTAAGCAAGCGGAAGATTATAAGAAACATCATTTTTGTAAGCATGAAAAGCATAAGTAAAAATATGAGTTTTAGTTCAAAATTGAAAGATGTTTTAACCTTTTTGAAATCTCAAAGTTTTTCATAAAGATACCAAGCATGAAATGAACATATTAAAGAGAGATTATACTACAATGTTACTTAATTTTAAGTTCAAGAGATACCAAAACATTGTAGAGATCATGATAGGTTATCTAGTGCATTTTTATATAAAGAGTAGTATAGATAAAGCATTAGAATCTAATACTTATGAGAAGAAGTGTTATGAAAGATAATGATGTGCACATAAGTGTATTTTGGGCAATGTTAACAATTGATTTAAATCATCAAAATACAAGACATATGTAAAGTAAAGTGCACAATAAAACATAAGTAAATTACTTTCACACACTATTAATGCACATAATTTAAATTTTTTTTTTAACAAAGTGGTGTAATAACTAAGGTTTGCACAAGCCACTTTACTATTCTTTCCAAGGTGCTCAACCTCACAATGCTTATGAAGACTTATCAGGAGGTTCAAGTAGTGCTTGGTGGAGTTATATTTGTCTACATATATATATTTTTTTGTTCACATTTGTGAGACAACATTCTCCGAATACACTTGTTTTGCAAACCCAATTTTTTTAACTTTTAACCACTTTTCTAAATTTCATAAGTGCAATTCAAATGTAGTGTAGGTAAAAAACTTATGCAAGTTTTAATTCATTGTACAAATACAATACACAAGCAAGCATTTTAGATTTAGACACACATGTTGATTACCAAAATAAGTGAGTGAAATATATCATTATCAATCATAAAACATTTACTCATACTTAGAGGCGTGCTAAGCTTGGTTCTACACATTTTTCAATACAATTGATGCACTTAAATAGATATATCAAAGCATGATAATCAAAACAATGTTCATAGAAATTTCAAGAAATAAATTTTAACATTGTAAATAATTCTAAATAATAGAATTCATACATGCTTGATATTGGCAATAAAGATCATACAGTTTTTTTTTAAGTTTAATCATTTTTTTTTTAAATCAAATAAAAATAGAAAATCACAAAAACATATTTTTGTAATTTTTGAATTTTGAATTTTTGTAGTAGATTTTTCATAATAAAAAAAAATAACAAAAACATATTTTTGTATATTTTTTTTAATTTTGAACTTTTGTAGTTGATTTTTCATAATATGATTAAAAACACAAATAACAAAAAAAAATTTTGTATTTTTGAATTTTGATCTTTTGTAGTTGATTTTTCATAATATAAATAAAACAAAAATAACAAAAGTCAGAAACACAACAAATAAGTAGAAAATATGAACCAACATATTTTTATGGATTTTCAGAAATTTTAAAAAATCAGAAAATTCCAACACCCACGCTAGCGCCGGCGCTAGCGCTAGCGCTGGAAACAGTACTCGATTTTTTGAGAATTTTAAAAATCTGATTTTTTATTTTGATTAAGTGTCCTTAGAGTAGTTCCATGCTGAAATTTCAGAATTTTCAGAGATGTCTTGATTGCTCAAATTTGCATAAAACTTTAGCTTTTTCAAATACACGTGTTTTACAAAAACATTTAAGCTCAAAAAGATAAATTATGCAAACACATGAGGACATTTTTATTAAACAACCCAAAATATGCATGATTTAAGTGATAAGTAAATAAAATGTTCATGCAGTACGTAATATAGGTATGTCCTAAGATTAGAAACTACCCCGACTAAATGTCTACACCCTAGCCCTGTACTAAGTGACGGATGGGCATGAGGAGCTGCACGCATGCCGTAGGTTGGGGTGTTAGTCTCATATGCACACACTAGAGAACACTCAACCTAGCACTCTTTCCCCCCAGTGCCTCGCAAGGCCCCACTGGAACCCTCCCTGGTTAAGGACAAGACATGACTTAGAGGTTAGGTCTCTAATGCATACAACCCTACGCCCCCGCTATTATGAGATATAAAGTCATAGGTGAAATAATCTTTTGGACAACCTATGCTTTTAAATCTAAGGGTTGATATAAAAACTATGGGTTTTGTTTAATGTGATGAGTTATATAAATCCGCATTGCTTTTCTACTTTTTATGAGATGACGAAATGAGATAACTAGCACAATTACTAATATTCAATAAGTGACAATGCTAGTATGATGAGTTTTGGGTTTCATGTCATGTTATAAGATTAATATTAATATTGCATATATTTCAAAATAGAATTTCAAATTATAGATCTAGAATGGAGTGATGATTTAGTTTGATTTATACTTTCATTACAAAGTTGATTCTAGAGTCTACAAATATGAGAGATACATGCAATCACTAGCAAAGCAAATCAATACATCAAATAATGTAAAGAAAACATTATTCATAATTTTTATCATAAGATTCATAATTTCTATTATCGATTTGAGATATGTCTTGATAGAACATGAATTATGATTTATGATTATAGACAAATTGGCATAGAATATATCTCAGATCATCATGATGTATGTAAATTCTAATTCTTCTAGACTTGTGATATAGTGATATAGTGATCTTCTTTGAATAAGCATGTTTGATTTTTAAGCCTAGAAATGATGATCATATAAACATATTAAAGACAAAGATCACATATAGAATGTTTTGAAATTTATAATAAAATTTGCATTCAATAATTGAATCTATTGATCTTTGGTTTTGCATGATAATATATGATTTATGATATAATATTCATATATATATTCTAATGATTAATTGATAAACTATGTGTTTGTTGGAATTTTAATATTCTATATAATTTCAAATCACATAGTTATCATGAAAGTTGAATAACATTGTAAGTGTTCTACCCAGCATAAATATATAAGCATAGACCAAGAAGCAATGCTAGGATGATGAGTTTGAATGCAATGTTATTACATAGGATTAATGGAGATTATGTTGCATGAAATATGAGAAGTTTTCAAATTAATTTTCTTTAGACCTAGAATGAAATGATTAAACTTTTGATTTGATCTTAATGATACAAGATGATTCTAAGGTCTAAGTTACATGCAAACATAGGTGACACACATCACACACATAATATAAAATATGAAATAATTATTCTAAGGATAGCGTGTGATGAAAAAATTCATAAACACAGAAATTTCCAAATCAAGCAAACTAAGATAGCTTTTAAAAACGGAGTTGTAATTAGGAAAGTTGACAGCACCAAGAGAACTCAAATGAACAAGCCTAGATTGCCATTGGATGGAGATTTTTGTGCTCTTTCCAAAAATATATTAAACGCAAAAATCAGGCGAGCGGATCAAACGATATGGATGTTTGAAGTTTTGATCGTAAACTCGCATTTTTGAAAGATTTAAACATGCGTTTAGATGAATTTTTGTTTTCAATTTTTCTAGATAATATTCTTCATTATAAGGGCTATCATATGCAGCAAATAAAATAGAAGATTATCATAACATTGCGCATTTTAATTTTTAGCTTAAGCCCTTTAATAAACCATTTAAATCCATTTAAAAAAATAATTTCATTAGTCTTAAAAAAAAATTTTCAATATTCAAATGATAATGTTAATTCAAGACATAGATGGATAAAGGATTTAAAAAGGATAAAGAACAATCAAAGATGAGATATAGATCACTTTGAAAAATATATGACTTAATGTTATATGTTAGGCTTAAAATGTAAAAGTCATATTTCATAATATATCTAAGTGACCTTAGCGTGTTGGCTCAACAATAAGAAAAACAAATAAAAGAAAAAGCAATTAAGCATATCATGAAGTAGAGTAATGATATTTCATATTTAATTTATTTCTACTTCATGCAATACGATAATTCTAATGAATAAGAGATTTAGGTATCCAAAGGGGACCAAGTGGGATGGTTCCTTTGGGTACCCAAATACATCGAGTAGGCTTTTGGAGAGAAAGTGATGAATGGGCCTTTACAAGTGGAGTTAGTGTTTCGTTTTTAATTTTGGGCCTCCATTCATACTTTGGTTGTTTTTCTTTTAAATTCATATTATGATTATATGACATCTTTACATGATTATATTTGTTTGAAAAATAATTCATTTGTGATTTATGTTTATTCAAATTATTTTTCAAAATAGATTGATGATGATAATCATAATGAATTTTATTATATGGATTCTTTGAAAGTTTATAAGAGTGATTGTCTTTCTTTAGAAGTGATTGTTGAAAGTGTGGGTTACAATATGTTTTAAAAGATTGATTCTTATTTTGATGATTTTCATTTCCACTCTTTCTTATAGACATACTCTTATAATATGAAGGATTATATTTTATAGTTTGATTTTCATGAAAATGAGTTTTTAAATTTGAGTCATGATTGAAAATATATTGAGACTTATAATAATGACTCTTAAGAATTTTGTGAGGATCATAATTCTTTTTGAAACTAAACTCCTTTTGATTTAAAGTATGAAAATGATCCTTTTTAGAAATGATTTTGTAAGTTAATTTATCCTTGTTATTCAAAATCTTATGATGAAATTCCTTACATGACATTTGAAATTTTTCAACAAAAGATTTTAATTGTATTAACTTGCAAGATAAAACATCATTTTCAATTATCAATTTTTCATTATGCCTTTTAGAAATTAAGAGCCCTTTTTCAATTTCCTTGAATTTTTCTTTTAATAAATTGCAATTAAGACAAGGAATAGGAATTTTAACTAAAGAGCGCGAAAGAGAATTTAACACATCAATATTTGATTCTACGTTATCGTTTGCTTTTAAAGATTTATTTTCTAAACGTAATTTTGAATTAGCAATTTTTAACTTTAAAATTTTGCGTTTAGCAATTTTAAGCATACGAGATGTAGAAATAGATTTTTTTACAAAAAGAGAAGATTTAGATTTTCTTACCTTGCAATAGTTTCCATCTTCTCTTTTGCTTGATGTGTTGCCATCAACTGAGTCCAATATTGTGACGTTGTCTCCTTCATCTTCCTCTTCCAAACAAGAGTGTCCATCATCCTTTCCGCTTGATGAGCATTCTATGGATCCATCCTTTGTGTAGCTTTCTTGAATATTTGCATAGGCTTGCATATTTTCCGGTTCTTGTGAATGTTTCGTACCTGTAGAAGGAGAATCATAAGTTCTTTCAAGAAAACTCCAAATTTCATATGCGGTAGGTAAAGTATAAATAAGTTTGAAAATATTTTGGTCTAACGCACAAAATATACTATTCATAGATTTTGCATTTAAAATAATTTCGTTTCTAGTTAGTACGCTAGATGGCTTTTTAATAGTAATATTCCAAACTTTTTCATCTAAGGCCTTAAGAAAATTTTTCATTAATATTTTCCACCCATTATAATTTTCACCCATAAATAATGGTGGTGATAATACTTTTTCATTTATATTAAAATTTTCCCCACTAGTAGAAGCGAGATCATGATCAAGAGGCGCCATTATTCCCGGTTGTTAAGCCGATTTGGAATAACCTTCCTCTGATACCAATTGTTGGATCTTACGGCGCCCTTAGAGGGGGGGGGGTGAATAAGGGAATAAAATTCTTTCTATAATTTTCAAGATAATTACTAAATTGTTTTATAATGAAGGAGATTGAAATAAACAATTTAGATTTAGAATTGAAAACTTAGAACACAATATAATAGAGATTACGCCAAATGATACAAATCAAGTAAACACAAAAGAGACATGATTATATATATGAAAAAGTGTTTACATAAATTTGATTTCTATATCGCTAGAAATCGGAGGCGTACAAATGTAAATTTCTTTTTGTTTACCAATCCTTCTCCCAAGGATCGGAAGGCTATCACTTGTCTCTCCCTAGACCAAGCCCAAGCCTATCCTCTAGATCTTCCCAAGATCTAGACGTAGCACACAAGGCCACGATTTCCCACCAAGCCACGCAAGGACTTGGACGCTCCGCACAAGGAAGCGATTTTCCCCTAAGCCACGCAAGGACTTAGACGCTCCGCACAAGGAAGCGATTTTCCCTACCAATACAAAGTTAAATGTATATAAATGAAAATACAAGATAAAATAAGAACTCCCTAGAAATTCAGATCTCTGAAAGGAAGGTTGAAGCCTCGAGATGATCCTTGATGTAGAAGCGCGTCCGATCTCGTCTTCAATTTCAAACCTTCTCAGCATAAATGGGAGTTCATGAGGTTCTGGAGCTCTCTGGATGGAATGCACTCAGGAAGGGACTTAGAATCTTTTGTGGTTGTAATGCACGAACACAATGTGTCAATTTATAGAAAATCGCTGTCGGAAATTCCGACAGTGACTGTCGGAATTTTCCGACAGCGCAAAACTGCCGGTCGTGGTGCTGTCGTGGGCAGTTGTTGTAACCTCCGAGCTGTCGCCTGGGCGACATCGATGTCGGATTTCCGACATCTCAAAACTGCTTTTCGTCGTGTTGCCGTGGGGGAAAGTAGTTGTAACTTCTCTGCTGTCGCCTGGGCGACATTGACTGTCGCCTGGGCGACAGTGACTGTCGCCTGGGCGACATCTCCTCTTTATTTTTGCCATCCGAAACTTCTCCAGACTGTAGATTGAGTCGTTCTAATCTCCGAAATGGGGTGGCACATTCCGTAACTCTTCCTGGATTGAAAGTTATGGCCATTTTAAGATCAGCACACAAAACTCATCCAAACTGAGACTTGTCGTTCTCGGATCATGCCCATGAACGAGGACTTGTCTCCTCATTGAACCTATACAACCTGGCCACTATAAACACACAAAAGACTAGATCAAATACAACACGGTATTTGTTATTCTCAAACCAAGAGATGCGGAAAGCAAGCTCCAACAACTTCGTCTTGGGCTGAGCTCCCAAGTTGGAACTCCCCCTCAGTGGGAACACTCCCCAAGTTGGGGTTTGTACTTTCTTCAATAACCTATGTGGGAGCAGGTTCTGGTACTATTTCTGGACAATCCCTTTGGGTGGAAGTCTCCCCCTAAGTTGTACCAGGGATTTGTGGGGGTGGTGGTATGTCATCAGAGCTGCTGGATGAATCTTCTTTTTCCGAGTGGTCTGTTGGGGATGCATGTTTCTTTGGAGCAGGCTGGACAATAGATGATGGTTTAGGGATAGACCTATCCCATCGATCTAGCATCTTTGCGTCCAGTCTCTTGGAGTAGTGTAGAGGAACTCCCATTTTCTTATTCAGTACTTCACTCTGGGTGTTTAGATGGTAGAGGGACAGTATTCTTCCATAGGAAGGGGACTTCAGGGTGTTCTTTATTCTCTGGAAGAGGAACTCACTCCAGTTGGTCTTCTTAGAGTGGATTATCCGGGCCATGACAACGAACATGTCTTTGGAGATTCGGTCATGGGACCCAGGCTTGCACAACAGAACTTTGCCAACAATGTCGGCCAGCAGCTTCCCCTTCTAATTAAATTCCGCTCTCTTAATGGACCTGTAGGTCTTTCCTGTGTGGCCGCACCAGGTATAGCTTGCGGACACGTCCTCTGATGTCAGCTCTTCTTCTTCCTCCCCCCTTGGATTCTTGGCAGATGCAGTGCTTTTCCTAGGCTTTTCTCAGATATCTTAACCTTCTTAGCTCCCACCTTGGACTTGATCTTTGATTCGGTGTGGTTGATTCTTGCTTCGGCGAAGAATTCTGCTAATTCACAGTGGAGAAGAACCGAGGGTTCGCATCGGAGATATTCCAGTCCTGATGCCTCAACCAACCCTATTCCTGACCTAATCTCATCTGAGCAGGCATTGAAACCCCCTCGCTGGAGTTCACAACCGGAGATCACCTCTTCTTTCTTGGGAGCCATTAATTCAGAGTGAGAGAGAAGCCAGTATGCCGGAGACGAAGCAGGGGTTTGTCGACGAAATTGTTTAGGGCAAATGATATCGTAATTTTTATTCTCGAGCATTCACTCTATTTATAGTGTCGGTAGGTGAAGAGGCGCGTGCCTTTAAAGGAAAGAGAGCGATTAGAAGGCTCCGATGGATCGATCTAATCCCGTGATAAATAGCTCGATTATATTTTGACAATACGCTTATTGTCGTCAAAATGATCCTTGGATGCGCATCCTCCCAACTTGCTCCTTTGTCATTGTAACGTCTATTGTGTCGTCGTAACACCTTTTTGTATCGACGATTATAGATTCCAAGACTTATTCAGCTAACGTCAGCTTTTTAGGCCCCTTTTAGTAGGATGACTTGCACTAAGCTTGTTAGTAAATAGATTTTGCTGTTCTGCCTGTGGGTCAGAACAGCCACCTTATCCAAGGCCCAGATTTGCTTCTGGTGGGCTCTTGGACTACCTGCAAAAAGAGATTACAAGCCCTTAGGTACCCAAGTAAATTTGGGTCCTAGGAAATTGTTAGCATTAACAGGCATACTGGATTTAACTACTCCAGGGTATGCATAGTGATAATGAACAAGGCGATTTGAAGGTTTAACATTCGTTACCCTTGGAGCAGTTGGATTGTACCAACAATCAATTGCAAAGTGCCCGGTATTTCCACAACACCAGCATTCAAACCTGTTGTATCTCCTTTTCTGACTGACTGTGTGAGCAGGGGTTATTTGTGTGTGAACAAATGAATGCAGCAAAGAAGGTGAACTGTGCTGATGGTAGATGTGATGTTTGCTGTCACCATTCACAGTTTCCCTTCTCGAGTCATTCTTCTTTAAGGATTTCCTTGTTTCTGTAGACCTACTAACTTCATGCCTCCTTGTGGCCATCCTCCCATGAGGTACCCTTGAGATTTTTGGCATGTTCTTTGCTCCACTTGTGGAGCTCCCATTCTTGAGATACCCAAGATTGGATTGCCCAACATTCTTGTTGGAGGGTGAGATTACCTTCCTCAATCTAGCCTTCATCCCATAGGGTCTGCCTGATCTGTCTTCCTTGAAGCATCCCTGCTCCCTTCTTTGAGTGGAGCAACAACCATTTACCAGTGGAGGAGAGGTCTCTGGTTTGGAGGAGCTTGCCACATGCTTCACTATAAAGGGGAGTTTATCCTCCACCCTTCTGGTGTTGTCATTATTAGATTTCAGGACTTTGGGTTGAGTTTTGTCCTTCTTCAGAAGAACCACTTCTCTGGTTAGTGAGCAGCACAGCTCCTTGCTCTCAATCAATGCCTTCAGAGTTTTCCCAAATTTGCTTATCAAGTCAAGGTTGGAGCTTGCCTTGAAGTCCTTTTTGAGTTGAAAAAACTCTTCATTCTCTAGAGTTAGTCTTTCTGCTTTCTCTGAGAGATCAAGATTTCTTGCTTGAAGAGAGGAGATCTTTGCATCCTACTCCTTGCATAGCATTTTGAGCATCTTGACATCTTATAGAAGATCATTGTATGACTTGGACTAGTCATCATTTCCAGATGAGCTTGTCTCCGATTCTGAGTCTGAGGTAGATAGAGGAGCCCTTATGCATACCTGTTCAGGTGAGACTTCATCCTGAATTTCTTCCTCTGACTCAGATAGGGCAGTCAACCCAAACTGAGTCTTCTCTTCTGAGTCTGAACATCTTGAGTCACTGTCACTCAATGTTCTGACTTTCTTCTTAGCTGCCTTACTTCTTTCTTCTTTTGATTCTTCCATAAGGACTCTTAGAGAGTCCCACATCTCTTTTGCTGTTATGCAGTGAGCCAGTTTCTGAAATGTTGAGATGTCAACTACACCAGCTACAATATCTTTGGCTTCCTTGTCCAAGTTGACTAGGATGATCTCATCTGCAGTCATTTTCTTGGACACTGGCTTGGGGACATATGGCCCTTCTTGAACAATTTGGAACATTCTAGGGTCCATACCCTCCATGTATATTCTTTCTCTTACTTTCCAAAGGGCAAAGTTCTCCTTAGAGCAAATAGCTATTCTTGATTCCATAGCTGTGACGAATGGACACCCAAGGGCTGATCTGTTCAAGCTGTTAAGCTTTTCTTTGAACAACCTCGCTATGATACCACTTGTTGTTTATTGGGTGTCAACTTATCACCTAGGGGGGGGGGGGGAGGGGGATAGGTTTTTCAAATTATTTTATCCCCTTTAGGTGTTCTTGAATTCTGATTAGTAGATCTATAACTTATAAAGCACAACATAGAAAAGCACACAGTGATTTATAGAGGTTCCTCAAGACAGGGTGTCTTGAGTAGTCCTCTTTCCCTCTGCGCCTACCTAGCAGTGTGCTAGGCTCGACAAACTCCGCAAAATCTTCAGGCCCTCAAGCCTTACAACACGGACCCGCAAGTCCTACAACCTAGGCCCGCAAGCCCCTACTGCACCCGAGCCCGCAAGCTCGACACTCAGGCCCTCAAGCCCTACCTTGCTCAGACCCGCAAGTCTAGCCTCTGCCCTGGCCCACAAGCCTCACAGGCCTCAAGCCATCAAGCTTAACAATCAGACCCTCAAGCCCTACCTAGCTCAGATCCGCAAGTCTAGCCTCTGCCCTGGCCCGCAAGCCTCACAGGTCTCCAGCCCTCAAGCTAGACAAAGTCGGACCCGCAAGTCCACTGCCATGGCCCTCAAGACTCACAGCTCTCTAGCCCTCAAGCTAGACAAATAAGCCCTTAAGCCTTACAACAATAAAGGTTTTACAGTAATAAAAACTTTTTCTTCTGCCTTGAAAGTGGAGGTTAGATCTTAAAATAACTCTAGAGGGGGGGGGGGGGTGAATAGAGTTTAAAACTTTTTTCCCTTAGTTTTATTTGTGGAATTAAAAATAGTGATATATATGTGTATAGAAAGTGAGTAATAAAAACTGAAATAGAAAATCAACACAGCACAACACAAAAAAAGAAATCACACACAGAAGACATAAGGAGCTATAGTAGTTCCCCACAAAACTTGGGTACGTCTACTCTTCTACCACCCTTGGTAGGAATCCACTAGGATTTTTGATCAGGTGCCCTCACATTAATGAGCTTTTGACAAGGTGCCCAAAAACCAAGCAGGATTTTTTGATAAGCTGTCTTGCCACCAAGAGGTACACTTTTGAAGGGAGTTTTAACCCTGTACAGAATGGGATAGAGAGGGGTTGAGATGTTCTTCTCTGTCAAGATGTATAGAGAAGACTCTGGTGGATGTTGATGTAGAAAAGAACTCCTCTGTCTGATATGAGATGATTGGCAGTTGATTTTGCTGGAGCTTTTCTTTGAAAGAATTGATCTTCCTGTAGCAGATAAATCTGAAAGGAAAATGTGATTCTTAGGCTGTTGTTGCTCTTTTGAAGATCTAGACTTGCAGCAAAATGACTGAGAGAATAAAGTTGATGTTGTTCTCAGTTGAATGAAAATGCTGCTGTTGAGGAAGAAAAAGATGTTCTTTTTTTTGTTCTTCTTTCTCTTCTCTTCCCATAGCTTTCTCCTTTCTTGATTTTTATTTTGCAGCAGGAAATCTGAGAGATGGTGTAGCTGTTCTCAGAAAATTTGTGCTGCTAAAGGAGGAAGATGATGAGGTTCTGTATTCTGAATAATGTTGATGAAGAGGAAGAAGTAATTTTCAATTTCTTTTCTTCCTGTATATTTCTTTCTTTTTTTTCCCTGTCTATTCTGTACAACAAAAATTCTGTATTTGATCTCTCGTGAAAGCTGTATATTGATTCTGTAATATCTTCTTTCATTCTTTTCCTTTTCTTTTTCAAAATCTATGACAGACATTTATTGCACATTCCTTATATTAAAGAATATATTATTCTGAAGGCGTATTTCTGGGAACTTCAAATGTCACGCCGTATTTTCTTTCCTTTTCTATGAATATATCCTTTACGAGGAAATGTAAATGTCTATAACTTAAATAATAAAGGAAATATATTTTCCTTACTTGATTTGATGGAAAGAGCCGTTGCTTTCGTCGATCTGAGATCAGAGAATAAAATGAATATAATTCTTCTGAAATTTCTGTGCTTAAATAAGAAATATTTGATCTGCACAAAATTTGTCGAACGCAGACTGGAGTTCGTCCAACGGAAAGATCCGTCGACCGCTGAGCCTGGATAAAATCGTTGAGCGCGAACATCGAGCGCTGAGCTGGAGTAAAAGCGCCGAGCGCTGCACTTAGACAAATTCTTCGACCGCTGAGACGGGTTCGTCGACCGCTGAGACGGGTTCATCGACCGCTGAGAAATAAGTCTGTTCGTCGAACACAGAGAGCTTGCCGTTTGTCGAGCGCAGAGAGGCATTCGTCGAACGCAGCTAGCCATTCGTCGAACGCAGAAACTGAATGAAATTTCTAGTTCTAACAGCCAAAACTCTTGACCCATAAACTATACATTGGGGTCAACTTGTCCTTAGTTAACATATAGTGATCCTAGCCCAAATCAGAAATAGGATTGTTCCAACAATCTCCCCCTATTTGGGTTAGGTCACTATTTGACAAAAAAATTGAAAATAAATAAATTCTAATACAACAAAAACAACATAGCATGAATGTATCTGATATATTTTTAAATATTTTATCAGATATAAAATAAATAGTACTCTGAGTTTTTGAAATTACATTTCAATAAAAATAAAACTGATAGAGATGCAGTCAGAACCTTGAATTTTTCTGAATTCTGAAATTCTGAATTCTGAAATTCTGAATTCTGAAATTCTGACTTTATCTGATTTTATCTTGTTCTGAGTTCTGATCTGAACTGAACTGTATCTGCTATGTAAATCAGGTATCTGAATTGGTTCTGAACTGAATTTGTGATTAGCTGAACTGTAGTAATAACTGATACTGAATTTGCTAAAACAAAATTCTCCTTCTAAGCTGTACTGTATCTGCATCTGAATTTGATTATGAGCTGTATCTGAATTTTTCTAAAACAGAAATTTACAATCGGCAAACTGCTGTAAGCTTTATCAAGCTTCTTCATACAGCAACTCCCCCTGAGAATGTCTCCCCCTGAGATTGGAGGTTCTTCAGCTTTCTCCTTTTGCTTAGTTCATAGAACAACTCCCCCTGAGCAAAATAGTGCATCAAATGGAGCTTGTTCATGAAAACTTCTCCCCCTGCCTAGTTTCAGGAAAGACCCGAAGCTAGGCCCCTTGAAGAAGGGTCATTTGATGGAGGTAGGGAGGATGCAAGATTGTCATTGCTAGTGTTCCAGCACAATAAAATAGAGATCAAGTGCAAAGGGAACTAGAAAGAGAAACAATTCTGTAGGCATTCAACTAATAAAAAAGTTTTATTAATGATGACAAGCTGAAATAAAAGGCTTCAATTTAATGAAGAGATGGGTAAGTAGAAAACTTAATTAATTTTTTTTAACAGATTGAATCTCCATCTATCATACCTAGCTGATTTATAAAGAAGATATGTTTCTTTTCATCCAAGGGCTTGGTGAAAATATCAGCTCTTTGCAAATCAGTGGAGATGAACTGTAGGCAGATTTTGTTTTTATCCACATTATCCCTAAGGAAGTGGTGCCTAATTTCTATGTGTTTAGTCCTACTATGGAGAACTGGATTTTGTGCTATAGATATTGCACTAGTATTGTCACAAAATATAATTGAATTATTTAAGTTGACACCATAGTCTAGGAGCTAATTTTGTATCCACAACATCTGTGAGCAGCAACTGCCAGCAGCTATGTATTCAGCTTCAGCAGTTGATGTGGACACAGATGTCTGTTTCTTACAAAACCAAGATACAAGCCTATCACCAAGAAACTGGCAAGTTCCTGATGTGCTTTTCCTGTCTACTCTGCATCCAGCATAATCTGAATCTGAGAATCCAGTTAATTCAAATTCAGATGCTGTTGGATACCAGAGACCTAGATTAGGACAACCCTTTATATATCTTAAAATCCTTTGTAATAAAATTAGATGAGATTCTTTGGGGTTAGCTTAGAATCTAGCACAAATACATGTAGCAAACATTATATCAGGCATACTTGTTGTTAAATAAAGTAAAGAGCCAACAATTGCTCTATATACTTTTGAATCATCAGGTTTCCCTGATTCATCATTATCAACAACAACATTTGAGGGCATGGGTGTTTTCATGGTGGAATAATCAGACATACCAAATCTTTTCACTAATTCCTTAGCATACTTAGATTGGGATATGAAGATTCCATTTAGGGTTTGCTTCACTTGAAGACCAAGGAAGTATGATAATTCACCCATACTACTCATTTCAAATTTAGATTGCATTAAATTAGAAAATCTTTTGCATAAATTTGAATCAGTAGAGCCAAAAATAATATCATCTACATATATTTGAACTAGCAAAGTTTGATTTTTATGTATCCTGAAAAATAGAGTTTTATCTTCTATGTCTCTACAGAAATTGTTCTCTAAAAGAAAACTAGCTAAAGTCTCATACCATGCTCTAGGAGCTTGTTTGAGACCATAGAGAGCTTTCTTAAGCTTAAATACAAAAGAAGATTGAGTTGGAGAGATGAAACCTGGTGGTTGTTCCACATAGACTTCTTCTTTGATTTCTCCATTCAGAAATGCACTCTTTACATCCATTTGATATACCTTGATCTGCTTGTATGCAGCAAATGCAAGAAAAATTCTGATTGCTTCAAGTCTTGCAACAGGTGCAAAAGTCTAGTCATAGTCTATTCCTTCTTCTTGTGAGTATCCTTGAGCTACTAGTCTAGCTTTGTTTCTCACAATGTTGCCATCTGCATCTAGCTTATTCCTGTAGACCCACTTAGTTCCAATAACTGGATAATTCTTTGGTCTAGGAACCAATTCCCAAACTTTGTTTGTCTCAAACTGATTGAATTCCTCTTGCATAGCAATGATCTAGTTGGGATATTATTCTGCATCTTGTAGGGATTGAGGTTCAATCTGAGAGAGAAAATAAGTATGCATCATATTCTGATTTGTTTGATGCCTTGTTTGCACACCTGCTGAAATATCACCAATAATTTGAGATATTGGGTGATCTCTAACTGTGATGTAGTCAACAGTTGGAGCTGGTTCAACAATAGTTTCCACTTGGGGAATTTGTTCAGCTGTTGTATCCTGTTGAAGATGATCTGCTGTTATCTGATTTAAACTGTCAACAAAATCTGGGTGATCTTCTTCTTCACTTTCTTCAGCATTTTGCTGTACATGATCTAGAATTCCTTCTTTATGTAGAGCTAATTGATCTAGCTGCTCACTTAAATCTTCACATAGATCTGATACCTGCAAAGTATTTATGGTAGAGGTGGTATTCCTCTCCTCATTTAACAGGTTAGTTTCATCAAAAGAAACACGCATGGACTCCTCTATCTTAAGAGTAGATTTGTTGTAGACTCTATATGCTTTACTAGATAGAGAGTATCCAAGGAATATGCCTTCAGCTACCTTAACTTCAAACTTCCTTAGATATTTCTTATCATTGTTATGCACATAGCATTTACAACCAAAAATATTAAAATAGCTAACCTTAGGTTTTTTATTCTTGAGTAGTTCATAGGGAGTTTTACCCTTAAGTTTATGTATCAGGCTTCTATTCAACACATAATTTGCTGTGTTCACTGCCTATGACCAAAAAGAGAGTGGAAAATGAGCATCAACAAGCAATGTAGTTGCTGATTCAATTAGTGTTCTATTTTTCCTTTCAGCTACCCCATTTTGTTGAGGGCTTCTGGGAGCAGAGAAACACTGCCTGATCCCCTCTTTTCCACATAATTCTCTCATCAGAAGAGACTCAAACTCAGTGCCATGATCACTTCTGATCAATGCAACTACAGTAGAGTACTCAGTCTTGATGGACCTGAGAAAGTCTGTTAGAACTTTGAAGGTGTCAGACTTGTTCCTAAGAAAGAACACCCAAGTGAATCTTGAGATGTCATCTAAAATAACTAGAGAATAATGCTTCACTCCTAAGCTCTGTATATCAGTAGGTCCAAAAAGATCTAAATGCAACAAATACAGAATCCTAGGTGAATCACTCTTGGATAAAGATTTGAAACTACTTCTAGTATGCTTACCTAACTGACAAGCCCTGCAAAGTCCTTCCTTCTTGTATGAACCAGGAGGCAGTCCTCTGACAAGATTGTCCTTAGAAAGCTTATAAATAGTTCTAAGGTTAATGTGTCCAAGCCTTTTATGCCATAATTCATTTGTCTTACTTCTTGAATTAAATAGACAGATGTCTGAATTGGCAGAGTCAAAATTGACTAGATAAATGTTTCCTTGTCTAATACAAGATAATACATTTATGTTTTTATTATTGGTAATAAGACATTTGGAAGGGTTAAAGGTTACCTGATAACCTTCATCACATAACTGGCTTATGCTGATGAGGTTGTGCTTGAGATCTTTGACATATGATACTTCTTTGAAGGTGACTGCTCCAATCTTGACTTGTCCATATCCTTTTGTCTGTCCACAGTTGGAGTCTCCAAAGACAACTTTGGGTCCAAGCTTTGCCTTATAATTGCTCAGGTTGGCCTTGTTTACTGTCATATGCTTTGAGCATCCACTATCCAAGTACCAGTATTCCTTTATCTTTGGATAGCTGTGTACCTGCAAAGACAGAAAAATAAACTAGTTGTTTCTGACCCAGACTACCTTGGGTCCTTTTGTCTTACCACAATATTCAGAAATAAATGATATTTCAGGCTGATCCTTATAGTCTTGTGGATGATATCTCCTTGGAGGTATTATCCATTCAGTGAAAGGATTTTTAGTTTGTTTTGAATTAGAATTCTTGAATTTTTCTGTATAGTATCTGTTCGACAAATTTGGGTAAGTTCGTCGATCGCCGTTCATGTAATAACTATACTGAAAATCTGTTTTCAGTTTTCGTCGATCTTTGTTCGACAAATTGAAGTCTTTTCGTCGAGCTCCGTTCGATGAATTCTTCTGAATTCTTTTATTCATAACAGACTTGTTTGAAATATCTTTATTTGCTTCTACAGCCTCTTTGCTTTTAGCAGAAACAAATTTTATGGGTGTAGATAATATATTCTTCTTAATTAGAGGTGGCTCACTTAATGAAGCACCCAAGCCCAGTTTGCTATTAAGTCTAGCATTTACTGTGCTTGTTATGCCCATCAGTTTGATGCTTCTCCCATTTAGGGATTCTTCAAACTTTTTGGCTTCAGACAACTTGCTCTCAATGAGAACAATATGTTCCCTGAAGGCAGCCAAATATTTCTTAAGATTTACATTTTCTTCACTTATATTTTTCATTTCAGCAAGCTTGCTTCTAAGTGAGATTATTTCTTTCTCAGATTTTAGTAAGTCTAAGCAAAGAACTTTGAATTCAGCTTTGAATTCAACTGAAGTAAAATCAAAGTTAGATATTACCTGATCTGCATCATCTTCTGTTTCTAGTTCTGATCCTTCTTCATCAGAATTGTTGGCTGAGGCATTGATGGCCATCATGCAAAAATTCTTCTCTTCTTCATTATCTTCATCATCACTGGATGATGATGCATTTCCTGACTCACTGCCTGAGTCATAAATTGCCATCAGGCACTGATCATTCTCTTTTGTTTCTTCTTCATCATCTGAAGAGCTGAATGACTGATCTGATTCAGTTTCACTCCAAGATTCTGCTACAAATCCTCTTCCCTTCTTTTTGTGTTTGTGAGAGGAAGACTTCCTGGAGTTTCTTTTCTCTTCTTTGTCCTTTTTCTTTTCTTTCTTCTGGTTTTCTGGACAGTCTGGGCAATATGTCCTGGCTTCCTGCAGCCAAAACTGTTGAAACCGATTTCTCGGTCTCTTGTGAAGCTCGGGCGTCGGCCGGTGAGATGAGCGTCGAGCGTCCCAAAGTATCTGGTTCGCTCGCCTTCTTGCGATCCGTGGGTGAGTATCTGGCTCGCTCGCCTTTTGTGAATTTTCCTTGAAGCTTGGGTTCGCGGGGATCTGAATCGCGCGCCTCCATGCAACTTCTTCCACTGGAACAGGGCAGAGGTAGCCGAGGCGGGAAATCGAGCGTCGAACGCCGAGTGTCGAGCGTCGGCCGCTGAGATGAGGCGGGATCGTCGAGCGTCCCTTGGGTTTCGTCAAGCGCAGCTTTGAACGGGTTTCGTCGAGCACAGAACGCCGTTCGTCGAACGCAGGTAGCCGTTTGTCGAACGGAGGTAGCTGTTCGTCGAACGCAAAGGACACATGTAAACTCTCTTATGGGCGAATATCGGGGTTGTACACAATCCCCGCTCTTCGCGAGGCTCTTGTAGGCTCGCGAAGAACCGTCCAACCCCTGTTATTCGCCGGTCCCTTGGTGACGTGGCGAGAATCTTTCGGTGGTCCCCATGCACACCACTATAAATATCACTCTCCCTGACCGTCATTCGAACTTTTTATCCTTCTCTCTCTTTTCTTACTCGCCGCGAGCCCCAACGTGATGTCGAAAAAAGATGACATGTTGTCTCGCCTGAAGGCCTCGCAAGCGGCCCAGAAGGGGAAAGCCGCCGCCATCGCCTCCTGGATTTCTCCGCAGCGCTATCCGCCTCCGCCCTCCCTAAGAACGTCAAAGCGGCCGGCGGGGGTGGGTCTTCTTCTTCGCCGCACTCTCCTGATGATGGGCTCGTCTCGCAGGTATTGTCGCCAAGCTCGCCAGTTTGATGTTCTTCCCTTTCGACCTTATTTATCCTATTCGCAGAATAATCCCCCGGACGAGAGCGCCTCGGGAAGGCCAATCACAGAGACCCATCTCCCTTCTACGGGTGGAGCTGACGCTCTTCTTGTGGATGTGAGGGCCGTCGGCCGACGGGACTCGCCTTCGCAGCGAGGTGAGCGGCTTACCTTGTCTTCCTTCACGTCTCTCGACTCGTTAAATCACACCTACTTTTTATGCAGTGTCCCCTCTCGCGGCACTAGAGGAACAAGTTCCTCCTCCGACGGACTCGCCCACCCTACCAAACCAGACCATCCTTACTCCTGGATTCGGCTTCCTGGGTCAGAGGAGCCTGGGAGGGACGCTGATTGCTGAGCCTAGGCTTGGCTCTAGACCCGCGCTCGCCCCCGGTCTGGGTAAGGCCCTCACCCCTGCCTTTATTGAAGCATTCCGAGGCCAGCCAGGCACCTCCCGCCACCGGCCCAGTACTCAAATTCCTCCACTAGGTTAGACTGCCGCCATTGAGTGTTATTTTTCACCTCGTCGCTGATTCCTAAATCGCAGGTAATCCCATGACCCCGCTCTCCGAGTCAGAGTCTGAAGCATTGGAGATATCTCCACCCCCCTTGCCGAGTCAGGTCGCCGACTTTCTGGGGGATCCCAGCGATCCAGAGCTAATGAAGAGGCGGGTCACTGAGATATTCCAGAAGCATACCACCCTGCTGAGGGATCTACACGAGCAGAATCAGCTGGATTGGCTCGCTAATGAGGAAAGGTTTGCCGCGATTGAGGACGCGAACGCGCGCGTCCTCGCCGAGATACGACCGACCGATCATGGCTACGCGACCTCCCCCGGGTGTACATTGCCTGTATTGATGATTACATGCGGCTGACGAGCCAGGCGAACCAGTCACTTCGCGAGTATCACTACCCGCGAGTCCCCCCTCGCTCTGGTGTCCGGGGTCGCGGTCGCTGGAAGTGGCTGCGATATTAAGGATTCTTGCATTGCTCTTTATTGTTTTTCTTCCCCCTCCCCTTCGATGGGAGGGGTCGTGAACAACTTTTATAAGTTTGTAATAATGATACCTTGACTCGCTTGCGAGCCCTTTATTTTCCCTGTTTATTATCTCTTCTTTCGCCTTACCTGGCTCGCTCCTGCGCTGATTACGTTTGTGTTTCTGTTACTCGCACTCGCTCCTTGCCCTTGCTTTTTTATTTTTTATTTTTTATTATTTAGCACTAGCTCGCCAATGATTAGTGGGAAAAGGTTTTGACAGGGTACCGATTCGCTGGGCGCGAATAGATCCCCTAGAGGCGGAAGAACACCGTGCGAATCCGCTATCCGCAGATTCCGACGCTTCGACTTCTTCCCGCCTTTTTCATTTCTATAAATAGTCGACCCCTTTCCTCTTCAACCACCGCATTTACTGTTCCTCCTCCGCGCTCCCTCTCTTTCTGACTCTCTCGCGAACCTAGCTCGCTTTCGCGGCCTTTGCGATTTCGCAGATCCCAGACATCATGGTTGGCGAGACGGAAGCTGAGGGGCGGTCCAAATGTTCCGGGGCCTTCCTCGATGGCCTTTTCTTCTGTGCCAATCTTACGAAAGAGGAGTTCCAGGCCACCACTGACCAGTACATTCACTCCGGTTTTGTGGCTCGCTGCCCTACCGAGAGGGACACCATCAGCGACCCGCATCCCGATGAACTCGCCATCCCCATTGCCCACTTCGAAAACGGGCTGCGACTCCCATTCTGGCCGGAAGTGCGCCAGGTATGTTTATTTCTCAATCCCTACACTTCTGACCCGCTTTGTGAATGGCACTAAAATATTGTCAACCTTTCCAGGTGCTCAAGTACTTCGGCGTTCTCCCGAGTCAGCTAACGCCGAACGCGATCGCTGTGGTGGTCGCGTTCGCTAGTTACCTCAGGGCGGAGAAGATCGAGTTCAGCCTGCTCGTCTTCCGCAAGATCTTCTCGTTTCGCGTGTACAAAGACGGGACGACTCACTTTGCGAGCCAGCATGTCACCGTCTGCGAGATGGTGAATAAGTCTCATTATTGGATGCAGAAGTTCATCCTGGTGAAGGGTCCTTTTGGCAACGTCTCCTACACTCCCACCCAGTGAGACGAGTCCGCCTACCATCCTCCGGCCTCGCTTGGGGGTTGTGATGCGGCCCTGTACCAATACCTCAAGGGAAAAAACTTCGAGGTCGCCTTCCTTCGAGAGCGAGTGGACCTCTTGCCGCCCGTCCCCCCAAGAGAAGGTTTGACTCGCACTCGCCAATTTCTTTACTCTCTTCTCCTTCGATTTCGTAACGTTCCCCGTTATCATCGCAGGAGAGCGTGAACTCCCACTCAACCCTCCTCACGCGCCTCCTTCTTCCCTCACCTCCGGGTCGCTCGTGCGCGCGGCCGCTGAGGCCTGTCGTGACGTCCCGAGTTCTTCGTCGGGAAAGAAGCGCCCTCCTCCCCTACGCCGGCCCGCCTCGCAGGGGGCGGCAAAGAAGACCAAGAAGGCCCCCTCCGCTGCCAAGGCGAAGGAGGTCGTGGACCTATCTGAACCTGATCTCCCCTCTCCTTCCGCTGCGGGTCAGGAGCTCGTCAAAGAGGGAGGCGAGCCAGGGGAGACGGCCGCCAAGCCCAAGCCGTCGAGCCACACTAACTTCGGGCTCGGTATGAAGCTTGCAGACGCGGTTGGCGAACCGGTGCTCGCGTGGGACCCCGATCGGAATAAGGTCGTCTGCTCCTCTCTGCTCCCTTCCTGGGTAGAGGACGATAAGGTCGGGGTGAGGCGTTCGCCCTCTCCTTCGGCCTCTACGGTCGCGAGGATGCCTCCCTCTTTCAGTCCTTCACGCCGAGGGGGGTCGTATATGAAGCTATGCGAGCCCAATTCCGGGCGATGGAGCTAACCCATATGGTGGGTCGCCGGTACTTCACGACGGATAGGGAGATCAGGGAGCTGAATGTTGAGCTCCAGAGGTCTGCGGACGAAGTCGCGGAGCTCAAGGGGAAGGAGGCCTTATCGGAGGGCCTCCTCACAAGTCTTCAAGGCGGACTGGTAAGTAATGCCTTGCGAAAATCCTTTCCAGTTCAGCTTCGCTTTTCTCTCGCTAACCCACTTTTTGTAGGACGTCGAGTCCGTCAGCCAGCTTCACGCGCGGATCGCTGACTTGGAGCTGGAGAGCACCTGCCTCAAGGCCCAGGTCTATGACCTGACCTCGGCGGTGCTTCCTCCTCCTCCTCCTCCGTGAGCTGGGACTCGCGGTCAGTCGCGAGAAAAGAAAGAAGCCGACCGCAAGAGGTCGATGGAGATCGCGGAGCTCGTCCTCGACACTCTCAAAGGAGCGGACATGATCGTTCCCGACGCTATGGAGTTCACCGCGGAGGAAGTCATCCCAGACTTGTTCGCGCCCATCTCCGAGGCAGAGGATCGAGAGAGCGACTGAAACGCTACCTGGCGAATCGCCTTAAAATTTTGTTGTTGTTTATAATGTAAAAGATTTTTCCTTTTTGCCGGCGAGCCAGCCGTTGGACTGTAATCTTTTGTGAGAAATGAAAAAGAAATATTTTGTCCATCTTTCCAATGTTATTTCTTTACTTCTTGTTCGCATGCACTCTTTCATTCGCGCTCGCGTGATCTTGATTTTCTTATGCTCGCGCCTTTAAAACTTTCGTTCTGATGCTCGCGCCTGCGTCTCTTTAATTGACAATTCTCCCTTCGCCGTATCGCACCTAAGCCGTTCTCACCCCCATTTCCCTCCGAGGTGATGGTAAGACTCAGGTTGCCGAGCCTCATCCTCGCTTTAGGAAGTACCTTGCTGAGGATCCTTGCGAGAGGGGCCGGTATTGGCCTACCACGCTCGCACTCGCCTTTTGCGAGCTATTTCGTTATCCCGGGACCACCGCGAAGGCGGGCCCTCTTTGGCTCGCCAACTCCACTCGCGCCACCGAAATTCATAAGAACCTTTGCGAACCAGCGGACTCAGTCGCTCTGCCGCAGTCTATTCCCTTATGCGATCGGACTCTTGGTCTCGACTCGCCCGGGTCTTGAGGTTGCTTGCGAGCCTAACCCCTTGCTATGAGTAACTTATTTACCTGCCCAAACCACTTGTGACTTTGCCAGCCCTTCCATAGATCAACTTGACCCGCCGTCTATGAGAGCCCAGCAGCGGAATCGATCTGGGGCATTCCAGCACCAATACTTGTCACCTTGCCAGCCTCTCCAGAGATCAACCTGAAACCCCCCGTCTAGTGAGAGCCCGGGAGAGGAATCGATCTGGGGCATTCCAGCACCAATACTTGTCACCTTGCCAGCCTCTCCAGAGATCAACCTAGAACCCCCCGTCTAGTGAGAGCCCGGGAGCGGAATCGATCTGGGGCATTCCAGCACCAATACTTGTCACCTTGCCAGCCTCTCCAGAGATCAACCTGAAACCCCCCGTCTAGTGAGAGCCCGGTAGCGGCGGTCTACCCTATCGGCTCAGCGCCTGGAGGCGACTCAGGATTTCCAATCCTAGCAGGAAAAGGAGGGAAACGGAATCGATCTGGGGCGTTCCAGCACCAATACTTGTCACCTTGCCAGCCTCTCCAGAGATCAACCTGAAACCCCCCGTCTAGTGAGAGCCCGAGAACGGAATCGATCTGGGGCATTCCAACACTAATACTTGTCACCTTGCCAGCCTCTCCAGAGATCAACCTGAAACCCCACGTCTAGTGAGAGCCCGGGAGCGGAATCGATCTGGGGCATTCCAGCACCAATACTTGTCACCTTGCCAGCCTCTCCAGAGATCAACCTGAAACCCCCCGTCTAGTGGGAGCCCGGGAGCGGAATCGATCTGGGGCATTCCAGCACCAATACTTGTCACCTTGCCAGCCTCTCCAGAGATCAACCTGAAACCCCCCGTCTAGTGAGAGCCCGGGAGCGAAATCGATCTGGGGCATTCCAGCACCATTACTTGTCATCTTGCCTTCCTTCGCATAACAATAACTATCAAGTGAAGAAGTAAAGTATTCAATTAATATCATAATAAAACTTTCAAGGGTAGAATCGCTTCAAATCGTCTCCACTTCTGGCTCGGCCGAGAGGTACCCCTTCCACATCTCGGAGGTGATACCCCCCTGACTTGAGCACTTCGCTTACAATGTATGGGCCCTCCCAATTGGAGTTGAGCTTACCTACCGCAGCCCCTCTTCCGGCCGCGTCGACCTTTTTCAGGACCAGATCTCCTTTCTGGAAGTGCTTTATTCGGATGTGCTTGTCAAAATATCGGGCCATTCGACGCTTGATTTCCTCCTGCCTAATGGTGGCCTGGTCCCGGAGTTCCTCCACCAGGTCCAAGGATAGCCTTTGTTCCTCATCATTGGCCATTAGCCACTCTTCATTCCCTTCTCCTGCGGCGATCACCCTGGGGGTCTTCACTTTGAACTCTATGGGGAGGACTGCTTCGGACCCATGAGAAAGTTTGAACGGGGTTTCTCCGGTGGCGGTGTTAGGGGTAGTCCTCAGAGACCAGAGAACGGATGGTTGCTGCTCTACCCAGTTCCCCCGGAGGTTCTCCACCTTCTTTTTTAGTAGGTTGATGATTACTTTGTTTGCTGCCTCCACCTGACCGTTGCTTCTCGGGTGGTGAACCGATGCGAACCTGAGGTCGATGCCAAGCTGGGTGCAGAAGCCAACAAATTCTTCGCTAGCAAATTGGGGCCCATTGTCCGTCACTATGGCCAACGGGAGGCCGTGCCTGCAAATTATTTCTCCCCACACAAAATTCCTCACAACTTGAGATGTTACCTTGGCGAGCGCCTTTACTTCTACCCATTTGGAGAAGTAATCGATCATGACCAGTAAGAACCTTCTTTGGCCACTAGCTTGAGGGAAAGGGCCAACTAGGTCCAGCCCCCATATGGCAAAGGGCCAGGGAGCTGTGATGGTCCGAAGCCTCTGGGCTGGGAGGAGTTGAAGTGGAGCATAGAGTTGGCACTTTGAACACCTCCTTGCGAACTCCGCCGCGTCTTTGCTGAGGGTGGGCCAGAAATAGCCTTTCCTCAACACCCTCCCCTCCAGGGTTCGGCTCCCGGAGTGACTGCCACACTCCCCGGAGTGAATTTCTTCCAGGACTTTTGGGTCCTCCTCCTCGGAAACACAACGGGTCAGGAGTCCCGAGAGAGTCTTCCTATATAGCCCTCCTGCATGCAAGGAATAGTAAGCTGACTTATACCTGAATCGCCGCCTGTCTATGTCTCCTTCAGGGAACTTCCCTGATGAGAGGATGACGCTCTATTTCCACACCGCGAATTAGCGGGCATGAAATGCGGTACGACGACAGTGCACCGTTCGTTGTCAAGTAATAAAAGTAGGGAGTAGCTCCCCGAATATCGTTCTCAAAGGAACGCAAGTTAGGGAATACGATTTGCTCGTTAGGAAATTAATTATGGGGGTTCTAGGTTTAACAAAACAAGAGGGGGATTTGGTTGATTTTATAGAACGGGAAATGAGAAAACTAGACACTATGCGGGTCGCAATCACCGCTTCGCTTGGTGGATGGGTTCAGTGCAGGACGCGATGCCGTGCTTCGCTTAGCGGATGGCCGGTGAGCATATGGATGAGGTGAGTGCAAATGTGAGGGGTGAGGGTCGAAGGCACCTCTTCGCTATCGCTTCCAGCTCTTGCTAGAGCGGGTGCTAGAATGTGTGGGTGTAAGTGGAGCGGGGGCGGAGCGCATCACAACACAGCATAACGAAGAGACAAGATCATAAATAAACTTCCATTCATAGACAAATAGATGTTCATTCAGTTCATTACAACTATTAAGAGTACAAATCACAAAAAGAGAAAGGGTAGAAGTAACCACGAGATGAGAAGACTCGCCGCGGATCGTGATCGGAATGGGGGGTCGTCACGCCTCCTCCGAGCTCAGTCCTTGGTTGCTTCCGGGATGTAGAGGCTGTCACTACCTCCAACTGCTGCCCGTCTTCTTCTCAGAGCTGGGTTCACTTCTTCTTGCCCCAATGGAGATGTGTTCCTCTTGGAATGCTGGCCGTAGATGGCGAAGAATGCTTCCGGGACCCTAGAATTCCCTTAGGATCAATGGATGAAGCTTTCTCAAGGGGAGGAATGGAAGGAGGGACCTTGGAGAGGTGGAACGGCAGAGTCGCGCGCAGAAATCACGCCAAAAACCTTGCTGAATACCTAAAATCGCGGAACAACGCCTTAAATAGGGAGCAGAATAAGTACTGCGCACGGTCAGTGGCGCACGACCAATGGTCGTGCGCGAAGGAATGCCTGTGATCGTGCGCAGTCAACCTGTAGCAAAGGGAAAATAGAAAACATCGCACGGTCAGGGGCGCACGACCAGTGGTCGTGCGCGAAGAAAGGCCTGTGATCGTGCACATATCTTTGGTCCGATCTTGATCTGGGCTGGGAATTAACGCACGATCAATGATCGTGCGCCTGATCGTGCGCGAAGGAATGCGCACGATCAGAGGCTTTTTAGGCCAAAAATCATCCCGCACCATCCCGAACGTGCACACGACCCCAGGACCTGCAGGAAAAGTACACATAACCCCGATCCATGCACACCACCGGATCCATAACACAGACATACAGTAATAAATAGGAAAAACATGCCACAAAGGGGAAAGGATTGCACAAAAGGCGCAGAAATGCCATGCTATCGATATAAGCGTATATGAACAGCAAATGAAGTGCATTGACACTAAAACAAACCCAAATGAGGCCAGAAATCCCTGTATAAACCAGACTCATCACACCCCCAGACTTACCTGTTTGCGCGTCCCAAGCAAACAAATCCGGCGGAGCGAGAAAAGACATAGTAGGGTTAGAAATTGCAAGGGCGGAGTAATATGCGAAGTCTCATACGCATGTGCATAGAAATCTAGTAGACAAAATTTCTAAATATACATGTTAGTTTAAAATTTTCTAAGAGCGTATTTATATATTACGTTTACTTAACAAGTGAATCACGGTGAATCATAAGGTCGTACATAGGAAGAAAGTAAACTGAACGCTGAGGCAAGCGTTGCCAAAGATCGGGACTCGGGACAACTCCATTGAAATCCATCAATGTCGGTGACCATAGGCTTGCCCGTTCGCACTCTCTCCACGACACAGGTGCGTGCACCGCCTACTCCCAAACTGAAACTTATACAAATGAATTTTTCATTCAAACTCATATCCTTTTCTTTTCTTCTCGCATCTTTTCTCTTTTTCATTTTTTTTCTTTTTTCTTTTCTGATCATTTTCAGCAAATAAACACTAAAACATATCCACAACTTCACACACATGTCACCACATCAACAACCCAACTTGTAAAAATAATAAACAGCTAGAGCTCAGATTTGGGTGTGTGACTAGGATTGGCTTTTGGGCTTTGGTGCGATACAAGTGGGGCTGAATCAAAAAACGGGTAGGCACACCTGGGCTAACGAGGATAAATCGATAGGAAAGGGTGCAAAGGCTCAACCGGGCCCAAATGATGGCCTATATCACCTTCACGCAATTGACCAACCGAATACCCATGTTTCAAGAATCGCTTGGGGCGAGTTCTAGCCACCGAGAAAGATAATCCTTCCTCCCGACTCGGGCAACACAAGACTAATGAACGTCTACACACATTCCTATGCTACCGTTTGATTCACACCGGATTCACCAAATTGAGTAAAGTAAACAATATTTACGCTAATAGAAAAATGTAAACTAAAAGCATAAAAATAAATTAAATCTACACGAATTCCTACGAGACATGAGCACTCGACTAGGAGCACTACAGGAGTCAACAAAGTATTTCGTCTCGCAATCCTAACCCCGCACCGTGATTTCCCCTTCACACAACCGAGACTAGTTAGACTCGTCGCGCGCCTACAGTTAAGTGCGCTCACGTGGGTGTCGTGGTGTGCCATGAGATGAGCAATGCTACAATATAACACATCGTAAATCCTAGTATGCTGTGCACTGTGCATGTGCACGAGGTAACGATAACTCTTACTCCCCCAGACTTATACTAAGAAAAAAACATGTTCGATAGCGGCATAAGCTTAAGAAGGCTAGGAGGAGAGATTACCCCATGCTCAGAAATGAGCATACCAGAAGATATGGCGTTTTGTTCAGAAGGCGGTGATCCCGCCATGCTCCAATAGATGCGGACCTGCGATTAAAAGGGTCCCAGCACAACAAAAATAGCAAAGAATGACAAGAAAGAACGGAACCAAATGGTCCCAAATGGGTTGTCTCCCAAGAGCCCTTTTGTTTAACGTCCTTGAAGGTGGACCAAATACCTGTATTATAGCGGTTTTTTAAAAAGTCTAGAAATAAGCAAAAGTCAAAAGATCCTAATTATTATTACAAACTCAAAACAAGTCAGCTATAAGCTGATTTGAAGTAGTAACAACTGATGAAGGAAAAAAGGTCCGGGGACCTGGTAATAGGGGTGGAATTTAAGTAGGATGCTCAGCCTCCAACCCCAAATCTCCTCCTTTTTCGCTCTCTTCTTCTCCTGCAGTATTATGTCTTCAATGAAAAACCGCTTGCCCCCTTGTAACCAATCCTCAAGGGGAAGCACCAATGATGATGAGGAAACAAGATGTTCCTTCACTATACCTTCCTCATCCCGCCAGGCTTTCGACTCCTCCATGCATAAGGTTTGATCAACCGGAGGAGGGGCATCCTGCATCCTTGTACATAAAGAAAGGGGGCCAGTAAATAAATTGGAAGAAAAACTAAAAGAAATCTCATCTGAGGGGACAATCCCGGCTTCATCCCCCATGGGGTGCGGCAATGACAAACTGATGATATCATCGAAGACTCCACTAGACTCCACATCGCACACAATGGCCTCCTATATAACTTGGACTTCCTCACACTTGACCGAAGTGGTTGCTTCAGCACAATCAAGGCTGTCCTCCTCCATGAGAGTGGGCACAACATTGCGCAGGTCTGCAACATCCTGCAAAGTGACCTCAATAAAAATATCAGCAACAGATGTAATTTTGTGCGTGGCAGGAGAGGACGTGCTTCTTAAGAGTTCGGGCTCACTCTCCACGCAAGGGCACAAATCCACGCAAAGTGGTACATGAACCAAAGAAGTATGGGGGGTCGCATCAGAAACGGAGTCGTGAGGGACACTGACGTACATGTCTATTCCAAAGCCTTCAAAAGGTGAAGGTGGAAGTGACACGTAATCAGAGGAAGAAGCTGTGCTGGCAGAATTTGAAGATGGGACGATCCGGATAACCGACTCATCGTCATCAGCCAATTCGCAAAGATAAGTAGCACAGTCCTTCAAGGCGTGCTCTCTACTTTTGCAAAATAGGCACTGCTTTGCCGGCTTTGCCGACATAAAAGGTGCGGCAGCCATGTAAAGGTGCGATAACGAAGGTGCAGTAGAGTAGCCAAAAGACTCATGGGCTCCGTACGGTTTCTGAACAACATCATACTCCTTGGGACACCTATCACTAGCGTGGGATGTGTCCCCACACTAACGACATCGGATATTCAAATGCGCCCACATGACATAGAAGAAGAAAATAACATACTGAAGAAAAAAACAATACCTTAAAACGAATTTCCCAAATAAAAACAAATCACACACGCTTGCAGTCCCCGGCAACGGCGCCAAGAACTTGACGCGCTATTTCCACACCGCTAATTAGCGGGCACGAAATGCGGTACGACGGCAGTGCACCGGTCGTTGTCAAGTAATAAAAGTAGGGAGTAGCTCCCCGAATATCGTTCTCAAAGGACCGCAAGTTAGGGAATACGATTTGCTCGTTAGGAAATTAATTATGGGGGTTCTAGGTTTGACAAAACAAGAGGGGGATTTGGTTGATTTTATAGAACGGGAAATGAGAAAACTAGACACTATGCGGGTCGCAATCACCGCTTCGCTTGGTGGATGGGTTCAGTGCAGGCCGCGATGCCGTGCTTCGCTTAGCGGATGGCCGGTGAGCATATGGATGAGGTGAGTGCAAATGTGAGGGGTGAGGGTCGAAGGCACCTCTTCGCTATCGCTTCCAGCTCTTGCTAGAGCGGGTGCTAGAATGTGTGGGTGTAAGTGGAGCGGGGGCGGAGCGCATCACAACACAGCATAACGAAGAGACAAGATCATAAATAAACTTCCATTCATAGACAAATATATGTTCATTCAGTTCATTACAACTATTAAGAGTACAAATCACAAAAAGAGAAAGGGTAGAAGTAACCAAGAGATGAGAAGCCTCGCCGCGGATCGTGGTCGGAATGGGGGGTCGTCACGCCTCCTCCGAGCTTAGTCCTTGGTTGCTTCCGGGATGTAGAGGCTGTCACTACCTCCAACTGCTGCCCGTCTTCTTCTCAGAGCTGGGTTCACTTCTTCTTCCCCCAATGGAGATGTCTTCCTCTTGGAATGCTGGCCGTAGATGGCGAAGAATGCTTCCGGGACCCTAGAATGCCCTTAGGATCAATGGATGAAGCTTTCTCAAGGGGAGGAATGGAAGGAGGGACCTTGGAGAGGTGGAACGGCGGAGTCACGCGCAGAAATCGCGCCAAAAACCTTGCTGAATACCTAAAATCGCGGAACATCGCCTTAAATAGGGAGCAGAATAAGTACTGCGCACGGTCAGTGGCGCACGACCAATGGTCGTGCGTGAAGGAATGCCTGTGATCGTGCGCAGTCAACCTGTAGCAAAGGGAAAATAGAAAACATCGCACGGTCAGGGGCGCACGACCAGTGGTCGTGCGCGAAGAAAGGCCTGTGATCGTGCGCATATCTTTGGTCCGATCTTGATCTGGGCTGGGAATTAACGCACGATAAATGATCGTGCGCCTGATCGTGCGCGAAGGAATGCGCACGATCAGAGGCTTTTTAGGCCAAAAATCATCCCGCACCATCCCGAACGTGCTCACGACCCCAGGACCTGCAGGAAAAGTACACATAACCCCGATCCATGCACACCACCGGATCCATAACACAGGCATACAGTAATAAATAGGAAAAACATGCCACAAAGGGGAAAGGATTGCACAAAAGGCGCAGAAACGCCATGCTATCAATATAAGCGTATATGAACAGCAAATGAAGTGCATTGACACTAAAACAAACCCAAATGAGGCCAGAAATCACTGTATAAACCAGACTCATCAGAGGAAAGGGACGAAGGGATCCATCCACGAGGCCCGGTGATCCACTTCCATCAATTCTCCTTCCTCGATGGTGGGTCGGAAAAGTTCCAAAACCGAAACCGTTCCTCCTGCTCGGGGACCGAACTTGGCTAAGACATCTGCGGGGGTGCTCTCCTCCCTCGGCACGTGCTTGACGAAGAAAGTGCGGAAATGCCCAATGACCCCCTTGACCTTTTCCAAGTACCGTAGGGGGGTAGGGTCCTTTACCTCAAACTCTCCCCTGACTTGACATGCTACCACCATGGAGTCCGTCGAGACCTCCACATCTTGCACCCCCAATTCCCGAGCTAACCGCAGGCCCGCTATTATCGCCTCGTACTCGGCTTGGTTGTTGGTAATCGGGAAGTGGATGTTTAAAGCTTGCTCGATCTTGGTTCCTTGGGGGCTCACCAAGATGATTCCCCCCCCATAGGAGTGCTTTCCTGACGCTCCATCCACCAATAGCTTCCATGCCACTGAGGGGGGAGATTCATGCTCCCCTACTTCGGTTGTGTAGTCAGCCATGAAGTCTGCCACCGCTTGGGCCTTGATCGATGCCCTGGGCACGAACGTAACATTGAACTCACTCAGCTCCACAGACCATTTTGCCAACCTTCCTGAGTGCTCCACCCTTCCATGACTTTACGAAGTGGGTGATCAGTCACTACCTTGATCGAATGTGCTTGAAAGTAAGGTCGGAGCCTCCGGGCCGCCACCACCAATGTGAAGGCCAACTTTTCCAGAATCGGGTACCGGAGCTCTGCCTTCCTCAGCACTCGGCTGACGTAGTAGATGGGGAACTGTTTTCTCCCTTCTTCCCGGATCAGTACTGAGCTTACTGCCTCAGACCCTACCCCCAGGTATAGGGATAGGTCCTCTCCCAGCCTCGGCCCTTGGATTAGGGGTGTTTGAGTGAGTTGTTCTTTCAAGGCCTGGAAAGCCTCCTCACACTCCGAGGTCCATTCGAATTTTTTGTTTCCTCTCAACACTTTAAAAAAGGGGGCACACTTGTCTCCCGCCTTGGAGAGGAATCTACTGAGCCCGGCCAGCTTTCCAGTGAGGCTCTGAACCTCCTTCGAGTTTCTGGGCGATCCCAACTCCATTATTGCTTTGACTTTGTCCGGGTTTGGCTCCACTCCCGCCGGGGTGAGCAGGTGGCCTAGGAATTTTCCTCGGCTAGCCCCGAAGACACACTTCAAGGGGTTGAGTTTCATCTTATACTTCCGCAAAGTATTAAAGGTCTCTTCAAGGTCTCGGAGGTGGGATCCAAGATCCCGACTCTTTACCATGAGGTCATCGACGTAGACCTCCAAGTTTCTCCCCTTTTTCTCTCGGAAGACCCTGTCCATCATTCTCTGGTATGTGGCACCTGCATTCTTGAGCCCGAAGGGCATCATCTTATAACAATAACACTCATCTCCCGTGATGAAGGAGTCATCCTTGATGTCCGGGGGATGCATGCGAATCTGATGATAACCTAAAAAACATATAGAAAAGACATTATAGGGAAACCGACGGCTGAGTCAACCAGCGCATCGATTCTAGGCAGAGGGTAGCAATCCTTGGGGCATGATTTATTAAGCAAGGAAAAGTCGGTACACATCCTCCACTTACCTCCCCCCTTCTTCACCATGACTACGTTAGAGACCCAGCCTGGATACTGGATCTCTGATACAAACCCTGCCTGAATGAGCTTACCCACCTCCTCCCGGATGGGTCCTTCCAACTTGTCTGCTATGGCCCTCCTCTTTTGACGGATGGGACGGGCGCCGGGGTCGAGATTAAGGCGGTGGCAAGCCATGTCCACATCAATCCCGGGCATCTCCGTGGCGCTCCAAGCGAAGACATCCACGATCTCCTGAACACATGCTAGGATCTGCTTCTGCTCCTCCAGGCTGAGCTCTCCGCTGACCCTGACCTTCTCCACCGCACCGGCTCGGGTGGTGACTTCAAGCTCCACGACCTCCTCCACGGCCTCCAACTGAGACTTCTCTCCACAATCTCCTTCCTTCTCTTCGCCACTGGCGAGTGCTTCGACGTCACCCCCCTTTCCTTCTTCTCCGACCGCCATCAACACTTCTGCCCCACTCTCTGGGCCTGTCCCTCTACCTCTTCCTCCTCCTTCGGCTCTCCTGACCTCTGCTCCATCTCCTCCTTCCGACCCTCTCCTTCAAGACTTGCCGGCTCACCCACCTCCTGGTCCCATTTTTCTGCCTCTCCCATCCCAGAGATGGTGTTGACCGTCGTCACGTAGCATTGCCTCGCTACCTTCGGGTCTCCTCTGATTCAGACCTGGACTCCTCCGTCATTGAACTTCAGGCACCGGTGAAAAGTGGAGGGGACACAGCAGAACACGCTGATGAGCGGCCGTCTGAAGATGGCGCTATAGCTGCTGGGAGCATCCACTATGACAAAGCAGCAGTTCCTGGATTGCCCCCCCAAGACCACGTGGAGTCCTACTCCACCTTCTACTTCTTTTCTCTCCCCGGAGAATCCGAACAAAGGACCATCCGAGGCCAACACTCTTCGCGGGTCCACCTCCATCCCATCAAATGCCTTTTTGAAAATGACATTGACCGAACTCCCGTTATCCACCAGGATTTTGGAAACGGTGAAGTTCTCGATCGCTGTCTGAATGACCAACGCATCACAGAATGGGTCCTCGTAACCTGGCATGTCCTTCTGGGTGAAGGAAATATTCTCTGTCGGGGGAGGGGCCAGGGATGTCGAAGCCAGGCTACGACGGTAGATAGTATGGAGGCTCGCCTTCCAGGTTGCCTCAATCCCTACCCCACCATGGATCACTATGATCCCCCTCGGGACCCCAAATCGGCCCGGTCCTCACACCTTTCCTCCTCCTGAGGCCCAACCTCCTCAATCCTTACCGGTTGTTGCTGTCGCGGCACGGGCACTCCGGCTCTTTTTGTCTCCAGGAACTCTGGGCAGGTGGCCGTCGCGTGACCTTCCTCATCGTGGAAGTCACAATACGGCACCGTCACCTCTCCCGCCTCGCCTTCCGCCATCCTATTTCTTCTTCTTCTTCCTGCTACCGCTTCTTCTCTCGCCTCTTCCCTCCTTCCTCTTCCTCCTCTTCCCCGCCTGATTGCCATGACTTGCTGGGGTGGAGTAGGCATCAGCCTCGGACCCTGCCTCCATCCCAGCTGATGGGGTCTTCCTTGACCCCCATTGAAGTTACCCCTCCCCGGGGCGTAACCCCTTCCCTGGCCTTGCATTCCTCCGCCATGATGCCTCCACTCCCCCTCCGAGGCCCTGCGCTCTTCCCTTCTCCTCACCTCTTGCTGCCTAACCTCCGACTGAGCTTTGCAAGCCTCTTGGTGAGTTCCGGGTTGGCCTCTTCACTCTCGATCTCCTCCGCCACTCTCTCCATTAGTTCCTCGTAGGAGACGGGGGCCTTCCTCTTTAGAGCCATTTTAAAGAAACTTTCCCTCAGCCCGACCGTGAAGGCGAGCTGGAGTGCAAACCCAGGCATCTCCTGGGTGAGCAACACTTCTTCTTGGAACCGGTCCGCGTAGCGGGCCAACGACTCCTTTGGATCCTGCTTCACTTTGAAGAGGGAGTCAGCGTCCTTCTTCCTTTTCTTCGAAGTCGAGAACCGCAACAGAAAACTTCGACGCAAATCTTCGAAGGCGTAGATCGATCCTGTAGGGAGCTGATGGAACCAGTCCCTGGCCTTTTCTTTAAGGGTGACGGCGAAGAGCTGGAACTTGAAAGCGTCTGACATCGGCCTGATAGAGACCGAGTCCTCAAAAGACTGGAGATGTTGGACTGGGTCATCCCTGCCGTTGTAGTATACCATGTCCCACTCTCCGAACCCTGCCGGGACAGGTGCAGAAAATACTAACTCGCAAAAGGGACTTCCCCCTTCTGCCGCCCTTTCTCTCTCCACACGCCCCCCGAGCTCTCTCGCCAGACTCGGTCTCGCGGGGACTGCACTCACGAGAAAGGTGTTCGCATGGACCACTCCCACAGTCGCTACATCCTCCGGGCACGCGTTCCCCTGCGCCGCGCTCGCCGGCACAGAGCTCGCCGGCAAAGAGCTCGCCGACACGAAGCTCGCCGGGCTGGCGAACAACACTCGCCCCTCCAAGTCTTGGACTGAACCTCCTGCGATTTCCTTTCCGGCCCTCCCCCCCGGGGCGTTCTCGCCAACTGCCGCTGGGGGAAGGGTTGCCTGAGGTGCTGGGGTCGCAAACTCACTCCGCAGCGCCGCGACCGTGAGCCCGAAGGTGTCAAGCACCTCCCTCCTGAAATCCACGAACATCCTCGGCGTCACCACCTGCGGTGACTCGCTGAACTCCTCGCCTTGATCCTCGCCTCCTGCCATGTTCCTCTCTCGGAATCTTCTTGGACCAGATGCGCTCCACGCTCACTGCGCCAAAATGTTGAAACCGATTTCTCAGTCTCTTGTGAAGCTCGGGCCCCCAACGAGTTGAGGGACAGCTAGCCCTTACTAGTCTCTCGAAAGGAGCAGACCGGAGATTTGGAAATGGACTAAGACCTTAGTCGCAGCGAGGAGGTCCCACCACAAACCCGGAAGATCGTTGAGCGCTTCCCCTCCCAAGCCAAAGCTGAGACTTGGGCACCTTGGAGAGCTTGAGAGCTGAACCAAAGTAACCAAGGAAGAAGAAGAAGCTCAGATATCTGAGATTGGAATCCTCTCCCAAGGTGCCCATGAAGGTCTATTTATAGTTTTTGCCCATGGTCTGTCAATAGCGGAACTCCGCCTTTTGGTTTTACTAATCGCACCCCAACTTGGCTTACTAACAGCCAAATTCCACTGTTGGAGAGGCTACCTGCAGACCACCAGGGGCTGGGGAGTGATTTTACCTCTTTAGTCTAGGGACTGAGCTGTTCCTGAGAACATCACTTCGCGAGAGAAGGGAGTTCGTCGAACGAAATTCGTCGATCGAAAAGACAAATTCGTCGAACGGATTTCGTCGAACGGAGAATGAAGTTCGTCGAACGTTGATCCGAGTTCGACGGTTTCAACAGATGTTCGACATTTGTCGGACGCCCTTTGACGAACGCAAAGATCCCTGAGACTTGGAAAGAAACCGACTCGCTTGTCCTCTCGCGAACAACCGGCGAGTATCTAGCTCGTTCTCCTTCTTGCGATCCATGGGCGAGTATCTGGCTCGCTCGCCTTTTGTGAATTGTCCTTGAAGCTTGGGTTCGCGGGGATCTGACTCGCGCGCCTCCATGCGACTTCTTCCACTGGAACAGGGCAGAGGTAGCCGAGGCGGGATCGTCGAGCGTCGAGCGTCGAACGCCGAGTGTCGAGCGTCGGCCGCTGAGCTGAGGCGGGATCGTCGAGCGTCCCTTGGGTTTCGTCGAGCGCAACTTTGAACGGATTTCGTCGAGCGCAGAACGCCGTTCATCGAACACAGATAGCCGTTCGTCGAACACAAAGGACACATGTAAACTCTCTTACGGGCGAATATCGGGGTTGTACAAAAACATATAATTTCTTTAGAATTGTTTTTGTCATACCTTGGCTTTTCATAGCTTCTGGATGACTTTTTCCTAAAGTCTTTTCTTGCCATCTTGTAGAATCTTTTGGCAAACAGACTCATCAACTCCTCATTGTTAGGAGTCTTTCCTTCTTCTTCTGTAGCTTTGAAGGCAATATTCCTGCCCTTCTGTGTTGAAGAGGAGGTGCTCACTTGTTCACCTTCCCTTGTCTTGATGAGTTGCTCATAGGATTTGAGCTTTCCTAGCAGTGTCTCAGTAGTTATCTCATTAAGACTTCTGGCTTCCTTGATAGGCCAGATCCTAGAGTCCCAAGTGCTGGAGAAGCACATTAGGATTTTGTCATTGATCTCAGTTAATGAGATTTCCTTGTCCAGTGTTCTGAGTTCACTTATGATTACACTTAATCTAGTGTACATATCTGCAACTGATTCTTGTTCACCCTTCTTGAAGTTCTCATACAGAAAGATCAAGTGAGATCTTCTGTCCTTTCTTTCATCAGCAGAGCCTGCAACCATATTGTTGAGAGAGGTCCATATCTATCTAGCTGAGGTGCAATCCACCACTTACTGAAATATGTCATCAGACATTATTTGAGCCAGAATGTTCATGGCTTTTGCATCAACACTCCTTTGCTTTTTCTGTGCTTCTGTCCATTCAGGAGGTGGGACAACATTGCTGTTAGTAGTGGTTCCAGTACTTGCTGTTGTTGTAGGTGTTGGAGGCCCTGTCAAAATAACATTAAATATTTCTTCATCAATTGAGTTCATATAAAGCCTAATCCTTGCTTTCCACAGTGCAAACTTACTGAGATTGCACATAGGAGGTCTTGTGCTAGAATACTCTTTGTTTTGTGCCATGAGTTTTTAACAGAAAATAAATAAAATAAAAACTCTAAAATAATTTAAGATCTAATTGATCTTTGTGATTCAGGTGTTAGCCTGTAAAGAATCAACTTCCTCTGATACCAATTGAAAGTGGAGGTTAGATCTTAAATTAACTCTAGAGGGGGGGGGGGGGGGATAGAGTTTAAAACTTTTTCCCTTAGTTTTATTTGCGGAATTAAAAATAGTGATATATATGTGTATAGAAAGTGAGTAATAAAAACTGAAATAGAAAATCAACACAGCACAACACAAAAAAAGAAATCACACACAGAAGACACAAGGAGCTATAGTAGTTCCCCACAAAACTTGGGTACGTCTACTCTTCTACCACCCTTGGTAGGAATCCACTAGGATTTTTGATCAGGTGCCCTCACACCAATGAGCTTTTGACAAGGTGCCCAAAAACCAAGCTGGATTTTTTGATAAGGTGTCTTGCCACCAAGAGGTAAAATTTTGAAGGAATTTTTAACCCTGTACAGAATGGGATAGAGAGGGGTTGAGATGTTCTTCTCTGTCAAGATGTATAGAGAAGACTCTAGTGGATGTTGATGTAGAAAAGAACTCCTCTGTCTGATATGAGATGATTAACAGTTGATTTTGATGGAGCTTTTCTTTGAAAGAATTGATCTTCCTGTAGCAGATAAATCTGAAAGGCAAAAGTGCTTCTCAGGTTGTTGCTGCTCTTTTGAAGATTTGGACTTGTAGCAAATGACTGAGAGAATAAAGTTGATGTTGTTCTCAGTTGAATGAAAATGCTGTTTTTGAGGAAGAAAAAGATGTTCTTTTTTGTTCTTCTTTCTCTTCTCTTCCTGTAACTTTCTCCTTTCTTGATTTTTATTTTGCAGCAGGAAATCTAAGAGATGGTGTAGCTGTTCTCAGAAAATGTGTGCTGCTAAAGGAGGAAGACGATGAGGTTCTGTATCCTGAATAATGCTGAGGAGGAGGAAGAAGTAATTTTCAATTTCTTTTCTTCCTTTATATTTCTTTCTTTCTTTTTTTTCCTTGTCTATTCTGTACATCAAAAATTCTGTATTTGATCTGTCGTGAAAGATGTATATTGATTCTATAATATCTTCTTTCCTTCTTTTCCTTTTCTTTTTCAAAATCTCTGACAGACATTTATTGCACATTCCTTGTATTAAAGAATATATTATTCTGAAGGCGTATTTCTGGGAACTGCAAATGGCACGCCGTATTTTCTTTCCTTTTCCATGAATATGTCCTTTACGAGGAAATGTCAACGGCTATAACTTAAATAATAAAGGCAATATATTTTCCTTACTTGAATTGATTGAAAGAGTCGTTGCTTTCGTCGATCTGAGATCAGAGAATAAAATGAATATAATTCTTCTGAAATTTCTGTGCTTAAATAAGAAATATTTGATCTGCACAAAATTTGTCGAACGCAGACTGGAGTTCGTCGAACGGAAAGATTCGTCGACCGCTGAGCCTGGATAAAATCGTCGAGCGCTGAACGTCGAGCGCTGAGCTGGAGTAAAAGCGTCGAGCGCTGCACTTAGACAAATTCTTCGACCGCTGAGATGGGTTCGTCGACCGCTGAGACGGGTTCATCGACCGCTGAGAAATAAGTCTGTTCATCGAACGCAGAGAGCTTGCCGTTTGTCGAACGCAGAGAGCCATTCGTCGAACGCAGCTAGCCATTCGTCGAACGCAGAAACTGAATGAAATTTCTAGTTCTAACAGCCAAAACTCTTGACCCATAAACTATACATTGGGGTCAACTTGCCTTAGTTAACATATAGTGATCCTAGCCCAAATCAGAAATAGGGTTGTTCCAACATGCCTGATGAAGATCGGCAACTTAGCCTGATGGAGATCAGCTTCTTGAGGTTGAAGAAGATGTTTCTGATTCAGATCTTGAAAGCACAGTTCTTCTTCAATCTCTTCACTTAGCCTGATGAGGAACAACTTCTTATCAGTCGATGGAGATGACTGATTCTTCTGAGAATGCTTGAATCTTGTTCTCTACTTGTTCTTCTTCTCCGCAGAATGTACTGTTGTATTGAGAAGCAACGGCATGATTTTTTTTCGTTCTTTTCTCCCTTTCAAAGATTAGCTTTTCAGGGCATCACTGTTCCCTTTTATATGACTAATGAGCCGCTTAACAGTCACATATAATGTCCTTTACTGTCAGACACCCATTCCTTAAGAGCACGCGCTGATTGGACAATCAGGCGGCGACATTAAATGCTGACAGCGCGTCCGCAACATTTGAATTCCGTCTCGATGATATTTCCATTGTTACGACGATACAGATAATATCTCGACGATAACGACGATAGGACTTTGTGGATGCCTTAGTCCTTGGTGGATCTTCAAGTCTTCTAGCTTCTTCCTCTAATGCTGGTATCTCGACGATACGTGACATCCCAACGTTTCTTCATATACGACGATATGCAATCTCTGACCGTGTTGTCGTGATCTTCTTTCTTGCAGATTGTCGTCATAATCACTTTGATCTTTCGATGACATGTGCGATATCATGTCGACAGACTATGCTTGTCTTCAGCTGTCCTTCTTCAGTATTCTCGACGACATGCCTTCTTTACGACGATGTCTGTTCTTCTCGACGACAAGGCTACTTTGTTGATGTCGACGATACTGCATCTTTTCGACGACATTCCTTCCTTTCATATCTCATGTCTTCTCTGCGTTCGACGATCTTCATTGTGCATTCGACGAACAACATTTTGCGTTCGACGAACTTCATTCTTCTGTCCCGTCTCTGCGTTTGTCGAACTTCATTCTTCGTTCGACGAACTGCATTCTGCGTTCGACGAACTCGCAGGATCTCAGCGCTTGCTTATGTCCTGTTTTTGCATTCGACGAACTTCATTCTGCGTTCGACGAACTACATTCTGCGTTCGACGAACTCGCATGGTTTCAGCTCTTGCTTCTGTTCTGTCTTTGCGTTCGACGAACTTCGTTCTTCGTTCGACGATATTGAACTTGGTGAAATAACTAAAGTACTTGACATATTGTCTGATTTCTGCAAACATGAACTGGATATGACATTAAATACAACTTGCACTTATCATTGAGCTGAGCACTTCTTCAAATTAGGAACACTGCTGGGCACTGTTCCTTAGGGACACGGCGCTACCAACTCTCCAAAAAGCCCGAATTGTTGGGGAATGCACATACCGCTCCTTTATAGAGCTGGCTATCCCAAGGCAGGACCCACGGGGCGGCCAGTTAAGCCCACATGGGATACACCCTTCTACTTCGACTAGTGCCGCAACACCGGGGGCATTGCTGGACCATAGCCCGCAAGCCCTCGATCCCAACAATCCCCCCCCAACAACGACCCCGGGGTTTCGAACCCGTGACCTCCTCTGATACCACTTTTAGGGACACGACGCTACCAACTCTCCCAAAAGCCCGGACTGTTGGGGAATGTGCATACCGCTGCTTTATAGAACTGGCTTTCCCAAGGCAGGACCCACGGGGCGGCCAGTTAGGCCCACAGGGGACACGCCCTTCTGCTTCGACTAGTGCCGCAACACCGGGGGCCATAGCCCGCAAGCCCTCGATCCCAACACCGTTGAAGATGGAATGAAGTATAAAAGAACAATTTAGGGCTTTATAGAAGGCATGCTGAAAAGTGGAGAACATATCTACTGTTCTATTGACGGCTTCCTGAAGTGATCTTATGTCCTTCAATAGGTTCAATATACAACCTTATGGTTTAAATCGGGGTTCTAGGTTACATACACCCCAAACCACCCAAAAACCACTTGTGGGGGTATTTTATGTGACATCAAGTCAGTGTTCAAAGTTTCACAATATTTGGACGAGGGTTGATCTCCCAATTCCATCAAGTGCACTTTTGATCTAATATACCATAGTTTGACCAAATTTGAGTTACTTAATTACCCTACCGGTTCAATCCCAAATGGGGTGAATTTTTTACCAGAGCCATGTCATGACCCTAAGGACCACCCACCAAAATTTAGTAGGGTTTGGAGGTCTCTGGACCCTAAAATTAATTCATACATTAATTATTAAATGTTTGCAAAAACTATTAAAAATGGTTTTCCAAAAATTTCCATTTCTGGATAGGTTGAGGGTAAGATAAATGTAGTCTATGCTCCAAATTTCAAAGCATTTGGATGTCTGGATTAGTGGGGGCACTCAAATCAATCTCTGGTCAACTCCATATATAGGTTGCACCATTTTGAGCGTTGTAGTCAAACCAGTGGGTCATATCGGCCCAAATCAATTTTAAAATAAACTAGACATAAAGATCTACAACTTTTATCTCTAGCCATTTTTCCTAAAACGGCCTCTAAGAGGTTCAAATATAAGTTTCAAAAACGTGCATTTCTAGGGGAAAAATATGATGTTATTTAATCATAAAATTAATAATCTGTCTAAATGGAGGGCATCAGTTCATCTTCTCCAATCAGCCAACGACCACGATTGGCCCATCTTGTACTAACTTGGGAGGTGATTTCCCAGCCACCTAGACCCTCTCCCGGTCGGCCAATGCCACCACCACCTCCGTTGAGGTGGCGGCCAACGATGGATGGTGGTTGGCCGGCCGGAGGTGGCCGAAATCGGGGTTTAAAGTAAGGAAACTAAAGCTTGAATCCAAGCTTTCGGCCATGCCGATTCAAGTACAATTGGCCTCAAACTTTGCGGCCAACAAGACAAGATCTATCCACTAAGAGAGAGGAGGATGGGAGTACCCGAGTGGTGGCTTGTAGCCATACCGATCGCCGGTCCGCCCTGGTTGGTCGTGAGCTATTGGCTGCCATACCGATATGTTCTTAGATGATCGATTTATTTTGAAAAGTGGGGGAAACTCCTTCCCTTCACCCCTTGAGGCCTTTTAAAGAGCCAATTCATGGAGGGGAAGAGGCAAGGCTTGAGATTCCACCATTAACACCATTCATGGTGAGAATTTCGCCCATCCCCAAAGCCATCAAAATTAGCCCCCATAAGAGTTGGAAAACCCTTTAAACTTCTCCTAATTGATAGGGGGAATGAACCCCAATCAATTGAGATGACTTTTGTCCTCCCTTGGCCATGAATTTCACCACCAAAACCGATTCCGTTCGCATCCCATCGCTTGAGCTACCGCCGGCGCTAGCACCAGCGCCAGCGCTAGAGTCTCGACAGCGTACGGTTCGTTTCAGCGGTTCAAAGTTCGTCCCAACGGTCTGGCTAAACCCCCACTACCGCCAGTGCTATCCGCTAGCACCAACACTAGCTCAACATTCAATATACCTCTTCTTTATACGATTGGGTAATTGAGGTGTTACGAAGGGACCCCTTAATTGGTTAGGTAGGTTATGGTGGGGTCTTGGGTCATAGTGACGCCCTAAAGCCAACCCCAGACTTGGTAACTGGAAATTACTATCTGCAGACCATGGTGATTTTCACCTCGAGCCTAAGCTCTTATGATCTCTTCGCGCATCCTAGGGTTTTGTGATGACCTAGTCATGACAAAACCAATCTAGGGGTCTAGTTGTTTGGGGGATGTTACAAATCCCAATACATAAAAATAAAAATTTCATCCCCGAAATTCAGGTTAAGAGCGCGGGATTTCTACCGCAAGTGATTGAATGTAACATCCCTAGAAAATCTAAGTTATACCTGACGCGAAGAGCTCCAGATACTTCTGCTGCATCAGGTCCAGTGGCTCCCAGGTGTGCTCCTCCTGTCCATGATTCCTCCTCATGACCTTGACCAACGGAACCTTCTTGCATCGTAGGACTCGCATCTTGGTGTCGTCTATCCGGACCGACTCCAGGTGAACCAACCGATCAGTAACTACTGGCCCATCTGCAATAGATATCTGCTGCTCCGGCCCTAGTAGAGCTCTCCCAAGGGATGAGACATGGAAGACGTCGTGCAATCCCGCCAACTACGGCGGCAACTCTAGTCTGTAAGCCAATGGTCCGATCCACTCCAAGATCCTGTAAGGCCCCATATACCTAAGACTGAGATTCCTCCGCCCGCGTACCCGCGAGTCTCCGTGCATCGGACATATCTTCAGAAACACCTAGTATCCAGCCTGTAACTCCACTGCACGATGTCGCACATCATAATACTTGGCATGCCTGCTCTGGGATTCCAGCACCTGTCTCGGATCAGTCTCACCTGGGCATCTGTATCATCTACGAACTCCGAGCCGAGTGCCTTAGGATCCTCATCCTGGATCCAAGACAGTGGAATCCTGCACCTCCGTCCGTATGACGCCTCATAAGGGGTCATACCTATGCTGGACTGATGACTGTTGTTGTAGGAAAACTCTACAAGCTGCAACAGTCTCTCCTTGGCCTCTACGCAGTCCAGATACATAAGCATAATAGATCCTCCAGCGTCCGGTTGGTGCGTTCTGTTTGCCCGTCCGTCTATGGGTCGAATGCTGTGCTGAAGGTAAATTGTGCACCCAAATAATCCTCGAACGCTCTCGACTCTCGGGATGTAAACCATCCATCCCGATCCGACATGATCGTCCAAAGGCACGCCATGGTATCAGACAAAATGCTCCATAAATCTCCGTACCAAATCACTGACCGGAGCGTTCTTCCTGACCGGAATAAATCTGGCCACCTTCGTCAACCTGTCGACGAGCACCCATATCGAATCATTCCCCGCATATGATCGGGGAAGTCCATGTATAAAATCCATCGCGATGTCGTCGAACTTCCACTCCGGCATCGGGAGTGGCTGCAACAATCCGGACGGGTTCTTGCATTCCACCTTCACGAGCTGAGAAGACTCGCAGTGGGTCACAAAATAGGTGATATCCCTCTTAATGCCCGGCCAGTACATGGTACTCTTTAAATCCGTCGTGATCTTCGTGATACCCGGGTGCACTGAATACTTGCTGCAATGAGCCTCAGTCATGATGCCGTCCTGAATCTTGCCCCCTGCCGTTATGTAAACTCGGCCTCTGAAACACAGCATCCCGTCCTTCAATGAATAGTCCCCAGCCGTGCCTGCCTCCAAGGCTCTGAATATCGGCTCCAACTTGGCATCCTGCCTCTGCCCATCCCCGATGTGGTCTCGAATGTCATTTATGGTGCTCATCGCCACCAAGTACTCCTCATAGAGCTCAGGGTCATCTGAGGATACCAAGGTGATTTGTATGTCCTCTAGAATACTCACCATCTCCAAAGCCATCAGCTGGGACTCTGCTCTTGATGTTGTAGCTCTCTGACTCAGCGCGTCTGCCACCACATTCGCCTTCCCTGCGTGGTAGTGTATCGTATACTGATAATTCGATAAGAACTCCACCGATCGTCTCTGTCGGATGTTCAACTCCTTCTGCATGTCCATGTACTTCAGATTCTTATAATCCGAGAATATATCGCAGTACGCACTGTAGAGGTAGTGCCGTCAGATCTTCAGAGCGTATATAACCGCACCCATCTCCAAATCGTGCACCGGGTAGTTCCGCTCATGATTCTTCAACTGACGAGAAGCGTACGCTATCACATGTCCGTTCTACATCAGAACGACACCCATCCCCTGATATGATGCGTCCGTATACACCTGGAATCCTTCCTTCCCCGATGGAAGGGCAAGGATGGGGGCCGACGTAAGCCGACCCTTCAGCTCTTGGAAGGCCGCTTCGCACTGCGACATCCAAATGAACGCGGTATCCTTCTTTGTCAAGGATGTGAGCGGGAGGGCTATCTGGGAAAATCCCTGTACGAACTTCCGGTAATAACCGACAAGTCCCAAAAAACTCCACACGTCGGTGGCCGTCTTCAGCGGTGGCCAATCCCGTACTGCCTAGATCTTTGCTGGATCTAGAGCTAGTCCAGCTCCACTAATAATGTGACCCAGGAATGGCACCTCCTTCAGCCAAAACTGACATTTGCTGAACTTCGCGTATAGACAGTGCTCTCGAAGTTTCTCCAACGTCAGTTCCAGATGTGGTGCATGGTCCTCTTCTGTCCTCGAGTAGATTAGGATATCATCGATGAACACAATGACAAAGATGTCGAGATATGGCTCGAACACCCAGTTCATCATACTCATAAATGCGGACGGTGCGTTCGTGAGCCCGAAGGGCATCACAGTGAACTCATACAGTCTGTATTGGTTGCTGAAGGCCGTCTTCGGGATGTCCCCCCCTGAAGCCGCAACTGATAATATCCTGACCTCAAATACAGCTTCGAGAAATAATGGGCTCCCTCTAGCTGGTCAAACATCTCATTGATCCTAGGCAGCGAATACATATTCCTTACCGTCAGCCTATTCAGTGCTCTATAATCGATGCACAGTCTGAGCGTCCCATTCTTCTTCTTCACAAATAGCACCGGAGCTCCCCAAGGTGAGGAACTCGGTCTAACAAATCCAGCTTCCACCAGTTCCTGTAACTGTCTCTGGAACTCCACTAAATCTTTTGGGGGCCATCCGATAAGGAGCTCTAAATACCAGCTTATCCCCCGACACCAACTGGATCTGAAAATCCTTCTTGCGGTGCGGTGACAGCCCTGGCAACTTCTCCGAGAATACATCAACAAAATCCCGCACGACCAGAATGCTTGACACAAAATCCTTGACCTCAGTCATCTCGAACAACACCTAGTACACTTCGTCTCCCTGCAGATGGGCCTTGGCGGCGTGAATAGACGATAACAACAGACGGGAGGTGGGTATGATACATTCGACTACCACTTCCGAGTCTTCATGCCTTAGAATAATCCTCCTTGCCAGGCAGTCAATCCTTGCATGGTTACCGTGCAGCCAATTCATTCCCAAGATCAGGTCGAAGTTTTTCATCTTCAAGAGCGTCACCGGTGCTTCGAACAGTTTTCCTCCAATCTCCACGCAGGTTGCACTTGACACTCGTTACTAACTCCGATTCGTCCGGAAGTCGAACCTTCCTGTGGATGTCTGTGAAGTGCTGAATTTGATCCAGATCGTCCACAAATTCTTCCAAGACAAACAAGTGCGAGGCACTCGTATCGAATAAGGTATATGCGGGCTTGCCACAGACGAGTACTATACCTGGGTGATTTTTGTTTGTTTGGTTCAATGCTAAGGTAAAGCTAAGATTTGCAAGGTACTAGTAATTATCGACAAAACACTAAAATACTTGTGATGACCCTTGCCGGGTTACGGGGCTGAGCGAGGTCCAAGGCATACATCTGGTCCCTGTCTTGCCTATGATCACGACCCTGGAATCCACGACCTCGTCCACGTCGTCGGCCCCCGAAATGCTGGGCCGGTGGGGCAGCTTGTATTGCTGGTGGTGCATTCCTCTGAGGGTAGTTCCTCCGAATGTGGCCCATCTGGTGGCACAGGTAGCACTCTAGCGGGGGAGGTGGCCCACCTCCTAGCCTCGACACCTCCCACGTCTGTAGAGGCTAAGGAGCCAACACTATCAGATCCCTCTGCTCCTGCCTCTCCTCATGGCGGGGTCGTCCCTCCGTTATCCTTTCTCCAACGTATCGACCCCTCTGCTGGTCTCTCCTGCCACCCCGACCCTGGTCCTCTGTCGGTCTTTTCCTTCCACGAACGGTATGCTGGTCTGCCTCCAACTTCTTGGCCATCTCCAAGATCCTGGCCAGACTGTCGTCAGAAATAAAAATGAAGGCCTGCCTCAGCTCATCACGGAGGCCCTTGTTGAACCTCTTTGCATACCCCGCGTCGTCCAGCTAATAGGAGTCCGCAAACCGGGCAAGGTGGGTAAACTCCCGGTGGTACTGCAGAACTGTCCTATTCCCCTGCCTCAATTGTAGGAATCTATCCTCCAACTCATCTCTCACAGACTGCGACACGAAATGCTCCAGTAACACTGGCTTGAAATCATTCAAGAGATGTCTGCAGCCTCCAATCCAGCATAAGTGATGTCCAGTAGCGACTTCCACCATCTCTTCGCATGGGACTCCAAGCATGAGACCACTAGAGGTACTTCCATCTCTGCTGGGCACTGAATTCCTGCCAGCATCTCGTACATGATGTCCACCCACTCAATCCAAATAGCTGACTCTGTCCCGAGGTAAGATGGGGGGGGGGGGGAAGACCCCAGAAGATGCTCAACAAGTTGTCCCCGGGATTTGGCTGAAGAGCCAGAGCCTGTTGTGCCCTGAATGCATCCAGTATGGTCGTCAATGTCTGTCCCATCTCGGTCTGCAAGAACGGAGTAGGAACCAGTGGTGGTTGGATGGCGTTTGGAGTCGGAGGCACTCCATGCTGCGGGGTAGGGTTCATCCCGGGTTGCAAAAGAAAATTTGACACTCGTAAGGGGATTTGGCTAAAAAGATTCAGTTAAAAGTGGACTTTTTCATGTGATTCCCCATATGGGCACACCATTGCTTCCGCTGCTAGTTTGTCCTCAAACTAAGCTTGCGCGGGGTGGCCCAGGGTTTGTGGACTAGTTTTCTTCGGATCGAGGTTTCCTCTGATACTAGTTTGTAAGACCCCATTTTCGCTACAAAACTGGGTCTTATGCCCAGAACTGCCGCTTTGCGGTGACACCAATACTCAGGAAGGTCACCACAACAAAACACCGATCCTGCCGGCCATATCGATCATAGAAGAAGAAAAGAAAAATTGAACAAAAAATGAGTTCAAGTCCACATCACATAATATATATATCATAATGATAGATGTCCACAGATAATAACTAAAATAAGAGGTAATATTAAAAATGGCTCATGCCCCGTACATCATGTCCTCACTACAAGGTCACTCGCGGAAGCAAATCTACTAACAAACACTCACAGATCCTGAAACTGGTGCTCCTGTGCTAGACTAGCCCGCCTCCATCTGCACCTGCCTCTGGTGGTGCTGCGTATCCCCGGTCCCCTAAAATGATATGGTCCACCGACCATTAGTCAAAAAGACTAAGCCTCATCTCGCACCACCCATCCCCTAGTGGCTCCTAGACACCGTGCGGGAGAATGAAGTGGAGGACAACAAGGGGTATCAAACAAAGTAGATGGAATGACTTAGCTATAGGAGTATCTACCACTACATAGGTGTTTATATGTATATAGAAAATAGTATGTAAGTCAGGGTAAAGAACAAGTAAAGTTAGTAAGTAAAGACAAGTATAGAATAGAAAAGTAACCATTGATTTATAGTGATGCTCATACAAACCTATAGACCAAGGGGTCGTTTAGCAAGGCCTATCGTATAAGAAGTCCCATAACCAATTTATATGATAGGGGTAGGGTTTGAAATGCAATGCTTATGCTATGACATGCAGAGTTATGTTGATTAATGTTATGATCACACAAGTGCAACTCACGCACCCGACTCTATGCGCACAGACCTTTAGTTCCCCCTTTTTGGAGCTAGCAAAACTCCCAGGATACCCCCGTAGTGGCAAACGGAAGCGGTGGGTTGGGCCAACCCACCTCTAGGTTGGTATTCACACAACCTAACCTAGACCTATCATACGCCTCAACGCGAAGAACACACGGCCGAGCGCATGCGTACTCTTACTGGCTGGACCACCAGACTTTTCCTTGGCTAAGTGATAACCACACTTGCCGAGTCAAAGTATCGACGTCGGTGCGAACGACCATCCAATACTATAGACCCACCACCTTTATGCACATGCAATATGATTACTTTACATCTCCGAGCCATAGGCTCCCCGGCTAACCTGCCCGTCGCAACAACCTTCTGAGCCACCTGCTCGCCGGACCAACCTATCCGTAACTACAACCACCGAGCCTATTGCTCGTATGACCAAACCAAGTAACACCGCAACAACAGGATGTGAGTGAGTGAATTATTAAGTTAATTTTGCGTAACAACTTATTCTTACAGCTTGGGGTTAACCATGGACTTCCAGAGGACTACCCTGTGCGGGGCTCGCAGCGGTACTAGGAGCTATGATGGGATGAACCCCAAAGCTTCCTTTCCAAGGCACTTATTCTTATTATTATCTACCCTTGAACCGACCACTATTAATGTTACACTTACTAACGCTAATTGTGTTTTACTGTACTCCAAGGGTATGACGACCGTTCGTTGATCCCAAGCACACTCCTAGCCAACTAGACATCTTACTCCTTTGGTGACCCCTTCCAAACACAATCAGTCTGGGTGCACCAACTTCTTTAACTCCCCATATAAGACCTACATGCTTATCTTAATTCAGTATTTCACTATACGCAGACCATTTGAACTACATGTGGTGCACGATAAGAGGTACTCCAAATAATCATCCAAATGATACAAGATTATTATTGGGGGTTTGTTATGACATTTTAAGACTATCTTCAGAAATTCATAAATTTCCTAATTTATTTGACGTTTATTATAATTTCCTCAAAATCAAGGAACCTATTACTTTGAACACCAAGTATGGTTTTCTGATAAGCTATGACTTTACAAAAATTTGTTCAGCTATATATCATCAAAATAACAGCTACATATGAAATTCATAAATTTCCAGAAAGGTTTTGACCTCCAAATTAAATATTGACTAATTTATCAAATCAAGGATTAACAAAGAAAGTACCAAAAATACTCATCCGAAAATTACAAAAAAATTAACAAGTGTCTAAGGTGATCAAAAATGTTCACTGCTTGAGTTCCATAATTTTCCAAACTCATTTGACTATATAAATTCTTTATTCAAATAAACAACTCATAGGGCACTTTGTGAAGAGAAACATATAAAAACTCTTCCAAAAATTATACTAAAATTAACAGATCATATTCTTGCCCTAAAAAGTCCTCTGACCAAGTTTCATGATTTTCCAGTGAGTATTAAATCCATAATTAATTTTCTTACAACTATGGCAAATATTGGGGTTATGAATGAAGTGATATATATATATATATCCAAAATTCATAACAAAATTATCAGAGAATAATATCACTAATACAAGCTTACTACCAAGATTTCATGAGCATCCAAGGTTATGTAAACATGTAAATTCTTCATATAAGGAAGCTCCCTAATTGATTCTTAATTAATTTAGTGGGGGTAAATGTTCCTAAAAATTCCAGATAAATTATCTAGGGCATAAAACCACCCTATAAACCTCTCTACCAAGTTTCAAGTTAATCCGATGACATATGACCCTATGTCCTTCAATCGGTTCAATATACAACCCTATGGTTTGAACCGGGGTTCTAGGGAACATCCACCCCAAACCACCCAAAAACCACTTGTGGGGGTATTTTATTTGACATCAAGTCAGTGTTCAAAGTTTCACAATATTTGGATGAGGGTTGATCTCCCAAATCCATCAAGTGCACTTTTGATCTAATATATCATAGTTTGACCAAATTTGGGTTACTTAATTACCCTACCAATTCAATCCCAAATGGGGTGAAATTTTTACCAGAGCCATGTCATGACCCTAAGGACCACCCACCAAAATTTGGTAGGGTTTCGAGGTCTGCAGGCCTTAAAATTAATTCGTACATGAATTATTAAATGCTAGCAAAAACTATAAGAAATGGTTCTCCAAAAATTCCCATTTCTGGATATGTTGAGGGTAAGGATAAATCTAGCCTATGCTACAAATTTTAAAGCATTTGGATGTCTGGATTAGTGAGGTCACTCAAATCAATCTCTGGTCAACCCTATATATAGGTTGCACCATTTTGAGTGATGTAGTCAAACCCGTGGGCCAAATCGGCTCAAATCAATTTTAAAATAAACTAGACATAAAGATTTAAAACTTTTATCTCTGGCCATTTTTCCTAAAACAGACTCTAAGGGGTTCAAATTTCAGTTTCAGAAACATGCATTTCTAGGGAAAAAATAGGACGTTAATTAATCATAAAATTAATAATCTGTCTAAATGGAGGGCATCAATTTATCTTCTCCAATCAGCAAACGACCACGATTGGCCCATCCTGTACCAACTTGGGAGGTGATTTCCCAGCCACCTAGACCCTCTCCTAGTCGGCCAATGCTACCACCACTTCCGTTGAGGGGGCGGCCGGCGATGGACGGTGGTTGCCCGGCCGGAGGTAGCCAGAATTGGGGTTTAAAGTAAGGAAACTAAAGCTTAAATCCAAGCTTTCAGCCATGCCGATTCAAGTGCAATTGGCCTCAAACCTTTTGGCCAACAAGCCAAGATTTATCCACTAAGAGAGAGAAGGAGGGGATGACCTGAGTGGTGGCTTGTAGCCGTGCCGATCACCAGTCCGCCATGGTTGGTCGTGAGCTCTTTGGTGCCATGCCAATATGTGCTTAGATGATCGATTTCTTCTGGAAAGTGGGGGAAACTCCTTGCCTTCACCCCTCGAGGCCTTTAAAAGAGCCAATTCAGGGAGGGGAAGAGGCAAGGCTTGAGCTTCCAACATTAATACCATTCATGGTGAGAATTTTGGCGATCCCTAAAAGCCATCAAAATTAGCCCCCATAAGAGTTGGAAAACCCTTTAAACTTCTCCTAATTGATAGGGGGAATGAACCCCCATCAATTGGGAGGACTTTTGGCCTCCCTTGGCCATGAATTTCACCACCAAAACTGATTCCGTCCGCATCCCGTCGGTTGAGCTACCGCCAGCGCTAGCGCTAGCGTCTCGACGACGTACGGTTCATTTCAGCTGTTTGGGGTCCATCCCAACGGTCTGGGTAAACCCCCACAACCGTCAGCGCTAGCCGCTAGCACCGACGCTAGCTCAACATTCAATATACCCCTTCTTTATACGATTGGGTAATTGGGGTGTTACGAAGGGACCCCTTAATGGGTTAGGTAGGTTATGGTGAGGTCTTGGGTCATGGTGACGCCCTAAAGCCAACCCCAGGATTGGTAACTGGAAATTACTATCTGCAGACCATGGTGATTTTCCCCTCGATCCTAAGCTCTTATGATCTCTTCCGGCATCCTTGCGTTTTGTCATGAACTAGTCATGACAAAACCAACCTAGGCGCCTAGTTGTTTGGGTGATGTTACAGGCCTTGTACCTTTACCTGGAGGTATCTCCAAATGCCGTCAGCTCGGTACTGGTTAAAGACGAAGGAGGAATCCAACGACCCATCTACTATCTCAGCAAGGTCCTCACCGACGCCGAAACCAGATACCCGACGGATGACAAAATGGCCTTCTCCCTTGTCTTTTCTTTAAGAAAGCTTTGGCCTTACTTTCAGGCCCACACGATAATGGTATTGACCTAATTACCGTTGCGAGCCATTCTCCAAAAGCCAGAAGTATCTGAAAGATTGGTAAAATGGGCGATCGTGCTAGGCGAATTTGATATCCACTTCCTACCACGGCCAGACATCAAATCTCAGGTACTCGCCAACATCATCATGGAAAACACCCTCCCACCGGAGGCCGTTCCCATTAAAGATACCTCCGCCGCTCGTTAGACTCTCTATATTGATGGGGCCTCTACAGTCGAAGGAGTAGGAGCAGGATTGCTCCTAGTTAGTCCAGAGGAGATCACCTTGGAGTACGACCTCAGGTTGAAGTTCCCAACAATCAACAACATCGCCGAGTATGAGGCCATGATCACTGGCCTCCGACTTGCCATCGACCTCAAGGAAGAGAACCTGACAATCTACACTGATTCACAATGGGTGGTCTCATAGATCGAGGGGGATTACGAGGCATGGAATGGCCAGATGTCACAATATCTCATATTCGTGAAGTCTCTCCTCCAGAAGACACCCTCATACCAAATCTTGCACATCCCAAGGGAGCAGAACTCAAGAGCTAGCTCACTCTCCAAACTTGCGACCTCTCCTTCCAACTACCAGTCTCGGCGATGCCAGGTTGAAGACATCATGACCCCTAGTGAAAGTACACAGTGTGCCTCTGAGTATACTCTAGAGGGGGGGGGGGGTGAATAGAGATTTAAAAAAATATTTCAATCCTATTTATGCACATACAATTCAAACACTAAGTGATAGGCTTCAACAATACCTATTATAGAATAAAATTAATGTTGTTCAAAGAAAAGCAGAAAAACTATAATCTAAATGGGACATCACCGAAAATTTACACATATAGAAGACACAAGATTTTATAGAGGTTCCCCAAAATGTGGGTAGTCCTCTCTTCTACCACCTGGTAGGAATGCACAACCTGTGCCTGAGTCTTTTGATAAGGAGACTCTTAGAACCAAAGATATTATGATAAGGAGATCTTGAACCACTCAGATCTTTTGATAAGGAGATCTTGAACCACTCAGATCTTTTGATAAGGAGATCTTGAAACACTGAATCCTTTGGAAGAGGGATTCTTAAAACTCTATACAGTTGAGGAAGATGAAAGAAGAAAGGAGATGGAGAAGAAGAATTTTGTTCTCAGAATTCTGTAGAAGCTTCCAGCTTCTATTTTTCCCTTCAACGGATCTGCTAATGATGAACCCTTGCTTATGATTGTGATGATTTGCAAGGGTTATATTCTTCAGATCCTCTTGTATATCTTTTACTTGTTATCTGGCTGCTATATGATATTGATGAAGAAGCAACACTATTTTCTGTATGAGAGAGAGCACTTGTTTTCTCTATTTGTCTCTGTTAGGGTTTCAGGAGGAAGGAGAAGAAGTAGAAACCCTAATCGAGAAAACTATAGTAGATTGTGATGAATGCTCTATGTTTTACTCTCTTCTCATCCTATTTATTGTCCATGATTAATTTTGAATTTGTTTCCTCTTTTGGATTGTCCTGAAAAGGCATAGTCTTAGACAATTAATCTTTCTTTCTTCTTTTGTTCACGACCTGTCTGCCACCTGTTTGAATCCTTTCCAAGAAAGCTTTTCCCATCTTCTTTAATTCTCCTCTCCATTCTAGGCAATAAACAAGCCGTTGTAGAATGGTCTTTAGTGTTGTGGGCCTTCAGAGAGAGTTCTAAAAGGACAACTGAAAAGGTTTTCTTTTCAGACTGTATTCGACGCTGCGTTGACTTCTTTCTCTCTCTTATCGACGCACCTTCGAGTTCTGGTAAGAGCAGCTTTGAATTCCTTCTAGCTCTGGTTGAACTATGTTGTCGACGTTACGTCAATTACTTAACAAGTTTTACTGATTGTTTTGAAGTGATTTTACACAATCTTTTACATAAAGCTTAAAACAAGCAACTTATATATTAGATGCCCCCAAAAAATATAAATATAAATAAATGGGCCGGTAAACAGAAAAGCATCTAATTAATAACAACAAGTGTTTATCAGAGTTTACCCAAGAAATAGTCTACTTCCTTCCTTTAAGAAAAGTAGATAAGGTCTCATAGACCTTTCTAAATTTTCTCTCCACATATTTGAAATTTGCTGGAGTGGATTTCTCTGGGTTCTTCTGTATTCTTTCATGACCCTTGAACAACTTTTCCAGATCAATTTCTGTGTCAAGACGAACATCTTTTAAATTGAAGCCCAGATCAAGAACTTTAGATATCATCAAGTTTATGACTTCCAAATCTAGATCATATGTCCCAGAGTCTACATCAGGATTTGGTACTACAAAAGTTGATTGTAGTTTGTTAGAGGTTGAAGCTGTCTTGAACATAATCATCTTCTTCTTCACAGGTAGCTGTTCTCCTTTCTTTTTCTTCTGGGGAGGCTGTACTGCATCCTTTGGATTACATCCAATACCCCCTCTGTGAAGTTGGCCTATTCCCTCCAACATTTTAGCTTGAGGATTTCTTGCAGTATACTTAGTAGGGTCAAACAAGGTGGTTTTGATTGGGATTGCTTTTGCCAACTCCTCTTGTTCAACAACTTCTTTTCCTCTTTTCAAAATATCAATGAACCTGTTTCTCTTTTCTTCAATTTCTTTTTGGGCTGTCTCATATTCATATCTGTCTCTCTCTCCAATCTCCTCTAAAGCTTTGTAGAGCTTTGGATCAGTGTAAGTTTCCATTGTATTCTCTGGAAATTCAATCCTCTCATATGTTTTATGATAGTACTTGTCTTTCTTCTATTGTTTCCTTTGGTCCTTTGTATACAACTCCCGAATTGGCATTCTTCCTCTGCCCCCTCTTCCTCTTCCTCTACCTTTATATGGAGGTCTTCCTCTGAAAGCAGGTGTTGGGAGAATTGGTTTAGCTGCTTGAATTGGAGCAGGTGGAGGCTGAACTGGAGTGAGAACTGAGCAGAACTTGAATCAAATGGGGCAGTTATAAAGTCCCGATCAACCACCATGAGTGGAGAAGGTGCTGATTTAGATTCTTTAGAGGAAACCCTGAATCCAAGTGCATCAGGAATAGATGGCTCTGTGTCTACCTGTAGGTAGACTTGATTATCAGAGAATAGGGGAATCTCCTCCTGAATTGAGGACTCCCCCTTTGTTGAAGGCAGGATCCTTGGAGGAGTTGACTCCCCTTGAGTTGCTGAATATTGAAGCTGTAGTTTGTATGAAATGGCTGGCTCCCCTTCAGAAATAAAGGAGAGTGGGATTGCTGTTGTGTACACTGAGTCTCGAGGAGGCTTCCTGCTGATACATTTCTTGCCCTGCTTTATATCGTTGAAGAAAGATATAAAAAAATCGGCAGGTACAACTGCCAATCTCATCTCCGCATCAAGAGCCTTAATTTCAGATGTAAGGTCTTGCAACCTTCTGTGTTGGCCGCATAGCTTGCAATAGCAGTCCTTTGAGCAGTCAAGATATAGAGAGCTGAACTGAGATAACAATGTTTCAAGGGCAAGATTGGCTGCTTCAATAACATCTCGTTGGTGCAAAGGAGATGCCATTGAGATCCTGTGGGTACCTGCACTGAAACAGAAAGAGAGACGAAGAAAAGAAAATCGAAGAGAGCAAGAGGGAGAAAATTCAAAAAGCAAAATAGAATAGAATGCTTAAATTACTTTGAGTAGATGAATCGTCGCAACTTAGGTTATATTCAAAGCAACGTCGAAAAGAGCTGAATTCAGCGCGCCTAAATATGTCGATACGCGCGCTCTGTCAAATCGACGAAACATCGAGTTGAAGTCGACGTGGCTACGAAATGAAATCATCAATTATGATATCGACGTAAGCGTCGATATGAATTTGACGTTACGTCGAGTGCTATTTGAAGGATCTATCACAATCTGCTCTCGAAGTTGGCATCGAGTGAAAGTCGACGGTACGTCGATTTGCATTCGACACAGCTCTGAATAAATAGTTATGACCTTTCTCAAAATTCTTACTATTTTTCCCAGCAATAACTTTCTATAAAAATAGATCTTGATACATAATAATAGTGACCTATAATGCTCCATCAAGAATACCCAGTGCATTGATGAAGAACATGTGCTTACTTTCATCAAGTGACTTAGTGAAGATGTCAGCCCTTTGAATGTCAGTGGATATGTATTGAAGGTTAATCTTACCCTTATGTACATTATCCCTGAGAAAGTGGTGTCTTATCTCAATGTGCTTAGTTCTGTTGTGGAGAACATGATTGGAAGTAATTGAAATAGCACTAGAGCTGTCATAATATATTGTGGAATTGTCTAGAGAAAAGTTGTAATCCAACAACAGATTTTCCATCCACAATATTTGTGAGCAGCAACTTCTTGCAGCTATATACTCAGCTTCAGCTGTAGAAGTGGAGATTGTGGTTTGCTTCTTGCTAAACCATGATATCTGTCTAGCACCCAAGAACTGACATGTTCCTGAAGTACTTTTTCTATCCAGCCTGCATCCAGCATAGTCTGCATCTGAATAACCAATTAATTCAAATCCAGATTCAGCTGAATACCACAAGCCAAGTTTAGGTGTACCCTTTAGATATCTGAGTATTCTTTTTATAGAACTCATGTGAGATTCCTTTGGGTCAACCTGAAACCTAGCACATATACATGTAACAAACATTATATCAGGTCTGCTAGCTGTTAGGTAGAGAAGAGAGCCAATGGCTGCTCTGTAAGTCTTCTGGTCAAAGGACTTACCATTTTCATCTCTATCCAAAACAACATTAGTATCCATGGGGGTTTTCATAACAGAGACGTTTTCCATCCCAAACCTCTTGATGAGTTCTCTGGTATACTTGGATTGGGATATGAAAATGCCATCTGCATTTTTTCTTACTTGAAGACCAAGGAAATAATACAACTCCCCCATGCTACTCATTTCAAATCTTGACTACATTAGGTAAGCAAACCTTTTGCAGAGAGATTGATCAGTTGAACCAAATATAATATCATCTACATATATTTATACTAAAAATTGCTGATTCTTATGTGCTCTTGTGAAGAGAGTTTTATCCACTTTCCCTCTTTCAAAGGAGTGTTCCAAAAGGAAAGTGGATTGGGTCTCATACCAAGCTCTTGAAGCTTGCTTATGACCATACAGTGCTTTATCTAACCTATACACAAAAGAGGGGAAATTCACCTTGCCAAATTTAACAAGAAGGCTGATGATGGGTGTTGGACATGTGTGTCACATCCCTTTGTTTGAGAATAACAAATCCAATATTGTATTTGATCTTGCTTGTCGTGTGTTTATAGTGTGTAGGAACTATAGGTGCAATACTGCATAGGTAGAAAGTAGCTTGGATTCAAATTCTCTGAATGGAGCACTACCGCTAGCGCTAGTGATACCACAGGCGTTAGCGCTACCGCCTAACGCTAGCTCCAACTAATGCCACAACACCACACCACGAAGGTTTTGTAACCGCCACTACATGACCACTACCGTAGGTGCTAGATGCTACCGCAGGCGCTAACTCCAAGTTCTATAGAATGGAGCTTTCTTTCTCGTTTTGGTAACATCATCCAAGAGAGAATTCCTGTGCCAAATTTCAAGAGCTGTTACTCTGCCGAAAAGTCATCTCCCACTCAAAGCTAAAGAAGATTTCTGGAGAAGGAATCCATCACAGTGCATCTGAAGAACGATCGCATCAACCTTGCTTATGCTACATCGATCCTTCATCGCCAACTTCAGAAAATCTCATAGAGGGAGTTTTCATTTGTGTTATTTCATTATTTTTAATCTTTGTAGTTAAATCGCCTTGTGTTGGCGACTAGGTCCTAGCGCGACTTAAGGGAAATTCGCCGCGTGTGTTGGCAACTAGGTCTAGGTGATTAGATCTAGGGGGTGCTCGAGGACATATCTGGGGTTGGATTGGCTAGAGCGGCTTGAGGCCATATCTGGGGAAGGATAGGCTAAAGCCACCGGTTCGTGGGGATACGAGTCGGTATAGAAAAGGAAAAAGTAATTGTATTTGTACGCCTTCGATTTCTAGCGATATTGAAATCAAATGTATGTAAACACTTTTTATCTAATACAATCATGTCTCTATTTGTGTTTACTTGATTTCCTTCCGCTGACTAAAATTCTAAAATTGCAAATTACATTATTTTCTTCTTTTACCTAAATTGTTATTTCACTCTCGTTTACTTTAAAACAATTTAGTAAATTGCTTAATCTTATAAAAAGAATTTTATTCCCTTATTCACCCCCTCTAAGGGCGCCCATCGATCCATCAAGTGGTATCAGAGGGAGGTTATTCCAAATTGGTTTAAAAACCAGGAATAATGACGTCTTATGATCTCGCTTTTTCGGGGGGGTTAGAGAATTAGCAAACCTCCACTATTTACTGGGTCAGATTATAATTATTGGAAAAATAGGATGCGATGTTTTCTTATGACCCTAGATATTGAGGTATGGAGTATGGTAGAAGAGGAATACTCTCCTCCTACAATTGTAGTTGGAGAGATAACATTAGAAAAATCAAAAGATAAATGGGATGATATGGATAAACTTAAATGCAAAAATAACGCCAAGGCCATGAATACTTAATTTTGTGCGTTAGATAGAAATGAATTTAATAGAATTTCCGCATGTACTAATGCATATGATATTTGGAATCATTTGGAAATTACTCATGACGGTACATCGCAGGTTAAAGATTCAAAACTTTTCCAACTGGAATCAGAATATGAAAAGTTTCGGATGGATGAAAGCGAAGATATTGATGCAATGTACACACACTTCACCAAGATCGTCAATGCCTCCAATGCTCTTGGAAAGACCTTCTCCAATGGCGACTTGGTCCGAAAGATTCTTCGATCTCTTCCTCCAAAATTCAATCCGAAGGTGACAACTATCTCAGAGTGGCACAATCTAAGAACGCTCCAGGTTGAGAGCCTCATTGGGAATCTCAAAACCCATGAGGTAGAACTTAAGATCCAATACGATGAATACAAGAAGGAGCCAAAGAAGAAGGCGTTGGCATTAAAATCAAAGAAGGAGTGCCAAGAGGATGAGGATGAAGATGAAGAAAGTCTCTTGGTAAAGAACTTCCGAAAGTTCATGCGAAATCCGGAAAGGAGAAACACCTTCCGGAAATATTTCCAAAAGGATGCAAGATGGAATGGGTCATCTTCAAAGAAGGAAAAGGAGAGCGACGATGAAGAAGAAAGACCTCCATCAGAATGCTATCATTGCAAGAAGACCGGGCATATTCGGTGCCAGTGCCCAAAGTTTTTGAAGGAGAAAAAGGAAAAGCGACACAAGAGAAAGGCACGTACTAAAAGCTAAAACATGGGATGACTCCTCCTTCGAAGAATCAAGCGGGTCTTCATCAAGCGATAATGAGGAAGCAAACATGTGCCTCATGGGACATGAACACGACGACACCAATGTTCTTAGCAACACTGAGGTAATTCCTCCAACTTATGATGAACTTTTTAATGAAATTCTTGTAACTTGCAAAGCTTTTGATAAAAATATGAAAGATAGTATTTTATTGAATCGTGAAAATGAATCTCTAATTTAAGAAAATCAAAAGCTTTCCAAAAAATTAATTGTTTTAGAAAAAAGAAAGGTTCTTGCCAAGAGTGTGATCACTCCATCAAATTGGCAAAAGATATTGGAGATTCTCTTTCTTAAGCCCTCTCCCATGCCAAAACTCTTACAATAGAGAAGGGGGAATTAGAAAGGAAATTAGAAGTCTCTCTTTTGCAAATTAAGAATAATAAAAAGGGTTTTGAAAATAGGTGTGTCATGCTTGTGAAAGAAAATTCATCACTTAAAGCACAAGTTCATGATCTCACCATGGCCATTAAAAAATTTAGAATAGGCCAAAAATCACTGGATATGATTTTAGGGAACCAGTGCTACAATTTTGGAAAATTCGGGCTCAGATATCGAGGTGAGGCCCAGCGCTAACCACTAACGCCGGCACTAGCACCTCATACAGAAATTCAGTAGTTTCTTTTGCAAAAACATTTTCTTCTACAAAACTGATTCCTTCCAGCAAGAATAACACAAAATTCCAGAAAAAAGGTCTCGACCCCCTTTTTTTCGTGTGCAAACTGTCATTGGTTGGGTCACACGTCTAGTTCTTGCAGGAAAGCGAAATTAAAAATCTTTAAAGCAAATCTGTGTACCTAAGGCTTCCACTTATTCTATGGGTGGTACCGCTTGGGTATCCAGATCTTTACTCTCATCTTCTTTCTAGATGTGCAGACAGGATAAGGGCAATGAAGACGTGTGGTACTTGGATTCTGGAAGCTCTAAGCATATGACAGGAAATAAAACAAAGTTCCTTATCCTTGAAAAGAAGAAGGGAGGGATCGTGACGTTTGACGATAACGGAAAAGGAAGGATCATGGGAATTGGTACAGTTGGTAACGAATCATTCACGATATCTAATGTTCTTTATGTAAAAGGGCTACAACACAATCTAATTTCTAGTAGCCAATTATGCGATAAAGGATTAGATGTTTTATTTGAATCTTCTACTAATTTATGCAAGATATCGAATCCTACTATGAAAGATATTTTAGTAACAGCACCAAGAATACATAATGTTTATATAGTTTCATTTCATGATCTTTCTAAATCATCTATAAAATGTTTTATCACCAAAAATGATGAATTAGAACTTTGACATAGACGGCTAGGACATGCTAGCACAATGCTTATTGTTAAACTTGCCAAAAGTGATTTAATTAGAGGATTGCCTAAGTTAAATGGAACTTTACCTTCACTTTGTTCACCATGTCAAAAGGGTAAATTTACTAGTTCCTCTTTCAAAAGTAAAAATTTCATTTACCTTCACTTTGTTAGCACCGCAAGTCTTGGTGGTAGATTATTTACATATGTTTTAATAGATGATTTTCTAGGATATTGTTGGACATTATTTCTCTCATCCAAATCCGATGCATTTTGCGAATTTGCAAAATTATGTACTCGTATTCAAAATGAAAGTGATTTAAAAATTAAATGCATTGGCTCGGATCATGAAGGAGAATTTGAAAATAAAAGTTTACATCTTTTTGTGATATATTATGCATAAAACATGAGTTTTCCGCACCACGCACACCACGACAAAATGGTGTTGTAGAAAGAAAGAATAGGACACTTCAAGAACTAGCACGCACTATGCTATGTGAATATAAATTGATTAAGTCCTTTTGAACCGAAGCCGTAAATACATCATGTTATGTTATGAATAGAATCATGCTTCACCCATCTCTTAATTACACACCATATGAACTTTATTTTCAAAAGAAGCCTAACGTATCTTACTTCAAAGTTTTTGGTTGTAAATGTTTTATTTTGAATACTAAAGATAACTTGGGAAAGTTTGATGAAAAATGCGATGAAGGAACTTTTCTTGGATACTCTTCAACTAGTAAAGCTTATAGAATTTTTAATAAAAGAACTAGTAAACTTGAAGAGTCGATTAATATAAAATTTGATGAGCTTGTTCCTTGTGTAGAAAGACTTTCCACAGGAAAAGATGATGATATGTTACCACCTTTGGAGCATGGTGACGAGGAACCTTCCAAAGAAGAGGAAGAAGAGGCCAAGGAAGATGATTATGTATCTCCAAGCGCCTTGAAATTTACAAAGGATCATCCACGAGAACTAATAATTGGTGAACCATCCATTGGGGTTAGAACTCGCTCTTTTCTTCATGAATCTTATTCAAATATTTGTTTTGTTTCCGAAATTGAACCAAAAACCGTTTCAACCGCTTTAAATGATGAATTTTGGTTTTTAGCTATGAATGAAGAGTTATAACAATTTGAGTGACATAATGTTTTGAAATTAGTAGAAAGACTATCTAATCACCCAGTTGTACGTGTAAAATAGATTTTTAAAAATAAATTAGATGGTGAGTCTAAAATCACTAGAAATAAAGCACACTTAGTAGCACAAGGATATTCACAAATCGAGGGGATAGATTTTGATGAAACTTTTGCACCCGTTGCTAGATTGGAATCTATACGATTTTCCTAGCATTTGCATGCTTTAAAAGAATAAAACTATTTCAAATGGATGTAAAAAGTGCTTTTCTAAACGAGTTTGAAAAGAAGAAGTTTATGTTAAACAACCCCCCGATTTTATTAGTGAAAAATTTCCCAATCATGTTTATAAACTAGAAAAAGCACTTTGTGGTTTAAAACAAGCACCCCGTGCATGGTATGAAAGACTTACATCGTTTTTATTAAAGCACGATTATATTATGGGAAGTGCCGATAATACTCTCTTCGTTAAGCACAACAATAATGATTTGATTATTTTGCAAATATATGTTGATGATATAATCTTTAGATCAACTAATTAAGAGTTGTGTAATGAAGTTATTTTAGTGATGAAAAATGAATTTGAAATGAGTCTAGTAGGAGAACTTTCTTATTTTCTTGGTTTTCAAATATCACAAAGAAATGATGGTATTTTTGTATGTCAAACTAAATATGTCTATGATATGCTTAAACGCCTTGGATTTGAAAACCTTAAACGCGCTTCTACACCAATAAGTGCATCACTAAAATTAGGAAAAGATGAATCAGGAATTTCAATAAATCAAACTTTGTATAGAGGTATGATAGGATCTCTACTTTATCTAAGTGCAACTAGACATGATATTATGTTTGTCGTATGCTTATGTGCTCGATTTCAAGCCAATCCAAAACAATCTCATTTAAAAGCGGTAAAACGAATTTTAGATATCTAATTGGGTCATCTAGATTAGGATTATGGTACCCGCACAATAATTCATTTACACTTCACGGCTATTCCGATTCGGACTACGCCGGATGCTCACTTGATAGAAAAAGCACTAGCGGTACTTGCCATTTTCTAGGACCTTCATTAGTTGCATGGTCTAGTAGGAAACAAAATTCGGTTGCACTCTCCACCACGGAGGCCGAATACATTGCACTAGGGAGTTGTTGTGCACAAGCACTATGGATGAGCCAAACTGTAGAGGACTTTGGTTTTCATCTAAAACATATTGAATTAAAATGTGACAACAAACGTGCCATTGATCTTACAAATAATCTGGTACACCATTCTAGATCCAAACATATAGATGTACGACATCATTTCATATGGGATCACATTAAAAAGGGAAATGTTAGAATAAGTTTCATTTGCACGGACTCTCAACTTACTGATATTTTCACTAAACCTCTTCCCGATGCAAGGTTTTAAATGTTAAGGTTGAAATTAGGAGTCTTAGACATCTTAGGATGAGTTATATGAAAAATGCTAAAGTTTTATGCAATTTGAGCAATCAAGACATCTGCAAAAATTTCAAAATTTCTGCATAAGACTACTATTGAGACTCTTAAAAATATCAAAAACAGATTTTTCAAATTCTCAATATTTCTCTTATTGTTTGTGGCGCTAGCGTGGGTGTTCGATTTTCTTGTTTTTTAAAATTTCTAAAAAATCTATAAGAATATGTGAGTTTATATGTACTACTTATTTTTGTATTTCTGACCATTGTTGTTTTTGTTTTATTTTTATTATGGAAAACCAACTACAAAATTTCAAAATTCAAAAATACAAAAATATATTTTTGGTTTTCTATTTTTCCTTATTAAAAATAAAAACTGTATGATCTTTATTGTTAATATCAAGCATGTATGAATTCTATTATTTAGAATTATTTACAATGTTATAATTTATTACTATGAACATTGTGTTGTTTATCATGCTTTGATATATCTAATTAAGTGCATCAATTGTATTGAAAAATATGTGTAGAACCAACCTTAGCATGCCTCTAAGTATGGTAAATGTTTTGTGATTGATAATGATACATTTTCACTCACTTATTTTGGTAATCTACATGTTTATTTAAATCTAAAAATGCTTGCTTGTGTATTGTAATTGTACAATGAATTAAAACTTGCATAAGTTATTAAGTTTATTACCTACACAACATTAGAATTGCACTTAAGAAATTAAGAAAAGTGGTTGAGTTTAAAAATTGTGTTAGGTTTGCAAAACAAGTGTATTCGGAGAATATTGTCTCACAAAAGTGAACAAAAAAAAGACAAATATAACTCCACCAAACACTACTTGAATCTCCTGATAAGTCTTCATAAGAATTGTGAGGTTGAGCACCTTGGAAAGAATAGTAAAGTGTCTTGTGCAAACCTTGGTTATTACACCACTTTTTTCTAAAATATGTGCATTAAAGTGTGTGAAAGTTAATATACTTGTGTTTTATTGTGCACTTTACTTTACATATGTCTTGTATTTTGTGATTTAAATCACTTCTTAACATTACTCAAAATACACTTATGTGCACATCATTATCTTTCATAACACTTTTCTCATGAGTATTGGATTCTGATGCTTTATCTATACTACTCTTTATATAAGAAATGCACTAGATAACCTAACATGATCTCTACAATATTTGGAATCTTTTAAACTAGAAATTAAGTAACATTGTAGTATATTCTCTTTTTGATATGTTCATTTCATGCTTGGTAACTTTATGTAAAACTATGAGATTTCAAAAAGGTTAAACATCTTTACATTTTGAACTTAAACTCATATTTATACTTATGATTTTCATGCTTACAAAAAGATGTTTCTTATAAACTTCCGCTTACGTAAAACTCTTATTTATTTATTTGAAATCTCTTATATACTATGATTAAACTCTTTATCATTACCTATATTACAAAAGCTCGATCATGATTTATAATTCCTCAAGAATGCCTCCTTACTTCCCTTACCTCACCTTCTTTTGATAATACCAAAAATGGGAGATTAATTGAAGAAATCTAGAGGAGAAATCTAGAAGATTAAGGGGAGAATAATTCATGTAATCTATCATTTAGGGGGAGTAAAACATAACATAAATTGCATTTATGTAGGGGGAGCATTAAGATAGGGGGAGTATGCACTATTCTCATGCTTATCATATACTATAGTTGTACTATTATCTCGCTTATCATATACTATAAACACCAATGTTGATTTCTTGCTAAGAGGATTTGTTATTATCAAAAGGGGTTGATTGTTGGACATGTGTGTTACATCCCTTTGTTTGAGAATAACAAATCCCATATTGTTTTTTAATCTTGCTTGTTGTGTGTTTATAGCGTGCAGGAACTATATGTGCAATACTCCACAGGTAGAAAGCAGCTTGGAATCAAATTATCTGAATGGAGCACTACCGCCAGCGCTAGCCGATACCGCATGCATTAGCGCTACCGCCTGGTGCTAGATCCAGCTCGTGTCACAATGCCACATCGTGATAGTTTCGTAACCGCCTCTACACGACTGCTACCGCAGGCGCTAGGTGCTACCACAGGCGCTAGGTGCTACCACAGGCTCTAGGTGCTACCGTAGGCGCTAACTCCAAGTTCTATAAAATGGAGCTTTCTTTCTCGTTTTGGTAACATCATCTCAGAGAGAATTCCTGTGCCAAATTTCAAGAGTTGTTGCTCTGCTGAAAAGTCATCTCCTACTCAAAGCTAAAGAAGATTTCTGGGAAAGAAAGCCCTCACAGTGCATCTGAAGAACGATCGCATCAACCTCGCTTATGCTATATCGATCCTTCATTGCGAACTTCAGAAAATCTCATAGAGGGAGTTTTCATTTGTGTTATTTCATTATTTTGAATCTTTGTAGTTAAATCACCTTGTGTTGGCGACTAGGTCCTAGCGCGGCTTAGGGGGAATTCGCCGCGTGTGTTGGCGACTAGGTCTAGATGATTAGATCTAGGGGGTGCTCGAGTCCATATCCGGGGTAGGATTATCTAGAGTGGCTGGAGGCCATATCCGGGGAAGGATATGCTAAAGCCACCGGTTCGTGGGGATACAAGTCGGCATAGAAAAGGAAATAGTAATTGTATTTGTATGCCTCCGATTTCTAGCGATATTGAAATCTAATGTATGTAAACACTTTTTTATCTAATACAATCATGTATCTATTTGTGTTTACTTGAATTCCATCATTTGGCTAAAATTCTAAAATTGCAAATTACATTATTTTCTTCTTTTACCTAAATTGTTATTTCACTCTCGTTTACTTTACAATAATTTAGTAAATTGCTTAATCTTATAAAAAGAATTTTATTCCCTTATTCACCCCCCTCTAAGGGCACCTATCGATCCATCAATGAGATATTCCTCATCAAGCAAGGCCTATAGGTGCTATAATAAGAGCTCTCTCAAAATTGAGGTGTCTGTGCATTTAGTTTTTGATGAAACTAACATGTTTTATAAGGGGAAGGAAACTTCCACCAACACTATTTTGTAGGAAGAAGATCAGCTAGCAGAACAAGTTGAAAGGCTAAGCATAATGGACCATCCATCAGTGTGTCAAGACAAAAGGGAAATAGAAGGTTGACACTGACTCAGATGAAGATTCTGCAGCAGATGAAGATGAAATCACATCACCTGAGGTGCCACTTCGAGATTGTTTAGGAACAAATAAGTCGACGCATGCGTCGATATGAACTTGACCCTGCGTCGAATAACATTTGTATTATCCGCTCTGATTGGCTCTCGATGCTTTCATCGAGTAGAACTCGACGATACATCAAATTCGATTCGACGCAACTTTGAATAAATAGTTCTATTTTCTTAGAAAAATTCTTGCTGTTTTTCCTAGCAATGATGTTTATTGAAAATAGTGTTTATGCTATTTACTTTATGAACTATAAGGATAACAAGGGAAGTTAAAGGAGAAATCACTCCCTAAGGTTTCATTTAGTTCTTCCTTCATGACGTAGAGCTTTCTTCCCACTCCATTCTCTTTTAGGAGGGATCCTACCTAATCCTGCACAAATAATTCAAATATTAGAAGGAACCCAGGTTACCTTGGGCCCTTTGCTTTTACCATTGTAGGGTTCATTGAAAGAATAGAAGAGTCTTTCATGATACCCTTTTGGATGATAAGGAATGGGTTTCCCAAACCTATGATTATTATTATGGTGCATGAAATGTGTATAAAAAGTATTCAAGTATAATAGATCTGCAGAATGTCTAATTATTTTATTCTTGACTTTAGTTCTTTGATTGTTGTATGTTAGTTTCTCTGACTTATTTTTGCCTAAGGATTTCTTTTCATTGTTTAGATTCACTTTGTGAGGCAAAGTTATCTTATTTGGAATATTATTGTCCTTAGCTATTTCACTCCTCTCACTTGATTGATACTCACTAGATCTAACAAACCTAACTGGATTTTTCCAGGCTGGTCTACTAGTGGATTCAGTGCCAGTGCATGGGTCTACTCCTAGACCTAGATGCTTAAATCTCATGGAGAGATTTTGTGTGATATTTTTGAGCTTTTGGCACCTCCCATTGAGAGAGTCCTCAAAGGATTTTGCCTTTGCTAGCTCTTCTTTTAATTCTTGATTTTCATTTCTTATTTTGATCAGTTCTGATTCCTTATTATTAATTTCACCTATTAAGTCCTGATTTCTTAAGTATGCTTCATCTTTCCTAAGTTCTTCTAGCTCTTTCCTAACTACAGTTATTTCTTGTTGACTATTGAGGAAATCATTGCAAAATTCCTTAAAGCAAACATTAAAATCATCAAAATTGAAATCAAAGTTTTCAGACAGAGATACATGTTCTTCTTCTACATCATCTGATGACATCCCCAATGCCATCATTCAAGCTGCTTCTGCTTCATCATCACTTTTAGATGAAGAGGAGCTTAACTCTGCTTCAGACTCACTCCAGGTTTCGGTAATGAAACCTTTGCCTTTCTTTTTGTCTTTCTTCTTGAAAGACTTCTTTTTCTTCTCTTCATTGCTGCTGCTCCTGACCCTTTGTTCCTATGGGCATTCAGGGGCAATGTGCTCTGGCTTGTTGCAGGTGAAGCAAATTATCTCCTTCTTTGGAGTCCTATCATAGCTGGGCTTTGAGCTATTCTCTCTTCTCCTTGAGTCTTTTGTCTTGACCCATTTTCTGAATCTCCTTACTAGGAGACTGAACATTTCATCTTCAAGAGTGGAGGGCTCTCCTTCAGTAGCTTTCAGAGGCAGACTTCTTTGGATGGGAGCTGGAGTTGTCCCCCTTTCCTCTAATTCAGCCCCATTCTTTAGAAGCATCTCATATGACTTAAGCTTTCCTAGCAAAGCCTCAGTAAAGATTTCTCTATGGCATCTAGACTATCTGATTGACCAGATCCCTAAATCCCATGATATAGGGAAGCACATGAGGATCTTATCATTTATTTCTGTTAAGAACATCTCCTTATCCAGACTCTTCAGCTCATTGACAATGATGTTGAATCTGTCATACATCTCAGCAATAGATTACTTACTATCCTTTCTTTCATCATAACTTCCTTCTAGCAGTCTGGAAAGAGATTCCCAGATCTCTTTGGCTGATTGGCGGTCAGCCACCTTCTGGAAGATGTCATTTGACATGGTGGATACCAGAATGTTCATAACACATGCCTTCTACTTCTTTTCAGTCTCTGTCCACTCAGCCCTGGGTAGAGGTTCCTGTGTAGAAGCTCCATTGGCATCCTTCTTGTATGGGGCTAGAGGACCTGTAATGATAACATCAAAGATGTCCTCATCAATAGAGTTCATATATAACTTTATTCTGGCCTTCTAGAGTGTAAACTTATTCAAGTTACACACTTGAGGTCTTGTTGAGGCATAATCCTTAGAACTCATTTTATTTAAGAAGTTTTAACTAGTTTTAAAGTAAATAAATAAGAGTAGGAGATCTTTTGATCAAGGTGTTAACATTTTAATGATTAACCTACCTCTGATACCAATTGAAAGTGCATAATGTGCCGCTGAGTATACTCTAGAGGGTGGGGGGGGGGGGGGGGGGGGGGGGGGGGAGGGGGTGAATAGAGATTTACAAATATTTCTATCCTATTTATGCACACAAAATACAAACACTGAGTGTTATGTTTCAATAATACCTATCACAGAATAAAATTAAAGCTGTTTAAAGAAAAGCAGAAAAACTGTAATCTAAATGGGACAACACACAAAATTAACACACACAGAAGACACAATATTTTATTGAGGTTCCCCAAAATATGGGTAGTCCTCTCTTTTACCACCTGGTAGGAATGCACAACCTGTGCCTGAGTCTTTTGATAAGGAGACTCTTTGAACCAAAGATCTTTTAATAAGGAGATCTTGAACCACTAAGATCTTTTGGTAAGGAGATCTTGAACCACTCAGATCTTTTGATAATGAGATCTTGAACCACTGAATCCTTTGGAAGAGGGATTCTTAAAACTCTGTACAGTTGAGGAAGATGAAAGAAGAAAGGAGATGGAGAAGAAGAATTCTGTTCTCAGAATCTGTAGAAGCTTTCAGCTTCTGTTTTTCCCTTCAATGGATCTGCTAATGATGAACCCTTGCTTATAATTGTGATGATTTGCAATGGTTATATTCTTCAGATCCTCTTGTATATCTTTTACTTGTTATCTGGTTGCTATATGATGTTGATAAAGAAGCAACACTATTTTCTGTCTGAGAGAGAGCACTTGTTTTCTATATTTGTCTCTGTTAGGGTTTCATGAGGAAGAAGAAGAAGTAGAAACCCTAATCGACAAAACTATAGCAGATTGTGATGAATGTTCTATGTTTTCCTCTCTTCTCATCCTATTTATTGTCCATGATTAATTTTGAATTTGTTGCCTCTTTTGGATTGTCCTGAAAAGGCATAGTCTTAGACAATTAATCTTTCTTTCTTCTTTTGTTCACGACCCGTCTGCCACCTGTTTGAATCCTTTCCAAGAAAACCTTTCCCATCTTATTTAATGCTCCTCTCCATTCTAGGCAATAAACATGCCGTTGTAGAATGATCTTTAGTGCTGTGAGCCTTCAGATAGAGTTCTAAAAGGACAGCTGAAAAGGTTTCCTTTTCAGACTGTATTCGACGCTGCGTCGACTTCTTTCTCTCTCTTATCGATGCACCTTCGAGTTCTGGTAAGAGTAGCTTCAAATTCCTTCTAGCTCTGGTTAAACTCTATTGTCGACGTTACATCGATTACTTATCGACGTAACCGTCGGGTTGAAGACTTGTTTTTGAACTTCATTGTCTGCATCGAATTGTAGTCGACGTTGCGTCGACTTCTGATGGCTTTGACAGACACTTCTTTTTGCGCCGAATTGAAGTCGAGGTTCCGTCGACTTCTAAGATGGCTTTGACATGCTCCTTCATCTACATCAACTCCTATTCGACATGGCGTCGACTGGATATACTTTGACAGAGAGATTGAGTTGCTTGGACATCTAGTCTGAGTTGCATCGACATCGAGTCGAAGTTGTGTCGACTTATATTCGACGCAAGTATTAATTCAACTCAAATTGTGCTTGTACTGACCTAGTCCTGACCTAGTCCTGACACTCTAAGTTGAGTGTGACATCCTAAGACATCCAATGACCTGATTACCCTTACTATACAATGTGGGTAATAAACCTAGAAGGTAAAATCACTTATATTTAATTTGTTAGGTTATATTAAAAGGGGTTTTTTCCCAACACCTAGTATTCAGGGTGCATGAGAGATCGTTGAAATCATCCAAGAAGATTTGTCTTGGATGACCCCCCCTCTGGGCCAACATTGAATGTGGAGACCTGCCCGACAGCTGGATAGAAGCACGACGACTACGGATGTGAGTCGCCTCGTTCATCATCATCATCATCATCAAAGGGGAGCTCTACCAGCATGTCTTCTATGGACCCTACCTAAAATGTCCCCCAGCAAAAGAAACAGAATACATCTTAAGGGAGGTTCACAATGGTATTTGCGGGGAACACCTGGGCGCAAGAGCTCTGGTTCAAAAGATCCTGCGTCAGGTTTTTATTGGCCGACAATGAAGAAGGACGCGACCAAGTTCATCCAAAAGTGCAAGAGATGTCGGCTTCACACAAACATCCCCCATCAACCCCCGGTTTCTCTCATAGCACTCCAAAGCACCTGGCCATTTGCTCATTGTGGGATCGATATGCTTGGTCTCCTCCCTATGGCATCTGGCCAAAGGAAGTTCATTATCACGACTATTGATTACTTCACCAAGTGGGTGGAAGCTGAACCCCTCGCCAAAATCACTGAAGAGAACGCCAAGCAATTCGTATGGAAGAACATCGTTTACTGCTTCGGAATCCCAGCTGTAATCATCGCCGACAATGGAACTCAATTCACAGGGAGGTCATTCACAAAGATGTGTGAGGATCTGAAAATCAACCTTCGCCATACGACCGTAGCTCACCCACAAACAAACAGTCAGGTCGAAGTAACAAATCACACCATCCTCAAAGGACTCATGACTCGCCTGCAGGAGGCAGGAGGGCAATGGGTAGACGCGCTTCTGAATGTACTATGGGCATACCACACCACAGAAAGGACTCCGACGGGAGAAACACCGTATAATCTCTGCTACGGCACGGAAGCAGTTATTTCCGTCGACATCGGCGTCCCCAGTATCCGGGTAATGATTTTCAACCCTGAAAAGAACTATGAACTGCTTTGGGAAAACCTTAACTTAGTCGCCGCGCGTAGCCCAGCTCTACGATCGCAGGGTAAAACCCAGACCAATCAATGTCGGAGATCTCGTCCTACGTAGCATCGAAGCAGCTGGTAAAGTCCCACAAAGAGACAAGCTCTCACCAGCTTGGAAGGGACCATACACTGTCACTGCAGTCGTGAAACCCAGGACGTACAAGCACAGAACGACAAAAGAAAAGACTATACCACGCACTTGGAATGCACAGAACCTGCTCTGTTTTTATCAGTAAATTTGTATTTTTGCTATGTAAAAAGTCGCGAGCTTCCACTCACGCAAACTAACTTTATGCAATAAAAACTATATTTAACACCAACACCTATGTTTAAGAAAAAATGATGTCATATGCTTTTCACCGTCGCAATAGGACATTGCACTGTAAGGGCCAACCCCTCGCACGGTCGCCAACGGTTTGAACACAAACGCTCTTCACCGTCAACTCTAGGACCCATCCCCCTTCGACCACACACTGCCGGCTTGAACGCATCCGCTCTTCCCCGCTACAGTAGGTCGTGGCACCGTGAAGGTCTGCCCCTCTCACGGTCGCCAATGGTTTGAACACAAATGTTCTTCACCGTCAACTCCAGGGCCTGTCCCCCTCCGACCACACATGACCGGCTTGAACGTAGTCGCTCTTCTTGACCGCCATAGGTCGTAGCACCGTAAGGGTCTGTCCCTCACACACTCGTCAACGATTTGAACGCGTACACTCTTCACTGACAACTCTGAGGCCAGACCCCCATACCACAGCTCCGAAAATAGCTAGAACAATGGGGTCACAAGACACAATGGCGTTAACACAACACTGTACATAGCAGGAAAGGACCACAAACAGGAAAGGAAAGCAACAAGACGTAAGCAATAAATACAACAAAGGCAAAGATCAGTCCTCGGCTGTGTCAGAACGATCCTCCTCCGAGAGGTCCCCAACTCCAATGTTAGCAATACCACACCCGAAGACGGAGAGTCTTCTGGATACCCCTCTAAAGAGCGACCACACACTCATCTTCCAACATTGACTCCGATCCAAGTCACCACAAAGAAGGTGATGAAACCTTTAAACTCCTCCAAACGACAATATGGACTTCAAAGGTTTGGGGGGCAATTGATATGCACCCATAAATTTATGGAAGCTCCAAGGAGTGTGATTTGCAAAAGCCCCACCATGGGAAATTGGAGGTAATTATGGAGTCGAGCTCAACCCCATGATCAAGGGAATGAGGAAGAGAGGAAGAAACCGCTGCAGTCATCACACGGCGTCACCTGCATGGGTAGTTATATGAAGACCGCACCCGCCATTGTCGGGCACGGTCAAAGCCGCACATCCACGCCCCACTATAAGGGGGTGCGGGCTGCACCCGTCTATGGGGGATGCAGTTATGCTCGCACCTTGCTTAAGGGGTGCGTCCAAGCGGCCAAGACTGCACCCCCCATGGGGGGGGGGGGGGGGGGGTGCGGCCAAAGCCGCACCCCCTAGGAGGGGTGCGACCGAAACAACACCCCCCTCGGGGAATGAAGCCGAAGCCCACGCTCATTGACTGTTTGTGCGCTCGGCTCGCTCTCGAGCTAAGGTGGTTCGATTCGACCGGTCTGCCAAAGCGTCGAACGACCCACAACAATATGATTGTCCTAAGATTTCCATAGATTTTTTACGTATGAGTAGTGTATGAGAGAACCTTGTGGGTGAAATCGTGTCCGGCTGATATGCTATCGGACCACTAGGAAAATCCGGCCAGATTTTGTCAAAACTACGTACCCGACCGGATATTATTTTTAGAATAATTATTTGAAAGATAAATATGATCTTAAAATATTTGTAATAAGTCTCTAATTAATATTCTATAAAAAATTTGTGTAATAAATAATAAAGTTTTAATTAAAAACCATTTTTTACCAGTACATACGGACCCGTATGATATAATTAGGCTAAGTATCATGGCAAATGTAAAAAATTGTGGCACACGGTTAAAATTGGCTGAGGCTTATCTTTATTTGCACATTTTTGTTCAATTATAATACATCAAAATAAAATATAAACTTTCTCATCTACCAAAACACTCCATAATTAATAAGATTTAGCCAACAAAACAACGTCCACTCTTTTTCGTGGCAATCACACCCAAGAGTGCTTTAAAGCCTCTAACTTTCAAGATATTTTTAAGTGCGTTTTCTCACTTAAGATTACCTATGCATGTGCCGATGTGTTCAATTATTTGGGAATCAAGTCAGACTTTATTATGGCCATGAAAGGAAAAATATATAAAAAAGAGAGGCGTTAGGAGCACATTAATTTTTGGCTATTGGCACACCCTAAATCGAATTTAAAACAACTTAAAGAAAATCTAATTTCTAATTTCTATCCTAAGGCTATGCAGAGCACAAGCCGCGTGCCTCCCCCTCTCTCAGTCGCTATTCTAGGTTTTCAGATTTCAGTCGCCCACCTCCCCCTCTCACCGATAGCTGCTAGCTTTCGAATCCCACCGGCGCCGAAAAACACCACCTCCCTTCTCGTAGACACCAACATCCACGCACATGTATTCTTCCCCCTTTCACGCTACCATATCCAGCCTGCACAAGTGGCCAACGAGCCGTATTTTGCTTAAGGAGGCTGAGGAGGTGTTCGGTTTCGAGTAGGAAGGGGCGAAAAGGATTCTGTGCTGCATGAGAACGCCGGCGGCCACTCTCATCTTTTCTCTTGGAATTCCACCTCCTTTTCTAATTCCTTTTTTTTGTTATGGCCTTTTTCTATTCTTGTTCTTAAACAAAACGATTGAAGATGATGATGAATACATGAAATACTTCTTCGTTTCTTTACCGAATAACCTGGCGTGGATGCCTGAAGATCAAGTCAGGTTGTATCTCAAACTAACAAATCTCGATTTGAGGATAATCTGCGCATGGATTGTTGTTTGAATGTTGAAACGACTTCTTCATTTATAATTGGTTTGCAAATAGCAATTTGGGGTGGACATAGTGATATTAGAATGCACATAGCGATATTGAGTTGTACTTAGTCTTTGGCTGCCCATAGCCATTATTGGTGTGCCTGTAACACCATTCTAAAAAAATTAGAGGCAAGAGACTGCCAACATCTCATTTTTGTGCGGAAGTTTTGGGCCCGAGCCCCAATTTTAGATCTGTATCCGAGGCTCACTAGATGTCGGGACGTGGCAGCGGTTTTTATCTTTTGTTTTCAAATCTACTAGAGGAAACCAAATATCTCAGATGCGCACGAAGGCTCAGATACATCGACACAAATGCCAAAGCATATTTTCCGCCAGCTTCTTTGTTCGTCGTCGTAGGAGACGGACTCATCTTCCTTGCCCCTAACCTCTTTGAAGCACCAAAGTTTGCGGCATTCAACTATTTCAAGTAACCTTCTGTCTTCTTTGGTCTCGTTCTTAGGGTTATCATCTAGGGTTCATTCTAAATCCAAGATGATGTCATTAGGATATCAAAGAGTTCCACTTCCAAATCAAACATATCATGTTAGAATATTCAGATAATAAGTTTGATTTCATAGGCATTATAGCCTCTCATCTCTAATACATATAGGATATATGAGATATTTGATTTGTATTTGAGATATTTAATTTGTATCTGAGATATTACTATATGAGATATTTGATTTATATTTGAGATTTTCTATGAACCTGCAATTGTATTCCTTACATATCAGGTTTAATAGTGATGTATAAGACAAATAATAAACCTCATATTTTATGTTCGAGATGTTTTTGTTGGATTTTAAGACACCCTTAGAGGGGGGAGGGGGCTAAATGAGGGTTTTAAAAATCTTTATAATTTTAATAATTTTTTTGATATTTTCTAAGAAAGAGATTAGATCAAAAGTAAATTGCTAGAGTAGAAAACCAAATCAATTATATTGGACAAATACAAACATGATTATTATTGATAAAATTAATTACAAAATAAGATTTTTATAACGCTAGAAATCGAGGCGTAAATATGAAAAACTCATTTTGTTTTCTATACCGACTCTTCTCCCTAAGAACCGATTGACTTTAGCCGATTTATCCCTAGATACGACTCAAGCCGCTTTAGCATTTCTATCCGAAGAAAGGCATCGAGCACCCCATAGATCTAAGCTGTAGACCTAGTTGCCAACACACGCGACGAATTCCCCCTAAGCCACACACAGACTTAGCCGCCAACAACCACGGTGAATTCTCCACTAAACGATCACATCGATAAAAAGTATTACAAAATATGAAAGTCAAATTGAAAACTCCCTATGAAGAAATCTAAAGGAGACGGCGAAAAACCGCTGAAGATCGTTGAAGTCGAAGCGTGCGTTCTTCGCGTTGAGTTTGCTTTGATCCGATCCTCCTTTGATTGCTTCTCTTGAATTTGAATGGGAGAACTTTAGTGGTCTTGAAATATGGCTCTCACAGAGATTTCAGAGTGGTAGATTAGGGCTCCTTGAGTTGTAAAGTTGAATAGAACGAAATCCACCCTTTTATAGGAGAGGAAGCTAACGTTGGAGTTAGGCCTAACGCCAGTCGTTGACTCAGTTTAGTAATGATTTGATGGCATGTATCCTCATTACAGGAAGAAGATATTGCATGTTTGGAAAACTCTTATTTAGACAATCTGAAAGTGAGGTTAGATCTTAAATTAACTCTAGAGTGGGGTGAATAGAGTATTAAAACTTTTTATTAGTTTTATTGCGGAATTGAAAATACTGATATATATATATATATATATATATATATATATATGTGTGTAGCAGAGTGATTTAAGAAAATAAAACACAGCACAAGCACAGAAAAGTAATGGAATCACAGAGGACACAAGGAGCTATAGTAGTTCCCCACTAAATTTGGGTACATCTACTCTTCTACCACACTTGGTAGGAATCCACTACCGGTTGTTGATCAGGTGCCCTGCCACCAAGGGTTTTTTGATTAGGTGTCCACACACCAAGTGAGCTTTTGATCAGGTGCTTTAACCAATCTACAGGTTTTGGATAAGATGCCCTTCCACCAATGGATGTAACTTTTGAAGGGAGTTATAACCCTTTACACAGGTAAAAAGAAAATGGAAAATATATATTGTTCTTCTCTTTGCTGAGAAGACTCTAGAGATCCAGATGGTGTGATTGAGATTGGATCTTTGAATATGATGTTGAAGAGCTCCCCCTGTCTGATTGAGATTGATGACAGCTTGTGGAGGCTTCTTCACTTGATTGTAATAACTCTTTTCTTCTTCTGCAGTGTTGATCCTGAGCAAATGATATTGATTGGTGTCTCAGGATGGAGATGTTCTGCAAAGAAGAGTTAGCAAAAAGAAGATAGATAAAATATATTGTTCTTTATAAAGAACTCTGCTGATGTGTTCTTCTTTTTGTTTCTCTGATTTTCTCTTCCTGTGTCTTTCTATTCTCTCTTTTATTCTTCTTCTCTGCTCTTCTCTTTGTATATATTCTGGAGAAGGCTTTAGGGCTGATTTGAATCCTTGCCCGACAAGGAAGGAGATAATGTCTCTTTAATTTCCTAGATTCCTCGAGAAGATAAATTGTCGTCTTTTGCTTATCTACAACGGCTATAATATTTAATGCTGCAACGACTATATTGTTAAGGCAACAATATATAAATGATTAAAATATTGCTTTAATCAGATATAAGAATATTAGTCAAACTGAGAAAGGAGAAATATAATTGTTTATCATAATTTCGTAGAGCTCAGCTTCAAGTTCGTCGATCTGATCATTTAATTCGTCGACCTGAGCTTCTGCTGAATATTCGTCGAACGCAGACTTGAGATCGTCGAACGCAGCTTTTCGTCGGCCGCTAAGACGGGATCTGTTTGTCTACCGCTGAGACAATCTGTTTGTCGACCGCTGAACCGCTGAGACGGATTCGTCGACCATTGAGATAGATGGATTTCGTCGAGCGCAGAATGAACATCTTTCGTCGACCGCAGAGCGTCGTTCGTCGAACGCAGATAGTCATTTGTCGAACGCACAGAACATATATAATTTTTATCTTTCTCTTATTTTCTCAGCCAATTAATTATATATATTTTCAGCCTTCTATCTTAATGGGATGTGATCTAAGTTATAAGATGTGTTATGATAGAAACTTAGACATTAAAGATGGATCCTAAGTCAAATCAAAACTAAGTTCCAACAATCTCTCCCTATTTGAGTTGGGATCCTAATCCAAATTAAGAATAGGTGTTCTAACAATCTCCCCCTATTTGGTTTAGGATACCTAAGCATAAAAAAGATATTGAATAACTTAAGGCATTAGGGTAGAGATTATAGAAGAATTTATTGTTCTTTCTGAAAATATTTAACCATAAATTATATTATTTCTTCTTCTTTTAAAACCATTTAAGCAATTTCTGATTCCTAGATTTTGATTTAAATAGGATTTTAATATTATGAATTGCTACAGCTGTTATTGGATTCTAAGGAATTTTTAAAATCAGAAGAACATTGCATGATACCTTCCTTCTATAGAATCCCCTTATCAGAAGAGACTCACACTCAGTGCTCTGATCATTTCTGATTTATGCAATCTGAGTAGAATGCTCAACATGATTTTGGAGAAAATCTATAAGAATGTGAAGTTATCTGACTTTGTTTTTAAGATAGAAAAATTTAAATGAATCTTATAATTGCTGTTTAATTATAAAAGTTTTAAAATAGATAAAAACAAATGCCTTATAATTAGATATATTGGCCTTTTTATCTTATTAAAATATAAATTTGAAAAATAATTTTGATTTTGCTGAACATAAAATATTTCTTTTTCTTTAGCCTTAATTGACTTATTTTTCAAAAAAATGATTTGTTCTTCTGAGTTTTTCAAATTTTCTTTAAGTTTATTATTTCAGGAATTAAAATATTTATTTCTATTAACTCTTTTATAATTTCCTTCTCAGATTTTATTATATCTGTATATAGAATTTTAAAATCTGATTTGTAATTTCAGAGGTAGAGTTGGGATTTGAAGTTAGCTCATTAACCTTATCTTCATCAGATTCAGATTCAGATTCTGCATGTGAGTAGTGGTTTGAGCCATATATGGCCAACATGCAGAATCTTCTGGCCTTTTGTTCTTCCCCTTCTTCTTCACTTAGACTTGAAAATGGTTCTGCATCATAAATACAGTTAGTGGAAGAAGTGATTAAAAAAATCTTCTTGTGCTATTAGATTTTAGTGAAACTGTAAGAACTAAGTGATCTTTGTGATTCAGGTGTTAGCCTGTATAAAAATCAACTACCCTCTGATACCACTTGAAAGTGAGGTTAGATCTTAAATTAACTATAGAGGGCGTGGCGGGGGGGGGGGGGGGGGGTGAATAGAGTATTAAAACTTTTTATTAGTTTTATTGCGGAATTGAAAATACTGATATATATATGTAGCAGAGTGATTTAAGAAAATAAAACACAACACAAGCACAGAAAAGTAATGCAATCACAGAGGACACAAGGAGCTATAGTAGTTCCCCACTAAACCTGGGTACATCTACTCTTCTACCACACTTGGTAGGAATCCACTACAGGTTGTTGATTAGGTGCCCTGCCACCAAGGGGTTTTTGATCAGGTGTCCACACACCAAGTGAGCTTTTGATCAGGTGCTCTAACCAATCTACAGGTTTTTGATAAGGTGCCCTGCCACCAATGGCTGTAACTTTTGAAGGGAGTTATAACCCTTTACACAGGTAAAAAGAAAATGGAAAATATATATTGTTCTTCTCTTTGCTGAGAAAACTCTAGAGATCCAGATGGTGTGGTTGAGATTGGATCTTTGAATTTGATGTTGAAGAGCTCCCCCTGTCTGATTGAGATTGATGACAACTTGTGGAGGCTTCTTCACTTGATTGTAATAACTCTTTTCTTCTTCTGCAATTTTGATCCTGAGCAAATGATATTGATTGGTGTCTCAGGATGGAGATGTTCTGCAAAGAAGAGTTAGCAAAAAGAAGATAGATAAAATATATTGTTCTTTATAAAGAACTCTGCTTATGTGTTCTTCTTTTTGCTTCTCTAATTTTCTCTTCCTGGTTCTTCCTATTCTCTCTTCTATTCTTCTTCTCTGCTCTTCTCTTTGTATATATTCTAGAGAAGGCTTCAGGGCTGATTTGAATCCTTGCCCGACAAGGAAGGAAGGAGATAATGTCTCTTTAATTTCCTAGATTCCTCGAGAAGATAAATTGCCGTCTTTTGCTTATCTGCAACGACTATAATATTTAATGCTGCAACGGCTATATTGTTAAGGCAGCAATATATAGCAATAAAGAAATGATTAAAATATTGCTTTAATCAGATATAAGAATATTAGTCGAATTGAGAAAGGAGAAATATAATTGTTGATGATAATTTTGTCGAGCTCAGCTTCAAGTTCGTCGATCTGATCATTTAATTCGTCGACCTGAGCTTCCGTTGAATATTCGTCGAACGCAGACTTGAGATCATCGAACACAGCTTTTCATCGACCGCTGAGATGGGGTCTGTTCGTCGACCGCTGAGACAATCTGTTCGTCGACCGCTGAACCGCTGAGATGGATTCGTCGACCGCTGAGATAGCTGGATTTCGTCGAGTGTAGAATGAACTTCTTTCATCGACCGCAGAGCGCAGTTCGTCGAATGCAGATAGCCGTTCGTCGAACGCAGAGAACATATATAATTTTTATCTTTCTCTTATTTTCTCATCCTATTAATTATATATTTTTTCAGCCTTCTATCTTAATGGGATTTGATCTAAGTTATAAGATGTGTTATGATAGAAACTTAGACATTAAAGATGGATCCTAACTCAAATCAAAACTAAGGTTCCAACACAACCCTAACACTGGCGTTAAGGCTAACACCTGACGGTAGACCAAGTCATTCCAAAACTAATCCCACAATCACGCCTGCTTCCCTCCATAGCAATTTCATACTGGTGGGATCAAGGGTCAACACCGGCGTTGGCTCTAACGCCTGGCGTTAGACCACCTTCTTTTCTTTTAGCACATTGAGCTAGTCCAGACCAAAATATAACATCCTAGTGTCATCCTTGTTCAATCCTGCATACAAAAAATAAAATGACAAACTTGATCAAATACAAATAGGATTTGTTATTGTCAAACCAAAGGGAAGCGGAAAACAATGTTCCAATAATCTCCCTCTTTTGATAATAACAAATCTAATCAAGATAAATTAGATTACAAAGGTAAATGATGTGTTTTTACAAAGAGATGTGACACTATGCTACTTAGAGATTTTTATGAGAAATATATTTAGAGATACGTGCTCCCCCTATTTAAGTGCTTCCCCTTAGTATATACTCTCATAGAATAGATTTATGATCCCCATTAATCTAGAGAATCATACTCTTTAAGCATTAAGATTTATCACTTTATTCTCCCTCTTTTGTTATTAGCAAAAATGGGTGGAGTGAAACAAAACTAAACTAGAATAAGGTAAATAGGTGAAAGTTATGACTACTAAGAGAGGGTTAAGAGTTTTGTCGTAAATAGAGGAAGTCATGATCGAGCTTAGAGAGATTAATGCAGTGGAAAACATATGATAAACATGTATAAAAATCCCTTGTATTTTACCAAGCAAATCTACTACTTGTTGAAAAGAAGAAAGTGAAAAAGAATTTTGAAACACAAGTGATGAAAAAAACTTCAAAATTAAGACTTGAGATAAACATGATAAAACATGACAAAAATACATGATCATATCAATAGTGCGAAAAAAGAAGTAACTAAGTCAATCATTTTAATTGTTAGAGAAATTTTTGATTTTTAGTTTTGATTTTAAAAAAATAAAAACATTTTTTAAGAATTTTCACATGTAAGGAGCATTAACCTAGAAAATTTTTCAACAACTAAAGACACGCATGATTTGTCATATTCAAAAAGATAATATCTACAATGAAAGAAATTCACATTCAAAGTAAAGAAAATATTGTTGAGATCATGCATTGCAATCTAGTGCTTTTACTTAAGCTTTTTAGAGAATTTTGCAGATATGCATTAGAATCCAATTCTCATGAGTAGAAGCTTTATGAAAGATAATGATGCGTGCAAATAGTGTTTTGATAAGAGTATACAAGTGATATAATCAAAACACATGACATATGTAATGAAGTAATAAAATAATATTAAGAGTGTAATCTTAGAATTATTTCCACAACCAATTCTAGATTGTTTATTTCAAAGCACATAAAAGAGTACAACTACCAAGGCGCTTCACCTACACAATGCTAATTAAGACTTATCAGGGAGCGAAGTATTGCTTGAGGATTGATGAGTCCCATTTATATACACATTTATGGACTCATCTGGGCCGTATTTCTAGTCGATGCACTACACTTTAGGAATGTTTTTGATCATATTTGTTATTCCTTGCTAGGTGCACTCTTAGGCCCATTTTGGTGTGCATTTGCGCTCCTTGTTATTGGGGGGTAAGCACATGGTGCTCCCCATCCCTTTCTCTATGTTTATCTAGTGCTGGAGGTGTTTTCCCAGCAGTTTTATCTTGTATACAGGTGGTCAGATCATCCAGTTCCCCCCCCCCCCAGAATTCATGATTGTGTGCAATGCACGGTCGTGCGTTTCCTTGACGAACGGACGGTTGCGGTCGTGCGTTCTCATCTGGGAAGAAAGTGGGAGATCTGAGTTTGGTCGTGCATTTTGACGCACGGGCGGAATTGCCCGTGCGTGAGTAAAACGCACGGTTGCCTGTTTCTTCCTGTTTTTAGCTTTTCTGAATTTACCCGTGCGTTTTGACGCACGGGCGGATTTGCCCGTGCGTGAGTAAATCGCACGGGCGGCGCAGCTCCGTCTTCACGCCAGTTTTTATCATTAATTATCGCATGGGCAGCGCACGATCGTGTGTTCGCCCGTGCGTGACTAAAATTCCGCCTGTTTAGTATTTAAAGCAGGAAATCTGTAGCATTAGAGAGGATTCCGAGGAGGAGGATTCCCCTCGCGGGAAAAACCAGGAACCCCACCATTTTCGTCCTTTCCACCAGAGGAGACAAGAGGAGACCATTTCCAGCGATCTCCTTCGCCATTCCTCCATCTGAGAGCATTTGCAAGCATTCTCCGCCACTAGTTTAAGCATTCTTCACCGAGGAGACCATAGAAGCGCTGAAGATCGTTGGAGCGGTGACAACCTCCTTCGATTCTGCACACCATCTGAGGTCCGAGCCCGGAGAGAGCCCGACAACCTCTCACTCCGGCCGAGAACCCAAGACGCGGTGACATCTTCTATGTGGTCCTTTCTAAACTTTGATGCTTGTGATTTCTCTTTGTGTTGTTGTACGAACGCTTGTTAGGTTAATGTTATGGATCCTTGCTTGTGTTCATGTGCAATGATGATGTGGTGCTCAGAATAGCTTTCGTTGTTATTGTGATAGCCTAGGTTGTTTGTGTGTGAAGCCATCTAGCAATTGCTAGTGGTGATGTTGGAGAAGAGGTGAATACGACCCTCACAAAACCTCGCACTGTGTCCACTCCATCCGCTTACCGAAGCGCGGCATCGCGGCCACTGCATTCACCCACACCTTGCGAAGCGGTGCTTTTCGACCCGCATTTCTCTTATTTCCGCAATAGCTTAGGAATCCAATCAGAACACCCCTGTTTCACATTATTTGCTTGTGTAACAATCGAATCACCATACGTTTCGTTCACCAGAACCTGCATTCCTTTGAGATCGACATTCGGGGAGTTCCTCCCTATTTTATTACTTGAGCGACCGGTGCACTGCCGTCGTATCGCATTTTGTGCTTGCTAATTAGCGTTGCTGAAATAGCGCATCAAGTTTTTGGCGCCGTTGCCGGGGAGTGCATGTGTGATGAGATGTTGGTTGGGAATCGATTGTTTCGATTGAGTCTTTTATTTTCTTTAATTTATTCTTTAGTATGCTATTTTCTTCTTCTGTGTCATGTGGGCGCATTTGAATATCCAATGTCGTTGGTGTGGGGACACATCCCACGCTAGTGATAGGTGTCCCAAAGAGTATGGTGTCGTTCAGAAACCGTACGGGTCCCATAAATCTTTTGGCTCCTTTACTGCGTCTCTGTTGTCGCACTTTTACGTGGCTGCCGCACCTTGGGTGCCGGCGAAGCCGTTGAAGCAGTGTTTATTTTGCAAAAGTAGATAGCATGCCTTGAAGGACTGTGCAGATTACCTTCGCCAATTGGAAGATGACGATGAGCCGGATATCCGGATCGTCCCATCTTCGAATTCTGCGAGCACATCCTCTTCCTCTGGTTACGTGTCACTTCCACCTTCACTCTTTGAAGGCTCTGGAATCGACATGTGCATCAGTGTCCCTCAAGACTCTGTTTCTGATGCGACCCCCCATACCTCTTTGGTTCATGTACCACTTTGCATGGATTTGTGCCCTTGTGTGGAGAGTGAGCCCGAACTCTCAAGTAGCACGTTTTCTCCCACTACACATGACACTACGTCTATTTCTGATGTTATCATTGAGGTCAATTTATAGGATGTTGCAGACCTGCAGAGTGTCGTGCCCACTCTCATGGAGGAGGACAGTCTCGAGTGTGCTGAAGCAACTGTTTCGGTCCAGTGCGAGGAAGTCCAAGTTATAGAGGAGGCCATTGCGTGCGCTGTTGAGTCTAGTGAAGTCTTCGATGATATCATCAGTTTGTCATTGCCACACAATATGGGGGATGAAGCCAGGATTATCCCCTCAGATGAGATCTCTTTTAGTTTTTCTTCCAATTTATTTCCTGACCCCCTTTCTTTATATACAAGGATGCAGGATGCCCCTCCTCCGGTTGGTCAGACCTTATGCATGGAAGAGCCAAAAGCCTGGCGGGATGAGGAAGGTACTGTAAAGAAACATCTTGTTTCCTCATCATCGTTGGTGCTTCCCTTTGAGGATTGGTTACAAGGGGGCAAGCGGTTTTTCTTTGAAGACATAATACTATAGGAGAAGAAGAGAGCGAAAAAGGAGGAGATTTGGGGTTGGAGGCTGAGCATCCTACTTAATTTCCACCCCTACTACCAGGTCCCCGGACCTTTTTCTTTCATCAGTTGTTACTACTTCAAATCAGCTTATAGCTGATTTGTGTTGAGCTTGTAATAATAATTAGGATTTATTGACTTTTGCTTATTCCTAGACTTTATAAACTGCTTAATACAGGTATTTGGTCCACCTCAAGTACGTTAAACAAAAGGGCTTCTTGGGAGACAACCCATGGGAACCACCCGGTTCCGTTTGCTTGCTTTAATTTCTATTATGTTTTGTTTGTTTTTGCTTTGGTGCTAACAATGCAGGTGTGAACTCGATTGGATGAAGAGGAGGAGATCTTTAAAGAAGGATTATACCGCTCTTCTGGCATGCTCTGATGAGCATAGGTACTCCTAACCTAGCATTATTTTTGCTATGAAATGTTATATTTGATTTGTTTTTCACATCAAGTCTGGGGAGGGGGGGGGGGGGGGGGGGGGGGGAGCGGGCCTTTGCTTACGCTACACGAACATACATGCTATAATGTTATGTTAGGAAATTTATATTGATTGTCTCATTGCATAACACACACCACACGTGTTTTATTTTTTTACTCGTGCGCAATTATCGTGTAAGTGGTTGATGTATATGTTTAGAAGTTTGATTGTTAGTTTAGGATTGTGTGGCGGAACAGGATGTGACCCGTGCGGTGCTACTAGTAGAGCGCTTACGCAGCATAAAAATACACGTAGAATATATTTAATTACAAAGTTATAGTTTTATTTACTTCATTTGTGTAATTACTTAATACTCTACTCAAACAGTGAATTTGGTGAATCTAGCGGTAGCCCTAAGTCGAGTGTAGAAGAGCTGTTAGCCTCATGTTGTTTGAGTTGGAAGGAGAGGAGACCTTGCTCGGTGGTTAAGAACTTGCCCCAAGCTATTTTCCAAACGAGTGCGTTGAATGATCTTGTTGGGAGCATGACGTAGGCCATCATTTGGTCCGGTTGAGCTTTGATTTCCTAACCTAACGTCATCCTTTGCTAGCCTCGTTGAGCCTTAACTCTCCTATTTGTTATACTCCAATAAACTTTCACCAATGCCACATATCCTAACCTAAAGCGCACTTGAGTCAAGCTTTGAAATATATACATATTTATGATGATTGTGCGGTGCTGGAAAAAAAGAGAATGAGTTAAAATTTTGATTGATCCTAACTTATGTTTCTATGGATCTTGAAAAAGAAAAAAAAAGTAAAAGAACTCTAAAAAGAATCTAAACACAAGTGTGGTAGTCTCGCGCGCACCATCGTGCTTAAATGAAGTCTGGGGGAGTATGCTTCAAGGTGAAGATGTTGAGGTTGAAATTTGTTATTTACCGGAGGATGAGTGCGTTTAAACTACGTTCTTCTACTTCATTACCGTACCTCAACCCAAGCCCTATGTCTAGCCTAAAAGCCCTACTGATTCTTGATAAGATCGTCTCATGCAGTGGAGAAGGTGCGAAAGGGCAAGCGTATGAACACCGACCTTGATGGATTTCTTGGAGATCTCTTCCTTGAGATCCAATTTGAGCAACGCTCACCTCAACAGTTCACGCTATTTTCCCTAGGGCGCGACTGTTCGATTCACCAGTGATTCACCTAAGAGTAGTAGTATTTTGTATTTTACACTTGTAGAAGTTCTTAAAATATAGTCGTTGTTTTAAAATCTTTTCTACTTTATTTTTACGCTCGTTAGTTCTTTACATCCCATCATGTTTTGCCTGCACAGTTGCTTCTTTAACATCAATTTTTCTATCATGGGATTGAGTGTTTGCCCGAGATGTGCAAACGAGTAAGTCTGAGGGTGTGATGAGTCCCATTTATATACACATTTATGGACTCATCTGGGCCGTATTTCTAGTCGAAGCACTACACTTTTGGAATGTTTTTGATCACATTTGTTATTCCTTGCAAGGTGCACTCTTAGGCCCATTTCGGTGTGCATTTGCGCTCCTTGTTATTGGGGGTAAGCACATGGTGCTCCCCATCGCTTTCTCTATGTTTATCTAGTGCTGGAGGTGTTTTCCCAGCTGTTTTATCTTGTATATAGGTGGTCGGATCATCCAGTTCCCCCCCCCCCCCCCCCAGAATTCATGATTGTATGCAACGCATGTTCGTGCGTTTCCTTGACGCACGGACTGTTGCGGTCGTGCGTTCTCATCTGGGCAGAAAATGGGAGATCTGAGTTTGGTCGTGCATTTTGACGCACGGGCGGAATTGCCCGTGCGTGAGTAAAACGCACGGTCGCCTGTTTCTTCCTGTTTTTAGCTTTTCTGAATTTACCCGTGCGTTTTGATGCACGGGCGGATTTGACCGTGCGTGAGTAAATCGCACGGGCGGCACGGCTTCGTCTTCACGCCAGTTTTTATCATTAATTATCGCACGGGCAGCACACGATCGTGCGTTCGCCCGTACGTGACTAAAATTCTGCCTGTTTAGTATTTAAAGCAGGAAATTTGCAGCATTAGAGAGGATTCCGAGGAGGAGGATTCCCCTTGCGGGAAAAACCAGGAAACCCACCATTTTCGCCCTTTCCACCAGAGGAGACAAGAGGAGACCATTTCCAGCGATCTCCTTCGCCATTCCTCCATCCGGGAGCATTTGCAAGCATTCTCCGCCACTAGTTCAAGCATTCTTCGCCGAGGAGACCATAGAGGCGCTGAAGATCGTTGGAGCGGTGACAGCCTCCTTTGAGTCCGCACACCATCTGAGGGCCGAGACCGGAGAGAGCCCGACAACCTCTCACTCCGGCTGAGAACCCAAGACGCGGTGACATCTTCTATGTGGTCCTTTCTAAACTTTGATGCTTGTGCTTTCTCTTTGTGTTGTTGTACGAACGCTTGTTAGGTTAATGTTATGGATCCTTGCTTGTGTTCATGTGCAATGATGATGTGGTGGTGAGAATAGCTTTCGTTGTTGTTGTGATAGCCTAGGTTGTTTGTGTGTGAAGCCATCTAGCAATTGCTAGTGGTGATGTTGGAGAAGAGGTGAATACGACCCTCACAAAACCTCGCACTGTGGCCACTCCATCCGCTTACCGAAGCGCGGCATCGCAGCCGCTGCATTCACCCACACCTTATGAAGCGGTGCTTTTCGACCCGCATTCCTCTTATTTCTGCAATAGCTTAGGAATTCAATCACAATGCCCCTGTTTCACATTATTCGCTTGTGTAACAATCGAATCACCACACGTTTCGTTCACCAGAACCTGCATTCCTTTGAGATCGACATTCGGGGAGTTCCTCCCTATTTTATTACTTGAGTGACTGGTGCACTGCTGTCGTATCGCATTTCGTGCTTGCTAATTAGCGTTGCTGAAATCGCGCATCAAGGATCACATAAGCATTTTATAATTTGTTTATTTTGGGTGATCAGGTATACAAATAGAAGTGATAAAAAGATGTGTTTGCACAAGACACTTTAAAATTCTTTCCAAGATGCTCAACCTCACAATGCTTATTAAGACTTATCAAGAGGCTAAGTAATGCTTGTTGGAGCCTATGTTCCGCATCTCTTTGTTGGATAATAACAAATACCATGTTGTATTTGATCTTGTATTTTGTGTGTTTATAGTGTGCAAGTTGTACAGGAACTATAACTACACATCCCTATGAGTAGTATGCTGATTGGAGACGATTCTCTGGAAAGAGAGCTAACGCCCCACTTTAAGAAGTTAACGCCCCGCTTTAACTCTTAACGCCCCGCTTTAAGAAGTTAACGCCCAACTTTAACTCTTAACGCTCTGCTTTAAGAAGTTAACGCCCGCTTTAACTCTTAACGCCCCGCTTTAAGAAGTTAACGTCCCGCATTAAGAAGTTAATGCCCCGCGTTAACTTATCGTTGAAAAGGGATGATGTCAAGAAGGGAATGACGTGGAGAAGATATTGCGTCAAGAAGCCAGTGACAACGCCCGCATTGACTCTTAATGCCAGCGTTGAGTCCACAATCTCTATCACATTCTCGATGATTACCTGATTCAGTCACAACTATACACGATCCCTAACGCTGGCGTTAACTACCTAACGCCACGCGTTAGCTCCCGTGCCTATTTAAAGAGCAGCCCCTCTCATGTCATGATTGATGATTCCAGAATTCTGATTCTTTTGAGAGAGGCTCTTCTACAACAATTGAGAGATCTCCCTTGGGTTAACATCAAGATCTAAAGAAGATTTTGAAGGAGAAGGTCTACAACGCATATTCATCACAAAGGTGGAACGCATCAAGAATGCTGATTTCCACATCGCCTTCGTCTTCACCTTCAGAATTTCTTGGGGAGTTTCTTTTACATTATTTCTATTTTGTAATCTCTTTTATTTTATCTTTTTGTTACGGGTGTGAAGAAATTGTTCGTGAAGAACGTCGGATTCCGGGAAGGATTCTGTGGGAAATTCGTCGCCTTGCGTGTGGCGACTAGGCCTTGCTAGGTTTAGGGGGAATTTGCCGCCTTGTGCGTGGCGATTAGGTTGAGGGTAGATCTAGAGGGTGGCTAGAGGCCTTATCTAGGGATTTATAGGCTATAGCCAACCGATCCTTGGGAGGACCGGTGAATCACAAAAAAGGTTTTACATATTCTCGCCTTGATTTCTAGCGTTATAGAAATCAAACATTTGTGTAATCAATTTCTTATGAAATAAAATCATGTCCTTTAATGTTTCATTCAATTGATTTTATTTCCTCTTTAAGAATGTTTTAGATTATATTTTCATCAATGTATTAAAGCAAACATTTATGTAATCAATTTCTTTGAAATATAATATTCATTTTTATTATCTCTGATGTTCTGGAATTGTATTTCATTTAAGATTTCATAAGTAAAATCACCTTGACATATTTCGAGCAGCATAATTTTTTGTAGAGCTAATGCCCAGTGTTAACACTTAATGTCAGGCGTTAGCAACAGTAAAGAAAAAGTTCTGTTAATCTTATCTGAGATATTTAAAAATATTTTCTTATAAAATATTCCGAAACTTTGGTCGCAAACTTTGATATTTTTAATTAAGATTTAAATTCCCTAAAACCCTTATTCACTCCCCTCTAAGGGCACCTAAAGATCCAATATGTGGTATCAGAGTGAGGTTATTCCAATACAGCTTCACAACCGGGAATAATGATGCTTAATGATCTCACATCTTCTAGAGGGGATAAGTTTTATGAAAATAAAAAATTATTATCACCACTTTATTTATGCATGAAAATTATAATGGGTGGAAATTTCTTATGAAAAAATTTCTTAAATTTTTAGATATTGAAGTTTGGAATATTACAATTAAAATGCCCCAAATTATTATAAATAAAAATGAAATGTTTTTAAATGCCAAATATATGAATAGTCTATATTGTGCACTAGATCAAAATAGTTTCAAATTTATTTATACGCTTCCTACTGCTTTTGAAGTTTGGAAATTTCTTGAGAATTCTTATAGTCTTGTCTCCAGAGATGATGAATAAGAGTAATTCCTTATGGATCCAAGAGAAGAAACCAATGGGGACTCATGCTTGGAGGAAGATCTATCTAAGAGAGAAGAATGCAACACCACAATATTGGATTCAAATGATGGCAACACATCAAGCAAAAGAGAAGATGAAAATTCAACTGTGGAAGAGGAATGCGAAGAATATGTCAAAGGAACCTTTAGTTCAAATCTTGCCTCATCCCATAGCAATGTAAGAAATTCAAAATTTTCTCTTTTTGTAACAAATTCTATTTCTATATTTCGTATGCTTGAAATTGCTAAACGTAAGAAATTAAAAAATGCTAATTCCAAATTACGTTTAGAAAATAAAACTTTAAAAGCAAAGGCTATAGTATAATCTTATATTGATGTTTCAAATTCTCTTTCATGCTCTTTAATTAAAAATGCTAAACCTTGTTTTGATTATAACACTTTTAAAGAAGAACTCAAGGTTTTAGAAAAAGGTCTTTTAAATTCAAAAGAGCATAATGAAAAATTGATTAAAGAAAATGATGCTTTAATGGATAAACTAGAATCTTTAAAAAAGATTATTCAAAAGTTTTCAAGTATTAAAAAATCTCTTATTTCTAGTTTATCAAATCATCAAAAGACCAAAAAATTAACTTCATATTGTAAAAGTAGGTCTATAAGAAAGAGTGGAATTGAAAATCAACAAGTAAATAAAAACTTTTTATCAAATGCCCATAATCACTCACTCTTTCAACATTCAATTCTTAAGAAAGACCATCACTTTTATAACCTCTCTAAGAATGATTATTCTAAAACTCTTTATGATTATCAACATCAATCTGTTTTGAAAAACAATATCAATAAACATAATTCTCAAACGAATTATTTTTCAACCATCACTACAAAAAGATGTCATATAATCATAATATGAATTTGAAAGAAAATCAACCAGAGTATGAATGGAGGCCCAAAATTTAAAATGAAACTTTAACTTTGCTTGTAAGGGCTCATTCATCACCATCTCTCCAAAAGCCAACACGATGTATTTGGGTACCCAAAGGAATCATCACACTTGGTCCTCTTTGGATACATAAATCCCTCATTCGTTAGTATCTAATCATTTGCATGAAGTAGAATTAATTAAAAATGAAATATCAAAACTCTACTTCATGATATTCTTAAATTCTTTTTTTTTGTTTTTATTTTTGAACCAACACGCTATGGTCACTTCATATTTCATGGGATATGACTTAATCATTTTAAGCCTAATGTTTAACAAATCAAATTGAATTAAATTGAACATAAAGTCATAATGTTTTCAAGTGATCTATCTTTTCCTTTTCTAAAATTTTAGCCTTTTTAAAATCCATTGCCCATAAATGTCTTACTTTATCATTATAAATTGAATGGTAAATTTGTTAAGTGATATTAGCAAAACTAATGAAAATACTTTCAAAATTGGATTTAAATGGGTTTTTAGGGGTCTTATCCTAAAATTTTAAATGCACAACTTATTACATATTTGTCTAATTTCTTTGCTGCATATGATAACCCCATATTGAAAAATCATAATCTAGAAAAATTAGAATTGAAAAATTACAAAAATGATGAATATGATTTCACACACTCCACCATGATATCCTATGCTAAAATTCACTATTATCATATATTATAATTCATGATCTATCAAGAATTATGTTAAATCAACTATTTTTATCAACCTTAGGAATTATGAAATATATGATGGCTATTGGTATTATAATTTCATATCTTATTCTGTGTGTGTAATGTGCATCTCTATTGTTTGCATGTATCTCATTATATTTAGATCTAAAAATTAACTTGATATCAACAAGATGAAATCAAATAGAATTGTCACATCGTTCTAGGTCTATGAAACTTCAAAACTCTATGTTTGAATACATGCAACTTAATTATATATTTGTCCATCTCTACATAGCTTTGCACCATATTGTCCTAACTCATCATACTAGCATCATCATTTACCATAGGTAGAAATTAATGTCCATGCTAGTTATATCTTGCAATGCTAAAGTAAATTATATTACTAAAATATGAAAAATCATAATTTCCTTTGTAGTTATTTACATGAATAATTTTTTTTTCTAAATGGATTTAAAATCAATAATCTTCAATATAATTGTAAATCCAAAACTAATCATACAATTATAACATAGTTCATATATTTAAGGCTTACACGCTTAGTATGTCCATAATCATTAAACTTATGACATGTGTCTCACAATAGCGAGGGTGTATGATTGTGTGCATTATAGACCTAACCTCTAAGTCATGTCTTGTCCTTAACTGAGGAGGGTTCCAGTGGGGCCTTGCGAGGCACTGAGGGAAAGAGTGCTAGGTTGAGCATCGTCTTTTGTATGCATATGGGATTAGCACCCCAACCTACGACATGTGTGCAGCTCCTCATGCCTATCCGTCATTCAGTTTGGGGCTAGAGTGTAGTCATGTAGTTAAGGTATCTTGATCTTAGATATACTTATATTATACTCTTTGCATGAACATCATCTCACTTTTTATATTTAAATCATGCATATTATTTTTGTTCAATCTTTGCATCTTGTGTTTGCATATTTTATTATTTTGAGCTTTAATATTTCTATAAAACACAAGTATTTGAAAAATCATCGAAAACATGCTTAAAAGAGCCTTCAAATCATCTCAAAAAATTCCAAAATTTCAACAGTAAGAAGGCTTCTTTATAATACAACTGAATTAAGAAAAACATTTTTCAAAAAATCAAAATTTGTAGTTCTATTTTGGCGTTAAGAAGTTAACGCCTAACGTTACCCCTTTGCTCCAAAAATTTTTATTTTTGAAAAATCTCCAGTATTTTCTCATGCATTATTTTTGGTTTATTTCTCTGGCATAGAATATCATTTACTGACAAGCCTTTTAAAGACTTCTATGTTTTCCAGAAAGTATTTGAATTTGAATATTTAAAAATAAATACAAAATTACAAAACAATTTCAAAGAACAAAAATATGTTTTTCTCTTTATGTGTGATTATTGTTTTGTACTTATATAAAAATTAAAAAATATTTAAAAATCGATTTTTATACATTGCCATTGTCAAGGATGATTAATTATATCAATTAAAAATTAAATACAATGTTTAATTTAATTTTACAGTTTCTTAAAAAACATTGTTTTGTATTTGTCATGCCTTGAAAATTATCTTGTTATGTGCAATGAAATTGATTGTAGACAAACATGTGTAGAAACGCCTAGCATGACTCTAAGTATGAGTAATGTATTATGTTTGATAATGATTCATTCACTTACTTATTTTTGATAATCTACATGTGTTTACAATCTTATACTTGCATGATTGTGTAGTGTAATAACATAAATATTTAAAATGCATAAATAGATTACCTACACAACATTGAATTGGTTATTACAATTCTTAGTCTTTCATGCACTTATTCTGTAGAGAAATATGGTTTAACATGTTATGTTTGCAAATCAAGTGAATTCGGAGTCCTTAGTCACTAAACTAAAAACAAATAATAAATGACATGGAAAAATCCACCAAGCACTACTCACCCTCCTAATAAGTCTTAATGAGCATTATGAGGTTGAGCACCTTGGCTAAAGAATTATAAAGTATCTTGTAGCAAACAATTTATACACCACTTCTCTTAGTACACCGGATCACAAAAAATGAAAGTAAAGCTAAAAAGTATAAAAGTGATCCCCAAGCACTACTTTGCACCCTAATAAATCTTAATAAGCATTGTGTGTGCAGAGCACCTTGATAGTTGTACTCTTTATTCATGTGCATTGAAATATTGTGGAAGTAATAGTATTTGTGTATTTTAATGTTGTGATATTTCATTATATATGTCATGTGTTTTTGATTGATTCACTTGTATACTTTATCAAAACACTATTTTGTACACATCATTATCTTTCATAAAACTTCTACTCATGAGAATTAGATCCTAATGCTCATCTACACTATTCTCTACAGACTTAAGTAAATGCACTAGATTGTAAAGCATGATCGCTACAATGTTTATGTTTACTTGAAATATAAATTTTTTTACATTGTAATTTTTGTATCTTTTCTTGATATTATGAAATCATGCTTACAATTTTATCTTAATGGAATATCATCTCTTCAATCTTTAACTCAAACATCAACTTTTCAAATTTAAAAATCATTATCCTTTATATGATTTTATCTTCTAAAATGATATTTATGTTTAAGAGTGCTTATTATATTCTTCTGCTAAGTTTACCACTTATGCTCATTCATGTCTATTATTTTTTTAACACCATGGTATTCTTTTATCAACAAGTTGGTATCTTAAAATAAGAATGCTTACATTATCATTTCAGTTATGTTGCTTACTACTTTATGTTTCATCATGCTTATATTTTTCTCAATAAGGAGTATTTAACAAGCTTTATATTGCATCCTAATTTTCTTCTCAACATAAATCATTTAAATTTTTATTGCATACTATCATCTAAACCATCTTTTGATACTACCAAAAGGGGAGATTAAATTGCATAAATCTAACATTTAGGGGGAGTACATTAAAAATTCATAAGAAGTATTTATGTAGGGGCAGTAATCATATATGAGGTGCATTCTTTATCCTGTGCTCGATCATAACAATCCTTCAATAAGTGATTCCTAACCACTTAGTAGATATACACTCATCCCTACCCACTTTTGCTAATAACAAAGGGGGAGAAGAAATTGAGAAATCTAGTAAAAAATATATTTAGGGGGAGTAAATTATAAGAGAACACTTATGTAGGGGGGACTTGATATAGAAAGAGTATGCATTATCGCTTTCAATTCTATCACGCTCTTAATATTTTATTCATGCATATCTTATTACCGCACTTATCTATAAACACAAATTGTCTTAATCTCACTAATTTCTCATAAAGGTATTTGTTATTATCAAAAGGGGGAGATTGCTAGAGCCTATGTTCTGCATCTTTTTGTTTGAGAATAATAAATACTGTGTTGTATTTGATCTTGTATTTTGTGTGTTTATAGTGTTCAGGTTTTACAGGAACTATAGCTACACATCCCTATGAGTAGTATGCTGATTTCAGATGATTCTCTGGAAAGAAAGCTAATGCCCTGCTTTAAGAAGTTAACGCCTCACTTTAACTCTTAACGCCCTGCTTTAAGAAGTTAACGCCCCGCTTTAAGAAGTTAATGCCCCACTTTAAGAAGTTAGTGCCCGCTTTAACTCTTAACGCCCCGCTTTATAAAGTTAGTGCCCCACGTTAACTTATCGTCGAGAAGGGATGATGTCGAGAAGGGAATGACGTGGAGAAGATATTGCGTTGAGAAGCCACTAACAACGCCAGCGTTGGCACTTAACTCCAGCATTGAGTCCACAATCTCTGACACGGTCTTGATGGTTACATGATCTCTGACACAACTATACACGATCCCTAACGCTGGCGTTAACTACCTAATGCCACGCGTTAGCTCCAGTGTCTATTTAAAGACCAGCCCCTCTCATTCTATGATTGATGATTCCAGAATTTTGATACTTTTGAGAGAGACTCGTCTACAATAATTGAGAGATATCCCTTGGGTTAACATGAAGATCTAAAGAAGATTTTGAAGGAGAAGGTCTACAACGCATATTCATCACGAAGGGGGAACACATCATAAACGCCGCTTTCCACATCGCCTTCATCTTCACCTTCAGAATTTCTTGGGGAGTTTCTTTTACATTATTTTTATTTTGTAATCTCTTTTATTTTATCTTTTTGTTACGGGTGTGAAGAAATCATTCGGGAAGAAAGTCGGATTCTGGGAAGGATTCCGTGGGAAATTCGTTGCCTTGCGTATGGCGACTAGGCCTTGCTAAGTTTAGGGGGAATTCTCTTTCTTGTGCATGGCGACTAGGTCGAGAGTAGATCTAGGGGGTGACTAGAGGACTTATCTGGGGATAGACAGGCTACAGCCAACCGGTCCTTGGGAGAAGGACTGGTGAATCACAAAAAAGGTTTTACATATTCTCGCCTTGATTTCTAGCATTATAGAAATCAAACATTTGTGTAATCAATTTCTTATGAAATAAAATCATGTCCTTTAATGTTTCATTCAATTGATTTTATTTCCTCTTTAAGAATGTTTTAGATTATATTTTCATCAATGCATTAAAGCAAACATTAATAAATTTCTTTGAAATATAATATTCATTTTTATTATCTCTGATTTTCTGGAATTGTATTTCATTTAAGATTTCATAAGTAAAATCACCTTGACATAATTCTGAAGAGTTAATGCCCAGTGTTAACACCTAATGTCAGGCGTTAGCAACAGTAAGGAAAAAGTTCTGTCAATCTTATCTGAGATATTTAAAAATATTTTCTTATAAAATATTCTGAAACTTTGGTCGCAAACACTGATATTTTTAATTAAGATTTAAATTCCATAAAACCCTTATTCACCCCCCCTCTAAGGGCGCCTAAAGATCCAATAGTGCTTGGTGGAGGTATCTCTGTCATTTTATTCATATAATTTTTATTTAGGAGAAAGGTCTTCGAATTCACTAGTTTTTTGCAAACATCTAAATTTTTTAAACCACACTTCTGTTAATGTATATCATAGGGTTAGAGGCTTCCATAAACAGCCATACCATTTTCTTCCATATGCCAAAGGTCTCCTTCCTACATATGGGCAACTTCATGGATCCCATCTCCTTCTGACCTCTAGTGACAACCATTGGATTTAGAATAAAATACTCCTTATAGGATCAGGTCAGACTGTTAAGTCCTAATTGACCAACCTCCCTCTAATACCACTTCATAGTTTACTTGGTAGTAGTATAACTCACCAAGAGGGGGGGGGGGGGGGGGGGAGAATAGGTTTCTTTGAAATTTTCTACTTGTAGCTAGTAGTTGTTTAGTGATTAATTAAAGCAAAAGCAAATCACAGAAAACACACTCAGGCACAAGGCCCTACACACTCAGGCACAAGGCCCTACACACTCAGAACAAATAAGTTCTTACAGAGTTTATATTTTTTCTTACACAACAGAGGATAGTATAGATTAACCCTTCAAGTTAGATCTTCTATTGTTGAAGCTCAGCAGATGCTGTCTTGAAAAAGGGCTGAATGACAGTAGCTTCAAGACTTGTTCCTTCTGATCTTCTTCTTCAGTACATGAAAGAAGATACACTTGTTCTTCTAGATTGAATAAGCATGAACAAACTTATCTTAGTAATCTGCTTATAGCTTCATGAGGCAGATTAAGATATCTTGTGGAAGCAGTTTTTCTTTCAATAGAACAGTAACAACCTTTTCTTTCAGATCTTTTTCCAGACCTTCCTTAATGACCTAACATCTTCTTTTATACCTCCTCCATTCTGTAATGGCTCTGAGGAGTGCCCTGTCATAGTATGGACATAAATAGAAAATATTATCCTTGCTTTCTAGCCACTTGCACCAAAAGCAAATGCTGCCAGGCTTTATTCAAAAATGAATATGTCTCAGCAGATAGGCTGAGACAGGCTCCAGTCTCAGTGACGAAGCTCTGGAATTTAGGAGTGTGATGTCATGAAAAATATGGAGCCAAGGGGTCCTTTTTTATAGCCTTAGAGCTAGCGCCTGCGCTAGCGCTACCGCCGACATTATCCCGGATTAGGAAACCTTCTCCGCGTACGTATCTTCATTATGTGGAAACCTTTCCAAAAATCCTCTTGTGCTCCATGCTACTGCCGATGCTATCCGCTACCGCCTGGCTCTATCGCCTTCTATACTTTCTGCCTGACCTTGCCTAATTAGAGCTAGCTCCCGCGCTAGGTGCTACCATCGATGCTAGTGGACATGTTGGAATTCTGGATTCAAACTTGGGGCAACCTTCTTATGTTATCCTTGAGTCATATAGCTTGGTTTACTGCACACTTAAACACACAAGATCAAATACACATAGGATTTGTTATTCTCAAACCTACGAGATACAGAAGATCATGTTCCAACAAACTCCCTCTTTTGATAATAACAAATCCATTAATGATAAATCAGATCATTAATATATAAGCATGATGAAATCTACTTGTGTGTGTGAGAGTAATGACTTAGGATAATTGTCATTTTTAGTATTTAGAATTGCTCCCCCTAAATAAATGCTCCCCTTATGTGAATGCTCCACTTATATATAAGCTATCATCTTAATCTTTAATCATGTTAGTTTTCCATTTTGATAGTGATTATTATTTATCATGTTAGTTCTCCCCCTTTTGTTATTAGCAAAAGTGGGCTAAGGAAGCAATAAACATAAAAAGAGGATTTTGGGTAAAAGATAAGGCATGACCGAGCTTTTTAGAGGAAATGAAATGATAAGGAGTTTTTAGCACAATAATTTTCATAGAAATAAATTAGAGTTTTTAGCATAAAAATAATATTCATTTTTAGCACAAACCAATATAAAGTTTACCAAGCAAGTCCACCACTTGTTGAAGGAAAGGAATATTAAGATTCAAGTGATGATGCACATAAAAGAGAAGACTTTAAATAAGCATGAAAGCGCAAGGTAAAAATAGACCGTAATGATGCGGAAGGCTTATAGAAATACAAGAAACATCTTTTTGTAATCATGATAATTCATAAGAAGAGATATGAGTTAAATTCCAAAAGGAATATGTTTTTGTAAATCATTATTCATTTAAAATCTTTAAGTTTCAACCAATCATGAAAGTAAGATATCAAAAAGAGACTACTACAATGTTATTTCAATTCACAAATTCAAGACATACCAAACATTGTAGAGAGCATTCTGGGTTATCTAGTGCATATATATGAGGAGTAGTATAGAATTAGTATTAGGATCCTCAGAGACATTATCTTCCTCATCAAGACTGTAAGAGGGCAGTTGAAGGGCTTTCTCCAGCTTCCTAGGAGAGATCGTAATCTTTATGCTTCGAGTCTTGGAATTTAAGGAGGACTTGGAAGTGGATAGCCTAGCATTGTTATATAGTTCCAGAACTTCAGTTTTGAGAATCATAGTGAGTTCTCACAGTAGATATTCCAATCCTTGTCCTTCCAGAAGTTGAATCACTTGTTTTATCTCTGGTTGAGCATGTTGAAATCCATTTCTGATTATCTCATATCCTTCTAGGAGATCCTTTGAAATCGTTGGTGTCATTATTAGATAAAACGAGACGCTAAGTCGGGGGAAAGGAATGGTCGACTCGATGGCTAGGTAGGTTTTTGGGTGAGAAAGTGATTTAATCAACATAGCTCTATTTATAGGTGTGTTACAAGTTTTCCTTAAAGAGAGATGTTGATTAAACTTGATAATTAGTTGATTTAATTAAGCTATCCTGTCTAAGAGGATCCGCTGAGACGGAGAGCTTGATCGCTGGGACAAGGTAGTATTAACCACTGAGACGACTTAGTTGTCTCAGTGGCTCAGCTGTGACTTTCTCAGCTTAACACACTGCCTATCAGTGAACCATTTTACTTAGGATTCTTTATCACCCTAATCATGTCACTAAGTGTTTTGAAGTATTACCAACTTCCAGCAAAGCTTAAGGTATAAAATAACAAGCATGATAGACAATATGAAATGTTGATGCCTATTCAATATTCAACATTCCTAGCTCAATTTTGAATAAATCAAACTTAGCCTCATCAAATGTCTTTGTAAATATATTTTCAAATTGATTGTCAGTGGAGACATGTTCAAGGCAGATATCTTTACATTCTACATGTTCGCTAATACAGTGATACCTTATCTCTATATGTTGTCTTGCTATGAGAGACAGGATTCTTAACAATAGAAATTGCACTAGATGAGTCACAAAACAGTGGAGAGTGACTTACCTTGAAGTTATAGTCCTCTAGCAGTTGATGTATCCACAGTAATTATGCACAGTAGCTCCCTACATCAATGTACTCAGACTCAGCTGTGGATATTGCCACACTAGTCTATTTCTTGCTACTCCAAGAGATCAACCTCCTGCCTAGGAATTGACAAGTTCCACTAGTACTTTTCCTATCTTCTTGCATCCTACAAAATCAGCATCTGAAAAGCCAGTCAGTTCAAAATCATTGTTCTTAGGGTACTAAAGGCCAAGATGTTGGCTACCTTTAAGGTATCTCAAAATCCTCTTTACAGCTGAGTAGTGAGATTCCTTAGGGCATGCTTGATACCTAGCGCACACACACATGTTACATACATAATATTTGGTCTACTAGCAGTCATATACAATAGGGATCCAATTATACATCTGTTTGCCTGAAAATTTGCGAGCTCTCCTCTCCATCCAGAATGAACCTTCCCAGTGGTCTCAGTTTTTGGAGACCACCCAGACCGCTAACCTCTACTCCAGTTCTCATTTAAGGCCCATGCAGTCAGGATCTGTTGAGACTGCCAGACCGGGCGGTCTGGTCCCTTTTTCTCTTGTTGTTATTAACACCTCTTACCACTGCCCCGACTCTCATGTATTCCGGGCAGCCCGTAATTTTTGAATCTGCCCATTTGGGCAGCCTCTGCGTCTATAAATAGAGGGGTAGGGGTACCTAAAAGGGACTTTTGCTTTGAGGCTCTAGCTTATAACCTGTATAAGCGGTCTCAAATTATGTCACTTTTCTACTTCTTCCGCTGGCCTGTTTTGGACATTCACCCTGTAATCCTCTTTTGAGATTAACTAAAATAGATTTTCCCGTCAGAGGTCTCTCCTTTAGCATCTTCTGTCTCAAGTAAACTGCACTTCATAGTTCCTTCATCCCTTTTTCTAGTGAGTTTTGGAGGTACAATTTTTGTACCAACAGAACGAACACGCGACCTTCAGATTTGAAGTGTCCAGGTGAAATCAGTAGACTTTAGAGATGTTAGACATCGAAGGTCAGACCGGTTAGTTTGCCAGCGGTCTCCCCTCTTTAGGGAGTGCAACCTCTTTAGAGGCTCATGAGCTTTGAATGGAGCTCCACCCCACTCAAGCCCGTCGGGAGGCCGCTCAAGCCCGCCAGGAGACCGCTCGGCAAATTGAGTCCGTGAATCAATTGCTGTCTGAGCTCTCCAAAAGGTTGATGCCCCAAGCCGATCAGGTTGCGACCTATGATCGGTTGGTCGCCAGTCAGCCGCTAGACCGCGCGAACCCTCATCCCACTGCTCCCTTGCGGTCTCAAGGTGAAGAGTTACCTCTCGTCAGGCTTCTTTTAGGGAAGCAACCCAGGGATCTCTAGCTCGAGTCCTGAATTTCAAGGAGGATTATGTCTATCCTCCAGCCCCCACTGCTGTCCCACTTGTTCCCTCTGGTGTCTATGGGGCAGAAGAGCCCTCTCCTTTTTTAGACAGTGTCTGTTGGGAGCCACTCCCCGCGGTTTCAGAGAACCAAGAATGCCCATGTTTACTGGGGATAGTGATCGTAGTTCCCATCTTCAAGCCTTTGAATCTGCAGAAGCCTTGAGAACTCTTTCAGATGCGATGAGGTTCAAATTATTGATCACCTCCTTTGATGGGAAGGCAAGGGAGTGGTTTTATAATTTACCTCCCCAGTCCATCTCTTGCTTCAACGTTCTGAAGCAGGAGCTTCTTCTGAGGTTTGCTACCTCAAAGAAGAGGAAGAGTTGTCCTGCGACCCTCTTCAAGATCAAGCAAAATGAAAACGAGACTACAGCTCGCTTTATCGATCGTTTTCAGAGAGAAATTTTGGGAATAAGGGATGTTGATCCCTCGTTGTATCTAGTTGTCTAGATAAATGGTTTGCAGGAGGGACCTCTCAAGTTTGAGGTCACAACCAGAGAGTTGAGCTCTTATCAGGAATTAATCAGCATCGCGAATAGGTTCATAGAAGGGGAAGTTGTTGGGAAAATGATTTCTCTTAACCCCTTGAATTAAGTTGAATATGAATTCTAAGAAAGAAAAACAAGGTTAAGTTAATATGCGTCGAATTGTATTCGACGCAATGTCGAAATATAGTCGACGTTTCCTTCAGATTGAGTCGAAGAAACTCTAGGAAGATTTCGACGTATGTGTTGTCGACGCTACTTTGATTTCTAGTCGACGCATATGGAGAAGTCGACGCACCTTAATCGACGCACCTTCCTTATTCTCCTCTCGACGTCCAGCCAGGATGAATTCGACGCTTACGTCGAATAGGAATCGACGCACGTCGATTTATATGATAGATTTAAATATGCGCCAGATTTCTTTCCTTCTTTCAGTAGATCTGATTTGTATGGAATAAGTATCAATATTTTATAGCCGTTCTGAATCATTCTTTCCTTATATCTGATTCTTGGCTAATTTGATTAAACTTATTTGGACAATATTTGAAATCAGAATTTATTCTTTCCTTCTACAGAAATGAACATTATGGAAACATCTTTTCTTTCTATTCTCTCTAACTGCTAATTGATTATCCTCCTATAGTATTATTTTGAATTAACAGAGCTATAAATAAAGAGGAGGTCGGCAGAAAATGAGAAGAGTGATCTACCACACACATTTGAAATAGAGGAAAAGCTCCCAAGAGAAAAGAGAGAAATTGAGAAAAAGCTCTGCAGCAACATTCAAGCACTTCTTCTTCTTCTGCTTCTGAAGTCATACTGCTGCAAAATCTGATAGCTCTCACAAAGAGAGAAAGGCTGCAAATCTTCTTCTCTCTATAGAAGAAAGATTCAATTCACTTCTTGTGCTTCCAATCTTCTTGCTAGGAAGAAGATTCTTTCTTGTTTTTATTTCTTCTCCTTTCTTTCTTTCTCACTTAAACATTGTAAAAGAGTTTTTAGAATCTCTCTCCAAAAAATTCAGTGTACTGGTTCTAAGAGTCTCCTTGTCAAAAGACTCAGTTGGTTCTAAGAGTCTCCTTGTCAAAAGACTCAGTTGGTTCTAAGAGTCTCCTTGTCAAAAGACTCAGGGTGGTTCTAAGAGTCTCCTTATCAAAAGACTCAGTGCAAGATAGTGAATTCCTACCAAAGCGGTAGAAGAGTGGACTACCCAAAGTTTGGGGAACCACTATATTTTCTTGTGTTGTGCTGTGATTTATTTTCTTGCATTTACTTTATTTTCTTGCTTAATTCTTGTTGGTGTGTGGGAAGCTCTAATCTGTGATCATACACATATATATATTAACTTTGCACAAAATAATTTTTAAATCTCTATTCACCCCCCCTCTAGAGAATTCTAGTGAGGTTAATTGTGCACTTTCAATTGGTATCAGAGGCAGATTGATCTAAAAAGGATAACTCCTTGATCAAAAAGATTCTACCTCTCATATATATATAATTTTCAAAAACTATTTTTTTCACATGGCACAAATCAAGGATTATGCTTCCACCAGACCACCAATGTGCAACCTTGAAAAGTTTGCAGTTTGGAAAACAAGAATCAGAATTTATATGAATTCCATTGATGCTGACTTGTTCAATATTACTGTGACAGGTCCCCCAAAGCCTTATAGAAAGGATGCAAGTGGCAAAGTCACACAAACACTTGTTCCAAGATTTGAATGGACAGAAGATGAGAAGAAGGCAAGAACACATGATCTAAAGGCCATGAACATACTTGTCTCAACTCTCTCAGATGACATCTTTCAAAGGGTTGTTGACTGTGAATCATCCAAAGAAATATGGGATGCTCTCACAAAGATGGTGGAAGGAAGTGCTGATGAAAAGAAAGATAAGAAGGCCCTATTGATCTCTCAATATGAGAACTTCCAAAAGAAGGATGAAGAAAGCATCTCTGAAATGTATGACAGATTCAGTCTGATCATCAGTCAACTAAGAGACTTGGATAGAGAAATCTCTCTCACAGAGATCAATGACAAATTGCTGATGAGTCTCCCAAGCTCATGGGACTCAAGGATATGGGCAATAAGAGACACAAGAGGTCAAAAGGAAATTTCAACAGATGCTCTCTTAGGAAAACTCAGATCCTATGAGCAATTGCTGAAAACTAGAGAAGAGAAGGAAAGAAGAGAAAACACTCCAATTTCCTCAAAAGGCAGGAACATTGCTCTAAAGGCAACAGAAGAAGGAACTCCTGTCACTGAAGAAGAACTATTCAGTTTCTTGGCTAGAAGATTTAAGAAATGGGTCAAGACAGATGGATCAAAAAGGAGGGAGTCAAAACCAAGGTATGACAAAACCCCCACTAAAGAAATTATTTGCTATTCTTGCAGGAAACCTGAACATATTGCCCCAGAATGTCCAGAGAATGCTGAAACAAAGAAAGATCTGAAAAAGAAAGATCTCAAGAAAAAGGGGAAGAAGAAAGAAAGAGGTTTTATTGTAGAAGCCTGGAGTGAAACAGACTCTGGGGACAGTTCATCCTCTAAGAGTGACAATGAAGAATCTAGGCAAGATGACCTATGCTTGATGGCCTTTGAAGGCCCCAAGAATGATGATGGTGCTAAATCTTGGAGTGAGACAGGATCAGAAGAAAGCATATCTTCTGGAGTGAAAAAGAAAATAGTCTTATCCTCATAGAGGAATCTGAGGATAAGGATGAGGTAAGTATCTTTGATGAAATAGATTTTCAAAGTGATAATTTCAGAAATGATTTTATGGGAATGTGTCTAGATCAATTAAAAGCTAAACAAGAAATCAAAGACCTACAAGAACAAATTCATATGGTTAAAAACCAAAGAAATAAAAAGGATATAAGCTCAATAGATCATGTATTAAGGGCTAACATAAGAGAGAAGGAAATAGAAAGGGCTAAAGTAGAAAATCAGCTCCTTAAGGATAAGGTTTCTCAGGCAAAGGCCTTTGAAGATTCAATAAAAATGAGAAGCCAAACTCTTAAAGAAATCACTGAAAAACAACAATAAGACACAAAAACCTTGGGCTAGGGGCTGATCCATCAATCAGCCTAATTCCATCCAACAAGCCTGCTTGGATGAGCCCTGTAAAATTCACTAAACCCATCAAATCAGCAAACCAAGAAAAAGAATCACAACATAGGAAAGAACACCTCTTCAAGGAAATAAAGGAATTTGATGAAACATCATATTATTCAGCTGATGACTCACAAACTTCATCTGAAGAGACAACTAAACCAAAAGAAACAACATACAAAGGAGTAAGAACAGAAAAAGGTAAAATAAAAATTTATGAAGACACAGTTGCGTCGACTTCATATCGACGCATGAATGATTGTGCGTCGACTTCTACTCAACGTAACCTCTCAGATGCCTCGACCTCCACTCGACGCTTGAATAAAGATACGTCGACATTAAATCGACGCAACTTCCTTCATGCATCGATACCAGATCAACGCAATCTGCGGAATGCGCCGAATATAAATCGACGCAACTATCAACATACGTCGAATAGATATCGACGCATAAAATCTCAGAGCAACATGAATACCTATACTCCAAAAATCTTCCATACTAATCCCCATTCAGGACCCATTCATCCTGATCATAATTTCTATCCTAATCAACATTCTAACCAAAATTTTTACCCAAAACTTGGTAACCAAACTTCCCATCCTAATGAAACCTTCTATCCTAATCAACACTAGTATCCTAGTCAACACTTCTATTCCCCTTTAAACTCAAACTCTCACAAAAGTAAGATACTCAAGTGTTACATATGCAACAAAAATGGCCACCTTGCCAAAAAATGTTGGTATAATCAATCAAATTGGTCTTAAGACCCAGTCCTAGGCTAACTTAGAAACCCTTGGGATTAGGAAGAGATAAGAAGAAATAAACACCTAGAACTTTTCAGGAAAATTAAAAGTCACGTCAACTTCAAATTGACGCACCGTCGATAACTCAGATTAATAAGTACAATCGACGCATGCGTCGACTACTATCGACACATACGTCGATAAGAAACCCTTGCATCCCAGAACAGACTAAATCGACGCTCACTTCGAATTCCACTCGACGTAACGTCGACTTCATAAAAATGAGCGGCAAGACTAAATTATTTTCGGTCACATCCACTGAAGTACCGAATAAGCCTCGAGCTGAGTCCTGTTTCGACGCTTCACCTGACTTAAATAGATTCTTCAGTTAGAAACCTTCGCGACCTCTGCATCTTTCATCCTTCGTGCTCCTCAGTCCAGCCGCCTCTTCCTCTCTCTCTCTCCAACCTAAAATGGCTCCCAAAACTAACTCTGGCTTCGACATTGACCTGGAATCCTTCCAAGTCGCCGCCGACAACTTTAAGAGCATAATAGCTCTGTTCACTGAAGCTGGTCTGGATAAGCTCATTTCAACAAGATGCAAGCTTCTGGAGACAGAACTAACAGAGGTCATAGCTCATGTTCAGATAACTGAACAAGGGGAAATTTCAGGCACAATCTATGAGACACCTGTATTAATATCTGCAGAACACATAAGGACCACCTTTGATCTTCCATCAGGTATATCCTAATATCATCTTTGTTTAAATGAAATAAGGAAAGAAAATGAGCTTCTAAAAGGAATGACTAAACATGTATTAATTACTCCTCTATTAGGTGATGAATCCATTGAACTCACACCTGATGAAATCAAGCATTTACTCACCACCATGAAATTTTCAAAAGAAAGGCCAATCCATCTGAAAAAGATAGATTTTTCTGATGAGTACAGATTGTTGGCAGATATAGTAGGGAAAGTTCTACTATGCAAAATCTCAGCACATGATGCAGTACCCAAACACCAACTGAACATCATGGGGGTCCTTGTGCTAAAGAAGAAAGTAGACTGGGCCTCATGGCTACTCAAGATAATAGGCTCTAGATATTCTCACAAAGAGAATGCCTACATGAGGATTATGAGTCAAGTACTCTTCCACTCCTTCCCTGACCTCTGTAGGTCAAAAGGAATTCCTATCCCTCCTGGAAAGAGGATGTCCATTGCCCTCTTCTCCAAATGGACCAGGCAAATCCCCAAGCCTGGCTCCATTCCTGAAAGGACTCCCACTCCTCCTAACTCTCCTGCTCACCCTTCTCCTCCTCCTTCTCCTCAAAGAGACAATTCTTCTCTACCACCATCATCCACTCAAATAGCCTCTACCACCCTCACAACTCCTACTTTACCTACTTCTTCTCAAACACCTGCTCAGACAGCAGTATCTCCTTCTCTCCCTCCTCCTATTCTCCCATCTTCTTTACCTCCATTATCACCCATACCTCATGTATCAACTCACTTCTCTCCTCCTCCATCACCTCTTCCTCCATCATCACCTCCTCACCTTTCACACCATGAATCATCTGCATCCACTGAGTCTCTCCTCACTCAGTGCTTCAAATCAGCAGCTGAAAAATTCCAATTGATGCTGGATGAGCATTGCTCTCAAATTCATTCCTCCATCCTTCACATGCACACCCAAATAGATGGGGTCAGTGCCTCTATGCAAGGCCTAAAGACCTCTCTCTCTTCCTCTAGAGTGACAAGGTCTTTCTTAACCTCCCTGGCCAAGAAGGTCAAGAAGGGGGAGAATCTAGATGAAGAGCAGCTCTCCAATCCTAAATCTCTCTCTCACAAGTCCCCTCCTCCAAAATCTGACAAAATCCTTGGGAATGAGACAGTACCTGAGCTACATAATGATGAACAAACAATAGAGGTACTCAACATAGCAAGGGATGCTGCAAATCAAATGGCACTACTACAAGGGGAGGGAAGCAGAACAGAAAATGAGGCTGCAAAGGAAGATGGTCAGAAAGATAAAGAAACTGAACTTCAGGGGGAGCTGGAAGCTGTGTTAGCTGAAGAAGGAGCTAAGGATACTATTATAAATGAAGCTGAGACTCATGGGGAGCAAATGGCTGAGACCCAGGGGGAGCTAGGAGAACTTCCTGCAAATGAGAAAGAGAAACTCTCCTCTCCTAAAACAGTAGTATTCAAGAGAAAGAGAAAGACCCCTCCTGAGTAATATTTGAAAACAATGCTGATATATTTTTGAGTACTAATTGGAATGAACATGACATATGTTTATATGATTCTGGAACATTTGATCTCTTCTTCTAAATTTCATTTTTTTTTATTATTTGATATATTTCTATACAAATGCTGTGCTGGATTGATTTTATGCTAATACAATTTCTCTCTAAGTAGGGTTAAGACAAATAGGGGGAGATTGTTGGGAAAATGATTTCTCTTAACCCCTTGAATTAAGTTGAATATGAATTCTAAGAAAGAAAAATAAGGTTAGTATTCGACGCAACGTCGAAATATAGTCGACGTTTCCTTCAGATTGAGTCGAAGTAACTCTAGGAAGATTTCGACGTATGTGTTGTCGATGCTACTTTGATTTCTAGTCGACGCATATGGAGAAGTCGACGCACCTTAATCGACGCACCTTCCTTATTCTCCTCTCGACGTCCAGCCAGGATGAATTCGACGCTTACGTCGAATAGGAATCGACGCACGTCGATTTATATGACAGATTTAAATATGCGCCAGATTTCTTTCCTTCTTTCAGTAGATCTGATTTGTATGGAATAAGTATCAATATTTTATAGCCGTTCTGAATCATTCTTTCCTTATATCTGATTCTTGGCTAATTTGATTAAACTTATTTGGACAATATTTGAAATCAGAATTTATTCTTTCCTTCTACAGAAATGAACATTATAGAAACATCTTTTCTTTCTATTCTCTCTAACTGCTAATTGATTATCCTCCTATAATATTATTTTGAATTAACAGAGCTATAAATAAAGAGGAGGTCGGCAGAAAATGAGAAGAGTGATCTACCACACACATTTGAAATAGAGGAAAAGCTCCCAAGAGAAAAGAGAGAAATTGAGAAAAAGCTCTGCAGCAACATTCAAGCACTTCTTCTTCTTTTGCTTCTGAAGTCATACTGCTACAAAATTTGATAGCTCTCACAAAGAGAGAAAGGCTGCAAATCTTCTTCTCTCTATAGAAGAAAGATTCAATTCACTTCTTGTGCTTCCAATCTTCTTGCTAGGAAGAAGATTCTTTCTTGTTTTTATTTCTTCTCCTTTCTTTCTTTCTCACTTAAACATTGTAAAAGAGTTTTTAGAATCTCTCTCCAAAAAATTCAGTGTACTGGTTCTAAGAGTCTCCTTGTCAAAAGACTCAGTTGGTTCTAATAGTCTCCTTGTCAAAAGACTCAGTTGGTTCTAAGAGTCTCCTTGTCAAAAGACTCAGGGTGGTTCTAAGAGTCTCCTTATCAAAAGACTCAGTGCAAGATAGTGAATTCCTACCAAGGGGGTAGAAGAGTGGACTACCCAAAGTTTGGGGAACCACTATATTTTCTTGTGTTGTGCTGTGATTTATTTTCTTGCATTTACTTTATTTTCTTGCTTAATTCTTGTTGGTGTGTGGGAAGCTCTAATCTGTGATCATACACATATATATATTAACTTTGCACAAAATAATTTTTAAATCTCTATTCACCCCCCTCTAGAGAATTCTAGTGAGATTAATTGTGCACTTTCAGAAGTAAACAACCCCGTCTATGTTTCCAATTTAACTTACAAGGTAGTCCAGAAAGGCTCTGCAGGTTTTCCTCTAGCCCCTCCATCGTCGAGCCTCCGCGTCAATAATTCCAACCTCCGGCTCAAAGGGGAAGGAATTTCTGTCACCATCGTCCTTATTATGGGCATCAGCAGTTCCAACCACAAGTGCCCTTTTTACCTGCACCAGTCACCCCAGGTCCTCAGCAAGTTCCAGTTCATCAAATTCACTTTGTTCAACCTCCTCCCCCACTCACTCAACATTCTTATAATGATTCACAAGAATCATTCACCGAACTCAGCATCCCAATGAGTGAGCTGATCCAGATCCTCCAAAAACAGCCTTTCTACAAAAGGCCTGCACCCATGCAATCCGACCCCAAATTCAGGAACCCTTATCTCTATTGTGAGCATCATAGAGAGAAAGGTCATCTGACAGAGAATTGCAGAGCTCTTTGAATATTGGTGGAGAAGCATGTGAAGGAAGGGAAGCTGCAAGGGTTGTTGCAAAAAGCTGATCCTTCTAAGGCCTCCAACTCCAAGAGCAAAGAAGTGGCAAAAGTCCACTAGGAATGCGAAGAAGTCGACGATGTTGGTCATCTTGGCAATGTTGGTTATCCTGGTGAATGCTTAGATGCAAACGATGAAGGAACTTTGGGTTATCTTTTTTGCATCCATGGGGGAGCAGGGTTAGAATCATCAAAGAAGGCTAGTCTGGATAGAGTTTTTGGATCAGAAGTCGCCGCCACTTCCTCTTCTGCTCTGATCCGAGGAACGGTGACTTTCGGGCAAGAAGATCTTTCTCCTACCGCCAATCCTTTCAACGATGCAGACATTATAAAGGCGGCCATTGAGAATTATACAGTAGAAAATATTCTGATCGACGCCGGACGTTCGGTGAATCTTCTCTTCAAACCAGCTTTTGAGGCCCTAAAGACCTGGAAGACTCTTCTTTCCCTCGAACGGCCACTCCATGGTTTCTTCAGAGAGAAGAAGGAAATGGAAGGAAATGTCACTCTCTCAGTGACGCTTGGAGGCATCACAAAACTAGTTAAATTCATAGTCTTTGAAGCTCAGAGTAGCTACAAAGCAATTTTTGGGAGGCCAATCCTGAATGAGTACCAAGCGGTGGTTTCCACTTACCACATCGCAGTAAAGTTTGCCTTGAATGGAAAACAATACCGGATCAGGAGCGATCCAAGGAAAGCTCGGGAATGTTATGTAAGATCAGTTAATATGACTGAATATTTCCCCCCTCAGGTAGTTGAGACCTATTCAGTTTCCCAAGTCTCCAATTCATATAGAGCTGAAGAAGAGGTCGTAGAAGAAGAGGCAAGAGACAGAGTTCGCTTGGAACCTGCCCAAGCAACTCAAGCTGTGCCCATCGGTGATGAAGATGAAATTAAGAGGCTTTCAATCAACGCTGAATTACCCGAAGCTAAAAAGAATCAGCTCATCTCTTGCCTGCTGCAAAACCTGGATATATTCGCTTGATCAGCGGATAATATGCCAAGAGTTGATCTAGACATCGCTTGCCGCCATCTTAATATTGATCCAGCTTTTACTCCAGTGAAGCAAAAGAAAAGAGCGATTGCAATGACCTTAGCTCAACCAATCCGGGAGGTGGTGGAAAAGCTTCTCAAAGCTAATTTTGTTAAGGAAATTCAATACCCATAGTGGGTATCGAATGTTGTAATGGTAAAAAACATGGTGGGAAGTGGCGAATGTGTGTGGATTTTACCAAACTTAATAAAGCTTGCCCTAAACATTGCTACCCCTTGCCTCAGATAGATTCTTTAGTTGATTCTGCGGTAGGGTACCCTTGCATGAGTTTCTTTGATGCATTCTCTGGTTACCACCAAATAAGAATGCATAAGCCTGATATCCCTCACACATTCATCATGAATGGCAGTTGTTTTTGCTATCTCGTAATGTCTTTCGGTATAAAGAATGTTGGTGCCACTTATCAGAAAATGATGGACACCATTTTAAAAACTCAAAAAGGGAGAAATTTAGAAGTTTACGTTGATGATCTTCTAATAAAAAGCAAGCTTTTCTCAGCTCATCTTAATGATTTGAATGAAACTTTCGCAACTCTCCGAACCTCCAATATGAGATTAAACCCTTTGAAATGCGTTTTTGGAGCTAGCAAAGGAAAATTTCTCAGCCATCTCCTTACTCCTGAATGATTAGAGCCAAATCCCAATAAAGTGAAAGTTATCCTAGAAATGTCACCTCCCAAGACCCCTAAGGAAGTTCAGCAGCTGGGTTGGAGGATGGCAGGCTTGAGTCGTTTCATCTCCCGCTCGGGGGATAAGAGTGTCCCCTTCTTCAAAACTCTCCATGGAGGAGCTAAGTTTAAATGGACAAAGGAGTGTGATGATGCATTTGATCTGCTCAAAAAGTAGCTAACGTCCAACCCTTTACTCCAAAGCCCGAGAGAGGGAGAAGATCTCTTTTTGTATTTGGGAGTCGGTTCTGATGCTATCAGCTCCATGCTCATAAGGAGGAAAAGAAGAAGCAATATTCTGTTTACTATGTAAGTAAAGTATTGAAGGATGCGGAAGTTCGGTACCCGATCCTTGAGAAGTTAGCATTGATGTTTGTGGCTTCAGCACGAATATTAAGGCATTATTTCCAAGCTTATTCTATTCAGATCATCACTGATCTTCCAATAAAGAGCGTGTTGGAAAAGACAGAACATTCAGGTAGATTAGCAAAGCGGGCGATAGAACATAGTGAATTTAATATCTCCTACATTCCTAGAATGGCAATCAAAGCTCAAGTGCTAGCAGACTTTATGATCGACGCAAAGGAATCTAGCTCGGAAAAAGAGGTTGGAAGTCCTTTAGCTTGGATGATCTACATAGATGGAGCTTCCGGGAGGAATTCATCAGGAGCTAGAGTTGTATTAATTAATCCCAATGGGGTTAGGTTAGATCAACCTCTCAAGTTCTACTTCCCGACAACAAACAATCAGGCTAAGTATGAAGCCTTGCTCGCCTGTCTAAAATTTGCAAGAGAGCTAGGGATCGAAGATGTGTAAGTTAAAACTGATTCTCTGGTGATGTCGACTCAAGTAAACGGATCTTATGAAATTATAGAGCCTATTTTAAAGCAATATCAAGTGTTGGTGAAGATTGAGATAGTAAAGTTCAAAAGCTTCACAATTCAGCACATTCCAAGAGAAGAGAATGTGGAAGCTGACTAGTTGGCCAAGTTCGGTCTCCTTTCAGGAGGAACTACTTCAGAGTTATTTCAACCCGCTATTGAAGAAGGAGACATCATGCTGATTGATCAACGACCATCCTGGATGGATCCTTTCGTTCTCTATCTCTCGAGTGGAGAATATCATCCGACGGTAAAAGATAAAAAGCGATTTAAGTTAAAGGCAACTTATTATTATCTTGCTGTTGGAATCCTCTACAGGAAAATGTTTCTCTCACCGTTGGCAAGATGTGTCTCCGAAGAGGAAATTCCTATTGTTCTTCGAGAAGTACATTCGGGAGAGTGCGATAGTCACTCTGGAGCTAGAACCTTAGAAAAGTGGATTCTAAGGCAAGGTTATTTCTGTCCTCAAATGAGAAAAGATGCAGAGAAATTCTCAAAAAAGTGTATCCAATGCCAGAAATTTGCTCCTCTTCAGCATCAACCAGCTTAACAACTTAAGTCAATATCAACCCCATGGCCATTTGCGATTTGGGGAATGGATTTGATCAGACCTTTTCCCTTAGCTAGTGGCCAGCGCAAGTTCATTCTAGTGATGATTGATTATTTCAGCAAATTGATCGAGGCAAAGGCGATGGCCAAAACTACAACTCAAATTGTGAAGAATTTTATCTGGGGGGAGATAGTGTGTAGACACAGAATTCCCATGGCAATTATCACAGATAATGGTCTACAATTCAACAATTCAAGTCTTATAAATTTTTGTGACCAAATTGGCCCTGAGTTGCGACTTGCTTCCGTGCATCATCCACGAAGTAATGGTCAGGTGGAAGCTGCCAATAAACTCATAATCAACCTCTTGAAGAAGAAAGTTGAGAATCTCAGAGGAAATTGGGCAGAGCAATTACCTTCGGTATTATGGGCTCTGAGGACGACTCCCACCTCAGCTACCTGAGAAACTCCCTTCAAATTATCTCAAGGCTCAGAAGCTCTCATTCCTATTGAGTTTGAAGTTAAGAGTCCAAGAGTATAATTATCTCAACAACATCAAGATAGCTGGATGGAAGGAAACGATGAAGATCTGAGATGCAATCTTGATCTTATTAAAGAGCTAAGGGATACAATAACTATCAGGCAAGAAGAAGTAAAAAGAAGAATGGCCAAATATTTTGATAAAAATGTTAGAGTTAAAGAGTTTGCTGTTGGTGATCTTGTCATCAAGAAGGTTGACGCAGTAGCAAGATCTTGCTTGGTTTGAAAGCTTTATCCAAATTGGACAGGGCCATTCATTGTTAAATAAGCGCTCATGAATGGAGCTTATCATCTCCAAACTTATGAAGGAGAAGATATATCTCACACTTGGAGTGGAGATGATCTGAAGCATTTCTTTTCTTAAAACTTGTATTCTTTCCCGTCTTTTTATTTCCTTCATTCTTGCAAGTATTGCGATGATATAGTTGTAACCTCTTGCATCGAGTATATCAGAAAGAAAGCATCAAGGAAATATTGACTTATTATCAAAGGCTAAAGATCCTACCAAACGAGATATCGACGGATCCTACTTGTTGCCCCCTCGACTTGAAGCTTGAGATGTAAATCTGCCAGGACCACAAGTAGCGGGGAGATTTCGCACTTGCGTAGTAGTAGCTCGCCAAGCTCTTGCGGTGGAACTTTAGGATGTTGGGTCCTTGCTAATATCTGGCACACCCCTGCATCAAGGGAGGTCTGGGTGAATGTTCAGCTATGTTATGCATTTCAGGACATCATTACAGTCTCGATGATCTTTCAAGGAAAGCAATGTCGGTATAGCTTCTGTGGCATAACAACACCGGCCTTATTGATCATCAGGCCCTGCAACCCTCGAATACTTATTGATATAAGGATATCCATGAGGAGGCCAGTTGTATCGATGGCCGTTGTTTAAGACCTTGGGTGGCTAGGGTGTTACAACCTTAATGATCTCTTGAGGAAAATAATGTTGGTAAAGCCTCCGCGGCATAACCACACCCACCCTTTTGATCATTTAGAGATTGTTCCCCTCTCTTCTCTCCCACTCCGTTTGAGATGTTACAACCTTAATGATCTCTTGAGGAAAGCAATGCTGGCGTAGCCGCACCTGCCCTTTTGATCATTTAGAGTTGTTCATCTCTCTTTCTCTCTCTCTATCTCTTTTTTCTAAATAGTTTTAGAATTGTGATGATCTCTTGAGGAAAGCAATGCTAGCGTAGCCGCACCTACCCTTTTGATCATTTCAGGTTCTACCTCTCAAGCCTTTTATTTTTGAACGGGCAATCTGAAGTTTATGGAGACCGTCGGTCTTAGAGTATTGACTAATTTGAGAATAGGGCGGTCTAGAGCAATTGAGATCGCCACTTAAGTTCTTCAAATCTCTGAGAAAAAATCATAAGTGATCTGAAAGAATTCTGTACATTTATGATTCCAATCCATGGAGGAGCGGTCATAAAAATATGAGGTTGCCGCCAGGATTCTTCTAGGTTCAAATATTATCTTAATAAAGCAGGATCACATATAACTTGTCAAAATTATGTTCTCATTGAAATCGGTCTGAAAACTGAGATCGCCTGGCTATCTGACCTCAGCTATTTGAGAAATATTATTTTCAAATTATGGTTTTTATCTCTACAGATTTTGAAAGCTGGAATAGCAATCTGGAAAACAAGCGATCGCTGGTTATCTTCTTTGAAAAGATCTCAAAAGCTCGAGACCGCAATATGACAAGCGATCTCATACAGTTGTGTCATAATGAAATTTGCACAAATTCCTATCATGCTTCAAGTGGTTCAACAATTACGAAGACTGCTATTATTGATTATTAAATCTTCTAACTATTATGCAGCATTCCATTACATGATTGTTTATTCGAGCTTAACAAGACCTACAACATTGAGATCGAATGCTATTTCTGTCTCATAAAATCTAGACCGCTGAGATGAAGATGATTGCTGAGATTATCACAGAGATTAAAATTATTTCCGAAGATGAAAATTGTCCAATGAGACCGCAAGTAATAAAAATTAGATCGCTTACAAAAAAAGAGTGACCGACATAAACACAAATAAATATGAACATTCATCCACAAAAGAGAGGTATGTCAAATTCAATTTATATTTCATGGTGGTTACACTGTTCTCCCGGTCTCAATACCAATGATCGAGTAAGTAAAATAAACAATTATAAAAGAAATCTATTTGCTTCTTGAACTTTTCGGAGACCGCTCATCCGATGAGGAAGAGATGGTCTCGTCTGAAGATTCTTCTGAATTCCCAGGTAAATGTAAGATCCAGAACTCGAGTCCGCGGTAGAGCTTGTATCATTGCCTGCAACGTATTGGGTTCCGCTCAATTCATCAGCATTTCTTCAATATTCACATTTTCTTCCTCCTCTTCTTCTTCTTCTCCTTCAACGGTGATCTCACCAGTCGTGATCGACTGTTCGTCTATTACCCTTGCCGCATTTTGGAAAAGATCAACGAGCTTAACATCTTTATACTCATCAATGAAAGTTGATGAGTCCAATATCTATACTATTTTATGGACTCATCCGGGCTAGTTTTCACTCTTATGCACGTCTTATTCGAGCTATAATCGCTTGTATTTCTCTTGTATTCACTTCCACGCTATGTGCACTGTTTAGGCCCATTTTGGTATGCTTTTGTGCTTCATGTCGTTGAGGATAAGCACATGTGCTCCCTAACCCTTTTTCTGTATTTGTATTGAGCTGGAGGGGTATTTCCAGATGTGCTGATGTGTATGCAGGTGGACGGTTCATCCAATTTTACCCATATTTCATGTCTGCATGAATCGCACGGTCTTGCATTTCCTTGATGCACGGTCGGCTGCAATCGTGCACTCTCATCTGTGGTGGAAAACGATGTTCTATCTTTGATCGTGCGAATTGTTCACGCACGGGCAGTTGCCCGTGCGCGAAGGAATTGCACGATCACACGTTAAGTTTGGTTTTTAGGTTATATGGAATTGATCGTGCATTTTTATGCATGGTTGGCTTCGACCGTGCGTGAGTAAAATGCACGGGCGGTGTTGCTTCATCTTCCTGGGCTTACTTCTCTATTAATAATGCACGGTCGTGCGTTCGACCATGCGTGACTTAATTTATAACATTTCTGTATAAAAGCCAAGAAATCTGCTGGCTTAGGAGACTTCAGAGAAGACTTTGGGAGCCCGCCATTTCAGCTCCAGTCCGCCCTTTTCATCGCTCCACCACCGTTCGACCTAGGAGAAGCTTCGACCATCGCTTTCTTGCAAATCTTCCGCCAAAGCTTCCTCCTCGGCCTCCTCCATCATCCACGAGCTCAAGAACGCCATCGAGGGAAGATTTCTGCTGCATTCAAGGTTTCTCCATCAAGAGCTAGCTTGAGCTGAACCACAAAGAAGATGGGTAACATGGAGGAAGGTGACAACTCCTCTGAACCCCGGATGGCAACTGAAGACCGAGCTCGGACGAGGCATGACAACCCTACGATTTCGACCGATAATCTTCGGCGAGTCTTCGAGCATGGGTTTACTCTTTCCCCATTGTGTATTGTTTCAGATTTTCCTTATGGATGTATGTTGTTTTGGATGATGTGCATAAACCTTTGTTTAAGTTAATGTAATTTCATGTTTATGAGATTTATTGTGGTTTATGTGAGTTGAGGATCGCCCCATTCCACCATCCACTCCACCGCTACGTTGTGCGCCGCACTAGCAATTGCTAGTTGCGTGTTTTGTAATGAGGTGCTTACTACACTCACTCCGCCGGTTATGAATCGTCCATCTGCGAGCCTTCTCGTCCACCCACTTATCGAAGCACGACATTGTGGCCTTCACTCCATCTCGCCAAGTGAAGCGGTGCTTTAGACCCGCATTTTCCTTTTATTGTTGTTAAATTAGGAAACCCAAGTCAAACCCCCCTTTTTTATTAACATAAAAAATCTTTATAATCAATTTCCCTGACGAGAAAACATACACCCCAATTTGCAGTCCTTTGAGAATGATATTTGGGGAGTCTCTCCCAACTTTTATTACTTGTACGACCGGTGCACTTACCATAAGCGTGTCAAAAGCACCGCAGTCATGAAGCTCGAAGATCGTTTACTCTGCGGTCTCTTTTACATGGTGCATCAAAGCATTCTAGAAGTCTTGATTATCCGGATCATATGGTGTTCTCTTTGCTTGCTGCAAGAAAAAGAATAGTCAGATCGCCCGATCACGATAAAAGAAAATGATGGAAATCTTAGGTAAAGAGCTTTACTTTTAACTCTTCCTGAAAGCATTCATTCACCCTCAGGTCATCTCGAAGAGATCGCCCCTTATGATGGTTCAATACCATGCTCCTGGCGGTCACTTGCGCGCAGATGTCAGGGAGCATGTTAGTCTTAATACTGTAGGATTCTCTGGCATTACTTTTTTCGTAAAGGGCAGTAGTGAGCGAGAAGGCATGGCGCGTCAGCTTCTCCCCCCAGAGGGGGAGATCAGTGGATACCTTTACGTTCTTGCCCTTTGCACCCCACTTGAGAAGGGGTTTTCCTTTAGTTTCTTTCATTTTCTTTGAGAAGACGACTAGAGGGATGGTTCGTTAGCGGTCTCAGATCCACCACCAAAACCAGCGATCTCACGCTCGCGGTCTCTTTTCTTCCTTTGCTCTCTCTGAGTAAGCACTTCAACTTGTGCCACCGGGTCGTTTGCAGGAACAACAAAGGCCGCTGAAGAGAAAATAGTTAAGAAGAAATAAGAGAGAAATTATGATGAGATCCCAGTAGGCCGCTGATAGAAATACTTACTATCTTCTAGCGAGACCGTGGCGATCTGAGGCCAGATCGCCAGGTCGTGAACAAGATCAAGGCGCTTGCCCGCCAGAAAGACCAGGATCTCGATCTCGCCCTCTGAGAATGTTTTAAGTTTTTTGAAAACTTTTTCAGCCCTCGGAGATGGTTGGCTGCTGAAACCGCCAAGATCGCCTTTAAAGACTAAATATCTCTCCGTTCAAAAAGGGATCTTGTTAGGGAGATTCAAAACTTTTATTCCATTGCAAGAAAAATATATTAATCCTTTAAATTCCTCCTTTTTCTGCCCTTCCTTCAGCGACTTCACGGTGAAGGCCGCGCGGAAAAGAGCCATGGAGAACTTTATCTTTTTCGATCTCAAATAATTTACAAAAGCGTTCATAAGACCGATCGAGTTGGGAGGCAACTAAGCGAGCACAAAACCATAGTATTCCATCACTTCCAGGATTTCCCAGGGAATAGGGAATTTCACGCCGTATTCAAAATGATTGATAGGGATTATATACTTATTCTCTTCTCCAAAGCTTAATCTTGCACCCTCTATTCGCGGTCTCACAACAATTTGGCTCTGTATCATATGCTTCGCTAGAAAGGACAAATATTCATCCTTTGAAAGCTTTGAAGACTTGTGATCAGTAGTTAAGAAAATTTTAGCTGAAGAAGCTCGGAAGGAAACCATTATGAGAGACCGCTGAGATCAGTGTTTTGGTCGCATTCAAGAAAGCATAAAATGAAGAAGTTAAAGTTAGTTATTTATAAGAAAGGAAGGGTGATATTGTAATCATTACAATTTTACGAGACCGGCTAGGAAGCGCGCCAGACTGCTGAACCTACTGAAGAATTAAAATACAACACTCGATAGATCTGATCTCAAGAAATAGAGATCGCAATAATCATCCAAAAAGCAACACAGGAAAAAGCAAAGTAAAAGTGATCGACATCACCGCAATTAACGAGATCGCATAAAATTAAATTCAGATTATCGAAATATGTTATAAGATTAAATTTTTCAGAATTTGTCTTAAGACCGCTCGAAATAAAGAATAATATCTATCTCCATGGCTGGCATTTTCTCCTGATGAAGGCCGCAACATCTTGCATTTCGTTGACAATGTACAGAGCGGTCGCCAAGCTTTGATTGGCTGACATTGCAGCACAATGAATTTTTGCAACCTCCCTATCTACCTGCTCCATAGGTATAACCATGATTTCTTAGGTCGGCCTTTCTTCTGGGTGACCGCCAAAAGTTCCTATTTTCATCACCATGGGAGAAAAGACAACTCTAAGAGAGGCAACCTCAGCGGTCAGGGCAGCGGACTTCCCTTCACAGTAATCAGCATCTCTTTCTGCCCAGCGAAGCACTCTGGTAAGGTCAGCAATCTTTAGTTCGCTTTCCTCGCGGACTTGCTCTTCCTTGGCTTGCGGCTTCTCTTCAAAATTAGCGATCAACACCTAGAGATGATCCTCGAGATCCCACTCCCGAGCTCGCATTGTTCTAACATCCTCAAAAATAGGTTTGAGGACATCAGCGAACTGAGGAGGACAAATCAGCGCTTGCTGCTGAATTTCTTCCTCTTCAGGAGTTGTGTCGGTCTCATCAACATCTGTGGTCAGAAGCAAAGAACAGTTAGTATAGCCTCAAACAAAGAAAAAATGAAAGAGCTCGCGCAAGGAGAAATACTTGAAACGAAATCAAGACCGTTGTTGCATAAGTTATTTTTAATATCTTTTGTGACCGCAGGGTCTGCGGTCAGCAAAAGGCGGTCTGACCCCCTAAAGCGCTCACGGTTCATTCTTTCTAATTCCCTATTCTGCGACCTCTCTCCCTCCTTTCGCCTTCTTTTTAATTCGGCATTGCTAATGAGGATGTCATCTGTTTCAATAATGATGATCTCACGCCGCTTTTTTGGAGACCTAGGTCGAGGAGCAGGTAATGGAAAGAACTCAAGCGGTCTCATGTCTGGCCCTGCCTTACCAGTTCGCAGGGCGATGACCGCTGTAGCACGGTCTGCCGCTACTTTATCCAGCTAAGCCTCCATGTTGGCAGAGGCGTTCATCAGACTGCCAGTTAGCGTGGCCTTCTCTTTTTTAATCTGTCGGATTCTTTCTATCTCCTCTCCTTCCCCCCTCAGTGGCTTTCTTCTTTTTCTGCGGCGATCTGCGTCGCCTTTTCATCTTCCCTTTTATTATCAGCAGTGACTTGTGCTTCCTTCTCCTCCTCCTCCTTCAGCTTCTCGACAGCGATCTCTGCTTCCCTCTTTTCTTCTTCTTTCTTCTGTTCGATAGCGATCTGCTTTCCCTCATCCTCCTCTTTCTTTTCCTTCTCCTCCTTCTCTTTCTTCTCCTTCTCCTCCTTCTCTTTCTTCTCCTTCTCCCCCTTCTCTTTCTTCTCCACCACAACCTTTTGCCTGATCACCTCTTCCGTGATCTTCCACTTTTTCTCCTCAGCGGCCTCTCGAAGGCTCTCTATTTCAAAAGGAATGATCACCTGCGAGATCGGGCGGCCAAGGCCATTAGAAGAATCACAATCAAGATAAGCAATTAATTCTGGGCCCGCTTCCCCAGAAGGAAGAGAGATCGCAGAGGAAAAAAGAAGATCGGCCTGCCTTCTTACCTTCTCAGAAGCTTTTGCAGGAAGTGGCAGATTCACTATTTCAGGGAGTAAGACCGCCCCATTAGCGGTCATAGCTTTACTCTCCTCACTTTTTCTTTTCTTAATAACCTTGTTAACAGGGCTTGTGTTTTTTCTTTTTGTCCCAGCCGCAACTTCATATTTATCTGCGATCTGCTGCCTCAATTTTCCAGCCGAGGCTGGTTGTTCTTGCAGACGAGTTTTATAACTTCAGCAGACACGATCTCTCCGGTCTGTTCATTGGTCTGCTTGAGAGCTTCCTCAGACTTATGACAATCAAAAGTAATAGTCATATCAGTAAGATCAAGCACATGAGGTCTAGAAGAAGTGGCCGACAAGTCTGCAACTTTTGAGACCTTCAAGGCCACATTTCCCGACAGTGCAGTTTGTTTTTCGGGAGCATTGGGGATCTCCTTCGCCACTTCCACCTTGGCAGTATCTCTTGGAGGCTTGACCGCTAACGTTTTCTTAGAGCTGACAGTTTCCTTCTTCTTCCTTTTTGGAGAAGAAGCCTTAGGAGACTGCTTGGAGATCTGATCCAGCACTTTCACCATCTTCAATCTCATTTCGGACTCAAAAGTAGTGACCGCTTAAACAGCTAGCTTGCTTTTCTTTTCAGAAGCTTCTAGACACTAGAGCCCCCAAGCCGTATTTATAGTTTCCTTCGCATTTATGGCGGTCGCAGTCTCAGCGGTCAAAGTAAACATTTATGAAGTTCCAGCGAAACTTGAAAATGTATGGGGATCATATTTGCCTGGAAATCCGCGACATCTCCTCTCCAGCCAGAATGACCTTCCCAGCGGTCTCAGTTTTTGGAGACCGCCCAGAAAGACAGCCTCTACTCCGATTCTCATTTAAGGCATGTGCAGTTAGGATCTGCTAAGACCGCCACACCGTGCGCTCTGGTCCATTTTTCTCTTTTTGTTATTAACACCTCTTACCACTACCCCGACTCTCCTGTATCCCGGGCAACCCATAATTTTTGGATCTTCCCATTTGGGCAGCCTCCGCGTCTATAAATAGAGGGGTTGGGGTACCTGAAAAGGGACTTTTGCTTCGAGGCTCCAACTTACAACCTGTGTAAGAGGTCTCGAATTCTGTCACTTTTCTACCTCTTCCTCTGGCATGTTCTGGACTTTAACCCAGTAATCCTCTTTTGAGATTAACTGAAATAGTTTTTCCCGTCAGAGGTCTCTCCTCTGGCATCTTTTGTCTTAAGTAACCTGCACTTCACAGTTTCCTCATCCCTTTTTCTTGTGTGAGTTTTGGAGGTACAATTTTTATACCAACAACACCTGTACATGGATTCATCAAAGGGTTTTCCCTTATCCTTGTCGAGGGAAGTATTGGACCCCATGGGAGTTTTCATGGTGGAAGCAGATTCCATCCCAAACTTCTTGAGAAGCTCCCTAGTGTACTTGGTCTGAGAGATGAATATTCCTTCATCAGACTGTTTCACTTGGAGGCCTAAAATGTACTTAAGCTTTCCCATAATGCTCATCTCAAACTCCCCCTGCATAAGGTTGACAAACCTTTTGCAAAGGTTGTCATCAGTAGACCCAAAAATTATGTCATCAATATAAATTTGGACTAGGAGACACTTGCCCTTTGTTTCCCTAAGAAATAATATACTATATATGTTTCCCCTCAAGAACTTATTCTTGATGAGAAAGCTAGACAAGGTCTCATACCAGGTCCTAGAGGATTTCTTTAGACCATATAAATCTTTTCTAAGAAAATAAACATGGGAGGTAAGAGTGGGTTATACAAAACCTGATGGTTGTTCCACATATATCTCCTCTTTTAAATCTCACTTTAGAAAGGCTGACTTGACATCCATCTGGTATACCTTGAACCCCTTGTGGGCAGCATAGGCAAGGAATAATCTTATTTCCTCTAACCTTACAACTGGGGAAAAGGTTTGGTCAAAGTCTATACCTTCTTCTTGCCTATATCCCTTGGCTACCAGTCTAGATTTATTCTTGATGATGATACCATTCTCATCTAGTTTGTTTCTATAGATCCATTTGGTGCTAATTATGTTGTGTCATTGATATTTTGGCACTAACTTCCATACTTTGCACCTCTTGAATTGTAGTAGCTCCTCTTGCATAACTTGAATCCAGAAGATATCTTGATTAGCTTCCTCAAACTTCTTGGGCTCAATCTGAGATAGAAAGCTTAGGAATATAGCTTCATTGTGAGCCCTGCTTCTGGTGATCACCACTTGGTTCTCATCTCCAATAATCAGGTTCCTTGGATGATCCCTCAGATGTCTGGTTGCTGCAGGCAATCTATCAACATTCTGCAGCTCTTCTTTTGGAGCAGCAGGTTCTTCAGTAGCCTGCTGATCTTCATCTTGAGGAACTTCAACCTCTGAATTGATTCTGATGGTGCTGAGTATGTCTTGTGTAGACAACACTTGCATCTTCTTATCATTTCCTGTCAAAATAGGAGAGCTGGACTAGCCCTTATAAAGTAGGCTAGTCTCATCAAAGACATCATGCATAAATTCCTCAACAACATGAGTCTTCTTGTTGAATACTATATAGGCTCTACTATGTGAGCTATATCCAACAAGAACACCAACATTGCATTTTTAAGCAAACTTTGTTAGTTGGAATTTTCCATTATTTAAAATGCATTTACAACCAAAGATTCTAAAATATGAAATTGTTGGTTGTTTGCCTTTTAGAATCTCATTTGGGGTTTTTCCAAGGGCCTTATTGATGGAAGTTCTATTTAGAACATAACAAGCAATATTGGCTTCCTCAGCCCAGAAATATTCTGGGAGTGAGGAGTCACTAAGCAAAGTTCTTCCAGCTTCTATCAAGGTCATATTCCTCCTCTCAGCCACACCATTTTGTTGTGGAGTCCTTGTGGAGGAAAACTCTTGGGTGATACCAAATTCTTGACAAAACTTTGTCATGGCCCTAGATTGAAATTCTATACCATGCTCAGTTCTAGTTTTGACCACAGTACATTGTAGTTCATTCTGAATTGCCTTGACATAGTTTATAAAGATATCTAAAGTATCAAATTTCTTCTTAAGGAAGAATACCCATGTATATTTTGAGTGATCATCAACAATCACTAAAGTATATAACTTCCTACCTGAGCTCTGAATGGGCAAAGAACCAAACAAGTCCATATGCAACAGATATAGACATCTTTCAGTGTCTTTGGAGCCAATGCTTTTAAACATGGCCCTAGTTTGCTTACCCATTTGGCATGCATGACAAGGACCACATTTAACACATTTCAAATTTGGACTATTCCAAATAAGGTTTTTAGAAAATAATCTATACATTGTCTTATAGTTAATGTGGACAAGTCTCTTGTGTCATTGAACATACATAGATTCACTCTTATTAGCTACACGACATACAAGAGATAAAGAACTATTGCAAATAAAGTCTAAGAAATAAACATTCCTACTCCTAGTGCCTGAGAGAATGACCTCTAAGTCAATTGATTTGTTGATCAAGCACTTGTCATTGTGAAATTCAATGACATAGCCCAAGTCACATAGTTGACTTATGCTTACAAGTTATTGAAACTATGCAATTGGTAATCATACCATATCCTTTGGTGACTCCTCTATCAAAACCTCCAAAGATTATTTTAGGTCCATTCTTCACAGGAGTGTAATCCTGCAGAAGACTCCTAGTTCCTATCATGTGCCTTGAGCACCCACTATCCAAGTACCATATTTCCCTTAGACTGTTACTTGAACTCTCCTGCAAAATGTAATTCATTTTCCCTTAGGAGCCTAATTGTTTTTGGGTCATAGGTTCTTGTTTGCATAAAAAATCACATTTTCACCTACTGCAACTTTTGCAGGAAAGCTCCTTTTTGCATTAGGCACACTAGTGTTGCCAACAATCATTGACAAAGTGTCCCACTTTACCACAACACCAACATTCATAGATGTTGTACCTTCTTTTCTGAACACTTCTTGAGGTGGAAGGAGCATCATAATGCTTATTTTCAGTGAAGAAGGTAGCAACATTCTTCCTATTCCCGTTAACAATTACCTGGCTTGTTGATTGTCTATAATTTGTCTTAGCAGACTTTATCTGAATGACATCAGCTGGTCTTAGTTTGGCAGCTAAGCAAGAGTTGATGGGCTCAGATATAATATTGGTTGACTTAATTATAGGCCTGACAGCAGCCATGTTTTTGCTGGATGGGATTTAGAAGAAATAACTTCCTTATCCTTCAATGTGGGGGTTGAAGTACCAAATACAAATGGTCCAGGATGGGCCATTTGAATTTCCTCATAGGGAGCTTTCAAAGCACTCATCCCCATGACCTTTCTCTTACTGTAGTTAGGATTATTCTCCTTCTTATTGGAGCTTCCATTTTTCATGGGACCATACATGTTGTCCTGGTAATACCTGTTAGAGGGAAGCAACACCTTTTGAAAGGTGGTATGAGGCTTATCTTTAGCCTAACCCTTTCCTCCATTCTCAGCGCCTACTGCCACTTTATTGAAACCCAACCCTCTCCTATTAGTATGGGAGGAGAAGGTGTCAATGCTGGGCAGTATAGATTTGAGTTTAGAGAATTGAGCCACTAAGGTTTTCTCCTTGAGAAGCTTCTCTCCAAGGTCCTTAATGACCTTGTTCTTTTGGCTTATGGTGCTTAGTTGGAATATTGTTATTCCCTTCAGCTGATTAATTTTCCTACTCATCTGAGCCATTTGGGTAGCTGACTCAGTGCATTCATGCTTTGCCTACTGAAGGGAAGCAATTTCTAGAGCTTGCCTCTTGACTTGCTTCTTGCTCTTTTTCAAAGTTTCCAAGAGGGCACCATATTTGTCAATCAATTGATTGACATCCAACTCAGATTCTGAACCACTTTCATCAGTAGATGAGAATGCTTCAGATTCTGGAATTGATTCATAATCAGAAGAAGGAATGAAAAGAGTTGATACCTGATCAAGGTGATCCTGACTGTCTTCATCATCTGATATGACCATTAAGCCACAACATTCTTTACATCTTCATCCACCTCAATGTCACTGTCACAACCCGCATTTTCTCAGCAATTAGGAATATCATAGTATAGAAAATACACATCATGATGCCACGCCGTGCAGGAGAAAACTGCAGACGCTCAGGCGGGAACCTAATTCTTATTCATTACAAAACATGTTTACATGAAGACTTATTAATTGAAATCACTTATTAGGTTTGGGGGGTAAGAACTGTGTCCCACAGTTCATGGATCAACTAGTCCACAGAAGAAAGTGTATATGTAATTGCAGTGGAAAAATACTTGGTTTAGTACAATTAGGGTCCTATATGCACGTGATGTCTGGACATAAAGGAAATGATATGTACATATCTAGATTTAGATTGGGTATGAAGATACTTGTACGTGATATAAATATAAAGATTTGACCTATGAAAGATGCAATGAGAATGAAAGAAAATCATTTTATAACTATAATGCACCTATGCATAAATCATTCCCAGAGAGCAAGATACACGAGATCGAAAAGTAGTGGCAATAACTAGCAAGTAAGCTACAATGTAACAAAAAGAGGCATAATAGGCATCAACAACCTGACACCAACCCATTGGCTTCAAACTAGCATGTCTGAACACAAGAAGAAAACTAACTACCACTACCTCGCAGCAACGGGGTAAGACAGTAGCTACGACACCCAAGGTCTCCGATTTACACCTCTAACTGCTATGGCTCTGAACCTGAGGCATTCAAATAAAACAATGAACGCCTCAACAAGGAAATCACAAGCAGCAGAAAAACATAGAAGGTCCTGCGAAACAAGGTAATAATAAGGCATAAGGAGTACCAACCCAAGCCAAACTTACAGAAAAGAAGCTCCAAAGCATAGAGCTAGACAATGCACCGAGTGCTCAAGTACCTTTTTGAAATGCAAGAAAAGTTCATTTATCTTGTTAATTCTATTTATGGGACTGATCAGCTCAATTTAAATGGGGGCGGTCCTTTATCCTCTGCCACCCAAAGCCCAAAACCAGGTGGTGGTCCTTTATCCACTGCCACCCAAACACGGCCTACGGGGCCACAGGCCAAGCCTGCTATTCATGCCCCTTAGAATGGCCACCGTGCAAGGCTATAAAAGAATCCCCACTGCCCCCAAACACGACCCACATGACCACATGCCAAGCTTGCTGTTCATGTCCCTTACAATGGCCACCGTGCAAGGCTAAATGCAATAGTCCTCATTAATTAATTATAGTTACCACACGAGACTTAGCCCGGGGAACAAAGCCAGAAAGTTCCTAAGGACAAGGTTACAAATGAGAAAAACACCGCTCAAAATGATCATAAAGAAAACCCAGAAATTTGCATAACCTCAGTAGGTATAAGAACTCGGGCAGGAGGTAATCATGATCAAGGGCACAGTTAAGACATTGGCAACATCCTCGTACACTTTAGAAGACACAAGTTTCCAAGAGAGGGGAGGAGTCTGAAGCATAGCTCAAGGACTTGGAACTGGACTGGCATTTCTCGAGAAATAGAAGGCATTTATCGAAAAATAGAAGGCATTTCTCGAGAAATAGAAGGCATTTCTCGTGAAAACAGGAGGGAAGTCTAGGCATTTCTCGAGAAACAGAAGGCATTTCTCGAGAAAACAGGAAGAAAGTCTTCAGGGATTTCTCTAGAAACAAAGAAGATTTCTCGAGAAACAAAGGAGTTTTCTGCAGGGATTTCTCGAGAGACAAAGGAGACTTCTCGAGAGATGGCTGGATTTCTCGAGAAGCAAAAATAGGATTTCTCGAGAGACAAGGAGATTTCTTGAGAAATCAAAGTGTTTCCTCGAGAGAAAGAGGGACTTCTCGGGAAAAGAACACAAGGATCTCTCCAGAAATACATGGATTTCTCAAGAAATACAAGGATTTCTCGATAAATACAAGGATTTATCGATAAATACATGAATTTCTCGAGTACTGGCCGAAATTTCTAGGCAGCAACAGATTCTTCCAAGGGAAACTTTAGACATTGAGGGTGAGATATAAAGAGATTTCAAGAGTTAAACTAGCCAGGTAATACTCCAAATCAAGAGCAAAACATTGTGATAAGAACTCAAGCAAGGAAACAACATTTCAACAACAAAAGAGAAGGAGAATTACCACTTGCCTTAAACCTTCCAAACTCGGATTTCTCTGCTCCAAAAGCTATGGATCGGCTAAGAACTCACCCAAGCACAAAAACCTAAAACTTTCCAGGCCAAAAAGAGGAGTTAGGTCACTACCTTGATTCCAAAAATCCCAAGAAGCAGGAAACTCTTACCACTAGAATGAAGATCTCGCCGAGAGCTTTCCGATTCTATTCTCCAATTACGATTCCATCCACCACAACTCCCGAATCACCGGACAGAAGAAGTTCCCATCATGCATCTCCCGCTCACGCACACAATATGGTTCGACTCCTTGGAGAAGAAGATGAATTGGGTTCTTTGGAAATTTTGGTATTTATATACAACCTTAATTCCTTGTTTAATTAAATTAATAATTCTCCCATTATATTTAAACAACGAGGGCGACTAAATCACCTCGGATTTTCATGAAATTCGCCCCTAAACTGAAAATCGGCACTACGAATCCAACGACAAAGTCAGAATTCAATTCCGATGAGCCAAACTTGAGATCAAAATTCCCGAAGCTGAAATCTCAATGATTACCCAAAAATATCCCAGAGTTTTCCCCTTAACTCGAAACGACGCGAAATCTCGCACGCGCGACCTAAATTAATTACATTAACTAACTTAAGGCTCAAACTAATCCCGACGAGTTGACGTAATACCCTTACGCCAAAATTATGCCATAGCGGGCACACAAATAATTAACGAAAACCAGGGGCGTTATAGTCACTGTCTGAATGTGGCAGAGTGGCCCTGATGCCTATCATAGCAGCAGGATAGTCTTCATCCTCAGCCGCTGCAAATATCCCTATATAGGCTTCCTCTTCTTCATCAGAATCTGAAGATGAAGATTCAGATTCACTCCAACTCTTCTCCTTCTTTGCCAGAAAGGATTTTTCACCTTTCCTTCCCTTGTGGTGATGAGGCTTCTTATCACCTTTTTCTTTTCTCTTGACTGAACAGTCAGCTATGACATATTCAGGCTTGTTGCAGCAATAATAGATAACATTATTTGAAATATGTTTGACAGGTTTAGATTCATACCTGTCACTCTTGGGGTGCAACCTCCCTGATTTATTGTGTTTCTTCTTGGGATGTGAGGAGGAGGAAGGTCTGTTCTTCCACTGCTTCCTCCTCATCAACTTCTTGAAGTGCCTGGAGAATGCAGCAAATTCCTCATTTGTTGAATTGCTGTCAGATGTGCTGGGCTAAGAGTTTTCTAAGTCAGCAACCCTTCTTGGTGGAGAAGGCATTCTTTCTTTGCTCTTCTTAGAGCTTTCAGCTTTGAGAGCCACAGATCTCTCCTTTGCATGAGACCTGGTAGAGGTTTCCTCCTCCTTTCTTGCAGACAACTGCATCTCATATGAGAGCAACTTCCCAAATAGTGTGTGGAGAGGAGTCTCACCCACCTTTGCCCCATCCCTGATGGCACAGATTTTTGTATCCCAATCTCTAGTTAGAGATCTTAGGAATTTATCATTTAGTTCATAATGGTTGAAGACCCTTCCATAGGTCCTTATCTTATTGACCACCCTGAAGAATCTTTCATAGCAATCGGCTAAGCATTCCAGGCTGTGTTGCCTGAAGGCTTCATATTCCTGGTTAAGGAGGGATTTCCTATCATCCCTCACTTCATCAATACCTTCCATATACACTATAAGTGTATCCCATACGTCCTTGGCTGTCTCACAGTGCCCCACGTTTTGGAAGGTGGAATCATCAATTGCATTTAATATGATGTTTTGTACTCTTTTATCCATTGTAGCAAGTGCAATCTCATCCTTGGTCATTTCAACATAGGTCTTGGCCACTTGCCTTGTTGGATCTATGGTGGAGGCCTCATGAAGACAAAAGGACCCTCTTTTATAGTAATGTATATCCTAGGGTCAGAGGCTTACATAAACAACCTTACCCTTTGCTTCCATATGCTAAAGGTCTCCTTTTTGCATATGGCAAACTTCATGGATCCCATCTCCTTCTGACCTCCAGTGGCAGCCATTGGATTCAGAATAGAATACTCTTTGTAGAATCAAGTCAGACTGTTAAGTCCTAATTGGCCAACCCCCCTCTCATACCACTTGATATTTTACTTGGTAGTAGTCTAACTCACCTAGAGGGGAGGGGGAGGGGTGAATAGGTTCCTTTGAAATTTTCTACTTGTAGCTAGTAGTTGTTTAGTGATTAATTAAAGTAAAAGCAAATCACATAAAACACACAGCTTTTATAGTGGTTCCCGAAGACAATGTGTTTATGGGTAGTCCATTTTCCCTCTACACCTTTCTAACAGTATCTTAGACAAGGAAAACTCCTCCAAATCTCAGCTCCAAGAGCTTAGAACTCAGATCCCTCAAGATCTCTTAGGTTTCCTCCAAAACCCTACCTTAGGCTAATAACCCTACCACTCAGAGTACTCCAACTCCTACAACTCAGAAATCCTCCTGATTTCCTACCTCAGGCCTATCAAGAAGCCCTACCTCAGATCTTCTTAGAGATTTTACAACTCAAGCTGGGAATACAACCCTACAACCTCAGGCAAAAAGCCCTACACACTCAGGCACAAGGCCCTACACACTCAGAACAAATAAGTTCTTGCAGAGTTTAAATTTTTGCTTACACAACAGAGGATAGTATAGATTAACTCTTCAGCTTAGATCTTCTGTTGTTGAAGCTCAGCAGATGCTGTCTTGAAATAGGGCTGAATGGCAGTATCTTCAAGCCTTGTTCCTTCTGATCTTCTTCTGCAGTAGATGAAAGATGATCCACTTGTTCTTCTAGATTGAATAAGAAAGAACAAACTTATCTCAGTAATCTGCTTGTAGCTTCAAGAGGCAGATTGAGATATCTTGTGGAAGCAGTTTTTCTTTCAATAGAACAATAGCAGTCTTTTCTATCAGATCTTTTCCACACATTCCTTAATGACCTAACATCTTCTTGTATACCTCATCCATTCTGCAACTGCTCTAAGGAGTGCCCTGTCACGGTATGGACATAAATAGAAAATATTATCCATGCTTTCTAGCTACTTGCGCCAAAAGCAGATGTCGCCAGTCTTTATTCAAATATGAATCTGTCTCAGCGGATGGGCTAAGATAGGCTGCAATCTCAGTGACAGAGCAGACATCATCTCAGCGGATCTGCTGAGATAGATAGTCTTCTCAGCAGTTTTCCTCTAAATGCATTTCAACTGAGATAGACTCCTTCTCAGCAGCTCTGGCTGCATCTCAGCGGTTCAACTAAGACCATGTTGTTGTCTCAGCTATTTTGAAAGTACAATCAGAGAATAATTCTAATGTTTGGGATGACCTAGCCCTGCATAGACATGATATAAAAGTGGGCCTGTCATATACAATATGCACTTAGCATTGAGTGTGATGCCTCTTCAAATATAGGGAACATTGAGGACAATATTTCCAGCACACATAACAAGATTAAGGTCAAGGCATGACAAGAAAAAAATAATGTTTAGGAAATTTGAAAATTAAATTAAACATTGAAGAGAATATTTAAGAGTATTCTTAATAAATTTTGACCTTTTGAGAAGAAAATAATAAGATTTTTGCTCATGTGAAATTCTATAGTCAAGTAGTAGAACAAATGTTTGATAAAAGGTAATTTTGAAACTTTTTGATTATTTGAATTTTTGTGGATTTTTTAATAAAGAAAAATAAAGATTAATAGAAAAATAAAATCTTTCAAAAAAGAGACCCAAACAGAAAAATATGCATGCGAATATACCATAGATTATTCAACAATGAAAAAAAAGTAGAAATTGGAGCACAAGGTCTAACGCCGAGTGTTGACTCAAATTGCTGGCGTTGACCATTAATGTTGGGCGTTGACTCTTAACATCAAAGCAGTGCACAATTTCTTGTATTTTTCAAAAAATAATTTCTTTGACTTAGAGTTATTATATAGAGGCCTTCTTAGTTTAGAAATTTCAGACATTATAGAGATGATTAGAAGGCACATTAAGCATGTTTTTGGTTTTTAAAATGGTTTTTACATTTTTATTGGGTTTTTTAAATACTTGTGTTTTACAAGATCATTATACTCAAGATGATAAAATATGCAAACACGAGATGTAATGTTAGAACAAACCAAATATGCATGATTTAAGTGATCATATTGAAAAGAAATAATGTTCATGCAGTGAGTAATTTAAGTATGCTTTCAGAAATAGTGTGAATGCAATGTTATGCCATAAGATTAATAATGATGATGTTGCATGAACTAAAAAAAATAGAATTTCAATTTATTGAGTTTGAATGAAGTGATGATTCTATTTGAATTGTTTTTATTGGTACAAAGTTGAATTAAGAGTCTACATATAAGTGAGATATATGCAAACACACTACATAATACATTCATATATTGATCATGATCACAAAAACTATTTTGAAAGCAATGGTATTTTTCTAATTATGTTTAATGTTTGATTTAAATATCTTTTGATTTTGCATGATTATTATAAATGATCATTTACTTTAACACATAGAAATTAAGTACTTATAATTAATTATTCATGATGATGTAAGTGAAGTATTATGAGAAAATTCATATTCATCTTTTTCAAATTATTAAAGTGAAACAGTGTAAGGTGAATAAAGAATATGAATATAATGAGAAAATATTTTTGGTTATTTTGAAAAGGTTTTGTAACATTTCACTTTTATTTTTGAATATTAACCAAAAAATATATAAAATTTTCTAAAAGTAAATATGTTGGATCTTGAGGCGCCCTTAGAGGGGGTGAGGTGAAAAAGGATTTTAGAAAACTTTAGGATTTTAAGAATAACTTTTGTGATTTTCTAATAAGTAAATTGAAACAAAATTAAAGAGCTAGAAATAAGAAATGAAATCAATTTTATTTAACATGAAAAGACATGATTATAGTTTATAAAATTTGATTACCAAATCTGATTTCAATGACACTAAAAATCAAGGCGAATATAAAATACTCTTTGGGTTTTCTATACTGACTCTTCTCACTAAGAACTGGCTGGCTTAGCCGATCTTTCCCGAGATACGGCCTCAAGCCTCTCTAGCCTTGGTATCCCCAGAAAGGCCTCGAGTACCCCCTAAATCTACTCCCTAGACCTAGTTGCCACAACCGCGTCGAATTCCCCCTAAGCTGCGCACAAACCTAGTCACCAACAACCACGACAAATTTCACTAAATAAACACAATGAAATTGGTACATCAAAATATAAAAGACAAGTACAAACTCCCTATGAAGAATTTTTTAGACGGTGAAGACCCGCATAATATCGTTGAAGTTGAAGCATGCATTCTTAGTGTTGGATGAGCATTGTTCCGATCCTCCTTCAAATTCTACTCTTAAATTTGTGTGGGAGATGGTGGTATGGAAAATATGGTCCTCACAGAGTTTCTGAAGTGATGGAATAGGGCTCCTTAGGATCAATAGTTGAAGAGAACAAATGTCACCTATTTATAGGACTGGAACCTAACACTGACGTTAAGGCTAATGCTAGGCATTGACTCAGTATAGAAATAACTTGATAGCTCAGATCTTCAAAATAGGAAGGAGATTCTGCATCATTGGAAACATTCATTTTATGCAACCTTAATGCTGGCATTGAGGTTAATGCCTGGCGTTAAGTCAAATCATTCACAAAATGCTCCTGCAATCACGACAGCTTCCCTCCATGAAATTTTCATCTTGGTGGAACGAAAGTCAACGCCGACATTAAGTACTAACGCCTGGAATTAGACCACATTCATAATTTCATCTTGTGAGCAAATCCAAAGCAACAATGCAACATCCTAGTGTCAATTTTGTTATTCTCAAATCAAAGGGATGCGAAAAACTGTGTTCCAACAATCTCCCCTTTTGATAATAACAAATCCAATAGAGATAAATCAGATTCAATATATAAGAGATGGGTTTTTAGAAGGATATATGACACTAAGCAACATAAAGATAAGAGTTATAATTATAGTTTGTTAAATTGTGCTCCCCCTACTTAAGTGCTCCCCCTTAGTGTATGCTCTCATAAACTAGATTTATGTTCCCCCTTAAACTAGCGAATCCTACTCCTTTAATCATTAAGATTTATCATTTTATCTCCCCCTTTTGTTATTAGCAAAAGTGGGTGGAGAGAAAACAAAACTAGAATAAAGAAGACAAAAGTTGGGACAAACTAAGAAGGATAAGAGTTTTGTTTTAAGCATAAAGTAGGTCATGATCGAGCTAAGAGAGAGTAGCACAGCGGATAAAAATGTGATATGCGTGAGTCATGATCGACCTTAAAAATAAGCATGATAAAGCATGATAAAAACACACGATCAACAATGCGGAAAAGCAAAACAAAGTTACTAAGATTAATATTTTTGCAAAGAATATTTTTGTTTTGGTTTTGATTCTTCCAACAATATGTCTAGACTCTTCACATTTGAGCATTAACTTTAAAAATTTTCCATAACTAATAGGCAAGCATGATTTGACATATTCAAAAAGATAAGAGCTACAATGTAATTAATTCATATTTCAAGTAAAAAACATTATAGAAATCATGCACTGCAATCTAGTGCGTTTACTTAAGTTTTTAGAGAATCATGTAAATATGCTTTAGGATCCAATTCTCATGAGTAGAAGCTTTATGAAAAACAATGATGTGCGCATAAAAGTGTTTTGATTAGAGTATACAAGTGAATTAATCAAAACACATGACATATGTAATGAAATAGTAAAATAATATTAAATTGTAATCTTATAATTACTTTCACACATCAATTCTAGAAGAAAATTTCAAAGCACATAAAAATATTACAACTACCAAGGTGCTAGGCCCACACAATGCTCATTAAGACTTATCAGGGAGTGAAGTATTGCTTTGGAGATCACATAAGCATTTTTTATAAATTTCTATTTAAGTGATCTGGTGTAAAAATAGAAGTGATAATGAAAATGTGTTTGCACAAGACACTTTATAATTCTTTCCAAGGTGCTCAACCTCACAATGCTCATTAAGACTTATTAGGAGGGTGAGTAGTGCTTGGTGGAGTTATCTTTGTCAATTTATTTCATATTTTTAATTTTGGGACAAAGGTCTCCGAATTCACTTGTGTTTGCAAACACTAACAATATTGAAATAACACTTCTATATGTGCAAGAAATATTTTGTTTGAAAGATGGTGTAGGTAATATAGACACACAAGTTAATAAGTGAAAGCTATTACACTACACATTCATGCAAGACTAAGAATATGAGCACATGTAGATTACCAAAATAGTGAGTGAATGAGTCATTGATTAACATAAAATATTACTCATACTTAGAGGCATGCTAGGTAATCTTACACAATTTACTATAGACCATTTTATTGCACATATTAAGATTAAGGTCAACCCATGAAAATATAAAACAATGTTTAGGAAATTTGAAATAAAAATTAGACATTGATGAAAATCTTTAACTGTATGCCTTATAAATTCTGACCATTTGTAATGACAATTCTAAGATGTTTTGCTCATGTGAAGTTTATATAATCAAAACATATTTTTGTAAACATTGAAAACAAACAAATGACAAATACATATTTTCAACATTTTTGGATTATTTATTTTTTTGTATTTTTGAAATAAGACATAAGAAACAATTCAAATCTGAGAAAACAAACAGAGAAAATGCTTGAGAAAAATACCAGAAATATTTTAGAAAAAAGAGAACAAAAATTTAGCCAGCGAAGCTAGCGCCCAATTAGAACACTATTTTCTTAAGTTTTGGAAAAAAAATTCTTTGGAATAGAGTTTATGTATATAGACCTTCTTGGTGTAGAAATTTCAGAGAAATTGGAGATGTTTAGAAGACTCATTAAGCTTGTTTTTGTTTGTATAAAAATGGTTTTTATATTTTTATTAGTTTTTCAAATACTTTGTTTTATAAGATCATTAAAGCTCAAAATGATAAAATATGCAAAACACAAGATAACCATGTTTGATCAAAACAAGAATGCATAAATAATATAATAATAAAGAGTGCATGCAAAATATATGATATAGGTATATCCTAGATTATAACACCCTAACTATTGAATTTGTAGGCGCCCTTAGAGGGGGTTTTAAAAACTTATGTTATATTTTGAAATACTTGAAATAATAAGAGATCAAAATAGTGCAAAACCAAAACAAATCAAGTGAAATAAAATAGAGAGATGATTTTATTAATATGAAATATAAGAATACAAAACTTGACTTCTTATAACACTAAAAATTGAAGGTGAACAGTAAAAAGACTTTTTCATTTTCTATCCTGACTCGTAAACCCACACACCGGTGGCTTTAGCCTATCCTTCCCCGGATATGGACTCAAGCCGCTCTAGCCAATCCTTCCTCGGATATGACCTCGAGCACCCCCTAGATGTACACCTTAAACCTAGTCGCCAACATGAGGCAAATTTCTGCCCTAAGTCCTACCCAGACTTAGTCGTCATCATGAGGCAAATTTACTCTGCGAGTATGAAAGAGTAAATAAATGAAACAACAACAATATAAAAACTCCCTCTATGTGAATCTCTTGAAGAAGTAGACGAAGACCCGCAGAGTATGATCGTAGTCGATGCGGTCTTTCTTCACAATGATGAAGTGTGTTGAAATCTTCTCCACAGATCTCCTTAAGCCTTCATGGATTTATGGGAGTATCTCTCTAAACCTTCCTCTATATGATGTGACATGAAGCTCTAGAATTTAGGGGTGTGAGGTGAAGAAGAATACGGAGCAAAGGGGTCCTTTTTATAGCCTTAGAGCTAGCGCCTGCGCTATCACTACCATCGACGCTATCCCAGTTTAAGAATCATTCTCCGCGTGCATATATTCATTCCAAGGAAACCCTACCGACATTCCTTATGTGCGTTGAGATAGCATCTGCGCTAGCTGCTAGCACCTTCTATACTTGCCTCTTAAAATTGCCTAATCAGAGCTAACGCCTACACTAGTGGCTACCACCAGTGCTAGGGCTAGTGCCTGCACTAGTGGCAACTGCCGGCGCTAGTGAGCATGCTGGAATTTTGGCTTCAAACTTGGGGGAAACCTTCTTATGTTATCCTTGAGTCATATGGCATTATTTCCTGCACACTTAAACACACAAGATCAAATACACATAGAATTTGTTATTCTCAAACCTAGGACATGCGAAAGACCATGTTCCAACAAACTCCCCCTTTTGATAATAACAAATCCATTAATGAGAGTAAATATGAGTTTAATGGATTTGTTATTATCAAAAGGGGGAGTTTGTTGGAACATGGTCTTTCGCATGTCCTAGGTTTGAGAATAACAAATTCTATGTGTATTTGATCTTGTGTGTTTAAGTGTGCAGGAAATAATGCCATATGACTCAAGGATAACATAAGAAGGTTTCCCCCAAGTTTGAAGCCAAAATTCCAGCATGCTCACTAGCGCCGGCAGTTGCCACTAGTGCAGGCACTAGCCCTAGCACTGGTGGTAGCCACTAGCATAGGCGTTAGCTCTGATTAGGCAATTTTAAGAGGCAAGTATAGAAGGTGCTAGCAGCTAGCGCAGATGCTATCTCAACGCACATAAGGAATGTCGGTAGGGTTTCCTTGGAATGAAGATATGCACGCGGAGAATGATTCTTAAACTGGGATAGCGTCGATGGTAGTGATAGCGCAGGCGCTAGCTCTAAGGCTATAAAAAGGACCCCTTTGCTCCGTATTCTTCTTCACCTCACACCCCTGCTAAATTTGTTATGAGACATTTGCCAAAGTAATGAAACATAGAAATCTTTGTTATTTTAATAAAACCTTGCAGACACAAATAAAAATAAGCAAAGACATATTTTTTGCATTTTGGAATTTTGTATTTGATTTTTCAAACATCACACAATGGCATAAAGATAAAAATAGGAAGTACATATAAAAGAACATATTTTTATTGATTTTTCAAAATTTTAAAAACATAGAAAATTGGACACTCGAGCTAGCGCTGACGCTAGTGCTAGTGCGAGCGACAGTGAGCAAAATATTGAGATTTTGAATTTTTTTTTATTTTGATGAAGTGTCTAAAGATTAGTTTCATGCAGAAATTTCAGAATTTTTGGAGATGTCTAGATAGTGCAAATTGCATGAAACGTTAGCATTTTCTTATATGACTAAACATCACATGAGATATATTTTCATAAATCTTCATTTTGATTTTTCTAAGGCTTGTGTTTATTAAAATAATGTAAACTGAAAAAAGATAGGAAATGTAAACACAAGAAGACATGATTGAACAAATCAAATATGCATGATTTTAGTGATTAAAAAATAATGTTCATGCATAAAATAGGTATGCCCTAGATAAAAAATACCCAGACTATATGTCTACACCCTAGCCCCGTACTAAGTGACGGATGGGCATGAGGAGCTGCACACATGTCGTAGGTTGGGGTGTTACTCCCATATGCATACACTAGAGAACTCTCAACCCAACACTCTTTCCCCTAGTGCCTCGCAAGGCCCCACTGGAACCCTCCTCGGTTAAGGACAAGATATGAATTAGAAGTTAGGTCTTCTAATGCATGCAACCCTATGCCCCCGCTATTATGAGACATACAATATTAGTATATGATCATGAACATACACAGCGATTAGATTTAAGAATGATTAATAAACTATGAGTTTGTTTGAATTTTAGAATGATAATATAAAACCTCATAGATATCATGAATTCTATGTTCCAAATTTTCTATATTTATTAAACATAAGATAACTAACATTACATGCGATTAACATGATAACTAATAATATTCATTAGGATACAATGTTACTATGATAATACATTCATTCTTTTATGATTTTATTTTTAATCATGAATTATGAATATATATATATATATTTCTAAAAAATAATGATAGTTTTCTTTTTCGATTATTGCAAGAGTACGCACGAGTCTATAATTAATTTGATCTTTGCTAGACTTTAGTTGGACTTAGCAATTTAAAGTGGATCTTGGACTTCCCGAGGTCTACCCTGTGAAGGGTTCGCACCAGTACTAGGAGATATGATGGGGTGATATCCCAAATCTTTTTTTCACAAGATATTTATATATTATTGGTTGCTATCCATATTAAATATTTAAAATTTATAGACTCAAAAATTTTGAAAGAGAAAAAGTGAAGTTCATGATTTTATTAATTTAGATAAATATCTCATAACAAATTTAGCATTTGATTTATATGGATAATATAAGATTTTTATAGGCAATGAATATAAGAAAGATAGATAGGTCATCAAAATAAAATATGACTTTGAATTTTGATCAATTTGATTTATAAACTTATTAAGCCTTAAGAGATAAAATTATTTTTCCAATAATATATAGGATGACCATGACATGATAGCTTGAAAAATTAAGAAAATAAAAATAAAAAGACATTAATGCATATAATGAAGTAGAAATTTGTATATTTCATTTTGAAAAGATTCTACTTCATGCATTTGTTGATACCTAATGAATAAGAGATTTAGGTATCCAAAGGGAACCAAGAGTAACGGTTCGTTTGGGTACCCAAATATAGCAATGTGATTTTTGGGGAGATGAGTACGAATGAACCCTTTCAAGTGGAGTTAATGTTTCATTTTTAATTTTGGGTCTCCACTCATACTTAGGTTTAGTGTTATAATTATGCATCAAATTTCCATATTCATTAAACTTAGGCTTAAAAGTTTTACACATGCTTGATGATAAACAAGAAATAAAAGATTTTTTATTACTTATAATTTTTTGCACAAATAGTTTTAATGATTCTAGTTTATCAGATAAAATATTGTTTTCATTTACCAATTTTTCATTATGCTCTTTTGAAATTAAAAGTCCTTTTTCAAGATCCTTTATTTTTCTTTAATATCGTTATAATCAAAACAAGGTTTTGAGATTTCAATTAGAGAGCAAGATGGAAAAGCCACATCACAACTAGATTCTACATTAACATTAGCTTTTAACCTTTTATTTTCTAAACATAATTTCTCATTAGCAATTTTCAATTTCTTAATTTTACGTTTAGTAATTTGTAGCAATTTTAAAGTAGAAATAGAATTACAAACAGTAAGGAAATTTGATTTCCTTACCGTGCTTTTGGATGCGGTGAGATTTGAATATAGAGTTTCTTTATTATGTTCATCTTTTTGGCACTCCTCTTCCAAAGATAAAATTTCTTCTTCTCTTCCACTTGATGTGCACTCCATTGATCCATCATGAGAGGAGATTTCTTGAACATCTGTGCAAGCTTGTATGTTCTCCAATTCTTGCATTTGTTCCATACCTATAGATGGAGAATCATAAGATATTTCAAGAAAATTCCACATCTCATATGCAGTAGGAAAAGTATAAATGAGTTTGGAAATATTTTGATTAAGTGCACAAAATAAGCAATTCATTGATTTAGCATTTAAGACACACTCTTCCCTACTCAACTTATTTGGTGGCTTCCTGATGGTAATATTCCATATTTTAATATCTAATGACTTAAGAAATTTTTCCATTAATATTTTCCACCCTTTAAATTTTTTTCCTTCAAATAAATGTGGTGCCAAAGACTTTCCCTCTATATAAGTATTTCTCTCACTAGTAGAAGCGGGATCATGACTACAAAGCGCCATTATTCCCGGTTGTTATGCCGATTTGGAATAACCCAGCTCTGATACCACTTGTTAGATCTGTTGTCGCCCTTAGGAGGGGGGTGAATAAGGGTTTTAAAAACTAATGTTATATTTTGAAATATTTGAAATAATAAGAGATCAAAATAGTGCAAAACCAAAACAAATCAAGTGAAATAAAATAGAGACATGGTTTTATTAATATGAAATATAAGATTAAAAAACTTGACTTCTTATAATGCTAGAAATCAAAGGTGAATAGCAAAAAGACTTTTTCATTTTCTATCCCGACTCGTATCCCCATGAACCGGTGGCTTTAGCCCATCCTTCCCCGGATATGGCCTCAAGCTGCTCTAGCCAATCCTTCCTCGGATATGTCCTCGAGCACCCCCTAGATCTACACCCTAACCTAGTTGCCAACACGAGGTGAATTTTTACCTTAAGTCCTAACCAGACCTAGTCGCCAACACGAGGCGAATTTACTATGCGAGTATGAAAGAGTAAAGAAATGAAATACAACAATATAAAAAACTCCCTCTATGTGGATCTCTTGAAGAAGTAAATGAAGAGCCAAAAAGTATGATCATAGTCGATGCGACCTTTCATCACGATGATGAAGCATGTTAAAATCTTCTCCACGGATCTCCTTAAGACTTCATGGATTTGTGGGAATATCTCTATAAACCATCCTCTATATGATGGGACACGAAGCTCTGAAATTTAGGGGTGTGAGGTGATGAAGAATATAGAGCTAAGGGGTCCTTTTTATTGCCTTGGAGCTAGCACCTGCACTATCTTTACCGTCGGCGCTATCCCAGTTTAGGAAATATTCTCCGCGTGCGTATCTTCATTCCAAGGAAACCCTTCTAACATTCCCCATGTGCATTGAGATAGTGCCTATGCTAGCCGCTAGTGCTTGCGCTAGCGCCTTCTATACTTACCGCCCAAAATTGCCTAATCAGAGCTAACACCTATGCTAGTGGCTCCCGCCGGTGCTAGGGCTAGCGCATGCGCTAGTGGCTACCGTCGGCGGTAGTAGGCATGCTGGAATTTTGGCTTCAAACTTGGGGGCAACCTTCTTATGCTATCCTTGAGTCATATGACATTGTTTCCTGCACACTTAAACACACAGGATCAAATACACATAGGATTTGTTATTCTTAAACCTAGGAGATGCGGAAGACCATGTTCCAACACTAACTATATGCCTATACACTAGCCCTGTACTAAATGATGGATGGGCATGAGGAGTTGCATACGTGTTGTAGGTTGGGTTGTTAATCCCATATGCACACACTAGAGAACACTCAACCTAATATTCTTTACCCCTAGTGCCTCGCAAGGCCCCACTAGAACCCTCCCCGGTTAAGGACAAGACATGACTTAAAGGTTAGGTCTTCTAATACATACAATCCTACGCTCTCGCTATTGTGAGATACATAATGTGGGTGAATGATCATGGACATCCTAAGCATTTTGTCCTATGGAATCAATTTATAACCTATGAATTTTTTATGCGAGATTGATTTCTAATTATAGTTGATTTTAATACCGCACAGTTATTATGAATTTTAACTTTCAATTTTTCTACTTTAAAATTAATTCATTATGGCAATATGAGATAACTAGTATGGATAATATTTATTAGATGATAATGATGAGTTTGAAAGCAATGTTACGCCATAAGATTAATAGAGACAATGTTGCATGCATTCAAAAATAGCGATTCAATTTTTAGACATAGAATGAAGTGATGATTCTATTTGATTTATTCTTATTGATATAAAATTAATTCTATGGTTTACATATAAATGAGATACATGCAAGTCATAAAACATTCATATAATGATAATGATCATAAACCATATGTTGGAAGCAATGAGATCTTTTGTAGTTATGTTTAATGTTTGAATTTAAAAGATATTTTGATTTTGCATAATTATAATAAATGATCATTAATTTTATCACATAGAAATTTAGGCACTCACAATTAATTATTCATAATGATGTAAGTGAAGTATATAAAACAATTCATATTCATCCTTTTCAAAATATTAAAGAGAAAGATTGCAAGGTGAATAATGAATATAATGTGCAAATATTTTCGGTTATTTTTGAAAGGTTTAATAAATTTTCTCTTTGATTTTTTTTTTAATATTAGCAAATTATATATATATATATAGTTTTTTTCTTTCAAATTTTATTATTATACTTTGCTTTAACATAACATGGCATGATATAACTAGCAAACAGACATTGATTTCTAAGTATAGTAAGTGACAATGCTAGAATGAACAATTATGGTAACAAGATGCAATGTTATGTAAGCATTTCACACATACGATTGATTTCATGTATTCAACATAGAGCATCAACCTAAATGTTCATAGACCTAGAATGACGTTATTTAATTTTGTGAGTTATTTTCAATAAGTATAAGGTTGATTCTAAGGTCAAGATAAGAATAAGATACAAGCAAATTCAAGACATAATTCATACATAAAGTTTTTTTATGAAAAACAATGAAATCTATTCCAATTATATTTATTTTGAGAATTTTATAGGATCATTAATTCTTATGATGAGTTGAATGCTTTAAACATGAGATAGATAAATTATCTTTTACTATATGATAAATTATTCATTTTTATTTTAATTAGTTATAGTGAAAGATTGATTGTGAAGATGTTATTGGTCATTTGCACTTATTTTTGTTTTTGATTTAGTGTGAATATGACCAAAAATATACAAGTTTTTCTGAATAAGAAGAGAATGATAATTAAGTAGTAGTATAATTTTTCTGAAATTAATAATCAGAGAAATCAGAATTTTTAAGAAACACCGTGTTGCCGCCAATGTTAGAACCTAACGCTAGGCACCAGCACTAGAGTTGAGATTTTTAATTTAACCACATGAACTTTCTGATCTTTCAGTTTTGATTTTTCATGATTATTATTAGACATGATAGGGGCAATCAAATGATTCAAGGATATTAAATAGATAAGCAAATAAGACTTGTGCATTTTAAACATTTAGCCTAAGACCCCTAATATTCCTTTCAAATCCATTTTGACAATTATTTGATTAGTCTTAATAATATCATATAACAAATTTTAATTTTAAATTATAATGATAATATAAGACATTTATAGGAAATAGATTTAAAAGGATAAACATAAAAAGAATAGATAGGTCACTTGAGAAATGATATGGCTTTTGTTCAATTTGATTTAATTTGATTCATTAATGAGTTTTTGACTTAATATATGAAAAGTCATATCACAAGTTATATAGAGTGACCTTAGCATGTTGGCTTAAGAAAAATATAAGCAAAAAATTAACAAAAACAAAAAAAGGAAATTACGCATATCATGAAGTAGAGTATTGATATTTCATTTTTAATTGTTTCTACTTCGTGCAAATGATTGGACACTAATGAATGAGAGATTTAAGTATCCAAAGGGAACCAAGTGGGATTGCTCCTTTGGGTACCCAGATACATCAAGTTGGCTTTTGGGGAGACAAGGATGAATGGACCTTTTAATTTGACATTAGTGTGTCATTCTTAAGTATGGGTCTCCATTCATACCTTGTACAAACATTATTTTTATTTTTCAAATTTTCATAGTCATTTAATTGACTATTTGGATAAAAATGATTTTTGAATTTATTATTTAAAGGAAATTTGTTTGCATTTCATTTTATGTTGGGAGAACAATTATGTTGTGAATGATAATGCTGATAGAGTTTTGGAATTTTATTTACAAGCTTTTGTTGTTTTTCATCTCCTATGTTTTGCTTAGATAAACAATGAAAATTCATATTTAACTTGTCTTTGGATTTTGCTTGATATTTTGAATTTATGTGTTGAGAATTTTTCTTTATAATTTTCTTAAGCAAGTTAACTTTATTTTCTAATTCATAATTCTTAACTTTGAGATTATGTCTGGCTTTATTATAAGCAATTGTGTTATTCTTAAGAGTGGAAACAATAGAATCAATATGAGTTTTGTAATTGTTTCTTAACTCTTCAAATGTTTCATCCATCTCTTTAATTTCAATTTTGTTACTTTTACACATAGCACAGTCATTTGTAAAAGCTGGTTTTTCTAAAGATAATTTTTCATTATGTTCTTTAAGATGCACTTTTTCATATACCTTGAGTTTTTCTTTAAGAATATTGCAATCAAAACAAGGTTTTATATTTTCAATTAAAGTGCAAGGTGGAGAATAATCAAACATAACAATCTTTGTTTCTATATTAAATTTAGCTTTTAAGCTTTTTTTTCTAAACGTAATTTTTTTTGAATGTTTTTAATTTCTTAATTTTACACTTAGTAGTTTGTAGCAATTGTAATGTAGAAATAGAATTACAAAAATGGAATTTGATTTCCTTACAACACTTTCGGATGAGGCGAGATTTGAACATAGAGTTACTTTGTCATCTTTATCTTCCTCTTCCATAGTTGTGTTGTCATCATACCTTCCGCTTGATGTGCAATCCATGCATCCATCAAGTGAGGAGCTTTCTTGAATATTTATGCAATCTTGCATATTCTCCGGTTCTTGCGATTGTTCCACACCTATATGAGGAAGACTATAAATCTCTTCAAGAAATTTCCTAATTTTGTACGCATTAGAATAACAATAAACTAATTTAAAAATATCTTGTGACATTGCGCAAAATAAACTATGCACAACCTTTGCATTTAAAACCTTTTCATTTTTATTTAGAACACTAGGGGGTTCTTTAATAGTAATATTCCAAACTTCTACGCCTAAGGATTTGAGAAATTTTTCCATTAGATTTTTCCACCCTTTATAATTTTTCCCTTCAAATAATGGTGGTGCTAGTGATTTTTCATTCATATAAAATTTCTCCCCACTCGTAGAAGCGAGATCATGAACAAGGAGCGTCGTTATTCCCGATGGTGAAACCGTTTTGGAATAACCTACCTCTGATACCACTTGTTAGATCTTGAGGCGCCCTTAGAGGGGGGTGAATAGGTGTTTTAGAAAACTTTAGGATTTTAAGATAAACTTTTGTGATTTTCTAATAAGTAAATTGAAACAAAAGTAAAGAGCTAGAAATAAGAAATGAAATCAATTTTATTTAACCTGAAAAGACAATATTATCATTTATAAAATTTGATTACAAAATCTGATTTCTATGATGCTAGAAATAAAGGCGAATATGAAATACTCTTTTGGTTTTCTATATCGACTCTTCTCACTAAGAATCATATGGCTTTAGCCGATCTTTTCCCAAATATGGCTTCAAGCCACTCTAGCCTTTCTATCCCCAGAAAGGCCTCGAGCGCCCCTAGATCAACTCCCTAGAACTAGTCGCCACAAATGCGGCAAATTCTCCCTAAGCTGCGCACGGATCTAGTCGCCAACAACCACGATGAATTCACTAAACAATCACAATGAAAGAGGTACAACAAAATATAAAAGACATATAAAAACTCCCTATGAAGAATTCTGGAGATGGCGAAAACTCACTGAATATCATCGAACTGTGTGTTCTTTGCGTTGGGTGAGCGTTGCTCAGATCCTCCTTCAAATTCTTCTCTTGAATTTGTGTGGGAGATGGTGGTCTAGAAAATACGGCCCTCACTGAGTTTCTGAAGTGCTGGAATAGGGCTCCTTGGGATCAATAGTTGAAGAGAATGAATGCCACCTATTTATAGGACTGGAAGCTAACACCGGCGGTAAGGCTAATGCCAGGCGTTAACTCGGTATAGAAATAACTTGATGGCTTGGATCTTCAAAATAAGAAGGAGATTCTGCATCTTTGGAAACATTCATTTTAGGCAACCTTAATGCTGGCGTTGAGGCTAATGTCTGACATTAAGTCAAATCAATCCCAAAATGCTCCCGCAATCATGGCAGCTTCCCTCCATGCCATTTTCATCTTGGTGGGAATGAAAGTCAATGCTGATGTTAAGTCCTAATACCCGACATTAGACCACATTCATCATTTTAGCTTGTGAGCAAATTCAGACCAACAATGCAGCATCCTAGTGTCAATTTTGTTCAAACCTACATGCTAAAAAACACAATGACAAACAAGATCATATACAAGTAGGATTTGTTATTCTCAAATCGAAGGGATGCAAAAACTGTGTTCCAACAAAACACAGTTTTGATTAAAGTAGCAGAATAATTTTTCAGAATTTAATATTTAGAGAAATTAGAGTTTTTTAAGAAATAGTGCTACCACCGGCATTAGAAACTCATGCCTGGCGCTAGCCACAAAGTTAAGATTTTTGTTTAAAATAGATGTGTTTTTGCGATTTTTCAATTCTGATTTTTCATTATTATGATTTAATATGATTGAGGCTATCAAATGCAGCAACAGAATCAAACAAATAAACAAAAAGTTATGCATTTTATATTTTAACCAAAGACCCGTAAATAACCTATTTAAATCCATTTTTGAAAATAATTTTATTAGTCTTGAATGTATCACATAACAAATTTATTATTCAATTTATAATGATAATATAAGACATTTATAGGCAAAGGATTTGACAAGGATAAAAAATTAGAAAAGAAAATAGGTCACATGAAATAATATGACTTTTATTCAATTTCTCTCAATTTGATTTATTAAAGTTTTAAGCTTATGCAAGATGATTGTGTCATATCGCATTATTTATAAAGTAACCATAAGGATGTTGGATCAAAAAGTAAAACAAAAAATGTACCATCCAGAAAAGAAAAGAAAATTATTTTTATATTTAATTTTAAGTTTAACACATCATGAAGTAGAATTTTGAATACATAAATTTGATTTGTTTCTACTTCATGCATTTGATTTAATACTAATGAGTAAGAGATTTCAGTATCCAAAGGGAACCAAGTGTGATGGTTCCTTTGGGTACCAAAATATAACATGATGCATTATGGGGAGACAAGGATGAATGAGCTCTTTCAAGTAGAATTATTGTGTCATTCTTAATAATAAGTCTCCATTAAAACCTTGGTTTAATATTATTTTTATTCATCAAATTTCCATTCTGATTATTTTTATCTTGAGGATTATAATTGTAATGATTATTGAAAATAATTTTCATAGAAAATTTGTGCAAATCTAATTTTAAGTTAGGAGAAAAATGATTTTGTAAATGATGGTGATAGTGATTAAGATTTTGATTTACAAATATTTGGTGTTTTTTACTCCCAGTATTTGAGATCACCATGCTTCTATGATTAAGTATTCTACTTGTTGTAAGTTTTATGAAGTTTGAAATACTAGTAGTTGCCTTGTACAATTTTGAAGAGAAACTTGAAATAAAAGATTTTTTACTATTTGAAAATTTTTCCACAAGTGATTTTAGAGATTCTAGTTTATGAGAGAGAACGTAATTTTCATTTATTAATTTTTTACTATTCTCTTGTGCAATAAGAAGCTTTTTTCAAGCACCTTGTATTTTTTATTTAATTGTCTCAATCAATACAAGGTGTGGCAATCTTAAGTACAGAGCAAGAAGAAGAACTAGACACATGAGAATTTGATTCTACATTAGCATTTGCTTTTAAACTTTTATTTTCTAAACATAATTTTTAATTAGCATTTTTCAATTTCTTAATTTTATGCTTAGCAATCACTAGCACATGTAATGTAGATATGGAATTGGAAACAATAAGTGATTTAGAATTACTTGCAAAGCTCTTACATGAGGAAAGATTTGAACATAAAGTTCCTTGGACAACTTCTTGGCATTCCTCTTCAATACCTGAGTTTCCATCAACCCTTTCCCTTGATGAGCTGTCTTCCTCTATTCCATTTGTTGTTCACTCTATACCTAGAGAAGGGGAATCATAAGTATTTTCAAGAAAATTCCAAATTTCAAAAGCAGTAGTAAATGTTTAAATGTGTTTGAAAATATTTTGATCAAGCCCACAAAATAAACTATTCATTGCTATAGCATTTAACGAACATTCATTCTTATTTAAGACACTTTAGGGCTTTTTAATTGTAATATTCCAAACTTATATATCTAAGAACTTAAGAAAATTATCCATTAAAAATTTCTACCCGTTATAATTTTTCCCTTCAAATAAAGGTGGTGCTAGTGATTTTTCATTTATATAAACTTTCTCCCCACTAGTAGAAGCGAGATCATGATCATGAAGCGCCATTATTCCTGATGGTGAATCTATTTTGTAATAACCTTGCTATGATACCACTTATTGGATCTTAAGGCACTCTTAAAAGAGGGGGAGGTGAATAAGGGTTTTAGAAATCTTTATAATTTTAATAAAAACTTTTGATATTTTCTAAGAAAGAGATTAGATCAAAAGTAAATTGCTAGAATGAAAAACCAAATCAATTTTATTGGAGAAATAGTGACATGATTATTATTGATAAAATTGATTACAAAATAAGATTTCTATAACGCTAGAAATCGAGGCGTGAATATAAAAAACTCCTTTTGTTTTCTATATTGACTATACTCCCTAAGAATTGGTTGGCTTTAGTCGATCTATCCATAGATACGACAACAAGCCACTCTAGCCTCTCTATCCCCCGAAAGGCCTTGAGCACCCCCTAGATCTAAGCCCTAAACCTAGTCGTCAATACATGCGGTGAATTCCCCCTCAACCACCCATGAACCTAGTCGCCAACAACCGCGATGAATTCTCCACTAAATGATCACAAAGGTAAAATGTATTACAAAATATGAAATTCAAATTGAAAACTCCATATGAATAAATTTGAAGGAGATGACGAAGAACTGCTGAAGATTGTTAAAATCGAAGCGTGCATTCTTTGCGTTGAGTTTGCGTTGATCTGATCCTCCTTTGATACCTTCTCTTGAATTTGAATGAGAGAACTTTAGTGGTCTGGAAATACAGCTCTCACGGAGATTTCAGAGTGGCAGATTAGGGCTCCTTAAGTTATAAAGTTGAAGAGAATGAAATCCACCCTTTTATAAGAAAGGAAGCTAATATTGGCATTAGACCTAACGCCAGTCGTTGACTCAATTTTGTAATGATTTGATGACACATATCCATATTGTAGGAAGGAGATATTGCATGTTTGGAAAACTCTTATTTAGGTAACCCTAACGCTGGTGTTATGGCTAATGTCTGGCATTAGACCAAGTCATTCCAAAATAACTCCCACAATCACGACAGCTTCCCTCCATAACATTTTCATACTGGTGGGATCGAGGGTCAATGCCTGTGTTGGCTATAACTCCTAGTGTTAGAACAACTTCTTTTTTAAGCACATTGAGCTAGTACAAACCAAAATATAGCATCACAGTGTCATTCTTGTTCAATCATGCATACAAAAAAACATAATGACAAACTTGATCAAATATAAGTATAATTTGTTATTGTCAAACCAAAGGGATGCGAAAAACTGTGTTCCAACAGTTTTGTATTTTCCTTATGATCTTCGGCAAGAACTATAATCGAGAAAATTTACTAGAACCTTCAAAATAGTTAGAAGATGTGAGATTCTTCAGTTGTTTTGTAACGTCCCGATTCGAGCTAGACCCCTTGTGCACGTTTTTTAGTCACGCGAGTTGACTCAGGCTCGGGGTGTACTGAGGGCCAGGCTTGCACCTGACCCGGGGAAATGCACTTGACAAATGCGGCGAGTACCAGTTCTATTCTTTGTCCTGATGGTTGCTGTATCGGGATCTGAGCCGTCCGGAGAGCATAACTTGAGCGATAAAACTCGAAGGAGGCGTACCGCCTTAAAGGAATTATAGTACGTACGTTAGCTCAAATGACACGGTCTACGAATAACGTGTTTATTCAAAAGGCAGTATGCAGCAGACGGTCTCGGAATTCACCCCAGTCAGAGTTGTTAGACTCGTGAAGCCTATACGAGTTCAACGAAATTGTCCGCGCTCGATTCTGATGAGAATCGACGAAATTATAATGTGGTCTGCGAATAGCATATTTATCCAAAATGGTGAAATTGACCAAACGACCTCACAATTAACCCTAGTCAGTCTTGTCAGACTCGTAACAATAGTACGAGTTCAACGAATTTACCCGTTTGCGATTCCGACGTCATTTGGACAGTTTTCACGTTTAAGTCAAATTTGGCCTCAAACGCTCCGACAAGCATAAAATGAGCAAACGAACTCAGAATTGATCTCGAATAGTCCCGGTGGATGCGTGTCAGCGAGACGATCGTAACGAGCCCGTCCGGGATAAATTTTGAGTCCTCTAGAGCGATATATAAGCGTTTGAATGTTTTAATTAGAGTTTTCTTATAATATTAATTATATTAATATTAATATATTATATATATATACATACACATTAGGTTAGAAATTACCTGTCCTGATACCTCCCAGCAGCGCCGCCAAGCACTCCCCTCCAGCCCGATCTCCCCCCTTCTGGCGATCTCCTCCATCTCCGGCGAAGCCAAGCTCCGACGAGCTCTCCTTTCGGCGTCTCCTCTCCGTGGATCGAGCTCTCCCCTCTCCTCTACATCTCCGATGATGTTCCCTCCGGCGCACCTTCTCTTTCGGCAAGCTCCATGGCCGACCACGTCAAGCCCGGCCACCCCTCTACATCAGCTCATCTCCGGCAAGATCTCCAAGCAGCCATGACTTCCAGGGCCCCTGCTCCAAACGACAAGAGCAACTCCACCTCCTTTCCTCGAGTAGCTCCACTTCAAGCTTTCATCTCCAAAGCAGCACTTCCATGGCCGAACTCCACCACAGCTCCAGATCTCTTCCATCGACGACATGAGCTCTTTCTCCATGGAAATAGAGCAGCCTTCTTAATCTTCATTGCCAAGCTTCGACCTCTTTTAGCTTCCATGGCAGCAACCAAACTCCTCCTTCCAGCCGACAACCTCCAAACTTTCTGAAGATGGCGAGATTGATCAAGTTAGATATATGTGCCATGCCTCAACAGAAGGTTCACCTATTTCCCTCCTTGATCTTAATGGTCATGGGGTAACGGTTGTTACAAAGTTTTGTTAAATGTCTGCACTCACCAGTACTTAAGAATGAAGTGGTTTCTTCTGGAGGTTTGGGTGTTGCTACGCAGAAAGCTTTTATGAGGATGGATGATATGATAAAAAGGATTCAAGGCTGATGTCACCTCCGGCTATGGATGGGAGCGACGGACAAATGCCGCATATGCGGCTATTGGGTTGCATGCATGGACACTCAGTGAGCTTCCTCCCCTCTCCCTTGGTGCTAGTTTCCTAGATCACACTAGGTGAGATATCGATCTCAATAGAGTCGATTGGAGAGCAAGCCGTGAAGAGACGGCCTGAAATAAATGTTCCGGGTAAATGTTTCGGCCACTTCCGACCGCTAACACGTCACCCGTCGATGTACCTCAAAGCGAGGAAGGTGGTGGCGGTGTTAGTCGGTCGGTTTGGGGTTTTTGGTGGCCGACGAAGAGATGTGTTATATTTCAGGTTGGGCAGATCGCAGCCCTTGGCTGGAGGTAGACGATGAGGTGATCGTCTGATGTGCTTAAGATGTGTGCTAGTAATTTTATTTTAATAACTGCAATTTTCTTTCACTCTTACATAGCCGAGTTTAGAAAGAATTTTATGTACCTTAGGCGCTGAAACGAGAATTTTGCTCAACATAAAAGTTGTAGCTTAGGGACTTACCCTTTTATAGGGCTTTAAATCATTAGGATCAGTGCCCTACAATACCTTGGGTCCTCCATCTACTGGAGGGTACCCTAATGGTGCCCTGGACCTTACTTTGTGAACATTTCTACCTTACTCAAAGGTATAGGACTAATTTTTGGGACATGAGTGTATATACTCTGGACAGCCGTACTACCAAAATATTAGAGTTTGTGGGAATTATTTTTCTGTAATTTTTACTAAAACTTGATTCTCTAAAATGAAAATTATTGGGGTTTATCAACCCATGCGGACCCAAATCTTGGGTGGCATGATAGTTAGGGCATTAATAGTCTATGATAAAGATATTAGCTCCATTAGAGGTCAGCATGTGGGTGGATACCCAATGCTTGATATGGGTAGCTTATGTTATGGTGTGCTAATAACTATATTTCTATACATAACCTATTTTTATATTCTCAGAACCTTGGCTTGGGGGAATCCAACAAGGGTGGACATGGTGACTCACCATGATGCTTAACATCATCCTTGAGATGATGGGGATCCTTGGACTCAAAATCCTTAAGAAGTTAGTTAATGTAATAATATCACATAGGACACTTATGAAATAAAATAGGTCAAATGACCTAGGGAAAAATTATGATCTTCTGTCACACATGTGTTCATGTCAAATTATCTCTTTGGAATTTCCGAGAGCTTGTGGTGTTGATTTTCTTGGAGAAAATTGATTATTAGTAAGTGTCACATTTAGGTATTAATGAAATAATCGTGATTAATCAAAATTGAAAAATATGAAACTTTGTCACGAGTATATTTAGGGCATGTTACACCGTTAGTGGTTCTGCTAGAATTTTTGGAGCATGTTTACCTCTGATTATTAATCTATGTTGGGTTAAGAGCAATATAAGAATATTTTATTTACCCTAGATAGTTGTATTGGTTTGATCTCAAACTTTGGCTATGTTTGTTTTAAGACATGGCAGGTCACTTAAAATTTACTTGGAATTGTGGGGCTAGTATTTTATATAGTTCATGTAGAAATATGATTTTAGGACCTTGTGAATTAATGAATTAAATATGGCTAAATTACCTTGGAAATTCTAAAATTATGGTTAGATGTTTATTTCAGTCATATGAGCCATCAGTGAAAATTTCCTTAAAATTTTGGGATGATTATTTTAGGACTTAACATGTATGGTGACATTTTGGTAATTATGTCCAATTATTAAATAACATGCTAAATCACTTTAGAGGATTATGAATCTTTGTCCATTAACTTAAATTAACATTACATATCTCTGGTAATTTTATTGGACAATATAGACTTATATAATTTATACTTCATATGTAATTTAGCATGTGTCACATAATTAGATATATATTATTAATGACCAATTTGACTGAGAAAATTATGAATTTTGGATCATGACCTACATAGGTTAGTGGGAACCGATGATAATTATATCAGATCATGAGGATAAATATTTTGAGGGTTCCACCTTTGGGGTAAATATAGTTCGCTTGAGTGGTCTAGGTTTAGCAAAAATTGAGTTTTGAGCTTAGACCTTCTAAACCTCATAAGACTTGGGAGAAACTTGGAGCATGGCATTAGGAGATCGGATTTATCCTTTAAACCCATGAGGGGCTACCACTTAAGGTCAGATTAAGGCTAATTCAAGAGTTAAAGTTAAGTGCGAGCTGCGCTTAGCCCAATTGGGCAAAGTGGGAGTCGAAGTCTAAATCCACTTAACTATTAAAGCAACACAAAATGCGAAGTGAAATACATCCACCAACTAAATTAAATATCTTTAGAAAGAGGAATTTGGGATTCAGCCCATCACATTCCCTAGTACCGTTGAGAGCCCTTCACCGGGTAAACCTCGGGAAGTCCAAGATTAACCCTAAGCTGTAATATCACTTAAATGTAGACAAGAGTAGCCTATGTAGGGTATTGTTAGAAATTCTAAACCTCCTCCCGGGTGTGGGAGTGACATGTGTGTGGTATACTTGGTTGGACGAGCTGGAGGCTCGAGGGGAGGCTAGCCCCGTTAGTTCTTGGATAATAGTAGCAGGTCTTCGGTACTAGGCAGGTCGTCACACCGACTGCGGTACGTGGACTTAGTGGGTGTGTTGGGGTCTAAGGGGCCAGCTTGTCTGCGTGTCGGGACGACAATTCCTCGAAGACACCTTCCACTTAGCTCAAAGCCTGGTGGACTCCAGCAAAGAGTACGCAGAGCTCCGTGGTTGTTTGGCGTCGAGGCGTACATGCGGTCTAGGCCTGGTAGTGTGCATACCCGCCTAGGAGTGGACGGCCCGGTCCGCTACCACCGTGTGTCACAGCGGTTGGTACCCGAGAGGTTGGCTTCCATTCAAACAGAGAGAACTACAAAGGTCTATGCGCATAGAGTAGTGTGTGTGAGTTTCATTGCATAAAACATTCATGGCATAGCATAGCATATGCACTTGCAGATCCTCATCATATAAATTAGTATGGGCTCTTTTATATGATGAGTTACATTTTGGAAACCTTAACTTATAAGTTTGTATGGGCATTCATATAAGTTAGGGTACGACTATTGATAGATTGGTATTTACTATTACGTTGCTCTTACTCTTTCTTACTTACTATTGCTCTTTATTACTGCTTCAATTATTGTACTCACATTTATAATGCTTGGACTTGTGTACTGTAGCTCTTTATACACTTGTAGTTCTATTTATACACATGTTAGATGTACATTTAATTATGTTGTTGAGAGTCACTGTCACCTGCTTCTTTTGTTATACCCCTTGTTGTCCTCCGCTTCTTCCTTTTCTTCCGCCCGGTGCCTTGGAGTCGCCGGGGGAGCCGATGGGAAGCCACTTAGTCTTTATGACTAACGGTTGTTACACCACTTTTTTTAGGAGCATACCCAGCTGGAGCAGTACCGGATAGATCAGAGTGATAGGACTTGGAGACATGTTGCAGCTTTTGCAACAACACCTTCTGATACGGTTGTGAGGGATTGTAGTTCTTGTTGTAGACTTCCGCTATACCTTGTTATAGTATATTTGGGAGCTCTTATTTTTGCTTCCTGTCATTTATATATTTTGTGGACATTTATACTTTGTGAATTATGGAATCTTAAAAATATTCAATTTATTGATGGGTTGACAAATAATATTGGTAATAGCCGGCAGAATAGGCATCTTGTGGTACAGGTTAGCCCGTGTGCTGACGCTACCGTAAGACAATTGTTCTGGGCATAAGACTCCCATAGGCCGTGTTTTGTGTTCCGGGAGGGGGATTTTACATGTTTCATATTCCAACTATGACCCAGAACATTCCAATTTTGTATTCTATGATTTTGAGTTACATTCAAACATCAAACAATTTTAATATTAGCTCTAGAGACATAAAGTTTATTGTTAATGAAGTGTCATGATTGTTGGGTTTCCCAAAAGAGATTGCATGTGAAGTATGAATATAAATTATTTTCTATGATGACGAAAAAAGATTTGAAAGACAAGATGTTGCAAATTTTCAGTGTTGAGCACTCTACTGACTATAATGACTAGAAAACCTTATTGCTACCTATTTTATGCAATCCATTATATCCTTGCAATGGCAAAAAAATTTCAGAGGAGTAAGCGTGTTTGTCTGACCCAGTGGAGTTTAGTTAATATAATTGGCCAAAGTCTATTCTTCAGTATCTCTATCAAGTTTAGTTACCATTTAGGACAAAATAACAAGCTTTATAGTTGAAGATATTAATAGACGACCGCCTGAATCGATTTTCTACTTAAATGGTTGATCTCACGTATTACTTGTAAGTAGTTTCCTTCTTCTCTTTGGCTAAGTAATATTGTAAGTACATTAGTAAACAATCATTTGGTTCCATCACATAAATATGTCTTCTTGAACATAAACCTATTCTATTCCTAACATTCCAAGATAAAAGGCCTCACATACATCGGTGGGCTAATGTTAAAACATTTGCACCTTGTACAATTATGTCCTTGCAGGAAACTATCAAGGCTGAAATGGTATGATAAATTGCTTTTTATGACTTATCTTGTCATGGATTTATCTTCATATGAATTTAGGTTTATCATTAATTTATCATGCTAAACCTCCAGGTTCTAGAAACATTTGAAAATTTGATAGAGGATGATTTGTTAGTGTGCAACCTAAAGGAGAATGAGGTGAGATGTCATTGAGTAGTAGTCATGAATAGAGAAAGGATAATGGATTGCCAAAGTGAAGCAGGAGGAACTTCTGGATAATTATGCATCAAAGAAAAGAAAATATTCTACAAGTAGTACACTAACTATTCTTCAAGTACTTAATTCCATGCACTTGTTAGAAGATAAAATGGCAGCCCGCTATAATAAAATGGTACCTACTAAGAATGGTTAGACAGTAAAGAAGATATGTTAACCAACATTGTTACTTATATTAGAGAAGCAATCCATATAGTACTTTGCCAATTGCTTATCCAGATAAGCCGCCTTCACCGCATTTGCCTTCAATAGCTGATGAGTTAGCTTATCCAACATGAACAAACTAGTAAATCATAGATCCTTATCCGACACAATACCCTAGGAAGATGCTTATTTCTGAGGGTGGTGGTATTGCATGCAAGGATGAGAGCTGCAAAATCTAGGTCAAAATTTAGTTATCATTATATCAAAAGTGCAGGTATTCGATCGGTGAACACTAATTGGATAGAGTGTTACCAATCGCCGATAAGACAATGTGTAACTGATCGACAATCATTGATTAGTTAATATGTAACTGATTGGCGATTGCGGGACAACTAGTTAGTAACCAATCAACGATCATTAATCAGATAGTGTAATCGATCAACATGTGTCAATCAGATACGGTGATTTACTTTTATATTCAGTAATCATGTCATGCTTAGCTTGTTATCATTATTATGCATGAATCATGTTGCTTTCAAAGGTTTTAGGATCTTAGGAATACGAGATTCCATAGATGATTTACTAACTTCCTGGTACATAATATACTTTAAGATTCCAACATGTATTTTTCCATATGTCGCATAGTAACCAATTTGAAGGGGGGAGACTACTTGCACATGCCTCACCTCTACGGCCAGATGGTGATAGTGGGGAAGGTCAATCTCAACTTCAAAGGCATGCATAATCACATTATGAGACGAGGCCTCTAACTGTATTGTCTTAGTTTGCAGTACTCTTCACAAAGCATTCACATTCTGTCTTCATTTATGTGTCAACAAAATCATAACTAATGAAGGAGTCTGACCTTTGTAGGTAGCTAAACTACTGTCTACTTTTAACTCTTATCCAAATAGAGTATGTCATCATACTCACTCGTCAGTTTGTCATATGCAGGGGAGTCAAAGGACCTTACACATCATCTTTATACTCCCACCCATTATACATGCATGCGGTATGAGTAAATAAATGCGAGAGTGGGTGCATTGTTTCCATTCATCTACCATAAGTATGCCTTAGTTCACATTTCATAATTCATTAAATGATTTTGATTTATTAAGTATAAATTTTTTTAGGTTTGGTTTAACCCACCTAGAGACCTTAAAATGAGTAGGTCATAAAGGCAAAGTTGTAGATATATTAATTGTCTACAACTTTGTCTCTATTAACAATTTTCCAAAAAAATTAAGACCTTCAAATTGGCATGTAAAGTTCATTAATAGTCGTGTCTTTACTGAGCTAAAATGTAAGGTTTACTTTTAGTCATATTGAGGCTCCATAGGAGTGATAAAAAGACTTCCACTATTGGAGCACTTAATTCCAAAGTTATAATCAATATATAGAGATACAACTTTGGTGTTCAAAGTTTTTATATCTGGAGACTTCATGTATTTTAATAATCATCTTGAACTTTCTGAAATATTAACAAAAAAATAAACATGACTAAGGATATTTTTAGTCATATTCAAGTCATAATGTGGACATCACAGAGGCTTCCAAATAAGATGGGCTCATCAAAAAAGTTTTATGTCATACAAATGTATACAACTTTGTCACTAAGAAAATTTTCCCAATTGCTACTCTAAGGCTTTTAAAATTTTCAAGAGAATTTTATTAAAAAATTTATTGCTTGACCTAACTTAAAAGCTCTATATTTTATGTCTAGGAGGGTATGGAGACTCCAGATGATGATACGATGTCTATGTTCAATTTTGAAGTGTAAGTGGAGAGTTCGGGCGGTCTGCCTTTTGGAGACCGCGAGATCGCGCGGACTGCGGGAGCTCAGTTTTGGCGGACAACATCAGTTGCCAGGTTGTTCAAATACTCGCAATGTCCGAGCGGTCTGATGATGAAGTCGGGCAGTCTGCAAGTGTTGTTCTGGAGAACTATTTTTGGGTTGTTTGTTTTGCTTAAGTAAAATAATGGTATTATAGAGACCGCGCGGTCTGGTTCCGGAGACCACGTGCTTAAATAAGGAAGGTGACCGTATCTCTCTCGGGCGGTGACGACATCCGTTCATTTACCTATAAATAGAGGGGCAGGGCTAACCATTCATAAGTAACCAAGAACTGTATGAACCTAGTGTGGATTGATTCGGCCGGTCTCAGATTGAGGTCACGCAGTTTTGTTTGTTGGCAGGTTTGTTGTGTTTGCAGGTTAGCAGCCAGCGGTCTACCATTAGCCTTCTTCCTTTTTTCCAGCTTTGAATAAACCAGCTAGCCAGCGGTCTGTCTTGGCGAACTGTGTTTGGAGGTTCTTGACCTGTTGCAGCAAACTCAGGGATCAGGTGACCTAGCAGGTTGGTGATCTGGAGTTACGGTTTGGCAACAGTGCAGTTCAGTTCTTGTGTGTTCGCTGAAGCTTCTGTGATCAAGCGACCTTGCAGTCAGGTGGTCTCAAAGTACGGGCAGGTTTTTGGTTTTAGTAGTCGAATAAGGCAGCAAGCAATCTATGATTGTGGTCTGACAGTTCACAGGTCAACAAGCTTGCTCTGTTCGCGTGGTCTCAGGGATAGCCATGCGATCTGACTCTTCAAGCGGTCTGACTGTTCGAGCAGTCTGGCGGTCACTGCTTTGGCAGTTCACTGGTGTTGAAATTATTGAAGTGGAAGTGGAGGAGGCTTTTGGACCTGGGCGGTCTGGGAAGAGACCGGGCGGTCTGGCGTGACCGCACGGTCTGGCGGTCTGACAATGGCGATCTGTTCTATTGGTCAGCTGCGGCTTCCAGGGTTGACCGCTGGTCTGGTCCAAGGGCTGCTGGAGGAGGAGGTCGTGCGGTCTGGCTGTGACCGCATGACGGCTGATCATCCTCAGGGTCGCGCGGTCTGTCTCTGACCGCGTGACAAGTTGTTCTCTTCAAGGACGTGCCGGTCTGGCGTGACCGCACGGGTTGGCTCTTGAATCCGGTCTGGTGGCTTTCCAGAGGGTTCTGAAGGAGTTCGCGGACTAAGTCATTTTAGTCGCGCGGTCTCAGTTCGCGGTCTCAGGAGGAGACTGGTATGCGAGCTGGTTGCTGTTCGCGGTCTCAGGAGGAGATCGGCATACGGACAGGAGTTCGCGGGTTGATGGCGGACTGGCTGTGTTCGCGGTCTCGAGCGAACACAGGTGGTGGGTGACTTCTAGGCGGTCTGGCGATCTCCGTGTGGAGTCGTGTTCAGACCAAGGGAGTAGCGATCTCCCGCGGTCTGGAGTGAAGTCGGCGCTCACCAAAATGAAGCAGGAGGGTTGCAGTGATCGCGCGGGTTGACCGGTAAGGTCGCGCGATCTGATGGGTGGTGATCCTATCTCATAGGGTGGTGACTGGATCAGGTCCCGCGCCTATAAATAGGAGGCCACTGTTGCAGCAAAAAGAACACACCAAGTGTAAGCTGAGTTCGCTTGTTTCCTGCGGTCTGGTTTATTCTGACCGTGCGGTCTGCTGATTGAATTCCTCTTGTGCAGCTTCTGCGGATAGTGTGGGCGGCAGCGATCACCTCTTCCTCTGAAAGTGTTCGGGCGGTCTGCGGCTTGGAGTTGTGGTGCTGGAGTTCGGGAGAATCAGGAGGTCGGAAGAAGGGAGCGGTCTGTGCAGCGGTTTGGTGGTGTGCTGTGATCGGCAAGGCGCTGCGGTCTGGCAGTGTGTTGAAGTCGCAGGGAGGTCGCGCGGTCTGGAGCGATCTCAAGTTATCCTCATCTTCTTGTATTTCTGTTTGGTATCTGTGCTGGCGAAATCATGTCTCGCCAAGCATGTCTTGCCCTGTAATGAAGTTTATGCTATCAATAAAGATCAATTGCTTGCCTAAAGTTTGTTTTTGGTTGTTTGGCTTGTATCTCTAAGTTGCATAATCGATTCCTGCTTGCTCTCACAAGGTCCTTAGAAAAAATTTTCACATGGTATCAGAGCTAGGTTGGAGTGGATAGAGCAGGTTGCAACTTAGAGTAGCCATCGCCTTTGTGAAGAAGGAACCAGAGGAAAACCAATGGAAGGTGGATTTGCAAGAGGTCTTGGTATTGAGATGCTTACATCGACTAACTTCAAGAAGTGGAAGTCATGTATGCAGAGCTATCTTCTGGGTGAGGATCTATGGGAAGTTGTTGGAGGAGATGAGACGGAAGAGGTGAAGGCAACAGAAGCTGGTGATAACGGTCCGGCCGTGAGAGCTTGGAGAAAGACCAATGTCAAGGCCGAGTTCACTTTGAAGCGTGCCATTTCACCTGATCTCTTTGATCACATTTTGGGATGTGGATTGGCTGCCGAGATCTGGAGAGCTCTGGATGGGCTGTTTAATAAGAAGAATGTAGCGAGGCTGCAGTTCTTGGAGAATGAGCTGGCAAGGTCGGCTCAGGGTGATCTTTCTATCTCAAACTTCTTTCTGAAGATGAAGAATTTGTGCGCTGAAATCTCAGCACTGGATCCTGATGAGCCTATCTCTGAGGCGAAGCTGAAGAGGCACATCATCCGCGGCCTGCGGAAGGAATATGTTGCCTTTGTGACGTCGGTGCAGGGATGGGCAAATCAGCCATCTCTGTTGGAGCTGGAGAACTTGCTTGCATCGCAAGAAAGTTTGGCAAGGCAGATGGCGGGGGTGTCGGTGACTGGGGGAGATGGCGAAGTTCTCTTTTCAGGGAAGAAGAAGAAGTGGGACAAGAAGAAGAAGACCGCTGGAAGTGGCTATGGGCCTTCAACTTCTGGGCAGCAGGAAAGGGGGTATGCTCCCAAGGCTGACGGGAAGAAGAAGGGTGGAGGTCCGAAGTGCTACAAGTGTGGCAAGGTTGGGCACTTCAAGAAGGATTGCAGAGTGGTCACTCAAGCAGGGCATGCTGCGGAGAAGGAGGAAGCTGAGGCCAGGCACATTCAAGGAGGTTGGGGAGGAGCCTTTTCGGCTTCTGTTGGAGCTTCTGCTCCTATCAACTATCTGGAGGATTGGATCGTGGACTCGGGGTGTGGTCATCATCTCACCGGAGACGAGACCAAGCTTTCTTCTGCACAGCCCTATACAGGTAACAATGCAATCATTACTGCTGATAATACTGTACATCCAGTGGAGAAGGTGGGGGTTGTTTCTTTGGGCAGTGATAGAGGGCCACTTACTTTGAAGAGTGTCTATCATGTGCCCGGAATGAAGAAAAACCTCTTCTCCGTGACCAACGCTGTTGACGCTGGGTATCACGTTCTGTTCGGCCCAACAGAAGTGAAATTTCTACGTAATGTAGAGGCCGTAAAGGCCGAGGTCGTCCATGTCGGGAGACGGGCAAAGGACTTGTTTGTCTTATCAACAAGTTCCTACGTCGACAAGATGAAGACGAATGATGGTGCCGTTATATGGCATGAGAGGTTGGGGCATGTAGGAATGGATAAGCTGAAAGCAATGGCGGTGAGAGGCCTGGTCAAGGGCCTGCCAAGTCTATCTTCCTACGGAGAAGGTCATGTTTGCGCAGGATGTCAGTTCGGCAAGTCTCATCGACTACCGTTTGACAAGTCGCAGACAAGGAGTAGTGTGTCGTTGGAGTGCATCCACGGTGACTTGATGGGACCAACTGCTACCCCAAGCCTCGGAGGCAGCAGGTATATGCTGGTGTTGATCGATGATTACACCAGATATGTCTGGGTATATTTCCTGAAGGAGAAGGCGGAGGCGTTTGCCAAGTTTGTGGAGTTCAAGGAGCTCGTGGAAGGTCGGCTGGGACTGCGGGTGAAGAAGCTGAGGACTGACAACGGAGGGGAGTTCACCTCCAGTGAGTTCTCTACTTTTTGCAGGAAGGCGGGCATCCGGAGAGAGCTCACTTGTGCTCATACTCCACAACAGAACGGAGTTGCAGAACGGAAGATCCGTCATCTGACGGAGACCTGCAAGTGTTGGCTGCATGCCAAGAGTATCCCAAAGTCCTTCTGGGCGGAGGGAATGTCTTGTGCTGCCTACGTCATCAACAGGATGCCTCTGAGCCCCATCAACATGCTGACTCCACATGAAATGATGTTCAAGGAGAAGCCAAGTGTGGCACACCTTAGGGTGTTTGGTTCCACCTGCTACGTGTATGTTCCAGATGCTCTTCGGACGAAGCTAGATGCGAAAGCAAGGAAGCTAGTCTTCGTGGGATACGATGAGCGGAAGAAAGGGTGGAAGTGCATGGACCCGGAGACGCGGAGATTTGTTGTATCTCGCGACGTCGTGTTCGATGAGGTGACATCTTACAAGGGGTCTTCTGATGTGGAGTTACCAGAGAGCAGGGTGGAGATGCCAGAGAAAGCTGTGGAGAATCTTCAGGTGGAGCTACCTGTGTCACCAGGTGGTCCATCTCCTTCTTGTTCCGAGACGGGGGCTTCTGGTTCAGGAAGCAGGGGGAGCGATGCTCCTAGCACGTCTGGAAGGGGAGCTAGGGAAGAAGCAGCGGATGACATTGCAGTTCAAGGGAAGGAGCTGAGGAGGTCGAAGTGAGCGATCATCGCCCCTGATCGCTATACAGGAGGAAACGCAGTGAGCTTCGTCTCATGTTTCTTCGCTGGTCCCTTGGATGAGAGGGAGCCGTCGAGCTTTGAGAAGGCCCAAGGCGTGAAGGAGTGGGACGTTGCGATGCAAGAAGAGATGGCAGCTCTTGAGAAGAACGAGACCTGGTCTCTTGTGCCCAAGCCCAAGGGCATCACTCCTGTGACATGCAAGTGGGTCTACAAGCTTAAGAAGAAAGCTGACGGCAGTATCGAGCGGTACAAAGCTCGTCTTGTAGCTCGAGGGTTCTCGCAGCAATACGGTGAAGACTATGATGAGACATTCAGTCCGGTGGCAAAAATGACTTCAGTTCGGTTCATCATTGCCTTGGCGGCGTTCAGTGGATGGGAGATTTGGCAGCTCGACGTCAAGAACGCTTTCTTGTACGGCGAGATTGACAAGGACATCTTTATGGTTCAGCCACCAGGCTTTGTGTCTGAAGATCTTCCGGAGCATGTCTGCAAGCTGAAGAAGGCCCTGTATGGGTTGAAGCAAGCGCCGAGGGCATGGTACGGGAAGATCGCAGAATATCTCCTATTCTGTGGATTTGTTGCTTCTGACTCAGACTCGAGCTTGTTCGTCAAGAAGAGCGGGGAGCTTCAGGTCATCGTGCTGCTATACGTTGACGATATGATCGTGACGGGGAACTCGAAGGAGGAGGTAGCACAGCTTCGGGCTGAACTATCTATCAGGTTCGAGATGAAGGATCTTGGTGAGCTTCACCATTTTCTTGGACTTGAGGTGCAGAGGAAGGAAGGTGGAGTGCTGGTGACCCAAGCCGGATATGCGGAGCGGATCGTGGAGCGATTCGGCATGAAGGAAGGGAAGTGCACTTCCACACCTCTGGAGAAGGCTATGAAGCTTCGGAAGGATGAGGGAAGGATCATGCAAGATCCGTTGGTGTTCCGAGCTCTGGTTGAGAGCTTGATTTATCTGACGATCACAAGGCCAGATATTGCATATGCAGTAGGCAGGGTGAGTCGGTTTATGGCGGAACCACGAGTACCTCATCTGCTAGCGCCCAAGAACATTCTGAAGTATGTCAAGGCGACCTCGGACATGGGTCTCCTATACAGGAGGGATGCGGGCTTCGAGGTGCATGGATACATGGATGTTGATTACGGGGGAGATTCGGATGATCGGAAGTCAACATCTGGATTCGTCTTCATGGCGGGCCCTACGGCTATATCATGGTGCAGCAAGAAGCAGGATTCCGTATCGGTCTCTACCACGGAAGCGGAATACAAGGCTTCGGCCTTGGCAGCTCAGGAAGCCATCTGGCTTAGGAGGTTGGTTGGAGACGTCCACAAGGAGGTTCGGGAGCCGACTCTGCTACGCGGTGACAACGAGAGTGCTCTCAAACTGGTGACCAATCCAGTTTGTCACGCGAGGACGAAGCATATTGAGATCGAGCATCACTTCATACGGGAGAAGGTGCTGGAGGGATCTCTTTCGGTCGAGCATGTGCGGAGTGCGGACAATGTCGCAGACATCTTCACAAAGGCGCTGGCAAAGGGGCCGTTCACACGGCTAAGGGAGCTACTTGGGCTAGTTTCCACTTCCCACTTCAAGGGGGAGTGTTGAAATTATTGAAGTGGAAGTGGAGGAGGCTTTTGGACCTGGGCAGTCTGGGAAGAGACCGGGCGGTCTGGCGTGACCGCACGGTCTGGCGGTCTGACAATGGCGATCTGTTCTATTGGTCAGCTGCGGCTTCCAGGGTTGACCGCTGGTCTGGTCCAAGGGCTGCTGGAGGAGGAGGTCGTGCGGTCTGGCTGTGACCGCATGACGGCTGATCATCCTCAGGGTCGCGCGGTCTGTCTCTGACCGCGTGACAAGTTGTTCTCTTCAAGGACGTGCCGGTCTGGCGTGACCGCATGGGTTGGCTCTTGAATCCGGTCTGGTGGCTTTCCAGAGGGTTCTGAAGGAGTTCGCGGACTAAGTCATTTTAGTCGCGCGGTCTCAGTTCGCGGTCTCAGGAGGAGACTGGTATGCGAGCTGGTTGCTGTTCGCGGTCTCAGGAGGAGATCGGCATATGGACAGGAGTTCGCGGGTTGATGGCGGACTGGCTGTGTTCGCGGTCTCGAGCGAACACAGGTGGTGGGTGACTTCTAGGCGGTCTGGCGATCTCCGTGTGGAGTCATGTTCAGACCAAGGGAGTAGCGATCTCCCGCGGTCTGGAGTGAAGTCGGCGCTCACCAAAATGAAGCAGGAGGGTTGCAGTGATCGCGCGGGTTGACCGGTAAGGTCGCGCGATCTGATGGGTGGTGATCCTATCTCATAGGGTGGTGACTGGATCAGGTCCCGCGCCTATAAATAGGAGGCCACTGTTGCAGCAAAAAGAACACACCAAGTGTAAGCTGAGTTCACTTGTTTTCTGCGGTCTGGTTTATTCTGACCGTGCGGTCTGCTGATTGAATTCCTCTTGTGCAGCTTCTGCGGATAGTGTGGGCGGCAGCGATCACCTCTTCCTCTGAAAGTGTTCGGGCGGTCTGCGGCTTGGAGTTGTGGTGCTGGAGTTCGGGAGAATCAGGAGGTCGGAAGAAGGGAGCGGTCTGTGCAGCGGTTTGGTGGTGTGCTGTGATCGGCAAGGCGCTGCGGTCTGGCAGTGTGTTGAAGTCGCAGGGAGGTCGCGCGGTCTGGAGCGATCTCAAGTTATCCTCATCTTCTTGTATTTCTGTTTGGTATCTGTGCTGGCGAAATCATGTCTCGCCAAGCATGTCTTGCCCTGTAATGAAGTTTATGCTATCAATAAAGATCAATTGCTTGCCTAAAGTTTGTTTCTGGTTGTTTGGCTTGTATCTCTAAGTTGCATAATCGATTCCTGCTTGCTCTCACAAGGTCCTTAGAAAAAATTTTCACAACTGGCGGCTTGTTTTTTGTCTTGTGCTTCTCTCCTTTGTGATTCTTATAAATTATGTCTCGCCATGTATGTCTCAAGCTGTAAAGAGATAGTTAATACAAGAGCACTATTCTATCTTCCCATTGTCATTGATTGTCTTACTTGTGGATTGTGTTGAAGTGTTCCACTTTATTACTTCATTCCTTGCCTAAAAAATTTAACATGGTATCAGAGCGAGGTTTTGAGTAGTAATCAGCTTTGTCTTCTGCTTGGGTTTCTGCAAGTCGTTTGTCAATCACTGCGATAGCAATGGAAGGAGGATATGCTAGAGGACTTGGTATTGAGCTCCTTACGTAGACTAACTTCAAGAAGTATAAGTTGTGCATGGAGAGTTATCTACTTGGCGAGGACTTATGGGAGGTAGTTGGAGGAGAAGCAAGTCAAGTTGTAGTTCCTACTGAGGGGAATGTTGAGCTCGTGAAGGCTTGGAAGAGAACAAATGCAAAGGCAGAATTCACTCTCAAGCGAGCCATCATTCCGGAGCTGTTTAACCACATCATTGGATATAGGTCAGCTGCTGAGATTTGGACAGCCTTGGATGGCTTGTTCAATAAGAAGAATGTAGCTCGACTACAGTTCTTGGAGAATGAGTTGGCTAAGGCAACTCAAGGTGACATGTCCATTTCAACGTTCTTCTTGAAGATGAAGAACCTATGTGCAGAGATATCGGCATTCGATCCAGATGATCCTATTTCAGAAGCAAGGTTGAAGAGGCACATAATCTGCGGCTTGCGGAGGGATTATGTGGCCTTTGTCACTTCTGTGCAAGGTTGGGACAATCAGCCGTCTTTGCTAGAGCTGGAGAACTTTCTTGCTTCACAAGAGAGTTTGGCTAAGCAGATGGCAGGGATGTCGGTCTCTGGGGGAGAGAGTGAAGTTCTGTATTCGGGCAAGAAGAAAAGATGGGACAAGAAGAAGAAGAAGTCATCTGGAGATGATGTTCCATCTACTTCATATCAGTCGGAGAGGAGTTATGCTCCTATGTCTGATGGGAAGAAAAAGGAAGGGCCGAGATGTTATCGGTGCAACAAGCTTGGTCACTTCAAGAGAGACAATAAAGTCAATCTTTAGCCAGGGCATGCTGCAGGTAAGGAGGATTCTGGTTCCAATGCTGAAGGTAGATGGGGTGATGGAGCTTTCATGATGGGCACTTGTATCCGGGCATTGGCTTCCATCAACTATCAAGATGATTGGATAGTGGACTTTGGGTGTGGTCATCACTGCATCGGGGATGAGTCGAAGTTTTCCTCGTTTCAGGCATACTCAGGTAATGATGCTATCATTACTGCTGATGATACTATACATGCTATTGAGAAGGAGGGTGTAGTATCTTTGAAGGGAGATAGAGGTCCACTCATATTGAAGAGTGTCTATCCTATTTCGGGGATGAAGAAAAACCTCTTCTCGGTGACCAACGATGTTGATGCTGGCTATCACGTTCTGTTTGATCCAACAGATGTGAAATTTCATCGAAATGTGTCTGTGGTGAAGGCAGAAGTCACTCATGTTGGAAAGCGGGTAAAGGACTTGTTTGTGTTATCAACAAGTTCCTATATTGATAAGATGAGGACTAATGATAGCGTTTCTATCTGGCATGAAAGACTTGGACATGTTGGGATGGATTAGTTGAAAGCTATGGCAGAAAGAGGCCTTGTGAGAGGTCTGCCTAGCTTGTCTTCTTTTGGTCAAGGTCACGTTTGTGCAGGTTGTCAAAATGGCAAGGCTCAACGTCTTCCATTCGACAAATCACAAAGCAGATGCAAAGCACTATTAAAGTGTATTCATGGTGATCTGTTTGGACCTACCGTAACAGTCAGTCTTGGAGGTAGTAGGTATATGCTAGTCTTGATTGATGACTTCACTAAATATACTTGGGTATATTTTTTGAAGGAGAAGTCGGAATCCTTTGAAAAGTTTGTGGAGTTCAAGGAGCTGGTGGAAGGTCGACTTAACCTGCGGATCAAGAAGTTCAGAACCGACAATGGAGGGGAGTTCACCTCAAATGTGTTCTTTAACTTCTGCAGAAAGCATGGCATCCGAAGAGAGCTCTCTTGTGCTCACACTCCACAACAGAAAGGAGTTGCAGAGCGGAAGATCCGTCACCTGACGGAGACCTACAAATGTTTGCTTCATGCCAAGAGTATCCCAAAGTCTTTCTGGGCAGAGGGAATGTATTGTGCAACTTATGTCATCAATCAGATGTCTGTAAGTCTCATCAACATGAAGACCCCTCATGAGTTGATGTTCAAGAAAAATCCTTCAGTGGAACACCTTCGAGTGTTCAGATCCACCTGCTACGTGCATGTCTCAGATGCTCTTAGAATGAAGCTAGATGCGAAAGCAAGGAAGCTAGTCTTCATCAGTTATGATGACCGGAAGAAGGGATGAAGATGCATGGATCCAGAGACACGGAGAGCTGTGGTCTCAAGAGATGTGGTATTTGATGAGTTGACATCATACCAAGGTAGCTCTTCTATTGAGTTTTAAAGAAGCAGGTTAGATGGTGGACTTGAAGAAGCTACAAAGGAGGTTCTGGTGGAGTTGCCTGCTTCTCCAGGTGCTCCAGGTGTTTCTAGCTCTGGGTCAGGTGCTTCAGGTTCTGGAAGCAGGGGGAGTGATGCTCCAAGTATGCCTGGAAGGAGAGCTAGTTCAGAACAGGTAGCTGAAGAGGTGGTTTAGAGTAAAACTCTGAGGAGGTCCAAGAGGACTATCATTCCACCAGATCGGTATACAGGAGGAAACTTGGTGAGCTTTGTCTCATGTTTCTTCGCAGGTCCCCTGGATGAGAGAGAGCCATCTTGTTTTGAAAAAGCCGTTGAAGTCAAGGAGTGGGAAGGAGCAATGAATGAAGAGATGGTTGCCCTTAGGAAGAATGAGACTTGGGACTTGGTGCCTAAGGTTGAGGGTGTTACTCATGTGACTTGCAAGTGGGTTTTCAAGCTGAAGAAGAAGGTTGATGGTAGCATTGAGCGATACAAGGCTCGACTTGTAGATCGAGGATTCTCTCAGAAGTATGGGGAGGATTATGAAGAAACCTTCAGCCATGTTGCCAAGATGACTTTGGTTCTGGTGGTGATCGCGTTGGCAGCTTGCCAAGGGTGGAATATTTGGCAACTTGACGTAAAGAATGATTTCTTATACGGCGAGATTGACAAGGATATCTTCATGGATCAACCACCTGGTTATGTTTCCGAAGAACACCCAAGATATGTGTGTAAGCTCAAGAAGGCTCTTTACGGCTTGAAGCAGGCGCCTCGGGCATGGTATGGCAAGATAGAAGAATACCTCCAGTTTTGCGGATACTTTTCTTCTGATTCTGATTCAAGCTTGTTCGTAAAGAAGACGTGGGAGTTTCAGGTCTTGGTGTTGTTATATGTTGACGATATGATCGTCACAGGAAATTCTGAAGTGGAGGTAGCTAGACTTCGTGCTGAGTTAGCTATCTGATTTGAGAAGAAGGACTTGGGTGAGCTCCACCATTTCCTTGGACTCGAAGTGGAGAGGAAAGAGGGTGGTATGCTTATATCCCAAAAAAGCTATGCAGAACGAATTGTGAAGCGATTCGGCATGGAAGGTGGGAAGAGCAGCTCTACTCCACTAGAGGTTGGTGTTCATCTGCGACATGATGAGGGAAAGGTTCTTTCTGATCCTTTGGTATTTCGGGCTTTGGTCGGAAGCCTGATATATTTGACGATCACGAGGCCGTATATTGCTTACGTGGTTGGCTGGGTGAGTCGGTATACGGCAGAGCAGTGGAAATCTCATCTGATGGCGACGAGGAGCATTTTGAAGTATGTCAAGACCACCTCTGATTTGGGTCTCTTTTATGGAAGGGACTCAGGCTTCTGCTTGCATAAATATATGGATGCTGATTATGGAGGTGATTCAGATAATCGGAGATCGACTTTTTGATATGTATTTATGGCAGGCTCTACAGCTATATCATGGTGCAGCAAGAAACAGGATTCTTTGTCTGTCTCTACCACGGAAGAGGAGTACAAAGCTTCGACCTTGGCAGCTCAGGAAGCCATCTGGCTTAGGAGGCTTATGGAAGACATTCATAGGCAGGTGTGAGGTCCTACTCTGCTTCGGGGTGATAATGAGAGTGCCCTCAAATTGGTGAACAATCTAGTTTGTCATGCGTGAACCAAGCACATAGAGATTCAACATCATTTCATTCGGGAGAAGGTATTGGAGGGATCTCTTAAAGTTGAGCATGTGCATAGCAAGGATAATATCGTGGACATCTTTACGAAGCCGTTGTCGAAGGGACCGTTTGATCGGTTAAAGAGTTTACTTGGGATGACTTCCACTTCCCACTTCAAGGGGGAGTGTTGAATTTTTAAGTGTAAGTGGAGAGTCCGGGCGGTCTGCCTTTAGGAGACTGCGAGCTTGCGCGGACTGCAAAAGCTTGGTTTTGGCGGACACCATAAGTTGCCAGGTTGTTCAAATACTCACAGTGTCAGAGCGGTCTGATGATGAAGTCGGGCGGTCTGCAATTGTTGTTCTGGCGAACTGTTTTTGGGATGTATATTTTGCTCAAGTAAAATAATGGTATTATAGAGACCGCGCGGTCTGGTTCCGGAGACCGCGTGCTTCATTAAAGAAGGTGATCGTATCTCTCTCGGGCGGTGACGACATCCGTTCGTTTGCCTATAAATAGAGGGGCAAGGCTAGCCATTCATAAGCATCCAAGAAATGTAAGAACCTAGTGTGGATTGATTGGGTCGGTCTCAGATTGAGGTGGCGCGGTTTGGTTTATTGACCGGTTTGTTGTGTTCGCAGGTTAGCAGCCAGTGGCCTACCGTCAACATTCATCCTTCTTTCCAGCTTTGAATAAACCAGCTCGCCAGCGATCTGTCTGGGAGAATTGTGTTGGAGGTTCTTGACATGTTGCAGCGAACTCAGGGATCAGACGACCTAATGGGTTGGTGATCTGGAGTTGCGGTCTGGCAACAGTGCAGTTCAGTTCTTGTGTGTTCGCTGAAGCTTCTGTGATCAAGCAACCTTGCGGTCAGGTGGTCTCGAAGTGCGGACAGGTTGTTGGTTTCAGCAGTCGAATAAGGCAGCAAGTTGTGCGGTCTGTGATTGCGGTCTGATAGTTCGCAGGTCATCAATCTTCCTCTGTTTGCGTGGTCTCAGGGATAGCCGTGCAGTCTGGCTGTTTGAGCGGTCTGGCGGTCACTGCTTTGGTAGTTCACTGGCGGCTTGTTTTTCGTCTTGTGCTTCTCTCCTTTGTGATTCTTATAAATCATATCTCGCCATGTATGTCTCGAGCTGTAAAGAGATAGTTAATACAAGAGCACTATTCTGTCTTCCCATTGTCATTGATTGTCTTACTTGTGGATTGTGTTGAAGTGTTCCTTGCCTCAAAAATTTCACAGTCTAGGAGGGTATGGAGACTCCAGATGATGATACGATGAATACTAAAGTTGTAGAGTATATATAGAGCTACAACTTTCATGGTTCCCACTGGTATTTACTCTAATGTGTTCAAAACTTGGCAATAAGTTTAAAAAATTATAATGTTCTTAAAGATTGTATGTTCAATTTTTCTGTCAATTTTGGTATTAAAATAATAATCCTACATTCTTCTAATGATGACACATATAATACCAAAGTTGTAGCCAATATATAAGGCTACATAGTTTTCTAATTTTTGTTTTTTAAAATTTGGCCAGAACTTAATAAAAAATAATGAAGTTTCTGAAAACATTTAATTCTAATTTTTTGTTAACTTGGGTCTTAAACATGAACATTTTATTGATTCCAGCTGATGAAGCTTTGAATACGAAAGTTATAACCAATACAAATGACTATAACTTTGGTGTTCATGGTTTTCTTATTTGGGGATTTTATGAGGTTCATAAGTTGGGTTAAACTTTCTATAAAAGTATTTTCAAATAGGATTTTATTTCAGTACCTCTTTCTGGTAATTAAGGGTTCTATGGTGCTCAAGATAAATTCTCTGCAACTTTGATGTTGGTCACATTAACTAATTCGACATTTATATATTGGTTAAATAGCTTAGAAGATCAAGATAAGTAAAACCTAACTCAACTCAAATTCGTTAAGTAAAGAAGCGATGTGGACTGTAAAGCAGATCTGACGCTCTAAATCGAGGTAGACAATAGATTTAAGTAGGCAACACAATGTAGCAGGTCATATCTCCCACTAATCATTGTATGAGATTTTGGAGGGCCATGATTGATCACAGGTAGATTGGATGGCGGATGTAAGTCACCATCATTCCCAATCTTGTGGGGCTCTAACACCATCGCCTGCGGATAAATACCACCAACCACTGCCACCAGTCATCTTGCCGGAGGGAGGTGCGTCAGTGGGCGTAAGTCTGGTGATATTCCATATCCAGTGGTGGATGAAATAATCCAACCCAAGTATGTCTTTATTTGTCGTTGTGGAATCATCGTCCCCAGTGATGAGAGAATTGTAGGGACCACTATGGAGTTCTTGTTGGTCCTCCCAATCCATTAAAATGCCCCATTGTGCATTGGATCCAATGGTAGGCCGCCTTAGTTGCGAGGGTGGTATGAGAGCTCTCCTATCGGATTCGTCTCTCCAGTTAGCAAGGAAGCTCACCAGAGGTCAGGAATTATTTCTAGAGATAAGAGGAGTTTGTGGTACTCATAAGAATTTACTGGAGGTGCGTGGACCGACGGTTGGTGTCCACAGAATTCAGGAAGGTTGGGATTGATTGCGAAATGGCTTAGGGGTCAGGCTCATGAATCATTTTGGGTAGCACTAAGGATTTAGTTGTAATTGCATAACCCTCACAATATCAGAACTAGCCCATATATACTTCGCTAAACCACACTATTTTGTCATTTTTGATAGGTGACCCCGCGAGCACTTCCTGCAAGGTCACCAATCTCAGAACAACTCTCACTAGAGCACACTTAACTCCGAAGTTTATAACGTAATTCAACCAAATGCTCTGACAATACACCTGTGATATATATATGGATTGAAGTTATTGCTTAAGCCCAACAACAACTTTTCCTCCAAATCAAAAGAAATGTTATGTTTATTCATGCACCTCCTTTCATCTAAAATCCTGCCATACTAGAAGTTTACCATGAGTTACATTACATGAGCTTCACTGCCCCCAAAGCACTCCCCACCATCATCAAATTGCTCTGATCAAATTTAGGATGCTACATGCCCAAAATCTTTTTTACGGTTGATCCCTGAATTGCACATTATACCGCAGGAGGTCTGGATATGATACCATTAATGTCTAGAGGTGGAAATGTTACTAACAGTTGTAGTGATGGGGCTGCACTTCAACATGCCACACAGAACATGATATGATAGTGCTATTGTAGCACCAACATGTCACATTGTTGTTCATCACTGTCGATGCACCCCATAGCAACAACATCGCCGTCGACGGCGATTTTCAGCGTCAATGAGTCTCAAGGCCGGCTAGTTGCTAAAAAAAGTGAATAAACATATCTTGAAGGTTTTTATGACTTAAATCCAAATTTGGGTTGATTTTTTCCGAATTTGCACTTTCTCTGCCAAATTTGCACATTTTATGCTGAATTTGCATGTTTTATGCCAAATTTACAGGTTTTCCATAGTAACTCCATTTTCAACAAAGATGACATTTCTTAGGGTTCGTTCGTTTCACCGACATTGATATTTAAGTATTGACTTTCAATCCAATATCAATGCACACGGGAAATGACATTGAGTTTAAATCCAATTCTTTTGTTCGTCTGTATGATGATTTTCTGTCATAGGAATTGATATACATTACTTTTTACTGTTCGTTTGCAGAAAGATTTTCTTTCATAGGAATTGACATTAATCAATGTTGAGCTTCTAAGCTTCTTCCTACAAATTATCACAAGCAATAGCGCGTTTTTTAGTCCGGCGCAAGACTTTTTCTCCCGAGCGTGTTTTTTCGAACGGGCGCGGTTTTTTCGACCGGGCGAGATTTTTTCGCCCGGGCGCGTTTTTTTCCCCCGGGCGCGATTTTTTCGCCCGGGCGCATTTTTTTCGCCCGGGCGCGTTTTTTTTCGCCCGGGCGCATTTTTTTCGCCGGGGCGCGTTTTTTTCGTCGGGCGCGTTTTTTTCGCCCGGGCGCGTTTTTTTCGCCGGGCGCATTTTTTTCACCCTTGCGTGTTTATTTCGCCCAGGCGCGTTTTTTCGTCCGGGCGCGTTTTTTTTTGCCCGGGCGTGTTTTTTTCGCCCGGACGCGATTTTTTCGTCCGGGCGCGGTTTTTTCGCCCACGCGCGTTTTTTTCGCCCGGGCGCATTTTTTTCGCCCGTGCGCGTTTTTTCGCCCGGGCGCGGTTTTTTCGCACGGGCGCATTTTTTTAACGCCGGGACGCGAATTTTCGCCAGGGCGAAAAATGCGCGATTTTTTCGTGAAAAAACACCCCAGGGCGAAAACGGTGCGATTTTTTCTGGAAAAAAACCCGTCCGGGCGAAAAAAACACCCCTGGGCGAAAATGGAGCGATTTTTTCGAGAAAAAAATGCGCCCGGGCGAAAAAATTGCGTCCAGGCGAAAAAAACCTGCCCGGGCGAAAAAAAATGCCCCCGGGGGAAAAATCGCGCTCGGGCGGAAAAATCGCGCCCGGCCGGAAAAAATGCACCAGGGCGAAAAAAATTGCGCCCGGGCGAAAAAAACACGCCCGAGCGAAAATATCGCGCCCGGTCGAAAAAAAACGCGTCCGGATAAAAAAAACACGTGTCGGCGAAAAAACCAAGTCCGAGCGAAAAAAACGCGCCCGGGCTAAAAAATCGCGTCTGGGGTGAAAAAACGCGCCTGCGCAAAAAGTGCGTCTGGGCGAAAATATCGCCCCCGGGCGAAAATATCGCGCCCGGGTAAAAATATCGCGTAAGGGGTGAAAAATCGTGTTCGGCCGAAAAATTTGCATCCGGACGAAAAAATTATGTCCGGGCGAAAAAATTGCGTTCGGGCGAATTTCCGCGTACTCGCAAAAAAATCACGTATAGAGCCAAAAAATAGCGTACGGGCGAAAAAATCACGGTCGGGCAAAAAATGCGCATTCGGGCCAAAAAAATTGATATCCTGTTGGAAAGTCGGAGTTGGCGATCTCAATATCCGCCCCTGGAGATAAACATTGGATCAATAGGTTTTTAGGTTATGGTGAATATCGTCAACTTTCCACCAGAAAGCCAATTTCACTCAACAATTATTGGTACAAACAACAGAAATGACTTTCATATTCTCAAAGCAAATACTTCAATATCAATGTCTGTGAAACGAACGGACCCTTAGGTAATTTCATGTTATGAGTTTAAATATGGACTCTATTTTCCCGAATTTGACTTCATTAATAACCTCAATTTTTGTGTTAAAGGCCATTTTCAACTTAAGCTCTCTAAGGCCCGTTCGTTTGGACGGAATTGAAGACTTGGAATTGAAATTCGACGTCGAATTTCAATTACAACGTTCTCTTGTTAGATAGCTTTAATAATTGGAATTCGAGTTGAATATCATAGAATTGATTTTAACTTATGCACAAAATCTAGCTGGACATATCGGAATTGGGCGAGTCTGGCACGCTCGATTTATCGCGTTTTTCGCCAGGGAGAGCAATTTTTCGCCCGGGCGTGACTTTTTCGCCCTAACGCGAGTTTTTCGCTCGGACACGCGTTTTTCACCCGGGAGCGCGTTTTTCGCCCGGGCACGCATTTTTCGCCCGGACGCGCATTTTTCGCCCGTGCGCGCAATTTTTGTCCAGCGCTCGTTTTTCGCCCGGGCGCGCGTATTTCTCCCGGGCGCGCATTTTTCGATCGGGCGCACGTTTTTCGACCGGACGCGCGTTTTTCGCCCGTGAACGCGTTTTTCGCCCGGGCACACGTTTTTCGCCAGGGCGCGCAATTTTTTTCCCGGGCTTGCGTTTTTCGTCCGTGCGCACGTTTTTCGCCCGGACGTGCGTTTTTCGCCCGGACACGCAATTTTTGCCCGGGCGCGCGTTTTTCGCGCCCGCCCGGGCGCGCGTTTTTCACCCGGGCGCGCATTTATCGCCCGGGCGCGCGATTTTCGATCGGGCACGCGTTTTTCGCTTGTGGACACGTTTTTCGCCCGGGCGCACGTTTTTTCGCCCTGGCGGGCAATTTTTTGCCCGGGCGCGAGTTTTTCGCCCAGTCGCACGTTTTTCTCCCGGGCGCGCGTTTTTCGCCCGGGCGCACGTTTTGTCGCCCGGGCGCGCAATTTTTCGCCCAGGCATGCGTTTTTTGCTCGGGCACAGGTTTTTCCTCCAATGGCGTGTTTTTCGCCCAGGCGCGCAATTTGTCCCCCGGGTGTGAGTTTTTCGCCCGGGCGCGCGTTTTTTCGCCCGGGCGCGCATTTTTCCCTCGCGCATGTGTTTTTTATCCGGGCACGCGTTTTTCGCCCGGGCGCGCAATTTTCTCCCGGGCGCAAGTTTTTCGCGCGATAGCGCGTTTTTCGTCAGGGAGCGCGTTTTTCGTCCAGGCGCGCATTTATCGCTCAGGAGCGCGTTTTTCGCCTTGACGCACGTTTTGTCGCCCGAGCGCCCAATTTTTCGCCCGAGCGGGCTATTTGTTCCCGAGCACGTTTTGTTTTGTCCGGGCACGCGTTTTTTTGCCCGGGCGTGTGTTAATAGAGATGAATTATTATTAGCCATTGATGTTCCCGTAAATATGAAACTAATTAGTAAAGATACAATAACACAGATTAAACAAACGGATAAAAAATTAGTCAAGTTCGTTTGGACGGAATTGGAATTCGATATTGGAATTGAATATTGTGGAATTAAATATTGGTGACTAATTCCAATTCCAACTTTCGCCTAATAAATAATATTGTGGAATTAATCAATACTTTTGTTTGTTTGTTAAATAAAATTTAATTTAAGAATTGAAAAATATTACGAAAAAGATAATATTTATCACATATATCATAAACAAATGTATGTCATGATGACTCTTTTTTCGCCCGGGAGCGATTTTTTCGCCCGAGAACGATTTTTTCCCCCGGGCTTGATTTTTTCCGCCCTGGCGAAATTTTTTCGCCCGGGCGCGAATTTTTCGCCCGGGCGTGATTTTGTGTCCCGGGCACGATTTTTTTGCCCGGGCATAATTTTTTTCCCGGGTACGATTTTTCCACACGCCCGACCTAAAAAAGCTCACATAGGCGATAAAAGCGCGTCCCGGCAAAAACCGCTCCCCGGTGAAAAAATCGCGCCCGAAAAATAGCCCCCGAGCAAAAAAATCTCGTAGGGCTAAAGAAACTCGGTCGGGCAAAAAAATCACTCCCGGCCAAAAAAATCTTGCCCGGGCGAAAAAATTGCGCCCGGACGAACAAATTGCATGCGGGCAAAAAAATCGCTCCCTGACGAAAAATCGCGCCGGGGCGAAAACTATCCTCTGGGAGAAAAATTCACGTCTGGGCGAAAATTTCGCGCCCGTGTGAAAAAATTGCGCTCGGGCAAAAAAACGCTCTCGGGGGAAAAAATTGCGCCTGGGTGAAAAAATCGCGCCCGGGCGAAAAATAACGCTCGGGCGAAAAACGCTCGCCCGAGCGAAAAACGCGTCCCTGCGAAAAACGCGCGCCCGGGCGAAAAATTGCGCGCCCGGGTTACAAAACATGCGCACAGGCGAAAAGCGCGCCGCCGGGCGAAAAACGCACGCGAGGGCGGAAAATTTCCGTCAGGGCAAAATTTGGGCGTCCGGGCGAAAAATGCGTGTTCGGGCGAAAAACTCGCGTCCGTGCGAAAAACTCGAATCTGTGCGAAAAACTCGCGCCCGGGCAAAATTTTTTGCGCCCGGGCGCATAAACGCGCGCCCGGGAAAAAACGCGATAAATCGAGCGTGCCAGACTCGCCCAATTCCGATATGTCTAGTTAGATTTTGTGCTTAGGCTAAAATCAATTCCATGATTTTCAATTCAAATTTCAATTATTAAAGCTACCTAACAAGCGAACGGTGTAATTGGAATTCGACGTCGAATTTCAATTCCAAGACTTCAATTCCGTCCAAACGAACGGGACCGTAAGATTTTTTTGAACTTTTTTTATTATCAATACAGAGTCATTTTTTTCAATATAATATCTCTACGACCAAGTTTTTAGCATTTAATGTAAAATTATATTTCACAATTTCTTTGAAATAGATTTTCAAAACAATAAAATTTCATTAAATGTTGGGTCATTATAGTGGTGTTGTTGCCAAGAGCTTGGGGTCATTATAGTTGGATTGGTCACTCCTTGCTGCTTTGGAGTTGGATTGGTCACTCCTTGAGTGTCCCATGCAGGGCAAGCATTGGGGTTGATTCAAGAGAATGGGTTTCTTATAGGATGGGTTTTGACCTAATAAGTATAGGGTTGACTCCTAAGATCAAACCTTAAGTTGATTTGGCAGGGTTGGTCCTCTTATGAACTCACTGGGCTGAGGTTCAAGGCTGGTTAAGCTCAATTGGACTTAACGTAAATTTGGACTTTTTATTATATGGAAAATACACATTTAATTCCTTAATTATTTTAAAATGCTAAACAACAATTATAATAAATTTTAAGGTCAAAGAAATCCTTAAAATATTTCTCTTATTTTCTAAGGCTCGCGACACATAGTAATCCCATGTTTAATACCAGATTACTATGTCCTGTAAAGTCTTCATATCCCTTTGTATGGTTGCCTAATTCAATCTGATCTATATCCTTAATACTTACCATAAAGTCAGGACTACAGTAAAAAATTCCTTTGTTTTCTAACATATCGACTTCCATGGCTTCTATCATGGCTTTACGAGCATCATTCTGCCATCTTTTGTCTAGAAGGGTTATTAGTACTTTAGTTCCTATCCTTTTTCGGGCTAGTGCGTTTAAGCCTATAATAATTAATCCCAACTGGACTAATTTTTTATCCGTTTGTTTAATCTGTGTTATTGTATCTTTACTAATTAGTTTCATATTTACGGGAACATCAGTGACTAATAATAATTCATCTCTATTAACTCTGAGTAATTGTGTGTTAAAATTAAACATTCCTACATGATAGAGTTTTGGGTTTAAAAGGCTAATTTGGTGGTTGTTATATAACACGAGATCGTGTTCTATATCAAGAACTTCTTCTAATACAGTTTCTGATTTGCTTTCAGGACGGAGAATTCTGCCTAAAAAAGACGAGGTGCCAATGTTAGTATTTTCAGAGGTGATGGTTCGTCCAATGCTCATTTTGAAGTGCCAAATTTGTATAATGTTTCACGAGATTTGGCTGATTTTCCTTTGTCCATTTTTAGTTTATTTAATTGTCCAATTAAGCCTTCTACTTGGGCCTCGTCATCTTTTGCCTTATTTGATTTTTGTATAAATATGTCAAGTTTTTTATGGAGCTGGATAAGCAAGTGTATTATCGTATTATTTTGTCTTATAATGATTTTATCGCTTTCTGCGATGGGATCATGGGTACTAAATCCTATTGGATTTTGTAAGTGCAAATTTGTTTGTCTTAAGGCTTCTTTATACTCTTCAGTTTCCATTCAGAATAAGATTAATTGTTTTATTTCTGAAAGTAAATGTTGTATCTCAACATCTATATTTTCTAATTTGTCTACTTATTTTATCATACGACCTATATTTGGGATTATTTAGTTTTCGTTAGCTTTTAGCTTTTCTATTATGTTGGAAAGTTGGTCTTTTAAAAATTGTTGGTTTACTGTAAATTTTTTTAGCAACTTGTTTTTATTATCTAATGTGTCTATGTTGAGCTTATATATATTTATATATTTTGTGGTAGCAAAATCTATTGCTTTACCAAATCTTAACATAATGTCTACGATATTATTTAACTGTCCCTTTGTACCGTGTAGAGCATGAGAATAACTTCTATTGCAATAACATATGTGTTTAAATTCGTCGGTAGTGATGGTGTTACGTTTATGCTTTATTTCTAGACTTAAGTAGTCGAATTAAAAAAAAAATCAATTAACTCCATTAATTAATTAGAGAAATGATTTAATTAATTAACTCTAAATATTCCAAAAAATATGTTGAGAGAAGTTGGGGTCAAATAGAGTCTCATTCTCGTTATTCCTTATTTTTAATTTCATTAAATGATTAAAATTAATTAAATGATTTTTTAATTAATTTTAATTCAAAAATAGGAGTTGCAGAGATGAGAATGCTCAAGTGGATGTGTGGTCACACGAGACTAGATAAAATTAGGAATGAATGTATCAGGGATAAGATAGGAGTGGCGCCAACTGTAGAGAAGATGTGAGAAGCTTATTTAAGATGGTTCAGATATGTACATAGGAGACCATTAGCGACACCTGTTAGGCGTTGTGAGAGTTTAGTCACTAGACATGTTAAACAGGGGAGGGGTAGACCAAAAAAGACTTCGAATGAAACTATGAGGAAAGATATGAAGTACTTAGGTATTAATGAGGCTATGATTAAAGATATGGTGCAATGACGATAAAGGATCCATATAGCCGACCCCACTATGGTGGTATAAAGGCTTGAGTGTTGATGCTGTTTAATTCAAAATTATGGGATAAGCAAATTCATGGGTCATATTGGGACTCATTGGGCCCATTGACGGGTCAAGGGTACCCATGGATGGTGAAATGGCCCATTTGGGTGATTCGGGTGTGTCAGGCTACGTAATGTCTGAGACAAATAGTGTTCATTGTATTCAATTGAGCTTAATTAGGTCTAATGTGTCTCATGTTGCACCAATTGGTCTAACCAGATTAAGTTGATGGTCTGTGTGTTCATTGAGACCAATTCCTTGTATTATAGGGCCAATTAACACACATGGGTCTGGTAATGTGTTGGGAATGTTACACATCATATTGTAGAGCATGCTCTAACATACACAATGATGAAAATGCCTTATAATTCCCCAACGATCATTGTAAATGAGTGGTGGCCTACAACCCCTGTTCAAAATCATCTTTGTAGTTAGAACACTACAAGTGCATTTTTTGGATTGGTTTACACCCCATGTTTTTTCCTTTCCAGATTTCCATGTAAAAATGTTGATGTCTGATAGGTACCCCTTAATCCGGGCTACGAATAGCCAAAGCACCCGCCTCATTGGTGGAGGAAATAGCGTTGACCAAAGTAAACCCCACTAGCCCCGTAACCACCCAACATGAGATGCAAATAGTGAAATCCCTAATCGTGCGGTGCAGATAGTAAAACCCTACAACATGAGTGTGCAAATAGGGAATTTCCTCATCGTGCGTTGCAGATAGTAAAATCTCACATTATGGGATGCAAGTAGTAAAATCCCACATCATGGGGTGCAAATAGGAAAATCCCACATCATTGGGTGCAAATAGTAAAAATTTTCATCATGGGGTACAAATAATAAAATCCCTCATCATGGGATGCAAATATTAAAATCCCACATCATTGGGTGCAAATAGTAAAATTCCCCATCATGGGGTGCAAATAGTAAAATCTCATATCGTGGGATGCAGATAGTAAAATCCTTCAATACGGTCTGTGTATAACAAATAATACGGTTGTTGTGTGCGCATAACCATATCCGTCATATGAGTACGTATCACTACAAAACTATATAAATTGGTGTGCGCGTAGCCATGTTCATAATGAGTGTTGTATAGAACATAAATTGGTTATGGTGTGTGTATAACACATAAATTGGTTATGGTGTGCGGGTAGCCACATAACCACCCTAACCACTCATTTAATTACGAAAGTGTCACCCTCAAAAACAATAAATAAGACCCCAAGACTTCTCTTTTTCCATCTTTCTCTTCTCCCTCATTTCCTCCTAAGTGCAAGAGAGAGAACTCCTCCCTCCTTTCCTCCTTCAAGCAAGGAAGATCTTTGAGCGCCTTCGAAGATTTCCTTCGCCTTCAAAGAATCCTTCGAATATCTTCGAGCATCTTCGAAGATCTTCAAGCATCCTCGAAGATCTTCAAGCACCTAGAAGATCATACGAAAGCGTTCATCCTCCTTCGAGCGAGCGTTTCGCTACAAGCGCGCCTTTGTGCGCTTTGCTCTCAAGACCGCTCCAAGTGCACCTCTGTGCACTCCACTCTCAAGACCTCTCCAAGCACGCCTCCGTGCGCTTCGCTCTCAAGTTCGCTCCAAGCGTGCCTCCGCTCTCAAGACCGCTCCAAGCGGGCCTCCGTGCGCTCCGCTCTCAAGACCGCTCCAAGCGCGCCTCTGTGCGCTCTGCTCTCAAGACCGCTCCAAGCGCACCTCCGCGTGCTCCTCTCTCAAGACCGCTCTAAGAGCGCCTTTGTGTGCTCCGTTCTCAAGACCGCTCCAAGCGCGCCTCTGCGCGCTCCGCTCTCAAGACTGCTTGAAGCGCGCCTCTGTGTGCTCCGCTCTCAAGACTGCTCTAAGCACATCTCAGTTCTCTCCGCTCTCAAGACCGCTCCAAGCGTGCCTCGCTCTAAAGACCGCTCTAAGCGCACCCCTGCGTACTCAATAATGAGCACTCTGCGCAGTCAAGAACAAGAGTTCCAGCCTCCAGCAAGATTAGCACTCCAACCTCCTCTCGCGCAGCAGGAGACAAGGACGCACAAGGGCACATCAATCCAACCTTCAAGCTGCAGTCAAGATCTCCAAAGTGCTCAAAGCGCAGCATTCACATCTTCAGCAGACAAAAAACTTAACTCCGTGAGCGGTGGCATGTCACCCTCCGAGCACCTCTCTCTCAACAATTATAGCGAAAGGTGGCCTGTGGCCCTCGAGTTCTTCAAAACAGCTCTGTACAACAATCAATAAATAGTTGATGTTTAAGCCAGCACATACCCGGCCGCGTGGGTTTTCACCTAGTTGACGGGTTTTCCACGTTAAAAAAATTACCTTGTCAGCTTTCTCTTTTTATGTTACTGTTTGCGCGCTCGAACGCTTCCGGGCTAAGACAGTCAAATCTAGTTTGATCTATCAGAGCCTTGAGTGGTCCGCAATAGTTTGGCGCCATCTGTGGGAAGGAGTTCCCCCAAAGCTTGAAGAACACTCTGAAGACAGTGCCCACTGCACAACGGTACTCGTGACAAGAGATCATGACAGGAAAAGCCATCTGCACAAGTGAAAGATCAATTCCTGGAGGGCATGTCGATCTATCTCCCCTCTACTCGCTCATCAACAAACCCAAAGAAGAGCTCCCCAGTTCGAATGTCCATGGCCGTGGAGCCCATCCTGATGGAGGACCTGAAGCTCAGTATGACTGCAACCGCCCTGAAGCGGTAGACCATGAGCCTGCAGATGGGAGGCTCACACGTGAAGAAGTTCGTGGCATAATTTTTGAAGAGCACGAACGAGCAAGACAACATGCCGCTTTGGCCCCTCGCCCTCTCCATCGTCGCTCACCGTTCACACCTGAGATTCTGGCACATCCAACCCCCCCAAGGCTTGAAGCTCCCATAGATTGAGACATACGATGGAGCGAACGACCCATTGGAGCACGTCGGACACTTTACGATCATGATGCAACTCTGTAATGCCCCAGATCCATTATTATGTCAGGCATTCCCGATGATTTTGAAAGGACAGATTCACACTTGGTTCCTATCCCTGAAGGACGGAAAAATCAAGGATTTCGTAGAGCTGACTCAACAATTCATGGACCAGTTCATCGCTAGTCGCCGGATAGTCAAAGATCCCCCCTACCTGTCCGAGATCCGCTAAAACAAAGGGGAAACCCTTAAAGATTTCTTCCATCGTTTCACCACTGAGGCATGACAAATCCCTGGAATAAAATCGGAGCTCCTGCGTGGGTTTCTCCTCGGAGGGCTCTGCCCTGGCGAGTTTTACTCCGCACTAATGAGGAAAACTGTACCCAGCTACCCAGACCTCGTTCACCAAGTTGAGACCTAGATAGCAGCTGATGAATCAATAGAGGCTCATCGACAATAATTTGAAGGCATTCTAAAAAGAAAAATAACATAAGACCCACCAACAATACCGAAGAGGAATGACAGGCCTCGTGGCGATTCCCGCCAAGCCGGTGGGGCACCACCGACATCAAACCTTCACCCCACTCAATGCCTCACGAATGGAATTATTGATGGCCATCCGCGATCATCCCTCTCTTCAAAGGCCGAGAGCTCTTACATTAACTCCAGAGATCAATCCAAGTACTGAGACTACCATCGAGGTCACAGGCATAAAACAGAAGGTTGTCCGCGACTGAATGCAGAAATCAAATGATTCATTCGTCTGGGACTCCTTAGAAAATTTCTTCAAACCAAGGACACTGAATTAATAGGTCAAGAATGACCCAGCGTGGGAGCAATCCCCAGGGCGACCGTCCCAAAGAAGAGATTGTTCTCTGCCTGTGGAATGTCCAGGGCACCCAACATATATAGTTGTATCTCATGTTTTCAACGTCAATGTAACAAACAAGTGTCATTCTTTTTTTTATCATGCGCCCAAACAACAAGCGATGTTTTCAATTTTACTGTTTGTCTCAGAACAGAGTGTTCGGATCTCCCAACAAGGGACTCCGCCTTCTCCCAAACCAGAGTGTTTGGATCTGCCTACAAGGGACTCCAGCCTCTCCCAAAACAGAGTGTCGGATCTCTCAACAAGGGACTCTGGCCTCTCCTAGAACAGAGTGTTCGGATCTCCCAAAAAGGGACTTCGGCCTCTCCCAAAATAGAGTGTTCGGATCTCCCAACAAGGGACTCCGACCTCTCCCAAATCAGAGTGCTCGGATATCCCAACAAGGGACTCCGTCCTCTCCCAAAATAGAGTATTCGGATCTCCCAACAAGGTACTCCGGCTTCTCCCAAAACAGAGTGTTCGGATCTCCCAACAATGGACTCCGGTCTCTCCAAAAATAGAATGTTCGGATATCTCCCAACAAGGGACTCTTTCCTCTCTCAAAACAGAGTGTTCGGATCTCCCTTCAAGGGACTCTGACCTCTCCCAAAATAGAGTGCGATCTCCCAGCAAGGGACTCCGACCTCTCCCAAAATAGAGTGTTTGGATCTCCCAACAAGGGGCTCCGGCCGCTCCCAAAATAGAGTGTTCGAATCTCCCAACAAGGGACTCCGATCTCTCCCAAAATAGAGTGTTCGAATATCCCAACAAGGGACTCCGACCTCTCCCAAAACAGAGTTTTGGATCCCCCAACAAGGGATTCCGGCCTCTCCCAAAACAGAGTGTTCGGATCTCCTAACAATGGGCTCTGACCTCTCCAAAAATAGAATGTTTGGATATCTCGACAAGGAACTCCAGCCTCTCCCAGAACAGAGTGTTCGAATCTTCCAACAAGGGACTCCAAACTTTTCTAGATCAAAGTATGCAGATCTCTTAATAAGGGACTTCAACCTCTCCCATAACAAAGCGCCCGGATATCCCATGCAGAGACGTTGAGCTCTTCCGAACAGAACGATCTGGTATTCCATGTAGAGACTCCGATCTTTTTCAAAGGATCCAAAGCCCATCAGAAAGAGAGAGAGAGAGAGAGAGAGAGAGCTCACTCTCCTCCCCCAGTGACCTCTCACCACTCTACTCGAAGCGTCCGCCCTTCGTCCACTTAGTACGTTCCAACATCACAAACGCTCTACTATCACAAGCAAGTACTCAAAGCTAGAATAGTAGACAAACAATCAAGCAATGCCTAAGAAGCGACCAATGCTTCACTGACAGTATACAAAGCCACTACATAGTGCAAATGGGCAAAGAAACAATAAAGACGGATCCACGCCTCATCCACATCAATAACAGAGGCCCTCTTTCACTCTTGAAGAGACCTCCGATATCAAACTCGGCTACATCTTAACAATGTGTCAAACGTCGCCGTATGGGGATCTCCACCCCCAGCCATACATGTATCCCATATCGTCACTTTCAAAAGTCAACATACTCCACAATTAATAAGGAGCGCCGCTGCTTCAACTTCCCCTGAGAACAACGCCTGGCTACCTGAAGGGCCAAGGAGTTGCTCGAGTCCGCACAAGCAAAAATCCTGCAGGTACGAGCCACAACACACAGGCGCCCTTCCCGCGCGCGGCAGCTTGCGGTCGCACTCCCCGCGCGCACACAACGCGCGGGGAACCTTACCATGCGCACACAGTGCGCGGGCGCACTCCCCGCATGCGCTGCATGCGGGCAGCCTTCCCGCACATACACAGCGCGCGAGCGCATACCCCGCGCGCGCACCTATCCCACATGCGTGGGCACGCAACTCGTGTGCGCATAGTGCGCGGGCGCACTCCCCGTACACGCACATCGCATGGGAGGCCGTCCCAAGCACGTACAGTGTGCGGGCGCACTCCTTGCATGCGCACAGCATGCAGGAGCGCCTTCCTCACACCATTCCCAACGTGTGATACGCCCCATTTGAGTTCCTCCCTCCGCACCTCCCGTGTATTTGCATCGCGCACAGCCGCAAGAAAGCTCTTCGCCCGTTGGCTAGACTATCTTGTGCACTTCTTAGACATTTTGTCGTACGAACACCACCGCCAAACATTATGCGCGTCATCCAGATTTTGAGTAAAAGTCCCCGCCCTCCAATCGGTTCGACTCGAAGTTGCGGGGATTTGGGGTGCAAATGATAGGTACCCCTTAATCTGGGCTGCGAATAGCCAAAGCACCCACCTCATTTGGTGGAGGAAATGAGGTTGACAAAAGTAAACCCCACTAGCCCCGTAACCACCCAACATGAGATACAAAAAGTGAAATCCCTCATCGTGCGGTACAGATAGTAAAACCCTCCAACATGAGGGTGCAAATAGTGAATTTCTTCATCGTGTGGTGCAGATAGTAAAATCCCACATCATGGGGTGCAAGTAGTAAAATCCCACATCATGGGGTGCAAATAGTAAAATCCCAAATCATTGGGTGCAAATAGTAAATTTCTCCATCATGGGGTGCAAATAATAAAATCCCACATCATGAGGTGCAAATAGTAAAATCCCACATCATTGGGTGCAGATAGTAAAATTCCTCATCATGGGGTGTAAATAGTAAAATCTCATATCGTGTGATGCAGATAGTAAAATCCTTCAATACGGTCTGCGTATAATAAATAATACGGTTATGGTGTGCGCATAACCATATCAGTCATATGAGCACATATCACCACAAAACTATACAAACTGGTGTGTGCGTAGCCATGTTCATAATGAGTGTGCGTATAGCACATAAATTGGTTATGGTGTGTGTATAATATATAAAATGGTTATGGTGTGCGGGTAGCCACATAACCACCATAACCACCCTAAACACTCATTTAATTACGAAAGTATCACCGTCAAAAACTATAAATAAGACCCCAATGCTTCTCTTTTTTTCATCTTTCTCTTCTCCCTCCTTTCCTCCTAAGTGCAAGAAAGAGAACTCCTCCCTCCTTTCCTCCTTCGAGCAAGGAAGATCTTCGAGCGCCTTCGAAGATTTCCTTCACCTTCGAAGATCTTCGAGCATTCTCGAAGATCATCAAGCGTCTTCGAAGATCTTCGAGGACCTTGAAGATCCTAAGAAAGCGTTCATCCTCCTTCGACGTGCGTTCCGCTCCAAGCGCGGCTCCGTGCGCTCCGCTCTCAAGACCCCTCCAAGCGCATCTCCGTGTGCTCTGCTCTCAAGACCTCTCCAAGCGCGCCTCCGTGCGCTCCGCTCTCCAGACCGCTACAAGCGCGTCTCCGCTCTCAAGACCGCTCCAAGCGGGCCTCCGTGCGCTCCGCTCTCAAGACCGCTCCAAGCGCGCCTCCGCGCGCTCCGCTCTCAAGACCGCTCCAAGCGCGCCTCCGCGCGCTCCGCTCTCAAGACCGCTCGGAGCGCGCCTCCACGCGCTCCGCTCTCAAGACCGCTCTAAGCGCGCCCCAGGGCGCTCCGCTTTCAAGACCGCTTCAAGCGCGCCTCCGCGCGCTCCGCTCTCAAGACCCCTCTAAGCGCTCCCCCGGGCGCTCCGCTCTCAAGACCGCTCGAAGCGCGCCTCCGTGGGCTCCGCTCTCAAGACCGCTCCAAGCGCGTCTCAGTGCGCTCCGCTCTCAAGACCGCTCCAAGCGCGCCTCTGCGCACCTCACTCTCAAGACCGCTCCAAGCGCACCCCCGCATACTCAAGAACAAGCGCTCCAGCCTCCAACAAGATTAGCACTCCAACCTGCTCTCGCGTAGCAGGAGACAAGCCGCAGAGACAAGGACGCAAAAGAGCACATCAATCCAACCTTCAAGCAGCAGTCAAAATCTTCAGAGCGCTCAGAGCGCAGCATTCCCGTCTGCAGCAGACAAAAAACTTAGCTCCGTTAGCGGTGACCTGTCACCCTCCGAGCACCTCTCTCTCTCAACAATTCTGGCGAGAGGTGGCCTGTCGCCCTAGAGTTCTTCAAAATAGCCATGTACAACAATCAACAAATAGTTGAGGTTTTGGCCGGCACAGACCCGGCCGCGTGGTTTTTCACCCAGTTGACTGATTTTTCACGTTAAAAAAATTGTCTTGTCAGCTTTCTCTTTTTCTGTGACTGTTTGCGTGCTCGAACGCTCCCGGGCTAAGGCGGTCCAATCCAGAGCCTTTTGACTGGTCCGCAACAATGTCGATTCTATTTTGATCATGCACATTTGATTGACTCTTCAAGTAAGATAAACTCAATCAGATCTACAACACTAATAAATATTCAACAATTTAATATTATCAGAATCACCGAACCCATGATATCATTGAGGCGAGAGATTTGCGAGGTGTTTTTTAAAGCAGTGTAATTATGTTTTTTAACAAAAATATCGGTATACTAGATTATTTTCCTTTTACATTATTAAAAAAATGATTTCTGAATGTCTAGAAGTCCTTATGAGAATCTTCTTTTTTTAGAGAATAAATTTAAGTCACTATATGAGGAAATGTGGTGTGATAAGCTGGGTCTTTGGGTTGGGATATGGCCAAATTCAAGAGATATTCTGTCATGCAAATTTATCCAAATTCTGATTTTATCCAAATTCTTGTTTTAGCAAGTTCTCAACAAAATAAGATCCAACTAAGTACTCAGAATACATTTGTGAAGTTTTTTTAATAATGAATTGAGTATTAATTTGTCACTCCCAATATTTTATCAAAAATTCCTCCTTAAGCTTTAGGATTATTGCTATAATGTGATAAATTATAGTTTAATTTTTTCAACTGATCAGTCAGATGACATAATATTTTTCACTTCTCTATTTTTTCACGCACTAAAATTTATTGTCAATTTTCAATTTAGACCGTGCATCAATTCTTGTTGGTATAAAGAAAGAGTCGCTCAATGAGGATATTGAGATCATTTATAAAGACACTGATTTTGTCTAACATCCACTAGTCAGGTAATCTAGGAACATTACTAGAAAAGAGAGTTTTGGCCAGGGCACGGTCTAGTCATGGAAAAAAAATTGTGGCTAAAGGTCTCGTAGAGAAAGATTTTTAGCCACGGATTGTCCGTGGCAAAAAGTATTTGCCACGAACAAAAAATGCCGTGGCTAATACCTAGAGTTTTCGTCGCGGTTTGCCCTCGTAGCAAAAGTATTTCAATACATGCATTTAGGACCTTTTGCCATGGCCTAGAGCCGTAGCTAATTTGCTACCTATTAGCCACGGTTTTATGCCGTGGCTAATAGTATTTCCGAAATTTTTTTAAAAGACTTAATACCGTGGCAAATGTTTTTTTTTTAAACGCATGCAGCATACTGCATTCTGTCAAGGCTCTGAGCACTCGCGCATGCCAAAATTATAAAAATCTCTTAAAATTATAAAAATCTCTCATGTAATGAACATGGATCAGAAAACACCACAAATTTTAAATTACATTCACGAGGCATGACACCTAAAAATCACACCACAGATCAAATTATAGTTAGACAAGTCAACATAAGTTCTTCATCCAAAATATACATCAAAGAAATGATCAAATAATAGTCCTAAAATTTCACATGATGCATCGCTATAGAACTATATTTTCCTTAGAAACAAATAAATGCAGTAAACCAGTCAGATCCCCTCCCCCAAAACTGTGCACTCTGTGAACAATTCAGGAAGTTTTGTATCTATATATGTGGACAAGACAATCAGAGAGCAAAAAGTAAACCTAAGATATTAGAAGGAATACGATCTGTGAGTAAAGTAAATTGCACAAAAAATTGATTCACTTGAGATTTTAATGATATAACATTGTAAGGATAAGTAGTATTTGAGCTGATTTGATGGGCATGCCTAGAATTGGGATGAAGCTCAACAATTATGTTAGACTTGAGAGAAAATCAAGTAACTGTATGTATTAACCCAGAAAAGGACCCTTGGGGTCTTACATATAGAGCAAGAGGAGAGCCCGAAAGTATCACAGACGGTGTGTGACTAAAACAGAATATACAATAAATAATATTAATTACATTAATATTAACACCTTCCTTCAAACTCACGGTGGATCATGAACCGAGAGTTTGCTAATGAGATATCGAAATCTTGCAGATGTGAGAGGCTTGTGAGGAAGTTCGCAATTGGTTCTTCAGATGCAATAAACGGTAGAGAGATAGTGTTGGCGAGGAACTCCTGACGAGTGAAGTGGCAATAAATCTCAATGTGTTTCGTCCGTTCATGAAATACTGGATTAGAGGCAATTTGTATAGCACTTCGATTATTACAGAATAGGCGAGTGGGTCCGGATATCGACACACCAAGATCACCGAGTAGTCGGCAAAGCCAAACGATCTCAGCAGTGGTGGAAGCCATGACACGATACTCGACGTCAGTGCTGGAGCGCGCAATGGAGTCCTGTTTCTTGCTGCGCCATGAGATAAGAGAGTCACCTAGGAAGATACAGAAGCCAATAGTAGAGCGACGAGTTGTCATCCCCCGCCCAGACAACATCGGAGAATGCTCGGAGGGTGAGTGGAGAAGTGGCAAAGAGAAACAATGAGCGGGTGACAGAGGTGCGTAGATAGCGGAGAATCCGGAGGACATCGGCGTAATGAGCCGAGCGAGGAGCTTCCAGAAACTGACTGACAAAGCTAACAACATAGGCAATGTCAGTCCTGGTCATAGTAAGATAGACCAGCATCCCGACAAGGTGCCGATAGTGGGAGACATCCGGGAGTGGTTCACCGTCAGTTGGGAGAAGTTTTAGATTGAGCTTGATGGGAGTATCAACTGTGCGGGTGTTAGTGAGAGCGGCGGCAGAGAGGATGTCAGAGATATACTTCTGTTGAGATACAAGGATGTCACATTAGGACCAGGAAATCTCCAACCCAAGGAAGTAGCGAAGGGGGCCTAGGTCCTTCATCTTGAATTGACTGCAGAGGTACTGTTGAAGAGAGACAATTGTTGCATGGTCATCGCCAGTGATAATCATATCATCCACATATAGATGAAGAATGACAAATATCTGACCAGAAGTGCGAGTGAACAATGCATGATCAGTCTGGCGTTCAATAAAGCTGGCCTTGAGAATAGTAGTACAAAAGCGCTCAAACCAGGCATGTGGGGCCTGTTTGAGACCATAGATAGCCCGACGGAGATGATAGATGTGGCCGGTGGGAACGGAGAGACCCGGCGAAGGAGACATGTATACTACCTCTGTAAGATCACCATGAAGAAAAGCATTAGTGACGTCCATCTGATGGAGAGGCAAATTGCGGGCATCAGCAACTGCAAGTAAGGTGCACACGGTGGTCATACGAGCAACTGGTGCAAAGGTCTTATCGTAGTCGATCCCATGCTCCTGCAAAAATCCACGGGTAACTAAGCGGGCTTTGTGTCGGTCAATAGACCCGTCCGGGCGAGTCTTGATCTTGAATATCCATTTGTAGCTGATAGGAGTTACGCCAGGGGGACAGTGGACGAGGTCCCAGGTATGAGTTCGGTGGAAAGCGTGAAGTTCAGCGGTCATGGCTTGCTTCAATTCAAGATGTGCAACTTCCTCTCGGTTTGACTGGGGCTACCGGTAGGAGTGGAGAGCGGTGAGGAAGGTCTGAAAGGCAGGGTAATAGGAGATAGCTGAGGTGAGAGCAGACGGTTTATACCTGTCAGGACTATGGTTGTAGCGAGCAGGCGGGTGTCGAGGGCGAGTAGGGTTACGCCGAGGAGGAGCAGGATCCACGTGCGGAGAGGCGGATGGAGGAGCGTCAGACAAGACTGTATCAGAAGGAGCTTGAGCGGAAGCGGGAGCTGTAATGGAAGGGGGTTTCGTGGGCGATGGAGGAGCTGAAGTGGATGGAGGATTCTCGGCTATAGGACTAGCTGGTATCGGGATAGGAGAGGAAATTTGGGTCCTGGGATGAGTGGGTATATGGGGAAGTAGCAGAAGGGAGAGCGGTGGAGTAGAGGAGGTTTGGGAGGGAATTGTTAATGGATTTTGCGTGGAGGAGAAGAACATCTCATGTTCACGGAAGGAGACATGACGAGAGAAGCGGATGCGGCGAGTCACCGGGTCGTAACAATGATATCCTTTGTGGTAAGCACTGAGTCCTAAGTGAACACAATGAGCTGAGCGAGCAGAGAGTTTGGTGCATTCAGTAACGGGGAGGAGAATAAAGCAGGTGCACCCAAACGTGCAGAGAGAGGTGTAGGTTGGTGGGCGTAAGTATAGTCATTCATAAGGAGTGACTCCAGAGAGGGTCGAGGAGGGAGTTATGTTGATAAGGTGAACAGTGGTGAGAACAGCTTTGGCTCAGAATGAGTGAGGAGCAGAGGCATAGATATGAATAGCACAAGCAGTTTCGATGATGTGATGATGTTTTTGTTCAGCGACCCCATTTTATTCGTAGGTGTGCGGGCAAGACTGTTGATGGATGGTGCCATGAGCGTGAGTGAGGTCATGCATGGTGGAGGAGAGAAACTCCTGAGCACAATCAAAGCGAAATATTTTAATCTGACGCCCGAACTGAGTGTGAAGCATTGTGGTGAACGTGCGATAAACATTTGGTATTTCGGACCGTTGTCAAAGAAGATAAACCCAAGAGCAGTGAGAGAAATCATCAATAAAACTCACATTATAAAAATAGCCAGAATGAGAGGCAATCGGGGCTGGACCCCAAACATCAGAGTGAACTAAGTGAAAGGGGGTTGTTGTTTGAGAAACACTGCTGGAAAAGGGTAGAGCATGGTGTTTTGCCAAACAACATTCCGTACAAACAGAGAGGGGGAAGAAGAGACTCGACCCAAAGCTCCTTAACGGATAACACTTCGGAGTCGGTCATTAGACAAATGACTTAAACGTCTGTGCCATAAGTCAACATTAGAGGTAACAGAGAGAGCAGAAGTAGATGAAGATGAGGAGGGTGGAACGTGAAGATACTCCATCTGATACAGGCCACTAGTCCTACGGCCCTGTCCAATCCTCTGAGCCCTTCGTGAATCATGCACAACACAAGCAGAGGAAGAGAATAAAACAGTCAGACCAAAATCACAAATAGGGCTGACAGAAATAAGATTCATGTGTAGGCGAGGGGCATTGTGAATGTTTGAGAGGATAAGGTGACCTGGAGTGCCAAATGCCGGGGTGATCGAGCTGGACTGCAAAATAGGGACAGAGCTCCCATCAGCAGTGGTGACCTGAAGGTGAGTGGTGGTAGAGGTATAGTTGGTGAGGGTGCTGGAGTCAGAGGTAAGGTGGCAGGAAGCCCCAGAGTCAAAATACTAAGGCAAAGTTGGTGAAACCCGAACAACAGTGGTACCATAGGTGGCTGACAGGCTAGTGGCGGCAGATATACGCAAGTGCACGTGTCAGATCAAATAATAAAGTGTGAATAAAGATCGTTCTCACAAGGAAGTGTCGAATCTAACGCTCGCAATTACTAGCTTAACCTTTTCTTTAAATCCAAGTGGATTAATTAAGGTGATTTATGAAAATAATAAAAATCAAAATTGGTTACAACGACGACTACTTAAAAATACTTTTAATCAGTATAGAAAAATAGTCTCGTACATTGCTTTCCTTTGCTTATTGTGATGATTTCTTAAAGTGATTTGATATGAATGCTAAAATAACTATCTTGCAACGATTTGAAAGTGGACTACGTTATCTCTCGATATCCGAAATCCGTTTATCCCTTATTCTCCTAGTTATCTATAACTTAGGCAACAATAAAGTATAACATCTAGTACACAAATCAATGTTGCTACCAATAAGACAAAATCTCTTTCTCCCTTCTACAATATATTAAATTTATGATACACTTACGCCACTCCTCTCTCGAATCTTGCAGCGCAGTATAAAGATGGGAACTTTGGTGAAATAATTACGCAACTCCTCTCTCGATTCTTGCCGCGTTAAATAAAACATCCATCTAGCCTGACTCCTCTCTCGAATCTTGCCAAGCAAATTTAAAAATGAAAACTTAACCCAAAATTTCCAAGATCAACATCATAAATTCAATAAAGATATAATCTCAAACATTCATGATGAAGAATTAAGGTTCAAAACATCACAACAAGTCAAAGTACTCACAACATACAAGACTAAGAGAATTTAGTTCATCACGAAGATCAAACACAACGAAATTAGAGAGATCTTACAAGGCATGATGTTTAGAGATCTAAACAATGCAGGAAATTGTACTCAGAATTTTGCAAATGTCCTCTTCGATGAAGATCTGGTGCGTCTCCTTCTTCTTATAAGCCCCAGTTCTTCTCCTAGATTTTGAAAATGTTGAAGATGATGATGGATTGATTCCCATTTCTCTCTCCTTGGACCCTTCAATATTCATCCATCCCAATAGGAGTCTCCAAAAAGCCGAAAGGATGCATCCCATTGCATGTTATAACATTTTTTTGAACTACAATAATATATTATAACATATTTTCGGCATCCTTTAAACTGATCCAAACATCGCATAATATGTTGTAACAACGTTTCCTAAACTACAACAATATGTTGTAACAAATTTTCTGCACTCCAAATATGCATATCCTTCGACCGTTTACGCTAGATACTTTTGAATTTCTGCAACGAAGACATGTAAAAATGTCGATAAGTCCTAACTTCCACCATATATCAACTCATTCATGTTTAGTACATTTAATCACATTTTTATGGAATATATTAGACAGATGAGTGTAAAATATGGAATAAAATAACTTCTTTATGAGAAGTTGTGACACCCCCACACTTAGCTCTTTGTTAGTCCCAAGCAAAGATATATTATTAAAACTAATTGAATGAGTGAATATCTATCACACGTAAGTTTGAGTCTCCTTACCCTTAAACATAACTAATCAAGATTACTCAAGTAATTCGCATTAATAATTGGTAAACATGTCAATCATTAAAATTTCAAACATGCACAAATCCATTAGTTTGATAAGAGTTAAAGTTCAATTATGATTTCCTAGGGATGTGTGTGTTATTCTTTAAAATTATTCACTCCCAAACAATTTAACTCATTAAACTTCCTCATAATTGGAAAAGATAAGAATAATCTGAGTCTTTGATTTGGTCTCCACAAGTGTGTAGCAGTTCAATTTGAATAGAAATCATAAGGACTTGCGGTAGGAATGACTTTGGCTTGTTAAGGAACCTAAGGATGAATTTTGATAGTGGATGGAATTTCTCTTGTTAAAATTTTTAATACCTTTCTGTACTTTGAGGTTTATTAATTTCTCAATTATCATCATTTTTTGCAGTCCATGGTTGAGATCATTCCAAATAGGTGTATACATACTTAGGCCACATATCACTATGCCACTTATACATTTTTTTATGATCATAGTTGGGATCATTCTAAGCATGTGTAGACATACTTAGGCCACATATCACTATAACATTTATACTTTTGTTTATAATCATAGTTGGGATCATTTCAAGTAGGTAGACACATATTTAGGCCATATATCACTATGACACACATTTTTTTTTCTTTTTTTCTATTAAACACTCAAAGTTGGAAAGTTTACTAAGAAATAACTAGTAAAATTATAGGGAAATTATGCATGTCAATTTGTATCAAAATTACAAGGCTCAAGCTCAAAGAGTTATGGATAATCAAAACAATTGTAGGCTTTGTTGTGCGAAATTATCCAAAGGTGTCCCTAATCATTTTTATCAATTAACTACTTATATACACTCCATGTCTAAGCTTACAACATTGACTCAGTTCTTGCTCACCCCTCCACAATATATTTGGAAGTTAATAAAGTTATTTTGTAGGGAGTAAATAATTGTTTAATGAATATTGTGCATAAAGGAAATACATAAAGGAACTCTAACATATCTTACTAACTTCTAATGCAAAAAACTGAATTTTTAGGAATGACAAGTCTACCAATCAAAATAAATTGCATAGCTTGAAATAAGAGTAAGGCTACACAAATTATTATGCAATAAACTATCCATCACCCAATCGGTGGAGGTTACTCTCATACCCCCACACTTGTTCCTTTGCTAGTCCCTAGCAAATATATTTCTTGAAGAATGGGTACAGTAAATCACATTTGAATAAGAAAGATTTAATCATTTAAAATAAAAACTGAAAATGAATACTCCCCTGAAATTAACAATCTGAAGCTTCTTCACATCTCTTCTCTTTACATACTCAGGAGGCAAAATAAGATCAAAGATTCTGCTGCTAAGTCCAAATGAAATATACCTGCAGTGGTGAGCTCCAACAAACAAGGAAATTAGACAAATAAAAAAAATAAACTAATTAAACTAAACTTAGAAAAATAAAAATGCAGCAAAAATAAGATAACTACTGGGTTTTTTGTCTCCCCGACATGACTTATTCATGCCTTAAAAATATTCTAGATTATTGTCCTATGAAAGATAAAGTGAACAGGTAATTGCCTTGACTTCCGTTGCGGTAATGGGTACCGATACGGAGATAACACAGTTACTCCCTCTCCTGAATAGTAATACCTAAACTTCATAGATAAGGGAAATTGAAAATAAGAGGAGGAGGAGGTTTGATCCTCACTCATGCCATAAAAATATATGTCCTTGTATAGCAATGTGTCATCATCCTCAGGGACGATACATGGGGAGAAAGCAACAAGTAGAGCTGCCTCGATGAAGGAGGTATCAACCTCCTCACAAAAGAGGATGCTCACCGCATCAAATTGAGCTTGCTGCTCCATATCCTCCTGATGCACCTGCGACTCATCAACTTGCATAGGCTTAGATGGCGAAGGGGGTTTAGGAAATTAATTAGAAGAAAGACTTAAATAATTGAAAATCAGGGGAGTGGTCCCGGTCTCACTCCCAACAGGCTCCAAAACCCGCACAATATTGTTGACATCCAAGGAAGGGCAAGAGATATCAGAGGGTATAGGAGTCACGCAAGCAACATGGACATCGTCAACAAGTGAGGAAGTGGATACTTCCTCAACCGGTGAGATGACATCATTGAACTTTTGCAACTCGACTACAATCTCTGTAACCTCGCCCTGCTGGATGGCTAAAGCAGGATCAGCGGAAATGAGTGTAGAAAGTTTATGCAAAGGAGGAACTGCGTCAATCGCAATATCAGAGAACATGTGGATTGATTCCTCGTGTGGTGAATCCAAAAGAGATGATGACTGCGTGTGTAAAGGAGGCATAACCATGTCATTGCACAAATCATCAGAAAATATAATAGGAAAATCTGCAATACTCCCTCGTAGACAAGGTGGTACTGCGTATGGATCATCAGAGGTAGAAGGAACGTCATGCGTACGGAGAGAATTCGTAATATCCCCCCACATACAAGGTGGATAAGCAGATAGACTAATTTCAATATACGACCCCTTCTCCTCCTCCCTTTTGTGTTGAAATGCAGCGCACTCTTTTAATACGTGGTCGGTGCTATGACAGAACATGCATTGTTCCTCATTTCTTCTCGGCCTTTGAGGGGTTGGGCTGAAATAAGGGAACGATACTTGTTGTGGAGATGCGTAATTATAAAAATTTGGCTCGTCATATGACGTATCATAGGATATTGGTGTCACATATGGTGAGCCATATGACATATAATTATGGTCTCCTATATACCATTTATTACTATTATGAGTATAAGACCCACACCATCGACATCGAGAGTAAGAAAACATGATGCTGCATGGGTGGATTCACAAATTGAAATGATGCATAAACTAGTTGTACAAATATAAAACCACTATAGAGGCCCGCTTAGAAAATTTAAAATAACAATGACAAGAGAATTAAAAGAAAAAACAACTTCAGAATTAATTTCTCAAATAGAACAACAAAAACTTGAGCTCTAAATACTCAGGGATTCCTAACATTGCAAGAAAATATTAAATTAGTTTACACTTCCCCGGAAACGGCGCAAAAAACTTTATACGCAAAAAATAGATATACGCAAGTGCATGTGTCGGATCAAGTAATAAAATGTGAATTATGATCGTTCCCATGAGGAAGTGTCGAATCTAACGCCCGCAATTACTAGCTTAACCTTTTCTTTAAATCCAAATGGATTAATTAAGGTGATTTGTGAAAATAATAAAAATCAAAACAGGTTACAACAATGACTACTTAAAAATACTTTTAATCAGTTTAGAAAAATAGTCTCGTACATTGCTTTCCTTTGCTTATTGTGATGATTTCTTACAATAATTTGATATGAATGCTAAAATAACTATCTTACAACGATTTGAAAGTGGACCACGTTATCTCTCGATATCTGAAATCCGTTTATCACTTATTCTCCTAGTTATCTCTAACTTAGGCAACAATAAAGTATAACATCAAGTACACAAATCAATGTTGCTATCGAGAAGACAAAAGTTCTTTCTCCCTTCTACAATATATTAAATTTATGATACACTTACGCCACTCCTCTCTGGAATCTTGCAGCGCACTATAAAGACGAGAACTTTGATGAAATAATTATACAACTCCTCTCTCGAATCTTGCCACGTAAAATAAAAATGCATCTAGCCTTACTCCTCTCTCGAATCTTGCCAAGCAAATTTAAAGATGAAAACTTAACCCAAAATTTCCAAGATCAACATCATAAATTCAGTAAAGGTATAATCTCAAACATTCATGACGAAGAATTAAGGTTCAAAACATCACAACAAGTCAAAGTACTCACAACATACAAGACTAAGAGAATTTAGTTCATCACAAAGATCAAACACAACGAAATTAGAGAGATCATACAAGGCATGTTGTTTAGAGATCTAAACGTTGCAGGAAATTGTACTCAGAATTTCGCAAATGTCCTCTTCGATGAAGATCTGGTGCGTCTCCTTCTTCTTCTAAGCCCTAGTTCCTCTCCTAGAATTTGAAAATGTTGAAGATGATGATGGATTGATTCCCATTTCTCTCTCCTTGGACCCTTCTATATTCATCCATCCCAATAAGAGTCTCCAAAAAGCCGAAAGGATGCATCCCATTGCTATCATAACCGCCAAAATTTCAAATATTTCAGAACTGAAAATTCAGTTCCCGTCAGCATGTTATAACATTTTTTTTGAACTACAATAATATGTTATAACATATTTTCTGCATACTTTAAACTGCTCCAAACATCGCATAATATGTTGTAACAACTTTTCCTGAACTAGAATAATATGTTGTAACATATTTTCTGCACTCCAAATATGCATATCGTTCGACCGTTTACGCTAGATACTTTTTAATTTCTGCAACGGAGACATGTAAGAATGTCGATAAGTCCTAACTTCCACAATATATCAAATCATTCATGTTTAGTACATTTAAGCACATTTTTATGGAATATATTAGACAGATGAGTGCAAAATATGGAATAAAATAACTTCTTTATGAGTAGTTGTCAGTTGGCAGGAGTGGCGGGCTGAAACAGAGGAGGCTGAAGGAGTAACTCCTCTAGTTGTTGAAGTCGATCTGCATCATCAACAACTATAGGATGAGGAGGCGTGGAAGATGATCCGGGGCCACGAACACATCCTCGACCACGGCCATCATGGCGGTTGTCACACTATCTGTGCTCATCAGGATGAGGGGGACAAGTAGGATATTCGAACTTCATGTGCCCCGCCTTTTTACAGTAGTTGCAGGTAACAGGGTCGTCGCATAGTCAGATAGCTAGAGCAGTGTCGATCCCAGGAGTAGGTGGGAGGACCACGGGAGGACAGAGATAGGTCTCTTCATCAAGCAGGGCAATCAAGGCTTCATCCAAGCTAGGAAGAGAAACCTGATGAAGGAGCTGGGCGGCAAGAAGAACAAACTCGGGATGCAAAGCTTTGAGGAACTGATGGAGATGGCCCTTAGAGAGGTGGTGCTGAAACTCTAAGGAATGAGGTCAACTACATGGGGAGGGGATCATGGATTCCAATTCGTGCCAGAGAGTGCTCATCATGGTAAAAATCTCTTGAATGGATCGCCCTTCATGGAGAGCAGATAGAGAGTCGCAAATGAGACGATGGCGTCGAGCTCCACCGCAGGGGACAAACCAATCCCAAAGATATTCCCACATGGCGTGGGATGAGGACAGATGGTTGATGGAGGTGAGGAGAGGACGAGCAACAGACTCCAGGATGTTAGCCCGAATGGCTTGATCGCGACGCCGCCAAAGGGTGTCATCATCTAGAGTGGTGGCGGGTACAGTGGTGCTGGCAGAGCTGGCAATAGTGGTAGAGGTCGCAGCGGTGGGAGGAGCACCTATAATTGTTTTTCAAATTTCAAACAAGTCACAATCCACATTCAAGGCATCTTAGCCTTCCCCTGCCTGCTTTTATTCAATTGTCTATCAAAGTAGGCCTTGGGCTTGGGATAATATCTGGCAGGAGGTGGAGGAGCCTCTGGATTGTTGTAGCCATAATCTCTGAAATGAAACTTCCTTTTTTACTCAGTTGCTTTGTACTTATTGATTTCTTCTTGACTGTAATAATTTTGAGGTTCCTCATTTGAAATGTTTATCAATCTATAAGTATCCAAGATGATTGACTTTGAAATAGGACTCCAGACCTCAGCAAATTCTCTTCTTTCAGCTACAGCTCTCTTAAGTCTATGCCTGAGCTTTTTCTAACAAAGGAATCTGACCTTGAAGCAGAAGATCCATCTCCAAATTTCCTTCTCTTGAAAGGAGGCTCAGAAGAGTCAGGAATATCTTCATGAACCTCTTCTAGAAAGCTCTCAGGAAAATCCTCAGGGTCTGACCACACCTGATTCTATTGAACAGGAGGAATATGAGTAATATCTTCATAAACTGGTTGTTCTGGAAATACTTGATTTTGAGGAAATCCAATCAAATTGTCATAAAACAATTGAAAGCTTTGATGATTGAAAGTAGTGGCTTCATAAAACTTACTTTCAGCTTCTTTATTCAGGTCATGAATATGACATATCATTTTCTCCTCCCGCTTTCTGACTTCTTCAGTTAGGGTTCGGATGACCTCTTCTTTGAAGTTGGGCAAATCTTCTGAAACATGTTTCCTTATGCTTTCCCCTTGCTGGAACACAGATCCTTGACCATCAAGCAAAGCCTTAGAATTGGCATGAACATTCTTAAGACCTTCATTAGTAAAACTCACTTCTTTTACACCATTTGTGAAGTAGGTATCTAGATCGTCTTTGATTGAAGAAATAGGGTACTTCACTTCTATTAATCCTTTATTCAAATCTTACTCAACCTTTTTAACTCCATCAAAAACTTGCTTCAAAGAAAATTCAAAATACTCAGCTTGACTTTTAAGCATAGCCTCTATAGACTGGAGCAGTTCTAAATTTGAAGTAGATGCAACTGGAGCAACGGAAACTTGAACTGGAGGGGTTCCAAGACTTTCATCATTAAACATCAGCTCTGGAGATTGAGCTTCCCATACAGATGCCACAAATACTTGAGTAGGAGGTGCAGAGTGCACATCCTCTCCTTCTTCCTTTTCAGATAGAACTTATGTGGCAGAGAAGGGGCTGTCCACTTTCTTAGGCTCTCCCTCAGATAATGGAGGAGTCTATTCTTGATCTAAAGGAGTACCATCAAACCTGGGAACTCCACCAAATGTTGATTTGAAAGAAATCGTTGTCTACCTAAATCACCTAGAGGGGGGTGAATAGGTGATCTCTACTGCGATTGCGGAATAAAAAATTCTGCACAAACACAACAAAAAATCACAGCACAGAGACACAAGATTTATAGAGGTTCCCTAACGGTGGGTACTCCTCTCTCCCACTCCGCCTATCTAGCAATTCAGGCTAGCATCGGCAACTTCACCAAAACTCGGATTTATCAACAAATCCTACACTCGGAGACAACGACTCCTACAAACTCGGAGAACAACCTCTCCTACAAACTCAGAGTAAACAACTCCTACAACTCGGAGTAAACAACTCCTACAAAATAGCTCGGAGTAAAAACTCTTACAGAAATTAAATAAAGTTTGAAATGAAACTTCTCTTGAATCTCAATAGAGATTAACTTCAGATCTGGAAAGACTGAATCTTCTTCTTCCTTTAGAGTGGAAGCTTGGATCTTCAAGGATTAGGAAGAATGAAGAATCGGCAAACCTGATCTGAGTAGGCCCTTTGATTAAATTGAAAGGATCTTCAATATTAAGAGCAGCACTTGATCAAAGGCCTTCTTATCTGAGAAATCTTTAGCAACACTGAAGAACAAAACTTGAGAGGCGCAGAAGTTAAATCTCAGAAAACTTGTTCAGCACGAGAGGAAGAAAATGACTGCTTCTCCTTTTTCAATCGGGTTATTTCTTCTGATTAGTTTGCCCAAAAAATAAAGGATTATTTAAAGGGAGACCTCCAACGGCTCGGGCGACAAACAAGGAGGGATCACCACGTGTACTGAACATGGCAGCCAACCCTAAATTTCAAAAACGAAACATAAATTTGAAATCCGTCTGTCCGTCATTCGTCGAGACTTCACGTGAACATTCGACGAATTGACTTAGCCATTGAAAAATACTGATCAAAGCTTGAAAACTGTCTTCTATTTTCATTCGTCGGAATTCGTCGGGAGTTCTCGAGAACATTCGGCGAATTGACTTAGCCGCACAATTTCCTTCACAAGCCTGCCTTTTTGACTTCTGTCTGCGTTCATCGATATTCGTCGGGAGTTCATGAGAACATTCGACGAATAGACTTAGCCGCAGAAATTTCTTATTTAAACTAGAAATATGGCTTCTGTCTGGATTCGTTGAGATTCATCGGAACTTCACGAGACATCTCGACGAATTGACTTAGCAAGAATTTCTTTTCTCCTGAAAACCTGCTCCACTCCTCAAACTTGAAAACCTTCAGTTATGAGTATAAGAAGTACACCCCAATAGAGAGATTACACATGGACCAACACTTTGTTCTACACAATGAGGGATTACATTGTCTAGAACTGTGTTTGGTGATCCATTGCAACCTGACTTTGGTGTGCACTTAGCATTAAGACCTGTCATAACATATCTAAACAGAAATCATCAAATACAACTCAATTCAACTTAGTTCAAAGGAACACTTCTTCAAATCAAGGTAATTGTGGCTACAATACCCAACATGATTCCTTCTCAACACTATGGCTAACCTTGACTGGCTCTGAGTCAGGCCTGTCAATTCCATCATCTCCATCATCATCAGATTCTATTGGGAAAAACCCCTTTGATTTATCTTAACAAATTACCTAAAAGTGATTTTATTTCTTAGGATTGAATTACCCATTGTATAGTGAGGGTAATCTGGTCATTTGATGTCTAAGGATATCATACCCAAACTAGGGTGTCAAGACCAAGTCAAGAGAAGCAGAATTTAGGCAAAGTTAATACTTGCGTCGAATAGAATTCGACGCAATGTCAAGTTATTGTCGACGCTACTCTGACTAGAAGTCCAAGTAGTTCACCCTTCTGTCGAAGTAATACAAGTCGACGTTACGTCGAATAGATATTGACGCAGAGGTCATGGACTTGTCGGAGCACTTGTAGAAGTCGACGCAGCTTCTACTTCAACTCAGCGCAGAAGGAAATATCTGTTGAAGTATAAAGTCGACGGAACATCGACTTCATCTCGACGCAGATAATGAAGCTCAGAAACATATCTTCAATTCGATGGTTACGTTGATTGGGTATCGACGCAATGTTGACTAGCTGAGTTCAGTCAGAGCAAGGATGAATTCGAAGCTGCTCCTACAAGGACTCGAAGGTGCATTGATAAGAGAGGAAGTTAACTCGACGCTACGTCGAATACAGTCTGAAAAGGGAAACCTTCTCAGCTGTCATTTTGGACCTTCTCTCATGGCCCACCTCTCTCAAGACCGTTCTCCAACGACACATTAATTTCCTGAAATAGAAAGAAGGACTAAAGAAGACAAAAGGCTTTCTTGGAAACAAGCTTTGTGCTGGTGGACGGGTCGGGAATTAAAGAAGGAAGGAAGGATTTATTGTCCAGACAAATATACCCTTTCAGGACTTACCTGAAAGGGAATGAAATTCAAATTCAATAGAGGGACAATAAAAGGCAATAGAGAAAAGAGAAAAGAAAGGCACTTATCACAATCGGCCATACTGTTCTATTGGGTCTCCTTCTTCTTCCTCTCTCACACAGGAACCCTAATAGAAGAAAATACAGAGAAGGAACATCTGCTGTTCTTCTTCTCTCTAAGAACAGTACAGAAGAAGGTTTCTCATCATACCAATCTTATAGCAGCCAAAGTTCAATCAGAAAGAAGATAGAAGGATCTGACAATCATAGCTTCTGCAAATCATCACCATCTTAAGCAGAAGTTCATCAAGAACAGATCCCGTGAACATATACAAGAAGCTGTTCGTAATACATCCATCATAAGAATTCTGAAAACAGAACACATACATCCTTCTTCTTTCTTTTTCTCATTCCCTTCTGTAAAAGAGTTTTATTAATCCCTCTTCAAAGGATTCAGTGGTTCAAGATCTCCTTATCAAAAGATCTGGTGGTTCAAGATCTCCTTATCAAAAGATCTGGTGGTTCATGATCTCCTTGTCAAAAGATCAGTGGTTCTAAGGGTCTCCTTACCAAAAGACTCAAGCACAGGGGTGCATCCCTACCAGGTGGTAGAAGAAGGGAGTACCCACATTTTGGGGAACCTCTATAAAAAATTATGTGTGTCATCTGGTTCCAAATTTTCCGTGCTGTCCCTATAGCTAGTTTATTTTATTGATTTCTGGCTTATATTTCAGCACTAGTTTATTCTGCCTGAGATCTTGTTTGAGAATAAATCCTTAGATTATTTTATTGTACTCACAGTTAGAATAGAAATAATTTTTTTTTAAATCTCTATGCACCCCCTCTAGAGGATTCTCAGAGGCACACTGTGCAATTTCAATTGGTATCAGAGGGAGGTTGATCATTAAGAGGTTAACACCTTGATCAAAAAGACCTCCTACTCATATCTCTTTTCTATAAACATGTCTTATAAAGAAAATGAGTTCTAAGGATTATGCTTCCACAAGACCCCCAGTGTGTAATTTGAATAAGGTTACACTCTGGAAGGCCAGAATAAAACTTTACATGAATTTCATTGATGAAGACATCTATAATGTTCTTCTCACAGGTCCTCCAGCTCCATTCAGACAAAAGGCAGGGGAATCCTCAACAACAGAGGCTGTCCCAAGAAAGGAATGGACAGAGGCTGAGAAGAAGGTCAAAGCATGTGATGCCTAGGCCATGAATATTCTGGTGTCAACAATGTCTGATGACATTTTCCAAAAAGTTGCTGAGTGCCAATCAGTAAAGAAAATCTAGGACTCACTCACCACCATGATGGAAGGAAGTGCTGATGAAAGAAAGGACAAAAAGTCCCTTCTCAAAAGAAAGATGAAGAATATGTTGCCAATATGTAAGACGGATTCAGTCTTATCATTAATGAGCTCAGAGGATTAGACAAGGAAATTCCTTGACTGAAATTAATGATAAGATTCTCATGTGCTTCCCTAGCTCATGGGACTCAAGGATCTGGGCAATCAGAGAATCCAAATGCCACAGAGAAATCTCAACTGAAGCTTTGCTAGGAAAGCTTAAGTCATATGAGATGCTTCTAAAGAACAGGTTTGAGGCTGAAGAAAGGGAGATCTCTCCAGCTCCTGTCCAAAGGTCTCTTGCTTTGAAAGTTGCTAAAGGAGAGTCCTCCACTCCTGAGGATGAAATGTTCAGTCTGCTGGCAAAAAGATTTAAGAAGTGGGTAAGACTGAGGACTCAAGGAAAAGAGAAAGAGACTCAAGGCCCAGGTATGACAAAACTCCAAGGAAGGAGGTTATTTGCTATACCTGCAGCAAACCAGGGCACATTGCCCCTGAATGCCCACAAGAGCAGAGGGAAAGGAGCAGCAGCAAAGAGGAGAAGAAGAAAAAGAAATCCTTTAGAGGAAAAGACAAGAAGAAAGGCAAAGGCTTTATTGCTGAAACATGGAGTGATTCTGAAGCACAATTAGACTCCTCATCATCTGAAAGTGATGATGAAGAAGAAGCAGTAGCATCCTGCATGATGGCCCTTGGGATGGCATCAGATGATGAAGATGATCAGGTACTATCTATCTTTGATGAATTTGATTTTACTTCAGAAGATTTTAAATCATGCTTCAAAGATTTCTGCATTGAACATCTTAGGGTAGAAAAAGAACTAGGCATAGCTAGAACTGAACTAGAGAACCTTAAGAAAATTGAAATGCATCTAAATAATCAAAACCTAACAAATGAAATTAATGATAACGAGTTAGAATTGATTAAGCTTAGAGAGGAAAACACAAATCTAAAAGAAGAGCTGGCAAAGGAAAAGGCTTTTGAGGACTCACTCGATGGGAGGAGTTAGAAGCTCAAAGACATCACTGAAAATCTCTCTGTGAGATTTAATCACCTAGGATTAGGAGCAAAGCCCTCCACTAGCACAGAAACATCTAGGAAACCAGCCTGGAAAAATCCAGTGCCATTTGTTAGACCTAGTGAATATCAATCAAGTGAGAAGAGTGAATCATCCATGGGTAGAGATAACAATCATCCAGATTGGAAAGACAAAACTAAAAAGGCAAACCTAAATAAAAAGGAAAAACCCCTATGCAAGAATCACTTAGAGAAGTTAAATAACAACAACCAACATGCAAAAATAAAACCTAGGATAATCAAACATTCTGCTGATTTGTTGTATTCTGATACATTTTATACTAACTTCAAGTATCAAGATAAGAGGTTTGGGAAATCCATTCCCTATCATCCCAAAGGATATCATGAAAGACCCTTATATTCTTTCATTGAACCCTACAATGGTAAAAGCAAAGGGCCCAAGGTAACTTGGGTTCCCTCTAATGTTTGAATTACCTGTGTAGGGTGAGGTAGGGTCCCACTCAGGAGAAAATGGAGTGGGAAGAAAGATGTACATTTTGATTAAGGAACAAGACTTATTAAAGGGAGTAACTTCTACCTTGAATCCCCCTTGATAGTTATATTATGATCTATTTTCAGTAAATAAAATTGCTGGGAAAAACAGCAAGAATTTTCTAAAGAAATAGATCTGTTTATTAAGAGGTGCGTAGAATAGAAGTCGACGTACCATCGACTTCTACTCGACATCAGCGTAAAGAAGCACTCAGAGTAGACAAATCAAATAGAGTTCGACGCAGCGTCAAGTTCATATCGATGCATACGTCGACTTATCAAATGCTGATTAAAATTCGAAGTTACATCGAATGGAAATCGACGTAACGTCGACAGGACTACGTCAACTTAGGGTCTCTGGATAGTCTCAAAGCAACGTCGAGTACAAGTCAACGCAACATCGATAAATTAGCATACGTAGAATTGCTTCTAAAAGCAATCTCGACACAGCTTTGCGCGCCAAATAATAAGTATTATTGATGGTGCGTCGACCTAAACCCTAAGTAGCGGCGATTCATCTACTTTTAAGCAATTACTGCGTTGAAACGTTTTACGCTTTCGAATTCTCTTTCTCCTGCTCTCTTGCTCTCTTGTTCTCCAACTCTCTCGTCTCTCTCTCTCTCTCTCTCTCTCTCTTGCTTCTTTCTGTCTTTGCAGGTATCTAGAATCAAATGGCTCCACCAATAGTGAACTCAGGATTTGATGTGGACTTTGAGTCATTCAGTGCAGCGGCAGAAAGCTTCAAAGCCATTCTTCGCTTGTTTCAGGAGGCCGGCCTAACCAAGCTCATCTCCTGGATATCAAGCTAACAGAGTTCAAAGATAATGTTCAGATAGGAGAGGATGGCTCTCTTAAAGGAAAAATATCTGATACAGAAGTCCTGATAACAGAGGACATATTAAATCAAACATATGGTCTTCTTCCTGGAAATGAGTCAGAAGAATTATCAGGGGATGAGACAAAGAGGGTCCTGTAGATTATGCAGTTCAAGAAGGACAAACCCATCAATCTGAAGAAGATTAACCTTAAGGAAGAATACAGATTCCTTGCAGATATTATAGGGAAAGTTTTGCTCTGTAAAATATCAGCACATGATGATGTTCCAAAGCAACAACTTCAAATAATTGGTGCTCTAGTTCTAATGAAGAGGATTAACTGGGGGAAATGCCTCCTAAGAATGATTTGGCATAAGTATGCCCATATGGAAAATGCTTTCATGAGGATCATGAGTCAAGTACTGCTTCACCATTATCGAAGTGTGTGTAAGTCTAAAGGAGTGTCTATTACTCTTGGGAAGAGGATTAATATAGGGATCTTCTCTAAGCGGACCAAGCAAATCTTAAATCCTGGTCAAGCCCCAGCCTCACCTCCTCCATCTCCTCATCCTCAATAGCCTGAAAGGCAACTACCAGACCATCCAAGGGACAATTTCCCTCCTTCTTTATCTTCACCTCCTCTGGACACTATTCCAGATCTCCATCATGAGGATATTCCATCTCAACAACAACAAAACCAATCCCCTTCTAACCCAGAGTCATCTCATCAAATGCCTCATCATCTACCATCCATATTTACTCCACCTCCTCCACCTATTCATGTCTCACCATAGTTCTATCAGCCTATCTCCCCTATCCAATAAGAACTCCCTCCATCACCTCCTCCATCTACATCTCATACTAAACCAATTGATCTTGAGCACATCATTTCTAAAGTTGTGGCCATAGCATCCTCCACCTTTGCAGACCAGGTGGCCTCTCAGGCTAGAAAGTTTGATAGAAAGTACTCACAAATAGAGGGTGTGTTATTAAGTTGTAAAAGATCTTTTCAGAGCCTCAAAGATTTTATATCTTCCTCCATGGTTACAAAGGAATTCTTAACCTCTCTGGCCAGCAAGGATAAGAAGGGGGAGAACCTATTGGAGGAAGAAAGACCTGCCCTATAATTGAGTGAACAGGGTGCAGGTGATGTTCAAGGTCTTGACAAAGCTACAATAATCTAACAAGCACAGATCCAGGGGGAGCCTGCAAATCATGGGGAGTTTCCAGAAAAATTAAATATTGAGCAAACTGATGCAGCAAAATAGGGGAAGCCTACCCTAAATGTCCAAAGGGAGCTAGATATAGAAATGGCTGCTGTAAACACAGCTGCAGATCAGGATGAAATTCAGAATAATGATCCACTAGATGAAGTAGCACATATAGCTGTGGAAGCTGCCCGGGAAGCTAAAAAAAAGCACAAAGTCAGGGGGAGCTTCCCAAAGACACTGCTGAAGAAAATGATGAGCCTTTGCAGATTGCCTCAAGGAAAGTCTCCTCAAAAGTATTTTCAAGAAAAAGAAATATTCCTGAGAAGGAGCAATGAGGCTCAGGTACTCTATAAGAAAACATTTCTCCTGAAAAATAGCTCTAGATATCTATATATTACTTGACATTAGAATGGTCTATGAAAAACAACATGTTATCTATATATATACCAATGTTGTCTTGTATGTACTTCATTTTTATGTTCAGAATGTCTTGTATGCATTTATGTTTATTAATGCAAAGAAATGAGTAAAATCACTTTATTCAATTTGTAAAATTTGTTAAGGTAAATAGGGGAGATTGTTGGGAAAACCCCTTTGATTTAACTTAATAAATTACCTAAAAATGATTTTATTTCCTAGGATTGAATTACCCATTGTATAGTGAGGGTAATATGGTCATTAGATGTCTTAGGATATCACACCGAAACTAGGGTCTCAAGACCAATTCAAGAGAAGCAAAATTTGGGCAAAGTTAATACTTGCGTCAAATAGAATTTGACACAATGTCAAGTTATTGTCGACGCTACTCTGACTAGAAGTCCAAGTAGTTCACCCTTCTATCGAAGTAATACAAGTCGATGTTACGTCGAATAGATATCGACACAGAGGTCATGGACTTGTCAGATCGCTTGAAGAAGTCGACACAGCTTCTACTTCAACTCGGCTAAGAAGGAAATATCTGTCGTAGTAATCTAAAGTCGACGGAACGTCGACTTCATCTCGACGCAGATAATGAAGCTCAGAATCATATCTACAACTCGACGGTTACATTGATTGGGTATCGACGCAACGTCGACTAGCTGAGTTCAGTCAGAGCAAGGATGAATTCGAAGCTGCTCCTACAAGAACACGAAGGTGCCTCGATAAGAGAGGAAGTTAACTCGACGCTGTCATTTTGGACCTTCTCTCATGGCCCACCTCTCTCAAGACCGTTCTCCAATGTCACATTAATTGCCTGAAATAGAAAGAAGGACTAAAGAAGACAAAAGGCTTTCTTGGAAACAAGCTTTGTGCTGGTGGACGGGTCGGGAATTAAAGAAGGAAGGAGTTATTGTCCAAACAAATATACCCTTTCAGGACTTACCTGAAAGGGAATGAAATTCAAATTCAATAGAGGGACAATAAAAGGCAACAGAGGAAAGAGAAAAGCAAGGCACTTATCATAATCAGCCATACTGTTCTATTGGGTCTCCTTCTTCTTCCTCTCTCACATAGGAACCCTAATAGAAGAAAATACAGAGAAGGAACATCTACTGTTCTTCTTCTCTCTAAGAGCAGTATAGAACAAGGTTGCTCATCACAATCTTATAGAAGCCAAAGTTCAATCAGAAAGAAGATAGAAGGATCTGACTATCATAGTTTCTGCAAATCATCACCATCTTAAGAAGCAGTTCATCAAGAGAAGATCCTGTGAACAGATACAAGAAGATCTTCTTAATACAACCATCATAAGAATTCTGAAAACAGAATTCCTACATCCTTTTTCTTTCTTTTTCTCATTCCCTTATGTAAAAGAGTTTTATTAATCCATCTTCAAAGGATTCAGTGGTTCAAGATCTCCTTATCAAAAGATCTGGCGGTTCAAGATCTCCTTATCAAAAGAACTGGTGCTTTATGATCTCCTTGTCAAAAGATCAGTGGTTCTAAGAGTCTCCTTACCAAAAGTCTCAGGCACTGTGGTGCATCCCTACCAGGTGGTAGAAGAGGGGAGTACCCACATTTTGGGGAACCTCTATAAAAAATTCTGTGTGTCTTCTGATTGCTAATTTTCTGTGTTGTCCCTATAGCTAGTTTATTTTATTGATTTCTGGTTTATATTTTAGCACTAGTTTATTCTGCCTGAGATCTTGTTTGAGAATAAATTGTTGGATCGATAGGCACCCTTAGAGGGGGGGGGGGGGGTGAATAAGGGAAAATATTCTTTTTATAATTTTAAGGAAATTACTAAATTGTGTAGGAATAAAGGAGAGCGAAATAACAATTTAGCTAAAGGAAGAGAATATTGTAATTTGCAATTTTAGAATTTAGAAACAAGTGCTAAATTGTTTTATGATGAAAGAGATTAAAATAAACAATTTAGATAAAGTGATTCAAATTGAAAGCTTAGTAACCAATACAGTAGAGATTATGCCAAAAGAGAGAAATCGAGTAAACACAATTAGAGACATGATTATATGTATTTAAAAGTGTTGACAAATACTTGATTTCAATAATGCTATAATTCAGAGGCGACAAACATGTAAATAATTTTTCCTTTTCTATACCGACTCGTATCCCCACGAACCGGTTGACTTTAGCCAATCCTTCCCTGGACATGGCCTCAAGCCGCTCTAGCCAATCCTAACCCAAGATATGGCCTCGAGCACCCCCTAGATCTGATCTCCTAGACCTAGTCGCCAACTCACGCGGCGAATTACCCCCTAAGCCGAGCAAGGACCTAGTTGCCAACACAAGGCAATTTCTCTATATGGTTACAAAATGGAATGAAATGAAAATAATGATAACAACAATAAAAACTCCATATATGAGATCTTCTGAAGTCGGAGATGAAGGATCGCTATAGTATGAGTGAGGTCGAGGCGATCATCCTTCGGATGTAGTGTGACGTAGTCCTCCTCCAGAATTCTCCTTAAGCTTTTTGTGGGAGATCCATCTTCGGCAGCATAACAACAATGGAATTTTGGCACTTGTATTCTCTCTGGAAGCTCTTAACAAAATGAGAGAGAAGCCATCAATTTATAGAACTTAGAGATAGCGCCTGCGGTAGATCCTAGCGCATGCGGTAGCGTTCGTGTGGAGCTGTTACGAAACCATCGCGGTGTGGCATTGTGCGCACGAACTTGAGCTAGCGCCAGGCGGTAGCGGAAGCGCTAGCGCTAGGCGGTAGCGGAAGCGCTAGCGCCAGGCGGTAGCGGAAGCTCTAGCGCCAGGCGATATCCCTAGCGCTGGCGGTAGCTCTCCTTCAGAGAATTTGTTTTGAAGTTGCTGTCTACCTGTGGAGTATTGCACCTATAGTTCCTGTACACTATAAACACACGACAAGCAAGATCAAATACAATATGGGATTTGTTATTCTTAAACAAAGGGATGTGACACACATGTCCAACAATCTCCCCCTTTTGATAATAACAAATCCTCTTAGCAAGAAATCAACAAAGGTGTTTATAGAATATGATAAGCGAGATAAAAGTGCAACTATAGTATATGATAAGCATGAGAATAGCGCATACTCCCCCTATCTAAATGCTCCCCCATACATAAATGCAATTTATGTTTTACTCCCCCTAAAATGATAGATTGCATGAATTAGTCTCCCCTTAATCTTCTAAATTTCTCCTCTAGATTTCGTCAATTAATCTCCCCCTTTTGATATTATCAAAAGAAGGTGGGGTAAGGGAAGTAAGGAGGCATTCTTTATAAATGAGAATTCATGATCGAGCTTTTGTAAAATATGAAATGATAAAGAGTTTAAGCATAGTATATAAGAGATTTCAAACAAAAAGATAAGAGTTGTAAGCAAGCGGAAGATTGAAAAAAATCCTTTTGAAAGCATGAAAAGCATAAGTATAAATATGAGTTTAAGTTCAAAAAAATGTAAAGATGTTTTAACCTTTTTGAAATATCAAAGTTATTCATAATGATACCAATCATGAAATGAACATATCAAAAAGAGATTATACTATAATGTTACATAATTTCAAGTTTAAGAGATACCAAACATTATAGAGATCATGCTAGGTTATCTAGTGCATTTCTTGTATAAAGAGTAGTATAGATAAAACATTAGAATCCAATACTCATGAGAAGAAGTGTTATGAAAGATAATGAAGTGCACATGAGTGTATTTTGAGCAATGTTAACAAATGATTTAAATCACAAAATATAAGACATATGTAGAGTAAAGTGCACAATAAAACACAAGTATATTAACTTTCACACACTTTAATGCACAAAAGTTTTAACAAAGTGGCGTAATAACCAAGGTTTGCACAAGACACTTTACTATTCTTTCCAAGGTGCTCAACCTCCTAATGCTTATGAAGACTTATCAGGAGGTTCAAGTAGTGCTTGGTGGAGTTATATTTGTCTTATTTTTATTTTTGTTCACTTTTGTGAGACAACATTCTCCGAATACACTTGTTTTGCAAACCCAATTTTTTTTTTAAAAACAACCACTTTTCTTAATTTCTTAAATGCAATTCAAATGTAGTATAGTTAATAAACTTATGCAAGTTTTAATTCATTGAACAATTACAATACACAAACAAGCATTATTAGATTTAAACACACATGTTGATTACCAAAATAAGTGAGTGAAAGGGTATCAATCACAAAACATTTACTCATACTTAGAGGCATGCTAAGCTTGGTTCTACAGATATTTTTCAATAAAATTGATGCACATAATTAAATATATCAAAGCATGATAGACAAAACAATGTTCATAGTAATATGAAGAAACAAGTTTTAACATTCTAGATAATTCTAAATAATAGAATTCATACATGCTTGATATTAGCAATATAGATCATATAGTTTTTTTGTTGTTTTGAAAAATTTTAATGAAAGAAAAAACAGAAAACCACAAAAACATATTTTTGTATTTTTGAATTTTGAAGTTTTGTAGTTGATTTTTCATAATATAAATAAAACAAAAATAACAAAAGTCAGAAACACAAAAAACTAAGTAGTACATATAAACTAACATATTTTTATTGATTTTTAGAAATTTTGAAAAATAAAACACCCACTCAAGCGCTGACGCTAGTGCTAGCGCAGAAAATAGTAAGTGATTTTTTGAGAAATTTAAATTTTCATTTTTTGATCTTGATTAAGAGTCCTTAGAGTAGTCTTATGCAAATATTTGGTAATTTTTGGAGATGTCTTGATTGCTAGAGCAGCAAAGAAAAAAAAATTAAGCATATCATGAAATAGAGAAATAATATTTCATTTTTAATTGTTTCTACTTCATGCAAATGATTAGATACTAATGAATGAGAGATTTTGGTATCCAAATGGGACCAAGTGGGATGGTTCCTTTGGGTACCCAAATACATCGTGTTGGCTTTTGGGGAGATAAGGATGAATGGGCCCTTTCAATTAAAATTGATGTGTCATTTTTCTTTATGGGTCTCCATTCATACCTTGGTTGTTTATCACTCAAATCCATATAATGATTATGTGACATCTTTATATGATTGTAGTTGTTTGAAAAACAATTCATTTGGGATTTATGTTTATTAAAATTAATTTTCAAAATAGATTGATGTTGATAATCATAATGAATTTTATTATATGGATTCTTTGAAAGTTTATAAGAGTGATTGTCATTCTTTAGAAGTGATTGTTGATAGAGTGGGTTATAATATGTGATAAATGATTGGCTCTTATTTTGATGATTTTCATTTCCACTCTTTCTTATAGACATACTCTTATAATGCGAAGGAAAATATTTTTTAGTTTGATTTTCATGAAAAGGAGTTTTAAAATTTGAGTCATGATTGAAAATATATTGAGACTTATAATAGTGACTCTTAAGAATTTTGTGAGGATCATAATTCCTTTTGAAACTAAACTCCTTTTGAGTTGATGTGTGAAAATGATCCTTTTTAGAAATGATTTTGTAAGTTAATTTATCTTTGTTATTCAAAATCTTATGATGAATGTCATTACTAGAAATTAGAACTTTTCAACAAAAGATTTTAATTGCCTTAATGATGAGTCCCAATTATATACACTTTTATGGATTCATCTGGGCCGATTATCTAGTCTATGCACTACACTTTGGGCATGTTTTCGTTCATATTTAATATTCCATGCTATGTGCACTTCTAGGCCCGTCTTGGCGTATTTTCATGTTTATCTTCTTTATTATCGTTCATGCATTGTTAAGTGCAACTTTCAGCGGTTTGATTGGTGTTTATGCTGGAGCAGGAGTCGTATAGGTGTTCCTGGTACAAATCTGTACAGGAGCACTGCGCACGATCATTGGTTCTGTTGTGCACGACCACTGGTCGTGCGCCACTAATCGTGCGCACTTAACACCTAAAATCTGAGTTCTGTCTACGATAGTGCGCACGACCACTTATGATAGTGCGCATGACCACTGGTCGTGTGCCAATGGTCGTGCGAACATTTTATTTTATAAATCTTTGCTTTGTAAGCTCCGCCGAGCCAACACGCACGACCGCAGAATGCCAGCACGCACGATCACTGATCTTGCGCCAATGACCGTGCGCACTATTTTTTCTAGCGCCTATTTAAAGCCCTGTCTGCAAAATTAGGTCAGATCGATCATTTGGCTCCCCTCGCTCCTCCGTTTTCCTCCATTTCCACAGGTATTCCGCCCCTTTTGGCCTCCTCCATCATCCTCAAGCTCCAAGGAGAGAGATTTAGCCCTACATCCCCCAATATCCAAGGAGAAGGAAGCTTGGTCATGCGGCCGAATCGTGACATGAAGAAGACGGGCCATTGGAAGGTAGTGGCAGCCTTCTTTACCCCGGACGCAATTGAGGACCGAGCTTGGACGCGGATTGACAACCCTGCGATTCCAACCATGAATCTTCGACAAGGCTTCGGATTGGGTCGATTCCTTGCTCTCTCTCTCTCTCTCTCTTTGCATTGGTAGTTGTAAATGTTAGATCCCTTATCTGTTGATGATGTGCACTATGAACCATGCTTTATAATGTTTATTTCATTGTCAGAAAATTATATTGTTCATATGTGTGTATGAGGTGCGCCCCCATCCATTTTCCATCCACCACTTCATCCACCACTCCATCCACTACGTTCGTGTGCCACACTAGCAATTGCTAGTGGCGTGCTTATTGATGAGGTGCTTGCGACCCTCACTCCGCCGGTGCGACTCACTCCATCTGCAAGCCTACTCGTCCATCCGCCTAGTGAAGCGTGGCATAGCGGCCTGTGTAATCCATTCACCTCACGAAGCAGTGCGCTCAAGGCCTGCACAGTTCGATTCCGCACTTACCACTCCATCAGCTTGCCTACTCGTCCATCCGCCCTTGAGAAGTAGTGCGTTCAAGGCCTACGTAGTTTTCATCCCGCCTAGTGAAGCAGTGCGCTCAAGGCCTGCATAGGAGTAGTTGATTTAGCTCTTTTTCTTTATTTTCCACAAACCAAATCACTCCCTTTCGCATCCATCCAACCTAAAGGACTTCGATCTCAAGTCCTTCCTCAATAGTTAACTCCACCTTACCATGTTCCGTTGAGATTCGATACTTGGGGATTCACTCCCACATTTTATATTACTTGAACGATCGGTACACTGCCGTTTCGTGCCGCAGTCTCGCTACTGCCTATAGCGGTGTGCTAGATTTGCGCATCAAGTTTTTGGCGCCGTTGCCGGGGAACACAGTCGTGTGGGTTTTCTAGAGAGGGAGAATCTGAGAGAGAAGCCCTTCCATTTGTAAATTGTATCCTTTTGTTTTATTTCTTCATATTCTGTTTTACTGTTTTTTTATTAGGTTGCTTTAGTAATTATTGTTGGGTGTAGTGTTTTGCACAATATTGTTCTTCTTTTTTAAATCGAGTTATCTTCACGCAATGTGGGCTTCATTGAATATTTGTTGCCATTGGTGTGGAGATGTCTCTCATGCTAGTGATAGATGTCCAAAGGGAGATAATAGCCCTAGCACTCAAGGCTCAGTATATGGAGCACCGACTTCGTCTGGTACCCCATATGGTGTGTGTAAGTCCTATGGCTATTCTTCTAAGCCTTTACCGGCATACTTCTTTTCGGCTTCAGCACCTGCTGTGCCAAAGAAGCCCGGAAGGCAGTGCCTATTTTATCAGAGCACAGATCATGCTTTGAAGGATTGTGTTGCTTATCTTCGCCAATTGGACGAGGATGACGAGCCAGATATCCGGATCGTCCTGACTCCTAACTCTGGTGGCATACCTTCAACATCTGGTTATGTGTCTGTGTCACCTTCACATTTTGAAGAGTATGGCGTGGACACAGTCACCAGATGTGTATCTGATCTAGGCACTGACATTACTGAGCCTATCCCCCGTGTGCATCCATCACCGTGCGTGGAGCCAATTCTTTGTGAGGATTCGCTGCTTGACCTTTATCCGAGCACTATTCCTCCACCTGTTGTGCATACTACAGTCGTCTCTGACGACATTGTTGATGATGTGTCGCAAGATGAGGCTGGCGATCTAAGTATTATGCATGTTCCTATGGAGGAGGACAACCTTCTAGGTGAAGAGGAGTTTTCCTCAGCACCGGTGGAGGAAGTCCAAATCTTAAGCCTGACCACTGTTGATCCCGCCGAACCTTGTAGCATTAATGACAATGCTGACATTATTTTACTTTCCCAACCTGATGGGAGTGAGACCGGGACCACTCCCCCGATTATTGATTATTTAAGTCATTCTGTCCTTTTATTTCCTTATGTGAGGAGGTTGATCCCCCCTCCGTAAAGGAAGCTCCACTCATTCCCTTCTCCTCCTGCTGCCTCCCTGGAGATGACACCTTGCTGGGCAAGGATTTATTTTGTGGTGAGACGAGTGAGGACCAGCCTTCCTCCTCTTCTTACTTCCTATTTACTCTACCTGTGTTAAGAATGTATTATTACTTAGGTAGGGGAGTAACTGTTCTATCGCCGTATTGGTACCCGCTACCGACACGTATATTAGAATAGTTACCTGTTCATTTCCTTTTTCATACGCCCATTAGCTAGAACTGTTATGTTTTTAAATAAGTCGTGTTGGGAAGACAATAACCCTAGTATTTATCTTACTTTTTCTTGCATTTTTATTTTTCGTTAGTTAAAATAGTTAATTAAATTTCAATTCAGTTTTAGTTTTTCTATGTTCTTTTGTTTTTGCTGAGCTCACCCCTGCAGGTACTTTCTTTTTGGAAGGCGGCGGTTGCGATTCTTCGTAGGGCATCTTTGCCCTGGATTTACTTGCGTCTTCTGGTATGCTCACTTGCTGAGCATTGGGTACTCTCTTCCCCTAGCTCTATTTTTTATTTTCATGTTATACATTATGTGGCTTTGTTTAGTTTAAGTCTTGGGGAGAGTCATTTTATGTGCCTGCTCACGTGCACTAGTGCTTAGCATACTAGAAGCTTCTATTTAAATTATTGTTCATTTTCATTGCACTTCACAGCACCCACATGAGCGCTCGCTTAGCTGTTGGCACGTCGCGAGTCGAATTTATCTCTTCTGTGTGATTTGAAAAATCATCGTGCTGGCTTAGGATTATGAGGCGGAGCAAAATGTTGACTCCTGTACTGCTCCTAGTCAAGTGTTCATGGCTCACATAGAAATTCGTGTAGATTCAATTTCTTTTTATGCATTTAGATTATGTTTTTTCTATTAGCGTAGATATTGTTTACTTTACTATAAAATTGGTGAATCCGATGTAAATCAAACAGTAGCATAGGAATATGTGTAGACGTTTGTTAGCCTCGTATTGCCCGTGTTGGGAGAAAGAATTATCTTTCTCGGTGGCTAAGAACTTGCCCCAAGCGACTCTTGAAGCATGGGTATATGGTTAGTCAATCGCGTGAATGTGATATAGGCCATCATTTTGGCCCGGTTGAGCCTTTGTGCCCATTCCTATCGCTATATCTTCGCTAGCCCAGTTGTGCCTACCCATTCTTTGATTCAGCCCCACTTTTATCTCACCAAAGCATAAAAGCCAATCCTAGTCGTACACTCAAATTTGAGCTTTAGTTGTTTAGTATTTTCATGATTGGGGTGTTGATGTTGTGATATTTTTGTGAAAATGTGGATGCGCTTCATTGCAAAAATTGCTGAAAAATGTTTTGAACAGAAAAGAAAAGAAAAAAAATGAGAAAAAGAAAAGAAGTAAAAAGAAAAGAAAAAGAAGAAGTGTTTAATTGAAATTTTTTATAGATTTATGATTGGGAGTAGGCGGTGCACAAACCCATGTAGTCAAATTCAAGTCTAGGGGTGTAGTGTACCCGCGTATTTGTGTGGTGCTTGAGGATTTATTTTGCGCTAGCTCATTTGGGTTTAGTGTCTGAGCCATCATTTTTATCATTGTATACCTCACCTAAACCCAAGCCTCATCTAAAACCTAAAGTCCTATTGATTCACGCATTTGAGTCAAACCTGTGCCGTGGAGAGAGTGCGAACGGGCAAGCTTATGGTCACCGACATTGATGGATTTCAATGGAGGTTGTCTCGAGCCCCGATCTTTGGCAATGCTCGCCTCAGCGTTCAGTTTACTTTCTTCCTATGTACGACCTTATGATTCACCGTGATTCACTTTTTGAGTAAATGTAATATATAAATACGCCCCTAGAAAAGTATAAACTAATATATATAATTAGAAATTTTATCTACTGTATTTCTACGCGCATGAGCATGCGACTTCGCATGGTACTCCGCTTTACAATTTCTATGTCAGCTTATGTTTTTCTTGTCCGCGTAAGAGATGGTTTGCTCAGGATGTGCAAACAGGTAAGTCTAGGGTTGTGATGAGTCCCAATTATATACACTTTTATGGACTCATCTGGGCCGATTATCTAGTCTATGCACTACACTTTGGGCATGTTTTCGTTAATATTTGAAATTCCATGCAATGTGCACTTCTAGGCCCTTCTTGGTATATTTTCATGTTTATCTTCTTTATTAGTGTTCATGCATTGTTAAGTGCCACTTTCAGTGGTTTGATTGGTGTTTATGCTGGAACAGGAGTCGTGTAGGTGTTCCCGGTACAAATCTGTACAGGAAAACTGCGCACGATCACTGGTTCTGCTGTGCACGACCACTGGTCATGCGCCACTGATCGTGCGCACTTAACCTCTAAAACCTGAGTTCTGTCTACAATATTGCGCACGACCACTTACGATAGTGCGCACGACCACTGGTCGTTTGCCAATGGTCGTGCGAACATTTAATTTTATAAATCTTTGCTTTGTAGGCTCCGCCCAGCCAGCGCGCACGACCGCAGAACGCCAGCGCGCACGATCACTGATCGTGCGCCAATGACCGTGCACACTATTTTTGCCAGCGCCTATTTAAATCCCTGTCCGCGAAATTAGGTCGGATTGATCATTTGGCTTCGCCCGCTCCGCCGTTTTCCGCCATTTCTGGAGGTATTCCGCCCCTTTTGGCCTCCTCCATCATCCTCAAGCTCCAAGGAGAGAGATTTAGCCCTACATCCACCAATATCCAAGGAGAAGGAAGTTTGGTCGTGCGGCCGGATCGTGACACGAAGAAGACGGGCCATTGGAAGGTAGTGACAGCCTTCTCTACCCCGGACGCAGTTGAGGACCGAGCTTGGACGCGGATTGACAACCCTGCGATTCCAACCGTGAATCTTCGACAAGGCTTCGGATTGGGTCGATTCCTTGCTCTCTCTCTCTTTGTATTGGTAGTTGTAAATGTTAGATCTCTTATCTGTTGATTATGTGCACTATGAACCATGCTTTATAATGTTTATTTCATTGTCAAGAAATTATATTGTTCATATGTGTGTATGAGGTGCGCCCCCATCCATTTTCCATCCACCACTTCATCCACCACTCCATCCACTACGTTCGTGTGCCGCACTAGCAATTTCTAGTGGCGTGCTTATTAACGAGGTGCTTGCGACCCTCACACCACCAGTGCGACTCACTCCATCCACAAGCCTACTCGTCCATCCGCCTAGTGAAGCGTGGCATAGCGGCCCGTGTAATCCATTCGCCTCACGAAGCAGTGCGCTCAAGTCCTGCACAGTTCGATTTCGCACTTACCACTCCATCCACTTACCTACTCGTCCATCCGCCCTTGCGAAGTAGTGCATTCAAGGCCTATGTAGTTTCCATCCCGCCTAGTGAAGCAGTGCGCTCAAGGCCTGCATAGGAGTAGTTGATTTAGCTCTTTTACTTTATTTTCCACAAACCAAATCACCCCCTTTCGCATCTATCCGACGTAAAGGACTTCGATCTCAAGTCCTTCCTCAATAGTTAACTCCACCTTACCGTGTTCCTTTGAGATTTGATACTTGGGGATTCACTCCCACATTTTATATTACTTGAACGATCGGTACACTGCCATTTCGTGCCGCAGTCTCGCTACCGCCTATAGCGGTGTGCTAGATTTGCGCATCACTTAACATACAAGTTAAAGCATCATTTTCAAATATCAAATTTTCAATATGCTTTTTAGAAACTAAGAGCCCTTTTTCAATATCCTTGAATTTTTCTTTTAATAGATTGCAATCAAAACAAGGCTTTGAAATTTTAATAAAAGAGCAAGATAGAGAAACCACATCATAATTAGATTCTACATTAACATTAGCTTTTAACCTTTTATTTTCTAAACGTAATTTATCATTTGTAGTTTTCAATTTCTTAATTTTACCTTTAGCAATTTGTAGCATATGTAATGTGGAAATAGAATTTGTTACAAAGAGAGAAGAATTTGGTTAACTTACATTGCTATCGGAAGAGGCAAGATTTGAACTCAAAGTTCCTTTAACATCTTTTTGGCTCTCCTCTTCCAAAGATAAGATTTCTTCTTCTCTTTCACTTGATGTGCTCTCCATGGTTTCATCCTGAGAGTTTTTTTTTCTTGAATGCTTGTGCTAATTTGAATGTTTTCCAATTTTGTGCATGCTCCAAACCTATACACGGAAGATCAAACATTTCATCAAGAAATTTCCAAACTTTGTAAGCATTAGTAAAATAATAAATCAATTTGGAAATATCTTTAGATAGAGCGCAAAATAAATTATTTATAGCCTTCGCATTTAAATGACATTCCTGTTTATTTGATTCATCCGATGGTCTTATAATTGTCGTATTCCAAATTTTGATATCATATGAGTTAAAAAAGATTTCATTAATATTTTCCACCCTTTAAAATTTTTGCCTTCAAATAAAGGTGGTGCCAAAGAATTTTCATTTATATAAAAGTTTTTCCCACTAGTAGAAGCGAGATCATGAGACACCATTATTCCCAGTTTTTAAACCAATTTGGAATAACCTTCCTCTGATACCACTTGTTGGATCGATATGCGCCCTTAGATGGGGGGGGGGGGTGAATAAGCGAAAAAATTCTTTTTATAATTTTAAGGAAATTACTAAATTGTTTAGGAATAAATGAGAGCGAAATAACAATATAGCTAAAGGAAGAGAATATTGTAATTTGCAATTTTAGAATTTAGAAACAAGTGCTAAATTGTTTTATGATGAAAGAGATTAAAATAAACAATTTAGATAAAGTGATTCGAATTGAAAGCTTAGAAACCAATATAGTAGAGATTATGTCAAAAGAGAGAAATCAAGTAAACACAAATTGAGACATGATTATATATATTTAAAAGTTTTTACAAATACTTGATTTCAATAACGCTAGAAATCGGAGGCGACAAATATGTAAATAATTTTTCCTTTTTCTATACCGGCTCGTATCCCCACGAATAGGTTGGCTTTAGCCAATCCTTCCCCGGATATTGCCTTAAGCCGCCCTAGCCAATCCTAACCCCAGATATGGCCTCGAGCACCCCCTAGATCTAATCTCCTAGACCTAGTCGCCAACTCACACGACAAATTACCCCCTAAGCCGCGCAAGGACCTAGTCGGCAACACAAGGCGATTTCTCTATATGGTTACAAAATGGAATGAAATGAAAATAATGATAACAACAATAAAAACTCCCTATATGAGATCTTCTGAAGTCAGAGATGAAGGATCACTGTAGTATGAGCGAGGTCGAGGTGATCATCCTTTGGATGTAGCATGACGTAGTCCTCCTCCAGAGTTCTCCTTAAGCTTTTTGTGGGAGATCCATCTTCGGCAGCATAACAGCAATGGAATTTTGGCACTTGTATTTTCTCTGGAAGCTCTTAACAAAACGAGAGAGAAGCCATCAATTTATTGAACTTGGAGATAGCGCCCGCGGTAGCTCCTAGCGCCTGCGGTAGCGTTCGTGTGAAGCGGTTACGAAACCATCGCGGCATGGTGTTGTGCACACGAACTTGAGTTAGCGCCAGGCGGTAGCGCTAGCACTGGCGGTAGCGCTAGCGCCAGGCGGTAGCGCTAGCGCAAGGCGGTATCCCTAGCGCTGGCGGTAGCTCTTCTTCATAGAATTTATTTTGAAGTTGCTGTCTAAATATGGAGTATTGCACCTATAGTTCCTGCACACTATAAATACACGACAAGAAAGATCAAATACAATATGGGATTTTTTATTCTCAAACAAAGGTATGTGACACACATGTCCAACATAAATCCTTAGATTATTTTATTCTACTCACAGTTAGAATAGAAATAATTTTTTTTAAATCTCTATTCACCCCCCCCCCCTCCCCCTCTAGAGGATTCTTAGAGACACACTATGCACTTTCAGATTCCTCATCATCATTACCATTATCATCAGTGGCATCAGCATCAACATCACCTTCACTGGCATTATCCTTGCCATGATCACAACCTTGATCATCCCTAACATCAGCAATATCTTTCTCAACAGTAGTAGCATCCGCATTTGGAGCTTCCTCATCCTTAGAATTATCAATGGAAATTCTTTCCGACTCCTTTGCATGAAGAGTAATTATGTTCCCTAAAGAAACAACATGGGCTAGATTTAGTCATCTTTTAATATTGAGAATAATTGTATGAAGCTGTTTTTGCCTACTGGAGGTTCTCGGAGCTGGAGGAGCCGTGGAGCACTCCCCCTGGGCAGATGGTAGTACAAGTAGTTGGGAGCTCTCCCCCTCAACTGGTGCAGCAACAAGAGCTTGGGAGCTCTCCTCCTGGACTGGTGGAATTGCTTTTTCTGGATTAACTCTGAAGGAGAGGGCTCATATCTTTCTTCTTCTTCTTCATCCTCAACAACTCTCTGCAGACCTGGTCTTACTATCTTTCTGTCCCATCTTGAGAGAATAGATGAATCTATCTTCTTTAGGTGATGAATGGGACTTCCTGACCTCATGTTAAACAAGTATCCATTCATCTGATTTAGATAGAGACTGATGATCCTACCAAAGTTTAGAACCATCAAACTTGCCTTTATTTTCTCAAATAAAATAAGTCCCCAATTCACTCTTTTTCTGCAGATCACACTCGCTACCAATTTAAACATCTCATTAGATAGGTAGTCATGAGAGACTACCTTACATAAGAATACTTTTCCCAGAATGTCTGATAAAAGCTTCCCTTCACCATTCATATTTTTTCCTTCTGACTGAAGTAGTCCCCTTTGGCAAACTACAAAATAGCAAGGATCGATTGTGATCCTCTTCAAATAAGCAATCTTCTTCTGTAACGGTCGGCAACCGGAGAAATTTTGTCAACCTTGAATCTTTCATCTTGATAACCTTTTCTCTGACAACTAATTTGATCACTTCTCCACTATGACGAACTTATGCATTCTTGAAGAAATCGAGGACATCTCTGTCAAGAACTCGGCATGGATGCTCAAGAATGAAAGACAATCCCGCCTCTTCCAAACACAGAACTATATTCCTGAATTTGTCGGAGGCATCCACAAATCTAGTTCTGACGAGCTCACCTCCCACCAGAAGCAGACCAGCACTTTTGGGCGACATTCTCGAATGAAATCGATGGAGAAAATTGATGGAGAAGGAGAATCGTCGAAGAGTCTTGGCAAGAAGACGAATAAACGGAATAGGGTTTCGACGAAATGGAGAGTGTGACTCGAGAAATTCGAAAAGCTTATATATATTTTAATGTTTAAAAATGAAATAGAGGCGTGTACCTGGGAAATGACAGGATTCATCGGATCCAATAATAATAGAGATTGAAATTAAGAGAGTCTGGAAATAATGCATTCTACGAAATAGAGTAGACAATTCATCGAATAACATGAGGAAATCCTGCATTTCATTGATAGTACTCGACGAATATGACTTTTCAAAGAATTCAAGTTAATTCGTCGATAGTACTCGACGAATATGACTTTTTGTCGAAATTATTCTGGTAGACTCGACGAATTGGTCGAAATGACTTGTGAAATTTCCATGATTTCTTGATGAATCTTATTTTCTGATTTTGAGCTTGAGTCCTTTGCATTTTCTTCAAGATTCCTTATTCAACATGCCAAGTTCTAGCTTGAAAAAGTTGAACTTGGTTTCATCAAGCGGCTTCATGAAAATATCAGCTACTTGCCTATCCGTCCGGAGATAACAGAGGTTGATGTCCTTGTTCTCCACATGCTCCCGGATGAAATGATAGGGAATCTCTATGTGCTTTGTCCGGCTGTGAGAGACTGGATTGTTGGTAATTGCAATTGCACTTGACAAATCACAAAACATTGGAATCTCATTCAGCTTTAAGTTATAATCTTCAAGTTGATTCCGGATCCACAGAAGTTGTGCACAACAAATGCCTGCGGAGATATACTCCAATTTACCGGTTGAGATTGCCACACAATTCTGTTTTTAACTACTCCACGAGATAAGCCTCCTTCCAAGAAATTGGCATGTCCTGGAAGTGTTTTTCCTGTCATCCTTGCTACCTGTAAAATCAGTATCTGAAAATCGTATTAGTTCAAAGTCATTACATCTTGGGTACCATAAGCCAAGATTTGGTGTGCCTTTAAGATACCTAAAAATCCTCTTTGCAGCGGCATAGTGAGATTCCTTAGAGTTCACCTGAAATATAACACAAACACATGTTGAAAACATTATGTTTGGTCTACTGGCAGTAAGGTAGAGTAATGATCCAATTATGCTTCTGTACTTGGTTTCATCAAAAGGTTTCCCTTTTCTCATCCTTGTCCAGATTTATATTTGAACTCATTGGAGTCCTCATTGAGGTTGTGTTCTCCATTCCAAATTTCTTAATTAACTCTTTGGTGAACTTCGTCCGAGAGATGAAAATTCCATCTTCAGATTGTTTCACCTGAAGTCCTAAGAAATACTTCAACTCACCCATACTACTCATTTCAAATTTCCTTTGCATTAAGTTGGAGAACTTTTTGGAAAGTTTATCATTCGTAGAGCCAAAAATAATGTCGTCGACATAGATTTGCACTAGCAAAATCTTGCCTTTTAATTCCCTAAGAAATAATGTCTTATCTATCTTTCCTCTTGTGAATTTGTTCTCAGGAAGAAAGCTAGAAAGGGTCTAATACCAAGCTCGGGGTGCTTGTTTTAAGCCATATAATGCTTTACATAAGAACTAAACATGGTCAAGGAGAGAGGAATCAACAAAACCTAGGGGTTGTTCTACGTTTACTTCTTCCTTCAAATTACAATTGAGGAAGGACGACTTCACGTCCATTTGATATACCATGAATCCTTTGTGAGCAGCATACACTAGAAACAACCTGATCACTTCAAGTCTTGCCATAGGGGCATAGGTTTGATCGAAGTCGATCCCTTCTTCTTGTCGATAATGTTGGGCAATAAGTCTGGCCTTGTTCTTGATGATTACGCCGTCTTCATCCAGCTTGTTTCTGTACACCCATTTTGTTCCGATGACATTTTGACCTTTGCGCCTTGGCGCTAGCTTCCAGAATTTACATCTTTTGAACTGATTGAGCTCCTCTTACTTTGCAATGATCCATGAAGCATCCTCTTTGGCTTCATTAAATTTCTTTGGTCCAACCTGCGAGAGAAAACTCAAATGCAAAACCTAGTTAGATGTTCCTCTCCTTGTCCTTATGCCAACTCTGGTATCTCTGATTATTTGATTTGCTGGGTGATCTCTCTGATGTCTAATCACCAGATTTAATGCATCATCCTTGATAACATGTTCTTCTTCTTGTGGTACCTCTTCAACTTCTTGAAGTTCTTCCTCTTCAGGAGTGATTGGACCACTTACTAAAACTGTCCCTGGAGCATCCTCCTTGATGAATTCTTCCAAGTTTAGTTCTTTCACCTTCAAACTGGGAACTGCATCTTCAACAAAAATACTAGAAGAGCTGCTGTGAAGCATACTCACCTCATTAGATACAACATTTATTGATTCTTCTACGACCAGTGTTTTCTTGTTGAAAATCCTATATGACTTACTATGGCTACTATAGCCTATGAAAATACCTTCAAAACACTTTTCACTAAACATAGTTTTGTAATACTTCCCGTTGTTAAGCACTAAGCATTTACTACCAAAGATTCTAAAATATGATATAGTTGGTTTCCCGCCCTTTAAAAGTTCATAAGGTGTCTTATGATGGTTCTTGTTGATTAGTGCTCTATTTTGCACGTGACAAGCAGTGTTGATGGCTTCTGCCCAGAAATATTCCGGAAGAGAAGAATCATTCAACATTGTCCTGCTTGCCTCTATGAGTGTTCTGTTCTTTCTCTTGGCAACTCCATTTTGCTGTGGAGTACGAGGAGAGGAAAACTCGTGAAAGATACCCAGGCTTTCACAGAATTCTGTCATAGCCCCATATTTGAATTCTGTTCCATGGGCACTTCTGATTTTGACTACGAAACAGTTTAATTTATTCTGTATTTGTCTGACAAAGTTAGTGAGATTGAAAAGTATCTAACTTGTGTTTTTAGAAAGAATACCCAAGCAAAACGTGAGTAGTCATCAACAATCACCAAGGTATAAGCCTTACCTCCTAAACTCCTAACTGGCATGGGACCAAATAGATCCATATGGAGCAGATATAAGCATCTGGTAGAATCTTTGCCAATTATGCTCTTAAAGTTAGCCCGAGTCTGCTTGCCCATTTGGCATGTATGACAAGGTCTCTCTTTAATACACTTAACGCCAGGAGCGTCACGTACTTAGCTGTGAGAAAATAGCATATTTATAGTTTTGAAATTAATATGTGTTAATCTCTTGTGTCATTGATCACAAAGAGACGCACTATCTTTTGCCAAAAAGCATACTGGTGTAGAGGAATCTAAACAGAGAAAATTTAAGCAGAAAATATTCCTACTCCTAGTGCCTGTTAAAATAGTTTCTGATGAATCACACGACTTTATCAAGCACTTATCCTTGTAGAACACAACTATATAGCCTTTGTCACAAAGTTGACTTATGCTAATGAGATTATGTTGTAATCCCTTAACATAAGCAACATTTGTGAAAGAGACTATACCGTTGGTAATCATACTGTAGCCTTTTGTGATCCCCCGATCAGATCCACCAAAGATAACCTTTGGACCATCCTTGACTAGGGTGAAGTTCTACAATAGGATTCTTGTCCCGGTCATGTGTCGCGAACATCCACTCTCCAAATACCATATATGCATATTGTTGGCATTTGGACATACCTGCAATCAATAGTCAATTGCCCTTAGGAACCCAAAAGGATTTGGGTCCTTGACTTTATGTTAGATGACTTCCACTTGGAATGTTAGCATTGCGAGTGGTTGGCCTTGCATTGTTAACAAGTGGAATTCTAGCATTCCTTGGATTAAACCAGCAATCCATGGCAAAATGACTAACTTTTCCATAACACCAACAGTCGAACCTATTGTACCTTCTCTTTCACTCCTACTTGACTTTGTGAATGGGGGGTCTAGCAGGGGACACCGTCTTGGAGGTAGACGCCTCGTGATTGCAGCAAACACACGGCTCCTTCTCAAGTGGCTTTGTCGCAACAGTTTTAACCTTTGGTGCTTTCTTTGCAGACGGTCCATGCACGAATGAACCATAGTCCTTGAGGACTATCTCTTTGTAAGGTGCTTTGAAAGCAGTCGTTCTGAAGCTTCGGGGATGGCTCCATCCTTGGTTGCCCTTACTTCACTCAACGTGAGTTGGTCTCATGAGGTGGCCATACGATGTTTCAAAGTCATATGTATTTGTGGGAAACACCACCTTCTTGAAGGAAGGTTGACTTTGATCAGCTTTTCCCTTGGCCTTAACGGCTCTTTTCTTAGCCGCCTTACTTTTCTCAGTCTGATAATCGATACCACTACCCTTCGCAGGAGCAGAAAAGCCATTAATGGGAGGAAGGATGGTCTTTGGTTTAGATAAGTTTTCCACTAACTTTCTCTCTACTGCTAGCTTTCCTTCCAGCTCAGTTATGGATTTCTCCTTTTGCTTTAATTGTTCAGCAGTGCTTAGGAGTTTGTCCTTCAATATTTGGACTTCATCTCTGAAGGGGAGTAATTTCTCAATTTCTTCTCTCAGACTCAATTCCACAATCTCCTTTGTCTGAGATTTGACTACCTTGCGACACATGTCAAATTCCTACAATAAGGCTTTGTACTGAACTAATATAGCAGAGTATTCCTTCGAGGAGTAGCCTTCATCTTCAATGGAATCTGTCTCAGATTCAGAAAGAGGAGTATGAGAATTTACCTTCTCCTCATATGGGGTGTCGTATTTTTCCTCATCGGTCTGAGACATTAGACCGAAGTAGGCTTCTTCGTCTGAGCTTGACTCATCAGAGTTGCTGTCACTCAGAGTGACTTTTTAGCCAAAAAGCTCTTTTCCTCCTTACTTTTGAAGGATTTCTTATCTTTTTTTTTTCTCGAGTTATCCTTCTTTTTGTACGAGCATTCCGCAATTACATGCCCTGGCTTGTTACAACAATAGCAGATGATATCAGTCGTAGAATGTTTGTTTGGTTTAGATTTATACCTGTCGTTGTTGTAACTCTTCTTGTGATGTTCACCATCACGTCTCGATCTTCTGTGATCTGTTGAGGAGGATTGACCTCTCCTCTGCTTTCTCTGTTAAGCAATCTTTTGAATTGCTTGGAGAGTAGGGAGAACTTTCCGTCGGACATGTCTGAGATTGAGGAGCAAGACACAGACTTGTCATCTTCCTCTGTCGATTGTGTCCTTACTGGTACCATGACCTTACTTTTCTTTGACCCTTCAGCCTTTGGTGCTACAAACTTCTCCTTTCCAGAAGTCCTGTTGCCTTCTTCCTCATCTTTTCAGATGCTGAGCTTCAACTCATGGGAGAGAGGCTTCCCAAAAAGAATTTGTGGCTCCATAGTAGCCATCTTCCCGAATTTTCTGATGGCAATGGCCTTGGTATCCCATTCTTTTTTCAGGTATCTCAATAACTTGCCATTCAGTTCACCAACGGTGAATTCCCGATCATTGTTCCTAAGACCATTGACGATCTTGAAGAACTTCTCGTACGTATCAGAGATAGAGTCCCTTGGATCTTTCTTGAATGCTTTATATTCTTGATTGAGCAGAGATCTTCGATCATCCCTTACTTCTTATGTACCTTCCATCAAGACAGTAAGAGAATCCCACATCTCTTTAGCAGATTTGCAATGGAAGATATTCTGCAGCATAGAATCATCCACAACACTGACCATTATGTTTTTCGCCTTCTTGTCAAGGTGACAAGAGCAATCTCGTCCTTTGTCAAAACAAGCATCTTCTTGGGAACTTGAACAGCAGGGTTGAGGGTAGATGCCATCATTGAAACATGAGGACCTTCTTCAACTATCTGAAAAATCCTTGGGTCAGCGGATTCAATGTTGAACTTAACTCTTTCCTTCCACATGGGAAAGTTCTCCTTTGTGTAGACTGACAACTTCATGGAAGAATCCTTATTTCTATCCATTCCAGACATAGTGTCTTTGAACAACTAGATGGCAGAGTTTGTTCAAGGTGTTAACCTCTTAACGAACAACCTACCTCTGATACCAATTGAAAGTATCTAGTTTCTACCTAAATCACCTAGAGGGGTGAATAGGTGAGTTCTATGGATTTTTAAGCAGAAATAAAATCTATAAATAAGAGCGCACAGAAAACAAAGAGCACGCACAAACACAAGGATTTATAGTGGTTCCCTAGTATGGGTACTCCACTTTCCCACCTCGCCTATCTAGCATGTCCAGCTAGACTAGGCTACTTCACTAATCTCAGATTAAGAATAATCTTACAACTCGGAGTAAAACTCCTACAAACTCGGAGAAAACCTTCTCCTACGAACTCGAAGAACAAAATTCTCCTACAAACTCGATCCTCTAAAATAGGATCTACAAAGACTCGGAAGATAAAACTTCCTATAATAAAGTGTAAAAGATATTACAAGAACTTTGGATTGAAAATCCAAACTCTATGAATCTTAAGGATATTGTACTTCTTCAGATCTGAAATAATAGGTCTTCTTCTTCCTTGTAATAGATGAAATACTGAAATTGATCGAAATAGGGAGAAGAAATCCTTTGTCTCGAAAAATTTCATCTGAAAACTTATCGACCCAACAAGAACTAAAGGAAACTTGAATCAATCAATGCACTGGGATCTTGGTGAATCGAGACTTGTAGAAGAATTGAGCACAGTACTTGTCGGCGGCTAGAGATCGTCTTTTTCGAAAACAAGAACGAGAGAGATACCTACGGAACTTACAAAGTATTTTTTTTCAAATTGCACGATTAGGGTTTAGAGAAAACATCCTTTAAGTATTTATAGACTTCCTTCAAACGGCTATAAATGTTACTTAAGGAGAAAGGTCCACGTGTACTGTACATGGCCGCAAAACCCTAAAAGGAAAAACGCGTCTAAATAGAAGAAAACACGCCCTGTCTATGTTCATCGAGTGGACTCGTCGAATACACAATTACTCGACGAATTGAAGATTTACTCGACGAAAAGACTTGGAATAAAGGGCTGAGACTGGAAAAAAAAATAAACTAAGTTCACTTGATGATTTAACGAGATCACTCGACGAATTCGTCAAGTGTTCACCAAAAATCAATGGGACTACTCGATGAATTCGTCGTGTGTTCTCGTGTGAACTAACTTTCACTTCGACGAAAATTATTTAAAAGAATTTTCTAAAAATTTCTCGATGGGATTCGATGAATAGCAAGTCTTTCACGAGTTGTCTCGACGAATTAACTTAGATTCTTTGAGACCACTCGACGAAAATAACTTAGACTATTTTTCTTGATTTCAGCACCTACTTCACCTTGACTTCTCCCAAGTGTTTGAATATGAAGTACATCCCAATAGAGAGATTTCACATGAGTCAACACCTTGGTCTACACAATGAAGGGTTACATTACATAGGACTGTGTTTATGACTCATTGAAACCTGACATTGGTTTGTACTTAGCAATTAGAATCATGCAAACACACAACTAAGAAACTTCATCAAATTCAAAATCAATTCATCTTAGTTCAAGGGACACTTCTTTAAATCAAGGTTATTGTGGCTACAATACCCAACATGGATTGACGCTGCTTGAATTCTAAATGCAGGAAATTAACATATTGCAGACAATTGTGGATTAGAATTAGCATATATGCGGTTGGAAATAAATAAAATTCTCTCTAGAGATTATGCAGGGAAAAAGGATCCAGAGATTATGCAGGGGAGTTCCCGAGGCTCAGAAACTCATGACACTCAATTTCCTCATGAAAATATGTGAAAATACATGCATACCTCTTACTTTGTTGATGAATTATCCAAAATGAAGATGCATTGTCAAGTTTTAGGAGATCCATAATATGAAAACGCAAATTCAAGTTTGACAAAATTGCATACCTATAAAAAGGATCCTTCTGATGGATTTCAATAATAATGGTTGTCAACTGGATTTGAGTAGGCAAGCAACCTGTGCTCTCCCATGCAGATATCTGAATAGAAGTACAGTCATCCATATAATAATACGAAGAATAACATTAAGGGCAAATTCAATATGAGGTTCCTCTAAAAAAAACTTATTTGCAAGAGCATCACATTTTGTACGAGGGAAAAACCTAGGATTAGCCCCGTCTTGATTAAGCAAATTGAATTTAATTGCTCAAAATAAAATCACTACACAAAAGTGAAATCATAAGTGTTTCAAAAATTTGGAATTATTTATCATAAGTGGATCAACATTAAAGTTTTTAATACATTTGCTGAAATTCCGCATCTTCGTGAGAGCTAATTTCATCCCCAACCTAAAAAATTATACATCAGAGATATGTTAAACATATTAATAAATGAGTAATAAAAAATACTACTTACTTGTCCAGTGCTAGAAGGTATCGAAGGATCTGCTCGGCTTCTAGAAGTGGGTGTTGTCGATGTCAATGGGTAGCCAACACGCTCCAAATGAGCTCGCATCTCTTTTTGTAGGCGTGCCATCTATTATTCCATTTGAACTTAAAGTTGTGCCTCCATTTGTGTCTTTATTTAGGCAATTTGAACATCAAACTGAGATTGCATTTCATCTCGAAGCTGAGAATGGATTGACTCATCAGCTTCATGACTAAGTTGCAAATTAAGATCTTTTCTCCTCATTAAGCCCCACATACGCAAACGCCCATGTCCATCCTCTCCCATCAACTGAGTGAAGCAAGAATCTCTATATTCGACTGTGCACTCCTCCTCAGGCACCATTTCAAGAAGCATGTTCGTATCTTCCTGTGATATGAAGATATAAAAATAAGAAATGTTGCCAATATTTTAAAATTAGTTATGAGAAAAATAAATGGGAACATACAATGACCTCATGAGCTTCAAAATCAAATTTTCCCTTCTTATATGTTCATGTTCTTATAAAAACAATAATTCTATCTACTTGATCATTACCTTGTTTCTCCATCTAAAACAACAACAGAAACTAAAATTTTTTGATATCATATATGTATTATATACAAATATTTTAGATTTTACCTCCAATCTAACTGAGCGAAATGAAGTCCTCCCCATTTTATGGTATCCTCCAAGATTTTCACGGTTGATTGAGTTTTGCTTAGATACCACTTTAACAGATTCTTGTCTCCATTGATTAGAAACAACACGATCTGGAACAATGGCAAGGCACTCCTCATCATTTATATATATATCATAGTTATCACGCTTAACGTGATATTTCCACTCTCTCCACCGCATTCCAATTGAATGCAAGCATTTACCTCGAAAATTCTGAGGGACATCTGTATTTTCCTAGATTTACTCAAGGAAAAGGAATTGAATAAAATTTAGTTTATTTTATATGTGGCATACATTAATGTAAAAAAATAATAAAGTAACATACATGCACTTCTCTCCATATAGCATCAAGTATGTTATCGGGCATATCCGTCCATCACAGATATGTGAGTGGCAGTTTAAACCTATTTCTAGCTAATATACCAAGCTGGCTAACAAATGGTTGCACTCTTGACTGTAGGGTACCCAATGTACAACCCCGTATTCGCTGAGTGGGTCCTAAAGGTCCAAAAGGCAGGCAAGATCGGTCAAGATGGGCACTCGCCCAGGTCAGGAGAGGCAGGGGAGCCTCAGGGTGAGTGTGAGCCTCTTCCGCAAAGCACTCGCTCATTTAGGAGTACGAATGCGCTGAAGGTCGGGCAAGTGAGGGAGGAACCCCATTCGCCCAGCAAGTCAGGTATCAGGCGAGTGGTGCCCCCACGGACCACTCGCCCAGTGGAATCTAGTGTGCGAGAGGCCTGGTGAGTGGTGCCTTCACGGACCACTCACCCAAAAGGCTTTAGTGGGGAAATGACCTAGATACCCTTCGCGGGCTGCCATTAGCCCTTCAGAACAATGGAGTTAGGTTGTTAGCAGACCAATTTGGGTGCGATTAGTAAAACCAATAGGCGGATTTAGGCTATTTGCAGGCCAGACTAGAAAACTTATAAATAGACCTTAAGAACACCTTGGAGGAGATCCGATCTTTTGAGCTCTCTCCTCCAAGCTAGTTTTGGGTTGGCAGTCAGTGCCCTCCAAGGTGCCCGGCTAAGTATTAGTTCGGGAGGAGAAGCTCTCTAAGATCTTCTGGGTGTGTGGCGGGACCTCCTCGCTACAGCCTTGGGCCAGTTCTAGGTTTTCCATCAACTATCAGGTGGGCTTGTAAGAGAGAATTAAGTGCGGGATACACCCCCTAGTGGGTCCAAACTCGAGAGACCGGTTGTCGGTTTCAACATTTTTGGTGCGGTGAGCGTGGACCATAGCATGTGCAAGAAAATCTCAAGCTGAGCTCCATGGCTAGAGATGGAGGAGATGGATCCAACCCAGGACACTCGCAGCCGCCTACGAGTGTGGTGACTGTGGGAATGTTCGAAGACTTCAAGCGAGAGGTCCTGCAGACCTTGTAGTTGGCTTTCGCCATGAGAGGCGAGTGCAAGACACATGCAGTTCTAGTGGTCCCGCCCCAGCAGATGGGCGAGAACGATCCCATCCAGCGACTTGGGAAGGGGGTGGCGGCGGAAGCGTATGCGCGAGTTCTCCCCAGGTAGCAGCTATTCAGTAGCCCGGCGAGTGCAGAAGTCTGTGAACTGACTCTGCGAGAGGGGACCGCTCGCCGAGCAGGAGAGGGGAGTCCCTTTTGTGACTTGATCCTCTCGGCCCTAGTTCCGGAGGGGTTCAGAGAGGCAGAGATGTCTTACTATACCATCAAGGATGACCCAGTCCTGCACCTGCAGTGGTTCGAGGACATGGTCTCAATCCTATCTTTGTCGGATGTCTTCCAGTGCCGGCTCTTTGCCACCACAATGAAGGAGAAGGCAAGGGACTGGTTCAACCAGCTCCCAGTGGGTTCAATTTACGCATTCGAGGATCTGTGACGGAGCTTCCAGCTGTGCTTCTCAACGTCAAAGAAGAGGAAGAAGGATGCAACAACGCTCTTTAAGATTAAGCAAGGGCCAAGGGATTCGCTGGCCCATTATGTGGATAGGTTCCAGGAGGAGGTCCTGCTCATCCAGGAGGTGCAAGGGTTCACCCTCCAACTGGCCTTCATAGTGGTGGCTGCGGGAAGGGTTCTTCAAAATGAACCTGAAGAGAAAGACCCCTCTATCCTTCAAATAATTGATGGAGAGGGCGGTGAAAGAGATTAAAGGGGAGGCCGCCAACCCAGAGTTAGTAAAAAGGTTGGCAAGGCTGAGCGAGCTAGAGGAGAGCCAGCAGGAAGGTAGAAGAAGAGATAAAATCAGAGGTCAGGGGTTTCAAGGGCAACAACAGGATTGGGGATATCAGGAGCCCAATACCCGGCTAGCTTGGAGACCCCAGGAGGGACCAGCCTGAGGTCAAGAAAGAGGTTTTTAGGGAGGGGGAACTTCCAGGGAAGGGTCAACCATACAGGATAGAGGCAAGGTCCCAGACCCCCTCACCCCCTAAGTAGAAAACCATGGCAGTAAGACGAGGAAGAGGGGGAAGATGAAGAGGAAGAGGAAATGGAAGTGAGGGAAGAGGAGGCAGGATGGCGTTGCCCTATTGTGACTTCCACCAGGAGGAAGGCCACACGACGAACACCTGCCCGAAGTTTTTGGAGATGAGGGCAAGAGGTCAGCAATAACAGCGACTAGTAAGGATCGAAGAAGTGCTACCCGTAGAGGGGGAAGATAGGTGTGAAGATAGGGCAGACGTGGGAGCCAGGGGGATCAGAGTGATCCATGGTGGGTTGGGATAGAGGCAACTCACAAGAGGAGCTTCCAAGCGATGTTTAGGAGGAGCATCACGTCAACCTCCCAAACCCCACCCCCCTCGGAGAAGCTCACCTTCTTGTCAGAGGACATGCCAGACTATGAAGACCCATTCTGTGACGCCTTGGTGATCCATACGACAATCGAGAACTTCATGGTCTCCCAGATCTTGGTCGACAATGGGAGCTCCGTGAATGTAATCTTCAAGAAGGCCTTCGACGCGATGGAGGTAGAGGCGAAGAGGGTGCAGGCCTCTGATGGGCCATTGTTTGGGTTCTTAGGAGAGAGGAAGGAGGTCGAAGGAGGAGTCGGCCTTCAGGTGTCGTTGGGGGTCACGAGGAACTGCTGTTTTGTCATTGTCGACACTCTGAGCAACAATAATGCAATTTTTGGACACCCTCTCATTAGCACCTTCTGAGGCGTTCCCTCGTCCTTCCACCAGTGCTTGAAGTTCGACAACAGAGGAGTCTAGGTCTGAATCTGGGGGGATGCTAAGGTGGTAAGGAAGCGCTATGTGACTGTCATCAACACCATCTCCTGGATGGCGGAGGCAGAGAAGGTAGACAGAGAGATGAGGGGGCCGGAGAGGCCAGGAGAAGAGAGGAAGGCAGAAGGAGAGGAAGAAGGTGAGAACATCATCCGGGAATAAGAGACGGAGGCGATGCAGGAGGAGCATGTTGAGCCCATGGAGGTGGAGCCTGCGGTGGAAGAAGAGACCTTGGACGAAAAGGGGAAGGTAGGGGAAGATGGGAAGAGCCGCCCCGGATTGAGGTGGCAGAAGATGTAGTCAAGATGGAGGTCGCCACCCGGGAGGGGAAAGTAGAGAAGGTACAAGTCAGCGGGGGCCTCGGCCTAGAGGACAAGAAGAAGATGCTGGAATGCATACAAATGAGTGTGGATATCTTCGCATGGAGCGCGATAGACATGTGGGGCATCAACACGGGCTGGCCTGCCACTGACTCAACCTCGAGCGAGGAACCTTCCACATCCAACATAAGAGGAGGGTCATTGTCGACAAGCTGGAGGAGCTGATCCACGAGGAAGTGGAGAAGCTCCTCAAAGCAGGTTTTGTATCTGAGATCCAGTATCCAGGCTTGGTCTCTAATATCGTCATGGTAAAGAAAGGCGATGGCCGCTGGAGAATGTGTATTGATTTTTCCCTTTTATACAAAGCTCGCCCTAAGGATTGTTACCCTTTTCCTCTGATCGACGAGCTGGTTGACTCAGCCATCAGTTTTCTGTAATGAGTTTTGTAGATTCTTTTTCAGGTTATCAACAGATCAGGATGCACCCACCAGACATCAATGATGTCTCCTTCGTCACGAGAGAAGGGTGTTACTACTATAAGATGATGTCATTTGGGCTAAGAAATGCAGGGGCGATGTACCAGAGGATGATGGACCAAGTCTTTCGGGAACAAAGGGGAAAGAACTTGGAGGTATACGTGGATGGCCTCATGGTGAAGTGCAAAGATGTGAGCTCCCACCTCCAGGACCATGAAGAGACCTTTGCCACGCTGCGCATGTTAAAGATGAGGTTGAATCCTTCGAAATGTATCTTCGGGGCCAGCAAGGGGAAGTTTTTGGGACACCTCCTTACCCCGGTGGGGTGGAGCCTAACCCACACAAGGTAAAAGCTATAATGGAATTGGGATCACCGCGAAATGCTAAGGAGGTCCAGCGCCTGACTGGAAAGCTCACGGGGTTGAGTAGGTTTCTCTCCCGGGCGGGGGAGAAATGCTCCCCCTTTTTCAAAGTGTTACGAGGCAATCAATATTTTGAATGGACGAAGGAGTGTGAGGAGGCCTTCCAAGCCTTAAAAAATCAGCTCACCAAGGCTCCGCTGCTTTAGGGCCCTAAGGAGTGGGAGGGCCTAGCCTTGTATCTCGTAGTTTGGACTGAAGCCGTGAGATCCGTCTTGGTTCGGGAAGAGGGTAAGAAGCAACTACCCATCTACTACGTGAGCAGGGTCCTGAAGAAGGCGGAGCTCCGATACCCGATTTTGGAAAAGCTGGCCTTCGCTCTGGTCATCTCAGCCAGGAAGCTCAAGCCGTACTTCCAATTCCATTCGATTTAAGTGGTGACCGATCACCCTCTTCATAAAATCTTCGAAGGGGTAGATCATTTAGGGAGGCTCGCAAAGTGGTCAGTTGAGTTGAGCGAGCCGGAGAGTTGACGACTCATGGCGACAGGAAGATATGCACCATGGGTTATCACCACTCCGTACCCGCTGATTTTCCTCCACTGGTCTACCCAAATCTTGAAACCACTGGATGTCGCTCACATACAAGCAGTACACCAAGTTGTACAAGAGGGCCAGGGTGATATGGTACGACTACGCTCAGAAGTGGCAGGACTGGCCACTGTCACTAACGGCTACATCGGTGAGGCCCGTGGGGTTCGCTACCCTGATAAAAGGAAAGTGGTCCAAACTGTGTCGGCACAGGGTTTTGTGGGCGGGTTTTGAACACCCGCAGTGTGTGTACAAATTAAAATTATTTGTATCATTTTGGTTATTAGCTGAGCTCTTCCTTTAAATAATTGTTAGTGTTGTTGGAATGCCAAGTTATATACATGATGCTAACTCTTCTTGATTCGGCTATTTTTTTATGTTGGGTGCTTAGGCTCATCCCCAGGATATGGATCCATGGAGGATATTTGTTTTCTACTTAGCTCTGTGACTAACGGTTATTCTTATAACCATTCACAGGAGATGGGACAGCACAAAGCCCCCGCCCCACATGATGGCATACAAGCTCTCGAGATGGCCCGTTCGGATACACCAGCCTCGCCCATGTATTCCGTGATGTGAGTCCTAGGGTATAGAACTAAATAAAGAGTGTAAGAGTTGTAGTGGTTATCCTTAGCCCACAAGGCCGTTCATGTGAATAATTGGCCACGTCAGTTTGCTTATATATATGTGTGCCTTGTTGGTTTTGCCTTATGATTGCTTCTGCTTTATGTAATCTGATGTGATGTGTTGATTCTCTTGCCTGACAAGGCGACCACTTGGTGCTTGAGAGGGTGGGTCGTTGCCAACCGGGAAGCGCTAGGAAGCTGTCTTGGGTAGTAAGATCCCCTGTCTCCTGACCTGGGTTCAATTCTAGGGGGGGGGGGTCTTACAAATGGATCAAAGATATCACGATCCGACCACATGGGGGCAGTCTTTAGATCCTTCCTTCCCAGGTTCCATTTCTTGGTTCGGGACGAACCACGCAGCGGAAGCCTTGTGGACCCGTAGGTTAGAAGATTAAGGATTTTAGACTGCACAGTAGCACACCCACACACATTTCGCTTCCATTTCAGTCAGCCTTCGCAAAATCCCCTTACTTTTGCAAGAACTGACTTTTCTTCTATTACTTCTCCAGATATCGGAGTCCAGTAATGGGAGATCATCCTCTAGGGACCAGTACCACCCTACTACAACACCAGATCCGTTTGCTCCAGATGCAGTTCCATTCACCGAGACCGACCTGGGTCGGACCTTGATAGCACTACTAGCCAAATTTTAGACTGCCGTTTTACAGCCACCTCAGCAACCTATCGTGCCCATGGACCTTCTAACGACCTTTCAGGGGCTAAGGCCCCTTATCTTCCGAGGCACTTAATCCGCCATGCAGGCGGAGGAGTGGCTAGAGAGAGTGGATGAACTACTAGTCGCTATGATGTGCCCGCCATTGCAACAGTGTCCCTAGTGGTGATATTATTAGAGGGATATTCCCAAGACTGGTGGAGGGCAGCCAGCCGCTCCACTTTTAGAGGGCGACCACTTGATAAGTAGTATTTTTATAACTTTTTAATAGAAAATCTTGTAAATATTTAATATGAATTCTCTATTTTATGTCAAATTTAGGTTATAAGTAGTTCTTTTTGTAATTTTGATTCTAACTTAGCCTAATTTTAATATTTGCAGATTTTTGGACAAATTGGGAAAATATTGCATTACACGCCCTCGGTCACGCCCGTGACCAAGGGCGTGTAACTTGTAGACCAGTCCAGGTCGATGCCGTGCTGTTGAGCTAGTCCACACCCAGTCACGCCCTAGGTCACGCCCGTGACCCAAAGTCACGCCCGTGACCATGGGCGTGTAATATTAGAATCTGCCGCGTGGAGCTGCCGTCGAGACGAGAAGTTGCCTTTGAGAAGTCAACCAAAGTCACGCCCGTGACCCAAAGTCACGCCCGTGACCCAATGTCACGCCCGTGACCTTCCCGCGTGATCCAAGCACGCCGCCGCGCGGTCTGCCTAGCCCATGCCGCATTAAATGAAGCCGTCCTAAGTCACGCCCGTGACCCATATGTCACGACCGTGACATGTCCGATTTTCTCCCGCCGTCACGCCAAGCCCACGCCGCTGCCGGATCCAATGTTACAGTGATTACACGCCCTTGGACACGCCCGTGACCGAGGGCGTGTAACTTGAAAATTTTGCCTATAAATTCAGAGGCTCTCCTTGAGTCCAGGGTTCAGAAATTTGGAGATGGGGAGGTGCTGTTAGAGCTGAGAGTGAGTTTTTCAAGTTAATGTTCATGTTTCTTAAGGCTTTCATGTTCTCCTCCTTCCCTTTTTCATGCAATGTTGTAGTGTAACTTTCGTGTACTAGTTTTCTTAAGCTTGCAATTTTCATTTTCCTTAGCCTTGCACTCTTAATTTAAGGCTTGTAATAGTTCTTTGATTTTCAATAAAATTAGTTTTCTCCTTCATGTTCTTTTTCTCCTTAAGTAATTTCTTCCTTTTTATGCAAGGTTAAATTTTTCTCTCCTTAGTAATGTTCTTTTTTTTATGCAATGTCAATTCTCTTTCTTTTCATGCAATGTTCAAGCTTTTCATTTAGTTTGAATTTAGTTTTAATTTTAGTTAAGCGAAAACAAACCACCTCAAATTTTCGTCGATAAAATAATAGTGATTTTCCTCGAAGTAGAAGTAATCAACGCGCCCCGTGGAATACGACCTTGATATTCCTAAATATCCTATACTATAGACGATAAGGTACACTTGCCTTTATCGGATATAGTTTTGGAGAAAATCTCAACCTTTCACTAAATTTCAAAAACCTACCAAATTAAATATCAAGTTTTTGGCGCCGTTGCCGGGGACTTTGCGTAGATATTTTGAAAAGAGGATAGCTATTAATTTTATCATGCTTCTTTCTATTTTAGTTTGCTTTTTCTAACTTTCAAAAAGAAAAAAAAAATTTAGTTTTTCTTCTTCCTTTCTTCTCTTTCTAGTGTATGACCCGAGGTAGCACTTCGATTCTTCCTTTTGATCCGGAGATCGAGCGAACCCTTTTGAGGCACCGCCGTTCTCATGATCAGGGAAATCAAATAGAATCCGAAGAGTCGATCGGGGACACTAACGCAGCAAATATGAATCATAATCTTAATCCTCCTAATCTTAACGAGCCAAATCCTAATGAGGACGCGCAACGGACCATGTCCTATTATGCGCGGCCGAATTTGGAAGGCACACAATCGAGTATTGTTCGCCCCACGGTGGCGAACAATAATTTTGAGATCAAGTCCAGCATCATACAAATGGTGCAACAATCGGTGACCTTTGATGGTCAACCGGACGAGGATCCAAATTCACATATCTCTTACTTTCTTGAAATTTGCGACACTTTTAAGATCAATGGCGTCACCGATGACGCCATTCGATTACGTCTTTTTCCTTTTTCTTTGCGGTCTAAGGCCAAGCAGTGGCTGGGCTCCCTACCTAGGGGATCCATCACTACATGGGCCGAAATGGCGGAAAAATTTCTTAATAAATATTTCCCGCCTTCAAAGACCGCTAAATTGCGCACGGATATTGCATCGTTCATGCAAATCGACTCGGAGACTCTCTATGACACATGGGAGCGCTTCAAGGAGCTTTTGCGTCGATGCCCTCACCATGCACTTGCCACTTGGCAACAAGTGCAAGTTTTTTATAATGGCTTAAATCTCCAAACGAGGCAAATGATTGATGCGGCCGCCGGGGGGACATTAAATAATAAAACCCCGATCGCCGCTCAAGAGCTTTTCGAAGAGATGGCCACAAATGCGTATCAATGGAACATGCCCCGAGCGCGACCTAATAAGCCGGCCGGAATTTTTGAAATAGACGCAAACGCAAATTTGGCTTTACAAGTTGAGCGCTTAACAAAGCAAGTGGCGGAGATGTCTGCTTCCTCCGCCACTCCTCCTTGGGCCAATAACGTTTTAATTGAAGAACATGTTGACTACATGGGAAATCCACCTCGGCCTTCCTATAACCCGAACACCGCTCCGTATAATAACACCTACAATGCGGGTTATAGGAATCATCCGAATTTCTCATGGAGCAACCAAGGAAATGCTCAGCGTCCTATGAATTTAAATCAACCTCCCCCTAATCAACTTCTTAACTTAACTCCGCCTCAAAATTTGATTTCTCAAAATTATAATCCTCCCAGTTTTCCACCGCAACAGCAAAAACTCTCTCCGATTGAAGAGGTTTTTGCAAAATATGTTGCTACAAATGAAACGAACATCCGGAACCTTACCGGATCAATCAAAAATTTAGAGAATCAAGTGGGCCAACTCGCAAAGATGATTTCTGAGCGTCAACAAGGAGCACTACTGGGGAACACCGAGCAAAATCCAAAGGAGAGCGCGCACGCGATTACACTCCGAAGCGGGAAGGAGGTGGTTCAAAAACAGGACGAACCCAAGGTAATTTCCTCTCCTCCTCCTACTTTTAATTCATCTTCGAATTTGCCCGCTACGATAGCTCCGCACTCTTTTATTTTAAATCCGCGCGCTACTACTTCTAATATTCCGTATCCATCGAAATTTAAAAATGAAAGCGCCGAAAAAAATTATAAAAAGTTTTTAGATGTTTTAAAACAAATCCATATTAATGTTCCTTTCTGCGAGGCTATCTCACAAATGCCTAAATATGCGAAATATCTTAAGGAGTTGCTCTCCAATAAAAAAAGTTAGAAGATATTTCGCATATTTCTTTAAACGCAGAATGCTCCGCGGTTGTACTCAACAAATTGCCGAAAAAAGCAAATGACCCGGGACGGTTTTCCATCCCATGTCTTTTTGGCAATTCGTTAGTAAAACACGCCTTAGCGGATCTTGGAGCAAGCATCAACCTTATGCCGTTTTCTTTGTTCAAAAAGTTAGGTCTAGGAAATCCAAGGCCCACTCGAATGAGTATCCAATTAGCGGATCGTTCTTTAAAATATCCGATAGGAATAGTGGAGGGCGTGCTCGTCAAGGTTGACAAATTCATCTTCCCGGTGGATTTTGTCATTCTTGACATCGAAGAGGATGCCGAAGTACCCCCTCATACTCGGCCGCCCCTTCCTTGCCACCTCCCGCGCTATTATCGACGTAAGTAACGGAAAGCTCCTCCTACGGGTTGGAGACGATGAAGTTACTTTCGGCATAAATTCCTCGATGCGGAACACGCTAGAAAATGACGATTCATGTTTTTACTTAGAAGAGTGTTGTGAGTTCGATTCATCCCTCGAGTTAGTTTCATCGGCGAATAGTGATTCCGAGCCCGTAGAGCTCTTTTGCGATGAAGAAGAAGTCTCTCACCCCACACCACCCGAACCATTATTTTTAGAAAAATTAAAAATCAAGACTTCTTATGAGGAACCACCCGAATTAGAGTTGAAACAACTCCCCCCTCACCTTAAATACTTGTTTTTGGAAAAAGAGTCTAAGCTACCCGTCATCATTTCATCCGATCTTAGCAACTCAGAAATTTCTGAGTTGACTATAGTCTTAAGAAAGCACCGCCACGCAATTGCGTGGCAATTATCGGACATTAAGGGTATAAACCCATCTTTCTGCACTCATAAAATATTTCTCGAAGATAATTCCCGAAATTCAGTCCAGCCTCAACGACGGCTAAACCCTAACATGAAAGAAGTCGTTAAGGCCGAAGTTATAAAACTTCTGGATGCGGGAATCATCTACCCGATATCGGACAGTACTTGGGTTAGCCCAGTACAAGTCGTGCCAAAGAAAGGTGGTGTTACGGTAGTTGCGAACGAAAATAACGAATTGATCCCAACCCGTACTGTTACGGGTTGGCGGATGTGCATCGACTATCGGAAATTAAATGATGCCACCCGTAAGGATCATTTCCCTCTACCATTTATCGACCAAATTTTAGAACGTCTTTCGGGTCACTCCTACTACTGTTTTCTCGATGGTTTGTCGGGATACTTCCAAATTCCGATTTCGCCCGACGACCAAGAGAAAACCACTTTCACTTGTCCCTTTGGCACCTTCGCTTATCGAAGGATGCCATTCGGTCTTTGTAATGCTCCAGCTACATTCCAAAGATGTATGCTGGCAATTTTTGACGAGTTAGTGGAGGAGGTGATGGAAGTATTTATGGACGATTTTTCCGTATATGGGAGTTCTTTTGAAAATTGTTTAAAAAATCTCGAGCGCGTGTTGCAGCGATGTGAGGAAACAAATTTAGCGCTTAATTGGGAAAAATGTCATTTTATGGTCAAGGAAGGACTAGTCCTTGGCCATAAAATTTCGGGCAAGGGGATCGAGGTCGATAGGGCCAAGATTGAAGTAATTGAAAAACTCCCCCCTCCCACAAACGTAAAAGCTATTAGGAGTTTCCTAGGCCACGCGGGGTTCTATCGGCGCTTTATACAAAATTTTTCCAAAATCACAAAGCCGTTAACCCATCTTCTTGAAAAGGAATCCTCATTTATTTTTAGCAATGAATGTCATTTGGCTTTTAAACTTATTAAAGAAAAACTTATAAACTCCCCGATTCTAGTCGCGCCGGATTGGTCGCTCCCTTTTGAAATCATGTGCGACGCGAGTGACATTGCAGTTGGTGCCGTTTTAGGCCAACGGGTGAGTAAGTATTTCCACCCTATTTATTATGCGAGCAAAACACTCACGTCGGCACAAGCGAATTACACCACTACCGAAAAAGAGCTTCTAGCGATCGTTTTTGCCTTCGATAAGTTTAGGTCATATATCACCCTCTCGAAAGTTATCATCTTCACGGATCACTCCGCACTTAGGTATCTTTTAAGCAAATCGGACGCCAAGCCTCGTCTTTTGCGATGGATCCTCCTCTTGCAGGAGTTTGACTTAGAGATCCGGGACAAAAGAGGAGCCGTAAACTTGGCGGCCGATCACCTTTCTCGTTTAGAAAATCCCTCCTCGGAAGTATTGATAGAATCTGACATCGATGATAAATTTCCCAAAGAGCGCCTCCTCGCTCTCGAAAATATTAATTCATCGTCTACCCCCTGGTTTGCAGATCTGGCTACTATTTAGTAGCCCGGGTCCTGCCGAAAGAATTCTCGAGTCAGCAAAAGAAGAAATTCTTTTCTGATTTAAAGAATTACTTTTGGGAGGACCCCTTTTTATTCCGTGTATGCGCAGACCAAGTGGTGAGACGATGCGTCTCGAGTGAGGAGGGTCTTAAAATCTTACGACATTGTCACGAGGGACCATCCGGTGGCCATTATCATTCAAACCGAATCGCGAGGAAGGCGCTGGAGGCGGGCTTTTATTGGCCCTCGCTCTTCAAAGATGCTCACACCCTTGTGAGTACTTGCGACAGCTGCCAGCGGTCGGGCAACATCTCTCGCCGGGATGAGATGCCCCAAAATATTTTCTTAGAATGCGAAATTTTCAATCTTTGGGGCATTGATTTCGTTGGTCCTCTCCCTCCTTCGTTTTCAAATAAGTATATTCTAGTAGCGGTCGACTACGTGTCGAGGTGGGCGGAAGCGCAAGCTCTCCCCACCAACGATGCGCGAGTCGTCGTTAACTTTTTAAAAAAATTATTCTCTCGATTTGGCACTCCGCGCGCTATTGTGAGTGATCGGGGCACCCATTTTTGCAATACTCAATTCACAGAAATCTTAGCAAAATATGGTGTTACGCACAAATTATCCACTGCATATCACCCACAAACGAGCGGCCAAGTTGAAGTTGTTAATCGAGAATAAAAACGGATCTTAGAAAAAATGGTTTCTATTAATCGGAAGGATTGGGCAATAAAGCTCGATGACGCGCTATGGGCCTATCGAACGGCGTACAAGACCGCTATCGGTTGTACACCGTATCGAATGGTTTATGGCAAGGCTTGCCACCTTCCGGTCGAATTAGAACATCGCGCATTTTGGGCGCTTAAATTTTTAAACCTCGATTGCACTCTAGCGGGAGAACAAAGAAAATTTCAAATGAACGAATTAGATGAGTGGCGAGCGAACGCATATGAGAGCAATAAATTATATAAGGAGCGAACAAAGTTTTATCACGATAAGCATATAAAATTTCCAAAAAATTTTTCGCCGGGCGATCTCGTCCTCCTTTATAATTCCCGCCTTCGCCTTTTTCCGGGAAAACTAAAATCCCGATGGACCGGACCCTTTATTGTTAAAGAGGTTTGGTCCTATGGGACAATTTTAATTTCCCACCCGGAAAAAGGTACCTTCAAAGTTAACGGGCACCGCCTTAAATTATATCTTCCGGGAGAGTTACCAAATGAAAAGAGTGATTCAATTGTTTTTCAACCTTTAATATGACCGGCAAGTGGGTCAAGCTACGCGACCTTAAACAAAGCGCTTTTGGGAGGCACCCCAAAGTTATCTTTTTATTGTCTTCTCTTGTTCTTTAATATATTTTGTAGGTAATCGTCGCTTCCCCGCACAAACTTCAAAAATCAGGGAAGCCCCTTCTCTTTCTTCCTTCTTTTTTATCATGCAATTCCTTTTTATTTTGTGTTGCACTTCTTTTTTTTTCCTTTACTTCATACTTAGTTTTAAACATTGGGGACAATGTTTAACTTTAAGTATGGGGGTGTAAATAGTTTTTTTAAATAGTTGTTAAATCAGAAAATTTTCAAAACAAAAAATATATATTTTTTTTCTTATGTTTTCTTCTATTTTAGCACTTGTAAAACCCAAAAACTAAAAAAAAAAATAGAAAACAGAAAAATTTAAATCTTGGAAAGGGACGTTTGGGATTTTATCCCATCACACCTCCTAGTACCTTGCGAACCCTTCACCGGGTAGCCCTTGGGAAGTCCAAGACTTGCAAAAAAAAAATTTGTTAAGTTTTAAAGCTAGTTCCCTTTCTTTGTAAATAGTTTTTAATGAGAAAAATTCAAAAAAAAAGATAATATCAAAAATTCCAAAAAATTCTTATTTCCCTCCTTGTTGTTTTTGTGATTTCTTAGAAATCTAGTTGAGAATGTTTATAAGCATGTTTAAGTTTTTAATTGGCTGAAATTTTGCTTATCATAGTTTGTTAATTTTAAATTTGAGGTAATTTTGATTTAAGAATCATCTTATGATTTTAAATTGATTAGAGAATTTTGTTAGCATGACTTCTCTTTTTATTTTTAAATGGCTTCATTTTGTAGTAAATTTCCTAAACCTCTTTAGATTTTAATTATATTTTCTTCTAACTTCTTAGATCTTAGGAATTTTAATTTTACTAGAATTTGCTCTCAATATGATTTAAAGCTAGCTAGATTTTTTTTCCCTACCCTACCCCTTTGATGGCATAAAAAAATGTATTAAAAGATCATATGTCATGGGAATAAGAGGATAAAATTCATTATTCCCTAAAACATATGCACCCAAAATTTTTGAAAAGATTATATGGCATGGAGTAAGAGGATAAAATTCATTACTCCTAAACCATATACATTTTGGGTTTTTATTAGAAGAGAAAAAAAAAGAGTAAGAAAAAAAAAAGAGAAGGAAATTTCATGATAAATTCCATTTCCTCCATTCAAAAATTTCTCTTCTTATGCCAAATTTTATGAAATCCCCCTTAGCCAATTATCATTGTTCTAGTTTTAGTTGAAAATTATGGAGAGAGCAATATTTAGTAATTTACTTTTCCTTAAGATTCTTTTAAGATAGAGTTCTTATAATTTTAATTTAATTTAGTTTTATAATTTCTACAATCTTGTCAAACTACTTAATTTTCTTGAGAAGTTATTGCCTAAACATTTTTCCCTCTTTTCAAATCATCATTATAATTTAGGACTTAACTCCCCCTTGAATTTACTCTTAACTTAACTTTTGGTTAAATGAAATTTTAGTTTTAAATTAAAAATTTTTTAAGGATGTCTTATAAATAAAGTCTCACACTTTTGCTCTAGAATAGCAAAACCTCAAGTATGGGGGTATTTGATAAGTAGTATTTTTATAACTTTTTAATAGAAAATCTTGTAAATATTTAATATGAATTCTCTATTTTATGTCAAATTTAGGTTATAAGTAGTTCTTTTTGTAATTTTGATTCTAACTTAGCCTAATTTTAATATTTGCAGATTTTTGGACAAATTGGGAAAATATTGCATTACACGCCCTCGGTCACGCCCGTGACCAAGGGCGTGTAACTTGTAGACCAGTCCAGGTCGATGCCATGCTGTTGAGCTAGTCCACACCCAGTCACGCCCCAGGTCACGCCCGTGACCCAAAGTCTCGCCCGTGACCATGGGCGTGTAATATTAGAATCTGCCGCGTGGAGCTGCCGTCGAGACGAGAAGTTGCCGTTGAGAAGTCAACCAAAGTCACGCCCATGACCCAAAGTCACGCCCGTGACCCAAATTCACGCCCGTGACCCAATGTCACGCCCGTGACCTTCCCGCGTGATCCAAGCACGCTGCCGCGCGGTCTGCCTAGCCCATGCCGCATTAAATGAAGCCGTCCTAAGTCACGCCCGTGACCCATATGTCACGACCGTGACATGTCCGATTTTCTCCCGCCGTCACGCCAAGCCCACGCCGCTGCCGGATCCAATGTTACAGTGATTACACGCCCTTGGACACGCCCGTGACCGAGGGCGTGTAACTTGAAAATTTTGCCTATAAATTCAGAGGCTCTCCTTGAGTCCAGGGTTCAGAAATTTGGAGATGGGGAGGTGCTGTTAGAGCTGAGAGTGAGTTTTTCAAGTTAATGTTCATGTTTCTTAAGGCTTTCATGTTCTCCTCCTTCCCTTTTTCATGCAATGTTGTAGTGTAACTTTCGTGTACTAGTTTTCTTAAGCTTGCAATTTTCATTTTCCTTAGCCTTGCACTCTTAATTTAAGGCTTGTAATAGTTCTTTGATTTTCAATAAAATTAGTTTTCTCTTTCATGTTCTTTTTCTCCTTAAGTAATTTCTTCCTTTTTATGCAAGGTTAAATTTTTCTCTCCTTAGTAATGTTCTTTTTTTATGCAATGTCAATTCTCTTTCTTTTCATGCAATGTTCAAGCTTTTCATTTAGTTTGAATTTAGTTTTAATTTTAGTTAAGCGAAAACAAACCACCTCAAATTTTCGTCGATAAAATAATAGTGATTTTCCTCGAAGTAGAAGTAATCAACGCGCCCCGTGGAATACGACCTTGATATTCCTAAATATCCTATACTATAGACGATAAGGTACACTTGCCTTTATCGGATATAGTTTTGGAGAAAATCTCAACCTTTCACTAAATTTCAAAAACCTACCAAATTAAATATCACCACTCAGCACGATTCTCTGGGGAGAATTTTTTGAGGCCTTCCTGGAGCATTTCATTTCAGATGCTGGTTGAGTAACACTCCAGGAGCGGTTCCTGCACATCTGTCAGGGAGAGAGGATTGTGCCAGAATACCAGCGCGAGTTCATCCATTTAGCACGCTTTGCGAGACACTGGCAACAACAGATAGAGATAAAGCTACTAGGTTCTACAGAGGACTGCGCGATGACCTATGACAGGCCCTGATCATGATTTTACAGTCTACCTTCCACACGATTGCCACTCATGCTGCAGCATTAGAGATGGACAACCGGATAGTAGCCCAGCAACAGATAGGACATATGGAGGTTCCCCAGACCCAGGGCTGAGGGAGAGGGACTTCCCCTCAAAGGCAGGACTGAGTAATGAGGCAGGGTCACCGCCACCAGCCCTAGGTTGGCACCTCAGCCCCGACATGCACCTCCAGCCCCAGCACCCCGACTAGATCCAGCACCCCATCCCGCACCAGCTACACGACGAGATGTTCCCTTTGTCAGCAGCCTGGAACCATTAGAGCTTTTTTCCCCTAGGCCGTAGGAATGCCAGGTTTGGGAGCAGTGCAGGGAGCAGCGGAGAGAGGACGAGGACGAGGAGATCGCAGAGGACTGTTGGATCTTGAGGCGCCCTTAGAGGGGGGTGTGAATAAGGGTTTTAAAAACTTATGTTATATTTTAAAATACTTGAAATGATAAGAGATTAAATTAGTGATAAAGCACACAAAAAGAGGAAATCAAGTAATATAAATGAAAGACATGGTTTTATTTACTTGAAATATAAGATTACAAAATTTGATTTCTTATGATGCTAGAAATCGTAGGCGGTAAAGTAAAACCCCTTTTTGTTTTCTATCCTGAATCATATCCCAACGAACTGGTGGCTTTAGCCTATCCTTCCCCGGATACAACCTCAAGCCGCTCTAGCCTTCCTATCCCCAAAAAGGCCTTGAGCACCCCCTAGATCTACTCCCTAGACCTAGTCGCCAAAATGAGGCGATTTCCTCCCTAAGTCCTACCCAGACCCAGTCGTCAACACGGGGCGAATTTACTCCACGTTTATAATGAAAGAGTTACAAACAAAACATAAAAACACAAATGAAAACTCCCTATGAAGAATTTTGGAGATGGCGAAGGCTCGCTGAATATTCTCAAAGTCGAAGCGTGCGCTCTTCACTTTGCTTAAGCGTTGATCCGATCCTCCTTGAATTATTCTCTCGAATTTGTGTGGGAGATGATGGTCTGGAAAATACGGCCCTCTCAAAGCTTCTGAAGTGTTGGAATAGGGCCTCTCAAATCAGTAGTTGGAGAAAATGAAATCCTCCTATTTATAGGACTGCAGGCTAACGTCGGCGTTAAGGCTAATGCCTGGCGTTGACCTAGTATGGAATTGTTTTGATGGCTCAGATATTCAGAACAGGAAAGAGATTCTGCAATTTAGGAAACATTCTTTAGGCAACCCTAACATTGGCGTTGAGTCTAACACTAGCGTTAGGTCAGATCATTCCTAAAGTGCTCCTGCAATCACGATTGCTTCCCTCGTTTCCATAATCATCATGATGGGAACGAGAGTCAACGCCTAGCATTAAGTCCTAATGCCTGGCGTTATACCACATCCCTCTTTTCAGTTTGTGAGTAGATCCAGACCAATAATGCAGCAACCTAGTGTCATATCTATTCAAACCTGCATGCTAAAAACACAATGGCAAACAAGATCAAATACAAGTAGTATTTGTTATTCTCAAATCATAGTGATGCGGAAAACTATGTTCCAACAATCTCCCCCTTTTGATAATAACAAATCCAATATAGATAAATCAGATTCATATATAAGAGAGGTGTGTTTTTAGAAGGATATATGACACTATGCAATATAGAGACAATAATAAGAATTATAGATTGTTAAGTTGTCCTCCCCCTTAGTGTATGCTCCCATAGACTAGATTTATGCTCCCCCTTAATCTAGTGAATCCTACTCCTTTAATCAATAAGATTTATCATTTTATTCTCCCCCTTTTGTTATTAGCAAAAGAGGGTGGAGTTGAAACAAAAACCAGAAGTGAGAAGACAAAAGTTAGGACATAACTAAGAGAGGATTAAGAGTTTTGTTTAAACATAAAGTAAGTCATGATTGAGCTAAGGGAGAGAGTAGCACAACGGAAAAAGATATGATAAGCGTGAAGGAACAACATTCCATTTTTTTGTTTCACCAAAAGAATTCTTCCACTTGCTTTTCAAAGTGACTTTTTTTAAGAAACTTGTTGGAAGAAATGTAATATAGTTTGACAAGCACAACTGAAAAAACCCTTAGAAGTAATCATGAGAAAACATGGTAAAAATACACATGATTAAATTAGGTATGCGGGAAAACAAAACAAAATAACTAAGATTAACATTTTTGTACTAGTTTAACCATTTCGACAATATGTCTAGACTCTTCACATTTGAGCATTTAACTTTGAAAATTTTCATAACTAATAGGCAAGCATGATTTAACATATTCAAAAAGATAATAGCTACAATGTAACCAATTCGTATTTCAAGTAAAGAAAACATTATAGAAATCATGCATTACAATCTAGTGTTTTTACTTGAGTTTTTAGAGAATTATGTAATGTTGCATTAGAATCCTATTCTCATGAGTTGAAGTTTTATGAAAAACAATGATGTGTGCAGAAAGTGTTTTGATAAAAGTATACCAGTGAAATAATCAAAACACATGACATGTGTAAGGAAATAGTAATCTTATAATTACTTTCACACCTCAATGTTAGAATAAAATTTCAAAGCACATGAAAGGAGTACAACTACCAAGGTGCTTCACCCACACAATGCTCATTAAGACTTATCAGGGAGCGAAGTATTGCTTGGGGGATCACATAAGCATTTTTATAAAAAATTTATTTTTAGTGATCCGGTGTACAAATAGAAGTGATAAAAAAATATGTTTGCATAAGATACTTTACAATACTTTCCAAATTGCTCAACCTCGCAATGCTCATTAAAACTTATCAGGAGGGTGAGTAGTGCTTAGTGGAGTTATCTTTGGCATATTATTTCATTATATATATACAACCCCGATATTCGCCAGGCAAGGAGACGCGGTTCAAGGAAAGCAGTGGGAAGAAGGAGGTCGTAAGGAAGGGAATCTTCCCTCTCGGGGGCTCGCTGAAAGACGGGTGAGAAGGGTCGGCGAGGCAAGCGCTCGCGGGTGTGTTCGACGAACTCTTCAGTGTTCGTCGAGCTCCCCGGCTTCGTCGACCACACCCCTGCTCGACAGAATCACCAGAAGCCGGCGAAGTGATCTATGCTCATTAAAGCCAAATGGACGGTCCCGTAGGAAGGCTCGCGAGACAAGACCTCGACCGATGCCGCAAAAGGGGGGGGGCCAGCGAGATCCTCGCAGGGCGAACACCTAGGAGGGGCATCGCGAGAAGGCCTGCGAGAGCTTCGGCAGTAGTGTCCTCGCAGCTCCTTGCCCATAGATCGATGGGGCCAAATTATCCTTTTACCCTTGGTGGTCTGCCTTTAGCCTCTCCAAACAGCGGAGTTTGGCTGTTAGCAGACCTATTGGGGGTGCAGATAGTAAAATCAAAAGGCGGAATCCTGTTCTTTGCAGACCATGTCAAAAAACCTATAAATAGGACCTTAAGGGCACCTTTGGAGAGGACTTCACTTCAGCTTCTCTCTCCTCAGGTTTTCTTTGGTTAGCATTTCCAGAGCTCTCCAAGGTGCCCGCGTCTCAGCTTTGGCTTGGGAGGGGAAGCGCTCAACGATCTTCTGGGTTAGTGGAGGGACCTCCTCGCTGTGACTAAGGTCTTAGTTTTCTTCCTAGTCTTCGGTCTACCTTCTCCGAGGGATCAGTAAGGGCTAGCCGCCCCTCGTTTCGGCGAGGGCCCCGAGCTCCACTAGAGGCCGAGAAATCAGTTTCAACATTTTGGTGCGGTGAGCATGGAGTGTGACTAACTCAAGAAACTCTCAAGATGAGTTCCATGGATGGAGGTGGAGGAAGATCCAACCCTGGTCACTCGCAGCCCCCGGTGGCTGGGGTGACGTTCGAGATGTTCAAAAATCTCAAGCGAGAGGTCATGCAGACCTTGCAGGTAGCTTTCGCCTCGATAAGCGAAGGCAGGAGAGAAAGTGGTCCGGAGGCCTCGCCTCAGCAGGTTGGCGAGAACACCCTCGGCCAGCCATCCAGGAAGGAGGTGCCGGGAGGGGGCAAGTGGGGAGGTCCCAGACCCCCACCCGCCGAGACCTAGGGGGGAGTGGTGAGGTCCCAAACCCCCACTCGCCGAGACCCAAGGGGACGAGTGGGGAGGTCCCATACCCCCACTCGCCCAGCCCCAAGGGGGCGAGTGGGGAGGTCCCATACCCCCACTCGCCCAGCCCCAAGGGGGCGAGTGGGGAGGCTCCATGACCCCACTCGCCCAGCCCCAATGGGGGGCGAGCATAGGAAGTCCTTTGTGTGAGCTGATTCTCTTGGCCCCGATTCCAGAGGGGTTCAGAAGGTTGGAGATGTCTCACTACTCCGGCAAGGATGACCCCGTCCTGCACCTACAGTGGTTTGAGGATATGGTCTCCATCAGGCCCATGACGGAAGTTTTTAAGTGTCGCCTCTTCGCGATAACTCTGAAGGAGAAGGCTAGAGATTGGTTCCACCAGCTCCCTGCGGGATCCATCTATGCCTTCGAAGACTTGCGTCGAGTTTTCCTGCTACGCTTCTCGACGTCAAGGAAGAGAAATAAAGATGCCGAAGCACTTTTCAAGATCAAGCAAGAGCCAGGGGAGTCGCTGGCTCACTATCTGGAGCATTTCAGGGAGGAGGTTCTCCTCGTCCAAGAAGTGCCCGGGTACACCCTCAAGCTTGCCTTCACGTTGGGGCTGCGGGAGGGCTTCTTCAAGATGGACCTCAGGAGAAGAGCTCCTCTGTCCTTTGAGGAGTTGATGGAAAGGGTGGAAGAAGAAGTTGAGAGTGAGGAGGCCAACCCGGAGTTCACTAGAAGGTTGGCCAAGCTGAGTGAGCCGGAGGCAAGGCAGCATGGGGGAGGATAGAGTCTCCCAAGAGGAAGTTCGACCAAGAAGAGGACAACTTCCAGGAAGAAGAGTCCGACCTCCCAGGGTGGAGGCAGGGACCGAAGGCACCCTCTCCACCACCCCAGCGAACCATGACAATCGGTTGGGGGAGAAGGAGGAGAGCCAGAAATGCAGGAAGAAGAGGAAAAAGAAGGGATATGGTCGAGTTACCTTACTGCGATTTCCACGATGAGGAGGGTCACACGACGTCCGTCTGCCCTGAGTTCTTGGAATTAAGGGAGGCAAGATGTCCAAGGCAGCAACAACAATGACCAGGAGAGGTCAAGGAAGATCAGACTTGGGAGTAGGAGACCAAGTTTTAGTTTTCTTGCTTAGCTTTTTCTTTAAGTCCATGTAGTATGATGGTCTACTTTCAGATTTAGTTTTTCTTACATGTAATGTGACAATCAAAGTTATGAAAGTTTTCAAGGTACCTAGCCCCGATGCTGGCCCGCTGACCAGGCTCCCACTAAGCTGGCAGGGCCGGGAACCGATCGGTGGTAGGAAGTTCTCAAGGTACTTAGCCCCGATGCTGGCCTGCTGACCAGGCTCTCACCTAGCTGGCAGGGCTGGGAACCGCTCGGTGGCAGGGATGTCTCAAGGTACTTAGCCCCGATGCTGGCCCGCTGACCAGGCTCTCACCTAGCTGGCAGGGCCGGGAACCGCTTGGTGGCAGGGATGACTCGAGGTACTTAGCCCCGATGCTGGCCCGCTGACCAGGCTCTCACCTAGCTGGCAGGGCCGGGAACCGCTTGGTGGCAGGGATGATTCAAGGTACTTAGCCTCGATGATGGCCCGCTGACCAGGCTCTCACCTAGCTGGCAGGGCCGGGAACCGCTCGGTGGCAAGGATGACTCAAGGTACTTAGCCCCGATGCTGGCCCGCTGACCAGGCTCCCACCTAGCTGGCAGGGTCGGGAACTGCTCGGTGGCAGGAAGGTCTCAAGGTACTTAGCCCCGATGCTGGCCCACTGACCAGGCTCCCACCTAGCTCGCAGGGCCGGGAACCGCTCAGTGGCCGAATGTTTCAAAGGTACTTAGCCCCGATGATGGCCCGCTGACTAGGCTCCCACCTAGCTGGCAGGGCCGGGAACCGCTCGGTAGCCGGAGATTATCAAAGTAAATTTTTCCCCCGAGGTGGATCCGCTAGCCGGGCTCTCACTAGCCGGCAGGGTAGGAAGGCCTCTCGGGGATGCTAAGTATTTTTCCCCCGAGGTGGCTCTGCTAGCCGGGCTCTCACTAGCCGGCAGGGTAGGAAGGCCTCTCGGGGAAGCTAAGTATTTTTCCCCCGAGGTGGCTCCGCTAGCCGGGTCTCCAGCACCACTCGCCGAATATGCGGGGTTGGACTTTTCTTTCCGAGCGTGTGCCCCGCTCGAAAAGAGCGGGGATTGTGTACAACCCCGTATTCGCCGAGTAGGCCCCCGAGGCCTAAGATGTCTTTAAGCCCAGCAGTTCTTAACATTACCCCAGGCAAGCAGAAGAGGGCGAGCGGTGGAGGCGTAGGCTTCCCGCTCGCCCAACCCGTAAGGAGCGAGCCAGAGGCATGCGACCTCCTGGTCTCACTCTCGCACCAGCAAGGGGGGCGAGCCGGAGGCATGCGGACTCCTAGGCTCGCCCCGCCTCAACCTCAGCGGGCGAGAGGGGCGGGCGGCCAGCCCCCCTTTCGCCCAGGTCCCCTAGCAGGCGAGAGGGGCGGGAGGCCAGCCCCCCTCTCGCCCAGGTCCCCTAGCAGGCGAAAGGGGCGGGCATCCATCCCCCCACTCGCCCAGGTCCTCTAGCAGGCGAGAGGGGCGGGCGGCCAGCCCCCCTCTCGCCCAGGTCCCTTAGCAGGCGAGAGGGATGGGCGGCCAGCCCCCCTCTCGCCCAGGTCCTCTAGCAGGCGAGAGGGGCGGGCGGCCAGCCCCCCTCTCTCCCAGGTCCCTTAGCAGGCGAGAGGGGCGGGCGGCCAGCCCCCCTCTCGCCCAGGTCCTCTAGCAGGAGAGAGGGGCGGGCGGCCAGCCCCCCTCTCGCCCAGGTCCCTTATCAGGCGAGAGGGGCGGGCGGCCAGTCCCCCTCTCGCCCAGGTCCCTAAGCAGGCGAGAGGGGCAGGCGGCCAGCCCCCCTCTCGCCTAGGTCCTCTAGCAGGCGAGAGGGGCGGGCGGCCAGCCCCCCTCTCGCCCAGGTCCCTTAGCAGGTGAGAGGGGAGGGCGGCCAGCCCCCCTCACGCCCAAGTCCTCCAGCAGGGGGGCGAGACAGGAGAGCTGCCTGCCCCCTCTCGCCCAGCCCCATGAAGGAGGGGCAGTCTACATTTAGCACCTCAGAACAGCGGGATTGGGCTATCCACAGCCAAATCCGAGGGTATTTTGGGTATTTTCAGGGACCAGTTATGGTTATTTGCAGCCCAAATCCAGAAATCCTATAAATAGGACCAAGGGGGCACCATTTGGAGGCAAGCTGATTCTAAGCTAGCTCTCTCTCTCTCCCTCTCTCTCCCCAAGTCTCTCTAGTGGGGTGAGGAGAGACTCCAGTGGTGCCCAAGCCTGACATTGGCTTGGGAGGGGAAGCGCTCTAAAGATCTTCCGGGAATGTGGTGGGACCTCCTCGCCGAGCCCTTGGTCCAGTTCATAGTTCCAACACCTTCAACCTAGAGCTCTCCCTTGGGGGGAGTAAGAGTTGGCCACCCCTCAACTTGTTGGGGGCCCCGAACTCCACAGAGACCGAGAAATCGGTTTCAACATTATGGTGCGGTGAGCGTGGAGTGTGACTAACTCAAGAAACTCTCAAGATGAGTTCCATGGATGGAGGTGGAGGAAGATCCAACCCTGGTCACTCGCAGCCCCCGATGACTGGGGTGACGTTGGAGATGTTCAAAAATCTCAAGCGGGAGGTCATGCAGACCTTGCAGGTAGTTTTCGCCTCGATAAGCGAAGGCAGGAGAGAAAGTGATCCGGAGGCCTCGCCTCAGCAGGTTGGCGTGAACACCCTCGGCCAGCCATCCGGGAAGGAGGTGCCGGGAGGGAGCGAGTGGGGAGGTCCCAGACCCCCACCCGCCGAGACCCAAGGGGGGAGTGGGGAGGTCCCAGACCCCCACTCGCCGGGATCCAAGGGGACGAGTGGGGAGGTCCCATACCTGTCATGACCCGTCTCGACAAGCGTCAGAGCGCACTTCAGGCGGGCCATGATGCCACAGGCATGGGCGAACAGGAAACCATGCCTGCTAAGGCGGAAACCGAAATGCTACAAAAGTTTTAGATTTATTACTTTTGAAAAGAATTTAGTATATTTTATAAGTATGTGGAAGCCACAATGAAAGACTAAAACTCATGCAGTTTCATTAAAAACAAAAGTCACACATTATACTGAAATGATGAACATGCAATGACTCACAATAGTAAAATGCTATAAGTAAAATGATCAGATACAAGCAAAAACACCCTAAGAGTTGTCCACAATACCAGAGAAAATGGCTGACAATAACTAATTCAAGAAAAGTAGATCCAACAGTACTGAAACAAAATACATAGAACCTGCTGACACAGTAATCAAAAAAGAACCTCCAAGCAAAACTGCAGCTGAACGAAGAAAACTCATGGAGCAGACGGCGCGGTCACGAACCCTAAGGCAAATCCAAACAGAAGGAAAATGCCTCAGAACAAGAAAATAATAGAAAACAAGCTGTAATTTTAAGTACATGCAGAAATAATTCTAAAGTACCAATTAACTCTTGAAACAGGCTAGTGAAACAGGCAGGTAACTGAAACAAGCAGAAACTATCTAGAAATATTAGCCTACTCCGGAGTATAGCCTAAACAAGTATTTTTGCAACGACATAAGCTGTAATCTATGAAATGCGTAGGTGTTTATAGTGGGCACACATGGTTCACACTCAAGTCCAAGTGTAAGGCTTACCAGATTAAGAGTATTCCCTGCTTACCGTGACCATGCAATCAAGACGTTGCACCACCTAAACCCTAGTTTCCACGATTTGCTTATGACACTCAAGACCTAAGTGATTCATGTCTTTTCCGAGGAGATTCCTATAACAACGCGACATACTCACGAGCGAAAATTCTTGTATTATCAGAGACTGGTAATAAATTAGATACATGAAAGAAGAACTTAAATTCTTGTTTGCAAGCGAGAGGGAATTTCTCCACTTGCCTTAAGGTGAAGCCGCAACTACCAGCAACTGCTATGTGGCGCAAGCAAGGACAAGGCTCTATTGAACCTGTTCAGGGATAATCGCAGACGATATTTGATATTTGACAAGCAACAAACCATATGCTAACACAAGCAGTTTAATTTACGAAAACACAATCAGAAGCGGATTAGCAATTTACCTCCCTCAAGGTGAGGGGAGAAGAAGTTACCACAAGGATCCGGTACTTGGCAGCGCTTTAGTGATGAAAACCCTAAATCGGAGAGAGTTCGGAGCGATTCCACCACCAGATCTGATGTGCGGCACCGGAAACGCAAACAAAAATTAGGATTAGGCGGATTTACGACAAACATAAGAGGGACCGATGAAATTACGTCGATCGAGTAGCGAAAATCACCACAAGAATTTAGGGCAAAACTGAAAACGGAAATTTTGGCTGAGATCCTTACAAAAGGAGACCAGATCTGGGCTCAAGAGTCCACGAGGAGGGGTTTTGGGCAAAACCCTAGGAGTCCCTTGAAATCCGCCGGCCGAAACGGAGTGGAAGGGGGCTGTCGTCCTCTTTGGAGGAGGAGGAACCACTGCCATCCCTCAAGAAGCGAGGGAGAAGGAACAGCTAGCCGGAGGGAGCGGGGGGAGCTGCAACCTTAGCTGTTGCCGACGGCCTGGAGAGGGAGGGAGGCAGCCTTTGCTGCTGTCGTCGACCAGGAGAAGGAAGGGAGGCGCAGGCGGCAGCGCAGATGCCGGCTGGAGGCGGAGCAGGCGGCGGCGGCGGTGCACGCAGGAGACGAGAGCGGGAGAGCCGTCCGGGAGCGGAAATGGGAGGGAGTCTTGAGTGCGCACAGGAGCGAGATCGGGCTAGCGCTTGCGGGATTTTTTTGATACGGGAGACCTAACTGGAGCGGCTTTAAGTCGGGGGGGGGGGTGCGGTTAGAAGGCAAATAAATGAGAGGAGAGGGTTTATTGTTATTATTATTATTATTATAAGTTTTAAATTAAGGGTTGTTACATTCTCCCCTACTTAGAAAGTTTCGTCCCGAAACTTCTGAGAATTCTCTTATGGCGAAAAATTAGAATGACATTCATTCCAACAAGGTTTGCAATTCAAGTCAAGAGAACTAACTGAAAAAGGCACTTAAATAGAGAGAGGAACAAGAGCGGAGACATACCGGGATCAAGAGAAAAGATGTGGATACTTGCTACGCATGTCAGCTTCGAGCTCCCAAGTGAACTCCTCAGACTTGCCATGCATCCAAAGTACATTCACCATAGGAATGGTCCTCTTTCGAAGCTTGCGCTCTTGATATTCCACTATCTTGGCGGGCTCAATCGGATAAGACAGATTAGCTTCAGGAACCACCGGAATTTCCTCAAGAACACGAGTAGGATCATGGATGTATTTCTGGAGCTGACTGACATGGAAAACATCATGAACACCGGACAACGAATCTGGCAACTCCAAACGATAAGCAGATCCTCCAACATGCTCTGAGATGGTGTACGGCCCCACAAATCTCGGGTTGAGCTTATGATGGCGACCAAACCGTTTCACCCCAGGAGTAGGAGAAACCTTCAAGAACACCTGATCACCTACTGCAAACTCCAACGGACGGCGGCGCTGATTAGCATATTTCCTCTGTCTTTCAATGTCACGACTGAGCTGAAGACGAGTCTTCTTGGTGGCTTCTTCCATTTCCTGAAGTAACTCAGGGCCCAACACCACCTTCTCACGAACTTCTGACCAATAGAGAGGAGTTCTACAACGACGCCCATACAATGCTTCGAAGGGGGCCATCTTGAGGCTTTCCAGATAGCTATTGTTGTAGGCGAACTCAACCAACGGTGGGTTCTCATCCTAAGCTCCCTTGAAGTCCAGAATATAACACCAAAGCATGCCTTCAAGAATCTGATTAAACCTTTCGGTCTGCCCATCGGTAGTTGGATGATAAGCGGTGCACAGGTTGAGATCGGTACCCAAGGCTTGCTGAAAACCCATCCAAAAGTGTGAAACGAACCTCGAGTCACGATCAGAGACAATCCGCAGAGGAATCCCATGAAGTCTAACTATCTCAGAAACATAAATCCGGGCCATTTCTCGGTGGAGTGACCTTCCTTGTACGGGATGAAGTGAGCCACCTTCGTCATGCAGTCCACTATGACCCAAATCGCATCATGCCCTCTCAGAGTACGGGGCAAACCCGCGATGAAGTCCATAGAGACATCCTCCCACTTCCATTCGGGGATATGCAAGGGCTGCATAAGACCACCAGGACGCTGACGCTGAGCTTTCACCTTCTGGCACGTCAGACATCGAGTGATGAAGCGAGCTATATAATTCTTCATACCAGGCCACCAAACGATTTGCTTCAAGTCATGATACATTTTATTATTGCATGGATGACCAGATGTGCGAGACTCGTGAGCTTCCCGGCAAATACTATCGAGCAATTCAGGAACATCAGGAATGCAGAGGCGGCCTCGAAAATGCAGAACATTGTCAGAGATAGAGAAATCCGAAAGAGTCCCAAGTTCAACCAGTCGGCGGGTGCGCTGGAGTGCGGGGTCAGATGGTTGTAAATCCTTCACCCACTCTACCTATAACGGAATGGGAACCTCTTCATGACCTTCTGGCGCGATGGATATATCCATCCGATCGAGGTCATCAATCAAGGCTGCTAGAATAGCTGACATGGGTGCACAAGCGGCTACGGAGGCATGCCGGCTCAACGCATTTGCCACTGAATTGGCTTTACCAGGAACATACGTGAGCTACAAGTCATAATCTGCCACGAACTCGAGCCAACGCCTCTGACAAAGATTGAGGCTCTTCTGAACAAAGATGTACTCTAAACTCTGGTGGTCGGTGAAAAAGTGACACTTCACGCCATAGAGATAATGACGCCAAAGCTTTAGAGCAAACACCACCGCAGCGAACTCCAGATCATGAGTGGGGTAGTTGCGTTCGTGAACCTTCAACTGCCTCGACCCATAAGCAATAACGCGATCATCCTGCATCAGGACACAACCCAAACCAACTCCGGAAGCGTCAGTGTAAACTGAAAAGTCCAACCCTTCTGACGGGAGGGCTAAAACAAGCGCTGAACACAGACATTGCTTCAACTCAGAAAATGACTACTCACACTGATCTGTCCACTCGAATCTAGCATGCTTTTGAGTTAGTCGAGTCATGGGGGAAGCAAGAGAGGAAAAACCCTTGACGAAGCGTCGGTAATAGCCAGCCAAACCAAGGAAACTGCGGATCTCGGTAGGGGTAGAAGGTCGCTTCTAGTCCATAACTGCGGAAATCTTGGCAGGATCAACAGAAAGTCCATCCCCTGAAATGACGTGGCCTAAGAAGGCAACACGATCCAGCCAGAACTCACATTTTGCCAACTTTGCATAAAGCTGATGCTGACGAAGGGTGGAGAGAGTGAGTCTAAGATGCGCTGCATGCTCCTCGCGGGTATTGGAGTAAATCAGGATATCATCAATGAAGACAATGATGAACTTGTCCAGGTACTCACGGAAGACACAGTTCATCATGTCCATGAATGCAGAAGGGGCGTTAGTCTACCCGAAAGACATCACCAAAAATTCGAAATGACCATACCGAGCCCGGAAGGCCGTCCTGGGGATGTCGGAGTCCTTGAGCTTCAGTTGATGGTAACCCGATCTGAGATCTATCTTTGAAAAGACTGTACTGCCCTTAAGCTGAACGAATAAATCATCCACACGCGGAAGGGGGTACTTATTCTTGATGGTCACCTTATTAAGATCTCGGTAGTCGATGCACAATCTCATGGATCCATCCTTCTTTTTCACGAAGAGTACAGGGGCTCCCCAAGGTGACGAGCTAGGGAGAATGTACCCACGCTCAAGCAATTCGTCTAACTATAATCTGAGTTCTTCTAGCTCACGCAGTGCCATATGGTAAGGAGCTTTAGATATGGGGTGCGTCCCAGGCTCTACATCAATACAGAACTCTACATCTCGATCAGGAGGCATCCTAGACAATTCGGCGGGGAACACGTCAGGAAACTCCGAAGCAACATGAATAGACTCGAGTTGAGGTGAGATAGCAATCGAGTGTGAAGCATAAACGAAGCAGACAGAACATCCTTGGCTAAGAAGTCGAGTGGCGCGTACAACAGAGATTACCTTCAGGTGACTGCGGGTCTGAACATGAACGTTGTATTCCTTGCCATTAATGCTGAGATTGACCCTCTTCGCCACACAGTCCATCTTTGCTCGATACGCGACCAACCAATTCATTCCCAGGATTACGTAGAACTATGTCATATCCAGAACTATGAGGTCAGCGACGACTTGCAATTCTCCAAGCAGGATCGGGCAATTGAGAACGCATATGGTTGAGAGATGCAGATGACCGGGTACAGAAATCTCAAAAGGAACCTCAAGTGGCGAAGTATGCCAACTATAAAGGTCCACGATGCGGCGGGCGATAAAAGAGTGTGATGCACTGGAGTCAAATAATATTTGCATCCACTTATTCTTGACCCTAAAACTTCCTAAAAAGGAAAACATAAAGCATAACAAGTTTGTTCGACTAAGGCAAGTCAGATTTAAGAATGCAGAAAAAAAATTAAAATTCTACACAAAACGTACCAGAGATGACGTCGGTAGATGCGAGCGCCTCGCCCTGAGTGACGACGTTCAGCACAGCTCTGCCCTGAGCTCCGGGGATAACTTGCAGAGGTTGAGAGGGGATCGGGCTATCCTTTGTGGGGCAGTCGAGCATGACGTGCCCAACCTGCCCGCATTTGAAACAGGCCTTCTGCTTGCGGCGGCAGTCCTTTGCCAAGTGGCCCGACCTCTTGCAGAAAGCACAGACGGAGGCAGCAGAGGCAAGTGTCATCTGAGGTTGCTGCGTAGGAGTAACCATCTTCTGCTTCTTTAGGAGGGAGCGGCAGACTTGGGCGACATGGCCCACCTTGTGGCAGAAGGCACACACCTCTTTGGACCTGGGGCCTTGCTGCTGAGCTGGAGCATCCTTGCGCTTGAGGTCGGATGCGGCGACATTGCTTGTTCCATGCTGGGCTTTCTTGGCAGAACGATCCAACTCAATAGCTTCCACCTGCAAGGCGGCTCCCACGGTCTCCGTGTAGGTGGTGGCGCCATGAGCTACCACAAGCTGGCGGAAGTCATGATGGAGCCCCTTCACGAAACAGCTGATCTTTTTGTCTTCATCCGGCATGAACTCCGGAGCAAGGAGGGAAAGGTGGGAGAACTCTCTTGCGTACTCGGTCACTGTCCTACCAGTCTGCTGAAGGGACAGGAACTTCTCAGCTAACTTGTCCCGTTCCACGGAAGAGAGGAAGTTCTCCATAAGAGCATCCTTGAACTGTCTCCAAGATAAGGTGGCAGAATCAGGGAGGCTGCGGCGCTGGAGCCACCAAGTATAAGCATCCTCAGACAATTGATAGGCCGCAAGGAGGACCTTCTGGGTCTCGGGAACTCCAGCATACTCAAAATGCTTCTCCATCTGGGAGATCCATTCAGTGATCACGAAGAAGTCTCGATTGCCATCGAAATACGGCGGATTCAGCCTCTTGAATGCAAGAGTATCTGCCATTGCCACTGGCGGGGCAGGCAGGCTTGGCACGAGCGGGGGAACCAAGGTAACGGCAGGCGAGCCGGTCCCAGAATCAGTTGCAGGAGGGGTGGCTCCAGGAGGGGTTGTAGTGTTAGTAACAGTCGTCCCTGCACTGTCGAAACCAAGGGCTGGATCAGGAGTTTGACGATCCTCTTCCAGACGGGTGAGACGTTCCAGAATCTGCCTCATCAGCTGGGCAGTGGCATCTCCAAATGTTCCTCCCGCTGAAGAGGTAGCCCGCTTGCGTTGCGATCGCTTCGAAGCCATCTAGAAAGAAACACAAAAGATTCAAGTAAGAGAAACAGTCAGGCTAAGCTTAGAGGATTGAGACTACAGGTTCTAGCATTCTAATACTATTGAATACGTAAATCATGTAATAGTTACAGCATTTTCAGTGGACAACTCTAGGTGGTAGTCATGCAAGTGCAAATGAGACGATAAGATCGCGTGTGATAGAAGAATGATTTGAAAAAAATCCATGTGTGTACAATCATAATCTGTTGCTCTCAGCTTAACACTCATGCAATGAGTCATGCCATGCATGCAATGTATTTATGCCTACAATGCATCCTTAAGAATGTTCATGAATGGATATGCATGCCATGTTAAGCGCCCATATCACTTAACATGTCACGCGCATGATGATTCTAATGTCAGCGCACTTGAAAATATTAAACCGCCCATACAATTTAATATTCGCAAGCGGTGTATATCCTAGTGGAAATTCATATGCATATAAATGTTAAGTTTTCCCATACTCCCTTAACATTTGTACGCATACTACTCATGCTTATGAGTGAGTGTGTGCGTGTTTCAGCCTCGAACAACAGACAACGACAAAGTGAGTGAAGAAATGATGCATGCACGTATATTTACATAATAGATTTCAAAATATATGAAAATTTTAAAATATTTTATCTTTAGATGCTCAACCTCCCTCTGATACCAACTGTCACAACCCGTCTCGACAAGAGTCAGAGTGCACTTCGGGCGGGCCGTGATGCCACTGGCATGAGCGAACAGGAAACCATGCCTGCTAAGGCGGAAACAAAAATGCTACAAAAGTTTTGGATTTATTACTTTTGAAAAGAATTTAGTATATTTTATAAGTATGCGGAAGCCACAATGAAAGATTAAAACTCATGCATTTTCATTAAAAACAAAAGTCACACATTATACTGAAATGATGAACATGCAATGAGTCACAATAGTAAAATGCTATAAGTAAAATGATCTGATACAAGCAAAAACACCATAAGACTTGTCCACAATACCAGAGAAAATGGCTGACAATAACTAATACAAGAAAAGTAGATCCAACAGTACTGAAACAAAATACATAGAACCTGCTGACACAGTAATCAAAAAAGAACCTCCAAGCAAAACTGCAGCTGAACGAAGAAACCTCAGGGAGCAGACGGCGCGGTCACGAACCCTAAGGCAAATCCAAACAGAAGGAAAATGCCCCAGAACAAGAAAATAATAGAAAACAAGCTGTAATTTTAAGTACATGCAGAAATAATTCTAAAGTACCAATTAACTCTTGAAACAGGCTAGTAAAACAGGCAGGTAATTGAAACAAGCAGAAACTATCTAGAAATATTAGCCTACTCTGGAGTATAGCCTAAACAAGTATTTTTGCAACGACATAAGCTGTAATCTATGAAATACGTAGGTGTTTATAGTGGGCACACATGGTTCACACTCAAGTCCAAGTGTAAGGCTTACTAGAATAAGAGTATTCCCTGCTTACCGTGACCATGCAATCAAGACGTTGCACCATCTAAACCCTAGTTTCCACGATTTGCTTATGACACTTAAGACCTAAGTGATTCATGTCTTTTCCGAGGAGATTCCTATCACAATGCGACATACTCACGAGCGAAAATTCTTGTATTATCAGAGACTGGTAATAAATTAGATACATGAAAGAAGAACTTAAATTCTTGTTTGCAAGCGAGAGGGAATTTCTCCACTTGCCTTAAGGTGAAGCCGCAACTACCAGCAACTGCTATGCGGCGCAAGCAAGGACAAGGCTCTATTGAACCTGTTCAGGGATAATCGCAGACGATATTTGATATTTGACAAGCAACAAACCATATGCTAACACAGGCAGTTTAATTCGCGAAAACACAATCAGAAGCGGATTAGCAATTTACCTCCCTCAAGGTGAGGGGAGAAGAAGTTACCACAAGGATCGGGTACTTGGCGGCGCTTGAGTCACGAAAACCCTAAATCGGAGAGGGTTCGGAGCAATTCCACCACTAGATCTGATGTGCGGCACCGGAAACGCAAACAAAAATTGGGATTAGGCAGATTTATGACAAACATAAGAGGGACCGATGAAATTACGTCGATCGAGTAGCGAAAATCACCACAAGCATTTAGGGCAAAACTGAAAACGGAAATTTTGGTGGAGATCCTTACCGAAGGAAACCAGATCTGGGCTCAAGAGTCCACGAGGAGGGGTTTCGGGCGAAACACTAGGAGTCCCTTGAAATCCGCCGGCCGAAACGGAGGGGAAGGGGGCTGTCGTCCTCTTTGGAGGAGGAGGAACCACTGCCGTCCCTCAAGAAGCGAGGGAGAAGCCACAGCTGGCCGGAGGGAGCGGGGGGAGCTGCAACCCTAGCTGTTGTCGACGGCCTGGAGAGGGAGGGAAGCAGCCTTTGCTGCTGTCGTCGTCCAGGAGGAGTAAGGGAGGCACAGGCGGTGGCACAGATGCCGGCAGGAGGCGGAGCAGGCGGCGGCGGTGCACGTAGGAGACGAGAGCGGGAGAGCCGTCCGGGAGCGGAAACGGGAGGGAGGCTTGCGTGCGCACGGGAGCGAGATCGGGCGAGCGCTTGCGGGATTTTTTTGATACGGGAGACCTAACTGGAGCGGCTTTAAGTTGGGGGGGGGGGGGTGCGGTTAGAAGGGAAATAAACGAGAGGAGAGGGTTTATTGTTATTATTATTATTATTATAAGTTTTAAATTAAGGGTTGTTACAATACCCCCACTCGCCCAGCCCCAAGGGGGCAAGTGGGGAGGTCCCATACCCCCACTCGCCCAGCCCCAAGGGGGCGAGTAGGGAGCTCCATGCCCCCACTCGCCCAGCCCCAAAGGGGGGGGCGAGCATAGGAAGTCCTTTGTGTGAGCTGATTCTCTCGGCCCCGATTCCAGAGGGGTTCAGAAGGTTGGAGATGTCTCACTACTCCGGCATGGATGACCCCGTCCTGCACCTACAGTGGTTTGAGGATATGGTCTCCATCAGGCCCATGACGGACGCTTTCAAGTGTCGCCTCTTCGCAACAACTCTGAAGGAGAAGGCTAGAGATTGGTTTCACCAGCTCCCTGCGGGATCCATCTATGCCTTCGAAGACTTGCGCTGAGTTTTCCTGCTACGCTTCTCGACGTCAAGGAAGAGGAAGAAAGATGCCGAAGAACTTTTCAAGATCAAGCAAGAGCCAGAGGAGTCGCTGGCTCACTACCTGGAGCGGTTCAGGGAGGAGGTTCTCCTCGTCCAAGAAGTGCCCGGGTACACCCTCAAGCTTTCCTTCACATTGGGGATGCGGGAGGGCTTCTTCAAGATGGACCTCAAGAGAAGAGCTCCTCTGTCCTTTGAGGAGTTGATGGAAAGGGTGGCAGAAGAAGTTGAGAGTGAGGAGGCCAACCTGGAGTTAGCAAGAAGGTTGGCCAAGCTGAGAGAGCCGGAGGCAAGGCAGCAGGGGGGAAGGGTAGGGCCCCCAAGAGGAAGTTCGACCAAGAGGAAGACAACTTCCAGGAAGAAGAGTCCGACTTCCCAGGGTGTAGGCAGGGACCGAAGGCACCCTCTCCACCACCTCAGCAAACCATGACAATCGGTTGGGGGAGAAGGAGGAGAGCCAGGAAAGCAGAGAGAAGAGGCGAGAGAAGAAGCAGGAGCAAGAAGGAGTAGGAATAGGGTTGCGGAAGGCGAGGTAGGGGAGGTGACGTTTTCGTATTGTGACTTCCACGATGAGGAAGGTCACGCGACGGCCACCTACCCAGAGTTCTTGGAAACAAAAAGGGGCCGAGTGCCCGCGCCGAGACAGCAGGTGAGAATTGAGGAGGTCGAGCCTCGATGGGGAGGAGGAAGAAAAGTGCAAAGACAGAGTCGATGTGGGTAGTAGAGGAGGGATTGGGGTGATCCATGGGGGGGTAGGGGTGGAGGCAACCTGCAAGGCTAGCCTCCATACCATCTATCGGCGGAGCGTGGCCTCAACATCCACTGCTCCACCCCCGGCGGAGAGAATTACTTTCTCTCAGAAGGACATGCCAAGCTATGAAGACCTGTTCTGCGACACGCTGGTCATCCAAACCGCCATCGAGAACTTCACCGTCTCACGGATTCTAGTCAATAACGGTAGCTCGGTCAACGTCGTCTTCAAGAAGGCGTTTGATGAGATGAAGGTGGAGTCCAAGAGGGTGTTGGCCTCGGATGGCCCCCTATTCAGCTTTTCAGGAGAAAGTAAGGAGGTAGAGGGTGGAGTGGGGCTCCATGTGACCCTCGGAGGGCAGTCTAGGAACTGCCGTTTCGTGTTAGTGGACGCCCCAAGCAGCTATAGCGCCATCTTCGGATGGCCCCTCATCAACGCGTTCAGATGCGTCCCTTCCACTTTCCACCAGTGTCTCAAGTTCAACGCGGGTGGAGTTCAGGTCTGCATCCGAGGAGACCCCAAGATGGCGAGACAGTGCTATGTGACGGCTGTCAACACCGTCACCTGGATGGGAGAAGCAGAGGAGTTCGATAAAGTGATGGAGGAGGCGGCCGTAGCCGGAGTAGAGAATAGAGTCAAGGAGAGGATGGAGGAAGAGGAATTTCGTGCCCAGGAATGGGTCGTTGAAGGACCCAGGGCAGAGAGAGGAGGAGAAGAGGAGAAGGAAGAGGGTACCCAGGAAGGAGGAGTGGAGGAGTTGATGATGGTAGGGGAGGAAGAGACGGAGGAAGGAGCCCAAGCGCTCGCTTGCGGCGGAGAGAAGGAAAGTGCTTGGGGAGAGCAATCCAGGCTGGAGACCGTAGATGAGGTCATGGAGCTCGAGGTCACCACTCGGCTTGGGGTGGTGGAGAAGGTCCGAGTCTGCGGGGAGCTCAATTCGGAGGAGCGGGCTGAGATCTTAGCCTGCGTACAGAAGAATGTGGATGTCTTCGCTTGGAGCGCCGCGGAGATGCCCGGGATCGATGCGGATGTGGCTTGCCACCAGCTCAACCTCGACCCTGGCACCCGCCCCATCCGCCAAAAGAAGAGGGCCACGACGGACAAGCTAGAAGGACCAATCCGCGAGGAGGTGAAAAAGCTCATACAAGCAGGTTTTGTGTCGGAGATCCAGTATCCAGGCTGGGTCTCCAATGTAGTCATGGTAAAAAAGGGAGGAGGTAAGTGGCGCATGTGTATCGACTTTTCACTTCTTAATAAATCATGCCCGAAATATTGCTACCCCCTGCCTAGAATCGACGCGCTGGTTGACTCAGCCGTTGGTTTCTCTGTAATGTCTTTCTTAGATGCTTTTTCAGGTTATCATCAAATCTGCATGCACCCCCCCCCCCCCCCCCCCGGACATCAAAGATGTCTCCTTCATCACGGGGGACGGATGCATGATGCCCTTTGGGCTCAAGAACGCAGGTGCCACGTACCAAAGGATGATGGATAGGGTCTTCCGCGAACAAAGGGGAAGAAACTTGGAGGTCTATGTTGATGACCTCATGGTAAAGAGCCGGGACCTTGGCTCTCACCTCCGAGACCTTGAGGAGACGTTTGGGACCCTACGGAAGTATAAAATGAAACTCAACCCCTTGAAGTGTGTCTTCGGGGCTAGCCGAGGGAAGTTCCTAGGCCACTTTCTCACCCCGACGGGGGTGGAACCTAACCCCGACAAGGTCACGGCAATAATGGAATTGGGGTCGCCAAGAAACCCGAAGGAGGTTCAGAGCCTCACGGGGAAGCTGGCTGGACTTAGCAGATTTCTTTCCAAGGCGGGAGATAAGTGTGCGCCATTCTTCAAAGCGCTAAAGGGCAACAAGAAATTTGAATGGACTCTGGAGTACGAGGGAGCCTTCCGAGCCTTGAAAGAGCAACTCACCCAAACCCGCCTACTTCAAGGGCCGAGATCGGGAGAAGACTTATCCCTATACCTGGGAGTAGGACTTGAAGCGGTAAGTTCAGTATTGATCCGTGAGGAAGGAAGAAAGTGATGAGTCCTGATCATATATACATTTATGGACTCATCCGGGCCGTTATTTTGTCAATATCACGCACTTTAGCCTTATTATAGTCTATATTTGATAACCCATGCTAGGTGCACATTTAGGCCCACTTTGGTGTGTTTTCGTGTGTATTATCTTTAGTAGTATTCATATGTTGTTAAGTGCCACTTTCGGTGGCTAGATCTGTGTTTGTGCTGGAATAGGAGGCGTGCAAGTGTTTCCGGTGCAATTCTGCACAGGAACACTGCGCACGATCACTTGTTCTAGTGCGCACGACCACCGGTCGTGCGCCACTAATCGTGCGCACTTAACCCTTTTTCACGAGTTCTGTCTGGTGCAGTGCGCACGACCATCGACTCCAGTGCGCACGACCATCGGTCGTGCGCCACTGCTCGTGCGCATTGACCATTAAATTTCTGAGTTCTGTTTGCTGCAGTGCGCACGACCATCGACTCCAGTGCGCACGACCACCGGTCGTGCGCCACTGGTCGTGCGAACATTGTATTTTATAATTTCGTCTCTTGCAGGTTCTGTCCAGGCAGTGCGCACGATCGCAGAATTCCAGTGCGCACGACCACTGGTCGTGCGCCAATGATCGTGCGCAGTATTCAATCCAGCGCCTATTTAAACACCTGTTGCGATTTTAGGGCGGATCGATCGTTCCGGGAGCGAGGTTCCTGTTCCGCGCGCTGCCGACCACCGCCCTGGAACGCCCCTACTTCATCTTCCACGCAAGGGGAAGCCTCCTCCATCCATTCCAAGCCTTCCTCCATCGTCCGTGAGTGTTCTCCATCGTCCGCAAGCCTCCAAGCACCCATTTTCGCTTTCCGCCCGGTGAGAAGAAGAAGAGACCTTGAGTCGAAGACGACAGAGCACGTAGGGAGATTGTGACAGCTCTCTACGCCGGAAGCATTGTCCGTCCGAGTCCGGAGGTAGCCCGACAACCTACCATTCCGGCCGTGAACGGCCGCTAGTCTTCACCGCCGGTTATTTCTTTCTTCTTTCCCTTCATTGCACTCTTTGAACCATGTACTAGATGAATATTGTAATATTTACTTGATGGAAATGAATATTTCTTTGTTTTTCTCCATGGTTTGCTCATGATTCATTCCGTTCTCACTCACTCACTCGCACACGCACGCAAGGTGTTTGCTCCGTGTTAGCAAGAGCTAACGACGGTTGTGAAGAGGTGTTTGCGACCCTCACCCTTTCGCACTTGAGTTCACTTCATCCGCCTCACGAAGAACGGCATCGCAGCCGTTGCATCCACCTCACTTTGCGAAGCGGTGTTCTCGACCCGCATCTCTGTTGTTGTTGTTAAAATTAGGAAAACCAACCAAAAACCCCTCTTTGTGTTTGTGAAACGCTTGTGTAACAATAATCACTGCGCGATTCGTTCACCCATCCTGCATTCCTCAAGAGACCGACATCCGGGGAATTTATTCTCCACAATTATTACTTGACAGCGACCGGTGCACTTGCCGACGCACATCAAGTTTTTGGCGCCGTTGCCGGGGAATGCAGGCGTGTTTCGTCTTGTGTTGTGACTTTCGTTATACGAGCAGTTGTTTTTTATTTTCTCTGTTTTTCTTTTTGTTTTTGACAGTTCATGCAGAGGCAGGTCGCAGGTGAACTCGCACCTTTTGATCCAGAAATCGAACGAACTGCTCGCGCGCGAAGGCGCGCTGCGGCTGTACAAGCGGCCATGGGTGATCAGGTAGACCCAAATGATGTTGATCCGAGAATGCCCGGCGTGGGGGAACATCAGCCTGGGATTGAGCAGGAGGCAGTCAGGCCTCGACCCCGCACGATGAGGGACTACACCACTCCAACTGCTGGGAGTGTGTATCCGGGGTTCGGGCCAAACATTATGAATAATCAGTTTGAGATCAAGCCAGCGATCTTAAACATCATCCGGAACAACGCTCAGTTCTCGGGGTTGGCCAGCGAAGATCCGCATCTGCATCTGGCGGAGTTTTCTGATATTTGCGGAACCTTCCGCTACGCAGGGATTGCTGACGACACGGTTAAGCTTAGACTGTTTCCCTTTTCACTCCGCGACAAAGCAAAGGTGTGGCTCCACTCCATTCCGCCCGGGACTGCTGCAACTTGGGATGCCCTCGCATCCAAGTTCCTTGCTAAATTCCACCCTGTGGATAAGATTGTAAGCTTGCGGCGGGAGATCGCCACATTTCGCCAACTTGACCAAGAGACCCTTGCTGAAGCATGGGAGCGCCTCAACGATCTCCTTCGCCGTTGCCCTGGCCACGAGCTCCAACCATGGAATGTGGTTGAACTGTTCTACTTCGCGATCGAGCCCAACTACAGGGCAATGATCGATGCTGCGGCGGGTGGCACCTTGATGAACCACACTCCTGAAGAAGCCCTTCGAATTCTGCGCGACACTGCCTCCCACAGTACATTCTGGACTGCAGGGAGAAATGCTCCAAGAAGTGGCCGAGGTCTTTTCATGGTCGACTCACTCCCCACTCCATCTGCGCCTGCTGCTATCATTACTTGTGAAGGATGTGGAGGCGGAGGCCATCATGCTTATGAATGTTCGGGGAACCACATGGCAGGTGATTTCGCACACTTGACCTTAAATGAATCTGTGAACTATGTAGGAAATCAACCCAAGGGGGCGCCTTACAATAACGCCTATAATCCGGGAGCGAGAAGTCATCCAAACTTCTCTTGGAATCCCAACACGCCCAGCCAACGATGGTCACCGGGGCAGCATCAAAATGATGCTTACGCCTCCGGGAGCCAACCGAGGCCGCCGCACCCGGATTATAACCAAGCACCCCCCACCCAAAGGAAAAGTAATTTAGAAGAGATGATGGAGAAATTCCTGCTTGCAGCTAATTCAAACATGGTAAATCAAACCGCATCTATGCGAAACTTGGAGACGCAATTGGGCCAATTGGCTCAAGCGCTAACCGAGCGTTCGCAGGGAACCCTTCCCAGCAACACGGAAAAGAACCCTATTGATCAAGGGAAAAGTCTGGGAGATGCGGTAGATGCCAAACCGAGTGAGCTGGTAATCTCGTGCTCCATCAATAAGGTTGAAACCAAGGCTTTATGCGATTCCGGTTCCTCCCGCAACGTTATTGCACTGCAAGATGTTGCGAAGTTACAGCTGGAGATGAACACGGAGGAAAGGAAATCGCTGATTCTCGCTAATGGCACGATTGTCCAATCTGAGGGGGAAGTAAAGAATGTGGAGGTAACGGTTGAGGGGACAACTGTAGTAGCTGATTTTCAGGTTCTAGGCCCGCAAGAAAACCAGTCCATTCCTATCTTGGGGGTGCCGTTCTTGAAAGAGAGCGGTGCCACCCTTGATTTTGCTACGGGGTGCATTTCCCTAACCAATGTGGTGCAGCAACCTACTTGCCCTGAAGCCACAACTGAAATATTCACTCCGCCCCCTCTCGTTATTTCTGATGAATTTCTAAGCGGTGCAGGAAAGATACATGTTCAAGAAACAGGTGAAGGAGGAATGGAAGAGTTCCAATCGGATGAGGAAGAGGAGGTCGACTTCCGGAAAGAGTTCGACTCCGAGATGGAGGAAGACGACAGTTCGGGAAACGTTGACTTGAATATAGTTAGGGATGATATTTATTTATCTCCGTGTGATGAATCATGTAATAAACTATGTAAGCGCTCCATCTCGTGGGCCGATCCGGTAGTCACCACGATGCCGGAAGTGACGCCACCTGATTCTAAGGGAGAAAAATCTTAGAACTCTCAGCGGTGGCAGTCTCCAACTGTCACCAAACTTAAAAAGGAAAAACTTCTGCGTGACGCTCGTGCTGCTGCTCTCCGTGGCAAGGTGGCGGAGGTTAGGGGAGCATTGGGTAATACCAGTGCTGGCCCTAAAGCCTTCACCTCCCGCCTACGTGCTACGGGAGAAGCGCACCATAAGAGCGCTTTTAGTTGATGTGTGTTTTATTTGCTGTGATGAACTATTTTTGAGTATTTCTTTTTAATTCCTGCACTCTTTATAAACACTGTTAATACAGGTATTTGGTCCAGCTTAAGGACGTTAAATGAAAGCGCTACTGGGAGACAACCCAGATTTCCTGTTTTCGTATTTCTTTTTATCTAACTTCTTTTAGTTCAGCTTTTGTATCTGCTTTTGTTGCTTTGAGTTTGTGCTTGCAGGTTTTGTGTTCGATGGAGCGGATGCTGCGGACTATTCTTGATTATTTACGCCAATCGTCTGGTATGCTCATTTCTGAGCATTGGGTAACACTTCCTCCCCTCTTGTTGCTTCAAATTTCTAGAGATATTGTTTAGCTTAAGTCTGGGGGAGCGGTTGTTGTTATCCACTGTGCACGAGTGCACCGCATACTAGAAGGTTGATTCTTATTTATCTTATCATTATCGTTGTTTTCCATGTTTCACACACCCTTTCACCCACTTGAGTGCGCGCTTATCTTTTTGTTGTTGTTTGGTTGTAAACTATTTTGGTTGGAATGTGAAATAGGTTGTTAACGCAGGAATTATTATTTGGAGTGCGATGTTGACTCATGTAGTGTTCTAGTCACTTCGCATGCTATGGTAGAATTTGTGTAGAACTAGGTTTTCTTTATGCATCTAATTTATGTTTAGTATTTCTGCGTAAATTTAGATTTAATATACTCAAGTGGTGAATTTGTATGGAATTGACGATAACCCGGTGTTGTGTGTGTGCGATTGCTAGTCGTATGTTGCTCGAGTCGGGAGGAAGGTTTATCTTTCTCGTGGGCTAAGAACTTGCCCCAAGCGACTCTCGAAGCATGGGTGAGAGCTACTCGTTGAGTTAAAAATGACGTAGGCCACCATTTGGCTAGTTTGAGCATTGTTATTCCATGCCCATTTCATTCACCTTTGCGAGCCAAATTTGTGCCTACCAATCCTTTGTTCAGCTCCTCTTCATCCACCAAAGCCTGAAGCCTATCCTACTCCCGCAACCAAAATGTTTTTAACTGCGCTCATGATTCTAAACTTGTGTGGAGTGTGGAATCCTTGTGTTATGAAGGAAAAATAAATTCTGTCTGCTGATTTTGAACCAACCGGGGGTTACATAAAAGAAGTAAAATATGTAAAAGAAAAAAAAAGAGTATTTTGAAAAAAAAATCCTCCCGAGCTAAAAACAGAAAATCTGTTGGTATTTGTGAAGTAGGCCGTGTGCACACCTGGTTTTCATGATAAGTCTGGGGGTGTGTCACACGAGCATTGTTCGTTGGTCTTGTATGGTGCAGCGTTCCGATAGCTCACTTGGGTTGCGCAGCCATCGTGTTTAACTTTGAATATCATACCGTAACCTAAGCCTCATTTTAATCCTATAAGTCCTACTGATTTGATTTGCGAGTTTGCTAGCGCCGTGGAGAGAGTGTGACCGGGCGAGCGTATGGTTCACGACGTTGATGGATTTCAGCGGAGTTATTCCTAAGCCCCGATCTTTTGCAACACCCGCCTCAGTGTCTCGTCGCTTTCATACCGGGCATGATCGCCAAATTCGTCATAATTCACCAACTGAGTATAATTAAATCTCTACTTACGCTTTAATACCTACGTAAATTAGTTAGCATAGTTAGAATCTCTTTCTACTAGAATTTCTACTCGCATGCGTATGTTACTTCGCACCGTACTCCCTTGTGTAATTCTCTATGTTAACTATCGTTTTCGCGCTCCGCCGGATTCGTTTGCTCGGGACGCGCAAACAGTTAAGTCTGGGGGTGTGATGAGTCCTGATCATATATACATTTATGGACTCATCCGGGCCATTATTTTGTCAATATCACGCACTTTAGCCTTATTATAGTCTATATTTGATAACCCATGCTAGGTGCACATTTAGGCCCACTTTGGTGTGTTTTCGTGTGTATTATCTTTAGTAGTATTCATATGTTGTTAAGTGCCACTTTCGGTGGCTAGATCTGTGTTTGTGCTGGAATAGGAGGCGTGCAAGTGTTTCCGGTGCAATTCTGCACAGGAACACTGCGCACGATCACTTGTTCTAGTGCGCACGACCACCGGTCGTGCGCCACTAATCGTGCGCACTTAACCCTTTTTCACGAGTTCTGTCTGGTGCAGTGCGCACGACCATCGACTCCAGTGCGCACGACCATCGGTCGTGCGCCACTGCTCGTGCGCATTGACCATTAAATTTCTGAGTTCTGTTTGCTGCAGTGCGCACGACCATCGACTCCAGTGCGCACGACCACCGGTCGTGCGCCACTGGTCGTGCGAACATTGTATTTTATAATTTCGTCTCTTGCAGGTTCTGTCCAGGCAGTGCGCACGATCGCAGAATTCCAGTGCGCACGACCACTGGTCGTGCGCCAATGATCGTGCGCAGTATTCAATCCAGCGCCTATTTAAACACCTGTTGCGATTTTAGGGCGGATCGATCGTTCCGGGAGCGAGGTTCCTGTTCCGCGCGCTGCCGACCACCGCCCTGGAACGCCCCTACTTCATCTTCCACGCAAGGGGAAGCCTCCTCCATCCATTCCAAGCCTTCCTCCATCGTCCGTGAGTGTTCTCCATCGTCCGCAAGCCTCCAAGCACCCATTTTCGCTTTCCGCCCGGTGAGAAGAAGAAGAGACCTTGAGTCGAAGACGACGGAGCACGTAGGGAGATTGTGACAGCTCTCTACGCCGGAAGCATTGTCCGTCCGAGTCCGGAGGTAGCCCGACAACCTACCATTCCGGCCGTGAACGGCCGCTAGTCTTCACCGCCGGTTATTTCTTTCTTCTTTCCCTTCATTGCACTCTTTGAACCATGTACTAGATGAATATTGTAATATTTACTTTGATGGAAATGAATATTTCTTTGTTTTTCTCCATGGTTTGCTCATGATTCATTCCGTTCTCACTCACTCACTCGCACACGCACGCAAGGTGTTTGCTCCGTGTTAGCAAGAGCTAACGACGGTTGTGAAGAGGTGTTTGCGACCCTCACCCTTTCGCACTTGAGTTCACTTCATCCGCCTCACGAAGCACGGCATCGCAGCCGTTGCATCCACCTCACTTTGCGAAGCGGTGTTCTCGACCCGTATCTCTGTTGTTGTTGTTAAAATTAGGAAAACCAACCAAAAACCCCTCTTTGTGTTTGTGAAACGCTTGTGTAACAATAATCACTGCGCGATTCGTTCACCCATCCTGCATTCCTCAAGAGACCGACATCCGGGGAATTTATTCTCCACAATTATTAATTGACAGCGACCGGTGCACTTGCCGACGCGCATCAGAAAGCAATTCCCAATCTACTATGTCAGCCGAGTGCTGAAGAAGGCGGAGCTCCGGTACCCAATCTTGGAGAAGTTGGCTTTCGCATTGGTGGTGGCGGCTCGGAGGCTCCGGCCCTACTTTCAGGCACACTCCATCAGAGTAGTGACAGATCACCCACTTCGCAAAATCATGGAAGGGGTGGAGCACTCGGGAAGATTGGCAAAATGGTCTGTGGAACTGAGCGAGTTCGACATTACATTTGTACCCAGTACATCAATCAAGGCCCAAGCGGTGGCGGATTTCATGGCCGAATACACATCCAAAGTGGGGGAACATGAACCGCCTCCCCTAGTGGCGTGGAAGATGTTGGTAGATGGTGCGTCAAGAAAGCACTCCTATGGAGGGGGGATCATCCTGGTAATCCCCCAGGGGACCAAGATCGAGCAAGCTTTAAACATCCACTTCCCGATTACCAACAACCAAGCGGAGTATGAGGCGGTGATAGCGGGCCTGCGGTTAGCTCGAGAACTGGGAGTGCAAGATGTGGAGGTCTCGACGGACTCCATGGTAGTAGCATGCCAAGTCAAGGGAGAGTTTGAGGCAAAGGACCCGACCCTCCTGCGGTACTTGGAGAAGGTCAAGGGAGTCATCAGGCAATTCCACACTTTTTCCATCAAACATGTGCCCAGGGAAGAGAGCACACCCGCGGACCTCCTAGCCAAGTTCGGTCCCCGAGCAGGAGGAACGATTTCGGAACTCTTCCGACCCACCATCGAGGAAGGAGAGTTGATGGAGGTGGATCAGCGGGTCTCGTGGATGTATCCCTTCATCTCCTTCTTGACATCAGGGAAGTTCCCTGAGGGAGACATAGACAGGCGATGCTTCAAGTATAAGTCAGCTTATTACTCTTTGCATGCAGGAGGGCTGTACAGGAAGACTCTCTCGGGACTCCTGGCCCGTTGTGTTTCAGAGGAGGAGGTTCCGAGAGTCCTAGAAAAAATTCACTCAGGGGAGTGTGGAAGTCACTCCGGGAGCCGAACTCTAGAAGGGAGGGTGTTGAGACAAGGATACTTCTGGCCCACCCTCAGCAAGGATGCGGCGGAGTTCACAAGGAGGTGTTCAAAGTGCCAGCTCTATGCTCCACTCCAACTCCTCCCATCTCAGAGGCTCTGAACCATCACTGCTCCGTGGCCCTTCGCCATATGGGGGTTGGACCTAGTTGTCCCTTTTCCTCAAGCTAGCGGCCAAAGAAGGTTCTTATTGGTCTTGATCGATTATTTCTCCAAATGGGTAGAAGTGAAGTCACTCGCCAAGGTAACCTCTCAAGTTGTGAGGAATTTTATGTGGGGAGAAATAATCTGTAGGTACAGCCTCCCCCTGGCTATAGTGACGGACATCGGGCCGCAATTTGCTAGCGAAGAGTTTGTTAGTTTCTGCACCCAGCTTGGCATCGACCTAAGGTTCGCATCGGTTCACCACCCACGAAGCAACGACCAGGTGGAAGCGGCAAATAAATTAATCGTCAACCTACTGAAGAAGAATGTGGAGAACCTCCAAGGGAACTGGGTAGAGCAACTACCATCCGTTCTCTGGGCCCTGAGGACTACCCCTAACACCGCCACCGGGGAGACCCCGTTCAAACTTTCTCATGGATCCGAAGCAGTCCTTCCCATTGAGTTCGAAGTAAAGACCCCCAGGGCGATCGCCACAGGAGAAGGGGACGAAGAGTGGCTGGTGGCCAACGATGAAGAACAAAGGCTATCCTTAGACCTGGTGGAGGAACTCCGGGACCAGGGCACCATCAGGCAGGAGGAAATCAAGCGGCGAATGGCCCAGTATTTTGACAAACACATCCGAGTAAAACACTTTCAAAAAGGGGACCTGGTCTTGAAGAAGGTCGACGCGGCTGGGAGAGGGGCCGCGGTAGGTAAGCTCAACCCTAATTGGGAGGGTCCATACGTTGTAAGTGAAGTGCTCAAGTCGGGGGGGGGGGGGGGGTATCACCTCCGAGATGTGGAAGGGGTACCTCTAGGCCGAGCGAGAAGTGGAGACGATTTGAAACTATTCTATCCTTGAAAATTTTATGATGATGTTATTGAATATTTTACCTCCTCACTTGATAGTTGTAACTACTATGCGAAGGAAAGCAAGGTGACAAGTTTTTATGCTGGAATGCCCCAGATCGATTCCTCTCCCGGGATCTCACTTGACGGGGGGTTCAGGTTGATCTATGGAGAGGCTGGCAGGGTGACAAGTTTTTATGCTGGAATGCCCCAGATCGATTTTGCTCTCGGGCTCTCACTAGACGGGGGGTTCAGGTTGATCTCTGGAGAGGCTGGCAAGGTGACAAGTATTGGTGCTGGAATGCCCCAGATCGATTCCGCTCCCGGGCTCTCACTAGACGGGGGGTTCAGGTTGATCTCTGGAGAGGCTGGCAAGGTGACAAGTATTGGTGCTGGAATGCCCCAGATCGATTCTGCTCCTGGGCTCTCACTAGACGGGGGGTTCAGGTTGATCTCTGGAGAGGCTGGCAGGGTGTACCGACTCGTATCCCCACGAACCGGTTGGCTTTAGCCGATCCTTCCCAGATACGACCTCAAGCCGCTCTAGCCAACCCTTCCCCGGATATGGCCCCGAGCACCCCCTAGACCTACACCCGAGACCTAGTCGCCAACACGAGGCAAATTTCAGCCCTAAGTCCTACCCAGACCTAGTCGCCAACACGAGGCGAATTAAATACTCGATTTAAAAGAAAAGATGTGAAATACAAAGACAATAATATAAAAACTCCCTCTTTGTGGATCTCTTGGAGAAGTAAACAAAGACGCAGAGTATGATTGTAGTCGATGCGGTCTTTCGTCACGATGATGACGCGTGTTGAAATATTCTCCACGGATATCCTTAAGCCTTCATGGATTTGTGGGAGTATCTCTCTGAACCTTCCTCTCTATGCTGTGGCACTAAACTCTGGAATTCTGGATCTCAAGAGGATGAGGAAGAAGGAGCCCAAGGGGTCCTTTTTATAGCCTTGGAGCTAGCGCCTGCGCTAGTGCTACCGTCGGCGCTATCCCATATTAGGACATATTCTGCGCGGCAGAATCTTCAATTGGAGGAAACTTTTCTTTCTTGCCTACTTTGCTCCTCGCTATCGCCTGCGCTATCGGATACCGCCAGGCGCTATCTCCTTCTATAAGTTCTCCCGGCAATTGCGCTTAAGCAAACATTTCGTCGATCAAAATTTCATCGAACGCAGCTAAGAGTTCATCGATCGAATTTTCGTCGAACGCAGTTATGAGCATTTCGTCGAGCGCCGCTAACAGTTTGTCGATTGACAGCTAGCGCCTGCGCTAGGACTACCGCCAGCGCTAGTAGGAGTTTAGGATTTGATGACTCAGCTTTGGGGGCAACCTTCTTATGTAATCCTTGAGTCATGTGGACTTTGTTATCCTGCACACTTAAATACACAAGATCAAATGCACAGAGGATTTGTTATTCTCAAACCTAGAAGATGCGGAAGACCATGTTCCAACAGTTATGTTAGCCTTATGTGGTTGCTTAGGCAGTTTTGGGGATCCCTCGGGTGAACCCAACTAACATCATTTGGAATCCTAGGCTCCCCTTACTTTGATGCTCGACCTAGAAGATTGATTGTGCTATAAACCTCACCTTGTATAGAGTAGATGCACTTTCTTTATTATATTACATGCTGAATGTACAACTTACTTGCAGGTGAGCGACGCCACGCCCCGGATCCCACGAAATTGGTCGGGGGGGGGGATCGTTACGCGGTTTGTGTTCAGCTCATAGTTGGACCTCGTTTTCCTTTTATTTTTGGATAGTGTAGGTGCTAGTGAGCCGAGCGGGAAATTGCAAGTAGAAGCCCATTGTTGAGTTGGCTCTCGAAGGCCAACCTATTTTACTGCTTTTCATGTATTGCCGACCTGCGTGCCTATTAGGAAATGTGCCCTCAATGTTCCTAAATTTGAAGAAGGAACACAAATATAGATAAGCAAAGTTGCTTTTGATATTATGTTTAATCTCATGATGTGACATATATATCAATACTACATTCCTAGAATCAAGACTATAAAAGAAGTAAAAATCATCTAAGTCAAAAATCATCTTGAGGCTTAGCTGATATATCATTGAGACAGAAGTATGTCGTCGAGATAGTCTCGACGATATCGTCTTGAAGAAGCTCTATCGTTGAGATGGCTAAGTAAAATCATGCTGACAGAAGTCTCGATGATATCATCTTGAATCAGCCATATCGACTTGAAGATTAAAGATAAATCGTGTAGACTGAAGCATCTCGATGATATCGTCTAGAAGGAGGTATATCGTCTATACAACTATGATAAGTTATGAAGGCAGAAGTTGTTGAATCTTGAGGCGCCCTTAGAGGGAGGGGGTGAATAAGGGTTTTTAAAACTTTAAACTTTAATAGAAAACTTTTGCTATGTTATTTGAATAAGACTGAATATAAAACAAAGAGTAGCAAATCAATTTTATTAACTAGAAAAAGACATGATTATCATTAATAAACTTTGATTACAAAATTTGATTTATTTGTCACTAGAAATCGAGGCGACTAATATGAAAACTCTTTTTGTTTTCTATACTAACTCGTATCCCCACAAACTGGTTGGCTTTAGCCGATCTCTCCCCAGATACGGCCTCAAGCCGCTCTAGCCAATCTATCACCAGAAAGGCCTCGAGCACCCTCTAGATCTACTCCCTAGACCCAGTCGCCAACACGAGGCAAATTCCTCCCTAAGTCCTACCCAAGCCTAGTCGCCAACACGAGGCGAATTCAGGAACCGATTATAAAGATAAAATAAAGGACAAATACAAAGTACAAATATAAAAATCCCAATGAGGTAATCTGAAGGAGACGCCGAAGAATCGCTGAAGATCGTTGAAGTCCAAGCGTGCATCCTTCACGTTGAGTTAGCGTGTTGATCCAAGCCTCCTTTGATTCCTCCTTTTGAAATATAAGCGGGAGATGTGTTGGTCTGGAAATACGGCCCTCACAAAGTTTATGAAGTGCTGGAATAGGGCTCTTGGCAATCAGTTTTTAGAGACGTCAAAATTATCCAATTTATAGACTTTGAGCTAACACCGGCGTTAAGTGATAACGCCGAGCGTTGACCATGTATAGCAACATATTGATGGCTCAGATCTTCAGAAGAGGAAGGATATTCTGCGCTTTAGGAATGTTTTATTTTAGGCAATATCAATGCTGGCGTTAAGGCTAACGCGGGGTGTTGGGCAAATCATTCTTAAAGTTCCTCCTGCAATCACGGCTGCTTTCTCCTTGCCAAATTCGTCGACCGGATAGCGCCCAGCATTAAGACTAATGCCTGGCATTGAGTTTCTTTCTTTAATCAGCTGGCACACCAATTCGTCGAACAGAAAATTTCATCAAACACAATTCGTCCAATGGGCTTCTTCTTTCGTCGGACACAGTTTCATCAAACGCAAGATCGTCGAACGCAGTTTCCAGTTCGTCGAACGCAGCTTCCATTCTCAGCGGTTTCATTTCGTCGATCGCCAGTTCGTCGAACGCAGCTTTCAGTTCGTCGAATGCAGCTTCCATTCTTAGCGATTTCATTTCGTCGATCGTCAGTTCGTCGAACGCAGCTTTCAGTTCGTCGAACGCAGCTTTCCATTTCGTCGAACAAAAATTTTGTCGAACACATTTCATCTAGCGCTAATGCCCAGCGTTAAGCCTAACGCCTGGCGTTAGACATCTTTCAATCCTTTAGCTTGTGGTTAGTGCCAGACCATTGTTACAGCAACCTGGTGTCATAACTTTTCAAACATGCATGCTAAAAACACAATGGCAACAAGATCAAATACAAGTAGGATTTTTTATTCTCAAATCAAAGGGATGCGGAAAACCATGTTCCAACAATCTCCCCCTTTTGATAATAACAAATCTAATAGAGATAAATCAGATTCATAGATAAAGAATTAATGTTTTTATAAGGATATATGACACGAAGCAATTATAAGATAATGATAAGAATTATAGATCATTTAACATTGTGCTCCCCCTACAAAGATGATCCCCCTTAGTGTATACTCCCATAAACTAGATACATGCTCCCCCTTAATCTAGTGAATCCTACTCCGCGAATCAATATGATTTAGCATTTTATTCTCCCCCTTTGTCATTAGCAAAAGAGGGTGGAGTGAAACAAAACTAGAATAAAGAAGACAAAAGTTGGGACAGAACAAAGAGAGGAATAAGAGTTTTGTGTAAACATAAAGTAAGTCATGATCGAGCTAAGGAAGAGAGTAACACAGCGGAAAAAATATATGTAACCGTGAAAGAACAACATTCCATGATTTTACCAAAAGAATTCTACCACTTGTTTTTCAAATTAATTTTTAAGAATAATATTACTTGTTTGTACCACTTGTAAAAAGAGATGCAATATTGTTTGGCAAGTACAAGTGAAAGACAAATATTTAGAAATAAGCATGAGAACACATGGTATAAGGATACATGATTAAACAGTTTTAGATATAACAAAAATAGCTGTTGTAGCAATTTAAGTACACAAATGATTTTGCTTTATAAGAGTTTTAAGCATAAAAGGTAATAATTTCCAAGTAACCAATCTACCCAGACAATATGTCTACACCCTAGCCCCGTACTAAGTGACGGATGGGCATGAGGATCTGCATACATGTCATAGGTTGGGGTGTTAGTCCCATATGCAAACACTAGACAAAACTCACCCTAGCACTCTTTCCCCCCAGTGCCTCGCAAGGCCCCACTGGAACCATCCCCAGTTAAGGACAAGACATGACTTAGAGATTATGTTATCTAATGTCAACAACCCTACGCCCCCACTATGGTGAGATATGAAGTCATGGATAATTATCATTGGAAACATTTAAGCGTTTTAAATCTAATGATAGGTACATAGCCTATGGATTTATATTTTTATTTGAATTTTTTAAACAAACAACTCACATAGCTATTTTGAAATCCATTAATGAGTCAGAGTTATTGCGGAAGAAATAACATTTTGGAATAAATAATACATCCTTTTTGCAAAAAAAAATGATTTGAAATTCACTAATAAAAAATTTCATTGAAATAGATCAGATTTTTAGCATGAAAGTGATATATGTGTTAGAATAACCAATATAAATTTTACCAAGCAAGTCTACCATTTGTTGAAAAAGTAATTTTGATATTTAAGACTTGATATAAGCATGAAAGCGCAAGGTAAAACTATATGGAGATGATCCGGAAGACTTATAGAAATACAAGAAAATATCTTTTTATAATCATGATTATTCATAAGAAGAAATATGAGTTAAATTCCAAAGATGAAGATGCTTTTGTAAATCATTTTGCATTTAAAATCTTTAATTTTGACAATAAAGTAACCAAGCATGAAATAATGTTTTCAAAAACAATTACTATAACGTTATATTAATTCACAAATTCAACACATACAAAACATTGTAGAGAGCATGCTAGGTTATCTAGTGCATTTCATAAATAAAGAGTAGTATAGAATTAGCATTAGGATCCAATACTCATGAGAAGAAGTGCTACGAAAGATAATGATGTGCACATAAGTGTATTTTGAATAGAGTAAACACATATTTTAATAAAAAATACAAGAAATATGTAAAGTAAAGAGCACAATAAAACACAAATAATTTTACTTCCACACACTTCAATGCACACAAAAATGTACAACTACCAAGGTGCTTTGCACACACAATACTTATTAAGACTTATCAGGGTGCAAAGTAGTGCTTGGGGGATCACATATTTTATTTTATTTTAATATTGAGACTAGTGATGCGGTGTACTTAAGAATAAGTGGTTTTTATTTTGAAGGAAAGATAAGGTTTGCATAAGACACTATACTATTCTTTCTAAGGTGCTCAACCTCACAACGCTTATTAAGACTTATCAGGAGGTTCAAGTAGTGCTTGGTGGAGTTATCTTTATCACTTTATTTTATGATTTTTGTTTTGTACAAAGTTCTCCGAATACACTTATTTTGCAAACCAATATAACTTATGAAAACATAACCACTTTTCTTGACTTTTAAAAGTGCAAATAAAGGTAGTGTAGGTAAGATACTTGTGCAATTTTAATTCATTGTAGTAATACAAAACATACACAAGCATTCATAGATTAAACACATAAGTAGACAATGCCAAAATAAGTGAGTGAATAAATATCATTATCAAACATAAAATATTTACTCATACTTAGAGGCATGCTAAGCTTGGTTCTACACAACTCTTACAATATAATTTATGCACATGAGTTTAAAAGTACCAAGGCATGATAAAGACAATGTTCAAAGTAGTTTGAAAATATGAATCACAACATTGTAGAAAGTCTTAAATGATAGAGGAAATCATGCTTGATTTTCACAATAAAGTCCATACAGTATTTTTGATGTTTTTGAGAAATAATTTTAATTTAAAGTTTGAACTCTTATAATTTGATCTTGGACTTCCCGAGGTCTACCCTGTGAGAGGTTCTCCCGGTACTAGGTGATGTGATGGGATGATAGCCCAAATCTCCCTTTCGCAAGATACATGTAAATTGAAAAGTTAAGTTCAAAATAATAATTTTTGATACTTGTTTTTGTTTTATATTTTTGTATTTGATTTTTGCATATAGGAATAGAAATCAAACAAATAACCAAAAAAAATATTTTTTGTAATTTGACTTTTGTAATTTTGTAACTTAATTTTTCAAAAAACAATTACAGGCAGAATTGCAAAAATGAGTAGTACATATAAAATAATATATTTTTAGTGATTTTTCAAAATTTTAAAATTACAGAAAATTGGATACTTAAGCTAGTGCTGGCGTTAAGTCCTAGCGCCTGCGTTAGCTCACAGAGAGTGCTTATTTTAGTCATTTAGCCTAGATTTTCTTCGATTTTGCTTCCGATTTTTCTTAATTATGTTTGTGCAATGTAAAGCTTGTCTAATGAAGTGATGAGACTAGAAGAAATCTCAAAAAGTTGCGGAAGTTAAAATTTTAGTACATGGGTTTCATATTCATTAAAGCTCCATATTCATTCAACCTTAATTCTTGAGTTTTGCACAACATATGCATGAGTGAAATGATCATAAATAAGTGAAATAATATTCATGCAATTTTTCAATTCTGATGTGACATGATTATGATTAAACATACTAAATGACACAAATATATTAAATACCTTGCAAATTTTATAAATTTAGCCTAATATCCCTAAAATACCTTTTAAATCCATTTTGACACTTATTTCATTTAGTCTTAATAATATCATATGACAAATTTAGTTTTCAAATTTTATAAGACTTTTAGGAAATGGATCTAGAAAGATAAACATAAAAAGGATAAGTAGATCACTTGAAAAATGATATGACTTTTTATTTAACTTTATTCAATTTGATTTATTTATGAATTTTGGTTTAATATGTGAAAGTCATATCACAAGTTATTTAAAGTGATCATATCATGATGGTTCAACAAAACGAAAAAATAAACAAACAAAAAATAGGTTAGGCATATCATGAAGTAAAATAATGATATTTCATTTTCAGTTGATTTCTACTTCATGCAAATGATTGGATACTAATAAATGAGAGATTTAGGTATCCAAAGAGGACCGGGTGTGATGGTTTCTTTGGGTACCCAAATACATCGTGTTTGCTTTTGGGGAGATATGATTGAATGGACTCTTTTGATTTGAGTTTCTGTTTCATCTTTAACTTTGGGTCTCCATTCAAATCTTGGTTTAATATTATTTTTATTTGTCAAATTTCCATAATGATTTTGCAAAACATTATTTATAGGAAATTTGTGAACATTTAATTTTATGTTGGGAGAAACATGATTTTGTAAATAATGGTGATTTTGACTTTGATTTACAAATACTTTGTGTTTCTTACTCCCATTATTTGTCTTAGTTAAAATATTCATATTCAACTTGTTTTTAGATACTTCTTGATATTGTGAATTTTTATTTATAAATTTCATAAGCAAGTTGATTTTTGTTTTTAATTCATCATTCTTAATTTTTAAATTATATCTAGCTTTATTATAAGCGATTGTGCTATTTTTAAGAATGGAAACAATTGAATCAATATGATTTTGATTCAATTTCTATATTCATCAAATGTTTCATCCATCTCTTTAATTTCAATTTTATATGCTTGACACTTAGCACAATCATTTTCCAAAGATGAATTTTCTAAACATAATCTTTCATTTTGTTCTTTTATAAAAAGAAGTTTCTTTTCAAGTTCCTTGCATTTTTCTTTTAGATCATTAAATTCTATACAAGGTGTAATGTTTTCAACTAAGGAGCCTTGGTAGAACTAGATAAATTAGAATTTGATTCTTCATTAATTTTTGCCTTTAAATTTTTATTTTCTAAGCGCAAATGTTTATTAGCATTTTTTAATTTCTTAATTTTGCGCTTTGTAGTTTGAAGCAATTGTAATGTAGAAATAGAAGTACAAAAAATGGGATTTGATTTCCTTACATTGCTTTCGGGAGAGGCACGATTTGAACATATAGTTTCTTTTACATCTTTTTGGCACTCCTCTTCCGAAGACAGTACTTCTTCTTCTCTTCCATTTGATGTGTGCTCCATTGATCCGTCATGAGAGGAGCATTCTTGAAGACTTGTGCAAGCTTGCATATTCTCCGGTTCTTGCGATTGTTCCATACCTATAGAAGCAGAATCATAAGTTCTTTCAAGAAAATTCCAAATCTCATATGCGGTAGGTAAATTATAAATAAGTTTGAAAATATTTTGGTTTAACGCACAAAATATACTATTCATAGATTTTGCATTTAAAACAATTTCGTTTCTAGTTAGTACGCTAGGTGGCTTTTCAATAGTAATATTCCAAACTTTTTCATCTATGGCCTTAAGAAAATTTTTCATTAACCACCATTTATAATTTTTGCCCATAAATAAAGGTGGTGATAATACTTTTTCATTTATATTAAAATTTTCCCCACTAGTAGAAGCGAGATCATGATCAAGAGACGCCATTATTCCCAGTTGTTAAGCCAATTTGTAATAACCTAGCTCTGATACAACTTGTAGGATCTTGAGGTGCCCTTAGAGGGGGTGAATAAGGGTTTTAAAAACTTTAAACTTTAATAGAAAACTTTTGATATTTTATTTGAATAAGACTGAATATAAAACAAAGAGTAGCAAATCAATTTTATTAAATAGAAAAAGACATGATTATAATTAATAAACTTTGATTACAAAATTTGATTTCTATGTCGCTAGAAATTGAGGCGACTAATATGAAAACTCATTTTGTTTTCTATACCGACTCATATCCCCATGAACCGGTTGGCTTTAGCCGATCTCTCCCCAGATACGGCCTCAAGCCGCTCTAGCCAATCTATCACCAAAAAGGCCTCGAGCACCCCCTAGATCTACTCCCTAGACCCAGTCGCCAACACGAGGCGAATTTCCCCCTAAGTCCTACCCAGACCTAGTCGCCAACACGAGGCGAATTCACGAACCGATTACAAAGATAAAATAAAGGACAAATATAAAGTACAAATATAAAAATCCCTATGAGGTAATCTGAAGCAGACGCCGAAGAATCGCTGAAGATCGTTGAAGTACAAGCGTGCATTCTTCACGTTGAGTTAGCATGTTGATCCAAGCCTCCTTTGATTCCTCCTTTTGAAATATGAGCGGGAGATGTGTTGGTCTGGAAATACGGCCCTCACAAAGTTTCTGAAGTGCTGGAATAGGGCTCTTGATAATCAGTTCTTTGAGACGTCAAAATTATCCAATTTATTGACTTTGAGCTAACGTTGGCGTTAAGTGATAACGCAGAGCATTGACCATGTATAGCAAAATATTGATGGCTCGGATCTTCAGAAGAGGAAGGAGATTCTGCACTTTAGGAATGTTTTATTTTAGGCAATATCAACGCTGGCGTTAAGGCTAGCACGGGGCATTGGGCAAATCATTCCTAATGTTCCTCCTGCAATCATGGTTGCTTTCTCCTTACCAAATTCGTCGACAGGATAGCGCCCAGTGTTAAGACTAACGCCTGGCATTGAGTTTCTTTCTTTAACCAGCTGGCACGCCAATTCGTCGAACAGAAAATTTCGTCGAACGGGCTTCTTCTTTCGTCGGACACAGTTTCGTCGAACGCAGTTTCCAGTTCGTCTAACGCAGCTTCTGTTCTCAGCGATTTCATTTCGTCGATCGCTAGTTCGTCGAATGCAGCTTTCAGTTCATTGAACGCAGCTTCCGTTCTCAGCGGTTTCATTTCGTTGATCGTCAGTTCGTCGAACGCAGCTTTCTGTTTATCGAACGCAGCTTTCCATTTCGTCGAACAAAAATTTCGTCGAACACATTTCGTCTAGCGCTAACGCCCAACGTTAAGCCTAACGCCTTGCATTAGACAACTTTCAATCCTTCATCTTGTGGTTAGTGCCAGACCATTGTTGCATCAACCTGGTGTCATAACTGTCCAAACCTGCATGCTAAAAACACAATGGCAACAAGATCAAATACAAGTAAGATTTGTTATTCTCAAATCAAAGGGATGCGGAAAACCTGTTTCCAACAGAAGTATATCGACGACATCGTCGTGAAGAACATATATCGTCTTGATGATCAAGACGATATAGTCTTGAAGAATGTTTGTTGTCTTGACAGTTACAGAGCTGCATTTAATATACAGAACTTCTTGAAAATTGATCTGCATTTATTATACACGTCGTCTATCATGCTCATTATTAAAGGAATATTTAATGATATATTCACTGCATAATAGCTATTGCACAACCATTAATGAATAATTTTAAATACTTCCAATTGTGTAAGTTCCATAATGGCAAATCATTTATAATATTTTATTATGTCGTTTTTTATTATATTCTTTTCTGGCCAATTAATTATGGAATAAAAATTTATCAAGGTCCTGTATGCAAAATTGTTGAGGAATATAAATAGAGGAATTTTTGAATTCAGAATACAGCACTCACTCTCATTCTCACACTAACTCTGATAAATCTGAAAAGAGAAAAAGGTCTAAAGAAGAAGTCTTCATCACTTTGCTGAAAAGATCAAGAAAGAATCTTCTCCCTATGCAACACAAGTTCATCGAATATTCATCAACAGGAAGATTCTTAAGAAAGCTCAAAAGATTCAAAGCTTGATGGGCTTACATATGCAAGAAGAAGAAGACTATACAGCAGCAAGTTTTATCATTGAAGCCTTCTCATCTGAAAGAAAAAAACTATTTTCATTATTTTGTAGGGTTCTGTGTAAGTCTGAGCATGTAGAATCTTGGATAAGATCTGAGTTTGTGCAGGACTTGTAAAGTCTGAGTTGGAGTAGGACTTGCAAAGTCTGAGTTATTTGTAAGGTTCTTATAACCAGAGTGTAGGCTTTCTGTGTGAGAGCTGAGGTACAATCCTTTGTGGGTCTGAGTTGTAAGATCTGTTGTATTGGATAGAGATCTGAGTTTTTGGAGAAGTTGTCTAGTCTAGCACACTGCTAGATAGGTGGGGGGGATAATAGACAACCTCTTGACACATTGTCTTAATGGGAACCACTATAAATTCTATGTGCTTTTTGTGTTTGTTTTTGTGTTGTGCTAGTTAGTTTTTAAAGTACCAAAGAACTTTAAAAACACCTAATCACCCCCCCCCCCCCCCCCCCCCTCTATGTGTATTATAGACAACCCAAATCTTTCAATTGATATCAAAGAGAGGTTAAGTTCAAAGGCTCGACAGCTTAGAACAAGATCTCTCATTTATATTGGGTAGTATGTACACACAATGGCTGGTGAGCAGCACAAGGAAATGAGCTCAATGAAATTTCCTATCTGCATAAAGGAGAATTTTCCTCTTTGGAAGCAAAGAGTTAGATTGTATATGGAAGCCTCTGACCCTAGAGTCTGCATGGCCGTTGAAGAGGGGCCTTATATTCCCATGACCATTCCTGTATACCCAACAACTGTTCTTGATCCTAAAACTCTATCTCAGTTCACCAAGGATGAAGCAGCCTTGGTCACTATGGATAAAAGAGCCAAAAACATAATTGTCAATGCAATTGATGTTTCCACATTTTAAAACTACAAAAGAAATGGGGAACTCCTTAATTGTGTACATGGAAGGAACTGAAGAAGTTAGAGATGACAAGAAATCCCTTCTCAATCAAGAGTATGAAATTTTCAGGCAAGATAAGAAAGATAACATAGTTGTCTACTATGAAAAGTTCTTTAAAATAGTGAATGGGCTCAGAACTTATGGAAGAGAGTTCACTAACTATGAACTCAATGATAAGTTCTTGAGATCTTTGAACAAGGAGTGGGATATGAAGCTGTGTGTAATCAGAGAAGTTGGCAATCTAGGGAACATGGAGCCTCAAGTGTTGTTATGGCAAACTTCTCTCATATGAGCTACAGCTGAATACTAGAAAATTTGAGGAAGAGAACTCCAAGGCTCACAACAGAGAAAGGGCGGCGGCATTCAAAGCTGAAACTTCAAGATGACACGGAACAATGGAGCCTATTTGTGATTCAGAGGATGAGATCATCAACAACTCCAGCTTTGAGCTCTCAGAAGGAGAACTCTCCCTATTCATAAAGCAGTCTAAGAAGCTGCTAAGAAATAGAAGAACAGGAAGCAGAAGGCATGAATCTTCACCCTATAGTTCAAGAAGAGAAGACAAGTCTAGAACCAGACATAAGTCTGACAGGTATGATTCTAAGTCTGACAAGTCTTCTAACAATATTTATTACATTTGCAATAAGCATGGACACATCATTGTTGAGTGTTCATTCAAATGAAAAGAGAAGTGTGAAGAAAGGAAGAACTCAAAGAGCAGGAAGGTGGAGAAGAGCTTTGTGGCCAAGAAAGTGAGAACACTCAATGACAGTGACACTGAGTCATCCTCATCAGAATCAGACAGCCATATGGCAGCAATGGCTTTCTCAGATGAATGAAATTATGATGAGACCAATCATAATGAGGTAATTTTTAAAGCCTCTCCAACTATATCTGACACAGATTCAGATGCCTTCTCATCTTCAACTGTAAGATATGCTGACTCTGAGTATATTAACAAATTTGGTGCCCTGCTTAAAGCACTTAAGAAAGCAAAAACTCTTTGTAAGGCTCAATCAGCTGAGATCATCTCCTTGAATGACAAAAGAGACAAGTTGCTTGAGAAAGTTAATGAACTAACTCAAGAGAAGGCCAAATTATCAATCTCCATATTAAGAACTAGCACTTTAACATAAGTAATTAAACACAAAAATAATAAAATCAAAGAGCTGGAGGATAAGCTCCTAGTGGAAAGGAAAATTGTGGCTAGTTTCTCCAAGCCACGAACAGTCTTTGCCTTGATTGATAGCTTTTCTCAAACCAGTAAGAAAGGTTTAGGCTATACTCAAGGTGAAGAAAATGGGAAATCTTCTCAAGGAAAGACCATTTTCAGAAAAGTGATCATACCTAGAAATTCATATGATCACAACAGTATCTATGGGTATAAAGAGAGGAAGAAAACAGATGGTGTTCTTAAGCTCTCTTCCACCTGGATAAGCAAAAGGCAAACTTTCCTTGGGAAGAGTGCATCATCAACACCCCCAAATGAATTTTCCTGTGAAAGCCTCCAGAAATTCTCATGTTGGGGGAAGTTCTTCAGCCCTCAAGAAGGGAGGGCTAGCTGCCAAGCAACAACTTAACCAAGTTAGACCCAGCATAATAATAAAATCTAGATACAACAAATTTGATTGTTGGTGTTGTGGAAAGGTAGGGCATTTTGCCTTAGATTGTTGGTTTAATCCAACTGTTCAGAGTGACCCCCACATGAGAAACAGAAAACAAGTTATTTATCTTCCATACAGATCCTTCTCTAACAAGCACCTAGGACCCAAGAAGGCATGGGTTCCTATGGAAGTGTAGATGTTTTGCAGGAATGTCCAAAGACCACCAAGTCTCCTATGTGGTATTTGGACAGTGGTTGTTCCAAGCATATGACTGTAACTAGAAGCCTCTTGAAGGAGTTTGCACCTACAGAAGATGGACCCAAAGTCAAATTTGGTGGATCTGAAAGAGGTGTAGTCAAAGGCTATGGTAAGATTACAAATGGTAGTATCACTATCACAATGGTAGCTTATGTTTCAGGGTTATAACATAACCTTTTAAGCATAAGTCAACTATGTGACTTGGGATATACTGTGGCTTTCCACAAGGATAAGTGTCTAATTAAAGATTCTAAGAATGCTGAATCAATTTTAACAGGCACTAGGAGTGGCAATATTTACTGCTTGAATTTAATTTGCATTAGAAAAGATAAACTTGTATGTCTTGTAGCAAATGATGGAGTGTCTGTTTATGTAAAGTGGCACAAGAGACTGGCCCACATTAAGTACAAGTCTCTTAAGAATTAATGTCAGAAAATTTGGTAAGAGATGATCCTAAGTTGGATTGTTCAGAAATGGGTCCTTGTCATGCATGCAAAATTGGCAAACAAATAAGGACTGCATTCAAAAGCATACAGGACAAACAATCCACTAGGTGTTTGTACCTACTGCACATGGACCTATTTGTCCCTATGGAAGTTCACAACTTAGGAGGTATGGGTTATACTCTAGTTATTGTGATGATCACTCTAGGTTTGCTTGGGTGTTTTTTCTTAAACACAAGTCTGATACCATAGACATATTCAAGAATTTTGTCAGACAGATTCAGAATGAAATAAACAGCTCAGTGGTCAAAATCTGAAGTGACCATGGGACTGAATTTCAATCTAATTTAATGACCAATTTTGTGAAGAAGAAAGTATCTTACAAGAGTTTTCTTCTCCCAGAACTCCATAGAAAAATGGGATTGCTCAGAGGAATAATAGAACACTCATTGAAGCTGGTAGAACTATGCTAAGTGACTCCTCACTTCCAGAGTATCTCTAGGCTGAGTCATTTAATACTGCATATCATGTGCAAAATAGAGCACTCATCAATAAGGACCATAATATGACTCATTATGAGCTGATTAAAGGGAAAAAGCCAACACTAGCTTACTTCAGAATTTTTGGAAGTAAATGTTATGTGCTGAAGAATAAAAAGCATTAAATTATCAAATTCTCTGAAAAGAGCTATGAATGTATCTTTGTAGGATATAACAAACATGGCAAAGCCTATAGAGTCTTCAATAAGAATGCTCTTATAATTAAAGAATCTATTCATATAGTTTTTGATGAGAGCAGCATGATGCATAACCCTCTATCTAATTCATGCAGTGCAAGGATTGAAGCTGGACTTGAAACACTGAAAATCAGAGAAGAAGAAGCTATTGAGCAGGAGGAACCTTCTCATTAGAACTCTATTCCAAAAAAAGAAGAAGAAACTACTGAAGATCTAAACTCCCAAAATAGCAATACTAAAGCAACAACTAAAGAGATTATTGTTGAAGAAGAACCCCCAAGAGTGTTGCCCACAACAATGAGACACTTAAGAGACCATCCAGCAGACCAGATTATTGGTGAGCTAAATCATGGAATTAGAACTAGAAGAAATGCTCTAATTGAAAGCATGCACTTCAGCTACCTGTCATAACTGGAACCAAAGAAATTTGAGGAGGCCAACCAAGACCAATTCTGGGTCATTGCCACGCAAGAAGAGTTTAACCAATTTAAAAGATGCAAGGTCGGGAAGCTATTCCCAAGTCCACAAGGGCAAGGAATAAATTTAAAGAAGAAACACAAGTATAGATAAGCAAAGTTATTTTTTATATTATGTTTAAGTTCATGATGTGATAGATATATCAATATTACATTCCTAGAATTAAGACTATAAAAGAAGTAAATATCATCTAAGTCAAAAATCGTCTTGAGGCTTAGCTGATATATCATTGAGACAGAAGTATATCGTTGAGACATTCTCGATGATATCGTCTTGAAGAAGCTCTATCGTCGAGATGGCTAAGTAAAATCGTGCAGACAGAAGTCTCGGCGATATCATCTTGAAGCAGCAATATCGACTTAAAGATTAAAGATATATCATGTAGACTGAAGCATCTCGACGATATCGTCTAGAAGGAGCTATATCGGAAATAAAACTATGATAAGTTATGAAGGAAGAAGTATATCGATGACATCATCGTGAAGAACATAGATCATTTTGATGATTAAGACGATATCATCTTGAAGAATTTTTTGTCGTCATTACAGTTGCAGAGCTGCATTTAATGCACATATCTTCTTGGAAATTGATCTGCATTTATTATACACGCCATCTATCATGCCCATTATTCAAGGAATATTTAATGATATATTCACTGCTTAATAGTCGTTGCATAGCCATTAATGAAGAATTCTAAATACTTCCAATTGTGCAAGTTCCAAAATGGCAAATCATTTATGATATTTTATTATGCCATTTCAGATTATATTCCTTTCTTGCCAAATAATTATGGAATAAAAATTTATCAAGGGCCATTATGCAAAATTGCAGAGGAATATAAATAGAGGAATTTTTGAATTCAGAATACAACACTCTCTCTTACTCTCACACTTACTCTAATAAATCTATTAAGAGAAAAAGGTCTAAAGAATAAGTCTACATCACTTTGCTGAAAAGATCCAGAAAGAATCATCTCCCTATGCAACACAAGTTCATTGGATATTCATCAACAGGAAGATTCTTAAGAAAGCTCCAAAGATTCTAAGTATGTTTGGCTTACATCTGCAAGAAGAAGAAGAAGACAATACATCAATAAGCTTTATCATTGAAGCCTTCTATTTTGAAATAGAAAAGCTATTTTCATTATTTTGTAGGGTTCTGTGGGAGCCTGGGCGTGTATGATCTTGGATAAGATCTGAGTTTGTGTAGTACTTGTAAAGTCTGAGTTGGTGTACCTATAAGTTGTAAGATCTACTGTATTGGATAGAGATCTGAGTTTTTGGAGAAGTTGCCTAGTCTAGCACACTGCTAGATAGGTGGGAGGGACAGTGGACTACCTCTTGACGCATTGTCTTGAAGGGAACCACTATAAATTCTGTATGTTTTCTGTGTTTGTTTTTGTATTGTCCTAGTTAGATTTAAAGTACCAAAGAACTTTGAAAACAACTAATCACCCCCCCCCCCCTCTAGGTACATTATAGACAACCCAAATATTCCAGTGTCGATGTATGTTTTAGAGTTTTGTTATATTTGTTGAATATAAGTCCTTAAGTCCGTGTGTTGGAATCGAAAATCAGCCCAACGAGGAGTTCGCACACCAAAAAGGAGGCTGCTTGCACTTACTTGGCTCGTGGGAGAACTTGACCGAAAACTTAGAACTAAGAACCAACCCTTGGTTGCAAGGTGGAGGTCCCACTAAACACCCAGAAATCTTAGAATGCTTCCCCTCCCAAGCCAAAGTTGAAGTTGGGCACCTTGGAAAAACTTAGACATTGTTCAGAATTGTACAGAGGAGGAAGAAGACCTAGAATTGGTGTTGAAACATGGTCTTCCGCTTCTCCTAAGTTTGAGAATATCAAATCCTATGTGAATTTGATCTTGTGTGTCTAAGTGTGTAGGAAACAAATCCATATGACTCAAGGATAACATATGAAGTTTGCCCCCAAATTTGAAGCCAGAATTTCAACATGTCCACTAGCGTCGGCGGTAGCACCTAGCGCAGGCGGCTCTGATTAGAGCAATTTCGGGAGCTATTTTAGAAGGCGATATCTCCAGGCGGTAGCAGATAGCGCTGGAGGTAGCGCGGGATTTCTAGAAAGGTTTCCTTGGAATGAAGATACGCACACGCAGAATATTTTCTAATCCAGGATAGCGCCGGCGGTAGCACTAGCACAGGCGCTAGCTCCATGGCTATAAAAAGGACCCCTCTTCTCTCGTTTTTAACGCACATCCTTAAGAGAGTTCTAGTGCCAAATTTCCAGAGCCATATACTGCCGAGAGTAGATCTCCCACCCAAAGTTCCGTGAATTTCTGAAGGAGGATTTCTTCACGCCGGATCCAAACGACGATCGCTTCAACAACGCTTATTCTACATCAGTTCTTCGTCTCCAACTTTAGAAGTTCTTCAAGAGGGAGTTTTTATTATTGTTGTTAATTTTCACCTCTTTTGTAATCGTGTAGTAAATTTGCCTCGTGTTGGCGACTAGGTATGGGTAGGACTTAGGGCAGAAATTTGCCTCGTGTTGGCGACTAGATCTAGGTTAGGTCTAGGGGGTGCTCGAGGCCACATCCGGGGTAGGATTGGGTAGAGCGGCTTGAGGCCGTATCTGTGGAAGGATAGGCTAAAGCCACCGGTTCGTAGGGATATGAGTCGCCATAGAAAATGAAAAAGACTTTTACTGTTCGCCTTCGATTTCTAGCATTATAGGAGTCAAATTTTGTAATCCTACTTTTCATACTAATAAGATCATGTCTCTACTTTGTTTCTCTTAATTTGTCTTTGCTTTGCACTATTTTGATCTCCAAATATTTCAAGTATTTCTAAACAACATAAATGTTTTAAAACCCTTATTCACCCCCGCCCACCCCCTCTAAGGGCGCGTACTGATCCAACAAGTGGTATCAGAGCGGTTTTATTCCAAACGGTCTAACAATCGGAAATAATGGCGTCTCATGATATTGCTTTTCCCGAGGGTCAGGGTGTTAGTAGACCACCTCTTTTTACTGGGTCAAATTTCAACTACTAGAAATCTCTGATGATGTGTTTTCTTATGACCATGGATATAGAAGTATGGAACATGGTAGAAGTTCGGTACTCTCCTCCAACAATTGTCGTAGGAGAGGCTATGATAGAAAAACCTAAGGATAAATGGGATTATAGTGATAAACTGAAATGCAAAAATAATACAAAGGCAATGAACGCTTTATATTGTGCTTTAAATCGAACTGAATTTAATCAAATTTCTGCATGTATAAATGCTTATGATATTTGGAACCAATTAGAAGTTACTCATGAAGGTACATCGCAGGTAAAAGACGCAAAGCTATTACAACTGGAGTCGGAATATGAAAAGTTCAGGATGGATGCTGAAGAGGACATCAACTCGATGTACACACACTTCACCAAGATCGTCAATGCTTCAAAAGCTCTTGGAAAGATCTACTCCAACGGCGAATTGGTCAGAAGATTCTTCGCTCTCTACCTCCGAGGTTCAATCCAAAGGTGATGGCCATCTCGGAGTAACACAACCTAAGAACGCTCCAAATCGATATTCTCATTGGGAATCTCAAAACCCATGAGGTAGAGCTCCAGATTCAACACAAAGAATACAACAAGGAACCAAAGAAAAAGGCGCTCGCACTAAAATCAAAGAAAGAAAGCAATGAAGATGAAGATGAAGAAGGTCTCCTGGTCAAGAAATTCATTAGAAATCCCGAAAAAAGGAACACCTTCCGAAAATTCTTCCAGAAGGATGCTCGACGAAAAGGCTCTTCCTCTTCATCAAAGAAAGAAAAAGGAAGTGAAGATGAAGAAGAAAGACCACCACCGGAGTGTTATCACTGCAGGAAGACCGGGCATATTCAGAGCCAGTGCTCGAAGTATCTAAAGGTGCAAAAAGAATGATAGAAAGGGAAGCAGAAAAAGAAAGTGTTGAAAGCCACAACTTGGGATGATTCTTCCTCTGAAGAATCAAGTGGATCTGAGTCAAGTAGTGAGGAGGAAGCAAACTTATGCTTGATGGCAGAAGACAACGATGATGACTCCAGTGTTCTTAGTGACACTGAGGTAACTCCTCCCACCTTCGAAGAACTTTATGATGAATTTGTTTTATCCTGCAAAGCTTATGATAAAAGTATAGAAGATAATATTATTTTAAATCTTGAAAATGAATCTCTCATCAAAGAAAATCATAAGCTTACTAAAAAAAATTCTTTTGAAAAGAGAAAGGCTTCTTGCCAAGAGTGTGAACACTCCTTATGTAAGGCAAAAGATCTTGAAATTTTACTTTCTAAGGCCCTCTGACAAATCAAAACTCTTACAAAAGAAAAGGGGGACTTAGAGAGAAAACTAAAAACCTCTCTCTTATAAATTGAAAATAACAAAAAGGGATTTGAAAATAAAAGTGTCATGCTTGTAAAAGAAAATTCATCTCTTAAAAAACAAACTCATGACCTCAATATGGCCATCAAAAAATTTGGAATAGGTCAAAAATCCATGAACATGATCTTGGGGAACCAATGCTATGGTTCTGGAAAATTTGGGCATAGATATCAAAGTGACAGCTACCGCCCGGCGCTAGCCACTAATGCCAGCGGTAGCCCATCATGTAAAAAATCTTCTATTTTTTCTAAAAATCAAACCTCATCCAGTCAGAGCAATGTAGAATTTCAGAAAAGGGCCTCAACCCCCTTTATTTCATGTGCAAATTATCGTAGGTTTGGACACACATCTAGCTCTTGCAGGAAAATAAAACAAGGATCTTTAAAGCAAATCTGGGTACCTAAGGCATCCACTTATTCTATGGGTGGTACTCTTGGGTATCCAGATCTTTACTCTTATCTTCTTTCTAGATTTGCAGGAAGGCTAAGGATACAGAGGACATGTGGTACTTGGACTCAGGCTACTCCAAACACATGACGGGAAACAAAGCAAAGTTCCTTAGCTTAGAAAAGAATAAAGGAGGGATCATAACCTTTGGTGATAACGGTAAAGGAAGGATCATGGGAGTCGGTACAGTGGGTAACGAATTCTTTCTTATCTCTAATGCTCTTTGTATAAAAGGATTAAAACATAATTTAATATCTATTAGTCAATTGTGTCATAAAGTATTAGATGTTTAATTTGAGTAATCCACAAATCTTTGCAAAATATTTAATCCTAACACAAAAGATGTTTTACTAACTGCACCTAGAATTCACAATGTATATATAGTTTCCTTTCATGATCTTTCCAAATCATCTATAAAATGTTTTATAACTAAAATTGATGAGTTAGAACTATGGCATGGATGTTTAGGTCACGCTAGTACAAAACTCATTTTAAAACTAGCCAAAAAGGAATTGATTAGAGGATTACCTAAATTGAATGGAAATCTATCTTCCCTATACTCTCCATGTCAAAAAGGAAAATTTACAAAATCTTCTTTTAAAAGCAAAAATGAAATTTCTACTACAAAACCTTTGCAATTAATTCATATGGCTCTCTTTGGTCCTGTTAGCACTGCAAGTCTTGGGGTTAGAATATATACTTTTGTTCTAATAGATAATTTCTCTAGATACTGTTGGACTTTATTTCTCTCTTCCAAATCTGATGCGTTTTGCAAATTTTCAAAATTATGTACTCATATTCAAAAAGTACTAGTAAGGTTGAAGAGTATATTAATGTAAAATTTGATGAATTTATTCCTTGTGTAGAAAAACTTCCTACGGGTACAAATGATGAACCTTTGCCATCTTTGGAGCACGACGAAGAGGAACCTTCCAAAGAGGAGGAGGTGGAGGCCAAGGAAGATGAATACGTGCCTCCAAGCATCATCAACTTCTCAAAGAATCATCCAAAGGAACTAGTTATTGGGGAACCAACTATTGGGGTAAGAACTCAATCTTGTTTTCGTGAAACTTTTTCAAAACTCTGTTTTGTTTCCGAAATTGAACCTAAAAATGTTTCAACCGCTTTAAATGTCGAATTTTAGTTTTTGGCTATTAATGAAGAGTTAGAGCAATTTGAAAGAAATAAAGTTTGGAATCTAGTAGAACGCCCATCTAATCATCCCGTTGTTGGCATAAAATGGATTTTAAAAATTAAATTAGATGGTGAATCTAGAATTACAAGAAATAATGCTCGCTTAGTCGCTCAAGGCTTTTCTCAAATCGAGGGGGTAGATTTTTAAGAAACTTTTGCACTCATTGCTCGCTTATAATCAATACAAATATTTTTGGCATTTGCGAGTTTTAAAAGAATAAAACAATTTCAAATGGATGTTAAAAGGGCTTTTCTAAATGAGTTTATAAAAGAAGAAGTTTATGTAGAACAACCCCCCGGTTTTATAAATGAAAAATTTCCAAATCATGTTTATAATCTAGAAAAAGCGGTTTATGGTTTAAAACAAGTGCATGGTATGAAAGACTTACATTGTTTTATTAAAGCACGGTTATGTCATGGGAAGTGCCGATAACACACTCTTCATTAAGCATAATAATAACTATCTAATTATTTTTACAAGTATATGTTGATGATATCATTTTGGGAGCCACTAATGAGGAGTTGTGTAATGAAGTAGTCTTAGTAATGAAAAATGAATTTGAAATGAGCCTTTTGTAACTCTCTTATTTTCTTGGTTTTCAAATTTCACAATGAAATGATGGTATTTTTATTTGCCAAACAAAATACGTTCATGATATGCTTAAATGATTTGGATTTGAAAATCTTAAACAAGCTTCTACACCTATGAGTGCCTCTTTAAAACTAGGAAAAGATGAATGTGGAATTCTTATTGATCAAACTTTATATGGAGGAATGATTGGATCTCTTCTTTATTTAAGTGCTTCTAGACCTGATATAATATTTGTTGTATGTTAATGTGCTCGCTTTCAAGCCAATCCAAAAGAATGTCACTTAAAAGTGGTAAAATGTATTTTTAGATATCTATTAGGGTCATCTAGATTAGGATTATGGTACCCACACAATGATTCATTCACACTACACGGCTATTCTAATTTGGACTATGCCGAATGTTCACTATATCAAAAAAGCACTAGCGGTACTTGTCACTTTTTAGGACCCTAATTAGTTGCATGGTCAAGTAGGAAACAATCTTCGGTTTCACTCTCCACCACGGAGGCCGAATACATCGCTCTTGGGAGTTGTTGTGCACAAGCCTTATGGATGAGCCAAACTTTAGAGGATTTTGGTTTTCATCTCAAAAACTTTGATCTCAAATGTGACTGATGAGTCCCAATTATATACACATTTTCGGACTCATCTGGGCTAGTTTTCCTGCATTTGTACTTCAGTTTTTATCCATATTCGCCTTGTTCATGCTTTTATTTGAAGTACATGTTTAGGCCCCTTGTTGTGTGCAATTGCATATTTTATTGTTGGAGGTAAGCACATTGTGCTCCCCATTGTATTTTTCTCATTTTGTTGGAGCTGGAACGGTATTCCCAGTTATGCTGTGGCTGATGCAGGTGGACGGTTCATCCAGTTCTATCCAGTATTCATGACTGCGCAGATCGCACGGTCATGCGTTTTCCTTGACGCACGGTCACAGGTGATCATGCGTTCTCTTCTGGGGTGGAATACGATGTTCTATTGTTGATCGTGCGTCTCTACGCAGGGGCAGTACCCGTGCGTGAAGGAATCGCACGATCAACTTGTTTAGCCTTGTTTTTAGCTTTTCTGAATTTACCCGTGCGTTTTGACGCACGGGCGGATTTGCCCGTGCGTGAGTAAATCGCACGGGCGCTCCAGGTTGTCTTCCTGCGCTGTTCTCTATTATTAATATCGCACGAGCAACGCACAGTCGTGCGTTTGACCGTGCGTGACCAATTTTCTGATCTTTTTCTATAAATGTTGCAGCTTTTGACCTAAATGAGAGAGACCGTACACGCCGTACAGCTGCGCCGTTTTTGCCACTTCCACTGAGGTTTCATCCCTTTGGGCCTCCTCCATCATCCTCAAGCTCTAAGGAGAGGGATTCAACCATACATCCACCAAGATCCAAGGAGAAGGAAGCTAGGTCGTTTCCGGATCGTGACACGAAGAAGACGGGCCATTGGAGGGTAGTGACAGCCTTCTCTACCCCGGACGTAGTTGAGGACCGAGCTTGGACGCGGATTGACAACCCGGCGATTCCAACCGTGAATCTTCAACAAGACTTCGGATTCGGTCGAGTTCTTGCTCTCCCTAACTTTGTATTGGTAGTTGTAGTTAGTAGATCTCTTGTATTTTGATGATGTACACTATGAACCATGTTAAGTAATGCTAATTTCATTTGTATGAAATTATCTTTTGTTTATATGTGTGTATGAGGTGCGCCGCCATCCATTTTTTATTCCGCCGTCATGTTCGTGTGCCGCACTAGAAATTGCTACTGGCGTGCTTGTCGACGAGGTGCTTGCGACCCTCATTCCGTTTGCCTACTCGTCCATCCGCCCTAGCGAAGTAGCGCGTTCAAGGTCTACATAGTCTCCATCCCGCCTCGCGAAGCATTGCATAGCGGCATTGCATAAGAGTAGTTGTAGTATTTTCTCTTTATTTCCACCAACCAAAAACCCCCGTTTCCGCAACCCATCCGACTTAAGGACTTCAATCTCAAGTCCATCCTCAATAGTAAATTCCACCTTACTGTGTTCCTTCGAGATCGATACTTGGGGATTCACTCCCACATTTTATATTACTTGAATGATCGGTACACTGCTGTTTCGTGCCGCAATCTAGCTACCGCCTATAGCGTGTGTGAGATTTGCGCATCAAGTTTTTGGTGCCGTTGCCGGGGAACACGGTCGTGTGAGTTTTCTGGAGAGGGAGAATCTGAGATTAAAGCTCTTCCATTTGTGTATTGCATTCTTTTGCTTTATTTCTTCTTTGTCTGTTTTTCCTGTTTTTATTAGGTTGCTTAGTAAATTTTTGTTGGGTGTATTATTTTTGCACAATAGCGTGTTTATTTTGAATCTTTTCATCTTCACACTATATGGGCTTCATTTAATATTCGTTGCCGCTTTTGTGGAGATATATCTCATGCTAGTGATAGATGTCCAAAGGGAGATCGTAACCCTAGCACTCAACGCCCAGTACATGGAGCATTGAATTTGTCTGGTACTTCATATGGTGTGCGTAAGTCCTACGGCTACTCGTCCGCTCCGCACATGCCCTTTTCGCATTCATCTCCAGTTCAATTTGAGCCGAAGAAAAATGCAAAACAGTGCTTGTTTTGTCGGAGCATGGATCATGCCTTGAAGGATTGTGCTGCATTCCTTCGCCAAATAGACGAGGATGATGAGCTGGATATCCGGATCGTCCCAACTCCTACTTCTGGCAGCACACCTTCAACATCTGGTTATGTGCCCATTTCACCTTCAAGCTTTGAAGGGGATGGTGTGGACACAGTCACCAGATGTGTGGCTGATCTAGGCTCTTACATAGCTGAGCCCACCTCCCCTGTACATGTATCACCATGCATAGATTCGATTCTTTGTGAGGAATCGGTGCTTGACTTTTTTCCAAGCCCTATTCACACTGTTGAAGATGCGTCGCAAAAGGAGGCAGGCGATCTTTGTGTTGTGCCTATTCCTATGGAGGAGGACAACCTTCTAGGTGGAGAGGATTTTTCCTCAGCACCGGTGGAGGAAGTGCAACTCCTGGGGAAATCACCATTGATCCCATCGAACCTTGCGGCATTGTCAACAATGCCGACATTATTTTACTTCCCCAATCTAATGGGAGTTAGACCGGGACCACTTCCCCGATTTTTGTTTGTTTATGTCATTCTTCCCTTTTATTTCTTGACCACCCCCCCCCCCTACCTTTCCGAGCCTATGCAGGTTGAGCCTTCACAGGTTATGCAGGAGGTCATGCAAACTGCACCATTCAGTACTACGCACATCTTCTTGTGTGAGGAGGTTAATTCCCCCTCCACAGAGGATATGCCATGTACTGTATTCCCCTCCTGCTGCCTCCCTGAAGATGACACATTGCTAGGCAAGGAAATTTATTTTGGTGAAAGTAGAGTGGTGGACTCTCCCTCCACCTCTTTCTTTCTCTCTCCTCTACATGTGTCTAGCAGGTATTATTATTTAGGTAGAGGAGTAGTGGTTCTATCACCGTATCGGTACCCGCTACCGACACGGAAATTAGAACAGTTGCCTGTCCACTTCTCGTTCCATACTCCCATTAGCTAAGACCCTCGCCTTTCTGAATAAGTCGTGCTGGGATGACAATAACCCTAGTAGTTATCTTACTTTTTCCTGTCTTTTATTTTACCGCCTGTAAAAATTAGTAGTTGTGTTTTATTTTAGTTGTTTTTGCGGAGCTCATCCCCCTTGCAGGTATTTTCTATTTGTGCAGGCGGTGGTTGTGATTCTTCATAGGGCTTCACTCCAGGCTTCCGGCATGCTTACTTGCTGAGCATTGGGTACCCTCTTACCCTAACTTTGTTTTAGAATATCTTAATGCAGAGTTTAAGTCTGGGGGAGACCTGTTTGTGTACCCAATCACGTGCACATTTATTTAGCATGCTAGAAGTTCTTATCTAGATTGTTTTGTTTATTTTGTCTGCACACAATGCACCACTTGAGCGCGTGCTTATCCTTTAGTGCGTCACGAGTATAACTCATTCCTTTTTGTATTTGGGAAAATGATTGTGCTAGATTTTTAAATTATGTAGTGGAATAAAATGTTGACTCCGGTGTTGCTAGTCAAGTACTCATGTGAGTATAGGGATTCATGTAGATTAGATTTCATTTTATGTTATTAGCTTTATGCATTTCTATTAGTATGAATATTGTTTACTCTACTCAAATGGTGAATCCGGTGTGAATCAAACGGTAGCATAGGGATGTGTGTAAATGATTGTTAGATGTGTATTGCTCGAACCGGGGGGAAAGATAATCTTTCTCGGTGGCTAAGAACTTGCCCCAAGCGATTCTCGAAGAATAGACATAGGATAGTTCTAGTGCGTGAGAATGACGTAGGCCATCATTTTGGCCCGGTTGATCCTTTGTGCCATTCCTATCATCTTCTCCTCGTTAGCCCAGTTGTGCCTACCCGTTTCTTGATTCAGCTCCACCTTTATCACACCAAAGCCTAAAAGCCAATCCTAGTCGCACACCCAAAATTGATCTTTAGTTGTTTGTTACTTTCATGATTGGGGTGTTGATGTGGTGTTATATTTTGTGAAAATGTGGTTGCGCTTCATTGTTCATTTGCTGGAAAAAAAGAGAAAAGAAAAGGAAAAGAAAAATGATAAAAAGAAAAAAAAGTGAAAAGAAAAAAAAGAGGCAGATGAGCTTAATTAAAAAATCTGTGTAAAATTGTGAGTAGAAGTAGGCGGTGCACACACACATGTTGCAAAAGTCTAAGTCTGGGGGTGTGGTGCACTTGCATTTGATGTCGTTGTGCGAGGAGTTATGTTAAAGCTCATTTGGGTTTAGTGTTAGAGCCACCCTTTCTATCTTTGTTTACCTATAACCCAAGCCCCATTTTTAAACCTAAAGTCCTACCGACTCACGCTATGAATTAATCTAGTGTCGTGGAGAGAATGTGAACGGGTGAGCTTATGGTCTCCGACACCGATGGATTTCGGTGGAGTTTGTCCAGAACCCCAACTTTGGCAATGCTTATCTCAGCATTTATTTTACTTTCTCCATATGTGTGACCGGATGATTCACTGTGATTCCCATTTTGAGTAGAAGTAACACTTATGTATTCTTTTAGAAATTTATAAACTATGTGTATAATTAGAAATCTTCTCTAGTATTCTTGTACGCACATGGGCATACGACTTCGCATGGTATTCCATTTTGTAATTTTAAGTTAGCTATTTCATGTTCCTGCTTGCTTAGGATTTGTTTGCTCGGGACGTGCAAACAGGTAAGTCTGGGGGTGTGATGAGTCCCAATTATATACAAATTTTCGGACTCATCTGGGCTAGTTTTCCTGCATTTGTACTTCAGTTTTTATCCATATTCGCCTTGTTCATGTTTTTATTTGAAGTACATGTTTAGGCTTGTTGTTGTGTGCAATTGCGCATTTTATTTTTGGGGGTAAGCACATTGTGCTCCCCATTGTATTTTTCTCATTTTGTTGGAGCTGGACCGGTATTCCCAGTTATGTTGTGGCTGATGCAGGTGGACGGTTCATCCAGTTCTATCCAGTATTCATGACTGCGTAGATCGCACGGTCGTGCGCACGGTCACAGGTGATCTTGCGTTCTCTTCTGGGGTGGAATATGATGTTCTATTGTTGATCGTGCGTCTCTACGCACGGGAAGTGCCCGTGCGTGAAGGAATCGCACGATCAACCTGTTTAGCCTTGTTCTTAGCTTTTCTGAATTTACCCGTGCGTTTTGACGCACGGGCGGATTTGCCCGTGCGTGAGTAAATTGCACGGGCGCTCCAGGTCATCTTCCTGCGCTGTTCTCTATTATTAATATCGCACGGGCAACGCACGGTCGTGCGTTCGACCGTGTGTGACCAATTTTTTGATCTTTTTCTATAAAAGCTGCAGCTTTAGACTTAAATGAGAGAGACCGTACACGCCGTACAGCTGCGCCGTTTTCACCACTTCCACTGAGGTTTCATCCCTTTGGGCCCCTCCTCCATCATCCTCAAGCTCTAAGGAGAGGGATTCAACCCTACATCCACCAAGATCCAAGGAGAAGGAAGCTTGGTCATTTCCGGATCGTGACACGAAGAAGGCGGGCCATTGGAGGGTAGTGACAACCTTCTCTACCCCGGACGCAGTTGAGGACCGAGCTTTGACGCGGATTGACAACCCGGTGATTTCAACCGTGAATCTTCAACAAGACTTCAGATTTGGTCGATTTCTTGCTCTCCCTAACTTTGTATTGGTAGTTGTAGTTAGTAGATCTCTTGTATTTTGATGATGTACACTATGAACCATGTTAAGTAATGCTAATTTTATTTGCATGAAATTATCTTTTGTTTATATGTGTGTATGAGGTGCGTCGCCATCCATTTTTCATTCCGCTGTCATGTTCATGTGCCGCACTAGCAATTGCTAGTGGCGTGCTTGTCGATGAGGTGCTTGCGACCCTCATTCCGTTTGCCTACTCGTCCATCCGCCCTAGCGAAGTAGCACGTTCAAGGCCTACGTAGTCTCCATCCCTCCTCGCGAAGCATTGCATAGCGGCACTGTATAGGAGTAGTTGTAGTATTTTCTCTTTATTTCCACCAACCAAAACCCCCCGTTTCCGCAACCCATCTGACTTAAGGACTTCAATCTCAAGTCCATCCTTAATAGTAAATTCCACCTTACTGTGTTCCTTCGAGATCGATACTTGGGGATTCACTCCCACATTTTATATTACTTGAACGATCAGTACACTGCCATTTCGTGCCGCAATCTAGCTACCGCCTATAGCGGTGTGTGAGATTTGCGCATCAGTGACAACAAAAGTGTCATAGATCTTATAAATAATCTCATACACCACTCTAGATCCAAACACATAAATGTTCACCATCACTTCATTAGGGATCATATTAAGAAAGAACATGTAAAAGTGAGTTTCATTGGTACGGACTCCCAACTTGCTGACAAATTCACTAAACCTCTTCCCGATGCAAGATTTTGATTACTACGACTTGAATTAGGTGTCCTACATCTTTTGGGTTAAGTCACACTCATAAACGCAAATGTCTTTATGCAATTTTTACCTATCAAACATCTTCAAATCTTCTGAAATTTTTGCATGAAACTAATCTTTGGACACTTAATCATTATCAAGAATTAAATTTTTCAAAGTCATGAAATTTAGTGTACTGTTTGCCGCGCTAGCGCTAGCGCACCTCTCTGATTTTCAATATTTTTAAATTTTCAAAAAATCACTAAAAATATACTCTTTTATATGTACTACTTATTTTTGTATTTCTGCCTTTAATTGATTTTTGAAAATTAAAATACAAAATAACAAAAGCCAAATTACAAAAAATATTTGTTGTATCTTCCTTTCTTTGTTTTTTTGCTTGATTACTATTTCAATATGCAAAAATCAAATACAAAAATATAAAACAAAGAATTATCAAAAATTATTTTTTGAACTTAACTTTTCTATTTACATATATCTTGCGAAAGGGAGATTTGAGATGTCACCCCATCACATCTCCTAGTACCGGTGCGATCCACTCACTGGGTAGACCTCAAAAAGTCCAAGATCAATTATAAGAGTTCAAACTTCAAACAAAATTCTTTTTCAAAATATCAAAAAACTATATGGACTTTATTGTGAAAATCAAGCATGGCTTAATCTATCATTTAGACCTTCTGCAATGTTGCAATTCATCTTTTCAAACTACTTTGAGCATTGTTCTTATCATGCTTTGATATATCTAATCACGTGTGCATCAATTGTATTGTAAAAAGTTGTGTTGAACCAAGCATAACATACCTCTAAGTATGAGTAAATGTTTTATGATTGATAATGATTTTTATTCACACACTTAATTTGGCAAAGTCTACATGTGCTTTTAATATAAAAATGTTTGCTTGTGTAGTGTAATTGTACAATGAATTAAAATTACACAATTATCTTATCTACACTACTTTTATTTGCAAGAAAAGTGGTTATGCTTTCAAAATTTCATTGGTTTGCAAAACAAGTGTATTCGGAGAACTTTGTACAAAACAAAAAAATCATGAAATAAATCTACAAAGATAACTCCACCAAGCACTACTTGAACCTTCTGATAAGTCTTATTGAGCATTATGAGGTTGAGCACCTTGGAATGAATAGTAAAGTGTCTTGTGCAAACCATAAACTTTTTCTTTACACCACTTATTCTTTTCTATGTGCATTGAAGTGTGTGGAAGTTAAATTATCTGTGTTTTATTGTGCACTTTACTCTACATATGTCTTGTATTTTTGATTAAATCATTTGTTTAATCTATTCAAAACACACTTATGTGCACGTCATTATCCTCCATAACACTTCTTCTCATGAGTATTGGATCCTAATGCAAATTCTATACTACTCTTTATATATATATGCAATAGATAACCTAGCATGCTCTCTACAATGTTTGATATGTCTTGAATTTGTGAATTAAAATAACCGTGCAGTAGTCTCTTTGTGATATCCTTCTTTCATGTTTGGTTTCTCTATTGTCGAAATTAAAGATCTTAAATGAATAATGATTTACAAAAACATCTTGCTTTTTGGAACTTAAACTCATATTTTCTTCTTATGAATCATCATGATTACAAAAAGATGTTTCTTGTATTTCTATAAGTCTTCCGCATCATTACCATATATTTTTACCTTGCGCTTTCATGCTTATATCAAGTCTACTTTGTGTGCTTAATCACTTAAATCTTAAAATTCCTTTCCTTCAACAAGTGATAGACTTGCTTGGTAAAATTTATATTGGTTATTCTAAACATGAATAATATTTGTATGCTAAAAACTCTGATTTATTTCAATGAAATTTCTTATGCTAAAAACTAATTATCATTTCATTTCCTCTAAAAAGCTCGATCATGCCTTATCCTTCTTTATCAAAAAACCTCTTTCTATTTCTCTTACTACCTTACCCACTTTTGCTAATAACAAAAGGGGGAGAACTAACATGATAAATAATAAATGCAATCAAAACATGATTAAATATTAAGAAGATAGCTTACATATAAGGGGAGCATTCACATAGGGGGAGCATGCATTTTGGGGGAGCAATTCTAAATACTAAAAATGACAATTATCCTAAGTCATCACTCTCACACACACAAGTAGTTTTCATCATGCTTATATATTAATAATCTGATTTATCATTAATGGATTTGTTATTATCAAAAGGGGGAGTTTGTTGGAACATGGTCTTCCGCATCTCCTAGGTTTGAGAATAACAAATCCAATGTGTATTTGATCTTGTGTGTCTAAGTGTGCAGGAAACAAAGCCATATGACTCAAGGATAACATATGAAGGTTACCCCCAAATTTGAAGCCAGAATTCTAACATGTCCACTAGCGTCGGTGGTAGCACCTAACATAGGCGGTAGCACCTAGCGCAGGCGCTAGCTTTAATTAGAGCAAATTCGGGGGCTATTTTAGAAGGCGATAGCGCCAGGCGGTAACAAATAGCGCTGGAGGTAGTGCGTGATTTTTAGAAAGGTTTCCTTGGAATGAAGATGCGCACATGCAGAATATTTCCTAATCCAGGATAGTACTGATAGTAGCGCTAGCACGGACGCTAGTTCCAAGGATATAAAAAGGACCCCTCTTCTCTCGTTTTTAACACACATCCTTGAGAGAGTTCTAGTGCCAAATTTCCAGAGCCTTATACTGTCGATAGTAGATCTCCCACCCAAACTTCCGTGAATTTCAAAAGGAGGATTTCTTCACGTCGGATCCGAACGATGATTGCTTAAACAACGCTTATTCTACAGCGGTTCTTAGTCTCCAACTTCAGAAGTTCTTCAAGAGGGAGTTTTTATTAGTGTTGTTAATTTTCATCTCTTTTGTAATCGTGTAGTAAATTAGCCTCGTGTTGGCGACTAGGTATGGGTAGGACTTTGAAAGTGGAGGTCAGATCTTAAGTTACTCTAGAGGGGGTGAATAGAGTATTAAAACTTTTTGTTTAGTTTTATAGCGGAATTTAAAATACTGAGTAAGTATATGTGTAATCAGTGAGACTTAACGATAAAGACAGAAGTAGTAAAAAGCACACAGCACAAGCACACAGAGATAAGCAAGCACAGAAGACACAAGGAGCTATAGTAGTTCCCCAATACATCTGGGTACGTTTACTCTTCTACCACCCTTGGTAGGAATCCACTTGGAGGGTTGATAAGGTGCCCAGGCACCAAGGGGTTTTTGATAAGGTGTCCACACACCAAAAAGCTTTTGATAAGGTGCTTAAAAACCACACAAGGATTTTTTGATAAGGTGTCTTGCCACCACCGGGTAAAATTTTTAAGGGAGTATTAACCCTGTACAGGATGAGATAAAAGGTTTAGAGTGTTCTTCTCTGTCAATGATCTGAGAGAAGATAAAAGGTGTTGAAGCAGAAAGCTCTCCCTGTCTGATGAGAGTTGATGACAGCTTTGTGGACAGAGCTTTCTCAAACAGAAGTCTTTGTAGCAGATTATCTGGAAGAAATTAATCTTCAGATTGTTGTTGCTCTTGAAAGACTTTATCTTGCAGCAGATCTGAGAGATTGAATCTTGTTCTCAGAATGAAGAGGATGCTGCCTTGATGAGGAAGAACGCTGGAAAGAATAATATATTTTCTTCTTCTTCTTCCTCTTAAACTTCTTCTGTTCTCCTTGTTTTTGGTTGATGATCTCCTCTTTTTTTTTTTGATAGATTGTCTGTTTTCAAATTCAAATCCTCTGTCTATTTAAGGAATATATTTTTCTGACTTTAAATCCTTCTTGGAACTAGGTAGCCACCCAAAAACGACTTTGGCAGGTCCTTTCAATTCCTTTTGTCGAGAAAGATGCCTTGCATTAAATGTCAACGACTATTCTTCTTCTTGGAATAGAAGGAATATAATGATATAATAAATAAGAAAGATATCCTTACATGGCTGCCTGAATACGTCCAAGGAGAAATAAATATATCTGTTATTCTGCTAATTTCAGTTCAGAGAACTGACATCCACTGAGAATATTAATCTGAACTTTAGAGAGGAATTTGTCGAGCGCTGGCTAGAATTCGTCGACCGCTGCTAGTCATTTGTCGAGCGCTGGCTATAGAATTCGTCGAGCGCTGTTAGCTATTTATCGAGCACCGCTCAGAAAATGTCGAGTGCTGGAACTGTGAATTTCTTCAGTCTGCTGGAAACAATTTGTCGAACGAATCTAGTCATTCGTCGAACACCACTCGCCATTAGTTGAGCTTGATTTTCCTAAGTTCTGACTAATCTAATTAGCCTAAAACTTGACCCTAAGACTATACAATGGGGTCAATACAGATTCTAATCAACATATAGTGATCCTAGCCCAAATCAGTAATTGGGTTGTTCCAACAATCTCCCCCTATTTGGGTTAGGATACTATTTGACAAATAATTGAATAAATACAGCAGAAAGTATAATCAACAGAGCAAAAATGAAATGAAATATATCTGATAGATTAAAATAGATCATCAGATAAGATAAAAGTAAAATGCTCTGAGTTTAAAAACTTTACATTCATAAACAAGCAAATATTTAAGACTTTTTGTCCTGAGAAGGTGGCTTGAATATGATCTTCCTGTTAGGATTTTCTGATTTCTTTTGGCTGATAAACAGATCTTGAGCTCCAATGATTTTCTGTTCTTTGACATGAGGGATAAATGCTTCTGGGTGCATATCAATATATTCCTCAGCATTGAATGCTTTAATTGGTTTATTTTTTTAAGTTCTTTTCTTCTGTATTCTGACATGGTTGAGATATTTGAGAAGTCTTTGCCTTCTGCTTTAGCTTTGTTAATCTGTGCAGATGCAATTGTTTCTTTCAGTCTTGCCATCTGACAGATTTTCTCTTCTTCTGGATCTGGAAAGTAATAAATATCTTTTGAATTATTTTTATCTTGAGTGACCTTTTGAGGTACTTTATCTCTGTGAAGAGATCCATCAGAAATGTGAAGTTTGTATTCTGAAGATAATTGGGGTGAAGTAATGGTTTGACCCTCTTGTAAGGTAAGTGCAGATTTCTTAGAAGGAGGAGCACTGGCTGATCCAGAGGTTTGAGGACCACTAGAACTACCAGGTCTCCCTGATTGTTGAGAGCTTTGCTTCTGAGAAGAGAATGATACACCTGCTGATCCTGCTGCACCAGCTGCTGGAGGAGGAGGAGGAGGATGATTGTGCTTGACTGGTTTGTCAGGGATGTAGCCAGTCTTCTTGAATTTCTTCCTCCTGTTGTTCTCATTTCTGGAGAGCTTCATCCAGTGAGGAGTTTTCTCATCAAGAGGAACATTATACAAAATGTACAAAGGAATGTCATTCTTTGGATTTGGAGGCTTGGGAGCAGCCTTTGACTTAGCTATTCTTTTCTTTCTTTTCTTTGAAAATGTATCAGCAGAATCACTGTTGTCATCATCATCATCTTCAGAGTCAGAAGAGGAGATTGGCTTATTATATAAATCATCAATTCTTTTGATTGCTTCACGAGCCTTTAATCTTTCTTCTTCATCTTTGTCAAACTCTGCATCTGCTTCTTTCCAGATTTCATCAAAGCTTGGCATTGGTTCTTCATTCCATATAGGAATTGGAGGTGAAGAAGTAATTTGTGAGGTTGTTGCATCTGGTGGAGTGGGGTGATCTTGTGTATCATCAAGGAATTCTGCAGGATCATCTTCATATTCTGCAGAATGATCCTTCATTTGAATGTCTTAATCAGTGGATGAAGGAATAGAGGAGATGTAATTTTGTATGATATCAGAATGAGTCTTCTGAGGAAGGCATATCAGAGCCTTTGATAAATTCTCTATGTATACTTTTGGTGATACCCTTGAAGTATATGTGACATCAAATTTTGATAATAAACTATATAGATCACAGGATGGATGAATGCATATACATGAATGCATATTTATTTCTTCTATAACTTGTGTGTCTGATATTATACATGAATCAATCATATCTGTATCAAAAGCTGTAACTTTTGTATCTTCTGGAGTGTCTTTTGTTTCTGGAGCTTCTTCATAGGACATCTCCCCCTACCTAGCTTCAAGGCAACCGGAATCTAGGCCCCTAGAAGAAGGGACAGCAGTAAAGGAAGGAAGAGAAGCTATCTTAGCAGATAGAGCAGAAATTGCCTGAAGAACTGGAGCAAATTTTGCATCCAGGAGTTAGCTTATTTTAGGAAGGATATGATCAAAAACCTGATCAACAATGGAGGAGAGGTTGAGGGATGGATAATCTGGTGGATGAATATAGGATGGTGGTTAAGTGGATGGAGATGAGATTGGAGGAATTAGAGAGATATTGCTGATGTTGGTAGTATGTGTGGGAATTTCTGGATGGATTGGACTAGGAGAATAAGTGGGTGAATGATATTCATTATGTATTGGAGATGGAGGTGTGGTAGGTAGTGGTTCTAGAGATAGAGGTGGAATATCATTAGTGGGTGATATGGCAGTTGAAGGAGGTGGTGAAGAATGAGAATGTGCAGGAGATTGTTGAGCAGGTGGAGATGGGATATGAGAAGGAGAAGGATCTGAGGAAGGAGCTTCTTGAAGGGTAGAGAGAGTGACTTGATCAGTCCTTGTGTCCTCAGAGGTTTTCCTTTTCTTAGAGGCATCAGCCCCTGTATTCTTCTTGGGAATTACCCTATCCCATTTAGCAAAGAGTGCTGAGGTCAGCCTCTTGCTGGCATTTATGGTCACCTTTGGTGACACCAAAAGGTCTGGATTCCTTTCCTGCAGAAAAATTCCTATAACTCTTCCAAAACTTACATTATCTTTAGAATTTTTCTTCTTAATCAATTCAAAAAGAATTGATCCCCAGTTGATTGTCTTCTTCTCCATCAAGGCCACCATCAACAGAATTGGTGCCTATTGATATAGTCATGCCCAGATGTCTTGCCCAGCAAGACTTTCCCAACAATGTCTGCTAAGAACTTGAAGTCCTGAGACAAGTTCTTTTTTAGAAGGTGGTTAGGGTTTCCAGTCAAATGGCCCATTTTGACTAAAGCTTCATCAAATTCATTTGAGCTTATGTCTAAGTCATCTTCACCATTCTCAAAACCAAAAATTTCAGAAAGGATGGTGGGAGAGAGAGAGACATGATGACCTGAGATTGTTCCCGACAAGCTTTCATCGACTGGTTTTGTAGTGTAAACCCATTCTTTTATCTCTGCAACAGCTATCTTCTGCCTGGTGCTTAGAAACTTCCTTAGATGTTGTTCTTCCAGCATTTGAAGAATATCTTTGAAGATTTGGTCCGACTGTGCAAACGAGTCCATGTCAATGTCGAAACCTGCGTCAAACTTCATTCGGTGCAGATAGGCCTGAGGAATCGCCATTGTTCCTGCAAAGAAAGTTGAAGATCAAGTGCAGAGGGGAACTGGAGGGAAAGATGATTCCTGTAGGCGCAAAGCTTAGAATAAGATAAAATAAGGCTTATATAGAAGGGTCGAAGAATGAGGGCGCATTCGTAAACCACTGTTCGACAAAACCTAATAAAATTAGAAGTCGAAAAGGCTTTATTTCTTTGTCTGAAAGCATTCGACGAGAACATCTTTTTCGTCGACCATCGTTCGACAAATGAAATTGCCTTAACTGACTCTGCGTTTAAGAGGTTCATAGACCACCGTTCGACAAATGATTCAAATTTGTCATTCTCCGTTCGATGAATTTGTGAGAAAAATAGAAATACTTAATTTTTAGCAGATTGAGTCTTCATCTATCATTCCTAGTTGATTTATAAAGAAGATGTGCTTCTTTTCATCCAGGGGCTTGGTGAAAATATCAGCTCTTTGCAAATCAGTAGAAATGAATTGTAGGCAAATTTTGTTTTTATCCACATTGTCCCTAAGGAAGTGGTGCCTAATTTCTATGTGTTTAGTCCTACTATGGAGAACTGGATTTTGTGCAATAGATATTGCACTAGTGTTGTCACAAAATATAACTGAATTATTTAAGTTGACACCATAGTCTAGGAGCTGATTTTGTATCCATAATATCTGTGAGCAGCAACTGCCAGCAGCTAGGTATTCAGTTTCAGCTGTTGATGTAGACACAGATATTTGTTTCTTACAAAACCAAGACACAAGCCTATCACCAAGAAACTGACAAGTTCTTGATGTGCTTTTCCTGTCTACCCTGCATCCAGCATAATCTGAGTCTGAGAATCCAGTTAATTCAAATTCAGATGTTGTTGGATACCAGAGTCCTAGATTAGGGCAACCCTTTATATATCTTAAAATTCTTTTTAGAAAAGTAAGATGAGATTCTTTAGGATTAACTTGAAACCTAGCACAAATGCATGTAGCAAACATTATATATGGCCTACTAGCTGTTAAATAGAGTAGAGAGCCAACAATTGCCCTATACAATTTCTGATCAACAGGTTTCCCTGATTCATCAGTATTAATAACAGCATTAGAGGCCATGGGTGTTTTCATAGTGGAAGAATCAGACATTCCAAATCTTTTCACTAATTCCTTAGCATACTTAGATTGAGAGATGAAGATTCCTGATGGGGTTTGCTTCACTTGAAGACCAAGGAAGTATGATAATTCACCCATACAACCATTTCAAATCTTGATTGCATTAGATTGGAAAATCTTTTGCACAAGTTTGAATCAGTAGATCCAAAGATAATGTCATCTACATATATTTGAACTAGTAGAGTTTGATTTTTATGTACTTTGTAAAATAATGTTTTGTCTACTATGCCTCTACAGAAATTGTTTTCCAAGAGAAAGTTAGCTAAAGTCTCATACCATGTTCTGGGAGCTTGTTTGAGACCATAGAGAGCTTTATTAAGTTTAAATACATAGGATGAATGAGTTGGAGAGATGAAACCTGGTGGTTGTTCCACATAGACTTCTTCTTTGATGTCTTCATTGAGAAAAGCACTTTTCACATCCATTTGATATACCTTGAACTTTTTGAATGCAGCAAAGGCCAAGAAAATCCTTATAGCTTCAAGCCTTACAATAGGGGCAAATGTCTGATCATAATCTATGCCTTCTTCCTGTGAATATCCTTGAGCTACCAATCTTGCTTTGTTTCTCACAATATTGCCTTGATCATCAAGTTTGTTCCTGAAGACCCACTTGGTGCCAATAACTGGATGGCCTTTTGGTCTTGGAACCAAATCCCAAACCTTGTTTCTTTCAAACTGGTTGAGTTCCTCTTGCATTGCAAGAATCCAATTTGGATCTTGTTCTGCATCTTTTATGGTTTGAGGTTCAACTTGTGATAGAAAACAAGTATGCATCTGATTTTGGTGTAGTTGATGCCTTGTTTGAACACCTGCTGCGATATCACCAATCACTTGTGAAATTGGATGATCTCTAACTGTGATGTGGTCAGCAGTTGGAGTTGATTCAGCAGCAGTATCTACATTGGGAATTTGTTCAGCTGTTACATCCTGTGAAGGATGTTCTGCTGTTACTTGATTCAGGTAATCAACAAGATCTGGATGATCTTCTTCTTCACTGTCTTCAAGAGTTTGAGGTAATGGATGCACTGAATCTCATGTCTGTAGATTTAACCCTTTAAGCTCTTCACATAGAGCTGGTACCTGCAAAGTGTTCTTGGTAGAAGAGTTCTTCTCCTTGTAAAACATGTTAGTTTCATCAAAGGAAACATGCATAGACTCTTCTATTTTAAGAGGGGATTTGTTAAATACCCTATATGCTTTGCTAACTATTAAATATCCTAAGAAGATTCCTTCTTCAGATTTTGGTTCAAATTTTCTAAGGTACATCTTATCATTGTTATGAACAAAACATCTACATCCAAAAGTTCTAAAATAATCAACTTTAGGTTTCTTCCCTTTAAGCAATTCATAGGGAGTTTTACCCTTAAGTTTGTGTATCAAACTTCTATTCAGAACATAATTTGCTATGCTAACAGCCTCAGCCCAAAAAGATAGGGGTAAGTTAGCATCTGCAAGCAATGTTCTTGCTGATTCAATTAGAGTTCTATTCTTCCTTTCAACTACCCCATTTTGTTGAGGAGTTCTAGGAGCTGAGAAGCAATGCCTGATACCTTCCATCTCACAGAATTCTTGCATGAGAAGAGACTCAAACTCAGTCCCATGATCACTTCTGATCAATGCAACTACAGTAGAGTACTCAATCTGTATGCTCTTAAGAAAGTCTGTAAGAACTTTAAAGTTATCTGACTTTTCTCTCAAAAAGAACACCCAAGTGAATCTAGAGAAGTCATCTACAATAACTAGAGTGTAAGACTTCCCCCCTAAGCTCTTTATTGATATAGGTCCAAAAAGTTCCATATGTAGCAAGTATAAGATTCTAGGTGAATCACTTTTAGATAATGATTTAAAGATGTTTTTGGTTTGCTTACCTAATTGACATGCCCTACAAAGACCTTCTTTCTTAAATGATCCTGATGGTAAGCCTCTAACAAGATTATCCTTAGCTAGTTTAGCAATGGTCCTGAGGTTTACATGTCCTAATCTTTTATGCCATAATTCACTAGATTTGCTTAGCTCATTAAATAAACAAATTTCTGATTTAGATGAGTTGAAATTCACTAAATATATATTTCCTTGTCTAATTCCTGATAGAACAACAACATTATCAGATGATTTAATGATGCATTCTGATTTATTAAATGTTACCTGATAACCTTCATCACATAACTGACTTATGCTGATGAGGTTGTGCTTCAGACCATTGACATAGGTTATTTCCTTGAATGTCACTGTTCCAACTTTAATTTGACCAAAGCCTTTGGTTTGCCCACAGTTGGAGTCTCCAAAGATCACCTTGGGTCCAAGTTTTTCCTTGTAGTTGTTCAGGTTGGCCTTGTTCCCTGTCATATGCTTTGAGTAGCCACTGTCCAAGTACCATTTTTGATTTAATCTTGGATAGTTGTGTACCTGCAAAGACAAAAACATAAACTAGTTGTTTTTGACCCAGACTACCTTGGGTCCTTTTATGTTACCACAAAATTCAGAGATAAATGTCATTTCAGGCTGATCCTTATAGCCTTGTGGATGATATCTCCTTGGAGGTATAGTCCACTCAGTAAAAGGATTTTTAGTATATTTAGGATTAGAATTCTTATAGTTTTCTGTATAGTGCTTGTTCAAGGAATTTGAATAAATTCGTCGACTACTGTTCATATTATAACTATACTGAAAATCTGTTCTCAGTTTTCGTCGAGCCTCGTTCGACAGATTTGAATCCTTTTGTCGAGCTTCGTTCGACGAATTCTTCTGAATTCTCTTATCCTTAACAGACTTGCTTGAAATGTCTTTATTTCTTTCTGCAGCCTCTTTGCTTTTAGCAGAAATGAATTTTATGGGTGTGGAGAGGATGTTTCTCTTAATCAGAGATGGCTCACTTGATGAAGCACCCAAGCCCAGTTTGTTATTGTTAAATCTAGCATTGACAGTGCTTGTGATGTCCATCAGTTTGATACTTTTCCCATTGAGGGATTCTTCAAACTCTTTGGCTTCAGATAACTTATTCTCAAGAGTAGTAATGTGTTCTCTGGAGGCAGCCAAATCTTTCTTAAGATTTGCATTCTCTTCACTTATATTGTTCATTTCAACTAACTTATTTCTGAGAGAGATTACTTCTTTCTCAGATTTTATTAAGTCTTGGCAAAGAATTTTGAAATCATCTTTGAATTCAATAGAAGTGAAATCAAAGTTAGATAATACCTGATCAATATCATCTTCTGTTTCTGATTCTGATTTCTCTTCATCTGAATTGTTGGTTGAGGCATTGATTGCCATCATGCAAAAAAAAATTTCTTCTTCATCATCACTGGAGCTGGATGATGATGCTGATTGTGACTCATTGTCTGAGTCATAAATAGCCATTAAGCATTGGCTGTTTTCTTTTGTTTCTTCATCATCAGAAGAACAAGATGAAGATTCTGATTCAGATTCTGTTTCACTCCAGGATGTTGCTACAAATCCTCTTCCCTTCTTTTTGTGAGAGTGGGAGGAAGATTTGTTGGAGCCCTTCTTTTCTTCCTTTTCTTTTCTTCTTTCCTTCTTGTCCTTCTTGTGTTGAATCTCTGGACATTCAGGAGCAATGTGTCCTGGTTTCCTGCAACCAAAACATATAATTTCATTAGAGTGATTTTTGTCATACCTTGGTTTGTCATGACTTCTGGATAGCCGTTTTCTGATGTCTTTCTTAGCCGTCTTGTAGAATCTTTTGGCAAACAGATTCATAAACTCCTCTTTGTCAGGAGCTTTTCCTTTATCTTATGCATCCTTGAAGGCTATGCTTCTTTCCTTCTTGGGTGCTGGGGATGAAGTAGATTCTTCAGATTCCCTAGTTTTGATGAGCTGCTCATAAGACTTGAGCTTGCCCAACAAAGCTTCAGTGGTGATCTCATTGAGACTTTTGGCTTCCTTGATTGGCCAGATTCTGGAGTCCCATGTGCTGGGGAAGCACATAAGAATTTTGTCATTAATCTCTATGAGTGAGATCACTTTGTCCAGAGACTTCAGCTCATTTATTATGAGGCTGAGCCTATTGTACATATCAGTAACATTTTCTGATTCTCCCTTCTTGAAGTTCTCATATTGAGAAATCAGGTGAGATCTTCTATCTTTTCTTTCATCTGCTGAGCCTGCCACCATGTTGTTGAGAGATTTCCAGATTTCTTTTGCTGAGGTGCACTCAACAACCTTCTGGAATATGTCATCTGACATAGTTAGGGCCAGAATGTTCATGGCCTTTGCATCTGCATTTCTCTGCTTTTTCTGAGCTTCAGTCCACTCAGGAGGTGGAACAGCAGTATTGGCTGTTGTTGCTGCAGTACTAGCTGATGATGTAGGTGCTGGAGGCCCTGTTAGAATAACATTAAAAATCTCTTCATCAATGGAGTTCATATAAAGCCTAATCCTTGCTTTCCATAGAGCAAACTTATTGAGATTGCACATAGAAGGTCTTGTGCTGGAATATTCCTTGTTTTGTGCCATGAGTTTTAAATAAGATAAAGTTCGAGAGAAGGAAACTCTTAGAAAGATTAAGATCTGGTTGATCTTTGTGATTTAGGTGTTAGCCTGTAAAGAATCAACACCCCTCTGATACCAATTGAAAGTGGAGGTCAGATCTTAAGTTACTCTAGAGGGGGGTGAATAGAGTATTAAAACTTTTTGTTTAGTTTTATAGCGGAATTTAAAATACTGAGTAAGTATATGTGTAATCAGTGAGAGTTAACGATAAAGACAGAAGTAGTAAAAAGCACACAGCACAAGCACACAGAGATAAGCAAGCACAGAAGACACAAGGATCTATAGTAGTTCCCCAATAAATCTAGGTACATCTACTCTTCTACCACCCTTGGTAGGAATCCACTAGGAGGGTTGATAAGGTGCCCAGGCACCAAGGGATTTTTGATAAGGTGTCCACACACCAATAAGCTTTTGATAAGGTGCTTAAAAACTACACAAGGATTTTTTTAATAAGGTGTCTTGCCACCACTGGGTAAACTTTTTAAGGGAGTATTAACCCTGTACAGGATGAGATAAAAGGTTTAGAGTGTTCTTCTCTGTCAATGATCTGAGAGAAGATAAAAGGTGTTGAAGCAGAAAGCTCCCCCTGTCTGATGAGAGTTGATGACAGCTTTGTGGACAGAGCTTTCTCAAACAGAAGTCTTTGTAGCAGATTATCTGGAAGAAATTAATCTTCAGATTGTTGTTGCTCTTGAAATACTTTATCTTGCAGCAGATCTGAGAGATTGAATCTTGTTCTCAGAATGAAGAGGATGCTGCCTTGATGAGGAAGAATGCTGGAAAGAATAATATATTTTCTTCTTCTTCCTCTTAAACTTCTTCTGTTCTCCTTGTTTTTGGTTGATGATCTCCTCTTTTTTTTGATAGATTGTCTGTTTTCAAATTCAAATCCTCTGTCTATTTAAGGAATATATCTTTCTGACTTTAAATCCTTCTTGGAACTAGGTAGCCACCCAAAAATGACTTTGGCAAGTCCTTTCAATTCCTTTTGTCGAGAAAGATGTCTTGGCATTAAATGTCAATGGCTATTCTTCTTCTTGGAATAGAAGGAATATAATGATATAATAAATAAGAAAGATATCCTTACATGGCTGCCTGAATACGTCCAAGGAGAAATAAATATATCTTTTATTCTACTGATTTGAGTTCAGAGAACTGACATCCACTGAGAATATTAATCTGAACTTCAGAGAGGAATTTGTCGAGCGCTGGCTAGAATTCGTCGACCGCTGCTAGTCATTTGTCGAGCGCTGGCTATAGACTTCGTCGAGCCCTGTTAGCTATTTGTCGAGCGCCGCTCAGAAAATGTCGAGTGTTGGAACTGTGAATTTCTTCAGTCTGCTGGAAACAATTTGTCGAACGAATCTGGTCATTCGTCGAACACCACTCGCCTTTAGTTGAGCTTGAATTTTCCTAAGTTTTGACTAATCTAATCAGCCTAAAACTTGACCCTAAGACTATACAATGGGGTCAATACAGATTCTAATCAACATATAGTGATCCTAGCCCAAATTAGTAATAGGGTTGTTCCAACAGACTTACGGCATAAATTTGCCTCGTGTTGGCGATTAGATCTAGGTTAGTTCTAGGGGGTGCTCGAGGCCACATCCAGGGTAGGGTTGGCTAGAGCGGCTTGACGCCGTATCTGAGGAAGGATAGGCTAAATCCACCGGTTCGTGGGGATACGAGTCGAGATACAAAATTAAAAAGACTTTTACTATTCGCCTTCAATTTCTAGCGTTATAGAAGTCATGTTTTGTAATCCTACTTTTCATACTAATAAAATCATGTCTCTACTTTGTTTCTCTTAATTTGTCTTTGCTTTGCACTATTTTGATCTCCTAATATTTCAAGTATTTCAAAATAACATAAAAGTTTTAAAACCCTTATTCACCCCCTCTAAGGGCACCTATCGATCCAACAATTAGATCCTCTCCAAAGGTTCCTTCAGCGTCTATTTATAGTTTTCTCAGCTAGGTCTGCCAATAATGTAAATCCGTCTTTTTGGTTTTGCTAAGCGCACCCCAAAATGGTCTGCCAACAGCCAAACTCCATTGTTTGAGATGGCTATTGGAAGTCAGGCCTGAATAAACATGAAAAACATATTGCACCAAGAACCCGGGGGCTGACAAAGCCGGCTCGCCTCCCCCTAGTGACTTACCTAGGCGATCCCACGATCGCCTCGCACTCGCGATCTACTTGTCGCGAGGTGGCGAGCCCAACTCGCTTAGCCCTTATGACCCACATGTCGCGAGGCGGCGAGCCGAACGAGCTTCGCCCTCGCGACCCACATGCTGCGAGGCGGAGAGCCCAACTCACTCCGCCCTCGTGACCCACATGTCACAAGGCGCCGAACCGAACTCGCTTCTCCCTCGCGACCCACATGTCGCGAGACGGCGAGCCCAACTCACTTTTCCTATATCCGAGTCTCATTTTACTCTTTTGCAAACACGGGGTTGTTCACAATCCCCACTCTTTGTGAGATTATCCTAAGCTCGTAAAGAATAGCCCAACCCCTGGTGTTCGCAGGTCAGTTGCTGACCTGGCAAGAATCTTTTGGTGGGTCCCACCCTCAACGCTATAAATACCGCCAATCACAGGTGACGGGGAACTTCTCAGCCCCTCCACTCTCTTTCGACACTGATTACTGTAGATACCAAAATGCCTCTTTCAGAAGAAGCACAAGCTCGCCGGATGCGTCGAGGGCGAGCAGATGATCATTCACCATTGAGCTCGTGCCTTGGATCAGTCAGCGGGCCTCCGCTGCTTCCCCGAAACCCAAAAAAGCAAAGACGGTCAAATGCCACCCAGGGGAAGGAGACTCCACTCTCTCGGATCCTCCGCCTGACACAGGGCTTGCCCAGCAGGTATTCGAGCTGATAGATTTTGACCTCCCTTGGAAATAAGTTAATATCCTCTTCTTCTTGCTCGCAAAACGCGCCTCTCGAGGAAATTGTTGTGGGCGAGGACCTGATGGCCACTCGCCATCAATCCCCTAGGAGGGCTGGCTCGCGGTCATATACATGGACCTTGCCACCTTGCATGACTACTCGACGCGATCTGGTGAGTTGCTCACCTTACTCCCAACAAACTGGCTTTCATTGGTCATTGACTTTCCTCCGTTGTTACCTCTTGTAGCCATCCTCCTCGCGATGCCTAGAAGACACAACTCTCTACCAGGATCATCAGTCCTACTGGATGCAACAACCACGATCCCAGGCCCTAGCCCTTTAGGCGAGAAGGGTCCTGACGGCTCGCTACCCTCCACCCTCTAGATTGAAAATAACGTGCCCCCCTTGGCCCGGGGAAGTCGGTCACGTTCACTTATACTGAGGCCTTATAGGGGCAGCCGAGCTCCTCCTGCCAGCCCCACTGCAAGGGGATTATACCCTCGCCATATCAGCTCCTTATCGATCACTGGCGCCTCGCCTTTCATCGACTAACAGACTTACTTGCAGGTGTCTGTGAGATCTCCCCTGCCAACCTCGACTTTTGGGAGGAGGAGCTCTCCCCCCCCCCCCCCCCCCCACCTTCGCTGGACAAGATCGTTGACTTCTTGGTCAATCCCCGAGATCCCGAGGTACTGAAGAGGCGGACTCTCGACGTGCTCCGGAAGTACGGCCTTTTGCTGCAGGACGTCCACAACAAGGCACGGGAGGACAAGGTGTCCTCTGAAGACTGGCTTGCCGCCCTCATGGATGGCTACGCGTAGCTCCTCACCGAGCTATGGATGGATGCTCGCAGCGAGGTCACCATACCAGGGGTTCACCTTTCGCGGGCGGAGGATCAGGTGTGCTTGCTGCAGCATGAGCTTTGTGTCATCTGTTCCTATCACTATCCTCGCGTGCCACTGAGCTCAGAGGCTTGAGGTCGAGACCGATGGAGGTGGATCCAGTATTGATCCCGCTCACACTCACTCGGCGTCCCTTGAAATGTATTTTTCATTTATTTATTGATCAAACTGGGAACAACATTATAATTATTAGCTTGGTATTTTCTGCCCTTAATGGAGCTTTCGCCCACATTTACTCACGTTGTGATATTACTGCTTGTGTCGTGTTCATTCGTTCTCTTTTTCTTTATGTTCTCGCACGCGATTTATATTGGGCTCGCCTCACCCGCCGAGCGCTTGCTTCGCCTATAGCGTGCCTTTTTTGCTGCGATGTTGTGAGCGCGTGTGGAAAAGGGGCTAGCTCGAGAATCGAGATGTATCTATTCCTTCCCGCCATTTCTTTTTTTCTATAAATAGGTTCTGTCCACACATCCAACTACCACATTTATCGCTTTGGCCCTCTGCTTGCTTCGCTCCCGAGACCATTCACCTCCCTTCTTGCACTCGCACTTGCTTCTCTAGCTCTCGCCAACGTTTATCAAATGGGTGGTGACGGTAGCGATGTCGAAGGCCGAGCCAAGTGCGCTTGGACTTTCTCGGACCATTCCTTCTTCAACGGCTCGCTCTATGAGAGCAAATACCACGCAGTGGTCACCCATTATATCTCGCTCGGGTACTCTGCTCGCCAGCCATCGAAGACAGCCCATCAACGACCTCTCGCCCGACGAGCTTGCCATCTCTATAACCCACTTCGATGTCGGCCTGCGACTGCCCCTGTGGCCGGAGGTTCACTAGGTACTTACTCGCGTTATGATATTTCTTCTCGCACTCACGCGTGTTTCTTAACCATGTGGTCATGGGTTCGCCAGGTACTCAAATACTTTGGTGAAATACCGGGCCAGCTGACCCCCTAACTCAATCAACGTTATAGTCACATTTGCCTGCTTCCTAAGGGATGAGCAAATCGAGTTCAGCTTGCCGATTTTCCACAAGTTGTTCTCCTTCCAAGCATACAAGGACGGGACCACCTACTTCGCGAGCCAACACGCCAAGGTTTGTGAGACGGTCAACAAGAGCCATTATTGGCTCTAGAAGTTCATTTTCGTAAAGGGGCCCTTCGGCAATATCCCCCTTTCGCCCATCCAGCATGATGAGGCGACCTACCGCCCTACCCTCGGTGACCATGACGTCGAGCTCTTTAAATTCATCAAGACAAAGAACTTCGAGGTCGCACATCTTTGACGAAACATCGACTCACTACCCCACGTGTCGCTTGGGGCAGGTTCGACTCGCGTTTGCCTCCGCCTTCACATTATTTCTAATTATTTTGTTAGCTAACCTCTGATCGTTGTGGGCCATTCGCAAGAGAGCGAGACCTTCCACTCCACCCCCTTATGCGAGGGTCGGGACTATCCTCCCTGGCATCACTCTTGCCAACGCGGCTGCAGCCTCTTGCAGGGATGCTCCCAACCGCTGTATGGAGCAGGCCTCTTTTCCGGCGATGCTGAGCGTCAAGGAGGCCTCTTGTCCGGCGAAGTACATCTTTCACACCCTGTAGGGAGCAGGCCTCTTGTCAGGCGAGGCGGCGAGGCTGAGCGTTGAGGAGGTGGTCTCAGAGCTGTTCCTACCGCTGTCCTAGTCTGATGATGGCACCTCTCCTGGTGGCGAGAGGGAGCGGTCCGAGGACAACTCCTGGGGCTTACATCGATTCTAATACTTGTATTTCGATTTTTGGCTGGCGAGATCGTCGTGACCTTTGTAATAGTTTTGATGAAATGAAATGAATTTTACTTAGCCATCTTTCCTGTTTTTGTAATTTTTGTTCACTTTGTCGCAGCGTGCCCGCGCACTTTTTACACATTGGTACTCACGCACCTTTCACGTCGGCATTCACGCAGCATTTACTCACTGGAACTCGCGTAGCACTTGCTCATTGGAATTTGATAAGCGTGCATTTCGGTCACGTCTATCCGGAGATCTGAGGACGCTTCACCTACACCATCTTGCGTGTGCCCTGTCATAACCCATTTCTCCCAATTATTCTCTGTGTTTGGTTCTGCAAACCTAGGCTCACCCATCCGCCCACACTGCCAGGCCATGTTGCCTAGGCTTTGCAAGTGAAACCCTACCCTACGGGGGCCTCACGACCTACAGTGTTGCGAGCATCTACGGAGTGAGCCCTGTGTCACCTCGCTATTCAAGGTGATCGGTCTGAGTCAATCCAGTATAACCCTTCCTTTGCTAGTCTCTCTAGAGATCAACCTGACTCACCCTCTAATAAGAGCCCGGAAGCAGAATCATCCAGGGCAATCTAGCCCAACCCTTCACTTGCCAGCCTCTCCGAAGATCGAGCTGACCCACCGGCTAGTGATAGACCGGCAGCGAAATCATTTGGGGCAATTTAGCACAACCTTCCACTCGCCGGCCTCTCCGGAGATTGACCTGAACCACCATCTAGTGAGATCCCGGCAGCGAAATCATCTGGAGAAATCCAATACAAACTCCCATTTGCCAGCTTCTCCGAAGATTGACCTAACCCACCATCTAGTGAGAGCCCGGCAACGGAATCATCCAGGGAAATCCGGCACAACCTTCGACTTACCAGCATCTCCGAAGATCGACCAGACCCACCAGCTAGTGAAAGCCCGGCAGTGTAATCATCTAGTGCAATCCAGCACAATCTTCCACTTGCCAGCCTCTCTGGAGATCGACCTGACCCATCGTCTAGTGATAGCCCGGCAATGGAATCATTTGGGGCAATCCAGCACAACCTTCCACTTGCCAGCCTCTCCGGAGATTGACCTAAATCAACTGTTAGTGAGAGCCCAGCAGCGAAATCATCCGGGGCAATCCAGCACAACCTTCCACTTGCCAGCATCTCCGTAGATCAACCTGACCCACCGTCTAGTGAGAGCCCGACAATGGAATCATTCAGGGCAATCCAGCACAACCTTCCACTTGTTAGCCTCTTCGGAGATCGACCTGTCCCACAGTTTAGTGAGAGCTTGGCTACGGAATCATCCTGAGCAATCCAACACAAACTTCCACTTACCAGCCTCTCTGGAGATCGACCTGACCCACCGGCATGTGAAAGCCCGACAGCGGAATCATCCTGGGCAATCCAACACAATCTTCCACTTGCCAACCTCTCCGGAGAATGACATGAACCACCATCTAGTGAGAGCCTGGCAGCGGAATCATTTAGGGCAATCCAGCACAATCTTCCACTTGTCAGCATCTCCGGAGATCGACCTAATCCACCGTCTAGTGAGAGCTATGCAGCGGAATTATATGGGGCAATCCAACGCAATCTTCCACTTTCCATCCTCTCCGGAGATCGACCTGACCCACCGGCTAGTGGGAGCCCGGCAGCGGAATCATCTAGGGTAATCCAGCATCCATGCACACCATATGGGCCTATAATAGAAGAGTTGTCAACTGTTGTATCAAATCATATCAATGTATTACAAAACAATAGTTCAAGGGTAGAAACACTTTAAATCGTCTCCGCTCCAAGTTCGGCCGAGGAGTACCCCTTCCATATCCCGGAGGTGATAACCCCCCCCCCCCCCCCCCCCCCCCCTCGACTTGAGTGCTTCTTCTATAATGTAAGGACCCTTCCAATTGGGATTGAGCTTTCCGACCACAACTCCCCTTCCAGCCGCATCAATCTTCTTTAGGACCAAGTCCCCCTTCTCGAACTGTTTCACCCAAATGTGCTTGTCAAACTATCGAGCCATCCGTCGCCTGACCTCTTCTTATCGGCAATTGTTAGGTCCCAGAGTTCTTCTACCAGGTCCAACGACAGCCTTTGCTCTTCCTCATTCTCCACTAGCCATTCCTCGTCTCCTTCACCTGCCATGACCACCCTGGGTGATTCTACTTCGAACTCGATCGGGAGCGTAGCCTCGGACCCGTGTGAGTGCTTGAATGGGGTCTCTCATGTGGCTATATTTGGCGTGGTTTTCAGGGACCAAAGGACCGAGGGGAGCTGTTCTACCCAGTTACCCCTCAGATTCTCGACTTTCTTTTTTTAGCAAGTTTAGAATTATCTTGTTGGTCGCCTTCACCTGCTCATTGCTCCTTGGTTGGTGGACCGATGCAAAGCGAAGATCTATACCCAGCTGAGTGCAGAAGCTGACGAACTCATCGCTAGAAAACTACAACTCATTGTCTGTGATGTTGGCTAATGGGAGCCCATGTCGACAGATTATTTTGCCCGTTACAAAATTTCTTACCACTTGAGATGTTACCTTAGCCAGTGTCTTCACCTCCAACCATTTGGAGAAGTAATCAATTATTACCAGCAGAAACTTCCTTGGGCCACTAGATTGGGGAAAAGGACCTTCCAAATCCAGCCCCCATATCGTGAATAGCCATGGAGCTATGACGGTCCGAAGCCTCTAGGCTGGTAGGAGTTGGAGAGTAGCATGCAGCTGTCACTTGGAGCATTCCTTTGCGAATTCTACTGCATCTTGGCTGAGGGTAGGCCAGAAGTAGCATTACATCAGCACCCTTCCCTCCAGGGTCCTGCTCCCAAAGAGGCTGCCACATTCTTCGGAGTGGATCTCTTTCAGGACCCTTGGGGCCTCCTTTTCTGACACACAATGGGCTAGGAGTCCCGAGAGGGTCTTTCGGTACAATCCTCCTGCATGCAAAGAATAATATGCTGACTTGTACCTAAGTCGATGCTTGTCCATGTACCCTTCTAGGAATTGCCCCGATGTTAGGAAGGTGATGAACGGGTCCATCCATGATGCTCGTTGGTCTACCTCCATCAACTTGCCTACCTCGATAGATGGCCAGAAGAGTTCTGACACCGTTCCCCTGCCTTGGGACCGAACTTGGCCAGGAGGTCTGCCGAAGTGCTCTCCTCTCTCGGCACATGTTGAATTGAGAAAGTATGGAACTATCTGATAAGCCCCTTGACCTTCTCCAGATATCACTGGAGAGTTGGCTCATTTGCCTTGAACTCTCCCTTGACATGGCAAGCTACCACCATGGAGTCCGTTGAGACCTCCACATCCTGCACCCACAATTCCATGGCCAGACGGAGCCCCGCGATCACGACCTCGTACTCGGCATGGTTGTTGGTGAGTGGGATGTGAATGTTGATTGCCTACTCGATCCTCGTTCTCTAGTGGCTTACCAGAATCACTCACCCCACCCCAAAGGAATGTTTTGGAATATTTTCCCGATGCCTAGTCGACAAAAATCTTCCATGCCACTGCGTGGGGTGGCTCGAGTTCCTCCACTTCGGTCACATAATCAACCAAGAAGTCTGCCACCGCTTGCGCTTTTATTGATAGTCTGGGCACAAACGAGATATCGAACTCGCTTAGCTCCACCGACTATTTGGCCAATCTTCCTCAGTGCCCACCCCCTCCATAATGTTGTGTAGGGGATGATCGGTCACCACCTTAATGGAGTGTTCCTGGAAGTAAGGCTGAAGCTTTCTGGCCGACACCACCAGGGCGAAGGCCAGCTTCTCTAGGATGGGATATCTGAGCTCCGCCTTTCTCAGCACCCTGCTAACGTAGTAGATGGGGAGTTGTCTTTTTCCCTCCTCCCGGACCAGTACGGAACTCACTGCCTTGGCCCTTACTCCCAGGTATAAGGACAGGTCCTCTCCCTGCCTCGGTACCTAGAGCAGCGGGGCCCGGGTTAGCTATCCCTTCAGTTCCTGGAATGCCCCCTCACACTCGGGGGTCCATTCGAACTTTTGGTTCCCTCGCAGCACCTTGAATAAAGGTGAGCATTTTCCCCAGTCCTTGAGAGAAATCTGCTTAACCCGACCAACTTTCATGTAAGGCGATGTACCTCTTTTGCGTTCCTCGGAGACCCTAGCTCCAGGATTGCTTTGACCTTATCAGGATTAGGTTCTACTCCGACAGGGGTGAGCAAGTGACCCAAGAACTTTCCCCTGCTGGCCCCAAAAATGCACTTTTGGGGGGTTGAGCCTCAAATTGTATTTCCTCAAGGTATCGAAGGTCTCCCCCAGGTCCCATAGGTAGGACTTGAGGTCCCGACTCTTGATCATGAGGTCATCCACATAGACCTCAAGGTTCCTTCCTTTTTGCTCACGCAAACCACATCCACATCAATCCCTGACATCTCTGCCACGCTCCGGGCAAAGATGTCCATGTTCTCTTGGACGCGGGTTAGGATCTTTCCCTGGTCCTCGGGGATAAGCTCCCCGCTTATCTTCACCTTCTCTATCATCCCTGCCCGGGAAATGACCTCCAGCTCCAACACTTCTTCCACCAGCCGGGACGGCTCTTCCCACTAACCTCCTACCTTTCTCTCTCCGGCTATGACCTCCTCTTCCATCACCACTTCTACTTCCCTTTCTCCCTCCCTCTCTTCTCCTAGTGTCGTTGTCCCCCTCATCTCCCTGTACACCTCCCCAGCATCCGCCATCTAGGAGATGGTGTTGACGGCAGTCACATAATACTACCTCGCCACCTTGGTATCCCCTCGGATTCAGACCTAAACTCCTCTATTGTGGAACTTAAGGCACTGATGAAAGGAAGAGGGGACGCAGCGGAAGGAACTGATGAGTGGGCATCCAAAAATGGCATTGTAACTACTCGGAGTGTCGACTATGACAAACTGGCAGTTCCTCGGAACCCCTCTCAACGTCACCTGGAGCCCGACTCCTCCTTCGACCTTCTTCCTTTCCACCGAAAATCCAAACAATGGCCCGTCTGAGGCCAGTACCCTCTTCATCTCCACTTGCATGGCATCGAAGGCCTTTTTAAAATCACATTCACGGAGCTCCTGTTGTCGACCAAAATCTGGCAGACTGTGAAGTTCTCGATGGCCATCTGGATCACTAATGCATCGCATAATAGATCATCAAAATCTGGCATATCCTCCGACGAGAAGGTAATTTTTTCCAGAGGGGTGGGGTATGGTAGGTCGATGCAACACTCCTCCTGAACATCGTTTGGAGGCTCCTCTTGCGAGTGGCCTCAATACCCACCCCACCATGGATCACTCTGATCCCCCTCGAGCTCCCACGTTAGCCCGATCTTTGCACCTGTCCTCCTCCCCTTCTCTGGGTAGTACCCCTTCGATCCTCATCGGTCGTTGTTGTTGTTGCACCGGACCTCTAGTCCCCCTTATTTCCAGTAACTCTGGGTAGGTGGCAGTTGTGTGACCTTCCTCCTGATGAAAGTCATAGTATGGCAACGCACCTCCCTTCTCTCGGCCATGGCCCTATTTATTCTCCTGGCTCATGCCCCTCCAACTTCTCTTGCTCCTCCCTATCCTCCTTCTCCTCTTCCTATTCCCCAACCAATCGCCATGGCTTGCTGAGGCGTGGGAGGGAGCGGCCTCGTGCCCTGCCTCCACCCCGGGAGGTTGAGTCTTCCCTGACCTCCTTGGAAGTTGCCCCCTCCTTGTAAAACCCCTCTTCCTGGGCCCTACATGCCCCGTCAATGCTGCCTCCACCCCTGCTCCAGAGCCCTGGGCTCGTCTCTCCTCCTGACTTTCAGCTGCCTCACTTCCAGCTCACTCAGCTTTGTGAACCTCCACGTGAACTCCGGGTTGGCTGCCTCTCCTTTGATCTCCTCCGCCGCCCATTCCATCAGCTCTTCAAAGCATAAGGGGGCATTCCACTTCAGATTCATCTTAAAGAATCCCTCTCGCAACCCTACCGTGAAGGCAAGATAGAGGGTGAACCTGGGCACCTCATGGAAGAGCAGGACCTCCTCCTAAAATCTGTCCACGTAGTGGGCCAGCAACTCCCCAGATTCTTGCTTGATTTTAAAGAGCGCCTCAGCACTCTTCTTCCTCTTCTTGGATGTCGAGAAGCGCAGCTGAAAACTTCGACGCAAATCCTCTAACCCGTAGATCAACCCCCAGAGAGCTAGTGAAACATGTCTCGGGCCTTCTCCGTTAACGTGATGGTGAAGAGTCGGTACTTGAAAGCATCCAACATAGGCCGGATGGAGACCATGTCCTTAAAACATTGCAGGTGTTGGACTGGGTCATCCTTGCCGGTATAGTAGACCATCTCCAGCTCCCTAAATTCTTCCAGGAGTGGTGTTGGGATCACCAACTCTCAGAATGGGATTCCCCCGCTCTCCGCTCTCGCCTGCTCCACTCGCCCCACGAGCTAGCTAACTGGTCCCGCGCTCGTCGAGCTCGCGATCACCGGGCAAGGGAAAAGCTCTTGCACTGCGAGGTCTCGCCCCGACGCCTCGGTAGCCTTCTCCTTGCCAGACCTCTGTCCCGGGGCATTCTTGCCTAACCCTAGCAGCGGGATGACCTGGGTTGTAGGGGCTGAGAGTTCGGTGGTGACGAGACGCCATAGATGGTACCTCTCTCATCCTCTCCAGCCATGTTACTTCCTTGGGACATTCTTGCATAATTTGCATTCCATGCTCACCGCACCAAAAATGTTGGAACCAAGAATCGTCCCAATGAGGAGTTCGCACCCCAAAAAGGAGGTTGCTTGCACTTACTTGGCCCGTGGGAGAACTTGACTGAAAACTCAAAACTAAGAACGGACCCTTGGCTACAGCGTGGAGGACCCACCACACGCCTGGAAGATCTTAGAGCGCTTCTCCTCCAAAGCCAAAGCTGAAGATGGGGACCTTCGAGAACCTTGGACTCTATTCAGAATTGTCTAGAGGAGGAAGAAGCCCTAGAATTGGATCCTCTCCAAAGGTGCCCTTCATGGTCTATTTATAGTTTTCTCAGCTAGGTCTTCCAGTAACGTAAATTCGCCTTTTGGTTTTGCTAAGCGCACCCTAAAATGGTCTACCAACAACCAAACTCCATTGTTTGAGATGGCTATTGGTAGTCAGGCCTGAATAAACATAAATATCATATTGCACCAAGAACCCTGGGCTGACGAAGCAGGATCGCCTCACCCTAGCGACTTACCTAGGCGATCCTATTGGATCGATAGGCGCCCTTAGAGGGGGGTGAATAAGGGAATAAAATTCTTTTTATAAGATTAAGCAATTTACTAAATTGTTTTAAAGTAAACGAGAGCAAAATAACAATTTAGGTAAAAGAAGAAAATAATGTAATTTGCAATTTTTAGAATTTTAGTCAAATGAAGGAAATCAAGTAAACACAGATAGAGACATGATTGTATTAGATAAAAAAAGTGCTTACATACATTTGATTTCAATATCGCTAGAAATCGGTGGCGTACAAATACAATTACTTTTTCCTTTTCTATACTGACTCGTATCCCCACGAACCGGTGGCTTTAGCCTATCCTTCCCCGGATATGGCCTCAAGCCGCTCTAGCCAATCATTCCTCGGATATGGTCTCGAGCACCCCCTAGATCTAATCACCTAGACCTAGTCGCTAACACATGGGGCAAATTCCCCCTAAGCCGCGCAAGGACCTAGTCGCCAACACGAGGCGTTTTAACTACAAAGATTCACAATAAATAAATAATACAAATAATAAAACTCCCTCTTTGAGATTTTCTGAAGATGAAGATGAAGGATCGTTGTAGCATAAACGAGGTTGAAGCGATCATTCTTCGAATGCACCGTGATGGCTTCCTTCTCCAGAAACCTTCTTTAGCTTTGAGTGGGAGATGACTTTTCGGCAAAGTAACAACTCTTGAAATTTGGCACAGGAATTCTCTCTGGGATGTGTAGCCAAAAAGAGAGAGAAAGCTTCATTTTATAGAACTTGGAGTTAGCGCCTGCAGTAGCTCCTAGCGCCTGCGATAGCGGTCGTGCAGAGGCGGTTACAAAACCATCGCGGCGTGGTGTTGTGGCACGTGCTGGAGCTAGCACCAGGCGGTAGCGCTTAACGCACGCGGTAGCGCTAACACTTGTGGTATCACTAGCACTGGCGGTAGTGCTCCATTCAGAGAATTTGAGTCCAAGATGCTTTCTACCTGTGGAGTATTGCACCTATAGTTTTTGCACACTATAAACACACGACAAGCGAGATCAAATACAATATGGGATTTGTTATTCTCAAACAAAGGGATATGACACACATGTCTAACAATCTCCCCCTTTTGATAATAACAAATCCTCTTAGCAAGAAATCAACAATGGTGTTTATAGTATATGATAAGCGAGATAAAAGTGCAACTATAGTATATGATAAGCATGAGAATAGTGCATACTCCCCCTATCATAATGCTCCCCCTACATAAATGCAATTTATATTTTACTCCCCCTAAATGATATATTACATGAATTATTCTCCCATTAATCTTCTAGATTTCTTCAATTAATCTCCTCCTTTTGGTATTATCAAAAGAAGGTGGGTAAGGGAAGTAAGGAGGCATTCTTTAGGAATTATAAATCATGATCGAGCTTTTGTAATATAGGTAATGATAAAGATTTTAAGCATAGTATATAAGGGCCAGTTCGTTTGAATGGAATTGAAGACTTGGAATTTGAATTCGACGACGAATATCAATTATGCCGTTCGGTTCTTAGGTAGCTTTAAGAATTGGAATTTGAGTTGAATATCATGGAATTGATTTTAGCCTAGACACAAAATCTAGCTGGACATATCGAAATTGGGCAAGTTTGACTCGCTAAATTTACTCCCGATAAAAAAAAAGAAGCAACGACTCCTTTACAACGCTTCCCGTTCCTTCTCGACATTCTGACTCGCTAGGGCTCCTCCTCCACTTTCCAACAGCGGCTCACAATCTTCCGATGATCCTACAGTGACGCGCATATTTTCGCCCTGACGTGCGTTTTTTCACCCGAAGCGCATTTTTCGTCCGGTCGCGGGTTTTTTCGCCGGGTGCGAGTTTTTTCGCCCGGGCACGCGTTTTTCGCCCGGGCACGCATTTTTCGCCCGGGAGCGCGTTTTTCGCCCGAGCGCACGTATTATCGCCCGTGAGCGCGTTTTTCGCCTGGGCGCACATTTTTCGCTCAGCGGCGCATTTTTTCTCCCGAGCACGCATTTTTTGCCCGGGCGCGCATTTTTTCTCCCGGGCGCGCGTTCTTTTGCCCGGACGCGCGTTTTTTTGCCTGGGCGCGCGTTTTCCCCCCGGGAGCCCATTTTTCGCCCGGGCGTGCGTTTTTCGCCCGAGCAAGCGTTTGTCGCCCGGGCGCGCGTTTTTCGCCCGGGCGCTCGTTTTTTTTTGCCCGGGTGCCCGTTTTTCCCTCGGGCGCACATTTTTCGGTCGGGCGCCCATTTTTCGCCAGGGCGTGTGTTTTTCGCCCGGACGCGAAATTTTTCTCCCGGGTGCGCGTTTTTCGCCCGGGCGATCGCTTTTCCCCTGGGCGCACATTTTTCGGCCGGGAGCCCATTTTTTGTAAGTGCACGTGTTTTTTGCCCCGGCGAGCATTTTTTGCTCGGATGCGGAATTTTTCTCCCGGGCATGCATTTTTCTCCTGGGCGCATGTTTTTTTGCCTGGGTGCCCATTTTTCCCTCTGGCGCGCATTTTTCGTCCAGGAGCTCGTTTTTCCTCAAGGCGTGCGTTTTTCGCCCGGACACGCATTTTTTCACCTGGGCGTGCGTTTTTTCACCCGAGCGCGCATTTTTCGCCCGGGCGCGCGTTTTCGCCCGGGCGCGCGTTTTTCGCCCGGGAGTGCATTTTTTGCCCGGGCGCATTGTTTTGTCTCCCGGGCGCCCGTTTTTCGACTGGGAGCCCGTTTTTCGAACGGGCATGCATTTTTCTTCTCGACGGGCATTTTTCGCACGGACAACCGTTTTTTGACTCAACGGGCGTTTTTCGCCCGGGCGCACGTTTTTCGCCCATGCGCGCATATTATCGCCTTGGCAAGCGTATTTCGCCCAGACGCGCATTTTTTTCAGCAGACGCATTTTTTTATTATATATGTAATAAAATATTCGTTTATTTATAATATTTTTCAATTCTTAGATTGAATCTTAATTAACAAAAGATTTGATTAATTCCACAATATTCACCAATATTGTTTATTAGGCGAACGCTGGAATTGGAATTAGAACAATTCAAATTCTGAATATCGAATCCCAATATTGAATTCCAATATCAAATTCCAATTCCGTCCAAACGAACGGACCCTAAGAGATTTCAAATAAATAAATAAGAGTTTTAAGCAAGCGGAAGATTATAATAAACATCTTTTTGTAAGCATGAAAATCAAAAGTATAAATATGAGTTTAAGTTCAAAATGTAAATAAGTTTTAATCTTTTTGAAATCTCATAGTTTTTCATAAAGTTACCAAGCATGAAATGAACATATCAAATAGAGAATATACTACAATGTTACTTAATTTCAAGTTTGGGAGATACCATACAATGTAGAGATCATGCTAGGTTATCTAGTGCATTTCTTATAGAAAGAGTAGTATAGATAAAGCATTAGAATCCAATACTCATGAGAAGAAGTGTTATGAAAGATAATGATGTGCACATAAGTGTATTTTGAGCAATGTTAACAAATGATGTAAATCACAAAATACAAAACATATATAATGTGAAGTGCACAATAAAATACAAGTATATTTACTTTCACACACTTTAATGCACATTTGTTTTTAGAAAAAGTGGTGTAAAAACTAAGGTTTGCACAAGACACTTTACTATTCTTTCCAAGTAGTACTTGGTGGAGTTATATTTGTCTATATATTTTTCTGTTCACTTTTGTGAGACAACATTCTCCGAATACACTTATTTTACAAACCCAACATAATTTTTAAACTCAACCACTTTTCTTAATTTCTTAAGTGCAATTCAAATGTATTGTAAGTAATAAACTTATGCAAGTTTTAATTCATTGTACAATTACAATACACAAGCAAGCATTTTTAGATTTAAACACACATGTAGATTACCAAAGTAAGTTAGTGAAAAAAATATCATTATCAATCACAAAACATTTACTCATACTTAGAGGCATGCTAAGCTTGGTTCTACACATATTTTTCAATACCATTGATGTACTTAATTAGATATATCAAAGCATGATAAACAAAACAATGTTCATAGTAATTTGAATGAATAAATTTTAACATTATAAATAATTCTAAATAATAGAGTTCATACATGCTTGATATTAGCAATAAAGATCATACAGTTTTTTTTTTAATGAAAGAAAAACAGAAAACCACAAAAAAATTATTTTTGAAATTTGAAATTTTGTAGTTGATTTTCCATAATAGAAATAAAACATAAATAACAAATGTCAGAAATACAAAACTAAGTAGTACATATAAACTAACATATTTTAACAGATTTTTAGAAATTTTAAAAAATAGAAAAATTGAAGACTCACGATAGCGCCGGCGCTAGCGCGGCAAACTGTGAGTGAAATATTGAGAATTTTAAAATTCTGTTTTTTTTATATTTATTAAGAGTCTTAAGAGTAGTCTTATGTAGAAATTTTATAATTTTTGGAGATGTATTGATTGCTCAATTTGCATAAAACTTTAGAATTTTTCATATAACTCATCCTAAGATGTCTAAAACTCCTAATTCAAACCTTAACATTTGAAACCTTACATCGGGAAGAGGTTTAGTGAAAATATCAGCAAGTTGAGAGTCCGTGCCAATGAAACTTATTCTAACATTTTCCTTTTTAATGCGATCTCTTATGAAATGATGACGTACATCTATATGCTTGGATCTAGAATGATGTACCAGATTATTTGTGAGATCAATGAAACTTTTGTTGTCACATTTTAATTCAATATGTTTTAGTTGAAAACCAAAGTCCTCTAGAGTTTGGCTCATCCATAGTGCTTGTGTAACGATCCAGGCCCGCCAACACAGGACCCAGCTGAACCGCCGACACCCTCCCAGCCCAGGCCCGCCAACACGGGACCCAGCTGGCACCGGAAGGGTTCAGCCTAACCAGATGGTCTGCAGACCATGCACCCCAACCCATCTCTGTCCCACCACAGGGCGCAGTGGGTTGTTGGAGACCGCAGTCCCCCTTTGATGAGAAGTGAAAGTACTCCATAGTTAAGCGTGCTCGGGCTGGAGTAGTCACGGGATGGGTGACCTCCTGGGAAGTCCACGCGCTGCCGCTTAACTGGCTCAATTCTCATCAAAGGGGGACTGCGGTCTCCAACAACCCACTGTGCCCTATGGTGGGACAAAGAGGGGTTGGGGTGCATGGTCTGCAGACCATCTAGTTAGGCTGAACCCTTCCGGTGCCAGCTGGGTCCCGTGTTGGCGGGCCTGGGCTGGGAGGGTGCCAGCGGTCCAGCTGGGTCCCGTGTTGGCGGGCCTGGACCGTTACAGCTTGTGCATAACAACTCCCTAGTGCAATATATTCGGCCTCCGTGGTGGAGAGTGCAACTGAATTTTGTTTCCTACTAGACTATGCAACCAATAAAGGTCCTAGAAAATGGCAAGTACAGCTGGTGATTTTTCAATCAAGTGAGCATCCAGCGTAGTTCGAATCGGAATAGTCGTGAAGTGTAAATTAATTATTGTGCGGGTACCATAATCCTAATCTAGATAACCCAATTAAATATCTAAAACTTCATTTTACCGCTTTTAAATGAGATTCTTTTGGATTGACTTGAAATCGAGCACATAAGCATACGGCAAACATAATATCGGGTCTAGTTGCACTTAGATAAAGTAAAGATCTTATAATACCTCTATATAAAGTTTGATCAATTGAAATTCTGGATTCATCTTTTCCTAATTTAAGTGATGCACTAATTGGTGTAGAAGCATGTTTAAGGTTTTCAAATCCAAAGCGTTTAAGCATATCATGGACATATTTAGATTGACATATAAAAATACCATCATTTCTTTGTGGTATTTGAAAACCAAGAAAATAAGAAAGTTCTCCTACTAGACACATTTCAAATTCATTTTTCATCACTAAAATAACTTCATTACACAACTCTTCATTAGTAGATCTAAAGATTATATCATCAACATATATTTATAAAATAATCATATCATCATTATTGTGCTTAATGATGAGAGTATTATCAACACTTCCCATAATATAACCTTGCTTTAATAAAAATGATGTAAGACTTTCATATCATGCACGGGGCGCTTGTTTTAAACCATAAAGCGCTTTTTCTAGTTTATAAACATGATTAGGAAATTTTTCATTAATAAAACCGGGGGGTTGTTTAACATAAACTTCTTCTTTTACAAACCCGTTTAGAAAAACACTTTTTACATCCATTTTAAATACTCTTATTCTTTTAAAGCTTGCAAATGCTAGAAAAATTCGTATAGATTCCAATCTAGCAACGGGTGCAAAAGTTTCATCAAAATCTATCCCCTCGATTTGAGAATATCCTTGTATTACTAAGCGTGCCTTATTTCTAGTGATTCTAGACTCACCATCTAATTTATTTTTTAAAATCCATTTTACACCTACAACCGGGTGATTATATGGTATTTCTACTAAGTTCCAAACATTATGTCGCTCAAATTGTTATAACTCTTCATTCATAGCCAAAAACCAAAATTCATCATTTAAAGCGGTTGAAACAGTTTTTGGTTCAATTTCAGAAACAAAATAAATATTTGGATAAGATTCATGAAGAGAAGAGCGGGTTCTTACCCCAATGGATGGTTCACCAATTATTAGTTACCGTGGATGATCCTTTGTAAATTTCAAGACGCTTGGAGGTACATAATCATCTTCCTTGGCCTCCTCTTCCTCTTCTTTGGATGGTTCCTCGTCACCATGCTCCAAAGGTGGTAAGAGATCATCCTCTTTGCCTGCAGAAAGTCTTTCTACACAAGGAACAAGCTCATCAAATTTCATATTAATCGACTCTTCAACTTTACTAGTTCTTTTATTAAAAATTCTATAAGCTTTACTAGTTGAAGAGTATCCAAGAAAATTTCCTTCTTCGCATTTTTCATCAAACTTTCCTAAGCTATCTTTAGTATTCAAAATAAAACATTTACAACCAAAAACTTTGAAGAAAGATACGTTAGGCTTCTTTTGAAAATAAAGTTCATATGGTGTGTGATTAAGAGATGGGCGAAGCATGATTCTATTCAAAACATAACATGATGTATTTACGGCTTCGACCCAAAAGGACTTAGGCAATTTATATTCACATAGCATAGTGCGGGCTAGTTCTTGAAGTGTCTTATTCTTTCTTTCTACAACATCATTTTGTTGTGGTGTGCATGGTGCGAAGAACTCATGTTTTATGCCTAACATATCACAAAAAGATGTAAACTTCTCATTTTCGAATTCTCCTCCATGATTCGAGCGAATACATTTAATTTTTAAATCACTTTCATTTTGAATACGAGTACATAATTTTGAAAATTCGCAAAACGCATCGGATTTGGATGAGAGAAATAATGTCTAACAATATCTTGAAAAATCATCTATTAAAACATATGTATATAATCTACCACCAAGACTTGCGGTGCTAACGGGACCAAAAAGATCCATATGAATTAATTGCAAGGGTCTTGTAATAGAAATAAAATTTTTACTTTTGAAAGAGGATCTAGTAAATTTACCCTTTTGACATGATGAACAAAGTGAAGGTAAAGTTCCACTTAACCTAGGCAATCCTCTAATTAAATCACTTTTGGCAAGTTTTACAAACAGCTTTGTGCTAGCATGTCCTAGTCGTCTATGTGAAAGTTCTAATTCATCATTTTTAGTGATAAAATATTTTATATATGATTTAGAAAGATCATGAAAATAAACTATATAAACTTTATGTATTCTTGGTGCAATTAGTAAAATATCTTTTGTAGTAGGATTTCATATTTTGTATAAATTAGTGGAAGATTCAAATAAAACATCTAATCCTTTATGGCATAATTGTCTAATAGAAATTAGATTGTGTTTTAGCCCTTTCACATAAAGAACATTAGATATCGTAAAGGATTCGTTAGCAACTGTACCAATTCTCATGATCCTTCCTTTTCCGTTATCGCCAACCATCACGATCCCTCCCTTCTTCTTTTCTAGGCTAAAGAACTTTGCTTTATTTCCCGTCATGTGCTTGGAGCATCCAGAATCCAAGTACCACGCGTCTTCATTGCATTAGCCTACCTGCACATCTAGAAAGAATATGAGAGTAAAGATTCGGATATCCAAGCGGTACCACCAATAGAATAAGTGGAAGCCTTAGGTACCCAAATTTTCTTTAAAGTATTTTGTTTTACTTTCCTGCAAGAACTAGACGTATAACCTAACCTATAATAGTTTGCACATGAAATAAAGGGGGTTGAGACCCTTTTCTGAAATTTTGTGTTAGTCTTGCTAGAAGGAATCATTTTTACAGAAGAAAAAGATTTTGCAAAAGAAAATGTTGAGTTCCTGTATGAGGTGCTAGCGCCTGCGTTAGTGGCTAGCACCGGGCGGTAGTCCTCATATCGATATCTGAGCCCAAATTTTCTAGAACCGTAGCACTGGTTCCACAAAATCATATCCAGTGATTTTTGGCCAATTCCAATTTTTTTAATGGTCATGGTGAGATCATGAACTTGTGCTTTAAGTGATGAATTTTCTTTCACAAGCATGACACACCTATTTTCAAAACCCTTTTTATTATTCTTAATTTGCAAAAGAGAGGATTCTAATTCCCCCTTCTCTTTTGTAAGAGTTTTGGCATGGGAGAGGGCTTTAGAAAGAGAATCTTCAATATCTTTTGCCATTTTAATGGAATGATCACACTCTTTGCAAGAGACCTTTCTTTTTTCTAAAATAATCAATTTTTTGGAAAGCTTTTGATTTTCTTTAATTAGAGATTCATTTGCACGATTCAATAAAATACTATCTTTCATATTTTTATCAAAAGCTTTGCAAGTTTAATGAAATTCATTATAAAGTTCATCATAATTTGGAGGAATTACCTCAGTGTCGTTAAGAACACTGGTGTCGTCGTGTTCATGTCCCATGAGGTACATGTTTGCTTCCTCATTGTCGCTTGATGAAGACCCGTTTGATTCTTCAGAGGAGGAGGAGTAATCCCATGTTTTAGCTTTTAGCACCTTCCTATATTCCTTCCATTTGTGCCGCTTTTCCTTTTTCTCCTTCAAAAACTTTGGGCACTAGCTCCGAATATGCCCGGTCTTCCTGCAATAATAGCATTCTGGTGGAGGTCTTTCTTCTTCATCGTCGCTCTCCTTTTCCTTCTTTCAAGATGACCCTTTCCATCTTGCATCCTTTTGGAAATATTTCCGAAAGGTGTTTTTCCTTTCCGAATTTCGCATGATCGTTCGGAAGTTCTATACCAAGAGACTTTCTTCATCTTCATTCTCATCCTCTTGGCACTCCTTCTTTGATTTTAGTGCCAATGCCTTCTTCTTTGGCTCCTTGTTGTATTCATCGTATTGGATCTTGAGTTCTACCTCATAGGTTTTGAGATTCCCAATGAGGCTCTCAACCGGGAGCGTTCTTAGATTGTGGGAATCCGAGATAGCCGTCACCTTCGGATTGAATTTTGGAGGAAGGGATCGAAGAATCTTTCAGATAAAGTCGCAATTGGAGAAGGTTTTTCCAAGAGCTTTAGATGCATTGACTTCCTTGGTGAAGCATGTGTACATTTCAGCAATATCTTTCCTTTCATCCATCCGGAACTTTTCATATTCTGACTCCAGTTGGAGAAGTTTTAAATCTTTAACCTGTGATGTACCTTCATGAGTAATTTCCAAATGATTCCAAATAACATATGCAGTAGTACATGCGGAAATTCTATTAAATTCATTTCTATCTAACGCACAAAATAAAGCATTCATGGCGTTGGCGTTATTTTTGCGTTTAAGTTTATCCCTTTCATCCCATTTATCCTTAGATTTTTCTAATGTTACCTCTCCAACTACAAATGTAGGAGGAGAGTATTCCTCTTCTACCATATTCCACACCTCAATATCTAGGGTCATAAGAAAACATCTCATCCTATTTTCCAATAATTCTAATCTGACCCAGTAAATTGTTGAGGTTTACTAATTCTCTGACCCTCGAAAAAAGTGAGATCATAAGACACCATTATTCCTGATTTTTAAACCGATTTGGAATAAACTGCCCTCTGATACCACTTGTTGGATTGATAGGCTCCCTAAGAGGGGGTAAATAAGGGAATAAAATTCTTTTTATAAGATTAAGCAATTTACTAAATTGTTTTAAAGTAAACGAGAGCGAAATAACAATTTAGGTAAAAGAAGAAAATAATGTAATTTGTAATTTTTAGAATTTTAGCCAAATGAAGGAAATCAAGTAAACACAAATAGACACAAGATTGTATTAGATAAAAAAAGTGTTTACATACATTTGATTTCAATATCGCTAGAAATCGGAGGTGTACAAATACAATTTGTTCGAGCCAAAAATGCTCCAGGTCCACACTCGCTCAAGCTGAGAAGAGGTAGAGGAAGGAAACTGTTAGATGGTTGGTTACTTTGAGCTATGATGGAAGACAAGAGGGAGTAGAAAAAGTGATGCCGAGGGTCTCTTGAGAGAAGATAGCAGAATCTGCTGAAAAAGAGGTAACGAGGTCTCAGAAATGAGATAGCTCCAGCTGTCGAAAATGAGGTAACGAGGTCTCAGAAATGAGACCGCTCCAGCTGATGAAAAGAGGTTCGATGGTCTCAAAAGTGAGACCGTTCATGTCCAAGACAAGGACTGGAAAACCCTCCAAAGATCCCAAACAAAAGCCCCCACCCCCCTATTTATAGGCGGGAGGGCCTGCCAAAATGGGCAGGTCAGGAAGGAACGGGCTTCCCGGAGCCGAGATCTCCCAGGTTGAGGTCGCCTAGGAGGCGACCTCAGGGCGAGGTCGCGCGGAGCGACCTCCCGAGGCGAGGTTGCCCAGGAGGCGACCTCGGGGAGAGGTCGCGCGGAGCGACCTCCCGAGGCGAGGTCGCCCAGGAGGCGACCTCAGGGCGAGGTCGCGCGGAGCGACCTCCTGAGGCGAGGTCGTCCAGGAGGCGACCTCAGGGCGAGGTCGCGCGGAGCGACCTCCCGAGGCGAGGTCGCTCAGGAGGCGTCCTCAGGGCGAGGTCGCGCGGAACGACCTCCCGAAACGAGGTCGCCTAGGAGGCGACCTCAGGGCGAGGTCGCGCGGAGCGACCTCCCGAGGCGAGATCGCCCAGGAGGCGACCTCAGGGCGAGGTCGCGCGGAGCGACCTCCCGAGGCGAGATCGCCCAGGAGGCGACCTCAGGGCGAGGTCGCGTGGAGCGACCTCCCAAGGCGAGGTCGCCCAGGAGGCGACCTCAGGGCGAGGTCGCGCGGAGCGACCTCCCGACGCGAGGTCACCCAGGAGGCAACCTCAGGGCGAGGTCGCGCGGAGCGACCTCCCGAGGAGGAGACTGCCCGGGAGGTGGGAGACCACCCGGACTCGAAATCCTGGCGAGATACCTTGAGTCGCGGGGAGAGGTTGCTCGAGGACTGCGAGAGTACGTTGATTGCCTCGGTCACCTGCAAAAAAGCTAGCTCAAGGTGATCGCCGATTTCTGGGTAAGCACAATTACTTTTTCCTTTTCTATACCAACTCGTATCCCCACGAACCGGTGGCTTTAGCCTATCCTTCCCCAGATATGGCCTCACACCGCTCTAGCCAATCATTCCCCAGATATGTCCTCGAGCACACCTAGATCTAATCACCTAAACCTAGTCGACAACACACACGGCGAATTCCCCCTAAGTCGCACAAGGAACTAGTCGCCAACACAAGGCAATTTAACTACAAAGATTCACAATAAAGAAATAATACAAATAACAAAACTCCCTCTTTGAGATTTTCTGAAGATGAAGATGAAGGATCGATGTAGCATAAGCGAGGTTGAAGCGATCGTTCTTCGGATGCACCGTGATGGCTTCCTTCTCCAGAAATCTTCTTTAGCTTTGAGTGGGAGATGACTTTTCGGCAAAGTAACATCTCTTGATATTTGTCACAGGGATTCTCTCTGGGATGTGTAGCCAAAATGAGAGAGAAAGCTTCATTTTATAGAACTTGGAGTTAGCGCATGCGGTAGCTCCTAGTGCCTGTGGTAGCGGTCGTGTAGAGGCGGTTACAAAACCGTCGCAGCATCGCATTGTGGCACGAGCTGGAGCTAGCGCTAGGCGGTAGCGCTAACGCCTACGGTATCACTAGCGCTGGCGGTAGTGCTCAATTTAGAGAATTTGAGTCCAAGCTGCTTTCTACCTGTGGAGTATTGCACATATAGTTCCAGCACACTATAAACACACGACAAGCAAGATCAAATACAATATGGGATTTGTTATTCTCAAACAAAGGGATGTGCCACACATGTCCAACAGATCCCACGATCACCTCGCCCTCACGATCCACTTGTCATGAGGCAGCGAGCCCAACTCGTTTCGCCCTTACGACCCAAATATCGCGAGGCGGCGAGCCCAACTCGCTTCGCCCTCACGGCCCACATGTCGCAAGGTGGAGAGCCCAACTCGCTTTTCCCTCGCCACCCACATGTCGCAAGGTGGCGAGCACAACTTGCTCCACCCTCGCGACCCACATGTCGCGAGGCTGCGAGCCCAACTCTCTTTGCCTATATCTGAGTCTCATTTTACCCTTCTGCGAACACGGGGTTGTACTTTGTGATTCTATTATTGACATTCCTGAGTAGGTGGACATTCTTATGAAAATGTTTAATGAAAGCTTCCGCTAGTATTTATATGCTCTTGTGTAGTAATGAATATTTGGTTTATCATCTCCTAACGTCTAGCCAGTGTGTTCAATATGACGTGGGGTCCCTGACGGAACTATTGTTATATTATTGTACTAGCAGTGTGTTACAATATATGCCACATGACACAAAAGTGTCGTGCAGCACTGGCGGCATTGAATTAGTCAGTGCCCCTCCCATTAGACGCTGAAATCAGCTCCCAAAATTGGGTGCTGATTTCAGCACCCAGTCCCAGAGCTCAAGGGAGTCCATGCACACCTCTCCGCGCACACATCTTCTTGCACGTCTCTCCACACACTTGACTTTGTGCACACGACTCAATGGAAGGGCGCGGCGCCACTATCGTCTATCACCGCCTTCATCATCACTCTCGCTGCCACGTTAGCCTCCCACCACCGCACTATCTTCCCACCACCCCGCTCGCCGCACGCCGACGTCCATCACCATCTCTGTCGTCATCGTCTCTCCCGCTGTCACAACCCGCATTTTCTCCGAATTTAGGAATATCAGAGTAAGAGAAAATACGTGTCATGATGCCACGTTATGCAGGAGACAACTGCAGACGCTCGGGCGGGAACCTATTACTTAATTAATCAAAACATGTTACATGATAAGTCATCATTTGAAATCATTTATTATAGTTTGGGGTAAGAACTGTGTCTCTCAGTTCGTGGATCAGCTAGTCCACCGAGAAAATATATGTAATTGCAGCGGAAAGTACTTGATTTAGTTCACTTAAGGTCCTAAATGCACGTGATGACAGGACATAAAGTAAATGATATGCACATATTTAGGCGTAGTATAAGTATAGAAAATATCTTTTAGGCGACTTTAAAGATAAGGACTTCAGTTAAAAGGTATGTAATGAGGATGAAAGAGAAGCCATTTTATAACTATAATGCACCTATACATAAATCATTCTCAGAGAGCAAGGTACACAAGATCTAAAAAGTAGTAGCATTTAACTGGCAAGTAAACTATAAAGTATCAAAAGGGCACAACGGGCGTCAACAACCTGACATTAACCCGTTGGCTCCAAACTAGCATGTCTGAATACAAGAAGAAAACTAACCACAACTACCTCGCAGCAGCGGGGTAAAACAGCAACTAAAACTCCGGAAGACTCCGGGCTACACCACTAGCAGCTAAGGCTCTGAACCTGAGGCATTCAATAAAACAAAGAACGCCTCAGCAAGGGAATTACAAGTGGCAGAAAATAAGTAGAAAAGTAAATAAGGCATAAGGGGTACCAACCCAAGCCAGATTTACTGAAAGAGAAGCTCCAAACAAAGAACTAAGCAAAGCACCGAGTACACCAATATCTTATAGAGGAACAAGCATGGTTCAATTATCTTGTAAAATTATTTAAAGGGACTGATCAGCTCAAATTAAACGGGAGTGGTTACTTACCTCCGCCACCCAAAGCCTAAAACCCCAAACATGGCCCACGGGACCACAAGACAAGCTTGCGGTTCACCACTAAAATGGCCACCGTGCAAGGCTACAACAATTGCCCACTGCCCCCCCCCCCCCCCCCCCCCCCCCCAAAAAAAACACGACCCACCATGCAAGGACAAAGGCAATGGTCTTATTAATTAATTTCCTTAATTATGGCACGGGACGAAGCCCGAGAAAACAATCACCAGGATACCCTAAGGATAGGGTTACAAATGAAGTAAACATTGCATAAGACGGTTCATAAGAGAAGACATAAGTTATTTAACCGCAACGGGCATGAGGTTTCAAAGAGGAGAAGTAATCGGAGGCATAGCTCAAACACTAAGAAATAGAGGGCATTTCTTGAGGAAATCAAGGGATAGGAACAACCATGAAATCAAAGGCTAGGATCACAAAGTTCTCGAGAATTCAGAGGATAAGAACATAGTTCTCAAGAAAATCAAAGTTGAGATGTACCAATCTAGAGAAATCCAAGGGCAGGGAAAAAGATTTCCCGAGAGATCCAAGGCAGTGAAACTCTGTTCTCGAGAAATAAAAGGCAGGATAAAATAACTTCCCGAGACATCCCAAAGGTAGGAGAGAGTGATTTCTCGAGAAATCATAAGGGGAGAAATCTTGTTTCTCGAGAGGTCAAAGGCAGATAAAACCTTGCGCTCGAGAAATCAAAGGCAGGCAATACAGTTTCTCGAGAAACCAAAGGATCAGGACACTGCACATCTCGAGAAAACAAAAGGGTCAAGACAATGGACTTCTCGAGAAACCAAAAGCACTTCTCGAGAAATCGAAGATCAGGACACTAACCTTCTCAAGAAAATAAAGGCATGGACGGGCAAGTTCCGAGGAACACTCATCTGCGGGAAGGAATTTTAGGTAGAGATGTTTTCTCCGGGGAAACTTCAGCTACTAGGGGGATTCAAGGTTAAAGCTATCATACAATACACTCGAGACACGTGCCAAACAGCACGGTAAGAACCCATAAACCAGGAAAATAGTGATTCAACCAAAAAGGAGAGGAGGAAGAAAGCCACTTGCCTTAAACTTCCAAACTCGAATATCTCCGCTCCAAAAGCTATGGATCGGCCAAGAACTCACCCGAGCACGAAATCCTGAAACTTTTTGGATCGAAAAGAGGAGTTAGGTCACTATCATAACTCCAAAAATTCCACGAAATGAGAAAAACTTACCACTAGAATGAAGATCTCGCCGAGAGATTTCCAAATCTACTCTCCAAACGCGATTCCGACTACAACAGCCGTAGAAATCGCTTGTCGGAAGCTCCACGACACTCCGCTCTCGCCTCTCTCGCTCGGTGGCTGGTTTGGTTCGACAAAGGAAGAATATGAAAAGAAGATAAAACCTAAGCTTAATATATATATATATTAAGCCTCCAGGAGTTCGTCGAACTCAGCCTGCAGTTCGTTAAACTCAGCTAGCCTGCAGTTCGTCGAACGCAGCTAGCCTGCAGTTCGTCGAATGCAGCTAGCCTGCAGTTCGTCGAGCGCAGCTAGCCTGCAGTTTGTCGAGCGCAGCTAGCCTGCAGTTCGTCGAGCGCAGCTAGCCTGCAGTTCGTCGAGCGCAGCTAGCCTGCAGTTCGTCGAGCGCAGCTAGCCTGCAATTCGTCGAACGCAGCTAGCCTGCAGTTCGTCGAACGCAGCCTAAGAATTTCATGCAAAGATTAAATGCAAAAAAAATACATAAATAATCTCCCATAAGTCAGAACGACGCGTGATCTCACACGCTCGATCTAAATTACACACTTTAACTAGGCTAAGGCCCAAAACTAAACCTGACGAGCTGACAAAACGCCCAAACGCCAAAATTACGTCACAGCGGCCACATAAATAATTAATGAAAATCAGGGGCGTTACAGTCACTCCCCCTAAAAAGAAGTTTCGTCCCGAAACTTGAAATCCAAAGATCAAGAACTATACATAATCAAATCCAAAGGTTACCTGATATAAGATTTACCCAAAATCTAAGAGAAGAGGCTAGGATGAGACTCTCTCATGGCAAACTCCAGCTCCCATGTTGCTCTTTCGACACCCTGATTCTTCCAAAGAACCTTAACCATCAGGATTGTCTTCCTCCGCAATACACGCTCCTGAGTCTCCAAGATTCGGACAGGCTCTTCAAAATACGAAAGATTGGGCTGCAAAATGGGCACTGAATCAAGAACAAGCCGATCACTACGCAGACACTTCCTCAGCTGGCTCACATGAAACACATCGTGAACATTTGGGAAGGAAGCGGGCAAATCCAATCTATAAGCTGACACTCTGATGCGCTCAACAATCTGGAAAGGTCCCACATACCGGGGGTCCAACTTGTGGTTCCTTCCAAATCTCTTAACGCCCGGCATCGGAGAAACTTTCAAGAACACTAAGTCTCCAACGGCAAACTCAAGATCCGCCCTTCTCCGATTGGCATACTTCTCGTACCACTCTTGAGCAACGCGAAGCTTCTCGCGGATATGAGTCACGGCAATGCTCATCTCTTCCAAAGCCTCTGGGCCTAACAACGGACTCTCACCAACCTTGGCCCAAAACAAGGGAGTTCGGCAACGCCTCCCATACAGAGCCTCAAAGGGGGCCATTTGCAAACTCTCCTAATAACTATTATTGTAGGCAAATTCCATCAATCCAAGACGCTTATCCCAAGCTCCACCATGATCTAGAATAGAAGCACCTTATCATATCTTCCAAAATTTGATTTACTCTTTCTGTCTGACCATTAGTCTAAGGATGGTAAGCGGTAGAGTATTTAAGGTCAGTGCCTAAGGCTCCTTGCAAACTACGCCAGAAATGAGATATATACCTAGACTCTCGGTCCTACACAATGCTCACTGGCACACCGTGCAATCTGATAACTTCATTCAAATAGAGCTATGCTATCTTCTCCATAGAATAGTCGGTCTTAAAAGGCACAAAGTGAGCACACTTTATCAATCTGTCAACTATAACCCACACAGAATCATGTCCTCCAGGAGATCTCGGCAAATCGGTAATGAAGTCCATTGAAATACTCTCCCACTTCCAGCTTGGAACATCCAACGGGTTCAACTTACCTCCGGGACTCTTATGATCCGCCTTAACGCGCTGACAAGTTAAACATTCTGAAACATACTTAGCAATATAGCTCTTCATACCTGACCACCAAACGATCTGCTTCAGGTCTTTGTACATTTTTGTGGAACCAGGATGATAGGAAATACTTGATTCATGCGCTTCACTACAGATCTTTGCTCGAATAACTTCTGATGCGGGGATACAATACCTACCTCGGTACTTCAAAGTATCTTTATCATCGATCGAAAAATCTGGTAATTCTCCCTTCTCGGTCCTATTCCGGAGATGTTGCAAGTCAGGATCCTCCTTCTGGTGCAATCTCGTAAGGGTAATCCAAGAAGGCTCTTCAGCTTCAAGACTCGAAGGTGCGGTACTACTACCAACCGAGATATCCATCAGCAAAAACTCCTCTACTAAGGACTGCACGGAAAGATTGAAGACATGCGCGGTCTTTCTGCTCAGGGCATCGGCCACCACATTATCCTTACCCAAATGATACAGGATATCAACCTCATAATCCACAACATACTCCAGCCATCTACGCTGGCGCAAATTCAGCTCTTTCTGGGTAAAGACATACTTCAGACTCTTTTGATCCGTGAAAATCTTGCATGACACTCCATATAGCAGATGTCTCCAAAGCTTTAAAGCATAAATCACTATAGCAAATTCAAAGTCATGCGTATGTTAATTCTTTTCATGAACTTTTAATATTCTAGACCCATATGCAATCAGATTTCCTTCTTGCATCAAAACAAACCCTAGTCCAATGTGAGATGCGTCCACATAAACAGCATACTCTAATCCTTCGATCGGCAAGGCCAACACAGGAGCACTGCACAAATGCCTCTTTAATTCCTGAAAGGCTTCTTCGCACTTATCGCTCCAAACAAAAGCGTTATTCTTCTGGGTAAGCTTAGTTAAAGGTGCTGACAACACTGAGAATTCTTGAACAAATCTCATGTAGTACCCAGCCAACCCTAAGAAACTCCTTATCTCCTTAGGCGATGAAGGCGTCTTCCAATCCAACACAGCAAAAATCTTAGCGGGGTCTACAGTAATTCCATCCTTGTTCACCACATGACCCAGAAAGGATACCTGAGAAAGCAAGAACTCACACTTACTCAGCTTCGCATACAGCGTGTGCTCTCTAAGAGTAGACAATACTAAGCGCAAATGCGTAGCATGCACCTCAGCACTTCTGGAATACACCAACACATCATCGATGAATACCACTACAAAATGATCCAGAAAATCCTTGAGCACGCGGTCCATCATGTCCATAAACGCAGAGGGTGCATTCATCAAACCAAAAGACATAACCAAAAACACAAAATGACCATAACGGGAACGAAAGGCAGTCCAGGGAACGTCCGACTCACGAATCCTCAACTGGTGGTAGCCTGATCGAAGGTCAATCTTCGAAAACACCGTACTACCACGCAACTGATCAAACAGATCATCTATCCTCAGCAATGGATACCTGTTCTTGATGGTCACTTTGTTTAATTCTCTATAATCTATGCACAACCTCATAGAACCATCCTTCTTTTTCACGAACAAAACTGGAGCACCCCAGGGCGAAGAACTTGGCCTAATGAATCCACAATGCAACAGCTCATCTAACTGAGTTCGCAACTCTTTTAGCTCACGCTGGGCCATACGGTACGGTGCCTTAGCGATAGGACGAGTACCAGCTCAAGATCAATAACGAACTCCACATCTCTATCAGGCAGAAGGCCAGGAAGACTGACGGGAAAGACATCAGGAAACTCTTGCACCACCGGAACACCCTCAATACATGGCAAACCACTAACAGTTTCTAACACCAAAACAAGGTAAGCCAAGCAACCGGAATTTAACAGTTTCCGAACATATACCGCAGAAATTATCGGGGAAATCTGGCACGGAGATTCAAAAATGCTCATGGGATGACCGTTGTCCATCACAAAGTCCAGACGCTTTTCCTTGCATCGGATGACAGCATCATAACTGGACAACCAGTCCATACCCAATATCACGTCAAAGTCTTCTAGGTCCAACACCTTGAGATCAGCAACAGCCAAGAAATCTCCTAAGAGAATGGGATAACTCCGGACGCACTGGTTCGAGGATACCAAATCACCAGGAGGGAACTTAAATAGGAACGAATCGTTGCCCAGCTCAGGGGTCAAACTGTGATGCTCAACGAAAGCCCTTGCTACGAACGAATGGGTAGCACCCGAATCGAACAGAACACGCGTCCAACGATTCTTTACCTTAAATCTCCCTATAAGAGCGAAAAAGAAACTAGTCTAATACAGCGAAAAAGGAATCAAAACATAACAGCTGGCTTAAGGTCTAACCTGCGATCACTTGGGTCGAAGACTGCGCTTGCTCCTGGGTTAACACGTTCAGCTTTCCTCTTCCTTTATCCTGATGTTGCGGCGGCGGCAAGGCTCGAAGGGGAACTGGCTGCAACGGGGGTTGAACTCGCGGGCATTGAAACTTCACGTGCCCCTTTTGTCCGCACTGGAAACAGACTTTCTCCTTAGTCCAACACTGGACGGATCATGCCCCTTCTGCTTGCACAACGGACAGAGTACCTCTCCCTTTGGAGCACCCTGAATTGTCAGCACTCGCTGCTGATTTTGAACTCCTTTCCTCTTGAAACACTTTTTAAACGGATGGCCAGAGTGGCCACAGAAACTGCAGACCTCACCACCTCCTTTCTTCATGACTGAGCCAGGTGCACCAGAATTTCCTTCTTCTCCAGCCTTTCTCTTTCCCTTCTTCATCATTGATCCTCGATTCCTTGCATTATCAATTGCCTCAACCTTCAGCATTGCCTCTACTACCTCGGCGTACTTCTCCGACCTGTACGCAGTGGTCAGCTGCTGGATGTCACTGCGGAGACCACCCAGGAATCTCTTTACTCTTCCTTCTTCTGAGGCTACCAGGGCCGGAGCAAACCTGCTCAACTTGCAAAACTCAATCTCATACTCGCTCATCGAGAGCTGCCTCTGCTTCATATGCAGGAATTCATTCATCAATCGGTGAGACCCTTAAGCTGGTACGCGACAATCATCACCTTCTGATCTACGGTGATTCCTGAATACGCGAACATCTCCTTCATGGCTATAAGCCAATCGTCTAAGGACACGAAGTCAGCTCATTAGTCATACGATGGAGGACCCAACCTTTGAAAGTGCGAAATGAAATTCATTTCCGGAGGTATCGCTACTGGGGGTACCAAGGGAGTAGGAGGATTAGGTACTGTCTGTCCTACTACGAGGGCCTGCACCGCGACTTGCTGCCTAGCACCGGCAGACAACAACGCCTCAACTTGCGATTGCATCGCAACCATCTGCCTAGTCAGAGCCTCATTGCTCTGTCGCAGAATCTCGATCAAAGCTTCACTCTGCGCTCCGGATGACTCACCCTCTGACTGAGGAGTCGACCTAGTCGCGACTCGCTTGCGCGCCATCTCTGTTAATACGCATAAACCTATAATTAAAACTTAACCTTACACTAGAACTACACTGCTTGGTTCAGAACATACATGTACAGATACTTGTCATTGCTACCACCTTGCTCTGGGATTTTCATGATGTTATGCTAAATTTGGGGATGATACTACATCACCCCTCTTGACTCATGTGCAAGGGTCATGAATGCGTGAATTTTCTGTTCATTTTGAAATCATGGGTGTACGTGTGTCATCATATAAGTCTTTAGCTTTGCACGTGTGCTTATGCAATGCTATGTAATGTATGTTGTGTTATGCATTCTAATAAAGGCCTTAATGCATATTATGAGCGGCGTACACATGAAATATTATACATCTCATACTACATAATATTGTATGTAACGAAAAAGAAAACATGTTAATGGGCATCCATGTGATGATGGTTATGCATCCTATACTACATAACCGTCACATGTTGCCACCTATGGTGGATCCATATACAAACACATATTATGCATCACATACTACATAATATGCCCCGTATACTTCTTATCATACTATGAGTGTAGTGTTCATGCTTCGGCCAAGACGTACTGATGACACATCGGTGTGTGTATGCAATGAAACCAAAACAACTATACTATATCAGAATTTGTTGCTCGACCGACTTATCGAATAACCTCCCTCTGATACCAACTGTCACAAGCCGCATTTTCTCCGAATTTAGGAATATAAGAGTAAGAGAAAATATGTGTCATTATGTCACATCATGCAGGAGACAACTGCAGATGCTCAGGCGGGAACCTATTACTTAATTAATCAAAACATGTTTACATGATAAGTCATCATTTGAAATCATTTATTAGAGTTTGGGGTAAGAACTGTGTCTCTCAGTTCGTGGATCAACTAGTCCACCGAGAAAATATATGTAATTGCAGCGGAAAGTACTTGATTTAGTTCACTTAAGGTCCTAAATGCATGTGATGACAGGACATAAAGTAAATGATATGCACATATCTAGGCGTAGTATAAATATAGAAAATATCTTTTAGGCGACTTTAAAGATAAGGATTTCAGTTAAAAGGTATGCAATGAGGATGAAAGAGAAGCCATTTTATAACTATAATGCACCTAGACATAAATCATTCCCATAGAGCAAGGTACACAAGATCTAAAAAGTAGTAGCAATTAACTGGCAAGTAAACTATAAAGTATCAAAAGGGCACAATGGGCGTCAACAACCTGACACTAACCCGTTGGCTCCAAACTAGCATGTCTGAACACAAGAAGAAAACTAACCACAACTACCTCGCAGCAGCGGGGTAAAATAGCAACTAAAACTCCGGAAGACTCCGGGATACACCACTAGCAGCTAAGGCTCTGAACCCGAGGCATTCAATAAAACAAAGAACGCCTCAGCAAGGGAATTACAAGTGGCAGAAAACAAGCAGAAAAGTAAATAAGGTATAAGGGGTACCAACCCAAGCCAGATTTACCGAAAGAGAAGCTCCAAACAAAGAACTAAGCAAAGCACCGAGTGCACCAATATCTTATAGAGGAACAAGCATGGTTCAATTATCTTGTAAAATTATTTAAAGAGACTGATCAGCTCAAATTAAACGGGAGCGATTACTTACCTCCGCCACCCAAAGCCCAAAACCGGGTGGGGGTTTCTATCCCCAACCACCCAAACACGGCCCACGGGACCACAGGACAAGCCTGCGGTTCACCACTAAAATGGCCACCATGCAAGGCTACAACGATTCCCCACTGCCCCCCCCCCCCCCCCCCCCCCAAACACGACCCACCGTGCAAGGACAAAGGCAATGGTCTTATTAATTAATTTCTTTAATTATGGCACGGGACGAAGCCCGAGAAAACAAACACCAGGATACCCTAAGGATAGGGTCACAAATGAAGTAAACATTGCATAAGACGATAAATAAGAGAAGACATAAGTTATTTAACCGCAACGGGCACGAGGTTTCAAAGAGGAGAAGTAATCGGAGGCATAGCTCAAGCACTAAGAAATAGAGGGCCTTTCTTGAGGAAATCAAGGGCTAGGAACAACCATGAAATCAAAGGATAAGATCACAAAGTTCTCGAGAATTCAGAGGATAAGAACATAGTTCTCGAGAAAATCAAAGTTGAGACGTACCGATCTAGAGAAATCCAAGGGAAGGGAAAAAAATTTCCCGAGAAATCCAAGGCAGAGAAACTCTGTTCTCGAGAAATAAAAGGCAGGATAAAATAACTTCTCGAGACATCCCAAAGGCAGGAGAGAGTGATTTCTCGAGAAATCATAGGGGGAGAAATCTTGTTTCTCGAGAGGTCAAAGGCAGAGAAAACCCGACGCTCGAGAAATCAAAGGCAGGCAATACAGTTTCTCGAGAAACCAAAGGATCAGGACACTGCACGTCTCGAGAAAACAAGGGTCAAGACACTGGACTTCTCGAGAAACCAAAAGCACTTCTCGAGAAATCGAAGATCAGGACACTAACATTCTCGAGAAAATAAAGGCATGGACGGGCAAGTTCCGAGGAACACTCATCTGCAGGAAGGAATTTTAGGTAGAGATGTTTTCTCCGGGGAAACTTCAGCTACTAGGGGGATTCAAGGTTAAAGCTATCATACAATACACTCGAGACACGTGCCAAACAGCACGGTAAGAACCCATAAACTAGGAAAACAATGATTCAACCAAAAAGGGAGAGGGGGAAGAAAGCCACTTGCCTTAAACTTGCAAACTCAAAGATCTCTGCTCCAAAAGCTATGGATCAGCCAAGAACTCATCCGAGCACGAAATCCTGAAACTTTTCGGATCGAAAAGAGGAGTTAGGTCACTACCATAACTCCAAAAATTCCACGAAACGGGAAAAACTTACCACTAGAACGAAGATCTCGCCGAGAGCTTTCCAAATCTACTCTCCAAACGCGATTCTGACTACAACAGCCCTAGAAATCGCCGGTCGGAAGCTCTACGACACTCCGCTCTCGCCTCTCTCGCTCGGCGGCTGGTTTGGTTTGACAAAGGAAGAAGATGAAAAGAAGATAAAACCTAAGCTTAATATATATATATTAAGCCTCCAGGAGTTCGTTGAACTCGGCCTGTAGTTCGTCGAACTCAGCTAGCCTGCAGTTCGTCGAACTCAGCTAGCCTGCAGTTCGACGAACTGGAGGCTAGCTGCGTTCGACGAACTGCAGGCTAGCAGCGTTCGACGAACGCAGCTAGCCTGCAGTTCGTCGAACGCAGCTAGCCTGCAGTTCGTCGAACGCAGCTAGCCTGCAGTTCGTCGAACGCTGCTAGCCTGCAGTTCGTCGAACGCAGCTAGCCTCCAGTTCGTCGAACGCAGCCTAAGAATTTCATGCAAAGATTAAATGCAAAAAATAATACATAAATAATCTCCCATAACTCGGAACGACGCGAGATCTCACGCGCTTGATCTAAATTACACACTTTAACTAGACTAAGGCCCAAAACTAAACCTGACGAGCTGACGTAACGCCCAAACGCCAAAATTACGTTACAACGGCCACGTAAATAATTAACGAAAATCAGGGGCATTACACCCGCCACCACGCTCGCCTCCCGTCGCGGTGCTCGCACCCAATCGACGTGCTCGCCACTCGCCGTCGCGCTCACCATCACTTGTATAATGTCGCCGTGCTCATCGTAGCCACCTCCTCTCACAGCCACTATAGTTTCCATCGGCACTGGACAAACCTCCCGAGGACAAGATTGTCATATTCTCAAAATTGGCTATCTGTGTGCCCTCGATCAAGGGCTCCTATTCGCCCGTCTAGAAGTTTAGGTGGTGCAATTATCAGGATGCCCACTCAAAAGCAATAAAAAGGGCCATGAGGCCCTATTTTAGGACACGCAGTCTTCAGCGCTAGAGAAAAAGCTCCCGAGTCTTCCCTCGAAGATTTCACAGAGATTTCCTTCGGTGTTCGAAGACCTTCTCGAAGATCTCCTTCGGCGTTCGATGATATCCTTCGTGGTTCGAAGATCTTTCTTCGGCATTCGATGATCTCCTTCGATGTTGGAAGATTACTTTGAAGACAGCTCGAAGATCTTCTTAGTCCTTGAAGGTTGCCTCAAAGATGGCTCGAAGATCTCCTTCGGCGTTGTGCTTCGTGTCCAGAGTTTCAGTTGTTGTGTTCATCCTTCTAGACTGCTTCTGAGCGTGCTGCATGATATTCCCTATCAGCAACTCCAAATATCCCAATAACTCATTGAACGAGCGGTGTCCTATCACCCTCAAGAAATGACTACTTATATTAACTCTGAAAGATAGTAAAGATGGTCGACACCGATCCGACCCGTGGTTTTTTCCCCTTCCGTGTTTCCATGTAAAATGCCTTGTAATCACCAATTGGTACTTTCTGTGAATGTTTGCGTGCTCGGTTCACTCTCGAGCCGAGACGGTTCAATTTGACTGGATCGTAAGAGCGTGGAGGGCCCCGCAACAGACCTCATTCTAGAGCACACACCGATTGACTTCATTTGGTCATGTATAAGTAGGCTCCAGATTCCCGCAATCTACCGTGGTTTTCCATTTTTCCTCTGGCATTAGAAATCACTTAATTCCATTGGGTCTATTACAATGAGGCATGTATTGTTCATTGAGAGCCCATCCCTGCAATCCCGCACCATTCTTACTTCATCCAGGGTAATTTTTTCCTTTTTACATGGTATTAAGTCATGATTTTCTTTTTACGTGGTATTAAGTCATGATTTTCTTTGTACTCCATTGGTTTAAAAATTGTATCACGTTTAATAGTAAATCATGCTTGTGTTTGGTTCCCATCAACGATTTTTTCGTCTTTATAGGTTAAAATGAATCAGGAACATATCAACATTGTTATTTGAGGACCCATCTAAAAAACTGTTAAGTAGATATTGGAATGCACTTCGTTACAAACACAATATTCATTAGCAAAGAAGAACTAATTTATTGGGCTCGTAATGTAGCCAAATGGGTGATGTTTGTCGTTGTTATTCAAAAAAAGGTAAGTCTCATGAAAGACTTAAGCCAATATTTTTTCTAGGTTGTGAAAGATATAGTTTCTCTCGTGAAAATCTGCCTTCAAAAGTATGAGTGAAGAAAAACATAAAAAAAAACTAGCTCAAAACAGTGTGAATGTCCATTCTTTTTTACTTTGACAAAAAGATGCGTGTGTAGATGAATGAAAAATAGATGTTAAAATGAAAAATAGATGTTAAATGTGGAATAAATAATCATTGATTTGTTCATCTTGAGGCACACAATTATGTTGGTGGATTAAATGAAAGTGAATAAAAGATCATTGATGAAATGTACGTATCCAGTGTAAAGCCTGTGATATACTATCTGATTTAAAGCCTGTGAAATCCTTCCAACTCTTCAATCGTAAAACCATTTATAATGAAAAGATGAAGTTATACAAGGTGTTAGATGGTAAGACTCTGATTCAGCTTCTCTATATGTGCATTAGAGATGCAAAATTCACAAGTTATAATCATGTGAATCTTGTTAGTAATACTTTGAAAAACTTATTTTTTTGCTCACCCAACTTCTATCCAACTTAACAACATATTTCTGAATATTTTTTTATCATAAGTTGCACATATAAGATTAATTATTATAGATTACTTTTGCTTTCTATAGTTGGGCCGACGTCTACAACTCTGACATTCTTTTTTGCATTCATGTCCATTGAAATGGAAGGTAGCTACTAATGGCCTTTGGAGCGTTTCAAAAGTATGTTAGATCCAACTTATTCGCCCAATGTATTGATAGTTGAGAGCAACATAGCGTTGATGAATGTCATAAAGGTGGTATTCTCTCAATCAATAATATAATGCAGGTTCACCTCAACCGAAATATAATAGCTCATTGCAAGAAATTTTTCAAACAAGAGAAATAATGGGATTTTTTATCTGAATTAAAAAATTTTGGTTAGCTCACCAATAGTTCATGATTATAACATACAATTCAAATTACTGTTAAGCAAGTACTACGAAAAAAAACTCGATGCTCTATAATGTGTTGACTATTTGGATAGAACCCTGCAATGAGTATTTTGTTTTAATTTGGATAGATAAATTATTGTATTTTAGAAATTCCACCACTAACCGTGTGGAGAGCGATCGTCATCTTCAAGTTTTTTAGAATTGTCTGTATAATTTGATTTTCATATGAAAAATGTTTGGTCAAATGCTAAATTTGCAACCCAAAAATGAAGCGATATTTTGGGCAACGCCAGAAACAAGTCGACACTGATTTGGGGATCGCTATATACAGATATGCTTGGTTCAATGTCGGTTGCCGCTTTGGAAGCAATAATGAAAGAAAAAGAATCGGTTAAGTTTGATTATCCGAGGCTACATAGTGTTTACATAAAATGAGATACACAATTAGATTGTTGTGGGCTCATATTTTAGTGACATATACGAATCAATCTTCTGCATTTACATTATGGATGATTCATAAACATTAAAGATATCTAACTTTGCATTCTGCACCATGACGGACTACAAAATTAAAATAGGAGAAGGAACCTTTGAACATCAAATTTGTTGAATTATGTTTACTCCAAAAATATATCATGAACTGAAATTTGTGTGAAATAATTTAAGTCATAATAAGTCAAACAATAGGACAACTATTACATGTAAGATAAAAAAGAAGTCCCTGTGAAAGCAATAAGAAATTCAAGAATGATTACAAACCCACAAAACTAATTTTTTTATTTATTTGAGTGTGTTTTGAGGTGGGAACCACAAACCAAACATAAATTTAAAAAATTAAAAATTGATTCCAAGAAAAAAATATAAATACCAAAAAAATTGTTGAATGCATCAGTAAAAATATATAATTTCGACTGCACATGACAAATATGTATATTTCTATAATACCACTCTTAAATTTTATCTTTAATATGATGGTACTAGAACTTAGGGTGCTCTTATACATGTAATATTAATAATACATTTTTATAATATAATCGGTAGAGCCGAAAGTTGAAAATGGGCTACTCGCAGAGCGACACACATTCCCATTTTTTTTCTTTTATCATAATCCTTACAAACATTAATTAAGAAAACATTCTGAAGCATAGATGGATATCAGCCCTAGGTAGCAACAAAGCATCGCGAACAAGCCGCCGTCTTCAGCGCCGGCGGTGGGGAGCGTTGCCCGCGAGGCGGGACACGAGGTACAGCGCGTTGCACGTGACCCTCCGAGCCTCCGAAACGTGGGCCGAGACCGGGCGGTGGGCAGCGGCCGGGAGGCGGCGGACGGCATCGAGGCACGTATCGTCGTCCGTGAGGGCCGCGCTAGCCCAGGTCAGCGCGTTGTCAAGCTGCCAGCGCGAGTTTTCGGGGCGGAGGCGGCGGATCTCCGCGGCCGCGCGGGTCAGCTGGTCGCGGGAGTCGGAGAGCTGTTCGGCGCAGTCGCGGACGGCGGGAGGAGGCGGGGATGGGAGCCGTCGAAGGAAAGAGACCGCGTTGTGAGCGGAGGAGGCGGCGGCGGAAACGGCGTCGACGGCGAGGGCGGAGGGGGTGCGTGCGGCGGAGGGGGCGAGGGTGTGGACGCAGAGGTCGGGATAGCGGGCGTGGGCGCAGGAGGTTATGACGAGTGAGGAGGGAGTAGAGGAAGCGGAGTGGGCGAAGGAGATGATGGAGAGGAAGAGGGAAATGAGTAGGAGATGAGAAGGAGCGGCCATGGCCGGAGCTAGTGTGGCGTTTGTCAGGCTGGAGTGAGAGAGAGAGTGGCGGATTCAAGTTCAAGCGGCCTTATTATTTAGAAACTTCTAGGAACTGGCCTCATGTATCGGTTTAATTACTCTACTGCCATTGGGGGCATGGTTCGGTACTCGGTAGTACTCCTATGGTTGAAACCATTTACTACATTCACATGTACACTAGCTTTTAAGTTAGAAATGTAGTAGTTTAAGCCGGCTTAAATTATTAGTTTCATGCATCGGACTCAAATTTAGGTTTGATGCACCTTCAGTTGTGAAACACGTGGCAGAATCCATTACGCATTTCAATTCGTTCCACTCGAAAAAAGGTCATTATTGGTTCTCTGTGGCACATCGCTTTGACTAGCTCAAGTGTCACATGCTCTGATCATCGAAAATAGTTACGTGTTACAATATCCAAAGCAATGCCTAAACACGAGCTTCTTCTCGAGAGCTCTCCCTCTATTTGCCCTTCTCGCTTCCTTTAAATACTTTCTGATGATAATTAGGCAAGCAACAATGATGATCCTCGCTTATTTAGGATTCCAAAATATTTTCTTCTATTTTAATTCCTCCAACTTTAAGAAAATAGGAAGCATTAAATAGGTTATCCACAAAATTGGACTATAAAATCGTGCTCTTATCGATGTCTCTGTCGAACTGTTCTAAATCGCAGAATCCTTTTTCAAAAACTAGCTCTATGAACTTAGTTCACCTACTATTTGATGTGATAATATTGAAACTGCATATCTAAAATCTAGTTTTTTGTGTGCAAAAATTGTGTGAAAATTGAATTTCGCTTAATTGGAGAACTTTGGCTCAAAAGTAACTAGTTTTTATCTCCCCAAATGATCAAATTATAAACGTATTCATCATGCACCCGCTACAACACATTTTCAAATCCTTCATAACATTGAAGATACTTTGTTAGGTTGAGGGTTGATTTAACCATATATGTATATATATATATAACAATATCAAATATGCTTGAAGCACAAGAATTGCCATCTCATTCTTCCTACAAATTAGAGCACAAGAATTGACATCTCAGTATTGTGAAATAGTAGAATGGCCGGAAATTTGTCTATTATAAATTATTGTAATTAAATGCATGTAAATACATACCTAAAAGAAAATTTATCTTCATCCATAATCTCTATATAAACACCTCATGTTAATGTTCAATGAATGTGCGGACTTTCAACGCACACTATAATCTACTAAAATAACAAGCACCTTTATGTTTATATGCAGAGTTTCAATGGAAGATTTGAATTTATGCTAACATGCATGTCACCCGATAAGTAAAATTTATAATTGTTGAAAGAACAAAGTTTCCCTAATACCATAATCTAAGGTTAATATATAGAAGAAGCAAGAAGATGAGGAAACAACAAAATTTTAATTCAAGAAAAAATTTAGTGAGCTCATGTGACAAATCATTGTGCGCCGATGGAGCGCATTGATGCCTAGAATATCATAAAAATATGGACTTAAATAGATGTAACAATGACCTAAATGGAGATAACGCTGAGGTAAATGGGCATAAATGTCTGAAATAGTGTAATATTTGAGAGAAAAAGATAAACAAACATAAATATTTCTGTCGTTTTAAACCCATGAAAGTAATTTCAGTTGTATTTGGCTTTGTAGAATTTTATCAATAAAAGTAGGTTGAAGGGGCTCCCTCTATAAACAATTTATTATTTATACAGGCTTAACACAGACATAAATGGATGTAATATGGACCTAACTTTGACGTAAATTGATGTGAATGTGTAGAATATCATAATAACATGGTCTTAAGTACACGTAACATTGGCGTAAATGGAGGTAAGGTAGATGTAAATGTCTGAAATAGCATAATATTTGATTGAAAAAATAATATGCATAGATATTTCTGTCTTTCTAAGCCCATGAGAGTAGTTTCAACTGAGTTCATACATGCAATGTTTCCTTTATATAATTTATCCATAAAAAAAAAAAGATGAGAGTTGATATTAGCAGTTCGGAATTGGCTATTCGCACTCCATCGCTATTCGTAGTCCATAAATTTTATTTGTAGTCCAAAATTATATTTGCACCCCACTTCCAACCCAAATAAGCGAAACACTTTGTTGATTTATTAAGTACTAGAAGCCTAGAAAAACATCTTAGAGACTTAAACAATTTAAAAATCTAGCAGGAAAACAAGTTAAATGTCATGCATAGAGAAATTAATGAACTCTAAACCAAGTAAAATGACATACAAACTTTCCTCTAACCAGAAAACTGATTACTTTTTTGAGATTTTAGCTGATTAATTTTCATCTTTTTTGAAGGTGAATTTAAGAGGAGAAAAAATGACGTGACCGATAGAACTACGGGTAGGGTTTAGGTAACGAGAGAGAGATGGAGAGGAGATTATTTGATGAGATGCGATTAGCGAGAATTGGAATGCGAATATAATTAAGATTTTTTTTACAATTTTGGGGGTGCAAATAGTGAGAATTGGACTGCTAATATCAACTCTCACAAAGATTGAATGCACTTTCTCCTTAAAACAAATTTCATTGCGCCCTGAAGTTATTTCTTGCCCAGTAATATCATTTAAGGCTTCATTTGGTTCGGCGGTGGCGGATGCAACCGGCGGGTCCAAACGAAGCATTGGAACCGGAGAGGGGGAGGCGGGGTTCGAAATGCTCCATTTAAGTTCCTTTTCCTCTGTCAGGCGGGTGCAAACGGAGCAAACGCCACCGCGCCCATTTGTTTACCCTCCATCCGGCGGCGTTTGCTCCAAACGGAGGAGGCGAAACGCCCAACCAAACAAAGCCTAAGTCCACACACTTAGGCTCCGTTTGACGAAACATTTTTGCTCCGGTAAGTTTGGACAAAAATTACATTGTCATCTAAACCAGTACAACGGGATACGTTCTTGGAGCGGCAGGGAGTGGTGGGGAGTGGCAGAAGAACTTACAGCAGCAGGGAGCGGCAGTGTGCGGGAGCGTCAGAGATCAGGAGCAGGGCGGACACCGTGCGGGATCGGGAGCAGGCAGCGACTGAAATTGCGTATGGTGGTGTGTGGTATGCGTACCCGTACCAAAACGTACCCGGTAGAAGTACGGGCCTTTTTTCCACATATCCGTGCTTTGTAGATTGTCATAAAATGTATGTTTGACATGACAATGGTTATTACCGTCACCAAGAAAAAAATATAGTTTTGAACATTGAAGTGAATGAAGTTCTTTAGGCGAGATCAGACATTCACAAACAACAATTCATAACCACCGTGTTCATGATCACTGCAACCGTGCCAAGCTGAGTCTTAGGCTACAGATTTTTATGTCCAGATGGTACAAATATTTTGTCCATGGTTATTGGTTAGCACCAAATGTTTTTCCTTAATTTAAAATGCAAATTCTCATTAACTTAAATATTGTTTCCGAGTCCCATTAAATAATTATTCATGTCAGTTGACACCATTTCATACCCACATTAAGAAGATGCTTTCCGATTTCCATACAGGATGTAGAACCAGAAAAGCTTAACATAGCCGATTAGGATAAATATCATATATATAAGAACCGGACCCGGTTTTTAATTTCTTCTGCAGTTCGGAAATAATATTTATGAGCATCAGCATGGGTTATAAAATTAAAAGCTGTAGTAGCTCGTAAGAGGCAGTTGGATGAAATAATGCACGCAGAAAACTCTAGTCCCGCACTTAAGGGACAATGGCAGGCTCGAGATCACGTGCAGGAAAGTGGACAAGGAGGACGAAGGGAAGGCCCACCACGTGCCTCCACTGTCCTCTCTCTTAAAGGCGTGCAGTACTACCGCTTCATTTCAGTAGGGACTAGGGATTGCTGTTACTAATGCAAGACGAATTATACATTAAATTTAGGTAATTGTTATGTGCAAATCAGTTTGTATACGTGCAATTCAATTTCTACAAGTTATTATGTGTCTTTTAAAAATACTGTCTTGTACATGCATTTTTAGGAAAAAAATTCAACACAAAAATTGTAGATTTCGTCGAGATCTACAACTTTCGTGTTGAGCACTTTTCCTAAAAATACACGCACAAGACGTATTGCCGCCCTGATCATAACTATAACGAACTTTTTGCTAATTTGCCTTTTACATGCATTTTTAGTAAAAGTGTTCAACACGAAAGTTGTAGATCGCGACGAGATCTACAATTTTGGTGTTGAACACTTTTCCTAAAAATGCATGTACAAGACGTATTTTCAAAAGCCGCGTAATAACTCATAGAAATTGATTTGCACGTATCCAAAACTGATTTGCACGTAACAATTACCTAAATTTATTTTAGTAAAAATTTAACGCAGATCACATATTGCTATTTGCAGTTTGCGCTATTGAAAAAATAGCTATCAATAGATCATTTTTATGAGTTCAGAGGTCTCTTTTATTTTTTTTGGTCTGTCAATAACAATGATCTACTCATAATTAAAGTTGATCCGCAAATACCAGCAACCTTATTTTATGTTCATCTCTCCAAGCATAGCAGCCTTTGGGTTCACACCAAATGCCATTTTTCTCATGAAAAGCCTTGGCCTGCATTCTTTGTTACAGGAAAAAAAATCAAACTAAAAGAGCAAATTTGAGATTGATAACGTTTCATTTGATCAATCATTGATTTTGTTACAAATATGAATCCAGATTTTGTAGCTTGCCTGGATGGGGCTTGAAAACAAGGGAAATTAATTGAGAAGAGGAATAGCGGGTCTTAGTCCCCTCATGTACACTTATCTGTTCTCTTAGGGAAGAAAAAAATCGATCTCCCCCGTGTGGTTTAGTTAGGATGTCTGTCATTTGCCTTTCAGTGGAGTTATGTGTAGAGGGAGCTCGAAACATCCGGAGGAAAGTCAAGTTGGAACTAACTCTCTGTTGCCTCCAGCTAGGTATATATAGCAGAATACCTAGGGTTTTCACACGCATAGCCCCCGAGCTCGTTATTCGTCCGAATATACTCTTACAATCTCCTCCTATATTCGTGACAAATAACGTAACGTTTCGGGGTGCTGGAGAGTAGACAAAATAATAAACAAACTAAACACAGCATTTATGATATATCATACTAATCAACATATGAAAATGTTTTTGCCTAAACGGCAAGTCAGAAAACCACAGATTCTATCCCAAAAAATATAGTCTGAATAATTATTACAAAACATAACATGAAATTAAACGTTTGATGATTCTACTCGTCTAGTAGATCATCGTCATCCATGTCCATGTCTACATCTCCTCCATAATCTCCACTGTAGCTTGCAAGGAATTTCACGAGTCAGACTCTATGAATTCATAATCATATGCAGTAACGTTTAAAGTAAACTACCTCTTACTAAATGAGCTTAGCACTTCTAGCAACGGTGAAGTAACTCTGTCAGCATCTCATCCAGTCTAACTAGGACTAGTCCCGTTATCTTACTCATTACTGATCACTATGTGCCTCACCAACACATGTGGGCACACATCACGTGCAACATTATCAAATATGGAATAATGTGCTGTGACCAATAATGTTTAAATTAACATTTACAACGACTTTCAATTTCCAGTTGAATAACTCTTGAATCAACTTACAATGAGAAAGTTGTTTGGTTATCAAATGTGGAATAACCGGCACTAGACCATCTTGGGTTTTCATCAAGAAGTTATTTGGGTTTTCAGTCTGTTTTTAGATGCTTGAATGTTGCGACTATAGGTTCTCAATGTTAAAAAATAAACTGCGGAGGAAAGTTTCATATTTCTATGAACTTTAATCTCATTTCCCCTAAAGTTTTGATTGTGAGAGCTCTATTCAATTCTTTGGTCAAAGGGTCTACAACATTATCTTTAGATCTCACATCAATAAGAGACATAATCCCTTGACTTGTGAGAGAGGTCAACCAGGATTGTTTCAGCCTGAGATGCCTTCTTTTGCCATTGAACAAAGTGTTCGTAGCAATCGTTTTAGTAGCCTGATTGTCGCAGTAAACTGCAACAGAACTCATTTTCAGGCTCGACAAAGGAATGTCCATCACCAAATCTCTCAGCCATTCGGCTTCTTCTCCTGCTGACGCAAGAGCGTAGAGTTCAGATTCCATAGAAGAGAGAGCAATACAGGATTGCCTCTTGAACTTACAGGCTACAGCTGCTCCTCCTAGTATAAACACAAACCACTAGTGGACTTGCTGTCGTTTAATTCTGAGCACCATGATGCATCAGCATAACCTTCAAGAACTGAAGGCTGACCAGTGTAAACTAAAGCATACTTTTGAGTGTGCTTTAAGTATCGCATGAGCCTACCCAAGGCGTTCCAATGGTCTTTACCCGGATTACTAGTGAATCTGCACAACATGCCGACCGTAAAGCAGACCATGACATACATGAGGCTACCAAGCAGTTTAGAATAATCTAACTGTCTAACCATAACTCCTTCATTGGGCTTTAGACGGTTAGTGTAGTCGTATGGTGTCTCAGATGCGCTACTGGCACTGTATCCCCAAGTGTCCAACAAGGACTTTATGTAGTGGCTTTGACTTAGGGAAATACCATTTTTCTCAAAGCTCACTTGCATGCCTAGTATAGTGTTAGCTACACCTAGGTCTTTAATGCTAAATTCTTTTATGAGATCTGACTTAATGTCATCCACTTCGGATTGATCAGACCCCAGAATAAGCATATCATCCACGTACAAGCATATTATGGCGACTTTATCCGATCTATTACGTATGTAAAGACATTTATCCGAAAGACTCGACATGAATCCCATGTTCTTTACACTATAGTCGAACTTCTCATGCCATAATTTCGGTGCTTGCTTTAGTCCGTATAAAGACTTAAGAAGTTTACAGACTTTCGTTTCGTGACCGTCTACAATGAAACCTTCAGGTTGACTCATGTAGATCTCTTCGGTCAGATCTCCGTTCAAGAACGCAGTCTTAGCATCCATTTGATGAACAATAAAGTTCTCAATAGATGCAATAGCAAGGAGAACCTGAATGGTTGCCAAGTGACACACGAGTGAGTAGACATCAAAGTAATCTACTCCGCTGACTTGTGTGAAACCTTTAGCCACCAGGCGTGCTTTATACTTAGCTACACTACCATCAGGATTCAATTTCTTTTTCAGAACCCACTTACACCCTACGGTTTTAACCCCTATTGGCTTATCAACCAACGTCCAGGTGTTATTCTGAAGAAGAGAACTCATCTCTTCATCTATAGCTTCTTTCCAGAGTAGCGAATCCCTGGATCTCATCGCTTCCTTATAGGTGGATGGACCGGCCTCAACGTGGTAAGTCACAAAGTCACTACCGAAGGTTCGTGGAATTCGCTCTCTCACAGAAGTTCTCCTAGACTCTAGGCCAGAGTTATCTACCGGAACGGAATAGGAGGTGCTCGGTACTAAAGTAGGATCTTCTTTAGTAATTGTTACTTGCATACCTGGGATTGTTAAGTTCTTATCTTTGAGGAACTTATCCTCGAAGAACACCGCATCCCTAGATTCTATTATGATATTATTAGAAATATCAAGGAACCTATCTGCAGCACTATCCTCAGCACAACCTAAGTAGACACAAGTATTGGTCCTAGGTCCAACTTTAGGCCTTCTAGGGTCAGGAACCCTGACATAGGCTATACACCCCCAGGTCTTAAGTCGAGTAAACGACGGGGGTCTCTTAAACCAAAGCTCGTAGGGAGTAACCTCTAACTTAGCATGAGGGACTTTATTCAGAATGTGATTCGCGGTCAAGACTGCTTCGCCCCAATAAGCGGAAGGCATGCCTGCAGTGAGCAGCATAGAGTTCAACATCTCTGTTAACGTTCTATTCTTGCGCTCGGCTATGCCGTTAGATTTGGGGGAGTAAGGAGCAGTGGTTTCTTCTATGATGTCCTGTGAAGCAAGGAAGCATCTGAACTCACTGGACATATATTCTCCTCCTCTATCACTCCTAAAACGTTTTATTTTCATGCTTAGTTGGTTTTCTACCCTGGTTTTGAAAAGACAAAACTTTTCAAACGCTTCATCTTTAGTTTTAAGCAACGAGATATGACAGAATCTCGTGCAGTCATCTATGAACGTGATCATATACTTCCTCCCACCTCTGGTGATAAAACTTTTAAAGTCACAAATATCGGAATGTATAAGCTCAAGAGGTGTTGTGCTCCTAGTAACCGTCCCAAAAGGTTTCCTAGTGATCTTAGTCTGAGCGCACACTTCGCATTTTTCAAGTGGAGACTTAGTGTCTAATGTGATCTTGTGAGTTCTAGCTACTTGGAACATTTTCCTGTAGTTTACGTGTCCTAGTCTCTCGTGTAGAGTCCTAGGGCTAACTAAGTTCAATTGAACTTGTTGGACTACCTCACTTGCTAGACTTAGACGGTACATCCTATTTTGGACATAAACACATCCAAAATAGTGCGAGTTAACTGACAAAGTCACCCTGCCTCTACAGAAGCTAAGCGACATACCCGCATCACATAACAAACTAATAGACACTAAGTTAGTGTTGGAGTTACCATTGTGATCTAGAAGTGGTCAAACATGTAATATCACTGCCAACGCGATATGAGCCTGCAGGGTCACACATAAGAGCATGTGGAGAAGTTGGAAGAGTGACTGTGTTGGTAAAGGTTACCAATCACCATATAGAATAGGGGAGGTAAAGCAAATGTTGCTGTCGGAATTCGTTGGAATTCGTCGGAATTCGTCGGATATGATTCGTCGGATTCGTCGGAATTCGTCAGATCGTTCCGTGGAATCCCGACGAATTGTTACAGAGATCCTTAACTCGGCAAATGTTGCCGTCTGATGTGATTCGTCGGAATTCGTCGGATTGTCCCGTGTAAACTCGACGAATGCTGATTCGTGAAATCCCGACGAATTGTTACAGAAAGAGTTCTTTTTCTGTATGGACTGCGGATAGAGATTCTTTTAGGTCTGTTTATACTTCGGCTATAAATAGATTAAGGGTTCACGACGCTCTTCTTACGCCTCCTGGAAGAAGACCCGACGGAAGGTGTTCCGCCCGAACCCTAGACGGAAGAGTTCCGCCGCGCCTCCGCAGATCTCCCTTCCGGCGATCGTCGCCGTGATCGTTCTTCCTGGAGCGAACCTAGCAGTTCGTGGAAGTGCAAGAGTGCAGTCTTCTTCTCCCGGCTCGTGTGGATCTCTGTAGAGACGTAGACATATTTCTACGTGAGAACTCTCTTTGCCGCCGACAGGATTCTTCTTCTTGGAGCACCTAGGTTGGATTCGATCCAACTCCACTAAGGTAATTTATACCTAGCAATTTTCTTAACTTCTTGATTCAATATTCATGGCCCGATCCAAATTCTTTCTGGGTTATTCTGTTTATTTCCGCTGCGCCAACATATGATGTATGGTTCTAGAAAAACCCAACAGTTAGCAGCTAGAGAAAGAATAAATTTGACATTCTTTAAAAGTAAAGACTTACCTGAGGAGAGCAGTAGAGTTGCATTCCCCACCTTCAACACGTCAGCTGTGCCTCCATTTGCCACAGTAACTGATTCCTTTGCATCCTTCAGTTCTGTCAGAAGATTAGCATTGTTGCAAACGTGGCACATTGCCCCCGAATCCAGGTACCACTCCGTGCTGGCCTGCGCGTGTCCGACCATGGCAACAAAGTCGGATGGCTCAGCTTGGCGGACCAAATGGGCTTGGTTTCCTTCTTGTGGTGCCCGGGTTCTCTCTTTCCTCGGTTGCTTGCAGTTAGATGCGCATTGTCCCCACTTGTTGCAGTTATAACATTTACCCTTAAATTTCTTAGAGGGTTTACTCGGGACTGCAACCTGGGGGCTACTACGAGACGTTTTGGTCTTGGGAGGGGCGGAGGCCGCTTGGAGCTTGAAATCAAGTTGGCAGCAGCCTTCTGCTTGCCAACAGCTTCCAAAGCGTTCTTCGTCCTGTTCTCATCCTCAATGCGTATGAAACGCTTGAGGTCGTTCAGACCAACCTGCATCTTCTTGCGATACATTTCCGTTTTGAAATTGTACCACGAGGAGGGCAATTTATACACAATCGTGCCCGCAACAAAACTTTCGGGCAGACTGATGGACTCACTATGCAAAGAATCAATTAAAATTTCAAACTCTGATACCTGAGGGAGAATGGCTTTCTCCTCGTCGAAGCTGAAAGAGTGGAACTTGTCCACTAGGTGCATCTTGGACATGTCCTCCTCCTGCCTGAAGTGCTCCTGCAGCGCATCCCAGATCTCCTTTGCAGTCCTCATCTTCATGTAGGTCTGGGCCATGCTGGAAGACAAACAGTTCAGCAGGCAGTCCCTGCAGAAGTCTTCATCTGAAAACCACTGTGTCTCATCAGCAGTCCCAACGACCTCAGCACCATCAGACTGAACTGTGTAGAACACATTCAGAAACTTCATCCCGAACTGAGTGTTCAACTTCCAGGCGTTGAACTCAGTCGTCGTGAACTTCTCCAACTTTATCATCAGAATGGGGGACGCCATGGAGTTCCCCTTCATCATTATGCTTGGAGACGGCGGCGGAGTGAAGAGGCGGAAGACGGCTGAGGGGGATCTGGAGGCACGGGAGAACAGTGGCGCACGGGCACTGTTGCTGAAGAGCGCACAGGCAGCGATCATGCGGGATCCTGGCAGATGAGCGCACGATCAGCGGTCGTGCGCCAGGGGTCGAGCGCACGATCAGCGGTCGTGCGCGAAGGTACTGGCTGGCTGCTGAAGAACGCACGAGCAGCGGTCGTGCGCGAGGGGTCGAGCGCACGATCAGCGGTCGTGCGCAAACTCCTCTTTTGCTAGCAGCGGCTTCGTCTTCTTCGCACGAGTGGCGGTCCTAGGGCACGACTTCGACTCCAACAACGGCAGATCTGGACAACGCAGCAGCAAGCAACAGCGGCGAAGAAGCGAGAGGAGGGCTGCGGGGAAGGACGGGATCGCGACCTCCTTCCTCTACCTTCGTCGTTTGCGAGCGGCTGGAAGAAGAATAGGAGACGAACGGCTTGCGGATCTTCTTCGTAGGAAACGACAACAGCAGCGGCGAGAGGCGCAAATCCTTCGCGTGAACAGCAACGGCGGAGCGGACGAGTGCGATCGAGTGGCTGCAGCGGGAGTGGGGAAGACACGATCGGCAGCAGGCGAGGGCGCGATCGACGGGCTCTTCCGGACGACGGGAACGAGCGCCCCTTAGGGTTGTTTCGAGAATGTAGAGGGAGCTCGAAACATCCAGAGGAAAGTCAAGGTAGAACTAACTCTCCGTTGCCTCCAGCTAGGTATATATAGCAGAATACCTAGGGTTTCTACACGCATAGCCCCCGAGCTCATTATTCGTCCGAATATACTCTTGCATTATGTTGGAGCCGAACTTCCTTCTTCTCGATGAGTTCACAAGTGAAGTGGTGGGGGATGTGTTTACTCCGGTTGTGGAGACCTGGGTTCTTGGAGATGACGACAGCCGAATTGTTGTCGTACCTCAGAACCGTTGGTTCTTCATTGCCATTTTCGTGAGTGTTTTCTATTTCTTTCGTGACCCTTTTTAGTCAAAGGGCTTCGCATGCGCCAGTGTTGAGGGCCATGAATTCGGCTCCAGAGAGGAAAGAGCAACGATTTGTTGTTTGCATGAGGTCCAGAAAATTGGCTTTGATCCTAATAAGAAAATATATCCTCTCGTGCTTTTTCTTTCAATTGGGTCACCACCCCAATCAGAGTCATTGTACACAATGGGTTTTTTTATTTCCTTGGTCTATACGAGGTCATGCTTCTTTGTGCCCCGGATGTAGAGCATAATGCGCATAACAACGACAAGATGATTTGTGGAAGGACTTCATATGGACTGAGAAATGATATTTACTGAGTTTTCAATATTTGGTCGGGTGTTGTTGAGGTATATTAGTGAGCCAACCGTACTTCTATAGTTCTCAACATTCGTCTTCTCTTCTTTGTCATATTTGTTGAGTTTTTCACCTGTTTACATATTCAATTTTCCATATTCAATTTTTCGAGATGGTCACATACATGTTTTTTTCTTATGAGATGAAAATGCAGTATGGAGTTTGTTTGAGTGGAGGCTGGGGAAAATTTTCAGAGGTCCTAGGCCGGTCATTTCGTATTGTTGCTTCAGCTTAGCAAGAAATTTTGATATCAAAATGTTGGATGATCCAATGATGATCTAGTCATCGACATAGAAGCTGAAAATGATTTGAGGACTATTGTGAGTTCTCTTTTAATATAGCGAAGGTTCAATCTTGTTGCACCGAAAACCTTCACTAATAAATAAAGAGTCAATATTTGTGTACCATGCCTATTGAGCTTGTTTCAATCCATCCAGGCTTTGTGCAATTTTCATACCCTCTCTTATGCTTCGTTTTCTTCATATCCTCTTGGTTGTTCGACGTAGACTTCTTCAGAAATGGTTCCATTAAGAAATGCATATTTGACATCAAATTGATACACATAGTAGACTTTCTTAGTTGTTGTTAAAAGGAGAAGTCTGATGGTATCCATGCGAGCTACAGGGGGATGCCAATCTCGTCCACTGACTGACCCCTAGTCCTAAATGCCATCTTCATGAAAAGTGACAACCATAGATATTAGTATTTTGTTTTGTTGGGGATGATACAATAGGTACCCTTTTGCTTGGATGATGTATCCCACCAAAATGCACTTCACACTAGTTTCTTCCGGGTTATATCTTTACCCTTTGGCAAGTAGCATAGTAGAGGCAGTCGCAGGATTTTAGGTAACTTAAAGATGGTTTTTTGTCAAATAAAGATTCAAGAGAGGTTATGTGTTCCAATGATTTTGTTGGGGCTTTATTTAAGATGTGAATGGTTGACATCATGGCTTCATCCCGAAGGTTCTTTGAGCATCGTTTGTGAATTAGCATGGCTCTTGCAACTTAAGCTATAGTTCTGTTTTTTCTCAAGACTACCTCATTCTATTGAGGAGTTTCACGTGCTTTGATTTCCTTTCTTATCCCATAGGGACAATAACATGTATGAATTATGTGGATACGAATTCTCCTCCCCCACCACTTCAAATTTCCTTAATGTTTTTTCCAAGTTAATTCTCGATATCACTTTTGAAGGCATTGGAAATTGAGAGGGTCTCCGTTTTCTGGGCTAAGTGATAGATCCACATGTAACGGGAGAAGTCATCAACAATGAGGATATTTATTACCTCCTAGATATTCTGTTTAGGCCGGTCCCCAAAGATCAGTCTGGATAAGGTCTAAAGGGTTTTGCGGAAGATTTTTGGAAGGGTAACCTGTTGATTTTCCTAATGCATAAGTTTCATATCAGTGCGCGTCTATTTGTTGTTTTAGCATTCCTTTAACCATATCTTTTGGATTAGTATTTTCATGGATTGGACGTTTCAGATCCCCACCGATGATTTCAAACAAAATCAAGATCTCTATTGCAACTCTTACTATAGGTGAATGCAGTGTGATTTGCCGGATTCATAGTGAAGGAACACACATTATTATGTGTCATATAAGTTGAGGCAAAAAGGGTCCTTGAACTTTGGTCTATGATTTTACACGGGTTGTCCTCAAAGATAACACTAGTTTCTTTTGTTAGAATCTATCGTACACTCAAAAGATTTTGCGCTAAGGTATGGACACAGTACACTTCTAATATGAGGTTGGTTTTTCGTGATTTGTTTTTAACGACATGCAACCTTCCATTGCTATGGTTTTGGTTTTCCAATCGTCTAGATAGATTTCAGATTTAAAATTTTCATCTAAGGTGAAGAAATAGATTTTTCCATTAACCATGTGGCTGTAAGAACAATTGTCAATGAACCATTTGGAACGAGGCTTAATGTTGGATTCTATTTTACAAGTGTTGAATAATCCATCCGCTTCTTCCTTTTTTGAGAACTTTTTTTGTGTAAACCAGTTGTCTTTTTCAAAGTGGTTAGGTATTTTGCACCACTTACACTTGAAATAACAGTTCTTGGTGTCATGGTTAGTTTTCTTACAAAGGTTACAATACACGGCAGTGGGATTTGGTTGTGAGTGGTGTTCTATTCCTCGTGTGAAGTGTTCTCTCTTTATTCCTCAACCTCTATAGCTTTGTTTTGAGTGTGTTTGGTATGAGTTCAATGGTGGTTGACTGTTACATTCTACCTCACTTCCCTTTTGATAATGAATCGTAGGTTCCCTAGGTGTCTCAATCGACCGACATGAAATATTGATTGGGTCACCTGATCCATGCTAGCTCGGGTTTGGTTTGCAGGATTATTATTCAAATTAGGGTTATCTTCTACACAATGAGCATTTTCCTACCTGTGGCTCATCCTTGGCTGAACCACCCTTTGTAATATCCTACACATAGTCATGGAAGAAGGCTCGGGGAGCCAACGCGGACGGTGGATTTGGAAGAAAATTTAGAAACATTCATTAGAAAATGATCTATGATCAAATTCAATAGTTGTACTCAACCCTTGATTCAAAATTTCAACACAAAATATTACATAGGGCATGTTGGTGCAAATATTGCACCTCCACGTCTTGCACATGAGAGTTGTAAAGGAAACTTCGGACTGGTAGTTACTAGGGTCGGTGAGTGCTAAACCCGGTGTCGGTGAGCGACAAGAAGAGATCGTCGTTTGGATAATTCCTAGCTGCGAGAAAGATCTTACCAGGAAAAGATTAGAGATTAGAGGAGGCTCGAAACTGACTAGACCAGGAGGAAGCAGGCAATCTAAAAATTGAGATCGCTTGGCTCCTTAATTAGCTCCTCCCCCCTTCCCAAAAGTCCTTTTCTGGGAACCCCTACCCCTCTATTTATAGACAAGGAAGCTGCCCAAATGGGTAGCTTTTGAAATCAAGGCTGCCCGGGATCCAGGAGAAGTTATGCAAGAAAAAGGGGGTTACCTATCATACCTTTATTGTGATAGATGGAGAAATCCAGATCGAGTGAGCTTGAGGGTAGCTGATGACCTGAACTGATGAGGTCAACGAGCGGTTATGTTAATGAGGTCGAGCGATTAGCCAGATAAGAACCAGCCTCCTAGACGAGACCGCACGACCTCCTCTGCATAGTTGTCATGGCGATTGTAAGATCTCTTTTTCCAAAACCCGCTCGGGTACTTGAAAACTCGAACCTCTCCCGCATCGCACGATTGAGGTGGATCTTCGCCCAGAATCGCTGCCTTGCGGTGTCACCAACACACGGGTTGGCTAACACCGCTCAGCACCAACCCTGCCGGTTATACGATCATAAGTAAAATATGCCAAAAGAAGTAAGTACATAATTGAAGGCATGCCCACAATCACCGCATCATATATATATATAATGAAAACAGAAAGTCCAAAAGAGAAGTACAAGTAAAAGGGGCTCATGCCCGATACATATCCAAAATAATGTACTCTCTCTCTACAACATGCGGAAGTCTACAATAAAACTCTCAAGATGCGGAAGTCTAACTATCTAGTCATCAACCGACCGTTAGTCATAAAGACTAAGTCGTTTTGTCCTCGCCTCCCTCCGCGACTCCTAGATACCGAGCGGGAGGAAGAAGCGGAGGACAAACAAGGGGTAAACAAGAAGGTGGTGACATGACACCACTCTAGCAGGTATAAGTAAAGCAGTAAAATCTAGCTAGCAGTATAGTGCAAGTATAAGGCAGTAAAGTAGAGCAATGAAGTAAGCAGTAAATAGAAATAAAATGCAGGGCAGTAAGTAAATCTAAACTACCATCACAGATTCGTACCTTAACTTATATGAACGCCCATACGACATATAAGTTAAGATGTCCAGGTAACCCATCATATAGAAGAGCCCATACTAATTTATATGATGGGGGTATGCTAATGTGAATGTTATGTTATGCTATGGTTATGATGTTTCAATGAATTTATGCAATGTGACTCACCCACACGACTCTATGCGCACAGACCTTTATAGTTCCCACTTTGTTAGAAAGGAAGCCAACCTTTCGGGTACCGACCGTCATGGCTCACGGTGGTAGTGGATCGGGCACTCCACATCCTAGGCGGGTATGGTCACTACCAAGCCTAGACCTCACGTACGCCTCAACGCTAAGAACACAACAACGGAGCTCTTGCGTACTCTTGCTGGAATCCACCAGACTTTAAGGTCGGGGTGGGTATTAGGGATTGTCTTCCAGACCGCGGTACTCAAACTTACCGGCCCTCTAAACCTCACCCTCACCTGAGTCAACGTACTACCGTCGGTGACACGACTAGCCTAGTACCGAAGACTCGCCACTACTTGAATAAGTAACAGGTGTTAACATGTCCACCCGAGCTTCCGGCTCAGGGACTAACACACAAGCTGATCCAACCCATCTCCTTCCCGGAGGAGATCCATACCAGTTTGCAGACCTACTTAGGCTACTCTTGCCTACGATTTAGTTAGTGTTATATTTAGGTTGAATCTTGGACTTCCCGCGGTGTACTCTGTAAGGGGCCCCTAACGGTACTACGGATCAATGGGCTCAACCCCACCATCCTCTTCAAGACAATTACTTTAGTTGGTGATTAATGTTTGGTTCACCCTTCATCATTTCATGTAGTTAAAGTGACTTAGCTCATCTCCCGTCCCACCCAATCGGGTTGGACGTACCTCTATTCCTTCTATATTAACTCTAACACAACCTCACAACTAACCCTAGGATTGACCCTCCTTGAATCATGGTGTGCTATAACTCATTTACTGATTGGGTATAACTCCTATACACTACTTAGGGGTCTGAATTGTCTAAAACTCAAAATTTTATTTTTACTAAACGCAGACCACTAAGTTGAACTATCCATCAGCCCCATAAGGGAAAACTTCCAAAAACTCCTCACCAAAGTCTCTAATAATTATCCTAGGCTTCCACTGATCTTAGTAAGGTATGTTCCAATTTTCATAATTTTCCATAGTAAATTGGTATTTAATATAATATTAAGTAGTTAAGGCCTTAAGTCACATTACACATGAACTACCTTCCAAAAGACTCTTCATGCAACATGAGAATTATCATTAAGACAATATTCCATATAATGGTGGTTCACTGAGTATCATGACCCTAGGATGCCATTTGTCTTACTATATCATCATAATTGTATAATTACCAAAATGCCACTATAATTAGGAAAAATAGTATTTCACTTCTGAAAATTCTACAAAAATTACCAAGTGTCTATATGTGGACCTAGAGTCCTCTGCCAAATTATTGTGTCATTACCATATGATTTAATATTTTAAAATGATTAAACATCCAAAGGTAGCAATTACCAAATTCTACATAAGGTACTTGAATTATAAATCTACAAGCTTCTAAACTATTGTCAGGGGCATAAATTAACATAAAACTACAGATAACCAGGTATCATAACATTGCCCCATGATTTGATATTTTAAAATGATTTAATACTCAAGTCTTGTAAATTCCAATTTCTACATGAGGTACATGAAATATAAATCTACAAGCTTCCAAACAATTATCATGGGCATATATTAATCTAAAAATACAGTTAACCAAGTATCACAATTTTGCCCCATGATTTGACAATTTTCAAAATTAAATTCCCTTAAGCTAGCAAGCACTTAAAATTTCCTACACAAGGAATAACACTTCTATAACTCAGGACAAAATTACCATAGCCTTATTTCACCCTATTTCAGCCACTGATAGCATATCAAAGTCATACAAGGTCATATGACCATGCATTTCATTTTATTAAGTAAGGGGTGGTAATTTTATTTATTAAGAGGAAAATTACTTAAAAGCCTCTAAAAATTCCCATTAAATTATCTAAGACTTTTTATGCCCTTACAATCATAACTACAAAGTTCTGAGCCAAGGCTTGAACATTTGGTCCTATGTCCTTCACAAATCTCAACAATGCACCCTTAAGGGTTTACCCTTAGGGTTTTGTAGGTTACACCGCCCTAATGGCTCCAAATGGACCATTAGGGTATGACACCAGCATTTGTATATCCATACCTACAAAACCATCATGATGGGAGGAGGCTAACACACTCAATTCCTCAAAATGACCCAAACCCTAATATGACCCTTAAAGGTCCTCATTAGGGTTTCCCATTTTCCATATCAAATCAACTCCAAATGGAGTGAAATTTTAGGTAGGCACTACTCATGTACGAAAGAGTATGCCACCAAAGTTTGGTGTCATTTGGACATCATATGCTCCAAAAATCAACTTAATTTAAATATTCCAACTACCACAAAAACCCTAGGTAAAATGCCCATCAAGGGCTGTCTCTTTGGCAGGGGTTGCCCCTAGGGTATACCAACCCATGGTTAAAAGCACAGCTCCAAAGCTTGAAGGGTTTGACCTAGGTAATTTTTCTAATGGACTGACCTAGTGTAGGACCAGTCCTAGTAAAACAGCTTCCTAGGGAGCTGTAGGTCACCAAATGACTAAACTTAAGGCCAAATGAAAGTTAAGACCAAGACCTACAACTTTCATGTCGGACACTTTTTCTAAATCGGCCATTAAGAGGCCTTAATTAAGTGCTGAAGATGACTGAACAATAGAGCCAGAAATTCATAAACTATGAATTAATTAAATACAGAATAACTAGATCTGCACAGATCTTGAAGCACATCCGACGGCGGCGGCTTATCTTCCTCCTCCAGCCAATGGCTGGGATTCTCCCGTGCTGGGCCGATTTCCTCCCCCATTTCCCGGCCACCTGGTGGCCACCACGGCCGGCCACCACCGCCACCACCTTCGTGGTGGTCGGGGCTACGACTCCCGACGACATGGCGGCCAGAGGGGGCATTTTCCGGCGAGCCTGGGTGGCTTGGTTTGAGCCGATTTCCAGGAAATCGACGAGTGGATTCGGGCTCAATTGAGCCCGATGCTTCAATCTTTTGTGATGAGAAGCTAGCATGAGGGGAGGGGAGGAGAAACAAACCACTAACGGCGCGTGGCGGCGGCTCTGGCGGCGGTTTGCCATGGAAAAGCTTAGCTCCAGCGATCCTGCTCACAGCCGCGATTCTCCACCAAAAGCTCTGCTCCAAGGGGTGTTCCCGTCTGCTCTCGACCTCCTGAAGCTTGTGGTGGAGTTGGATTGGGATGATGAGGCCTCTATGGATGGTTTTAAACTTGAGCCTCCTCGGTCGTGCCTATTGCTGCCATCCTCCTTCACCAGCTGGCCCCTTGCTTCCACCTGGGTCAAGGTCAGACCCTCAGCAATCAGGGAAGGGTCCAAGACTGATTAGGGGAGGAGTGTAGAGGAGGGGAATGCTTTTAGCTTTTTGCTTTATGCTTTAAGCCTTTTTGATCAAGCTTTTGGTCCCCCCCCCTCCATTGATTAATCAAACTCCATATTAGGGTTCAGTCCTAGGGCTGATTGGACTTAACTTAGGTCCATGAGTAAGGTTAATTAATTGGGGCTGGGTCCCATTCAATTTAGGCTTGAAATTCCCTTTAATAGGCTATGTTGACCATGGTTGACTTTGGTCAACCATGGTGAGTGGGTTGACCTCACTTGGGGGTCATGGGTCCCTTAACCTCACCCAACATTAGTTGGTCCATGGTGGGGCTCCTATTGGTCCAATTTAGCCTTAAGGTGTGATTTTGACCTAAATTGAGCTAGAGTTGACTTTGGTCTAATTGGTCAACTGGTTGACCAAGTGATGGGTCTTTTGGGTCCAATGAGTTCCTTAAAGTGTTTAGAGTGGGGTGGTAAGGTCAATTTGAACATTTGAGGGTCAATTGAACCCTAATTGACTTAGTTTGGTTAAAGTTGACCTATTGTTGACTTTGGTCAATTTCATGCAATTGGGTCTCACCCAAGTGCACTTCCCATCCTATAGGTCTCCCTTGGTGGTTAGGGCATCATAAGTGAGGTCAACTTGGACAATTGAGGGTCAATTGGCCTAAGGGAGTGGTATTGGGCTATGTTGATTTTGTGCCCTTGGTGTGCACTTAGCACACTCCACTTGGCCCAAGGGCCTTAGTGGCCACTCTGCACACCACCCATGCCCTAACACCATCTAGGGGTCTAGAAGGATTGGGGATGTTACAAATCCCAATAAACAAAAGAAATATTTCGTCCTCGAAATTTAGGTTTGGGTCTACGGGTTGCAAGTACTTATAAGAGTAAAGGATTTCAAAGACGATTAATTTGCACCTGGGGTGAAGAGTTCCGGGAAACATTGTTGCATGAAGTCCAAGGGCACCCAACTGTGCTCCTCTTGCCCATGATTGAACTATAATACTCGGACACCAGAATCTCCTTCCACGGAAGAACTCGGACCTCTACTATATAAGAACTCAAACCGGAGCAACATTCTTTACCAAGATTTCTCATTGCAGTTCTACTATTACTTGCTAAGATTGCCGGCAATATTCCCACTGGGTTTAATTGAAGTTTTTAACCCGCCGCTCAGACCATCGTGCCTTTAATCACACTGCGGGTTCTACTTGCTCCATCCCGATAATAAATAGGACTTAGGCACTTTAAAAAATCAAACAAGCTAACCAGGCGTGGGTGTTATCAAAATCACTACACTCCCCGAAGGAGGATCTACCTGTAATACCTAAGATCCTACCGGGTTAATTTATACTGTCTTGCCGCGTTAGATGGCACCGAAATCCTTTGAGTTCAACTTAACTTCATAAGGTTATAGTCACGACCCATGCTTACTTAATACTCTGCCCATAAATCTATTAGCCAGGACGTGATCCTTTAGCCAACAGTCATTGACTATTCTGATTCTTCACTATACGATTCTCTTACACGTAGGCGTCCAACACCATCTACACCAAGAGACCTTATCCCTTAACATATGAGGTCTCGGCTGATAAACCGTTTCCGACTCCGCGAATACAAGGTCAGGTTTATCAGCTACAAAGTAATAATATAAACTTTGACTACACCTGGACCAGAGTCTCTTAATACCTACGAATGCTACATGAGGTTAACGCTTCCTCACGTTAAATAAATGTAGGTATCTTCCAAGTTTTTCTTTGAGGCACATAACGTCTGTAGTTTAAAACCGATGTTCGTGAAGTGACTTCCAACTACTTTCCATATCCATTTGGTTCATAACTCACGAGGGTAAAACCCTTTTTATCATGACATGTTTTGACACAATTTGATTTCAACACGAAGGGTGTCCCATTAAAACCCCTTAATCCTCGAGAAGTTTCACCATTTATATCTGGAAATCAAACCTGTCTCCCTTATTCCTGAATCTTCCTAACTGGGATTAAAATTTTTTGAAGAAATTGCAAGTTCTGGTTCTTAAGATCGGAGGATTCTTGTAAATTATATGTCTTCAATGTATCATTTGTCAAATTTCACTTTAGATTTCCAATAGCGAGTAGGCTAAACTTTCAAAGTCAAGTGGTCTCATCTCACTTATGTTATAAATTATGAATTAAAGATTTCATCATAACGACCCTTCTCTTAATTGTGTCGTCCAAAATTACATCGATAAATCTCATTGAGTAATCTTAATAATTTCAAGCGGGAGTTGGTAGTAGCAACAACTAACCGTTTATTTTAACTCTCAAATCCTCAACATTTTTGTACATGATGGTCGTTGTCATTTTTCCCGAGATCCGAACATAGTAAGATTCTCCATCTTAGCCCTAAATAGTTTATACCATCATACTACAAGATCCAAAGAGTCACCTTCCTAAGCTCTCTGGTTGTGCATAAATCAACTCTAAGAGTAAAATGATCTTAACTAAATTTTCACCAAGGAGAGGGCTTGAATTTTAATTAAAAATACTATCAGAAAATTACCCTTGAAAGCCCTGGAGTGCAAGAAACTCTAGTTGTAATCTTTACTTGCGAAAATTTGATTTCAATCTTCAAAATTCCATGATGTGACACATTTATCCCAAGCTACTAAACCTGACATTCTTTCTTGTTTTAAATACTTGACTAAATCGAGACATTTGTTCGGACGTCAATGATTATTAATTGTTTGGATAACTCTACAAATCGATGTCTCGAGGTTAAGAAGGTGTATCTACAACAATACACTTGCACGTTTGTTACGATAAACTGATTATTTCTTATGGTCATGCGGACTTATAGCCCAGTCTTACTTCTATCCATTCTAAATTCTACTTGGTCTTGCACTGAATCCGCCGTTTATGACGTTCTTCCTTTGTGACCTGTAAGAGCTTGATGACCAAACGTCCTTATAAAAGACAAGACCACATTGCTTGGATCAGGAAGTTAGTGAAATTCCCTAAATTCTTAACCTGACTTTCTTGATTCCGAGAGTCTTATGCCCATACACTGGACAGCCCTTTACGTATAATCAAATGATTAACAAGTTGATCATTTTTGTCGACTTAGAATCAGCCTTGGAGCAATAAGATGAGTACACGCTCACTCTTCAAGTGTACTATTCACTTAACTTGCCAGTATAACTATAGCGATCACAACTTGGTATAAACAATCCCTGCTATTTAACGTGAAGTAATTCTCCAAGGGTCTCAAACTTCTAAGGAGGGTTGGTCCACAAATCAAAAGTGTATGAATAAGATCTCGTCATCACCTGAGTATCATTGAATACTCCAAACCTCGAGATTACTACGAAAATGTCATAACCTTTTCTAAACAAAGTCTAGGGGACAATCCAAGTCGGTATTTTATTGGCCCAATAAACAAAAGGATAAGCCCCTACCGATTTGGGCTAAGTCTTTTCAGTACTTCTACGGTATATTCATCTTACATACGTACATAAACTTTAGGGCATATAATCTCCGACTTGGTGTTCCACCCTGAGACATATTGTTATGATAAGACTTAGGCTCCCAATGTTATAAATTATGCTAACTTTTCCGAGTTCCCTATATGATTAACTAGGAAAGGGGCCTTTTCAAAACAAAATATTCAAAATCCAATTCGACCTCTAGTATTTTATGGTGGTTGTCTCAACGTACTGTAATGGGAAGTATCAAGTTATGGCAAGGGGTTATGCTTATGGGTCTTCTATTACTCTACAGAAGACTACAGACATCCGATCTCCTCGAGATGGTCCTACCACTTGATAGCAAAGCGTAACCTTCAGCGTGAAAGTCTCAACGTCAAGACTTATACTAACTTCTTCCCTTAGCTACGTTGGGTATCCTTAACCTTCAACCAAATCTAGACCCGAGGTCGCTTTTTAGACTAGGGTGCATCACTGAATTGTCTAAGTAAGTCAAAATTGGCCTAACTTGCTGCTTAGTGGACTGTTTTATGTGATTTCATACATGAGCACACCACAACTTCCGCTGCATAGTTTGTCCGCAAACTACACTCGAGCGGGGTGACCCAGTATGTTGTGGACTGTTCTCTTATGATCGTTCGTTCAGTGATACCATTTGTAAGATCTCTTTTTCCAAAACCCGCTCGGGTACTTGAAAACTCGAACCTCTCCCGCATCGCACGGTTGAGGTGGATCTTTGCCCAAAATCGCTGCCTTGCGGTGTCACCAACACACGGGTTGGCTAACACCGCTCAGCACCAACCCTGCCGGCTATACGATCATAAGTAAAATATGCCAAAAGAAGTAAGTACATAATTGAAGGCATGTCCACAATCATCGCATCATATATATATATATATATAATGAAAACAGAAAGTCCAAAAGAGAAGTACAAGTAAAAGGGGCTCATGCCCGATACATATCCAAAATAATGTACTCTCTCTCTCTACAACATGCGGAAGTCTACAATAAAACTCTCAAGATGCGGAAGTCTAACTATCTAGTCATCAACCTGTGGCGTCGTGGTAGTGTGCTGCATCTGCTGCTCAGGTCCTGCCATCTCGTCCTGCTGCGCGCGGGACAACTCCGTCTCCTCGGAATCCTGCGGTCACACCAACCGTTAGTCATAGAGACTAAGTCGTTTTGTCCTCGCCTCCCTCCACGACTCCTAGGTACCGAGCGGGAGGAAGAAGCGGAGGACAAACAAGGGGTAAACAAGAAGGTGGTGACATGGCACTACTCTAGCAGGTATAAGTAAAGCAGTAAAATCTAGCTAGCAGTATAGTGCAAGTATAAGGCAGTAAAGTAGAGCAATGAAGTAAGCAGTAAATAGAAAGAAAATGCAGGGCAGTAAGTAAATCTAAACTACCATCACAGATTCGTACCTTAACCTATATGAACGCCCATACAACATATAAGTTAAGATGTCCAGGTAACCCATCATATAGAAGAGCCCATACTAATTTATATGATGAGGGTATGCTAATGTGAATGTTATGCTATGCTATGGTAATGATGTTTCAATGAATTTATGCAATGTGACTCACCCACACGACTCTATGCGCACAGACCTTTATAGTTCCAATTTTGTTAGAAAGGAAGCCAACCTTTCGGGTACCGACCGTCGTGGCTCACGGTGGTAGTGGATCGGGCACTCCACATCCTAGGCGGGTATGGTCACTACCAAGCCTAGACCTCACGTACGCCTCAACGCTAAGAACACAACAGCGGAGCTCCTGCGTACTCTTGCTGGAATCCACTAGACTTTAAGGTCGGGGTGGGTATTAGGGATTGTCTTCCAGACCGCGGTACTCAAACTTACCGGCCCTCTAAACCTCACCCTCACCTGAGACAATGTACTACCGTCGGTGACACGACTAGCCTAGTACCGAAGACTCGCCACTACTTGAATAAGTAACAGGTGTTAACATGTCCACCCGAGCTTCCGGCTCAGGGACTAACACACAAGCTGATCCAACCCATCTCCTTCCCGGAGGAGATCCATACCAGTTTGCAGACCTACTTAGGCTACTCTTGCCTACGATTTAGTTAGTGTTATATTTAGGTTGAATCTTGGACTTCCCGCGGTGTACTCCGTAAGGGGCCCCTAATGGTACTACGGATCAATGAGCTCAACCCCACCATCCTCTTCAAGACAATTACTTTAGTTGGTGATTAATGTTTGGTTCACCCTTCATCATTTCATATAGTTAAAGTAACTTAGCTCATCTCCCGTACGTCCCACCCAATCGGGTTGGACGTACCTCCATTCCTTCTATATTAACTCTAGCACAACCTCACAACTAACCCTAGGATTGACCCTCCTTGAATCATGGTGTGCTATAACTCATTTACTGATTGGGTATAACTCCTATCCACTACTTAGGGGTCTGAATTGTCTAAAACTCAAAATTCTATTTTTACTAAACGCAGACAACTAAGTTGAACTATCCATCAGCCCCATAAGGGAAACCTTCCAAAACCTCCTCACCAAAGTCTCTAATAATTATCCTAGGCTCCCACTGACATTAGTAAGGTATGTTCCAATTTTCATAATTTTCCAAACTAAATTGGTATTTAATATAATTTTAAGTAGTTAAGGCCTTAAGTCACATTACACATGAACTACCCTCAAACAGACTCTTCATGCTACATGAGAATTATCAGTAAGACAACATTCCATATCATGGTGGTTCACTGAGTATAATGACCCTAGGATGCCATTTGGCCTACTATATCATCATAATTGTTTAATTACCAAAATGCCACTATAATTAGGAAAAATAGTATTTCACTTCTAAAAATTCTACAAAAATTATCAAGTGTCCATATGTGGACCTAGAGTCCTCTGTCAAATGATTGTGTCATTACCATGTGATTTGATATTTTAAAATGATTAAATATCCAAAGGTAGCAATTATCAATTTCTACATGAGGTACTTGACTTATAAATCTACAAGCTTCCAAACTGTTGTCATGGGCATAAATTAACATAAAACTACAGTTAACCAAGTATCATAACATTGCCCTATGATTTGATATTTTAAAATGATTTAATACTCAAGTCTTGTAAATTCCAATTTCTACATAAGGTACATGAAATATAAATCTACAAGCTTCCAAACAATTATCATGGGCATATATTAACCTAAAACTACAGTTAACCAAGTATCACAATTTTTCCCCATGATTTGACATTTTCAAAATTAAATTCCCTTAAGCTAGCAAGCACTTAAAATTTCCTATACAAGGAATAACACTTCCATAACTCAGGACAAAATTACCATAGCCTTATTTCACCCTATTCCAGACACTGATAGCATATCAAAGTCATACAAGGTCATATGACCATGCATTTTATTTTATTAAGTAAAGGGTTGTAATTTCATTTATTAAGAGGAAAATTACTTAAAAGCCTCTAAAAATTCCCATTAAATTATCTAAGACATTTTATGCCTTTACAAGCATAACTACAAAGTTCTGAGCCAAGGCTCGAATATTTGGTCCTATGTCCTTCACAAATCTCAACAATGCACCCTTAAGGGTTTACCCTTAGGGTTTTAGGTTACACCACCCTAATGGCTCCAAATGGATCATTAGGGTATGACACCAGCATTTGTATATCCATACCTACAAAACCATTATGATGGGAGGAGGCTAACACACTCAACTCCTCAAAATAACCCAAACCCTAATATGACCCTTAAAGGTCCTCATTAGGGTTTCCCATTTTCCATATCAAATCAACTCCAAATGGAGTGAAATTTCACGTAGGCACTACTCATGTACAAAAGAGTATGCCACAAAAGTTTGGTGTCATTTGGACATCATATGCTCCAAAAATAAACTTAATTTAAATATTCCAACTACCACAAAACCCTAGGTAAAATTGCCCATCAAGGGCTGTCCCTTTGGCAGGTGGTGCCCCTAGGGTATACCAACCCATGGTTAAAAGTACAGCTCCAAAGCTTGAAGGGTTTGACCTAGGTAATTTTTCTAATGGACTGACCTAGTGTAGGACCAGTCCTAGTAAAACAGCTCCCTAGGGAGCTGTAGGTCACCAAATGACCTAAACCAAGGCCAAATGAAAGTTAAGACCAAGGCCTACAACTTTCATGTTGGGCACTTTTTCTAAATTGGCCATTAAGAGGCCTTAATTAAGTGCTGAAGATGACTGAACAATAGAGCCAGAAATTCATAAACTATGAATTAATTAAATACAGAATAACTAAATCTGCACAGATCTTGAAGCACATCCAACGGCGGCGGCTTATCTTCCTCCTCCAGCCAACGGCTGGGATTCTCCAGTGCTGGGCCGATTTCCTCCCTCATTTCCCGGCCACCTGGTGGCCACCACGGCCGGCCACCACCGCCACCACCTTCGTGGTGGTCGGGGCTACGACTCCCGGCGACATGGCGTCCGGAGGGGGCGTTTTCCGGAGAACCTGGGTGGCTTGATTTGAGCCGATTTCCATGAAATCGACGAGTGGATTCGGGCTCAATTGAGCCCGATCCTTCAATCTTTTGTGATGAGAAGCTAGCATGAGGGGAGGGGAGGAGAAACGAACCACTAACGACGCGTGGCGGCGGCTCCGGCGGCGGTTTGCCATGAAAAAGCTTAGCTCCGATGATCCTGCTCACAACCGCGATTCTCCACCAAAAGCTCTGCTCCAAGGGGTGTTCCCGTCTGCTCTCGACCTTCTGAAGCTTGTGGTGGAGTTGGATTGGGATGATGAGGCCTCTATGGATGGTTTTGAACTTGAGCCTCCTCGGTCGTGCCTATTACTGCCATCCTCCTTCACCAGCTGGCCCCTTGCTTCCACCTGGGTCAAGGTCAGACCCCCAGCAATCAGGGAAGGGTCCAAGACTGATTGGGGGAGGAGTGTAGAGGAGGGGAATGCTTTTAGCTTTTTGCTTTATGCTTTAAGCCTTTTTGATCAAGCTTTTGGTCCCCCTCCATTGATTAATCAAACTCCATATTAGGGTTCAGTCCTAGGGATGATTGGACTTAACTTAGGTCCATGAGTAAGGTTAATTAATTGGGGTTGTGTCCCATTCAATTTAGGCTTGAAATTCCCTTTAATAGGCTATGTTGACCATGGTTGACTTTGGTCAACCATGGTGAGTGGGTTGACCCCACTTGGGTCTCATGGGTCCCTTAACCTCACCCAACATTGGTTGGTCCATGGTGGGGCTCCAATTGGTCCAATTTAGCCTTAAGGTGTGATTTTGACCTAAATTGAGCTAGAGTTGACTTTGGTCTAATTGGTCAACTGGTTGACCAAGTGATGGGTCTTTTGGGTCCAATGAGTTCCTTAAAGTGTTTAGAGTGGGGTGGTAAGGTCAATTTGAACATTTGAGGGTCAATTGAACCCTAATTGACTTAGTTTGGTTAAAGTTGACCTAATGTTGACTTTGGTCAATTTCATGCAATTGGGTCTCACCCAAGTGCACTTCCCATCCTATAGGTCTCCCTTGGTGGTTAGGGCATCATAAGTGAGGTCAACTTGGACAGTTGAGGGTCAATTGGCCTAAGGGAGTGGTATTGGGCTATGTTGATTTTGTGCCCTTGGTGTGCACTTAGCACACTCCACTTGGCCCAAGGGCCTTAGTGGCCACTCTGCACACCACCCATGCCCTAACACCATCTAGGGGTCTAGAAGGATTGGGGATGGTATAGCGATCTTCCGGGGGAACAGGGCAAAAATAAATGGAAGAAAAACTAAAATTGGGGCCCAAATAGTTTTCAACATTGGAAAACTTAAACATCTATAATATTAATAGTGGGTCAAAGTACTGGATCACATGCCTTCTATAAATAGGGATTTTGATGAAGTAGTGCAATAATAAGAGTAGGAAGAAACTCGGTTGGCATCACCCCTCTGCTCTTGCGGAAGAATTGACCGGGATCACCAAATGTCGAACAGATGGTATCGACTGGGCCTTTCTAGATACCATAAGCTCTTGTTAAAGCATAAGTCGTGATGGAAGCAGAGACAAGTGTAAGAACTTTAAGAGTATGACATGCCAACTCTGTAAAGGGAGTACTGGATGTCGACAAAATCAATAAGGAGAGATCGTCGAAAGAGGGTTTTTGGAGGAGAAAGATGAATAGAAACTAGGAGGCAGTGACAACTTAGGGTAGGTAAAGAGATGGAGGAAAGTGACGAAGCGCACATGTTGGGGATTGGTATTAGAAACGAGAAATTCGATCCCAATTTTTTTGACGAAAGGGGTGACCTAAGAATAATCGTTTAGCGGTCGACCCAGGCAAACTCCATCCAGAAGAAGAGAGCTTGAACTGAACTTGGACTACCTATAAACTGGACCTGAGTGCTTCAGCGAGGAAGTCCCGCCATGTACCCAGAAGTATATAGGAACTTCCCCTCGCATTCCAATGCTGAGCTCGACACGAGGATGACACATAATTGTCTGAAAGGAAACCTTATGGGGGTTAACGTGCCTCCAACTCATTCCCAAGGGGTCATATTTATATGCAATAATGGGGTGGGGGTGGGGTAGATGGTGTAACATCCCCCAAACAGCTAGACCCCTAAGTTGGTTTTGATATGACTAGGTCATGACAAAATCATAGGAAGAGCTCAAGACCATGTGAATCTAGGTGAGAAGGAGAAAACCCAAGTGGTCTGCAAATAGCAATTTCCAGATACCAAGCCTAGGGTTGGACTTTAGGGCCCCACCTTGATCCTTGACCCCACCATAGCATCCCTAACCCATTAGGGGTCTCCTTGGAACCCCAGGGACCCATTGGGGTCAACCTAAGAGCCCAATTTGACTAAAGTCAACCTTAACCCTAAATTGGTCAAACTAACTCAATTAAGGTCAATTGCCACCCACGATGCCAAATTGACCCTGCCCCTACCCTTATATGGGTACTAGGAGCCTAATGGACCAAAACGCCCCATCATGGGACTTATAATTTGACCAATTTACCCTTGCCCTAATTTAGGTCAAAATGATCTAATTTGCCCAAATTGGACACAATCCACTTGGGCTAGACCTAATTAAGGTGGTCCACCACCTAATGGGGATTGAATGATCCTGAGGTGGCCATTCAATTTGGAGAGAGTCGTCCAGGAGAGAGAAAGCCCATTTTGGAAGAGAGAGAAAGAAGGGGGAGTTAATGGAGGAGAAGAAGAAACCCCCAATTACCTCCAATTAATGGCACCATTCGTGTCCCCTTGGGGAGAGGAGAAGTTTCCAGCCTTCTCCTGGCCACATTGATGCCCAATTCATCCCCCCTAAGTGTAACCGAAATCTCCACTTATGGCCATTAATGGCAATCCGAGTAACTCCCCACCCTTAGCCTCAATCGACCCTTTTAACATCTTCAGAGGTTGGAAAGGAGTGAAACCCCCCCTCTTCCTCAAAGAAATCGAGCACCAGGAGCAGGAATCGGCATGACACCAAAAGCTCCAGGTCGGCCATGGCCAGCAAGAAATCGGCAAGGAATCAACCCTCCAAACAGGTCTGGTTCTTCATCCCTCTCTCTGTGGATAGATCTCATCATGTTGCTTGCAAGGATTGGGGCCAATTGGTCCCAAATTGGGTAGGCCAAAAGCTACAGTTTCAGAGCTTTAATTCCCGCCTCCAAATCCTTATTCCGGCCACCTCCGGCCGGCCAACCTCCGCTAATCGCCGGCCACCACCTCGACGAAGGTGGTGGTGGCATTGGCCGGCCGGGGCGGCACATAGGTGGCCGGGAAAACAAGAAGGAAGGCAGCCCAGGTCGGGGCAATCTCAACCATCAGCTGGAGGTAGAAGACGACCAGCAATCGTCGGTTTGCTTCAAGATCTGTGCAAGATCTTATTATTATTTGTTTTATATGTTTACGTTATATCATTTCATTCGTCGAACGCAATTGTGCGTTCGTCGAACGGAATCCCATTTTTGTCGAACGGAACTGGTTCGTCGATCGCTGTTATAACTCAGTTTAGTCGGGCGCAGATTATATAGAAATTAGTCGAACGCAGGAAGTTTCCATCGAACGCAGGAAGTTTTCGTCGAACGCAGAAACAGTGGTATCAGAGGAAACCTCGATCCAAAGAAAAGAAGTCCACAAACCCTGGGCCACCCCGCGCGAGCTTAGTTTGAGGACAAACTAGCAGCGGAAGCAGTGGTGTGCCCATATGAGAATCACATTGAAAAAGGTCCACTTTTAACTGAATCTTCTTGGTCAGTTTCCCCCTGCGAGTGTCAAGTTTTCTTTTGTAGCCTGCGGCGAACCCTGCCCCCAGCATGGAATACCTCCGGCTGCAAAGATCTCTTTAGTTAGTCCTTTAGTCAATGAGTTACACTCAACCCCACTAGGACACATGACTTACCATGACAATTTATACCATGACCTAGTCTGAAATAGACCATAGGTATAACTTTTGGGAAAGGTACGAGGATACCCCAAAGAGGCTATAGAAAGAGAGATTGACACATAAGCAGAATGGTACGAGACTCGTAGACTCAACCCTCATACCAGTGACATGATTACATTGAGACAACCATCACACTTAGCACCGAGGGTCGGATAAGAAATTCAAGTTAAGAAGAGACCTATTTGGGATTGGGTCACATGTTTAAGGCTGTCATAGAGGGTACCTTGAAGAGTCTGAAGAATGGAGCGAATTAACAAGTTTCAAGATAGAATCCCAAGTCTAAGGTTGTGTGCCCTAAGGATTGCTTGCGTACCTAGGACAAACATAACATGGTGATATTGAAGATACTTCGCCCAAAAATAGATAGAGGCTAATCTTTTGTTTATTGGGGCTTATCTTTTGTTTATTGTGGCTTACCTTTTTGTTTATTGGGCGAATTGGTTACTGACTTGGGTGTCCTTTAGATCTAATTTAGCAATTCCTATGTCGGGAGTAATGACTTTGAAGTCGATCTTATGCAATGTTACTTGGACAAAGATGAGATGGTGTAACAGTATGTTTGGGAATCATGATCTGTAGTATTACCAGGACAATGGATAGACGTCGTTGATCAAACAACATCTTGACCTTAGTTGAATCATTGGAAATGTAAAGTCGCCTGGATTAATCACTCAGTATGCCGATGTCCCATTCTAGAAGTTATGGACGGAAACTTGGTCATACAGGTCGTAGTTATATTTGAGGTTCTTGTGACCTTGGGCATTCAGAAGTGATTAACTCATGACTTGTTAAAAATCACGCCCTTTTCTGGTAGATTTTTTTTAACTACAATAATAACCCTTATACCTTGGGAGCTATGATGATGAATAACCAAAGATCTTAGATGATGACTATTTGGAATTAGAATATAATGTTTGAGTTTACTATGATAAGAAAAATCTAAGTTTATCTTACCTTGGACCATTCGAAAGTGATCGAGACTAGCATATGTGGAAGTGATAGGAATTTGGTGAAATAAACGTGAAGATATATTCTTGATGAAATTGACTTGTGAAAAATCTTAGGGTTTCAAAAGATTTTACCCGTATACCTTATGAATCAAACTCCTCGTAGAAAATGACTGGGAGTCGTTTTACCAACATGGATACTGATTGTGGTTGGTTAACATGTACTCATAAAGGTTCACAAGTGCACCCCCATTGAAGTTTAAGGATGCTTGGGACGCTAGTCAATCTGATTAGTTCCATCAATAGTAAAGAACTGGAAAAGTTGTAGAATAGAAATGATTGATTACTCGGACGTACCTGAAAGAGTTAGAAATTGAACGTGTGAGAAAACTTTAGAGGCATAAGAATCTGCCCAGGTTAGAGTGGAAGATCGAGGATATAATTATGGATTTCATACACAAGTTACCACATCCTCACTCCGGGCACATGTTTATTTGGAACATCGAGGATAGATTGACCAAGGTAGCTGGGTCACCCCGGTCAGGATAGATGATACGACGGTGCGAGTCTTGCGGCGCAAGAAGGTTCCGAAGGTTAAGTCATGTGTTAAAATTATGGACCGGAGGATACATAGAAGCCACTAGAACTGATGTGGCAGAGATAGTCGGTGCTCTTCGAGCCAGGAATAACTTCCATTCTTAGGGGATGTTATGTTCAGTCACTCTCGGTGAAAACCCCGCAAGCCTAGACTGAATTTCGAGGACGAAATTATTATTTTTGTTTATTTGGATTTGTAAGATCCCCCCAAACAGCTAGACCCCTAAGTTGGTTTTGATATGACTAGGTCATGAAAAAACCATAGGAAGAGCTCAAGACCATGTGAATCTAGGTGAGAAGGAGAAAACCCAAGTGGTCTGCAAATAGCAATTTCCAGATACCAAGCCTAGGGTTGGACTTTAGGGCCCCACCTTGATCGTTGACCCCACCATAGCATCCCTAATCCATTAGGGGTCTCCTTGGAATCCCAGGAACCCATTGGGGGTCAACCTAAGAGCCCAATTTGACTAAAGTCAACCTTAACCCTAAATTGGTCAAACTAACTCAATTAAGGTCAATTGCCCCCCACCATGCCAAATTGACCCTGCCCCTACCCTTATATGGGTATTAGGAGCCTAATGGACCAAAAATCCCCATCACGGGACTTGCAATTTGACCAATTTACCCTTGCCCTAATTTAGGTCAAAATGATCTAATTTGCCCAAATTGGACCCAATCCACTTGGGCTAGACCCAATTAAGATGGTCCACCACCTAATGGGGATTGAATGCTGCTGAGGTGGCCATTCAATTTGGATAGAGTCGGCCAGGAGAGAGAAAGCCCATTTTGGAAGAGAGAGAAAGAAGGGGGAGTTAATGGAGGAGAAGAAGAAACCCCCAATTACCTCCAATTAATGGCACCATTCGTCTCCCCTTGGGGAGAGGAGAAGTTTCCAGCCTTCTCCCGGCCACATTGATGCCCAATTCATCCCCCCTAAGTGTAATCGAAATCTCCACTTATGGCCATTAATGGCAATCCGAGTAACTCCCCACCCTTAGCCCCAATCGACCCTTTTAACATCTTCAGAGGTTGGAAAGGAGTGACCCCCCCTCTTCCTCGAAGAAATCGAGCACCAGGAGCATGAATCGGCATGGCACCAAAAGCTCCAGGTCGGCCATGGCCAGCAAGAAATCGGCAAGGAATCAACCCTCCAAACAGGTCTGGTTCTTCATCCCTCTCTCTGTGGATAGATCTCATCATGCTGCTTGCAAGGATTGGGGCCAATTGGTCCCAAATCGGGTAGGCCATAAGCTACAGTTTCGGAGATTTAATTCCCACCTCCAAATCCTTGTTCCGGCCACCTTCGGCCGGCCAACCGCCGCTAATTGCCGGCCACCACCTCGACGAAGGTGGTGGTGGCATTGGCCTGTCGGGGCGGCGCATAGGTGGCAAGGAAAACAAGAAGGAAGGCAGCCCAGGTCGGGGCAATCTCAGCTGTCGACTGGAGGTAGAAGACGACCAACAGTCGTCGGTTTGCTGCAAGATCTGTGCAAGATCTTATTATTATTTGTTTTATATGTTTACGTTATATCATTTCATTCGTCGAACACAATTATGCGTTCGTCGAATGGAATCCCGTTTTCGTCGAACGGAATTGGTTCGTCGATCGCTGTTATAACTCAGTTTAGTTGGCCGCAAATTATATAGAAATTAGTCGAAAGCAGGGAGTTTCCGTCGAACGCAGGAAGTTTTCGTCGAACGCAGGAAGTTTTCATCGAGCGCAGTGTATATTTTGTCGAACGCAGTTTTTAATTCATCGAGCACAGTAAATATTCGTCGAACGCAGAGTCCTTATATAATTAAGTGATTATATTATTTTTTGTCACATTGTAAGCAGAGTCTCATTTTAATTATTTAAAATATTAGATCACCTATGATGAAAAAGTGCCCAACACCAAAGGTGTAGCCCTAGGTGTGTACTTTAAGGGAAAAATTGTTTCAGCCCAAAAGGAGTGCTGTAGCTCCCTGTAGATCCAAAATGGTGGGACTGGTCCCTAGGGTAGGGTAGTCACTCTTTCCTTCATATCTTTTTATAGGTAGATGCTATGGCCTTGATATTTAAAACCTAGGCTAGTTATAAATACACCCACACAATATACTAAAGATGGGATTTTTAGGAGAACCTTTTTCTAAGGTTTTTGAGATAATTTCATAAATCATATATTAATTAATTAGTGGGTCAAAAGACCTCCAATGCCCTCCAAATTTTGGTGGGTGCTCCTTAGGGTTATGTTATGACCTTGGCAAAAATCTCAGCCCAATTGGGACTGTTTTGATTGAGTAATTTGTAAACCCAAGTTAGGACAAATAGGGTCAAAGTTAGGGTATGGTGTTTATCTTGGAATGTTGTGGTCAGAACTCATCACCATGAGTTGAAGCCTTGGCCACTGGATTAAGATCACCTAAAACAGCCCCATGAGTGAGTTGGGGTGGTGTGGAGGTGGATATGCCCTAGGATCCTAGATTTACGCCTTGGGGTGCATGTAGAGCTTTGTGAAGGGCATGTGGTCAAAAGCTATAGAATGGTCATGAAACTTGGTGGATAAGTTCATAGGGTGTAAATAGGCCCTAGGTAATTTTATAAGAATTCTAGGAGCAATTATTCCCTTTGAGATAGGTCATAACCCCTTTAGGGAAATTCCTTATAAGAGAAATTTACATACTTAAATGGCCTTGGATGATGATGAAACTTTGGTAGTGTCTTTGTTATCATGATATACGCCTTTGGTAATTTTTGTGTATTTAATTGAATGATTTAACCAGTACTTCATTCACAAGGCATTTATTTTGTCTTAGGCTTAAGAAAAATAATTGAGGGTCCAATACTCTTTGTTAAATTGTGAAAATTGGTGATAAGACATTTCAGAGCATTTGAAAACTCTGTGATTTTTATATAATTTTTGGAGACTTAAATCAGTAGGCTACTTCACAACTTATCTTATTAGAGGTTTTCTTAAAATATTATTTAAGTTTGAAAATGATTTCCATAAATCCTGAAACTTAGTCAGTAGCCTTTTCTAATGAATACAAGAGTTTGGTAATTTTCCCAGAATTGCTCCAGCCCGAGCACGCTTAACTATGGATCGTTACAGATGGTCTGCGAGTAGCCTCCCTCGCCTCTTGAGACACTGGATACCTGGCTCATGGCGACCTATTTTTTGGGAACCACTGGAGGAGGCTAGTTGATTGAAGTCACTTTAGGCGAGGTCATCTATGTCGGGTCTTCATTTGGTGGGCTCGTCGATTATAAGAATTCCATGGTGGAGAGGTCATTGGCGAGCTCGGAACGGGTTCTCTATGTGAGGCTACACGTGATAACAATAGGGGACAAGCTGAGCTCCAACCTGGCAAGCCAGACTCCAGTAGTGCGTGCTCGCTAGTGAGCTGATCATACATTTAAGAATCGATGGTCCTCTTGAGGTCTAGGGGCCTATATCCAAACTTGGGCTACCTCGTTGAATACAAGTTGTACACAATGTCCGTTCTTTATGAGCTCACTGAGAGATCAGAAAAACTCATCCGACCCATATTCGACGAGCTTCAAATCTGCCGAGCTGGGGGTTCCAACCTCTCCCCCTATAAATAGGAGTTAGGGCATCAGAAATACATCCTTGGCTACCGAGAAGAATGAGACCTCGCTTGTACTGAAGATGGACACCTCGCCTTTCATGCTGGAAGGAGGACCCTCGGATAAGGCCCTACACATTTTGACTGCCTAGTTCTTATCGTCAAGCAACCTCCAGGCAAAGATCAAGATTGTTCCATCTCCCAAACTTTTTAGGCGTGAGAGAATGGAACGAGCTAGGAAGAGGAAGCGGACAATGCCATGGCTTCCTAACGCCAACGAATGGGCGATGCCGATTTTTTGGGGCTAATGGATGAGCTCCCCAACTGCGAAGAAGACCGCCTCATTCGCTACTATCAGTTCGCTCCCGAACCCCTATTCGGGGCGGGTTGATGGGGTAAAGTCATGCTCACATCTGACCTATCCAGATCTTCCATTGCGTTGATACTTGATTGCTTATCTTATTTCCTAACATCTGTCTCATGCAGCCTTTGGGTCTATCAAAGAACTGACCCTAGGAGACTACAATATTTCTTCTCCTTTGCGAGAAGGAAAAGGCAGGGTCCTCTCAGGTGAGGTCATATCCAACCTCGCCACCATTCCCGGTGAGTAAATTCTTTCAATCTCTCAAGTTTGATCTCGATGCCTCGTTAATCTAGCGATATGCAGTGCGTGCTCATGGCGAGGTCCTATCATCCTCGTCCATGCCCGAGAAGTCAGATCCTACGACCCCACCGATCATGAAGCTGGCTTTGCCTCTAGTGTTGTGGTAAAAAAAGAGCCGACTCCGGACTCCAAGCACGCCCGCTTCTTGGTGGAGCTCGTGGAGACCACGACTCCGCTTGTGCCAAAGCCCTAAGGGACGTTAGAACCTTCCGTGATGCCGATGAGCACTATTCTCACGACACGGGTCACCACCACCTCTTCCGTCATGTGCCTGCCACTGGCTCCTCGCAGTCTGCCTTCAGAGGGGGCTCCTATAGTACCGATGCCAAGCTCATCCCTGGTGCCAGGGGCGATACATTTACATGCTCTAAACGTTGCATCCTCACACAATGCGCCCGCCGAATAAACCGCATTTCATAGGAAGGGTTTGAATGTGGCACCTCACTCGTATCGCTGAATCCTAGTGGGATTAACTACTACCCAGACTCACGAGATCGCACGTGGTCACAAGGAAAAATGACCTCGCCGACATTCTCCTTGCACACAAAGAGAAAGCCCACAACACCGCCTCGCTAGGATTCTCCTTATTTATGCCTCCGTCATCGAGCAATCATCTATCTCGAAAGAGTTATTTATTGTTTTTTCACATTTGCAGGTCTTGCCTCTCAGATGGAGTCACCACAGCGTCGTCTAGCCACACCTGCCAGCGAGTTCATCTCCGACCCAGGTCAATCCTTCAGAGAATTCAGGGCTCGTTCTCTTGCCCCGTTCACCTCGCACGAAATGCGATTAAAGGCGTTGGCAGCGAGTGACTCTCAATTTGCCATTCACTTGTCAAGGAGTTCACTCTCTGGCCTGAAAGCATCATGCGCAAATACTTTGATATCCAGTGGCTGGAGGTGTGAATGGTCGATAAGGAGCACAATGCATGACAACTGGAGAACGACATCCACAACGGGTCCAGGATAATGGAAAACAAACACTAACTTTGGTTTATTGCAGGATGCAAAGCAACGGGAGGAAAGATTTCAGGGAAGATAATTCATGCTTCTTCATTCATACTAACTTCTGATACATTCATTTGATTTTATAGCAGGGGAATACCAAAAGATGATAAATAAAAGGAATTTCCAAGGTTATAGATCCCTTTGGAAACAACTACATTAAATGCTTAATTATTCATGGTGGCTTAACCGGTTCATTCTCCAATAGCCGGTTCATTCTTCAACACTCCCTCTTGAGCCGGCGGGGGAGCGATTTTTAGGTCTTCCTTCAGCATCTTGAAGCGATCTCGATGTAGTGGCTTGGTAAGGATGTTGGCGAGCTGAATTTCAGTTGGGTAGTGCTGGAGCTTTGATTATTCATTCTCTATCTTCTCTCTGATAAAATGATATTTGATTGCAATATGCTTACTACGGTTATGAAACGCCGGATTTTTGGAGAGAGCGATTGTTGATATGTTGTCGCATTTGAGGAGAAATGGCTTCCTCACTGTGGCAATGAGTTCATCTATCATCCTATGGAGCCATATACCTTCACATATGGTAGAGCATGCAGCCATATATTCCGCCTCCATAGTTGAGAGAGCGGCAGTTTGTTGTTTTCTTGATCGCCAGGAGATTGGACTGGAACCATAGAAAAATACGTACCCCTCTGTGCTCCTTCGATCATCAAGAGAGCCTCCCCAGTCTGAATCACAGTACCCTGTGAGAGTTGGGTTGAGATTTTTGTTATAGAGGATGCCATGGGTCATCGTTCCTTTTATGTATCAGAGAAGTCTTTTTGCAGCATCCATATGTAAGGTTGTAGGTGAGCTTACAAAACATGAGAGAAGATTGACAACATGTTCTAAATCAGGTCTAGAATTGGTTAAATAAATCAGGGATCCAAGTAAGCTTCGATAGGATTATTCATCTACTTTATTATCTCCTTCTTTGAATTTATCTAGCTTAAGACCATTGCACATTGGGGTCTGAGAGGGATTGCAATCAGACATGTTGAATTTCTTGAGAATCTCCTTTGCATAGAGTTCTTGAGAGAGGAAGTACCCATCTGGATGTCGTTTTACCTACATGCCAAGGAAAATTCTTAGTTGCCCAAGGTCGGTCATAGCATACCTGGTTTGCATTTTTTCTTTGAATTGTTTGATGGCGCTTTCATCCCCTCCAGTGATTAGAAGATCATAAACATACAAACAAACTATGAGTTTCAGATTTCCTGGAGCATGCTTGATGAATAGAGATGGTTCATATTTGCTTGCAGTCAATCCTTCTTCTGAAAAATAGGCAGTGATATTTGAGTGCCATGTCCGAGGTGCCTGTTTCAAATCGTATAAGGATTTATGGATCCGATATACGCGATCTTCTTTGTCTTCTCTCAAGTAACCTTCAGACTGTTCGACGTAGACTTCCTCTATTAATTCTCCGTTCAAAAAAGCCAACTTTACGTCGAGCTGATAAATTGGGAAGTTGTTGTTTGCAGCTATTCCCAACAGTAGTCTAATTGTGTCGATGCGAGCCACCGGAGCAAATGTTTCCTCATAGTCTCTTCAAAATTTCTGGGAATATCCCTTTGCAACAATTCTTGCTTTGTGCTTCACAACATTCCCTTCTTCATCACATTTGAGCTTATATACCCACTTTAGACCTATTACAGTCTTATTTTTTTGGTTTGGGTACAAGGATCCATGTGTTATTCTTCTCAATTAGATTCATCTCCTCATTCATTGCTTCACTCCAAATTTATCTGTTGATGCCTCTTTGAAACTTGAAGGAGTTGAATGAAATAGTGCAATATTTGTATCTTCATATATTTCTTGGAGAGATTTATACTTCTGGGGTGATGATGACTCGGATAGCTCGGAATTAGATGTTTCCAATGGAATTGCTGCTTGTGTACCGTCTGAGTGATCTGCTATAGGTTGTGTCTCCTGGAGAGAATTCTTTATGGGCTCAAAGGAGATGCCAGGGCTGTGGCTGATTAACTCTTCCTTGTCTGATCCCCAATTCCAACTTTGTTCTCATGAAAAATCACATCTCTGGAAACAGTAATTTTCTATGTCCAGGGGTTGAGTATTCTATATGCTTTGTTTGTTTCACTATACCCCACAAAAATGCACTTTTCAATATAGGGATCAAGTTTGTCTCTCTTGTCTTTGAGGACATGAACAAATGCAATGCACCCAAAGGTTTTTAAATAACTGAGGTTGGGCTTTTTGTTTTTTAGCATTGCATAAGGTGTGGATTTAGTGAGGGATTTTGTCGGTGTTCTGTTCAGGATGTGTACAGCAGTATTTGCAGCCTCTCCCCATAGATACTTTGGTAAGGATTTGTGGGTGAGCATGGACCTAGCCATTTCAACTATGGTCCTGTTCCTCCTTTCCACCACTCCATTTTGTTGGGGTGTGCCAGGTAAAATGAATTCATGCCTTATACCATGGTTTGAACAAAAATGTTTAAACACATGGGAAGTGAATTCCCCTCCGTTATCACTTCTAATTGTTTTTATATGTCTTTCTAACTTCTTTTCTATCTCCCTCTTAAACTCAACAAAGCATGAAAAGACTTCAGATTTATGTTCTAAAAATCTAATCCACATGTACCTTGAGTAGTCATCTACGATCAGGAAGAAATATCTCTTGCCACCTAGAGTGGGAGTTGTGGAGGGACCCCACAGATCACAGTGGAGAAGATCAAGTACTTGTGTGCTTTGATTTTCAGATGGAGAGAAAGGCAGCCTATGAGATTTGCTCATTGCACATGACTCACACAGGCAGTGATGAAACTCCAAGTCGGGCATACCTTCAGCAAGCTTGTCTTTTACCAGCATTTTCATATAGTCATAATTCAAATGTCCAAGACGATGATGCCAAATGGACAGAGGATCTGAGAGGCAACCCATTGTGGAGAGGGCCTCGTGATTTGGAGTTTCTAAGACCAGAGGAAAAACTCTGTTCTTAGACATCGTGGCTGAGGCGATAGTAATGTCCCTTTTATCAACAATGTTGCAGGTATTTGATTTGAAGGTAATGCAGTACCCTCGTGACATAAGTTGCCCGACACTAAGAAGGTTCTGAGCCAAATCGGGAACAAATTGAACATCAGAGATTTCCTTACCTCTTCCATCAGTGGCTTTCACAAGAATGCTCCCTCTTCCTTCTATCTGTTTGGAGTTGCCATCTCCCAGGTAAACTAAGGATTTTCTATTTCATCAAGGTTTATGAACAGACTTTTATCATGAATCATGTGGCTTGAGCAGCCCGAATCAATGTACCACAGAGATGACTTTCTCGATTCTGTAGGAACATTACTATGGGTTAAATATACCTTCTCTTCTGCATGTTTTTCAGTGAACTTGGCCTCCTCGTTCTTAAACCAGCAGTCACGATCATAGTGGGGGCTTCTTACACCTCTTGCATTTATAATAACATTTTGAGATGTCATGAGTCGATTTTTTACAGAGAGTGCAATATCGGTCACTAACAGCATCAGCTCCTCCTTTTTCTTTCTGGTTAGAGATAGAACGATCATGCATACCTTGGTTTTAATGTGCCTTTCCAAGATTCATACTGGTTTGGAAAGCTTGCGTTAGACTGAGCATATGCCTTTTTAGACGTTCTTCGTGTGATTGGATTTTGCCAATCAAAGCTCCAACTTGCAATGTATCAAGATCATTGCTTTCTTCAATTGCCGCGGCAATGTGGTCATAGGTCTTAGGCAAACTTGTAAGAATCTTGAGCACTATCTCCTTTTCTGGTACAGGAGCTCCAAGATTACTTAGCTGATTTGAAAGGTTTGTTAATTTTGGCATGAAATCAAAAATTGATTCATCATCTTGCATTGACAGTGCATCAAAATGTCTTTTTACATTCACCCTTCGTATTGAGATCACCTTTTTGTTGCCTTGGTATATTTCTTTGAGAGAGTCCCAAGCCTCTTTTGCGGTCTTTGCTCTCCATGATCCTTAGGAAGATTGACGAGGTGACCGATTGTTGAATGAGAAGCAGTGCTATGGAGTTTTTTTGTTTTTCGCCCTTGGGTATTCTTGCCTTCTCACCTTCTTTGGCCTTCTCATCAAGCTGAGGCCCGTTTTGAACGATCTCCCATAAGTCCTGTGAATCAAGCATGGTTTCCATCTTTACAGCCCACTTGTCATAAAGGTCCCCATTGAACATAGGGGATGAGAAATGAGGGAAAGGAGAAGAGGGTGATGTTGGATGGGTAGATGATGAGCTCATGGCTTTCGAATGAAATGGTGCAGGAACTACTAAAGCTCTGATACCACTAATGGAAAACAAACACTAACTTTGGTTTATTGCAGGATGCAAAGCAACGGGAAGGAAAGATTTCAGGGAAGATAATTCATGCTTATTCATTCACTTCTGATACATTCATTTGATTTTATAGCAGGGGAATACCAAAGGATGATAATAAATAAAAGGCATTTCCAAGGTTATAGATCCCTTTGGAAACAGCTACATTAAATGCTTAATTATTCATGGTGGCTTAACCGGTTCATTCTCCAATAGCCGGTTCATTCTTCAACACAGGAGTGCGAGAATCCTTGGTGATGTGGTGATGATTGCTGACCACATCCAGCGAACTAAAGAGATCATTCTCCACCACATAAAGGGGCTTCACAAGGCCCAAGAAGAATTGTGAGCTGCCGAAGAGGTCGGGTGACAATCTACTCATGTCACGGCCTCAGAACTCTTCAAATCTTTCCGCGGGGCCTGAAGATCTCACATTTTCTCTTTGTTTAGTTTATTTTGTCAAGACTTATATCATATTTGAACAATTTACTTGCTTTGCTTAATATTTGGTCTCGCCAAATGTTGTGGTTAATTTTCCCGCTCGTAATTTATTCACCTCGCTGATGGGCGGGCTCCATTTTGTTGTTTTCTCAAATTCGTTTTCATGCAGGTCACCTCAAAATGATTTAGAATGCTGATTTTCTTACTTTTCTCAGGATCATACTCATCTTGCCATTTCGCGAGATGATGGGCCAGTAGCCCTGTAATGCGTATATACCTCACAAATGCGGGTCTAGGCCTCGACGTCACGGTGTCGAGCCCGGCGCATATAAATAAGGGGACCTGACAGAATTAGTGCGCCATTTTTTTCCTGAGCCCTTGATACTAAGAGTCATGCTCACGAGTCCTCATTCTGTTTGCCGTTACAACCATGAGTTTGCCAGCAAAGGGAAAGCGCTCCAAGGGGATTGAAGGTGGCCAACACTGTGCGATCAACTTTGTTGGGGTTGAGTTTCCGAAGAGCAAAATGACCAACGATGAGCCTGATTAGGTCAGCCAGAACTTTTTGCTGGAAGGGTTCTTTTCATGGCAAGTTGAACCCAAGGAGCACCCCAAATCCTTGTTCGCAGATGAGATCGTCATCTCATTGGCACGGTTTGAAATTCTACTTCATGTCCCTTTCTACCCGGAAGTCTAGCTAGCTCTCAATCATTATGGCCTCATCTCTGCTCAACTCAATCTTAATGGGGTCGCTGCCATGATGACCCTCGCCTTCTTTCAGCACGAGTTTGTGGTCATCTTTTAGCTTCGTCATCTTTTGCAAGCCGTTGTCCTTAAAGGAGACCCCTGAAGGGGTCGCATCTCTGTCAAGGTGGCGGAGATCTAGAACAAAATTCACAAGTGGAACAAATTTGTTATTTTGCGAGGCCCCTTCGGCTTGGTTCCCATACAACAAATCCAGAGGGAGGATGCCTACTCTAAGCTACTGTTATATATGGAACTATCACCTAGAAGGTGTGGGGGGGGGGGGGGGGGGGGGGGGAGAATAGGTGATGTGGTTGTTTTTAAATTTTATGCAGAAAAGCAAATAGAACAGATCACAACACACCAGACAATCACAAAATCACATCACACAAGAACACCATATTTATAGTGGTTCCTCAAGACAATATGTCTTGAGTAGTCCACTACCCCTTTGCGCCTATCTAGCAGTGTGCTAGAGTTAGCAAACTCCACCAAATCTCATATCTACTCCACAGATCTTACAAATCAGGCACATATGTCTTACAGCTCAGGCCCTCAAGCCCAACAACTCAGATCCTTCTAGGATCCTACCTAAAGATCTAGAAACCCTACAACTCAGGCCCTCAGGCCCTATAACTCAGGCCCTCAAGCCCTACAGAGAACATATAAGATAAAATACTGAAGAACACATAACATAGTAAATAAAATTCTGGAGAGTTCTTCTGAGGCCCAGAAGTTGATGACCTCTAGACTTGAAGAGAAAATGATAAAGATCTTATCTTGCAGAACACAGGCTTCTCTGCAATCCTTTATTCAATCAAGAATACAACTTAACAGTCGATGTTGCTTGACTGAGACTTAGAGAACAAAGAGCAAGAGCGTATAGTTCTCGAGACTTTGTTCCTTCTTCACACAGCCATCTTTACTGCTGGATTGATTCAATTATTCTCTGTGTTGAAATTAAGGCAGACACTTATCCATTTTATATGATTGAGGGACCGTCTAACAATCTACTCAGATATCCTTTAAGTGTCGGAGGTTCATTCCTTAATTACATGCACTGATTGGACCATCAAGTAGCAGATGCAGACAGCGCGTTTCGAAATATCATGGTCTGTCTCGATGATATGAGCAACTTATCGACGACAGAGCTTGCGGCCATGCTTATCCATCTTGAACTTGGATAATTCTTCAAGTCTTCTTAAATCTTCTTCAAAGAAGGATATCTCAGCTACACTTGCACTCACGACGACATAAAGTCATCTCAATGATGTTGTCGTGAACATCTTGCCGACTTGAGGTCTTTTCATCATCGCTGAGATCATCCTGAATTATCGTCGATATCATCGGGATCATCCTGCTATAAGGAACACTTCAGCTGCAAACTGTCTTCACAAATTCTGTCTTAGTTTTCTTGACGACAAAGCTCCTTTTTGACGATGTTTTCGACTTAGCCGGATACTTGTCTTTAACATTCCTGAAGAGCTTCATCATGCCAGACATCACAATGATATCATTGTGTGATACTTGTTGACATGATGATACTGTGACTTGGTTGATTCTTCTTGTTCTTACAATGATATCATCGTGTGTACATTGTTGACACACAGATAAAGTCATGTTGTCCATATTGACACAACGAGTAATGACATAATCCTTCTGCAGATCTCTACGAGTAGTCTCATCGATATATATACATACTTTTTCAACGATATGTTCAGCCCTTCTCAACGATTTTGGACTTAGAGAGATTAGAGAAGTACTGGACATACAGTCAATACTCTGCAGATATAAATAGAGCATGTCATCAAATACATATGGCTTTTATCATTGAATTGTGCACTTCTTCAAATCAGGAACATTGTTGGGCACTGTTCCCAACAACTACTAAACACCCCTACGAGCTCGGATGGTCTTTATCTCTCACTCTTCCAAAGAGTGATGGTTGTCATCCAGCTTCGGCGATGTGTGGACACACTCCCTTATGTCGATCCGAGCATAGGTATGGTGGACACGATCTACCTCGCTCACATTTTTGCGACCTGAAACTTATATAACATTCCTGGCTGCTTTTTTGCAGGACTTTTGCTCTATCCCTGTTGGGGTGAAGATAGGCAAGGCAGAGCCCTCACAGGTGAAGCGACCCCCTCCTCTGACTGCTGAATTCATTAATATTTTTGGTGATGAGGTGGGCGATCTCAAGGGAAAATGATTGGCGAGCATGACCCTCGAGCACGCATTTGTTCCAAAGAGGTGCAAAAAATAGGTCATCCATCGCGACCTCTCTAAAGCCTCGGAACTCACTCCCAAAGAACTCGAGGTTTTGAAGAATCTCGAGGACTCGCCCGAGGACCATTTCAACTTCAGTCGGGGAGTGCTAGGATGGACATCATAGGAGAGTCTCTGCTTGCATGGGACACTAGGAAAAACTGGTTGTCCGTTATCACCTTTTTCCTTCCGGGGTAGAAGATGATGAACCTAATGATGATGCGTATATCGTCCTGATTGCTATGTGTAAGATCTACCCTCTGAATTAGTGGTCTGACCAAGGCATCTTATCGCACACCACCTCCAACATGCAACACTAAAGTGGCTAATAAGAGATTAGAGGCACAACCATCTCTAATCCTTATCGTTGGTCACCCCGATGTAATGCATCAATGGTGGTGCTAAGTGAATATTGTTCACATCAATAGAGTAGAGAATCATATATATTGCAAAAAGCACACTCAACGGGTTGTGCCTTAGCGAAAGACATAATTACATTAACGAAAGATTAGCTATCACAGAAACCCAGTATTCAAGACTTGCATGAGCAACAAGAACATCTAGGCCACATTATACCATATCAATTAAGGCTCATTTAATAATGAATATAATAGGATAATGGTTTATATATAAGGAAGATGTGGCTTAGTTAAATTATACATGAATCATCTTGTCTAGCATCAAACATATCTTATTATGTGATACCTTTCATCGCCCCTGTCACCTGCGCTCATAATGAGTTATTAGAATAATAAATATAATGAAACATATATAATTGACAAATGCGGTAAAGTGCCTAAAAGGGAGGTATTATCCAAACAACTATTGGGTCATGGCAATCTTCCCACGACCACCGCCTGCGTACTCCATATCAACATACATACGACCTCAGACCCACATATTTCTATTAGTTTCGCATGGGTGGTCCTTTCAAACCATCCAGCATGTGGCTTGCCTCAAAGTATAACTCGCCCTCCTTCCAATATTCTCCCCAAGACACATTTCTCGAAGGCACATTTAATTCTCGTAAGAATTATTTCTCGAAGGCACATTTTATTCTCATAGGAATTATTTCTCGAATGCACATTTTATTCCCATAGGAATTATCTCTCGAAGGCATATTTTGTTCTCGTATGAATTATCTCTCAAAGACATACTTTATATTAATATTGAAAATATCCTTTTGTTATTGTAAAAATGAAACAATAGAAATTAAGCCGTTTAATAAAAACCATCACATAAAAAAAAGAAACCAAAATCAAGGCACCCAAGGATTGAGTCAAAGGCTGAAGCCTTATCATGCTCAGTCAAGGTCGTAATCCACATTTAAACCATTGTGACCCTGTTTAACACCAATCCTCAGCTCAGCTTGATAAGCGTCATGACCACTTAGTTTATGAACCAATTTGTTCATAATATCCGCCACTACATAAAGAATCCATAATATAGAAGCCAAAAATTGAGTCAAAGGCTAAGTTCTGATCATACCCGATCAAACATATTAAGCATTATCCAAATAATGTAATTTGACAAGCCAAATCCTAGGCTTAGCTTAAAGGCTTCAAGATCTCTTAGGTCATGGAATCTTAAGTTACAAACCAATTCGTTCATATATCATCCATAGTAATCACATTCCAAATCATAAGCATTTTATATAAAGAAAGCAAGTGCTTTGTTTCAAATCGATCGCTTGCCCTACTCGGTATTTAAATAATTCAGGCAAGCGACTAATACATCAAATTCGATCGCAATGCTCTACTAACAAGAGAGTTGTTTGAGTTTGTGCATTATTTAGGGTTAACCTCGGAGGAATGACCCATCTCAAGGTTAACTCTAACTAAGGATAATATAAAATATGAATACAAAATAGGATAATAGACCAAGACATCAAACTCGATCACACTTCTCTACTAACAAGAGAGTTGATCAAGTTCGTGCATTATTTTGGGTTAAACTCAGGGGTGTTGGATCTTGAGGCGCCCTTAAGGGGGGGGGGGGTGAATAAGGGTTTTAGAAAACTTTAATATTTAATATAAAACTTTTGATATTTTATGTTGAAGTAAGTTAAATCAAGAGTAAAGAGATTGGAATAATGAAATCAATTTTATTCAACATGAAAAGGCATGATTATCATTTATAAAATTAATTACAAAATCTGAATTCTATGACGCTAGAAATCGAGACGAATAATGAAAGACTCTTTTCGTTTTCTATACCGACTCGTATCCCCATGAACCGGTTGGCTTTAGCTGATCTCTCCCCAAATACGGCCTCAAGCCGCTCTAGCCAATCTATCACCAGAAAGGCCTCGAGCACCCCTAGATCTACTCTCTAGACCTAGTCGCCAACACGAGGCGAATTCCTCCCTAAGTCCTACCCAGACCTAGTCGCCAACACGCGGCGAATTCACGAACCGATTACAAAGATGAAATAAAGGACAAAATACAAAATACAAATATAAAAATCCCTATGAGGTAATCTTAAGGAGACACCGAAGAATCGCTGAAGATCAATAAAGTCCAAGAGTGCGTTCTTTGCGTTGAGTTAACGTGTTGATCCAAGCCTCCTTTGATTCCTCCTTTTGAAATATGAGTGGGAGATGTGTTTGTTTGGAAATATGGCCCTCACAAAGTTTCTGAAGTGCTGGAATAGGGCTCTTGGCAATCAGTTTTTTTGAAGACATCGAAATCATCCAATTTATAAACTTTGAGCTAACGCCGGTGATAAGTGATAATGCATGGCGTTGACCATGTATAACAACATATTGATGGCTCAGATCTTCAGAAGAGGAAGAAGATTCTGCACTTTAGGAAATGTTTTGTTTTAGGCAATACTAACGCCGGCGTTAAGGCTAATGCGGGGCGTTGTGCACATCATTCCTAAAGTTCCTCCTACAATCACGGCTGCTTTCTCCTTGCCAAATTTGTTGACCGGATAGCGCCCAACATTAAGACTAACGCCTGGCGATGAGTTTCTTTCTTTAATCAGCTGCCACGCCATTTCATCGAACAACATCTTCGTCGAACATCTCATTTCGTCGAACGCAGTTTCATTTCGCCGAACACCACTCATTTCATCGAATGGCAATTTATTTCGTCAACCGCCATTTTTGTCTAACGGATAGTGCCCAGCGTTAAGCTCTAACGCCTGGCATTGATTTTCATCTTTAATCAGCTGGCACACCATTTCGTCGAACAGAAAATTTCGTCGAACACATTTTGTCGAACGGGTTTCTTCATTCGTCGAACACAATTTCGTCGAACGCCAGATCGTCGAACGCACTTTTTATTTCGTTGAACGGAGCTTCCGATCTCAGCGGTTTACTTCTTAGCGGTTTCCATCTCAGCAGTTTCATTTCGTCGAACGCCATTTCGTCGAACACAACTTTCAGTTCATCGAACGCAGCTTTTATTTCATCGAACACAATTTCGTCGAACGCCGTTTTCATCTAGTGCTAACGCCTAGCATTAAGCTTAATGCCTGGTGTTAAACAGCTTTCAATCCTTCAGCTTGTGGTTAGTGCCAGACCATTGTTGCAGCAACCTGGTGTCATATCTGTCCAAACCTGCATGCTAAAAACACAATGACAAACAAGATCAAATAAAAGTAGGATTTGTTATTCTCAAATCAAAGAGACACGAAAAACCATGTTCCAACAATCTCCCCCTTTTGATAATAACAAATCCAATTAGAGATAAATCAGATTCATAGATAAAGAATTTGTGTTTTTATAAAGATATATGACACTCAACAATTATAAGATAATGATAGGAATTATAGTTCATTGAAAGTGCTCCCCCTTAGTGTATACTCTCATATACCAGATACATGCTCCCCCTTAATCTAATGAATCCTACTCCATTAATCATTACGATTTATCATTTTATTCTCCCCCTTTGTTATTAGCAAAAGAGGGTGGAGTGAAACAAAAACTAGAATAAAGAAGACAAGAGTTGGGACATAACTAAGAGAGGATTAAGAGTTTTGTGTAAACAAAAAATAAGTCATGATCGAGCTAAGGGAGAGAGTAGCACAGCGGAAAAATATATGATAAGTGTGAAATAACATCATTCAAAGATTATACCAAAGGAATGCAATCACTTGCTTTTTAAATTTATTTTAAGAGTGATACTACTTGTTAAGATAGATGCAATAGTGTTTTACAAGCACAAGTGAAGAATATTACTTGTTTTAGTGAGCATGATAAACCATGGTAAATGAATTACATGATCAAAAGAGAAATGCGGAAAACAAAAACAAAACAATTAAGAGTAGTATTTTTGTTATTGTTTGACCATTCCAACAATATGTCCAGACTTTTAACATTTGAGCATCTGAACTTTGAAAATTTTTCATAACAAATAGGCAAGCATGAATTAACATATTCAAGAAGATAATAACTACAATGTAACCAATTCGTATTTCAAGTAAAGAAAATATTGTAGAAATCATGCATTGCAATCTAGTGCTTTATTTATGTTTTTAGAGAATTATGTAATGTTTGCATTAGGATCCAGTTCTCATGAGTGGAAGCTTTATAAAAAACAATGATGTGTGCATAAGGTGTTTTGATAAAAGTATACAAGTGAAATAATCAAAACACATGACATATATAATGAAATAGTGACAACAATATTAAGGATGCAATCTTATAATTACTTTCACACATCAAATCTAGAATAAAGTTTCAAGGCACAAATAATGAGTACAACAACCAAGGTGCTTCGCCCACACAATGCTCATTAAGACTTATCAGGGAGCAAAGTATTGCTTGGGGGACCACATAAGCATTTTTTATAAAAATTATATTTTTAGTGATCCGGTGTACGAATAGAAGTGATAAAAAGAAATATGTTTGCACAAGACACTTTACAATTCTTTCCAAGGTGCTCAACCTCACAATGCTCATTAAGACTCATTAGGAGGGTGAGTAGTGCTTGGTGGAGTTATCTTTGGCTTTTTATTTCAAATTTTTATTTTGGGCCGAAGGTCTCCGAATTCACTTGTTGTTGCAAATAATATTATTATTGAAATAACACTTCTATATTGTGCATGAAATTTATTTTTGAAAGACGATATAGGTAATTTAGACATACACTTAATATGTTAAAACTATTACACTACACAATCATGCAAGACTAAGATTATGAGCACATGTAGATTACCAAAATAGTGAGTGTATGAATCATTGATTAACATAAAGCATTACTCATACTTAGAGGCATGCTAGGCATTCATACACAATTATCTATAGACTATTTCATTGCACATAATCAGATTAAGGTCAAGGCATGACAAAAGCAATGTTTAGAAAATTTGAAATTAAAATTAGACATTGAAGAAAATCTTAATGTGTATGCCTAATCAATTTTGCCATTTGAGACAAAAATGACTAAGATGTATGCTCTTGTGAAGTCATATAGTCAAACCATAATTTTGTAACGAGTTAAAGCAAAACAAATAACAAAAATAGATTTTTGATCATTTTGAATTATTTGAATTTTTTTTTGTATTTTGGAATAAACTTACCAAATTAATAGCACAATAATTTCAAATATGAGAAAATAAACAGAGAAAAAATCATTAGAAAAATATTAGAAATATTTTGGAAAAGTCAGAAATTCAATTTGGCCAAAATAGCTAACGCCCGGCGTTAACTACTTGACGCCCAAACACTGTTTTTTGAGATTTTTGAATTTTTTTCCTTGGAATAGGTAGTATGTATATAGACCTTCTTAGTGTAGAAATTTCAAAAAAGTTGGAAATGATTAGAAGGCTATTTAAGCATGTTTTATTTGTTCAAAAATGGTTTTTATATTTTTATTTGGTTTTCATATATTTGTGTTTTACAAGATCATTAGAGTTAAAAAATGATAAGATATTCAAAACACAAAATAAGCATGTTCGATCAAACCAAGAATGCATGAATAATATAATCATATAGAGTGTATGCAATATATATGATATAGGTATGTCCTAGATTATAATTCCCTAACTATATGTTTACACGCTAGCCCCGTACTAAGTGACGGATGGTCATGAGGAGCTGCACACATGCCGTAGGATGGGGTGTTAATCCCATATGCACACAATAAAGAATGCTCAACCTAGCTATCTTTCCTCCCAGTGCCTCGCAAGGCCCCACTGGAACCCTCCCCGGTTAAGGACAAGACATGACATAGAGGTTAGGTCTTCTAATGCATACAATCCTACGCCCTCACTATTGTGAAACACATAATGTGGGTGAACGATCATGGACATCCTAAGCATTTTGTACTATGGAAACAATTTAAAGTCACATGGTTATTTTATCTTTCAATTTTTCTACTTTAAGATGGATTCATTATGGAATTATTGATAACTAACATGAATGATAATATTTATTAGTTGATAATGCTAGTATAATGAGTTCATATTATGCCATAAGAATATTTCATGTCTTTTATATCGATAGAAATTCAATTTGAAGACCTAGAATTAAGTGATGATATGATTTGATGTTATTGATATCAAGGTGATTCTAAGGTCTAGATATAGTAATGTACATGCAATCACAATACATAATTTATTCATATAATTATAATGATCACCAATTTTATGAAAGAACCAAAATGATCTTTTATAGTTATATGTAATGTTTGAATTAAAAGATCTTTTGATATTACATAATATAATTATGATCATTAATTTATCACATAGAGAAATATATATAACAATTCATATTCAACCTTTTCAAAATATTAAAGAGAAAGATTGCAAGGTGAATGATGAATACAATGAGAAACTATTTTTTTGGTTATTTTTGAAAGGTTTTATAAATTTTCTCTTTGTTTTTTGAATATTAAACAAAAACATATATTTATAGTGATTTTTCAGAATTTTAAAATTACAGAAAATCGGATACTTGAGCTAGCGCCGACGTTAGGTCATAGCGCCTGCATTACCTCACATAGAGTGCTTATTTTAATCATATAGCCTAGATTTTCTTCGATTTTGCTTCTGATTTTTCTAAATTATGTTTGTGCAATGTAAGGCCTGTCTAATGAAGTAAAGAGATGAGAAGAAATCGCAAAAAGTTGCGGAAGTTAAAATTTTAGTACATGAGTTTCATATTCATTAAAGCTCCATATTCATTAAACCTTAATTCTTGAGTTTTGCACAACATATGCATGAGTGAAATGATCATAAATAAGTGAAATAATATTCATGCAATTTTTCAATTCTAGGATGTATGCTCTTGTAAAGTCATATAGTCAAACCATAATTTTGTAACGAGTTAAAGCAAAACAAATAACAAAAATAGATTTTTGATCATTTTGAATTATTTGAATTTTTTTTGTATTTTGGAATAAACTTACCAAATTAATAGCACAATAATTTCAAATATGAGAAAATAAACAGAGAAAAAATCATTAGAAAAATATTAGAAATATTTTGGAAAAGTCAGAAATTCAATTTGGCCAAAATAGCTAACGCCCGACGTTAAGTACTTAACGCCCAAACACTGTTTTTTGAGATTTTTGAATTTTTTTCTTTGGAATAGGTAGTATGTATATAGACCTTCTTAGTGTAGAAAATTCAAAAAAGTTGGAAATGATTAGAAGGCTATTTAAGCATGTTTTATTTGTTTTATTTAGTCATTAGAGTTAAAAAATGATAAAATATTCAAAACACAAAATAAGCATGTTCGATCAAACCGAGAATGCATGAATAATATAATCATATAGAGTGTATGCAATATATATTATATAGGTGTGTCCTAGATTATAATTCCCTAACTATATGTTTACACGCTAGCCCCATACTAAGTGACGGATGGTCATGAGGAGATGCACACATGCCGTAGGATGGGGTGTTAATCCCATATGCACACAATAGAGAATGCTCAACCTAGCACTCTTTCCTCCCAGTGCCTCGCAAGGCCCCACTGGAACTCTCCTCGGTTAAGGACAAGACATGACATAGAGGTTAGGTCTTCTAATGCATACAATCCTACGCCCTCACTATTATGAGACACATAATGTGGGTGAACGATCATGGACATCCTAAGCATTTTGTACTATGGAAACAATTTAAAGTCACATAGTTATTTTATCTTTCAATTTTTCTACTTTAAGATGGATTCATTATGGAATTATTGATAACTAACATGAATGATAATATTTATTAGTTGATAATGCTAGTATGATGAGTTCATATTATGCCATAAGAATATTGCATGTCTTTTATATCGATAGAAATTCAATTTGAAGACCTAGAATTAAGTGATGATATGATTTGATGTTATTGATATCAAGGTGATTCTATGGTCTAGATATAGTAAGGTACATGCAATCACAATACATAATTTATTCATATAATTATCATGATCACCAATTTTATGAAAGAACCAAAATGATCTTTTGTAGTTATATGTAATGTTTGAATTAAAAGATCTTTTGATATTACATAATATAATTATGATCATTAATTTTATCACATAGAGATTTTGATACTCCTAATTAATTATTATAAGTGAAATATATATAACAATTCATATTCAACCTTTTCAAAATATTAAAGAGAAAGATTGCAAGGTGAATGCTGAATACAATGAGAAACTATTTTTTGGTTATTTTTGAAAGGTTTTATAAATTTTCTCTTTGGTTTTTGAATATTAAACAAAAACATATATTTATAGTGATTTTTCAGAATTTTAAAATTACAGAAAATCGGATACTTGAGCTAGCACCGACATTAGGTCCTAGCGCCTGTGTTAGCTCACATAGAGTGCTTATTTTAATCATATAGCCTAGATTTTCTTCGATTTTGCTTCTGATTTTTCTAAATTATGTTTGTGCAATGTAAGGCCTGTCTAATGAAGTAAAAAGATGAGAAGAAATCGCAAAAAGTTGCGGAAGTTAAAACTTTAGTACATGGGTTTCATATTCATTAAAGCTCCATATTCATTAAACCTTAATTCTTGAGTTTTGCACAACATATGCATGAGTGAAATGATCATAAATAAGTGAAATAATATTCATGCAATTTTTCAATTCTAGTTTGACATGATTATGATTAAACATACTAGGGGTAATAAAAAATGACGCAAATATATTACATACCTAAGCAAAACTTGCGCATTTTATAAATTTAGCCTAATACCCCTAAAATACCTTTTAAATCTATTTTGACAATTAATTCATTTAGTCTTAAAAATATCATATAATGGATTTAGAAGGATAAACATAAAAAGGATAAGTAGATCACTTGAAAAATGATATGACTTTTTATTCAACTTTATTCAATTTGATTTATTTATGGATTTTGGTTTAATATGTGAAAGTCATATCACAAGTTATATAAAGTGATCATATCATGATGGTTCAACAAAAATAAAAAAAAATAAAAAATAGGTTAGGCATATCATGAAGTAGAATAATGATATTTCATTTTTAGTTGATTTCTACTTCATGCAAATGATTGGATACTAATAAATGAGAGATTTAGGTATCCAAAGAGGACCGGGTGTGACGGTTCCTTTGGGTACCCAAATACATCGTGTTTGCTTTTGGGGAGATAGTGATGAATGTGCCCTTTTGAGTGGAGTTAGTGTTTCATCTTTAACTTTGGGCCTCCATTCAAACCTTGGACAAACATTATTTTTAGTTTTCAAATTTCCATAGTCATTTACTTGAATATTTGGATCAAAAAGATTTTTGAATTTATAATTTGAAGAAAATTTGTTTGCATTTAATTTTAGGTTGGGAGAAATATGATTTTGTAAATAATGGTGATTTTGATTTACAAATCCTTTATGTTCCTTACTCCCATTTTTAAACTTAGTTAAGATGTTCATATTCATATTCAACTTGTTTTTAGATATAGTTTGATATTGTGAATTTGTATTTACAATTTTCATAAGCAAGTTGATTTTTGATTTTAATTCATCATTCTCGATCTTTAAATTATGTCTAGCTTTATTATAAGCGATTGTGCTATTTTTAAGAGTGGAAACAATTGAATCAATATGATTTTGATAGTTATTTCTATATTCATCAAATGATTCATCCATCTCTTTAATTTCAATTTTATAGTCTTTACACTTAGCACAATCATTTTTCAAAGATGAATTTTCTAAGCATAATCTATCATTTTGTTCTTTTATAAAAAGAAGTTCCTTTTCAAGTTTCTTGTGTTTTTCTTTTAATTCATTATATTCTACACAAGGTGTAATGTTTTCAACTAAGGAGCCATGGGTAGAACTAGATAAATTAGAATTTGATTCTTCATTAATTTTTGCCTTTAAATTTTAATTTTTTAGGCGCAAATGTGTATTAGCATTTTTTAATTTCTTAATTTTGCGCTTTGTAGTTTGAAGCAATTGTAATGTAGAAATATAAGTACAAAAATGGAATTTGATTTCCTTACATTGCTTTCAGGAGAGGCACGATTTGAACATATAGTTTCTTTGACATCTTTTTGGCACTCCTCTTCCGAAGATAGTATTTCTTCTTCTCTTTCATTTGATGTGCACTTCAAGGATCTGTCATGAGAGGAGCATTCTTGAAGACTTGTGCAAGCTTGCATATTCTCCGCTTCTTGTGATTGTTCCATACCTGTAGAAGGAGAATCATAAGTTCTTTCAAGAAAATTCCAAATCTCATATGCGGTAGGTAACGTATAAATAAGTTTGAAAATATTTTGGTCTAACGCACAAAATATACTATTCATAGATTTTGCATTTCAAACAATTTCGTTTCTAGTTAGTACGCTAGGTGGCTTTTCAATAGTAATATTCCAAACTTTTACATCTAAGGCCTTAAGAAAAATTTTCAATAATATTTTCAATCCTTTATAATTTTTGCCCATAAATAAAGGTGGTGCAAGAGATTTTTCTTTTTCATACAAATTTACCCCACTAGTGGAAGCGAGATCATGAGACGCCATTATTCCCAGTTGTTAAGTCGATTTGGAATAACCTCTCTCTGATACCGCTTGTTGGATCTTGAGGCGCCCTTAGAGGGGGGGGTGAATAAGGGTTTTTAGAAAACTTTAATATTTAATAAAAAACTTTTGATATTTTATGTTGAAGTAAGTTAAATCAAGAGTAAAGAGATTGGAATAATGAAATCAATTTTATTCAACATGAAAAGGCATGATTATCATTTATAAAATTGAATACAAAATCTGAATTCTATGATGCTAGAAATCGAGGCCAATAATGAAAGACTCTTTTAGTTTTCTATACCGACTCATATCCCCACGAACCGGTTGGCTTTAGCCGATCTCTCCCCAGATACGGCCTTAAGCCGCTCTAGCCAATCTATCTCCAGAAAGGCCTCGAGCACCCCCTAGATCTACTCCCTAGACCTAGTCGCCAACACGAGGTGAATTCCTCCCTAAGTCCTACCCAGACCTAGTCGCCAACACGCGGCGAATTCACGAACCGATTACAAAGATGAAATAAAGGACAAAATACAAAATACAAATATAAAACTCCCTATGAGGTCATCTGAAGGAGACGTTGTTGGAACCTTAGTTTTGTTTTGAGTAGGATCCATCTTTAATGTCTAAGTTTCAATCATAACACATCTTATAACTTAGATCAAATCCCATTAAGATAGTAGGCTGAAAATATATATAATTAATAGGCTGAGAAAATAAGAGAAAGATAAAAATTATATATGTTCTCTGCGTTCGACGAATGGCTATCTGCGTTCGACGAACGACGCTCTGTGCTCAACAAAAGATGTTCATTCTGTGTTCGATGAACTGCTCTCTGCGTTCGACGAACGGCTTGCTTCAAGCTCGTCTCAGTGGTCGACGATCTTTAGTCTCAGCGGCTCAGCGTCTCAGCGGTTCAGCGGTCGACGATCCCTTCACAGCGGTCGACGAACAGATTGTCTCAACGGTCGATGAATAGACCCCGTCTCAGCGGTCGACGAAAAGTTGCGTTCGACGAACTCAAGTCTGCGCTCGACGAATATTCAGCAGAAGCTCAGAACGATGAATTAAATGATCAGATCGACGAACTTGAAGTTGAGTTCGACGAAATTCTCACAGCTTTATATATTATTGTTCTCAGTTCGACTAATATTATTAAAGCAATATTTTAATCATTTCTATTTATATATTGCTATATATTGCTGCCTTTATAAATATACATTGTAGCCATTGCAGCATTAAATAATATAGCCGTTGCAGATACGCAAAAGACAACAATTTATCTTCTCAAGGAATCTAGGAAATTAAAGAGATATTATATCCTTCCTTGTCGGGCAAGAATTCAAATAAGCCCAGAAGTCTTTCTCCAGATGATATATACAGAGAGAAGAGAAAAGAAGATAGAACAAGAACATATATAACAGACAAGAGAATAGGAAGAACCAGGAAGAGAAAAATAGAGGAGCAAAAAGAAGAAGAAGATCTAACATATTATTTATCTTCTTTTTGCTAACTCCTCTCTGCAGATTATCTTCATCCCGAGACACTTAAACAAGATCATTTGCTCAGGATCTCTACTGCAGAAGAAGAAGAAAAAGAGTTGCCACATTCAAAAGAAGAAGCTTACTCAAACTGTCATCTAATCTCAATCAGACAGGGGGAGCTCTTCAACATCACCTACAAAGATCCAATCTCAACAACCCATCAGGATCATCAAGAGTCTTCTCAGCAAAGAGAAGAACAATACATCTTTTCTCCTTGTTACCCCATCTTGTACAGGGTTAAAACTGTTGGAGTTTCTGAGGTGATCTCAAAGCAATCAATAGTTAGTCTTGCTGCCAACGCAATATGAGCCTATAGGGTCGCACATAAAAGCGTTTGGAGAAATTGGAGAAAGAATTGTGTTGGACTTACTCATATTGGATATGAATGGAGGACCAATCCTGTGACTGCTTGGAATTAAGTTGAGAATGTCTCAACGGGAAATCATTTACTGTCCGTTCGGTTTGCAGAATTTGGCATTCAGTTTTTGGTTTTGGTTTAAGTAAACCAAAACTGGTGTTCGGTTCGCAGGTTTTCTGGTAGGTTTTGGAATTGCTGAAAACCCCCGGTTTTCATTTTAGGCTATCCCCAATTCTTGCCCAATCCCTACATTTTTGGCGCAGTTTTTGTTTTCCTCTTCCGCAGACGCCCCGCTCGACGCCTCGCCCGACGCCTCGCTCCCCGCTTCTCCTTCTTCTCCGGCGATCGGCCACCGCCGTAGGTAATTTCCTCTTCCGATTTCCTCTTCCTTGTTTCCGTCGCTACACATTGATGCCCTAGGGTTCCTTTTTGGCCAATTTTTTTGATTTCTCTCGCTGTCTCTTTCGCAGACGGAATTTCCGCTCGACGCCGGTCGCTATCTCCTTCTTCTCCGGCGACCACTGTAGCAGGTAAACTCCTCTCCCATCTTCCTCTTCATTTTTTCTGCTCTTTGTAAACTCCTCTGCCGAACAGCTGTTTGTAAACTCCTCTGCTGTAGCAGGTCCAGCTGCATTTGTGGATGTGTGTTCTATGTGTATGTACATTTACATGGGTGTGTGCATGTGTGGATGTGTGTTTTGTGGATGAGTATGTATTTTTGGAGGTGTGTGTTTGTGTGTTTTTGGATGAGTGTGTATGTGTGGATGTGTGTGTGCGTTTTGGATGTGTGTTTGTGTATGTATGGATGTGTGTGTGTGTTTATTTGTGTGTTTGTGTGATTGGATGAGTGTGTATATGTGTATGTGTGTGTTTGTGTGTGTGTATTTTCTTGGATGAGTGTGTGTATGTGTGCATGTGTGTGTGTGTTTTGGATGTGTATGTTTGTTTGGATGAGTATGTGTGTGTGTGTATTTTTTTGGATGAGTGTGTGTATGTGTTTTTGTGTGTGTGTGTGTGTATATGTGTTTGTTTGGTGTGTATTTGTTTGTTTTTTAGATGAGTTTATGTTTGTTTTGATAATTATGTGTGTGTGTGTGTTTTTTTGGATGTGTGTGTGTGTATGTGTGCATGTGTGTTTGTTTTTTTAGGTGTGTATATGTGTATGTGTGTATTTGTTTGATGATTATGTGTGTGTGTTTTTTTTGGATGTGTGTGTGTGTGTATTTATTTGGATGAGTGTGTGTATGTGTGCATGTGTGTGTGTGTGTGTATTTTTTGGATAAGTGTGTGTATGTTTGCATGTGTGTGTGTGTGTTTGTTTGATGATTATGTGTGTGTATTTGTTTGGTATGTATATGTGTATGTGTTTGTGTTTTGGATGGTTTTATATATATGTATGTGTGTATAACTGTCATTGGATAGCTTTCCTGAAAATACTGTATTTTTCCCTCCATTTTAGATGGATTCAGCGGAGTTGCTAGAAAAATTAATAAAAGAATATATTATGAAATGTGGGTATCTCACAGCACTCGGTGCTGCTTGGGCAGCATTAGAATATATTCCCATGGAACCTGTAGAACATAAAGAGTCAGGTGCGAGATATGTCACTTTAGTTTTCACATTGCAAATAAGGTTTGGGATTCTAATACCAAATTTAAATGCAGGTGCAAATAATAAATGCATGTTGCATTTTACATAATTTTCTTGTCGAGAAGAGGCTGGCTACTGATTCACAACTACTTGTTGAGGTTGATGCTGACCTATTAGCTGGTGAAGTAATTGAAGAAGAAGAAATCTACGAATATGACGATAATGTTAATCCAATTCAATCGTCAAATGCATGGACTCAATTTAGAGATAACTTAGCAATGGAAATGTTTACTGAATATCAAGCCCGTGGTGGGGTTTAGTAGATATTATAATATCATATGTATGCTTAAATTTTGTTTGCGATATCTATGCTAGTGTAGATATTTTTGTAAGGGAAGTTTAATTTGAAGTAGTTTTTTGGCTAATGTGCTACATGTATTTGTTTAATATTTGATGCTAATGTGATACATGTATTTGTTTTATATTTGATGCTAATGTGATACATATATCTTCAGAGAGCACCAAATGGAAAGAGGAACAGGGAAAGAGAAATCATATGCCCATTGGACAGCTGAAATGGATCGTACTCTGTCCAGTGTATTACTAGAGGAGCATGGTAAGGGTCACAAAACGCCGAATGGATGGAAAGGGGTGGCCTTCACAGCAGCAATCAAAGGGATGAAAGATTTACATAATATAGATTTCACCAAGGAGATGATCATGGCCAGACTCAAGACGTGGAATAAATATTACAAGGAGGTGTCTGCAATGTTGGATACAAGTGGCTTCGGATGGGATTGGGAACGTAATACAGTGAAAGTTGATAGTGAAGAAGTATGGGCCAATTATGTCAAGGTATATTCAGTTATATTGCATTCAATATTTTTGTTTTATTTATTTTACCATAGTTGATGTGAAATAATCATGTTGTGCAGGCACATCCTACTGTGAAGCACTACAGAGATAAGGTAATCATTAATTAGGGAGATTTAGGCATATTATGCGGTAATGACAAAGCAACAGGTGCTTTTGCGGCGACAGCAAACGAGACAGTAGTTGAGCTGGATGGAGAGTCAGCAGGTGAAGAAAGCAACTTCGCGGCAGAGCCTTCAACAGGGGGGAGCAGTAGAGAGAGGAAGAGGAAGAAAACCCCAGGGGAGGAAATAGCAAATGCCATAAATAAAATGGCAGATAGCATGGAGCACGCAGCGGCTGCAATCGCAAAAAGCAACGAAGCTCTGAAAGTACCTTCTACTCAAATCTATGAAGCACTTGCTCAACTACCGGAGCTGCAGGTGGTGGAGTTAGTGAAAGCCATGGATCTTCTAGGTGCCAGCCAACTGAAGTTCGACACGTTCATGGCTTTGCCAGAGAGCATGAGGCTGACGTGGCTTCACTTGCAATTCTATGACTTATGAGCGCATGAGGATTACGTGTTTATGTTCTTTCGCAGTTTATTGTATTTCTAGTTTTTATGTTTAGTGGAGTGTCACATTTTAGCTGCTTTTGGATTCGTGGTTTTATTTCATGCAGTTTACTTGAACATTTTGTGGTTAATGAATGCTTAGATTGTGTTGTTTTTATGTCTATTTTATTTTTTAAATTTTGTTTGTCTTACTGTTGGTAAAATTTTAAACAAAAATTCTGATTTTATGCAATTCCTGTGGATGAATTCCATCCTGCAGCCGAACAACAAGTGGAGTTGACTCAATCCCGCAAAGGTACTTTGTATTTCGATTTGTTTATTCTCTTGAATCATGAAACCCGCAAGATCCGTTAGCTTCTTTGGGGTTGTTCTTCTTGTTATTTCTGCTGCGCATATGTGATATGTAATCCCGTTCGAGGGGTAAAGAAAACCCAACAGTGGTATCAGAGCAAGGTTGCGGTCAAGTGCGTGTAAATTGGGACATTTAGAAGCGTTCTAAATGCCCTAATTTCTTCTTGGAATATCACATTTGATGTGATTTTGTGTGGTTTCTGGTGGTGGGATTTCAAAAATTTGGCCATCGCCTGGGGCGCTGCCCCTTGGACCCCGTTAGGGGCTCTGCCCCTAAGACCCCGCCAGGGGCGCGACCCCTTGGAACCCCGCCAGGAACGCATGTGACTGCGTTGCGATTTTCATGTTTCAGAGGATGTTTCTCCTCTGCAGTAACCGTCCCTCAAAATAGTTTGTGAAACCAAATGTTTAGATTATTGAATCTGACATGAGAGACGAGCTTGTCTACTGCACAAGTGGAGTTGTTGTTCATATGTCCAATGCATGCAAATCTGGAGATTTAGAAGTGTTCTAAATGCTCAGATTTAGCCCTGTTTTGTCAAAGTCTTGATAGACTATTTTTGTGCACATCTGGGATGTATCTGGAATGTGAATGTTGTAATTTTATTTTCTGATTGTGCACTAAGATTAAATGTTAATCATGATTAAATTGTTAATCACTTGAAATAAAAACCCCTTATCTAATATTAAGTGTTCGGATGCCTTTCGATGGATGACACTCTTCCTGCCTCGATCGATGAAGTGTGGGCTTGCTAAAGCAAGGTGCATTAATCTATCTTGGTAAGGGTGCGAGCGGATAATTGTGATATCCCACTGTCGACATCTGGTCTAACTTAACTAAGTGACCTCAAAGGTTGAGTGCCTAGAGGCATAGGGTTGGCATGCTCCATATGATGGATGCGAATAAAGAGTTATTCACCAACCATACAAGAGTTGCATAGTGATGCAATTGACAAATGTTGTCTATCTAAATAACCGCATTATGAGAGGAACGCCAAAGCGGACTCGTGGTGTTGGTGAAATACGGATCTTGTCCACTAAGAGAGTAGCTCACATAAACTCTCTGAATCGAATTAAAGGGTTGTCGATTTGATTAAAATAGTGGGAGCTCTTTAATAAAAGTCCATATTAAAAATCTATAAAATGTATTTTGAAATATAGTACTAAAATTTTACTTTGCAAAATTCCTTGTAGAATATCCATGGCAAGTGGATCTCACTCCGCCTTGTCCCTGAGAGCGATCCTTGAGAAGGATAAGCTAAATGGGACAAATTTCCTTGACTGGTATAGAAACCTGAGAATTGTTCTCAGGCAAGAGCGCAAGCTCTATGTCTTGGAAGAAGATCCCCCTGAAGAGCCAGCATCTAATGCACCACGTGCAGATAAAGATACTTATAAGAAGTATAGAGATGACTCCTTGGATGTTGAATGCCTTATGCTCGCGACTATGAACTCTGAGCTTCAGAAGCAACATGAGAACATGAGTTGTTATGAGATGGTTGAGCACCTGAAGAAAATGTTTCAAGGGCAAGCTCGCCAAGAGAGGTTCGATATATCCAGTGCGTTATTTCAGTGTAAGATGGGAGCTTGAGACCCAGTAGGAACTCACGTACTCAAGATGATTGGGTATATAGAGAGCCTTGAAAGACTGGGGTTTCCTTTGAGCCAAGAGTTGGCCACTGATCTGATCCTGCAATCGTTGCCGGATAGTTATGAGCAGTTTGTCTTAAATTACAATATGAATGAAATTGACAAGACACTGCCCGAGCTCCTAGGCATGTTAAGAACTGTCGAGATCAACATGAAGAAGACCAAGCCTGCTAGTCCCATACTGATGGTGCATAAAGGCAAGGGAAAGGTCAAGGGAACCAAGAAGACTAAGGTAGGACCTAAGTCACATCTTGATCCCAAGTCTTCAGCACTGAAAAAGAAAGGATTGGCTAAGGAAGGGAAGTGCCACCATTGTGGTAAGGCAGGGCACTGGAGGAGGAACTATCCTCAATATCTAAAAGATCTGCAGAAGAAGAAGGGAAGGATGACTTCCACTTCAGGTATTTTCGTTATAGAAATAAACCTTTCTGCTCCTTCATCCTGGGTATTAGATATCGGATGTGGTTCTCACATTTGTATAAATGTGCAGGAACTGAGAAGGAGAAGAATGCTGGGTAAAGGGGAGGTATACCTGCGCGTCGGGAATGGAGCAAGGGTTGCTGCCGTCGCCGTTGGTGTTTACTGTCTTTCTTTGCCCACAGGGCTTGTAATAGAACTTGATAATTGTTATTATGCTCCGGCCATAACTAGAAACATTATTTCTATTTCATGTTTGGACATGATTGGTTTTTCTTTCTTAATTAAGAACAATTGTTGTTCTATTTATAAGAATGATGTTTGTTATGGCGTTGCCCAAATGTTTAATGGTTTATATGTTTTGAACTTAGACCATCCGATCTATAACATAGAAAATACTAAAAGACTAAAAACAAATGATTCGAATCCTACGTACCTTTGGCATTATCGTTTAAGCCATATAAATGAGAAACGCATATCCAAGCTCCATAAAGATGGACTACTGGACTCATTTGATTATGAATCATTTGAGAGATGCGAGTTATGTTTATTAGGCAAGATGACGAAAGCTCCTTTCACTAGATGTAATGAGAGGGCTGATGATCTCTTGGGTATAATACATAGTGATGTATGTGGACCCATGAGTTCTATGGCTAGAGGTGGGTTCTACTACTTCGTTACATTTACTGATGATTTCAGTAGATACGGATACGTGTTTCTTATGAAGAACAAATCCGAGACCTTTGAAAAGTTCAAAGTGTTTAAAAATGAAGTGGAGAACCAACTGGGAAAAAGGATAAAAGCACTCTGATCTGATCGAGGTGGAGAATATCTGATTCATGAGTTTCGTGATCATCTGAAAGAGCGTGGTATTGTATCACAGCTCACTCCGCCCGGAACACCTCAACATAATGGTGTTTCTGAGAGGAGGAATCATACCTTGTTAGACATGGTGCGATCGATGATGAGTCATGCAGATTTGCCCGTTTCCTTTTGGGGATTTACTTTAGAGACTGCTGCTTTCACACTAAATCGAGTTCCAACGAAAACGGTTCTAAAGACACCATATGAGATATGGACTGGGAAGCGTCCTAGTATATCGTTCATCAAGATTTGGGGCTGTGAGGCATACGTGAGACGTCAAATGCCTGACAAGATGGAACCCAAATCAGATAAATGTTATCTCGTGGGGTATCCTAGGGAAACCAAAGGATACTACTTCTACTTACCGTCTGAGGGCAAAGTGTTTGTCGCAAGGACCGGTGTCTTTATGGAGAAAGAGTTCTTATCCAGAAAGAATGCAAAGGTAGAACTTAAAGAAGTTCAAGAGCCACAAACAATGAACGAACCAGAATTTGAACCTGAGCAAGAACTACAAGAAGTTGTAGCTGGAGAGCCTGCTCAAGAAACACAAGTCCTACGTAGATCTGGTAGACCAAGATTTGAGCCTGAGAGATATGGATTTCTCATGACTCAAATAGGTAATGTGTTGCTTATGGATCATGATGATGAGCCTGCAACCTACCAAGAGGATATGAATGGACCTGACTCCGAGAAGTGGCTTGAGGCCATGAAATTTGAAATGGACTCCATGTACACAAACCAAGTTTGGACCTTGGTGGAACCACCTGATGGGGTATGACCCATAGGGTGCAAGTGGGTCTTCAAGAAGAAGACCGACATGGATGGGAATGTACAGACATTCAAAGGCCGGCTGGTGGCTAAAGGTTTCAGGCAAATTCATGGTGTTGACTATGATGAGACCTTTTCCCCTGTGGCCATGGTCAAGTCCATCAGAATTCTACTTGCTATTGCTGCGTATTATGACTACGAGTTCTGGCAAATGGACGTCAAAATGGCTTTCCTTAATGGAAACCTCCTTGAGGAAGTGTATATGACACAACCCGAGGGTTTTGTATCTCCAGATGAAGCCACTAAAATATGCAAGTTGAATCGATCCATTTATGGATTGAAACAAGCTTCTCGAAGTTGGAATCTGCGTTTTGATGAGAAGATCAAAGAGTTTGGTTTCATCAAGAACGAAGATGAGCCTTGTGTTTACAAGAAGATTAGTGGGAGCATTGTTGTCTTCCTGATATTGTATGTAGATGACATACTATTGATCGGGAATGACATTCTGACCCTGCAAGTTGTTAAGAACAACCTAGGGAAGTGCTTTTCTATGAAAGACTTGGGCGAAGCGGCTTATATACTTGGTATTAAGATCTATAGAGATAGATCGAAGAAGTTGCTGGGTTTGACCCAGAGTACATACATTGACAAGGTGTTGAAACGGATCAACATGCTTGAGTCCAAGAAAGGATTCTTACCCATGTCACATGGTGTGAGTCTCTCTAAGGACCAGTGTCCAAAATCTTTGGAAGATAAGGACCGCATGAAGTTGATTCCATATGCTTCGGCAATTGGATCAATCATGTATGCAATGTTTTATACTCGACCCGATGTCTCATATGCTTTAAGCATGACTAGCAGGTATCAGTCTGATCCTGGTGATGGTCACTGGATAGCTGTCAAGAATATCCTAAAGTACTTGAGAAGGACTAAGGATACATTCTTGGTGTTTGGTGGAGAGGAAGAGCTCGTTGTAAAGGGTTACATGGATGCAAGCTTCCAGACTGACAGAGATGACTCAAAGTCACAGTCAGGTTTTGTGTTTTGCCTTAATGGAGGAGCTGTAAGCTGGAAGAGTTCCAAGCAAGAGACAGTTGCTGATTCTATGACTGAGGCCGAGTATATCGCTGCAGCGAATGCGGGGAAGGAGGCTGTATGGATTAGGAAATTCATCAGCGAGCTTGATGTAGTTCTTAGCATTGTTGATCCCGTAGTTCTCTACTGTGACAACAACGGTGCAATTGCACAAGTAAGGAACCTAGATCTCATCAGCGCTCCAAGCACATACTTCGGCGCTTCCATCTTATTCGAGAGATTGTCGATCGAGGAGATGTGAGCATATGCAGAGTACCGACTGAAGAAAATATAGCGGATCCACTGACAAAGCCTCTTGCGCAAAAGAAGCATGATGGTCATGTTAGATCAATGGGTATTAGATATTTGAATGATTATCTTTAATGGGAGCCTTGTGGATTGCATATTTGTTGGTTGTTTGTTCATTGGATGAATTGTAAAATGTACTATGTATTTCATTTTATATTTATGGCAAGTTCTTTTATTATGTCATTTATATCTATCTGATAAGATTAATTAGCATAATAAATGCCCTTAGAGTGTTTGCTTCGATAGGAATTCAAGTACATGACTTGACTATGTGAGCCTATGTTTATAAGAAGCTTCATTCTTAAATGGTCCCTGGTCGAGGTATCATCCTAGAAATTTAGGGCGAGGATGAGACCATAAGACTAGCATGTGCGTTGACTGATGACCGGTTCTCACAGGTCATGATATTGTGATATCAAGTCATCAGATGGGTACTTGTTAAGAACAAGTCGTACTGGACAGACCCCCCGTGAGACTACTTTGTGGATTGTTATATGAACGTGTCACAAGTAGGTCTCAAGTGACAATGGTGTTTGTGGTCCTTTGACCTGAAGTCATAGCATTCATCGGGTGAGGAAGAGCGTACTTTGATGTCATCTAAAGTCTTCTCTTGAGAAAGGTTGACGATAAGGGTGGTTGTTGGGTATGTTACAAATCATTTGGATGTTTGTGTGTGAGCAGAAATGGGATTTGTCCTCCTGTATGACAGGAGTTACATCCATGGGCCCCTTGATGGAATGAGACTGAGAAATGCATGGCCATGCTTTGTTGAGTCAATATATGATTGAGCTCACCAATTTCAGACAGTCTATTCTAGATCAGGAAACTAGGATTGAACAATCATGAGGGTGACACGGTCCATGCCTCTAGTTCTATCCGGATGTAAAGGACAAAAGGACATGACAACACTGATACATTGGTCATGAAAGGCTTGTTGCATTATGAACTCTTATTGCTTGGGTAGCAATGATGTATTGCTAGATGCCGCTCATTGTTTGTGAGACTTTTGTTGATACTTTGTGATCAAGTGGGAGACTGTTGGAGTTTCTGAGGTGATCTCAAAGCAATCAATAGTTAGTCTTGCTGCCAACGCAATATGAGCCTATAGGGCCGCACATAAAAGCGTTTGGAGAAATTGGAGAAAGGATTGTGTTGGCCTTACTCATATTGGATATGAGTGGAGGACCAATCCTGTGACTGCTTGGAATTAAGTTGAGAATGTCTCAACGGGAAATCGTTTAAAGTGTTTAAACGAATGAGTTTTACATGACATATTCGGCTAAAGGGCTTAACCGAATTGTGTCAAATTCGGCTAATGTGATTAACCGAATTATGTTGATTCGACTAATGAAATTCGGCTAATATGATTAACCGAATTTATTACAGATTCGACTAAAGGGTTTAGCCGAATCAGGTCAGTTCGATGAAAGGGTTTCGCCGAATTTATATAGCCGAATTCATATAGACGAATTCGTTGAAATGGTTTCGCCGAATTCGGTTATAGTGATTAGCCGAATTCGGTTATAGTGATTAGTCGAATTCGGCGAATGTAAATCTGGACAGAAATATTCTGGTCTGCGGATAGCCTGATTTATGCGTTTTAGTATAAAAGGCTTGCAATTCTAGGTTTATATAAGACTTTTTATTTTCGCGATTTTGACGTGAACGGCCGACCGGAACAGTTCCGCGCGAGGGTCTCGTTCTTCCCGTCCGCCGATCGCCTTCCGCCGCCGCTAGTCGCCGCCGTCGGTCGCCGCCTCCTCTGGATCGGACCTAGCAGTCCGTGAGGACGTTGAGAGCTTCCTTCTCCGACCTAGTTCTTGTACGACAAGAAGCTAGGGTTCTCCATCGTTCATGTGGATCGCCGTAGAGGAGCCGATACATTTCGGTTCTTAGAACTCAGATTTTGGATTTCTCTTTGGAGCACCTTGGTTGAGTGTTGACTCAATCCCGCAAAGGTACTTTGTATTTCGATTTGTTTATTCTCTTGAATTATGAAACCCGCAAGATCTGTTAGCTTCTTTTGGGTTGTTCTTCTTGTTATTTCCGCTGCGCATATGTGATATGTAATCCAGTTCGAGGGGTAAAGAAAACCCAACAAAAAATCCCTTCAAAAGTTTACCCATTGGTGGCAAGACACCTGATCAAAAAATCCTGTTTGGTTTTTGGGCACCTTATCAAAAGCTCATTGGTGCTAGGACACCTGATCAAAAATCCTACTGGATTCCTACCAAGGGTGGTAGAAGAGTAGATGTACCTAGGTTGATTGGGGAACTACTATATTTCTTTGTATCTTCTGGTTGCTTGCTTGTTTATGCCTTTAATTCTTTTATGTGCTATGATGAAAATTTGTGATAATAAATTAGTTTTATAACTCACTCTGTTTTACACATATTTGTATACATCACTATTTTTAAATAACATTAAAAAGAGTTTTTAACTTAAGAACTAAACTCACTTTCAATTGGTATCAAAGCATATCAATTGACTTTCAGACGCCAAAGAATCGCTGAAGATCGTTGAAGTCCAAACGTGCGTTCTTCACATTGAGTTAGCGTGTTGATCCAAGCCTCCTTTGATTCCTCCTTTTAAAATATGAGTGGGAGATGTGTTTGTCTAGAAATACGGCCCTCACAAAGTTTTTGAAGTGCTGAAATAGGGCTCTGGGCAATCCGTTTTTTTGAAGACATCGAAATCATCCAATTTATAGACTTTGAGCTAACGTCGGCGGTAAGTTCTAACGCCTGGAGTTGACCATGTATAGCAACATATTGATGGCTCGGATATTCAGAAGAGAAAGGAGATTCTGCACTTTAGGAAATGTTTTGTTTTAGGCAATACTAGCGCCGACGTTAAGGATAATGCGGGGCGTTGGGTACATCATTCCTAAAGTTCCTCTTGCAATCACGGCTGCTTTCTCCTTGCCAAATTCGTCGACCGGATAGCGCCCAACGTTAAGACTAATGCCTAGCATTGAGTTTCTTTCTTTAATCAGCTGGCACGCCATTTCGTCGAACAACATCTTCATCGAACGTCTCATTTCGTCGAACGCAGTTTCATTTCGTCGAACTCCACTCATTTCGTCGAACGACAATTTAATTCGTCAACCGCCATTTTCGTCGAATGGATAGCGCCCAGAGTTAAGCTCTAACGCATGGGGTTGAGTTTCATCTTTAATCAATTGGCACGCCATTTCATCAAACAGAAAATTTCATCGAACACATTTCGTCGAACGGGCTTCTTCTTTCGTCGAACACAATTTCGTCGAACGCCAGATCGTCGAATGCAGTTTCCATTTCATCGAATGGAGCTTCCGATCTCAGCGGTTTCCTTCTCAGCGGTTTCCATCTCAACGGTTTCATTTCGTCGAACGCCAGTTCGTCGAACGCAGCTTTCAGTTCATCGAACGTAGCTTTTATTTCGTCGAACATAATTTCATCGAACACCGTTTTCATCTAGCGCTAACGCCTAGCGTTAAGATTAACGTCTGGCATTAAATAGTTTTCAATCCTTCAGCTTGTGGTTAGTGCCAGACCATTCTTGCAGCAACCTGGTGTCATATCTGTCCAAAGGTGCATGCTAAAAACACAATGGCAAACAAGATCAAATACAAGTAGGATTTGTTATTCTCAAATCAAAGGGATGCGGAAAACCATGTTCCAACAAGGGGAATCTCTTATATCCAGGTTAACTCTAAATAGGGCTAATATAAAAGCAGTAATGCAAAATGGAACAATATGCCATAACCAACAATATATAAAATTTGTGGAAGGGAAAAAAGCAGTAAATGAAAGAGATAAAAGACATTCTAAAACATGCTCTTGTTTGAAGTTTTGAAAGCCCTTGCATTTCAATTTCCATCTCCTTTCCAAAGAGGTATTTAGTTGGAGTCATAAATATTTAAGTTCAATGAGTTCTTCGTTGTGACGTCTAACTTGTCGCTATTACGAGTTTTAGGTGTGTGGTTTTACATCGATTGAACCCGATAATTATTAAGTTGCATTACATCTCATTTATAAGATTATGATGTTTCCCAGCGGCGTCTAATTTAGTCGAGTTATTTCGGAGGAAAAAGGATAAGTTATTGCCGCTTGAGTTCAAGTTTTACAAATGGAGCCCGATATTTTTCTAATAATTTATATAAACCCGTCATGAAATTCTAAACATTTTTCACGTTGGAGGCCAAGGGCTAAAAATGGAACATTTAATTTCTATAATTATTTAAGGTGAAATCATATTTAAAATGAACTAAATTCCAGTATTTTGACCATAATGAAAGTGCACAGTGTGCCTCTGAGTTCTAGAGGGGGGGGGGGGGGGGGGGGGGGGGGGGGGGGTGAATAGAGATTTAAAAAATATTTCTATCATATTTGTGCAAACACAATAGAACACTAAGTATTATGCTCCAACAATTCCACACAGAATAAAACTAGTGTTACTAAGTAAAGCAGGAAAACAGTAAAAGAAATGGGACAACATATAAACTTCACAACCAGAAGACACAGATTTTATAGAGGTTCCCCAAAATGTGGGTACTCCTCTCTTCTACCACCTGGTAGGAATGCACCACCTGTGCCTGAGTCTTTTGATAAGGAGGCTCTTAGGACCACTGATCTTTTAATAAGGAGATCATGAACAAACTAGATCTTTTGATAAGGAGATCTTGAACCAACCAGATCTTTTGATAAGGACATCTTGAACCACTGAATCCTTTGGAAGAGGGATTCTCAAAACTCTTTTATAGTTGAGAAGGAGAAGGAGAAAAAAGAAGGGGAGGAAGAAGAATTTTGTTCCCAGAATTCTTTTGAAGCCTGTCTCAAAATTAGCTTCTATATTCTTTCACTGGATCTGCTGATGATGAACTCCTGCTTATGATTGTGATGATTTGCAGGAGCTATGATTCTCAGATCCTTTCTCTTCCTTCTGATTGAAATCTGGCTGCTATATGATATTGATGAAGAGCAGCCTTCAGTTGTTCTGTTCTAAGAGAGGGAGAGCAGTTCTTATTTTTCACTGTATTATTCTCTATTAGGGTTCCAGGAGGAAAGTGGAAGCCCTAATCGAAAAACTCAAGCAGATAGTGATGAATGCTCTATCTTTCTCTTTCTGCTCATCTCTTTTATTGTCCCTCTTTAATTTGAATTGATTTCCTTTTCTGGTAGGTCATGAAAAGGTATTTTGCCTGGATAATTTCTCTTCCTTTCCTTCTTAAATTCACGACCCGTCCACCAACTGTATGCTTGTTTCCAAGAATGCTTTTTTGTCCTCTTTTAATTCTTCTTTCTATTTGAGGCAATAATTAAGGCATTGGAGAACGGTCTTGAGCACTGTGGGCCATGAGAGAGAGATTCAAAATGACAGCTGAAAAGGTTTCCTTTTCAGACTATATTCGACGTAGCGTCGAGTTCTCTTTCTCTCTCATCGATGCACCTTTTAGTTTATGTAAGAGCAGCTTCGAATTCATTCTTGCTTTGATTGAACTCTGCTTGTCGACATTGCGTCGATACCTTATCGACGTAACTGTCGAGTGGAAGGCTTGCCTCAGAGCTTCATTATCTGCGTCGAAATGTAGTCGACGTTGCGTCGACTTTAGATGGCTTTGACAAATACTTCCTTCTGCTTTGAGTTGAAGTAGAAGTTGCGTCGACTTCTCATGATACTTCGACAAGACCATGGCCTCTACATCGATATCCTTTCGACATAGCATCCACTTGAATTACTTCGACATAAGGATGAGTTGCTTGGACTTCTAGTCTGAGTAGCGTCGACATCCATTCGAAGCTGCGTCGATTTCTATTCGATGCAAAAGATAACTTAACCCAAATACTGCTTGTATTGATCTTGTCTTGTCACCCTAAGTTGAGAGAGATAACCTAAGACATCTAATGACCACATTTCCCTCACTATGCATTGGGTAAATCAACCTAAGAGATAAAATCACTTTCTAGATAATTTGTTAAGTTAAATCAAAGGAGTTTTCCCAACAATCTCCCTTATTTATCTTAACAAATTTTACGGATTGATTAAAGTGATTTTACACATTCCTTTTACATAGTCAGATTTACTTATAAGACAATCATAGACATAGAATAAATAACTGGATTGAACTAGTAAACAGAAATACATCTGATTAATTATCACATGAGTTTATCAGAGATTACCTAAGAATACATCTACTTCCTTCCTTTAAGAAAAGTAGATAAGTCCTCATAGACCTTTTTGAATTTCCTTTCCACATACTTGAAGTTTACAGGAGTTGCCTTCTCTGGATTTTTTTGTATTCTTTCATGTCCTTTGAACAACTTCTCCAGGTTACTTTCTATTTCATGGGAAACATCTTTTAAAGTGAAAGCTAGACCAAGAACTTTTGCTGTCAACAGGTTTATGACTTTCAATTGTAGATCATCTGACTCTGAGTCCCCATCAGGATTTGGTACAATAAAGGTTGATTGAGGTTTACCAGGGACTGAAGCAGTCTTGAATAATATCTTTTTCTTCTTCACAGGAAGTTGTTCTCCTTTCTTTTTCTTCTGAGATGGCCCCTCTGTATCCTTTGGAATACATCCAATACCCCTTCTGTGGAGTTGGCCTATTTCATCCAACATCTTAGCTTGATGTTTTTTGTAATATACTCAGTGGGGTCAAACAAGGAGGTTTTGATGGGGATTGCTTTTGCCATCTCCTCTTGTTCAACAACTTCTTTTCCTCTTTGCCGAATATTAATAAACATTTTTCACTTTTCCTCAATTTCTTTTTGAGCCGCTTCATACTCATATCTATCTCTATCACCAATGTCCTCTAAAGATTTGTAGAGCTTTGGATTATTGTAGGTTTTCATTATATTCACCGGGACTTCAATCTTCTCATATTTTTTGTAATTGGATTTATTTTTCTTGTATTCCTTTCTTTCCTCTTTTGAATACCTTTCCCAAATAGGTATCTTTCCTCTGCCCCCACTTCCTCTCCCTCTATATGGAGGTTTTACCCTGAAGGCAGGTGTTGGAAGAATTGGTTTGAGAATTGGAGCAGGTGGAGATGGAAGCTGAGCTGGAGGTTGAGATGGAAGCTGTGCTGAAGGTGACAACTGATCTGGAGCCTGATCAGCCACCTTGACTGAAGAAGGTGTTGTTGAGGAATCTTCAGAAGACACCCTGAATGCAAGTGCATCAGGGATAGATGGCTCAGTGTCTTCATGGAATTCTTGTAGAGTGTTGAGGTAGACCTGGTCATCTGAAAAGAGAGAAGACTCCCCCTGAATCGAGGACTCCCCCTATGCTGAGAGCAGAATCCTTGGAGGGGTTGACTCCCCCTGAGTTGCAGAATCTTGAAGCTGTAGCTTGGAGGAACAACTATCCCCCCTTCAAAAATAGAGGAAAGAGGAATTTCTGTAGTGTACACCGAGTCTTCAGGAAGCTGCCTGCTGATACATTTCTCCCCCTGCTTTATATCATCTAAAAAAGATATAAAGACATCTGCAGTCACATCAGCTAGTCTCAATTCCGCATCAATGGCCTTGATTTCTGATGAAAGATCTTGCAACCTTCTGTGTTGGTCTTATAGTTTGTGATAACATTCATGGGAGAAGTCAAGATATTGAGAGCTAAACTTTGATAATACTGTTTCGAGAGCAAGATTGACTGCTTCAATAACATCTTGTTGAAGCGACAAAGATGCCATTGAGATCTTGAGGGTACCAGCACTGAAATAAGAGAGAGGGATGAAGAGAGGAAAATGGAGGAGAGCAATAGGGAGAGAATTCGAAAAGCACAATAGAATCAAACGCATAAGTTGATTTGAGTAGATGAATCATCGCAACTTAGGGTTTTATTCAAAGCAACCTCGAAAAGAGCTGAATTCAGCGCGCCAAAACATGTCAATGCGCGCAATCTGTCAAATCGATGGAGCGTCGAATTGACATCGATGTGGCTTCGAAATATAATCATTAATGGTGATGTTGATGTAAGCGTCGATAGATATTTGACGTTACATCAAATTCTATTCGAATGAACCATCCCAGAGAGCTCTCGAAGCTGACGTCGAGTAGAAGTCAATGGAACGTCGATTTGAATTCGACGCAGCTCTGATTAAACAGTTATGTTTTTTTCTCAAAACTCCTTGTAGTTTTTCCCAGCAATAATTTTCTATTGAAAAATAGGTCTTTATACATAATAAGTGAGACCTTCAAAGCTCCATCAAGCATACCTAGTGCATTGATGAAGAACTTGTGCTTACTTTTATCAAGAGGCTTAGTGAAGATGTCAGCCCTTTGAGTGTCAGTAGATATGTATTGAAGGTTGATCTTACCTTTCTCTACATTGTCTCTGAGAAAGTGGTACCTTATCTCTATGTGCTTAGTTCTGCTGTGAAGAACAAGATTGGAAGCAATTGAAATAGCACTAGAGCTGTCACAATAAATTATGGAATTGTCAAGGGAAACGTTGTAATCCAACAACTGATTTTGCATCCACAAAATTTGTGAACAGCAGCTTCCTTCAGCTATATACTCAGCTTCAGCTATAGAAGTGGAGACTGTGGTTTGCTTCTTGCAAAACCATGAGACCAGTCTAGCACCCAGAAACTGACATGTTCCTGAAGTACTTTTTCTGTCCAGCCTGCATCCAGCATAGTCTGCATCTGAATAACCAACTAATTCAAATCCAAATTCAGCTGGATACCATAAGCCAACCACAGGAGTACCCTTCAGATATTTGAGAATTCTTTTAATAGAACTCATGTGGGATTCCTTTGGTCAACCTGAATTATTGCACAGATACAGGTAGCAAACATTATATCAGGTCTGCTAGCTGTTAGGTAGAGAAGAGAGCCAATGGCTGCTCTGTGAGTCTTTTGATCAAAGGACTTAACTTTTTCATCTCTATCCAGAACAACATTGGTAGTCATGGGGGTTTTCATAACAGAGGCATTCTGCATCCTAAAGCTCTTAATGAGTTCTCTGGTATATTTGGGTTGGGATATAAAAATGCCATCTGGATTTTGTCTGACTTGGAGACCAAGAAAATAGGATAATTCCCCCATGCTACTCATTTCAAATCTTGACTATATTAGGTAAGCAAAACCTTTTGCATAAAGAATGATCTGTGGATCCAAATATAGTGTCATCTACATATATTTGTACAAGTAGTAGCTGATTCTTATCTGCTCTTGTGAAGAAGGTTTTATCCACCTTTCCTCTTTCAAAGTTGTATTCTAGGAGAAAAGTGGATAAGGTCTCATACCAAGCTCTTAGAGCTTACCTGAGAACATATAGTGCTTTATCTAGTCTATATACAAACGAGGAAAAAGTTGGATTGACAAAACCTTGTGGCTGTTCCACATACACCTCTTCTTGAAGTTTTCCATTGCGAAATGCACTTTTTACATCCATATGGTATACTTTAATCTTCATGTGGGCAGCATATGCCAGGAACATTCTGATTGCCTCCAGCCTTGCTACTGGAGCAAATGTCTGGTTAAAGTCAATTCTTTCCTCTTGTCTGTACCCTTGGGCCACAAGTCTAGCCTTATTCCTGATTATAACTCCTGTTGAGTCCATTTTGTTTTTAAACACCCACTTGGTGCCAATAACTGGGTAATTCTTTGGTCTTTCAACCAATGTCTAGACCTTGTTCCTTTCAAGCTGTGTTAGTTCCTCTTGCATAGCAGATATCCAGTGAGGGTCACTGTCTGCTTCTTCAAACTTCTTGGGTTCATATTGTGACAGGAAACATTGCAGCATTGTCTCACTTGTGAGTTGTTTCCTTGTCTTGACTCCTGCTGTCAAGTCTCCTATTACTTGAGTTGGAGGATGATCTTTCTGAGTCATCCTGGATCTTGTTGAGTGATCTAGGATATTCTCTTCTTCCTGAGCTGTTACTTGCTCAATGACAATGTGAGCTTCATCCTCATTTACTGGAATGATGTCTGTGGCTGGTAACCTAGGAGCTGCAGTTTCCTCTTCATCTGCTGCAGAATATTCACCTGAGTTAGTGTCAATCTCATGTTGTCCTTTTTCCTGACACACAGATGGATGGTCCACTAAGCTCATCCTTTCAACTTGTTCTGCTAGCTGGTCTTCTTCCTGCAGAATAGCACTAATGGAAGTTTCCTTCCCCTTATAAACAATGTTAGTTTCATCAAAGACCACATGCACAGACTCCTCAATTTTGAGAAAATACTATTGGGAACCTTGCCCGTACTGTTCCTGATTTAAAGAAGTTCTCAAGTCAAGGATAAATACATTTTGTATTTGCTAATCATCTTGCTTGGTATGTGTAGGATCATTATGAAATCATATAAATCACTCTCAGTGAGTCGAGAGATCAATAAGTGTTCAAAGGTTACTTAATTAATTCACAAAAATATTCTAAGTACAATGTCAATTTGATAAGTTAGAAATATCTTCGAGACCACCCCAACATCGTTTTGATAAGTTGGAAATATCGTCGAGACCATCACAACATCATTTTGAAGACATTCAATCTTAATCAAATTGTCTTGACAAGAAAAGGCAGTTCAAGCTTCTATATATCGTCATGATAATACACAGTTCAAGACGATATTGCTTTAACAGAGATCAGTTATACAAATATTGTCTTGAAGAAAATCAACATGATGGTTATCATCTTGACAGAGCTGAAGTATATACACATCGTTTTGACGACTAAAAATCTTCATAGAGAAGGTCTCAAGCTAAGGAAAGATTGTGGAGATAAACGAATGGTTGTTTATTGGGTGTCAACTTATCACCTAGAGGGGGGGGGGGGGTGAATAGGTTTTTCAAATTATCTTATCCCCTTTAGGTGTTCTTGAATTCTGATTAAGAGATCTGCAAATTATATTAGCACAACACAGAAAGCACGCAAGAACTTATAGAGGTTCCTCAAGACAGGGTGTCTTGAGTAGTCCTCGTTCCCTCTGCGCCTACCTAGCAGTGTGCTAGGCTCGACAAACTCTGCCAAATCTTCAGGACCGCAAGCCTTACAACACGGACCCGCAAGTCCTATAGCCTAGGCCCGCAATCCCCTACTACACCCGAGCCTGCAAGCTCGACACTCAGGCCCCCAAGCCCTACACAACACAGGCCCGCAAGTCCTGTGCCTACAGCCTAGGCCCGCAAGCCCTTACTGCACCCAAGCCCTTACTGCACCCAAGCCCTCAAGCTCGACAATATCGGACCCACAAGTCCAATGCCCTGGCCCTCAAGCCTCACAGCTCTCCAGCCCTCAAGCTAGACAAAATCGGACCTGCAAGTCCACTGCCCTGGCCCTCAAGCCTCACAACTCTCCAGCCTTCTAGATAGACACTTAGGCCCTCATGCCTCACAATAATAAAAGATTTACAGTGATGAAAACTGTTTCTTCTGCCTGATGAAGATCAGCAACTTAGCTTGATGGAGATCGGCAACTTGAGGTTGAAGAAGATGTTTTTGATTCAGATCTTGAAAGCACAGTTCTTCTTCAATCTCTTTTCTTAGCCTGGTGAGGAACGACTTCTTATCAGTCAATGGAGATGAATGATTCTTCTGAGAATGCTTGATTCTTATTCTCTACTTGTTCTTTTTCTTCTCCGCTGAATGCACTGTTGTATTTAGAAGCAACGACGGGATTCTTTTTCGTTCTTGTCTCTTACCAAGATCTCTTTTTCTAGGACATCACTGTTCCCTTTTATAGGACGGAAGAGCTGATTAACGGTCATATATAATGTCCTTTACTGCCAGACGCCCATTCCTTAAGAGTACGAGCTGATTGGACAATCAGGCGACGACATTAGTTGCTGACAGCGCATCCGCAACATTTGAATTCCGTCTCAACGATATTTCCATCTTTATGCCGATACTGACAGCATTACGATGATATGGATAATATCTTGACAACAGGACTTTGTCGATGCCTTAGGCCTTGGTGGATCTTCAAGTCGTCTAGCTTCTGCCTCTGACGCTGATGTCTCGACGATACGAGATATTCTGGCGTTTCTGCATATACAGCGATATGTTATCTCTAATTGTGTCATCGTGATCTCCTTTCTTGTAGTCTGTCATCGTAATCACTTTGTTCTTTTGACGACATGAGAGATATCATGTCGACAGACTATGCTTTATCAACTGCTTGCCTTCAGCTGTCCTTCTTCAGTCTTCTCGACGTCACGCCTTCTTTACGACAATGTCATTGGCATCAGTCTTACTTAGCCTTTCCGACGGCACGGCTTCTTTGATGATGTCGATGATACTGCATCTTCTCGATGACTTTCCTTCCTTTTGAATCTGACTCAGCGGTTGGGCTGAGATGGCTTCCTCTTCTCAACAGATTCTGTCGATCTGTAGAGAAGTTTCTGCGTTCGACGAACTGCATTCTGCGTTCGACAACAACATTCTGCGTTCGACGAACTTCATTCTTTGTTTGATGAGGAACTCGCCAAGTCTCAGCATTTGCTTCTGTCTCGTCTCTGCGTTCGACAAACTTCGTTCTTCGTTCGACGAACTTCATTCTTCGTTCGACAAACTCGCCAAGTCTCAGAGTTTGCTTCTGTCTCGTCTCTGCGTTCGACGAACTTCGTTCTTCATTCGATGAACTTCATTCTTCGTTCGACGAACTCGCCAAGCCTCAGCGTTTGCTTCTATCTCGTCTCTGCGTTCGATGAACTTCATTCTTCATTCGACGAACTCGCCAAGTCTCAGCATTTGCTTTGCTCATCATCATGACGACAAACATACTTTGTCGATGACATCTCCTATTCTTCTTGATGACATTTCTTTAACTTCCTGAGATTATGAGCTAGAGAAGTGATCAAATACAAAGTGAAAGTAGTCTTGACTTGGTGACTTCTTCAAATCAGGAATCATGTAGGCAAGATTCCCAACAATCTCCCCCTATTTGAAGAAGTCAGAATCTCAATTCAAGACTACTTTCACTTGACAATTAATGTTATAATCTTAAATGGAAGGCATGAGCATTTAAGATTTTACTTATCTTTTGCTGAACTTATGAGTACATCAAGCTTGTAGCTCCCCCTTGATTTGATGTCTCTTCTTTTGTGGCTCCCCTACTCCTTTTCACCCCTATCTTTGAGGTCTTCTTGAGCATCTTGTCTTGAACGTATTGATGTCATTTCTCCCCCTTTCTGACTTCTTTCCCACAGCTCTCCTTTAGGTAGACAATTGTCCAAGCTCCCCCTTGCTCAGTCATAGTTTATCCAAATCCTGAGAGATTTTCTAACCAATCATCTAGAAAGGGATTAGTGAAGAATAAGTTAAGGATTACTCTAAGTTTACCATCCCCAATTGGAATTTGAAGAAGTTAAACTTAGCTTCATCTAGGGGCTTTGTAAATATATTAGCCACTTGTTTGTCTGTTGGGACAAACTCAAGGGTGATATCTTCATTTTCCACATGCTCCCTGATGAGTGATACCTGATCTCAATATGCTTAGTCCTGCCGTGAGAGACAGGGTTCTTAGCAATTGAGATTGCACTTGAAGAGTCACAAAATATGGGTGTTTTGGTCATCTTTAGATTATAGTCTTCAAGTTGATGCTGAATCCATAGCAGTTGGGCACAACATCTCCCAGCAGAGATATACTATGATTATGTTATTGAGATTGCCACACTGGTCTGCTTCTTACTGCTCCAAGAGATCAATCTTGTGTTCAGTCATCCTCTTGGTGGATGCAATGTAGGCCTTTTCTATGTTGCTAACAATCAGAGTCTGATTGACCCCTAAATTAGATAGACCCTTGTGAGTAAGGATTGTCTCTTTGGCAGTATACTCTTATAGATTCTTCACATCATTTATCAAGCTCTCTGTTTCAACAGATAGTTTTCTTTTCAGTTCATTGACCGCAAAGGTAACATAACTTTCAATTTTTTTAATCTTTGCTCTTCCAGGAGCATCTTTATCTGAGACAACAGTGAGAGCTCCACTGGTCTATTCTCTGGAGGTGAACTAGCTTCTTCTTGTTCCTCTTCTCCATTTCCTTCTGTTACTATTTCTGCCTTCCTCTTCAGATCCTCTGCAGTCTTCAGCTTCTTGGGAGATTTAGTCAGAACTTTCTCCCACCTTTCCAGTGTCCTGATATCCATTCTTCTCATGTGATGGATTTTTGCGCCATACTTCTTGTTAAAGTTTTCAGGGTAGGATACCAGTAGATACAGTGATAGTACTCTTCTTAGATTTGGAACTTGAAAGTTGTCTTGAATTCTCTTGAAAATAATCTGACCCCTGTTGGTCTTCTTCCTTAGGATTATCCTTGCCATTGTCTCAAACATGCGCCTGGATATCCTGTCATGCGATCCTACCTTGCAGAGGAGGGCTTTTCCCATAATGTCTGCCATCAGCTTTCCTTGTTGATTGAAGCTCTTCCTTTTGAGAGATCCATAGGCCTTGCTGGAGTGTCCGCACCATTCCAGAGCTTTGTTGAGGTCTTCCTGGGTGACCTTTTCATCTTCCTCCCCCTTGGCAAAGGCCGACAGCTGAAGAGCCCTGGCCAACCTCTTAGGATTCACTTTGACTTTTATCCCATTGATCAAGCTTTTCACAGACGTTCCCTTTGAGCCACCCTTGGCATTCGAGTAGAACTCCAGCACTTCTCTTTTTAATATTACTGTCGGCTCAGAGAGGGCGAACTCCAGGCTGATGGCCTCGAGCAGCTTAATGGTGCTCTGTATTTCTTCTGATCCTTCTAAGAACCCATTCCTCGCCACTTCACTTCCTTCGTACAAAAAAACTTCCTTCTTTGGCGCCATCTTTTGCTTGATCCAGAAGGATTTCAGCACAGTCGACTCGATCACTCTTCGCCTTAGCTTTTAAGTCTTCTTGAACTAGTAGCTCCCCCTTGACGTGACGTTTTCTTCCATTCTTATTTTTAGCTCCCCCTTAACCAATACATCATGGCATGTGATGAGGTTTTTCTTAGTCCAGAGTTAAGCTTGCATCACCTATTATCCATTAGCCTTGTTTGCTTTTGATTGGCTAAATGGACTACCCTGCAAGACAAATTTTAATATCCTTTAGGAACCCAAGGTGACTTGGGTCCTAGGTTCTTGTTAGCATAGTAGGGAATTCTTCTACTCACCTTAGCGTTTCCAGGAGGTCACTCCTTTGCACTAGGCACACTAGGGTTGTGCCAATAGTCAATGGCAAAGTGTCCCACTTTGCCATAGTACCAACAATCATGGATGTTGTTCCTTCTTTTCTGAACAATTTTTGAGGTGGTTGGAGAATCACAATGCTTTTGTTCAGTAGAGAAGGCAACAACCTTCTTCCTATCTCTCTTAGCTAAGGGTTGACTGGCTGCTCTAGTATAATTATTTCTTCTTGACTTAATCTGTTTGTTAGCAACATATGTCAGCTTGGTAGCTGACATAGTGTTGATAGCATCAGAAATGATCAAGTGGGAGTTGATTATACTAGGGCTACCAGCCTGCTTCTTTGCTGGAAGAGATTGGGAAGGTGTTGTTTCCTTAACCTTGAATGTGGGGGCTGGGTCACCAAACACAAATGGTCCATGATAGGCCATTTGGATTTCCTCATGGGGAGCCTTCAATGCACTCATCCACATGCCCTTTCTCTTCCCATAGTCAGGAGCATTTCCCAGACTAATGGAGCTTCCATTCATCCAGTGACCATGGACACTGTCCTGATCATACTTATTAGAGGGAAGCACTACCTTCTGAAAGGTGGTATGAGGCTCAGCTTTTGTTTTACCCCATTCTCCATTCCCAGCAACTACTGCCCCTTCATTGAAACCCAATCCCCTCCTATTTCCATAGGAGGAGAAGGTGTCAATGATGGGCAATATAGTTTTAGGCTTAGAGAATTGAGTCACTAAGCTTCTTTCCTTAATCAGATCATTCTCAAGTTTCCTGATGAGTTCTTCCCTTTGGTTTCTTTCATCATGAAGCTTTCCTATGATTTTCTTGAGCTCACAGGTTTTGGTGCCCTCATTGTGGGACATACCCATTTCCTCATTCATCTCAGCCTTAATGGGTCTGAGTGATTCTAGCTCCTTAGCTTGCTTCTTAACAAGCATCTTGCTCTTTCTCAGAGCTCCCAAGAGATCACCAAACTGCTCTATTAGTTCAGTATGGTTCTTATTGTTGCATGATGAGCAGTCTTCTGCATTATCTTCAGAGGATGAGCAATCATCTGATGCACTCTTGGTCTTCATAATTGAAGCAGGTAGTAAAGATGTGTGAGTGATGCATACCTGATCATGATGTGATTCATCATGATCTTCTTCATCTGATAGAGCCATCAACCCACGGACTTCCTCATCCTCAGAGTCACAGTCTGTGTGAGTTAAAGGTGCTCGTATTCTTTCTCTAGCTATAAAGCATTCTTCATCATCTGATTCACTGTCTAAAATAGTTATGGGTGCACAGATGCATACCTGTTCAGGATAGACATCATCCTAACTTTCTTCCTCCGACTCAGACAAGGCAATCAGTCCAAAATCAGCATTCTCTTCTGAGTCTATACAGCTTGAGTCACTATCGCTCAACGCTCTGACTTTCTCCTCAGCTACCCTGCTTCTATCTTCTTTTAATCCTTCCATAAGCATAGTTAGAGAGTTCCACATCTCTTTTGTTGTTATGCAATGACTCAGCTTCTGAAATGTTGAGATGTCAACTGCACCAGCTACAATGTCTTTGGCTTCCTTTTCCAAGTTGACTAGGATGATCTCATCTTCAGTCATTTTCTTGGACACAGTCTTGGGGACATAAGGCCCTTCTTGAACAATTTGGAACATTTTAGGGTCCATAGCCTCCATGTATATTCTTGCTCTTACTTTCCAAAGGGCAAAGTTCTCCTTTGAGCAAATAGCTATTTTTGATTCCAGAGCTATGATGAATGAACACCCACGGGCAGATCTGATCAAGCTGTTAAGCTTTTCTTTGAAGAACCTCCCTCTGATACCACTTGTTGTTTATTGGGTGTCAACTTATCACCTAGAGGGGGGGGGGGGGGGGGGGGGGGGTGAATAGGTTTTTCAAATTATCTTATCCCCTTTAGGTGTTCCTGAATTCTGGTTAAGAGATCTACAAATTAGATTAGCACAACACAGAAAGCACGCAAGAACTTGAGTAGTCCTATTTCCCTCTGCGCCTACCTAGTAGTGTGCTAGGCTCGACAAACTCCGCCAAATCTTCAGGCCTGCAAGCCTTACAACACAGACCCGCAAGTCCTACAGCCTAGGCCCGCAAGCCCCTACTACACCTGAGCCCGCAAGCTCGACACTCAGGCCCTCAAGCCCTACACAACACAGACCCGCAAGTCCTATGCCTACAGCATAGGCCCGCAAGCCCTTACTGCACCCAAGCCCTCAAGCTCGACAATATCGGACCCGCAAGTCCACTGCCCTGGCCCTCAAGCCTCACAGCTCTCCAGCCCTCAAGTTAGACAAAATTGGACCCGCAAGTCCACTGCCCTGGCCCTCAAGCATCACATCACTCCAGCCCTCAATCTAGACACTTAGGCCCTCGGGCCTCACAACAATAAAAGCTTTACAGTGATGAAAATTGTTTCTTCTATCTGATGAAGATCGGCAACTTAGCCTGATGGAGATCGGCAACTTGAGGTTGAAGAAGATGTTTCTGATTCAGATCTTAAAAGCACAGTTCTTCTTCAATCTCTTTTCTTAGCCTGATGAGGAGCGGCTTCTTATCAGTCAATGGAGATGACTGATTCTTCGGAGAATGCTTGATTCTTGTTCTCTACTTGTTCTTTTTCTTCTCCGCAGAATGTACTATTGTATTTAGAAGCAACGACGGGATTCTTTTTCGTTCTTGTCTCTTACCAAGATCCCTTTTTCTAGGGCATCATTGTTCCCTTTATAGGATGGAAGAGTCGCTTAACGGTCACATATAATATCCTTTACCGCCAAACGCCCATTCCTTAAGAGTACGCGCTGATTAGACAATCAGGCAGCGATATTAGTTACTGACAACGCGTCCGCAACATTTTAATTACGTCTCGACGATATTTACAGATTTATGCCGATACTGACAGCATTATGACGATATGGATAATATCTCGATGACAGGAATTTGTCGATGCCTTAGGCCTTGGTGGATCTTCAAGTCTTCTAGCTTCTGCCTCTGACGCTGATGTCTCGACGATACGAGATATTCTGGCGTTTCTGCATATACAACGATATGATATCTCTGACTGTGTCGTCGTGACCTTCTTTCTTATAGTCTGTCATCATAATCACTTTGTTCTTTCGACGACATGAGCGATATCATGTCGACAGACTATGATTTAGCAGCTGCTTGCCTTCAGCTGTCCTTCTTCAGTCTTCTCGACGTCACGCCTTCTTTATGACGATGTCATTGACATCAGTCTTACTTAGCCTTTCTGACGACACAGCTTCTTTGATGATGTCGATGATTCTGCATCTTCTCGACGACATTCCTTCCTTTTGAATCTGACTCAGCGGTTCGGCTGAGATGGCTTCCTCTTCTCAGCGGATTCTGTCGATCTGCAGAGAAGTTTCTGCGTTCGACGAACTGCATTCTGCGTTCGACAAATAGCATTCTGCGTTCGACGAACTTCATTCTTCGTTCGACGAGGAACTCGCCAAGTCTCAGCGTTTGCTTCAATCTCGTCTCTGCGGTTGACAAACTTTGTTCTTTGTTCGACGAACTTCATTCTTCATTCGACGAACTCGCCAAGTCTCAGCGTTTGCTTCTGTCTCATCTCTGCGTTCGATGAACTTCATTCTTCGTTCGACGAACTCACCAAGTCTCAGCATTTGCTTTCCTCATCATCATGACGACAAGCATACTTTGTCGATGACATCTCCTATTCTTCTCGACGACATTCCTTTAACTTCCTGAGATTATGAGCTAGAGAAGTGATCAAATACAAAGTGAAGTAGTCTTGACTTGGTGACTTCTTCAAATCAGGAATCATGTGGGCAAGATTCCCAACATGAATATAGCTTGGAAGCCCTTCATTGAAGATAAAACTACTCTAAGTCAATTGTTGTCGAGAACAAGTAAATTGTCGTTGAGAAGTCTACACGACAATTCAGAAGCATGTTGAGTTGAGAATGATTAAGTTCATATCGTCTAGATATGGATCCCCTGTTACCAAAACAAACTCAGGATCTAAGAGTTAATTCTTTTCGTTCTAACAAGATTTAAATATTGTGTTGATAAGATGAGGCATTCTTCCTGAAGACAGAAATCGTGTTAAAGTCTAAATATCGCTTTGAAGATCACATGTGTCATCGAGAAAAAGTGATGAGTAGATTTCATATAGCATATTTTAGACTCATCTAGGCATATTTCTTTATGTAAAAGCTTCAAATTTTTCATTTGAAAAGAGCGCGTAAATCACTTGATCACTTTTCACGTTTAAAGCACATTTGATGACTAATTTGGTGTACGAAATGCCAATTCCAAAGTAATGTTGAGACACCACTTTTCTCTACCATTTATTCACTTTTGTGCACTTGGCAAATCTGCACATGTCGGCGGCTAATCGCCCTGGTCCATTTGTGCTTCGCGAGCATGGGTTGTGCTGTTTAGGTATAATATTGTTGCTCACACATGGTCATGTGTTTTCCTTCGCGCACGCGTGTGTTCCCGTCTAATCAAATTTTTTCTGCGCATGGTCAGGCTTTTTTCTTCTCTCACGTCCTGAACGGTCGTGCACGAGCAACCTTCTAGTCGAATGCAAGTTTTGACCTGAAATTGGTGTTCTATGCGCATCGTGTATTTTCTTCTCACACGGTTGGGTTTGACCATGCGTCAAGATAATCACACGAGTGGTCTGCATTTATACAGATCACAATGTCGTGTGATTTCCTTAGCGCATGAGCACTTCAGACAGTGGGTGCGTTTTCCTTGAGATTTGGGTGTTCTATCCCGGGCTGTGCGTTTTCTTCTCGCACTGTCAGTATCGATCATGCTTGAGCAAAACACACAGGCATAGGCAACCTTAATGTGGATTGACAGATGCGCCGAATTTCGGCGCCATTTTTATTTAAATATTTACCTTCTCGCACGATCGAAGCGCACGACCGTGCGCCAAACCGTGTGTGGCCAATTTATGTCTGACTTTCAATTTAAGCTGCATTTTCAGGCTTATTTAGGGATCCAATTTTTTATCCGAGGAAACCCTAAGGGTGTGTTCATTTGGCAAGAATTGACACTACGGAATTGGAATTGGGTTTCCCAATTCCAATTCCATTTTTCATTTGGCCAAAATTGTCGCTGACATTGGTTTTCACCTAAAATCTGTAGGTTTTAAGACTTAGGAAAAATGCCTATTCCCAAAACCAACCGTTTTTGCTCGGTTTTGCGGAGTGCTCGACAGAACGAACCCAATCACGAAAGGCGCGAGCGGCTTCTCCCTTCCATCTCTGGCAAAATTGCAGCTCCTCCTCCCCGGCAACTTCATCCCCCATCTCCTCTCTGGTGAAGGTACGACGTAGCTCCGTCTCTGTGAGCCTATTCTCCCATTTTTAAGATCCGATTAGACCTGGCATTGCATACAACGACCTAATCTGCCAAGCAAAGCATCATCACTCCTTCTTCCTCCTCTCCGGCGATGACAACGAGGATCTTCTTCCTCCAATGTCTACAAGGGCTTCTTACTTCCATTTGGCCCACCTTCTGATAGGTATAAATTTTTTTTGTTCCTAGGTATAGTTTTGAGTGAATGTTTATATGTATTTGTGTTTGTATATGTGATTGTTTATATGTATTTGTATTTGTTTATATGTATTTGTGTTTGTATAGTTTGAGTGAATATTGTGTTTGAATGTGTGTATGTGTGTTTGTGTGTGTGTGTGTGTACATATGTATTTGTGTTTATATGTATTTGTGTGTGTATGGTTGTGTGTGTGGTTGTGGTTGTGTGTGTTTGTGGTGGGTGTATGTTTATGTTTGTTATTTATGTGTTTTGTGGTTGTGTTGTGTTGTATGTGTTGTTAAGTGTATGGTTGTATGTGTTTGGTGGTTGTGTGCGTGTGTTGTATGTGTGTATGAATGTGCTAAGTTTGTGGTTGTATGTGTTTTTTGGTTGTGTGTGTTTGTATTGTTGTGTGTGTTTGTGGTGGGTGTATGTTTATGTTTGTTATTTATGTATTTTGTGTTGTGTTGTGTGTGTTGTGTGTTTGCATGTTTATGTTATGTGTGTTGTTAAGTGTATGGTTGTATGTGTTGTGTGGTTGTGTGTGTGTTGTATGTGTGTATGAATGTGTTAAGTGTGTGGCTGTATGTGTTTTGTGGTTGTGTGTGTTTGTATGGTTGTGTGTGTTTGTTGTGGCTGTATGTTTATGTTTGTTATTTATGTGTTATGTGGTTGTGTGCATTTTTAAGTGTATGGTTGTGTGTGTGTTGTGTTTGTGGTTAAGACCTATGGTTGTGTGTGTTGTTAAGTGTATGGTTGTGTGTCTTTGTGGTTGTGTGTGTTGTGTTTGTGGTTAAGTGTATGGTTGTGTGTGTTGTTAAGTGTATGGTTGTGTGTGTTTGTATGTGTGTTTGAATGTGTTTATGTTTGAATGTGTTGTTTGTATTGTTGTGTGTGTTTATGTTTGTATGGTTGTGTGTGTTTGTGGTTGTGTTTGTTTGTGTGTGAATGTGTGTTGTTTAGTGTATGGTTGTGTGTATATGTGGTTGTGGTTGTTTGTGTTTGAATGTGTTATTTATGCGTTTGTTTATTATGTTTCGTAGATGGATATCCATAGGAGAAGAAGAATTAACATGAGAAAAAGGGCTATTGTAGCCGCTTTATCAGTTGTTGTCGCCGCTAATTTGATGAAAAATATCAAAATCCGTTGTCCGAACATTAGGGAACAACACAATACTCTCAGAATGACGCTATTAAATAAGTTATATAATGGGTCAAATATTAACTGTTATAACCAACTGCGTATGAACAAGAGCGCTTTCTGTAGCTTGTGTAACATATTATTTGGGAGAGGGCTTTTAAGTGAGACTCAAAATGTATCAATGAAGGAATCAGTAGGGTAATCTCATACATCCTAGCACATAACACTAAATTTTGAATCGTAGGTGGTACGTACTTACGTTCCATCGATACCATTAGCCGACATTTTAATATTGTGTTGAGGGCAATCTTAAAGATGAGTTCGGAATATATCAAACGTCCTGAAACATCACAAGAAGATAAGTGGGGGTACTATGGCACATATATTGAGGTCACTGTACCAACAAGTGACCAAGGAAGGTGTCGCAATAGGAAACAAGCAATTACAACCAATGTCATCGGTGTTTGCGATGCTGACATGAAATTCATCTATATTTTACCTAGTTTGGAGAGTTCTTCTTCAAATTCAAGGGTGCTTCATAATGCATTGGAAAGGGAGGATTGCTTTGAAGTTCCCGTAAGTAAGATTATTAAGATTGAAGTTCCCATAGATAAGAGTACTTGCTGATATATAACGTATAATTTAACATTATAGGTAAGTATTATCTTGTCGATGCGGGTTATATGAATGGACCGGGATATCTAGCTCCTTATCGTTCGACACGTTATCATCTTCAAGAATGGGACACTCAAGGAAACACTCCTACTACTTATAAAAAGTTATTTAATCTTCGGCATTCAAAGAAGAGAAATGTTATCGAAAGAACCTTCGGGTTACTTACAAAAAGACGGGCAATCTTACGACAACCATCTTTATTTAATATCTAGCAACAAGTTCATCACCTTGTCAAAGAATAGAAACATAGCTTCCTTATTGTGCATTATCACATATTTTAATTGTTCTCTCTTATTATACCGGTTCAAATTATTAACACTTGTTACATTCTCCACAATTTCTTGGTAGACAAGAAGCTAGTTAACGATGTAAGATTATTGGAGGAAGTTGATGCAGAGATATTAACATAACATGGTAGCGAGGATAGTTTTGAGTAAGTAGATACAGTTGAACCCATTCAAACAACAAATGAATGGACTGCATTCAGAGATAACTTAGCTCTAACAATATTTAATGAGTATCAAACAACAAATGAATGAACTCATTTCTATCATTTTATGTTGTTAACTATCTTTTTATGTTGCTATCTATGTACAACCAAGTGTTCGCCAGGGGGTAAAGATGGCTATCGATTATAGGCGAGTTAAGGAGCGATTCGCCGACTCGCAGTGAGCATCTAACCAAGGCAAGGCGAGGAGAACCTGGGGTTCGATCTTGCGAGTAGCGCATGGCGAGTGCGATTTAGTTCCAATATTGCTTTGGGGTGCAGTTAGCCATAGCGAGGCGAGTGAGGACTCTCCGCGCCAAGGATCAAGGCGAGTAGAGCCACTACTCGTAAGGGGATATCTCGCAAGGCCCACTCGCAAGAGTGCTGGTGAGTGGCGCCTTCAGGGGCCACTCGCCCACCAAAGGTCTAGGGGTAAATTTACCCAATTACCCTTTGTGGGCTGCCAATAGCCCTTCAGAACAGCGGAGTTTGGCTATTAGCAGACCAGTTTGGGGTGCGATTAGTAAAACCAAAATGGTGGAATCTCGCCATTTGCAGACCTGCAGAGAAAAGCTATAAATAGACCCTGAAGGGCACCTTTGGAGAGGATCCACTTCTTGAGATTCTTCCTCCTTAGGACATTCTTGGTTAGCTCCTCAGGCTCTCCAAGGTGCCCGACTTCAATTCTGGCTTAGGAGGGGAAGCGCTCTAAAGATCTTTCGGGTGTGTGTTGGGACCTCCACACTGTAGCCAAGGGTCGATGTTTTAGCTCCAAGTCTTCGATCAGGTTATTCCGTGGGATCAGTAAGTGCTAGCCGCCCCCCTTTCAGGGGTCCGAACTCCTCATTGGGCCGATTCTCGGTTCCAACATTCTATCTTTTTATGTTGCTATCTATCTTTTTATATGAAAGTTTCATGATGTTATATTTTTTAGTGCCGATATGGACAAGAATAAAACTCAAGATACAAAAGAGAAAGAGAAATCATATATTCATTGGACCGCTGAGATGGATTATGCTCTTTCTGCTTCTGTTTTGAGCAACTGCAACTTGGTAACAAGGATTCAAATGGGTGGAAAGGAGTAGCATTCACCGCTTCTATCACTACTTTGTGGGATGAGTGTCGAGTTTGTGTTACAAAGAAAAATATCGACAAGATTAAAAACGTGGAATAAATACTACCAGGAAATATCAGCAATGCTAGATACAAGTGGTTTTGGGTGGGATTGGGAACAATATGTGGTACAAGTTGATAGTGAGGAAGTCTGGTGTTCGAACCAAAAATGGTACCTAGTCCGTACTTGCTCAAGCTGAAAGGAGAAGGAGGAAGAAAATTGTTAGATGGCTGGTTACTTCGAGCTACGAGTGAAGGAAAGACGGAGGAGAAAACGAGATGTCGAGGGTCTCCTGGGAGGAGATAATGAAGGGTGCTGAAAAAGAGGTAACGAGGTCTCAGAAATGAGATTGCAGGAACTGCTGAAAAGAGGTAGCGAGGTCTCAGAAATGAGATAGCAGAAAACTGCTGAAAAGAGGTAGCGAGGTCTCAGAAATGAGATAGCAGAAACTGCTGAAAAGAGGTAGCGAGGTCTCAGAAATGAGATAGCAGAAACTGCTGAAAAGAGGTAGCGAGGTCTCAGAAATGAGACCGCTTGAATCAAAGGCTAAGGGTTCAAAACTCTCCCCCCCCCCCCCCCCCCCCCCCCGTAAAAGTCCCCCAAAACTGATACCCCTACCCCTCTATTTATAGGCGTGGGGACCTGCCCAAATGGGCAGATCTAAAATTAACGGGCTGCCCGGATCTGCTGAGATATAAAATATCTGAGATCGCCTGGACCTGCTGAGGTAGAAATTACCTGAAGAGAAAGAGATCACAAAAAGGGGACTGTCCTGAACCGAGACCTCTAGGGGCTAGGTCGTCCAAGAGGACGACCTCCACGGGGCGAGGCTGCCAAGGAGGTGACTTCACTGGCAAGGTCGCCCAAAGGGCGACCTCCCAGGAGGCGAGGTCGCCCCAGAAGGGGCGACCTCACTGACGAGGTCACCCAAAGGGCGAACTCCCAGGAGGCGAGATCGCCCCAGGAGGGGCGACCTCACTGGCGAGGTCTCCCAAAGGGCGACCTCCCAGGAGGCGAGGTCGCCCCAGGAGGGGAGACCTCACTGGCAAGATCGACCAAAGGGCGACCTCCCAGGAGGTGAGGTCTCCCCAGGAGGGGCGACCTCACTGGCGAGGTCGCCCAAAGGGCGACCTCCCAGGAGGTGAAGTTGCCCCAGGAGGGGCGACCTCACTAGCGAGGTCGCCCAAAGGGAGACCTCCCGGGAGGCGAGGTCGCCCCAGGAGGGGCAACCTCACTGGCGAGGTCACCCAAAGGGCGACCTCCCAGGAGGCGAGGTCGCCCCAGGAGGGGCGACCTCACTGGAGAGGTCGCCCAAAGGGCGACCTCCCAAGAGGCGAGATTGCCCCAGGAGGGGCGACCTCACTGGCGAGGTCGCCCAAAGGGTGACCTTCCAGGAGGCGAGATCACCCCAGGAGGGGCGACCTCGCTGGCGAGGTCGCCCAAAGGGCGACCTTCCAGGAGGCGAGATCACCCCAGGAGGGGCGACCTCACTGGCGAGGTCACCCAAAGGGAGACCTCCTAGGAGGAGAGATCGCCCCAGGAGGGGAGACCTCACTGGCGAGGTCGCCCAAAAGGCGACCTCCCAGGAGGCGAGGTCCCCCAAAGGGCGACCTCCCTAGGAGGCGAGATCCCCCCAAAAGGGGCGACCTCACTGGCGAGGTCGCCCAAAGGGCGACCTCCCAGGAGGCGAGGTCGCCCTAGGTGGGGCAACCTCATTGGTGAGGTCTCCCGAGGGGCGACCTCCCAGGAGGTGAGGTCGCCCCAAAGGGGGGCGACCTCCTCGGGGGAGACTGCCCGGGCGATGGAAGACCGCCAGGGCTCGAAGCTGGGCAAAATACCTAGAATGCCAGGAGAGGTCGTCCGAGGACTGCGAGAGCATGTCAATTGCTTTGGTTACCTGAAAAAGCCCAGCTCGAAATGATCGCCGATTTCTGGGTAAACATCTGGGCAGATTATGTAAAGGTACTAAAGTTTATATCAACAATGTTATCTCCCATGTTAAGTGAATGTGTTGAATACATTTATTTTAATAATGCAGGCACATCCATCTTTGAAGCACTACAAAGATAAAGTGATGGTAAATTGGGTTGATTTGGCAACCCTTTGTGGGAATGACAGAGCAAATGGTGCTAATGCGTCAATGGTAGTGGAATCAACTTATGATTTTGATGTGGAAGATATTCCTGAAGAGGATGTTGCGTCAGAGCTGAGTGGTCGAAGGAAGAAGAAACCCAAAAAACATCAGCTATTGATATGATTGCAAAATCTGTCACTCATATTGCGAATAACATGGATAATCCATTTGAAATTTTCCCGGTCGGAGCACCTTCGAGGTCAAGGATTGAGGTAGTGTATCAAGCATTATCTGTCATGCCAGAACTTTCAGAGGATGATTTGATAAAAGTCATAGATTTGCTCAGTGTTGATGCGACAAAGTGTGAGGTCTTCTTGGTTTTGCTAGAGATTGCTAGAAGGAGAAGGTTGTGCATTTATATAGGTGATTAGTTTGGAGTTTGTATGTTTTATTGCATGTATCGGTTTTAGTAACCAAAACAATGGCAAGTTTGTCTGAACGATATCTTTTATCAACTTGTTAGCTAAGTTGAACTTGAACACATTTTGATGTCAAAGAAGTGTGTTTGTCTTAGCTATGTATCTGTTATGCTATAGCTTCTTGATTTTGCCATATATTTGTTATAGCACTCTGTATTGGGTGTTTCTCTACTACAACCTGTCACATTTGCATTTCATAATCAACATTTGTTCATATTAATAAGATTTAACTTCTGGTGCAAAATAATTCAATTTTTCAATTTCAAATATCAATTCCTGTCTCTGAATTCCATCCTGCAACCGAACAGAAATATTGGAATATTCAATTCTTATGATTGAAAACCTTCCTGCAAATGAACACAGACATTGGTTTTGACCCAATTCAAAAACCTCTGCGTCGTAGGTTTTCGGCCAAAACCAATTCTTGTCAATCAAAACCTACCAAACGAACGCACCCTAAGGAGTTTAGCTCCAACTCTAGTTCTTCTTCTCCATCAGCTAGGGCTTTGGCCTAGGCCACCTCCCATTATCCTAAGCTTCAAAGAATGAGAATCTAGCTCAAGATCATCGCCAAGCAAGGAAATCCTCACATTTGACGTGGTCGGATGGTATGACCAGAGAAGTCAGGTACATTGGGAGGGGGTGTCAGTCCTCTTGGGCCCTAGATGTAGTTGATGATCATGGATAGGACACGGATTGACAACCTGGTGGCTTCTATCTTCAATCTACAACAAGACTTTGCTTTCAGTTGTATCTTATGCCACTTTCACTTCTTATAAGATGTGTATTGGTATTTTCTTCATACTATTGATGATGTTTGCGCTAAACAATCCTGTGCTGAACTTATATTTCTTGTTTATGAAATCTTGTTGAATGTTTATTAGTTTCTTGTGGAGTGTGCTTTTAGCTCGTGAAGAGAGATAGAGAGGGAGAAAGTAGATATATTATGATTTCTGCTCAGGCAGCAAAGCGCTGATGAAGATTAAGATGAACAACAATGAGGTGTTTGCGATCCTCAATCTCACTTTCTTAAGAGAAGCGATGAAGGTGACCCGCAAGATTGAGCTTAGATTTGTTAAGCCCGTAGCGATGCGCTGAAGGCAACCTGTGTTAGGAAAAACCCTTGTGATTTATCTAACAAATTACTTAAAGTGATTTCATCAGTTAGGTTATATTACCCATATTGTATAAAAACGGTAAAATGGTCATTAGATGATCTATGATGTCACACTCACCATAGAGTGTCAATACCAGGTCAAGATAAACAAAAATTCAGTTGAGTTAAAACTTGCATCGAATAGAAGTTGACGCAACTTCGACTAAAAGTCGACGAAATGTCGAAATGAACTCGACGTGGAAGGAAGAGCATGTCGAAGCCATCTCTGAGGTCGACACAACTTTGACTTCGAGTAGACGCAGAAGATGAAGTTCAAGACCAAGTCTTTAACTCGACGGATACGTCGATAAGTAATCGACGCAACGTCGGCATCTCAGTTCAGCCAGAGATAAGAAGGAATTCGAAGCTAGTCCTATAAGAACTCAGAGGTGAGTCGATATGACAAAAGATGAAGTCAACGCAGCATCGAGTACACTCAGAAATAGAAGTTTTTCTGCTGTCCTTTCTAATACCTTTTCAGATGGTCTACAAAGCTAAAGACAGTTCTTCAACGGCTCGTTTATTGTCAAGAATCGAATGGAGTATTCTAGGATACAACAAAAACATCCTTGGAAGTTATTCCAATTAGATGGACGGGTCGGGAACAAAAGTAGAAGGAAAAATCAATTGTCCAATGTGCATTCCTTCTAAGGACAGTCTACAAGAAGAAAGAAATTCAAACTCCAATCATGGAGAATAAGTATGCTGAAAGGAGAAGAAAAAGGCAACACCTGATAATATTTTTCTGGCTGTCAAAATAGGGCTTCTTCTCCTTCCTCCTTCAACCCTAAGACAGAACAGAAGAATATCTCCTCGGCACAGGAAAAGAGATTAACATCAGTGCTCCTTCTTCTTCTACATCACACAGCAGCAAGTCTACAATAGTGCAGAGAATCTGGATCAAGCGTATAACCCTTGTAATCATCACTATCATAAGCAAGGGTTCATCATATTCAGATCCTGAGATAAGCAGAAGCAACATCATTCAAAGAGAAAGCTTTTGAAGAATTCTTACAGAAGAATTCTATTCTCTTCTTTCTTCTCCTTCTACTGTTTTCAATCACCAACTGTAAAAGAGTTTTAAGAATCCCTCTTCCAAAGGATTCAGTGGTTCTAAGAGTCTCCTTATCAAAAGACTCAGTTGTTATAAGAGTCTCCTTATCAAAAGACTCAGTGGTTCTGAGAGTCTCCTTTTCAAAAGACTCAGACACAATTAGTGTAATCTTACCAGGGATGTAGAAGAGTGGACTACCCACATTTTGGGGAACCACTATAAGAATTTTGTCTTCTGGATTATATTTCCGTACTGTCCAGTTTACTTCTTTTCTAGTTTATATTTTCAGTACTTTCTTTATTCTGTATTGATATTGTTGATTGCATAATTCTTAGTAGTTTTATTGTATGTGCACAACTAGGGTATAGAAGTTTTAAAACTCTATTCACCCCCCCCCCCCCCCCCCCTCTAGAGAATACTCAGAGGCACACTATGCACTTTCAATTAGTATCAGAGGGAGGTTGACCATTAAAAGGTTAACACCTTGATCAAAAGATCTCCCCACTCTTATTTCTTTATTTTAAATTAACTAAAACTATTTTATAAAGAAAAATGAGTTCTACGGATTATGCATCAACAAGACCACCAGTGTGTAACCTAAATAAGTTTACACTCTAGAAGGCCAGAATAAAGTTATATATGAACTCTATTGATGAAGATATTTTTAATGTCATTATTTCAGGTCCCTCAGTCCTAGTGAGGAAAGATGCTAGTGGGACAGTAACACAAACTGCTGTCCCCAGAGCAGAGTGGACTGATGCTGAAAAGAAGGTGAATGCATGTGATGCCAAAGCCATGAATATTTTGGTGTCAACTATGTCGGATGATATATTCCAAAAAGTTGTTGCTTGCAACTCTGCCAAAGAAATCTGGGAATTACTTTCCAGATTAATTAAGGGCAGCTCTGATAAAAGAAAGGACAAAAAGTTCCTTCTCATATCCAATATGAGAACTTTAGGAAAAAGGATGAAGAAAGCATAGCTGAGATGTATGACAGGTTCAGTTTCATCATAAATGAGCTGAAGGGCCTTGACAAAGAAATTTATCTGAAAAAAATTAATGACAAACTCTTCAAGTGCTTCCCAAGCACATGAGACTCAAGAATCTGGGCTATTAGAGATTCTAGGTGTCTCAGAGAAATATCTAAAATTCTCTGCTAGGCAAGCTCAAGTCCATTGAGCTCTTACTAAAAAGCAGGGCTGAGTCAAAGGCCCAATAGAGAACCTCAACTCCTAAGGAAAGGACACATGCTCTAAAGGCTGCTGAAGGAGAGCCTTCCACTTTTGAAGAAGATATGTTCAATCTTTTAGCCAAAAGATTCAAGAGATGGGTCAAGACAAAGGACTCCAGAAGGAAGGAGAGGATTTCAAGCAAAGCAAGGTATGACAAAACTCCTAAATAGGAAATTATCTGCTTCTCTTACAGAAAACCTGGGCACTTTGCCATAGAATGTCCAGAAGAGGAAAAGAACAAAAGCAACTAGAAGAAGGAGCACAAGAAGAAATCTGTTGGGGAAGTGATTTATCTTAACCCCTAGAATTGAGAAGAATATAATTTCTAAGAATGAAAAATTAAATATGCGTCGAATAGTAATCGACGCAACGTCGAAATGTAGTCGACGTTTCTCTTAGAATAAGTCGAAGTAACTCTAAGAAGAATTCGACGTAATCTTTGTCGACGTAACTCTGACTTCTAGTCGACGCATTTAATAAAGTCGACGCACCTCAGTCAACGCACCTTCCTTAATCTCCTCTCGACGTCCAGCCAGGATGAACTCGGCGCTTACGTCGAATAGTAATCGACGCATGTCGATTTCTATGCCAAATTCAAATTCACGCCAGATCTGTTTCCTTCTTTCTAAAGATCTGAATTTTATGGAATGATTTTATTCTTTTATAGCCGTTCTGAATCTGTCTTTCCTTCTAATTGATTCTTGGCTAATTTGATTAATATTTATTTGGATATTATTTGAAAACAGAATAAACTCTTTCCATCTACAGATAAAATTAGTATGGAAACTTTTATCTCTTTCTAATTCTCTGTCTGCTAATTGATTATTCTCCTTTAGCAATATCTTTTCACACAGAGTTATAAATAAGAAGGAAGTCGACAGAGAATGACAACTAGTGATCCACTTCATCCATTTTGAAATAGAGGAAAAGCTCCCAAGAGAAGAGTGAGACAAGCTGAGAGAAGTGATTGTGTGCTGAAGCAAACAACAAGACTTCTTCTTCTCCTTCTTCTGAAGTCACACTGCTGAAATTTCTGAAAGCTCTCACTAAAAGAGAGAAATGGTTACCATCTCCTTCTCACTATAGAAGAGAGATCATATTCACTATACCTGTGCTTCTAATCTTCTTGCTAGGAAGAAGATTCTTTCTTACATATATTATTTTCTGTTCTTCTACTTGTTCTACTTCTTCTTCTCATTCTATTTTCAAATTGTGTAAAAGAGTTTTTAGAATCTCTCTTCAAAAAATTCAGTTGTAGTGGTTCTAAGAGTCTCCTTACCAAAAGACTCAGTTTGGTTCTAAGAGTCTCCTTATCAAAAGACTCAGTCTGGTTCTAAGAGTCTCCTTATCAAAAGACTCAGTACAAGTTAGTGAATTCCTACCAAGGCGGTAGAAGAGTGGACTACCCAAAGTTTGGGGAACCACTATATTTCTTTGTGTTGTGCTGTGATTTTCTTTTTGTTATTTTTCTTCTTTACTTGCTTAATTCTTGTTGGTGTGTGGGAAGCCTAAATCTGTGATTATTACACATATATATATAATAGCACAAAGTATTTTTAAATCTCTATTCACCCCCCCCCCCCCCCTCTAGAGAATTCTAGTGAGGTTTACTGTGCACTTTCAATTGGTATCAGAGCTAGGTTGATCTAAAAAGGGTAACTCCTTGATCAAAAAGATCCTACCTCATATATATATATATATATATATATTTCTAAAAATTATTTTTCATGGCACAAAGCAAAGATTATGCTTCCACCAGACCACCAATTTGCAATCTTGAAAAGTTTGAACTTTGGAAAACAAGAATTAAAATTTATCTAAACTCTATTGATGGGGAACTATTTGATGTTATTATGACAGGTCCTCCCAAGCCATTCAGAAAGGATTCAAGTGGAAAAGTAACTGAAACACTTGCTCCAAAGGCTGAATGGACAGATGAAGAAAAGAAAGTCCAAGCATATGATGCCAAGGCTATGAACATCCTAGTCTCAACCCTCTCAGATGAAATCTTCCAAAAGATTGCTGAATGTGAGTCAGCTAAGGAAATTTGGGAGGATCTCTCTAAAATGGTAGAAGGAAGTGCTGATGAGAGAAAGGACAGAAATGCATTACCCATCTCTCAATATGAAAACTTCCAGAAGAAAGAAAGTGAAAGTGTTGCAGACATGTATGCCAGATTCAGCCTCATAGTAAATGAGTTAAGAACACTTGAGAAGGACATATCTCTCACTGAGATAAAAGACAAAATGCTAACTTGCTTCCCAAGCTCTTGGGATTCAAGAATCTGGCCAATTAAAGACTCCAGAAGTCAAAAAGAAATCTCAACAGATGTCCTGCTGGGTAAATTAAGATCTTATGAACAGTTGTTGAAAATAAGAGCTGAGAAAGAAAAGGATCCTCCACTCTCAAAAGAAAAGAGCATTGCTTTGAAGGCTACTGAAGGTGAACCCTCTACAAATGATGAAGAGATGATCAGTCTACTGGCCAGAAAGTTCAAGAAGTGGATCAAAACAGAAGGATCCAGAAGGAGAGACACAAAAACCAGGTATGACAAAACTCCTAATAAAGAGATTATCTGTTATTCTTGCAGGAAACCTGGACACATTGCACCTGAATATCCTAAAGAGATTAGCAATAAGAAAGATCTGAAAAGAACAGATCTAAAGAAGAAGAAGAAAGAGAAAGGGTTCATTGCTCAATCTTGGAGTGATTCAGAATCTGAAGGAAGTACCTCATCTGAAGATGATCAGGAAAAGGCTAAGCAAGAGGAAACCTGTTTGATGGCCACTGAAAAGCCTGAAGATACATCTCTGGTAAATATATTTGATGATATAGATTTCTCTTCCACTCATTTCAAAAATAGTTTCAAAGAACTCTGTTTAGATCTAGTCAAATCTGAGAAAGAAGTAAAGGAACTAAGAAATGAACTAAACAATCTCAAACAAATAAATACACAACATAAAAACTATAAGCTCAATCTAGGACTCTCAGAGGAGCAACTAGATAAAATCAATACTGAAAATCAAGCACTAAGAAATGAGCTAGCAAAGACAAAAGCCTTTGAAGACTCTCTAAATGGCAGAAGTCAGAAGCTCAAGAATATCTCTAACAATCTCACTAATAGATTTAGACAACTAGAATATAACACTGACTTAGAACCCAAACCTCAATCACCCAGCAAATTTGTCTGGAGACATCCTATTCACTTCACTAGGGAGAATCATTTGACAGGAGAAAGATCACAAGAAAATCCAGAAACAACCACTGTTTTAACAAAAATAATCTCACTATGCATGAAGGAATCCTAGGTAAATATCCTCAGAAAAGAAACAAACTTGCGTCGAATTATTATCGACGTACGTTGAACACTACTCAACGCAACTCAAATAATGCATCAATTTCTAATCAACGCAGACACCAAAACACGTCGACTCCCAATCGACGCAATCTTTCCTATGCTTTGACTAAAAGTAACCACAGAATGAAGGAAGCGTCGACTTCCACTCGACGCAACTTTAAACATACGTCGAATTCATATCGATGCAACCAATCTAACAGAAATGTCTCCTTTTCCAAAAAGTCTTCTCAATCCATTTCCTTTTATTATGAACACTATTTCTGCAACATCACTAAAGAAAATTGGTATGATAAGCCAATACCCCTAAAGGAGGAAGGATATTCTGAAAAACCCACTTATTCTTTCATTAAATCTTTCACTATTGGGAGGAATGGACCCCAGCTTAGGAGGGTCCAAACTAATGTTTAAAATTTTATGTGCAAATGTATCACATCTTTAGGCTGGTGTGGTACTTGGACAGTGGATGCTCCATGCACATGACAGGGTACAAAAACCTATTAATCAATTTTGAGGATAGACTTGGACCACCAGTGACATTTGGAGACTCTAGCTGTGGCCAAACCAGGGGCTTTGGAGATTTCAAGGAAGGGAAAGTTACCTTCAAGAATGTGGCAGTAGTCAAAGGACTGAAGCACAATCTGGTAAGTATAAGTCAGATATGTGACAGTGGTAAGTATGAGGTAAAATTCACCACACTATCTTGCCATATTATTGATATTAAGACGGGTGCCATAGTACTTAATGGAATTAGAAAAGGGAAGGTATATATAGTAGATTTTAGCTCCTCACCCACAGAAGTTTGTTTGTTCAACAATATTATTAATAAAAGTGAATTATGGCATAGGAGACTGGGTCATCTAAACTACAAAACCATTAGTAAACTATCAAAGAATAATCTAGTAAGAGGCCTACCAAAGGGTAGATTCTCTAAGGACTCCCCATGTAGACCTTGCCAACTAGGAAAACAGACCAAGTCATCCTTCAAACCAATTGGTAAGGATGACTCTCCTAGGATTCTCTACTTACTGCACATGGATCTCTTTGGTCCCATATCCACTCAGAGCTTAGGTGGAAAGTCTTATACCTTAGTTATTGTAGATGATTATTCCAGGTTTAGCTGGGTATTCTTTCTAAGGGCCAAGTCTGAAACCCATAAGATTTTCTCAAGATTCATAAGACAAATTCAATCTGAGTTCAATACTCATATTTCAATTATCAGGAGTGATCATGGGACTGAATTTGAAAATCAGTCAATGTGTAGTTTGTGTGAGGATATAGGTATTAAACAAAGTTTTTCAGCCCCTAGAACTCCACAACAAAATGGAGTTGCTGAAAGAAAGAATAGAACTTTAATTGAATCAGGAAGGACCTTACTTGCAGAATCAGGATTACCAAAAACTTTCTGGGCTGAAGCAGTCAACACTGCAAACAATGTTCTAAATAGAAGCCTCATTCACAAAACTAAGGCAAAAACTCCATATGAGCTCCTGAAGGAAAAAACACCCATTGTTAAATACTTTAAAATTTTTGGATATGCTTGCTTTATTCTAAATAATGGGAGAGATCATCTTGTCAAGTTTGACAAGAAGTCTGATGATGGAATATTTCTGGGATACTCATCATCTAGTAAAGCATACAGATGTTATAACAGGAGAACTCTCAGAATTGAAGAATCTATGCACATCATATTTGATGAAACTAACATGTTGTTTAAGGGGGAGGAAACTTCCACCAATCCTTTTCCACAGGAAGATAGAAACATAGAGACTCAGCTTGAACAACTGACTCTAGAGAACAGAGACACTGGGAAAGAAAACCAGCTACAGGAACCAAGTGAGGAGTCTGAACAAGAGCATGAAGAAGGTTCAGAGAAGACCAATCAAAACCAACTCCCACAAGAGAACATGGTTCAGGAAGAACAGTTGGGCAATGATCCTATTGGTAATGAGGGAGAAGAGCATCTGACAAATCCAAGCAGGACAGGGATCAACATGAAAAATCATCCACAATCCCAAGTAATTGGAGACCCCAATACTAGAGTAAGAACAAGACACCAAGTCTCCAATGGGATGATGCTCCAATGCTGCTTATCTCAAGTTGAACCAAAGAAGTTTGAGGAAGCCAATTGTGATCCTCACTGGATTATAGCCATGCAAGAAGAACTAAGCCCATTTGAGAGAAACAAAGTGTGGAACCTAGTTGAGAGACCAAGAAACTACCTAGTTATTGGTACAAAGTGGATATACAGGAACAAGCTAGATTCCACTGGAGTAATTGTCAGGAACAAGGCAAGACTTGTTGCACAAGGATACAGACAAGAAGAAGGAATAGACTACAATCAAACCTTTGCTCCAGTGGCAAGATTGGAAGCAATCAGACTCTTTCTTGCCTATGCAGCCTTCATGAAGATGAAAGTCTACCAGATGGATGTCAAGAGTGCTTTTCTGAATGGTGACCTTCAAGAAGAGGTATATGTAGAGCAACCACCAGGTTTTGTCAATCCCTCCTCACCTAACTTTGTTTATAGACTTAACAAAGCACTTTATGGTCTTAAGCAAGCACCAAGAGCCTGGTATGAAACTCTCTCAAACTTCCTTTTAGAAAATTATTTTGAAAGAGGAAAAGTAGATAAAACACTTTTTATTAGAACCCATAAAAATCAACTCCTTGTTCAAATCTATGTAGATGACATCATCTTTAGCTCAACTCTTCCCAAACTTTGTAAAAGATTTGCTAATTTAATGCAATCAAAATTTGAAATGAGTAGTATGGGAGAACTCTCTTATTTCCTAGGGCTACAAGTGAAACAAAGCAGTGAGGGAATCTTTATATCACAATCTAAATACACTAAAGAGTTAATTAAAAAGTTTGGTATGGAATCAGCATCTACCATGAAAACACCTATGGCAACAAATGCCATTATAGAAAAGGATGATAAGGGAAAATCAGTAGATCAAAAGACATATAGGGCAATCATAGGATCCCTTCTCTATCTAACAGCTAGCAGACCTGACATTATGTTTGCAACCTGCATATGTGCTAGATTTCAGGTTGATCCAAAAGAATCCCATCTCACCTCTGTAAAAAGGATTCTTAGATACCTAAAGGGAACACCTGAACTAGGTCTGTGGTACTCAGCAGAAACAAACTTTGAATTAATAGGATTCTCAGATGCAGACTATGCTGGATGTAGGGTTGATAGAAAAAGCACATCTGGTACTTGCCAATTCCTAGGTGACAGATTAATATCATGGTTCAGTAAGAAACAAACTTCAGTCTCAACCTCAACAGCTGAAGCTGAATATATAGCTGCTGGGAGCTGTTGTTCACAAATCCTCTGGATGCAAAATCAGCTTCTTGACTATAAACTAGAAGTCAATAACTATAAAATTTATTGTGATAGCTCTAGTGCTATATCCATAGCATCCAACCCAATCCTTTATAGTAGAACCAAACATATAGAGATCAGACATCACTTTCTTAGAGATAATGTAGAAAAAGGTAAGATAACCTTAGAATATATTCCTACAGATAGTCAAAGAGTAGACATTTTTACCAAACCCTTAGATGAAACTAAGCACACTTACTTTATCAACACCTTGGGAATGCTTGATGGCAGCTTGTAAACACCATTGTTGGGGAAATCTAAAAGAAATCAGAAAAACTAAGCAAGTATTTAAAAGACACATCGATTACCTATCGACGCACCGTCGATAGGAACTCGACGCTAGCATTGATTTCTTAAAAACAAGGATACGTCGATCCCTTATCGATGCACCGTCGATCTAATATCGACGCAAGTCTGCGACCACGTTGGTAGGACAATGTTTCGATGGAGCGTCGACTCCATATTGACGCATACGTCGACATCAATGACCAACATCACAGATGTTCTGACACATCGACCATGCGTCGACTCCAATTCGACGTAAACGTCGACTTCATAATAAAACTGGAAACAAATCTCCCCTTCTTCTTTTGACGATTGGTTACCTAATATACCTTGATTTTTGTTTCCTTTTCGACGCTTCACCTCCTTTAAATAACACCTCTTATTTCATAACTCATACTCGCCCAAACCGCCAAATTCTTCGTCTTCTACCTCTCTCTGTTTGCCTCAATGGCGCCAACCCCTGCTCAATCTGCTCTCATCAAAACAATAAACGATGCTCTGGAACAACTTCTGAATGACTTCCAGACACGTCTAACCAACTTCTCAAATGAGTGTGCCGACTTGCTCACCACCTGTGAAGCGAAATTGCCAACCTCTCTGCTTCCCTTCCTGAGCTTCATGTTCTTCATTCAGAACAACCTCTGTCGCCAAAAGGGTTTACATCCTTCCTGAAGGATATAAACCAGGGGGAGAGTTGCTCCAGAAACACCCCTATCCAGGTTTCATATTTTCTTAAAGCTCAGGGCTAACTCTTCTCCAATCTCTAAATTCTATCTTTAAGTATTAACCCAACTTCATTTTCTTTTACCATAGGCTCCAATCTTCTCCAAGCACTCTGACTACACCTTCAACAAACACCTTGGTGAATCCTCCTCTTACCAAATAGAAGGAGACCATGCTGTGGATTCAGCATTCAGATTAGATGCCCCATATGTTCAGGGGAAGATTGTTGCAGTACAGAATATAGAAGTTCAGGGGGAGGAAGAAACAGCTTTTTCTGATGACCTAAAAGGGCAAGTCTGGATTGAGTCACCCTTATGTGAGGAAGAGTATCAGCATCACTCTCCTAGCTTCTCTGCTAGCTATATCAAACTCAAGACACCCTTACTTAAGGATATTCCTCCAGAGGTTACAGAACAAATTCCCTCCCCTTCAAAAGTTCCTTCTCCACCTTCTCCTCATAAAAAGAAAACTACATCTCCACCTCCGCTTCTTCCACCACTTCAACCTCCATCTCTACCTCCTCTGCTACCTTTACCTTCACAAATGCTATATAGGGAAAAACCAAGAGGACAAATGGAGAGAAGAAGAGAAGTCATCCCTCATTGGCAAAAGTTCTCCAAAGAAGAAAGAAAAGACTATGCAAAGGAAAAGAAATATAGAAAGGCTGTTGAGGAGATAAAAAGGTTTGAAAGAATGCCTAATATCACTCCTAACAATCCTGTAAAGGAATACCATAATCCTGACATGGAAAGGAGGCATGAAGAAATAAGAGAAAGAGAGCTGTATGAATATGAAGCTGCTAGGAAAGAAGTAGAAGATAAAAGGAATATCTGGCTGGAAAAGATCAAGAAAGGGATGACTAAAGAACAGATTCTTGCTGAATCTTCCATCAAAGTTCCAAAGAAATTGTTTGATGTTGAAGCTTATCAAAAGAAAAATCCTCAGTCAGGGCTCATCCTAGAAAAAGGACATAAACACAAGTGGGGTGTAGGGTGTGCAAATGGTATTTACATTCCCTATAAGAAGCCCAAAAGACCTGCAAGATTAGACAAATGGCTTGACACACCCTGGAAAGGGAAAGGAAAAATGACTGAGATCCCTGAGAAACAGCAATCAGAGAAGAGAAAATATAGGCCAAAGGTTGACAACCAAGGACCACCTGAGCCCAAGCCTACACAAAAGAAACCTCAAAACATTACAATTGAGATGATTGATGAAAAGGCAGCAATTATCATCAGCAAGGGCTATTCTATAAATGACACTCTCCCTGATGCTGACAAAATCCTGGAGAAACTGCACACAATCATCAGAAATGTCCAGGAGCATCCTGATAGAGCCAGGGGCTATATTTTTGATGCTATTGAAAATTTATCTAGGAAACTTTATTCTGCCTTTGTCAACTTCATGTATAACAAGAAGTTCCTAGTTTAAATCTTGTGAAAGATAATTACTTGTTATATGATTTCTTTTGATTATTTAGCATATTTCTTCTCTATATAAATGCTTTGCTGTGTTGATTAAAAGCTGATACAATTTCTCTCTAAATAGGGGGAGATTGTTGGGGAAGTGATTTATCTTAACCCCTAGAATTGAGAAGAATATAATTTCTAAGAATGAAAAATTAAATATGCGTCGAATAGTAATCGACGCAACGTCGAAATGTAGTCGACGTTTCTCTCAGAATAAGTCGAAGTAACTTTAAGAAGAATTCGACGTAATCTTTGTCGACGTAACTCTGACTTCTAGTCGACGCATTTAATAAAGTCGACACACCTCAGTCGACGCACCTCAGTCGACGCACCTTCCTTATTCTCCTCTCGACGTCCAGCCAGGATGAACTCGGCGCTTACGTCAAATAGTAATCGACTCACGTCGATTTCTATGCCAAATTCAAATTCACGCCAGATTTCTTTCATTCTTTCTAAAGATCTGAATTTTATGGAATGATTTTATTCTTTTATAGCCGTTCTGAATCTGTCTTTCCTTTTAATTGATTCTTGGCTAATTTCATTAATATTTATTTGGATATTATTTGAAAACAGAATAAACTCTTTCCATCTACAGATAAAATTAGTATGGAAACTTTTATCTCTTTCTAATTCTCTGTCTGCTAATTGATTATTCTCCTTTAGCAATATCTTTTCACACAGAGTTATAAATAAGAAGGAAGTCGACAGAGAATGACAACTAGTGATCCACTTCATCCATTTTGAAATAGAGGAAAAGATCCCAAGAGAAGAGTGAGACAAGCTGAGAGAAGTGATTGTGTGCTGAAGCAAACAACAAGACTTCTTCTTCTCCTTCTTCTGAAGTCACACTGCTGTAATTTCTGAAAGCTCTCACTAAAAGAGAGAAAGGGCTACCATCTCCTTCTCACTATAGAAGAGAGATCATATTCACTATACTTGTGCTTCTAATCTTCTTGCTAGGAAGAAGATTCTTTCTTACATATATTATTTTTTGTTCTTCTACTTTTTCTACTTCTTCTTCTCATTCTATTTACAAATTATGTAAAAGAGTTTTTAGAATCTCTCTTCAAAAAATTCAGTTGTAGTGGTTCTAAGAGTCTCCTTACCAAAAGAATCAGTTTGGTTCTAAGAGTCTCCTTATCAAAAGACTCAGTCTGGTTCTAAGAGTCTCCTTATCAAAAGACTCAGTACAAGTTAGTGAATTCCTACCAAGGGGGTAGAAGAGTGGACTACCCAAAGTTTGGGGAACCACTATATTTCTTTGTGTTGTGTTGTGATTTTCTTCTTGTTATTTTTCTTCTTTACTTGCTTAATTCTTGTTGGTGTGTGGGAAGCCTAAATCTGTGATTATTACACATATATATATAATAGCACAAAGTATTTTTAAATATCTATTCACCCCCCCCCCCCCTCTAGAGAATTCTAGTGAGGTTTAATGTGCACTTTCAAAATCCTTCATGAGGAAGGATAAGAAAAGGGGGAAATGTTTCATTGTTGAAACCTGGAGTGATTCAGAGTCTGAGCCAAGCTCCTCCTCATGTGATAGTGATGAAGAGTGTGCAACTGAAGAAGCCTGCTTAATGGCTCTGGAAGAGTCTATTGGAGAAAATCAGGTAACTATTTTTGATGATTTTTACTTTTCCTCAGAAGACTTTAAAGACTATTTTAAAGAATTCTGTTAAGATTATATTAACAACCAAAAAGAACTTAACATAATCAGAAAAGAACTAGAAGATCTTAGGAAAGACAATCTGTACTCAGTTAACTATGATCTAAGAAATCAGATGTTTAAGAAATAAAAAGAAATATACACATTAACTAATGAAAATTTTGATTTAAAGAAAGAAGTTACAAAGGCAAAAGCCTTTGAGGACTCACTCAATGGGAGGAGTCAAAAGCTTAAGGACATCTCACAAAATCTCTCCAAGAGATTTAACCATCTTGATCTAGAATCACTACAATCTACCAGCACGCTAATCCCTAACAAACTTGCCTGGGAAAATGCTGTAACATTTATTATGTCTAGTATAAATCAACTTAATAGCAACTTAGGATCATGTGAAGAACAAAATAATAACCCTAATAAACTCACTATATTCAATAGGGTAAGCATTACTAATCAAACAGGGATTCTAGGTAAACACCCCTTAGATAAATGAAAATTATAAAAATCTTAACAAAAAAATTTATGCGTCGACTAGAACTCGACGCAGTTTTAAAGATGCATCGAATGAAACTCGACGGAGTTCGGCATATGCTTCGATATCAACTCGAAGCAAGTATGAGGGTGCGTCGAATTCTATTCGACGTAACCAATACTCTGCATCAAATTATTATCAACCTAACTATGTAGACACATCAAATTACACTCGATGTAACTCTAAAGATGCGTCGATTTCTTCTCAACGCATGCTTCCAGCAAGAAATTTTCAAACATCTAGATCTCTCTCTACTTATATTCCTAGATATTTCTGTTGTTCTAAATTTGGGCACATAGCCAAACAATGCTGGCATAATAATCCAGCACTTCTTCAGCATAAGGGGTATACTGAAAGACTAACTTATTCTTTCATAACTCCATATGATGATAGAAGAAAGAGTCCCCAGCAAGTGAGAGTCTATACTAATGTTTGATTTCATGTGCAGAAAAGAGACAGTTCAACCACAAACTAGTAGTGGTATCTGGACAGTGGGTGCTCCATGTATTTGACTGGAGCAAAAGAATTGCTGGAAAACTACAAGGCCAAGGAAGGTCCTAAGGTAATTTTTGGGAATTCCCACTCTAGTCAAACCAAAGGATATGGTTTACTCAGGATTGGGGAAGTCTCTTTCTCTAAGGTAGCTTATGTTGAAGGACTTCAACATAATCTAATTAGTATTAGTCATCTATGTGATGGTGAATACAAAGTTTTATTCACTAAGTCTTTATGTCATATAGTTAGTTCTGTAACTAACCAAATTGCATCGACTGGTCTTAGAAAAGTTAAGGTCAATGTTGTAGATTTTGAGTATACTAAGTCAGAGATCTGCTTATTTAACTCTCAGTTAGAAAACAATGAGTTGTGGCATAGGAGACTCAGTCACCTAAATTTTAAGACCATTGCTAAACTGTCTAAGCTTAACCTAGTAAGAGGCCAACAGGTAAGTTTAATAAAGACCATCCATGTAGAACCTGCCAACTAGGAAAGCAGATCAAATCATCATTCAAACCAATTGGTAAGAATGATTCCCCCAGAACCCTATACATATTGCACATGGACCTATTTGGTCCTATCTCCACTCTGAGATCAGCAGGCAAGTCCTATACTCTAGTCATTATTGATGACTTTTCTAGATTTAGCTGGGTGTTCTTTTTAAAAGCTAAGTCAGACACCTTCAAGATCCTCGCAAGATTCATTAGACAGATTCAATCTGAATTCAACACTCAGGTTACTGCGATCAGAAGTGATCATGGTACTGAGTTTGAAAATCAGTTAATGTGTATATTCTGTGAGGATGAAGGAATAAGACAGCTTTTCAGCTCCTAGAACCCCCCAACAAAATGGGGTGGCTGAAAGGAAAAATAAAACCTTAATTGAATCAGGCAGGAAATTATTGGCTGAATCCAACTTGCCAAAGTCCTTTTGGGTTGAGGCAGTGAATACTGTCAACTATTTTCTGAATAGAAGTCTCATCCACAAGACAAAGTTGAAGACTCCCTATAAGTTATTGAAGGGAAAGGCACCTATAGTCACTTACTTTAGGATCTTTGGTTGTACTTGCTTTATCCTAAACAATGTGAAGAGTCATCTTGCCAAATTTGACAAGAAGGCTGATGATGGAATATTTTTGAGATATTCCTCATCAAGCAAGGCCTATAGGTGTTGTAATAAAATCTCTCTCAAAATTAAGGAGTCAGTGCATGTGGTATTTGATGAAGCTAACATGTTTTATAAGGGGAAGGAAACTTCCACCATCACTATTTTGCAGGAAGAAGACCAACTTGCAGATCAAGTTGAAAGACTCAGCATCATGGATCATTCATTAGAGTGTCAAGACAAATGGAAACAGAAAGTTGGCACTGATTCAGATGGAGACTCTGGTGCAGATGAAGATGAGCTTACATCACCTAAACTACCAGCCACTGAGATCATTCTAAAGAATGAAAATGGTGCTCCCTTGGTCAATGAGCAAATGAAACTTCATGAAGAAGAGAATCCCCATAATAACTCAACAAGAACCAGGATGACCCTAACGGATCATCCTTCAACACAAGTTATAGGAGATTTGATAGTGGGAGTCAAGACAAGGAATCAGACAACACAAGTTATAGGAAGTTTGAAGAAGAGGACAGTGACCCACACTGGATATCTGTAATGCACGAAGAGCTAACTAAATTTGAGAGGAACAAGGTCTAGACATTAGTTGAGAGACCAAGGAATTACCCAGTAATTGGAACCAAATGGGTATTCAAAAATAAGATGGATTCAAGAGGAGTCGAAGTCAGAAACAAGGTCAAAATTGTGGCTCAAGGATATAGGCAAGAGGAGGGGATTGACTTTAACCAGACATTTGCTCCAGTAGCAAGGCTAGAGGTCATTAGATTGTTTCTTGCATATGCTGCACACATAAAGATTAAAATCTATCAGATGGATGTGAAGAGTGCATTCCTAAATGGAACACTTCAGGAAGAAGTATATGTGGAGCAACCTCCAGGTTTTGACAATCCATCTTTTCCCTCCATTGTATATAGATTAGATAAAGCAATGTATAGGCTCAAGCAATCTCTAAGAGTTTGGTATGAGACCTTATCCACCGTTTTTCTGGAATAATCCTTTGAAAGAGGCAAAGTGGATAAAACACTCTTCACAAGTGCACATAAAATCAGCTTCTACTAGTACAGATATATGTAGATGATATTATATTAAGGTCAACAGATCAAACACTATGCAAAAGGTTTGAATACCTAATGAAGTCTAGATTTGAAATTAGTAGCATGGGGGAATTATCCTATTTCCTAGGCCTCCAAGTAAGGCAAAATGTAGATGGCTTTTTCATATCCCAATCCAAATATACAAGAGAACTCATCAAGAGGTTTGGGATGGAAAATGCATCTGTCGTGAAAACCCCCATGGCTACCAATGCTGTTTTAGATAGAGATGAAAAGGGTAAGCCCTTTGATCAAAAGACTTACAGAGCAGCCATTGTCTCTCTTCTCTATCTGACAGCTAGTAGACCAGATATAATGTTTGTTACCTATATATGTGCTAGGTTTCAGGTTGACCCCAAGGAATTCCTCATGAGTTCTGTAAAAAGGATACTCAGATATCTAAAGGGTGCACCTAAACTTGGCTTGTGGTATCCAGTAGAATCTGGATTTGACTTAGTTGGCAATTTAGATGCAGACTATGTTGGATGTAGGCTGGATAGAAAAAGCACCTCAGGAACGTGTCAATTCCTGGGTGCTAGACTGATCTCATGGTTTAGTAAGAAGCAAAGCTCAGTCTCCACTTCTATAGCTGAAGTTGAGTATATAGCTGCAGGAAGCTACTGCTCACAAATATTGTGGATGCAAAATCAGTTGTTAGACTATAACTTTTCTCTTAACAATTCCACAATATTCCGTGACAACTCTAGTACTATCTCCATAGCTTCCAATCCTATTCTCCACAGCAGAACTAAGCACATAGAGATGAGGCACCACTTTCTCAGTGACAATGTTGAGAAGGGTAGTATCAATCTTCAACACATTTCCACTGATATTCAAAGGGCTGACATCTTCACTAAGCCACTTGATGAAAGTAAGCATAAATTCTTCATCAATGCACTGGAAATGCTTGATGAGGCTCTCTAGGTCACATTTATTATGTACTCAAATCTATTTTTCATAGAAAGGTATTGCTGGGAAAAACAGCAAAGATTTTAAGAAAAGTATAACTGTTCATTCAGAGATGCGTCGAATACAAATCATTGCACCGTCGATTTATACTCGACGTTAGCTTCGAGAGCTAATTGGGACAGCTTATTCAAATAGCACTCGATGCAGCATCGAATTCTTATCGACGATTATGTCGACATCATAATTGCTGACTATTTTCGAAGCCACGTCGATTTATACTCGACGTTACGTCAACTTTGCACAGCGTGCACAGAAATTAGCCATTTCAACATGTTTTGGCGCGCTGGATCCACCTCCTCTCGACGTTTCTTCAAATTCAATCCTAGGTTACAACAAATTATTTTCTTTTAAGTAACTTAGGCATGGAATCTATTATGCTTTTGAATCCTCTCCCTGTCGCTCTCTTCCATTTTCCTTTATACTTCTCTCTTCCACCTTCTCTTGCAGGTACTCACAGGTTCTAAATTGCGTCTCTCCAAGAACAACCAGACCTCATTGAAGTTGTTAATCTAGCCGTAGAGACACTCTTGTCTCACTTCTAATCTCTATATTTGGAATTCTCTTACGAGTGTTACAGGAAGTTGTGTACCCAACACAGGAGGTTGCGGGACCTTACTGCCCAGACGAGGGATGTTGAAAGGGAATTGAAATCATCTCTACTGCTTGCTGAGGTCTTTATATCTTATATCCAAGATATAAAGCAGGGGGAGAAGTTTGACAGCAAGCCTAGGCCGACTGTAGATTCAGGGTATACAGCGTTTCTTCCAAATCTTCCCTCTCCCTATGTCTCTAAAGGTGAACCGGCTATCACCTCCAAGCCCCTTCTAGAACCTTCATCATTCTCTCCCCCAAGGATTCTACCTTCAATACAGGGGGAGTCATCAAAGCAGGGGGAGATTGATTTATTTTCAGATGATAATGGCTACCTGAAGAGTGTGCAAGAGTACAATGAATGCACTGAGTTATCTATCCCTAAGACACAAGAGTTCTGGACCCATTAAGAAGAATTGACAACAACCTCATCCAAAATTGCTAATCAAGTCCCTGTAGCTGCTCCATCCTCTCCACCACCAGCTCAGTTCCTTTCTGCTCCTACTCTAGCACCCACTTCAATTGTCCCAACACATGTGTTTAGAGGAAGACCTCCATTCAGAGGAAGGGGACATGAAAGGAATTTCAGAGGAAGGGGCTTAGGTGGAAATATAACCATATGGGAAAGATATATAAAAGAGCAAAGGAAGCAGTACAAAAAGGAAAGATCTTATTTCAAAACTTATGAAAAGGTTGATCTTCCTAAAAACACAATGAAGTCATACAATGATCCAGAGCTTGATAAAGCCCAAGATGAAGTTGGAGAAAGGGATCAATATGAGTTTGAAACAACTCAAAAAGAGATATAAGAAAAAAAGGTTGTTTATTGAAAGGTTAAAGAAGGCAAGGAGGTTGTACAAGAGGAACAACTAAAGGAGGCAATTCAAATCCCAATCACACTCTTTAAACCTACAAAGTATGCAGCAGCTCATCCTCAAGCAAAACTCCCTAAAAATAAAGGGCAACTTCATAAAGGAGGCCTTGGCTGTGATCAGTTAGAAGCAGAGCAACCACTTCAAAATAAAAAGAAGATTTTGTTCAAGTCAGCTCCAACTTCTGGTAATCCACAATCAGTATTCAATGTACCAGATCCTGATACAGAAGAACTAGACTTAGAAGAAATAAACTTGCTATCTGCTAAAGTTTTTGGGCTGGGGCTAAAGCTAAATGGTGTCTATCCTGAAGCTGAAACTAATCTGGAGAAGCTTTTCAAGGGATATGAAAGAATTCAGAAACAGCCAGAGAAGGCCACTCTAGCCAACTTCAAGTATGTGGAAAGTAAGTTCAGAAAGATCTATGAGGCCTTGTCAACTTTCCTCAAAAAGAGAAAGTAGATCATGTCTTGGATAATTAACTCTGATAAACACATTTATATCAATCAAATGTTTTTCAGACTATCATATTTTTCAGTCTATTGTTTCTGTTGGAACATGGTCTTCCGCATATCCTAGGTTTGAGAATAACAAATCCTACATGTATTTGATCTTGTATATTTAAGTGTGCAGGAAACAATTCCATATGACTCAAGGATAACATAAGAAGGTTGCCCCCAAATTTGAAGCCAGAATTCCAACATGTCGACTAGCGTCGACGGTAGCACCTAGCGCAGGCGCTAGCTCTGATTTGAGCAATTTCGGGAGCTGTTTTAGAAGGCGATAGCACCAGGCGGTAGCGGATAGCGCATGCGCTATCGTAGAGCACTTGAGGAATGTCTGGAGGCTTTCCTTGATTGAAGATATGCACGCGGAGAATGTTTCATAATCCAGAATAGCGCTGGCGGTAGAGCTAGCGCAGGCGCTACCTCAAAGGCTATAAATAAGGCCCCTCTTCTCTCACTTTGTGACACAAGTTTGAGATAGATTGAGTGCTAAAATTCCAGAGCCTTATTCTGTCGAAAAGTGATCTCCCACCAAAGTTTTACAAATTTCTGAAGGAGGATTTCTTCACGCCGGATCCGAACGATGATCGCTTCAACAACACTTATTCTACATCGGTTCTTCATCTCAAACTTCAGAAGTTCCTGAAGAGGGAGTTTTTAATATTGTTGTTACTTTCATTCTTGTAATCGGTTAGTAAATTTGCCTCATGTTGGCGACTAGGTCTGGGTAGGAATTAGGGCAGAAATTCGCCTCATTTTGGCGATTGGGTCTAAGGTGTAGATCTAGGGGGTGCTCAGGGCTATATCCGGGGAAGGGTTGGCTAGAGCGGCTTGAGGCCATATCCGGGGAAGGATAGGCTAAAGCCACCGGTTCGTGGGGATATGAGTCAGGATAGAAAACAAAAAAGTTTTTTTAATATTCGCCTTCGATTTTTAGCGTTATAAGAAGTCAAATTTTGTAATACTACATTTCATATTAATAAAAACATGTCTCTATTTTATTTAACTTAATTTTTCTTTATTTTGCACTATTTCAAATTCCTAATATTTGAAGTATTTTAAAATACACCAAAAGTACCCTTATTCACCCCCACCCCCTCTAAGTGCGCCTACCGATCCAACAAGTGGTATCAGAGGGGTTTTATTCCAAAATGGTCTAACAACCAGGAATAATGGCGTCTCATGATCTCGTTTTTCCCGAGATTCAGGGTGTTAGTAAACGAACTCTTTTTAATGGGTCAGATTTCAATTACTCAAAATCTCGAATGATGTGTTTTCTTATGACCATGGATATAGAAGTATGGAACATGGTAAAAGTTTGGTACTCTTCTTCTACAATTGTAGTAGGAGAGGCTACCATAGGATAAATGGGATGATAGTGATAAACTGAAATGCAAAAATAATGCAATAGCAATGAACGCCTTATATTATGCTTTAAATCGAACTGAATTTAATCGAATTTCTTCATGTGTAATTGCTTATGATATTTGGAACCAATTAGAAGTCACTCATGAAGGGACATCGTAGGTAAAAGATGCAAAGTTATTCCAACTGGAGTCAGAATATGAAAATTTCAGGATGGATGCCGAAGAGGACATCAACTCAATGTACACACGCTTCACCAAGATCGTCAATGCCTCAAAAGCTCTTGAAAAGATCTACTCCAATGGCGACTTGGTCATAAAGATTCTTCGCTCTCTATCTCTGAGGTTCAATCCAAAGGTGACAGTCATCTCGGAGTCATACAACCTAAGAATGCTCTAGATTGAGAATCTTAAAACCCATGAGGTAATGCTTCAGATTCAACACGAAGAATACAACAAGGAGCCAAAGAAAAAGGCGCTCGCAATAAAATTGAAGAAGGAAAGCAACGAAGATGATGATGAAGATGAAGAAGGTCTCCTAATCAAGAACTTCAAGAAATTCATTAGAAATCCCGAAAGAAGGAACACCTTCCGGAAATTCTTCCAGAAGGATGCTCGATGAAAAGGGTCTTCCTCTTCATTAAAGAAAGAAAAAGGAAGTGAAGACGAAGAAGAAAGAGCACCACCGGAGTGCTATCACTGGAGGAAGATTGGGCACATTCGGAGCCTGTTCCCGAAGTATCTAAAGGATCAAACAGAATGATACAAAGGGAAGGAGAAAAAGAAAGTGTTGAAAGCCGCAACTTGGGATGATTCTTCCTCTGAAGAATCAAGCGGATCTGAGTCAAGCAGCGTGGAGGAAGCAAACTTATGCTTGATGGCAAAAAGCAATGATGATGACACCAGTGTTCTTAGTGGCACTGAGGTAACTCCTCCCACTTTCGAAGAACTTTATGATAAATTTGTTCAAACATGTAAAGACCATGATAAAAGTATAGAAGATGTTACTATTTTAAATCATGAAAATGAATCTCTTATCAAAGAAAATCATACACTTACAAATAAATTAATTACTTTAGAAAAGAGAAAGGTTTCATGCCAAGAGTGTGCTCACTCCTCAAATAAGGCAAAAGATCTTGAAGTTTCTCTTTCTAAGACCCTCTCTCAAATCAAAACTCTTACAAGAGAAAAGGGGGACTTAGAGAAAACTAAAATCATCTCTCTTGCAAATTGAAAAATAACAAAAAGTGCTTTGAAAATAAATGTGTCATGCTTGTAATAGAAAATTCATCTCTTAAAAAACAAACTCATGACCTCAACATGGCTATCAAAAAATTTGGAATAGGACAAAAATCCATGGACATGATCTTGGGGAATCAATGTTATGGTTCTTGAAAATTTAGGCTCGGATATCAAAGTGACAGCTATCGCCCAACGCTAGCGTCTAACGGCAGCGGTAGCCCATCATATGAAAATCTTCTGTTTTTTCTAAAAATCAAACCTTATCCAGTAAGACAACCCCCTTTATTTCATGTGCAAATTGTCATAGGTTTGGACACACATCTAGCTCTTGCAGGAAAATAAAATAGGGATCTTTAAAGCAAATATGGGTACCTAAGACATCCACTTATTCTATGGGTGGTACCTCTTGGGTATCCAGATCTTTACTCTCATCTTCTTTCTAAATTTGCAGGAATGCTAAGGATACAGAGGACGTGTGGTACTTGGACTCAGGCTGCTCCAAGCACATGACGGGCAACAAAGCAAAGTTCCTTAGCCTAGAAAAGAAGAAAGGAGGGATCGTAACCTTTGGTGATAATGGTAAGGAGGGATCATGGGATTCGGTACAGTGGGTAACAAATCCTTTCTTATCTCTAATGTTCTTTATGTAAAAGGATTAAAACATAATTTAATATCTATTAGTCAATTGTGTGATAAAGGATTAGATGTTTTATTTAATTCATCCACAAATCTTTGCAAAATATTTAATCCTAACACAAAAGATGTTTTACTAACTGCACCTAGAATTCACAACGTATATATAGTTTCCTTTCATGATCTTTCCAAATCATATATAAAAGGATTTATAACTAAAAATGACGAGTTAGAACTATGGCAGAGACGTTTAGGTCACGCTAGTACAAAGCTCATTTTAAAACTAGCCAAAAAGAAATTGATTAGAGGATTGCCTAAATTGAATGGAAATTTATCTTCACTATGCTCTCCATGTCAAAAAGGAAAATGTACGAAATCTTCTTTTAAAAGCAAAAACGAAATTTCTACTACAAAACCTTTGCAATTAATTCATTCGAATCTCTTTGGTCCCGTTAGCACTGCAAGTCTTGGTGGTAGAATATATACTTTTGTTCTAATAGATGATTTCTCTAGATATTATTGGACTTTATTTCTCTCTTGCAAATCTGATGCTTTTGCAAATTTTCAAAATTATGTACTCGTGTTCAAAATGAACTAGATTTAAAAATAAAATGCATTCGCTCAGATCATGGAGGAGAATTTAAAAATGAAAATTTTAAATCTTTTTACGAAATGTTAGGTATTAAACACGAATTCTCTGCTCCTCGCACACCCCAACAAAACGGTATTGTATAAAGAAAGAATAGGATAATTCAAGAACTAACATGTACTATGTTATCTGAATATAAATTTCCTAAGTCATTTTGGGCCAAAGCTGTAAGCACATCATGTTATGTAATAAATAGAGTCATGCTTTGCCCATTTTTAAATCTCACACCGTATGAACTATACTATCAAAAGAAACCTCACGTATCATATTTTAAAGTATGTGGATGTAAATGTTTTATTCTCAATACAAAAGATTCTTTAGGAAAGTTTGATGAAAATGTGATGAAGGTATATTTCTCTGATACTCTTCAAGTAGTAAATCCTATAGAATATTTAACAAAAGAATGAGTAAGGTTGAAGAGTCTATTAATATACAATTTGATGAATCTATTCCTTGTGTAGAAAAACTTACAGGTTCAAATGATGTACCTTTGCCATCTTTGGAGCACGATGAAGAGGAACCTTCCAAAGAGGAGGAGAAGGAGGCCAAGGAAGATGAATACGTGCATCCAAGCATCTTAAACTTCTCAAAGAATCATCCAAAGGAACTAGTTATTGGGGAACCATCTATTGGGGTAAGAACTCGAACTTCTCTTCATGAAACATTTTCAAATATTTGTTTTGTCTCCGAAATTGAACCTAAAAATGTTTCAACCGCTTTAAATGATGAATTTTGGTTTTTGGCTATGAATGAAGAGTTAGATCAATTTGAAAGAAATAAAGTTTGGAATCTAGTAGGACGTCTATCTAATCATCCCGTTGTTGGCGTAAAATTGATTTTTGAAAATAAATTAGATGGTGAATCTAGAATTACAAGAAATAAAGCTTGTTTAGTCGCTCAAGGCTTTTCTCAAATCGAGGGGGTAGATTTTGAAGAAACTTTTGCACCCGTTGCTCGCTTAGAATCTATACGAATATTTTTTGCATTTGTGATTTTAAAAGAATAAAACTATTTTAAATGGATGTTAAAAGTGCTTTTCTAAATGGGTTTATAAAAGAAGAAGTTTATGTAGAACAACTCCCTGGTTTTATAAAAGAAAATTTTCCAAATCATGTTTATAAATTAGAAAAAGCATTTTATGGTTTAAAACAAGCGCCCCGTGCATGGTATGACAGACTTACATCTTTTTTATTAAAGCACGGTTATGTCATGGGAAGTGTAGATAACATACTCTTCATTAAGCATAATAATAACGATTTAATTATTTTACAAATATATGTTGATGATATCATTTTTGGAGCCACTAATGAAGAGTTGTGTAATGAAGTAGTCTTAGTAATGAAAAATGAATTTGAAATGAGCCTTGTAGGAGAACTCTTTTATTTTCTTGGTTTTCAAATTTCACAACGAAATGATGGTATCTTTATTTGCCAAACAAAATACATTCATGATATGCTTAAATGATTTGGATTTGAAAATCTTAAACAAGCTTCTACACCTATGAGTGCCTCCTTAAAACTAGGAAAATATGAATCTAGAATTTCTGTCGATCAAACTTTATATAGAGGAATGATTGGATCTCTTCTTTATCTAAGTGCTTTTAGACATGATATAATGTTTATCGTATATTTATGTGCTCGCTTTGAAGACAATCCAAAAGAATCTCTTTTAAAAGAGGTAAAACATATTTTTAGATATCAATTAGGGTCATCAAAATTAGGATTATGGTACCCACACAATGATTCATTTACATTACATGGCTATTCCGATTCGGACTGCGCTGGATGCTCACTTGATCGAAAAAGCACTAGCAGTACTTGTCATTTCTTAGGACCCTCTTTAGTAGCATGGTCTAGTAGAAAACAATCTTCGGTTTCTCTCTCCACCATGGAGGCCGAATACATCGCTCTTCGGTGTTGTTGTGTACAAGTGTTATGGATGAGCCAAACTCTAGAGGACTTTGGTTTTCATCTCAAAAACATTTATCTCAAATGTGACAACAAAAGTGTCATAGATCTTATAAATAATCCCGTACACCACTCTAGATCCAAACACATAGATGTTCGTCATCACTTCATTAGGGATCACATTAAAAAAGAATATGTAAAAGTAAGTTTCATTGGTACAAACTCCCAACTTGCTGACATATTCACTAAACCTCTTCCCGATGCAAGATTTCGACTACTTTGACTTGAATTAGGTGTCCTAGATCTTTCTGGTTAAGTCGCATTCATAAACACAATCTTTTTATGCAATTTTCACCTAGATAAACATCTTCAAATCTTTTGAAATTTTTGCATGAAACTAATCTTTAGATACTTAATCAATATCAAAAATCAGATTTTTCAAGATTATGAAATTTAGTGTACTGTTTGCCGCGCTAGCGCACCTGTCTGATTTTCTATATTTTTTAATTTTATTAAAAATCCCTAAAAATATGCTCTATTATATGTACTACTTATTTTTTGTATTTTTGCCTTTAATTGATTTTTGAAAAATTAAAATACAAAATTACAAAAACAAAATTACAAAAAATATTTGTTTTCTCTTCTTTCTTTGTTTATTTATCTGCTTTCTATTTCTATATGCAAAAATCAAATACAAAAATATAAAACAAAGAAATATCAAAAATTATTTGTTGAACTTAACTTTTCTATTTACATGTATCTTGCGAAAGGGAGATTTGGGCTATCACCCCATCACATCTCCTAGTACCAGGTGAAACCCTCACAGGGTAGACCTTGGGAAGTCCAAGATCAATTATAAGAGTTCAAACTTTAAATCAAAATTATTTTTCAAAGTATCAATATAACTGTATGGACTTTATTGCCAATATCAAGTATGGTTCAAACTATCATTTAGACCTTCTACAATGTTGCGATTCATCTTTTCAAACTACTTTGAACATTGTTCTTATCATGCTTTGATATATCTAATCATATGTGCATCAATTGTAGTGTAAAAGTTGTGTAGAACCAAGCTTAGTATGCCTCTAAGTATGAGTAAATGTTTTATGATTGATAATGATACTTTATTCACTCACTTATTTTGGCATAGTTTACATGTGTTTTTAATCTAAGAATGCTTGCTTGTGTATTGTATTTGTACAATGAATTAAATTTGCACAATTATCTTACATACACTACTTTTATTTTGCACTTTTAATATTTAAGAAAAGTGGTTGTGCTTTCAAAATGACATTGGTTTGCAAAACAAGTGTATTCGGAGAACTTTGTACAAAACAAAAAAATCATGAAATAAATTTATGAAGATAACTCCACCAAGCACTACTTGAACCTCCTGATAAGTCTTAATGAGCATTGTGAGGTTGAGCACCTTAGAAAAAATAGTAAAGTGTCTTGTACAAACCATTTTTTTTCTTTACACCACTTATTCTTTTCTGTGTATTGAAGTGTGCGGAAGTAAAATTATTTATGTTTCATTGTGCACTTTCCTCTACATATGTCTTGTATTTTTGATTAAATCATTTATTCACTCTATTAAAAAGACACTTATGTGCACATCATTATCTTCCATAAAACTTCTTCTCAAAAGAATTGGACCCTAATTGCTAATTTGATACTATCTTTATATTTAAAATGCACTAGATAACCTAGCATGCTCTTTACAATGTTTGGTATGTCTTGAATTTTTGAATTGAAATAACATTGTAGTAGACTCTTTGTGATCATTTTTGTTTCATGTTTGGTTACTTTATTGTCAAAATTTAAAATGAATAATGATTTACAACAACAATGTTTTTGAAACTTAAACTCATATCTTTTCTTATGAATTATCATGCTTACAAAAAGTTGTTTCTTGTATTTCGATAAGTCTTCCGCATCATTACCATATACTTTTTTACCTTCCGCTTTCATGCTTTTTTAAAATTTCTCTTTTGTGTGCATCATCACTTGAATCTTAAATTCCTTTCATTTAACAAGTGGTATACTTGCTTTGTAAAATCTATATTGGTTATTCTAACACGCATATCATTTTTATGCTAAAAACTTTGATTCATCTCTATGATTTTTTTTAAAAACTCCTTATCATTTCATTTTCTCTAAAAAGCTCGATCATGCCTTATCTTGTTATCAAAAATCCTTTTTTATGTCTCTTGCTTCCTTACCCACTTTTGCTAATAACAAAAGGGGGGAGAACTAACATGATAAATAAAAACCGCTATCAAATTGAAAAACTAACAAGATTAAAGAATAAGATGATAGCTTACATATAAGGGGAGCATTCACATAGGGGTAGCATATATTTAGGGGGAGCAATTCTATATACCTAAAACGACAATTATCCTAAGTCATCACTCACACACACACACACAAGTAGGTTTCATCATGCTTATATATTAATGCTCTGATTTATCATTAATGGATTTGTTATTATCAAAAGGAGGAGTTCGTTGGAACATGGTCATCCGCATATCCTAGGTTTGAGAATAACAAATCCTACGTGTATTTGATCTGTTGTGTTTAAGTGTGCAGGAAACAAGTCCATATGACTCAAAGATAGCATAAGAAGGTTGCCCCCAAATTTGAAGCCAGAATTCCAACATGTCTACTAGCGCAGGCGCTAGCTCTGATTAGAGCATTTTCGGGAGCTGTTTTAGAAGGCGATAGCGCCAGGTGGTAGAGGATAGCGCGGGCGCTATCACGGAGCACTTGAGGAATGTATAGAGGCTTTCCTTTGATTAAAGATAGGCACACGGAGAATGTTTCCTAATCCAGGATAGCGCCGGCGGTAGCGCTAGCGCTGACGCTAGCTCAAAGGCTATAAATAAGACCCCTCTTCTCTTGTTTTGTGACACAAGTTTGAGATAGATTGAGTGCTAAACTCCAGAGCCTTATTCTACCGAAAAGTGATCTCCCACCAAAGTTCTGAGAATATCAGAAGGAGGATTTCTTCATGCCGGATCTGAACGACGATCGCTTCAACAACGCTTATTCTACAGTGGTTCTTTGTCTCCAACTTCAGAAGTTCCTCAAGAGGGAGTTTTTAATATTGTTGTTACGTTCATTCTTGTAATTGCTTAGTAAATTCCCCTCTTGTTGGCGATTAGGTCAGGGTAGGACTTAGGGCAGAAATTTGCCTCGTGTTGGCGACTAGGTCTAGGGTGTAGATATAAGGGGTGCTCGAGGCAATATCCGGGGAAGGGTTGGCTAGAGCGGCTTGAATCCGTATCCGGGGAAGGATAGGATAAAGCCACCGATTCGTGGGGATACGAGTCGGGATTGAAAACAAAAAAGTTTTTTTAATATTCGCCTTCGATTTCTAGCGTTATAAGAAGTCAAATTTTATAATACTATATTTCATATTAATAAAATCATGTCTCTATTTTATTTAACTTAATTTGTCTTTGTTTTGTACTATTTCAATTTCCTAATATTTCAAGTATTTTAAAATACACCAAAAGTTTTAAAACCCTTATTCACTCCACCCCCTCTAAGGGCGCCTGCCGATCCAGCAATTTCTATATATAGTTGTTTGTATTTGAGTTTATTTAAAAGCATGTTTGAAACCACTCACTTTATTTTGTATATTTTGTTAAGATAAATAGGGGAGATTGTTGGAAAAAACCATTGTGATTTATCTAACAAATTACTTAAAGTGATTTAATCAGTTAGGTTATATTACCGACATTGTATAGAAAGGGTAAAAAGATCATTAGATGTCCTAGGATGTCACACTCGCCTAACAGTATCAAGACTAGGTCAAGATAAGCACAAATTCAGCTGAGTTAAACTTGCGTCGAATAGAAGTTGACCCAACTTCGACTAGAAGTCGATGCAACTCTGACTAGAAGTCGAAGCAACTCAGACTGACTGTTGAAGTATCAAGTAAAGTCGACGCAACGTCGAAATGAACTCGATACAGAAAGAAGAGCATGTCGAAGCCATCTCAGATGTCGATGCAACTTCGACTTCGAGTAGACGCAGAAGATGAAGTTCAAGACCAAGTTTTCAACTCGACATCTGAGTTCAGCGAGAGTAAAGAAGGAATTCGAAGCTACTCCTATAAGAACTCAGAGGTGCGTCGATATGACGAAAGATGAAGTCGATGCAGCATCGAGTACATCCAGAAATATAAGTTTTTATGATGTCCTTTCTAATACCTTTTTAGAAGGTCTACAAAGTTAAAGACAGTTCTCCAACGACACATTTATTGCCAAAAATGGAATGGAGTATTCCAGGATACAACCAAAACATTTTTGAAAGTTATTCAAATCAGATGGATGGGTCGGGAACAAAAGTAGAAGGAAAAATCAATTGTCCAATGGTCATACCTTCTAAGGATAGTCCAAAAAAAGAAAGAAATTCAAACTCCAATCATAGAGAATAAGTATGATGAGAGGAGCAAAAAAAGGCAACAACCGATAATATTTTTCTGGCTGTCGAAATAGGGCTTCTTCTCCTTCCTCCTTCCACCCTAAGACAGAACAGAAGAATATCTCCTCGGCATAGGAAAAGAGAATAACATCATTGCTTCTTCTTCTTCTACATCACACACCAGCAAGTCTACAATAGTGCAAAGAATCTGGATCAAGCTTATAACTCTTGCAATCATCACTATCATAAGCAAGGGTTCATCATATTCAGATCTCGAGATAAACAAAAGCAACATCATTCAAAGAGAAAGCTTCTGAAGAATTCTTACAGAAGAATTCTATTCTCTTCTTTCTTCTCCTTCTACTGTTTTCATTCACCAACTATAAAGAGTTTTAAGAATCCCTCTTTCAAAGGATTAAGTGGTTCTAAGAGTCTGCTTATCAAAAGACTCTGTGGTTATAAGAGTCTCCTTATCAAAAGACTCAGGCATAGTTAGTGCAATCCTACCAGAGAGGTAGAAGAGTGGACTACCCATATTTTGGGGAACAACTATAAAAGTTCTGTGTCTTCTGGATTGAATTTCTGTGATGTCCAGTTCACTGCTTTTCTAGATTATATTTTTAGTACTTTCTTTATTCTGTATTGGTATTGTTGATTGCATAATTCTTAGTAGTTTTATTGTGTGTGCACAACTAGGTATAAAAGCTTTAAAACTCTATTCACCCCCCTAGAGAATACTCAGATGCACACTGTGCACTTTCAACTTGCAATTTCCACTCCATTAAACAACCAACCACCTTTTTTTTATAAAATGTTACAATTAATTCTTAACTCTAAAAATACATCCCACGCTGCATTTCTTAAAAGACTGATACTTGGGAACTCACTCCATTTTATATTACTTGAACGATCTGTGCACTTACCACTTCGCGCGGTAGTTTCACTCCCGCCTATATCGGCATGTTAGATTTGCACATCAAGTTTTTGGTGCCATTGCCGAGGAATACATCTATGATTGTGTTTTTAGTTGAGAAAGAATTGATTGTGAAGGTTTCTTTTCTTCTATTTTATATTTTTTTCGTTGGTGATTGTTGCAAGTTTCTTTTGACTTAAGCCATGATGAGTTCCCTTGCTTTTTGTGCGGCGGATGGTTTCAACATAATTGGATTCTCCATGTAGAATACGAACATATGATGTCTTGTTTGCCACCATCTCCGCAACCACAAAAGGAGGAAACATCTTATTTGGAGGAAATGTTTTTCCAATTTTCACGATTTATACTTGAATCTCTTTGTTGGGAAAATGACCCTCAATATTCCCTTGATTTGAAGAGACCTCGCACTCAATGCTAAGTACAAGTTGTATTTGATAAACCCTATTTCTATCTCATAAGTATGCAGGACTAGGGCACACCATGGTGTAATGAATGATCAGCTCCCTGTCTCAGCTGAACCTCTGAGACAAGACCAGGAGCCGCTGAGAAGGTGTCTGGGCAAGCTGAGCTGCAGATAGAAGAAAACTGTTGAGACAACTATCTGTCTCAGTGGATCCGCTGAGATAGGACAGAAGCAACCACTGAGATGCCTGACCATCTCAGCCCAACCGCTGAGACAGATTCAAAAGTGAACTAGCGGGTTCTGCTTTTGGCACAAGCTGCAGAAATACATATTGGGCTCCACCAATCACTCTCATACCTGTCAGGAGGACAACTAAGATCCATGGAGGGTTAGTGGTGTATAAAAAGAATAAGTTTGGGTTGAGCAAAGAACTTTTTCTATTGATCTTACTCTCTAACACACAAACTAAAGAACAATACAGTTCCATTGTCGGCAGCCAACAACTGAGCTCACACAAGGCTGCGAGGAGAAAAGAGATTGCTTATCTTGATTCATCTCAAGATAGAGCAAGTATATCAAGTCCATCATTTGAAGGGTTGATCAAGAAGAATCAAGTTGGAGCTGCACTTCTCCTCCCCAGTCCAAGTCTGCAACAGCAGTTGTTAAGAAGAAGAAGAACAAGGCTTGATCTCTTCTTCCTTCAATCTGTAAACCGTATTATATCATTTATAGGAGCCTTTGGGTTCTGAGACTGTAGGGCTTTATTGCATAAGTGTGTAAGGATGATTGGCCTGAGTTGTAGAGCTGAGAGGTCAGCTTGAGGTAGCACCAGGAGGTGGTCTGAGTTGTAGGAGGTGAATTCCTCTGAGGTAGGGCTGCTGTGCCTGAGGTAGGGTTTGGGAAAACCTGAGAGATCCTGTGGGATCTGTGCTGTAGGCTCTTGGAGTTGAGTTTGGAGAAGTTGGCCTTGTCTAACTCATTGGTAGAAAGGTGAAGGGGGAAAGAGGACTACTCAAGACACCCTGTCTTGAGGAACCTCTATAAATCTCTTTGTGCTTTTTGTGCTTGATAATTTGCTAACCTAAATTCAGAAAACACTAAGCCTAAAATAAGAGAAACCTATTCACCCCCCCCCCCCCCTCTAGGTGTTTAAGACTACATCCTATATAAACTATCAAGTGGTATCAGAGCTAGGTTGGTCAAGAAGGACATAACTGTCTGACTAGATCCTATAAAGGAATAGTCTTATCAATCCAATGGCTTCCTCTGGATTGCAGAAGGAGATGGGATCCATGAAGTTGCCCATATGCAGCAAAGAAAATTTTGGCACATGGAAGCAAAGGGTTAGATTGTTTATGGAAGCATCTGATCCAAGGATCTACATAACTGTAAAGCAAGGGCCTTTCACCTTTCAAACTACCTCCACCATAGATCTAACAAGAAGAGTGCCCAAGACCTTCAATGACTTGACCAAGGATGAACTTGCATTGTTCACCATGGACAAAAGTGCCCAGAACATCATAGTTAATGTTATTGATGATTCCATATTTCAAAACTTAGTACACTGCACTACTGCCAGGGAAATGTGGGACATATTAGTAGTGTATATGGAAGGGACAGCTGAAGTGAGGGATGATAGAAAGTCACTCCTTAAGAGTATTAAGCCTTCAGGCAGCTCAGCCAGGAGAGCATCTCTATGTGCTATGAGAGGTTCTTTAGAATAGTCAATGAGTTGAGAACCTATGAGAGAGTGTTCACTGATTATGAGCTGAATGATAAGTTCCTTAGATCTCGAACAAGAGATTGAGACACAAAAATCTGTGTTATCAGGGAAGTGGTTAGGCTTGGTGAGATCCCCACTCATACACTGTTTGGAAAGCTACTCTCTTATGAGATGCAGCTGTCTGGAAGAAAGGAAGAGGACACCTCAACAAGGGATCAGGCAAGGGAGAAATCTGTAGCTCTCAAAGCTGGCAGCTCCAAGAAAAGCAAGGGCGGGATGGTGTCTCCTCCAAGGAGAGGTGCTGAATCTGAAAAATCTGAAATCAGCACCTCAGATAGCTCTTCCTCTGATGAAGAGTTTGGTGCCTTCTCAAGGCAGTTCAAGAAGATGTTGAGGAGGAAGCAATGGAAGAACAAGCCCTCCTCCTCATCACACTCCAAGAAAGACCACAGGAAACCTGAAAGATAGCACCCAAAGGGTGACAGGTATGATTCCAAATCTAGTAAACATGTTTCAAATAACATTATTTGCTATTGTTGCAGCAAACCTGGACATGTCATAGATGACTGTCTAGCCAAAAGAAAGGAGAAGAGTGATAAGAAGCATCATCACCAAAAGGATAGGAAGGGTGAAAAATCCTTCCTAGCAAAGAAAGGAAAAAGCTGGAGTGAATCTGAATCCTCAACTGGACATGTCATAGCTGACTGTATGCCTAGCAAAGAAGAGGCATACACAGGGTTCTTTGCAACAGAAGAGGATGAAGATTATCCTGTTGCCAAGGTTGGAGTCAGGGACCCTCTATCACACTCAGACAGTGATATAGAGGAGGATGAAGAGGACAATGTTCAGCTAGGCCTCATGGCCATCATTGATGAGGAGGACTGTCAGAACATCTCAGAAAATGAATAGGTATTAATTCATTCCATATCCTCTTCTGATTATGAGACTGGCCCAGAATCCGGTGCACCTTCATCAATTGGTGGAAGTAATTCAGAAGCTGAGGTAGATGTCAATCAATTGATTGACAAGTATGATGCTCTCTCGGAAGCTCTGAAAAGGAGCAAAAAGCTAGCCAAGAGGCAAGCCCAAGAGATTGATTCCCTCAAGATGGAAAAATAAGAATGCACTGAATCTTCTACCAAGATGAGTCAGATGTATAGGGAAATTAGCCATCTGAAGGGGATAACTATCACCCATCTGAGCACCATATCCCTGAAGAACAAGGTCATCAAGGATCTTGAGGAGAAGCTTGTGAAAGAAAGAAGCCTAGTGGCTCAATTCTCCAAGCCAAAATATGTGCTCCCTATTATTGACTCCTCTTCTCAATCCAATAGGAGAGGACTAGGATTCAATAAACTGGAAGCGGGAGAAGGGAGTGGAGAAAAGAGCAGGGGTAAGGCTAAGCCTCAAACCACCTTTCAAAAGGTATTACTCCCTTCCAACAGGTATGACCATGAAAGCATGTATGGTCACTGGAAGAATGGAAGTACCTATAGGAAGGAAAACACTCCTTCCCATAGTGGAAGAAAGGGAATGGGATTGAGTGCTATGAAGGCTCCCCATGAGGAAATTCAAATGGCCCAACCTGGACCATTTGTATTTGATACATCAGACCCTTCATTCAAGAATAAGAAAGCAAGCCCTTCTAAGGTTGATTCAGCCAAGAACATGATTGTTGTCAAATCAGTGGACATGTCTAATTGCTCAGTGTCTAATGCCATCACAACTTGCATTGCCCAAAAGCCAAAGCAAGCTGATGCCATTAATACAAAGACCTCTAAGATTGTCCACAGATTGACTTTCAGCCAAATCCCTGCTGAAAGAAATAAGAGAAAAGTTGTTGTCTCTCCTCCTGAACATGTGGACTGTGCTGCACACCCCTCAAGAAATGTTCAGAAGAGGAGATACAACATTCATGAATGTTGGTGCTATGGTAAAGTAGGACACTTTGCCATAGACTGTTGGCACAATCCTAATGTGCCATGTGCAAAGATGAGCCTTCCTGCAAAGGGTGCAGCTAGTGTAAGGTCATTTCATCATGCTAACAAGTACCTAGGACCCAAAGCTATTTGGGCTCCTAAGGATAACTAAACTCCTTTTTGCAGGATAGTTCAAGAACCAGCCTCAACCAAATTTGGTACTTGGATAGTGGGTGCTCAAGGCACATGATAGGAACAAGAAATCTTCTACAGGACTACAAGGTTGTGAAGAATGGACCCAAAGTTATCTTTGAGGGGTCAGAAAAGGGAATCACCAAAGGATATGGTATGATCTCTAATGTCATAGTCTCAATTACAAGGGTAGCTTATGTTGAAGGGTTGCAACACAACCTAGTAAGCATAAGTCAACTATGTGATCTAGGATATGTCATTGAATTCCACAATGACAAGTGCTTGATTAAAAGTCTAAAGACTTAGAGACCATTCTCTCAGGCACTAGGAGTGGGAATGTTTATTGCTTAGACTTTATATGCAGTAATTCTCTTACATCTGTTTGTCTAGTAGCTAATGAGAATGAGTCCCTTTGTGTTCAATGGCACAAGAGACTTGCTCACATTAACTACAAGACAATGTATAGACTATTCTCTAAAAACCTTGTTAGGAATAGTCCTAATATAAAATATATTAAAGTGGTCCCTGTCATGCTTGCCAAATGGGTAAGCAAACAAGGGCCACCTTTAAAAGTATTTGATCCAAAGACACTGAAAGATGTCTTTATCTCTTGCATATGGACTTGTTTGGTCCTTTGCCAATTCAGAGCCTAGGTGGGAAGTTGTATACTTTGGTGATTGTCGATGATCACTCAAAATATACATGGGTATTCTTCCTAAAGAAGAAGTCTGATACTCTAAATATCTTTATAACTCATGTCAAAGCAATTCAGAATGACTTGCAATGTGCTGTGGTCAGGACTAGAACTGACCATGGCACAGAATTTCAATCTGAATCTATGACAAGGTTTTGTCAAGAATATGGTATCACCCAAGAGTTCTCCTCCCCAAGAACTCCACAACAAATGGTGTGGGTGAGAGGAAGAATAGGACCTTGATAGAAGCTGGGAGAACATTGCTTAGTGACTCCTCACTCCCAGAATACTTTTGGGCTGAGGCAGTCAATACTGCATGTCATTTTCTTAATAGAGCTTCCATCAATAAGGTTCATGGAATAACTCCCTATGAGATTCTGAAAGGCAAACAATCTAAAATTTCATTCTTTAGAATCTTTGGCTCCAAATGCTACATTTTAAACAATGGAAAATCAAAATTAACAAAGTTTGCAGAGAAATGCAATGTGGGTGTTCTTGTTGACTATAGCTCACATAATAGAGCTTATAGAGTGTATAACAAGAAAACTCATGTTGTAGAGGAGTCTATGCATGTAGTATTTGATAAGACCAACCTAATATATAAGGGCTGGTCTAGATCTTCTGTCTTGGCAGGAAATGAACAGGATTTGGAAAGGATGTCTATACAAGACACACCCAGCAGCAGCAAAGCTTATTCTGATGCTGCCATCCCTGAAGAGGAAGAAGTCAATGTTGATGAAGACACTACTGAACTAGCAGAAACAACACAGCAAGCTAAGAACAGACTGCCTACAGTTGTAAGACATCTAAGGGATCATCCAAGAGAACAAATAATTGGAGATCAGAATCAAGGTGGATTAACCAGAAGCAGGGCTCATAATGAAGCCCTATTCTTGAGCTTCCTATCACAAATGGAGCCCAAGAAATTTGAAGAAGCCAACCAAGACACCTTTTGGATTCAAGCTATGCAAGAAGAACTTCTGCAATTCAAGATATTCAAGGTATGGAAATTGGTGCCAAAACCACAAGGACACAATATCTGTTGGAGTTACCATTGTGATCTAGAAGTGGTCAAACATGTAATGTCACTGCCAACGCGATATGAGCCTGCAGGGTCGCACATAAGAGCATGTGGAGAAGTTGGAAGATTGACTATGTTGGTAAAGGTTACCAATCACCATATAGAATGGGGGAAGTCCAGCAAATGTTGCTGTCTGAATTCATTGGGTTTACACGGATAGAATTCGTCGGATTCGTCGGGATTCGTCGGATTGTTCCGTGGAATCTCGACGAATTGTTACAGAGATCCTTAACTCGGCAAATGTTGCCGTCTGACATGATTCGTCGGATTCGTCGGGATTCGTCGGATTGTTCCGTGGAATCTCGACGAATTGTTACAGAGATCCTTAACTCGGCAAATGTTGTCGTCTGACATGATTCGTCGGATTCGTCGGGATTCGTCGGATTGTTCCGTGGAATCTCGACGAATTGTCACAGAGAGCATTAACTCGGCAAATGTTGCCGTCTGATGTGATTCGTCGGAATTCGTCGGATTGTCCCGTGAAAACTCGACGAATGCTGTTCCGTGGAATCCCGACGAATTGTAACAGAAGCCCCTATTTTGCTGTGTGGTCTGCGGATAGCAATTCTTCTAGAAGTTGTTTATCCTTTGGTTATAAATAGGACTTCTTTTAGGGTTCTCATAACTTATGAAATAGAAGCCGACGGAAGGAGTTCCGCTCTCGCTCGAACCCTAGACGGAAGTGTTCCGCCGTTCTGAATCGCCTCCGCCGACTTCCTCTCCGACGATTGTCATCGGTGTTGTTCTTCCTGAAGTGGATCTAGCAATCCGTGGAAGCGCAAGGTGTAGTCTTCTTCTCCCGGCTCGTGTGGACTGCTGTAGAGACGTAGACATTATTCTACGTGAGAACTCTTGCAAAGCCGACGAAGGCAATCTTCTTCTTGGAGCATCTAGGTTGGATTTGATCCAATCCCGCCAAGGTAATTTCAAACCTAGCATTTTGATTAACTTCTTGATTCAATATTCATGGTCGATCCGAATCTTTTGGGTTGTTTCTCTTCATTTCCGCTGCGCCTACATTTGATGTATGGTTCTAGAAAAACACAACAGTGGTATCAGAGGGAGGTTCCGATCATGAATGTTGTTTCAGAAGTTAGGTTATTCCAGTACGTGCAAATCTAGGTATTTGGAAGCGTTCTAAATGTCAAGATTTCTTCTTGGAATATCTATCATTTCCGCTGCTAAGGAGACCACCGCCAGGGGCGCTGCCCCTTGGACCCCGTTAGGAGCTCTGCCCCTAAGACCCCGCCAGGGGCGCGGCCCCTTGGAACCCCGCCAGGAACGTCTGGGATTTCGTGGTTATTTCTAATTGTTAGAAATTGTTGTCTCCTTAGCAGTAACCGTCCCTCAAGTGGTTAATGAACCCTTGTATTATTTTGGATTTTGAATCCAACAATGAGAGACGAGCTTGTCTACTGCTTTAAGTCGAGTTGTCTTTGCCTTTGTCTAATGCATGTAAATCTGAAGGTTTGGAAGAGTTCTAAATGTCCAGATTTAGCCCTTTTCGTCTATCAAAGGTTGATAGTCTTATGTTGTGCACATAAGGGATACATGTGGATTTTAGAATGCTTGTTTTTCTGTGGATGTGCACTTTGATCAAATGTTGATCATGGTTAAGTGTTAACCTATTATTTAAAATTAAAATCCCTTCATCAAATATTAAGTGTTCGGATGCCTTCCGATGGATGACACTCTTCCTGCCTCGATCGATGAAGTGTGGGCTTGCCAAAGCAAGGTGCATTAATCTATCTTGGTAAGGGTGCGAGCGGATACTTATGATATCCCACTGTTGACATTGGGTCTAACTTAACTAGGTGACCTCAAAGGTTGAGTGCCTAGAGGCATAGGGTTGGCATGCACCATATGATGGATGCGAATAAGGAGTTATTCACCAACCATACAAGAGTTGCATGAGGATGCAATTGGCAAGCGTTGCCTACCTAAATAACCGCATTATGAGAGGAACGCCAAAGCGGACTCGTGGTGTTGGTGAAATACGGATCTTGTCCACTAAGAGAGTAGCTCGCATGGACTCTCCGAATTGATAGTGAGGGTTATCAATTTGAATAAAATAGTGGGAGTATTTAATTGAAGTCCAAATTAAAATAAATTGTTTTTGGAAATTTTGGTACTGATTAAATTCTGCATAAATTCTTGTAGAATTCCATGGCAAGTGGTTCACATTCCACCTTGTCCCTAAGAGCTATCCTTGAGAAGGACAAGCTTAGTGGGACGAATTACATGGACTGGTATAGGAACCTGAGAATTGTTCTCAAGCAAGAGCGAAAGCTCTACGTCTTGGAAGAAGAAGCCCCCGAGGTGCCGACCGGCAACTCGTCCCGTGTTGATAAGGATGCTTATAAGAAGTATACCGATGACGCCTTAGACGTCGAGTGCCTTATGCTTGCCACCATGAACTCTGAGCTTCAGAAGCAACACGAGAACATAGGGTGCAAGGAGATTGACGAGCACCTAAAGAAAATGTTTCAAGGGCAAGCTCGTCAAGAGAGGTTCGATGTCACGAAGGCATTATTTCAGTGCAAAATGGGAGCTCGAGACTCGGTTGGTACTCACGTACTCAAGATGATTGGGTATATAGAGAACCTGGAGAGACTGGGTTTTCCTCTGGGTCAAGAGTTGGCCACATATCTTATCCTGCAATCGTTGCCGGATAATTATGAGCAGTTCGTCTTGAACTACAACATGAATGAAATAGACAAGACACTGCCCGAGCTCCTAGGCATGTTGCGAACTGCCGAGATAAATATGAAGAAGGCCAAGCCTGCTAGTCCCATATTGATGGTACATAAAGGCAAGGGTAAGGCCAAGGGCTTCAAGAAGACGAAGGTGGGACCTAAGTCACATCTTGAGCCCAAGTCTTCTGCGCTGAAAAAGAAGAGCACCGTGAAGGAAGGGAAATGCCACCACTGTGGCAAGGCTGGTCATTGGAGGAGGAATTGTCCTTCGTACATTGACGGTCTGCGGAAAATGAAGGGAGGTATGACTTCCGCTTCGAATATTTACGTTATAGAGATAAACCTTTCTGCTCCTTCATCTTGGGTATTGGATACCGGATGTGGTTCTCACATTTGTACAAATGTGCAGGAACTGGGAAGGAGGAGATTGCTGAGTAAAGGAGAGGTGGACCTGCGCGTCGGCAATGGAGCAAGAGTTGCTGCTGTAGCCGTAGGGGTTTACCGTATTTCTTTGCCCAGTGGGCTTGTAATAGAACTTAATAATTGTTATTATGTTCCGGCCATAACTAGAAACATTATATCCATTTCATGCTTAGACATGATTGGATTTTCTTTTATAATTAAGAACAATTGTTGTTCTATATTTAAGAATGATGTTTGTTATGCTGTAGCTCAATTGTTTAATGGTCTTTATGTTTTGAACCTGGACCATCTGATCTATAATGTAGATAATAATAAAAGACTAAGAACAAATGACTCAAATCCTACATATCTCTGGCATTGTCGTTTGGGCCATATAAACGAGAAGCGCATATCCAAGCTCCATAAAGATGGACTATTGGACTCATTTGATTATGAATCATTTGAGCGATGCGAGTCTTGTTTATTAGGCAAAATGACTAAAGCCCCTTTCACTGGTTATACTGAGAGGGCTGAGGATCTTTTGGGTATAGTACATAGTGATGTATGCGGACCCATGAGTTCTATGGCTAGAGGTGGGTATTTCTACTTCGTTACATTTACTGATGATTTCAGTAGATACGGATACGTGTATCTTATGAAGTGCAAATCCGAAACCTTTGAAAAGTTCAAAGAGTTCAAGAATGAAGTGGAGAACCAATTGGGTAAAAAGGTTAAAGCACTCCGATCTGATCGAGGTGGCGAATACCTGAGTCATGAGTTCCGTGATCATCTGAAAGAGTGTGGTATTGTATCACAGCTCACTCCACCTAGGACACCGCAGCATAATGGTGTGTCTGAGAGGAGAAATCGTACTCTGTTAGACATGGTACGGTCGATGATGAGTCATGCAGACTTGCCTGTTTCCTTTTGGGGTTTTGCTTTAGAGACTGCTGCAATAACACTGAATCGCGCTCCAACGAAAACGGTTCTAAAGACACCATATGAGATATGGACTGGGAAGCGTCCTAGTATGTCATTCATTAAAATTTGGGGCTGTGAGGCATACGTACGACGTCAAATGCCTGACAAGCTGGAACCCAAATCAGATAAGTGTTATCTGGTGGGATATCCTAAGGAAACAAAAGGATATTACTTTTACCTACCGTCTGAGGGCAAAGTGTTTGTCGCAAGGACGGGTGTCTTCTTGGAGAAAGAGTTCTTGTCAAGAAAGACGCAAAAGGTAGAACTTGAAGAAGTTCAAGAACCACAAGTAGTGAATGAACCAGAGTTGGATTCTGAGCCAGGACTACAAGATGTTGTAGCTGGAGAACCTGCTCAAGAGACACAAGTCCTACGTAGATCTGGTAGACCAAGATTTGAGCCTGAGAGATATGGATTTCTCGTGTCTCAAATAGGTAATGTGTTGCTTATGGATCATGATGATGAACCAGCGACCTACCAAGAGGCTATGAATGGACCGGACTCCGACAAATGGCTTGAGGCTATGAAATCTGAAATGGACTCCATGTATACAAACCAAGTTTGGAACTTGGTGGAACCACCTGAAGGGGTACGACCCATAGGGTGCAAGTGGGTCTTCAAGAAGAAGACCGACATGGATGGGAATGTACAGACATTCAAAGGGCGACTGGTGGCTAAGGGCTTCAAGCAAATTCATGGTGTTGACTATGATGAGACCTTTTCCCCTGTTGCCATGGTAAAGTCCATTAGGATATTGCTTGCTATTGCTGCGTATTATGACTACGAGATCTGGCAGATGGATGTCAAAACAGCTTTCCTAAATGGAAACCTCCTTGAGGAAGTGTACATGACACAACCCGAGGGTTTTGTATCCCCAAATGAAGCCACTAAAATATGCAAGCTGAATAGGTCCATCTATGGATTGAAACAGGCCTCTAGAAGTTGGAATCTTCATTTTGATGAGAAGATCAAAGAGTTTGGTTTTGTCAAGAATGAGGATGAACCGTGTGTTTACAAGCGAATCAGTGGGAGCATTGTTGTCTTCCTGATATTGTATGTAGATGACATACTGTTGATCGGGAATGACATACCTACCCTGAAAGTTGTTAAGAACAACCTAGGGAACTGCTTTTCTATGAAGGACTTGGGTGAAGCGACTTACATACTCGGTATTAAGATCTATAGAGATAGATCGAAGAAGTTGCTGGGTTTGACCCAGAGTACGTACATTGACAGGGGGTTGAAGCGGTTCAACATGCTTGAGTCCAAGAAAGAATTTTTGTCCATGTCTCATGGTGTGAATCTCTCTAAGGTCCAGTGTCCAAAATCTTGTGAAGATAAGGACCGCATGAAGTTGATTCCATATGCTTCGGCAATTGGGTCAATCATGTATGCAATGTTATGTACTCGACCCGATGTCTCTTTTGCTTTGAGCATGACTAGCAAGTATCAGTCTGATCCCGGTGAATGTCACTGGATAGCCGTAAAGAATATCCTGAAGTACTTGAGAAGGACTAAGGATGTATTCTTGGTGTATGGTGGAGAGGAAGAGCTCGTTGTAAGTGGTTACATGGATGCCAGCTTCCAAACTGATAGGGATGATTCGAAGTCTCAGTCACGGTTTGTGTTTTGCCTGAATGGAGGAGCTGTGAGCTGGAAGAGTTCCAAGCAAGAGATAGTTGCTGATTCTACAACTGAGGCCGAGTATATCGCTGCGGCAAACGCAGCGAAGGAGGCTGTATGGATTAGGAAATTCATCGGCGAGCTAGATGTAGTTCCTAGCATTGTTGGTCGCGTAGTTCTCTACTGTGATAACAATGGTGCAATTGCACAATCTAAGGAACCTAGATCCCATCAGCGCTCTAAGCACATACTTCGGCGGTTCCATCTTATTCGTGAGATTGTCGAACGAGGAGATGTGAACATTTGCAGAGTGCCGACTGAGGAGAATATTGCAGATCCACTGACAAAGCCTCTCGCGCAGAGAAAGCATGATGGTCATACTAGATCAATGGGTATACGATACCTGAGTGATCATCTCTAGTGGGAGTCTTGTGGGTTGCATGTAAAATATATATATTCTGTTGGCTGTTTATTATTCATAAATAAGCTGGATGAAGACGGTGTAATCATCAAGAAAAAAGCCAGACTTGTTGCCCATGATTACCGACAAGAAGAAGGGATCGACTTCGATCAAACCTATACTCCAGTGGCAAGACTCGAAGCGATCATGTTGTTTCTAGCGTATGCGTCTCACAAAAGATTCAAGGTCTATCAAATGGACGTGAAGTCAGCCTTCTTAAATGGTAATTGGAAGGAAGAAGTGTACGTAGAACAACCCCCAGGTTTTGTTGATTCCTCTCTCCCTGACTCTGTTTACTTCTTACGTAAAGCATTATATGGTCTAAAATAAGCACCCCGAGCTTTGTATGAGACTCTCTCTAGCTTTCTTCTTGAGAACAAATTCACAAGAGGAAAAATAGATAAGACAGTATATCTTAGGGAAGTAAAAGGCAAGATTTTTCTAGTGCAAATCTATGCCGACGACATTATTTTTGGCTCTACGGATGATAACCTTTACAAAAAGTTCTCTAACTTAATGCAAGGGAAATTTGAAATGAGTAGTATGGGCGAGCTGAAGTATTTCTTAGGACTTTAGCTGAAACAATCTGAAGATGGAATTTTCATCTCTCAGATGAAGTTCACCAAAAAGTTAATCAAGAAATTGGGAATGGAGAATGCAACCTCAATGAGGACTCCAATGAGTTCAAATATGAATCTGGACAAGGATGAGAAAGGGAAACCTTTTGATGAAACCAAGTACATAAACATAATTAGATCCTTTCTCTACCTTACTGCTAGTAGACCAGACATAATATTTTCAACATGTGTTTGTGCTATATTTCAGGTGAACTCTAAGAAATGTCACTATGCCGCTGCAAAGAGGATTTTGAGATATCTTAAAGGCACACCAAATCTTGGCTTATGGTACCCAAGAAGTAATGACTTTGAACTAACATGATTTTCAGATGCTGATTTTGCAGGTAGCAGGGATGACAGGAAAAACACTTCCGGGACATGCCAATTTCTTGGAAGGAGGCTTGTCTCGTGGAGTAGCAAGAAATAGAATTGTGTGGCAATCTAAACCGCTGAATCGGAGTATATCTCCGCAGGCAGTTGTTGTGCACAACTTCTGTGGATTCGGAATCAACTTGAAGATTACAACTTAAAGCTGAAGGAGATTCCAATGTTCTGTGATTCGTCAAGTGCAATTGCTATTGCCAACAATCTAGTCTCTCACAGACGGACAAAGCACGTAGAGATTCTCTATCACTTCATCCGGGAGCATGTGGAGAACAAGGAATTCAACCGCAGTTATGTCCCGGCGGATAGGCAAGTAGCTGATATTTTCACGAAGCCCCTTGATGAAACCAAGTTTAACTTTTCCAAGTTAGAACTTGGCATGCTGAACAAGGAATGTTGAAGAAAAGGCAAAGGACTTAAGCTCAAAATCAGAAAATCGGATTCATCAAGAAATCAAGGAAATTACACGAGTCATTTCGACGAATTCGTCGAGTCTACCAAAATAATTTCGATGAAAAGTCATATTCGTCGAGTACTATCGATGAATTAACTTGAATTCTTCGAAAAGTCATGTTCGTCGAATACTATCGACGAGTTGCACGACATCCTCGTGTTATTTTGACGAATCATTTACTATATTTCGTCAAATGGATTATTTCCAGACTCTCATATTTTCAATTTCTATTATTATTGGATCCAACGAATCGCATCATTTCCTAGGTACGCGCCTCTATTTCATTTTTAAATTTTAATATATATATATAAGCCTTTCGATTTTCTCGAGTCACACTCTCCATTTCGCCAAAATCCTATTCCGTCTATTCGTCTTCCTCGCTAAGACTCTTCGACGATTCTCCGTCTCCTTCAATTTTCTCCATCGATTTCAATCGAGAATGTCGCGCAAGAGTGCTGGTATGCTTCTAGTGGGAGGAGAGCTTGTTAGAACTGGATTTGTGGATGCCTCCGACGAATTCAGAAATGTGGTTATTTGTCTGGAAGAGGCAGGATGGTCTTTCGTCCTTGAACACCCATGCCGAGATCTTGACAGAGACGTCCTCGATTTCTTCAAGAATGCAAAAATTCATCATAGTGGAGAGGTGATCAAATCAGTGGTCATAGAAAAGGTCATCAAGATGAAAGCTTCAAGGTTGATGAGATTTCTCAGGCTACCAGCCGTTACAGAAGAGGATTGCTTATTTGAAGAAGATCACAATCGATCCTTGTTGTTCTGTGGTTTGCCAAGAGGGACAACTTCAGTCAGAAGGATAAATATGAATGGTGAAGGGAAGCTTTTATCAGACATTCTGGGAAAAGTATTCTTATGTAAGGAAGGCTCTCATGACTACCTATCTAATGAGATGTTCAAATTGGTAGCGGGTGTGATCTGCAGAAAAAGAGTAAACTGGGGACTTATTTTATTTGAGAAAATAAAGGCAAGTTTGATGGTTCCAAACTTTGGTAGGATCATCAGGTTTTTTAAATCAGATGGATGGAGATTTATTTAACATGAGGTCAGGAAGTCCCATTCATCATCTAAAGAAGATATATTCATCTATTTTCTCAAGATTGGACAGGAAGATAGTAAGGCTAGATCTGAAGAGAGTTGTTGAGGAAGAAGAAGAAGAAGAAGAGAAAAGATATGAGCCCTCTCCTTCCAGAGTTGACCCAGATCCAGTGTTTTCACTAGTTGAGGGGGAGATCTCCCAATTACTTGTGCTAGCATCTGCCCATGGGCAGTGCTCCATGGCTCCTCCAGCTCAGAGAACCTCCAGAAACATAATTACTCTTCCTGCAAAGGAGTCGAAAAGAATTTCCATTGATATTTCTGAGGATGAGGAAGCTCCAAATGTAGATATTATTGCTGATGAGATATATATTGTTGATGTTAGGGATGATCAAGGTAGTGATCATGGCAAGGATAATGCCAGTGAAGGTGATGCTGATGTTGATGCCACTGATGATAATGGTAATGCTGATGAGGAATCTGATGATGATGGAGATGATGGAAATGACAGGCCTGACTCAGAGCCAGTCAAGGCTATCCATGGTGTTGAGAAGGAATCCACATCTGGTGGAGTTCCTAGGATTAATGATGTTGGAACATGCTCTCTGCATCTCCTAGGTTTGAGAATAATAAATCTCGTGTATTTGATCTTGTGTGTTTAAGTGTATCGGAAAACAAAGCCATATGACTCAAGGATAACATATGAAGGTTGCCCCCATGTTTGAATCCAGAATTCCAACATGTCCACTAGCGCCAGCGGTAGCACCTAGCGCAGGCGCTAGCTCTGATTAGAGCAATTTCGGGAAGCAATTATAGAAGGTGCTAGCGCCAGGCGATAACATCTAATGTAGACGGTAGCAGCTAGCGCTGATAGTATTGAGTAGCACAGATGGTAGCGCAAAGCACAAGAGGAAGGCAACCAGCTTGCTTAAAATGAAAGATTCTCACAAGGAGAATATTTCCTAAACCGGGATAGCGCCGACGGTAGCGATAGCGCATGCGCTAGCTCCAAGGCTATCAAAAGAACCCCTTGGATCCATCTTCTTCATCCTCTTATGATCCTAAATTCCAGAGCTTCGTGCCGCAGCATATAGAGGAAGATTTGGAGAGAGACTCCCACAAATTCATGAAGGCTTAAGGATATCATTGGAGAATATTTCAACACGCTTCATCATTATGACGAAAGACCGCATCGACTACGATCATACTCTGCGGGCCTTCGTCTACTTCTCCAAGAGATCCATATAGGGAGTTTTTATATTGTTGTTATTTGTTTCAACTCTTTTAAATCATGTAGTAAATTTGCCTCGTGTTGGCAACTAGGTCTGGGTAGGACTTAGGTCAGAAATTTGCCTCGTGTTGGCGACAAGGTCTAGGGTGTAGATCTAGGGGGTGCTCGAGGCCATATCCGGGGAAGGATTGACTAGAGCGGCTTGAGGCCGTATCTCGGGAAGGATAGGATAAAAACACCAGTTCGTGGGGATACGAGTCAGGATAGAAAACAAAACGGATTTTATTATTCGCCTTTGATTTCTAGCGTCATAGAAATCTAGTTTTATAATCCACTCTATCAATAGTTATCATGTCTTTTTTTGTGTAATGAAATTGGTTTGTTCTTCATTTCTCTAAATTGTTTATTTCATTCTCTTTTATTATAAAACATTTTAGATCTTCATTCTAAATCACTATTTTAATATACTTACTTTTCAAGTTTATGAAAATATAATAAAAGTTTTTAAAACCCTTATTCACCCCACCTCTAAGGGCGCCTACAGATCCAACAAGTGGTATCAGAGCTAGGTTATTCCAAATCGACTTAACAACCGGGAATAATGGCGTCTCATGATCTCACTTCTATTAGTGGGGGAAATTTTTATGAAGAAGGAAAATCACTAGCACCACATTTATTTGCAGGAAGAAATTATAAAGGGTGAAAAATTTAATGGAAAAATTTCTTAAGTCGTTAGATATGAAAATATGGAATATTACCATTAGGAAGCCTCCAAATGAGTTGAGTAAGGAAGAGCGTGTCTTAAATGCTAAATCAGTGAATTGTTTATTTTGTGCACTTCATCAAAATATTTCCAAACTCATTTATACTTTTTCTACTGCATATGAGATGTGGAATTTTCTTGAAATAACTTATGATTCTCCATCTACAGGTATGGAACAAACGCAAGAATTGGATAACATACAAGCTTGCACAGATGTTCAAGAAAGCTCCTCTTATAATAAATCAATTGAATGCACATCAAGTGGAAGAGAAGAAGAAAACTTATCTTTGGAAGAGGAGTGCCAAAAAGATGTCAAAGGAACTATATGTTCAAATCTTGCCTCTTCCAATAGCAATGTAAGGAAATCAAATTCCATCTTTGTACTTCTGTTTCTACATTATAATTGCTACAAACTACTAAACGTAAGATTAAGAAATTAAAAAGGGCTATTGCAAAACTACGTTTAGAAAATAAAACTTTGAAAGCAAATGTGAATGTAGAATCCAAAAATGATGTGTTTGAATCTCCATCATGCTCTTCATTTGAAAACTCTATACCTTGTTTTGATTATAATGATATTAAAGAAAAATTCAAGGATTTTGAAAAAGAACTTTTAATTTCAAAAGAGCATAACTAAATATTGATAAAAGAAAATAATATTTTATCTCATAAACTAGAATCTTTAAAATCACTCTTTCAAAAAGGATTAAATAATTTTAAATATCTTATCTCTACTTTATCCTCAAAATTAAGTAAAGCATCTACTAGTTTTTCAAATTTCATAAAACACACATCTAGTAGAATATTTAATAATAAAAGCATAATGAATGTTGATTCTCATTTGGTATCTACCAACTTTAACTTGAATGTTCACAATTTTCCTACTAGTAATACTTTTAAAAATCATCATGGAAATATGAATAATAATAATATCAAACCAAAATATGAATGGAGACCCACAATTAAAAAGAACACACTACCCTCACTTGAAAGGGCTCGTTCATCTTTGTCTTCCCAAAAATTATCACGATGTATTTGGGTACCCAAAGGAACCATCTCACATGGTCAACTTTGGATAGCTAAATTTCTTATCTAATAGTATCATTCATTTGCATGAAGTAGACATAAATCAAAATGAATTACAAAATACTCTACTTCATGATATGCCTAATGTTCCTTTTTCTTTTCTTTTCTTTCTTTGTTTAAGCCATTATGTCATGGTCACCTAATATAATATTTGAAATTTGACTTTTTCCCTTAAAGCCTAAATGAAGTTTACAAATCAAAGTAATTCAAAAGTAAAAGTCAGGTTTTCATTTATAAATGACCAATCTATTACTATTAAAATCATTGCCTATAAATATCATATAGTATTCATATAAATTGAACTATAAATTTGCTATAAGATATTTTAATTAAATCAAGTTATTATGTTATTAAGCACTTTAGCCTCATCAACAAAATTGGAGAATTAACATGTGACAACGTGTGGACATCCTCTCAAGAATTATTTACAACACACGAATCATAATTTGGGTTTTGACCTTATGAGTTAAAATTTAACTTCCGCAACTTTTTGCATTTTCTTCAAAAAATTTCACTGCATTAGATAGGTATTATATTGCTCAGTCATAATTAAGTGAAATCAGAAATAAAATCGAAGGAAATCCGGGCCAAATACTCACAATAAACACTCTCTGTGAGCTAACGCAAGCGCTAGGACGTACCGCCGGTGCTAGCTCGAGTGTCTGATTTTCTGTAATTTTGAAATTCTAAAAAATCAATAAAAATATATTATAAGAGTTAAATTTTAAATCAAAATTCTTTTTATCAAAAAATTATATGAACTTTATTGTAAATATCAAGTGTGGTTTAATCTATCATTTAAACCTTCTACAATGTTACAATTTATCTTTTCAAACTACTTTGAACATTATTTTTATCATGTCTTGATATATCTAATCATATGTGCATCAATTGTATTGTAAAAGTTGTGTAGAATCAAACTTAACATGCCACTAAGTATGAGTAAATGTTTTATGTTTAATAATGATCTTTCTTCACTCACTTATTTTGGCAAAGTCTACATATTCTCTTAATCTAAGAATGCTTGTTTGTGTATTGTAATTGTACAATAAATTAAAATGTGCACAAGTATCTTACCTACACTATATTTATTTACACTCTTAAAAATTAAGAAAAGTGGTTGTGCTTTCAAATTACATTGGTTTGCAAAACAAGTGTATTCAGAGATATTTGTACAAAACAAAAAAATCATCAAATAAATTGACAAAGATAACTCCACCAAGCACTACTTGAACCTCCTGATAAGTCTTCATAAGCATTGTGAGGTTGAGCACCTTGGAAAGAATAGTAAAGTGCCTTGTGAAAACCTTCTTCTTTTTGTTTACACCAATTATTCTTAAGTACACCGGATCACAACAAAAATCAATAATGAAAAAAATAAAGTGTGTGATCCCCCAAACACTACTTTGCACCCTGATAAGTCTTAATGAGCATTGTGTGTGCAAAGCACCTTGGTTGTTGTACAGTTTTGCATGTGCATTGAAGTGTGTGGAAGTAAAATTATTTGTGTTTTATTGTGCACTTTACTCTACAGATGTCCTGTATTTTTGATTATATCATTTATTTACTCTATTCAAAATACACTTATGTGCACATCATTATCTTCCATAACACTTGTTCACATGAGTACTGGATCCTAATGCTAAAATTATATACTACTCTTTATATATAAATGCACTAAATAACCTAGCATGCTTTCTACAATGTTTGGTATGTTTTGAATTTGTGAATTATAATAACATTGTAGTAGATTCTCTTTGATATCCTTCTTTCATGCGTGGTTACTTTATTGTCAAAACTTAAAGATTTTAAACGAAAAATGATTTACAAAAACATCTTCCTTTTTGGAATTTAACTCATATCTCTTCTTATGAATAATCATGATTACAAAAAGATGTTTGTTGTATTTCTATAAGTCTTCCGCATCATCACCATATATTTTTTACCTTGCGCTTTCATGCTTATATCAAAGTCTTAAATCTCAATTTTCCCTTTTCAATAAGTGGTAGACTTGCTTGGTAGAATTTATATTGGTTGCTCTAACACGAATATCATTTTTATGCTAAAAACTCTGATTCATTAATGGATTTCAAAATAGCTATGTGAGTTTTTTTATAAATTTAAATAAAAAATATAAACCCATGAGCTATGAACTTATCATTAGATTTAAATGCTTAGTGTTTCTAATGATTATTATCTCATGATTACATATCTCACCATAATGAGGGCGTAGGGTTGTATACATTAGATAACCTGACCTCTAAGTCATGTCTTGTCCTTAACCGGGGAGGGTTCCAATGGGGCCTTGCGAGGCACTGGGGGGAAAGAGTGCTAGGTTGAGTATTTTCTAGTGTTTGCATATGGGACTAACACCCCAACCTACGACATGTATGCAGGTCCTCATGACCATCCATCACTTAGTGTGAGGCTAGGGTGTAGACATATTGTCTGGGTAGATTGGTTACTTGGAAATCATTACCTTATTATGCTTAAAACTCCTTATCATTTCATTTCCTCAAAAAGCTCGATCGTGCCTTATATTTTTATCAAAAATCCTCATTCTATGTCTCTTGCTTCCTTACCCACTTTTGATAATAACAAAAGGGGGAGAACTAACATGATAAATAATAATCGCTATCAAAAGGGAAAACTATCTGATTAATAATAGCTTAAATTTAAGGGGAGCATTCACATAGGATGAGCATGTATTTAGGGGGAGCAATTCTAAATACCAAAATCCTAAGTCATCTCTCTCTCTCTCACACACACAAGTAGGTTTCATCATGCTTATATATTAATGCCCTGATTTATCATTAATGGATTTGTTATTATCAAATGGGGGGTTTGTTGGAACATGGTCTTCCGCATCTCCTAGGTTTGAGAATAACAAATCCTATGTGTATTTGATCTTGTGTGTTTAAGAGTGCAGAAAAACAAAGCCATATGACTCAAGGATAACATATGAAGGTTGCCCCCAAGTTTGAAGCCAGAATTCCAACATGTCCACTAGCGCTGGCGGTAGCACCTAGCGCATCGCTAACTCTGATTAGAGCAATTTCGGGAAGCAATTATAGAAGGCGATAGTGCCAGACGATAACATCTAATGCAGGCGGTAGCAGCTAGCGCTGGCAGTATCGGGTAGAACAGGTGGTAGCGCAAAGCACAAGAGGAAGGCAGCCGACTTGCTTAAAATGAAAGATTCTTACGCTGAGAATATTTCCTAAACCGGGATAGCGGCGACGGTAGCGATATCGCAGGTGCTAGCTCCAAGGCTATACAAAGAACCCCTTGGATCCGTCTTCTTCATCCTCTTATGATCCTAAATTCCAGAGCTTCGTGCCACAGCATATAGAGGAAGATTCAGAGAGAGACTCCCACAAATTCATGAAGGCTTAAGGATATTATTGAAGAAGATTTCAACACGCCTCATCGTTATGATGAAAGACCGCATCGACTATGATCATACTTTGCAGGTCTTCGTCTACTTCTCCAAGAGATCCATATAGAGAGTTTTTATATTGTTGTTATTTGTTTCAACTCTTTTAAATTGTATAGTAAATTCCCCTCGTGTTGGCGACTAGGTCTGGGTAGGACTTAGGGCTGAAATTCACCTCGTGTTGGCGACGAGGTCTAGGGTGTAGATCTGGGGGTGCTCGAGGCCATATCCGGGGAAGGATTGGCTAGAGCGGCTTGAGGTCGTATCCGGGGAAGGATATGCTACAACCACCAGCTCGCGGGGATACGAGTCGGGATAGAACACAAAAAGGATTTTATTATTCGCCTTTGATTTCTAGCGTCATAGAAATCTAGTTTTGTAATCCACTCTATCAATAGTTATCATGTCTATTTTTTGTGTAATGAAATTGGTTTGTTCTTCATTTCTCTAAATTGTTTATATCATTCTCTTTCATTATAAAGTAATTTAGATCTTCATTCTAAATCACTATTTTAATCTACTTACTTTTCAAGTTTATGAAAATATAATAAAAAGATTTTAAAACTCTTATTCACCCCCTCTATGGGTGCCTACCGATCCAACAGATGATACTCCTTTAAATCAAGAGCAGACTACTCCATTATCTGAGGGGGAGCCTGAGAAAGTGGACAGTCCCTTCGCTGCCATAGAAGTTCTATCTGAAAAGGAAGAAGGAGAGAATGTGCACTTTGCACATCCTGCTCAAATATTTGTGCCATTTGTAGGGTAAGCTCAATCTCCAGAGCTGATGTTTAATGATAAAAATCTTGGAACCCCACCAGTTCAAGTTTCCTCTACCCCAGTTGCATCTACTTCAAATTCAGAATTGCTCCAATCCATGGAGGCAATGCTTACAAGTCAAGCTGAGTATTTTGAATTTTCTTTGAAGCAAGTTTTTGATAGAGTTAAAGTGGTTGAGTATGGTTTGAATAAAGGATTAATAGAAGTGAAGTACATTATTTCTTCAATCAAAGATGATTTAGATACCTACTTCACAAATGGTGTAAAAGTAGTGAGTTTTACAAATGAAGGTCTTAAGAATGTTCATGCCAATTCTAAGGCTTTGCTTGATTGTTAAGGATCTATCTTCCAGTAAGGGCAAAATATAAGAAATCAAGTTTCTGAGGATTTGTCAAACTTCAAGGAAGAGGTCATCCAAACCCTAACTGAAGAAGTCAGAAAGGGGGAGGAGAAAATGATATGTCAAATTCATGACTGAATAAAGAAGTTGAAAGTAAGTTTTATGAAGCTACAACTTTCAATCATCAAAGCTTTCAATGGCTTTATGACAATTTGATTAGATTTCCTCAAAATGAAGTATTTCCAGAATAACCAATTTATGAAGATGTTGCTCCTATTCATCCTGTCCAATATAATCAGGTGTGGTTAGACCCTGAGGATTTTCCTGAGAGCTTTACAGAAGGGGTTCATGAAGACATTCCTGACTCTTTTGAGCCTCCTTTCAAGAGAAGGAAATTTGGAGAAGGATCTTCTGCTTCAAGGTCAGATTTCTTTGTTAGAAGAAGTTCAGGCATAGAGTTAAGAGAGCCTGTAGCTGAAAGAAGAGAATTTGCTGAGGTCTGGAGTCCTATTTCAAAGTCTATCATCTTGGATACCTACAGGCTGATAAACATTTCAAATGAAGAACCTCAAAATTATTACAACCAAGAAGAAATCAATAAGTACAAAGCATCTCAGCTAAAAAGGAAGTTTCATTTCAGAGATTATGGCTTCAACAATCCAGAGGCTCCTCCACCTCCTGCCAGATATTATTCCATGCCCAATGCCTACTTTTATAGGCAATTGAAGAAGAGAAGGCAGAGGAAGGCTAAGATTCCTTGAATGTGGATTGTGACTTGTTTGAAATTTTAAAAACAATTATATATATATTGATGCTTTGATATTCCAGTTTTTAAATTTACCTCTTTATGTCATGCTGTGTTTACATCTATATTTTCTTTATTTGTGCAATTCACCTTAGTAGACAGGGTTCTCACTTCTTCAAATAGGGGGAGATTGTTGGGTATTGTCGTCACAATAACCTTGATTTGAAGAAGTGTCCCTTGAACTAAGATTAATTGATTATTTATTTGATGTAGTTTCTTAGTTGTGTGTTTGCAGGACTATAATTGCTAAGTACAAACCAATGTCAGCTCTCAATGAGTCATAAACACAGGCCTATGCAATGTAATCCCTCATTGTGTAGACCAAGGTGTTGAATCATGTGAAATCTCTCTATTGGGATGTACTTCATATTCAAACACTTGGGGGAAGTCAAGGTGAACCAGGTGCTGAAATCAGAAATGGAAGAAAATTAGCCTAAGTCTTTTTCGTCGAGTGGTCTCGATGAATCCAAGTCAATTTGTCGAGACAACTAGTGAAAGACTGGTTATTTTTTGATTGTACTCGAGAAGTATCAAACAATTCTTTTAAATAATTTTCGTCGAGTGAAAGTTGGTTCACACGAGATCACTCGACGAACTCGTCGAGTGGTCCCGTCGAGTGGTCCCGTCGATTTCTCGAGTGATCTCGTGAAATCCTCTAGTGAACTTAGTTTATCTTTTTCTCATCCCAGCCCTTTATTCCAAGTATATTTCTTCGAGTAAATCTTCAATTCGTCAAGTAATTGTGTATTCGACGAGTCCATTCGACGAACCCAGACAGAGCGCATTTTCTTCTATTTTGACGCGTTTTTCCTTTTAGGGTTTTGCGGTCATGTACAGTACACGTGGACCTTTCTCCTTAAGTAAAGTTTATAGTCGTTTGAAGGAAGTCTATAAATACTTAAAGGATGTTTTCTCTAAACCCTAATCATGCAATTTGAAAGACATACTTAGTAATTTCCGTCGACATCTCTCTCTCGCTCTCGTTCTCGCAAAAGATGATCTCTAGCCGCTGACAAGTATTTTGCTCGATTCTTCTGCAAGTCTCGATTCACCAAGATCCAATGCATAGATTGATTCAAGTTTCCTCTAAATCTTGTTGGATTGATAAGTTTTTAGATCAAAGTTTTCAAGACAAAAAATTTCTTCTTTCTCTTTCAAGTTCAGGATTTCATCTGTTTCAAGGAAGAAGAAGACCTATTATTTCTGATCTTAAGAAGTAGAATCTCCTTAAGATTCTTAGAGTATTGATTTTCAATCCAAAGTTGTTGTAATATCTCTTACACTTTGTTGTAGGAAGTTTTATCTTTTGAGTCTTTATAGATCCTATTTTAGTGGATCGAGTTTGTAGGAGAGTTTTGTTCTTTGAGTTCGTAGGAGAAGGTGTTCTCCGAGTTTGTAGGAGTTTTACTCTGAGTTGTAAGATTATTCTTAATCTGAGATAGTGAAGTAGCCAAGTCTAGCCGGGCGTGCTAGATAGGTGAGGCGGGAAAGTGGACGTACCCATGTTCTGGGTAACCACTATAAATCCTTGTGTTTGTGCATGCTTTGCTTTCTGTTCGCTTTTATTTATAGATTTTATTTCCGATTAAAAAGCTATAGAACTCACTTATTCACCCCCTCTAGGTGATTTAGTAGCAACTAGATACTTTCAAACCATCACTCCAACAAATGAAGACATAATCTTCCAAAAATGTTGCATGGGACAATCTTAATCTAGAAGCTAGTATGATGGAAAGTGAATGGTTGGTAACATTATGGCTATTATTTATGTGTCAATCAATTCTATTCGACAAGAAAAGGGTACTCATCATCATAAGGAGGCTGGACAAGAATTGTCATCCAATTTGGTGAGAGAAACCAGGCCTGTCATTACACCAACACTGATACTTGATCAAAAATACTGTTGGGAACCTTGCCCACAATGTTCCTGATTTAAAGAAATTCTCAAGTCAAGGATAAATACATTTTGTATTTGCTGATCATCTAGTTTGGTATGTGTAGGATCATTATGAAATCATATAAATCACTCTCAATGAGTCGAGAGATCAATAAGTGTTCAAAGGTTACTTAATTAATTCACAAAATTATTCTAAGTACAATGTCAATTTGATAAGTTAGAAATATCTTCGAGACCACCCCAACATCGTTTTGATAAGTTGGAAATATCGTCGAGAACATCGTTTTGAAGACATTCAATCTTAATCAAATTGTCTTGACAAGAAAAGGCAGTTCAAGCTTCTATATATCGTCTTGATAATACACAGTTCAAGACGATATTGCTTTAACAGAGATCAGTTATACAAATATTGTCTTGAAGAAGATCAACAAGATGGTTATCTTCTTGACAGAGCTGAAGTATATACACATCGTGTTGTTGACTAGAAATATTCATAGAGAAGGTCTCACGCTAAGTAAAGATCGTGAAGATAAACGAATATCGTTTGGAAGCCCTTCATTGAAGATAAAACTACTCTAAGTCAACTGTCACCAAGAACAAGTAAATTGCCGTCGAGAAGTCTACACGACAATTCAAAAGCTTGTTGAGTTGAGAATGATTAAGTCCACATCATCTAGATATGACTCCCCTATTGCCAAAACAAGCTCAGGATCTAAGAGTTAAGTATTATCGTTCTGACATGGTTTAAATATCGTGTTGATAAGATGAAGCATTCTTCCTCAAGACAGAAGTCACATTGAAGTCTAAATATCATTGTGAAGATCACATTTATCGTCGAGAAGAAGTGATGAGTAGATTTCATATAACAAATTTTAGACTCATCTAGGCGTATTTCTTTAAGTAAAAACTTCATTTTTATTTGAAAAGAGCGTGTAAATAACTTGATCACTTTTCACATTTAATTTGAAGCGTATTTGATGCTTAATTTGATGTGTGAAGTGATGATTCCAAAGTAATGTAGAGACACCACTTTTCTCTCCCATTTATTCACTTTTGTGCACTTGGCAAATCTGCACATGCTGGCTGCTAATTGCCCCAGTCCATTTGCGCACTGCGAGCACGAGTTGTGTTGTTTAGGTATAATGTTGTTGATCGCGCACGGTCATGCGTTTTCCTTCGTGCACACGTGTGTTCCCGTCTAGTTGAATTTTTTCTGCGCACGGTCGTGCATTTTTCTTCTCACATGGCCTGGAAGGTCGTGCGCGAGCAACCTTCTAGTCGAATGCAAGTTTTGGCCTGAAATTGGTGTTCTATGCGCGCTCGTGCATTTTCTTCTCACATGGTCGGGTTCGACCATGCATCAAGATAATCACACGAGTGGTCTACATTTAGACAAATAACACGATCATGCGATATCCTTAGCGCATGAGCACTTCAGACCGTGCTTGTATTTTCCTAGAGATTTGGGTGTTCTGTCCTGGACCGTGCATTTTCTTCTCGCACTATCAGTATCGACCGTGTGTGAACAAAACTCACGGGCAAGGGAATTCTTAATGTGCATTGACTGATGCGCCGAATTTCGCTGCCATTTTTATTTAAATATTATCCTTCGCGCACGATCGAATCACATGACCATGCGCCAGACCATGCGTGGCCAATTTCTGCCTGACTTTCTATTTAAGCTGCATTTTCAGGCTTTTCAGGGATCCAAATTTTATCCGAGGAAACCCTAAGGGGTTTAGCCCCAACTCCACTTCTTCTTCTCTAGCAGCTAGGGCTTTGCCCTAGGACACCTCCCATCATCCTTAGCTTTAAGGAATGAGAATCTAACTCAAGATCATCGCTAAGTATTGAGATCCTCGCATTTGACGTGGCCAGATGGTATGACCAGAGAATTCAGGTACATTAGGAGATGGTGACAGCCCTTTCGGACCCCGGATGTAGTTGATGATCAAGGTTTGGACACGAATTGACAACCCAATGGCTTTTATCTTCGATCTACAGTAAGACTTTCGATTCAGTTGTATCTTATGCCTCTTTCTCTCCTTATTAGGTGTGTATTGGTATTTTTTTCCATATTATTGATGATGTTTGCGCTATAAACATTCAAGTGGTGAACTTATATTTCATGTTTATGAAATTTTGTTGAATGTTTATTAGTTGCTTGAGGTGTGCGCATTTTCTCTCGTTGAGAGAGATAGAGAGGGAGAAAGTAGAGATCATATGATTTATGTTCAGTTGGAAAAGCGTTGATGGAGATTGAGATGAAAAGCGATAAGGTGTTTGCGACCCTCAATCTCACTTTCTTAAGAGAAGCGGTAAAGGTGACCCACAAGATTGAGCTTAGTTTTGTTATGCCTGTCGCAATGCGGGGAAGACGACCCATAATTTCCTTTCTCGCATTTCCACTCTGTTAACAACCAACCACCCTTTTTTTATAAAACATTACAATTAATTCTTAACTCTAAAAATACATCCCACCCTTCAGCCCCTGGAAGGCCGCCTCACACTACGACGTCCAAGTAAAAGCAGCATCCTTTTTCGTTAGGGACTTAGCTAAAGAAAGTTCAGTTAGAAGTGGACTTTTCATGTGATTTCCCTTATGGGCACACCATTGCTTCCGTTGCTAGTTTGTCCTCAAACTAAGCTCGCGCGGGGTGGCCCAGGGTTTGTGGACTTCTTTTCTTCTCTCCGGGTCGGGGTTTGCTCTGATACCACTTTGTAAGACCTTTTTTTTAAATCTGGGGTCTTATGCCCAGAACCACCGCTTTGCGGTGACACCCTAATTCGGGAAGGTCGCCACTACAAAATGCCGATCCTGCCGGCCTTATCAATCACAGAAAAAGTAAGTATAACAAACTTTAGAGAAGACAAGTCCACATCACATGAATAGTAAATCATCATAAGGAGATGTCCACATGAAGTAACTGAAACAAAAGATAGGAATAATAAGGGCTCCTGCCCGATATATCAAATCCTCACTACATAGACACTCATGGAAGCAAACCAACTAAACTAGTAAGTCACTCACGGATCCTGCCAATGGTGCTCCCGTACTAGACTGCCCCGTCTCCATCTGCACCGGCCTCTAGTGCTGCAGCATCTCCTCGGTCCTCTAAAATGATAAGGTCCACCGACCATTAGTCAAAAGACTAAGCCAATCCCCCACCCCTCCCCCGATGACTCCTATGCACCGTGCGGGAAGGATGAAGTGGAGGACATCAAGGGGTATAAAACAAAAGCAGGTGACGGGGGCACAGGCAATGCCTACCACTACGCAAAATATATATACCATAACTGAAGCAGTAAGTAAAGTAAAGTACGAACAGGTATAGTAAACAAGTAGAGCAAACATATGAAGGTAAGTAAGGAAAAGTAACTGTTGATTTATAGGAATGCCCACACAAACCTATAGACCAAGAGGTCATTTAGCAAGGCCTATCGTATAAGAAGTCCCATAACCAACTTATATGATATGGGTAGGGGTTGAAATGCAATGTTGATGCTATGACATGCCAGGTATACAGTTAAATGTTATGTTCACACAAGTGCAACTCACGCACTATGACTCTATGCGCACAGACCTTTAGTTCCCCCTTTTTGGAGCTAGAAAAACTCCCAGGATACTTCCGTAGTGGCAAACGGAAGCGGTGGGTTGGGCATTGCCCACCTCTAGGTTGGTATTTGCACTACCTAACCTAGACCTAACATACGCCACAACGCTAAGAACACAACATCGGAGCTCCTGCGTACTCTTGCTGGTTAGACCACCAGACTTGTCTTTGGTAAAGGGTTACCCTCACTTACCGAGCCCAAGTATTAATGTCGGTGCAACGACCATCAACACTAAGGACCCACCACCTTATGCACATGCAAACATGTTTACCTCTATCTCCGAGCCATAAGCTCCCCGGGCTAACCCGTCCGGCACAACAGACATGGTCGAGTCACAACTCACCAGACTAATAAGTCTATTGCTACAACCACCGAGCCTACCACTCATAAGACCAAACCGACTAAAGCACCCATGACAATGGAGTGTGAGTGAGTATATTACTTATTTAATCTTGTATAACAACTTAGCCCTACAGTTTATGATTAACCTTAGGCTTCTCGAGGATTATCTTGTAAGGGGCTCGCTACGGTACTAGGAACTATACTGGGATGACACCACAAGGCTCCTTCTCAAGGAATTTAATGTTAGGGTTATCTACCCATATGCCCAAGCCTCTTACCATTTCACTTGTATTAACCCTAGGTGGTTTATGACACGCCAGGGGAAAGACGATCTTTCGTCAATCCCAAGCACGACCTTATCCTTAGCTCACATATCACTCTTATCTCCTAAACTCCTTTTTGATGATCTCATCCTCTTCATCCTGACCATGTACACCAACTACATGCCACTTCCACTTGGTAGGTCCCAAAATACCCAAGTTTCACATTTTTACTATACGCAGACCAAACTAATTATATGCAGCTAATAAGTAGAAGTACTCCAAATATTCATCCACATGACACGAGATTTTTATTGGAGGACCATCATGGCATTATAATACTAAATCCAAAGAATCATATTTTTCCTCAATATTTTAGCATTTATTTACATTTCTCCAATATTTGCCAAGTATGAATATGAACACGAAGTGTAAGGTATTCTTATGATATGACTCTCATAAAACTAAGATAAATCTATCATGCCAAAATAACAGCAAATACAGAGTGTCACAATTTGTCAATCAGGAATTGTCCTCTAATTATAATATTGAATATTTAACCAAAATTAGAAATTAAAGAAGCAACCACCAAAATACCTGTCCAAAAATTATGGGAAAATTACCAGACATTTATATTAATCAGAGAAGTTCTCAGGACAAATTTTAGAATTTATAAAGGCATATTAACCACTTAAATAAATATTCCAAAGAAATCCTAATATGAGCATGTTGTGAAGTAGCCTACTGATAACAATCTCCAAAAATTATATAAAAATTTACAGAGCTTCCTAGTGCTCTGAAATGTCCTATCACCAAGTTACACATTTTTCCAGAGAGTTTTGGAGCCTCAATTATTTTTCTTAAGATTAAGACAAAATAGGTGCCTTGAGAATGAAGTACTGGTTAAATCATTTAATAAATTACACAAAAAATACCAGAAGTCTATAATATGATTATAAAGGCACTACCAAGGTTTCATCATCATCCAAGACCATTTGAGCATGTAAATATCTCTAATAAGAATTTTCTCTAAGGGGATTATGACATATTTTAGGGAAAATAAGTACTCCTAAAATTTCCTCAAAATTTCCTAGAGCATAATCACACTCCATGAACATATGTCCTAAATTCCATGGCCATTCTAGGGCTTTTGATCACCTGGCCTTCACAAGGTTCTATATGCACCCCAAGGGGTAAATCTACGGTCCTAGGGCATATCCACCTCTACACCACTCCATCTTACTCATGAAGGTGTTCACTACAACAAACTGCACCTGTTGTAAGAACTGAAATATAACTAAAACACAGTTTGTTACTAATTGTTATATTTAGTAACAAATATTTTTTTTTTGTTACAAAAAAGAACTTTTTTGTAACGAATATTTTAAAGTTTGTTACAATAATAATTAATTCGTTACTATAACTGTAAGTATTTGTAACGACACTAATGTTACGTTACAAATAAAAAACTTTTCTCACAATAAGTATCAATTGTAACCACATCCGGAAAGTTTTTTTGTGACAAAGACATTGTCCTTACTAATAGTAATATTTTATTATTAAAGTTTTGTTACAAAAAATATATCATATTTTATTTTCAATTTTTGTACTATTTTATTATCAAAGTTTTGAATTATTATTAAAAAAAAATTGTATGCGCGACAGTACCCCGCCTCGATAGTGCTCTAACGCGGCGACAGTACTCCTACAGCTCGCAAACATCCATGCGGGCTGTCGCGGATATGTGGTACTATTGCGACATGTATGTATTTTTGCGCGTACGAGGTTTTTTATAAATCTTTAACTTTTTATAAAAGTTTTTCTGCCTCTCTCCCATGCAGCTCTATCTCTCTCTCACATGAATGAATGAAATATACGGATGAAAATTTTCCTCCATAAAATTTTGAACAAAACTAAAAATTAAAATATATTAAATGTAAAAATGAATGCAAATTAATATGACATTAATTTTTTAATATAATTTTGGAATTAAAATAAAATCACGCACGAACCCGCGTGCATGCAAATGCACTCTCGCGCGCACGCAAATGCACTCTCGCGCACACGCCAATGCACTCTCGTGCGTGTAGATTTCCTTTTTTCGCTTGAGAGCTAGCGCGTATTGCATGTGTCGGGCTCAAACACAGACATATGCACACACACAGACATGGATAACCAAACACACAAACATCCATTTGAGAGCTGTAGCAATGTCTTTCAGACGTGTATAAAATTTTATATAAAGTTTTTATATAAAACTTTACGAGCAGCTCCGCACGGGCTTCGCCCGTGCTCGCTGACTCTTAGCGGGTTGCGCCGCATTCGAGCGGGTTGTGCCCGCATTCTACAGTGCCCGGCCGGCGACGGCGGGCTTCGCCCGCAACATATACATATGAGTACTCAAAATGACCGTAAAAAAATATACATCAATATTTTATAATTATTTATTTCAAAAACATTTATGTTTTAACAAAAAATCATTTTAAAGTAAGTCATTTTCGAAAGTTTAAAAACATTTTTATATAAAGTTTTTATAAAACTTTAAAAACCTATTTATATAAGTTTTTCTTCCTCTCCCCCTCTCTCATACATGAATGAAATATATGGAGGAAAATTTTTCTTCATAAAATTTTGTAAAAAAAATATCCAATAATTAAAAACATTAAATTTAAAAATGAATGTCAATTTGACATTAATTTATTAACATAATTTTAGCATAAAAAATAACTACCGCGCACGGGCCCCGCACGCACGCAAAGACACTCCCGTGCGCACGTGCGACCACCTCCGAGCACAAGGGCACGCACGGCGCGGGCTTGGGAGAACATTTTTGGCCCGAGAGAGTATTTTTTTCGGGCGGGCACGTGTTTTTTTTCACTCGGCGCACGTTTTTTGCCCGAGCTCACGTTTTATGCCCAGTCGCACGTTTTGCACTTGCGTGCATTTTTGACCGGACGCATTGTCTCCCAAGCGCGCATTTTCGCTTGGGAGAGCGTTTTTACCCTGACACGCATTTTCGAATCATCGGCACTCATTTTCTCCAAGGTGTATTTTATCCCAGTCACGCATCTTTTTGCGGACGTGCATTTTTCACACAGATGCAAGTTTTTGCCAGAGCGCGCATTTTTCTTACAGGCGCGCGCGAGATGACTAATAAATGTCGTAACATTAAAAATATCGCTAATTGTTTCACCAAACCCAGCTGCACGTACAGTTTCGTCATCTTCTCTTTTTTCATCGACTTTGCCACGCCATCATGTTATCTCATTACATGTCATATCGATTGTTAGAAGACACGTGATTTAATGAAAATAGATATAAAGAAAGTCATAAATACATGTCATATCGATAAATAAAACATGTGGTTCAATAATTAAGCTAGCATTAATTACTTTTTAAATAAGATTGACTTTTAAGTCTAGACATAGACATGTATGTTGTACTATTGCGGCACAATAGTTTTCGCGCGCGCGGGGTTTGCGAGCTGCATGAGCGTCATCACATTGGGACAGTAGTACTATTGAGGCGGGGGTAACGTCACATTGGCACAGACGACACATACAGACACAGACACCGACACACACACACACACACGTAGATAGATGACACAGACAGACATAGATATATGGCACATACAAACACAGACAAACAAACAAAGTCACACAGACACAAACACAGACACACATGCATGCAAACACAGACATAGGCACACAGACACCGACACAGACACCGACACACACACAGATAGACACAGACACAAACACAAAGCCGGACACAAACACAAACACACGCATACACAAACACACACATAGCCACAAAGACGCACACATACACAAACACACACATAGCCACAAAGACACACACACACACATAACCACGAACACACACATAGACACACAGGCATGGACACAACACGGACACAGACACACATAGACGCACACATGCACAGACACACATAGACACACACACACACACACAAACACAGACACAAACACACAGACACAAATACAGACACAGACAGACACATACACGCAAACACAGACACATACACAAACACATACACATACACATACATAGACTGACACAGACACACACAGTCACATATACACACACAGTCACACACACAGACACAAACACATACACACACACACACACAAACACACAGACATACATAGACACACAAACACACAAATAGCTACAAACACACAAACACAGACATTAATTTTTTTTATATTAGCTTCGCATTTTGAAAAGCTTCATTTTTAATCTGATCTTGCCATAAGAATATAATAGTTAATACAAAGACATTAAAATTAGGGTGATGTTAAAGGCAAATCATAATTGGCTATTGGCAAACCAATTTCTATGAGTTATTACGCGCCTTTTGAAAATACGTCTTGTACATGCATTTCTAGGAAAATTGTTCAACACAAAAATTGTTGATCTCGTCTAGATCTACAATTTTCGTGTTGAACACTTTTCCTAAAAATGCACGCACAAGGCGTATTGTCACTCTGATTAACTATAGTGAATTTTTTAAAAATACGTCTTGTGCGTGTATTTTTAGGAAAAGTGTTCAACACAAAAATTGTAGATCTTGACGAGATCTACAATTTTCGTGTTGAACAATTTTCCTAAAACTGCATGTACAAAGTGTATTTTCAAAAGGCGCGTAATAACTCATAGAAATTGGTTTGCCAATAGCCAATTCTGGTTTGCCTTTAACACCACCCTAAAATTATGGAGGGAACTTAAAAACTTTTCCCCCCAAAATTTACTAAGGGCTAATTTATTCCAACAATTCTCAATCTATATACTCCCTCTCACATTTAGGTCTCGCATCGGCTCTTTGCTCGCGCGATTCTCTCCTTCCCGGTGTGCACATGCGGACAAATCACCAGCGGCATCGTGAGATTCTCTTCTTCCATCTCCCAGCATGACTCGCGATTCTCGCCTTCTTCGCCGATTCGCCTGTAGTCCTGAGCATCAGCCGCACCCGTCGCATACATTTCCGTCTCCATTTCCTCTCTCACGCTCGGAACTCCCCAGCGACATCAGATTTCGGCTCCTTCTTCGATGCTGAAACAGCCACCTCGCCAACGCCTGTCGTCATCGTAACCCATCATCACCGTCGGACAGCGCTTCATCCAAAGCGACGCAAAAAGACTACCTTTTGGCGGCGCTACCTCTGCCCTCATTTCTTCCCGGATCTAGGTCCTCACATTCGCTAGCACTGCAGGTATCTTCTTCGGTTCTTCCTTCGACTATCCTCTTCTTCTTTCGATTTTCTGGAGTAAAAAGTCAAATTTCTGATTCTACTCAGCAGAGCCATCATTTGGATCTTCAATTTAGGGCTTGGATTTAGCTCCCGGTAATTTAGGGCTTTAATTTCTGATTTTTCTCTAGATGGAAGAATTAGACGTTTTGATGATTTTTTGTTGCTTTTGCCTATAACTTTATCATTGTTCAGTTCTAACCTTGGCCAACCATGTACCAATCATGGATTAGTACATGATCTTTGTATTTCTTTATTTTTTGAAGTAAAAAAAATATGCACGCATCTCCAAGTCCTTGATGAACTTCTCCTGACATGGTAACCCATGATTTTGGCCTAATTTTGCCCCGGCAGATGAGAAAACTGCTTGAGTTACTTTGAAAGTACCAAAATAGGATTAAAAGGAAATAAAAAGATGACTGCAGTTGAGAGTACCAAAATGCTTTCTATTGTCGTTACTTTATTCCCAAAGTAATTAACTCCTCTACATTGCAGGCGCTGGAGGGGACGCTTGATCTTCATCATCTCTTCAACAAATTCAACATCACCTCTTCAACATCATCTCCTGCTCCCCTCGGTGTAATCTAGCTACCGTTCTCTCCTGTTACAAGTGCATGGAATACTTAATTCAGCAAGGATATATAATATCTGTCCGCGTCATGAGTAATATGCATGAATTAATTAGTAAATAAGTTATATTATCAGTAAATGAGTTATAGAGCAGCAGCTAAGTTATCGATACAAAAAAAACCATTCTTATTTTCCATAAAAACTAGTATTGCATGGGATGTGAGATGAGAAACAGAAGAATTGCTGGGCAAATCTCCTTTGGCAGAAAGTTATTTGCAACTCCAATATAATTTCTCTGCACGATAAATTATATTGGAGTTTGAGAATATCCTGATTATGTTTGAAGCCTCCTGCCTGCCAAAGCAGAGGAAGCCCAGCTATTCTCTTTTCATTTCAGAACTTCTTTTGATTTGGAGGGAGAACTTCTTGAGCAGCAGCTGGGTAAAATGCCAGGCAATGCACAATCTCTCTTCGCTTACGGGTTGGAGGAATCAAAATTTCTGGGTGGTTTCTTAAGATAACATTGTTTGTCAGTTTGCTTCATCAGTCTTTTTATTATAATGGCAGATCAATTCAACTCTTTGTTCATATCATCACCTAAAAAAGTAGATGATGGTAAGACTTGGCAGAGGGAAGCAACTGTAGTGATCATGATAGGTCATAACTGTTGTGATGCAAACATACATTCTATGACTGTAGTGTTTTTGTCCAAACTCACCGGAGCAAAAACGCCGCACCAAACGGAGCCATAGACATAATATTTGATGTCTCCACCATATTGATCCAAATAACCCTTAACCATCTAACATATAACTATATAAGTTGTAAATGACATTCCTATATTCACCAATTCATCCAAGAACTTGATTTTTTTTAATAACATGATATTAATAGCATTGCATATCACCATTTCTCTATATTATCTAATTGTGCTTTTGGATCATAGCAAAATTGATTTAAGGCGGCATTTTTTCTCTCCTCTGGAACATCAGCAGAACCTATAATACATCTATCTTCGGATCAGGTATATTTAATTAATGCTAGATTTGTGTAAGTCTTTAAATTTCAATTACATAATTATAATTATTTTATAAATATATGCAGTTTATGAGGGTGATGTCTCTTATTCGTGGACAAAACTCAAACAATGAGACCACTTCTAATGATACACCTCAAAACAAATCATAATACAAGAGTTAACCCCGAAGAAGGTAATAAAAACTGACGTGAATTGTGTACTAATATCTGAATTACTTTGAAAAACTAATTAATGCAATTGATAGCAGGAGATCAAGGAGAAAATTGATGACGACATATCTTTAGGCTAATATTGTAGGTGTTGTCTGCAGGCCTTGACTTGCACTTGAAGCATCAAGAAGGGAATGATTATATGATGCAAGAGTATACCATGCTTGTGTGTGGATCAAACACCATGTTATGAAGGTACTAGTGACATGTTATTGTAGGCATATGTGGATGTTGATAGAACATGATATACAATGGATCATTTGAACATTGTTAGTTATTGAAAATTTGATTTGTCTGAAATTTTTCTGGATATGGTGATGGTGTTTGTTCTGATAATGTTAGGTTTCAAGTTGTTATTCACTTCATGATTGATTTTTAATTAATTGATTATTAATTTGCAAGCATTGGGGGGCGGTTTATTTTTATTGATTTTGCAAGCATTGGTGATGGATTTTTTATTTGTTCTGATATAGTGGAAGGAGTTCTGGAGGGGTATGGGTGAGAAAAGAGTTGGCTGGAAGAGAATCCAGAGACTGGAGCCTGGATATTGTTCTGGCACTAGGCTGAAACGAGAAGGTTGGATGTTGTTCTGGACTGAAGAGAAGGTTGGCGTGAAAAGGAGAATTAGAGTTAATGGGGGTGGGGAGATATGGTTGAATGTGTGCGAGGAGCTGGGAGGATGTCCATGTATGGGAATGTGAGGGGCAATTTAAGTGGAGGAAAACTAAAGGCGGCAATTATGGTCTTCTTTCTTTTGTGTAGTGGGGGTAAGATAGTTATAGAGTGGGTATAGCTAATGTGTAGTTAATGGAGATAGTTATGGATAATTATGGTGTTTATGTGGAAGTTACAGGTAGTTACACAGGTAGTGGGATAAGAGGAGTTGGTGGTGGAGGGTGGGCAATTTTATGTGGGCTGCATTTTTTTAAAAGAAAAACTGCAACTTTGGCGGCGTTTTCTTGCTCCTGCATTTTTTTTAAAAACGCCTAGTATTGGTGGTGTTTTTTTTAAAACACCGCGGCTATTGGCGGCGTTATTTTTAAAAAACGCCGCCGATTCCTGTAGTCGCGTGCTTTTTAAAAAAATGCCGCCGATTCTTGTAGTCGCACGCTTTCCAAAAAATGCCGCAAAATTCTTTCGCGGTGATCCATACCGCGACGTTTTTTGTCCAGATTTCTGTCCAGATTTCTTAGAGAAATTGGACAGATTTCTTAGAGAATTCTGGACAGTTTCTCCTACAGAAATCTGTACAACTTTCTCTAAGAAATCTGAAGTGAAATCTATCCAGATTTGAGTTCCTTCAGTTTCACCTAATGCAGGGGATGGTGGATGTGTGTGAGTTTGTCTAGCTGCCTTTCTCATTTCAAGTAAATCATGCCCATTTATTGGACTCGTGGAAACAATTCTACTTATGCAAATAGATTCACATAAGTTGCATGCATAGTTTGGCCAATTAGACTTGCTATAATTGATTTCTGACATGTTAATGTGCTTCATATTTTGTTTGCTAAACAAACTTGTTGATTTCAATTTCTGCTTCATGTTAGAGTATTCATTTATTGATCATAGCTTTGCTTGGGTAAAAATCAGAAGCAAACACATTATTAATGTGTCAATTTCTTGTTCTAATTTTTTTTTCTGAAAACTCAACTTGTTGTTATGAATGAAGATAAATATGTCAGTGGCGTGCTTCACCTTTTTTCCTTTATTTGTTTTCTGAAAACTCAACTTGCTTAAATGTTTTTGTTGGTGCATTAAAAGTTTGTAGTCTTTTATTTACAAGTTTCATTCTTGCGATCAAATCATTCTAAGATTTGGACATATGGATCATCTGCGCCAACATATAGAAATGCAATTATATACTGTGGGGCTGAGATATTGTTACTTGAATGGGAATGCAGATCTGTCTGCTTGGTAATTTAACTCATGCTATGAGTCCCCCCCCCCCCCCCCCCCCCTCTCTCTGTCTTATGCATTTTTGAATGCTTTACCCAATAAAGAGGATGCATGAAATTTGTATTTTTGGTTTTTCTACATTCTCTTTATTATAGCTGCTCATAGGGATAGCTGATGGAGGTATCAAAGCATGAAATGTCGATGCTAAGAGAGTTGTCTGTGATCTAAATACCACTCAAGAATTCCCAAGGTTCTTTACTAGATAGTTTCTGAACATAATATGTGAAATTTCTTCTTATCACTTTAGCGTTGCAATGAAGTGTTGTGGACTCGAAGTGTAGCCCAGTTGAACCAATTTTTGTCTTTCCTTCTGCATCTAGGCGGTGTTTACTTCACCGACTCTTTTCTTTTAGTTTCAAAAAAAATCACATAAAAACTACAGCTAATACCTCCTTTAGTAACTTCTAACATTCTTTGGTTGTTTAATACCGCATGTGAGTCTCCAACATGAGAAATGATCAAGTACTCTTTTTAAAAGTACAAGAAGCATAACATTAGTAGTTGTGCCTGATTCATCTCCATTCTGAACCTGTTTCAGCCTTCCAAGAAGGAAGTTTATAGAAGAGAAAAAAATCAGGAGTTCATATGTTTAGATAGATCATGTATGTTGTCTCTTGTTTTATCTTCTTTGAATGACCCTTTTGGTAAAAATAGCTCAGGCTTAAAGTAAATTCTATAGCAGGAGTAAAAAGGCCTTTGAAAGTTCTATAGCAGTTTGAAAGTATGCCTTTGAAACCTGTAGGACTTTCCCCGTAGCTTGCTCTGGTGGGAATAGATGCTGATTAAGTACTATTTTTCCCCTCAAATTCAAATGATTAGTTCTGTATTGAATTAATGACCATCTTTCTGAATTGAATTTTGTGATCTTAATTGCTCTCTTTTATTTGTAGGGTGCTCGAGCATTGACCGGCAAGTGACAAAAGATTCATTAGTCAGAAAGTGATGGACGATTTATTTTTCGAAAAATGACGGAAGATTTATTAGAAACATGTTGATCTTGTAATACAATATTGTATTATTTTAGAAGAGATGATAATAACTTGTACTCTATGTAATACATTTTGGTGTGAATAAATACATGTTGATCTTGTTACGAAATATTAAATATATGTGTGTTTTCAAGATTATTATTTGTAATAAAATCTCAGGTACAAAAAAAATAGAAATGGAATATTTTTGATATATAAATGAATTGGCTGTAGTAAGAAGAATGGAAAACAAATGTAACGATTTTTTTCGTTACTATTGTTTAATCTATTGTAACTAAATATTGTTTATTATACTTTATTGTAACGAATTTAGTTTATTTTTAGTGAGGAAAAAATAAAACATTTGTAACGAAATAGTTTTAATCGTAACTATTTTTTTGTGAGGAAAAAATAACATTCGTAACGAAATAATATTTATTGTGACCAATTTATTGTGAGGAAGAATCTCTTTTTGGTGAGAAAGTATCATTTGTTACAATTAATTTATTTGTAACGAAATGCATACATTCGTTACAATAACCTTTAGCGTCGAGCTTTAGAGGAGGACCGTTACTTAAAGTTTTTTTCGTTACCAAAGAGTTTTTGTAACGAATTTTGGCACTTATTGTAACGCATTAGGTCCTTACTATAAGTGCAGTTTGTTGTAGAGGTTGTAGGTGATCCTAAACTAGTGGCCAAGGTTTCAACTCATGGTGATGAGTTTTGACCACCATACCCCAAGGTAAACACCATGCCCTAATTTTGACCTAATTTGACCTAACTTGGTTGACAAATTACCCAACCAAATCAGTCCAAATTGGACTGAGATTTTTACCAGGGTCATAGGATGACCCTAAGAAGTACCCAAAAAATTTGGAGGGCGTTGAAGGTCATTTGACCCAATAATTAATTAATATTTGACTTATGAAATTATTAAAAAAACCTTAGAAAAAGGTTCTACTAAAATTCTCATCTTTGGGTATGATGCGTGGGTAGGTGTAAATAGCCTAGGTTTTATATTTCAAGGCCATACCAATTACCAATGGAAAGATATTCAAGAATTTGTGACTGTCCTACCATAGGGACCAGTCCTAAAAAAATGACTCAGCAGGGAGCTATAGTGCCCCTATTGGGCTGAAACAAATTTTCACTTATTCTACACACCAAGGGATACAAAAAATATGTTGGGCACTTTTTCATTTGAGGGGTCCTAGTATTTTTAATAATTAAAATAAAATACTGTAGGAAGTGTGGCAAAATGTGTTGGAACAACCCTATTACTGATTTGGGCTAGGATCACTATCTGTTGATTAGGACTAAGTTAACCCCATTATATAGTCTAAGGGTCAAGATTTAAAGTGTGTCTGAGTAGATAGAACTTAGGAAAATTCCAAGTCTCTGTGTTCGATGAACTTCAATCTGCGTTCGACGAAATTCGTTCTGCGTTCGACGAACGTCATGTTTCAGTTCGACGAAATTGCTTCTCAGCTCGACGAATTCAGTTCTCCAGCCAGTTCAGCAGATTATCTCTTAGTTCGACGAACTCCAGATTCAGTTCGATGAACTCCAGATTATGTTCTACGAATTAATTCAGTTCGACGAACTCCAGATTCAGTTCGACGTACTCCAGATTGTGTTCGACGAATAATTCAGTTCGACGAACTCCAGATTCAGTTCGACGAACTCCAGATTCAGTTCGACGAACTCAACTTTCAGTTCGATGAACTCAGCCTTCAGCTCGACAAATTTCTTCTCCAGCTTAACAATCTCTGAAGGACCAGTTATCTATTTTCTCTGAACTCAGATCGACTATTCAGCAACAGCCTCACTTTCAAAATGAAATATCATTATAACATTATCATTTAAATCTGCGAATAGCTGATCACGGTAGATCCGACGGCTCATGGTCATCGTCCCCGATGGATGGATGGCGCGCGACAGCCCATCCTGGGCTTCTTTATGGGATAATTTTCTAGCCACCTGTGCCTCTTCCCGGCCGGCCAATGCCACCACCACCTCCGTTGAGGTGGTGGCCGACGATAGGGGGTGGTTGGTCGGCCGGAGGTGGTCGGAATCGGGGTTTAGAGGAGGGGAAAGAGATCCTGAATTGAGCCCTTTCGGAAGCACGATCCGAGCCCAATTGAGCTCGGTTAAAGCCCCAGATTATCATAAGATCTAGCACTAAGGGAGAGGAGGCAGATCGGACCTGTGTGGGGGCTTGGTGGCGCGTATTTTGGCGAGTCGCCATGGCCGGAGGTGGAGCTTTCAGTGCCATGTGAATCCTAGCTTCTGATGCTCGATTTCTTTGGGGAAGAGGGGGGTTTCACTCCTCTCTGATCCCTGAGGGTGTTAAGGAGATCAATTGGGGGAGGGGAGGAGCCTTGTCATCAATTGCCATTAATGGCCATGAATGGAGATTTCGGCCACCTCTAATTCTCCCCTAATTCAGCTCCCCTGGCCATAGAACTTCAGGATTCTGTTTGTAACTGAAGGGGGGAGGTGAATGCTCATCAATTGGGGAGGGATTGAAGGGTCCAATGCATTCAATCACCATGAATGTTCTTCCCCTCTCTCCAATTTGGGGGAAACCTCCATTTTCTCTCTCCTGGCCGACCCTCTTCAAATTGGATGGCCAACTCAGCAGCATTCAATCCCCATGATGTGGTGGACCGCACCAATTGGGTCTAGCTCAAGTGAATTGGGTTTAATTTGGGCAAATTGGGTTATTTTGACCTAATTTAGGACTAGGTTGACTTTGGTCAAATTGAACAATTGGGTTGACCCCAATGGGTGTCTTAGGCTCCAATGGCCTCCCTTAAGGGTTAGGAAGGTGTAGGTGGAGTCAATTTGGCAAGGTGAGGGTGAATTGCCCCTTTATAGGGCACTTTGACCAAAATTAGGGCTAAGGTTGACTTAGGGTAAATTGGCCAATTTAGAGGTCCCATGATGGGGCTCTTTGGTCCATTAGGTCCCTAGTGACCCTATGAGGGTAGGGGCAGGGTGAATTTGACATGGTGGAGGCCAATTGGCCCTAATTGAGCTAGTGTGACCAATTTAGGGTTAGGGTTGACTTTGGTCAATTTGACCCCTTTTGTTGAGCCCAATGGGTCCCTGGTGCTCCAAGGAGACCCCTAGTGGGTTAGGGACACTATAGTGGGGTCAAGGTTCAAGGAGAGGCCTCTAAGTCCAACCCTAGATTTGGTATCTGAAAATTACTATTTGCAGACCACTTGGGTTTTCTCCTTTGTCACCCAAACTCACATGGTCTTGAGCTCTTCCAATGGTTTTGTCATGAGCTAGTCATGACAAAACCAACTTGGGGGTCTAGTTGTTTGGGGGATGTTACAAATCCCAATACATAAAAATAAAAATTTCGTCCTCGAAATTCAGGTTAAGCCTGTGGGGTTTCTACTACAAGCAAGAAAATGTAACATCCCAGAAAAATTAAATTATACCTGTCGTAAAGAGCTCGGGGTACTTTTGCTGCATCAAGTCCAGTGGCTCCCAAGTATGCTCCTCTTGTCCATAATTCCTCCATAGGACCTTGACCAGCGGAACCTTCTTGCACCGCAAGACTCGTAACTCTGTGTCGTCTATTCGAATCGGCTCCAAGCGAACCGATCGATCAGTAGCCACTGGCCCCTCGGAAGTAGATATTTGTTGCTCTGGCCGTAGTAGAGCCCTCCTAATCGAGGAGACGTGGAAAACATCGTGCAGTCCCTCCAACTCCGACGGTAGCTCCAGTTTGTAAGCCAAGGGACCGATCCGTTCCAGGATCCTGTAAGGCCCCATATATCTTGGACTGAGCTTCTTCCGCCCGCGAACCCGCGAGACTCCATGCATCGGACGTATTATCAAGAAAACTAGATCTCCCACCTGGAACTCTACCATACGATGACACGCATCGTAATACTTGGCCTGTCTGCTCTGGGCCTCCAACATCCTATCTCTAATCAGCCTCACCTGAGCCTCCGTGTCCTCCACGAACTCTGAGCCAAGTGCCTTGGGATCCTTATACTGAATCCAAGACAATGGTGTCCTGCACCTCCATCCGTATAATGCCTCATAAGGTGCCCTGCCTATGCTAGCCTAGTGACTGTTGTTGTATGAAAACTCGACTAATGGTAACAGTCTCTCCCATGGATCCCCGCGGTCCAGAATGCAAAGGCGTAAAAGATCCTCGAGGTCCAGTTGGTACGCTCTGTTTGACCGTCTGTTTGGGAGTGGAAAGCCGTACTAAAAGTCAACTGGGTGCCTAGGTAGGCCTGCACTGCTCTCCACTCCCTCGACGTAAATCGTCCATCTCGATCTGACACGATCATCCTCGGCACACCATGACATCGAACAAACTGCTCTACGAACCTCCGTACCAAAACACCGACCGGATCGTCCTTCTTGACTGGAATGAACTCGGCCACCTTCGTCAATATGTCGACGATCACCCAAACCGAGTCATTTCCCGCACGAGATCGGGGAAGACCATGTATAAAGTCCATAGCGATGTCATCGAACTTCCACTCCGGTACTAGGAAAGGTTGCAATAACCCGACTGGGTTCCGGCACTCCGCCTTCACGAGTTGGCAAGACTCGCAGTGGGTCACGAAATAGGTGATGTCCTTCATACTCGGCCAGTATATAGTACTCTTCAGATCCGCTGTCATCTTAGTGATACCCGGGTGCACGGAATATCTACTACAATGAGCCTCTATCATAATGTCCTCCCGAATCTGGCTCCCTACCGGTATATACACTCGACCTCTAAAACTCAACAAGCCATCCTTTATCACAACCCGTATTTTCCCGTATATAAATTAAGATATCAGAGTAAAGGGGGAAAATACACGTCATGATGCCACGTCCTGTATGGGACAACTACAGACGTTCAGGCGAGCACTCAACGAACATTTTAACGAGAAAAGATGTGCGTAAACAAAAGGAATTATCTTTTAAGATTATTTTCATTAGGTTAGGAAGCTGTGCCCCTCGGCCCTGCGGTTTACATAGCCGCTCTTTATAAAAGATGTGCGTACACAACGGAAGAAAATAAGTTCATTTTATTCCTAACGGCGCTGAAGAGCAGAGACGTCTCCAGGGCGAACGTAGGACTAAATTTAGTATATAATAAGGAAATATCATTTTTATTTTGGATTAAGTTTTGCAAATATGTGATACTTAATAGTAAATGCGACAATCAGTTAAATGAATGAATTTTTATTTGCTAAAAGAACTTCATTAATACCCAGCAAAATAAGCTTTTCCCAGAGTGTACAAGTACAAAATAATTAAGTAGAAGGAAAAGAAACTAGCAGTAGCATGAGCAAGTAAACTAAGCAAAAGCCATACGGGCGCCAACAACTGACACGAACCCGCAGGAAAGAGAGTCAACAGTCCAAAAAGAAAGGCTACAACAAAAGAAACTGTATCCTTACCTACTAGGAAGGGAAGGCCTCAACAGGGAACAGAACGACCCCGCGCAAACTCTGGCGGCAGCTACAAACCTGAACCTGAGGCATCCATAAGAAAAGAATGTATCAGCCCAATGGGTGTAAGAAAACAGCAGAAGAAAAGAAGAAACTATAAAGTAAGCAGAAGAAAGAACGAGCCAAACCCAGCTGCTGCACAACAAGCCAAAAGAACTGAGGTGGGGGCCCCTACGTCCACCCACACTCCAGTCAACAACACCTGTGTTGGGGGCCCCTGCGTCCACCCACACTCCAGTCAAAAACCACTATGGTGGAGGCCCCTACGTCCACCCACACACCAGTCCAAAAACCACTGTGGTGGAGGCCCCTACGTCCACCCACACACCAGTCCAAAAACCACTGTGGTGGAGGCCCCTACGTCCACCCACACACCAGTCCAAAAACCACTATGGTGGAGGCCCCTACGTCCACCCACACACTATTCCAATAATCACTGTGGTGGAGGCCCCTACGTCCACCCACACACCAGTCCAAAATCAAATCCGACAAAACTTGTTAGCAGCATACGGGGTTTGGCGCTCGAAGAGGGTCTTATGCTTAGTATAGGGGAGTAAATCTGCTATTGGCACATATGCGACAAAATTATACAATAGCCTTGATATCCTACAGCAAGTGTGAAACTGACGATAACCGGTACGGATATAAATTTGAAGCCGAATTTTATCTACAGCCCTTCTCAAGTTTAACGATTAAAGGCTTCGTTGAATCATCGAGAACTAGACACAGAAATTCTCAGAGAGCTTGGCCTCTAACTCCCCCGACTCACCAGGAAGTAGAAACGAAATTCCCAGGGAATTTAAGATCTGGTTTGTTGAAACCGATTTCTCGGTCTCCTGTGGAGTTCGGGGCCCTCACCGAAATGAGGGGCAGCTAGCCCTTACCGGTCCCTCGGAAGAGGTGGGCAGAGAACTCGGACAAAGAACAAAGACCCTAGTCTTAACGAGGAGGTCCCTCCACTAACTCGGAAGATCGTTGAGCGCTTCCCCTCCCAAGCCAAAGCTGAGACTCTGGCACCTTGGAGAGCTGTGGAAATGCCAACCAAAGAAAGCCTAAGGAGAGGGAAGCTGAAGTGAACTCCTCTCCAAAGGTGCCCTTGAGGTTCTATTTATAGATTTTCTGATCTGGCCTGCAAATAGCAGGATTCTGCCTTTTGATTTTTCTATCCGCACCCCAAATGGGTGTGCGAACAGCCAAACTCCGCTGTTTGGAGAGGCTAAAAGCAGACCACCAAGGGTGAAAGGGTAAATTGGCCTTATTTGCTTATGGATAAGGGACTGCGAGAACCTTACTGCCAGAGTTCTCGCGGGCCTTCTCGCGGACCCTGCTCGCGATGTCTCTTCTAGGCGATCGCCTTGCGAGGGCCTCGCTGGCCCATTTTGGCGGTATCTGTCGGGGTCTTGTCTGCTGGGGGCCAATCTCGGCGAGGTCTGGATCTCGCAATTCCCATTGCGAGACCGTCCCTTTGGCTTCGTCGACCTCAGATGATTCCGCCGAACGCCTGTCTCGCCGACCCTTCTCGCTCGCCCTGGAGGCGAGCTCCGTTTCTTTGCCTGGCGAATATCGGGGTTGTACACAATCCCCGCTCTTCGTGAGGACATTTGTGCTCGCGAAGAATCATCCAACCCCCGGTATTCGCCCGCTCCTTGATGACCTGTCGGGAATCTTTGGTGGGACCCACCCTGTGGGCTATAAATATCGTCCCGAGCCTCCGGTGGCGTGTGCAGTTACTTCTCTTTCTTTCCCTTTGTCTGATACTGTAGCTGCCTGGAGATGCCTCTTTCCGAGGAAGCCGAGGCTCGCCTGAAGGTGATGAGAGTTGGCGGGCTACCCTCCACGACCAGGGTCCCCGCCTAGATGAATCGCCCGCCACCTGCTCAGTCACCAAAAGTCAAGAAGGCGAGAGCGGTTCGTCGCACCGGAGACGACTCTTTGCTGCTGGAATCCTCCCCGGACGATCGCCGTCACGAGAAGGTACGAGCTATTCCTGTTCACGTCAATAAATTTGTTTGTCATTCATTTCCGCTTGCAGGATGCTTTGCCGAGCGAGAACGTTGGAGAACTCGCTGAGGGGTCTCAAAAAAGCCCGCAGATGGATACGAACCTCGCTTGGAAAAACACCACCGATATGATCTGAACCTCGCGTGCCAGGATGGTTTTCGTCAACTGACCATCGTTCCTTACCTCTTACAGTCTCGCACGTGAAGTCTCCGGCTCGCCAGATATCGCGGCCGCCGTCTCCGCTTCCGCCCCCTTCAGACAAAATCATTGATAAACCCGGGTTCCAGCTCTTGACGAGCGAGCAGACCGGTGGTTCTGCGCTGCCAAAGGTCCCTCCTATCAACAGCGCACCTACCCTGTCGGCCTGGGCAAATCTCTCTACCCTCACAACGGCAATGTGTTCGAGGGACGTCCCTCGACTTCTCGCCCTCCGCTTGGTAGGCACTCTGACCTCGCTGAAGCCTCGCGCGGGCTCAAGCTCGCCGTCTGACTTTTTCACGATGTTTCGCAGAGACTAATGAAATTCCTTCCACTGATTCCGAATTGGGCGACGACGAGATGTCCCCTCTACCTGACCAGGTGGAGGACTTTTTAGGGGATCCGCGAGATCCTGACATGATGAAACAACGAGCCGCGGAGTTGCTGAGGAAACATGGGCGGATGCTGATGGATCTCAACGAGCAGGCGAGACGGGATAGAGAAGCCGTCGAGGACAGGCACGCGGTCCTGATGGAAGAATGTGCGAGGCTCCGGCAGGCGAGACAACGTGATCGGGAAGAAAACGCTACGACGCCGGAGGTGCATATAGCTAGGATGAGAGACTACGCATACCTCATGGACTGGGAGGGCCGCTTGGCCGAGGAATATTATAATTCTAGGGTGCCGCCGAGGTCCGCGTCGCGGGGTGGGGGCCGGTGGAAATGGCTACCCCACGATTCTCGCTAGCGGTTATATCGTGAAATTATTTGTAACGGTCGTCGTCGCTTTTGAACAATCTCGCTACGTTTCGTGACTCGCGTATTCGCCACACGCTGGCTTTTATTTCTCTCGACAATATCATTATCTTTTATGCTTTCTCGCCCGCTGTCAATAGACCTATTTTACTTTTGTTATATTGTGTTCGCGAGGACCCTCTGTTCTCGCTGAACGTGTCCTGCCGAAACGTTGTTTGCACTAACCCCGCAGGTTTCCCTCGCCCGCGTATATGATGTGATGTTTTTGTTGATACTCGTGCTCGCTGACGCCTGGATTTCTTCCCGCCCTTTTGCTTTGGCTATAAATAGGCGGTCATAACTGAGTCAACCACCGCATTTACTCTCGTCCTTCTTCTTCCTCTGCTTCAGAGCTCTCGCTCCTTCTCTTTCTCGCTTATCTCCCTTTCTCGTAGGTTATTAAGATGGGCGGCGACGCTAATGAGTCAGAGGGTCGGCGAAAGATTGAGAAGGCTTTCGCCGAGCACACCTTCTACCACTGCAACTTGACCGATGAGGAGTATTTCAGCGCGGTCGCCGATTATGTCACCCCTCCCTTCAAGGCACGCCGTCCTAGCGAGGATGACGTGATCAACGACCCGCTGGTCGACGAGTTGGCCATTCCCACTGCCCATTTTGCGGTCGGTTTGCGCCTTCCCCTGTGGTCGGAAGTTCGCCAGGAAATAATCGCTCGCGTTTGCTTCTTATGTTCTGTTGCTCAAGTTTCGCTCGTCATATGGACTAATCTTGTTCTCGTTGCTCGCCAGGTGCTCAAGCATTATGGCGTCGTTCCGGGCCAGCTCACACCTAATGCCATGGCGGTGATTACGGCGCTCGCTTGTTATCTTCGCGAGGTACGCATCGAGTTCAACCTCCCGGTCTTCTGGAAGCTGTTCTCGTTCCGCGCCTTCAAGGACGGGACGGCCTACTTCATGGGCATAGGTCCGAAGGTTGTCGAGACCGTCAACAAGGCCCACTTCTGGGCCCAGAAGTTCCTTGTCGTCAAGGGGAACTTCGGCAATATCCCCCTCTCGCCGGTTCAACACAGCGAGACCACCTACCGGCCTACCGCCCTTAGCGGCCACGACGCCCTCCTCCATCAGTTCTTCTGTAAGAAGAACTTCGAGGTCGTTTATCTTCGCCGCAATCTCGATTCGCTGCCTCCGGTTCTCGCCGGGGAAGGTAAGGATCTCGCTTAGCATTTGTGACTTTATTCCCTGCCACACCTTGCTTATCAAGATTTCAATGTTTTATTTTCAGGCGAGCGAGATCTTCCTCTCCATCCTCCCTATGCCAACAACCGAACAACCGACGCTACCTTGGCCCTCGCGACCATGGGGGTGGAAGCTTGCCGAGGCACCTTCGCTCCAGCTGAGCCCTCTTCTCGCAAGAGACCGGGGGCTTCTGGTGGTCATGTCGCTCCCTCTAAATCTCCGCCAAAGAAGAAGAGCAAGAAGAGCGGGGGTCTCGCTCGCTCCCTCGAAGGGTAAGGAGCCCCGCGAGGCCGCCTTTGACGAGTTCGACCTCACCGACCTCTCCGCGGGGGGTGAGGACGAAGAGTCTTGCCAGGAGGCGGTCCGAACCTCCGCCCTCCCCATCCCGGTGAACCACTAAAACTTCGGCCTCGGCCAGAGGCGTCGGGACGAGACTGGCGAGCCCCTCGTCACTTGGAAGCCGGGGACCAACAGGGTGGATATCTCCTCCATCCTCCCCTCCTGGGTGGAGAAGGAGACCGTCAGCGGTCACGCCTTCGACCTCACGTTCGCTCTTTATGGTCGCGAGGACGCGGGGTCTTATAAGGATGAGACCGCGAGGACCCTTGCTTACGAGAGTGCGAGGTCTCAGCTGCGCTCCGCCGAGCTTGCCCACATGTCGGGGAGGCGCTGCTTACAACTGGAGCTTCAGAATGTGGAGCTCGCGAGGGCATACCAGGGGGTTCTTGCCGAGAACACGCAGCTAAAAGAGAAGCAGCTCGCCGCGGAGGGTAGTGTGGTGATTTACTTGACCTTCTCAGCTTCCTTTTATCTGGCCGTTTTGCTTTTTTAATTGAACCTACTTGCAGGATGCCGAGGCCGCCGGGAGAGCCGACGCTTGCATCAAGGGTTTGGAGGGTGAGGTGGCTGGGCTGAAGGCCTTAAACTGTGAGCTCGTTCGCGCCGTCGTTCCCCCATCACCTCGCCGTCTGAAGGAAGAGAAGCGAGCGCGAGATGAAGAAGTCCGCATGGAGTCCACGGACTCGGCTCGCTACATCTTCCAGATGATGAAGGGGGCCGAACTCCTAATCGCCGACGCGACCGATCTGACTTTGGAAGACATCGTCCCCGAGCTCTTCCTACCGCTTCCGCCAGTGAAGAGTAGCGACGACGACGAAGAGGGGTTCGCGAGCGACTCCTGAAGCTCACCGCCCCTCTTTTTTTTTTCTTTTTGTAACTTTTGATCGGCGAGATCGCCATGAATTGTAATCAAACCTTGAAATGAATGCAAATTCTATTTTGTTCATTGTGTTTTCCCTTTCCGGTTTTGCTCTGTGTTGAATGTCTCGTTCTCGCTTATCTCGATATCCGCCTTCGCGGAGGTTACTCTCGCGATGATTGTTCTCGCGCCTCACGTCGCCGCATAGGTAGGTGTAGGATACTTTGGCTGCTCAGGCCTTTTGCCGTTTTCCATAAGATTACTATCCTTTCAGTTGCGCGTATTTTCTCTAGGTTTCGCAGGCCATTTTTCCTCTTGGCGAGAGCTCGCCTCTTACCCGGAGCCGGCAACCTTTTTGTCGAGGACTAGATGTTCTGAATCGCATAAGATGGATTTTCGCCACTCGCATAATATCGTGTGAAATCCCTCTTTGCCGAGCGAGCCGACCCGCCGAGCGAGATGTAACATTCCAGCATAAAGACCTGTCATCTTTGCCAGCTTCTCCAGAGATCAACCAGAACCCCCCGTCTAGGTGAGAGCCCGGGAGCGGAATCGATCTGGGGCATTCCAGCATAAAACTTGTCACCTTGCCAGCCTCTCCAGAGATCAACCTGAACCCTCCGTCTAGGTGAGAGCCCGGGAGCGGAATCGATCTGGGGCATTCCAGCATAAAACTTGTCACCTTGCCAGCCTCTCCAGAGATCAACCTGAACCCCCCGTCTAGGTGAGAGCCCGGGAGCGGAATCGATCTGGGGCATTCCAGCATAAAACTTGTCACCTTGCCAGCCTCTCCAGAGATCAACCTGAACCCCCCGTCTAGGTGAGAGCCCGGGAATACGTCGTGAAGATTTCCCAGTTCAGTTGGCAGGGCTAATCTATAAGCGACAGGGCCAATCCTTTCTGTGACATGATATGGGCCTAGATAGCGGGGATCTAGCTTCTTCTGCTTCTTTATTCGGGATACCCCGTGCATCAGTTTAATTTTTAAGAACACCATGTCTCCCATGTTGAATTCTACCATTCGATGACGCGCATCATAATATTTGGCTTGACGACTCTGTGCCTCCAGCATACGTTCTTGAATCAACCTGATAGCTGTCGTGGTATCATCTATATAGGTGACTCCTAAAGCTTCGGGGTCCTCGTCCTGTGCCCATGATAATGGTGTTCGACAGCGTCTTCCGTAAAGGGCTTCGTAAGGTGCCATTTTGATGCTCGCCTGGAAGCTGTTATTGTATGAGAACTCCACTAAGGGCAGTAACTGCTCCCAAAGCTCATTGCATTCCACTATGCATAATCGGAGGAGGTCTTCCATTGTCCGGTTCGTCCTTTCTGTTTGCCCGTCGGTCTGGGGGTGGAAGGCGGTGCTAAAAGCTAATCTGGTTCCCAGATAAGCTTGCACTCTCCTCCATTCTTTTGATGTAAAGTGCCCGTCACGGTCAGAGACGATGGATTTAGGTACCCCATGAAATCGGACCACCTGCTCTATAAATAGCCGGGCTAATATGTCGACACCGTCGCCTTGTCTGTTCGGGATGAAATGAGCCACTTTGGTGAGGCGATCTACTACGACCCATATTGAGTCGTTCCCTGCACGAGATCGGGGTAAGCCATGGACGAAGTCCATGGAGATATCCTCGAATTTCCATTATGGTATCGACAGGGGTTGTAGCAAACCTCCTGGGCTACGACATTCTGCTTTGACCATTTGACAGGTCTGGCAGTGCGCTACATAATCGGTGACGTCCTTCTTCATTCCTGGCCAATATATTGTCCTTCGCAGGTCCGTGTACATTTTTACTACCCCCGGGTGTATTGAATACCTCGTTTGGTGTGCTTCACGGAGTATCTCTTCCCGGATTCCATCTGCAGCGGGAATGAATATGCGGTGTCTGTACTGCAGGATGCCATCATACAAGTTGTAGTTTTCTTGTGCACCGTGTTGCAAGGCCTGAATGATCGGGTCTGCTTCTACGTCGATCCTCTGGGCCTCTCGTATTCTATCTCTAATGTCACACTGTATCTCCATCCAGTAAAGCTGGGCCTGGTATTCCATCGGGTTCCTGCGGGTAATGAGAATGATATCCAAGTCTGCCAAGGACTTGATCAATTCATTTGGTATCATCTCTAGCCAATTGCGGGCCATCGAAGGTTGCCGACTTAAAGCATCTGCAACCTTATTGTCTTTGTCGGGGTGATATTGGAGAGCAAAGTCGTAATCGCATAGGAACTCCAGTCATCGGCGCTGTCGGAGATTTAGCTCTTTCTGGGTGAAGATGTATTTGAGGCTTTTATGATCAGAGAAGATCTCGCATCGCACTCCGTAGAGATAGTGCCTCCAAACTTTTAATGTGAAAACTACCGCACCCAGTTCTAGATCATGGGTGGCGTAGTTTAGTTCGTGAGACTTTAGCTGCCGTGAGGCGTAGGCGATTACTTTGCCATGTTGCATTAGTACGGCTCCCAATCCCTTCAGCGATGCATCGGCGTAGATCTGGAATCCCTCTGTACCTGAGGGGAGTGTCAGAATCGGGGCCGATATCAGTCGGTTCTTTAGCTCTATGAACGCTGCTTCGAATTCGGGAGACCACTGGAACATCACGTCTTTTTTGGTGAGGGAGGTAAGTGGTAACGCAATCTTAGAGAATCCTTCCACAAACTTACGGTAGTAGCCGGCGAGGCCAAGGAAACTTCTGATGTCTGATGCTGACTTCAGTGGCGGTCAGGCTCGTACTGCTTGTACCTTGGCTTGGTCCACCGCTACCCCATTATTTGCTGAACTTCGCGAAGTGCGAGTGCTCCCTTAGCTTGAGCAGAATCATTTGGAGATGCCTGGAATGATCAGTTTTGCTCTTCGAGTAAATGAGTATGTCGTCTATAAAAACTATCATGAAGTGATCTAGGAAGGGTTTAAACACCGTATTCATTAAAGCCATGAAGGCGGACGGGGCATTGGTCAATCTGAACGGCATTACCATGAATTCGTAAAGTCCATAGAGGGAGCTGAAAGCAGTCTTGGGGATGTCTTCTTCTCGTACTCTGAGTTGATAATAGTCGGATATTAAATCCATCTTGGAAAAGACGGACGCGCCTTGTAATTGATCGAACAATTCATCTATTCGGGGCAGGGGATAAGTATTCCGGACAGTGAGCATATTCAGTTCCCTATAGTCAACACAGAGACGCAGGGATCCATCTTTCTTTTTAACGAACAGCACTGGGGCTCCCCAGGGTGAGTTACTTGGGCGAACGAAACCGGTGTCAACTAGCTCTTGTAGTTGAATCTTGAGCTCGGCTAGTTCTCTCGGGGCCATTCGGTATGGAGCTCGGGACACGGGTCGGGCTCCATGTGTAAGTTCAATTTGGAAGTCCACTTCCCGTTGCGGGGGCAACCCGGGAAGGGATTCTGGAAAGATGTCAGGGAAGTCCCGAATTATGGGTACTCTAGAGAGCACCTGTGTCTTGTTCTCCATCTCGAAGTAAATTAGGTATACCTCGTCCTTCCATCGGACTGCTTTCGCTGTCTGTGCGGATGTTAAGATAATGCGGGTGACAGAGGGTATACCTGTTAGTGTGACAGACAGCCCATTTGGGTTCTGGAGGTGGATCTCCCAAGTTGAACAGTTAATTTTGGCGCTGTGCTCGGCCAACCAGTCCATCCCTAGAATGATGTCGAATCCGGTTATCGCCAAAATGGTCTCGTTGACTTCGAATTCTATTCCTCCTAGCATTGATTGGAAGGAACACTTTTCTGTGGACGTCATATCTGATCCATCCGGGAGTCGTATTCATATTGACATCCCGGATGATCGTACAGTGTTTCCCTTGTCAGCGATGAAGTTCTGTGCGACCAAAGAATGCGTGGCACCGGTATCGAATAGCGTTTTAGCGGGATGACCCTCTACCATAAGTAAACCTGATAATATATATATATATACCATGATCATGAGTTTTTTTACAAATATACAGGAGTTGAGACTATACATGCTACACAAAAAGGTCATACATAGATATATAACTATAACATCCTTCTAGGATATCGAAACTACTGAAAGTAGATACCTATCACTACATCTGGAGTAGGACCGTGCTGGAGATCTAAGGCATATGCCTCGAGGGGTACTGCTCTGCCCTGCCTGGCCTGGCCTCTCCTGCCTGCAGGCTGTCCTCTGCGTCCACCTCGTCCTCGTCCTCTCTCCGCGGCTCCCTGCACGGCTCCTAGGCCGGGCCTACCTACCGCTTGAGGGCAAAAAGCTCGTATGTGCCCGGGCTGCTGACAAAGGTAGCAGTTCCCTGCGAAGGGAACATCTCGTCGTGCGGTTGGGGCGGGCTGAGGTGCTGGGGCTGGAGGTGCCGATCGAGGAGGGGGTGCCTGCCTATACGGCTGGTGACGCTGACGCTGTCTCCTGGCCTGGTCCTGTCTGCGTGGGCCTACTCCTCTTTCTCGGCCCTGAGTCCGGGGAACACCCACGTGTCCCCTCCGCTGCTGGGCCACCATCCACTGATCCATCTCTAGAGCGGTGCCATGCGAGGCAATCGTGTGGAAGGATGCCTGAGAAATCATGATCAGAGCCTGACGGAGATCGTCTCGTAACCCTCGGTAAAATCTGGCAGCCCTGTCCCTATCCGTAACTGCTAAGGTCCCGGCGAAGCGGGCCAAGTGGATAAACTCTCTCTGGTAGTCTGGTACTGTCCTCTCTCCCTGCCGGATCTGCAGGAACCGCTCCTGGAGTGCCATCCGGTCCGCATCTGAAATGAAGTGCTCTAAAAAGGCCTCTGAGAACTCCCCCCAGAGGATCGTGCTGAGTGGTCGCCCTCTAAATGTAGAGCAGCTGGAGGCCCTCCACCAATCCCGGGCATAGCCCTCTAGCATGGTCACCACCAAGGACACTACGACTACGGCGGGGCACATCATCCCGACTAAGAGCTCCTCTACCCTCTCCACCCACTCTTCGGCCTGAATGGTTGACTCGGTACCTCGGAAGCTGGGGGGCCTTAGCCCCCGGAATGTCGTCAGAAGATCGGTGGGTACGGTGGCCTGTTGGGGTGGCCGTAGGGTGGCTGTCTGGAAAGCGGCTAACAATGCTATCAGGGTCCGTCCTAGCTCTGTATCCCCAAATGGAACTGCGGCTGGAGTGGCCGAGGCTGGTGGTGGAGTGGTAGGGTGGTACTGATCCCTAGAGGAGGACCTTCCGTTACTCGACTCGGGTATCTAGAGAAGTAACAAAATGAACATCAGTACTTGCAAAAATAAGGGAATTATGCAGGACTGAAACGAAAAGAAAGAGGAAAGCGTGCAGGTGTACTACCGTGCAGTCTCGAATCCTTAACCTTAAACCTAAATGGTCTACCAGGCTTCCGCTGCGTGGTTCGTCCCGAACCAAGAAACGGAACCGGGGATGGGAGGATTGAAAGACTGCCCCATGTGGTCGGATCATGGTAGCTCTGATCCATTTGTAAGACCCCCCCCCCCCCCCCCCCCCCCCCCCTCCCGAATTCTGAACCGGGTTCAAGGAGGGGGAATCTTACTGCCCAAGAACGACCACTTAGCGATTTCCGGGTGGCAACGTCCCACCCTCTCAAGCACTGAGCGGTCACCTTGTAAGGCACAAGAATCACAACATCACATCAGAACGCACAGCGGAAGCAATCGAAAGAAGAAAAACCAAGCACACAGCTTATATATACATATTTAAATGGGGCCGAAGCCTAATGTTTACAACCACTGCCTCGGGGGCTACATCGACAAAAGATCCTAGTCTAGTCCTATACTCTAGGACTCACGTCGCGGAAGACCGAGGGCGAGGCTGGAGTAATCGAACGGGCCATCTCCAATGCTGGTAACTCATCCTGTGGTGCGGGGGCTTCGCGTTGTCCCGTCTCCTGTGATTGGTTATAAGAAATAACCGTTAGTCACAGAGCTAAGTAGAAAATACATCCCCTCCCCGGATCCATATCCAGGGGGCGGCTAAAGAATAGAAATAAATAGCCGAAGCAAAGAAGAAGGCTAGCAGCAGGTAAACATATATATATATAAGGGCCTCCCGCCCTACTATCCGAAATCACGCAGTATAGTAAATACACAACACTATCTTGCACATACACGCATCCAGGTATTCAAACCCGTACACACATAAAAAGACCCTATGTCGACACAGTTTAGACCGCTTTATTTCAAGCAGGGGAGCTAACCCCGCGGGCCTCATCGATGTGGCCGTCGGTGACAGTGGCCAGTCTTGCCACTTCTGAATGTAGTTGTACCGTATCACTCAGGCCCTCCTGTACAGCTTGGTGTACTGATTGGATGTGAGCGACATCCGGCGAATTCGATGTTTAGGCTGACCAGCGGAGGTAAAACAGCGGGTTCGGAATAACGATCCGTTGTGCGCATCTCCCTGTCGCCATGAGTCGTCACCCCACCCGCACCGGTACGAACGGTCTGCGGGTGTGACCGACCCGCCACTATACCAAGCAATCTTCAAACTTATACATAGAGTAAGTGTTTCAAAAACTCGACGCGACACTCTTACTCGACCGGTCACACAACTTTTGACCGGGAGGCTGGGCGGTATGAGGGATCCTTATTTGGGGCTAACCTAGGAGGAGAAGCTCAACTCCGGGTTTCCCCAACTAAGGCCTTGTAGGAAGGAGGGGAAGCACCGCTTGCCAGCGTAGGGCTGCAGTTAGTAATAAAATATGAATAAGTGCAGCAGTAAAATAGGCCGAAAGTAGAGGCCATAATATCGAGCGTAGAAAAATATGCCGAAAGCAGATGCCATAAAATCCAGCGCAGAAAAATAGGCCGAAAGCAGAGGCCATAAAATCAAGCAATAAAATAGGCCGAAAGCAGAGGCCATAATATCAAGCAGTAAAATAGGCCGAAAGCAGATGCCATAATATCAAGCGCAGAAAAATAGGCCGAAAGCAGAGGCCATAAAATCAAGCGCAGAAAAATAGGCCGAAAGCAGAGGCCATAAAATCAAGCAGTAAAATAGGCCGAAAGCAGAGGCCATAATATCAAGACCAGTGCGAGACTGGAGAATGGAAAGTATAGAAAGTAGATGCGGGGGACCAGTGCGAGACTGGATTTAAATGAAAGTACCGAAAGCAGTAAAAATATAAAGGGTTAGTAGTCCAATCACTCCATAAGAGGAGGCTTCAATGTCGACTCCGTTCGTAGGAGGAGGTTCTGCTTTCTCCCCGTTCATAGGGGTTCTGCTCCGTTTTGGGAGTTTATTTACATTTCATGAGATGTTTAGTATTTTCCCTTTGCCGTGGATTCGATCTTTTATGATTGTCTCGACATTATTGGATTGCGGCGTCGCACCGCGATTTCGTCCCGAGTTTTGCGTAGATATTCTTACTTATTCGATTCCTTAGATCGATACAGGTAATCTTTATTAAAAATATACGTCGAGAGGACGCCGATTTATTCCGATGAATTTCGCTCCCTTTCGGGCGTTTATTTTGCTTGAAAAATACTTTTGAAGGACAAAAATAAGAGGTCACACCTCCTGACTTTAACAGTAGTTGTAAAACACCTTTAATTAGAGCCCATAATTTTTGGTGATTTTTCCCAACTCATCTGGCCTTTAATTTTCTTAAAATAAACTTTTGGAGGGGTTTTAAAAATATTAATTAACTTCTTAAAATTCACCAAAAATTACTGGAGGTGCCCCTTAGTGTGGGGCACATTTTTCATTCAGGAAGTTTTTCCTGAATGTGCCCCATTTTCCTCAGAAAAATGGGGAAGGGGAAAGGGGAAGTGGGGTGCGGTTAGAGGAAAGGAGAAGGCGCAGGGGTCTTGCACCCTGCGCCATCTCGCGGCCCCCACAGCGGATCTGCGGCAGATCCGCTGTGGGCGGCACACAAGTTGAGGCGGGGGCGGGAATTAAGGAAGCAGGAGCCGCATGATCTCCTGGGGGAGATCGCGCGGCTCCCGTTTGATAAACGGGAGGCGGCCGCTGCCGCCGCCGGGCAGCGGCCGGCTGGGGCCAGCGCCGCCCCTTGTCGGTGCGCTGGGGGTCGGCGACCACTCCGGGGGTGGTCCGGCGGCCTGGCGCCGCCGACCACCGCCGGAAATATTGCAGGAAGGGGGGCGGGGGCAGTTGCGTGGCCTGCATGCGTTATGTATGCTTGCCGCGCTGCCACCTCCATGGGGAGAGCGCTGGTGCCGCCCCCTGTCGGTGCGGCGGGGGTCGGTGACCTCTCCGGTGGTGGTCCGGCGGCCTGGCGCCTCCGGACCCCACCGGAAAATGGAGCAGGAGGGGACGGGGAGGCGCGGCGCAGCCTGCATAGGCCATGCAGGCTCGCTGTGCCGCCGCCTCCTCGTGTAGGGCCCTCCCTGCCGCCCCTGGTCGGGCGCCGGGGAGGGGGCAGACCTCCGGCGGGGGTCCGGCGACCTGGAGCCGCCGGCCGCCGCCGGGGGAGGGGGTTTTACCCCTTACAGGAAGCAGAGGAGGGGGAGGCTTCGGGCGCCGCCGAGGCTGCGTCCTCCGGCGGCCCGGCCGCCTCCCGTTCGTCGGCGCAAAGGTCCCCGAGCGGGGACCTGCTCCCCCAGCGCCACCACCGGCGTTGGGGGGGGGGGGGGGGGGGGGGGGGGGGGGGGGGGGGGGGGGGGTTGGCTTCCACGGCCAGCGCCTCCACCCGAGCTTTGCAAAGCTCGGGGTGGCGCTGGTGGCGCTCCAGCGACAGGGAGGGGGTCGGCTTACCCTCGGGAGGTAAGAAGGAGGAGGGGGGAGATTCTACCTGTGTGGGAGGTGGAGCTCGAGCGGCTGGGAGGTGGCCGGCCATGGTGGGTGAAAGAGGCGGTGTCTCGGTTGGGCAGGGCTCCGGCGAGGTGGCTGGCTGGGTTAGCCGGCAGGGGAGGAGGAGGAGTCGGGGGGGCTTGAGGGAGGGGGCCGTGCCCTTCCTTAAATAGGGAAGTGGGAGACCTCCCCCCCTCTCCTCTTTTCCCCACGTGGTGTTAAGGGAGGGTGAGTGGGGGGAGATATTTTCCCCCCTCCCCTTCCCTTCTCTCTCCTGCCCCCTTGCACTAAAGGGGGGCTTCCTATTCATGGGCAGCTCCCTCCTTTGGGGGAGGAGCTTGACCGAGGTCAATTTTAGGTGACACCGTTTGTTTCCCCGGAGGTCCATTAAGATTTGTCGGGGCCGATTCCGGGTTCGTGTACTTCGTATTTTATGCGTTGCACTGAGATGGTCTGCATAGTCCTAAAATGGCATACTCCCCATACAACCTCGAGGGGAGGTGGGACAAGTTCTATTGCACCCGTATAGGTTACTTGAGCCTAATGGAACTGTCTGAAGTCAATTCGGGGTTCGCTCGGCCATTATTCATAATAGTGAGGTAGTGGCGCGCTACGACACTTAAAATAGTCGTTTTCTCCAAACGATCTCGGATCGAGGCGCAACGAATTCCGTTACACTCGTATCGGTCATACGAGTTTAACGGAACTGACGGGAGTCAAATCGGGGTTCATTTGGCCAATATTCATAATAGTGAGGTAGTGGCGTGCTACGACACTTAAAATAGTCGTTTTCTCCAAACGACCTCGGATCGAGGCGCAACGAATTCCGTTGCACTCATATCGGTCATACGAGTTTAACGAAACTGATGGGAGTCAAATCGGGGTTCATCTGGTCATTGTACCCCAACGACTTAGTTGCGGCGCGCAACACCACTTAAAATGGTAGTTTTCTACCGCTCGGGCCTACTTTTATTGGGCTCACTAGGGTCTAGTGGCCCAATAAAAGTCGGGATGTTACACCTAGCACTCTTATCTCCTAAACACTTTTTTGATGACCTCATCCTCTTCATCCTGACCATGTACACCAACTACATGCCACTTCCACTTGGCAGGTCCCAAAATACCCAAGTTTCACAGTTTTTACTATACGCAGACCAAACTAACTATATGCAGCTAATAGGTAGAAGTACTCCAAATATTCATCCACATGACACAAGATTTTTACTAGAGGACCATCATGGCATTATAAGACTAAATCCAAAGACTCATATTTTTCCTCAACATTTTAGCATTTATTTAAATTTCTCCAATATTTGCCAAGTATGAATATGAACACGAAATGTAAGGTATTCTTATGATATATCTCTCATAAAACTAAGATAAATCTATCATGCCAAAATAACAGCAAATACAGAGTGTCACAATTTTACAATTAGGAATTGTCCTCTAATTACAATATTAAATATTTAACCAAAATTAGAAATTAAAGAAGCAACCACCAAAATACTTGTCCAAAAATTATGGGAAAATTACCAGACATTTATATTGATCAGAGAAGTTCTCAGGCCAAATTTTAGAATTTATAAAGGCATATTAACCACTTAAATAAATATTCCAAAGAAATCCTAATATGAGCATGAAAGGAGAGTTTTAGTTCTTATTATATGCTTAAAGGCTCTTGATTAAGTTTTACTTTCAAAGTAATTGATATATATATGAGTTTGCTGTATGAGTAATTAAAACAAACAGTGAGAGTGCATAAATAAAACACAGCACAAATAAAAACATAAAATAAACAACAAGCAAACCAAGCAATCCAGATGACACAAGGAAATATAGTAGTTGCCCTCAACTGGGTACATCTACTCTTCTACCCACTAGTAGGAATCCACTGGAGGTTGTTGATAAGGTGCCCTCACACCAAGGTGTTTTTGCTAAGGTGTCCACACACCAATGGGAGTTTTGATCAGGTGCCCAATTCACCTATAAGCTTTTGATTAGGTGCTTATAAACCAAGATCCAGGTTTTTGCTAAGGTGGCCTGTCACCGAGAGTAAACTTTTGAAGGGAGTTTTAACCCTTTACAAGATGGGAAGGAGAAAGGGAAAACAGAAAGTTTATAGTGTTGTTCTCTTTTGCTGAGAAGACTCTTGATGATCCTGATGAGATGTTCAGTTGGATCTTGATGATGTTGAAGAAAGCTCCCCCTGTCTGATTGAGTTTAGATGATAGCTTTGTGTATGGAGCTTCTTCTCTAGATTGCAATAACACTTCTTCTTCTTCTTGCAGTTTTGATCCTGAGCAAGTGATAGTGTTTGGTGTCTCAGGATGTATATGATCTGCAAGAAAGAGGTTAGGCAAAAAGAAGATGTAATATAAATTTGATCTGCTTCTTTTTGCTCCTCTGTTTTTCTTCTTCCTTTTCCTGTACAACAAGTGTTAATATATTCTTGTTGAAATTATTGAAGTGGGAGGTTTTTTTTTGGAAGTTGGCGGTTTGGGGGGAGACCGCGCAGTTTGGTCTAACCGCACGGTCTTGCAGCCTCCTCTGGCGGTTTGACCTCTTTGGTCTAGCCGCGGGCTACTCGGTGTGATCGCCAGTCTTCTTTCCAAGGGTGCCGAGGTGAGGCCGCGCGGTCTGGTTGTCTGATTGCGTGGGGGAGCAGGTTTCTACCTGATAAGGAAGGCGCGCGGTCTGGTGCTTATGACCGCGTGGTGCTGGCAGCCGGTCTGGAGGCTGTCCGGGTTCTTTGTGGTGCGCGCGGACTAAGGTCGTCTTAGTCGCGCGGTCTTTGAGTTGTGTTCGCATGGCTGGTCCTTCGGCGATCAGCTGGCATATGCGGTCACAGGTGTTTGATCGACTTGGCGGGCTGTGTCCTAGTCGATCTGTTGTGTTCGCGGTCTCTGGAGGAGGTCGGGTGGCGAACAAAGGTGGTGAGCGACATGGCCGGGCGAGTTATCATGTTCGCGCGGCTTGTTTTGAAGTCTGCAAGCTCACTAAGCAGGAGGTTCTTTTGCTGGTCGCGCAGGTTGACCGGTCTGGTCGCGCGATCAAGGGGTGGTGATCCTATCTCATAGGGTGGTGACTGGATCAGGTCGCCTGCCTTTAAATAGGAGCCACTGTAGCAGCAAATATATAGCACCAAGTGTAAGCTGAGCTCGCGACCTGTTCTTGCGGTCTGTTTTTTGTAATCGGCCGGCTAGCTGATCGAACTTGTTTTGTGCAGCTTCTGCGGATTGTGCGGGTAGCAGCGGTCACCTCCTCTTCTGAAGGTGTTCGGGCGGTCTCGCGGCTTGCAGTGCGGGTTGCTGGAGTTCGGGAGGATCAGTTGAGTTCGGGAGTTCGCGTGGTTCTCAGCTGGTGTTGTTCAAGTCACAGGCAGACAGTTAAGGCGATCTGTTTTTCTAGTCGGGCGGTTAGGCGGTCTCAAGTTGGCAGACCGCTGGTGTTCCTTTCATCTGCTTTTCTCTTCTGTTTTTTGTGTTTTGGCGAAATCATGTCTCGCCATGTATACCTCGCCTTGTATTGAAGAATTTGCTTATCAATAAAGATTGTGTTTGCTCCATGTGCTTCTGGTTGTTTGGCTTGATCTTTTAGTTATACAATTCCTGCTCACTCCTAGATCTACGAAAAATTTCACATGGTATTAGAGAGGTTGGAGTGGATAGAGCAGTGAATAACTAAAAGTTGCCATCGCCTTTGTGAAGAAGGAACCAGTGGTAGAGCCATGGAAGCAAGGGGTCTTGGAATTGAGATGCTTACATCGACTAACTTTAAGAAGTGGAAGTCGTATATGCAAAGTTATCTTCTGGGTGAGGACCTCTGGGAGGTAGTTGGAGGAGAGAGCACGCAGGAAGTCTTTCTGGTTGGAGACAACCATCATGAGGTGAGGAACTGGAGGCGTATTAATGCCAAAGCAGAGTTCTCCCTGAAGAGGGCAATATCACCTGATTTGTTTGATCACATCTTGGGGTGTGCATCAGCTGCAGAGATCTGGAGAGCCCTGGATGGGATGTTTAACAAAAAGAATGTGGCAAGACTTCAATTCCTGGAGAATGAGCTGGCCAGATCGGCTCAAGGTGATCTTTCTATCTCTACGTTCTTCTTGAAGATGAAGAACTTGTGCGCCGAGATTTTAGCGCTGGATCCTGATGAGCCAATTTCTGAGGCGAAGCTGAAGAGTCACATCATCTGTGGCTTGCGCAAGGAAGCTAGTCTTCGTATGGTATGATGACCGGAAGAAGGGCTGGAAGTGTATGGACCCGGAGACGCGGAGATTTGTTGAATCTCGCGATGTCGTGTCCGACGAGGTGACGTCGTACAAGGGGAGCTCTGGTGTTGATCTACCAGAAAGCAGGGTGGAGGAGTCAGAGAAAGCTGTGGAAAATCTTCATGTGGAGCTACCTGTGTCACCAGGTGGTCCATCAATATCTAGTAGTGAGGCGGAGGCTTCTGGTTCAGGAAGTAGGGGGAGCGATGCTCCGAGTACGTCTGGAAGAGGAGCTAGGGAAGAAGCAGCTGAAGATACTGCGAGTCAGGGGAAGGCGTTGCGGAGATCGAAGCGAACTATCATTGCCCCTGATCGCTATACATGAGGAAACATGGTGAGCTTTGTCTCATGTTTCTTTGCTGGTCCCTTGGATGAGAGGGAGCCGTCGAGCTTTGTAAAGGCCAAAGGCATGAAGGAGTGGGACATTGCGATGCAAGAAGAGATGGTAGCTCTTGAGAAGAATGAGACCTGGTCTCTGGTGCCCAGGCCCAAAGGCACCACTCATGTTACATGCAAGTGGGTCTACAAGCTTAAGAAGAAGGTTGACGGCAATATCGAGCGGTACAAGTCTTGCCTTGTGGCTCGGGGGTTCTCGCAGCAATACGGTGAAGACTATGAGGAGACATTCAGTCCGGTGGCAAAAATGACTTCAGTTCGGGTTGTGATTGCCTTGGCGGCGTGTTGGGGGTGGAAGATCTGGCAGCTCGACGTAAAGAATGCGTTCTTATACGGCGAGATTGACAAGGACATCTTCATGGTCCAGCCGCCAGGCTTCGTATCTGAAGATTTTCCAGAGCATGTCTGCAAGTTGAAGAAGGCCCTGTATTGGTTGAAGCAAGCGCCGAGGGCATGGTATGGAAAGATAGCAGAGTATCTCTTATTCTGCGGGTTTGGTGCTTCAGACTCAGACTCAAGCTTGTTCGTCAAGAAGAGTGGGGAGCTTCAAGTCATCGTGCTGCTATACGTCGACAATATAATTATGACGGAGAATTCAAAGGAGGAGGTAGCGCAGCTTCGGGCTGAGCTGTCCATCAGGTTCGAGATGAAGGATTTAGGTGAGTTGCACCACTTCCTTGGACTTGAGGTGCAGAGGAAGGAGAGTGGAGTGCTGGTGTCCAAGGCTGGATATACGGAGTGAATCATGGAGCGGTTCGGCATGAAGGAGGGGAAGTGCATTTCCACACCTCTGGAGAAGGCCATGAAACTTCGCAAGGATGAGGGGAGGATTCTGGAAGATCCGTTGGTGTTCCGAGCTCTGGTTGGGAGCTTGATCTTTCTAACGATTACCAGGCCGGATATTGTATATGTAGTTGGCAGGGTGAGCCGTTATATGGCGGAACCACGAGTGCCTCATCTTCAAGCGGCCAAGAGTATATTGAAGTATGTCAAGGCGACTTCAGATATGGGTCTCCTTTACAGGAGAGATGCGGACTTCGAGGTGCATGGGTACATGGATGCTGATTACGCGGGAGATTCAGATGATCGGAAGTCGACGTCTGGATACGTCTTCATGGCGGACCCCACGGCTATATCATGGTGCAGCAAGAAGCAGGATTCCGTGTCGGTCTCAACCACGGAAGTAGAATACAAGGCTTCGGCCTTGGCAGCTCAGGAAGCCATCTGGCTTAGGAGGTTGGTTGGAGACGTCCATAAAGAGGCTCAGGGTCTGACTCTGCTCCGCGGTGATAATGAGAGTGCTCTCAAACTGGTTACTAATCCAGTTTGTCACGCGAGGACCAAGCATATCGAGATAGAGCATCATTTCATTCGTGAGAAGGTGCTGGAGGGGTCTCTTTCGGTCGAGCATGTTCGGAGTCAGGACAACATTGCTGACATCTTCACAAAGGAGCTGGCGAAGGGGCCGTTTACTCGGCTAAGGAGTTTACTTGGACTGGTTTCAACTTCCCACTTCAAGGGGGAGTGTTGAAAATATTGAAGTGGGAGGTTTTTTTTTTTGGAAGTTAGCGGTTTGGGGGGAGACCGCGCGGTTTGGTCTAACTGCACGGTCTTGCGGCCTCCTCTAGCGGTTTGACCTCTTTGGTCTAGCCGCGGGCTACTCGGTGTGATCGCCAGTCTTCTGTCCAAGGGTGCCGAGGTGAGGCCGCGCGGTCTGGTTGTCTGACCGCGTGGCGGAGCAGGTTTCTACCTGGTAAGGAAGGTGCGCGGTCTGGTGCTTATGACCACGTGGGGCTGGCAACCGGTCTAGAGGCTGTCCGGGTTCTTTGTGGTGCACGCGGACTAAGGTCGTCTTACTCGCGCGGTCTCCAAGTTGTGTTCGCATGGCTGGTCCTTCGGCGATCAGCTGGCATATGCGGTCACAGATGTTTGATCGACTTGGCGGGCTGTGCCCTAGTCGATCTGGTGTGTTCGCAGTCTTTGGAGGAGGTCGGGTGGCGAACACAGGTGGTGAATGACATGGCCGGGCGAGTTGTCATGTTCGCGTGGCTTCTGTTGAAGTCGACAAGCTCACTAAGCATGAGGTTCTTTTGCTGGTCGCGCGGGTTGACCGGTCTGGTCGCGCGATCAAGGGGTGGTGATCCAATCTCATAGGGTGGTGACTAGATCAGGTCGTCTGCCTATAAATAGGAGCCACTGTAGCAGCAAATATATAGCACCAAGTGTAAGCTGAGCTCGCGACCTGTTCTTGCGGTCTGTTTTTTGTAACCAGCCAGCTAGCTGATCGAACTTGTTTTGTGCAGCTTCTGCGGATTGTGCGGGTAGCAGCGGTCACCTCCTCTTCTGAAGGTGTTCGGGCGGTCTCGCGGCTTGCAGTGCGGGTTGCTGGAGTTCGGGAGGATCAGTTGAGTTCGGGAGTTCGCGTGGTTCTCAGCTGGTGTTGTTCAAGTCGCAGGCAGGAAGTTTGGGCGATCTGTTTTTCTAGTCGGGCGGACTGTCAAGTCGGGCGGTTAGGCGGTCTCAAGTTGGCAGACCGTTGGTGTTCCTTTCAGCTGCTTTTCTCTTCTATTTTTTGTGTACTGGCGAAATCATGTCTCGCCATGTATACCTCGCCCTGTATTGAAGAATTTGCTTATCAATAAAGATTGTGTTTGCTCCATGTGCTTCTGGTTGTTTGGCTTGATCTTTTAGTTATACAATTCCTGCTCACTCCTAGATCTACGAAAAATTTCACAATTCTGTCTATCTTCTTCCTGTTATATTGTACAGCAATATAATATATATATGTAATCTGTCGAGATAAACAGCAGTATATATTCTGCTATATAAATAATCTGCTGTAAATATAATCTACTGTATAATAAGTTGACTCCTGCTGTCGTTTATAGAAGTTGTTGTCTTCTTTCCTGGCTAATTTGAATTCTTGCTGACAGAAGAGGAAGGATATATTATCTCTTTCATTTCCCAGATCCTCGAGAAGATAACTTGCCGTGTATAGCTTGCTGCAACGGCTACCGTATTTAATGTTTTGCTGCCAATAGCTATATTAATTAATGCTTGCACGCTGTAAGGTCAGATCAGCAATATATATATATAGAAATATATAAATAGAATAAATATTGCTTTAAATAAAGTCTGACAGCATATATATAATATTTAATGATATAAAATAAATGCAGAAGAAATTCGTCGAGCTGAGGTCCAAGTTCGTCGAGCTCATCATTTGATTCGTCGAACGACACATTAAATTCACTGTTCCAAACTTCTGATGAATATTCGTCGAACGCAGACTTGAGTTCGTCGAACGGAAGGATTCGTCGACCGCTGAGCTTGAATGATTTCGTCGACCGCTGAAGTTAATTAGTTGAGCGCTGCACTTAGACAAATTCTTCGACCACTGAGACGGGTTCGCCGACCGCTGAGATACTCTGTTCATCGACCGCTGAACCGCTGGATTTCGTCGAGCGCAGAATGCACACCATTCGTCGAGCGCAGGACGTCGTTCATCGAACGCAGCTAGCCGTTTGTCGAACGCAGATAATATATGTAAATTTTATCTTTCTCTTTATTTTCAGCCTATTAAATATATATATTTCAGCCTATTAAATATATGTATATTTCAGCCTATTATATATATATTTATATTTCTTAGTATATTATTTATATATATATATATTTCTTAGTATATTATGTATATTATTGTAAATTTCTTATTATATATATTACATATATTATTGAATATTTTCTTTTCAGCCTTCTACTTTAATAGGATTTAATCTAAGTTATAATATATGTTATGATTGAAACTTAGATACTAAAGTTGGATCCTAACTCAAATCAAAAGTAAGGTTCCAACAATCTCCCCCTGTTTGAGTTGGGATCCTAATCCAAATTAAGACTAGGTTCTAACAATCTCCCCTATTTGGTTTAAGATTCCTAAGCATAAAAAGTCTTTAAAGCTTAAGGGTTAGAGATTATTTATTTTTCTTATAAAATTCATTTTAGCAATTTCTGATTTCCTAAATCTTGATTTAAATAGGAATTTAATAAAATGAATTGCTGGCTGTTAATGGATTCTAAGAATTTTAAAATAAAAAAAAACATAGTCTGATAGCTTCTTTCTATAGAATCCCCTTAATCAGAAGAGACTCACACTTAGTGCTCTGATCATTTCTGATCGATGCAATATGAGTAGAATGCTCAATCATGATTTTGGAGAAAATCTGAAAGAATATGAAGTTTATCTGACCTTGTTTTTTAGATATAAAAATTCAAAAGAATCATTAAAATTGCTGTTTAATTTAATTATAATTTAAGTAAAAATATTAAACAGTTGAAACAAAATTGCCTTATAATTAGATATTTTGGCCTTTTTATTTCATTGAAATATAAATTTGAAAATTTATTCTGATTTTGTTGAACATAAATACTTTTCTTCTTAACAGGTTGTTCAAATTTATTTTTCAAAGAAAAAATTTTCTTTTCTGATGTTTTTAAATCTATTTTAAGTCTTGTGTGTTCAGAAGTTATTTTTAACTCTTTTATTTCGTTGTCAGATTTTATCATATTTGTATATATTAACTCAAAATCTGATATGTGATTTTGAGAGGTGGAGTTGGGAGTTGAAATTATTTTTTCTGATTCTGATTCAGAATTTATTAAATCTGTAGATGGTGAGTTGAAAACAGATGTGAAATCAGAGGTAGAAATAAAATTTGAAGTTACCTCTACTACCTTTTCTGGTTGAGATTCTGCATCTGAGATGTAATTTGAGCCATATATTGCCAACATGCAGAATTTTCTGGCTTTTTATTCTTCTTCTTCTTCACTTAGAGTTGAAGATGGTTCTGCATCAAAAATGATGTTAGAGGAATAAGTAAAGTTGGATTCTTTTACCATCCTTGAGAGGGAGTTCCAGATGCCCTTTGCTGAAGTGCAGTCATTAACTCTTTGATAAATGTCATTTGACATTGATTGAGTTAATATATCAATAGCTTTTGCATCAGCACTTTTCATCTTTTCTTGATCATCTAATGAAGAGATTGAAGATGGAATTCCTGTCAAAACAGATTTATAAATATTTTCATCTATAACATTCATATATAGTTTAATCCTAACTTACCATAAATCAAATCTATCCAAAGTACATAAAGGTGGATCAGAAATAGAAAAATCTGTTAGTGCCATTTGGAAAAACCTGTTTAAAAACAAAATAAGAACTAAGTGATCTTTGTGATTCAGGTGTTAGCCTGTGTGAATAATCAACCTAGCTTTGATACCAATTGAAAGGAGAGTTTTAGTTCTTATTATATGTTTAAACGCTCTTGCTTAATTTTTACTTTCAAAGTAAATGATATATATATATGAGTTTGCTGTATGAGTAATTAAAACAAACAGTGAGAGTGCATAAATAAAACACAGCACAAATAAAAACATAAAAAACAACAAGCAAACCAAGCAATCCAGATGACACAAGGAAATATAGTAGTTTCCCTCAACTGGGCACATCTACTCTTCTACCCACTAGTAGGAATCCACTGGAGGTTGTTGATAAGGTGCCCTCACACCAAGGTGTTTTTGCTAAGGTGTCCACACACCAATGGGAGTTTTGATCAGGTGCCCAATTCACCTATAAGCTTTTGATCAGGTGCTTATAAACCAAGATCCAGGTTTTTGCTAAGGTGGCCTGTCACCCAGAGTAAACTTTTGAAGGGAGTTTTAACCCTTTACAAGATGGGAAGAAGAAAGGGAAAACATAAAGTTTATAGTGTTCTTCTCTTTTGCTGAGAAGACTCTTGATGATCTTAATGAGATGTTCAGTTGGATCTTGATGATGTTGAAGAAAGCTCCCCATGTCTGATTGAGTTTAGATGACAGCTTTGTGTATGGAGCTTCTTCTCTAGATTGCAATAACACTTCTTCTTCTTCTTGCAGTTTTGATCCTGAGCAAGTGATAGTGTTTGGTGCCTCAGGATGTATATGATCTGCAAGAAAGAGGTTAGGCAAAAAGAAGATGTAATATAAATTTGACCTGCTTCTTTTTGCTCCTCTGTTTTTCTTCTTCTTCCTTTTCCTGTACAGCAAGTGTTAATATATTCTGTCTATCTTCTTCTTGTTATTTTGTACAACAATATAATATATATATATATGTAATCTGTCGAGATAAACAACAGTATATATTCTGCTATATAAATAATCTGCTGTAAATATAATCTACTGTATAATAAGTTGACTCCTGCTGTCGTATATAGAAGTTGTTGTCTTATTTCCTGGCTAATTTGAATTCTTGCCGACAGAAGAGGAAGGATATATTATCTCTTTCGTTTCCCAGATCCTCGAGAAGATAACTTGCCGTGTATAGCTTGCTGCAACGGCTACAGTATTTAATGCTTTGCTGTCAACGGCTATATTAATTAATGCTTGCATGCTGTAAGGTCAGATCAGCAATATATATATAGAAATATATAAATAGAATAAATATTGCTTTAAATAAAGTCTGACAGCATATATATAATATTTAATTATATAAAATAAATGCTGAAAAAAATTCGTCGAGCTGAGGTCCAAGTTCGTCGAGCTCATCATTTGATTCGTCGGACGGAACATTAAATTCACTATTCCAAACTTCTGCTGAATATTCGTCGAACGCAGACTTGAGTTCGTCGAACGAAAGGATTCGTCGATCGCTGAGCTTGAATGATTTCGTCGACCGCTGAAGATAATTAGTTGAGCGCTGCACTTAGACAAATTCTTCGACCACTGAGACGGGTTAGTCGACCGCTGAACCACTGGATTTCGTCGAGCGCAGAATGCATGCCATTCGTCGATCGCAGGATGCCGTTCGTCGATCGCAGGACCCCGTTCGTCGAACGCAGCTAGCCGTTCGTCGAACGCAGATAATATATGTAAATTTTATCTTTCTCTTTATTTTCAGCCTATTAAATATATGTATATTTCAGCCTATAATATATATTTATATTTCTTAGTATATTATTTATATATATATATTTCTTAGTATATTATATATATTATTGTATATTTCTTATTATATATATTATTGAATATTTTCTTTTCAGCCTTCTACTTCAATAGGATTTAATCTAAGTTATAATATATGTTATGATTGAAAATTAGATACTAAAGGTGGATCCTAACTCAAATCAAAACTAAGGTTCCAACAGAGCATGTTGTGAAGTAGCCTACTGATAACAATCTCCAAAAATTATATAAAAATTTACAGAGCTTTCTAGTGCTCTGAAATGTCTTATCACCAAGTTGCACATTTTCTAGAGATTTTTGGAGCCTCAATTATGTTTCTTAAGATTAAGACAAAATAGGTGCCTTGAGAATGAAGTACTAGTTAAATTATTTAATAAATTACACAAAAAATACTAGAAGTCTATAATATAATTATAAAGGCACTACCAAGGTTTCATCATCATCCAAGACCATTTGAGCATATAAATATCTCTAATAATAATTTCCCCTAAGGGGATTATGACCTACTTTAGGGGAAATAAGTACTCCTAAAATTCCCTCAAAATTCCCTAGAGCATAATCACACTCCATGAACATATGTCCTAAATTCCATGGCCATTCTAGGGCTTTTGATCACCTGGCCTTCACAAGGTTCTATATGCACCCCAAGGGGTAAATCTAGGGTCCTAGGGCATATCCACCTCTACACCACTCCATCTTACTCATGAAGGTGTTTTAGGTGATCCTAAACCAGTGGCCAAGGTTTCAACTCATGGTGATGAGTTTTGACCACCATACCCCAAGGCAAACACCATGCCCTAATTTTGACCTAATTTGACCTAACTTGGGTTGACAAATTACCCAACCAAATAAGTCCCAATTGGGCTGAGATTTTTAACAGGGTCATATGATGACCCTAAGAAGTACCCACCAAAATTTGGAGGTCATTTGACCCAATAATTAATTAATATTTGACTTATGAAATTATTAAAAAAACCTTAGAAAAAGGTTCTCCTAAAATTCCCATCTTTGGTATGATGTGTGGGTAGGTGTAAATAGCCTAGGTTTTAAATTTCAATGCCATACCATTTAACAATGGAAAGATATTCAAGAATTTGTGACTGTCCTACCCTAGGGACCATTCCTAGAAAAATGACTCCACATGGAGCTATAATGCCCCTATTTGGCTGAAACAAATTTTCGCTTATTCTACACACCAAGGGCTACAAAAAATATGTTGGGCACTTTTCATTTGAGAGGTCCTAGTATTTTTAATAATTAAAATAAAATACTGTAGGAAGTGTGGCAAAATGTGTTGGAACAACCCTATTACTTATTTGGGCTAGGATCACTATCTGTTGATTAGGACTAAGTTGACCCCATTGTATAGTCTAAGGGTCAAGGTTTAAAGTGTGTCTGAGTAGATAGAACTTAGGAAAATTCCAAGTCTCTGCGTTCGACGAACTTCAATCTGCGTTCGACGAAATCCATTCTGCGTTCGACGAACGTCATGCTTCAGTTCGACGATATTTCTTCTCAGCTCGACGAATTCAGTTCTCTAGCCAGTTTAACAGATTATCTCTCAGTTTGACGAACTCCAGATTTAGTTCGACGAACTCCAGATTGTGTTCGATGAATTAATTCAGTTCAACAAACTCCAGATTCTGTTCGACGAACTCCAGATTGTGTTCGACGAATTAATTCAGTTCGACGAACTCCAGATTTAGTTCGACGAACTCAACTTTTAGTTCGACGAACTCGGCCTTTATCTCGACAAATTTCTTCTCCAGCTTAACAGTCTATGAAGGATCAGTTATCTATTTTTTCTGAACTCAGATCGACTATTCAGCAACGGCCTCACTTTCAAAATGAAATGTCATTATAACATAATTATTTAAATCTGCGAATAGCTGATCACGACAGATCCGATGGCTAATGGTTATCATCCCCAATGGATGGACGTCGCGCGACAGCCCGTCCTGGGCTTCTTTGTAGAGCGATTTCCCGGCCACCTGTGCCTCTTCCCGGCCGGACAATGCCACCACCACCTCTGTTGAGGTGGTGGTCGGTGATAGGGGTGGTTGGCCAGACGGAGGTGGTCAGAATTTGGGTTTAGAGGAGGGGAAAGAGATCCCGAATCGAGCCCTTTCGGAAGCATGATATGAGCCCAATTGAGCTCGGTTCAAGCCCCAAATTATCATAAGATCTAACACTAAGGGAGAGGAGGTGGATCGGACCTATGTGGGGGCTTGATGGCACGTATTCCGGCGAGTCGCCATGGCCGGAGGTGGAGCTTTCAGTGCCATGTCAATCCTTGCTTCTGATGCTCGATTTCTTCGGGGAAGAGGGGGGTTTCACTCCTCTCTGATCCCCGAGGGTGTTAAGGAGATCAATTGGGGGAGGGGAGGAGCCTTGGCATCAATTGCCATTAATGGAGATGAATGGTGATTTCGGCCACCTCTAATTCTCCCATAATTCAGCTCCCCTGGCCATAGAACTTCAGGATTCTATTTGTAACTGAAGGGGGGAGGTGAATGCTCATCAATTGGGGAGGGACTGAAGGGTCCAATGCATTCAATCACCATGTATGTTCTTCCCCTCTCTCCAATTTGGGGGAAACCTCCATTTTCTCTCTCCTGTCCGACCCTCTTTAAATTGGATGACCAACTCAGCAGCATTCAATCCCCATGATGTGGTGGACCACACCAATTGGGTCTAGCTCAAGTGAATTGGGTTTAATTTGGGCAAATTGCATTATTTTGACCTAATTTAGGACAAGGTTGACTTTGGTCAAATTGACCAATTGGGTTGACCCCAATGGGTGTCTTAGGCTCCAATGGCCTCCCTTAAGGGTTAGGAAGGTGTAGGTGGAGTCAATTTGGCAAGGTGAGGGTGAATTGCCCCTTTATAGGGCACTTTAACCAAAATTAGGGCTAAGGTTGACTTAGGGTAAATTGGCCAATTTAAAGGTCCCATGATGGGGCTCTTTGGTCCATTAGGTCCCTAGTGACTGTATGAGGGTAGGGCAGGGTCAATTTGGCATGGTGGAGGCCAATTGGCCCTAATTGAGCTAGTGTGACCAATTTAGGGTTAGGGTTGACTTTGGTCAATTTGGCCCCTTTTGTTGACCCCAATGGTTCCCTGGTGCTCCAAGGAGGCCCCTAGTGGGTTAGGGACACTATGGTGGGGTCAAGGTTCAAGGAGAAGCCTCTAAGTCCAACCTTAGGTTTGGTATCTGAAAATTACTATTTGCAGACCACTTGGGTTTTCTCCTTTCTCACCCAAACTCACATGGTCTTGAGCTCTTCCTATGGTTTTGTCATGAGCTAGTCATGACAAAACCAAATTGGGGTCTAGTTGTTTGGGGGATGTTACAATTTGTATCCTCCCCCTTTTTGGCTTCTTCATCGATCTGTTGATGGAGGTCTTGCTTAGCTGTTGTTATTGTGCCAGAGAGAGTTTGGAATACATTCTCAAGGTCATCTTGAAGTACATCTTTTAACTTGCCTACTTCTTCATTTAGATGGGAAGAGGTGGCTCTTGCAGCAATGGATTGAGAGATAGTCAATTTCTGCTCTCAGCTCTTCCTTGTACCTGTCAGCTTCTTCATTTAACTGCATAGCAGTTGAATAGACATACTCTTGAAGATGATTGGTTGACTTCTCTATCACCTAATCTATCTTACTTACATAATTCTTGACATATCCTAGGTCCTATTCAGATAGCTGGAGATGTTTGTCCATGGATCTTAGAATGGTATTCTGAGAAATTACTGATTTTTCAGCAAGTTCAAACCACCTTGTCATCTGTTTGGTGAGCATGTCAGTGTTTTCCTTTATTTCTTTGACCTTGGTCATGATCTCAGCTTTCACATTCAAGATGGACAGATCAATGTATCCCCTGACAGATGTAATTGATTGATCTACATGTGACTGCATGGTGGTGAGATGGGACTGTAGTAGCAGGTTTATGGCACTGAGAAGAGCCTCATTGGGTGAGGTGGAGGAAGAGGCTTGCTGAATGTTGATAACAGCAGCTGAGGCATCATCCTGCTCATCTTCAGTGTCAACATCTTGATGATCACTCAGATAGACATCACCAACATTATCATCCTCCTCCCCCTCAGAGAGAGCATTCTTGTATGTTGAGTCCAGGAATGCTGGGACAATGACTTGGAGTTAGATTGAACTACTTAGAGGTTCTAAGGATAATAATGTAAGATTTACCTAGAACTTCATCTTTCTCTGCAGGAGAAGCATTCTGCACCTCCTCCTCAGATAAATCAACTTGAATGGATGAATCTAGGAATTCTAGAACAAGAATTGTAAAGATAGATTTTATGATTCTGAATGTTTAGGCTGGGTTTTTAGGGCTTACATATAACCTGATCTTTATCAGCTGATGGATCTTGTGGCTGCTCCCCCTCAGATGGGGCATAAGATGAACCTTGTGAAGGCAATGACTACAGGGCTGGTGCATTTCAGGAATGTTTCTTATTCTTCCTTCAAGGCTGAAGATAATTGTGTCAATCAGACCTTGTAAATTTTGAGGTGATGGTCTTGTGTTCACATCATCATCATTGATTTTTGTAATATCAATGGGTGATGGTTCTTGTTGATACCCTCCCCCCCCCCCCCCCCCCCCCCCCCCCTCAGATGAAGCACTCACCATTTCTTGAGGATCTGGGGTCCATATTAATTAAATGTCAGATTTGATTAACTATAGTTATTAGCTATGATTAATGAGTTAGGAGGAGTTGAATTAGTTACCAGAAGTTATGACTTTGTCCAGCTGCTGTGGATGGACAAGTTCATTTGGTGTAGCCTCTTTGTCAAGAATGCTGTGTGACCCAATGTCAGCACCGGCATCTTCATCTTTCTCTGAATGATCAGACTCAGAACTGGACATGATCAGCCTTGTTTTCTTAGAGGATGAGGGGATTGTGTTCACTTTTCCTTTAGTTTCAGAGGGCTGACTCATAGGCAATACCCCAGTGAATCTTTCTAAAGTCTTGATGTTCATTCTCTTGAGATAGTGAAGATTTGTTCCTTTCGATGTTTTGAACTTGTCAGGGTGAGTTTGCAGGAGGTATAAAGAGAGAATTTTTCCCATATTGGGTGTCTGAAGGCATTCTTTTATTCTTTGAAAGATGACCTCTCCCCAAGAGGTTTTCTTTTTCAGATTTATTCTTGTCATGAGGTAAAACATGTACTGTGAGATTGTATAATGGGACCCTGGTTTGCAAAGAATGGCTTTTCCCATAATATCTGATAAAAGTTTTCCCTTTTGGTTGAAAATTTTCCTCTTCAATGAGCCAATTTTAGCATCATTGTTCTCAGTCCATTTTAGAGCCTTTTTCTTGTCTTTTTCAGAGATGTCATCCTCCTCACTTGGACTACAGGATGGAAGATGTAATGCTTTTTGTAGTTTTCTTGGGGTTATCTTGATTATATCTTCTCCAATCTTTGACTTGAGGGAGCATTTGGAGGTGGACAACTTGACATTACCAAACCATTCCAGAACTTCAGTTTTGAGAATGACACAGGGTTCAGATAGTAGAAATTCCAGGCCTTGGTCTTCTAGGAGTTGAATCACTCCCTTAATTTCTTCTGGAGCATGGGCAAACCCATGCCTTACTATCTCATATCCTTCAAGAAGATCTTTAGAGCTTTTGGGAGCCATTGCAGTGTTGGAGGAATGCGCTGGGATGGAAGAGTAGGTGATTCATCTCGGCGGCTGGAAGAGAAGGGTCATGTGCTTTTCACTAATCAGATTGGCTATTTATATGGCTTAAGACTTAGGTAAAATTAAACATTATAATTGGATTTGATTGCTCTTATAATTGTAAGTGTAAATGAAACTACATCACAAAGCTGAGTTCGTCGAACTCAAACTGAGTTCATCGAACACAAAGCTGAGTTCGTCGAACTCAAACTGGAGTTCGTCGAACACAAAGCTGAGTTCATCTGAAACTACATCATAAAGCTGAGTTCGTCAAACTCAAACTGAGTTCGTCGAACGCAAAGCTGAGTTCGTCGAACTGAAAACAAAATCTGCTGAACTGGCTGGAAGACTGAATTCGTCGAGCTGAGGAGCAATTTTGTCGAACTGAAACACGACGTTCGTCGAACCCAGGAAAGAGTTCGTCGAACTGAGACTTTTCCCAGCTGCCTAAGTGCAACCTGAAGCTCAGCTGAAATAGATTGTTCTGGTTAAGCTGATCATATTACTTTAAAATCATTAGAGATAGGATTACTTGAATGCCTAATCATGTCTCTCATAAGGTTGATGTGTCAACATTTTAAGTTATATCAAATCAAGATTGGAAGAATGAAGTGTTGTACACTATTCTACATTTAACATTCCTAGTTCAATCTTGAAGGCATTAAACTTGGCCTCATCCAATGGCTTAGTGAAGATATCAGCCACTTGACTGTAAGTGGGGACAAATTCAAGGCAGATATCTTGAGATTCTATATGTTCTCTTATAAAATGATATCTTATTTCTATATGCTTAGTCCTGCTGTGAGAGAGAGGATCCTACCCAACGCGAAAAAACTGTCGGTACGCTTTTCGGCTTGCAATGATTCAAACGGGTGAAAAAAAACCCGGTGACAGGAGCACTTCTGTCTGGCTGTACGCATCTTTTAGCAAAGCCAGGCCATCTGCTAGCTCTTAGGACCAAGAATTCTTTCCTCCGGAACCGATCGAGTCTCAGAGGTGATCTCAGTCTTTGCTTAGCTAACATCCATCCGGCAGTAGACCCACGGGGAACGGCTGTATCGAGGTAGTTGCTTTTGATTCAAAGAGAGTCAGGGCTATCAAGAATCTTGATTTGCCACCAAACGAGACCAGTCCCATATCTCCTTGCGATCTAGTTGGTTTTCATCTTAGCAATAGAGATAGCACTGGATGAGTCACAATAAAGAGGAGAGTTACTTACCTTGAGGTTGTAGTCCTCTAGCTGGTGTTGAATCCACAATAGTTGTGCACAACAGCTCCTTGCAGCAATGTATTCAGACTCAGCAGTGGAGATAGCCACACTTGTCTGCTTTTTGCTGCTCCATGAAATCAACCTTCTTCCTAGGAATTGACAAGTGCCACTTGTGCTTTTCCTGTGCTCTTTGCAACCTGCAAAATCTGCATCTGAAAATTCAATTAGTTCAAAATCATTGTTCTTAGGGTACCAAAGGCCAAGATGTAGGCTGCCTTTAAGGTATCTCAGAATCCTCTTTGCAACTGTGTAGTGAGATTCCTTAGGACATGCCTGGTACCTAGCACACACACATGTAGCATACATAATATCTGGTCTACTAGCAGTTAAATATAACAGGGATCCAATGATGCACCTGTACATGGATTCATCAAAGGCCTTGCCCTTCTAATCCTTGTCCAGGGAAATGTTGGACCCCATGGGAGTTTTCATGGTGGAAGCTGATTCTATCCCAAACTTCTTGATAATCTCTCTAATGTACTTGGTCTGAGAAATGAATATACCTTCATCAGACTATTTTACCTGGAGGCCTACAAAATACTTGAGCTCTCCCATACCGCTCATCTCAAACTCCCCCTGCATTAGGTTGGCAAACCTTTTGCAGTGGTTGTCATCAGTAGACCCAAATATTATGTCATCAACATATATTTGGACTAGGAGACACTTGCCCCTTGTTTCCCTAAGAAACAATGTGTTATCTATCTTTCCCCTCAAGAACTTGTTCTTGATGAGAAAGCTAGACAATGTCTCATACCAAGCCCTGGGGGTTTGCTTAAGACCATAAAGAGCTTTCCTAAGTAAGTAAACATAAATAGAGAGGGTAGGATGTACAAAACCAGATGGTTGCTCAACATATACCTCTTCCTTCAAGTCACCATTGAGGATGGCTGATTTGACATCCATTTGATACACTTTGAACCCCTTGTGGGCAGCATAGGCAATGAATAGCCTAATTGCTTCCAACCTTGCAACAAGGGCAAATGTTTGATCAAAGTCTATCCCTTCTTTCTGTCTATAGCCCTTGGCTACCAGCCTTGCTTTGTTCTTTATGATTGTGCCATTTTCATCTAACTTGTTCCTATAAATCCATTTGGTACCTATTATATTGTTGGGTTTTTCTAGAACCATACATCAAATGTAGGCGCAGCGGAAATGAAGAGAAACAACCCAAAAGATTCGGATCGACCATGAATATTGAATCAAGAAGTTAATCAAAATGCTAGGTTTGAAATTACCTTGGCGGGATTGGATCAAATCCAACCTAGATGCTCCAAGAAGAAGATTGCCTTCGTCGACTTTGCAAGAGTTCTCACGTAGAATAATGTCTACGTCTCTACAGCGGTCCAGAAGAAGACTACACCTTGCGCTTCCACGGATTGCTAGATCCACTTCAGGAAGAACAACACCGACGACAATCGTCGGAGAGGAAGTCGGCGGAGGCGATTCAGAATGACGGAACACTTCCGTCTAGGGTTCGAGCGAGAGCGGAACTCCTTCCGTCGGCTTCTATTTCGTAAGTTATGAGAACCCTAAAAGAAGTCCTATTTATAACCAAAGGATAAACAGCTTCTAGAAGAATCGCTATCCGCAGACCACACAGCAAAATAGGGGCTTCTGTTACAATTCGTCGGGATTCCACGGAACAATATTCGTCGAGTTTTCACGGGACAATCCGACGAATTCCGACGAATCACATCAGACGGCAACATTTGCCGAGTTAATGCTCTCTGTGACAATTCGTCGAGATTCCACGGAACAATCCGACGAATCCCGACGAATCCGACGAATCATGTCAGACGGCAACATTTGCCGAGTTAAGGATCTATGTTACAATTCGTCGAGATTCCACGGAACAATCCGACGAATCCCGACGAATCCGACGAATCATGTCAGACGGCAACATTTGCCGAGTTAAGGATCTCTGTAACAATTCGTCGAGATTCCACGGAACAATCTGACGAATCCCGACGAATTCTATCCGTGTAAACCCGACGAATTCAGACAGCAACATTTGCTGGACTTCCCCCATTCTATATGGTGATTGGTAACCTTTACCAACATAGTCAATCTTCCAACTTCTCCACATGCTCTTATGTGCGACCCTGCAGGCTCATATCGCGTTGGCAGTGACATTACATGTTTGACCACTTCTAGATCACAATGGTAACTCCAACAGTCTCCCACTTGATCTTGAAAGTATCAAACAAAAACCTCACAAACAATGAGCGGTATCTAGCAATGCATCATTGCTCCCCAAGCAATAAGAGTTCATAACTCATAAGCCTTTATGACCAATGTTCCAGCGTTGTCGTTGTCCCTTTGTCCCTTACATCCGGAAAGAACTAGAGGCATGGACCGTGTCACCCTCATAATAGCTCAATCCAAGTTTCTTGATCTAGAACGGACTTCCAGAGAATGGTGAGCTCAATATCATATATTGACTCTACCAAGAATGGCCATGCATTTCTCAGTCCAATTCCACCAAGGGGCCCATGGATGCAACTCATGTTATATAGGAGGACAAATCCCATATCTGCTCACACCCAAACACCCAAATGATTCGTAACGTACCCAACGACCACCCTTATCATCAACCTTCTTCAAGGAAGACTTTAGATGACATCAAAGCACGCTCTTCCTCACTCGATGAATGTTGTGACTTCAGGTCAAAGGACCACAACACCATTGTCAAATGAGACCTACTTGTGACACTTTTAAGTAACAATCCACAAAGTAGTCTCAGGTTGGGTCTGTCCAGTACAACTTGTTCACTAACAAGTACCCACGTGATGACTTGATATCACAATATCATGACCTGTGAGAACCGGTCATCAGTCAACACACATGCTAGTCTTAATGTATCATCATCACCCTTAGCTTCTACGATGATACCTCGACCAGGGACCTTTTAAGAATGAAGCTTTGAAATCATAGGCTCTCACATTCAAGTCACGTACTTGATGTCCTATGGAAGCGAACATTCTAAGGGTATTTATCACGAATTTTATTCTATCATATAGAAACAGTATATCGTAATAAAAGAACTTGCCATTAATTGTAAAAGGAAATAATTGGTACACAATTTTGCTCCGTTGACATTTTGACCTTTGGGCCTTGGCACTAGCTTCCGGACTTTACATCTTTTGAACTGATGGAGCTCCTCTTGCATTGTAATGATCCATGAAGCTTCCTCTTTGGCTTTATCAAATTTCTTTGGTTCAACCTGCGAGAGAAAACTCAAATGCAAAACCTGATTAGTTGTACCTCTCCTTGTCCTTATGCCAGCTATGGTATCTATAATTATTTGATTTGTTGGGTGATCTCTCTTATGTCTAATCACCAGATTTCTTGCATCATCCCTGATAATAGGTTCTTCTGTTTGTGGTACTTCTTCAACTTATTGAAGTTCTTCCTCTTCAGGAGTGATTGGATCACTTACTGAAACTATCCCTGGAGCATCCTCCTTGATGACTTCTTCCAAGTTCAGTTCTTTCAGTTTTATACTGGTACTTGCATCTTCAACAAAAATGTTGGAAGAGCTGTTGTGAAGCATACTCGTCTCATCAAATACAACGTTTATTGATTCTTCTACGACCAGTGTTTTCTTATTAAAGATCCTATCTGGTTTACTATGGCTACTATAGCCTACAAAAATACCTTCAAAACAATTTTCACTAAACTTAGTTTTGTACTAGTTCTCGTTGTTAAGCACGAAGTATTTACTGCCAAAGATTCTAAAATAAGATATAGTTGGTTTCCTGCCCTTTAGAAGTTCATAAGGTGTCTTATGATGGTTCTTATTGATCAGTGCTCTATTTTGCACGTGACAAGCAGTGTTGACGGCTTCTGCCAGAAATATTCTGGAAGAGAAGAATCATTCAACATTGTCCTGCTTGCCTCTATGAGTGTTCTGTTCTTTCTCTCGGCAACTCCATTTTGTTGTGGAGTACGAGGAGAGGAAAACTCATGAAAGATACTCAGGCTTTCACAGAATTCTGTCATAGCTCTAGATTTGAATTCTGTTTAGTGGTCACTTCTGATTTTGACTACTGAGCAGTTTAATTCATTCTGTATTTGCCTGAAAAAGTTAGTGAAAGATTCAAAAGTATCTGACTTGTGTTTTAGAAAGAATACTCAAGCAAAACGTGAGTAGTCATCAACAATCACCAAGGTATAAGCCTTACCTCCTAAACTCCTAACTGGCATGGGACCAAATAGATCCATATGGAGCAAATATAAGCATCTAATTGAATCTTTGCCAATTATGCTCTTAAAGTTAGCCCGAGTGTGCTTGCACATTTGGAATGCATGACAAGGTCTCTCTTTAATGCACTTAACATCAGGTGCGTCACGTACTAAGCTGTGAGAAAATAGCATATTTATAGTTTTGAAATTAATATGTGTTAATCTCTTGTGTCATTGATCACAAAGAGACGCACTATCTTTTGTCAAAAAGCATATTGGTGTAGAGGAATCTAAATAGAGAAAATTTAAGCAGAAAATAATCCTACTCCTAGTGCCTGATAAAATAGTTTCTGATGTATCAGACGACTTTATCAAGCACTTATCCTTGTCGAACTCAATCATATAGCCTTTGTCACAAAGTTGACTTATGCTAATGAGATTATGTTGTAATCCCTTAACATAAGCTATGTCTGTGAAAGAGATTATACCGTTGGTAATCATACCGTAGCCCTTTGTGATCCCCCGATCAGATCCACCAAAGATAACCTTTGGACCATCCTTGACTGGTGTGAGGTTCTGCAATAGGCTTCTTGTTCTGGTCATGTGTCGTGAACATCCACTGTCCAAATACCATATAGGCGTGTTGTTGGCCTTTGGACATACCTGCAATCAGTAATCAATTGCCCTTAGGAACCCAAAAGGATTTGGGTCCTTGGCTTTTTGTTAGACGACTTCCACTTGGAATGTTAGCATTCTGAGTGACCGGCCTTGCATTGTTAACAAGTGGAATTCTAGCATTCCTTGGATTAAACCAGCAATCTATGGCAAAATGATCAACTTTGCCACAACACCAATAATTGAACATGTTGTACCTTCTCTTGCCCTCCTGCTTGACTTTTTGAACGGGTGGTCTAGCAGGGGCTATCGACTTGGAAGTATAAGCCTCATGATTGCAACAAACACAGGGCTCCTTCTTCAGTGGTTTTGTCCCAACAGATTTAACCTTTGGTGCTTTCTTTGCAGACGGTCCATGCACGAATGAACCATAGTCCTTAAGGAGTATCTCTTCGTAAGGTGCTTTGAAAGAAGTCATTCCGAAGCTTCGGGGACGGCTCCATCCTTGGTTTCCCTTACTTGACTCAACGTTAGTTGGTCTCGTGAGGTGGTCATACGATGTTTCGAAGTCATATGTGTTTGTAAGAAACACCACCTTCTTGAAGGAATGTTGACTTTGATCAGCCTTGCCCTTGCCCTTAATGGCTCTTTTCTTAGCCGCCTTACTTTTTCAGTCTGATAGTGATGAGTCCCAATTATATACACATATATGGACTCATCTGGGCCGATTTTCTAGTCTATGCACTGCACTTTAGCCCTATTTTAGCTCATATTTGTTATTTCATGCTATGTGCACTTCTAGGCCCGTTTTGGTGTTATTTCTTGTTTATCTTCATTATTAGTTTTCATGCATTGTTAAGTGCCACCTTCAGTGGCTAGATTGGTGTTGTATGCTGGAACAGGAGTCGTGCAGGTGTTCCCGATACAATTCTGTACAGGAACACTGCGCACGATCACTGGTTCTATTGCGCACGACCACTGGTCGTGCGCCACTGATCGTGTGCACTTAACCCCTGAAAACTGAGTTCTGTCTTCCTTATCGCACGACCACTTACGATAGTGTGCACGACCACTGGTCGTGCGCCACTGGTCGTGCGAACATTGTATTTTATAATCTTTTCCCCTTGCAGGCTCCGTCCAGGCAGGCGCACGATCACAGGATGATAGTGCGCACGACCACTGGTCGTGCGCCAACGATCGTGCGCACTGTTTATTCCAGCGCCTATAAATTGCCCTGCTCGCAATTTAGGTCAGGATCCTCGCCGTTTTTCCGCCCAGCTTCGCCGTTTTCGCCCCTTCCGCAGGTTTTTCGCCCCATCCATCGTCGCCCACCATATGGAGGTGCTCTGGGCTTGTTCTTCACGCCAATCTTGAGCCGGAGCTTCCTCTCGGCCTCCTCCTTCATCCTAGCACTCCAAGGGAAGATCTAGCCGCCATCTCTATCAAGCAAGAGGAAGTTTGCAACCTCTACCGGATCGTAACACAAAGAAGACGGGCTCATTGGAGAGTAGTGACAGCTCTCTCTACCGCGGACGTAGTTGCGGACCGAGCTAGGACGCGGATTGACACCCGGTGCTTCCTACCGTGAATCCACAACGAGCCTTCGGATTCGGTCGATTTCTTGCCTTATTCTTCTCTTATTGATGTGTATGTAGTTAGATCTATGTATTAAGATGAAGTTGCACTTAAAACTAGTTTGTATTTCTATATATTTCATGTCTATGTGAAATGTTTGTTGTTTGAGTTGCTTGAGGTGCGCCCCATTCCATCCTCCATCCCGCCGTCACGTTCATCGCCGCACTAGCAATTGCTAGTGGCGTGCTTGTCGAAGAGGTGCCGGCGACCCTCATTCCGTTAACCTACTCGCCCATCCGCCTACCGAAGCGTGGCATAGCGGCCCGTGTATTCCACTCGCCCTTCGAAGCAGCGCGCTCAAGGCCTGCATAGTTCGATTCCGTCTGCCTACTCATCCATCCGCCCTTGCGACGCAGTGCGCTCAAGGCCTGCCTAGTCTCCATTCCGCCAAGCGAAGCATTGCATAGCGGCATTGCATAGGAGTAGCCATAGCATTTTCTCTTTATTTTCCACAATCCAAAATCCCCGTTTCCGCATCCATCCGCTCGAAAGGACTTCAATCTCAAGTCCTTCCTCGATAATAAACTCCACCTTATTGTGTTCCTTTGAGATTCGATACTCGGGGATTACTCCTCGTTTTATATTACTTGAACGATCGGTACACTGCCGTTTCGTGTCGCAGTCGAGCTACCGCCTATAGCGGTGTGTGAGATTCGCGCCATCAGATAGCCGATACCACTACCCTTCGCAGGAGCAGAAAATCCATCAATGAGAGGAAGGATGGTCTCTGGTTTAGAGAATTTTTCCACTAGCTTTCTCTCTACCGCTAGCTTTCCTTCCAGTTCAGTTATGTTCTTCTCCTGTTGCTTTATTAGTTCAGCTGAGCTTAGGAGTTCGTCTTTCAAGACTTGGACTTCATCTCTAAAGGGGAGTAATTTTTCAATTTCTTCTCTCAGATCCAATTCCACGATCTTGAGAGACTCAATCTCCTTTGTCTAAGATTTGACTACCTTTTGGCACTTATCAAATCCCTTCAATAAGTCTTTGTACTGAACTAATATAGCAGAGTCTTCCTCCGAGGAGTAGCCTTCATCCGCAATGGAATCCGTCTCAGATTCAGAAAGAGGAGTATGAGAATTTACCTTCCCCTCATTTGGGGTGTCGTAGTTTTCTTCATCGGTCCGAGCCATTAGACCAAAGTAGGCTTCTTCATCTGAGCTTGACTCGTCGGAGTTGTTGTCACTCAGAGTTTTTGACTTTTAAGCCAAAAAGTTGTTTTCCTCCTTCTTACTTTTGAAGGATTTCTTATCTTCTTTTCTCGAGCTATCCTTCTTTTTGTACGGTCATTCCGCAATTACATGCTCTGGCTTGTTACAACAATAGCAGATATTATCAATCGAAGAATGTTTGTTCGGTTTAGGTTTATACCTGTCGTTGTTGTAACTCTTCTTGTGATCTTCACCATCACGTCTCAATCTTCTGTGATCTGATGAGGAGGATTGACCACTCCTCTGCTTTCTCTTATTCAGTAATCTCTTGAATTGCTTGGAGAGTAGGGAGAACTCTCCGTCGGACATGTCTGAGCTTGAGGAGCAAGCCACAGACTATTCATCTTCCTCTGACAACTGTGTCCTTACCGGTACCATGACCTTGCCTTTCTTTAACACTTCGGCCTTCAGAGCTACGGACTTCTCCTTTCTAGAATTCATGTTGCCTTCTTCCTCAGCTTTTCGGATGCTGAGCTTCAACTCATGGGAGAGAAGCTTCCCAAAAAGAATTTGTGGCTCCATAGTGGCCAGCTTCCCGAATTCTTTGATGTCAATGGCCTTGGTATCCCATTCTTTCGTCAGGGATCTCAAAAACTTGTCATTCAGTTCACTAACGGTGAATTCCCGATCATAGTTGTAACATCCCCCAGATAGCTAGACCCCCCAGGTGAATCTGTCTTGACAAGGTCATGACAAGGCATTGGTAGTGTAGAAATCCCTTTAACTTAGGCAAGACTAGGGTTGAAAGTGCCTTGGACTGCAAATAGCAATTTCCAGTGACCAAGATTAGGGTTGGATTTTAGGGCCTCAACTTGACCATTTGACCCCACCATAGTATCCCTAACCCATTAGGGGTCCCCTTAGGGCACCAAGAGCCCATTGGGGTCAACCAAAGAGGCCAAATTGACCAAAGTCAACCATAACCCCAAATTGGTCAAAGTAGCCTAATTAGAGTCAATTGACCTCCACCATGCCAAATTGACCACACATCTAGGTCTAAAATATCATAAGAAATCTAGTAGACCTAAAAGCCCCATCATGGGACCCCCAGTGGTGCAAATTGACCAAAATGCCCTTTAGGTCAAAATGGCAATTCTTCACTAAGTGCCCTAATTGACCACCGCCATATTAAATTGACCAAACCCATAGTGTTACAATATCATAGGGGACTCAGTGGATCAAAAAGCCCCATGACTGGGTCAACCCTAGGGCTCAATTTGACCAAAGTCAACTTAGCCTGTTTTGGTCAAATCAGCTTAAATTGGGTCAACTAAGGCCCATGTGATCAAATTGACCCCACCAGTAGTTTCTAAATTTAATTTGGAGTCCAATGGGCCCAAAAGCCCCATCCTAGGGTCACCCAATTGGTCAATTTGACCAAAAGTCAAACTTGCCCAAATTAGGTCAAATCTCTTAAACCTAGCCCAATCCCTTTGGGCTAAGCCCAAATTGATCACTTGACCAGCATGCTTGACTGATAACTGACCTAGGTGAGAGAGAAAAATCGGCCATGGTGATTAGGAGAGAGAAAAATCAATTTTGGTGGAGAGAGAAAGATGGTCATTCAAGGCCAAAGGAGACCAAGGGCCACCCTTTCCTCTCCCAATTGATTGGTGCATCTCCCCTCTTCAATTTGGGGAAGATAGATAGTCATTCAAGGCCATAGGGGGGCTGAATTTGGAGGGTTTTCATGGTGGCCGAAATTCACCTTTAATGGCCATAAATGGCATGGCCGAATTTTGCTTCCCTCAAATCCCCCATATACAGCCACCCTTTCTCAAATCCAACTCCACCATTAGCTTCAAAAGATGGATGGAAGTCGAAATAATGTATTGGATCGAATGTTTTGGTGGAGAATCGAGGGATCGGGCAATCTCGCCGGAGAGGGGAAAAACCATGGTCGACCACCGCCGCCACCGTCGCCGGGCTCCAATCAAGGTCCGGTTCTTCTCCTCTCTCTCTATGGATATATCTTAGATCAAATAGTAGAGAAATCGGGCTCAATTGAGCCCAATCCGGTGAGCGAATTCCATGAATTTTCATGGAATTTCTTCCGTCGGGTTCGCCGGAATCGGCCCCTCCGGCGGCCGTGCCGCCGCCTGGCGATAGCCACCACCTCAACGGAGGTGGTGGTGGTGGTGGCCGGCTAGGGAGGTGGCCGGATGGCCGGCGGCAACACTTGGAAAAGCTACAGGAAGAAGCTATCGTGGTTGTTCATCCAATGAAGAAGACGAAATCATGTCCGTCAAAATCTGACTAAATTTTATAATGATTGCTACTTATATCTCATTTTATGTATTATAATTGGCTGTAGATAGAAATTATTATAGAAAATACCTAGGGCCCTCTACAGAAAAAGTGCCCAACATGAAAGTTGTAGGCCTTGACCCCTAGGATCATACAAAATTGACCTCACCCAATTAGGAGTCCTGGTTTGACCTCAGCACCCATTTTGGTGCAAAGTTTGATTGAACTTTGAGTGGGTGCCCACACCAAACCACTAATCCAAATGACTTGAAATTTAGACTAGGAGTGATTCATGCCTAGGACTATAACATATCCAAAAATGAGAATTTTTGGAGAACTTTTTCCCAAAGTTTTTGTAAGAATTTAATAATCTTGGCATAAATTATTTGGAGGGTCAAATGACCTCCAATCTCCACCAAATTTTGGTGGGGTGATTTTAGGGTCATGATAAACCCCTGGCTAAAATTTCAACTCATTTGGGGTTCATTTGATTAGGTAGTCATTGGGCCAAAAATTTGTCCAATAAGGGGAAAATTGTGATTAGGGTTATTTGGGGTTTTTCATGGTCAAACCACCTCTAATTGGAGTGCAATTTTGGCTACTGCCCTAATACCACCCAAAACACCTCCAAGTGAGTTTTGGGGTCATGGGGAGTTGGATTGCCCTAGGACATGAAGTTGGAGCACCTTGGGGTGCACTTAGCCAAGTAGAGAACCATTGACCAATTGGGTTCATAGAGACTTGAGTCTTCTTGGAAAGGTCAGTGGGATCAATTTGAGACCCCATGAGGAAGATTGGTGAGCATAGGAGTTGATTTGCTCAAGGCCATAGGGTTGATCCATATGGAGTGGAATTTGGGGTTGTGAAGGACATAAGAGAGTTTGTCCTTGGAGAGGGGTGTATTGGACTCCTCTGAGCTTTATGAGTGATATAACACCGTCACAAGAAGTTTGGGTGGATTTGGGGAAGTTTTGACCATAACCCTAGGTTAAACCCTAAAGGGGGTGCAGATAGATGTCAATGAAGGAAGAGGGGTCAAACCTTAATGGTTTGACTTGAAATTTTGGGGAGATGGTCATGGTGACCAGAGAGTACTACTGTGAGAAATTGGTGGGACTTGGAGTTGCCAAACCTAGGTAATAAATCCTTGGGTAGATTTGTAAATATTTAGGTTTTTGGGATTTAGGAAGAAATAATACTTAGTGATTAACCATATCTTGTCACCAACTTAGTTTGGAGGTTATTAATCCCTAGAGATTCTAGTAGAACAATTGGAAGACTTTCGGAGGTCCAAATTGTAATTATTCATTTTGTTGGCAATTTTTGGGATGATTAATTGTAGGGTGATAGCTTTCTATAATTTCATGACACTTTGCTGGATGTCATTGCATACCATTATTAACCCACAGTATTTTTCGCATAATTTATAGATTGATATTTTTGGTACCTCTAGTTCAACCTGGAATTAATTGCAAATATATCCTTGGTGGAAATTACAAATGTAACATTTATGGAATGTGGTAAAACTTTGTAGGGCTGAATATTCTAGTATGAAACACCTCTGTATAAATTTTCATAAGGTTTGGAGTTCAGATGAGGGTACCTCCTTTGGAATTTATTAGAAATAAATGGATTTTGGAATTTTTTAATAATAGTAAATCTTGCTAGATTTCCCTACAAATTCATATCTACTGATTATTAGGTACCCTTGATTTATATAACAATTGTGGTAGGCATTGGAAGTCAGAAAGGTACACTTGTAGTTCAAACCTTAGGAAGTTGTATTTTGGAGAAATTGATTTAAATATTAATAATGATGAGAAAATTATGAGACTCTGGATTTGATCTTACATATGAAGCATGGACCCCCATTAAAATTATTGGGTCACAGAATTGACTATTTAAGGTACCTCCCTTCATGAGCATCAAAACGTTAAGGGTGGTCTGCGTTTAGCAATTTAGCAAATTTGGGGTGAAGGGTCAAACTGGTGGGCATTGATTGGAGTTGTGAGGGCTGAATGGTGATCATATGGCTATGTGAGGATCCCTGGAGTTAATAAGGGTTTGATGAGTCCTAGGGTGGTGGGGTGCCACCCTTGGGGTAGGTCGTCTTGGGATTGACGAAAGATCGTCTTTTCCCTTTAGTGTCTTAAAGTACTTAGGTTTAATTCAGGTAAAATGTATTAAGAGGGTTTTCTTATGGGTAGATATCAACAACACTAAGTGTCTTGAGAAAGGGAACCTTGGGGTGTCATCTCATCGTAGTTCCTAGTACCGTAGCGAGCCCCTTACGGGGTAACCCTCGGGAAGTCCAAGACTAACCCTAACTTATAGGAGTAAGACGATGTATAAGATTAACTAATAACACACTCATCCACAACCCGTGGTTACGAGAAGTTAGTTGGTTTGGTCTTACGAGCGGTAGGCTCGGTGGTTAAAGGTTCGGATTGCTGAGTCAGGAGAGCTTGTGACTCAGTAGTGTTTTGTAGGCACGGACGGGTTGGTTCGGCGAGCCGATGGCTCGGCAGGTTATTGATGGAGGGCAGGTTAGCCCGGGGAGCTTATGGCTCAGAGATAGGAAGTAGAACATGTTGCATGTGCATTAAAGGTGGTGGTTCTTCGGCATTGGACGGTCGTTCACACCGACGTCAATACGTTGACTCGGCAAGTGTGGTATTTACACTTAGCCTTGAAAGTCTGGCGGTCCAGTCAGCAAGAGTACGCAGACGCTCCGCGGGTTTTGCGAGAGGCGTACGATAGGTCTAGGTTAGGTAGTGTGAATACCAACCTAGAGGTGGGCGAGGCCCAACCCACCGCTTCCATTTGCCACTACGGGAGTATCCTGGGAGTCTTGCTCGCTCCAAAAAGGGGGGAACTAAAGGTCTATGCGCATAGAGTCGTAGTGAGTGAGTTGCACTGTATGAACATAGCATAACAGCATACCTTGCATGTCATAGCATAAACATTGCATTCAACCTACCCCTAACGTATATGTCGGTTATGGGACTTCTTATACGGTAGGCCCTGCAAAACGACCTCTTGGTCTATAGGGGTAATCCCTATAAATCAATGGTTACTTTTAGATTACTTCACTTGCCATTATATATACTGCTTACTGTTCTTTACATGCACTTTACTATGCTTACTTAATGCTTCATATATATATACACCTGTGTAGTTGTAGATCCGCCGTCACCTGCTTTTGTTTTTACCCCTTGAATGTCCTTTGCTTCCTCCTCCCCATACGGTGCCTAGGATCCATTGGGTGAGGGGTGGGGAATTGGCTGAGTCTAGTTTGACTGACGGTCGGTGGACCATATCATTTTAGGAGTTCAAGGAGACGCAGCAACATCAGAGAAACAGGTGCAGCAGGATCCGACGGGGTGGGCCCCACGGCCATGCTACCATTGTCACCAGTCGGGACACACTCGAGTCAGATGCCCCATGATGGGTGGAACCCCTCCAGCACAGCGACCAGGAGGCCGAAGGCGAAGACGTAGACGTGGATTGCGAGGCAACGACCGCAGGCCAAAAGAAAAGAAGCATCCAGTGTTGCAGCACCAGTGGAGCACAGAGCCTGCAGGGATGGGTCGGACTAGTCTGGGTACTCCGGTTTCAGTGTCGGTGGCGATTAGCTTTAGTTTTACCTAGGAGTTAGCTTCCGCGAATGATCTTGTAGTGAGGAAATGATGTACAGGGCAAGAGCCCCTTTTATTATTGTAATCTTTGTTATCCTTCTTTTCAGTTATATCATGTGGACATTTATATTTCATGTTGATTATGTGGACTTGTCTTCTTTAATGAACTTTTCTTTGTGATCGAATTGGCCGGCAGGATCGGCGTTTTATAGTGTCGACCTTCCCGAGCGAAGGTGTCACCGCAAAGCGGCGGTTCTGGGCCTAAGACCCGGTGGTTTTTGCAAAAAAAAAGGTCTTACAATAGTTCCTAAGACAATTGACGATCTTGAAGAACTTCTCGTACGTGTCAGAAATAGAGTCCCTTGAATCCTGCTTGAATGCTTCATATTCATGATTGAGCATAGATCTTTGACCATCCCTTACTTCTTCCGTACCTTCCATCAAGACGATAAGAGAGTCCCACGTCTCTTTAGTAGATTTGCAATGGAAGAGATTTTGCAGCATAGAATCATCCACAACACTAGCAATTATATTCTTCGTCTTCTTGTCCAAGGCGACAAGAGCAATCTCGTCTTTAGTCAAATCAAGCATCTTCTTGGGAACTTGAACAACAGGGTTGATGGTAGATGTTGTCATTGGAACATGGGGACCTTCTTCAACTATCTGAAAGATCCTTGGGTAGGCCGATTCCATGTAGAACTTAACTCTTTCCTTCCACATGGGTAAGTTCACCTTTGTGCAGACCGACAGCTTCATAGAAGAATCCTTGTTTCTATCCATTCCAGACATCGTGTCTTTGAACAACTAGATGGAATAGTTTGTTCAACGTGTTAACCTCTTAACGAACAACATACCTCTGATACCAATTGAAAGTATCTAGTTGCTACCTAAATCACCTAGAGGGGGTGAATAGGTGAGTTCTATGGCTTTTAAGAGGAAATAAAATCTATAAATAAAAGCGCACAGAAAACTACACAAACACAAGGATTTATAGTGGTTCCCCAGAATGGGTATGTCCACTTTCCCGCCTCACTATCTAGCACGCCCGGCTAGACTAGGCTACTTCACTAATCTCATATTAAGAATAATCTTACAACTCGGAGTAAAACTCCTACAAACTCGAAGAACACCTTCTCCTACGAACTCGGAGAACAAAACTCTCCTAGAAACTCGATCCTCTAAAATATGATCTACAAAGACACGGAAGATAAAATTTCCTAGAATAAAGTGTAAAAGATATTACAACAATTTTGGATTGAAAATCCAAACTCTAAGAATCTCAAGGAGATTCTACTTCTTCAGATCTGAAATAATAGTTTTTCTTCTTCCTTGAAACAGATGAAATCCTGAACTTGAAAGAGAAAGAAGAAATCCTTTGTCTTGAAAACTATGATCTGAAAACTTATCGATCCAACAAGATCTAGAGGAAACTTGAATCAATCTATGCACTGGGATCTTGGTGAATCGTGACTTGCAGAAGAATCGAGCACAATACTTGCCTACAGCTAGAGATCGTCTTTTGCGAGAACGAGAGCGAGAGAGATGCCGACGAAAATTACTAAGTATGTCTTTCAAATTGCACGATTAGTCTTTAGAGAAAACATCCTTTAAGTATTTATAGACTTCCTTCAAACGGCTATAAACTTTACTCAAGGAGAAAGGTCCACGTGTACTGTACATGGCCGCAAAACCCTAAAAGGAAAAAATGCGTCTAAATAGAAGAAAACTCGATCTGCCTGGGTTCGTCGAGTGGACTCGTCGAATACACAATTACTCAACGAATTGAAGATTTACTCGACGAAATAGACTTAGAATAAAGGGTTGAGATGGGAAAAAGATAAACTAAGTTCACTAGAGGATTTCACGAGAACACTCGAGAAATCGACGGGACCACTCGACGTGTTCGTCGAGTGATCTCGTGTGAACCAACTTTCACTCGACGAAAATTATTTAAAATATTTTTCTGATACTTCTCGAGTACAATCGACAAATAGCCAGACTTTCACGAGTTGTCTCGACGAATTGACTTGGATTCTTCGAGACCACTCGACGAAAAAGACTTAGGCTAATTTTCTTCCATTTCTGATTTCAGAACCTGCTTCACCTTGACTTCCCCCAAGTGTTTTGCATATGAAGTACATCCCAATAGAGAGATTTCACATGAGTCAACACCTTGGTCTACACAATGAGGGATTACATTGCATAGGCCGATGTTTATTGTTAAAAATTTCTTAGAGGTCCGGAGTGAAGTAAAAAAATGTGGAACACTTCAACACAATCTACAAGCCAGACAATCAATGACAATGGGATGACAGAATATTGCACTTGTTATTCACTATCTCTTTACAGCTCGAGACATTCATGACGAGACATGATTTATAAGAATCACAGAGGAGAGAAGCACAAGACACAAAAAACAAGCCGTCAGCGAACTGCCAAAGCAGAGACCGCCAGACCGCTCGAACAGGCAAGCCGCACGACTATCCCTGAGACCGAGCGAATAGAGCACAAGCCACTGCTGTCAGACCGCAACCATAGACCGCTTGACTTGCTGCTTTATTCAACTGCTGAAAACAACTGTCCGCACTTCTTGATCGCCCATACCGCACGGTCTCAAGATCACAGAAGAACCCACGAACACTTGACGAAGAACTGCTTCCTGCTGTAAGACCACAACTCAAGATCGCCCGACCACTTAAGGCCGCCTGATCAACTGAGTCCGCTGCACAGTCCAAGAACTCCTAAACACAGTCCGCACAGATAGACCGCTGCCGAACTGGTTTATTCAAAGCTGGAAAGAAGGGAGAAAGTTCACGGTGACTGCTAGTCGCTATCCTGCGAACAGAACAACCCGGTCAGACAACTCAAACCGCGCGACCTCAAAGTGAGACTGGCACAATCAAGCCAACTTGAGTTCTTACAGTTCTTGCGTATAAATGGCTACCTCGGCGTCCCTATTTATAGGCAAACGAACGGATGTCGTCACCGCCCCGAGGGATACAGTCACCTTCCTTATTGAAGCACGCGGTCTCCAGTACCAGACCGCACGGTCTCTTATAAGACCTCATTTACTTAAAGCACAACTGTCCAAGAAAGACAGCTTGCCAAGACAACCCGGCAGACCGCCCGGCCTCTTGTAAGAACAGACATGAGCATTTGACCGACTAGGAGCAGATCACCAGAACAAGCTCATGCAACTCGCAGTACGAGACCGCCCGGTCTAAACCAGAACAATGATACTTGGGCAAAACAGACAGAACAAACACAGGCCGCCAACACCAGAGACACGCGACCACATCAGCCAGGTCGCCACACCGAGCTCGTGGATTCCAGAGGTAAACCGCAACACAGGTCGCGCGGTCTCTACGGTCTCCAAGAACAGACCGCACGGACAGTCCACTTCCACTTCAAAAATTTAACATTTATGACTCATTGAGACCTGACATTGGTTTGTACTTAGCAATTATAGTCCTGCAAACACACAGCTAAGAAACTACATCAAATACATAATCAATTCATCTTAGTTCAAGGGACACTTCTTCAAATCAAGGTTATTGTCACTACAATATCCAACATGGTTTGCCCCCAACGCCATATGACATTCTTTCTTATGCTTAATACCCCATGTTGATGTAACTAACATTAGATACATGAGGCTAGTAGTGAGTCATAATTAGTTATAGAGCCTTTACTAAGGAACTAGGATCAGTGGCACTCAGATCTTTCTTAGCGGGTTGAGCATCTCAACCATCTGAGAGCGGTCTCATGATGCGTACTCATACAAAATTTTATTCTCTCAAAGGTGTCTGCTTCTTCTAATCATCATTGAAGACATAAAGTACCACTTATATAATGAGTGCTTGCTTCTAAGAGATCTTCATTAGGTGGGATAGATTTCCTACAAATGGAGAAAAATTGTTGTGATTCAATTAACTCTCATTAGATTCAATAGTCTAAGTTTATCTTAGCTCGAGAGTCAATCAAACGCAAACACAATAAAATAGAGCTAACATTATAATTTTTACATGTAAAAAAACAGAAATGCAAAAAAAGCAATACCTTGTCAAGTTCTGAAAAGTCAACACTCAATTAGTTGATTACAACATTGTTGGAGAGAGAGAGTGAGTGAATTGAAGACCACCACCCACTTACAAGTATATGGTAAAGGTTCTGGTGGATAGGACGAGTGGTCGCATTTTAATGGATGAGTTGTGGGTGCATTCTAGTAGATGGCGTGCATGGGGTGTTGTCGGGATGAAGCGTGTTCTGATGGATATTGCACTGGGACATATTCTAGTGGACAACACACGAGGGGTGGGTTCTGTTGGATGGCAAGCAAGGGTTTTTTTGGTAGGTAGTGTGCTAAAACACTCTTTTGTCATCAAGCGTGCTAAAAGTGCATTTTTTGGTCGCGCGTATAATTCCCATGTGCATAGATTAGTGTGATTAACAGTAAGGAGAGTGCAAGAGCGAGCACTTGAGCTTACAATGCTAAAGAGCATCTTTCGCATGGTTTCTCTCACTAAATACAAGTCATAGTTTAGAAAGGCTTACTTCATCCCCTCAACATCCAAATGCACGAATAAATCCCCTTTTAAAAAATTGTGTCTGTGTTTGGTGGTGGGTAAAGGATTTCGATGTCGTGTTTATTTCACAGACGAGAGCTCGGTTTGCATCTCGTTAATAACCACTTTTGAAAGTTAGTCAATTTCACCCCCCCCCCCCCCCCCCCCCGGTCGGGCCTCACTCTGGTAGACTGAATCCGACTGAATACTATTATTATATTCAGCGCCACAATAAAAAATATAAAATATAACGATTTTCATCGCTTCAATCCCGCGCCCCTTCATTTCTCCTCTCCGTACTCCGCTCTCCTCGCTCTCCTCGCTGATTTCTCTCTCGCATTTCGGCGTTCTAGGGTTTGATTCCGGCAAAGCCTCCCACATCGTCTCCGGCCGTAATCACACAGCTCTCCGGCGCTCCATCTCCAATCCGATTATACACAAGAGCTCTCCGGCGCAGCCTACCCATCCTCCTCTCCGCAAGGTATGTATCGCATCCACCATTATCATGTTCGAACCCAAGAGATAAACGACTCTACCCAGAGCCAGTGGCTATCCGAGGAGAGTAGAATGGCTCTCCACGTAGAGAAGGATGTCTATCCGAGGAGAGTAGAATGGCTCTCCGCGTATCGCATCTGTTTGGCTCTCCGCTGATGGCTATCCGTCGTGAGGATAGAATGGCTCTCCGCGTAGAGCTAAACGACTCTCCCGCTGAGATCCACTGGCTCTCCGAGGAGAGCCCTTTGTCTCTCCGCGGAGAGCCGGAGAGCGGTTTGGCTCTCCGCGGAGAGCCGTTTGGCACTCCGCGGAGAGCCGTTTGCTCTCCGCGGAGAGCCCAAAATTTTTAATTTCTGTTTTTAGGAAATACGTTTGTTTGTTCATTCTTCTATGACAATCCTTGGAAATAAATTATAATTAGCATATAATTTGGAAGGTGAGGTAGGAAATAACCTAGGCAAGCTACTATAACCAATTATAGTTACTCAAAATAGGATCCTAGTATTATGGCTACTAATCTAACCTTTGGGTTTGGTGACTAGATTATTTGACTATTTGTCTTTATCGGCAATGAATGGTGTTGACATTGTGCTGCCGGACATTGCGAAAACACAACGATCAGTAGAAACCCTCGTTCATCGCTGCCCTGAAATTCTACCTGAATCGATTCCGATGCAAACGCCTCCATTCTATTCGTCAGCCTTCGACCGCCCCACTACTGAGCCGTGCATTTGTGGGAAGCAATCAGGCACGTTGAACAAAATTCAGGAAGATTGGATCAAGATCAAAGTGAAAATGATGGAGGATGGCATTCGCCTTCCCATCCGAATCGATCCGCCCGTGCCACTGTGGAACAAGCGACCTGACCTGAATGCGTATCTTTTGAAACCTTTGTTCGTGATTGATCCGGAACGGCAGTACGGCGTCAATGTGACAGCGGGTGCATGTCCATCTTGCAACAAAGTCGGCTTTCTTTCCCGCAAGCAATTAAGTGCCCCGCGAGTTGTCGATTGCATCGACACCACTGCATTCTCTATCAGTGCTAGATACATGTGCAAGAAGTCGAACACCTCCGGCGACTGTGGTGCCACGTTCCAGGTCATGGACGAGGCAAAAAAACGAGAATTTGATCCCGACAGCCATCATCCTTAACTATCCTGTGCAGCTTTTCGAACAGAGCGCACACGACGTCGGTCTTGTTCAAATGGCATACGACTTGTACACGTCCCGTTCCGGCATTGCTGATGCAGCCAAGGTGATTCGTTGTGCACGAACGACTCGATACATGTGTCAAGCTGCACTATATCGTGGTCACGTGTCGTGGTATTTGGATATGCGCTTATGGGATGCAGCAATTGGGCAAACGTCATGGCAGAAGGATCCAGCAGTGTTCCCTGATTTCCCATCTTTTTTTCAGCATTGTAACGGGTACAATGGCACTCTTGGTCCAGTGGAATCAACGCTATCACGCCTAATCAATGACTGCATTGCTCGCCACGAGACGCAGAAAAAGCACATCAGAAATTGCTTAACACCGCCTGTAGGGGCGTCAAACACCATCGTGGATCGCTTCTTCCGTTCGACTCTACGCCGTGGATCGGGGAAGAACGAAAACTTATGGCGTCAAGGACGAGCCATTTTCCCGGAGACTATGTCCCTGGATGGAGGGATCTTGCTGCTCCATGTTGTGGTCGCTCAAATCAACTTTCGCGGCGAACTCCAATTTGATCCTCGCTGGGCATATTTGCCAATCTCTGGTATGCATATCATTCTCACTCAATATCTCGCAGCTCTTTCGACCGATGGCATAACTCCCTCCCAAACGTCTCTGTCGACAATGTTTCATATGTTGCCTCTCTCGATTGAGGATTGAAACGGCGAGTTTGGATTAACGGCGGCATTTGGACAATCCCTTCCTCAACTTCCAGAAATTCCAGCAGGTCAGCTAGAATCCGTTGGAATGATTGCCGAAGCAATAGCTGATAATGCAATTTGGTCAAGCCACACGTTCGATGCGATTGTGAACGATGCGCTTGAGGTTGCCGCAACTGCTGTGGAGAGGACTCCGAACGATGATCATCACTGCATTGGAGAAGACGAAGCACTACCGCTAAACCATACTGATATAAACAACACGCCCCATTCTATTCAGTTCAGTCGCAAGCGCAGAAAACCCGGACCAACATCGCATGGGCAAAGCTCTTCTTCAAATCACCATAAAAAATCTCGCAGCCTCAACGCGTTGGGCAATGAACGTCAATCGGCATTAGAAGGCCTTAATCTCTGGGAAAAAGTGATGAGCACTTCACCAATGATCAACCCCTTCGAACGGCGCTTACTCAGAATGGTGGCTCTCAAATTTCTTCAACCCGATGAACTGCTTGATCTAAAAGATTTTCCTATTGAATCCTTGCATATTCCACAATTGCATCGAATTTGGTCTGTTCTTGTCTCAGCTTTACATAGCACCAATTACGCTTTCAAACGGTTCATTCGGCCAAAAACAGAACAGGTTCTTAAACAGCACTTGGAGGATATGGTTGCCCAGTCTCGTTTCAGATTGCCCATTCAACGAGAAGCGCCAAAACGCAGCATCATTACTGCACTAAATCTGGCCGCGTCATTGATTGCTCCAACGCAGGCGGGCCGTGAGGATAGTTTCATCCAGTTAGAAGAGACTGTCACCACAACAGTAACTCGAAGCGTCACTTTTACAACCGGCGCCCCAAGTCACAGTTCAAGTCAGCCCCTTGCAACAGATCTGCAAATGTCCCCGCCCGATCTAGTAATTGAAGGATCAGCGGACGATATCATTGATCGACTTGTTCAAAACGAGATTGATGTTGGGCATGCCGGCAACATTCACTGGACCAAACTGGTCGCCCCAGCTTACGCCCGCATTGCTGCACGTCGTGAGGATCTAGTTCAGATGACCCACAATGAGATTCAAAATCGTTGGGATTATCTTAGACGTCTCAAAAGGAAAAGGACATCAAACACTTTGCAGTCGCATACCGAAGCGCAAAAGGAGCTCGGTGATCAAGACGCCATCTACATTCAACCATCGTCGGTTGTTACACAATCATTGCCAGCCGAAACTCCGTCCACAAATAATTTAACTCAACCAGCGTCTTCTGCAGTCATCACGACGACGGAGGAACCTAATGTGGGCATCTCGTCCGCTGTCAGCGAGATTGGTTCCCGTCCTCCATTCATGGTAAATCAACAATTGCCGACTTTCAATCAGATAATGGAGGCCATCGTCCCCGCCCCAGCTACAGGAGAGCCGTTCTCCCAATCGGAGAAGGAGCTGCTCAATTACTTGCTAACTAGTCCAGCAGAGCGCTCCCATGTGAAATCGTCGACTGGTGATCAAATGTCTTGGAAGAGCCTAGCCAAGCGTTTCTTGTGCTGGGGGCGAGTCGCACGGGTGTTGGGGATGAACCAGTTTCGGGTTCGATCCGATGTGCAGCTCAAGCAAAAGGTTAAGGATATTAACAAAAAAAAGAGCTTGCAACAGTATGTGTGAAACCCTGAAAGGTATGTTTTTTATATGTATTATAGTAAAAAAATGATTTGGAAATAACACAATAATTTGCACTTATTATTCCATGATACAATTGTACCTCATTTAGGCCATTACCCAATTGGATCTCCATGGAGAGCCAATTGGATCTAAACGGAGAGCCAAATGGCTCTCCATGGAGAGCCAATTGGATCTAAATGGAGAGCCAAATGGCTCTCCATGGAGAGCCAATTGGATCTAAACAGAGAGCCAAATGGCACTCCATGGAGAGCCAAATGGCTCTCCACGGAGAGCTAATTGGATCTCAACGGAGATCCAAATGGCTCTCCGGAGAGCAAATGGCTCTCCCCGGAGAGCCAAATGGCTCTCCGCGGAGAGCCATCTGGCTCTCCGCGGAGAGCTACATAGCTCTCCGCGGAGAGCCATTTGCTTCCTCTCTTTCTCTCTCCAATTTATTCTTCTTGTCCCTCTATTGTAACATATGTTTATAAATTTTGCAGATCAATGGGGCAGAAAAAGATCCATTTTTTGAGCTCGAGGTGCTATTTAAACTCATTTGTTGGCCTAAGTTCAGCAATACTAGAACGATTGGAGGAGGATCAGAAGAAGATGCTGATGGATGCCAACATCTGGCATATCTTCCATGCACCAAAGGTACCGCAGAACACTCCCCTTCTTTACGGTCTACTAAACTGGTATGATATAGAGAAGGATGTCTTTGTCATTGGATCGAGGGAGCTAACCTTCTCCCCCAATGACGTGGCAATGATATTGGGTCTGCCGAACCATGGGGAGGAAGTCATCCTGACTACCAAGCCATTTGGACCGCTAACGAAGTCCGATTTGAAGACGGAACTTCAATCGATGGAGAAAGGGTCGTCCCCTGTGACGATGAAGATATTGATTTTGCACCTTCTGTGCAATTTCTTCTTCCCCTCGAGCGCGGAGAGGATGCCAATGTTCTTCGAGGAGGTCTCCAGCTTGGAGAAATTTCAAAAGTTCAATTGGCCAGAAGCGATCTATACCTTCGTTATGAGGTCGTTCAGGTCGATGGTGGAGAAGCTGCCACCTGTTGCAGAAGAAGGCCAACTGCAACATTGGTCAGAGTCTTCAATGGGATACATCTATGGATGCACCCATGTTCTCGTTGTAAGTATCTATATTTCTAATTCCTAAAATGAAATTTGTTTAATATGTTCTAAACTATTGCAATGTTTGATATAGATTTGGTTCCTCGAGCACACCACCACCTTCGCTCCGCACTATCCGTCATTGAGGCCACGAATATTAAGATGGTCGGAGAAGGTCTCATTTTCAATGAAAGAGATGGGGACTGTTGCAAAACTCTTGGATGAGCAGGTAAATAATTTAGTTTATTCGATTAACAACCATTTTTGAACTATCCAATACAATAGTTGTATTTCTTCTTTTTAGGTGTTGGAAGTACTAGATGAAATATCACCGGCAGAGAAGTTGTTATGTTCAGACGTGACAACACAGTGGACACCACCACCTCCCACATTTAAGAGAAAACCAATAGTCTCACCATCTATGGTAGTAAAAAAAATGAAGTTTGCACCACCACCTCCCACATCATTACCACCTCCCTCATCATCATCACCTCCCCCATCACCCAGCACATCATCAACTCCCCCACCACCTAGCACACCATCTATCCCTCCGGCACAGTTTTGGATTGATTTCCAGCATAGGATGTTAGATCAATTTGCATTATTAGATAGCAAGATAGATAGTTCTGTAGATAGATTAGACAAAAAAATAGATAGAGTACATAGTGATTTAATTAGTTTTAGTCACAGTGTAGGTGAACGTCTTGAATCCATGAGTGCTGATATAGACACACTCATTCATCATTCCTCGCCATCATCTAGCCCGAGTATCTCTAGATCCCCCACCCACCAAAACGCTACCACCCTCACTACCCCTCACGATACTTCCATTACTGATATTCTATACTCCCCATTGGGAGAAAGAGACATTAAAACTACAAAGGCGGATGAAATTGATGTGTACCCCGTTGACTATCCGGGGAGACCGCTAATAGCTGAAGAAGATAGAGATATCATCCATCAGCGTATGAGCGTCATACCATCGAGGTGCCCTTTTGACATTATACACTTTTATATTTTCAAAATTTAGATCTATGCACATTGATATTGACGATGGCTTTCTAATGTTTTAGGAACGACCAAACATTCAATAAATGGAATATAGTCGGATTTCGAGATGGCATGGATGCTCTTCTGACGGACAAATACGTCGAAGATTGTCACATTGATGCCTACGCAAAGATCTTGACTTTGCGTAGAGATCGGGATAAAGAACCGTATCATCCGTTTATGTACATCAGTCCGAACCTTTTGGTATGATCTCCCTATCAGTGCTTTATACATTAATAATTCTGTTTGCATTGCTAAAAAATGTTACAAATTATGTAGTTGCACTTCCCAAGGTCCAATGACGGAGAATCTAAGCTTGTAGCTGCATTCCTTGAGGGCATTACCAAGAAGAATCTCACCAATATCAAAATGATTCTAATGCCAGTATGTTATAGTCAACACTGGTATTTATTGGTGGGTATGGTTAAAGAGAAGAAGTGGCTTATACATGACTCTCTGCGTAATGCCCAACGAAAAGTTTCCGCTAAAGAAACTGTAAGTACAGTTAATTGACATGCAATGTAGTATTGTACATTACGAGTTACTAATGTACGAACAAATTTGTGTTAATGCAGATTTCTGCGCACCAGAAGGCGACCGTTAAAAAAGTCCACGCAGGATTTTCCAATTGGAAACTCGACTTGACTGCTGGTATACCACAGCAGGAGAACTCCGTGGACTGCGGTGTCTTCGTTATGAAGTATATGGAGCACATAGCGAAGGAAGGGCTGATGAGCTGGGAGAGTTGCGTAGACTGGCAGAAAAATATGCCTATGTTTAGAGCCCAGATCTGTGCAGACATCTTTAAAAATTTTGTGGTTGATTGATGTAAATTAAGAAATATTATTCGTGTACATTTGTAATGTTTGTCTATAATAACAATTGTTTCATGGATGAATACCGTTTTCAAATGGGTCAAAATTATAGCTTTAAATGAAATCAGTGAAGATACAGAAGGCTCTCCGCGGAGATCCAAAAGGCTCTCCGCGGAGAGCAAAAAGATCTCCGCGGAGAGCAAAAAGCTCTCCGCGGAGAGCACAAAGTTCTCCGCGGAGATCCAAATGGCTCTCCGCGGAGATCCAAATGGCTCTCCGCGGAGATCCATTTAGATATCCGCGGAGAGCCATTTGGCTCTCCGCGGAGAGCCATTTGGATCTCCGCGGAGAGCCATTTGGATCTCCGCGGAGAGCCAAATGTCTATCTTTCGCAAATTGTGGCCGCGTTCTCTCCCTCCCTCCCTTCATTTTTTCTTCCTTTCCCTCTTTTTTCTTTCTCCCTCCCCCTTTCCCTCTCCTCCCCCTCTTTTTTCTCCTCCCCCTCCTTTTCTTTTTTCTCCCCCCCCCCCTCCCCCCTTTTTTCCCCCTCATACCAGAGTGGAACCCGGCGCCCCCCCCCCCCCCAATCCACCTGGAGGATTTTGGTAGATGAACATGTCTTTCAGAGTTGGAGCGAATGGAAGTTGTCTAATCACCACTAACCCACCATCGATGACGACTTCTTAATCAGTCCCCTAGATCTACGATGATCGACGTTTGAAGGTCATTTTGGGCAAAATGACAACCCTGTCAAAAGTTTACAAAAACTTTCAAATGATGTGCATATCTTGTGCGTTTTCGAGAGAAGTCTAATGTCGCTTCACAGTTCGAGTTGATCGAGCGATTATAAAGTTATGAGCTCTCAAAGTTCTCTGACACTTCTCCATTAACGGTCGAAAAAAGTGTCAAGGACTCGCCCATGACCACATGGAGACATGTCACATGCACACACCTCCTGCGGCCATCCAACAGCTCTGCATTGGTAGGAAAGGAGGCAAGCTGTGGGGGTGCCGCCCCCTTCCACCATATGTTAGGGCTTTCCACCCTAACACACATGAGAAGGCTAAACCGGCCCGATTCACTTTGGTTCGACGGTGTGATCTTTCACAAGCCAATTAAGGCCTTAAGGGGTCAATCTGAATGTCGTACTTGAGTCTGGTTCGACCACAGTGAATATTTAGAGGTACACAACAAAAGTAAACACTAATCCTACCACTTCTATTACTTTAAATAGATTTGAGACATATAGCAAGAAATACCATCATCCATAATTATAAAAGTGGCACTTCATCATAGATTTATATGTACTACAGAGAAATTAGTATATCCCAACACTCCATCACCAGCCGCTCACCTGCTTTCATTAAAAAAAGGAGCGATGTTATTAGCAGCCCTAAGACGGCTAAACGCAGTCCAATGAGTTTGTGTTTTTATAACTGCGAATAGTCATTTTAGGTATTTTAAAGACTCCGAATAGCAGTCTTAGAACTCCTAATTACATTTTTTCTAAAAAAAAAAGAGATAATTTTATAAAGTATCCCATAATTATTAATTTTCTCTAAAAGCACGTGATGGCGCTCACCTTTTTCCTGCTGCCGTATTCTCCAGTGCTGCAGTCCGCTTCATGCCAACTCCGCTCCCACGCTAGTAAGCATATAAACCAGTAAAGCCAACTGCTCCCACGTGACACAGAAGCCCCACAACTAGAAATAATTCTCAGCTGTGTGCAGTGCAGCTGGCTCGTGCAGCCAATGGCACATCACCACCTGATTTCTTCATAAGCAAATAAAAGCAGGCCAAGTGGCGCAGCACCATTGGCCATATGCTTCGCTGTTCATCCCCTCGGAGCCCCTGTTCAAACTTTAAAAGTTTGACCGCATCTGGCCCTTCAAGCGAGTCAATGTGATCTTGATGCACACGTAAATTATTACAAATCATTGAATTTGAGGCTATACGAAATATTAAAAAAATACATTATTATCACAAAGTTTATTACATATATATATACATACATATATATTTAGAAGTGGCAGAATATTTGTGTTTTAGAGAGCACGCTAGATATTTAAGCACATACAAAGCGCCAGAAATGTACACCTTAATTTTTCATTTAAATCAACACTAGAGACCAGAACCTACCCTTCTTGTTCTTCCCTGCATTTCAAGAAAAGTAAAAAATTAAAAATTAACAGCAAAACGTGCATCAGGAATATTTCGAAACAGTTCTTGTTATTCTCCTCCGCGTCCTTAACAGTCACCGCCACCATTAAACTGTAGACTGGATGGTGACTACAATCGGGCTCCGAACGCTATGATGATCATCCTTCCACACGATCTCGCCGCTTCTCAAGGCGGCGCTCCCGGACGGCCACCTAATTTTTTCTTCGCTCTCTGCCACGGCGGTCTCTACCTCTACCCTCAGTAAAAAGCTCAGCCTCTGCCCGGCTCGCCTGAATCTCAATTCCGCTGGTTCTACGTCCACTTTGCTCCCAGCCGGGGCCCTCACATCCGCCCTGTACACTGCCGCGCCTCCCCCGACGTTCGTCACTGTCCTGAGGAAATGCGTTGACTCTCTCCTCTTACCGCCGCTAGCGACCCCAGGAAAAAGAACCGAGAAGGACGGGTAATTCAAATTCCCAGCGTGCCCTGCCCTCTTTGCTCCGCTGCAATCTGCCCCCCTCCTCGTGATGGCCTTTATATTTTCCGTCGAGTAGTTTAGATTGCAGAGGAAACTGACGTAATCCGTTGGGGCTATATCGTAAATTAACCCCGGATCCATCGCTCGTCGGGGATCCACATGGCCGGTTCCGGCGTCGAAGACGCCTGAAACATTTCCTGTAGCTTCGTCCAACATCGGCATTCCTTCATTGTCCTTATTGTACGCAGTGGTCATTAAAGCTGATCGGATGGCCGCCGGAGACCACTCCGGGTGCGCTGCCTGAAGCAAAGCTGCCAGACCGGAGACGTGGGGACATGCCATTGAGGTTCCTGAGAGGATGTTGAACTCCGTCTTGCGATGATCAGAAGGGATTCCGGCGGGGCCAATGCCATCCGGCCACGCCGCAAGGATGTTCAGACCCGGCGCGATAATGTCCGGCTTCAGGATCTCTGGAGACTGAGGACTGGGGCCGCGTGCGGAGAAAGATGCAACCACAGGAGCCGGACGGACCCCTAGACGGGTTCCTCGGAAGAGGATAGTGGCGGTAGGGTTGGCAGCGGACGCTATATATTTACGGATTTCATCTCCAGTGGTGGCGCCGACAGCAGTGGCCGGTAGGACGTGGCAGTCAGCGACAAGACCCTCACCGTCGAAAACACCATTGGAAAGTATCATACCAGCGCCGCCAGCCCTCCGCACGACTTCTCCTTTTGCAGCCCGGGAGTTGACACCTCGGTCGCAGACGACTATCTTATTTTTTAGAAAGCTAGGGTTCAGGGATCCTTCGAGGCAGAGCGACGCAGAGTATCCATCACCAGCACCGGCAGAACCGCCGGGACTCCCGGCGTAGATAAGCGGGTACATTACGCCTTCAGCAAGTGGCGGCCCGGCGTAGACGCTGACGCCTGGGAGAACCCGACCGTTTCCCAGGCGAATGTCAGCGGGGAAGGACCTGTCCATGGATCCGGCGCCGACAGTAGTCATCCACGGAGCGACGTTGGTGACTGTGAGTCCCCCAGGCCCGCCGTTTCCTGCAGAGGCAGAGACGAAGATCCCGGCCTCGGCAGCAGCGAAGGCCCCGACGGCGATGGCGTCGAGATAGTAAGGAACGACAACGCCGCCAACGCTGAGCGAAACGACATTAACTCCGTCGGCGACGGAGGCATCGAACGCAGCGAGAATGTCGGAGTCAAAACAGCCAGCTGCCCAGCAGACCTTGTAGACGGCGAGACGTGCTTTGGGCGCCATCCCAGCTGCAACGCCATGGGCGTACCCGAGGCTGGAGGCTGGATAAACGTACCTGCCGGCGGCGATGGAGGCGGTGTGGGTTCCGTGGCCGTCAGTATCTCGTGCGGATCGGAGCTCCGCCGTCTCATTCATGCGGCCGCTTGTGGCCTCGTAGCCACCGGAGAAGTACCTCGCACCGACGAGCTTGCGGTTGCAGGCCGTAGTTAGGAAATCGGTGCCAGGAACACAGGTTCCTCTCCACTTGGCAGGAATGGGACCAAGACCGCGATCGGAGAAGCTGCTGCGTTCCGGCCAGATGCCGGTGTCGATTACGCCGATAACAAGGTCGGATCCAAAGTCAGTCTCAGCGAGGAGGCCGGTGCTATCGGAGGATTTAAGCCCGAGAAACTGCGGCGATCGAGTCGTGTCCAGCCGACGTACTTGCTCGGGGATAACGGCGACGATCCCCGGAGCTACAGAGAGGGCTGCAGCGGCAGGGGAAGTCATCCGGGCAGAGAATCCGTAGAATACGGAGGAATATGTATGAATGAGCGGCCCGCCGGATATCCACCCGGCGCCTCCATCTAGTGTTTCGCCTTCGGCAGCCGCGACGGCGTTCTCGTACCAGTGGGTGTGTGTAGGGAAGACCGACGCTTTGGCATCGCCGTCGACACGGACAATGTAGGTAAGTCGCCGAGTTTCTACAGAGGAGATGGACGGAGTAGAGAAGAAGAGAACGGTGAGGATCAGAAACAGAAGATGAAGATCTAGCTTCATACTAAACAAAAGTGGTGATAGTGGGATATGAGAGTGATCCTGAGATCTCATCTGATCTCTGGTATAAATGTATCGGCTTTGCTTTGTCGAAATAAGAGCACTCGGTTTCTTAATAATTACTGCCCGTGTTTATTAAATCTCTAATTTTCTTTTGGCGGGAGCGGTAAGTGATTAAAAATAATAACTTAGGCTCCGTTTGGGGGGACTTATTTTCACCGGTCAAGCGGTTACGACCGCATGAACCGGACCTTAATTTAAGGTCCGGTTCATGCGGTCGTAACCGCTTGACCGGTGAAAATAAGTCCCCCCAAACGAAGCCTTAATAAGCCTTTTTATTAGCATAATAATTTTGACTACACAATTATTTAATAACTGCAAATCACTATTTTTAAAAATCAATATACTTGATGTGTACCCGTAAAAATGATACGGGATGCGGTCCTGTATCGCATGCGTCCTGAGAAGCGCGACATTCACCGCGCGAAAGAGGGGCGGCCTTCGCCGCGCAAAAGAGGCGCGACCTTCGCCGCTCTAAAGCGGCGCGGCAGCCACCGCAAAGGGTGCGGCAATGCCGCACCAAAATAGTGCCTGGGCCGCACCCCCCAGCGCCCAATTAATGGGCGCTGACCAAGTCAGTGCCCATTTTTGGCGCTGACTTGGTCAGCGCCTAGGTGGCGCTCCCCAATTGGGGAGTGCCCCACTCCCCAATTGAGGAGTCACGTTACGTGAGCAGTAACTCCCTTGGGGAGTTACGTGAATAGTAACTCTCCAAGGGGGAGTTACGTAAATAGTAACTCCCCAAGGGGGAGTTACGTGAATATATTATTCACGTAACTCCCCAACTGGGGAGTGCTCCTGGCCACCTCGGCCTTGAGGTCTTATCATGGTCGCGCATCGAGCACCTTCGTGTTCACCGCGCTCAGAACGCTGACCAAACTAAATGTCGGAATATTATTCTTGCATGAATATTATTCTCCCTTGAATATTACTCCTGCGGAATATTATTCACCGCGCTTAGAACGCATCCATGCTCACCGCACGCTAAGAATGCTCTAGTATTCGTTACGCGCTCAGAACGCTTCTCCGTTCGTTACGCGCTCAGAACGCAACCCCGCTCATTCGTTCACTCAGAACGCTTTCATGTTCGTTGCGCGCTCATAACGCCTCTGAGCGCGCTCAGAACGCTTCCGTGCTCAGAATGCTTCTGAGCACGCTCGGAACATTCCCACATTTCGGGCACGCTCACCTTTTGTCGTTCTAATTTCTCAGATTGCAGGAACGGCTTGTCGCCTTTTTTGCCTTCAACAAAGCTGCCCGAACTGCCCGAGGGGCGAGACGGTCATTTACGAAAAATGGCGATCCATGTGCTCCGAACCGGAAAACTTGATTCGTCCGCCAGGTGGTTACGGTGGTTACAACGGCGAAATTACCGGGCTACCCTCGACCAAAGCTATAAAAGGAACCCAGAATCTTCATTTCAGAGGACCTTGCCTTCTGCACCCGGGAGAGCTCCTTGAAGATTTTCACGGAATTCTCCTTCGGCGCTTGAAGATCTCCGTGGACTTGAAGATTTGCTTCATCCCGAAAGGCGACTCAGCATTCTCACTTTTGTTCTCCTGAGCATCTCACTTTTGTTCTCCCGGAAGGCGACTCAGCATTCTCACTTTTGTTCTCCAATATTCTCAGAAGGAAAAAAGACTTAGTTTTTCTGGAGGTGGCTTGTCACCTTCGGAACTCTCTCTCTCTCTCTCTATTATTGTAACGAGCAGCGGTCTTCGCGCTCGAGTTCTAAGTCTCTAACTGTAACCCCCAGAAGATAGTGGAAGTTGGTCGGCACAGCTCCGGCCGCGTGGTTTTTTACCCTTTCCGGGTTTTCCACGTTAAAAAGTCTCAGTGTACTCAACGAATCTCTAATTGACTGTTTGCGCGCTCGGTTCGCTTCCGAGTTAAGGTGGTTCAATTCGACCGGTCTACCAAAGCACCCGAGCGACCCACAACAGTTTGGCGCCTTCTGTGGGAAACGATTCCCAAAACTCTGCAAAGACTCACTGAAGGAAGCGCTTCGCCACCAATTGCAATGACAAGAAAAGTGCTCGCACTACTAAAGGATCAATCCCGGAGGGACGCGTCGACCCAGCTCCCTCCCACTCGCTTATCAATGCGCCTCTCGCAGAAGAGGCAGTGCATGCGCACGCAGTAATACTGGAAGGGCGCATGCGGCAGATGGAAGAACAGCAAGCCGAGATGCTGGCTCTTGTAAGAAATCTCGGGGCTCCTCGAGTTCCCGTTCAGCCGCCAGCGTTGAACGTTCCGCCGCCCCCAGCTCCGAGTCATGCCCCGAACGAGGAGGTCGTTCGAGAGGAAGAAGCCTCAGAAGAATTCTTCGACGCAGCAAGCTCCGCCCATCCTGCTCCGCCAGCTAGAGGCCCAGGAGCTAACCACCATCACCATCTCCTAGGAAGAGCTGTCCTTGGCCGAGCAGTAGAAAGAACCACACGAGAAGAAATACGTGATATGATAGAGGAAGAATACATCCAGGCGGGGCGACGCGCAGCTCTCGCCCGCCGTCCCGCACACCACGACTCCCTACTGTCGCTTCAAGTCCTGGCCCATCCAATTCCGAATGGTTTCAAGCTTCCCAACATCGAGACATTCGATGGGACAGACGATCCGTTGGAATATGTCAATCACTTCACCACCATCATGAGGATTTATAGTGCCCCGGATCAGCTCCTCTGTCAAGTGTCCCCGGCGACCTTGAAGGGACAAGCACGCACTTGGTTCCACTCCGTGCGAGATGGGGCCATCAACAACTTCGCAGAAATGGCGCAGCAGATCGTGGACCAGTTCATCGCCAATCGTAGGATTGTCCGAGATTCCTCCCATCTCTCAGGAATCTGCCAAAATGACGGAGAGACTCTCAAGGATTTTTTCCGCTTCACCTCGGAGGCTCGGCAGATCCCGGGGGTCGACCCCGAGCTCTTACGAGGAGTCTTCCTTGGAGGTCTCTGCCCAAGTGGCTTTTACTCAGCTCTAATGAGAGAAACCGTACCAAGCTATCCTGACCTCGTTCAGCGAGTCGAGGCCCAGATAGCAGCAGATGAGGCAATTGAGGCGCACCGCCAGCAGTTCGAGGGGAGCTGGAAGAGGAAGAAAGAGGAGTCGCTGCCGCAGACAGTTCCCAATAAGAACAACGAGCATCACGACAACCCCAGCCGAGACCGAAGATCTAGCCAGCATCAGGACTACGCTCCCTTGAACAGTACCAGGACTAACGTTCTCCTCGCCATCCGCGATAGCAACGCGCTCCGCAGACCCGAACTGCTTGTTGGATCTTGTGGCGCCCTTAGAGGGGGGTGAATAAGGGCCTTTTTAAATTATGATTTTTTACTTAAGAATTTTTAAAACAAATTTTGCTTTTCTAAAACTAACTTATAAAAATTTACAAACTATGTAAATTTTAAATTAGATCAAACACAAATTTCTAAGTTAAAGATTAAGCAACCAAATTTGCAATTATAGAAAAGGCATAATATTTTAATCATGAAATTCTCATACAATAAAAATGATCTTAACAATGCTTAAGATCAAGGCATAAATAAGATAATAAACTTTTGACAATTTTTGTTTACCAATCCTTCTCCCAAGGATCGGAAAGCTATCACTTGTCTTTCCCTAGACCAAGCCCAAGCCTATCCTCTAGATCTTCCCAAGAACTAGACGTAGCACACAAGACCACGATTTCCCACTAAGCCACGCAAGGACTTGGACGCTCCGTACAAGGAAGCGATTTTCCCCTAAGCCACGCAAGGACTTAGACGTCACGCACAAGGAGACGATTTCCCTACCAATACAAAGTGAAATGTATATAAATGAAAATACAAAATGAAATAAGAACTCCCTAGAAATTCAGATCTCTGAAAGGAAGGTTGAAGCCTCGAGATGATCGTTGATGTAGAAGCGCGTCCGATCTCGTCTTCAATTTCAAACCTTCTCAGCACAAATGAGAGTTCTTGAGGTTCTGGAGCTCTCTGGTTCGTATGCACTCAAGAAAGAACTTAGAATCTTCAAAGCTCTGAATGCACGAACAAAACGAACCAATTTATAGATTTTCACTGTCGCCTGGGCGACATCGCTGTCGGAATTCCGACAGCCCCAAACTGCTGTTCGTCGTGCTGTCGTGCGGGCAGTTGCTGTAACTTCTGCGCTATCGCCTGAGCGACATCGCTGTCTCCTGGGCGACAGCTCCTCTTCATTTTTGCCGTCCGAAACTTCTCCAGACTGTAGATTGCGTCGTTCTCATCTCCGAAATGTGTTGGCACGTTCTGTAACTCTTCCTGGATTGAAAGTTATGGTCATTTTAAGATCAGCACACAAAACTCATCCTTTTGCTTTTTCTAATGTGTACACACTCTTGGATCATGCCCATGAACTAGGAATTGTCTCCTCATTGAACCTGTACAACCTGGACACTATAAACACACAAAAGACTAGATCAAATACAACACGGTATTTGTTATTCTCAAACCAAGAGATGCGGAACATAGGCTCCAACAATCTCCCCCTTTTGATAATAACAAATACCCGTATGAGAAATTAGTGAGATTAAGACAATTTGTGTTTATAGATAAGTGCGGTAATAAGATATGCATGAATAACATATTAAGAGCGTGATAGAATTGAAAGCGATAATGCCTACTCTTTCTATATCATGTCCTCCCCCTACATTAGTGTTCTCTTATAAACTACTCCCCCTAAATATCTATTTTACTAGATTTCTCAATTTCTTCTCCCCCTTTGTTATTAACAAAAGTGGGTAGGGATGAGTGTATATCTTTTAAGATAGGTAAGGAACCACTTATTGAAGGATTTTCATGATCGAGCATATGATAGTGTATGCACCTCCTATATGATTACTCCCCCTACAAATATACCCATTTTTTGAGTTTAATATCATTATAATGCACTCCCCCTAAATATTAGATTTATGCAATTTAATCTCCCATTTTGGTAGAATCAAAAGAGGGTTTAGGAGTGAGTATGTATAATAAGGAGTAATATATTTTATGTCGAGAAGAAAAATAGGATGCAATCAAAAGCTTGTTAAATACTACTTGTTGAGAAAAATATAAGCATGATGTAACATAAAGTAGTAAGCAACATAACTAACATGATAAAGTAAACATTCTATTTTAAGATACCACTTGCTTAAAGGAAAACACGGTGTTAAAAATAATAAGCACTCTTAAACATAAACATCATTTTAGAAGATAAAACCATATAAAGGATAATGAGTTTTAAATTTGAAAAGTTGATGTTTGAGTTAAAGATTGAAGAGATGCTATTCCATTAAGATAAAAAATTGCAAGCACGATTTCATAATATCAAGAAAAGATACACAAACTACAATGTAATAAAATTTGCATTTCAAGTAAACATAAACATTGTAGCGGTCATGCTTTGCTATCTAGTGCATTTACTTAAGTATGTAGAGATTTGATTAGATGAGCATTATGATCCAATTCTCATGAGTAGAAGTTTTATGAAAGATAATGATGTGTACAAAGTAGTGTTTTGATAAAGTATACAAGTGAATCAATAAAAAATACATGACATATATAATGAAATAACACAACATTAAAATACACAAATAATATTACTTCCACACTATTTCAATGCACATGAATAAATAGTACAACTATCAAGGTGCTCTGCACACACAATGCTTATTAAGACTTATCAGGGTGCAAAGTAGTGCTTGGGGGATCACTTTTATACTTTTTAGCTTTATTTTCAAATTTTTTGTGATCCGGTGTACTAAAGAGAAGTGGTGTATAAATTGTTTGCTACAAGACACTTTACAATTCTTAGCCAAGGTGCTCAACCTCACAATGCTCATTAAGACTTATCAGGAGGGTGAGTAGTGCTTGGTGGAGTTTTCCTTGTCATTTATTATTTGCTTTTTAGTTTAGTGACTAAGGACTCTGAATTCACTTGTTTTGCAAACATAGCATTGTAAACCACATTTCTCTAAAGAATAAGTGCATGAAAGACAAAGAATTGTAATAACCAATTCAATGTTGTGTAGGTAATCTATTTAGGCATTTTAATTATTTATGTTATTACACTACACAATCATGTAAGAATAAGATTGTAAACACATGTAGGTTATCAAAAATAAGTGAGTGAATGAATCATTATCAAACATAATACATTACTCATACTTAGAGGCATGCTAAACATTTCTACACATGTTTATCTACAATCAATTTCATTGCACATAACTAGATAATTTTCAAGGCATGTCAAATACAAAACAATGTTTTTAAGAAACTTGAAAGTCAAATTAAACATTGTATTTAATCTTTAATTGATATAATTAATCATCTATCCTTGACAATGACAATGAATAATAATCAATTTTTTTATAAAGTTTTGAATTTTTTTTATATATGCACAAAACAATAAACACACATAAAGAAAAACTTATTTTTGTTCTTTAAAATTGTTTTGTAATTTTGTAATTTTTTTATATATATATTCTCTAGAAATCATAGAAGTCTTTAATAGCCCTTTCAGTAAATGATATTCTATGCCAGAGAAATAAACAAAAATAATGTATGAGAAAATACATATATATTTTTTAAAAGAAATAAAATTTTGTTTTAAAAAGAATAAAAAGATAGAAAACTTTGTACAAACACACAAAATATTAAAATAATACCAGAAATAATTCAAAACAAAAAAAAATATTTTGGAGCAAAGGAGCTAACGCCAGACATTAACTTCTTAACGCCAAAACAGAACTGCATTTCTTGATGTTTTGAAAAATATTTTTCTCAATTCATTTGTATTATAAAGAGACCTTCCTTCAGTTGAAATTTCAGAGTATATTGATTAGATTTGAAGGCTCTTTTAGCATGTATTTGGTGATTTTTCAAATACTTGTGTTTGGTAAAATCATTAAAGCTCGAAATATTAAAATATGCAAACACATGATGCAATGCTAGAATAAAAAAAACAAATATGCATGATTTATGTATAAAGAGTGAGATAATGTTCATGCAATGAATAATATAAGTATATCTAAGATCAAGATGCCTTAACTACATGACTACACTCTAGCCCCGTACTAAGTGACGGATGGGCATGAGGAGCTGCACACATGTCGTAGATTGGGGTGTTAATCCCATATGCATACAAAAGACGACGCTCAACCTAGCACTCTTTCCCCCCAGTGCCTCTCAAGGCCCCACTAGAACCCTCCCCGGTTAAGAACAAGACATGACTTAGAGGTTAGGTCTCTAATGCACACAATCCTACGCCCTCGCTATTGTGAGACACATGTCATAGGTTAATGATTATGGATATACTAAGCGTTTTAGTCTAAGGATTGATTCATAAAACATGAGTTTGTTTTAGTTTTAGAACATATAGTAGATTTTGAAATCACAATGTACTCATAAATTTTAAAGTTCAAATTTCTCTACCTTTAACATGTCACTATATTGATAATCCTAACATAAACACTAAATTGAGCATATACAAAGAGGTGCGGCTAAGATAATGAATTTGGATGTTATGCAAAATATGCTAAATTTATATAATTGGTTTGCATGTAATCAATTTTAGAGTTTTGAAAATTTATAGACCTAGAATGAAGTGACAATTCTATTTGATTTCATCTTGTTGATACCAAGTTAATTCATAGGTCTAAAGATAATGATATACATGCAAACAATAAAGATGCACATCACACACACAAAACAAGATATGAAACTATAATACCAATTGCAATCATATATTTCATAATTCCTAATGTTGATAGAATTAGTTGATTTAAGATAGGTTTTGATGGATCATGAATTATGATATATGATTATAGTGAATTTTAGCATAGGATATTAATAGATCATGGTGGTGATTGTGAAATCATATTTATCATTTTTGAAAATTTTCTTTTGATTTTAATTTTTAGAAATTAGACTAAACAAATACAAGGTATTTGACAATAATGATAGTAAAAATAATTTTTCAGAGAAATCAGAATTTTTTTTAGGAAAATATGCTACCGCCAGCGTTAGTGATAACGCCTGGCGTTAGCAATAGAGTTACAATATTTGATTTTAAAACACATTGTTTTTTATATTAATTGATTCCGATTTTTCTTGATTATGATTTTCAATATAAGGACTATTATATGCAGCAACGAAAAAAAGACAAATATGCAATTGGTTGCGCGTTTAATATTTTAGCCTAAGACCCCTAATAGTCCATTTAAATCCAATTTTGAAAGTAATTTCATTAGTCTTGATAATATCATTTAGCAAATTTAGCATTCAATTTATAATGATAATATAAGACATTTATAGGCAATGGATTTAAAAAGGATAAAACATATAAAAAGGAAAGATAGATCACTTGAAAACTTTATGACTTTATATTTAATTTAATTCAATTTTGATTTGATAAACATTAGGCTTAAAATGTAAAAGTCATATTTCATAATATATCTAAGTGACCATAAACAAGTGAGCTCAAAAATAAAAAATAAACAAAAGAAAAAACAATTACGCATATCATGAAGTAGAGTAATGATATTTCATTTTTAATTTATTTCTACTTCATGCAATACGATGATTCCTTGTGAATGAAAGATTTAGGTATCCAAAGGGGACCAAGTGTGATGGTTCCTTTGGGTACCCAAATACATCGTGTAGGCTTTTGGAGAGATAGTGATGAATGGGCCTTTACAAGTGGAGTTAGTGTTTTAATTTTGGGCCTCCATTCATACTTTGGTTGTTTATCACTTAAATCCATATAATGATTATGTGACATCTTTATATGATGATAGTTGTTTGAAAAATAATTCTTTGGGTATTTATGTTTATTCAAATTATTTTTCAAGATAGCATGATGTTGATAATCATAATGAATTTTATTATATGGATTCTTTGAAAATTTATAAGAGTGATTGTCTTTCTTTAGAATTGAATGTTGAAAGAGAGGGTTACAATAAATTTTAAATGATTGATTCTTAATTTGATGATTTTCATTTCCACTCTTTCTTATAGACGTACTCTTATAATATGAAGGAAAATATTTTATAGTTTGATTTTCATGAAAAGGAGTTTTTAAATTTGAGTCATGATTGAAAATATATTGAGACTTATAATAGTGACTCTTAAGAATTTTGTGAGGGTCATAATTCTTTTTGAAACTAAACTCCTTTTGAGTTGATGTATGAAAATGATCCTTTTTAGAAATGATTTTGTAAGTTAATTTATCTTTGTTATTTAAAATCTTATAATGAAAGTTATTACAAGTAATTAGAACTTTTTCAACAAAAGATTTTAATTGTCTTAACTTACAAGTTAAAGCATCATTTTCAAATATTAATTTTTCATTATGTTTTTTAGAAACTAAGACCCCTTTTTCAATTTCCTTGAATTGTTCTTTTAATAAATTGCAATCAAAACAATGAGTAGAAATTTCAACTAAAGAGCAAGATAGAGAAGCCACATCATAATTAGATTCTACATTAACATTAGCTTTTAACCTTTTATTTTCTAAACGTAATTTATCATTTGTAATTTTTAATTTCTTAATTTTACGTTTAGCAACTTGTAGCATATGTAATGTGGAAATAGAATTAGTCACAAGGATAGAAGAATTTGATTTACTTACATTGCTATCGGGAGAGGCAAGATTTGAACATAAAGTTCCTTTCACATCTTTTTGGCACTCCTCTTCCAAAGACAACATTTCTTCTTCTCTTCCACTTGATGTGCTCTCCATGGTTTCATCCTGAGAGATTCTTTCTTGATTGCTTGTGCCAATTTGAATGTTTTCCAAATGTTGTGCATGCTCCAAACCTATACACGGAAGATCAAATATTTCATCAAGAAATTTCCAAACTTTATAAGCATTAGTAAAACAATAAATCAATTTGGAAATATCTTTTGATAAAGCACAAAATAAAGTATTCATAGCCTTCGCATTTAAATGACATTCCAATTTATTTGATTCATCCGCTGGTCTTATAATTGCCGTATTCCAAATTTTGATATCATATGAGTCATAAAAAAATTTCATTAAAATTTTCCACCCTTTATAATTTTTGCCCATAAATAAAAGAGGTGATAATACTTTTTCATTTATATTAAAACTTTCCCCACTAGTAGAAGCGAGTTCATGATCAAGAGGCGCCATTATTCTCGGTTGTTAAGCCGATTTGGAATAACCTAGCTCTGATACCACGTGTTGGATCTTGTGGCGCCCTTAGAGGGGGGGGGGGGGGGGGTGAATAAGAGCCTTTTTAAATTATGATTTTTTACTTAAGAATTTTTAAAACAAATTTTGCTTTTCTAAAAATCACTTATAAAAATTTACAAACTATGAAAATTTTAAATTCGATCAAACACAAATTTCTAAGTTAAAGATTAAGCAACCAAATTTGCAATTATAGAAAAGGCATAATATATATTTTAATCATGAAATTCTCATACAATAAAAATGATCTTAACAATGCTTAAGATCAAGGCATAAATAAGATAATAAACTTTTGACAATTTTTGTTTACCAATCCTTCTCCCAAGGATCGGAAGGCTATCACATGTCTTTCCCTAGACCAAGCCCAAGCCTATCATCTAGATCTTCCCAAGATCTAGACGTAGCACACAAGACCATGATTTCCCACCAAGCCACGCAAGGACTTGGACGCTCCGCACAAGGAAGCGATTTTCCCCTAAGCCATGCAAGGACTTAGACGTCACGCACAAGGAGACGATTTCCCTACCAATACAAAGTGAAATGTATATAAATGAAAATACAAAATGAAATAAGAACTCCCTAGAAATTCAGATCTCTGAAAGGAAGGTTGAAGCCTCGAGATGATCGTTGATGTAGAAGCGCGTACGATCTCGTCTTCAATTTCAAACCTTCTCAGCACAAATGAGAGTTCTTGAGGTTCTGGAGCTCTCTGGTTCGTATGCACTCAGGAAAGAACTTAGAATCTTCAAAGCTCTGAATGCACGAACAAAACGAACCAATTTATAGATTTTCACTGTCGCCTGGGCGACATCGCTGTCGGAATTCCGACATCCCCAAACTGCTGTTCGTCGTGCTGTCGTGCGGGCAGTTGCTGTAACTTCTGCGCTGTCGCCTGAGCGACATCGCTGTCGCCTGAGCGACATCGCTGTCGCCTGGGCGATTGCTCCTCTTCATTTTTGCCGTCCGAAACTTCTCCAGACTGTAGATTGAGTCATTCTCATCTCCGAAATGTGGTGGCACGTTCTGTAACTCTTCCTGGATTGAAAGTTATGGTCATTTTAAGATCAACACACAAAACTCATCCTTTTGCATTTTCTAATGTGTACACACTCTTGGATCATGCCCATGAACTAGGAATTGTCTCCTCATTGAACCTGTACAACCTGGACACTATAAACACACAAAAGAATAGATCAAATACAACACGGTATTTGTTATTCTCAAACCAAGAGATGCGGAACATAGGCTCCAACACCGCTTACGTCGAGCGGAAGAAACCAGTCGAAATATTGCGACTTCCATCGCGGGCATGGACACAATACTGAAAGCTGCAAGCGGTTGAAGGAGGAAATCGAGCGTCTTGTCCAACAAGGCCTCCTCGGAAGGTTTTTACTAAACCAGGTCCCGAACCAACACGGTCCGCAGACTGACAATCCAGTAGAGGACAACGTCGTACCCCGACGTGGATAGGCGAGCGGTACTGGGCAGGGGAACTTTCCCCCTGGGTAGTAGAGCGCGCACAGCCCGCGTCTCATCTATCATCAAAATTTATTTTTGTTTCTTCCAGTTTTTTGCTTTTAAAATAGTAAGCCACAAGATTGCACTTGTGCACATGTATCCGTTGTGTATTTAAAATTACCACAGTTATTCTCTGGCTCTATCAGCAACGCGAATTATCTAAAACAAGACTATGAAAGTTAAGCCCACGATCTTCGATACTAACACATAGCAGCAATGTAACACCCCAAAAATCGTAATTTATCGAAGTAAACGGAATGGTAGTGCTGCGCTCGAAGTAGGCTGAATTTTCCCTACCTATTCCTAGCGCACGGTCAGTGGCTTTCTTAGCGCACGACCAGTGATCGTGCGTTAATTGAGAGGAATTATGGTCGGCTGAAAAGCTACGCGCACGACCAGAGGTTCTTCGCGCACGACCAGTGACAGTGCGCCTGTGAACGTGCGCACTGTTTATTTTGCTCCGCGAAATTGAACGGAGAAGTTGATCCGGCCGTTCAAAATTCTTGGAATTTGATCCAACGGTTGGGGGCTTTGGCTGGAGGCTATTAGGGCTTATGAGAGGAGATCAATCCTCATTATTTTGAGGGCTTTCTCTCTCCTAGGCTAGAGAAAGAAGAAGGAGGCAAGGAAGAAGAAGAGGAGATCCCGCCATTGACGGAGCTCCGGAGCTCCGTTCCGCGAGCTGTTTCCAGATCCGGAGAGTGCAGCCTGGTGCGGCCCTTTCCCTCCGTGTGAAATCTCAGATCCATGGCTAAGGAGAACGCTTCTAGGGTAACGATTCTTCCTCCCGAACTTTGGACTTGTATTTGTCCTTTCATTCCTCTTTCTATGCTTGCATGAGGAATCCCTTTTACCAAATGGGTGAAGTGTAGGATTTTCTCAAGTTCTTCGGAACTCCGGGTTGATTGTGTCCATCCCCGGCATATTGCATGTAGAAAATCTGGTAGTCGTGCGGATTTAGGCATTTTGTGTGAAGCATATTCGTGGCCGTGAGCCCGAATCGGTGATGCTTGGATTGCGACGTTGCATTTAGGTTAAGCCTAGAATGCGTGCCGGAGAATGACTCCGTGATATATGCGATAGTATTGCGGGATTTAAGCGTAGGCATCTTGTGAAGATCCTAACGAAAGCCCCATGCCTTGCGAGTTGTTGAATGCAAACCTTCACCACTAGATTTGTAGAGGAGTGGTCTTGTACCTCCTTTTTGGTTACGTGTAAAGCCTAAGTCCTCGTGAAGGTTTGGGTGTTGTAACTTATGTTTTGTGTAGCACTAACAAGTGCTAAACCCTTACGGGCCGAGGTGATGTCATACCCGCATCATGTGTTCAATCGATGACAAGAGCATGGGAATTGGCTGAACTGAACCCGTTTCCATGCGTGGCAGTAGGGGGATGTTATCTCTTGTAAATCCGAGCGATCGTGGGAGAGGTCGTGTTAGGCGTTTGGCCTAGACCGACCAAAAGCTCTTTTCCATCTAAAGTTTCCGGACTCATGATGGTGTTGGTGCTCGGGAAGAAGTACCTTTGGTGCATGCCGTGTGAGCATGGAGCGTGCGGTTGTGTGTACCCACGTTTGTGATGAATTGATGTTGTTAGCCTCATGCGGTTGTTTAGGCGGTTGTGGGGAACCTTCAGGTGAACCCAACCAACATCATGTGCATACCTAGGTTCCCTCGTTTTTGATGCTCAACCTAGAAGATTGATTGTGCTTGAAACCTCACCTTTTGTAGTTGCACTTTCCTTATATTAGTACTTGTGCTAGTATGTCTTGCTTGCAGGGTAGAAGCTCCGCCACCCCGGGAAAGGGGTGGACTCGTTATAATTTGGTCAGCTGTGCTGACCGTTACTTTGTTTGCCACCGATCGGTGGAATGTTCTTATGCAGGTGCAGGTGAGACTAGTGGGAAATAGCGGGCGATGGCCCTATTGCCGAGTTGGCCCTTGAAGGCCAACCTCCCTTTTCTGCTTTCTCATGTATTGCCGGCCTGCGTGCCGAAGTATGTTCTGAGTTTTGTACATTGGTGAATGCAAGGCCCTAAGGCCGTAACTCTATTTTATGCTTTCATTCCTATGACAGTGGACAGTTCTAAATGAAATGTTAAATCATTATGCTTCCGCTAATGTTTAGTTTACTCTGTTGTAGTTCTTTCTGTTTATCACCTTTTAACTCCTAGCTAGTGTGGTTTGTATGGTGTGGGGTCCCGACCGGACCTACTGTTATACTATTCGTACTGGCAGGGTGTTACAATTTGGTATCGGACTTAAGGCGTCGATCCGTAGTTTAGTGAATTCGGGACGAATTCCTTTTAAGGGGTGGTGTGCACGGGATGTGCATTCACCTAAAACGACAAAAACTAATAAGAATGTCCACTTAGGAAGGGAAAAACATACTTGTTTGCGGAACCTGAGCGTTCCATGATTGTTGTTGCTATGTTTTCAGTCACTAAATTGTGTCTTACACGATTATAGGTGACTAGGAGTGGTGCGGGGTCGTCTCAACCCCGTAACACTGCTGAAAGTAGTGGGTCGGCTGAAGTGCCCACGACCACTCCTCCTGCTGAGATGATCAGGTTAATCGCAGAAGCTGTCTTCGCGATGATCAATGCTCAACCGCAAAGGCTTGCACAACCTGCTACGCCTAATACAGATGCGGCCCCGGTGATCGAACCTGCAGTGGAACCTGTAGTGGAACCGAGGGTTGAGACCCCTGTGCCAGTGCCTGCAGTGGAACCTGCGGTGGTGCAAAGGGTGGAGCGTCCTGTAGAGCGTGTAGCCGTTGCGCGAGCGCGTGATCAACAACTTTAACACTTTCTAAGCTTCCACCCTCCAACTTTCTCGGGGACCGGATCCTCAACGGAGGCGGAGGACTGGATGTCAACGGTTAGAAAAACTCTAAAGGCGACAGCAACAGAAGAAGCTATGATGGTCACTTTAGCCACCTTTTTCCTTAACGAAGAGGCAGAGCGTTGGTGGGCCGAACAGGAAGTGCACAAGTTTGGAGGCAAGGAGATTACCGAGATCACGATAGCGGAGTTCTCAAAGTCATTTCTTCAAAGGTATATTCCTTCTGCCCAACGCATTGCGTTGCAGAACCAGTTTCTGAAGTTAACTCAAGGCGACAGCTCAGTGGATGAGTACTTGCACGAGTTCACTAAACTGGGTCGTTATGCGGGGCCTATGATGGAAGATGAAGAGACAAAGACGAACAAGTTCTATGAAGGTCTTCGGGACGAGTTGAGGCTGCTCCTTGCAGGCCCAATGAAGTTAGGTTTTCATGTGATGGTCCAAACTGCCAGATCCCTAGAGTTGGACATGAAGAGGGTACAAGCAAAAACCGTGGCAAAGAAACCTGAGTTTCATGCGCCGGCCTCTCAGTCCAAGTCAGAGTTCAGAAAGAACAAAAGGAAGTTCAAACCGGCGGAGCATTCTCGCTCAAATGTTTCGGGAGCAACGACTGTGCGGGGTCCTATCACGTGTTTCACCTGCGGGAAGGTGGGACACAAGGCCGCGGTGTGTCGAAGTGGTCCCCCGAAGGCAGAGAATCGAGCATTGGACTATGCTCGTGCTGCGGAAAAGGGTAAAGCTGCGGAGTCTTCGGCTTCCCAGCACATTATTCCTACTCAGCCGAGAGTCTATTCGCTTGGCCAGCAAGAAGCTATACGACAAACTGATGTCGTCACAGGTATGAATTAAAAGTTAGCTTTAACATAGCTATTTGTGATTATACTGTTGTGCAACTGTATGCTTTATTTGTGTACAATTAGGTTTCGTCCTAATTTTCAACTATCCGGCGAGAGCTCTATTTAATACGGGTGCATCGCACTCTTTTCTGTCCGAGGACTTCGTGGTGCGAATCGGAGTGTCGTCTACCTTGGTAGAGGATAGATTGGAAGTAGTTCTACCCAATGGATCTCGCATGAGTGCGGATAGGAAGAGCCGTGTGAAGGTGCGGATCGGAAGTCAGGATTTCGACTTGGAAGCGTCGTTATTACCGTTAGCGGAATTTGATGTGATCTTCGGCATGGACTGGCTCTCGGAGCAGCGAGCATGCATAGATTGCAATTCAAAGGAGATCACTCTGGGAAAGAACACCGAAGACGAAACCACGTTCGCCGGTATGCGAGGAGCGAGCAAGACGCTGATGTCTGCTCTCCAAGTGGTTAAGGCGGTGAGAAAAGGCGCCGAGTTGTTCTTCACTTTGTTGGAGGCTTCGGAACCAAAACCCAGGTTGTGTGATGTCCCAGTTGTAGCGGAGTACGCCTACGTATTTCCTAACGAACTCCCTGGGGCTCCGCCTCAGCGAGAGATTGATTTCTGTATCGAGTTGGTGCCAGGTGCCAAACCTGTGGCCCGCTCACCGTACCGGATAGCGCCAAAGGAATTGGCAGAGCTGAAGGTCCAATTGCAAGAGCTGCTAGAGCAAGGCTACGTATGTCCAAGTTCATCGCCTTGGAGTGCGCCGGTCCTCTTTGTGAAAAAGAAGGACGGGAGCTTGCGTCTATGTATCGATTATCGAGAGCTAAACAAGTTGACCGAGAAGAACCGATATCCGATTCCAAGAATCGATGATTTATTCGACCAACTGGTTGGGTCGACAGTATACTCCAAACTGGACCTAAGGTCCGGCTATTACCAACTGCGGATAAGGGAATGTGACATTCCAAAGACAGCGTTCAGTACCCGCTTTGGGCACTATGAGTTCACGGTGATGCCGTTCGGTCTGTCCAATGCACCGTCGGTATTCATGGACTTAAAGAACAGAACGTTCCGGTAGTATTTGGATCAATTTGTGATCGTCTTCATCGACGACATTTTGGTATACTCTCAGTCGAAAGAGGAGCATGTAGGGCATCTGCACGCAGTTCTGAGCACCTTGAGGAGGAGTCAACTATATGCCAAGTTCTCCAAGTGCAAGTTTTGGCTACCGTCTGTAGCATTCCTTGGTCATGTTGTTAGTGGAGAAGGAATTGCAGTTGATCCGTCGAAGATAGAAGCGATCCGAGCGTGGCCTTTGTTGAAAAACGTAGCGGAAGTCCGAAGTTTCTTAGGACTTGCCGGCTATTATAGGCGCTTTGTGGAGAACTTCTCGAGGATTGTACTCCCTCTCACTAAACTGACTAGGAAAGATCATAAGTTCGTTTGGTCGCCCGAGTGCGCACGAGCTTTTGAAGAGCTGAAGAGCCGTCTGACCACGGCGCCCATTCTATGCTCGCCATGTGGTACGGAAGGCTACGAAATTTATAGCGACGCCTCGGGGAGTGGCTTGGGTTGTGTCCTAGTGCAGTTCGGAAAGGTAATTGCCTACGGCTCCCGACAATTGAAGGTTCATGAGAGGAATTACCCGGTCAATGATTTGGAGCTGGCGGCCATGGTATTTGCTCTCAAACTTTGGAGGCATTATTTGTATGGCGTGAAGATCGACATCTTTACCGACCACAAGAGCCTCAAGTACCTTCTGGATCAAAGGGAGTTGAATATGCGTCAGAGGAGGTGGATGGAGTTCCTGGGGGACTACACCTTCGACATCAAATATACTCCTGGAAAGGGAAATGTAGTTGCAGACGCATTGAGTCGTCGGGCTCCCGCTCAAGCAAATTGGATTTTGATGCACGATGAGCGTCTAATCCGCGAACTTGAAGAAATGGAGATCATTTGCGTTGATAGAAGAGCGTCTACTTCAGCATGCTTGAACTGGACGGAGGTTCAATACGACCTTGCCGACCGAGTTCGACAAGCATTGGTGCTGGATGAGAGCATGAAACACTATAAAGCAGAAACCGTGGATGGGTTAAACGCTGATTTCTCCTTCGAAGATGGCCTTATGTGGAAAGAGGGCAGATTCTGCGTCCCAAACATTGGTACTCTACGGGCGGAGTTGATGTACGAGGCTCATCATACCAAGTACACGATCCACCCTAGGAGCACAAAAATGTACATGGACATGGAGAAACTTTTCTGGTGGCCGGGTATGAAGAATGACATTGCCCTCTACGTGGCCAAGTGTAATACTTGCGCGTTGGTGAAGGAGGAATGTCAACGTCCCGGTGGATTTTTGAAGTCCTTGCCGATTCCGGAATGGAAGTTTGATGATATTTCGATGGATTTCGTGCACGGATTGCCGAGATCACAACATGGAAACGACGCCATCTGGGTGATCATGGACAGACTGACAAAGGTATCACACTTCATTCTGAACCGGAAGGATGATTCTGTAGAAAAACTGGCAAAGTTGTACGTGGATAACATCGTACGGTTGCACGGGATTCCCCGTAGCATCGTCAGTGTTCGTGATGGGCGGTTCACATCGAATAATTGGAAGCCGATTCATCAACTATTGGGTACCAAGCTGAAGTTTAGCACGGCCTTCCACCCGCAAACGGATGGACAGACCGAAAGAACCAATAGGACGATGGAAGACATGCTGAGGATGTGCGCCCTGGATTTCGGAAAGAGATGGGAGGACCATCTCTTTATGATCGAATTTGCTTACAACAACAGCTACCAAGCGAGTATAAAGATGGCCCCTTTCGAGGCTCTTTATGGTAGGAAATGTCGCACACCGTTATCTTGGGCTGAAACGGGCGACACAAAGTTGTTAAAACGCAAGGACGTGGACCAGACAAATACATTGATCCGGGCTATTCGGGAGCGCTTGCTCATTGCCCAGGATCGGCAGGCAAAATATTACAACGCAAATCACCGAAACGTCGAGTTCGCCGTTGGCGACTGGGTCTATCTCAAGATCAAACCGTTCAAAGGAGTATCAAGGATCCGACGCTTGAAAAAGCTAAGTCCGAGCTACTTAGGACCGTTCGAGATCTTGGAGCGCATCGGTGAAGCTGCTTACCAGCTTGCTCTATCTTTGGAGTTGAACGGGCTGCATGATGTATTCCACATCTCTGTGTTACGGAAGGCGGCTAAAGAGCCTAGTGTGGTTGTTGTTGTCAACGAAGTGTCGGTAGATGGTGGGCTAGCGACGAAAGTCAAGCCCATTTTCGTTGAAGACACTGAAGTGAAGCAATTGCGGAACAAGTCCATTCGGATGGTAAAGGTCCGTTGGAACAATTGCGGAAGAGAGGAACTCTCTTGGGAAAGAGAGTAAACAATGCTCGCGGAGTACCCCGAGCTATTCCCCTCAGGTAATTTTAACTGTATTCGCTACTACTATGTTTTCGAAATTTCGGGATGAAATTCTTTTAAGAGAGGTGGAGTTGTAACACCCCAAAAATCGTAATTTATCGAAGTAAACGGAATGGTAGTGCTGCGCTCGAAGTAGGCTGAATTTTCCCTACCTACTCCTAGCGCACGGTCAGTGGCTTTCTTAGCGCACGACCAGTGATCGTACGCCATGATCGTGCGTTAATTGAGAGGAATTATGGTCGGTTGAAAAGCAACGTGCACGACCAGAGGTTCTTCGCGCACGACCAGTGACGGTGCACCTGTGAACGTGCGCACTGTTTATTCTGCTCCGCGAAATTGAACGGAGATGCTGATCCGGCCGTTCAAAATTCTTGGAATTTGATCCAACGGCTGGGGGCTTTGGCTGGAGGCTATTAGGGATTATGAGAGGAGATCAATCCTCATTATTTTGAGGGCTTTCTCTCTCCTAGGCTAGAGAAAGAAGAAGGAGGCAAGGAAGAAGAAGAGGAGATCCCGCCATTGACGGAGCTCCGGAGCTCCGTTCCGCGAGCCGTTTCCAGATCTGGAGAGTTCAGCCCGGTGCGGTCCTTTCCCTCCGTGTGAAATCTCAGATCCATGGCTAAGGAGAACGCTTCTAGGGTAACAATTCTTCCTCCCGAACTTTGGACTTGTATTTGTCCTTTCATTCCTCTTTCTATGCTTGCATGATGAATCCTTTTTACCAAATGGGTGAAGTGTAGGATTTCCTCAAGTTCTTCGGAACTCCGGGTTGATTGTGTCCGTCCCCGGCATATTGCATGTAGAAAATCCGGTAGTCGTGCGGATTTAGGCATTTTGTGTGAAGCCTATTCGTGGCCGTGAGCCCGAATCGGTGATGCTTGGATTGCGACGTTGCATTTAGGTTAAGCCTAGAATGCGTGCCGGAGAATGACTCCGTGATATATGCGATAGTATTGCGGGATTTAAGCGTAGGCGTCTTGTGAAGATACTAACGAAAGCCCCATGACTTGCGAGTGGTTGAATGCAAACCTTCACCACTAGATTTGTAGAGGAGTGGTCTTGTACCTCCTTTTTGGTTACGTGTAAAGCCTAAGTCCTCGTGAAGGTTTGGGTGTTGTAACTTATGTTTTGTGTAGCACTAACAAGTGCTAAACCCTTACGGGCCGAGGTGATGTCATACCCGCATCGTGTGTTCAATCGATGACAAGATCACGAGAATTGGCTGAACTGAACCCGTTTCCATGCGTGGCGGTAGGGGGATGTTATCTCTTGTAAATCCGAGCGATCGTGGGAGAGGTCGTGTTAGGCGTTTGGCCTAGACCGACCAAAAGCTCTTTTCCATCTAAAGTTTCCGGACTCATGATGGTGTTGGTGCTCGGGAAGAAGTACCTTTGGTGCATGTCGTGTGAGCATGGAGCGTGCGGTTGTGTGTACCCACGTTTGTGATGAATTGATGTTGTTAGCCTCATGCGGTTGTTTAGGCGGTTGTGGGGAACCTTCGGGTGAACCCAACCAACATCATGTGCATACCTAGGTTCCCTCGTTTTTGATGCTCAACCTAGAAGATTGATTGTGCTTGAAACCTCACCTTTTGTAGTTGCACTTTCTTTATATTAGTACTTGTGCTAGTATGTCTTGCTTGCAGGGTAGAAGCTCCGCCACCCCGGGAAAGGGGTGGGGTCGTTATAATTTGGTCAGCTGTGCTGACCGTTACTTTGTTTGCCACCGCTCAGTGGAATGTTCATATGCAGGTGCAGGTGAGACTAGTGGGAAATAGCGGGCGATGACCCTATTGCCGAGTTGGCCCTTGAAGGCCAGCCTCCCTTTTCTGCTTTCTCATGTATTGCCGGCCTGCGTGCCGAAGTATGTTCTGAGTTTTGTACATTGGTGAATGCAAGGCCGTAACTCTATTTTATGCTTTCATTCCTATGATAGTGGACAGTTCTAAATGAAATGTTAAATCATTATGCTTCCGCTAGTGTTTAGTTTACTCTGTTGTAGTTCTTTCTATTTATCACCTTTTAACTCCTAGCTAGTGTGGTTTGTATGGCGTGGGGTCCCGGCCGGACCTACTGTTATACTATTCGTACTGGCAGGGTGTTACAAGCAAATTCACCAACATGGTGAAGAGAAGAGGCCTCTCGCGAGTGAAGAGTCCTCGGCGCTGCCTGGGCGCATTGCCTCGGAGCTGCGCTGGGCGCCGAGGCCTCGGCGCTGCTTGGCCGCATTGCCTCGGAGCTACTTGGGCGCATTGCCTCGATGCTGCTTGGGCGCATTGCCTCGGCGCTGCTTGGGCGCATTGCCTCGGCGCTGCTTGGGCGCATTGCCTCGGCGCTGCTTGGGCGCATTTCCTCGGCGCTGCTTGGGCGCCTTGCCTCGGCGCTGCTTTGGCGCCTTGCCTCGTCGCTGCTTCTGCGCCTTGCCTCGGCGCATTGCCTCGGCGCTGCTTGTGCGCATTGCCTCGACGCTGCTTGGGTGCACTGCTTGGGCGCATTGCCTCGGCGCTGCTTGGGCGCATTGCCTCGGCGCTGCTTGGGCGCATTGCCTCGGCGCTGCTTGGGCGCCTTGCCTAGGCGCTGCTTGGGCGCATTGCCTCGGCGCTGCTTGGGCGCCTTGCCTCGGCGCTGCTTGGGCGCATTGCCTCGGCGCTGCTTGGGTGCATTGCCTCGAAGCTGCGTAGGCGCATTGCCTCGGCGCTGCTTGGGCGCATTGCCTCGGCGCTGCTTGGGCGCATTTCCTCGATGCTGCTTGGGCGCATTGCCTCGGCGTTGCTTGGGCGCATTGTCTCGGTGCTGCTTGGGCGCATTGCATCGGCGCTGCTTGGGCGCATTGCCTCGGCGCTGCTTGGGCGCCTTGCCTCGGCGCTGTTTGGGCGCATTGCCTCGGCGCTGCTTGGGCGCCTTGCCTCGGCGCTGCTTGGGCGCATTGCCTCGGCGCTGCTTGAGCGCCTTGCCTCGGCAGTGCTTGGGCGCATTGCCTCGGCGCTGCTTGGGCGCATTGCCTCGGCGCTGCTTGGGCGCATTGCCTCGGCGCTGCTTGGGCGCCTTGCCTCGGCGCTGCTTGGGCGCATTTCCTCGGCGCTGCTTGGGCGCATTGCCTCGGCGCTGCTTGGGCGCATTGCCTCGGCGCTGCTGGGGCGCCTTGCCTCGGCGCTGCTTGGGCGCCTTGCCTCGGCGCTGCTTGGGCACGTAGCCTCGACGCTGCTTGGGCACGTAGCCTCGGCGCTGCTTTGGAACCTCGCCTCGGCACACCTTGAGCACCTCGCTTCAGCACTGCTTCATCGCATCGCCCCAAAGCTCCTCAGGCTTCAACGCTAAGCGACAAGTTCGTCATGATCTCTAGCACAATCGCTGGGCGGCAAGCTCATCACGATCTCTAGCACAATCGCTGGGCGGCAAGCTCGCAACAGAACAAGACGAGATGTAGGTTTCTCCCACAACTGGAGCCAAGTGATGACTTCCGGAAAGTTCGCATGACGACAGACTCATAGTTGCGCAAATCGCAACAGCTTACACTCGGCATGGTACGACGCGTCGCACAGAGATGACGATGGTCTGAATTGCCGCGAAGGAAAATCAAAACCTCTGAACTCCTCCGCGCAGTAATTCAGACTCCGAAGGTTTGGGGGGCTTATGATGTGCACCCGTAAAAATGATACGGGATGCGGTCCTGTATCGCATGCATCCTGAGAAGCGCGACATTCACCGTGCGAAAGAGGCACGCCTTCACCGCGCTAAAGTGGCACGGAAGCCACCGCAAAGGGTACGACGCTTCCCACACCAAAAAGGTGCGGCAATGCCGCACCAAAAAGGTGCGGCAATGCCGCACCAAAATAGTACCTGGGGGTGCGACAATGCCGCACCCCCTGTTGAAAATGTTAAAGTGGAAGTTAGAGGAGCTTTTGGACCTGGGCGGTCTGGGAGAAGGTCGGGCGGACTGGCGAGGTCGCGCGACCTGACGGGTTGTCCGGGCGGTCTGGTTGGTATCAGCCTAGCTGCGGTCTCCTGGAATGACTGCTGGTATCTGGTCCAAGGCGGCAAGGTGGAAGCCGCGCGGTCTGCCTCTGACCGCGTGGCGGGTTGTCCTCTTCAAGGCTGTGGCGGTCTGGTGTGATCGCACAGGGTAGTCCAGGTTCTCTGGTAGTATTCGCGGACTTGGGAAGTTAGTCGCGCGGTCTCAGTTCGCGGTCTCAGGAGGAGGCTGGTATGCGAGCTGGTCTCAGTTCGCGGTCTCAGGAGGAGGCTGGTATGCGAGCTGGTCGCTGTTCGCAGTCTCAGGCGGAGACCGGCATGCGGACAGGAGTTCGCGGTCTGATGGAGAACTGGCTGTGTTCGCAGTCTCTGGCGAACACAGGGGGTGAACAACTTCGGGCGGTCTGGCGAGCTCTTTGTAGAGTCGCGGTCTGCTGGGAGAGCGGCGGTCTCTCATGGCCGATGTTGAAGCTGGCAAGTTCACCAAAATGAAGCAGAAGCATGTTGCTGATCGCGCGGGTTGACCGATCAGGTAGCGCGGTCTGGAGGGTGGGATCCTATCTCATAGGGTGGTGACTGGATCAGGTCCGGCGCCTATAAATAGGAGCTACTGTAGCAGCATAATAAGTGTGACACCAAGTGTAAGCTGAGTCCGGCTTGTTCCTGCGGTCTGTTTTTATTCTGACCGTGCGGTCTGCTGATTGAATTCCTTTTGTGCAGCTTCTGCGGATAGTGCGGGCAGCAGCGTTCACCTCTTCCTCTGAAAGTGTTCGGGCGGTCTGCGGCTTGGAGTTGTGGTGCTGGAGTTCGGGAAAATCAGGAGGTCGGAAGGAGTGGGCGGCTTGATCAGCGAGTTGGTGGGGTTCTGTGATCGTCAAATCGCTGCGGTCTGGCAGTGTGTTGAAGTCGCAGGGAGGTCGCGCGGTCTGGAGCGGTCTCAATTATCTGCATTTCCTTGTATTTCCTTTTTTGGTGTTTGTGCTGGCGAAATCATGTCTCGCCAAGCATGTCTTGCCCTGTAATGAAGTTTTATGCTATCAATAAAGATCACATATTTGCCTGAAGATTGTTTCTGGTGGTTTGGCTAGTATCTCTTAGTTGCATAATCAATTCCTGCTTGCTCTCACAAGGTCCTTAGAGAAATTTTCACATGGTATCAGAGGGAGGTTGGAGTGGATAGAGCAGGTTGCAACTTAGAGTAGCCATCGCCTTTGTGAAGAAGGAACCAGTGGAAGAGCAATGGAAGGCGGATATTCAAGAGGTCTTGGTATTGAGATGCTTACATCGACTAACTTCAAGAAGTGGAAGTCGTGTATGCAGAGCTATCTTCTGGGTGAGGACCTATGGGAAGTTGTTGGAGGAAATGAGACAGAAGAGGTGAAGGCAACAGAAGCTGGTGATAACGGTCCGGCTGTAAGGGCATGGAGAAAGACCAATGCCAAGGCCGAGTTCACTTTGAAGCGTGCTATTTCACCTGATCTCTTTGATCACATCTTGGGGTGTGGATCGACTGCAGAGATCTGGAGAGCCCTGGATGGGCTGTTTAACAAGAAGAATGTAGCAAGGTTACAGTTCTTGGAGAATGAGCTGGCAAGGTCGGCTCAGGGTGATCCATCTATCTCAAACTTCTTTCTGAAGATGAAGAACTTGTGTGCTGAAATCTCAGCACTGGATCCTGATGAGCCTATCTCTGAGGCGAAGCTGAAGAGGCACATCATCCGCGGCTTGCGGAAGGAATATGTTGCCTTTGTGACGTTGGTGCAGGGATGGGCAAATCAGCCGTCTCTGTTGGAACTGGAGAACTTGCTTGCTTCGCAAGAAAGCTTGGCATGACAGATGGCGGGGTTGTCAGTGCCTGGGGGAGATGGCGAAGTGCTTTTCTCGGGGAAGAAGAAGAAGTGGGATAAGAAGAAGAAGACCACCGGAGGCTTTGGGCCTTCAACTTCTGGGCAGCAGGAAAGGGGATATGCTCCCAAGGCTGACGGGAAGAAGAAGGGAGAAGGTCCGAAGTGCTACAAGTGTGGCAAGTTTGGCCACATCAGGAAAGATTGCAGAGTGGTCACTCAAGCAGGGCATGCTGCGGAGAAGGAGGAAGCTGAGGCCAGACATGTAGATGGAGGATGGGGAGGAGCCTTCTCGGCTTCTGTTGGAGCTTCGGCTCCTATCAACTATCTGGAGGACTGGATCGTGGACTCGGGGTGTGGTCATCACCTCACCGGAGACGGGACCAAGCTTTCTTCTACACAGCCCTACACAGGTAACAATGCAATCATTACTGCTGATAATACTGTGCATCCAGTAGAGAAGGTGGGGGTTGTTTCTTTGGGCAGTGATAGAGGGCCACTTACTTTGAAGAGTGTCTATCATGTGCCCGGAATGAAGAAAAACCTCTTCTCCGTGACTAACGCTGTAGATGCTGGGTATCACGTTCTGTTCGGCCCAACAGAAGTGAAATTTCTACGTAATGTTGAGGCCGTGAAGGTCGAGGTCGTTCATGTCGGGAGACGGGCAAAGGACTTGTTTGTTTTATCGACAAGTTCCTACGTCGACAAGATGAAGACGAATGATGGTGCCGTTATATGGCATGAGAGGTTGGGGCATGTAGGGATGGACAAACTAAAAGCTATGGCGGTGAGAGGTCTGGTCAAGGGCCTGCCAAGTCTATCTTCCTACGGAGAAGGTCATGTTTGCGCGGGATGTCAGTTCGGCAAGTCTCATCGACTACCGTTTGACAAGTCGCAGACAAGGTGTAGTGTGCCGTTGGAGTGCATCCACGGTGACTTAATGGGACCGACTGCTACCCCAAGCCTCGGAGGCAGCAGGTATATGCTGGTGTTGATCGACGATTACACCAGATATGTCTGGGTTTATTTCCTAAAGGAGAAGGCGGAGGCGTTCGCCAAGTTTGTGGATTTCAAGGAGCTCGTGGAAGGTCGGCTGGGACTGCGGGTGAAGAAGCTGAGGACTGACAACGGAGGGGAGTTCACCTCTAGTGAGTTCTCTAGTTTCTGCAGGAAGGCGGGCATCCGGAGGGAGCTTACTTGTGCGCATACTCCACAACAGAACGGAGTTGCAGAACGGAAGATCTGTCATCTGACGGAGACCTGCAAGTGTTGGCTGCATGCCAAGAGTATCCCAAAGTCCTTCTGGGCGGAGGGAATGTCTTGTGCTGCTTACGTCATCAACCGGATGCCTCTTAGTCCCATCAACATGTTAACTCCGCATGAGTTGATGTTCAAGGAGAAGCCAAGCGTGGCACACCTTAGGGTGTTTGGTTCCACCTGCTACGTGCATGTTCCAGATGCTCTTCGGACGAAGCTAGATGCGAAAGCAAGGAAGCTAGTCTTCGTGGGATATGATGAGCGGAAGAAAGGATGGAAGTGCATGGACCCGGAGAAGCGGAGATTTGTTGTATCTCGCGACGTTGTATTTGATGAGGTGACATCTTATAAGGGGTCTTCTGGAGTGGAGCTACCAGAGAGCAGGGTGGAGGAGCCGGAGCAAGCAGTGGAAGATCTTCAGGTGGAGCTACCTGTATCACTAGGTGGTCCATCTCCTTCTAGTTCCGAGACGGGGGCTTCTGGTTCAGGGAGCAGGGGGAGCAATGCTCCTAGCACGTCTGGAAGGGGAGCTAGGGAAGAAGCAGCTGAAGACAATGCGGTTCAGGGAAAGGAGCTGAGGAGGTCGAAGCGATCGATCGTTGCCCCTGATCGCTATACAGGAGGAAACGCAGTGAGCTTCGTCTCATGTTTCTTCGCTGGTCCCTTGGATGAGAGGGAGCCGTCGAGCTTTGAGAAGGCCAAAGGCGTGAAGGAGTGGGACATTGCGATGCAAGAAGAGATGGCAGCTCTCGAGAAGAATGAGACCTGGTCTCTTGTGCCCAAGACCAAGGGCACCACTCCTGTGACATGCAAGTGGGTCTACAAGCTGAAGAAGAAAGCTGACGGCAGTATCGAGCGGTACAAGGCTCGTCTTGTAGCTCGGGGGTTTTCGCAGCAATACGGTGAAGACTACGATGAGACATTCAGTCCGGTGGCAAAAATGACTTCAGTTCGATTCATCATTGCCTTGGCGGCGTTCAGTGGATGGGAGATCTGGCAGCTCGACGTCAAGAATGCCTTCTTGTACGGCGAGATTGACAAGGACATCTTCATGGCTCAGCCACCAGGTTTCGTGTCTGAAGATTTTCCGGAGCATGTCTGCAAGCTGAAGAAGGCCCTGTATGGGTTGAAGCAAGCGCCGAGGGCGTGGTACGGGAAGATCGCAGAGTATCTCTTATTCTGTGGATTTATCGCTTCAGACTCGGACTCAAGCTTGTTCGTCAAGAAGAGCGGGGAGCTTCAGGTCATCGTGCTGCTGTACGTCGACGATATGATCGTGACGGGGAACTCAAAAGTGGAGGTAGCTAGGCTTCAGGCTGAGCTATCTATCAGGTTCAAGATGAAGGATCTGGGGGAGCTTCACCATTTCCTTGGACTTGAGGTGCAGAGGAAGGAAGGTGGAGTGTTGGTGACCCAGGCCGGGTATGCGGAGCGGATCGTGGATCGATTCGGCATAAAGGAAGGGAAGTGCACCTCCACACCTCTGGAGAAAGCTATGAAGCTTCGGAAGGATGAGGGGAGGATTATGCAAGATCCGTTGGTGTTCCGAGCTCTGGTTGGGAGCTTGATCTCAGACACGGGTACCTTATCTGCTAGCGGCCAAGAACATTTTGAAGTATGTCAAGGCGACCTCGGACATGGGTCTCCTGTACAGGAGGGATGCGGGTTTCGAGGTGCATGGATACATGGATGCTGATTACGGGGGAGATTCGGATGATCGGAAGTCGACGTCTGGATTCGTCTTCATGGCGGGCCCCACGGCTATATCATGTTGCAGCTAGAAGCAGGATTCCGTGTCGGTCTCTACCACGGAAGCGGAATACAAGGCTTCGACCTTGGCAGCTCAGGAAGCCATCTGGCTTAGAAGGTTGGTTGGAGACGTCCACAAGGAGGTTCGGGAGCCGACTCTGCTACGCGGTGACAACGAGAGTGCTCTCAAACTGGTTACCAATCCAGTTTGTCACGCGAGGACCAAGCATATCGAGATCGAGCACCACTTCATACGGGAGAAGGTGCTGGAGGGATCTCTTTCGGTCGGGCATGTGCGGAGTGCGGACAATGTCGCAGACATCTTCACAAAGGCGCTGGCGAAGGGGCCGTTCACACGGCTAAGGGAGTTACTTGGACTGGTTTCAACTTCCCACTTCAAGGGGGAGTGTTGAAAATGTTGAAGTGGAAGTTAGAGGAGCTTTTGGACCTGGGCGGTCTGGGAGAAGGTCGGGCGGACTGGCGAGGTCGCGCGACCTGGCGGGTTGTCCGGGCGGTCTGGTTGGTATCAGCCTAGCTGCGGTCTCCTGGAATGACTGCTGGTATCTGGTCCAAGGCGGCAAGGTGGAAGCCGCGCGGTTTGCCTCTGACCGCGTGGCGGGTTGTCCTCTTTAAGGCTGTGGCGGTCTGGTGTGATCGCACAGGGTAGTCCAGGTTCTCTGGTAGTATTCGCGGACTTGGGAAGTTAGTCGCGCGGTCTCAGTTCGCGGTCTCAGGAGGAGGCTGGTATGCGAGCTGGTCTCAGTTCGCGGTCTCAGGAGGAGGCTGGTATGCGAGCTGGTCGCTGTTCGTGGTCTCAGGCGGAGACCGGCATGCGGACAGGAGTTCGCGGTCTGATGGAGAACTGGCTGTGTTCGCGGTCTCTGGCGAACACAGGGGGTGAACAGCTTCGGGCGGTCTGGCGAGCTCTTTGTAGAGTCGCGGTCTGCTGGGAGAGCGGAGGTCTCTCATGGCCGATGTTGAAGCTGGCAAGTTCACCAAAATGAAGCAGGAGCATGTTGCTGATCGCGCGGGTTGACCGATCAGGTCGCGCGGTCTGGAGGGTGGTGATCCTATCTCATAGGGTGGTGACTGGATCAGGTCCCGCGCCTATAAATAGGAGCTACTGTAGCAGCATAATAAGTGTGACACCAAGTGTAAGCTGAGTCCGGCTTGTTCCTGCGGTCTGTTTTTATTCTGACTGTGCGGTCTGCTGATTGAATTCCTTTTGTGCAGCTTCTGCGGATAGTGCGGACAGCAGCGTTCACCTCTTCCTCTGAAAGTGTTCGGGCGGTCTGCGGCTTGGAGTTGTGGTGCTGGAGTTCGGGAAAATCAGGAGGTCGGAAGGAGTGGGCGGCTTGATCAGCGAGTTGGTGGGGTTCTGTGATCGTCAAATCGCTGCGGTCTGGCAGTGTGTTGAAGTCGCAGGGAGGTCGCGCGGTCTGGAGCGGTCTCAATTATCTGCATTTCCTTGTATTTCCTTTTTTGGTGTTTGTGCTGGCGAAATCATGTCTCGCCAAGCATGTCTTGCCCTGTAATGAAGTTTTATGCTATCAATAAAGATCACATATTTGCCTGAAGATTGTTTCTGGTGGTTTGGCTAGTATCTCTTAGTTGCATAATCGATTCCTGCTTGCTCTCACAAGGTCCTTAGAGAAATTTTCACACCCCCAGTGCCCAATTAATGGGCGCTGACCAAGTTAGGGCGCTGACCAAGTTAGCGCCCATTTTTGGCACTGACTTGGTCAGCGCCTAGGTGGCGCTCCCCAATTGGGGAGTCACGTAACTCCCTTGGGGAGTTACGTGAGTAGTAACTTAAGTGTCTAGTTGCCTACCTAAATCACCTAGAGGGGGGTGAATAGGTGATCTCTACGTCTTTTGCGGAATTAAAAATTAAACGTAAAGCACAGCACACAAAATTAATCACAGCCACAAATAACACCAGGAATTTATAGTGGTTCCCCGTACTTGGGTACTCCACTGCCGGCCTCGCCAATCTAGCTCCACAGCTAGACTTGACTACTCACTAAATCTCGGATCAGAAAGATCCTACAGTCTCGGAGTCAAACTCCTACAAACTCAGAGAGAACCTCTCTTACAACTCGGAGAAAAATTTCTCCTACAACTCGGAGAACAACCTCTCCTACAACTCGGAGATAACAACTCCTACAACAGATTGAAAAGGGTTTGAACAATACTAAACCAGATCTGAATAACAGAGGCGTTTTCTTCCTTCTTCTTGGATGGCTTTTGAGAACGATGAGGAAGAACAACGATCCTTCAAATCTGTCTTTGGCAATCCGAAACGATCCAATAGAGATTGTAGAACCTGAGCATGGATCAATCGAATCCTTCTTGATAGAAATCGGCAACTCCAAAGAGTAGAACGATCTCCAATCGTAGACGACGGCGAGCGGCGTTTTTTCTCGTTCTTTTGATCGGGAGAGAGAGATTAGGGTTAGAACGATTCTGGAACTTTTTTTAAATAATCCAAGAGCAAACCTATATATATGGAGAGGAGCAATTAAAGGATTAATTAGCCTTAAAAGCACTCCAAATAGCCGTTAGAAACGAGAAGGAGCGTTTACGATCCGTCCAGAACAGAGAAAATGAAACAGAAATTTACGGACAGAAGTCTCGAGACATAAGGGATCTCTCGAGACATAAGGGATCTCTCGAGACATGAAACAGAGAGAGCAGGAAAGGGATGTCTCGAGAACTCGATGATCTCTCGAGACATTGCAAAGATTTCAGACTTAAGATCTCTCGAGACAACCACGATCTCTCGAGACATGTCTGATCTCTCGAGACATATCCTTAGGAAAAATTTGTTTTACAAAAATTTATTTTCTTCTCTTGAACACATGCTGCAGCCGCACTCCAAAGTCTTCAATAGTCTTGAAAAAGAAGTGTACCCCAATAGTGAGATCACACATGAGTCATCACCATGTTTCATATAATGAGGGATTACATTTTATGAAACTGTGTTTGCAGACCCATTGTGACCTGACATTGGCTTACACTTAGCCATGATAATCTGCAAGACAATACTAGAAAAGCATATCAAATACAAAAGCAATTCAATCTTAGTTTAAGGGTGACTTCTCACAAATCAAGGTAATTGTGAATGCAATTTCCAACAATCTCCCCCTATTTGTAGAAGTCAGAACCCTGTACACTAAGTTGAATTACAGCAGTTAAAGAATAAATATGCTACACTACACAAAGATATAGAAATGAAAAAGTAAAGAACATCAAAACATCATATATATATATATATATCTAAATTGAATTGTTCAGAAGACTTGATGTTCACTAAATCAGAATGAAAATAAAATATGTCTTATCAGCATCATCATCATCATCCTTCAAGACCTCCTTTTCCTCTTTTCTTCTTGTCTGGAGAAAAAGGCATGAGGCTTGGGAAGGTAAAACGGAGGCGGATCCGGAGCATCAGAATTATTATAACCAAAAGCTCTGAAATGAATCATTCGCTTCCTTTGAGCTGTCTCATGTTTTTCCCATTCTTGAGAGCTGTAGCATTCAGATCTATTCATTTTGCCTTCATGGACTAACTTATAGGTTTCAAGAATAATGTCTTTTGAGACTGGGCTCCAGATTTCTGAAAAACTTTTCGCAGCCTTAGCTTTGCTATGATCTGCTGAGCTAGAACTAGGAACTGATCGACTGGCAGAAGAACCTTCACCAAATTTTCTTTTTCTTTTGGTCCCAGCCTTATCTGATTGATCTTCAACAATAGGAGCCTTCCCAAGTAGTTCTTCTGGCCTTGGAGAAAACTGAGGAACGGGAACATCTGGATCAACTTCCAATTCAGGAAATATTTGATTATGAAGCCACGTTGCTGTTTTGAAAGAATAAGCATTAACGTCAGCAATTTGCTTCTGCACACGAGAGGAGAACTGATCAAACTGAGATTTCCAAGAACTTTGAATAGCTGACACAGAGCTTTCCACTAGATCTGTCATTCTATCCATGATAATGTCCTCCCCCTTTCTGACTTCTACAGATAGGGTTTGGAGAGTATCATCTTTGAACTTTCCGACTTCATCAACAATTTTGAATGTATTGGTTTCAGCCTTGTCAGACACTGATTCTTGAAGCTTTGTCAGTATAATAGTCTGAGCCAACACTGTGCCTACACCTTCAGTTGCATGATCAATTTGCTTGCTCCCTAGGCACACCAATTCAGAGAGATTTTCATAATTGGATTTTATCTTAGCTAACTCTCTGCCTAGTTCACTTTCAACTGAGGCAATCTTCCTGTGAACAATTGTCAAAGAATTTTCAAACTGTGCACTCTGCTTCTTGAGCAGTGCTTCAATCTTTCCTAGAAGAGAATCTTCTGCACAACCTAGCTCATCTAGAGCATTCTTGGTTGTGTCAAACTCTGACTCCCCCTCAACATGTACTAGGGGAGGTGACAATTCATGAACTGACATAACATCATCATCTTCTAAGTCAAAAACAAAATCAGCACCAGACCCTGCCTGTTGGCCACTGGGACTGTGCTCTTCAGATACTGGAATGGATTCTGTTGGAGCTGATGAGGATTGACCTTTTTGCTTTAGAACGGGTTGGCAGCTTGGCACGACTTGAAGCTTTAGAGCGAGTCCGAGATGAAAGTGGAAATGATGTTACGAAGGGTGCTTGATCTTCAGAAGAAGGAGCTGGAGTTTCTGCTTCTCTTGCAGCTGCAGATTTAAGAGTCTCCCCCTCAGAAGGAGCACCAGCCATTTCCGGCTTCTTGATACGAATGACCCATCTCTGCAAGGAGTTGACATCGATCTTCTTAAGGTGATGGATAACTGTACCTTTGGACATGTTAAAAATAGCAGGGTTAAACTGATTTAGAAACAATGAGATGATCCGGGCAAAGTTAGGAGAATTTATGCAAGCTTTGATATTTGAGAATAAGATTGAGGCCCAATCTCTCTTCTTTCCAGTAACAATGCCAATCATCAACAGAAACATCTCTTCAGACACATGTCCTTGAGAGCCTGTCTTGCAGAAAAGTGCCTTTGAGATAATGTCCAGCAGGAGCTTCCCCACAACATTCAACTTATTCCTTTTAACTGTAGAAAAATCTGAATCAAGACCACAGAACCTTGTTGTAGTCAACCAATCATTGTCAACTAGCTCTTCTTCAGCTTCCACTTCAGACAACTGCAAATACTTAGCAAGAGTCTCTGGAGAGACTTTGATTTTGATACCCTTAACGAAAGAGATCAACATACTTCCTTCCTTGATTGGCTTCACATTGATGAAGAATTCTTCAACCTCATCAAACAAAATCCGGCAAGGATGCTCAAGAACGAAAGTGAGACCGGCGGCATCAAGTAAGCGAAACAGAGACTTGAAATCATCGGATAAGCTCGCAAGACCTGATCGAATAACCTCGTTGCCGACTCCAATTTTCGGATGAGGAGAGGGAGCCATAGCAATAAGAGGGAAGGAGAGATGCCGACGGAGAGAGATGAAGCACCAAGAGCCACCGAGAACCACCGAAACCCGCCGAAACGCTGAGTCGAGTCGCGGACGATCACTGCTCGAGAGGGAGACGAAAGGTCGAGGAGGTCTCGGGAGATGATTCGCGTGAACATCAAGTTTCCGATTTCGTATTTATATATATATATTTTGATTTTACGAAAAATAGAGAATTAGAAAGAGGAATTAGCGCGTACCTGACGTTTGGGATTCCTTTAAAAAAAACTTATGTCTCGAGACATCGGTTATGTCTCGAGAGCTCAGGAGATATTTTCTTCATTGATGTCTTGAGAGATTACCCGTGTCTCGAGACATCACCTTATCTCGAAATCTTCTTCTTGTCTCGAGAAATCCTGCCAGGTCCCGAGACATGACTTGTCATAAGAAAACTTCCTGTCGCCAAGGTTTTGATTGACTTGACCATTACTCCATGTTGAGCATTCCAAGTTCCGTCTTGAAGAAAGAGAACTTGGTCTCATCCAGTGGCTTCGTGAAGATGTCTGCAACTTGCTTATCCGTGGGGACATAACTCAGATTTATGTCACCCTTCTCCACATGCTCCCGGATAAAGTGATATCGTAGCTCGATGTGCTTTGTCCGACTGTGAGAGACTGGATTATTTGCGATAGCAATTGCACTGGAAGAGTCGCAAAACATAGGAATGTCTTTGAACTTCATGTTGTAGTCTTGAAGTTGATTTCTTATCCAGAGAAGTTGTGCGCAACAAGTGCCAGCAGAAATGTATTCTGACTCGGCGGTTGATATTGCAACACAATTCTGCTTCTTGCTGCTCCAGGAAATAAGTCTCCTTCCGAGGAATTGACACGTCCCAGAAGTGCTTTTCCTGTCGTCTTTGCTACCTGCAAAGTCTGCATCTGAATAACCAATTAGTTCACTATCATTACTTCTTGGGTACCATAAGCCAAGATTTGGTGTGCCTTTAAGGTATCTCAAAATTCGCTTTGCAGCAGTGTAGTGAGATTCCTTAGAGTTCACCTGATATCTAGCGCAAACACATGTAGAGAACATTATATCAGGTCTACTGGCAGTAAGGTAGAGCAAAGAGCCAATTATGCTTCTGTACTTGGTTTCATCAAAAGGTTTCCCTTTCTCATCCTTGTCCAGAGACGTAGCTGAGCTCATTGGAGTCATCATAGAGGTTGCACTCTCCATTCCAAATTTCTTAATCAACTCCTTAGTGAACTTTGTCTGAGAAATGAAGATTCCATCTTCAGACTGTTTCACTTGAAGTCCTAAGAAATATTTCAGCTCACCCATACTGCTCATTTCAAATTTCCCTTGCATAAGTTTAGAAAACTTTTTGCAGAGGTTATCATCCGTAGAGCCAAATATGATGTCATCGACATAGATTTGCACTAGCAAAATCTTGTCTTTTACTTCCCTAAGAAATAATGTTTTATCTATCTTTCCTCTTGTGAACTTGTTCTCAAGAAGAAAGTTAGACAGCGTCTCATACCAAGCTCGAGGAGCTTGTTTCAAACCATATAAAGCTTTCTGTAATAAATAAACATGATTGGGATGTTCAGGATTAACAAAACCTGGGGGTTGTTCAATGTATACTTCCTCTTTAATGTCTCTGTTTAGGAACGCAGATTTGACATCCATTTGATATACGGTGAAACCCTTGAAAGCAGCATAAGCAAGGAAGAGTCTGATCGCTTCGAGCCTTGCTACTGGAGCGTACGTCTGATCGAAGTCGATGCCTTCCTCTTGTCTGTATCCTTTAGCTACTAGTCTGGCTTTGTTCTTTATGATTGTTCCTTCTTCATCCAGCTTGTTTCTATACACCCACTTTGTTCCAATGACATTTTTGTCTTTGGGTTTTGGAACAAGTGTCCATACTTTACATCGTTTGAACTGATTTAATTCTTCTTCCATAGCAATTATCCAGTATGGATCTTCATTTGCCTCATGGAATTTCTTTGGTTCGACCTGCGAAAGAAAACTTAAATGCATATTTTCGTTAATGGTACCTCGTCTTGTTCTTATTCCTTCACGAGGATCTCCTATGATCTGATCAACTGGATGATCCCTCATTTGTCGTAGTCCGAGGTTCCTTGCATGATTTGAACCAATAGGAGTTTCTTCTGCTGTTGGAGTATCTTCCTCCACTTGGATTGGCTCTTCATCAGGATGATCTTCTTCATAGGTAGTTATTGGGGGTATTTTGATGAAGTGTTGAGAATTTTCAACAACTGGCTGATCCAAGCTTAAGTCCTGCAGCTTTGAACCTGTGTCTGCAGAAGAAATGCTAGAGGAGCTGCCTTGTAGCATGCTCGTCTCATCAAATACAACATTAATAGATTCTTCTACCACCAGGGTTTTCTTATTAAAGACTCTATATGCCCTACTATGACTACTATAACCTACAAAAATACCTTCAAAGCTCTTTTCACTAAACTTAGTTTTGTAATGCTTTCCATTGTTTAGCACAAAGCATTTACTACCAAAGATTCGAAAATAAGAAATGGTCGGTTTCTTGCCTTTTAGAAGTTCATAAGGTGTCTTTTCATGGTTTTTGTTTATGAGTGCTCTGTTTTGCACATGTCATGCAGTATTGACAGCTTCAGCCCAGAAATATTCAGGTAGTGAAGAGTCACTCAACATGGTTCTGCAAGCCTCAATAAGTGTTCTATTCTTTCTCTCAGCTACTCCATTTTGTTGTGGAGTTCGAGGAGAGGAAAACTCATGAAAGATACCGAGGCTTTCACAGAATTCTGTCATGGCTCCAGATTCAAATTCTGTACCATGGTCACTTCTGATTTTGACCACCGAACAGTTAAATTCATTCTGGACTTGCCTGACAAAACTAGTGAAAGTGTCAAAGGTATCTGACTTATGTTTCAGAAAGAATACCCAGGCAAAACGAGAGTAATCATCTACAATAACCAATGTGTAAGATTTTTCTCCTAAACTTCTAATTTGCAAAGGACCAAACAAATCCATATGAAGCAGGTATAAACACCTGGTTGAATCTTTGCCAATAATGCTCTTAAAGGTAGCTCTTGTTTGCTTGCCTTTTACACATGCATGACAAGGTCTATCTTTAATGCACTTAACATCTGGTGCATCTCGCACTAAGTTTTGAGAAAACAATTTATTAATAGTTTTGAGATTTATATGTGCTAATCTCTTATGCCATTGGTCAACAAGAGATGCACTATCTTTTGCCAAAAGACATACTGGTGTAGAAGATGATATGCAAAGAAAATTTAAACAAAATATGTTTCTACAGCGAATGCCTGATAAAATCATTTCATGATTTTCAGCCGACTTTATCAAACACTTATCTTTATGAAAATCAACAATGTATCCTTTATCACAAAGTTGACTTATGCTTATCAGATTATGTTGTAATCCTTCCACATAAGCTACATCGGAAAACGATACATTTCCATTAGAAATCATACCATAGCCTTTAGTTATTCCTCTGTCTGAACCGCCAAAAATAACTTTTGGACCGTTCGCAACTGGAATGTAGTTTTGCAAAAGGCTTCTTGTCCCGGTCATATGCCGAGAGCATCCACTGTCCAAGTACCAGATAGGATTTTTATTGGCCTTTGGACATACCTGCAAAAACAAATCATTTCGCCTTAGGAGCCCAAACAGATTTGGGTCCTTGGTCCCGTGTCAGTTGAGCACCACGATAAATGTTAACATTGCGAGTGGTCTGCCTTGCAACGTTCACTTGTGGTCTCCTAGTATACGTTGTATTAAACCAACAATCAACGGCAAAGTGACCAATTTTACCGCAGCACCAACAGTCGAATCTGTTGTACCTTCTCTTTACACTCTCCTGCTTAACTTTTTGAACGTTAGCTCTTGCAGGAGCAGCCCTTTTACATGAGGATGCCTCATGAGGGCAACACACATAAGGTGGTATTGTCTTCTTCGTCTTTGGTGCAACAGCATTCACTTTTGGTGCTTTCTTACCACTCGGACCATGAACAAATGGACCGTACCCTTTCCGATTAATCTCTTGATAGGGTGCTTGAAAAGCACTATCACCAAAGTTTCGGGGAGGAGCCCATTCCTTATGATCATTCACAGGTGAAAAAGGAATTGGTCGTGTGAAATGACCATAGGAACTCTCCAAATCATAAGCATTCGTAGGGAATATGACTCTCTTGAATGCTACAGGCTCTTGATGAGCTTTCCATTTTTCTTTGGTAGTAGCTTTCTTAGCAACCAGACCATTCTTCTTAGCAATTGTATTTTTTGAAGAATTGCTAGTACTAGCTTCATGCCCTATACCGCTTCCTTTTGCCTTAGTGGTAAAGGTGCCAATTATAGGCAGAACAGTTTTGGGTTGAGAGAATGCTTCAACCAACTTCTTCTCAGCCGCAAGCTATTCCTCCAAGACATTTATCGAATGATCTCTCAGGGCAAGAGTCTCTTCCGAGCTTTTGATCTTGTCTTTCAAGGCTTGGACTTCCTCTTTGAGAGAAGAAAGTTCTTCAACTTCTTTTCTCAAGTTAGATTCCACCTCCTTGAGAGCCATGATCTCCTTACCCTGAGTTTTGACAACCTTTCGGCACTTGTCAAAGCTTTGGAGCATTTTGGTATATTGAGACATGAGCTCAGATTCATCGTCTGAGAGGTTATCCTTTTGTTCAGCCGAAGCATAATCAGAATCAGATAGGATAGTGTGATCATTTACCTTTCCGGTGTACGGGGGTGCTTCTTCATCATCAGACATAGCCATCAGACCGAAGTAAGCTTCTTCTTCATCACTCGACTCATCGGAGTCACTGTCGCTCAGAGTTTTGGCTTTCTTAGCGACGAAGCTTCTATCTGATTTCTTCTTTCCATGAGTGGATTTCTTGTCTTCTTTTCTTCCACCTTCTTTCTTTTTGTAGGGACACTCAGCAATTATGTGCCCTGGCTTATTACAACAGTAGCAAATAATGTCAGAAGAAATGTGTTTGTTCTGTTTGGATTTATACCTGTCATTATTGCTTGAGCCCTTCCTGTGATATTCCCCATCACGACGAGAATATTTATGATCCGAGGAAGACGGCTTGTTGTTCATGTTCCTTTGCTTGTTCAACAGTTTCTTAAACTGACGGGAGATTAAAGAGAACTCCCCATCAGACAGTTCGGAACAGGAGGAGCTGGCTTCCGATTCTTCTTCAATATCAGATTCCTTTTCTCTGATCGGTATCACTGCTTTGCTCTTCTTTGAATTCTCTGCCTTCAAAGCTAAGGTTCTTTCTTTGCTTGAAGCTCGATTTACCTCCTCTTCAGACTTTCGGATGTTCATTTGTAATTCATGAGAAAGCAGCTTTCCGAACAGATTCTGAGGTTCTAGACTTGGCAGTTTTCCAAACTCTCTTATGGCAACAATTTTGCTATCCCAGTCTTTCGTTAGGGAACGCAAGAATTTGTCATTTAGTTCACCATTTGTGAACTCCCTGTCGTAGTTCCTCAGACCATTGACTATTTTGAAGAATCGCTCGTACGCATCAGCAATGCACTCCTTCTTATTCTGCTTAAACGCCTCGTACTCTTGATTAAGTAGAGACCTTCTATCTTCTCTTACCTCGTCAGTACCTTCCATTAGAACAATTAAGGATGTCCACATCTCTTTGGCTGATTTGCAGTGAATTAAGTTTTGCAACATGGAATCGTCCACTGCACTTGCAATTATGTTTTTAGCCTTCTTGTCAAGAGCAACAAGAGCTATCTCATCCTTAGTCAAATCCATCATTTTCTTAGGTATCTGAACAGTAGGATTTGTTGACGAAGCGGTCATTGGCACATGGGGACCTTCTTCCACGACTTGGAAGATTCTGGGATCTGCAGCTTCCATATAAAAACGGACTCTTTCCTTCCACATAGGAAAGTTGGCCTTAGTGCAGATGGGCAATTTCAGAGAGGATTCCTTGACTCTATCCATGGCTTGCTAGCAACTAGAAGGATGGATCCTGTTCAAGGTGTTAACCTAGCAACGAACATCGACCCTCTGATACCAATTGAAGTGTCTAGTTGCCTACCTAAATCACCTAGAGGGGGGTGAATAGGTGATCTCTACGTCTTTTGCGGAATTAAAAATTAAACGTAAAGCACAGCACACAAAATTAATCACAGCCACAGATAACACCAGAAATTTATAGTGGTTCCCCGTACTTGGGTACTCCACTGCCGGCCTCGCCAATCTAGCTCCACAGCTAGACTTGACTACTCACTAAATCTCGGATCAGAAAGATCCTACAGTCTCGGAGTCAAACTCCTACAAACTCAGAGAGAACCTCTCTTACAACTCGGAGAAAAATTTCTCCTACAACTCGGAGAACAACCTCTCCTACAACTCGGAGATAACAACTCCTACAACAGATTGAAAAGGGTTTGAACAATACTAAACCAGATCTGAATAACAGAGGCGTTTTCTTCCTTCTTCTTGGATGGCTTTTGAGAACGATGAGGAAGAACAACGATCCTTCAAATCTGTCTTTGGCAATCCGAAACGATCCAATAGAGATTGTAGAACCTGAGCATGGATCAATCGAATCCTTCTTGATAGAAATCGGCAACTCCAAAGAGTAGAACGATCTCCAATCGTAGACGACGGCGAGCGGCGTTTTTCTCGTTCTTTTGATCGGGAGAGAGAGATTAGGGTTAGAACGATTCTGGAACTTTTTTTAAATAATCCAAGAGCAAACCTATATATATGGAGAGGAGCAATTAAAGGATTAATTAGCCTTAAAAGCACTCCAAATAGCCGTTAGAAACGAGAAGGAGCGTTTACGATCCGTCCAGAACAGAGAAAACGAAACAGAAATTTACGGACAGAAGTCTCGAGACATAAGGGATCTCTCGAGACATGAAACAGAGAGAGCAGGAAAGGGATGTCTCGAGAACTCGATGATCTCTCGAGACATTGCAAAGATTTCAGACTTAAGATCTCTCGAGACAACCACGATCTCTCGAGACATGTCTGATCTCTCGAGACATATCCTTAGGAAAAATTTGTTTTACAAAAATTTATTTTCTTCTCTTGAACACATGCTGCAGCCGCACTCCAAAGTCTTCAATAGTCTTGAAAAAGAAGTGTACCCCAATAGTGAGATCACACATGAGTCATCACCATGTTTCATATAATGAGGGATTACATTTTATGAAACTGTGTTTGCAGACCCATTGTGACCTGACATTGGCTTACACTTAGCCATGATAATCTGCAAGACAATACTAGAAAAGCATATCAAATACAAAAGCAATTCAATCTTAGTTTAAGGGTGACTTCTCACAAATCAAGGTAATTGTGAATGCAATTTCCAACAGTAACTCCCTTGGGGAGTTAGGTGAGCAGTAACTCCCTTGGGGAGTTACGCGACCAGTAACTCCCCAAGGGGGAGTTACGTAAATAGAAACTCCCCAACTAGGGAGTGCTCCTGGCCACATCGTCGTTGAGGTCTTATCATGGTCGCGCATCGAGCACCTTCGCGTTCACCGCGCTCAGAACGCTGACCAAACTACACGTCGGAATATTATTCTTGCATGAATATTATTCTCCCTTGAATATTACTCCTGCGGAATATTATTCACCGCGCTTAGAACGCATCCACGCTCACCTCACGCTAAGAATCCTCTCATATTCATTACGCGCTCAGAACGCTTCTTCGTTCGTTACGCGCTCAGAATGCAATCCCGCTCATTCGTTCACTCAGAACGCTTTCATGTTCGTTGCACGCTCATAACGCCTCTGAGCGCGCTTAGAATGCTTCCGTGCTCAAAATGCTTCTGAGCACGCTCGGAACATTCCCACATTTCGGGCACGCTCACTTTTTGTCTTTCTAATTTCTCAGATTGCAGGAACGGCTTGTCGCCTTTTTCGCCTTCAACAAAGCTGCCCGAACTTCCCGAACTGCCCGAGGGGCGAGACGGTCATTTACAAAAAATGGTGATCCGTGTGCTTCGAACTGGAAAATGTGATTCGTCCGCCAGGTGGTTACGGTGGTTACAACGACGAAATTACCGGGCTACCCCCGGCCAAAGCTATAAAAGGAGCCCAGAACCTTCATTTCAGATGACCTTGCCTTCTGCAACTGGGAGAGCTCCTTGAAGATTTTCACGGAATTCTCCTTCGGCGCTTGAAGATCTCCGTGGACTTGAAGATTTCCTTCACCCCGAAAGGCGACTCAGCATTCTCACTTTTGTTCTCCAGAGCATCTCACTTTTGTTCTCCCGGAAGGCGACTCGACATTCTCACTTTTGTTCTCCAATATTCTCAGAAGGTAAAAGACTTAGTTTTTTCTGGAGGTGGCCTGTCACCTTTGGAACTCTCTCTCTCTCTCTCTCTCTCTCTCTCTCTCTCTCTCTCTCTCTCTCTCTCTCTCTCTCTCTCTTTCTCTCTCTCTCTATTATTGTAACGAGCAGCAGCCTGTCGCGCTCGAGTTCTAAGTCTCTAACTGTTATCCCCCAGAAGATAGTGGAAGTTGGTCGGCACAGCTCCGGCCGCGTGGTTTTTTACCCTTTCCGAGTTTTCTACGTTAAAAAGTCTTAGTGTACTCAACGAATCTCTAATTGACTGTTTGCGCGCTCGGTTCGCTTCCGAGCTAAGGTGGTTCAATTCGACCGGTCTACCAAAGCACCCGAGCGACCCGCAACAATACTCAAAATAAAATTGTTATTCAACCATCCGAACTTTCCCTTCTAAGGCATGAGGAGGAATGAATTACTGTGATAATCAGATCGAAGGCAAAAAAGAGGACAACAGGGCGTACTCTGATTTCTCCTTCCAAACTATAGCCTATACCGAACCCAACAACTTCCAACAGGTTTTCATGAATCAAACTCTAATCTCTCGTAAAATTGAATAAATAGATCGTGGTTATGCTAAAAATTCATTTTAATTTGGTTATTGCAGCGACCATGGAGTTACCACGTGAAACCCAGCATCAGGACCGAGCCTTAAGTTCCAAATTCTTTGGAGATGCAAACTCTGTATCCGAGGGAACGAAAGAAATCAGAGGACGGCTATAATTGGTGTTGGGAGGTACGGCTTGCGGGCTATGGTCCAGCAATGCCCCCGGTGTTGCGGCACTAGTCGATACAGAAGGGTGTGTCCCCTGTGGGCCTAACTGGCTGCCCCGTGGGTCCTACCTTGGGATAGCCAGCTCTATAAAGGTTTGGTAGCGCCTTCCCCAACAGTCCGGGCTTTTGGGAGAGTTGGTAGCGCCGATTCCCTACAAGTGGTATCAGAGGAGGTCACGGGATCGAAACCCCTGGGTCATTTCTGGGGGGGGGGGGGGGGGGGATTGTTGGGAGGTACGGCTTGCGGGCTATGGTCCAGCAATGCCCCCGGTGTTGCGGCACTAGTCGATACAGAAGGGCGTGTCCCCTGTGGGCCTAACTGGTTGCCCCATGGGTCCTGCCTTGGGATAGCCAGCTCTATAAAGGTTTGGTAGCGCCTTCCCCAACAGTCCGGGCTTTTGGAGAGTTGGTAGCGCTGATTCCCTACAAGCCCGGACTGTTGGGGAAGACGCTACCAAACCTTTATAGAGCTGGCTATCCCAAGGCAGGACCCACGGGGAAGCCAGTTAGGCCCACAGGGGACACACCCTTCTGTATCGACTAGTGCCGCAACACCGGGGGCATTGCTGGACTATAGCCCGCAAGCCGTACCTCCCAACAATTGGAGAAACTATGAGCAGAAGCAAGTGAAGGGGAGCGAGAATCCGAGAAGTTATTACAAGTGTACTTTTCTTAATTGTCCAACGAAGGAGAAGGTGGAAACTAACTTCGAAGGACAAATCACTAAGATCGTCTATAAGGTAACGCATAGACACCCAAAGCCTCAAATCCACACCTGAAAATTCTACTGCCTCTTTCGGTGACGACGACGTCGATTTGAGCTCTCATAGGAGCAATCCCTGTGGTGATGAGTTCGACGAGGAAGAACCTGAAGCAAAGCGATGGTATGTTGTTACAAGTTGTAGTTGTTTCTTTTGATTTTTCAAAATTGAAAATTTTAAAATTTGGAAATTTAATGAAGGAAATATCATAGGAGGAAAGATGGGGAGCACGAAGGAGTCTTCGCCGGCGACTACGACGGAAGGATTGTGAAGGAACCATGGGTCGTGGTTTAGACAACCAGCAATATCGATTTACTTGATGACGACTATTGGTAGAGGAAGTGTGGCACCAGAAGTCGGCCTCTATGTGATATCTAACAACGGCTAGTTGCAGAAACAGGAGAAAGAGGGGAGATCAGGGTAAAACGTGAGAGAGACGGTTAGGGGTGAGTGTGGTTAGGTGTTTCAAAAAGCCCTATTAAATGAAATTAAATGGGTGCTAATAGCCATATGTGAAGGGCTAATAATACTTGCCAAATAAAATCGATTAATATTTTTTTCCTTAAAGAATGATTCTACAACAATGGGGAGCATATTCTAATTGTAAAATATTAGATTATCAAAACTATAAATAATAATCTCATTTTCATTAAACAAGTGACAGTGCACGGGTGTCCCACATGCAGCCACAACAGTAGCTCGACAACGACAATACCTCCGTTGGTTGAGAAGGGACTTCGCACGCTCATTGGTTCAATGTTTTTTCAACGACAGTTCTTTAAATTTCATATTGCTTGAGCCACCATCATGGAAATGCTCTTGGTTGCGAGCAGGTTGCGCTCGTACGGTCATACCAATACATCATATCTTGATAGTTTCCCTAGTCACGACAGAACGACACCCTTCGGTGCAACCATGACAGTGTGTAAGACCAACATTGGCAAGCCGTCTCATTGTGAACGACTTAAGACTATTTATTACGATAGAATTCATACTATATGGGTGCCCATACGGCGTCACCGCAATATTGCCTTTGATCATATTTGAAAAAGTTAGTGTAATATGCACATGCAACATCGACAATAGCTCATTATCCACATTCATATTGTTGTAAATATGAAGCTATAATTGTACTGACGATAGACCCAATTGGAAACTTATAGTGCTAATATTAGCAAAGAAAGTAACATACATATTATTAAAGAAACATACAACATAATGAATCGCAAAACTGAATAAAGTGTCCATACTGTTGAAAAACAAACAGGAAGATAGGAAAGCTGAGCAAAATACCTTCAACAACTCAAAACAGGGAAAATTCTTCTTACTCAGCACACAAGCATAAAGGGCAGAATAAACTCCTTACCCACACACTGCAGAAAAAGGGGTTTATATATTACCCCAACAACAACCCACTTGCATAAAATAAAATACATTCAAACAGGGAGGCCCACAACAGGTATGGACCTAAACCACTTAAATACAATAATCGGCTGAACTAGGTTATCATTTCAATGCAAGGAAGGAGACAAGGCCAGATGCGGCGCTGCCTAATCTTCTGCTCCTTGATTCAGGGTTCTTCCTTGTTCTTCTGATGTATCATCTTTGTCAGGATTTGGTGAGCTGTCTGGAATATGCTTCAACTCCCCCCATAGTCTAGGCAGCAGGTGATCTTCATCTTCTGTCGATGGGCGAGAAAAGTAGGAGCGGAGAGGGGTTTTGTGAAAATGTCGGCTATCTGATCTTCTGATTTGCAGTAGCATAGATCGATTTCTCCCTTGCTGACCAGGTCCCTGGTGTAGTGAGCCCTAATTTCCATATGCTTTGTCTTATTGTGGAAAATTGGGTTTTTTGCAAGAGCAATAGCTGATGTGTTGTCAACCTGTATGGTGGTTATTTCTTCTTGATCTCCCCTCATTTCAGCGATTAATCTCTTTAACCAAACCGCTTCCCTGGCTGCCTCACGCAGGGCTGTATATTCCGCTTCCGTTGAGGAAAGGGCTATCGATCTTTGCTTTCTGGAACTCCATGTCACAGGATTGGAGCCTAAGAAAAATATGAACCCGGTAGTACTCCTCCGGTCATCGGAGCACCCAGCCCAGTCACTGTCGGAGTAGCCCAACAGGGTGCTAGTATGCCCTTTCTCATAAAATAAGCCCAGGGATTTGGTGCCATTGGCATAACTCAAAATTCTTTTGGCTGCAACCATGTGCTTGATGCTGGGAGATTGCATGAACATAGACACAATGCTGACAACCAATTCAATGTCAGGTCTGGTGTTTGTCAGGTAGATCAGAGATCCAACCAGGCTCCTATACATTTCTGCTGAAGTCTTCTCTTCTCCGTCTTCTTTCTTCAATTTTTCTCCTATAATCATAGGAGTGGCTGGCTTTGAGTTCTCCATTCCAAATCTAACCAGGAGGTCCTCAGCATATTTTCCTTGTGACACATAAGTGGCATGAGGTAGCTGGTGAATTTGTAGGCCTAGGAAATACCTGGTGAAAGGAGAGTTTTAGTTCTTATTTATCTGTTAAAACTCTTGTTTAATTTTGCTTTCAAAATAAATGATAAATCTTATTTATATATATAAGTGAGTTTGTTGATTTCTGTATGAGCAATAAAATCAAACAGTTAGAGTGCATATAAATAACACAGCAAAGGAAATAAAAATATAAAACAAGCAATCCACAGATGACAGAGAAATATAGTAGTTCCCCTCAACTGGGTACGTCTACTCTTCTACCCACTGGTAGGAATCCACTAGGAGTTTTTGATAAGGTGCCCTCACACCAAGGTGATTTTGATAAGGTGTCCACACACTAGGTGAGCTGTTGATAAGGTGCTCTAACCAAGATGCAGGTTTTTGCTAAGGTGCCCTGTCACCGGGAGTTAACTTTTGAAGGGAGTTATAACCCTGTACAAGAGGTGGAAAGGAATAAAAATAAAAAAATAAAAAGATTTGTTGTTCTTCTCTGTATGAGAAGACTCTTGAAGATCCTGATTTGAAGTTGAATGGATCTTGATGAAGATGTTGAAGAGCTCCCCCTGTCTGATGTAAGTTGATGACAGTTCTGGAGTCCTCTTCTCTTGATTGTACAAACACTCCTTTCTTCCTAAGCAGAGATGATCCTGAGCAAATGGTTGTGATTGGTGTCTCAGGATATATGTGATCTACAAGAAAAGAGTTTAGCAAAAAGCAGAACAAGATAAAGTAATAAATTTGTTCTCTGTTTTTGCCCATGTTCTTCTTTTTCTCTTCTTCTTCTTCTTCTCTTTTTCCTGTACAGAAGATGTAAAATGTATTTTTTTTTTCTATCTGAATCTTTACAGCAATATATTATATATATATAATCTATTGTAAGATAGAGCAGAATATATTCTGCTATATATAATAATCTGCTGCATTTCTTCTACTGTATAAAGTCTGTTGTTGTATAAAAGCTGTTGTCCTCTTTCCTTCTTTTGCTTGCTGCAACGGCTATAACAATTAATGCTTCTGCCAACGGCTATATTATTAAATGCTTGCAAGCTGTAATGTCAGAACAATAATATATATAGCAAGATATAAAATATAATAAAGAAATATTTCTTTAAATAAAATCTGACAGCATATTAAATAAGAAGGATAATTCTGCCTAAATTTCGTGGACCTGAGCTCTCCTTTCGTCGAGCTCATCATTCCATTCGTCGACCAGATAATTAAAATTACTGTTTCTGAAAGTCTGCTGGAATTCGTCGAGCGGCGTTCACCATTCGTCGAGCGGTGTTCGCCATTCGTCGAGCGGTGCTGTAATGCTGTAATTTGTCGAGCGCTGCTTATATAAACCTGTTCGCCGATCGCCGTTCGACGTTTGTCGCGCGCCGTTCGATGTTTGTCGAGCGCCGTTCAACGAAATGTCGAACTATATGAAATATTTTATTTCACTTATATTTTCTTTATTAATTTCTCTTATATTATTTTTCCTTATATTATTTTCTTTTATATTATTTTCTCTTATATTAATTAGCCTATTTATATATATATATATATATTTCTTAGTATATTATTTATATATATATATATTTTATTCTTTTCTGCCTATTAATATATTTCTTTTTCAGCCTTCTTTCTTAATTAGATATTTAATCTAAGTTATACAATTTGAATTATGATATATAAACTTAGATACTAAAGGTGGATCCTAACTCAAATCAAACCTAAGGTTCCAACACCTGGTGCGCCCCAGATCCGTCATTTAAAATTTAGACTGAATGTAGTTCCTGAAATTGTTAATGTCTTCTATATTAGACCCTGTAATGAGAAGGTCGTCTACATATAGACAAACAATTAGAAGATCTCCAGTGTCACCGTGTTTGATGTATATCCCAGGATCACTGACTGATTTGAGAAATCCAATGAGAAGGAGGTTGGTGTCTATCTTGGTGTTCCAGGCACGGGGTGCCTGTTTCAGGCCATACAGAGCTTTGTGTAGCTTGAACACTTTGTTCTCTTTGTCCTTTAATTCATATGCAGGTGGCTGCCTCACATATATCTCTGCATATGACACGTTCATTTGGTAGATAGGGAATTGGTGTTGGGTAGCAAAAGCCAAGAGCACCCTAATTGATTCAAATCGAACCACAGGAGAGAAGGTTTCGAAGTAATCCACCCCTTCTCTTTGAGCATACCCCTTAGCAACCAGTCTAGCCTTATACTTTTGAATTTTGCCTTCTTCATTGTACTTTACTTTATATAACCACTTCAGCCCAATTGCTGTCTTCTTTGGGGGCAGATCTGACAGTTCCCAGGTGTGATTTTTCTCGATCATGTGGAGCTCCTTGTTCATGGCTTGTATCCACATAGGATCTCTGGCAGCTTCTTGATGACTTGTTGGTTCCTTGACAAAGAGGGCAAGATTACACTAATTATATAGATCAGTTAGATTTCGATACCTGACCGGTGATGAAGGAGGTGATGACTCTGGTGAGCTTGATGAGTTCACTTCAGGACACATGCTGTCTGGATTGGTGCTAGGAGAAGCAGGCACGGATGGCTGAGGATCTGATATGAATGGATCAGCAGAATCTTCAGCAACCGCCTGGATGTGAGTCTGATCCTGAGCCGGAGACCAGTCCCATTGCTTGTTTTCGTCCACAATAACATTCCTGGTGATAATGAGCTTCTTAGTTGCTGGATTGTAAACACGATAGGCTTTGGAGGTATCACTGTATCCAAGTAAGATTCCCATAATTCCTTTCTCCTCAAGTTTATCTTTGTTCTGAGTGGGGTCAAGGCTGTAGGTGATGCTTCCAAAAATCCGAAGATGAGAGACATCTAGTATGATTTCAGACCAAGCACCGAAAGGTGTTGAGTTTGACAGGGCTCTACAGGGGGACCTGTTAAGGGTGTTCACAGCTGTGTTTACGCTTCTCCCCAATACTCCCTAGGAAGCTTGGAGTTTAGTAGCATACACCTGACCATTTCTACGATTGTTATGTTTCTTCTTTCTGCAGTGCCATTCTGTTCTGGGGTTCCTCTTACCGTCAATTCCCTTTTTATTCCCTGTTCCTGGCAGAATGAGGAAAAGACATTGCCGATGAATTCGCCTCCTCTGTTCGTTCTCAGTGTCTTGATTTTGGTATTGGCTTCATTTTCTACTAGGGCTTTGAATGCTTTAAACTTTTGGAAAACTTGAGATTTGTTGTCAAGAAGATACACCCACATCATCCTTGTAAAATCATCTACTATAAAGAGGAAATAATGTTTACCAGATAACGTGGAGGTACGAGATGGCCCCCACGTGTCAGCATGCACAAGTTCAAGAGGTCTGGAAGTCCTTCTGGAGGAGGAGTGAGGATGGGGGAGCTTGTGGATCTTGCCCATGGCACATTCATGACACACATTGCCATTGTCTTGAATTTTTTGTAGCCCACATACCAGGTCCTTACTTTGGAGTTTTATTAGATCATTAATATTTAGGTGCCCAAACCTGCAGTGCCACTTCATAGTGTCTGTGTTGATCTTTGCCATCATGATTCTTTCTTCATAGGGCAGGGTAAGAGGAAACACTTTGTTTGAGGACATTGCAATACGTGCTACAATCTGAGAGGTAGATTTGTCTATGATGGTGCAGCATGACACATCAAAGATCAGTTTTTATCCTTTCTTAATCAGCTGCCCCACACTTAAAAGATACTGGGCTAATTCAGGTATATATTGAACTTCAGAGATGTGTTTGAGCTGACCAGATTTAGATTTAACCATTATAGTACCTTTTCCATGTATGTTTTTCAAAGTTCCATCACCTAGGAGCACTTGAGACTTGGCTGTTTCATCTAGCAGTATGAAAGCATTCTTGTTGTTAGTCATGTGGTTTGAACACCCGCTATCTAAGTACCATACATCATTCATGGGAACACCCTCACTATTACATGTGTAGAAGACAAAATCTTCCTCACTTTCTTGCTCTCCATAGTTTGCCTCTTCTCTGGGTTGAGGATTGGGTTTCTGTCTGAATGGGCAATCGTTGGCAAAATGTGTTGGCTTGGCACATTTCTTACATTTGTAAAAGAAATCAAAGGTATCATGGTTATTTCTTTTGCAAAGATTGTAGAATAGTGTGGGATGCTGGGAAAATCTGGGCTGTTCTGGTTTTTTTTCGAATAAATTATTCTTGTTTGAGTGCAGGCTAAGCTTGGACTGAAAGGCTTGTTCCAGATTTTGTGGTTCAAATCTCTTCATGTGATCCTCATGAGCTTGGAGAGAGCCCGTGAGATCAATGATGGTGAGGGTGTTGACATTCTTTGCTTCTTCAATAGCTGTTACCACATACGCATATCTATGAGTGAGAGTTTCAAAATTTTTAGAACCACATTTTTCTCTTCTACAGTGTCACCATAGCTCTTAATTTGGTTAATAAGAGAAGTTATCCATGAGAAATAAGAGTGGGTATTGTCCTCTTCCTTCATATATATTGTGTCAAACTCCTGCCATAGGTTCTGAAGCTTGAATGATATAACTTTTGTGGATCCTTGAAAGTCATTCTTGAGGGTTTCCCATGCCTCCTTAGCTGTGAGAGCCCCCATAATCCGTGGGAATATGCTTCTTTCTATCCCTTGTTGGATGTAGAGAAGAGCCTTTGCATCCCTCTTTAGATTATCAGCAAACTCTTAAAGCTTTATGGCATCCCAAGTGGTGGCGGGGTTCACTGCAGTGGGCTTCACTACAAGAAGAAACGGCTACGGCAACATTTTTTAGTAGCTTTTGCGGCGCTTTTCAAACGTCGGGAATGATTTCGCGGCGTTTATTCAATCGCCGCAAAATCGTCGCGGTTCCCATCGTCGCCGTAGCCTTTTGCGGCGTTTTTACAAAGAAACGTCGCGGTAGCCTTTTGCGGCTACGGCGGCGCTTTCTAGAAAAAACGCCGCAATAGCTGTGCATTGTAAATAAAAAAAGAGACCCAAGCTTTCGCCACGTTTTCTCAAAAAGCGCCGGGAATTGTTTTTGAATTTAAAAAAAACTATTATATGCAGTGTTATCATGCTTAATACTTATCTTGCAAAAGCAAGATGCTTCTCCACTGAACAAACTTACATCTTACAAATGTTAAGATTATTAGAATGACATTGAACAAAATAAATATAAATAAAATATTTGCAGAAGTCCAACCTTTAAGAATATTAAGATAAATACCATCTTGATATATACAATTGATATTTCAGTGTATCAGCAATAATACATGTAATTGAATTTATTAAGATATATACTTCTCCGCTGCAGGCGTGGAAGCTCGAGATCTTTATTAAGATTTATCTTCACTCCGTCGATGATAAAGAAGGGGGTGCATCGTCTCGTAGAAATTTTGGTTATTGTTATCATTCTAATGCCCAAACCTGAAATGAAATTTTGGCTATTGTTCTCATTATAATGATCACCAATGTTAATCCAGTCCAATTTGAAATACTCAAAATGATAATGCATTTAATCTAGTCCAACCTGAATAAAAAGTAAGATAGAAAATGTTCATTTAAATACCCTGCATGTGTATTATGCATCCGAGCAAATAGTTCTACCTTCCTGGTCCTTGGACTAATTCTCTCCAACATTGGGTACATCTGCATATAAAATAAAGACACTATTAAGATCTTTCCTATAATCCGAACAAGAAGATCAACATAATAAATACAAAAATAAGGATTTTGAGGCCCAACACCACCACTGAATCATGAGAGATACTATCGGCTAGCATTTATAGATAATGCAATTTCAGTTATAAGTGGTATCAAATAGAGTTAATGTATACTAAAACTGAAGTCACTGAACACTTAATAGTAGTAGCCTTCTCAAAGTAGATTATCATGGCTCAGTTGATCATATGCAGTATACTTTTGGGTATTGTATTTTTGATGGAGCCTAAAATATAGTGAAACAAATTGTTGCGACACGATCTAATATTGCGTATATATGTTTCTAGCAATCCACACAAGCTTATATTTGTTTCTAGCAATCCACACAATTACCTTTGCTAAATCATTAGATTATGAATCACGAGTAAGGGCCAGTTTGGCGGCGAGGTCGAGCGGGGCGGATTTCATCTGCGCCGCCCGACCGCCACCGCGGGAGGTGCGGCACGGATGAAATCCGCCCGTTTCCCAAATTTTTCAGTGGCGGGGTTGATCCCCGCAGCCCGACCGTGGCCCCGCCAAACGATGCAGGGATGCGGCCGAGCGGTGAAGTCCGTCAGACCGCCACGGATCAGCCCCGCCAAACAGGGCCTAGATAACCATGACAAGAGTAATAGTTCCACAGGCTCTCGCCAAATTAAAACAAAATTAATCTAAGCATAACATGGAGAACACAGTTCTTATCTATCAACCATTATACCCATGATAGTCCTCTTGCACTTTTTAATCCAGAAATAGGAGAGCTGCAAGAGATGCATATGAGCGGATGTGGCGGAAATAACATTCGATCAGCTCACTCACTGTCACATGATTTTGGTAATTTCAAATGGAGAAGAGGAGGTAATCATAATTACAAATGGCAAAGATACACCCTGTGTAGTGAAGATGTTAATGTCTAGCAAATAAAAAATGGCAACTAAAAGTATGGGCCAAAGAAAGGATATCCAAACTGTTATTGCCTGTTGGAGTACTGCAAGTATGAGACCTCAATCAGATGCTCATGCTCCTTCATGATTCTAGTCTACAAATATATTTCACATAAACATTTATCCATCATGTAACTACACAGATATCAAGCATAGTCAATGATTCATGTGTTAAATAAGATAAACTACTCAGACAAAAAATACCAAACAGCAACTATTATCAAAATGAACGAACATGAGTGGTTGAAAACACCAATCAAAAGCAGGTTAACACAAAAAACAAATCAAAAGCAAAAATATACATGCTCATAAACCCCATTAATAAATGCATTGTACAAAAAATCAAAGGGCAGAAACAAATAATAAAGGCCAAGACCAAATAGGTTTTTAACATGTTTCAGGCATCATTTGTGCCAATTTTCGAGCAAAACTTAATGAGTGCGGCAGACAAATTAACCCAAACCAAACCACATTATAGGAAAATAATTGCATATACATGACCTTTCAGGCCATCACAAGAAGCTTTTGAAAACAAAAGGAGCAACACACGTTCAGAACATCTGAGACCATAAAACTGCAAAATAGGCTTATGGAACAATAAGCGGAGTACCATGGAGATTAAGGCACGCCTGTCTAGTGTTTCGGAGCAGGGCACCTCCTGGCAAAATGCCCTCTCGGCGCAGTTGTTGCATTCCCCCCACCGCCACCACCGCCTCCGCCGCCACTACCACCATACCACCACCCTAAACCTTGCTCCACCGCCACCGCCGATGTTGTAGCAGACTCTAGCCATGTAGCCAGATTCGCCGCAAGTGTAGCATGTAACGAACGGTACTAAGACCTGGAAGGTGGAGACGGTGGCCGCATGAGCGAATGAACGAACGAAAGGGCGCAAAAAAACGTCATTGTACTTCCTGGTCTTTTCAGGAGGTAGATTAATGGTAGAAATCAAGAAAAAAAAACATTAGCAGTTGATTACTTCTTCCCAACTTACAGATCTTTTCAGGATGGAGAGTGAGAGTCGAAAGCAAGCGGATGCGATGCTCTGTTGGAACAGAGAAAGAGAAATCGTGGGTAAGTTGATCAGAGGAGGAATATGTTGAGCGGAGGTACCTTCGGTGAAGATCCTAGTGGAGGAGGAGGCCGAGCATCGAAGAGGCAGAGCGGAGAGGAGTCCGAGCGGCCGAGAAAGAGGAGACGTGGAAAGCACCTAAAGCCGTGTTTAGAAGAGAATGGCCTCCCGCAGAGCTTCACCGGCGAGATTGAGGGAGAAGACGATACGCAAATGGAGGATGTGGAGACTCTTCAGCCTTCAAGAACAAAGCTTCCGCGCGCAAACGAAATTTAGGGCAGCTCGCGCGAGGGATAGCGCTTTACTGAGCGCTATATTTCTTTTTAATTAAAATTTCGAGCTGTAGCCACGTTTTTGTCAAAACCGCCGCCAATAATACACTCTATCACAACGTTTTTATAAACACGCTGCAAAAATCAAAACTCTACCGCGACGTTTTTTAAAACGCCGCAAAAAAAACGTTGTCATAGAATTAAAATGTTGTAGTGCTTGTTGTATCCTTCTTGAATGAGGTCCCAAAGACCTTGGGAGAGAAATAAGGTATGCATTTGTACAAGCCAGAAATCAAATGCTTCCCCCTCAAAGATAGGAACTCCGCTTGGAGAATACAGGAGGTTCTGATTGGAGTTGCTAGATGACGCCATATGATGAAGACCAAAGATGAAAGAGAACAGACAATAGGATGTTGATGACTACCTTCTCAAGGTTCTAATGGCAGATATCAAACCAGCACCAACCTATTGCTTTGATACCATGTTGAAAAACAAACAAGAAGATAGGAAAGCTGAGCAAAATACCTTCAACAACTCAAAACAGGGAAAATTCTTCTTACTCAGCGCACAAGCATAAAGGGCAGAATAAACTCCTTACCCACACACTGCAGAAAAAGGGGTTTATATATTACCCCAACAACAGCCCACTTGCATAAAATAAAATACATTCAAACAGGGAGGCCCACAACAGGTATGGACCTAAACCACTTAAATACAATACTCGGCTGAACTAGGTTATCAATTCAATGCAGGGAAGGAGACAAGGCCAGATGCGGCGCTGCTTAATCTTCTGCTCCTTGATTCAGGGTTCTTCCTTGTTCTTCTGTTGTATCATCTTTGTTAGGATTTGGTGAGCTGTCTGGAATATGCTTCAACACATACCTTATTGCTATATGTGACAGCTTTATGCAAGAAAGCAGTTGAATTTAAGTGGAAACTATTAATTTTTAGTAATGCATGTAGGTTGTGGTAATGAATTGAGCTACATGCAAGAAAGAAGAACATCATGAAGTGGGTAACAAAGAAAACCAAAAGAAAAGGGAAAATAAAAATAATAAGAACCGAGCAAAGCAAAGAGAGAATCTTCTCAATATAGTTCTGTGTTATATCATTCAGAACAAAAATTAAATAATAGTATTCCAGGCCTTGAAATTCAAGCAAAGGTGTCTTTATGAAAGAAAGTCATTTAACATTTTGCATCTTATAAATCACATAAGAAATATATACCTGTATCAAGTTGTAACAATAGCGTGATAGTTTCAATCAATGAAGATTTCTTTATCCAAGCAGCCTTCACTTCTTTCCGGTTGATTTCCAGACACGCAAAAATGCGGAAATCAACGAGCCAAAGCGCATAAAAAACACATACCCCAAAAATTCTATGAAAGTGCACAGTTAACCTCACTATAATTCTCTAAAGGGGGGTGGGGTGGGGGGGGGGGGGGGTGGTGAATAGAGATTTAAAAATATTTTGTGCAAAGTTAACAAATATATATATATATATATATATGTGTAATATTCACAGATTTAAGCTTCCCACACACCAACAAGAATTAAGCAAATAAAGTAAAAGAAAATCACAGCACAACACAAAGATATATAGTGGTTCCCCAAACTTTGGGTAGTCCACTCTTCTATCCCCTTGGTAGGAATTCACTATCTTGCACTGAGTCTTTTGTTAAGGAGACTCTTAGAACTAGCCTGAGTCTTTTGATAAGGAGACTCTTAGAACCACTACAACTGAATTTTTTGAAGAGAGATTCTTAAAACTCTTTTACACAATTGAATTTTGAAATAAGGATATGAATGAGAAGAAGAAGAAGAATAAGAACAAGAAGAAGAACAAGAACAATTTATGCAAGAAGGAATCTTCTTCCTAGCAAGAAGATTAGAAGCACAAGTATAGTGAATGTAGTCTCTCTTCTATAGTGAGAAGGAGATTGTAGGCCTTTCTCTCTTTCAGTGAGATCTTTCAGAAATTTGCAGCAGTATGACTTCAGAAGGTAGTAGAAGAAGAAGAAGGCTTTTTCTTGCTGCAGCACTCTTTCACTTTTCTCAATTTTCTCTTTCTTCTCTCTTGGGAGCTTTTCCTCTTTTTCAAAAATGGAGTGGATCACTTGTTGTTATTCTTTGCCGACCTCCTTCTGTATTTATAGCTCTGTTTATTCAAAAATATTGCTATAAGAGGATAATCAATTAGCTGTCAGAGAAATAGTAAGAGAGAAAAGTTTCCATAATCATTATATCTGCAGAAGGAAAGAGATCATTCTATTTTCAAATAATGTCCATAATAATCTTAATCAAATTAGCCAAGAATCATTTAGAAGGAAAGACTGATTCAAAACGGCTAGAAGAGAATAATATAATTCCATAAAATTCTGATCTACAGAAAGAAGGAAAGAGATCTGGCGTGTTTTTAAATCTGTCACAGAAATCGACGTGCGTCGATTACTATTCGACGTAAGCGTCGATTTCAGCCTGGCTAGACGTCGAGAGGAAAATATGGAAGGAGCGTCGACTGAGGTGCGTCGAATTTACTGGGTGCGTCGACTACACTTCGACGCTGCGTCGATTACTATTCGACGCATATTTACTTAAACTATTTTTTCACTCTGAGAACTCATTTCTATATATTTCTAGGGGTTAAGATAAATCATTTCCCCAACAATCTCCCCCTATTTGTCTTAACCCTATTCAGAGAGAAATTTTATCAGCTTTTAATCAACACATCAAAGCATATTTATAGAAAAGAGATATATTAGGTAATCAGAAGAAAATGGAAAAAGAAATCATCAGCACTTAAGCATTAATAGAATATATCAAAATTGTTCAGAATATCACTCAGGAGGAGTAGGAGGAGTTTTTCTCTTCCTGGAGAATACTAAAGGGAGATCAAGTCTTTTTATTGAGGTTGTAGCAGGATGTTCATTCAGCTCCCCCTGAGTCAAAGCAATCTGCTCCTGAGATGGAACATCCATTATACCTTCTATTTCTACTTCTTCAGCTTCTTTCCCAGCTCCAGCTTCAGCTATGACAGCATCTGGCTCCCCCTGAGCCTCAGCTTCTTTGTCTTTCTCATTTTCAGCCACTCCTTCAGCCTCAGCTTCCTTTTCAACTTCAGCTTCCTTTTCAACTTCAGCTTCCTTTTCAACTTCTTTCTCTACTCTACTTGCCTCCCCTTGAAAGAGAACTACTTGTTGTTCAGCTTCTCTTGCTATAGAGAGTACATCTGTTATCTGTTCTGAAGTATGTAGCTCAGGTACTATTTCATTCCCAATGGTCTTAAGCAGAGCAAGACTATCAGATTTTGACGTTGAAGAGGATTTGTGTGAGTGAGATTTGTGACTGGAGAGCTGCTCTTCATCTAACTTCTCCCCCTTCTTGACCTTCTTAGTCAAGGAGGTTAAGAATGATTTAGTAACCTTAGATGAAGTCACAGAGGTTTTGAGTAATTGCACAGAGGCATTTACCCCATCCAACTGGGTTTGCATGTGCCTGATAAAGGAGTGAATTTGAAGGCAGTGTCCATCCAGCATTTCTTGAAATCTTTGGGCTGCTGACTGGATACACTGAGTGATGAGAGTTTCAGTGGATGGAGATGGATCAGGGTGTGCTGGTGAAGGAGATAATGGTGGAGGGGATGAAGGTGGAGAAGTGATTGTTGATATATGAGGTATGTGAGATGATGTAGCTAGAGAGGATGTGATAGTAGGAGGAGGAAGAGGTGGTGACTGAATTGGTGTATGTGAAGATGTAGTTAAGGTAGGAGGTGTGAGGGAAGTGGAAACTATTGGTGTGGATGATGTTGGTAGGGAAGAGATGTCTGTATGTGGAGGTGAAGATGGATGCACAGGAGAATTAGGAGGAGAGGGAGTCCTTTCAGGAATGGAACCAGGCCTGGGGATTTGCCTGGTCCATTTTAAAAAGAGGGCTATGGACATCCTTTTTCCAGGAGGAATGGGAATTCCTTTTGACCTACATAGGTCAGGGAAGGAGTGAAGGAGTACCTGACTCATGATCCTCATGTAGGCATTCTCTTTATGAGAATATTTGTAGCCTATCATCTTCAGTAAGCAGCTGCCCCAGTCTATCTTCTTTTTCAGCACAAGGGCCCCCATAATATTCAGTTGCTGCTTGGGCACTGCATCATGGGCAGAGATTTTGCATAGTAGTATTTTTCCTACTATGTCTGCCAAGAGCCTATATTCATCAGAGAAGTCTATTTTCTTCAAGTTGATTGGTCTATCTCTGGAGAATTTCATGGTGATTAATAAGTTTTTGATTTCCTCAGGGGTGAGTTCCACAGGTTCATTACCTGATGGAAGATCAAAGGTGTCCCTAAGATGTTCTGCAGAGATTGAGACAGGTGTTTCATGGATTGTTCCTGTAATCTCTCCTTGTTCAGATATCTGAACAAGATTCATCAACTCAGTGAGTTCTATTTCCAGGAGTCTGCATCTTGTTGAAATGAGTTTGTTTAGACCGGCTTCAGTGAAAAGAGCTATGATGCTCTTGTAGTTTTCAGCGGCAGCTTGGAAGGAGTCAAGATCAATATCAAAACTAGAGTTGATCTTGGGAGCCATTTTGGTCAGTGAGGGAGAGAGGAAGAGATGGCTGGACTGAGAAGTGAGAAGGATGAGAGATGCAGAGAGCGTGCAGATTTCTAACTGAAGAGTTTATTTAGGTCAGGTGAAACGTCGAAACGAGACACAACTCGAGGATTATTCGGTACTACAGTAGATGTGACCGAAAATATTTTAGTATTGCCGCTCTTTTTCATGAAGTTGATGTTACGTCGAGTGGAAGTTGATGTATGCGTCGGTACAGTCTGAATTGAGATGTTAGGGTTTCCTATCAACGATGCGTCGATTAAGAAATCGACGTGACTTTTATTTTGTCTTGAAAATTCTAAGTTTTTCTTGAGAGATTATTTCTTCCTAATCCTAAGGTTTTCTAAGTCAGCCTTGGACTAATTTTATAGACAATTGGATTGATTATGCCAACATTGTTTGGCAATGTGGCCAGTTTTATTACAAATATAACACCTGATTGTCTTTAGATTATGGGAATTTGAGTTTAGAGAGGGATAGAGGTGTTGATTAGGATAGAGTTGTTGATTAGGATAAAAGTTTTGATTAGGATAGAAATTTTGATCAGGATGAATGGGTCCTGAATGGGGGTTAAGATAGAAAATTTTTGAAGGATAGATATGTCCTGTATTTAAGTTGCTCTGAGGTTTTACACGTTGATATCTATTCGACGCATGTTGAGAGTTGCGTCGATATATATTTGGCGCTTTCTCTAGATTGCGTTGATCTGGAATCGATGCATGGAAGTAGTTACGTCGATTGTAAGTCGACGTAATTTTATTCATGCGTCGATTTGAGGTCGAAGCATCTGAGAGATTGAGTCGAGTAGAATTCGACGTACTATCATCCATACGTCGATATGAAGTCGACGCAATTGTGTCTTCACAGATTTTATTTTTCCCTTTTCTGGTTGGAGATTTATTTCTTTATGAATTGTTTCTTTTGGCCTAGTTGCCTTCTCAGAAGGAGTTTGTGAGTCTTCATCTGAATAGTATGATGTTTCATCAAAATGGTTTATCTCCTTGAAGGTGAAGTCTTCTTCTTTATTTTGTGAGTCTTCTTCTAAGTTTGTTGATTTGATGGGTTTAGTAAATTTAACAGGGCTCATCCAAGCAGGTTTGGTAGATGGTATTGAACTGGTTGAAAGATCAGCCCCTAGCCCCAGATTCTTATGTCTGATTGTTTGTTTTTCAGTGATTTCTTTAAGTGTTTGGCTTCTGACTTTTATAGATTCTTCAAAAGCTTTTGCCTGGGATACCTTATTCGTAAGGAGTTGATTTTCTATTTTAGCACTTTTTATTTCCTTTTCTGTTTTATAGATTTCACACCTTAGTTCATAATTTTTTGAACATGTATCCTCTATTTTTCTCATATTAATTTGTTCTTTTAGATCCTTAATTTCTTGTTTAGCTTTTAGTTGATCTAAACAGAATCATTTAAAATCATTTTTGAAATCATCACATAGAAAATCTATTTCATCAAAAATGCTTACCTCATCCTTATCCTCAGATTCCTCTATAAGAATAAGGCTATTTGCTTTTGTTGTTGAATTTTCTTTTTCATCTTCAGAAGAGATGCTTCTTTCTGATCCTGTTTCACTCCATGATTCAGCAACACATTCTTTTTCTAAGCTTCCAAGAGCCATTAAGCATAGTTCTTCTTGCTTAGACTTTTCATAGTCACTTTTAGATGAGGTGCTGTCTTCAGAATCTGTTTCACTCCAAGCTTCTCCAATGAAGCCTCTTTCTTTCTTCTTCTCCTTTCTCTTGAGATCTTTCTTTCTTAGATCTTTCTTTTTCTCAGCATTTTCTAGACATTCTGGAGCAATATGTCTAGTTTTCCTGCAGGAATAACAAACAATTTCTTTAGTAGGAGTCTTATCATACCTTGATTTTGACTCTCTTCTTCTAGACCCATCTGTCCTGACCCATTTCTTGAATCTTCTGGCCAGGAGACTGAATAATTCTTCTTCAGTAACAGGGGTTTCTTCTTCTGTTGCTTTTAATGCAATGTTTCTATCTTTTGAAGAGGTTGGAGTGTTTTCCCTTCTTTCCTTCTCTTCTCTGGTTTTCAGTAGTTGCTCATAGGATTTGAGTTTTCCTAAGAGGGCATCTGTTGAGATTTCCTTTTGTCCTCTTGTATCTCTTATTGCCCATATTCTTGAGTCCCATGAACTTGGGAGACTCATTAATAATTTGTCATTGATCTCTGTGAGAGAGATCTCTCTATCCAAGCTCCTTAATTGGTTGATGATCAGACTGAATCTGTCATACATCTCAGATATGCTTTCTTCATGCTTCTTTTGAAAGTTCTCATATTGGGAGATCAATAGAGCCTTTCTATCTTCCTTTCATCAGCACTTCCTTCTACTATCTTTGTAAGAGCCTCCCGGATTTCTTTGGCTGATTCACAGTCAACAACCTTTTGAAAGATTTCATCTGAGAGGGTTGAGACAAGAATGTTCACAACTTTTGCATCACATGCTCCTGCCTTCTTCTCATCATCTGTCCACCCAGCCCTTGGGACCAGTGTTTGAGTCACTTTACCACTTGAGTCCTTTCTATAAGGCTTGGGAGGGCTTGTCAAAATAACATTACACAATTCTTCATCAATAGAATTCATATAGATCCTAATTCTTGTTTTCCAAAGTGCAAACTTTTCAAGATTGCACATTGGTGGTCTGGTGGAAGCATAATCTTTGATTTGTGCCATAAAAAGTTTTTAGAAATATATATATATATATATATATGAGGTAGGATCTCTTTGATCAAGGAGTTACCCCTTTTTGATCAACCTCCCTCTGATACCAATTGAAAGTGCACAGTTAACCTCACTAGAATTATCTAGAGGGGGGGGGGGGGGGGGGGTGAATAGAGATTAAAAAATATTTTGTGCAAAGTTAACAAATATATATATATATGTAATATTCACAGATTTAAGCTTCCCACACACCAACAAGAATTAAGCAAATAAAGAAAAAGAAAATCACAGCACAACACAAAGAAATATAGTGGTTCCCCAAACTTTGGGTAGTCCACTCTTCTACCACCTTGGTAGGAATTCACTATCTTGCACTGAGTCTTTTGTTAAGGAGACTCTTAGAACCAGCCTGAGTCTTTTGATAAGGAGACTCTTAGAACCACTACAACTGAATTTTTTGAAGAGAGATTCTTAAAACTCTTTTACACAATTGAAATTTGAAATAAGGATATGAATGAGAAGAAGAAGAAGAAGAATAAGAACAAGAAGAAGAACAAGAACAATTTATGCAAGAAGGAATCTTCTTCCTAGCAAGAAGATTATAAGCACAAGTATAGTGAATGTAGTCTCTCTTCTATAGTGAGAAGGAGATTGTAGGCCTTTCTCTCTTTCAGTGAGATCTTTCAGAAATTTGCAGTAGTATGACTTCAGAAGGTAGTAGAAGAAGAAGAAGAAGACTTTTTCTTGCTGCAACACTCTTTCACTTTTCTCACTTTTCTCTTTCTTCTCTCTTGGGAGCTTTTCCTCTTTTTCAAAAATGGAGTGGATCACTTGTTGTTATTATTTGCCGACCTCCTTCTTTATTTATAGCTCTGTTTATTCAAAAATATTGCTATAGGAGGATAATCAATTAGCAGTCAGAGAAATAGTAAGAGAGAAAAGTTTCCATAATCATTATATCTGTAGAAGGAAAGAGATCATTCTATTTTCAAATAATGTCCATAATAATCTTAATCAAATTAGCCAAGAATCATTTAGAAGGAAAGACTGATTCAGAACGGCTAAAAGAGAATATTATAATTCCATAAAATTCAGATCTACAGAAAGAAGGAAAGAGATCTGGCGTGTTTTTAAATCTGTCACAAAAATCGACGTGCGTCGATTACTATTCGATGTAAGCGTCGATTTCAGCCTGGCTAGACGTCGAGAAGAAAATATGGAAGGAGCGTCGACTGAGGTGCGTCGACTTTACTGGGTGCGTCGACTACACTTCGACGCTGCGTCGATTACTATTCGACGCATATTTACTTAAACTAAGTTTTCACTCTGAGAACTCATTTTCTACATATTTTTAGGGGTTAAGATAAATCATTTCCCCAACATTCTTCTACAAAACAATTATTGCTATTTAATCCAACTGTGTGTTGGAGATTCAAAAGCTCCAACACTCTTCACTATAACCTTCGAAGTATTCATCATCTTATCCCATGTAACAACATTACACTCTTCACTATAACCTTTTCCTTTGTATTATTAATGCAAAGTTAGATGACTCATCAGAGCAATTAAGAGGAAAACGACTGATCAATAGCATCTGCAAACAATCCTGCACCATTCAAACAAAAAAATAATGAGAAGTTTCGACATCTTCAAGACCATTAAACATAAACAGGTTCAATATTACAAAGCAATTATATATAAACATTTTGTAAGACTTAATGATATAAGAATTGGTGTATTATTACCTTATTCATGTTTGATTCAGATAATTTCCCATAAAAACATACTCATGGGTCATCACAAATAACTATATGTTTGTTTGGTTCCTGTGATGAAAATAAAATAAAGTTTAGAATTAGGTCAGCATTCTGCGAACATCTCACTATCACCACCAAATAATCTACTTATTAGTTGAAAGCAAATTAGAATGACATTCATGAACTGCAGATGCCTGAAACTACTGCTGCAATTCATGAAACTGAAGCTTCACGAACTGCTACTGGAGCCTACTGCAGTTCATGAACTGCAGCTGTAGTTAATGAGTTGCAGTTGTATTCTGCTGTTGTTCATGAATTTGTAGTTGCACTGCAGTCACACGAACTGCAGTCGTAGACAGCGTACACAACTAATTATTTTTCATCTTTGTTCAAACATGGATTACACTTTCCTCATTGTTCTAATATAGGCATTCATCACTCAAGCATTATTCAATAACCTGTTCGTTCTAGTCATTTAATAACAATCATTTCAAATATGCTGGATAATATAACACTTAATCATCACCTAAGATACAGATACAAACTCAACCGTTTGAAAGCGGATGTAGATTGAATGATGAAAGGTCTCATTAGAACACTCCATTTGAAAAAATTTACACAAAACTAAAACATAGAGAAGATGAAAGTAAATATTGAAAGGCGAGATGCAATAAAAGGGAAATACTTTTGTGCAAACATTCTTAATTAGCAAGCATCTATACGATTAGTTTGAAAAGCAAAATAGAATTTGGAAGTTGCTCAAAAATTGTCAATACACGTAAACAACATTATAGATATTGAGGTAAGCAATTAAAAGATCGTGCAACAATACAAAAATAGGTGTTTTATGTGTACTTCATTAATAATCTCAATTGTATGCGAATGAACAAATGGCACTAATGCCATGCATGTGAGTGCCGATTAAGAAAATTAGAGAATAGTTATTATGTTCATTATAAAAGTTCATTGATAGTTTCATGCTGATATTTTGAATGTTAGAAGTATAATAACCTAGAAAGAAGAGTGAAAAATCAAATCTATAAACTACCAAAGTATATTTCCTCGCTACAAACTTTGATGATAAAATAAAAAAACTAAGTTCCATAAAAATACAATAAGGGAACTTTTGGATCTTATGACGCCCTTAAAGGGGGGTGAATAAGGGTTTATGAATTTTTGAGTAAATCTGACAGATTTTTAGAGAAACATAACTTTTTGTTTACAGTTGCTAACGCCGACGTTAAGAGTTAACGCATGGCGTTAGATCACCAGAAAATTATCCTTAACACAAAAGATTACCTAAGTGATTTTACTTATGAAATCATAAATGAAATACAATTCCAGAAAATCAGAGATATTGAAATGAATATTATATTTCAAAGAGACAATTACAAAGTTCAATAACACTTGAAATTAAAAGCGATAAGGTAAAAATTACTTTTTGTTCCTTCACTGGTCCTTCTCCCAAGGACTGGTTGGTTATAGCCTATCTATCCCCAGATAAGACCTATAGCTACCCCCACTACCAGAAAATGGACTTTTAGCCAGGGCAAATTGTCGTGGCTAAAAGTCCAATTCCGTGGCAAAAGGGTTTTAGCCACGGTTTGGCCGTGGTAAATGGGCGTGGCTAATGCGAGCATGGCAAAAAGTATTTGCCACTCTCAGACCGTGGCAAATACTCTTTTGCCACGACTTTTAGCCACAAATTTAAATCATGGCTAAAGATCCTAATTTCAGCACTTATTTGTCATGGTTCCTTCGCCGTGGCTAAAAGTCCCACATTTGCACGGTCTTTTTGTCGTGGCTAAAATTCCTTCATTAAGATTTATTTTTACAAAAAGTATTTGCCACGGTTTTAAACCGTGGCAAATACTTTATTGACTTATTTTTAAAAAAATATTAGCCACGGTTTGAAGCCGTGACCAATACTTGGCTGATTTATTTTAAAAAAAAGTATTGCCACAATTTGAACAATCATTCATTCATTCAAACACATCACAATATGATATGTAAATTTCTTCAAATCAAGAAACATGCATTCATCCAAAAGTGTAATTACATGTTATAATAAATGTAGTATTCATACGATGAAATCAAAACAATGGACGACAAACTTCTATAATGCATGAAAAAATCACAAATTTCTTTCAAGCTTCCACATTTATTGCATTTCAATGCCTACCACTTGCACAAAGTTATAAATGTGCTTGGAAAAACTAAAAAACCCATATTTCATCACAATTAATTAGAACAATTGCTAATTATGTGAATGCAAATAGATTCAGTTCTTCATTGTTGTTCTATTTCTCTTGCCGGAGCTACTTCTTCAATTGCCGGAACATCTCCTTCAGACGAAGACAGGAATTCGGTGTGACAATTTTTATAATCCTCTTTTGATATTTTGGGCTTTTTAGCCAAATAATCCCAAAAGATACTTGCACATGGCATGCCAATGGATTGGATGGAACATTCTCCAGTTTATATTTCAACTAAAGCTGCATCAAAACATTAAAAAGTATACCTTTATTACAAAAAACATATTCATATAAAAGAGCGTGCTTGAAGTTGGGCACTCGTTGGCATCTATAATTGGCGGGCTTGCATTTGTAGTAAATGTATTTAATATTCTTTTAATTTTTTTTTTTACTAAAAGCACCTTGTAGAAATTCTCATGAAGGTTTCAAAACGCTAATGTCGTTCTTTCTCGTATGAATATTTTATATCATAAGTGTTGTAAGCAAACTGGTCTGACTATACGGAACATAGCTTACCTCGCCAAGGTTTTGGATGCTTCGGATTTGGAGACTGCATGGTAAATGAAAGATCAAGTTTCTAAATATATAAACTGCATGGTAATTGTAAGTGTAAGATAACTGAAAAAACTGAAGATCAGGAACAAACCTAATTGGTCAATAAATGCAGTGTCAACCAAAGAAGCAAGTGGATCAGATGCTAGAGCCAATGCTGCAGGAAATGCAATCCTTGCGATCTCTCTCCCTAGATTGTCCAACTTGGAGACACAGCTGATCATTCAAATTTCAAAGGATAATTAATTAAATTCATCGTGGCATTCACAGTATTTGAAATGTAATATGAACATCCAAACTTAGAACAATCAGTGGTACAACTCGTCAAAAGTTGATTGTGGATGGAGAAACAAAGTGTATCTTGAATCAAAATGGGAAAGACATACACACAAAAATAATGTACTTCAATCCATCAGTAAATTGCAGTCAGATTGATCATTGACGCATAAATATTATAAATTTAAAGTAAAAAAAATGGCAGAGTAAAATGATTTAATAGTAGCAATTTTACCGAGGTGAAATGCATTTCTTCTAATTCCAAACAAGCAAATTCAAGACGCTTGTTTGACGACCTCTTTTGGGGCGGTGCTTCCTAGCAGAGGTGAGGCTGCTACAACTTCCAGACAAAATTAGCTAGGAAACCAGATATTATGAGCTACGAAATCAGCTAGGAAACCAGTTGCTCATACTTTGATGGATTATTAAAGAACTTGCAAGCATATTTATACTATTTAGAACAAATTAGTAATTTACGTCTATAATTAACAAAACAAAATATACTCACAGTACTCCTAATTATGTAAAAGGCCTTTACAACAAAATGAACACACTTACACACACACACACACATGCAAACACACATAACAACCACACACATGCACAACCGTACACACACATATAAAAACACATATACACACATACACATATATATAAACAAACATAAACACACACAAACACAAACATTCACACACAACACACACACATGCAAATAAACATAACAACCACCCGCATGCACAACCAGACACACACACACAAACACACACCACACACACACACATCTACATATATAAATTAAAAAAAACTCTAAGCCATCTATTGCACAGAGCAAAACAAAAATCTTTTTAAAACTTCAAGAGCTTCATAATACCACAAGAATACACACAACTCGCATTCACCATTTAACAACTACAACTCAAACCAAAGAGATAACCTGAAATGAAAACTGAAAGGGTGCAAAACTTGAAGCAATGCTCATACTTGGATGGATTATTAAAGAACTTGCAAGCATATTTATACTATTTAGAACAAATTAGTAATTTACATCTATAATCAACAAAACAAAATATACTCACAGTACTCCTAATTATGTAAAAGGCCTTTACAACAAAATGAATCCCTCAAACAACCATAATCATCTTCCTTCTGACACCAAAATTCCTGTGCACTGTTCTATTTAAAAAAAAAACACCACAAATCATAAAGTCACAAAGAAATGTTGTTGGGTATTGTATCCACAATAGTCTTGATTTGTAAGAAGTCACCATTGAACCAAGCTGAATTGCTGGTGTATTTGATGTTGACTTTTAGCTATGTTCTTGCAGGTTATAATTGCCAAGTGTAGACCAATGAAAGATCACAATGGGTCATTAAACACAGTCTCATGCAATGTAATCCCTCATTGTGTGGGACATGGTGTTGACTCATGTGTGATCTCTCTATTGGGATACACTTCATTTTCAAGACCCTTGAAGCTTGGGAGTTGGAAGAGTTGTTGGTGTCCAAGAGAAAGAAAGAAGGAAAAAGTTCAGAATTTTTCTAAGTGCATTTCTCGAGAAATCACTTATAGTTCTCGAGAAGTCAGCTTAGCTCTCGAGAAATCTTTCTCTGAATTCTAATTCTAGCTTTCATTGTCATTTCTCGAGAAGTCAATGCATCTCTCAAGAAATCAAATTTATTTCTCAAGAAGCCTTAGTTATTCTCGAGAAATTCGTCTCAGCCGTTCAGTAAAGTTTTTCAAAGTTTTTTCTCGAGAAGTTAATTCATCTCTCGAGAAATCAAAGTCATTTCTCAAGAAATCTTGTTGTTCACGAGAAATCCCCTTCAACATCTCCATAAAGTTTTTCTTAGCTCTTTTCTCGAGAAGTCTGTTGATTTCTTGAGAAATTTGTTTTGTCTCGAGAAATAATTCTTGTTCAGGCTCTGTTTTAAAATCTGATTCTGACGGATCTTATTTTCTCGTCTGACGGTGTCCTTGCCACGTGTGTCACATTTTAAGGATTATTCTTCCTTAATTCAAGGACTCTTAGCGGTTATGATTGTCTACTATATAAGTCTCCTATCGATTCTTATTCATTAATTTTTTCTCGTGCAAACCTAATTCTATTATTCAATCGAAATATCGAGAAATGTCCGCCGCTTCCTGCCATCGTTGAAGATCGTTCTCTCTCTCTCTCACATTCAGCCGATCCTTTTGGAAGAAAAGATTCGACAGATCATTGATCATATCATCTACTGAAGTTTATTGGATCTTGTCGAATCCTAGAAGGTCAGATCTGAGATTTCATCCTCTCCTCATCTTCTTCATGCAAAAGTTCTCCAAGTATCAAGAAGACAGAAGATTACAGTATTTCAGATCTGAACTCATTTTGTTGATCTTTTATTGTATACAATCTCTATTGTTTGTAGGAGATTTATCTCCGAGTTGTAGGAGAGTTATCTCCGAGTTTGTAGGAGGGTTATCTCCGAGTTGTAGGAGCGTTGTCTCCGAGTTTGTAGGAGATTTGTCTCCGAGTTGTAGGAGTGGTGACGCCGAGTTTGTAGGATCATTATTGATCCGAGATTTAGTGAAGTAGTCGAGGCTAGCTGTGGTGCAAGATTGGTGAGGCAGAAAGTGGAGTACCCAAGATTGGGGAACCACTATAAAATTCCTTGTGTCGTCTGTGATTGTGTTTTGTTTTCCGTGTTCCGTGTTTCTCAAGTTTTTAATTCCGCAAAAGACGCAGATTTCACCTATTCACCCCCTCTAGGTGATTTAGGTAGGCAACTAGATACCTCAATTGGTATCAGAGGGTCGATGCTCATTTCTAGGTTAACACTTTGAATAGGATCCATCCATTCTAGTTGCTAGCAAATCATGGAAAGAAGCAAGGATTCCTCCTCGTTGAAGCTGTCTATATGCACAAAGGGTAATTTCCCCATGTGGAAAGAAAGAGTGAGATTTTACATGGAAGCCGCAGATCCGAGAATTTTTCAAGTTGTGGAAGAAGGCCTTCATGTGCATATGACTACCTCTACAATTGACCCTACTGTTCAGGTGCCAAAGGAAATGATGGACCTAACCAAGGATGAGATCGCTATAGTAGCCTTGGACAAAAAGACGAAGAACATTATTGCTAGTGCAGTGGACGACTCTATGCTACAAAACTTGATCCACTGCAAATCAGCCAAAGAGATGTGGACATCCTTGATTGTTCTCATGGAAGGTACCGAAGAGGTAAGGGATGATAGAAGATCTCTACTCAATCAAGAGTATGAGGCCATCAAGCAGAGTAAGAAGGAGTGCATTGCCGATGCGTATGAAAGATTCTTAAAAACTGTTAAAGGCCTAAGAAACTATGGTCGCGAATTTACAAACGGTGAACTTAATGACAAGTCCTGCGATCCCCGACGAAAGAATGAGATAGCAAGATCATTGCAATTATGGAGTTTGGAAAGCTGCCAAATATTGACCCACAGAATCTGTTCAGGAAGCTATTATCTCATGAGCTGCAGATGAATATCCGCAAAATAGAAGAATATGGGAATCTTACCTCAAGCAAGGAAAGGACCTTGGCTCTAAAGGCTGAGAGCTACAGGAAAAGCAGAACTGTGTCTCCAATAAGGGCACAAGAAACTGATGAAGAAGAAGAATCAGAAGCTGGCTCCTCCTGTTCTGAAATGTCTGATGGGGAGTTCTCTTTAATCTCCCGTCGGTTCAAGAAACTGCTAAGCAAAAGAAGGCATATGAAGAACAAGCCCTCTTCCTCTGACTACAGACATTCTCATCGTGATGGTGATCATCACAAGAAGGGCTCAAGCAGCCATGACAGGTATAAGTCTAAACCGAACAAACACGTTTCTTCTGACATTGTTTGTTATTGCTGTAATAAGCCAGGACGCATGATCATTGATTGCCCTCACAAGAAGAAAGAGGGTGGAAAGAGAGAAGAAATGAAATCCTCCTACGGGAAAAAGAAAACTGAGAGAAGCTTCGTTGCCAAGAAGTCCAAAAATCTCAGCGACAGTGACTCGGAGAAGTCAAGTGATGAGGAAGAAGCCTACTTCGGGCTCATGGCTATGACTGATGACGAAGAAGAACCTCCATATAAAGGGAAGGTAAATTCTCTAACCATCTTATCTGAATCAGAGTATGCCTCAGTTGAGCAAGAGAACTACTCCTCAGATGAGGATTCAGAACTCATGACCCAATATACTGAATTGCTCAAAAGCTTTGACAAATGCCGAAAGGTCGTCAAAACCCAGGCCAAGGAGATCATGTCTCTCAAGGAAGTGGAATCCAATCTGAGGGAAGAAGTTACACAACTTACTTCTCACAAAGAGGAAATCCATGTCTTGATAGACAAGATCAAAAGCGCAGATGAGCTCCTTGCCCTAAGAGAGAAAATCATCAAAGAGCTGGAAGAACAGCTAGCTACTGAGAAAAAGCTAGTAGAAAAGTTCTCCCAATCGAAAACTGATCTTCCAATCATTGATAGATTCTCCACTAAAGCAAGTGCGGTGGATTAGGTCATGTGGCTGAATCTAGTAAATCTTCTAAGAGCATCTGTGCCAAGAAAAAAAATAAGAATGCTAAGAAATCTACCGCCGAAGAGAAAAGGAAGGCCCATATGGATCAGACGACATTTAAGAAAGTTATCTTTCCTACAAATGCCTATGATCTGGAAAGCTCCTATGGTCACTTGACTAGACCAATTGAGTTTGAGCCTGTCAATAACTACAATGGGTGTACTCGTCCCTGAAACTTTGGTGCAAGTGTGTTCAAAGCACCTTATGAGGAAATAAATCTGAGAGGTTTTGGTCCTTTTGTTCATGGACCAAGTGCAAAGAAGGAACCAATAGTGACAATTGTTGCTCCTAAGCCAAATGAGACAGTTATACCATGTGTATGCTGCACGCATGAGGGATCCTCATCAAAAAGTAATGCTCCCGCCAAAAATATCGTTCAAAAAGTAAAGCAGGAGAATACAAAGCGGAGATACAACAGATTTGATTTTTGGCGTTGCGGCAAGATTGGTCACTTTGTCGTAGATTGCTGGTTCAATCCGATTTATTTTAAAAGACCACAAGTAAACATTGTAAGGAAGACCACTCGCAATGTTAACATTCATCGTGGTACTCAGCTAACAAGGGACCAATGACCCAAATTTGTTTGGGCTCCTAAGGCAAAATAATCTATTTTGCAGGTATGTCCAAAGGCCAACAGAAATCTTATCTGGTATTTGGACAGCGGTTTTTCTCGGCACATGACCGGAACAAGAAGCCTATTGCAGAACTACATTCCAGTTGAGAATGATCCAATAGTTATTTTTGGCGGATCCGATAGAGGAATAACAAAAGGCCACGGTATGATTACTAATGGTAATGTATCCTTCTCTGATGTGGATTATGTGGAAGGATTAGAACATAATCTTATAAGCATAAGTCAATTTTGTGATAAAGGATACATATTTGATTTTTTGTAAAGATAAATGTTTGATAAAGTCCGCAGAAAATTCTGAAACGATTTTATCAGGCACTCGTTGTAGAAATATTTTCTGTTTGAATTATCTTTGTTTATCCTCCTCTACACCAGTGTGTTTTTTAGCAAAAGATAGTGCATCTCTTGTTGACCAATGACACAAGAGATTAGCACATATTAATTTCAAAACTATAAATAAATTATTTTCTCAAAACTTAGTGCGTGATACACCGAATGTTAAGTGCATTAAAGATAGACCTTGCCATGCATGTGTTAAAGGCAAGCAAACAAGAGCTAACTTTAAGAGCATTATTGGCAAAGACTCTACCAGTTGCTTACACCTGCTCCATATTGACTTGTTTGGTCCTTTGCAAATTAGAAGTTTAGGAGGTAAGTCTTACACATTTGTTATTGTAGATGATTACTCACGTTTTGCATGAGTATTCTTTCTTAAACACAAGTCAGGTACCTTTGATATTTTCACTAAGTTTGTCAAGCAAATCCAGAATGAATTAGATTGTTCGGTGGTCAAAATCAGAAGTGACCATGGAACGTAATTTGAAAATGGCGCCATGATAGACTTCCGTGAAAGCCTTGGTATCTTTCATGAGTTTTCCCCACCTCAAACTCCACAACAAAATGGGGTAGCTGAGAGAAGGAATAGAACACTCATTGAGGCTTGCAGAACAATGATGAGCGATTCTTCGCTTCTGGAATACTTCTGGGCTGAAGCCATCAACACTGCTTGCCACGTGCAAAACAGAGCACTTATAAATAAAAACCATGAAAAGACTCCCTATGAACTACTAAAATGCAAGAGACCGACCATCTCTTACTTCAGAATCTTTGGCAGTAAATGCTTTGTACTTAATAACGGGAAGCATTACAAAACCAAGTTTATTGAAAAGAGCTTTGAAGGTATTTTCGTAGGCTATAGTAGCCATAGTAGAGCTTATAGGGTTTTTAATAAGAAAACCCTGGTTGTAGAAGAATCCATTAACGTTGTATTTGATGAGACGAGCATGCTACATAACAGCTCTTCTAGTGCTTCTGTTGAAGATGCATGTTCAAAGTTGCAAGACTTAATATTGGATGAGCCAGTTAAAGAGAATGCTCAAACCTTCATCAAGATCTCTCCCCCAACCTCAACTGAAGAGGAAGAACACCAAGATGAAGAGTTAATCCAAGTGGTGGAATACAATCTAGTAGTAGAAGAAGTTCCTGGTGGCCCAACTGATGCAAGGAATCTAGAGTTCAGACATATGAAGGATCATCCCGTTGATCAGATCATAGGAGATCCTCATGAAGGCATAAGAACAAGAAGAGGTACTAATAATGAAAATATGCATTTGAGTTTCCTCTCGCAGGTTGAACCAAAGAAGTTCCAAGAAGCAAATGAAGACCCCCATTGGATAATTGCAATGGAAGAAGAACTAAATCAATTCAAGTGGAGCAAAGTGTGGACTCTTGTTCTAAAACCCGGAGATAAGAAGATCATTGGAACAAAGTGGGTCTACAAAAACAAACTAGATGAAGATGGAACAATAATCAAGAACAAAGCCAGACTTGTAGCTAAACGATATAGACAGGAAGAAGGGATCGACTTCGATCAGACTTATGCTCATGTAGTAAGGCTCGAAGCGATCAGGCTATTCCTAGCTTATGCTGCATTCAAGGGATTCACCGTATACCAAATGGATGTCAAGTCAGCCTTTCTCAACGGTAATATAAAGAAGAAGTATACGTGGAACAACCCCTAGGTTTTGTTGATCCTGATCACCCTGAGTATGTTTATTTACTGCAAAAAGCTTTATACTTTTTGAAACAAGCTCCTCGAGTTTGGTATGAGACGTTGTCTAACTTTCTTCTTGAGAAGAAGTTCACAAAAGGAAAGATAGATAAGACATTATTTCTTAGGGAAGTTAATGGCAAGATTTTGCTAGTGCAAATCTATGTCGACGATATTATTTTTGGCTCTACGGACGACAACCTTTGCAAGAAGTTTTCCAAACTTATGCAAGGTAAGTTTGAAATGAGCAGTATGGGTGAGCTGAAATATTTTTTAGGACTTCAGGTGAAGCAATCTGAAGATGGAATTTTCATCTCTCAGACGAAATTCACCAAGGAGTTGGTAAAGAAATTTGGAATGGAGAGTGCATCCTCTATGAGGACTCCAATGAACTCAGTTATGTCTCTGGACAAGGATGAGAAAGGGAAACCTTTTGATGAAACCAAGTATAGAAGCATAATTGGCTCTCTGCTCTACCTTACTGCTAGTAGGCCCGACATAATGTTCTCTACATGTGTATGTGCTAGATATCAGGTGAACTCTAAGGAATCTCACTATACCGCTGCAAAGAGGATTTTGATATACCTTAAGGGTACACCAAATCTTGGCTTATGGTACCCAAGAAGTAATGATATCGAACTAATTGGTTTTTCAGATGCAGATTTTGCAGGTAGCAAGGACGATAGGAAAAGCACTTCCGGGACTTGCCAATTACTTGGAAGGAGGCTTATTTCTTGGAGTAGCAAGAAGCAGAATTGTGTTGCAATCTCAACCGCTGAGTCAGAATACATTTATGCAGGTTGTTGTTGCGCACAACTTCTCTGGATAAGGAATCAACTTGAAGATTATAACATGAAGTTCAAGGAAATTCCCATGTTTTGCGACTCCTCCAGCGCTATAGCAATTTCAAATAATCCAGTCTCTCACAGCCGGACAAAGCATATTGAATTGAGATATCACTTCATCCGGGAGCATGTGGAGAATGAGGGCATCAATCTAAGTTATGTCCCTACAGATAAGCAAGTTGCGGATATTTTCACGAAGCCGCTGGATGAGACCAAGTTCTCTTTCTTCAAGACAGAACTTGAAATGCTCAACATGGAGCCCTAGTCAAGTTATAAATGAAGAAGGAAGACCTTCAACTCTTCAAACTATCAAGGAAGCAAAGATCTGAAGTTATCAAGAAAAATTCAAGTCATTTTTGAGATTTCTCGAGAAACATCTCTTATTTCTCGAGCACTGATATATCTCTCGAGAAAAAGAACTTATCAAGAGAATTCTGAAATCTTTCGAAAAATAGACTTTATCTCTCTAGAAATAAGATTGCTCTTGAGAAATTATTATATCTCTCGAGAAATGGTCAAGCCTCTCGAGAAATGTCCTTAAAGAGATCATTCGGCATAATTTCACGAGAAATGATACAATCGAGAAATCAGAAGGATATCGAGAGGTAACTGGGTCTCTCGGGAAATATCAAATTCTTTTTCGAGAAGAAATTTTTATCTGTCAATTCTATTTCGGGAATTCGAAAGGTCAGGTACGCGCGGTTTAATTTTAAATTTTTTATTTCTGTTATTTTATCCGTCAAATCAAGGATTATATATAAATACGATGTCTCGAAAGAAATTTAGTTCACGCCCTCTTTTCCGAGAAATGACCTAGCGACTGTTCATCTTCTCGCAAAATTCTTCGGCCGCACAGTTGCTCTCTCAACATTTCCGTCCAGCTAAGTAGTTCTTTCCATTCCTCCTTGATTTGTCTCGATTCATCCTCGATTCCCTCTCGTTCTAATGGGTCCTCCAGCAAAGCCAAAGATCGGAGTTGGCAGTGAGCTCGTGCGAGCAGGGCTCAGTTCAATTTCAAATGATTTCCTCAATCTCTTCCATCTCCTATATGCAGCTGGTCTTTCTTTTGTTTTGGAGCACCCCTGCAGAATCTTATTCAGGGAAGTGGAAGAACTTTTCATAAATGTCAAAAGTTAAGAAGGATGGAAAGGTGCTAAAATCGTCAGTGAATAATTTGAATATTAAGATATCCTCAAAATCTCTATTCAAATATCTGAGATTGCCATCAGTGGAATCTGAAGATTATCTTGAAGATGCAGATTGGGCAAGAACCGTGATTTTTTGTGGTCTGGATAAAGCTACCAAATCAGTTCGAAGACAGAATATGAATTATGTAGGCAAGCTGTTGGTGGACATTATTTCTAAAGTGTTCCTCTGCAAAACAGGGAGTTTGGGATATATTTCTGCAGATATCTTCTGCCTTATGACATCAGTTGTCTGCATGAAGAAGTGTGACTGGGCATCTCTTCTCTTTGTGAAAATTAAAGAAAGCCTTCTTGCTCCGAACTTTGATTCCCTCTATCTGAATTAGGTCCACCAAGAAGCCTTTGACATGTCCAAAGGAACAATTCTCCATCATTTGAAAAAGTTAGATGTCTCCACAATTTAGAGATGGGACATCAGGATTAAGAAGCCAATGGATGCAGGTGCATCTTCCAAGGGGGAGCCTGATCCTTCTGTAGCTGGTGGAAATCAACATGTTTCTCCAGCTCCCCTCCCTGCTTCTTAGCCTACAGTTGCTCCCTCAGTTCAACCCCAGTATACAGCTCCAACCTCCATTGCTCCAGAAGTTCCAGAAGTTCCAGAAGTTCCAAATTTTCTTGATGAGGAAGCTATCCCCTCCACCATAGTTGATGATATTGTTCTTATTCCTCCTCCAGTTATTAATCCTGAAGTAGTGCAGACAGATACAGTGGCAGATATAGTTGCAGATACAGTTTTAGTCTTAAATCAGCATATTTACGCATATGTTATGAATAAAAAAAACCAAATTAATGTTTAAATTAACACATTTATATATTTACTCATGTGCTATAATTAAAAAAATATTTAGTCAATTTTCTCATACTAATTTTTTGCCACGGCAAAAACCGTGGCTAATACTTCTGTATTTGCCACGAAATAAGAATTATGTCAAATTAGCCATGAATTAGAAAACCGTGGTTAATAGTATCTTTTTAGCCACGAATTCGATAAACCATGGCTAATGATTTCTTTTTTGCCATGAATTAGACATCCGTGGCTAATACTTGCTTATTAGCCACGAATTGGGGGGTCGGGGCTAATACTTAACTATTTGCCACGATTTTTGACCCGTGGCAAAAAAAAGTGTGGCTAAAAGTCATTTTTCTAGTAGTGCCCCTTGATCTAGTCGTCACGCACAAGGAGGCAAATTCCCTCCTAAACCGAATCCGGCCTAGTCGTCACACGCAAGACGGCAAATTCACTATCGTTACAAAAAAAATAATGTAAAGACAAAGTAAATTCAGAAATAAAGACTCTCTATGTTGGGTATTATGTCTTCAATGTCGATAGATTTGAAGAAGGAACACAAGTATAAATAAGCTAAGTTGTTTTTGATTGATGTTGTGTTTGTAGACGATTTGTAGATTATCTATATTGTTTGTAGATAAGCTAAGTTGTTTTTGTGAATTATATATACTTGTGCTTATTGAAGAAGGAACACAAGTATAGATAAGCTTTCTTTAATCGTAGCAGGTAACAAGTATAGATAAGCTAAGTTGTTTTTATCATCTATATTACTAGTGATGTAGCTTTGATGCTTCTCAATGATTTGTCGAGATGTTTTTGATGTCGTCTAGAAGAAGTAAGATCGTTAAGATATCAAGTAGAGTCGTGAAGAAGGAAGAACGTCGATGATATCATCGTAAAGTATATCTGTCATGTACACTAATCAAGACGATATTGTCTTGAAGGAGAAACATCATCTTGACAAGTTGTAGAGCAACATTTAATGCGCAGACATTCTTGGAAATGAATATTCAGGGAATGTGCACGCTGCCTATCTTGTGCACAAATCAAGGAGCAATAAATGATATATTCTCTAAAGAATATAGATGTTGCACAGTACTTAAGAAAGGAATTTATTATTTATATATTCTGCAAGTTCCAAGAAATGCTAGTAATTATGATAAAGAATTGTTAATTCTGCAAGGCGTTTTCAAACGGTAAATTGATTATGGAAAATCATTAATGGGTTTTATGCAAAATTGCAGAGCATATAAAAGAAGATAATTTTATCTACAGAGACACCTTTTGCTCAGTATTTCTCTCAAGTTTTATTCTCGCACATATTTCCTGAAGAGAAAGAAAAGAATCAACAAAAAGAAGAAGACTTCATTGATGATGTGATGTGAAGGTCTACAGAAGATTCTAAAGAAACGTTCATTGATCCATAAGATCCTTGGGCTTATTGTTACAAGAAGAAGAAAATCTGTGATTCAAAACTTTCATTCTGAAGTCTTCTCTTCTACAACAACATCTCTGTATTTCTTTGTAGGGTTCTTTGTGAGCCTGAGCTGGTAGGATCTAGTAATAAATCTGAGATTGTAGGGTTCTTTGTGAGCCTAATCTTGTAGGATCTAGTGATATATCTGAGTTGATAGGGTTCTTAGTAAACCTGAGTTTTGGTAGGATCTTGTTGAAGATCTGAGATTGTAAGACTTGCAAAGTCTGAGCTTTGTAGGGTTCTGTGTGAACCTGAGTTGTAAGATCTAATTATAGTGAAAAGATCTGAGATGGAGAAATTGCCTAGTCTAGCACACTGCTAGATAGGTGGGAGGGACAGTGGACTACCTCTAGACACATTGTCTTGTAGGGAACCACTATAAACCATTGTGTGTTTTCTGTGATGCTTGTGTGTTGTGATAGATAAACTCTTAAATAGCAAAGAAATCTGAAAGTACCTAATCACCCCCTCTAGGTGTAGCTTATAAATAACTCATAATCTTTCAATTGGTATCAGAGGGAGGTTGAGTTCAAAGGCTTAACAACTTAGAACAAGATCTACAAATTTAGTGGGTTGTGGTAAACAAATGGCTGGTGAGCATCATAAGGAGATGAACTCAATGAAGCTTCCTATCTGCACCAAGGAGAACTTTCCCATCTGGAAGCAAAGAATTAAGTTGTACATGGAAGCCTCAGACCCTAGAGTCTATTTGGCAATAGAAGAAAGACCCTATGGTCCCATGAACATTCCTGTGGATCCAACAGTTGTTCCCACCCCTAAGAGCTTATCTCAGTTCACCAAGGATGAAGTTGCCTTGGTCACTATGGATAAAAGGGCTAAGAACATCATTGTGAATGCAATTGATGATTCAACATTTCAAAATCTAATTCATTGCAAAACAGCTAAGGAAAAGTTGGAATCCTTAGTTGTCTACATGGAAGGAACTGAGGAAGTCAAGGTTGACAGAAAATCCCTCCTGAATCAGGAGTATGAATCCTTCATGCAAGATAAGAAGGACGACATAGCTACCTGCTATGAGAAGTTCTTCAGGATTGTCAATGAGCTCAAAACTTAGGGAAGAGAGTTCACCAACTATGAACTAAATGATAAATTCCTGAGATCCCTGAACAAAGAATGGGACATAAAGCTGTGTGCAATAATAGAAGTTGGCAATCTGGGAGAAATGGAGCCTAGACAGTTGTATGGTAAGCTCATATCATATGAGATGCAGCTAAATACCAGAAAAGCAGAGGAGGAAAACTCCAAGGATTACACCAGAGAAAAGGCAGTGGTCTTTAAAGCTGAAGCTTCCAGAAAGCACAAGATAGTGGAGCCTGTTTTTGTCTCAGAGGAAGACACCTCAAGCAACTCCACATCAGAACTCTCTGATGAAGATCTCTTACTGTTCACCAGGCAGTTTAAGAAACTGCTGAGAAACAGAAAAAGAGGGAACAAAAGATATGAAGCTTCACCCCTTAGCTCCAGGAGAGAAGACAAGCCTAGAAGAAAACACATATCGGGCAGGTATGACTCCAAAACTAGTAAACATAATTCTTCTAACATTATTTGTTACAGCTGCAACAAGCTTGGACATGCCAGTGCTGAATGTCCATCCAAAAGACAAGAGAAGAGTGAAGAAAGAAAGCACTCAAAGAACAGGAAGTCAGAGAAAAGCTTTGTGGCAATATAAGTGAAGACACTCAGTGATAGTGGCACTGATTGCTCCTCATCAGAATCAGATAGCCACATAGCAACCATGACTCTCTCAGATGAAGAATGTTGTGATGAAATTCATCACAAACAGGTAATTCCTAAAGCATCTCCTACGCACTCTGACTCAAATTCAGATGCCAGATCCTCTTCAACGGCTACCAGGAAAGTATACAAATGGCGCCCTTTGAAGCTCTTTATGATAAAAAGTGTCGTACTCCTTTGGCTTGGGCGGAGACGGGCGAGACTAAGTTGTTTAAGTGAAAGGAAGTCGAAGATGCTACTTTAACTATTCAGACAATCCGAGAGAGGTTGTTGATTGCACAAGATATGCAAGCAAAGTACTATATGCCAGACACAGGAATGTCGAGTTCGCCATGGGCGAATGGATTTATCTCAAAATCAAGTCGTTCAAGGAGGTGTCCATGATTCGACGCCTGAAAAAGCTGAGTCCAAGTGATAATGCATCATTTATAGTTATTTTTATATAATATTTTTATTAATAATTAACTTATTTCTATTTAGTTTTAATTTAATTTATCATTAATTTACCTTATTTTTGTATTTTTCAGGTAATTTGGGTTGCCAATAGCAATTTCAAGCTCATATAAGTAATCAGAAGAATATTTGGAGCATTTCTGCCAAAATTGCAAAGTACACGCCCTTGGTCACGGGCGTGACCAAGGGCGTGACTCCATGTCACGACCATGAACCAGCCCAACCGTATCCCAACTGAAGAAGTCAGCTTCCACGTCGGATTAAAATTGCACGCCCTGTCACGGGCATGACAGAGGACATGACCTCAAGTTCACGGGCGTGACTCGCACGGAAAATGTTCAATGCAGGCATTACTCAGCTCGCGCCGTTTCCAGCTTACACGCCCTCTGTCACGGGCGTGACTGAGGTCGTGACTCCTCCTGTAACCGCCGGATTAACTCCTGATCGCGATGTTTCCCGCCGTTTCAAGACTCGGTCACGACACGTCCTGGGTTACGGGCGTGACCTAGTCCGTGACCCGCCATACAATTGATTTCTGGCGGTTTCTCTCCCCCAACATTCCCGGGCTTTCAAGATTGCAATTACGCAGCTTACACGCCCTTGGTCACGGGCGTGACCAAGGGCGTGACTCCTCAATTTTTTAACTATAAAAGGCAGCAATCTCCAGAAGTATGGGAGTTCGAATTTGGAGTTTATTTTCAGCTTTAGTTTACTATTTTTGTTGTTCTAGCTAGTTTTTCTACAAGTTGTAAGTTTTCTATTATTGTAATTTCAATTCAAGTATTGTAGTTTTTTTATCATGTCTTTTTCCTCTTCTACTTATACTCCCATCATTATGATGAGTAGCTAAATTTTCTTTAGCACTTGGTCATGATGAACTTGTTAAATTTTTAGAGGTTCTGGAGTGATATAATAATGCGGAACACTTCAACACAATCCACAAGTATGACAATCAATGGCAATGGGAAGACAAAATAGTGCTCTTGTATTAACTATCTCTTTACAGCTCGAGACATACATGACGAGACATGATTTATAAGAATCACAAAGGAGAGAAGCACAAGACAAAAAAACAAGCCACCAACGAATTGCCAAAGCAGTGACCACCAGACCGCTCGAACAGCCAAGCCGCACAGCTATCCCTGAGACCGTGCGGATAGAGCAAGCTTGATGACCTGCGAACTGTCAGACTGCAACCTTAGACCGCACAACCTGCTGCATTATTCAACTGTTGAAAACCAAACAATCTGTCCGCACTTCGAGACCGCCTGACCGCGAGGTTGCCTGATCATAGAATCTTCAGCGAACAGAAAACCAAAACTACACAAGTTGTCGCCAAACCGCAAACTGAGACCGCCTGACCGCTGAGGTCGCCTGATTGCCAAGTTCACCGCGAACAGCTCAAAGAACTACACCACAGATCGCCCAGAGGAAAGCCGCTGGCGAGCTGATTATTCACAACTGGGAAGTGACCAAGGAAGAAGACCGCACCCTGCTGTCCGCTAACCTGCGAACACAACAACCGGTCAAACAGCTTCCAAACCGCGCGAACTCAAATATGAGACCGGCACAAACAACCCAAGCTGTAGTTCTTACAGTTCTCGTTACAAATAATGGGCCCTGCACCTCTATTTATAGGCAAGCTGATGGATATCATCACCGCCCAAAAAGAGACACTAACCGCCAACCAGACCGCGAGCGGTCTCATAAGACAGACCGCCTGACCTCAGCACTTGGACAATAGACCGTCCAAGGTAAAACCCAGCCCGAACATCCACGCAGATTGTGCGGTCTCTGCGGTCTCAATTCCTTCAGACCGCCCAGAACCCTTCCACTTCTACTCAAAAAATTCAACACTCCCCCTTGAAGTGGGAAGTGGAAGTTAATCCAAGCAAACTCCGCAACCAACCAAATGGTCCCTTTGACAACGGCTTTGTAAAGATGTCAGCAATATTATCCTTGCTCTGCACATGCTCCACAATCAGAGATCCCTCCAACACCTTCTCACGAATGAAATGGTGATGAATCTCTATGTGCTTCGTAAGCGCGTGACAAATTGGATTGTTCACCAGTTTGAGAGCACTCTCATTGTCACCACATAGCAGAGTAGGACCTCACACCTCCCCGTGAATGTACTCCACTAACCTCCTAAGCTAGATGGCTTCCTGAGCTGCCAAAGCCGAAGCTTTGTACTCCGCTTCCGTAGTAGAGAAAGACATGGAATCTTGCTTCTTACTACACCACAAGATAGCTGAAGAACCTGTCAAGTAGACATATCCAGAGGTCGACCTCAGTTTATCTGAATCTCCCCCATAATCAGCATCTGTGTATCCATGTAAGCAAAAGCCTGAGTCTCTCCCATAAAAGTGACCCAAATTCGAGGTGGATTTGACATACTTCAAAATATTCCTAGCCGCCATAAGATGAGATTTCCGAGGCTCTGTCATAAACTGACTCACTCTGTCAACTGCATAAGCAATACCCGCCCTTATGATCGTCAAGTATATCAGACTTCTGACTAAAGCCCGGAACACCAAAGGATCAGAATGAATCTTCCCCTCATCTCGTCAAAGATGAACTCCAACCTCTAGTGGAGTAGAGCCGCTCTTCCCCCCTTCCATGCCAAACCTCTTCACGATCTGATCTGCATAGCCTTTCTGGGAAACGAGCATACCGCTCTCTTTCCTCTCCACTTAGAGTCCAAGGAAATGGTAGAGCTCACCCAAGTCCTTCATCTCCAATCTGATAGCTAACTCAACATGAAGTCTAGCTACCTCCACTTCAGAATTCCCCGTAACGATCATATCGTCAACGTATAGCAGCACCAAGACCTGAAGCTCCCCGTCTTCTTTACGAATAAGCTCAAATCAAAATCAGAAGCAAAATATCCGCAGAACTTGAGGTATTTTGCGATCTTCCCATACCACGCCCGAGGCGCCTGCTTCAAGCTGTAAAGAGCCTTCTTGAGCTTGCACACATATCTTGGGTGCTCTTCGAAAACATAACCAGGTGGTTGATCCATGAATATATCCTTGTCAATCTCACCGTATAAGAAAGCATTCTTAACATCGAGTTGCCAAATCTTCCATCCTTGGCAAGCTGCCAACGCGATCACCACTCGAACCGAAGTCATCTTGGCAACATGGCTGAAATTTTCTTCATAATCCTCTCCATACTTCTGAGAGAAACCTCGAGCTACAGGGCGAGCCTTGTACCGCTCAATGCTACCATCAGCCTTCTTCTTCAGCTTGAAAACCCACTTGCAAGTCACTGGAGTAACTCCCTCAACCTTAGGCACCAGGTCCCAAATCTCATCTTCCTGAGGGCAGCCATCTCTTCATCCATGGCTTCTTCCCACTCCTTGAATCCAATGGCATTTTCAAAACAAGATGGCTCTCTCTCATCCAGGGGACCTGCGAAGAAACATGAGATGAAGCTCGCCAGATTTCACCCTGTATACCGATCTGGTGGAATGATAGTCCTTTTGGACCTCCTCAGAGCTTGACTCTAAACCACCTCCTCAGCTACTCATTCTGGATTAGCTCTCATCTCAGGCATACTTGGAGCATCGCCCCCTGCTTCCAGAACCTAAAGCACCTGACCCAGAGCTAGAAGCACCTAGAGCACCTGGAGAAACAAGCAACTCCGCCAGAACCTCCTTAGCAGCTTCTCCAATCCACAATCTGATCTGCTCTCTTGTAACTCAACAGAAGAGCTACCTTGGTATGACATCAGTTCGTCAAACACTACATCCCACGAGACCACATATCTCCATGACTCAGGATCTATGCATCTCCAGCCCTTCTTCCGGTCATCAAAATCGATGAACACTAGCTTCCTTGCTTTCGCATCTAGTTTTGTTCTGAGAGCATCAGGAACATGCACGTAATAGGTAGATCCGAACAATCGAAAGTGTTCCACGCTTGGTTTCTCCTTGAACATCAACTCATGAGGAGTCTTCATGTTGATAGGACTGAGAGGCATCTGATTGATGACATAGACCGCACAAGACATTCCCTCTGCCCAGAAGGACTTTGGAATACTCTTGGCATGAAGCCAGCATTTGCAGGTCTCCGTCAGATGATGGATCTTCCGCTCTGCAACTTCGTTCTGTTGTGGAGTGTGAGTACAAGAGAGCTCTCTCCGGATGCCATGCTTCCTGCAGAAGTTGAAGAAAGCATTGGAGGTGAACTCCCCTCCATTGTCGGTTCGGAACTTCTTGATCCGCAAGTTAAGCCGACCTTCCACCAGCTCCTTGAACTCCACAAACCTCTCGAGTGCCTCTGACTTCTCCGTCAAAAAATATACCCAAGTATATCTGGTGAAGTCATCAATCAAGACCAACATATACCTGCTACATCCAAGACTGGCAGTTGCGGTTGGTCCAAACAGATAACCGTGAATACATTCCAATGGTGATTTGCATCTGCTATGTGATATGTCAAATGGAAGACGTAGAGCCTTACCAAACTGACAACCTGCACAAACGTGACCATCATCGAAGGATGACAAACTAGGCAAGCCTCTTACAAGGCCTTTTACTTCCATAGCTTTCAACTTGTCCATCACAACATGCCCTAGTCTTTCATTCCAGATAGCAGCGCTGTCGTTAGTCATCATCTTATCAACATAGGAGCTTGTTGATAGAACAAACAAGTCCTTCACCCGTCTCCCCACATGAGTGACCTCAGCTTTCACGGCTGAAACATTTCGGAGAAATTTCACTTCTGTTGGACCAAACAGAACGTGACAACCAACATCAACAACATTTGTCACTGAGAAGAGATTCTTCTTCATTCCCGGAACATGATAAACACTCTTCAAAGTAAGAGGACATCTATCTCCGTTTAAAGAAACTATACCCTCCTTCTCAACTGCATGGATCGTGTCATCAGCTGTAATGATTACATCATTACCTGAGTATGCTTGCAACGAGGAGAACTTCGAATCATCTCCGGTGAGGTGATGATCACACCCAGAGTCTAATATCCAATCATCCTGATAGTTGATGGAAGCCAATGCAAGAACACAAGTGCCCGTCATGAAAGCACCTCCACCACCCCAACTACCTTCAACATTGGAACCAGCCTCCTCCTTTCCTGCAGCATGCCCTGGCTGAAGATTGACCTTGCAGTCTCTTTTGAAGTGACCAAGCTTGTTGTATCTAAAACACCTCTGTCCTTCCTTCTTCTTTCCATCAGAATTAGGAGTATAACCCCTTTCTTGTTGATATGAAGTAGATGGACCATCTCCAACAGGTGACTTCTTCTTCTTGTCCCATCTCTTTTTCATGCTAGAAAAGAGAACCTCACCTTCTCCCCCAGAGACTGACATCCCCGCCATTTGCTTAGCCAAACTCTCTTGCGAAGCAAGTAAGTTTTCCAGCTCCAGCAATGATGGCTGATTGGCCCAGCCTTGCACATAAGTAACAAAGGCCACATACTCCCTCTGCAATCCGCAAATTATGTGCTTCTTCAACTTCGCTTCTAAGATAGGCTCATTCGGGTCCAATACCGATATCTCTGCGCATAGGTTCTTCATTTTCAAGAAGAACGTTGAAACGGACAAGTCACCTTGAGTTGCCTTAGCCTACTCATTTTCCAAGAACTGTAGTTGAGCTACATTTTTCTTATTGGACAAGCCATCCTAGGCTGTCCAAATCTCAGCAGCTGACCTACATCCGATGATGTGATCAAACAACTCTGGAATGATAGCTCGCTTGAGAGTAAACTCAGCCTTTGCATTTGTTCTCTTCCAAGCCTTCACGAGCTCAGCTTTTCCCTCATCAGGAACAACATCTTGTCTTGCTTCTCCTCCGACTACCTCCCATAAGTCCTCACCAAGCAGATAGCTCTCCATGCACGACTTCCACTTTTTAAAGTTCGTCTGAGTAAGGAGCTCAATACCAAGACCTCTAGAATATCCTTCTTGCATTGCTATCTCACTGATTGACAACCGACTTGCAGAAACCCAAGCAGAAGACAACGCTGATTACTGCTCAAAAACCTCCATCTGATACCATGTTAAATTTTTAGAGGTCCAGGAGTGAAGTAATAATGCGGAACACTTCAACACAATCCATAAGTATGGCAATTAATGACAATGGGAAGACAGAATAGTGCTCTTGAATTAACTATCTCTTTACAACTCGAGACATACATGGCGAGACATGATTTATACGAATCACAAAGGAGAGAAGCACAAGACAAAAAACAAGCCGCCAGCGAACTGCCAAAGCAGTGACCGCTAGACCGCTCGAACAGCCAAGCCGCACGACTATCCCTGAGACCGCGCGAATAGAGCAAGCTTGATAACATGCGAACTGTCAGACCGCACAACCTGCTGCCTTATTCAACTGCTGAAATCCAAACAATCTGTCTGCACTTCGAGACCACCTGACCGCGAGGTAGCTTGATCATAGAAGCTTCAGCGAACAGAAAACCAGAACTGCACAAGCTGTCGCCAAACCGCAAACTAAGACAGCCTGACCGCTGAGGTCTCCTGATCGCCAAGTTCACCGCGAACAGCTCAAAGAACTACACCACATATCTCCCAGAGGAAAGCTGCTGGCGAGCTGATTATTCACAACTAGGATGTGACCAAGGAAGAAGACCGCACCCTGCTGGCCGCTAATCTACGAACACAACAACCGGTCAAACCGCTTCCAAACCTGCGACCTCAAATATGATACTGGCACAAACAACCCAAGTTGTAGTTCTTACAGTTCTCGTTACAAATGACGGGCCCTGCACCTCTATTTATAAACAAGCTGACGGATGTCGTCACCGCCCAAAAAGAGGTACACTAACCGCCAACCAGATCGCGAGCGGTCTCACAAGACAGACCGCCCAACCTCAGCACTTGGACAACAGACCGTCCAAGGCAATACTCGGCCAGAACATCCGTGCAGATCGTGCGGTCTCCGCGGTCTCAATTCCTTCAGACCGCCAGAACTCTTCCACTTCTACTTCAAAAAATTCAACAGAACTTTGGAATGAAATAAAATATGTTTTGATTTTTTTTTCTAATTGGCAAGCTCTCATCTTGATTATCTTCGATTTATCTTTGAATTTAATTGCGTCGAATTCATATGTCGTGAATATGTTTTTCGATCAAAGATCTGTATTCTAGTTGATTGAGAGATCCGTGCATACGAGAAGATCACTCAAAGATAAAAGGAGTTGCATGCACTCCTCAAGATAGGACAACGTAAATCTTTCGGATTGGAGTCAAATCCAATAGTGGGGTTCACCGCTTAAAGCAAGCTTAGGGGTTTCAACTAGCCGGGGGGTCTTAATCGATCAACCTAAGGTTAATTGATAGTATTTCTCGAGAGAGGTGCTATCATGTTTTGGGAACGGTCGAAGTTATTTCAATAAGACCTTGCGGATTATTCTTTTGTAAAATTCTATTTTATTCTAAAGGGATTCTAGATCAAGTGTTGATCTTTTAATCATAATCTTTCATCATAGTTGATTTTCTCTGAATCATTTTCCAAAAACAAACCCAACTTTCGATCGATAAAATAATAGCTCTTCTTTGTGAGTAAAAGTACTCAACAAGCCCGGAAAAATACGACACTTGATGTTCTAAATCCTATACTATAAACTGATAGGTACACTTGCCTTATCGAATTATACGTGGAAAACATTTTAATTTTACGCAACTCGAATTTGAACCATCAAGTTTTTGGCGTCGTTGTCGGGGAACATTTTGTTGATATTTTGAAAGCTTAGTTCTATTAATTTTATCAATTTTTTTCTTTTTTAAAGGTGCAATTAAATTCTTAGAAAGGGAAATTTGGGCTATCATCCCATCTTATTTCCTAGTACCGCTGCGAACTCTTCACGGGGTAGTCCTCGGGAAATCTAAGACTAATTAAATATAACAAAAATCAAAAGTCCAAACAAAAATTTATATCTCTTTTTATTTATTATTACTCTTTTTCTTAATTCTTACATTTTTCTTTTTCTTTTTGGTGTATGACCCGAAGAAATCCGTCAGATCTTCTTGAATTGGATCCGGAAATTGAGCAAACCATTCAGCGACGCTTAAGATTTCAAAGGCCAAATTGTTAAGATCCGATTGAGGAATTCGTAGGCGACATTTCTTTTCTGAATACCTTTTCTCCTTCTTCTTCTTCTTCTTCTTCTTCTTCCCCCTCCTCCTCTTCTTCTTCTTCTAATATGGGTGATTCAAATCTGGAACCGGCCGCGCAACAGACTATGTCATATTATGCCCGACCTAACCTGGACGATACCCCTTCTAGTATTGTTCGACCTGCTATTGCGAACAATAATTTTGAGTTGAAGCCAATCATCATTCAGATGGTACATCAATATGTACAATTTGATGAGCTACAAGACGAGGATCCCAACGCGCATATTTTTAGTTTTCTAGAAATATGCGATACTTTCAAAATTAATGGGTATCCGATGATGCAATAAGGCTTCAGCTTTTTTCCGTTCACCCTGCGCAATAAGGCTAAGCAGTGGCTAAATTCTCTTCCAAGAGGATCTATCACCACATGGGCTCAAATGATGTAACAATTTCTTACGAAATGTTTTCCGCCCGCTAAATCAGCCCAATTGCGTAAGGGTATTATTTCATTCTCCCAAGTTGAATCGGAAATGTTTTATGATACTTGGGAGCACTTTAAGGAGTATTTGTCGTTGCCCCCATCATGCAATCCCCGATTGGTTGCAGATCCAAACTTTTTATAATGGCCTAAATCTCCAAACACGTCAAATGATTGACAACGCCTCCGGTGGTACCTTAAATAATAAAACACTGGCGGGCGCGCAAGAGCTTTTAGAGGGGAACACCATGAACACTTATCAATGGAGTACACCCCGGTCTCGCCCTAATAAATCGCCCGGGATGTATGAAATTGATTCAATTTCTAATTTTTCTCTACATGTTGAGCTTCTTAATAAGAAAATAGAAGGGATGACTGCTCCCTCTTCTACACCTACCTGGGAGCCTAATCAAAATGCGGCGGAACATGTGGATAACATGGGTAATCCAAACCGGCCGCCCTTCAGTCTGGGCAACAATCACTACGACAACACATATCACCCGGGTTGGAGGAACCAACCCAATTTATCTTGGGGAAATCAAAGTAGCACGGGTAATGCTCCCCTTGCTCCTCCAAATTCTTCTCTTCCGCCGCAAGCCACAAAACCGCCTTCTCTCGAGGAGGTGGTTAATAAATATATTTCTAAAAATGATGTGGATGTCCGCAATTTACAAGGGTCCTTGCAGAATTTGGAGAATCAAGTTGGGCAACTTTTAAAAATGGTAGCCGATCAACCTAAAAGGACACCGCCGACAACTTCAAATGTCTTGCCGGTAACCTTTGCGGGTGATTTAGACATCGATCTTGGAGAGTAAATTTCACTTACCACGCCATCTCTTCATCTTCAAGAATTTCAGCTCTGTATTCCTTATTCTGCTCGTTTAATCGAGCGGGCTAATAATATTAATTCTAATTTTAATATTCCTTTCACTATTGGCACAAATCATTTTCCAAACGATTTTGCCTATCTGGGCGCTAGTGTTAATATTATTCCCCAAAGCCTAGCCCAGAAATTAAATTTTGGAGAACCAACCCCTACCGACATCACACTACAATTAGCCGATCGCTCTGTGAAGACTCCTTTGGGGGTGATTCCGGATGTGCTAGTTGAGGTTGGCGGGTCTACTTTACCGGTAGATTTTATTATCCATGATATGGAAGAAGACGACGGGATCCCTCTTATCCTTGGTCGTCCCTTCTTGGCAGCTACGCGAGCAATATTTGATGTTGGTGAAGGAACTCTTCTCCTCCATTCAGGGTGTGAGAATACTATAATCCGAACAACTGATTCATCCACCCTGCATCTCTCAAAGCCTTTATCATCATTTGATGATAAATTTAGAACAAGGTAATCCAGCACGCCACCATGGTCGAGCTCAACGATCGTAACAAAAACGCTCTTGGGAGGCAACCCATGTTTTTATTTTTCATTATTTTTCGTTCGTATAAAAATTTTACTCCAAAAAAAGAAATTTATTTTTAAATATTTTTATTTTTGTTTTTCAAAAACCATATAAAAATGAAAAAAAAAACAAAGAAAAACAAACAAAAAAATAATATTAATGTTATTGTTTTTATTATTGTTATTCTATTTTGTTACTAAAGGTTTTGTAGGTTTGGAGGAGATTTGCGTGATAACGATCGCTAGCACGTATCCATGAAACTCTTCTCTCCAAGTTTGTACCTTATTATTTTTCTTCTTATTTTACTGTCTTATCTTTATTTTTATTTTTGTTTTCTTTTATAAAAAAGGGGAAAAAAATATAAAACAACAAAAACAAAAACAAAATTCTAAATTTTGTGTTACCTAGGCATGACATGCTCTGTCAAATTTTTCTATTGCGCTGTATCCGAGAACGGGAGCCATTCCACCGTTCGTGAAAGTCACGGGCGTGACCCATCATGGTCACGGGCGTGACTATCATGGAAACACTTTTCCTTCCGATCCGACGAGTTTCAGGCATTTTTTACTGTCACGCCCGTGACAAGTTAAGTCATGCCCGTGACACTCGAAAGTCACGGCCGTGACATATCCGCTGGCGCCTTTACTCCACCGAAACGGTTAAAAATTCTTCTTTGACAAATCACGCCCTTGGTCACGGGCATGACCTCTCGGGACTTGCTTTTTGATCGGGCAGCATTGGATTCTCTGGCCGATTGGATTTCGCCAGTTATACGCCCTCAGTCACGGGCGTGACACGCCAAAATCCAAAATTTTGACTGGTCCTCCCTCGGATTCCTCCCACACGGCAGAATTCACGTGTCGCCCGTTACACGCCCTCGGTCACGGGCGTGACCGAGGGCGTGACACCTAAATTTTTTCCTATTTAAGCTCCCTTCCCCCTCTCTTTTCTCTACACCTCCTCCATTTCTCTCTTCTTTATCTCTTCTATAAGTTGAATTCCTTCTTCCCTTCCTTCCAAATGGCCCCCCGCCGCCGCCACGCCATTGGCGAGTCCTCCTCTTTACTCCCCGATGACTCCCTCACTGCCAACACCATCTCAATTTTCCTTCTCGCGCTCACCAAGACCAGAGTGAACGCCTCCGTGGGAAGGAATTTGGAGTCTTCCGCGTCATCGATTGGAACGTCCTCACCACCCTCGGGCAGGCCGACGCAGTGCAGAATTTCCTTACTACTCCGGGATGGGCCCCCTTATTCTCCATTTCAGAGTCAGCATACTACGAGCTGACGGTGGAGTTTTTCTCCTCGTTTGATTTTCCCTAGGCCGGGGCCGACAACGTGCTTGAATTCTGGATGGGCGGACTTTCGCAAATCCTTGCTTTGTGTCAGTTCAACATTCTCATGGGTTTCTGCAATGAGGCTTTAACCCTTACGGAGGCTTACACCGCCCTCGCACTCGATTTCCCCCGCGACTACAACATTCATGGATTTTGGGAAGAAATCAATAACAACCCCAATCCATATTCGCCAAAAAAAATCCAAGGGCAGTCATCTCCACTCCCCCGCCTTACGATATCTCCACTACCTCCTCACTTTCACACTTTCCGCTCGCGGCGATATCCATGGAGTGGTGACCCACGTGGACTTGCAAAATTTATATAGTATGCACGAACGGGTCCCCCTCAATCTTGGTTCGGCACTTGCGATGTTTTTCTGGCATCATGCCGAAAATCGGAGGCTTAGTGCGTTGCATGGAGGCCCCTTTGTCACTTATCTGGCCAAGCGTATGGGGCTTTGGGATGCACTTCCTCCCATGACTCCACTCCAAGCGCCCACGCCTATCACGTTCCAAAACCTTCGGGCATTTGGTTTGATGTGTCGGCGTGGATGAGATTTCGAGGCGATTCCCGGCGAGGTTGGTGGCGACCCGATCGATGTTGATTTCGAGGCAGATTCCGGAGGCGTTCCTCCAGCTCCGCAGTTTTCGTAGCAGCCGCAGCAGCATTTTCCCCTTGCGCCCGACTCATATTCTTATTTCGATCAGCAGTTTGGGCGGATCCACTCTAGTCTGGATCAAATTCAGACCGAGCAGTTGTCCATGCGTGCTCACTTTGACACACGTTTTGATACTCTTGAGCAGCACCATGCTTCCTCTATGGAGCATCTGCAGCGGAATTTGCTGATCTGCGTGCTTACTATCAGCAGGAGGACGACGACGATGACGCTTAGAGATTTTTATTTTTGTTCGTTTGTATCTTTTCTTTTATGTACCACACCTTTTGTATTTGTTTATATTTCCCTTTTATTAATGCAAAAATATAAATATATATAAAAAAATGTTTTGCTTTCACATTATATTTTCTTCAGGTTGGCTTTGTGATGATTTGTTCTTCATAAGGGAAGCTTTCTCTCTCTCCTCGCACTTTTAACTTTTTATAAAACATTGAGGACAATATTTACTGTAAGTATGGGGGAGTCTTCTCTTATTTTTGTAAATCAATCTCAAAGTTAATCAAAAATACCAAAAAAAAAAACGTTAAAAATACAAAAAATTAAAAATCTAATTTCTTACGAAAGGGTCGTGTTAGGCTTTCATCCCACAAAACCGCCTAGTACCTTGAGAGCCCGTCATTGGGTATTCTTTGGGAAGTCCAAGAACTAAAAATATTTTATTTTTGTTTTGTTTTTCTTTTCAAACAAATATTAAAAATATAAAAAAATTAAAAACATTTGAAAAAGCTTTCAAAAAAGTTTTTATAAATTTTATAATATTAGATGCTTCCTTACTTTTTATGTGAGTTCAACCATTTTTAATTATGAGCTTTTGTTTATATGACTTTTAAAAAACAAAAAGTTTTCTTTTTATGTTTTATTTTATTTTATGTGTCTTATCATAATTTGTTAGATTTAATTTTTAGATAAATTTGAATTAATGAATTTTTCATCATTTTGGTGTATTTAGAATATTTCTTAGCTTTGCTTTCTCTCCTTAAAATGTCATGAATTAATTTTGTAGCAATTGTGCTAAAAGATCTTTTGATTTTACTTATATTAACTTTAGCTCATAGATTCTTAAGATTTCTTAATTTATTTTTTATGCTCTCAAAATAGTTATCTTGAAAAAATTTATAGCCTTTAAACCCTAGCCTCTCCTTTTACTTTACTCTTTTGATTGGCAAATAAAAAAAAGTATAAAAGATCATATGTCATGGAATGAGAGGATAAAATTCATCATTCCTAAACATATGCACCCAAATTTGTAAAAAATTATATGGCATGGAGTTGAGCGAATTAAATTCATCACTCATAAACATATACATTTGGGAAATAAAAAAGAAGAGTATTTAAAAAAAGATAGAAATTAGAGGATAAAATTCATTATTTCCTAATTAAAAATCTTTTTATGCCAATTTTTACCCAAACTGAACCAATATCATTTCATATTCAAGATATTTATGAGAGAGCTTAATTAATATTTTAGGTTTTCTAAAATGGTTCGAATGATATCTAAAGTTGTTATAATTCTAATTTTAGATTGTTTTGCTTAATTCAATACAATCTAATTTATGAAAATTTGATTAGAGAATTTTTGAAACTAATTTTTATTCTACACATATCAATTTATGAATCATGATTTATTTCGTATGCATCTAAATTTTATTTCAAAATTTATTTTTGTATGAGTCATGTATAATTTTAAAATACATAATTAGGAGTAAATTCTTTTTCTTTTTTTAAATTTCAAATAAATATTTCTCATACTTATGATGGTTTTGTTCTGGAATAGCAAAAACTTAAGTATGTGGGTATTTGATAATGCATCATTTATAGTTATTTTTATATAATGTTTTATTAATATTTAACTTATTTCTATTTAGTTTTAATTTAATTTTTCACTAATTTACCTTATTTTTTATTTTCAGGTAATTTGGGATGTCAATAGCAATTTCAAACTCATATGAGTAATCAAGAGAATATTTGAAGCATTTCTGCCAAAATCGCAAAGTATATGCCCTTGGTCATGGCCGTGACCAAGCGCTTGACTCCATGTCACGGCCGTAAACCAGCCCAGCCGTATCCCAACTGAAGAAGTCAGCTGCCACGTCGGATTAAAATTACGCATCCTCTGTCATGGGCGTGACAGAAGGCGTGACCTCATGGTTACGGGCGTGACTCACCCAAAAAACGTTCAATGCAGGCATTACTCAGCTCGCACCGTTTCCAGCTTACACGCCCTCAGTCACGGGCATGACCGAGGTCGTGACTCCTCCTACAACCGCCAGATTAACTCCTGATCGCAATGTTTCCCGCCGTTTCCAGACTCGGTCAAAACACGCCCTGGGTCATGGGCGTGACCTAGGCTGTGACTCGTCATACAATTGTTTTTGGCGGTTTCTCTCCCCCAACGTTCTCGGGCTTTCAAGATCATAATTACGCAGCTTACACGCCCTTGGTCACGGGCGTGACCAAGGGCGTGACACCTCGGGTTTTCAACTATAAAGGCAGCAATCTACAAAAGTATGGGAGTTCGATTTTGGAGTTTATTTTCAGCTTTAGTTTACTATTTTTGTTGTTCTAGCTAGTTTTTCTAGAAGTTGTAAGTTTTCTATTATTGCAATTTTAATTCAAGTATTGTAGTTTTTTATCATGTTTTTTCCTCTTCTACTTGTATTCCCATCTTATGATGAATATCTAAATTTTCTTTAGCGCTCGGTCACGATGAACTATGAAATGAAATAAAATATGTTTTGAATTTTTCTAATTGGCAAGCTCTCGTCTTGATTATCTTCGATTTATCTTTGAATTTAATTGCGTTGAATTCATATGTCGCGAATATGTTTTTCGATCTAAGATTCGTATTCTAGTTGATCGAGAGATCCGTGCGTATGAGGAGATCACTCAAAGATAAAAAGAGTTGCATGCACTCCTCGAGAGAGGACGACATAAATCTTCCGGATTGGAGTCAAATCTAATAATAGGGTTCACCGCTTAAAGCAAGCTTAGGGGTTTCGACTAGCCGATGGGGCTTAATCAATCAACCTAAGGTTAGTTGGTAGTGTTCCTCGAGAGAGGTGTTATCATGTTTTGGGAACCTCTACGGTCAAAGTTATTTCAATAAGAGCTTGCGGATTATTCTTTTGTAAAATTCTATTTTATTCCAAAAGGATTCTAGATCAAGTGCTAATCTTTTCATCATAATCTTTCTACATAGTTGATTTTCTCCGAATCATTTTCTAAAAACAAACCCAACTTTCGATCGATAAAATAATAGCTCTTCTTTGTGAGTAGAACTACCCAACAAACCCCGAAAAATACGACATTTGATTTTCTAAATCCTATACTATAAAACGGTAGGTACACTTGCCTCGTCGAATTATACGTGGATAACACTTTAATTTTACGCAACACGGATTTGAACCATCGCCAAGATACCTTAGACCATTTGAGATACTGGAACGTGTTGGTGAAGCTGCCTATCGGCTCGCTCTTTTGGCAGAGTTGAGCGGCTTACACGATGTGTTTCACATATCTGTGCTAAGGAAGGCTGTGCCAGAGCCTAGCCAAAAGCTTTTAGCGAATCAAGTGCCAGTCAATGATGGGCTGAAGGCAAGGGTCACGCCTATTTGCATCGAGGACTCTGAGGTCAAGCAGTTGCGGAATAAAATGATTAAGATGGTCAAAGCCCGCTGGGACAATTGGGAGCGTGAACAAATCATGCGTGACTAGTTCCCCGAATTGTTCCATTGAGGTACAAGTTACATTTTGTATCTTTATAGTTATTTGCACTGTTCGAATTTCGGGACAAAATTCTTTTTAAGGGGGGAGGATTGTAAGGCCCCAGGTTTCATGTGCAAGGTGTGCTAAGTTAAGGAGCTAGCGCCTGACACTAGGGCTAGCACCGGCGGTAGCTCATATCGTCGAATTAGTTGGGTTTTGACGAAAGGACTTGGGTGTATTGTCGAAAACGTCGAGACGATCCGTCGAGTGCTAGCTCCAGCTATAGTGGTAGCGCCGGCTGTAGCTCTCTCGATGAATTTATGTCCCGACGAATGTATTTTGACGAATCATGTCGAACAATCGTGAATTCGGCTCGTTGAGAGCTAGCGCGGGCGGTAGCGCTAGCGGTAGCGATAACATCTCGACGAATTCCTTAAGCGACTATGGATAGGTTCGGCCGTACCGCCTTTGAGGCTAGCGCCCGGTGCTAGTGATAGCACCGACAGTAGCACTTTAGTATAGAAAGGCAGCAAACGGCTTTCTATTCTTATTTTCTCACCCCAAGCTTCCCTCTCCAAAGGTAGGACACATATGGTAGGAAGAAGGAGACTCCTTAGGGCCAGCCGTTCGACGTGCCAAGTTTGGATCTTGTAGGAGAGCGTGGTGCACACCTCTTCATCCGGATTGCTTGAAATGATATGGCACCAAAGAGAGCTTCAAGGGTAATGACTCTTCTTCTGAATCGTTGGACATGTTAGCCCATTGATTTGTGCATTGTGGCAGGAAGATTTCCACTAATTAGTGGATAGGTTCTTCCGATGGGTTGATATGGATTATCCCCGCAGAAAATTGCATATAGAGTCCTGATCGTTGTACGGACATAGGCATACTGTGTGAAGCCCATCTGGATAAGTTGATCAGGATTGGTGATGTTTATTTCACTCCAGAGAAGACTCCGAGTATGTATGATTGTTTTCGGGTTCTGGGTGTTGTGATGTGATGTAGGGAGTTCTGGAGGTGATCTCCAGAAAATACCCGAAAGAGCTGACAGAACTAAGTTTTGTAGTTAGCGTCGTCGCTATCACTATTGGTCCTTGAGATCGCATGGTATGATTGAGAATGGCCCTGGGGATTGAGATGATGACCCGGAGGAGGTCGTCTTTATGATCGGGATGAGGTGAACGTTTACCCGCATCGTGTTGTTTGTTCGCGATGATTGAGCTGGGACTAGCTGGATCTGAACCGGTCCATAGTGGTTGGTGAAGAGGTCGCCTCTCGGTGCACCGTCTTATGGAAGATGCTGAAAAATGTTGGTGTGTACGACTTAGCTCAAATTGACCATCCAAGTTGAAAAAGGACTTGTGGATGGAGTGTGCCTTGAGAGCACAATATGAAACATCCCTCAAATAACCAGACCCCTAAGATAGTTTTGTCATGACTAGGTCATGACAAAACCATAGGAAACACAAAAGATCATGCGAGCTTAGGCAAGAAGGAGGAAAACCACAGTGGTCTACAATAATAATTTCTAGATACCAAGCCAAGGGTTGGACTTTAGGGCCTCACCTTGAACCTTTGACCCCACCATAGCATCCCTAACCCATTAGGGGTCCCTTGGAGCACCAAGGACCCATTGGGGTCAACCAAAGAGACCAATTTGACCAAAGTCAACTCTAACCCTAAATTGGTCAAAGTAGCATAATTAGGGTCAATTGGCCTCCACCATGCCAAATTGACCTTGCACATACCCTTATGAGGATATTAGGGTCCCAATGGACCAAAAAGCCACATCATGGGGCCACCAATTTAACCTAAGTCAACAATAGCCCAATTTTGGTCAAAGTGGCCTATTAACCGTCAATAATCCCTCACCTTGCCAAATTGACCCTACCTAGACCTTCCTAACCCTTAAGGGAGGCCAATGAGTGACTATCCACCCATTGGGGTCAACCCAAATGGTCAAATTGACCAAAGTCAACTCCACCCTAAATTTAGGTCAAAATGACCTATTTTGACCTAATCAAGCCCAATCCACTTGGGCTAGACCCAATTGGGGTGGCCCAATAGCTAATGGGGTTGGGTGTTACTGAATTGACCATTCAATTTCAAAGGATTCAACCAGGAGAGAGAAAGCCCCAATTTGAAAGAGAGAGAGAAAGGGTGAATTAATGGGGAAGAAGAATAAACCTTCAATCTCCCCCATTAATGGCCACATTCATCACCTCTTGGGGAGAGGAGGAGTTTCCAGCCTTCTCTCAACCAGATTGAGGCCCCATTCACCTCCCCCAAGTGAAACCGAATTCACCCTCTAATGGCCATTAATGGCAATCAATATTCTAACCTCCCCCTCCCTCAATTGGAGCTTTTAACACCTTCAGATGTCGGAGAGGAGAGAACCCCCCCCCCCCCCCCCCCCCACTTTCCTGAAGATTTTGAGCCCTCCAAGTGCAAGATCGGCATGGCTCCAAAGAGAACTCTCCCTCACATTGCCAACCCAAGAATCACTAGGGCAAATGCCAAATCAAAGGTTCGATGCTCCTCTCATCCTCTAGTGCATAGATCCCAATCAATTTTGGGCTTGATTCAAGCTCAATCGGGCTTGAATCACGCTCTCGAAAGGGCATGTTTTCAAGCTCTTTGCCCACGATAGAAAACCCCCTTCCGGCCACCACCGGTCGGCAAACCACCGCCAATCGCCTGCCACCACCTCGACGAAGATGGCGGTGGCATCAGCCGGCCGGAAGGATGCAAGGGTGGTCGGCAAATCGAGCGCAAATATCACCCAGGACGGGCTGTCGGGGACCGTCCAATTATTGGGGACGATGACTGGGCGACGTCCGATCTGCCGTGATCTGCTATTCGCAGACTTAGATGATTTAATACTTATGGTGTTTGATTTCCTGTCACATAATATGCACTGTTTTGTTTTAATTATTAAAAATACTTAGGCTCTGATTTAGAAGAAGTGGTCTACATGAGAGTTTTAGGCCATGAGGTCAACTTTAATTTAAAATTTGTTTTACAGGATTTGGGTCAGTGGTCAGACCACAACACTCAAAATAGTGCAACATATACAAAGGGGTGATCCGAGTTTAATTTGTGTGCCCCTATCAATCCAGTCATCTAAATGACTTTAAATTTGAAACATGGGCTGTTTATACCTACACCCTCAACATATCCAAAAATGAGAATTTTTGGAGGACATGTTTCTAAGGTTTTTGCAAACATTTAATAATCAATGTACCAATTAATTATAGGGTTTAATGACATCCAAATCCCTCCAAATTTTGGTGGGTGGTCCTTAGGGTATAACATGACTCTGGTAAAAATTTCATCCCAATTGGGATTGATTTGGTTGGGTAATTAATTAACCCAAGTTTGGTCAAACTAAGGGGTTTTAAGTCAAAAGTGCACTTGTTAGGTTAAGTGGTCAAATCTCATCAAAATGATGTGAGACCTTAGCCATTGACTTAATACCACATAAAACACCTCCCCCAATGATTTGGGGCGATTTGGGGTGGATATGCCCTAAGACCTTAGTTCAAACCCTAGGGTTGCACTTTGGGCTTGATGAAGGACATAGAGTCATATGTCCTTGGATAGACTTGGAACTTGGTGGATAAGTTCTCTGGGTGGTGGATAGCCCTAGATAATTTTATGAGAATTTTTAGCACTTTTCATCCCTCTGATCTAGTTAAGAATCAATTATGGAACTTTTTATAAGAGGAATCTACATGCTCATTTTACCTTGAATGTTGATAAAAGTTTGGTAGTGCTCTTATGGTCATGATATAAATCTCTGGTAATTTTTGTGTGAATTTTGGATTGATTGAATTAGTACTTCATTCACAAGTCAACCATTTTACCCTAAGATTGTGATAAATAGATAAGGGTTTAATACTCTCTGAAAAATTATGAAACTTGGCAATAGGACATTTTAGGGTATTACCAAGCTCTGTGAATTTTTGTATGCTTTTTGAAAGTATTTATCAGTAGGTTACTTCACAATGTGCCCTAGTTTGGATTTTCTTGAAATATTTATTTATGTGACTAAATGGTTTAGAAAAAATATAAAACTCAGTCAGTAAACTTCTTTGATCACTATAAAGGTCTGATAATTTTACCATAATTTTTGGATAAGTATTTTTGGCGGTTCCTTCATTAGCCTCCAATTTTGGATAACTATTCAATGTTATAATTAGAGGTCAATACCTTACTGTAAAATTGTGATATTCTGTATTTGTTGTTATTTTGATATCATAGATTTTCCATAAATTTGTGTAGACCATATCATAAGAAGACCTTACACTTCATGTTCAATTTCATACTTGGCCAACTTTGGAGAAATTATAGTAAATGCCAAATAAATAAGGAAAATTATGACCTTCTGGATATAGTCTTATAATATCATGATAGACTCCCAGTAATAATGACTACATGAAGTACCTCCTCTCATGTACCTCATATAGCTCGTTTAGTGTGCATATAGTAAAACTGTAAAACTTGAGTAAATTGTAGACCATTAGGTGGGAATGGAAGGTAGATGGTGTATTAAGCCTGGTTGAGGAGATTTGAGGTCATCAATAGGAGCCTATAGTTGAATGTGCCTGATAAGCTGAGAGGCAAGGTCGTGCTCAGGATCGATGAAAGATTGTCTTTTCCGTAAAGAGTCATAAAATACTAAGGGTTAATCCAAGTGTAATGATGAGAGGGTATTCTTATGGGTAGTTACCAATAACATTAAGTGTCTTGAGAAAGGGAGGTTTGGGCTATCATCCCATCGTACCTGTTGAAGCCAGGAAATTCCTAGACTCCAAAATTCGGATCAATGCAGCCGGAGGCTACTCGCCTAGCAGTCCAACGAGAAGGTCTGACTGACAACGAAGAAGAGGGCTCGGAAAAAGAACAACAAGACCCCAGTCCCTGCGGCAGGGAGGTCCCACCACGTACCCAGAAGCTCAGAAAAGACTTCCCCTCCAAAACCAAAAATGGCCGAGCAGGGTACGAGGAAGGCACCGACTTGGCTAGTACCGGGAGTAACGACCAAGGATGACAGGTCCGAGAATTTGAATGTGGGAGTTTCAAAAGATCAAGTTCAGGTGCCAATCCAAGTACCCCTGGGGTCCTATTTATAGGCAAACCAAAGAGAGTGGGTGGTCTTATTTATACCCCATCCAACTCGGCAACTTGGCGACATTAAGGCGACCTCGCCTGAAGAGGCGCGAGTATCACCTATGGTCGCCCAACTTTGGAGAGTAGCAAGGCTCCTCGCGCGAGTACGCTCATACTCGCCCAGACCTTCTTCTGCTCCTGCTGGCTGAGTTGTCTTGCGTCTTGGACTGTTGACCTATGTGTTGACCTCTTGACATTGACTTCTGTCTGCGTGGCTTTGAGTGGGCCCGCCCTTAGAGAATGAGGGTTGTACACAATCCCCACTCTTTGCGAGTAACGTATGTAAGGACCCCCATTTCCAACCAAGGGGATCCTTATGCCCAGGGCGAGAGTCCCCCCAAAAGGTTCGCGTGTCTGAAGAGGTCTCATCACCCTCTTACCTGACCCACGACCCAATTGGGGGAACATTCTCCATGTAAGGCTATTGCATCATTATAGAAAAACATTCATAGAGTATAAAATTTTCGGAAGCAAAAACATCACAGAACATTCCAACATGATATATAATAAATCATAAATGAAAACCCACGATGGGGTATATAGAGTCTCGCAGCGATAACCGTCATAGTCATAAGACAAAAAAAATATCTAATCAAAAGAGAAATCTCTCATCCTCTCCTCAGAGTAGTACCCACACATCCTCATAGATCGTCTGAACTGGCTCAGGGAACTCCTCGTCATCACGGGTACGTCTACGCTTGCCCATCCGCTCCTACTCCGTCGGTAGGCGCATCAGTTCCTAAAATGATAACGTATAAGAATACGTTAGCCACGACGGACCAAGTAAATACCACGCTCCCCCCAGCCTCCTAATGGGTACCAGGAAGGACACCTGCAAGGAGGGTTAGCACAATAGCCAAAGTAAATATATATATATATATGTATATATATATATATATATCATGGTTATATGAAAGAAGCAGTAATCCGAAACAATTCATAAAGAGGGGAAACAACTAAAGTAGTAAATTCACCCTCCATCGTATAACCCTTCCTAACGGTGGTTATACGATGTCGGACAAAGGTGAGAGCATAAGTAATGTATATATACATATGATATGATGGCATGTATGGTTGTCATCCCTATCACTCGAATGATGTGTCTCAATCACTTTCCCCTATGTCGACATAGTGACCTGTTAAGAGAAGGAGCTCACTTCCCAGGCCTCACGGCCGTGGCCAGACGGTGACAGTGGGTCGGTCGCTCCCACTTCTAGGTTATGGATACACCCCAACTTCCTAGGCCTCGTACCTCTATGAAGAATAGGTACTCTCGGTGGGAACACATCCTCACCTCGTGCGGTGATCCTCTCGGCACATAACCAAATAGGTGTGAGACGGACCTGTGTGGAAGGGGTATCTAGCCCCCGGTCCTCTTCACTACCAGAAACGAAAGAGTTCGTCATCATAACTTCTCTCATAGTGTATATTATGGGGAAGCCGACGAACCCTCCACCTTGGTAACCATGCACCCTCCCATAATTCCATGCATGGGTAATGAATGAAATGGCTACATGAAAACACTCATAACATTTACATGTGCTTACGGATCGATTCATAATTTGATATTCATCGGGTGATCAAGCTAGCAATAACAAACTTGCAAATATGAAACTCATGTTATCATGTATACAACACTTTTGAATCATTTAGACCAATTCGTGACGAGTTTAAAATTACTTAAAGGCTCCAAATCAGAAATATTACAATATGAAAATTGTAGAGAAAACATTCATCTAAAATAGTGTATCTCACATGCATATTCTGATTTGGCTTCAAAGACCTCCAAAATAGGGATTGGAGCTTACAAGTAATTATTGTTTATGGGCAAAAATAGAAATCTGAATTTAAGTTACCTAATTGTGGCTAAATTTAAATTATCTAGATGCAGCAAATCAGAAAATATATAACATAAAATTGTAGTACATATATCCAACTACAATATCATATCTCGCATGCCTTGTCTAAAACAGAATCTAAGTTCACCAAAATGAGGGTTGAAGTTTGCATAAAATAACAGTTTCTGGATAAGCAGGGTTCTAAAATTTAGATTGCACTGTTAGGGCCTACATTTAAATTACTCAGAGGGCTCAGATCAGAAAGTACCAAACATAAAAGTTGTAGTAGTTATATTTAGCTACAATATTATCTCTCACATTCTTTGTCTAAAATAGACCCTAAGTTCACCAAAATGAGGGTTGAAGTTTGCATAAAATAACAGTTTCTGATCTGAACAGAATTCTGGATTGTCAAAACGATTAAATATACCTTTCAGGTGTAAAAATAAATTAGCTATGTAATCCAAATAAGAAGTTTCATAACTTAAAAGTTGTAATATGAATAAGGATCTACAATGTTCTGTCTCACAAAATTTTTCCAGATTATTATGTAAGATAATTGAAAATCCATTTTAAGTATGAAGAATATTTCCAAAAACTGGCCGAATTTCTGGCTAAGGAAATAAACCCCTGCACACGGATCTTGGCGCAGATCCGATGGTGCCAGGTTAGGTGGACCAGATTGAGTCCAACCAGCATTGCGGGTGATCCCGTCATCTTCTACATGCAAAACGTCATGCATAACTTTTACGGGGCATCCCCAAAGCGGTCGGAGGTCCTCTTGCTCCGACCACCACCTCCATTAGGCGCACCCGGGGAGGGAGATCCCGTGGGGGAGGGTCTGCTGGCGGCCGGCCGCCGCCGGCGGTGGCCGGAAAATATTATTTTTATTGTTTCATTTTTTATTCCGTTTGGAAGGAGGAGGCCGCCAGAGCGGTTTCCGACGAGTCTCCTCGCCTCAAGGGGTTGAGGGAAGGTCGAGGGGACCCTCCCTCCACTTCACAAGTCCCATGCAAGGCCGAAGCTTCCAAGGCCGAGATCGCGGTCTACGGTGATCGGAGACGGCGGAGGTCGACGAGAAAAGATCTAAGGGCAGGGAGGAGTCGGAGGAACTTACATTTGTGTCATTTAGGCGAGCGGATCGTCGCACGACCATTGATAGCAGTGGAGTTCACCGGAGTTCGTGGATGAGGCTCCTCAGATGGTCACCGGGCTTGGTTTCTTGCTGATTAGGGAGGTTTGGTGCAGGAAAAATGAAATCCTTATGTGGAGGGGGTTTATATAGGAGTGAGACTTGTTTTTAGGCTTTGGGGAGGAGTTAATGCCTCCTCCCTTGGTGAATCTGCCACCCTCTTCACATTCCAGTCGGCCAAGTGGATGGGAAACAATTCTCATGGCTGCATATTAATTGTATTGATGAGGGGGGGGGTTGAATCAAATAATTATGGCAGCATACTTAGCCATTTATGATTTCTATAAAAGAAAATTTTATATATTTTCTTATATCATTTTCTATTTATTTTATCTATTTGGTGTTTTACATATAGTTGAATCAAAATACATAGATTGGGATGTTACAAATCCATTATTTTTGACTTAGCCCAGTGCGAGACTCTATATACCCCATCGTGGGGTTTATATAGTTGGAAATGGGGGACGCTCGCCCTAGGCATTATGAAATTCGAAATTTGGATGTTACAAATCCAAAAAGTCAAACAAAATTTTTGTCCTCGAAAATTCGATTAGGTCATAGTATTTTCAAAGTTGAGCGGAATTACTCTACTTAAAATAAGAAGTCCAAAAGATTTGGGGTGTTACCTGACGTAAAGAGGTCGGGGTAAAGTTCTCGCATCTAGTCCTCGGGTTCCCAGGTAGATTCCTCGGTCCCGCAGTTGTCCCATAGAACTCGGACAAGGGGGACTCTCTTTCGCCGTAGGACCTTAGTCTCGATATCCATGATCCGCACCGGCTTGAGAGATATAGACCGGTCGGGTTCTACTGGTTCAGGGGTCTCCTGAATGACGTGTTCCGGGCGTAGTAGTGCGCGTCTCAATGAAGAGATGTGAAACACATCATGAAACCCCTGAAGTTTCGGGGGTAGCTCCATCCTGTACACCACTTCACCGATCAGCACTGTGATGGTATATGGACCCACTTTCTTGGGCCCACGATGCGGATCCGAGGGCCCTGGGGCCTGTTTTATGGAGAATATGATGGAAATTGTTCAGCTAATACAGTAACGGATGCGTGAAGCTCAGAGTCGACGAGCCAAGTACTACGACGCCCGTCATCGACATGTTGAATTCGCCGTGGGCAACAAGGTTTACTTGAAGATCCAACCTCGCCACGGTGTATCTCGACTCCGCCGACAACGAAAGTTGAGCCCAAGATACGTGGGGCCATATACCATCACAGAGTGAATCGGTGAAGTGGCGTACATCCTGGAGCTACCCCCGGAGCTTCAGGGGTTGCATGATGTGTTTCACATCTCTTCATTGAGACGCGCACTACTACGCCCGGAACACGTCATTCAGGAGACCCCCGAACCAGTAGAACCCGACCGGTCTATATCTCTCAAGCTGGTGCGGATCATGGATACCGAGACCAAGGTCCTACGGCGGAAGAGAGTCCCCCTTGTCCGAGTTCTATGGGACAACTGTGGGACCGAGGAATCTATTTGGGAACCCGAGGACCAAATGCGAGAACTTTACCCCGGCCTCTTTACGTCAGGTAACACCCCAAATCTTTTGGACTTCTTATTTTAAGTATAGTAATTTTGCTCAACTTTGAAAATACTATGCCCTAATCGAATTTTCGAGGACGGAAATTTTGTTTGACTTTTTGGATTTGTAACATCCCAATTTCAAATTTCTATGCCCCTTCGTGATTAATTGAACCACTAGGGTTGGTGGGCTTATTTGACACCCAACTGGTGGGTTGACACCTATTGGGTGTTGTTGACCCAATAAGTCACTCAATCCACTGACTGGGCTACATGAATGATTTCTGACTTATACACACGATAGATCCCTCCTAAGTGTATGAATTAACATATTAGGTCTTAGTAAGGCCAAATAATACCTAAAAGTACACAAGTACACTAACGAATCAAGTTAGCCCATTATGACACAAACTCATCAATTTGATCAACATGAATCGCACAAAATTCAAACTACCCTAATTAGTATAGACGCACACCAAATTATCTGACTCGATCTGAATTCAGAGAAGATTGACAACTGAGCCTTCAGAAATTTGCCAAGCTGGAGAAGAAAATTTGTCGAACTAAATTAATTCGTCGAACCATAGCTGAGTTCGTCAAACTAAAAGCTGAGTTCGTCGAACTGAGAGCTGAGTTAGTCGAACTGAATTAACTCGTTGAACACTGCGTTCGACGAACTGAAAGCTGAGTTCGTCGAACTGAGAGCTGAGTTCGTCGAACTGAAGGCTGAGTTCGCCGAACTGAATTATCTCGTGAACACAAAGTTGAGTTCGTCGAACTGAAGGCTGAGTTCATCGAACTGAGAGCTGAGTTCGTTGAACTGAATTAACTCGTGAACGCAAAGCTGAGTTCGTCAAACTGAAAGTTGAGTTCGTCGAACTGAAAGCTGAGTTCGTCGAACTGAATTAACTCGTTGAACACAAAGATGAGTTCGACGAACTGAAAAGCTGGAGTTCGTCGAACTGAATTAATTCGTCAAACGCAGAATGAATTTCATCAAACTGGGAGAAAATCTGCTGAATTAGCGGGAAGACTGTATTCGTCGAGCTGAAGAGCACGTTCGTCGAACTGAAGCATGACGTTCATCGAACGCAGAATAGATTTCATCGAACTGAGAGAAAATCTACTGAATTGGCGGGAAGACTGTATTCGCCGAGCTGAAGAGCACGTTCGTCTAACTGAAGCATGACGTTCGTCGAACGCAGAATTGATTTCGTCGAACGCAGATTAGAGTTTGTCGAACACAGAAACTTGAAATTTTTCCTAAGTTCTAGCTACTCATACGCACTTAGACCTTGACCTAAGACTATACAGTAGGGTCCTATAAATATAAGAAATAGTTATATTAATTAAAATCAAATATTTAATACAAAATCTATGTATTTTGATTCAACTATATGTAAAACACCAAATAGATAAAATAAATAGAAAACGATATAAAAAAATATAAAATTTTCTTTTATAGAAATCATAAATGGCTAAGTATGTTGCCATAATTATTTGATCCCCCCCCCCCCCCCCTCATCAATACCATTAATATGCAACCATGGGAATTGATTCCCATCCACTCCCAATGCCTTGGGAAGGGCTTGGCCGGCTGGAATGTGAAGAGGGGGAGGATTCACCAAGGGAGGAGGCATTAACTCCTCCTCAAAGCCTAAAAACAAGTATCACTCCTATATAAACCCCCTCCACATTAGGATTTCGTTTTTCCTGCACCATACCTCCCTAATCAGCAAGAAACCAAGCCCGGTGACATTCTGACCAGCCTCGTCCACGAACTCCGACGAACTCCACCACTATCAATGGCCGCGCGACGATCCCCTCGCCTAAACGGGACGATTGTAAGATCCTCTGACTCCTCCCTGCCTTTAGATCTTTTCTCGTCGACCTCCGCCGTCTCCGATCACCGGAGACGGCGATCCCGGCCTTCGAAGCTTCGGACCACCCGCTTCAATCTCCGCCACCACCGCGGGCTTCGACCTTGCATGGGACGTATGAAGGGGAGGGAGGGTCCCCTCGACCTTCCCTCAAGGCCCTTGAGGCGAGGAGACTCGTCGGAAACCGCTCTGGCGTCCTCCTCCTTCCAAACGGAACAAAAAAATGAAACATTAAAAATAATATTTTCCGGCCCCCGCCTGCGGTGTCCGGCACCGCCGGCGGTGTCCGGCACTGCCGGAGGTGTCCGGCCGCCGGCATACCCTCCCCCACTGGAGCTCCCTCCTCGGGTGCGCCGAATGGAGGTGGTGGTCGGAGCAAGAGGACCTCCGATCGGTTTGGGGATTCCCCGTAAAAGCTACGCATGCATGTCGTTTTGCATGTAGAAGATGACGGGATCCCCCGCAATGCTGGTTGGACTCAATCTGGTCCACCTGACCTGACACCATTGGATCTGCGCCAAGATCCGTGTGCAGGGGTTTATTTCCTTAGCCAGAAATTCGGTCAGTTTTTGGAAATATTCTTCATTCTTAAAATGGATTTTTAATTATCTTACATAATGATCTGAAAAAGTTTTATGAGACAGAACATTGTAGATCCTTATCCATATTACAACTTTTAAGTTATGAAACTTCTAATTTTGATCACATAACGATGGAGGGTGAATTCTGTTCAGATCAGCAACTGTTATTTTATGCAAACCTCAACCCTCATTTTGGTGAACTTAGGGTCTATTTTTGACAAAGCATGTGAGAGATAATATTGTAGCTAAATATAACTACTACAACTTTTATGTTTGGTACTTTCTGACCTGAACCATCTGAGTAATTTAAATGTAGCCCCTAACAGTACAATCTAAATTTTAGAACCCTGCTTATCCAGAAACTGTAATTTTATGCAAAATTCAACCCTCATTTTGGTGAACTTAGAGTATGTTTTAGACAAGGCATGTGAGATATGATATTGTAGTTGGATATATGTACTACAATTTTATGTTTTATATTTTCTGATTTGCTGCATCTAGATAATTTAAATTTAGCCATAATTAGGAAACTTAATTCAGATTTCTATTTTTGCCCATAAACAATAATTACTTGTAAGCTTCGGTCCCTGTTTTGGAGGTCTTTGAAGCCAAATCAGAACATGCATGTTAGATACACTATTTTAGATGAATGTTTTCTCTACAACCTTCATATTGTAATATTTCTGATTTGGAGCCTTTAAGTAATTTTAAACTCGTCACGAATTGGTCTAAATGATTCAAAAGTGTTGTATACATGATAACATGAGTTTTATATTTGCAAGTTTGTTATTGCTAGCTTGATCACCCGATGAATATCAAATTATGAATTGATTTGTAAGCACATGTAAATGTTATGAGTGTTTTCATGTAGTCATTTCATTCATTAACCACGCATGGAATTATAGGAGGGTGCATGGTTACCAAGGCGGCGGGTTCGTCGGCTTCCCCATAATATACACTATGGGAGAAGTTGTGACGATGAACTCTTTCGTTTTTGGTAGTGAAGAGGACCGGGGGCTAGCTACCCCTTCCACACAGGTCCTTCTCACACTTATTTGGTTATGTGCCGAGAGGATCTCTGCACAAGGTGAGGATGTGTTCCAATCGAGAGTACCTATTCTTCATAGAGGTACGAGGGCCTAGGAAGTTGGGGTGTATCAATAACCTATAAGTGGGAGAGACCGACCCACTGTCACCGTCTGGCCACGGAGGTGAGGCCTGGGAAGTGAGCTCCTTCTCTTAACAGGTCACTATGTCGACATAGGGGAAATTGATTGAGACACGTCATTCGAGTGATAGGGAGGGCAACCATACATGCCATCATATCATATGTATATATACATTACTTATGCTCTCACCTTGGTCCGACATCATATAACCACCGTTAGGAAGGGTTATACGATGGAGGTGAATTTACTACTTTAGTTGTTTCCCCTCTTTATGAATTGTTTCGGATTACTGCTTCTTTTATATAACCATGATATATATATATATATTTGCTTTGGCTATTGTGCTAACCTTCCTTGCAGGTGTCCTTCCTGGTACCCATTAGGGGGCTGGGGGGAGCGTGGGATTTACTTGGTCCTTCATGGCTAACGTACTCTTGTAGATTATCATTTTAGGAACCGATGCGCCTACCGACGGAGCAGGAGTGGATGGTCCATCGTAGACGTACCCGTGATGATGAGGAGTTCCCTGAGCCAGTTCGGACGATCTATGAGGATGTAAGGGTACAAGTCTGAGGAGAGGATGAGAGATTTCTCTTTTGATTAGATATTTTATCGTCTTATGACAATGACGGTTATCGCTGTGAGACTCTATATACCCCATCGTGAGTTTTCAGTTATGATTTATTATATATCATGTTGGAATGTTCTGTGATGTTTTTGCTTCCGAAAATTTTATACTCTGTGAATGTTTTTCTGTAATGATGCAATAGCCTTACAGGGCGAATGTTCCGTCAATTGGGTCGTGGGTCAGGTAAGAGGGTGATGAGACCACTTCAGACACGCGAACCTTTTGGGGGGATGCTCGCCCTGGGCATAAGGATCCCCTTGGTTGGAAATGGGGGTCCTTACAAGGGTATCAGAGGGAAAAATGATCTGGATTTATAAAATCATCACAGATGGTCCACCGTGATATGATACTTAGTTCGAGGATGAACTAGGCAATGGAAGCGTGGTGGACCGCTAAAGATTCATGATAAAACATCACGCAAAGTTTCGCTAATAAAACTCAACCGAGCTAATCCTTCGACCAAATACCTACCAATTAGCTTGATTAGATAGTTTTGACACACATATTTCAATAAATTGAAATAGGAATTTAGGGAACCTAGCCTCGGAATAAGGGGTGAGAACGCTGATGACGCCGACGAGGACATGTATCACCCCGACACCCCAGTTGATGAGTGGGCCCCTCCACCTCCTACTGCACCCACTGGCTAGGCAGTGCCGGCCCAGCCGACCCCGTTTCACCAAACAGAGTTAGGGCAGACTCTCACAGCACTACTAGATACTTTCCGGGCCTCACTACAGCAGCAGTTTCCGCTACAGGCACAAGGCCCGACAGATGCAGAGAGATTGGTGATGTTCAGGAGCTTTCGTCCCCCGGTCTTCAAAGGGACAGAATCGGCCATCCAGACGGAGGATTGGCTGGAGAGGATTGAGGAGCTACTCAGGGGAATGCACTGCCCTTCCTACTATGCGGTTTCCCTAGCCACCACCCTCCTATAGAGGTATGTTAGGCAGTGGTGGAGGTACGTCCTACAGACCACCTATAGGGACCGCCGACTGACTGAGATTTCCTGGAGGAATTTTTCTACCTTGATGATGGAGCATTTCATTTCTAGCTCCGACTGGACAGAACTCCAGGAACGTTTTCTTTATCTTCGGCAAGATACTATGATAGTTATAAAGTACCAGCGGGAGTTCTCCCTCCTTGCCCGGTATGCTGGTATCATAGCCATAGAGGATGAGAACCGGGCCAAGAGGTTCTTTCAAGGCCTCAACGACTCCATCCGTCAACCACTGATGACAACAGCTCACGCTCCCTTTGAGGTTATCGTCCACCTTGCAAAGACGATGGAGGCCGACTTAAATACCACCCGGGAAAGGAACAGGTTGAAGAGAATAGCAGAGACACCCCAAGGACAGGATCAGAGAGGTCAGGGGACCAGACATCAGCGCGGACGCGGGAACGACCGGGGAGATCATAGGGGCTATGATCGAGGAGATTGCCACCAGCCACCTCGTGACAATCATCGGAGGAGGACACCTCCGCCTCCCCCAGCACATCAGCGAGCCCTTCCTACACCAACATACGCGGTAGAGCAATGGCCTTTTGAGAGGCGTTGTTTCCACTGCAACGAGTTGGGGCATCTACGACCTCAATGCCCCCTACTGGCACCCAGGGAAGGACATCGGGACTTTCATCGGGGCAGAGGTCGTGGACGAGGCCAGCCTGGTAGAGGACAGCAGCGACCTCCCCAGCAGGCTTATGCTTTGTACCTAGAGAGGGATCGAGCCACCGCGGATGTGGTGAACGGTACGGGAAAATTTTATATACATATACATATTTTGCACATTACCCGTGATACCTTTTATTACGTGCTTCTACATATATTACTGTCAAAAAATATATATCAATCGATTAAATTGAAACCTCAGGGATCCTCTGGATCAATGATCGGGCTGCTCGAGCGCTCTTTGACACGGAAGCCACTCGCTCCTTTGTGTCTCATGATTTCATATGTCAGGAGCCAAGAGTGGTTTACCTCATAGGGAACCCACTACGGGTACGACTCCCTGATGGATCGGAGATGATCTCCTCAGACTTATGCAAATTTAAAGTAAAAATAGATGATCAGAAAATGGAGGTTGAAGCAGCAGTACTCCAGCTGTCAGGATTTGACCTGATACTAGGAATGGACTAGCTCGCGGATCATGCATCATAGATAGACTGTCAGATAAGGAAGGTGACCCTCCAAGTACCAATGGGAAGAACAATCACCTATCAAGGTATACCATTTATTTCTCGTCTCGTGCTTAATTCCATACAGGCGACGAAGGCCACCATGAGAGGTGATGAGGTGTTTGTGGTCTACTTCGAAATGATGGGGCAGACTATAGAGTTGGCCGAAGTAAAGGTGGTAAAGGAATTTTCGAATGTCTTCCCGGAGAAGCTTCCAGGCCTGCCTCCACACCGGGAAGAGGACTTCAAAATCCACCTCCTTCTCGGGGCTCGTCCAGTCTCGAGATCTCCTTACAGGATGGCGCCAAAAGAGTTAGCAGAATTCAGAGTGCAACTTCAAGAATTGGTAGACTCGGGATTCGTCCGACCCAGCTCTTCTCCTTGGGGAGCACATGTACTCTTCGCGAAGAAGAAGGACGGATCCCTCCGACTCTGCATCGACTACCGGGAGTTGAACCGGTTGACCGTGAAAAATACCTATCCTCTCTCAAGGATAGAAGAATTGTTTGATCAGTTACAGGGGGCTCGATGCTTCTCCAAACTCGACCTTCGGTTGGGATACTACCAGCTCAGGATTGGTGATAAGGACATTGATAAGACTGTGTTTTGCTCTCGTTACGGGCAATACGAGTTCACAGTGATGTCATTCGGCCTCACTAATGCCCCGGCAGTGTTCATGTCTTTGATGAATCGGGTGTTCGAGCCCTTCCTCGACCATTTTGTCATCGTATTCATCGATGACATCCTGGTGTACTCGGCTTCAGAAGAGCTGCATGTAACACACTTGGAAAAAGTGCTCCATAAGCTGCGAGAGCACCAACTATACGCAATGTTTTCAAATGCAAATTTTGTCTTAAAGAGGTTGGCTTCTTGGGTCACATCGTTAGCGCCAACGGCATAGCAGTGGACCCAGCAAAGATTAGGGCCGCCAGGGATTGGCCGCAGATTCATTCTGTAGCATATGTAAGGTGTTTTCTCGGGCTTGCGGGATATTAACGCAAGTTCGTAGTGGGATTCTCTAAGATCGCGCTACCGCTGACATTGTTAACGAAGAAGGATGCAAAATTCATATGGACATCGCAGTGTGAAAAAGCCTTCCAGGAGTTGAAGGGGAGGCTTACCTAAGCTCCTATACTGACCATACCATCGGGACAGGGAGGCTTCCAGGTGTACACAGATGCTTGTTAGAAGGGCTTAGGAGCGGTCTTGATGCAACATGGGAAGGTAGTTGCCTATGCCTCGAGGCAACTAAAAGTGCACGAGAGAAACTACGATACGCATGACTTGGAGCTGGGTACACTGGTATTTGCTCTAAAAATATGGAGGCCCTACTTGTACGGCGTCCGATGTGAGGTGTTCTCGGACCACAAGAGCCTCAAGTACGTCTTCACACAGAGGGAGCTGAACCTACGACAAAGGCGGTGGTTGGATTTCTTGTGCAAATACGATTTCGACCTCCAGTATCACCCGGGCAAGGCAAACACTGTTGCGGACGCACTGAGTAGGAACTCTATAGCCTCAGCTAACTGGATGATCGGCACTCCGAGAGATATAGTACGAGGACTCCAGGAGATGGGGATCACAGTGATCGCTCGGGGAGATTCGATTGCGGCAGCACATCAGTTGTATTGGACGGAGATTAAGTGTGATCTTTGGGACAGGATTAGAGATGCCCAGCAAGATGACCCATTGTTCGAGGACGAGATTGCCCGTTTGAAGGCTGGAAAAGAACACCCAGATTTTAAGATACTGGATGGAATCCTTTACTTCCATGATAGGATGTTCGTCCCTTCAGGTGGGCAGTTTTGGCATGAGATTTTGTATGAGAGCCATCACACTCGCTACTCGATCCATCCGGGCATCACAAAGATGCATGCAGATCTGAAGAAAACATTCTGGTGGCCTGGGATGAAGCGAGACGTCATCACTTTTGTGACACATTTCCCGACGTGCCAGCTTGTTAAGGCAGAGTGCAAGAACCCCGCCGGGTTACTACAGCCACTTCCCGTCCCCGAGTGGAAATTCGAAGACATGTCCATGGATTTCATCCATGGCCTTCCCCGCTCTCGGACCGAGAATGATTCTATCTGAGTGGTGGTCAACCGTTTGACGATGGTTACGAGATTCATTCCCTACCGCCAAGACGATGGTGTTGGAAAATTGGTGCGTCTTTTCATTGAGAATGTGGTTCGCTACCACGGTGTGCCAAAAACCATAGTCTCGGATCGGGATGGTCGATTCACCTCAAACGAATGGAGGAGCGTTCAAGCATATCTGGGGACCAAACTAGCATTCAGCACATCATTTCACCCCCAAACAGACGGGCAAACAGAACGCACAAACAGGACTTTGGAGGATCTTCTCCGGTTATGCCTGGTGGATAAGAAGGAGCCATGTGAGCGGCTCCTACCTTTAGTCGAATTCTCCTTCAACAACTCGTATCAGGCAAGCATTGGCATGGCCCCATACGAGCTTTATACGGCCGGAAATGTCGTACTCCACTTTCTTGGGCCCACGATGCGGATCTGAGGGCCCTGGGGCCCGTTTTTAAGGAGAATATGACAGAAATTGTTCAGCTAATACAAGAACAGATGCGTGAAGCTCAGAGTCGACAAGCCAAGTACTACGACGTCCGTCATTGACATGTTGAATTCGCCGTAGGCGACAAGGTTTACTTGAAGATCCGCCCTCGCCACGGTGTATCTCGGCTCCGCCGACAGCAAAAGTTGAGCCCAAGATACATGGGGTCATATACCATCACAAAGCGGATCGGTGAAGTCGCATACAGGCTGGAGCTACCCCCAGAGCTTCAGGGTTGCATGATGTGTTTCACATCTCTTCATTGAGACGTGCACTACTACGCCTGGAACACGTCATTCAGGAGACCCCTGAACCAGTAGAACCCGACCGGTCTATATCTCTCAAGCCGATGCGGATCATGGATACCGAGACTAAGGTCCTACGGTGGAAGAGAGTCCCCCTTGTCCGAGTTCTATGGGACAACTGCGGGACCGAGGAATCTACCTGGAAACCTAAGGACTAGATGCGAGAACTTTACCCCGACCTATTTAAGTCAGGTAACACCCGAAATCCTTTGGACTTCTTATTTTAAGTATAGTAATTCTACTCAACTTCGAAAATACTATGACCTAATCGAATTTTCGAGGACGAAAATTTTGTTTGACTTTTTGGATTTGTAACATCCCAATTTCGAATTTCTAGGCCCCTTCGTGATTAATTGAACCGCTAGGGTTGGTGGGCTTCTTTGACACCCAACTGGTGGGTTGACACCTATTGGGTGTTGTTGACCCAATAAGTCACTCAATCCACTCACTGGGCTACATGAATGATTTCAGACTTATACACACGATAGATCCCGCCTAAGTGTATGAATTGACCTATTAGGTAAGGCCAAATAATACATAAAAGTGCACAAGTACACTAACGAATCAAGTTAACCCATTATGACACAAACTCGTCAATTTGATCAACATGAATCGCACAAAATTCAAACTACCCTAATTAGTATAGACACACACCAAATTATCCGACGCGATCTGAATTCAGAGAAGATTGATATCTGAGCCTTCAGAAATTTGTCAAGCTGGAGAAGAAAATTCGTTGAACTAAATTAATTCGTCGAACCAAAGTTGAGTTCGTCGAACTGAAAGCTAAGTTCGTCGAACTGAGAGCTGAGTTCGTCGAACTGAATTAACTCGTTGAACACAAAGCTGCGTTCGACGAACTAAAAACTAAGTTCGTCGAACTGAGAGCTGAGTTCATCGAACTGAAGGCTGAGTTCGTCGAACTGAATTAACTCGTGAACACAAAGCTGAGTTCGTCGAACTAAAGGGTGAGTTCATCGAACTGGGAGCTGAGTTCGTCGAACTGAATTAACTCATGAACACAAAGCTGAGTTCGTCAAACTGAAAGTTGAGTTCGTCGAACTGAAAGTTGAGTTCGTCGAACTGAAAGTTGAGTTCGTCGAACTGAATTAACTCGTTGAACACAAAGATGAGTTCGACGAACTGAAAAGCTGGAGTTCGTCGAACTGAATTAATTCGTCGAATGCAGAATAGATTTCATTGAACTGAGAGAAAATCTGTTGAATTGGCGGGAAGACTGTATTCGTCGAGCTGAAGAGCACGTTCATCGAACTGAAGCATAACGTTCGTCGAACGCAAAACGGATTTCATCGAACTGAGAGAAAATATGCTGAATTTTTTGGAAGACTGTATTCGTCGAGCTGAAGAGCACGTTCATCGAACTGAAGCATGACGTTCGTCGAACGCAGAACGGATTTTGTCGAACGCAGATTAGAGTTCGTCGAACACAGAAACTTGAAATTTTTCCTAAGTTCTAGCTACTCAGACACACTTAGACCTTGACCTAAAACTATACAGTAGGGTCCTATAAATATATGAAAGAGTTATATTAATTAAAATCAAAAATTTAATACAAAATCTATGTATTTTGATTCAACTATGTGTAAAACACCAAATAGATAAAATAAATAGAAAACGATATAAAAAAATTATAAAATTTTCTTTTATAGAAATCATAAATGGCTAAGTAGCTGCCATAATTATTTGATTCAACCCCCCCCCCCCCCCCCACATCAATACCATTAATATGCAGCCATGGGAATTGATTCACATCCACTCCCAATGCCTTGGGAAGGGCTTGGCCGGCTGGAATGTGAAGAGGGGCGGATTCACCAAGGGAGGAGGCATTAACTCCTCCCCAAATCCTAAAAACAAGTCTCACTCCTATATAAACCCCCTCCACATTAGGATTTTATTTTTCCTGCACCATACCTCCCTAATCAGCAAGAAACCAAGCCCGGTGACCTTCTCACGAACCTCCTCCACGAAATCCAGCGAACTCCACCACTATCAATGGTCGCGCGACGATCCCCTCGCCTAAACGACATGAATGTAAGTTCCTCCGACTCCTCCCTGGCCTTAGATCTTTTCTCATCGACATCCTCCGTCTCTGATCACCGGAGGCGGCGATCCCGGCCTTGGAAGCTTCGGACCACCCGCTTCAATCTGCGCCACCACCACGGGCTTCGGCCTTGCATGGGACGTGTGAAGGGGAGGGAGGGTCCCCTCGACCTTCCCTCAAGGCCCTTGAGGCGAGGAGACTCGTCGGAAACCACTCCGGCGGCCTCCTTCCAAACGGAACAAAAAAATGAAACAATAAAAATAATATTTTTCGGCCGCCGGCAAACCCTCCCCCACCGGAGCTCCCTCCCCGGGTGCGCCTAAAGGAGGTGGTGGTCGGATCAAGAGGACCTCCGGCCTCTTTGGGGATGCCCCGTAAAAGCTACGCATGCATGGCATTTTGCATGTAGAAGATGACGGGATCCCCCGCAATGCTAGTTGGACTCAATCTGGTCCACCTGACCTAGCACCATCGGATCTGCGCCATGATCCGTGTGCAGGGGTTTATTTCCTTAGCCAGAAATTCGGCCAGTTTTTGGAAATATTCTTCATTCTAAAAATGGATTTTTAATTATCTTACATAATGATCTGGAAAAATTTTGTGAGACAGAACATTGTAGATCTTTATCCATATTACAACTTTTAAGTTATGAAACTTCTGATTTGGATCACATAGCTAATTTATTTTTACACCTGAAAGGTATATTTAATCATTCTGACAATCCAGAATTCTGTTCAGATCAGAAACTGTTATTTTATGCAAACTTCAACCCTCATTTGGGTGAACTTAGGGTATGTTTTAGACAAAGCATGTGAGAGATAATATTGTAGTTAAATATAACTACTACAGCTTTTATGTTTGGTACTTTCTGATCTGAACCCTCCGAGTAATTTAAATGTAGGCCCTAACAGTGCAATCTAAATTTTAGAACCCTGCTTATCCAGAAACTGTTATTTTATACAAACTTCAACCCTCATTTTGGTGAACTTAGAGTCTATTTTAGACAAGGCATGTGATATATGATATTGTAGTTGGATATATGTACTACAATTTTATGTTTTATATTTTCTGATTTGCTGCATCTAGATAATTTAAATTTAGCCACAATTAGGTAAATTAAATTCAGATTTCTGCTTTTGCCCATAAACAATAATTACTTGTAAGCTCCAGTCCCTGTTTTGGAGGTCTTTGAAGCCAAATTAGAACATGCATGTTAGATACACTATTTTAGATGAATGTTTTCTCTATAACTTTCATATTGTAATATTTCTGATTTTGAGCCTTTAAGTAATTTTAAACTCGTCATGAATTGGTCTACATGATTCAAAAGTGTTGTATACATGATAACATGAGTTTCATATTTGCAAGTTTGTTATTGCTAGCTTGATCACCCGATGAATATCAAATTATGAATCGATCAGTAAGCACATGTAAATGTTATGAGTGTTTTCATGTAGTCATTTCATTCATTACCCACGCATGGAATTATGGGAGGGTGCATGGTTACCAAGGTGGCGGGTTCGTCGGCTTCCCCATAATATACACTATGGGAGAAGTTGTGACGATGAACTCTTTCATTTCTGGTAGTGAAGAGGACCGGGGGCTAGCTACCCCTTCCACACAGGTTCGTCTCACACCTATTTGGTTATGTGCCGAGAGGATCTCCGCACGAGGTGAGGATGTGTTCCCACCGAGAGTACATATTCTACATAGAGGTACGAGGGCCTAGGAAGTTGGGGTGTATCCATAACCTAGAAGTGGGAGCGACTGACCCACTGTCACCGTCTGGCCACGACGGTGAGGCCTGGGAAGTGAGCTCCTTCTCTTAACAGGTCACTATGTCGACATAGGGGAAAGTGATTGAGACACATCATTCGAGTGATAGGGAGGACAACCATACATGCCATCATATCATATGTATATATGCATTACTTATGCTTTCACCTTGGAACGACATCGTATAACCACCGTTAGGAAGGGTTTTACAATGGAGGGTGAATTTACTACTTTAGTTGTTTCCCCTCTTTATGAATTGTTTCGGATTACTAATTCTTTTATATATCCCTGATATATATATATATATATATATATATATATATTTGCTTCGGCTATTGTGCTAACCTTCCTTACAGGTGTCCTTCCTGGTACCCATTTGGGGGCTGGGGGGCGTGCGATTTACTTGGTCCGTCGTGGCTAGCGTACTCTTGTACGTTATCATTTTAGGAACTGATGCGCCTACCGATGGAGCAGGAGCAGATGGGCGAGCATAGACCTACCCGTGATGACGAGGAGTTCCCTGAGCCAGTTCGGACGATCTATGATGATGTGAGGGTACTACTCTGAGGAGAGGATGAGAGATTTCTCTTTTGATTAGATATTTTGTCGTCTTATGACCATGACGGTTATCGCTGCGAGACTCTATATACCCCATCATGGGTTTTCTTTTATGATTTATTGTATATTATGTTGGAATGTTCTGTGATGTTTTTGCGTCGGAAAATTTTATACTCTGTGAATGTTTTTTTGTAATAATGCAATAGCCTTACAGGGCGAATGTTCCGCCAATTGGGTCGTGGGTCGGGTAAGAGGGTGATGAGACCTCTTCAGACACGCGAACCTTTTGGGGGGACGCTCTGTAACATCCCAAAATTCATAGCCTGGTCGATTGAACCCATAGGGGACCTAACTGGTTCAATCGACCCCTTTTGGTGAGTCTATTCATGACCAATATGATCTTCTTGGTCTTGTGAACCAATTTCAATTGGTTTTCTCCAATTTTCGAGTTATAATGACTCAAACAGGCTTTTTGAGCAAATGAGTTCAGAATAGACTCCCGTCATTGATGTTACACTCGTAAGACCAGTACCGATCCAACGACGTTTGTTTCGTCGCTTTTCGATGCTTATATATGAGGTCGACCAAAACAGTCGCCTCGAGCTACGCGACGCCTCAAATATGATTATTGTGCAAATGACCTCATAATCGGCCTTAGTTTGTTTTGTTAGACTCGTAGAGCCGATACGAGTCCAACGGAGTCGACCACACTCAATTCCGATGAGTATCGGAGAATCTGTCGTGTCGACGCGACTTTAAGTAACGTATCTATCCACGTTTGTGAAATCGAGCAAACAGACTCGGAATTCACCTCAGTCAGTTTTGTTAGACTCAGGAGGCCAATACGAGTTCAACGAAACTGTCCGCGCTCGATTCGGATGAGAATCGGCGAAATTATAATGTGGTCTGCGGATAACATATTTATCCAAAGTGGTGAAATAGGCGAAACGACCTCGCAATCAACCACAATCAGTCTTGTTAGACTCGTAATAATTGTACGAGTTCAAGGAATCTATCCGTTTGCGATTCCGACGTCGTTTGAAAGGTTTTTGACATTTACGTAAATTATCCGCAAACGCTCCGACAAGCATAAAATGAGCAAATGAACTCGAAACTGATCGCGACTCGTCTCGATGGGTCCGTATCGTCGAGGCGTTCGTAACGAGCCCGTCCGGCGCAAATTTCGAGCCCTCTAGAGCAAGATACTGGAGTTTGAATGCTACTAATAATAATATTAATTATTATTATTATTATAATATATTTATAAATCTATATATATATATACATTAGGTTAGAAAAAATTACATTACCCGATTCCTCCCAGCAGCTCCTCCCTGTATTCACGCCGTCAACTTCACGCATCCCCCTTGTCGATCCAGATCTACTCCGGCGAACTTCGAGCTCCTCCCTCCTCCAAAGCTCCGACCATCTCTCCTCTTCCTTCTCCGGCAAGATCTCCACCATCTTCTGCAGATCTGACCTCCTCCCTCTCTCTCTCTCTCTCACACACTCTCACAAAACGCCTCCAGAGCTCTTCCCCCCCTTTTTCCAGCAAACCACGAGCCCCCATCTTCACCTCTCCAACTCCGACCAACTTCAGATCCACGACTGATGAGATCCGATTCGGTGAGATCCAATGTCGATTCCTCCGTTTGTGATGGGCCGACCCGAGATCCTTGCGGATCAAGATCCAACTAGGGCCTCGACTTCATTTTTCGGCGAGCACCGCATCCATGGCCAAAGCTTTTCCTCCAAGATTCAAGATCTAGCCACTCCGACTTCAAGAGATCGAACATCGTCTTCACCAAATCTGGCCTCTGACTTCAAGATCTGATTATGGCTGGGAGCGATGCGCAAACGCCGCATACACGGCTATTGGGTAGCATGCACGGACAACAGGTGCGTTCTTCCTCAACTCCTCCCTCCCGCATAGATCTTAAGTATCAATTGTAGAAACCTTCTCGCAAAGGCCCCGTTTTTCCGGCGACCCGCGAACACCCGAGCGTAGTCGTGCTCGGCGTGGTCGCGGATCATTTTGAGTGGTTCCTTGCGACCCCTCTCCGCGAGTCTCGGGGTGCGACACGACGATGAATAAATATTATTGCGCGCGCGGTCGAAACAACGACGATCGCGCGACGGTAAATAATGTCGATGCGCGCGGTAAAAAAACAACAACGCTCGCACGTCCAGAATTAATATTAAATTGTGCGGTGAGATCGGCGGTAGATCTCGCGATGAACTCGTGTTGATCGTGCGGCGGAAATCAACGAAGAAGCGTGCGTCGAAAATTAATAATGGATCCCGCAACGAAGATCAACAATACTTGCGGCAGAGACCGACGGTGGATCGCGCAATGGAAATCAACGAAGAATCGTGCGACGAAAATCAATAATGGAGTCCGCAATGAAGATCAACAATACTTCTGGCAGAGATCGACGATGGAACATGCGACGAACTCAACGGAGAACCGCGCAATGGAAATAAATGGTGAAGCTTGCGGAGGAGACTGACGTCGAAGATGAAATCAAGTCTGCTGTCACGCGATTCAGATTTAGGGTAGAATCGTCGAACCAAGGAAGCATCGTCAATTTCAATATTGTTGAACCAACGACATGATACCTTCTAAGGGTATTATCGTAACCGCAGATAATCGATGCTTTGGAGCGGATAGTCCAATTCCTGGTTTAGAATTGAGGATAGTAACCCTTGGAATGCTTAGACGAGTCTGAAGATAAAATCATGTTTAATGAATTTAGACTTGAAGAATTAGTAGGTCTGAGCCTATTATGATGAAACCAGGACCGAACATGAAACGAGGATCACAGTCTCGATTTTATGAATATATAAGATGATTTCAGTGGGAGTGGACGAGAGTGCGTCACGGACCCTAAATGTAGGATGTGATTAATGACCTAGACTCGATCTCGCGGGTTGATCCAGTCTTGATGAACATAACCTTATATTGGAAATGAATCAGGTTTTTGAATCCTCAATAAGTATGTTTGAAGTTAATAGTGACAATCCTGACCTGATAAGGGTAAGATGAACCGTGTGATTGAATGAGAATATAGATTGAGGAGCGAATAATGTTGTATTACATTATAGGTTATTAAGTATAAAAGTTGATGAATTGTAATTGTCGACAATCTTGGATATGATAGGGTGTTCATTTCCCCTAAGTGATGAGGAGTGGTTTGAGACTCTCATCAAGCAGATCTATAACGCCCACCAGTAATGCAGAGAGTGCTAGGGTGGGACGATACACTAGTTGGGTGCCTTTTACCTCATGTGTGATGATTAGTAGGGTGTTCTTTCCCCTAAGTGGTTGTTTGTATGGTTGCATGTGTTTGATGTGGCGGGTCGCTGGCTCTGCCGGTGGCACACTCCGGAGGGTTCGTACAGTGACTCTAGGATAGCCCCACGGTCGAACAACAGCGTGCGCCCTAGCCTAGTTTGTTGTTTGTGTAGGTGTTAGCCACCTGGAGTTTGACCTAAGCTATGCCTCGGTTCTTTTGTTTGTTCCGCCAGTATGGGCGAAGACTGAGTACGGGCCCGAATTGCCGTACGTAAGGCCTAGGGATGATTGTGCTTAAATACTCTAGAAGTGGCCAGGACGTGCCACTGCCACCGTTTGGCCACGACGGTGGTGCCTGTGGGCTTGGCTACCCCACGAATAAGTGTCCCAGTCGTTAGTTGGTACTTCGGTTTCGATCGAGTGCTTACGTCTCGACACTGTTTGAATTGTTAGTGTGATGCTGACATAGATTTCACGTGCACCTGTGATGATGATGTTAATCCCAGTTGGGTTTATTCTTTTACTAGCACTGCTCTTAGATGATAGCTCGTTTCATACTGTTTTAGCTTAGCCATCGTTGGGTGTGTGAGTGTGGACACCGCTAGGTTCGAAACAGTAGGTTTTAATCACTGTTCAATTTATTATGCATCTATATATGATAACCTGCTAGTTGTACTTATAATTATTACTATACTATACTCGTCTGTTATACTTGCATATTATATCGCCTGTCACTTACTGCAGCGTGGTATTTCCCTCCCTTGAGCGTTAAGGCTTTGGGGGGAGCGGGAAGAACCACTCGGTCTAGTTTGACTGACGCGTTCGCGCTTATCATTTTAGGCGGAGACTCCGCCGATGGTGATGCAACCAAAACCGTGGGTATTTCCGAAGCTATGACGTGAACTCGACGTGGACTTGGCGTGGAGACAGAAGGCATGATGATGATCGTTGCTACCCTTGACAACATCATCAGTCATATAGTTAGCTTATTAGATTTACATATTTACTGCACTTATATATCATCTTTCATCCGGTTTGGCATGTTACTTGTGAGCCCCCGGATTTTCTATAGACTGTTATACTTGGACTGTGGGGCCATCGTGCCGTTGTTGTGGCTATTTCTGTCTTGTTCTATATATACTCATATATTTCTGTGCTCTACTACGTGGCTGCTAGTCTTCCGCTAGTGTTACTTCCGCTACTGCTCATAGTGAACCCTGGTTGGGGTGTGATGGTGGTTCGCTTAGCACCATCGTCGGTTCGTAGCTTGGAAGAGAATGATGGGAGAGGGTTGAGACGTTCATACCTCTACTCTTCCGTTATTCCCTTCTTTGTTGCGGATTGGCGGTGGTGTGCGATAAGATCCCCTGTTCGTGTCTAGTTTCGAAGGGGGGTCTCACACGCTCGCCCTGGGCATAAGGATCCCCTTGGTTGGAAATGGGGGTCCTTACAACGTAGTTGCTCGGAAAGAATCATCCAACCTTCATTCGACGATTTTGTCCTTCTGGCGAGTACTGATCTATAGTCGGCATCTTGCTGGCCAGCGTCATGGCCCTATATAGAGAGGGGGAGGGGTCTCTGATGGCAAGACTTTTCTAATCTCGTTTTAGGATGTCGCACTGTATTGCTGAGGAAGCTGCTGCTGACATGGCTGACCTTATGGGCTTGCTGCCGCCTGTTCGGACACCTGCTCGCATGGATGCCAAGCTCGAAGACTTCCTTGACTCCAAGAAGAGGAAGCGTCTTGACTAGAAGTGGAAGAAGAAAGAGAAAAGGAGGAGGACAGCTGCTTCTGAGGATGACGTCGATCCTCTAGTCGATCAACTTCTGCAGTTGCTCGACGACTTGGGTCCTACTCGCAAGGGCGACTCTCCTGTTACCGATCCTCCTGCACCAGATGTCGCCCCGGAGGCGAGTACGACTGGGGCCTCGACTCAGGATAAACCTGATGTAGCTCCTACGTGAGGTGAGAGCTACCTACTCACCCCCTCTTGGGTTATCTTGCTAATTTGATCTATGCTGGCGAGGTTCTGACGCTCTTTCTGATTCTCACAGATTTTCCTACCACTAATGCTCAGGAGGAGCCTTTGGTCGTGCTGCCTTTTCGATCATCTCCGATGATCTCGTCTGGGGCTAGAGAGGGGTCGCGCGGTAGTCGCTCGGTCCGGATCCTTCACAGCTCTCTACTGGAGAAGCGGACTTCAAGCGAGCAGAGGGATCATTCGGCAAGCAACACGCCTCCACCGCCACCGCCTCTACAACATTCGGAGCTGGCGAGCAGTTCGCAACTGCCAGCTGGTGGGCTTCCTCCACCTCCTCCGTTCCCTCCTCCTGCCGACATCCAGGGCGATCAGCGCCCCTTGTCTTCCGCTGCTCCTTCAACCCACTTAGGAGAATCCTCGCATCGAGGCGGGGTTGGGGGCTCTTCGGGTTTGTTCGCCCCAAGGGGGGAGGACGACCAGTGGATGGTCGCGGTCGGGGGGACGCTCCTCGTGGCAGGGAACAAACTGGTGGGACCCTGAAAGTCCAATTGATATGCTTTGATACCAATTGAAAGTGAGTTTTAGTTCTTAATTAATTAAAGCCTCTTGTTTAAGTTTTACTTCAAAATAATGTTATATATAAATATAAATGAGATGTGTGAGTGATGTATGAGTAATAAACACAAACGGTAAGAGTGCATAAGTAATCACAGCAAGAAATAAGAAATAAAACAAAGCAAACAAGGCAAACATCCAGATGACACAAGATATATAGTAGTTCCCCAATCAACCTGGGTACATCTACTTTTCTACCCACTGGTAGGAATCCACTAGGAGGTTGTTGATAAGGTGCCCTCACACCAAGGGGTTTTGATAAGGTGTCCACACACCAATGGAGGTTTGATCAGGTGCCCAAGTCACCAATAAGCTTTTGATAAGGTGCTTAAAAACTAAGAGAGCTTTTGATCAGGTGCTCTAACCAAGATGCAGGTTTTTGCTAAGGTGACATGTCACCGGGAGTTAACTTTTGAAGGGAGTTACAACCCTTTATACAGGAGGGGAAATAAAGAAAACAAAAAGATATGTTGTTCTTCTCTTTGTTGAGAAGACTCTTGAAGATCCAGATGGGTTGTTGAGTTGGATCTTGATGATGATGTTGAAGAAAGCTCTACCTGTCTGATTTTGATTGATGACAGCTTGTGGATGGATCTTCTTCTCTAGAATGTGATACTCCTCTTTTCTTCTTGCAGTTTAGATCCTTGAGCACTTGATATAGATTGGTGTCTCAGGTTGTAGATGATCTGCAAGGAAAGAGTTAGCAAAAACAAAGCAAGATAGAGTATTAATGTTGTTCTCTGTTTTTGCTGATGTTCTTCTTTTTCTCTTCTTCTTCTTCTTCTTCTCTTTTCTCTGTACAGCAAATGTAATATGTTATGTATATAATCTGTCATGAACTTGCTATCTTATTTTTCTCTTCTCTGCTCTGTATATGTATTCTGTAGAGCTTTCGGCTGATTTGAATTCTTGTCGACAGAAGAGGAAAAAAATAATATCTCTTTTATTTCCCAGATCCCTCGAGAACATAAGTTGTCGTCTTTAGCTTTTGCAACGGCTATATCATTTAATGCTTCAACGTCTGTAATGTCAGATTTATAAAGGCAGTAATATATATAGCAATATATAAATAGAATTAATAAAATATTGCTTAAGTAAATCTGACAGCATATTAGTCGAGCTGAGAATGATATAAAATAATGCTGCAGATATTTTGTCGAGCTCAGCTTCACGTTCGTCGACCTGATCATTTGATTCGTCGTTCTAAGCCTCTATTGAAGATTCGTCGAACGCAGACTTGAGTTCGTCGAACGGAAGGATTCGTCGACCGCTGAGCCTGGATAATTTCGTTGACCGCTGAGCTTAAGCAAAAGCGTTGACCGCTGAGCTGGAGCAAAAGCGTCGAGCGCTGAGCTTGAGCAAAAGCGTCGAGCGCTGAGCTTGAGCAAAAGCGTCGAGCGCGGAATGAATACCATTCGTTGAGCGCAGAGCGTCGTTCGTCGAACGCAGGTAGCCGTTCGTCGAACGCAGGTAGCCGTTCGTCGAACGCAGAGAACATATGTTATTTTTATTCTTCTCTTATTTTCTTAGCCTATTAATTATGTCTCTTTTCAGCCTTCTTTCTTAATAGGATTTGTTCTAAGTTATAAGATGAGTTATGATAGAAACTTAGATATTAAAGATGGATCCTAACTCAAATCAAAACTAAGGTTCCAACAATCTCCCCCTATTTAAGTTTGGATCCTAATCCAAATTAAAACTAGGTTCTAACAATCTCCCCCTATTTGGTTTAGGATACCTAAGCATAAAAAGTCTGAATAACTTAAGGCTTAAGGGTCAGAGATTATTTCTAACTTTCTTTTTAAAACTTATTTAAGCAATTCGGATTTCCTAGATCTTGATTTAAATAGGATTTAATATTATGATTTGCTAGTTGTTATTGGATTCTAAGAATTTTAAAATTAGAAAGACAATGCCTGATATCTTCTTTCTATAGAATCCCCTTAATCAGAAGAGACTCACACTCAGAGCTCTGATCATTTCTGATCTATGTTATTTGAGTAGAATGCTCAAACTAATTTTGGAGAAAATCTGAAAGAATGTGAAGTTTATCTGACTTTGTTTTAAGATAGAAAAATTCAAGAGAATCATTTAACTACTGTTTAATTATAATTTGAGTAAAAAATTTAAATAGTTTAAAAATTGCCTTATAGATAAATATGTTGGCCTTTTTATTTCATTAAAATATAAATTTGAAATTTTAAACTGATTTTGTTGATCATAAATAATTTCTTTTTCTTTAAAAGTTTGCTTAAACTTATCAGCTTTAATGAACTTATTTTTTAAACAGATAATGTGTTCTGCTGATATTTTAAAATTTTCTTTAGTTCTGTTAAGTTCAGAAGTTAAATTATTTATTTTAGTTAACTCCTTTTTAATTTCCTTCTCAGATATTAAATCTGTATATGTTATTTTAAAATCAGATTTGTAATCTTCAGAGGTAGAGTTGGGATTTGATATTACCTATTTTACCTTTTCTGATTCAGATTCAGCATCTGATATGTAATATGAGCCATATATTGTCAACATGCAGAAATCTTTGGCTTTTTGTTCTTCTATTTCTTCTTCTTCACTGGGGTTTGGAAATGGTTCTGCATCAAAAGTGTAGTTAGTAAAAGAAGATGTAGAAGAGGATTCATTTACCATCCTTGAGAGGGAGTTCCAGATGCTTCTTGTTGAAGTGCAGTCATTAACTCTTTGATAAATGTCATTTGACATTGATTGAGTTGATATTTTCATGGCCTTTGCATCAGCACTTTTCATCTTTCATCTTTTCTTGATCATCTGTTGAGGAAATTGAAGATGGAATTCCTGTCAAAATGGAATTGTAGATATCTTCATCTATGGCATTCATATATATCATAATTCTAACTTGCCATAAAGAGAATCTATCTAGATTACAGATATGTGGATCTGAAATTGAAAAATCTGATTGTGCCATTTAGAAAAATCCTTTTAAAAAAAATCTTAAGAACTAAGTGATCTTTGTGATTTCAGGTGTTAGCCTGTGTGAAATATCAACTTGCTTTGATACCAATTGAAAGTCCAATTGATATGCTTTGATACCAATTGAAAGTGAGTTTTAGTACTTAATTAATTAAAGGCTCTTGTTTAAGTTTTACTTCAAAATAATGTTATATATAAATATAAATGAGCTGTGTGAGTGATGTATGAGTAATAAACACAAACAGTAAGAGTGCATAAGTAATCACAGCAAGAAATAAGAAATAAAACAAAGCAAACAAGGCAAACATCCAGATAACACAAGATATATAGTAGTTCCCCAATCAACCTGGGTACATCTACTCTTCTACCCACTTGTAGGAATCCACTAGGAGGTTGTTGATAAGGTGCCCTCACACCAAGGGGTTTTTGATAAGGTGTCCACACACCAATGGAGGTTTGATCAGGTGCCCAAATCACCAATAAGCTTTTGATAAGGTGCTTAAAAACCAAGGGAGATTTTGATCAGGTGATCTAACCAAGATGCAGGTTTTTGCTAAGGTGGCCTGTCACCGGGAGTTAACTTTTGAAGGGAGTTACAACCCTTTGTACAGGAGGGGAAATAAAGAAAACAAAAATATATGTTGTTCTTCTCTTTGCTGAGAAGACTCTTGAAGATCCTGATGGGTTGTTGAGTTGGATCTTGATGATGATGTTGAAGAAAGCTCCCCCTGTCTGATTTAGATTGATGACAGCTTTTGGATGGAGCTTCTTCTCTAGAATGTGATACTCCTCTTTTCTTCTTGCAGTTTAGATCCCTGAGCACTTGATATAGATTGGTGTCTCAGGTTGTAGATGATCTGCAAGGAAAGAGTTAGCAAAAACAAAGCAAGATAGAGTAATAATGTTGTTCTCTGTTTTTGCTGATGTTCTTCTTTTTCTCTTCTTCTTCTTCTTCTTCTTCTCTTTTCTCTGTACAACAAATGTAATATGTTCTGTATATAATCTCTCGTGAACCTGCTATCTTATTTTTCTGTTCTCAGCTCTGTATATGCATTCTGGAGAGCTTTCGGCTGATTTGAATTCATGTCGACAGAAGAGGAAAGAAATAATATCTCTTTTATTTCCCAGATCCCTCGAGAACATAAGTTGTCGTCTTTAGCTTTTGCAACGGCTATATCATTTAATGCTTCAACGTCTGTAATGTCAGATTTATAAAGGCAGCAATAAATATAGCAATATATAAATAGAATTAATAAAATATTGCTTAAATAAATCTGACAGCATATTAGTCGAGCTGAGAATGATATAAAATAATGTTGCAGATATTTCGTCGAGCTCAACTTCACGTTCGTCGACCTGATCAACTGATTCATCGTTCTGAGCCTCTATTGAAGATTCGTCGAACGTAGACTTGAGTTCGTCGAACGGAAGGATTCGTCGACCGCTGAGCCTGGATAATTTCGTTGACCGCTGAGCTTGAGCAAAAGCGTCGACCACTGAGCTGGAGCAAAAGCGTCGAGCGCTGAGCTTGAGCAAAAACGTCAAGCGCTGAGCTTGAGCAAAAGCGTCGAGCGCAGAATGAATACCATTCGTCGAGTACAGAGCGTCGTTCGTCGAACGCAGGTAGCCATTCGTCGAACGCAGAGAACATATGTTATTTTTATTCTTCTCTTATTTTCTTAGCCTATTAATTATGTCTCTTTTCAGCCTTCTTTCTTAATAGGATTTGTTCTAAGTTATAAGATGAGTTATGATAGAAACTTAGATATTAAAGGTGGATCCAAACTCAAATCAAAACTAAGGTTCCAACAGACTCACTTCAGTCGGCGAGGTGTTGTCGATCACAGCAGCTCTCATCATCAAGGAAGGAGCTCCCCTTCTCGGCGATCTCGCAGTCCTCCTCGCGGCTCGAGGAGTGATGCTCGCCGTCCTGGTAATCTTGACTGTCTGTTTTTGCCGAATTTTGCTCCGACCTACCTTTGATGCTCGCAACTAAAGTCTTCTGCTTCTTTGTCTTCTTTACAGCTCACGCTCAGACTCTCGTGGGAGCTTTGATAGATGGAGTCGGGCTTCCTTCTCGCGAGTATCATGAGAGGGCTACTCGTGCTATCTTGGATTTGGAGGCGAAGATAGTACTCCTGGCGATCAGTGAGCCTCATCGCCGCTTGACTGGCATGGAGTCGCGGGCTGAGCGCTTGGAGGCCCTCGATCCTCATCGCCGCTTGACCGAGCTAGAGGTGCGAGTATCCCTCCTGGAAGAGTTTGATACTCGGCTGGCTGGGGCGGAGTCTCGCCTTCAATCTGCCAACGACTTGGAGCGTCGGGTCGCGAGGTTGGAGCATCGTCAACAGCTTCATCATGACGAGCTCGTGGGGATGCGTGCGATCATGGGCTCGGTTGGTCGTTTAGCGAGTATCGAGGATCAGCTCTGGCAGGGCGAGGATGCGATGATCCTAGCTTTCGAGCACTTCAAGCGGGCTCGCAGCATGGGCTGGGTTGGGCGACATCCACAACCTCCTGAAGCCCAGACGAACCTCCAAGGCCCTCCTTAGATGTTGTTTTCCTTTTTCTTACTGTCTCTAGGTCGCCATTCGGTGAATGTAATTTGAACAATGTATGTAATTCCATTTGGCGAGTATTTGAATCTCGCCTTTTATTCTTTGGTTGTTTGTAGGTGATGCCTTGATTTTTTCTATCTTCTTTCTTGTTTTTCTTTGCGAGTAGTAGTAGAATGTCGCGCATATCTGGCGAGCTTCCTTGTACTCTGATGCAGGTACTCGTGCACTGAGTATTGACGATGCGAAGTGCGTCGCTGCTTTTGGTGACTTTCCTTGCTGCTCGCCACCCCTTACTCGTACTCGCGGCGGCGTACACGACAAGCCAAGTATCTCCGACTACTATAAATAAGGGTCTGGGTACGTATTTATTACGCTTTCTGGCGACCTTCTTGTATTCCTAGCGAGTATCTTTCGATTTACTCCCTTTCTCGCCTCTTCGATACTCGCTTCTTTCCTTCCCTTACTTTCAGAATGGCTGATGAGGCAGCTATTCGGCGTGCGAGTCATGCCAAGAATTTTGAGGTGACATCTTTCAAGAAGCCGAGTACTCGGCCGCAGGATTTGAAGGAGTTCTCGGCCAAGTACCTGTCATCGGGTTATGTCGCCAGGCTTCCTCATTACGACGAGCGACTAAACACCTTCTTGGCGACCGAGTTGATGTTCCCCATCTGCCACTTTGAGGTCTGTTTGCGACTACCATTGTGGACGGAGTTTTGCCAAATCCTCCCCTACTTTGGGATAGTCCCCGCCCAGATCAACCCCAACGGCGTGGCGATGATCGTCGGGTTCCTTTGCTTCCTGCGAGAACAGAAGATCGCCTTCGATCTCTCTATCTTCGAGCGAGTATTCCACTTCAACGCCACTCACGAGGGCATTGTCTTCTTGTGCAGCCATGTCTGCACGCTGTCCGGTACGGCGAGCAAGAATCATCGCTGAGGCAAATGACTAGTCGTCATCAAAGGCGACTTTCAGATCATCCCGACCTCGTCCTTTCAACCGGCAGAAAGCGCCTTCGCCATTCCTTACCTGGAGGAGAGTAGGGAGAAGCTACTCGGCTGCTTTCGGAATCGCCGCTTGGACGTGGTCTTCTAGAGGAGGCAAGTAGATAAGCTTGCCGAGGTGTTCCCAGGCGAAGGAAGTCTTCTGAGCGAGCATTGGTCATACTCGCTCCTTTTTCTTCAACTGGCGACTAATGCTCTTGTGTCCTATCTTGTTTGCAGCTACTCGCCTTTTGCCGAGCGAGCCCCTTCCGATGGTGGTGAAGGTGGGGGATTCTACCCCAATCGGCTTGTTGCTAGGTGGCGATGCGCCGGAGGTCGCCAACGATGATGTTGGGCCTTCCCGGAAGCGGAAAGGTAAGGCCAAGTCCAGGGAGCCTGTGAGAAAAAAGAAGGAGGTCGCGAAGCAGGACCTGCGCGCGAAGGCGAACCCTTCGGAGGCTGGCGAGCCTCACAATCACCCGCTCTTCAACAAAGGTGGCTGTAGCAAGGACGCCTATGGTCGCCCTTTGGTGTCCTTGGATGAGCGCGCCCACGAGGTGACTTTGAGCACCAATCTTCCCGCCTGGTCGGAGGATTGGGAGGACAGTGGCGAGGAGTTCGATGTGATGTTCACCCTATACGGTCGCGCAGATGTCGAGGCCCTGCAAGATGTCTCGGCTGAGTATCTGGCAAACCAGAGCTCGCGATCTTACCTGCGGGCTGCCGAGCTCGGCCATGCCACTGCGAGGCGGCTACTAGAGTATGAGCAGATGATCAAGGTGCAAGGTCAGAAGCTCATCTCCATGGGGCTAGAGTCCACGAAGTGGAAGGAGTATGAGGTACTCGCTCGTCGCCCTTCTGGCTTCTGGGATACTCGCCTTTTATGCCGATCACTTTTGCTAAATGTTGTCTTCATGTCTTTTAAGGCCGCCGAGATTGAGACGACGAAGAAAGTATCTCAGCTCGAGAAGGAGCTGGAGGATACTCGGCAGACCTTGGAGGCTGCCCAAGTCCGCATCGCCGAGCTGGAAACTCGGCTTGCCGAGCAACAACCTTCGGAGGCGGGCCCCTCTAGGGTCGGCAAGCAAATCAGGATGCATGGCGACGAGATGTCTCACATCCGCTGAGAAATCGCGCGGGCGACCGGGAAGGTTGGCCTGAGCAGGTTGAAAGCTGAAGGTTTCTTGTAGCCGGAGGCGATGGACCTGACCGTGGTGGACCTTATCCCGGCGTCGCTCGCCGAGGAGTCCACCTCCCCTAGGCGAGATCTTCCCTCATCCTCCAGTGATTCCGAAGATGATGATTCTGAGGATGAGGATGACGGCGATGAGGATGTCGACGTAGACGGCAAGGGTGATGCCTAGTCGCCAGTCTCTTCTTGCTTAGCTGTAAATCATTTTTTTGAAGATGTATTTATAAAAGTAATGAAATACAGATTTTTGTGCTCGCCTTCTATTATTGTTCTTTCTCTCTTGTTTGCATGTCAAGTAGACTATTAGGTTTGTGTTGGGTATTGTATCCACAATAGCCCTGATTTGAAGAAGTCCTCTTCAAACTAAGATGAATTGTAATTGTATTTGATTATGCACTTTAGCTGTGATGTGACAGGTTATTCCACTCTAAGTACAAACCAATGTCATGTTTCAATGAGTCGTCAAACACAGGCCTGTGCAATGTAATCCCTCATTGTATAGACCAAAGTGTTGGCTCATGTGAAATCTCTCTATTGGGATGTACTTCATTTACAAAGTGCTAGAGAAGAAGGACTGGAGCTGATGATGGAATCATTTGAGAAAGGAAAAGAACTTAAGTAAAATTCGATTATATCATTTAAGAACATATAGTCGAATTCGACTATATGGTTTGAATGGATATAACCAAATTGGGCTAATCCCTGTCCGAAAGGTTTATTTTTCTAAGTAAAAGAATAGTCGAATTCGATTAATGTAATTCGGTGAATCTGTTTAGTCGAATCCCTAGAACTGCCGAATTCGACTATATGGCTTAACCGAATAAATTCGGTTAATGCCATTCGGTTAATCCATTTCACCGAATCGGTCTGCAGGTATTTTCCGGTTCAATTCAACGACGTATTCTTTAGGGCATTCTCCATGTACAGTACACGTGGAGCTAGATCCCTAATTCGCGCTTATGACCGTTGGAAGAAGACCCTATAAATACCTAAGGATTATTTCCAAATAACCCTAATTGCTAAATCGTGAATTGTGAAGAATCTTTCGCAAACTACGACTGACGGCCGACTATTCTTGCGCAAACATTTCGTCTCCGTCAAAGCCAGCGATTCGTGACTCATCCTCAAAAGTTCAATCGTCAAGATCAAGATCTACTGATTAGCTCTCATCTTCTATTGATCAAGTCGATTCAAGTTCTCAGATCTAGCTTCAAATCGTTTTCAAGATTTCTTCATTCTTCATTCACAAAGGACTGAAGTTTATTGCTAAGAAGAAGAAATCTTTCTCTCAAGATCTGAAGAAGAACTTCATCGGAAGTTTAAGAAGATTGTTTTTCAATTTACTGTGTTGTTGTAAGAACCATATTTTAAATCTTGTAGGAAGCTTGCTTCCGAGTTATTGTGTAGATCCTTGTTTGAGGATCGAGTTGTAGGAGCTTGTGTAGTCCGAGTTTGTAGGAGAAGTTTGTTCTCCGAGTTGTTGTAGGAGTATTCTTGCTCCGAGCTTGTAGGAGTTGTGAACTCCGAATAGTAGGATATTGATTGATCTGAGTTTGGTGAAGTAGCCGAATCTAGCCTTGGAGTGCTAGATAGGCGAGGCGGGAAAGTGGACTACCCACATCGGGGAACCACTATAAATTCTCTGTGTTGTGTTGTGTTTACTTTTCTGTGTGCTTTTACTTCCAATATTTTTTATTCCGCAAAAAGACGCAGAATCTACCTATTCACCCCCCCCCCCCCCCCTCTAGGTGATTTAGGTTGCGACTAGATACTTTCAATTGGTATCAAAGCTAGGTTGTTCGCAAAAGGCTAACACCTTGAACAAGATCTCCTAATCTAGTCACTTGATCAAGCATGTCTGGAATGGAAAGATCAAAGGATTCTGTCAAGTTTCCAGTTTGCACCAAAGAGAATTTCCCCATGTGGAAGGAAAGAGTTAGATTCTACATGGAGGCCACCGATCCAAGGATTTTTCAAATAGTGGAAGAAGGTCCACATGTTCCTACAAAGCCATCTTCAATAAACTCTACAATCATGATTCCGAAGAAAATGTTAGAACTTACTAAAGATGAGATCGCTCTTGTCGCTCTAGACAAGAAGGCAAAAAATATCATAGCCGGTGCAGTGGATGACTCGATGCCGCAAAATCTGATTCACTGCAAATCTGCCAAAGAGATGTGGGATTCTCTAGTTGTTCTGATGGAAGGTACTGAAGAAGTGAGGGATGACCGAAGATCGTTGCTGAACCAAGAATACGAAGCTTTCAAGCAAGATCCAAGAGACTCCATTTCTGAAACCTATGAGAAGTTCTTTAAGATCGTAAATGGTATTAGGAACTATGACCGTGAATTTTCTATTGGCGAACTGAATGATAAGTTCTTGAGATCCCTGACGAAAGAATGGGATACCAAGGCCATTGCAATCAGAGAATTCGGCAAGTTGACCACTATGGAGCCGCAAATCGTATTCGGAAAACTTTTGTCACATGAGCTCAAGCTCAGCATCAGGAAAGCTGAGGAAGAAGGCAACGGGACTTCCGGGAAGGAAAGATCCATGGCACTGAATGCTGAAGGATCAAAGAAAAGCAAAGTCAAGACATCCATAAGAACTCCGTTATCAGAAGAAGATGATGAGTCTGCAAGCTGCTCGTCAAACTCTGACATGTCTGACGGAGAATTCTCACTTCTCTCCAAGCAGTTCAAAAGACTTCTGAATAAAAGAAAGAAGAAAAGAGGTCAATCTTCTGCTTCAGATCACAGAAGATCAAGACGTGATGGTGATCATCACAAGAAGGACTACAATAATGACAGGTATAAATCTAAACCGAACAAACATGATTCTACTGAAATTATTTGCTATTGCTGCAATAAGCCAGGACATGTAATTGCTGAGTGCCCATATAAGAAGAAGGAAGGATCGAAGAAGGAAGAAAAGAGATCCTTCAAAGGAAAGAAGAAGGAAAAGAGCTTCCTCGCTAAAAAGTCCAAGACTCTGAGCGACAGCGACACTGATGCGTCAAGCTCAAAAGAAGAAGCCTACTTTGGGCTTATGGCATAATCAGATGAAGAAGTAGGCGACTCCTCTTATAAGGGGAAGGTAAACTCTCATACTCCTCTTTCCGCTTCTGAATGCGAGACTGCATCCGCTGCAAATTATAACTACTCATCAGAGGAGGATTCAGATTTAATGACTCAGTACAAAGCCCTTGTGAAGGGATTTGACAAATGTCGCAAGGTTGTCAGATCCAAGTCAAAAGAAATTGAATCTCTCAAGACGGTGGAACTAACTTTGAGGGAGGAAATTGAACTATTAACTCCTCTCAAAGATGAAATCCAACTCTTGAAAGATGAACTGAAAAGCTCCACTGAGTTGTTGAATCTTAAGGAGAAAACTATAAATGAACTAGAAGATAAGTTGAAGGTAGAAAGAAAGCTCGTAGAAAGCTTCTCGAAGCCTAAGACTATTCTTCCACTCATTGATAGGTTTTCTGCTCCTGCGAAGGGTAGTGACATTGGTCATGAGGCTGAAACTAGTAAGGCTGCTGAGAAAAGAGCCATGAAAGGAAAAGGAACTAGAAATCAAGGTCAACCTTCATTCAGGAAGGTAGTTTTTCCGACAAATCCATTCGACCTTGACTCATCCTTTGGTCACTTTGCTAGACCAACACATGTTGAATCTAGCAACAGATATCAAGGATGGACCAGACCCCGGAACTTTGATGTGTCTCCATTCAAAGCTCCTCATGAAGAAGTAATCCTCAAGGATCACGGTCCATTTGTTCACGGATCAGCTGCTAAGAAGGCCCCAAAGATCAAAACGATTGCACCCAAATCTGTTGAGAAGAAGTTGGAGTCATGTGTGTGCTGTCACCATGAGGCCCCCACTTCTAAGAAAGCGTCTTATAAGAAAGCATCTTATAAGAAAGCTACTCCTGTTGCACCTCCCGTTCAAAAAGTAAAACAGGAGACAAAGAGAAGGTACAATCGGTTCGATTGTTGGTGCTGTGGCAAGGTTGGTCACTTTGCCGTAGATTGTTGGTTTAATCCAAGAAATGTCCTGACTCCACGGATTAACAATGCAAGAATGACCCCTCGGAATGTTAACATTCCAAGTGGTGGTCATCTAACAAGAAGCCAAGGACCCAAATCGATTTGGGTTCCTAAGGGAAATTGATTATTAATTGCAGGTATGTCCAAAGGCCAATTCAAATCCCATATGGTACTTGGACAGTGGATGTTCACGGCACATGACCGGAACAAGAAGCCTATTACAAGATTTCACCCCTGTGAAAGATGGTCCAAAGGTATGATTACTAATGGTATAGTCTCTTTCACAGACGTGGCTTATGTTAAAGGATTACAACATAATCTCATTAGCATAAGTCAACTATGTGACAAAGGCTATATGGTAGAATTCTACAAGGACAAGTGCTTGATAAAGTCGTCTGATACATCAGAAACTATTTTAACAGGCACTCGGAGTAGAAATATTTTCTGTTTAAATTTTCTATGCTTAGACTCTTCTACACCAGTGTGTCTTTTAGCAAAAGATAGTGCATCTCTTTGTGACCAGTGCACAAGAGACTAGCACATATTAATTTCAAAACTATAAGTATGTTATTTTCTCACAATTTAGTTCGTGATGCTCCAGATGTTAAGTGCATTAAAGAAAGACCGTGTCATGCATGCCAAATGGGTAAGCAGACTCGGTCTACCTTTAAAAGCATTATTGGCAAAGATTCTACCAGATGCTTATATCTGCTCCATATGGACTTGTTTGGTCCCATGCCAATCCGAAGTTTAGGAGGTAAGTCCTATACGTTGGTTATTGTTGATGACTACTCACGTTTTGCTTGGGTATTCTTTCTGAAACACAAGTCAGACACCTTTGCTTCTTTCACCACATTCGTCAAGCAAATCCAGAATGAGTTGGAATGTTCTGTGGTCAAAATCAGAAGTGATCATGGTACATAATTCAAGTCTGGAGCTATGACCGAATTTTGTGAAAGCCTAGGTATCTTTCATGAGTTTTCCTCTCCCCGTACTCCACAACAAAATGGAGTAGCTGAGAGAAAGAATAGAACACTCATAGAGGCTTGCAGAACAATGTTGAGTGACTCTTCACTACCAGAATACTTCTGGGCTGAAGGCATCAACACTGCTTGCCACGTGCAAAACAGAGCACTGATCAACAAGAATCATCATAAGACTCCTTATGAACTTCTGAAGGGCAAGAAACCAACCCTGTCTTATTTTAGAATTTTTGGTAGTAAATGCTTCGTACTTAATAACGGGAAATATTACAAAACTAAATTTAGTGAAAAATGTTTTGAAGGTATTTTTGTAGGTTATAGTAGCCATAGTAAGGCATATAGGATTTTCAACAAGAAAACCCTGGTTGTAGAAGAAACTTTTAATGTTATATTTGATGAGACGAGTATGCTTCAAAGCAGCTCTTCTAGTGTCTTTCTTGAAGATGCAGATGCAAGGTTCAAGGAACTAAACTTAGAAGAAGTTGTAAAGGAAGACGTTCCAAAGTCTATTGAAGTAAATATTCCGTCTACATGTGAGGAAGATGAACCTCAAGAAGATGAAGATGTACCTGAAGTGCAGGAACCTCATTGTCATCTAAATGCTGGAATGATCAGACATTTAAGGGACCATCCTGCTGAGCAAATCATTGTAGATACCCATGTCGGTGTAAGAACAAGAAGAGGTACAGCTAATGAAGTTTTGCATTTAAGTTTTCTATCACAGGTTGAGCCAAAGAAATTCGATGAAGCAAAGAACGATGCTTCATGGATCATCGCAATGCAAGAGGAACTCAATCAGTTTAAGAGATGCAAAGTGTGGAAGCTTGTACCCAGACCCAAAGGACAGAATGTCATCGGAACAAAATGGGTATTCAGAAACAAGCTGGACGAAGATGGTGTGATCATTAAGAACAAGGCCAGACTTGTTGCTCAATGGTACAGACAAGAAGAAGGGATCGACTTCAATCAAACATTTGCTCCCGTGGCAAGGCTCGAAGCGATTCGGTTGTTTCTAGCGTATGCTGCTCACAAAGGATTTAAGGTCTATCAAATGGACGTGAAGTCAGCCTTCCTTAATGGTGATATAAAAGAAGAAGTATACGTAGAACAACCCCCAGGTTTCGTTGACTCCTTTTTTCCTGATTATGTCTATTTCTTACGAAAAGCTTTATATGGTCTCAAGCAAGCTCCTCGTGCTTGGTATGAGACGATGTCTAGCTTCCTTCTTGAAAACAAATTCACAAGAGGAAAGATAGACAAGACATTATTTCTTAGGGAAGTAAAAGGCAATATTTTGCTAGTGCAAATCTATGTCGACGACATCATCTTTGGATCTACCGATAATAACCTCTGCAAAAAGTTCTCTAACTTGATTCAAGGGAAATTTGAAATGAGCAGTATGGGAGAGCTGAAGTATTTCTTAGGACTTCAGGTAAAGCAATCTGAGGATGGAATTTTCATCTCTCAGACGAAGTTTACCAAAGAGTTAATTAAGAAATTCGGAATGGAGAATGCAACCTCTATGAGGACTCCAATGGGTTCAGCTATGTCTCTAGACAAGGATGAGAAAGGGAAACCTTTTGATGAAACCAAGTTTAGAAGCATAATTGGATCCTTGCTCTTCCTTACTGCGAGTAGACTGGATATAATGTTCTCAACATGCGTTTGCGCTAGATTTCAGGTGAACACTAAGGAATCTCACTACTCCGCTGCAAAGAGGATTTTAAGATACCTTAAAGGCACACCAAATCTTGGCTTATGGTACCCAAGAAGTAATGATTTTGAGCTAACAGGTTTTTCAGATGCTGATTTTGCAGGAAGCAAAGACGACAGGAAAAGTACTTCAGGAACGTGCCAATTCTTAGGGAAACGGCTTATCTCCTAGAGTTGCAAGAAACAGAATTGTGTTGCTATTTCAACTGCTGAATCGGAGTATATCTCCGCAGGCAGTTGTTGTGCACAATTGCTGTGGATAAGAAACCAACTTGAAGACTACAATTTGAAGCTTAAGGAAATTCCTATGTACTGTGATTCATCAAGCGCTATTGCAATTGCCAATAATCCGGTGTCTCACAGCAAGACAAAGCACATTGAGATTCGTTACCACTTCATCCGGGAGCATGTGAAGCACAAGGACATTGATCTTAGCTATGTCCCGACGGAGCGGCAAATTGCAGACATTTTCACAAAGCCGCTCGACGAATCAAAGTTCAACTATTTCAAAATGGAGCTTGGCATGTTAAACAAAGAATCTTAGAAACAAGCTCAGAAAATCAGATAATTCCTTCTCCCAGAAGACAGAAATTTGAGTAGTCGAATTTTTCAGAAGATATCATCGAATTGCATTCGACTATACCATTTAGTCGAATTCGGCGATTTCGATTAATCGAATTCGGCTAATCGAACCCCTTTAACCGAATTCGGCGAATCCTATTAATCGAATTCGACTAATCCCAATAGCCGAATGACGAATCTTCCAGAATTCAAATTTCCTTCTTATCATTTACTGGCATTCGAAGAGACACGATTCAAAATATCAGGTACGCGCTCTCTCTCCTAATTTCCAACTCTATATAAATGATTCTTAAAAGAGAAATCCGAACGCATCGCACTCCCGAATTCGTCCGTCGCTTCACTTCCGACTACGAACTTCATTCGTGCAATTCCTCTGCCGCTTCGTCTCCCTCGATCGATTCTTCTCCAAAGTTTCATTCGCAATGTCTAAGAAGCAGTCGAGCAAGTTGCTCTCCGGCAGTGAGCTCGTAAGAACTGGGTTCGACAGTTCGATGGATGAATTTCGCAATGTCGTGTTGGCGCTTGAAGTTGCAGGATTAGGCTTTGTTCTAGAGCATCCTTGCAAGGTTCTTGAGAAGGAAGTATTGAAGTTCTTCAAGCATGCAGAGCTCGGGAAGCAAGGGTCAGTAATCAAGAGCAAGATCGGTGATCTCTCAGTCAAGGTTTCTCCCTCAAGATTGACTAAGCTTCTCAAACTTCCAGTGGTAACCGAATCAGATGATTTCTCTTCCAAGGACTTCAAGAAGGCATTGTCGTTTTGTGGATTGCCTAAAGGAACTAAATCCATCTATAGGAAGCACATGAATGAGGAAGGGAAACTGCTCTCAGATATTATGGGGAAAGTTCTTTTGTGTAAAGTTGGGTCTCATGACTACATTTCAAATGATATATTCAAATTGATCGGCTCAGTAATCTGCAGGACAAGGGTTGATTGGGGCAGCGTGTTGTTTGACAGAATTTCAGCTAGTCTGAGCACTCCTAACTTTGGAAGAATCCTCTCTTTATATCTCAATCGCTTAGACAAAGTCAGATTCAGCATGAAGACAGGAACCCCTCTCCACCATTTTAAAAGAATAGATTCCTCCATGATTGAAAGATGGTCCAGGAAAGTTGGTGAGACCAAGGTGCTGACTCCTGCTATTTCAAAAGCTAAAAAGGTCCTTTATGATGAGTCTGAAAGGAGCTTCGACAGTAACTCTCCAGTCTCCTCTCCTGAAAAAGAAAGTGAAAAAGAAAGTGAAAAAGAACGTGAACCCTCCAAGGGAGAGTGTTATAAGCTACCAGAATCAGGCAAATGAGATTCTCCTGTAGTTTCTCCAGCTCCATCTCCAAAGATTCCTACTCCTCACAGCTCTCCTCCCAAGGCAGATGACAATGGTGGCAGACATGATGATAGTGATGGTAATGATGAAGGGGGAGATGACCCTGATGCTAGTACGGTGAAGATATATAAGTCAGCTAAAGGCAAAGTTTCTCTTCCAGTAGATGAAATCCCTGCTCAGATTGAGGGGGAGAATGTCCATTCTGATCATTCTCATTCTGCAGCAGACAAGCAAGATAAGACAGTGCTAACTACGCCTCCTGAAAATATTACACTCATTATTGAAGATGAACATGAAGCAGGGCCTTCTGCCCCTACATCCAGGATGAAAGAAAAATCAGTGCAACAACCCAAAATTCACAAAATTCAGATCACTGTTGAAGATAAGAGAAATGAAGGCTCCACCCCTCCTCCAGTTAAAAATGATGACACCCTCGATGCTCTTCAATTTTATCACTATATGAATGATGTAGATTCAATTGATTTTCTAGTCGCTGAGGATGATTTTGGAATATCTTCTAGATTCCAAGCTCAACCTCCCTCTTCTGAAGACTCCATGTGTACAACCCCGATATTCGCCAGGCCGGGAAATCGAGCGAGACGGGAGTAACGAGATCTGGGCCTCGCCGAGATCGACCCCCAGCCAATGAGACCTCGGCAGACCACCAAAATGGGCCAACGCGGTCCTCGCGAGAACCTCATCAGCGGACCCTCGTCCTCGCGAGAGCTCCTTCAGCAGGGTTCTCGCAAAACGACCCTCCGAAGGAGATGCCGCGGGCAGTATTCGCGAGAGCTCCTTCCGCGGGCAGGATCTGCGAGAAGGCCGGCGAGAACTCCAACAGTGGGGCTCTCGCAACCCCTTACCCATATGTCATTAGGATCAACTTACCATTTTACCCTCGGTGGTCTGCTCTTAGCCTCTCCAAACAGCGGAACTTGGCTGTTAGCAGACCCACCCGGGGTGCAGATAGTCAAATCTGAAGGCAGAATCCTGTTATCTGCAGACCGCAAAACCAAAACCTATAAATAGACCTTAATGGGCACCTTGGAAGAGACCGGTTCATTATCTTTGAGCTTTTCTCTCCCTAGGTTGCTTTGGTTTGGGCTCTCTAGCTCTCCAAGGTGCCCGAGTCTTAGCTTTGGCTTGGGAGGGGAAGCGCTCAACGATCTTCCGGGTTAGTGGAGGGACCTCCTCGCTGAGACTAGGGTCTTTGTTCTTTGCTCAAATCGTCGGCCTTACCTCTCCCGAGGGACCGGTAAGGGCTAGCTTCCCCTCATTTCAGTGAGGGCCCCGAGCTCCACTAGAGACCGAGAAATTGGTTTCAACATTTTGGTGCGGTGAGCGTGGAGCGTGGCTGGTTCAAGAAAGTCCCAGAGAAGAGTTATGGCTGGAGATGAAGAGCAGGGCGAGGAGTTCGGCGAGACCCCTCAGGAAGCGATGGCTAGGATGTTCGCGGATTTCAGAAAGGAGGTGCTCGACACCTTGGGGTTCACGGTCACGGCTCTGCGAAGTGAGTTTGCGACCCCGGCACCTCAGGCGCCCCCCCCCCCCCCCCCCCCCAACAGTAGTCGGCGAGAGGGCACCAGGAGGAAGGGCTGGAAAAGAAGTTGCCGTTGAACCAGGACATGACAGGGAAGGGCGAGTGTTGTTCGCCAGTCCGGCGAGCCCGGTGTTAGCGAGCTCCGCGCCGGCGAGTTCGGTGCCGACAAGCTCTGCCCCAGCGAGCGCGGCGCAGGCGAGCACGCGCCAGGAGGATGCGGCGACAGTCGCGGTGGTTCAGGCGAGCGTCGCCCTCGCGAGTGCGATCCCAAGCTTGGCGAGCGAGCTAGGTCCGCGAGCCGAGCGAGAAAAGATGGCAGGAGGGGGAAGTCCCTTCTGCGAGTTGGTGTTGTCTGCACCCGTTCCAGCGGGATTCGGGGAATGGGATAGAGTGTACTACAATGGCAGAGATGACCCAGTTCAGCATCTGCAGTCTTTCGAAGACTCGGTCTCCATCAGGCTGATGTCTGATGCCTTCAAGTGTCGTCTCTTCGCCGTCACTCTCAAGGAGAAGGCCAGGGACTGGTTTCATTCACTTCCGGCAGGCTCTATCTATGCGTTCGAGGACCTGCGCCGAAGTTTTTTGTTGAGATTTTCAACTTCAAAAAGGAGGAAGAAGGACGCTGATTCCCTCTTCGCGGTGAAGCAGGAGTCCAGGGAGACGTTGGCTCAGTATGCGGATCGGTTCCAGGAGGAAGTGCAGCTCACTCAGTAGGTGCCTGGGTTTGCACTTCAACTCGCCTTCACGGTCGGGTTGAAGGAAAGTTTCTTCAAGATGGCGTTGAAAAGGAAGGCCCCCGTCTCCTATGAGGAGCTGATGGAGAGGGTGGCAGAGGAAGTAGCAAGCGAAGAAGCCAACCCAGAGCTCACCAAGAGGCTAGCAAAGCTCAGTGAGCCGGAGATGAGGCAGCAAGAGGTCAGAAGAAGGGAAGAGCCCCGGGCCCCGGAGGGGGGATGGAGGCCGCAAGGTGGAGGAGTGCAGGGGCAGGGAAGGGGTTACGGCCCAGGAAGGGGTAACCGTTTCGAAGGTCAATGGAGACCCCCCCAGTTGGGGTGGAGGCAGGGCCCGATGCAGTTACCTCCCCCACCTCAACAGGCCATGGCAATTGGCCGGGGGAGAGGAAGGGGAAGGGGAGGAGAAGCGGAAACGGCGGCCGCTAGGAGAAGAAGGAACAAGGTAGCAGAGACCGAGGCAAAGGAAGTGGCGGTGCCATACTGCATCTTCCACGATGTGGAAGGCCACTCAACGGACACCTGTCCGGAGTTCCTGGAGGTGAAGAGGGGCAGAGCGCCCGCGCCACCACAGCAGCAGCCATTAAGGATCGTGGAGGTGGAACCTCGAGAGGAGGAGGAGGAAAGATGTGAGGATAGAGCAGATCTGGGGAATAGAGGAGGGATCGGAGTGATCCATGGGGGGTAGGGGTGGAGGCAACCCGCAAGGCTAGTCTCCATACCATCTACCGCCGGAGCGTAGCGTCAACATCCACCGCTCCACCCCCGGCCGAAAAAATTATTTTCACCCAGAAGGACATGCCGAGCTACGAGGACCCGTTCTGCGACGCGCTGGTCATCCAGACGGCGATCGAGAACTTCACTGTCTCCCGAATCCTAGTGGACAACGGGAGTTCGGTCAATGTCATCTTCAAGAAGGCATTCGACAAGATGGAGGTGGAACCCAGAAGGGTGTTGGCCTCAGACGGCCCTCTGTTCGGATTTTCGGGGGAGAGGAAGGAAGTAGAAGGAGGAGTAGGGCTCCATGTGACCCTGGGTGGGCAGTCCTGGAACTGTCGTTTTGTCATAGTGGACGCCCCGAGCAGTTACAGCGCCATCTTCGGACGGCCACTCATCAGCGCGTTCCGCTGCGTCCCTTCCACTTTTCATCAGTGCCTCAAGTTCAACGACGGAGGGGTCCAGGTGCGGATCAGGGGGGATCCCAAGGTGGAAAGACAGTGCTACGTGACGGCTGTCAACACCATCTCCTGGATGGGAGAAGCTGAGGAGTGGGATAAGGTGATGGAGGAGGTGGCCGAAGCCGGAGGTTTGGAGGTAGCCGAAGAAAAGGAGGGAGATGAAGTTCATGCCCAGGAAGGGGTAGCTGAGGTACCCCGGGCGGAGGGAAAGGAAGAAGAGGAGAAGGCCCAGGAGGGAAGGGCGGAAGAGCTGATGGTGGTAGGGAAGGAAGTCGAGGAAGAGACCCAAGCTCCCGCTTGTGCCGAAGAGGAAAGGGCTTGGGGAGAGCAGTCCCGGTTGGAGGCTGTGGACGAGGTCGTGGAGCTCGAGGTCACCACCCGGCTGGGGGTGGTGGAAAAAGTCCGGGTCAGCGGAGAACTCAGCCCAGGAGATCAAGCGGAGATTCTGGCTTGCGTACAGAAGAACGTGGACGTCTTCGCTTGGAGCGCCGCGGAAATGCCCGGGATCAACGCGGATGTGGCATGCCATCGCCTCAACCTCGACCCCGGTGCCCGCCCCATCCGTCAGAAGAGGAGGGCCGTCGCGGACAAGCTAGAAGGGCCCATCCGCGAGGAGGTGGGCAAACTCCTGCAGGCCGGGTTTATATCGGAGATCCAGTATCCAGGCTGGGTCTCCAACGTCGTTATGGTAAAGAAGGGAGGAGGTAAGTGGCGTATGTGTATCGACTTCTCGCTTCTTAATAAATCATGCCCGAAAGATTGCAACCCCCTGCCCAGAATCGACGCGCTGGTTGATTCAGCCGTTGGTTTTTCTGTAATGTCTTTCTTAGATGCTTTTTCAGGTTACCATCAAATCCGCATGCATCCCCCGGACATCAAGGATGTTTCCTTCATCACGGGGGATGGATGTTATTGCTATAAGATGATGCCCTTCGGGCTCAAGAACGTAGGGGCTACGTACCAAAGGATGATGGATAGGGTCTTCCGCGAGCAGAAAGGAAGAAATTTAGAAGTCTATGTCGACGACCTCATGGTTAAGAGCCGAGACCTCGAGATCCACCTCCGAGACCGCGAAGAGACATTTGGGACCCTGCGGCGGTACAAGATGAAGCTCAATCCCCTGAAATGTGTCTTCGGGGCGAGCCGAGGGAAGTTCCTGGGCCATTTGCTCACCCCCACAGGAGTGGAACCCAACCCCGACAAAGTTAAAGCGGTGATGGAGCTGGGGTCTCCAAGAAATCCGAAGGAGGTTCAAAACCTCACAGGGAAATTGGCTGGGCTCAGCAGATTCCTCTCCAAGGCGGGAGAAAAATGTGCACCTTTTTTCAAAGTACTGCGGGGAAACAAGAAGTTTGAATGGACCCCGGAATGCGAGAAGGCCTTCCAAGCTCTGAAAGAACAGCTCACCCAAACCCCTCTGCTCCAGGGACCGAGGCCAGGGGAAGACCTATCTCTATACCTAGGGGTAGGATCCGAAGCAGTAAGTTCCGTGCTGGTCCGGGAGGAGGGGAAGAAACAGTTCCCAATCTACTACGTCAGCCGAGTGCTGAAGAAGGTGGAACTCCGGTACCCGATCCTAGAAAAGTTAGCCTTCGCATTGGTGGTGTCGTCCCGGAGGCTCCGGCCTTACTTTCAAGCCCATTCAATTAAAGTATGACGGACCATCCGCTCCGCAAAATCATGGAAGGGGTGGAGCACTCAGGAAGGTTGGCGAAGTGGTCCGTGGAGTTAAGCGAATTCAATATCACGTTTGTACCCAGGACATCCATCAGGGCTCAAGCGGTGGCAGACTTCATGGCCGACTACGCGACCGAAGTGGGGGAGCACGAGCCACCACCCCCAGAAGCATGGAAGATGTTGGTGGACGGAGCGTCGGGAAAACACTCCTATGGAGGGGGAATAGTCCTGGTGAGTCCTCAGGGGACTCGGATTGAACAGGCCTTAAACGTCCGTTTCCCAATCACCAACAACCAGGCTGAGTACGAAGCAGTGATAGCGGGCCTTCGGCTGGCCCGGGAACTGGGTGTGCAGGACGTGGAGGTCTCCACGGACTCCATGGTGGTAGCATGCTTGATCAAAGGAGAGTTTGAAGCAAAGGATCCGACCCTCCTACTATACCTGGAAAAGGTTAAGGGGGTCATCAGGCAGTTCCGCACCTTCTCGATTAAGCACGTGCCGAGGGAGGAGAGCACCCAGGCGGACCTCCTAGCCAAGTTCGGTCCCCGAGCAGGGGGGACGACTTCGGAACTCTTCCGGCCCTCCATCGAGGAAGGAGAATTGATGGAAGTGGATCAGCAAGCCTCATGGATGGATCCGTTCATCACCTTCCTATCCTCCGGGCAGTTCCCTGGAGAGGATGTGGACAAGAGACGCTTCAGGTATAAGTCCACCTATTACTCTTTGCATGCAGGGGGGCTATATAGAAAGACTCTCTCGGGACTCCTGGCCCGTTGTGTCTCCGAGGAGGAGGTCCCGAGAGTGCTGGAAGAAATCCACTCCGGGGAGTGCGGCAGTCACTCCGGGAGTCGGACCCTGGAAGGGAGGGTGTTGAGGCAAGGCTACTTCTGGCCCACTCTCAGCAGGGATGCGGCAGAGTTCGCAAGAAAGTGTCAGAAGTGCCAACTCTACGCTCCGCTCCAACTCCTCCCCGCTCAAAGGCTCCGGACCATCGCGGCCCCCTGGCCCTTCGCCATATGGGGGTTGGACCTGGTCGGCCCCTTTCCCCAAGCCAGCGGCCAGAGGAAGTTCCTGCTGGTCATGATCGACTACTTCTCCAAGTGTGTAGAGGCGAAAGCACTTGCTAAGGTAACCTCTCAGGTTGTAAGGAATTTTGTGTGGGGAGAAATAATTTGCAGGCATGGACTCCCTCTAGCTATAGTGACGGACAATGGGCCGCAGTTTGCGAGTGAAGAGTTTGTCGGCTTTTGCACTCAGCTCGGCATCGACCTCAGGTTCGCTTCAGTCCACCACCCGAGGAGCAATGGGCAAGTGGAAGCGGCGAACAAGATAATCGTCAACCTGCTAAAAAAGAAAGTGGAAAACCTACGAGGAAGTTGGGTGGAACAACTACCCTCCGTCCTCTGGGCCATGCGGACTACTCCGAATACCTCCACCGGGGAGACTCCATTCAAGCTCTCTCACGGGTCCGAGGCCGTTCTCCCCATAGAGTTTGAGGTGAAGACCCCCCGGGTGATCGCCGCGAGCGAGGGGGATGAAGAGTGGCTGGAAGGTAACAATGCAGAGCAGAGGCTGTCCTTGGACTTGGTGGAGGAACTCTGAGACATGGCTACCATCAGACAGGAAGAGGTCAAACGGCGGATGGCTCGATATTTTGACAAACACATCCGGATCAAGCACTTCCAGAAAGGGGACCTAGTCCTGAAGAAGGTTGATGCGGCTGGCAGAGGGGCCGCGGTGGGTAAGCTTAACCCCAATTGGGAGGGCCCATATATCGTAAGCGAGGTGCTCAAGTCGGGGGGGGGGGGGGGTATCACCTCCAGGATGTGGAAGGGGTACCTCTCGACTGAGCTCGGAGTGGGGATGATTTGAAACGATTCTACCCTTGAAAGCTTTATTAGGTTGTTTAAATCAATGTCTTACTTTCATTTGCTATGCTTTTAACTGCTGCTGTGTCGGGGTAACAACTGTTGGTGCTGGAATGCCCCAGATCGATTTCGCTCCCGGGCTCTCACTAGACGGGGGGTTCAGGTTGATCTCTGGAGAGGCTGGCAAGGTTGGATATGTTGGTGCTGGAATGCCCCAGATCGATTCCGCTCCCGGGCTCTCACTAGACGGGGGGTTCAGGTTGATCTCTGGAGAGGCTGGCAAAGTGACAAGTATTGGTGCTGGAATGCCCCAGATCGATTCCGCTCCCGGGCTCTCACTAGACGGGGGGTTCAGGTTGATCTCTGGAGAGGCTGGCAAAGTGACAAGTATTGGTGCTGGAAAGCCCCAGATCGATTCCGCTCCCGGGCTCTCACTAGACGGGGGGTTCAGGTTGATCTCTGGAGAGGCTGGCAAAGTGACAAGTATTGGTGCTGGAATGCCCCAGATCGATTCCGCTCCCGGGCTCTCACTAGACGGGGGGTTCAGGTTGATCTCTGGAGAGGCTGGCAAGGTGACAAGTATTGGTGCTGGAATGCCCCAGATCGATTCCGCTCCCGGGCTCTCACTAGACGGGGGGTTCAGGTTGATCTCTGGAGAGGCTGGCAAGGTGATAAGTATTGGTGCTGGAATGCCCCAGATCGATTCCGCTCCCGGGCTCTCACTAGACGGGGGGTTCAGGTTGATCTCTGGAGAGGCTGGCAAAGTAACAAGTATTGGTGCTGGAATGCCCCAGATCGATTCCGCTCCCGGGCTCTCACTAGACGGGGGGTTCAGGTTGATCTCTGGAGAGGCTGGCAAAGTGACAAGTATTGGTGCTGGAATGCCCCAGATCGATTCCGCTCCCGGGCTCTCACTAGACGGGGGGTTCAGGTTGATCTCTGGAGAGGCTGGCAAAGTGACAAGTATTGGTGCTGGAATGCCCCAGATCGATTCCGCTCCCGGGCTCTCACTAGACGGGGGGTTCAGGTTGATCTCTGGAGAGGCTGGCAAGGTGACAAGTATTGGTGCTGGAATGCCCCAGATCGATTCCGCTCCCGGGCTCTCACTATACGGGGGGTTCAGGTTGATCTCTGGAGAGGCTGGCAAGGTGATAAGTATTGGTGCTGGAATGCCCCAGATCGATTCCGCTCCCGGGCTCTCACTAGACGGGGGGTTCAGGTTGATCTCTGGAGAGGCTGGCAAAGTGACAAGTATTGGTGCTGGAATGCCCCAGATCGATTCCGCTCCCGGGCTCACACTAGACGGGGGGTTCAGGTTGATCTCTGGAGAGGCTGGCAAAGTGACAAGTATTGATGCTGGAATGCCCCAGATCGATTCCGCTCCCGGGCTCTCATTAGACGGGTGGTTCAGGACGGTCTCTGGAGAAAATAGTAGGATGACAAGTCCTATGCTAACAAACTCCCTCTCGCTCGTCGGGCCTGCTCGCTCGGCTAGGAGAGGTCGCGTGCGACACTACGCAAGTGGCGAGGATCGATCTCATACGATCCCAAATATCCAGTCCTCGGTAGAAAGGTTGCCTGCACTGGGTAAGAGGCAAGCTCTCGCCAAGAGGAAAAATACCCTACGAAACCTAAAGAAAATACGCGTAGCTAAAGGCGTAACAAGCCTAAGGAAAACGGCGAAAGACCCGAGCAGCCGAAGCATCCTGCGCGCACCTATCCAATAACGTGCGGCGCGAGAATGACCTCCGCGAAAGCGAATCACGAAATGAGCAAAGGCGAGACGATCGACAAGTGAAAATAACAAAACGAGAAAAGGAAAGCGCAGTGAACAAAACAAAATCTGCATTCTATACTTCATAATTCAGTTACAATCTTTGGCGATCTCGCCGAGCAAAAATTATAACACAAGTTACAACACAAAAGGGGGAAGGGCGGCGAGCTTCAAGAATCACCCGCAGATCCTTCTTCGTCATCACTGTCCTTCACTGGCGGGAGAGGGAGGAAGAGCTCTGGAACAATGTCTTCCAGAGTCATGTCAGCCGCATTATCCGCCAAAAGGCCGATCGCCTTCGCCACCAAGAAAATGTAGCGAGCCGACTCTATCGACCCCACACGAATTTCTTCGTCTCGCGCCCGCCGGTTTTCTTTTAAACGGCGAGGCGAAGGGGGAACCACGGCGCGAGTGAGGTCGCTATTTAGGGCCTTCAGCCCGGCCACCTCGCTCTCCAAGTCCTTGATGCGAGCGTTGGCCCTCCCGGCGACCTCGACATCCTGCGAGCAAGTCAGGTTAGAGAGATGAAGGGGTTGGGGGAAAAGAGGGAGTTGGAAGTCTAGATGACTCACCACCCTTGCCTCCGCGGCGAGCAGCTTCTCTTTCAGCTGCGTGCTCTCGGCGAGAACTCCCTGGTAGGCCCTCGCGAGCTCCACATTCTGAAGCTCCAGCTGCAAGCAACGCCTCCCCGTCATATGGGCGAGCTCGGCAGAACGCAGCTGGGACCTCGCGCTCTCATAAGCAAGGGTCCTCGCGGTCTCATCCTTGTAATACCCTGCATCTTCGCGACCATAAAGCGCGAACGAAAAGTCGAACGCGTGACCACTAACGGTCTCCTTCTCCACCCAGGAGGGGAGGATAGAAGAGATGTCCACCCTGTTGGTCTCTGGCTTCCAGGTGACAAGGGGCTCGCCAGTCTCGTCCCGACGCCTCTGGCCGAGCCCGAAGTTATAATGGTTCACCGGGATGGGGAGGACCGAGGCCCTGACCGCCTCCTGGCCAGGATCTTCGTCCTCGCCCGCCGAAAGGCCGGTAAGGTCAAGCTCGTCGAAGGTAGCCTCGCGAGGTTCCTTGCCTTTTGACGAAGCGAGCGAGGCCGCGCTTTTCTTGCTTTTCTTTTTTGGCGGAGATTTCGGAGGGGCGGCATGACTGCCGGAAGCTCCCGATCTCTTGCGAGAGGATGGCTCGGCCGGGGTGACATCGCCTCGGCAAGCTTCCGCCCCCATAGTGGCGAGGGCCATTGTTGCGTCGGTCTTCCGGTTGCTCGCGTAAGGGGGATGGAGGGGAACGTCCCGCTCGCCTAAAAACCAAAAAGTCATATGTATAAGAATGATAGGCATGCGAATTGAGATATATATATTAGACAGAGATCTTTACCTTCTCCGGCGAGGACCGGAGGCAGCTTGTCTAGGTTGCGGCGGAGGTAGACGACTTCGAAGTTCTTCTTGCCGAAGAACTGATGGAGGAGGGCGTCATGACCGCCGAGGGCGGTGGGTCGGTAGGTGGTCTCGCTATGTTGAATCGGCGAGAAGGGAACGTTGCCGAAATTCCCCTTGACGACGACGAACTTTTGGGCCCAGAAGTGGGCCTTGTTGACGGTCTCAACCACTTTCGGGCATGTGCCCACGAAATAGGCTGTCCCATCTTTGTAGGCACGGAAGGAGAACAGCTTTCGGAAGACAGGAAGGCTGAACTCTATTCGCTCCTCGCGGAGGTAGCAGGCGAAGGCGATGATCACCGCCACGGCATTGGGTGTGAGCTGGCCGGGAACCACACCATAATGCTTGAGCACCTAACAGGCAGCGAGAACAGGATCAATCCATGTGGCGAGCGAGACTCGAGTAGCAAAATAAACAGAAAGTAAGCGAGAACGATTGTTACCTGGCGAACTTCGGGCCACAAAGGAAGGCGCAAACCAACCGAAAAGTGGGCGATAGGGATGGCCAACTCGTCGACCAACGGGTCGTTGATCACGTCGTCCTCGCTAGGGCGGCGTGCCTCGAACGGGGGGAGAACGAAATCGGCGATCGCGCTAAAGTACTCTTCGTCGGTCAGATTGCAAGTGAAGAAGCTATGCTCGGCGAAGGCTTTCGCAACCCTTCGCCGGCCCTCTGACTCCGCGTCGCCGCCCATCTGGAAGATCTGCGAGAAGGGGAAGAATGCGAGAACAAGAGAGAGCGAGAGCTCTGTAGCGGAAGAAGAAGAAGATCGAGAATAAATGCGGTGGTTGGCTCAGCAAAGACCGCCTATTTATAGCCAAAACAAAAAGGCGGGAAGAAGTCCAAGCGTCAGCGAGCACGAGTATCAACAAAAACATCACATCGTGTCCGCGGGCGAGAAAAACCTGCGGGGTTAGTACAAACGACACTTTCGAGAGATATATTTGGCGAGAACAGAGGGTCCGCGCGAGCACAGTATAATATGAAAATGTAGACTTGCTAGCACCGAGCGAGAAATAATAAAAAGCTAGTAATACTTAATTGTCAGAAGAAATAAAGCCAACATATAAGTGGCAAATATGCGAGTTGCAAGCCATGGCGAGATTGTCTAAAACAGCGACACCCATTAATAATAATAAGAGTTCACAACAAAACGTCTAACGAGAATCGTGGGGGAGCCATTTCCACCGGCCACCACCCCGCGACCCTGACCTCGGCGGTGCCCTAGAATTATAATATTCCTCCGCCAGGCGACCCTCCCGATCCGTGAGGTAGGCGTAGTCCCTCATCCTCGCTATGTGTACCTCCGGCGTCGTGGCGACCTCATCCTGATCGCGGTGTCTCGCTTGCCGGAGCCTCGCGCACTCCTCCATCAGGACCGCGTGCCTATCCTCCGCGGCTTCCCTATCCCGCCTCGCCTGCATATTGAGGTCCATCAGCATTCGCCCATGCTTCCTCAAGAGTTCCGCGGCTCGCTGCTTCATCGTTTCCGGATCGCGCGGATCCCCTAAGAATTCCTCCACCTGGTCAGGAAGGGGAGACATCTCGTCATCACCCAGCTCGGAATCGGTAGGTGGATTCTCGGCATTATCTGCAAGATTTTAGAATGATTAGATGACGAGCGCGAGATCACGCGGGGTTTCGGCGAGGCCATAACGCTTACCGAGAGGGCGGCGAGAAGTCGAAGGACGGCCCTGGAACACATTGCCATAGTGGGGGTAGAGGGATTTGCCCAGGCCGGCGGGATAAGCCGTGCTATTGGTCGGGAGAATCTTCGGCGGGGCGGAGCCACTGGTCTCCTCGCTCGTCAGGAGCTGGAACCCGGGCTTATCAACGATTCTACCTGGAGGGGGCGGAGATGGAGGCCGCGACGACGGGCGCATCGGGGACTTCAGGGGCGAGACTGTAAGAAAAGAGTAACGGAGATCGTATATGGTTGACATAAATATTACGGTATGCGAGATCCAGATCGTACCGGTGGTGTCTTTCCCAGCGAGGTTCGTGTCCACCTGCTGGCTTTTCCGAGACCCCTCAGCACGTTCCTCAATGATCTCGCTCGGCAAAGTATCCTGCGAGTAAAAATGAATGAAGAGCAATTTATCGACGTGAATTCGAATAACTCATACCTTCTCGGGGCGGCGATCGTCCGGGGAGGAGTCCAGCGCCACGGAGTAGTCTCCAGAGAGGCGAACCGCCTTCGCCTTCTTGACTTTTGGCGACTGGGCGGGAGGCGGCCGGCTCATCCAGGCGGGTACCTTGGTCGTGGAAGGTAGCCCGCCGGCTCTCAACGCCCTCAGGCGAGCCTCTGCTTCTTCGGAAATCGGCATCTCCCGGCAGCTAGAACAAGAAAGGAAGGAAAAGAAACGACGCGCACCAATGGGGGCTCGGGACGATATTTATAACCTGCATGGTGGGTCCCACCAAAGATTCCTGACAGGTCATCTGGGGGCGGTCGAATATCAGGGGTTGGACGATTCTTTGCGAGGACATTAGTCTTCGCGAAGAGCGGGGATTGTGTACAACCCCGATATTCACCAGGCCGGGAAATCGAGCGAGACGGGAGTAACGAGATCTGGGCCTCGCCGAGATCGACCCCCAGCCAATGAGACCTCGGCAGACCACCAAAATGGGCCAACGCGGTCCTCGCGAGAACCTCGTCAGTGGACCCTCGTCCTCGCGAGAGCTCCTTCAGCAGGGTTCTCGCAAAACGACCCTCCGAAGGAGATGCCGCGGGCAGTATTCGCGAGAGCTCCTTACGCGGGCAGGATCTGCGAGAAGGCCGGCGAGAACTCCAACAGTGGGGCTCTCGCAACCCCTTACCCATATGTCATTAGGATCAACTTACCATTTTACCCTCGGTGGTCTGCTCTTAGCCTCTCCAAACAGCGGAACTTGGCTGTTAGCAGACCCACCCGGGGTGCAGATAGTCAAATCTGAAGGCAGAATCCTGTTATCTGCAGACCGCAAAACCAAAACCTATAAATAGACCTTAATGGGCACCTTGGAAGAGACCGGTTCATTATCTTTGAGCTTTTCTCTCCCTAGGTTGCTTTGGTTTGGGCTCTCTAGCTCTCCAAGGTGCCCGAGTCTTAGCTTTGGCTTGGGAGGGGAAGCGCTCAACGATCTTCCGGGTTAGTGGAGGGACCTCCTCGCTGAGACTAGGGTCTTTGTTCTTTGCTCAAATCGTCGGCCTTACCTCTCCCGAGGGACCGGTAAGGGCTAGCTGCCCCTCATTTCGGTGAGGGCCCCGAGCTCCACTAGAGACCGAGAAATCGGTTTCAACACCATGATGATCAATTTGGAAGAACTGCTTGTAAAGCAGAAAAGATTCTTTGAATTTGCTCTCCGTCAGGTTTTTGAGAAGACCAGAGACATAGAGAAGGGAATGGGCGATCCTTTACATTCAGTAGCTCGCAGTTTAGACAAGGTCAAAGAAAAGTAAGATGAATATTTCTCGATGGGTGCTTCCACTCTAAAGCATGTAGTGGATGGATTACACTCGATCTGTGATAATACTACAAAACTTTCTGAAAATCAGCAATATATTTTTGAGGATGCAGTGAAGGGAAGATCGGCCATTCAGAACTCTCTCCAAAGTGTGAAGAATGAAATTATCCAAACCGTGACTGAAGAAGTCAGAAAGGGGGAGGAAAGATTGCATGAAAGGATTCAAACGCAAATTTTTGATTTGAATAGAGAGATAGAAGGAAGAATTCAAGAATCATATATGAATGTTCAATCCCAGCTTTCAGAAATTTTAAGAGGGATTGATGTCAAGTTTCAAGATTTATATGGTTATCTGCATCAAAATCAAATGTGGTTGCACAATGAATTGTCAAGAGGCTATGCCCATGGTTTCCAAGGGCCAGGCCAATCTTCTGCGCAGCCAGCATTTCCGTCTGAAGAATTCCATCCAGAAATTCAATTTGCTGCTCCGTCTGAACCTTTTATTCCTCCTGAAGCTTATCATTGGTCAGACGATGAAGAAGAAAACTCCAAGAAAAGAGCTAGAGTTGATCAAGGAGGATCAAGCTCAGGTGGTTTTATGCATGATGCTAGAAGGGCTGCATGTCCCAGATTTCTAGACCCAAGAGCACCTCATCCCAAGAAGATTGTTGGAGAACTGTGGAGTCCGGAATTCAGGAATATTATTTTGGACACTTATAATCTTGTAATGAACTCTAATGAATCTGTTGACAATTACTATGATAGAGATGAGATCCACAAATGGGAGATGGCTAGGCTCAAGAGAAGAATTCACTACAGGAACCATCAAGATGATGAAAAGCCTCCTTCTCCTCCTCCAAGATATTTTCGGAAGCCAAAAGCTTATTTTACCAGGCAATTGAAGAAGATTCAAAAGGGAAAGACAAAAGAGAAATGATGGATGCTTGATCGCTAGACTCTATTTCTCTTTTAAGAACATTTATATATTGCTGTCAAATTAATTTTTGGTGGGCTTAAGTTTTTGATGCTTTTATATATCAACATAGTTCAGTTCTTTACTTGCTTACATTTATTATTCCCTGTGCAATTCACCTTAGTAGATAGGGTTCTGACTTCTTCAAATAGGGGGAGATTGTTGGGTATTGTATCCACAATAGCCCTGATTTGAAGAAGTCCCCTTCAAACTAAGACGAATTGTAATTGTATTTGATTATGCACTTTAGCTGTGATGTGACAGGTTATTCCACTCTAAGTACAAACCAATGTCAGGTTTCAATGAGTCGTCAAACACAGGCATGTGCAATGTAATCCCTCATTGTATAGACCAAAGTGTTGGCTCATGTGAAATCTCTCTATTGGGATGTACTTCATTTACAAAGTGCTAGAGAAGAAGGACTGGAGCTGATGATGGAATCATTTGAGAAAGGAAAAGAACTTAAGTAAAATTCGATTATATCATTTAAGAACATATAGTCGAATTCGACTATATGGTTTGAATGGATATAACCGAATTCGGCTAATCCCTGTCCGAAAGGTTTATTTTTCTAAGTAAAAGAATAGTCGAATTCGATTAATGTAATTCGGTGAATCTGTTTAGTCGAATCCCTAGAACTGTCGAATTCGACTATATGGTTTAATCGAATAAATTCGGTTAATGCCATTCGGTTAATCCATTTCGCCGAATCGGTCTGCAGGTATTTTCCGGTTCAATTCGACGGCGTATTCTTTAGGGCATTCTCCATGTACAGTACACGTGGAGCTAGATCCCTAATTCGCGCTTATGACCGATGGAAGAAGACCCTATAAATACCTAAGGATTATTTCCAAATAACCCTAATTGCTAAATCGCGAATTGTGAAGAATCTTTCGCAAACTACGACTGACGGCCGACTATTCTTGCGCAAACATTTCGTCTCCGTCAAAGCCAGCGATTCGTGACTCGTCCTCAAAAGTTCAATCGTCAAGATCAAGATCTACTGATTAGCTCTCATCTTCTATTGATCAAGTCGATTCAAGTTCTCAGATCTAGCTTCAAATCGTTTTCAAGATTTCTTCATTCTTCATTCACAAAGGACTGAAGTTTATTGCTAAGAAGAAGAAATCTTTCTCTCAAGATCTGAAGAAGAACTTCATCGGAAGTTTAAGAAGATTGTTTTTCAATTTACTGTGTTGTTGTAAGAACCATATTTTAAATCTTGTAGGAAGCTTGCTTCCGAGTTATTGTGTAGATCCTTGTTTGAGGATCGAGTTGTAGGAGCTTGTGTGCTCCGAGTTTGTAAGAGAAGTTTGTTCTCCGAGTTGTTGTAGGAGTATTCTTGCTCCGAGCTTGTAGGAGTTGTGAACTCCGAGTAGTTGGATATTGATTGATCCGAGTTTGGTGAAGTAGCCAAATCTAGCCTTGGAGTGCTAGATAGGCGAGGCGGGAAAGTGGACTACCCACATCGGGGAACCACTATAAATTCGCTGTGTTGTGCTGTGTTTACTTTTCTGTGTGCTTTTACTTCCAATATTTTTTATTCCGCAAAAATACGCAAAATCTACCTATTCACCCCCCCCCCCCCCTCTAGGTGATTTAGGTTGCGACTAGATACTTTCAGTTTGCAACAAGGTTGAGTGCTCGCTAGGCTCCTTGGCTCAGGCGAGATTGAGTGTTGCGGTCGACGATCATACCCTACTCGCACCTGCATACTCGCACTATATACTCGCACACATATAGTCGTCAGGACTCTTGTAATAATAATAGACTCCAGGATGAGAGAAGTAGAGAATGACCATCGGGTTGGTCCTACGGGACACAACTTCCTGAGGTCTTCGTCCTACCGTAATGTTGATACTGGCAAAGAGATCGACAAGTAGGGACTGACTGTCGAGGAGGTCAAAAGACACACCATCCCGAGGTCTCCATCCTACTGCGATGTTGATGCTGGCGAAGAGGTCGACAAGTAGGGACTGACTGTCGGGGAGGTCAAAAGACACCATCCCGAGGTCTCCATCCTACTGTGACGTTGATGTTGGCGAAGAGGTCGACAAGTAGGGACTGACTGTCGGGGAGGTCAAAAGATACACCTTCCCGAGGTCTCCTTCCTACTGTGATGTTGATGCTGGCAAAGAGATCGACGAACCATTTCCTGATATACTCAACAATCAGAGGGGATTAAACACACCAACTCAAATGATTGGACAGGATCATCAAAAACAAAAAATGCTATATCGCGAGCTTTTCACTCTTATGGGTTTACGATGCCTTTATTCCATGGTCCCCTAAGAGGTTAAGTCGATCATCCTCTCGTCGAGTTGGGACGTCGGCGTCTAGACTTCTTTCTCATAATCCCTCCAGTCGGATGAGATATGCGGTCGGAGGGAACCATGACCAACGTGCAAGGGGGGAGTTGATCTCGACCGTCAATGCAGAGGCTTGGTCTTAGGGGAACACACTACCGAGGCACCATCCCATCATCCATTCTGGATCTTTCGAGAATCAAGTCGGAGGCCTGTTTCCCAACCCAACGCGGAGGTCGGCTTCATCTGCTTTCCTTCTTTTCATTTAAAGATTTATTGCTATGATAGAAGTAAGAATCTCTTGCCCTCCCATGTTCTAGGGAGGTGATGAATTTATTTATGAATAATAAATTTACAGGAGAGGGATGTACACGTTCCTGCTCAGGGATAAAACTTTTTTAGGTTGTCGCCGCTCTTGTTATTCCCCAATAGTTCCCCTTCGTGATTCTGCAGGCGATATCCTCCTACTGTAAGTGATTCGTGGATGATGAAAGGTCCCTCCCAATTTGGGTTGAGCTTTCCAACGGCTGCTGATCTTCCTGTCGCGTCCACCTTCTTCAGGACTAGATCACCTGCTTGGAAATGTCAGAGGCGAACATGTTTGTCGAAGTGCTTCGTCATTCGACGCTTGATTTCCTCTTGCCGAGTTGAGGATAAGTCTCGGAGTTCTTCAATGTAGTCGAGGGATATCTTATGAGATTCTTCATTTTCCAGCCGCCATTCTTTGTCTCCGTCTTCAGCTGCTATCACCCTTGGGCTTCTGACCTCGAACTCTACTGGAATGAGAGCTTCGGACCCGTGAGAGAGTTTGAATGGGGTTTCCACTGTGGCTGAGCTAGGAGTGGTTCTCAAAGCCCACAACACTGAGTGGAGCTGCTCCGCCCAATTACCTCTTAGGTTCTCGACTTTCTTCTTCAGCAGGTTGATGATCAGCTTGTTGGCGTCCTCCACGTGTCCATTGCTCCTTGGGTGGTGTACTGATGCGAACCGGAGATCAGTTTTGAGCTGCCTGCAAAACTCTTCCAGCTCCAGGCTGGCAAATTGGGGACCATTGTCGGTGACGATGGCGAGAGGGATCCCGAATCTGCAGACGATCTCTCCCTAGATGAAGTTCTTCACGACTTGAGAGGTGGTCTTGGCTAGAGCTTTGGCCTCGATCCATTTGGAGAAATAGTCGATCATGATGAGAACGAACTTCCTCTGGCCACTAGATGAAGGAAAGGGACCTATCAAATCCATTCCCCAGATAGAGAACGGCCACGGGCGGTGATCGAGCGAAGTTGCTGGAACGGTTGTAACTGAAGTGGGGCGAATAGCTGGCACTTCTGGAACTTTTTTGAGAAGATCTTCGCATCCTTACGGATAACAGACCAACAGTAACCATGCCTTAGGATTCTCTGCTCTAAAGTGCGAGTCCCAGAATGACTTCTGCACTCTCCCGAGTGGATCTCTTCCAACACTCGAGGTACTTCGTCTTTAGAGACACATCTAGCCAGGGGGCCCGAGATGGTCTAACGATATATCTCCCCGTCCTGAAGTAAGTAATACGCAGCTTTGTATCGAAACTTCCTTTGGTCCCTTTATTCCACAGGGAGCTGTCCAGTATTCAGAAATGCTATGAACAGATCCATCCAGGAAGGGCGTTGCTCGATCTCCATCATCTCCCCTTTTTCGATGGATGGTCGGAACAATTCGGTGACAATCACTCCGGTCCTTGGCCCATACTTGGCCAGACAATCCGCTGTCGAGTTCTCCTCCCTTGGTACATGCTCTATGAAGAAGGATTGAAAGCCTCCAATCAATCCTTTTACCTTGACAAGATACTTCTGCAGGATGGTGTCGCGCACTTCGAAATCTCCCCGAATATGCGATGCGGCCACCATTGAGTCGGTGAAAGCTCTGATATCGTGGATGCCCAGCTCCTTTGTGAGATGCAAGCCTGCTACTATGGCTTTGTACTCTGCTTGATTGTTTGTGACAGGGAAGAGGATCTCGACTGCTTGCTCGATCCTGGTTCCTTGTGGGCTGACAAGCACGATGCCTACTCCTACAGAGCTCTTGCCTGAAGCTCCGTCTACGAATATCTTCCAAGGAATGGGAGTGGAATCCTTCTCTCCCGGCTCTGCCTCCACCGAGAAGTCGGCTAAGAAATCTGCTACCGCCTGAGCTTTGATCGCCACCCGAGGCGAGAAGGAAATGTCGAACTCACTGAGTTCTACCGACCATTTTGTCAGGCTTCCTGAATGCTCCACCCCTTCCAAGATACTTTGGAGAGGATGATCAGTCACGACCGGTTGGAGTGAGCTTGAAAATAGGGCCGGAGCTTCCGTGCTGACACCACCAAGGCAAAGGCAAGCTTCTCCAGGATTGGATACTTCAAGTCTGCCTTCTTGAGCACCTGGCTAACATAGTAGATGGGGAGCTGCTTCTTTCCTTCTTCTCGGACTAGCACCGAACTTATTGCATCCACCCCTACTCCCAGGTAGATGAGTAGGTCTTCACCTTCTTTCGGACTCTGAAAGAGAGGTGTCTGAGTCAACTGCTCCTTCAGCCTACCGAACACCTTCTCGCATTCGTCAGACCAAGCGAAATCCTCGCTCTTTTGGAGTGTTTTGAAGAATGGAGAGCACTTCTCCCCTGCCTTGGACAGGAAGCGGCTAAGACCTGCTAATGTTCCTGCCAGCCTTTGAACTTCTTTCACCGTCTTCGGCAAGGTCATCTCCAGAATTGCCTTAACCTTGTCAGGGTTTGGCTCTACCCCTTCCGGGGTGATGACATGCCCCAGAAACTTCACCCTTCCGGCTCCGAACACACACTTTGCCGGGTTGAGCCTCATCTTGAACTTCCTTAACGTCACGAAGGTCTCCACCAGATCAGCTACGTGCTCTTGGACGCTCTTGCTTTTGATTAAGAAATCATCCACATACACCTCCTTGTTCCTCACCTTCTGCTCTTTGAAGACGTGGTCTATCATCCGCTGGTAAGTCGTACCTGCATTCTTTAGCCTGAAAGACATCATTTTGTAGCTATAGCAGCCATCGCCAGTGATGAAGGAAACATCACGACAATCGGGGGGATACATCCGTATCTGGTGGTATCCTGAAAACGCATCAAGAAAACTCATCACAGAAAAATTGATGACCGAATCAACCAGCGCGTCGATTCGAGGCAAGGGATAACAATCCTTCGGGAATCTTTTATGCAATAAAGAAAAATCCGCACACATACGCCAGCTGCCCCCAGCCTTTTTTACCATTACAACATTTGAGACCCAGCCTGGGTACTGGATCTCCGACACAAAGCCTGCATCCAACAGCTTCTTGACTTCCTCGCGGATAGGAACGGCTAACATGATCGCACTTGACCTCTTCTTGTAACACCCTGCCAGTACGAAAAGTATAACAGCAGGTCCGGCCGGGACCCCACGCCATACAAACCACACTAGCTAGGAGTTAAAAGGTGATAATCAGAAAGGTAACAACTAACGAGAGTACAAAACGTAAGCGGAAGCATTAATTAAACCATTCAAATAGACATGTCCACTATCATAGGAATGAATCCAGAAATAAGAGTTACGGCCTTAGGGCCTTACATCAAATCAATGTACAAAACTCCAAAAAGCATACATCGGCACGCAGGCCGGCAATACATGAGAAAACAGGAAAAAGGCTGGCCTTCGAGGGCCAACTCAGCAAAAGGACAGCAAAAGGACCAACGCCCGCTATTTCCCGCTAGGCTCACCTGCACCTGCATAAGAACATTCCACCAAGCGGTGGCAAACAAAGCAACGGTCAGCACAGCTGACCAAATTATAACGACCCCACCCCTTTCCCGGGGTGGCGGAGATTCTACCCTGCAAGTAAGCCATACTAGCACAAGTACTAATCTAAAGAAAGTGCAACTACACAAGGTGAGGTTTCAAGCACAATCAATCTTCTAGGTTGAGCATCAAAAAGAAGGGAACCTAGGTATGCACATGATGTTGGTTGGGTTCACCCGAAGGTTTCCCACAACCGCCTAAGCAATCGCATGAGGCTAAACATAACATCAAATTCACAACACTCCACCCTAAGGGTCACAACCTTAGGTGGGAAACAAGAGCTTTTGGTCGGTCTAGGTATGACACCTTCCACGACCTCTCCCATGATCACACGGCCTTCATGAGGAAGGGACCTCTCGCCGATCTGCATGGAAACGGGTTCGGTTCAGCTTTGCCCGTGCTCTAATCGTCGCGATCTATCGCACGACGCGGGTACGGCTTCACCTCGGCCCGTAAGGGTTTAGCACTTTCAAGAGCTGCACAAAATATACGCTACGCACCTAACCCCTTCACAAGGATCTAGGCTTCGCGAATTCTCAACAAGGGAGGTACATACGCTCCGCATCAATAACGTGGTGAAGGTTTGCCTTCATCCAAAACTCAAAGCATGGGGCTTTCGTAGGGATCTTCACAAGACGCCTACACTTAACTCCCGCAATACTATAGGTGAGTTCACGGAGTCATTCTCCGGCACGCATTCTAGGCCTAACCTAAATGCAACGTCGCAAATCAAGCATCACCGATTCGGGCTCACGGCCACGAATAGGCTTCACACAAAATGCCTAAATCCGCACGACTACCGGATTTTCTACATGCAATATGCCGGGGACGGACACAATCTACCCGGAGTCCCGAAGGACTTGAGGAAATCCTACACTTCACCCATTTGGTGAAAGAGATACCTCATGCAAGCAAAGAAAGAGGAATGAATGGACAAATACAAGTCCAAAGTTCGGGAGGAAGAATCGTTACCCTAGACGTGTTCCTCTTCGCCATGGATCCGAGATTCTACGCGGAGGGAAAGAACCGCACCGGGCTGCACTCTCCGGATCTGGAAACGGCTCGCGAAACGGAGCTCCGGAGCTCCGTCAATGGCGAAATCTCCTCTTCTTCTTCCTTGCCCCCTTCTTCTTCCTCTAGCCTAGGAGAGAGAAACACTATGAAAAAAATGAGGGTTTAATCCCTCTCCAAAGCCCTAAGACCCCCCCAGCATTAAATCCCAGCCGTTGGATCGAATTCCAAGAAATTTGATCGGTCGGATCTTCTTCTCCGCTCAAAATCGCGGAACAGAATAAACAGGGCGCACGATCACAGGCGCACGGTCAGTGGTCGTGCGCGACGAGGGCAGTGGTCGTGCGCACTATCCGGGACAGAACTCTGAATTCTTGCGAATAAGCGCACGATCGCTGGCGCACGATCACTGGTCGTGCGCGAAGAGGGAAATGGTCGTGCGCACTGTCCGAGACAGAACTCGATTCTCTTCTGAATTAACGCACGATCGCTGGCACACGATCACTGGTCGTGCGCGATGAGGCCACTGATCGTGCGCTAAGAGCAGACAGGGAAAATTCTAGCCTGCTTCACGTGCCGCACTACCACTCCGCCTACTTCGCGGAACTACCAGTTTTGGGGTGTTACAACTCCACCCTCCTTAAAAGAATTTCGTCCCGAAATCCAGGAAACAGTAATAGCATAAATTACGGTTATACTTTACCTGAGGGAAAAAGCTCGGGATACTCCGCAAGCATCGTTTGCTCTCTCTCCCAAGAGAGCTCCTCTCGGCCGCAGTTATCCCACCGGACTTTTACCATCCGAATGGACTTGTTCCGCAGCTGCTTTACTTCGGTATCTTCAATGCGTAAAGGCTTGACTTTCGTCGACAACCCACTATCAACCGGAACTTTGCCGACCGCAACGATATGAGTAGGCTCTTGCACTGCCTTCCTCAACACTGAAATGTGGAACACGTCGTGCAGACCGCTCAGCTCTGCAGATAGTGCAAGCCGATAAGCCGCATCACCAACACGCTCCACTATCTCGAACGGTCCTAAGTACCTCGGACTGAGCTTTTTCAAGCGTCGAATCCTTGATACCCCTTTGAACGGTTTGATCTTCAAGTAAACCCGGTCACCGACGGCAAACTCTAAGTTCCTATGCTTGGCGTTGAAATACTTTGCTTGCCTATCCTGGGCAACCAATAGCCTTTCGCGTATAGACCGGATCGTCGACGTTGCTTCTTCAACATCCTTTCGCTTCAATAGCTTAGTATCGCCCGTTTCCGCCCAAGACAACGGCGTACGACACTTCTTACCATAGAGGGCCTCGAAAGGAGCCATCTTTATGCTGGCTTGGTAGCTATTATTGTAGGCGAATTCGATCATATAGAGGTGATCCTCCCACCTCTTTCCAAAGTCTAGAGCGCACATTCGGAGCATATCCTCCATAGTCCTGTTGGTTCTCTCGGTCTGTCCATCCGTTTGCGGGTGGAAGGCCGTGCTGAACTTTAATTTTGTGCCCAACAGTTCATGGATAAGCCTCCAATCTTTCGATGTGAAACGCCCATCACGATCGCTGACGATGCTACGAGGGACACCGTGCAGTCTCACGATACTATCCGCATAGAGCTTTGCTAGCTTCTCTACGGAATCATCCTTCCGGTTCGGAATGAAGTGTGATACCTTTGTCAAACGGTCCACGATCACCCATATGGCGTCGTTTCCATGTTGCGATCTCGGCAATCCGTGCACGAAATCCATCGAAATATCATCAAACTTCCATTCCGGAATCGGCAAGGACTTCAGAAACCCACCGGGACGTTGACATTCCGCTTTCACCAACGCGCAAGTATGACACTTGGCCACGTAAAGGGCAATGTCTTTCTTCATGCCCGGCCACCAGAACAATTTCTTCATATCCATAAACATTTTAGTGCTCCCCGGGTGGATCGAGTACTTGGTATGATGAGCCTCGTACATCAACTCCGCCCGTAGAGTACCAACGTTTGGGATGCATAACCTTTCCTGCTTCCACATAAGGTCGTCTTCGAAGGAGAAATCAGCGTTTAACCCTTCAACGGTTTCCGCTTTGTATCGTTTCAAGCTCTCGTCCAACTCCAATGCTTGTCGAACTCGGTCGGCAAGGTCGTAGTGAACTTCCGTCCAGTTCAAGCATGCTGAAGTAGACGTTCTCCTATCAATGCATATGATCTCCATTTCTTCTAGCTCACGGATTAGACGCTCATCGTGCATCAAAATCCAATTTGCTTGTGCGGGAGCCCGACGACTCAACGCGTCTGCAACTACGTTTCCTTTACCGGGAGTATATTTGATATCGAAGGTGTAGTCCCCAAGGAACTCCATCCACCTCCTTTGGCGCATGTTCAACTCCCTTTGATCTAGTAAGTACTTGAGGCTCTTATGGTCGGTAAAGATATCGATCTTCACGCCATATAGATAGTGTCTCCAAAGTTTGAGGGCAAAAACCACGGCCGCTAGCTCCAAATCATGGACCGGGTAATTCCTCTCGTGAACCTTCAGTTGCCGGGAGCCGTAGGCAATTACCTTCCCGAACTGCACTAGGACACAACCCAAACCACTTCCTGAGGCGTCGCTATAAATTTCGTAGCCTTCCGTACCTTGTGGCGAGCATAGAATGGGCGCCGTGGTCAGACGGCTCTTTAGCTCTTCAAAAGCTCGTGCGCACTCGGGCGACCAAACGAACTTATGATCCTTCCTAGTCAGTTTTGTGAGAGGAAGTGCGATCCTCGAGAAGTTTTCCACAAAGCGCCTATAATAGCCGGCAAGTCCTAAGAAACTTCGGACTTCCGCTACGTTTTTCAACAAAGGCCACGCTTGGATCGCTTCTATCTTCGACGGATCAACTGCAATTCCTTCGCCACTAACAACATGACCAAGGAATGCCACTGACGGTAGCCAAAACTCGCACTTGGAGAACTTGGCATATAGCTGACTCCTCCTCAAGGTGCTCAGGACTGCGTGCAGATGCCCTACATGCTCCTCTTCCGACTGAGAGTATACCAAAATGTCGTCGATGAAGACGATCACAAATTGATCTAAATACTCTCGGAATGTCCTATTCATCAAGTCCATGAATACCGACGGTGCGTTGGATAGACCGAACGGCATTACCGTGAACTCAAAGTGCCCAAAGCGGGTACTGAACGCTGTCTTTGGAATGTCGCATTCCCTTATTCGCAGTTGATAGTAGCCGGACCTTAGGTCTAGCTTGGAGTAAACCGTCGACCCCATCAGTTGGTCGAATAGATCATCGATTCTAGGAATCGGATATCGGTTTTTCTCGGTCAACTTGTTTAGCTCTCTATAATCAATACATAGACGCAAGCTCCCATCCTTCTTTTTCACAAAGAGGACCGGTGCACTCCAAGGCGAAGAACTTGGACGTACGTAGCCTTGCTCTAGCAGCTCTTGCAATTGGACCTTCAACTCTGCCAATTCCTTTGGCGCTATTCGGTATGGTGAGCGGGCCACAGGTTTGGCACCTGGCACCAACTCGATACAGAAATCAATCTCCCGATGAGGCGGAGCCCCAGGGAGTTCGTTAGGAAACACGTCGGCGTATTCCGCTACAACTGGGACATCACACAACCTGGGCTTTGGCTCCGAAGCCTCCAACAAGGTGAAGAACAACTCGGCGCCTTTTCTCACCGCCTTAACCACTTGGAGAGCAGACATCAGGGTCTTGCTCGCTCCTCGCATACCGGCGAATGTGGTTTCATCGTCGGTGTTCGCTCCCAGAGTGATCTCCTTTGTCTTGCAATCTATGCATGCTCGCTGCTCCGAGAGCCAGTCCATGCCGAAGATCACATCGAATTCAGCTAACGGTAGTAACGATGCTTCCAAGTCGAAATCTTGACTTCCGATCCGCACCTTCACACGGCTCTTCCTATCCGCACTCATTCGAGATCCATTGGGTAGCACTACTTCCAATCTATCCTCTACAAAGGTAGACGGCACTCCGATTCGCACCACGAAGTCCTCGGACAGAAAAGAGTGTGATGCACCCGTATCGAATAGAGCTCTCGCCGGATAGTTGAAAATTAGGACGAAACCTAATTGTACACAAATAACACATACAGTCGTACAACCGAAAGAATCATATACATAGCTGTAAAAGCTAACTTCTAATTCATACCTGTGACGACATCGGTTTGTCGTATAGCTTCTTGTTGGCCAAGCGAATAGACTCTCGGCTGAGTCGGAATGTGTTGGGAGGCCGAAGACTCTGCCGCTTTGCCCTTTTCCGCAGCCCGAGCATAATCCGCCGCTCGATTTGCCGCCTTTGGGGGACCACTTCGACACACCGCAGCTTTGTGTCCCACCTTCCCGCAGGTGAAACACGTAATAGGAGTCCGCGCGGTCGTGGCTCCCGAAACATTCGAAGAAGCTGGTTCCGCCTGCTTGAACTTCCGCTTGTTCCTTCTGAAGTCCGGCTTGGACTGAGAGGCCGGCGCATGAAACTCGGGTTTCTTTACAACACTCTTTGCTTGTACCCTCTTCATGTCCAACTCCAAAGATCTGGCGGTTTGCACCATCACTTGGAAGCCAAACGTCATAGGGTCTGCAAGGAGCAGCCTCAACTCGTCCCGAAGCCCTTCATAGAATTTATTCGTCTTCGTCTCCTCATCCTCCACCAATGCCCCCGCATAACGACTCAGTCTGGTAAACTCATGTAAGTAATCGTCAACGGAGCGATCACCTTGAGTTAACCTCAGGAACTGGTTTTGTAACGCAATGCGTTGGGCAGAGGGGATAAACCGCTGGAGGAACGACTTTGAAAACTCAGCCATTGTTATTTCAGTAATGTCTCTATCGCCGAACTTGTGCAGTTCCTGCTCTTCCCACCACAGCACAGCCTCTCCGTCAAGAAGGAAAGTGGCTAAGGTGACCATCATGGCTTCGTCCGTCGCCGTCGCCCTCAGAGTTCTTCTAACTCTTGACAACCAGTCTTCTGCCACCGTTGGGGACTCAGATCCCGAGAAGGTAGGAGGATTAAAGCTCAAGAAGTGCTTCAATTGCTGGTCACGCGCTCGCCCCGCAACTACTTGCGCAACTTGACGCTCCACCCTCGGTGCTAACGCCGGTTCCACTGCAGCTACTGGCACAGGGGCATCAACCCTTGGTGCTACCGCAGGTTCCACTGCAGGTTCAACTACCGGGGCTGCATCAGTAGTAGGCGTAGCAGGCTGTGCAAGCCTTTGCGGTTGAGCATTGATCATCGCGAAGACTGCTTCTGCGACCATTCTGATCATCTCAGCCGAAGGAGTGGTCGCTGGCACCTCAGCCGACCCACTACTTTCAGCGGTGTTACGGGGTTGAGACCGCCCCGCAGCACTTCTAGTCACCTATAATCATGCAAGGCACAATTTAGTGACCCTAAACATATCAAACATCAATCATGGAACGCTCAGGTTCCGCAAACAAGTATGTTTTTTTTTTCATTCCTAAGTGGACATTCTTATTAGTTTTTGTCGTTTTAGATGAATGCACAGCCCGTGCGCACCACCCCTTAAAAGGAATTCGTCCCGAATTCGCTAAACTACGGATCGACGCCTTAAGTCCGATACCAAATTGTAACACCCTGCCAGTACGAAAAGTATAACAGCAGGTCCGGCCGGGACCCCACGCCATACAAACCACACTAGCTAGGAGTTAAAAGGTGATAATCAGAAAGGTAACAACTAACGAGAGTACAAAACGTAAGCGGAAGCATTAATTAAACCATTCAAATAGACATGTCCACTATCATAGGAATGAATCCAGAAATAAGAGTTACGGCCTTAGGGCCTTACATCAAATCAATGTACAAAACTCCAAAAAGCATACATCGGCACGCAGGCCGGCAATACATGAGAAAACAGGAAAAAGGCTGGCCTTCGAGGGCCAACTCAGCAAAAGGACAGCAAAAGGACCAACGCCCGCTATTTCCCGCTAGGCTCACCTGCACCTGCATAAGAACATTCCACCAAGCGGTGGCAAACAAAGCAACGGTCAGCACAGCTGACCAAATTATAACGACCCCACCCCTTTCCCGGGGTGGCGGAGATTCTACCCTGCAAGTAAGCCATACTAGCACAAGTACTAATCTAAAGAAAGTGCAACTACACAAGGTGAGGTTTCAAGCACAATCAATCTTCTAGGTTGAGCATCAAAAAGAAGGGAACCTAGGTATGCACATGATGTTGGTTGGGTTCACCCGAAGGTTTCCCACAACCGCCTAAGCAATCGCATGAGGCTAAACATAACATCAAATTCACAACACTCCACCCTAAGGGTCACAACCTTAGGTGGGAAACAAGAGCTTTTGGTCGGTCTAGGTATGACACCTTCCACGACCTCTCCCATGATCACACGACCTTCATGAGGAAGGGACCTCTCGCCGATCTGCATGGAAACGGGTTCGGTTCAGCTTTGCCCGTGCTCTAATCGTCGCGATCTATCGCACGACGCGGGTACGGCTTCACCTCGGCCCGTAAGGGTTTAGCACTTTCAAGAGCTGCACAAAATATACGCTACGCACCTAACCCCTTCACAAGGATCTAGGCTTCGCGAATTCTCAACAAGGGAGGTACATACGCTCCGCATCAATAACGTGGTGAAGGTTTGCCTTCATCCAAAACTCAAAGCATGGGGCTTTCGTAGGGATCTTCACAAGACGCCTACACTTAACTCCCGCAATACTATAGGTGAGTTCACGGAGTCATTCTCCGGCACGCATTCTAGGCCTAACCTAAATGCAACGTCGCAAATCAAGCATCACCGATTCGGGCTCACGGCCACGAATAGGCTTCACACAAAATGCCTAAATCCGCACGACTACCGGATTTTCTACATGCAATATGCCGGGGACGGACACAATCTACCCGGAGTCCCGAAGGACTTGAGGAAATCCTACACTTCACCCATTTGGTGAAAGAGATACCTCATGCAAGCAAAGAAAGAGGAATGAATGGACAAATACAAGTCCAAAGTTCGGGAGGAAGAATCGTTACCCTAGACGTGTTCCTCTTCGCCATGGATCCGAGATTCTACGCGGAGGGAAAGAACCGCACCGGGCTGCACTCTCCGGATCTGGAAACGGCTCGCGAAACGGAGCTCCGGAGCTCCGTCAATGGCGAAATCTCCTCTTCTTCTTCCTTGCCCCCTTCTTCTTCCTCTAGCCTAGGAGAGAGAAACACTATGAAAAAAATGAGGGTTTAATCCCTCTCCAAAGCCCTAAGACCCCCCAGCATTAAATCCCAGCCGTTGGATCGAATTCCAAGAAATTTGATCGGTCGGATCTTCTTCTCCGCTCAAAATCGCGGAACAGAATAAACAGGGCGCACGATCACAGGCGCACGGTCAGTGGTCGTGCGCGACGAGGGCAGTGGTCGTGCGCACTATCCGGGACAGAACTCTGAATTCTTGCGAATAAGCGCACGATCGCTGGCGCACGATCACTGGTCGTGCGCGAAGAGGGAAATGGTCGTGCGCACTGTCCGAGACAGAACTCGATTCTCTTCTGAATTAACGCACGATCGCTGGCACACGATCACTGGTCGTGCGCGATGAGGCCACTGATCGTGCGCTAAGAGCAGATAGGGAAAATTCTAGCCTGCTTCACGTGCCGCACTACCACTCCGCCTACTTCGCGGAACTACCAGTTTTGGGGTGTTACACTTCTTCTGGCGGACGGGCTTGACCGCTGGGTCGAGATTGAGGCGGTGGCAGGCAACCTCTAGATTGATCCCGAGCATCTCGGCAGCACTCCAGGCAAAGATATCGACGTTCTCTTGTAGACATGCCGCCATTTCCATCTTCTTGCTGATCTTCAGTGATCCTCCGATCACCAGCAACCCAGGTACTCCTGCTGTTGGGTACAGCGTCTCCTCACTTGACCCGTGGCGCCCTTCCATTAATATAAAGATCAAGTTGCTCCTTCACCAACAGTCCGGGCTTTTGGTGTAGTTGGTTGCGCTGGGTCCTCTCAATTGGTATCAAAGCAGGTTGCGGGTTCGAGACTAGGGGCTCTGATAATTCCTGAAATTCTCTCTACCTGTGTGGGTCCCGGTGGGTCAGGCGGCCGCAGCCATGTGCCAAGCCACCTCTGAGCCTGCGGGCCATGTGGAGCACCTCTGAATTGCGGGTCGTGCTGGACGCTGGGGGGGGGGGGATTGTTGGGTCCAGCGTCTCCTCACTTGACCCGTAGCGCCCTTCCATTGATATAAAGATCAAGTTGCGCCTTCACCAACAGTCCGGGCTTTTGGTGTAGTTGGTTGCGCTGGGTCCTCTCACCTGCCTCGGAGAGTACCTCGATTTCTTCAATCTCTTCGGATGCTTCCAGTCGGGCTGTGCTTCCTAGCTGATGGTGCTAACCGCGCTGAGATAGCACTCGCGGGAGGCTCTTGGATCGCTCCTGATCCTCACCTGGACATTTCCCTTGCAGTACTTGAGGCACTGACAGTAGGAAGACGGAATGGCCTTGAAGGTGTTGAGAAGTGGCCTTCCGAAGAAGGCCTGGTAGCAACTCGGGGCGTCGACGATGACGAAGCGGCAGTTGAGGGAGGTGTCACCGAGGGTTACAAGGTGATCTACTCCTCCTTCCACCTCCTTCTTCTCTCCTGAGAAGCCAAAGAGGGGACCGTTCGGTGCTCGGACTCTTTCTGCTCCGACTCCCAGCCCATCGAACGTCTCCTTGAAGACGACGTTCACGGAGCTACCGTTATCGATCAGAATCCGATCAACGGTGAAGTCCTCCACGGCTGCTTGGATCACGAGATCATCATGGAAGGGATTCTCATTCCCTAACATGTCCTCCTCAGAGAAGGTGATTTCTTCTAACGGGGGCGGTGCTTGCGAGGTCGAAGCGACACTCCTTTGGTAGATTTGATGGAGACTTCCCTTGCGGGAAGCTCCCAGCCCTGCTCCCTCGTGGATCACCCCCACTCCTCCTCTGCCTCCCTGGGCGAGGTCTCCTTGACCTCCATGGTCGACTCGGTCTTCGTTCCTCCTTCGAGCGATGGCTTGTATGGACGGCAGCTCGACATGGGCTTCAATCCTCTGCTTCTCTCCTCCTGCTTCTCCCGCCGCCAACCTCCTCCTAGCTTCCCAAAAGTCTGGGCAGGCCATGGTCCCATGCCCCTCTACCTGATGGAGATCACAGTAAAAGGGAATCTCTTCTGGTTGTGGCCTCCTCTGCCGGTTCTTCCGACCTTGCCGATTGCCGCGCCGAGCAACCGCCATCGCTTCCTCCCTTCTTCTTTCTTGACGCCTCTCTGGCCGGTCGAAGCGTCTTCATTCCGGGGATCTCCTTCTCCGATTCCTGACGCTGAGGTCCTCTTGCCGGCCTCTAAGGTGGTCGTTTAACGGGGACTTGGTAGCATCTTTCCTCCTCCCGATGCTCTGGAGCTACGATGAGCCTCCTCTCATCATTTCTTCTAGGCTCCTCCTTCCTGGGCTCCTCCCTCTTCCTTTCTTCCCTTCTCCTCCCCTCTGGCTTCCGCTTCTCTGCCATCCTGGGCTCTTCCTTCTTCTTCCTCTCGGGGGTCTTCTCTTCTTCCTCCTCATCCTCTCTGGTCACTCGGGTGAGCCTGGTTAGGAAGCCGCGGTTGGAAGATTCACCCTGGATGAACTTGTTGGCCCTCTCGATGAGGTTGTCGTAGGAATAAGGAGGATTCCTGCCGAGCTCCAACTTGAAGAGACCTTCGTGAAGGCCGAACGTTAGGGCCAGCTGCAAGGTGGGACCATCCACCTCCTGGATGTCCAACACCTCCTCCTGGAAACGATCTATATAATGCCCTAACATATCCTTTGCCCCTTGCACCAGATGGAAGAGGGTTGTGGCCTCCTTCTTCAGCTTCTTGGTCGTGGCGAACCGCATGGTCAGCCCCCGGCACAAGTCCTCGAAGTAGTATATAGAACATGCTGGCAACTGGTGGAACCAGTCCCTGTCCTTCCCCCCCCAGAAGGTGATAGCGAAGAGCCTACACTTGAAGGCTTCAGACATGGTTCGGATGGAGGCTACATCCTCGAACCATTGGATGTGTCGGATAGGGTCATCCCTCCCTGAGTAGTAACTCATCACGGGATCTCTGAACCCCTCCGGCACCGGCGCAACAATGATCTCCTCACGGAATGGGCTCCTCCCACCAAACTGGCAACGATCCTCTGCTTGGCGAGTATCTCCTCCATACTCGCTGAAATGGCGAGTACCGAAGTACCTCACCTGCTCCTCCTCCTCGCGGAATCGGATTCCGCCTGCTCCCTGCGAGACCTGCGGGTAGAACTGCGACCTCCTTGGCCGCTCCAGCTCTTCCTCGTGCTCATTCCCTGCTTGCCGAGGGTGAACACCTTCTTCAGTCAGAATCAGACGATGAGGCGAGGTCGTCGTTCCTTCCGTGCGAGGTTGGAGAGCTGTTCGCATGGACCCCTCTATTCGTCGCATGAATTCCTCAAAGACTGCCAACATCACGATCTCGCCACCGCCGTCCTAGTTCCCGACTACCTTTGCATGGTCGCCAACCACAACTATCTCGTCTTTCCACCAAACTTTCTCCATCTGGCTACGATCCACGCTCACCGCACCAAAGTGTTGAATCTAGGAAATTCCTAGACTCCAAAATTTGGATCAATGCAGTTGGAGGCTACTCGCCCAGCGGTCCAACGAGAAGGTCTGACTGACAATGACGAAGAGGGCTCGGAAGAAGAACATCATGACCCCAGGTGCTGCGACAGGGAGGTCCTACCACGTACCTAGAAACTCAAAAGAGACTTCCCCTCCAAAACCAAAAATGGCCGAGGAGGGTACGAGGAAGGCACCGACTTGGCTAGTACCGGGAGTAACGGCCAAGGATGACGGGTCCAAGAATTTGAATGTGGGAGTTTCAAAAGCTCAAGTTCAGGTGCCAATCTAAGTACCCATGGGTCCTATTTATAGGCAAACCAAATATAGGGGGGTCATATTTATACCCCACCCAACTCAGCAACTTGGCGACATTGAGGTGACCTCGCGTGAAGAGGCGCGAGTATCACCTATGGTCGCCCACCTTTTGGCGAGTATCAAGGCTCCTCGAGCGAGTACGACTATACTCGCCCAGGCCTTCTTCTGCTCCTGCTAGCTGAGCTGTCTTGCGTCTTGGACTGTTGACCTTTGTGTTAACCTTTTGACCTTGACTTCTGCCTGGGTTGCTTTGAGTGGGCCCACCCTCGGAGAATGAGGGTTGTACAGTACCTCCTAGTACCTCTACGAACCCCTCACAGGGTAGACCTCGAGAAGTCCAAGATTAACCCTAAACTGCAGGAATAAATTGTTGTGCAAGATTAACTTAATAATACGCACACCCACACCCCGTGGTTATGGGAGGTTAGTTGGTTTGGTCTTACGAGCGATAGGCTCAGTGGTAGTAGGAGCGGACTAATTACTCTTGTGAGCTTGTGACACAGAAATGGTTCTTAGACGGGCAGGTTACCCAGGGAGCTTATCGCTCGGAGATATAGATAGTATTCATAAATGCATATGCATAAAGGTGGTGGGTCTTTAGTATTGATGTTCGTCGCACCGACGTCGATACTTTGGCTTGGTAAGTATGGTTAACAATTTGCCAAAGAAAAGTCTGGTGGACTAGCCAGTAAGAGTACGTAGGAGCTCCGTTGTTGTGTTCTTAGCGTTAAGGCGTACAATAGGACTGGGTTAGGTAGTGCAGATACCAACCTAAAGGTTGGCGAGGCCCAACCCACCGCTTTCGTTTGCCACTACGGGAGTATCCTCAGAGTTTTGCTAGCTCCAGAAAGGGGGAACTAAAGGCCTGTGCGCATAGAGTCGAAGTGTGTGAGTTGCACTTGTGTGTTCATAGCATAAACTACATAACTCTGCATGTCATATCATAAGCATTGCATTTCACCCCTACCCCTATCGTATAAATTAGTTATAGGACTTTGTATACGATAGGACCTGCTAAATGACCCCTGGGTCTATAGGTTTGTATGGGAATTCCTATAAATCAAGGTTACTCTTCCTTATTACTCTTCCTTATAACTGTTCTCCTAATTACTGTTTACTTATTGTTGTTTCACTTATTACTGCTTTACTCACTGTAATATATGTTGCGTAGTGGTAGACCTTTCCTGTAGATTATATTCACCGTCAACTGCTATTGTTTATACCCCTTGATGTTCTCCACTTCATTCCTCCCGCTCGGTGCCTAGGAGTCACCGGGGGAGGGGTGGGGGATTGGCTTAGTCTTTTGACTAATGGTCGGTGGACCTTATCATTTTAGGGGACCGAGGAGACGCTGCAACACCAGAGGCCGGTGCAGATGGAAGCAGGACAGTATAGCATAGGAGCACCAGTCTCAGGATCCGTGAGTGTTACTAGTTGATTTGCTTCCGCGAGTGACATGGTAGTGAGGATGTGTTGTATCGAGCAGGAGCCCTTATTATTACTATCTTTATTTCAGTTACTATATGTGGACCTCTTTTATCCTGAGATATTTTATTTCATGTGATGTGGACTTGATTTCTATATATCCAAATGTATACTTTTCTTCTGTTGTGATCGATATGACCGGCAGGATCGGCATTTTGTAGTGGTAAACTTCCCGAGTGATGGTGTCACCGCAAAGTGGCGGTTCTGGGCATAAGACCCGGTAGCGAAGCAAAAAAGGGGTCTTATAAACTGGTATCAGAGCGAAACCTCGATCCGAAGAAAAGAAGTCCACAAACCTTGGGTCACCCCGCGCGAGCTTAGTTTGAGTACAAACTAGCAGCGGAAGCAATGGTGTGCCCATATGGGAATCACATGAAAAGTCCACTTTTATCTGAATTATTTTTAGCTTAATCTCCTTACGAGTGACAATTCTCTTTTGTAGCCTGCGATGAACCCTACCCCGCAGCATGGAGCGCCTCCGACTCCAAACGTCATCCCACCACTGGATCCTACTCCGTTTCAGCAAATAGAGATGGGGCAGACATTGACTTCCATACTAGAGGCATTCAGGGCACAGCAGGCACCGACTCCTCAGTAAAACCCCGGGGCCAACTGGATGAGTGCCTTCCGAGGTCTTTTCCCTCCATCATACCTCAGGATGGAGACAATTGTTTGGGCTGAGGAGTGGGTAGACATCAAGTACGAGATGCTGGCAGGGATTCAGTGCCCGGCGGATATGACAGTACCCTTGGTGGTTTCGTGCTTGGAATCTCATGCGAAGAGGTGGTGGAAGTCACTACTGGACACCACCTATGCTGGATTGGAGGCGGCTGACATCTCATGGGATGAGTTCAAGACGGCGCTGCTGGAGCACTACGTACCGCATTCTGCGAGAGATGAGCTAGAAGACAGGTTCCTGCAGTTGAGGCATGGTAGCAGGACAGTGGTGGAGTATCACCGGGAGTTCACACAGCTAGCCCGGTTTGTGGACTCTTATCAGCTGGATGATGCGGGCTACGCAAAGAGGTTCTATAAGGGCCTCCGTGATGACCTGAGGCAGGCCCTCCTCTTTGTTTCTGACGACAGCCTGGCTAAGGTCCTGGAGATGGCCAAGAATCTGGAGGTCGACCAGCTCATCGTTCGAGGTAGGAAGAGGTCGGCAGAGGACCAGGGAAGGAGTGGCTGGAAGGACCAACAGAGGGGCTGATTCATTAGGGAAAGAACAACGGAGGACCGACCCCGCCAGGAGGAGAGGCAGGAGTAGAGGGATCCGGCAGTGTTGGCTCCTCAGCCTCTACATATGCGGGAGGTGCCGAGGATAGGAGGAGGTGGGCCACCTCACCCACAGGAGTGCTACCAGTGTCATCAACCGTGCCACATCTGGAGGAGCTTCCCTCAGAGGAATGCACCACCAGCACTACAGGATGCCCCACAAGCCCAACATTTCGGGGGCCGAGGACGTGGACGAGGTGGTGGATTCCAGGGCGGAGACCGGAGACAGAATAGGGATCAGATGTACGCCTTGGACCTAGCTCAGCCCCGGAACCTGGCAAGGGTCATTACAGGTACTTTAATGTTTTTCTAATAATTACTAGTACCTTGCAAACCGTAGCTTTACCTTAGCATTGAACCAAACGAACAAAAATCACCCAGGTATAGTACTCGTCTGCAGCAAGCCCACATACACTTTATTCGATACGGGTGCCTCGCACTCGTTCGTCTCAGAATAATTGGTGGACGATCTGGTCCAAGTCCAGCACTTCGAGGGCATCCATGGGAGGGTGTGATTCCCGGACGGATCAGAGATAGTAACGAACGCTAATTGTGCAATATGAGCGTGGACATTGGAGGAAAGTTGTTCGAAGCGTCGGTGACGCTCTTGAAGATGAAAGACTTCGACCTGATCCTGGGCATGAACTGGCTACACGGGAACCAGGCAAGAATTGACTGCCCGACAAAGAGGATTGTTCTAAACCATGAGGGCACGGAAGTAGTAGTCGAGGGTATTAGACCCCCCCCCCCCCCTCCCGTCTCTTATTATCGTCTATTCAGGCCGCCAAGGCCCATCTATAGGAAGACAAGGTATATCAGGTGTTGTTCAAGGTAATCAAGGCGAAGGACTCTGTGGCCAGTATTCCGGTAGTGCGGGATTTTGCCAACGTATTCCCAAAGAAGTTGTCAGGACTTCCACCACACCGCGAGAAGGATTTTCAGATCTAACTGGTGTCGGGGGCTAAGTCGGTATCTAGAGCTCCTTATCGGATAGCCCTGAAGGAGCTAGTGGAGTTTCGGAGCCATATGCAGGAGCTGGTGGAAGCGGGGTTCGTTAGACCGAGTTCCTCACCTTGGGGAGCTCCGGTGCTATTCGTGAAGAAGAAGGATGGGACCCTCAGACTGTGCATCGACTACAGAGCTCTAAACAGGCTGATGGTGCGGAACATGTACCCACTGCCAAGGATAGACAAGCTATTTGACCATCTAGAAGTAGCTCACTGCTTCTCGAAGATGGATTTGAGGTCAGGATATTATCAGCTGTGGATTCAGGAGGAGGACATCCTGAAGATGGCTTTCAGCAGCCGATACGAACTATATGAGTTCACCGTGATGTCGTTCGGGCTCACGAATGCACCATCAACATTTATGAGATTGATGAACCGGGTGTTCGAGCCTTATCTAGACATCTTCATCATCATGTTCATCGACGACATCCTCATCTATTCGAGGACGGAGGAGGAGCATGCATGACATCTAGCACTGACTTTGGAGAAACTTCGAGAGCACAGCCTCTACGCGAAGTTCAGCAAGTGTCAGTTCTGGCTGAAGGAGGTGGCCTTCCTGGGTCACATTATCAGTGGAGATGGACTAGCAGTGGATCCAGCGAAGATCCAGGCAGTACGGGATTGGCCGCCACTGAAGACGGTCACCGACGTGCGGATTTTCTTGGGACTTGTCGGCTATTACCAGAATTTCATACAGGGATTTTCTCAGATATCCCTCTAGTGCAAAGCGGCCTTCTAGGAGCTGAAGGGTCGGCTTACGACGGCCCCATCCTTGCCCTTCCATACATCGAGAAAGGAAGGATTTCAGGTGTATACAGAGGCATTCTACCAGGGGATGGGTGCCATTCTGATGCAGAACGGGCATATGATAGCATATGCCTCCCGGTAGTTGAAGAATCACAAGCGGAACTACCCGGTGCACGATTTGGAGATGGGTGTGGTTATATTCGTTCTGAAGATCTGGCGGCACTACACTGCGATATATTCTCATATCACAAGAATTTGAAGTATGTAGACACGCAGAAGGAGCTGAACATCCGACAGAGACGCTGGGTAGAGTTCTTATCCGACTACCAGTACACGATGCATTACCACCCAGGGAAGGCGAATGTGGTAGCAGACGCACTGAGCAGGAGAGCTACCACGTCAGGGGAAGAGCCCCAGTTGATGGTCATGGAGCTGGTACGGATGCTTGAGGACATGCAAATCTCCTTAGTATCCGAGGATGATCCGAAGCTATACGAGGAGTACCTGGCGGCGATGAGTACCACAGATGATATACGAGACTGTATCAGGGATGGGCAGAGGCAGGATGCCAAGTTGGTGCTGATATTTAGGGTCTTGGAGGCAGGCACGGCCGGAGATTATTCATTGAAGGACGGCTTGTTAAGTTTTAGAGGCCGAGTATATATACCAGTAGGGGGCCGGATTCGGGATGACATCATGACAGAGGCTCACTGCAGTAGGTATTCGGTACACCCGAGTATCACCAAGATGATGGCAGACTTGAAGAGGACCCTGTACTGGCCGGGCATGAAGAAGGACATCACTTACTTTGTGACCCACTACGAGTCTTGCCAACTCGTGAATGCAGAATGCAAGAACCCGGTTGGACTACTGCAACCACTCCCGGTACCAGAGTGGAAGTTCAATGACATCACGATGGATTTCACACATAGTCTCCACTGATCACATGCGGGGAATGATTCAATATGGGTGATCGTCAACAGGTTGACGAAGGTGGCCAGATTCATTCCAGTCAGGAAGGACGCTCTAGTCAGTGATTTGATACGGAAGTTCGTGGAGCAGTTTGTCCGATACCATGGCGTTCCTAGGACGATTGTGTTGGATCGGGATGGAAGATTCACATCGAGGGAGTAGAGAGTGGTGTAGGCTTACCTGGGCACACGATTGACATTTAGCATGACATTCCACCCTCAGACAGACGGGCAAACAGAGCGTACCAATCGAAGCCTGGAGGATCTTCTACGCCTTTGCATTCTGGACCACGGGGAGCCATGGGAGAGACTGTTGTCGTTGGTCGAGTTCTCGTACAACAACAGCCACCAGGCTAGCATTTGCATGGCACCCTACGAGGCTTTATATGGATGGAGATGCAGGACCCCATTGTCTTGGATCCAGGATGAGGATGCCAAGGCACTCGGCTCAGAGTTCGTGGAGGAGACAGAGGCTCAGGTGCGGCTGATTCGAGACAGGATGCTTGAGGCCCAGAGCAGGCAGGCCAATTATTACGATGTGCGGCATCATATGGTAGAGTTCCAGGTGGGAGATCGGGTATTCTTGAAGATACGTCTGATGCATTGAGTCTCGCGGGTACGCGGGCGGAAGAAGCTCAGTCTGAGATATATGGGGCCCTACAGGATCCTAGAGTAGATTAGCCCCTTGGCTTACAGGCTGGAGCTACCGCCAGAGTTAGCGGGGTTGCACGATGTCTTCCACGTCTCCTCACTTAGAAGGGCTCTACTACGGCCAGAGCAGCAAATATCTACGACAGAGGGGCCAGTAGCTACTGATCGATCGGTTCACCTGGAGCCGGTCCGGATAGACAACATAGAGACGCGAGTCTTGCGATGCAAGAAGGTTCCGCTAGTCAAGGTCCAGTGGAGAAATCATGGACAGGAGGAGCACACCTTGGATCCACTGGACTTGATGCAGCAAAAGTATCCGGAGCTCTTTACGACAGGTATAGTTTAAATTTTTGGGATGTTACATTTTATCACGTACGGTAGGAACCCCGCAGGCCTAACCTGAATTTCGGGGATGAAATTTTTATTTTTATGTATTGGGATTTATAACATCGCTCAAACAACCAGACCTCTAAGATGGTTTTGTCATGACTAGGTCATGACAAAACCATAGGAAACACAAAAGACCATGTGAGCTTAGGCAAGGAGGAAAATCACGGTGGTATGCAAATAACAATTTCCAGATACCAAGCCCAGGGTTGGATTTTAGGGTCTCACCTTGACCCTTTGACCCCACCATAGCATCCCTAACCCATTAGGGGTCCCTTGGAGCACCAAGGACCCATTGGGGTCAACCAAAGATGCCAATTTGACCAAAGTCAACCCTAACCCTAAATTGGTCAAAGTAGCCTAATTATGGTCAATTGGCCTCCACCATGCCAAATTGACCTTGCCCCTACCCTTATGGGGATATTAGGGACTCAATAGACCAAAAAGCCTCATCATGGGGCCACCAATTTGACCTAAGTCAACAATAGCCCTGTTTTGGTCAAAGTGGTCTATTAAGGGTCAATTGACCCTCACCTTGCCAAATTGACCCTACCTAGACCTTTCTAACCCTTAAGGGGGGCCAATAGGTGACTACCCACCCATTGGGGTCAACCCAAATGGTCAAATTAACCAAAGTCAACTCCACCCTAAATATAGGTCAAACTGACCTATTTTGACCTAATCAAGCCCAATCCACTTGGGATAGACCCAATTGGGGTGACCCACCAGCTAATGGGGTTGGGTGTTACTGAATTGACCATTCAATTTCAAAGAATTCGACTAGGAAAGAGAAAACCCCAATTTGAAAGAGAGAGAAAGGGGGAATTAATGGGGAAGAAGAAGAAACCTTAAATCTCCCCCCATTAATGGCCACATTCATCTCCTCTTGGGGAGAGGAGGAGTTTCCAGCCTTCTCCCGGCCGGATTGAGGCCCCATTAACCTCCCCCAAGTGAAACCGAATTCACCCTCTAATGGCCATTAATGGCAATCAATATTGTAACCTCCTTCTCCTTCAATTGGAGCTTTTAACTCCTTCAGAGGTCGGAGAGGAGAGAAACCCCCCACTTTCCTGAAGATTTCCCGTGTCCGACCTCCTTACGCGCTCAGAATGCTTCTCAATTCGTTGCGCGCTCAGAACACTTCTGAGAGCGCTCAGAGCACTTCCGCATTCCGGTCACGCTCACATTTTGTCTTTCTAATTTCTCAGATTACAGGACCCGCTTGTCCCCTTTTTTACCTTCATCGAAGCTGCCCGAACAGCCCGAAGGGCAAGGCGGTCATTTACGAAAAATGGCGATCCGTGTGCTCCAGATCGACCAGCGTGATTCGTCCGTCAGGTGGTTACGGTGGTTACGACGGCAAAATTACTGGGATACCCCCGACCAAAACTATAAAAGGAGTTCAAAGCCTTGGTGCTTGAAGATCTCCTTCGTGGACTTGGAGATTTCCCTTCTCCCGAAAGGCGACTCGGCATTCTCACTTTTGTTCCCACCACAATTCTCTGAAGAGAAAAGACTCAGTTTTCCGAGAGGTGGTCTGTCACCTTCGGAGTTCTCTCTCTCTCTCTCTCTCCATTATTGTAACGAACGGCGACCTATCGCGCTCGAATTCTAAGTGTCTGATTGTAACCCCCCAGGAGATAGTGGAGTTTGGTCGGCATAGCTCTGGCCGCGTGATTTTTTACACTTTTCGGGTTTTCCTCGTTAAAAATTCCCAGTGTACTTAATGATTCTCTAATTAACTATCAGCGCGCTTGGCTCGCTTCAGAGCTAAGACGGTTCAAGTCGACCGGTCTACCAAGAGCACCCAAGCGACCCGCAACAATTATATTAAATATTAAGGTTTAAAAAATAATTTAAGAAGATAATAATGCTTTAAAAAATATTTCCCTTCGCTTAAACAGGTAATATTAGAAGATAATGATGCTTTAAAAAATATTCCTCTTTACTTAAAAAGGTAATATTAGAAGATAATAATGATGCATTAAAAGATATTTCTCTTCGCTTAAAAAAAAGGTCAAAAGGGACCCGCGAAGATGGAGTTGTCGGTGATTGTGGCAGCACGCATCGGGACCCAGCAAGGACAGACATTTCTGCGGTTAACATTATATTAGCTGGAGATACATAAATGCCAACTCCCACGACCCATGTGCTTTCTCTGGCTTCTCCTCATTTTTACTTTTATTTTTTTATTTATTTTATTTATTTTATTTATGACCAAAAAAAAATGCTAAGATAATCGCTTATTTTATTTATTTTATTATATTGTCTCATTCACTGAGAAGGCAAAAAAATTTAAAATATTATTTTAGTTACATCTGTTTTTTTGTGTCCGGTCGCAATGCTCACACACATGATAAGGCTATTTTAAGATATCTACTAAGAAAATCGCTTTTAGTGGTTTGTATGATAATTGTCGCTGGACGTTTAGTACTCTCTCGGCCTAGATGAATTAATTCGTCTTAGCTTGAGAGTGAGTCAAGCTCAAAAAGAATTAAAATGAGAACTAACAGTAGAACGGCAAAACATTTTATGTGGAAAAACCCGGAAAAAGAAAAAAATGACGGGGTCGATAAGGTGCCGACCAAATTCACTAATCTGCACAAGTCTTCTACACGCTTGCAGAAGCAGACTCTGGAGCAGTCTCTCAAGCGAACAGAGTGTTAAGTCTTTGATGGAAAATTTCAGAGCTCTGTCTTCTCTCTTTTTGGTTGTGTCATCAAATGAAGGCATGAAAGTTTTTGTATTGCTTTTCTGGGAGGCGCGCCGATAATTGCGCCATCTAGAAATTTGAACTTATGAATGAGGTTGCGTGATTCTGGTCGCATAGATCACAAAATTTTCGGAAAATGACGATCATGCCCCCCAAGTGGCTCAGGCAATCTGGGCAGGTTCGTCTTCGAGGACGGAGGCGGCGAGGGAGAGCAAGCGTTCTTTTCGCGCGCTGTGCGCGACCCCCGAGCACGCTTGGTCTGTGTTTGTTGTATTGGAAAAAAACTCACCTCTTGATTTGATATACATTTTGAAGAGTGGTTAATTATGATATTACACATGTTATATATAAGAGTAATTTGCATTAAATCTGTGTATTTCTCAAAGTAGCGTCGAATCCTTCCAAGCAGCATTGAATCTGTCAAAGTAACATCGAAATTTTAAAGCAGCGCTAAATCCGTCAAAGTAGCGTCGAAATTTTCAAGTAGCGCTGAATTCATCAAAGTAGCGTTGAAATCTCCAAGCAACGCTTAATCCGTCAAAGTAGCATCGAAATCTCTAAGCAGCGTTGTATTCGCAAGAGTAGTGTTGAAATCGCAAAAGTAACGTCGACTCCTCCAGCAACTATGAAGCTTTCTCTTCCTCTACTCAAAGTATACGCCGAGAAATCTCAAACAACAAATCTGGCGTCGATCTCTTAGATGGACTCCAACGTTTATTTCTCGAAACTTGACACGACAAAAATCATAGTTAAATTACATTCGTTAAACTTCTATTTTTTGTAAGATATTCATGTGTATGGTATGATGCATCCAGAGCATTTAATGTTGCAGCTTTGTAATGGATTCAAAAACAAAGACGTATATAAGAGAAATCATCAGACAAAGACAAAAAAGATGAATGATACAAGAAAATGACAATGGTTGGTCATTAACAACGAGAAGATCAACCCTCTCTTAGTGCTTCACACGCACACTGAAGGAGAATTTCTCTTGGAAATTCCAACTGTAGATCAATAAAGATCTTCTCTTCTTTCTGAAAATTCAAACGAAGAAGCCTTTGTCTTATGGGTCATTGCTGAAGATCAAGATTTAATCTTCTCCTTCAGAATCTTGGTCAATAAAAAGAAATTGCTGCTCACTCATGACTAAATCCACACTGCGCTGCATAGAACCAGTTCCTTCAGTCATTTTGCTGCTGAAGGACATATTGTGGAAACTAAAATCTAACCTGCTGAAAGAGTTCTTTAATCTCTCTTTAAGAGATTCTAACTGGTTAGTGTGACCTTATCAAAAGTTCATTTGTTTGGAGAAACCTTATCAACAACTCTCGGTTATAGTGACCTTATCAAAAGCACGTTTGGTTTTGGAGAGACTTTATCAACAACTCTCGGTTAAAGTGACATTATCAAAAGTTCAGTTGATTTTGGAGAGACCATATCAACAACTCCTTGTTAGAGTGATCTTATCAACAACTCCTAGTTAGAATGACTTTATCAAAAGCTCATTTGATTTTGGAGATACATAGTCAACAACTTCTAGTTAGAGTGTTATCAAAAGCTCATTTGGTTTGGAGAGATCTTATCAACAATTCCTAGTTCTAAGGAATCCTTATTAAAATCTCCACACTGAGATAGAGGAATCCTGCTTGCGAGCAGAAGAGTAGACGTATCCAGATTAATTGGAGAACCACTATAAAATTCGTGTGTCGTCTTTGTTGCTTGTCTTTTCTCTGTGCTTTTCTTTTCCGCATTTTTATTAACTTTAGAATTGCTATGGTTGTGATATAATTGAGTATTCCATGAAACTGTGAAAAACAGTAAAACAAATCTTCTTAAAATATAATTACTCTATTCACCCCCTCTAGAGAACTTCTCTAGAGATTTCCTTCTCTTTCATGTTGCTTGCCTGGCTCATATGTGCTCTCATCCAGTCGACACGACTCATTTCGGGGGCCTGGTCGGGGCCACGATTTCGACATGACCGGTCTGACTCGGAATAATTTTAGGGGAACCCATCAAACGCCCTCCAGTTTATGTGGGTCTCTATTTTTTTGTTTGGGGGGGGGGGGGGGGGGGGGGATTTTGTAAACAACTTAGTGCGCGCGACATGAATTATTCTATCATGGATTTTATTCGATGCGTGTCGTGGCAATATTTTCTGCCAAAACTTCAGAGATTTTGTAACCTCTCCGGCGAGATTGCTGGTGAGATTACGCGGGAAGCAGGAAAATAACAAAGAAAAACAAGTATATTAAATCACAATATTCATTACTGCTGTTATCCTTAATGGTTCTACTTATACACCTTATTATGACCGTTGTCGGTGCTAAACCGTTACAAGAGTGTTATGCCACGTGGCTCTAATCTATTGGTTCAGCTAGTTTCCCTTGGCTTATGGTGCTGGTCGTTGATCTGTCTCTCCCGTGATCCTTGCTGACCGTTGATCTTCTGTTGCGGAAGCCGAGGTATGCTTGTGGCTGTTACATCACTCCCCTCCCTCCAAAGCAACGTCCGCGTTGCGTATTAGGGATGCTTTGGGACCGTGTCGTTGCTGCTGTGGGTAAGTGCGGCGACGGCGCTGACGACGAGAGCGAAGTTTCCGGATGACTGGAGGATGGTTGGGCAGACGGATAGCATGGCGAGTGTGTAGGCGCCCTGATCTGCGAGGCCGGGTCGTCCTGGTAGTCCCTGGCTGGGGCCACAGTGCCGGTGGTTCATCTAAGTCGCCGATGAGCGGCGGAGTTCCAGATAAGTCTTCTGTCCTGCCTTGTCCTTGCTGTGTGCTTTGCGTGTGTTGGTCTGGTAAGTCCTGGTTCGTCTCTGCATCAACCGGAAATTTTTTAGTGTTAAGCGGAGATGCTAGACGTTGCTGTACCTGTGTGGGGAGGGAAGCAACGTCCTCCCACGAACTGTCCTCTGGCGCCAGTCCTTCCAATTGGATGAGCGCCTGATGTATTGGGCGGCCCTGTCGTTGGATAGTCCGTTCATCTAATACCGAGAGAACTTCATGGATTGGATGATTGTGATTATCGAGCGGCGGTAGGTGGTGAGTAATAGCTGAATCTGCAGGATGATATAACTTTAGCAAAGGTACATGAAATACGGGGTGTATACGGGAATGGTCTGAATGTTTAATTTTGTAGGCAACCTCATTGATTTGTTTTATTATCTCGAATGGACCATAGTATTTGAGATTGAATCGTGCATTAGAGTGGCCACGTACTGATAATTGTTTATAAGGTTGAAGTTTTAATAAGAATAGATCTCCTACAGAGAACTGGGGCGAGGTGCGCTTGCTGTCGGTCGTGGTCTTGATACGATGTTGTGCCTGCTGTAGATTATGATGGAGTTGTTTTAATAGCTTTTGTCGATCTTGCATTTCTGCATGTACTGCTTGTATTGTATCTCTATTTGAATAGTGCTGAACTAGTGCAGGTGGTCGTCGGCCATACATGGCTTCGAAAGGTGTCATGCCGGCCGACGAATGAAATGTTGAATTATAGTAATACTCTGCCCAACTCAACAGCTTAGACCAATTCTTAGGATTTTGATGGGCAAAGATCCTGAGATATTGGTTTAAGCATCTATTAACACGCTCCGTTTGGCCATCAGTTTCTGGATGGTAGGCGGAGCTGTATTTGAGTGTGGTGCCTTGCTGTGTGAAGAGTGATTTCCAAAATTTGCTTAAAAAAACTGGGTCACGATCCGTAATGATGGTCTCGGGGATACCGTGTAGTTTGCCCACATGGTCCCAGAACGCCCGTGCTACCACTGGGGATGTTAAGGTCTGTATTTGAGTAAAATGTGCCCCTTTGGTTAGGCGATCGCTACTACCAAAATTTTGGTATATCCCTCGGATTGGGGCAGATGTGTGATAAAATCCATACACAAATCTGCCCAAATTTGTTTGGGGATTGGTAAGGGGGTCACCAATCCAAACGGGTTGTGATTTGCTGGCTTTCCTTTTTGACACAAGTCACAGGTTTTGATATAATTTGTAACGTCAGCTAACATATGTGGCCAAAAATAATAAGTTTTTAACCGGTAATACGTCGGTTTAACACCGGAATGACCACTGGTTTTGGACGAATGAGCTTCCTGGAGGAATTTTCGTCGCAGGGGTGACTCCGGAATATAACATTTGTTTTTATAAAACAGTCGTTGCTTTTGGTAAGTCCAGCCTTGTGGCTCTGATGGATTGTGTAGTAATTGATCAATAATTTTGGTTGCTACCGGGTCGGAGCTATACCACTTGTGTAACTCCGCAAATTCGGGGCACGTAGTATATGAGCAGCGGAGAGTATGTAAAGATGTCGTGAGGTCTGGAAGGCGAGAGAGTGCATCGGCGGCGGTGTTGAGGCGCCCTGGTTTATACTCAATTTTAAAATCAAATCCTAAAATTTTTGAAAGAAAATGTTGTTGGGTTAAGTTTGTTAATACCTGTGTCGTTAGGTGGTGTAGCGTCTGATGATCGGTCCGGATGATAAAGGGAGCGCCGAGAAGGTACTGTCTCCATTTATCTAATGTCGCGGATATAGCCAGTAATTCGCGTTCATACATGGATTTGGCTTGGTCTTTTGAATTTAATTTCTTACTAAAAAATGCGAGAGGGTGGTTATTTTGGGTCAGGACTGCACCGATGCCGCAGCCCGAGGCATCTGTTTCCAATGTGAAAATCTTTGAAAAGTCAGGTAGTGCTAATACTGGTGCGGCTGTGAGTAATGTCTTGAGGTGTTCAAAAGTTTTAGTGGCTTCGGCTGACCATGCAAAGCTATCTTTTACTAATAGATTTGTAAGTGGTGCTGCAATGGATGCGTAATGTTTGATAAAACGCTTATAGTATCCTGAAATGCCTAAAAACGAGCGCAATTGTTTGACAGATTTAGGTATTGGCCAGTTGAGGATTGCGGTAACTTTTTCTGGGTTCAGGCTTACCCCCTGGGGTGTGAGGATGTGACCTAGAAATTCGACCGAGGAAGTTGCAAAGCTACATTTGGACAATTTAACAAAAAGAGAGTTGGCGCGAATTGTGGAAAAGACTAATTGTAGGTGTGTCAAATGACTTTGTAGGTTTGGGCTGTATATTAAAATATCATCGAAGAATATAACGGCAAACTTTCGTAAGTAGGGTTGGAAGAGTTTATTCATAAGTGATTGGAACGTGGCTGGTGCATTTGTAAGGCCAAATGGCATTACTAGAAATTCATATAAGTCGTGGTGTGTGCGGAACGCTGTTTTGTGTATATCTTTCGGGTGCATCCGCACTTGATGGTAGCCCGATTGTAAATCTAATTTTGAAAATAGCGTTGCACCGTGTAATTTGTCTAGCAATTCATCTACTGTGGGCATTGGGAAAGCATCGCGGACGGTAGTGGCGTTGAGTGCCCTATAGTCGACACAAAAACGCTATGTCCCATCTTTTTTCTTTATTAATAAAACCGGTGAGCTGAAGGACGATGTGCTTGGTCGGATCAGATCCTGGGCGAGCATGTCTTGAACTAGTTTTTCTATTTCTGTTTTCTGGAAGTGGGGGTAACGGTAGGGTTTGACCTTGATAATTGTATCTGGCGCGTGTAGTGGGATCTGGTGATCACAGTCCCGGGGTGGTGGTAGGCGTTCTGGTGGTTGAAATATGTCTGTATATTCCTGTACCAGTTTTTCCACTGCCGGGTTGTTGTTTTGCGTAAGTGATGTGCTGCTGGTGTTGGTTTGAAGTGATAAAAAACATAAAACGGAGGAAGAGACTGAATCCTGGGTTAATAATTTGTTTATCTGACTTGGGGATATGGGTTTTGTTGTGTCATCCGTCAGTCCTTGCAAGGTGACTAAAGTGTTTTTATAGTGGAAGGTCATATGTTTTTCCTTGTAGTTAGTGGTAACGGCGCCCAATGATTCCAGCCACACCATTCCTAATACGACATCGGAGCCGTATAAGTCTAGTATGAAAAAATTCATCAGAAATTGATGATTCTGGATTGTGAGGTGGGCATTTAAATAAATCCCTGAACATGGCAGTAGGGCTCCATTACCCACATGTACATTAAAGGGTTTAATTGGTGTGATGGGTACGTTTAAGAATTTTGCGATACGGCTAGAGAGAAAATTTGTTGTGTTGCCGCTATCCAGGAGGACGTGGACTGGATTGGATAATATTTGGCCCATGAATCTAATCGATTGGCTAGTGAACGCGCCCATTAGTGCGTTAAATGTGATTCCTGTGTCTTGGGGTGCGGTGTATTCTAAATCCGTTCCGGGGTCTGGCTCATTGTTTGGGTCGAAGAAATCCGTGGAATCTCGTATTTCGTCTTCAAGATATAGGCATGTAATTTTGTTTTTACACTTGTGGCCGGATAGGTAGCGCTCGTCACAAGTATAACATAAACCATTTTCCCATTTATGTTGAAGCTCTGCGGGGGTTAGTCTTTTATAGCCGGGCTTTGGAGGTGGTCCTGGTCGTGGTTGTTGTGAGTTGTGGTAGGGTTGTCGATGCAAGCGGTTTTCCTCCTGCCATTGTTCCTCATATATTTGGCTAAGTTGAAGGCTTCATCTAACGTATATGGTCTTTGCGTTATCACGCTTCGTTGAATAGTTGGCTTAAGTCCAGCGATAAAGATTGATTTTAGGAGGTCGGGTGGAATGCCGTTTATCTTGGTGGCTAGTTCTTCAAATTTGTCCTTGTAAGACATTACAGTATGAACCTGTCTTAGTAACGTGATTTTGATCATTGAGTCTTCGAAGGCCGATGGGCCAAAACGATTGTGTAGGCGAATTTAAATTCATTCCAGTTGTAATAGGCGGCATCCGGGTGTAATGATTCGTACCATAGCGAGGCAGGTGGGTCGAGGTGCATAGCTATGATGGGCATGTAATCTGAATATGGTGTATTGTAAAATCGAAAAAAATGTTCTACCTTCTTGAGCCAATTGGTTGGGTCACCATTTTCAAAGTGCGGAAAGTGAAATTTTACCTGCCCAGAATTGGGGTTGTAGGGTGTGAACGATGTTTGACCTGTCATGTGGTTCTGTGATCTCCCTTGGTTCTGGTTTGTCTCGCTGCTTTCGCCGTTGAGTGAAAACGGTGGTTGTGGTATTGGATGTGATGTATTCTGGCCCCAAGACTGTCGTTGGTGTGTTAGAATGTTGTTTGGGCCCATTCCATGGGCGATTGGTTGCCCCGGGCCATACCCTGCTGGTGCGAATCCTGGCGGGCCTTGATTCGTCGGGTATCCCGGAGGGAACTGGTTGATATTGCTGAATGGTGGGTTGAAGTTGGGTATAGCCGCATACCCTGTGTTGCTGGGGTGTCCTTGTATGCTTGGGTTGGATGCCTGTCCCGAAAAAGGAGGTTGGTTTGCGTTGGAAAGCGCGGGAATTCCAAAAAGAGGAGGCCATCGTGCTCCCATGGTATTATGATATGGAAGGCCCATTGACGCATTCGGCCAGGTGCCAAACGCGGATGAAAGCCCATCAGTGATGATATTCTGAGGTGGGAACGTTGCGATAGACGTGCCGGAACTTCGAGGATGGGTAAGGGACGGAGCTGGCGGCGTCCAAGGCCCAGTCGATGATGATGCAAGAACCATTGTGGCCTCTGCCTAAGACTGCGTTGGATCTTGCCCTCCTTCCTTGAATCCGGAGGAGGGTGTTTTGAGGAAGGAGCTTATTTCTTGCCGGAATGTACGCAGTTCTTGAGAGGCTTGATCTGATGAATGTTGTAACGCCTTGCTTAGTTTTAGCATTTCTGCCTCCAGCCGGGAGAAATTCTGGGTTTGCTCTGTATGCCTGGCATCGATAGTCTTCCATAGTTCTTGTTGACCTGATGCTAGATCCTTCATGCGCGTGGCGGGTGGTGGTTCAGTACCGGCCATGGTGACCGGCGGTCCTCTCAACGAGAGCACCAATGTAACCTCTCCGGCGAGATTACCGGTGAGATTACGCGGGAAGCAGGAAAATAACAAAGAAAAACAAGTATATTAAATCACAATATTCATTACTGTTGTTATCCTTAATGGTTCTACTTATACATCTTATTATGACCGTTGTCGGTGCTAAACCGTTACAAGAGTGTTATGCCACGTGGATCTAATCTATTGGTTCAGCAAGTTTCCCTTGGCTTATGGTGCTGGTCGTTGATCTGTCTCTCCCGTGATCCTTGCTGACCGTTGATCTTCTGTTGCGGAAGCCGAGGTATGCTTGTGGCTGTTACAGATTTACTGCTTATCTCTGAGATATTTTCTTTCTTTAACGTGAGATCCTAGCTCTTATTAAGATCGAATATCTTTCTGTTTTTAATGCTGAAATATATTGTGATATATTTTCCTTTCTATGTGGGTCATGAGGGAGTTCTATAAAATTTCGCAGGAGACTTCTCATTGTTTTACTGAGTTCTTTGCTAGATTTTTGAGAGAGCCAGAGCGATGTCGGGAAAAGGTTCTGCCACCATGCCTCTAACGAGCATGGTGAGGACAAGATTCATCCAAACATATATTTTTTTTATGGAGGGGATGCAGCGTGCGGGATGAGGAAGTGTGAAACGAGTGGGTGTTGCGTGTGCGCACGGGCAGGAGGCGCCACCGTGTGTGGTGTAGCCTCGCGTGTGCAGGTCGTGTGCGCACACGTATTGCACACGATCGCCACACACAGTATTGCCCGCACGGGCCTACACGTGGGTTCCAAGTGCGGCTACTGTGCGCAGGCAGGCCATGCGCTCGTCGTGTGTGCTGCACCCACCCAGGTCGAGCGTGCATGCCCATTTTTGGGGTGCGCGCGGACTTGTTCCCGATTTTTGGGATTTTTCGTGCTAATTTTTGATCTAACTATCCCATGCCCAAAACGAGCTGTCCCTGCGAAGTCCATGCGCCTTCCTTCAACTCTGAGCGACGACCTTGTCGATGCGTGATAGAGGAGCTTTAGTATTATGGAAGACTTGGAGGTGAAGATTCCTCTTCCTGGCGAGCGTGCCCAAGCCTCTCCCGAGGGTGACATCACGATCTCGGAGGGGTGTCTTAAGACGGGGTTTCAGGTCTCTCCTGCTGAGGAGGTCCTGGAGATATTCAGGTTTTGTGATGTGTCGAACACATAGTTCTCATCAGTGGGGATGATGAGAATCTTGGGTCCTGTTAGTTTCTTCCGGGAGCACGACTCTCGGCTATCCATTGAGATTTTTTGAGACTGATGCGAGGTTTGCACTAGCTTGGGCGACCGGATCGAAGTTAGGAATTACAAGAATTGACTTATCTTTGAGGGCAAGACCGTCTGCCGCCCCAGGGGTACGCTATTCTGTTTTATCAAGAATCCCTGGGGGCTACCTAAGGTGTGGCGAGAGCTCCTCGGACACTGCCAGAGGTTGTTAAACTGGGAGGAAGTCTTTTTACCCATGTTGGGATTTGAAGATGCGCAAGATATAACGAGAGCTCTCTGTCGCATCGACGTGTTTGTTGATGAGAAGAGTCTGGTTCTGGCGGGCCTCTCCACAGATGTTGGGCGAAGCCGTGTCGATCCCTTGGAGAGAGATCGAAAGAGCAAGCTTGTTTTTACTTTGAAGTGTGGGGAAGTAGGTCTGTCCTCCGCCCCCTCTAAGCCTGTTATTTGAGCAGAAGATGAAATACATGTTGATTTGAAGGGTGAAGTCCCGCACCCTTATTCTAGCATGAAGGAGTTATCCATTTATGTCTCCACCAGATGGTTGTTGCTCTGAGCTTCCTGCTCGGTGCGTGGGGGTGCCAGAGATCGTCACTCAATTAGGGAGTAGAGAGACTTTTGTCCCCCTTACTAGTTGTGAGTTTTCCATTTGGTGTCGGCACTAGATCGAGGGTCATCACTCGGGTGAGCTTCCTGCTCGGTGTGTGGGGGCGCCAGAGTTCGTCACTCAATTAGAGCGTAGAGAGACCTTTGTCCCCTTTACAAGTTGTGAGCTTGCATCCAGGGACATGTATTTTAATAAAGTCATAAAGTATTTTCAATAATATTAAATATAAAATGGATACATGACCCCCCTGGGCGGTGGATGCGGAGATTCCTGTCGCTTTTTGATTAAGCTGATTCTAAGTGTGGTGGTAGCTGCGAGCTGTGCCACGACTCTCCGTGTTGTCCTCTAACCCTCCTTGGAATGGGATTTCCACCCCTATGCCTTGTGCGGAGGCGTGGGCCAAGACTTAGCAGTGGACCACTGAGTATGGCGTTGTATGCCGAGTCGGATTATACGATGGCGAATCGAATGTCATAGGTTACGTGCACGAGGAACTTCCCTAGAGTCATGGGAAGGACGATGCTTCCTAAGACAAAAACTGATGGGTTGCCCGTGACACAGGCGCTGACAGTTGCTAGCTAGATATCTCTATCGGAGATGACCCTGACAAGGTATTTGCGTCGTAGGTGGAGGGCTGGCTCGCCCGCTGGTACATAGGGTTCTTAGACATCTTTCTTCTTTACCAGCCCCTTAGTGGGCTTATTTGGGGCCAGCTTCCCCTGCACATTCTTCTGCAGAAACTTTTCGAGGTGCCCGAGGCAAACAAATCGCTCGATCTCCTCCCTTAGGCATATGCATTCTTTTGTGTATGTCCGTGTCTTCGATGGAAGTTCCAAAACTTAGAGTGATCTTCGAATTTGGGGTGAGAATCACAGGTCTCTATTGAACATGGTGATCATGGACGACGAGTAATACCTCCGCCCGAGTGGTGTTGAGGGGGTGAAGTGCTGACGTTGCCGGTGCCCTCCACTTTGGTGGGAGTCGCTGTCATGCCCGCTACTTCTCTTAGGCATCTGCGGTACACTCTGCTCTTTCTTCCTTTTCAGATTACACTTATCTTATCATTGATGATCCTCTGCGAGGGCGGCGTCCTTGGGCAAGACACAATTTGGGTGTGATGGTGGCTATCTGCTCGGTGTGAGGGCCAGTCCGGCAGCCTGAGGAGCCCTTAAATCTTTAAGTAGGGTGAGTACCTCAGCCTAGTGCTCTTACATCTGGCGCATGCTCCTAGCCATGGATGTTGCTAACGTGGTGATGAATTCCTCCAGAATCGGCAAGCCGCTAGCGGGTGAGCCAGTGGGGGCCAGGTTGACACACTTCCTGGGAGCTGCCCCGTTGGAAGTGTGAGCACTTCTTTTTGCCAGTTGTCGGTTGGGATTACTCCTCGGAGCGAGTACAGTCTTTAGAAGTTCTTCGAAGTGTTGGGAACACCTTCCCATAGACGACGCCTAACTGTTGCAGATCACTTAACGCTCTCCCAGCCCGGATGAATCGAACCGTCTTAGCTGGAGAGTAAGCCAAGCACACAAACGGTAAAAAATAAAACCAGCAACAGAACAACAAGACATTTTACGTGGAAAACCCAAAAAAGGAAAAAAACCACGAGGTCGGTACGGTGCCGACCAAATCCACTAATTTGCAGGCACTTACAAGTGTTAGAATTTCATGAATGGTGATCGGCCACCGCTCCGTTTTCAAGTTCTCGAAAGAGAAAAAGCACAAGTCTTTTGCAGCGCTCACATGAGCGGACTCTAGAGCAATCTCTGAAGCGAACTTTGTAGCAAATAGAGCGAATACTGAGCGGGAGAGTGAGCAGAGTGCCAAGTCTTCGCTGAAAAACCTTAGAGTTATGTCTTATCTATTTTTGGCTGTGTGACCTCAAATGAAGGCTTGAGAGCCTTTTTATAGCTGTTTTTGTGTGTGTGTGTGTGTGAGGGGGGGGGGGGGGGGGGGGGGGGGGGGGGAGCGCATGTAATTGCGCGCTCTTGGAATTTGAACTGACGAATGAGGTTGCGAGATTTTTTTCCCCTGACCCATTTTCGAAAAATAATGACCATGCCCCTGAGTAGCTCGGGCAATTTGGGAAGCCAGGGCAAGTTCACTGGTGAGGAAAGAGGCGGTGGCGGCGAACGGCGGCGACAGGAGGCGGCGGTGGTGGGTGGCGGCGGTGGCGGGAGGCGGATGGCATGAGGTGGCGGCGAGGGGAGCGTGCGCGCGCACGGGGTGTGTGTGCCATGCATGCTTTCCGTGCGCGTGCGTGCGACCCCGGGCACGCTTGGTCCGGGTTGGTTGCTTGCCTGGCTCTGCTCTCACCTAGTCAATGCGGTTCATTTCGTGGGCCCGACCATGAATAATTTTAGAGGAACCCATCAAGAGTCTCTGGATGATCTTCTAAAAAATATTGTACTATTTTTTGACAGGTTTTGGCCCTTTTTTAAAGTGGTTTCAATGTAGTAGCGGTTGTTAACACAATGATGAAAGATGCAGATATCGTTTGGCTAGGTGTGATGGTGAACACTATTTTTCAAAAAAAAAAGTCATTTTTAGGCTAAACCCCACTACTATGCACGTTTGATTACCTTTAGTGGTCATGAATGCCCAACACTAAAAGTATAATTTAGGTTATAAAGTTGTAATCAAATTTCTAACCACAGCTAAACCGCCACCCGTGCATTTACTATCACATTTCACACCGCTACCACATAAACACCACAGCTGTTCCAAATAGGCATTAATTTAGAGTGATGTTATGTCCAAATCGGTTTTGGCTACGTGCAAATCATCAAAACCTGCGTTTTTTGAAAATACGTCTTATAGGTGCATTTTTAGAAAAAATGTTCAGCATCAAAGTTGTAGATCTCGTCGAGATCTACAACTTTAGTGTCGAACATTTTGCCTAAAAATGCACCTATAAGGCGTATTTTCAAAATGCGCCAGACTATTGTGAAATGTTTCGCGTCATTTGAAAATACACCTAATAGGTGCATTGTTAGGCAAAATGCTCAACACGAAAGTTGTAGCTCTCGACGAGATCTACAACTTTGATGCTGAACACTTTTCCTAAAAATGCACCTATAAGACGTATTTTCAAAAAGCGCAGGTTTTGATGGTTTGCACGTAGATAAAACCGATTTGCATCATTTCCTGACATATTGGGATTAGAAGCGGTCTTCATCTGCTCAATGATCACCTCAAATCCCAACTCTTCCAACCCATTGTGCTCTCTTTGATCTTCTCTCTTGCCATGTGTTAACATCGCATGCAGCCCTGCTATTGATCTATGCTCACGCAACAACCACAACAACTATCCTTTTAATAGGAACCTCTATTTGGATTGAACATAATGTTTTAAGCGTATGACCGGCTCATCGTGATGAAAACACCAAAATCACATGATCTTTGACTATTTGACTCAAATGGATCATTGTAACCAATGGGAGCAGGACCAAGCTAAACCAGGGCCGAACCAATAGCCAGGTGAAATGGCAGAATTAGATGAGAACCCACTATTGATACCAAATATATTAAGAGTGTTGTTATAGGCACACCCAGTTTGACTATGTGCACAAAAAAAAACTAAACCCACGTTTAATTTCTTTTCCTACTCCACCATAATAACATTAAGCGCACACCAGAGAATTGATAGGTACCCCCTCTATTTAAAGAGAATTCAGGCATTTGATAGGTACCCCATCTATTTAATGAGAATTCAGGCTCATGATGGAGGGGGTGGAGAGCGGAAGAAACCGCCCATAACCAAACCCCAAAGAGAGCCGAGCGCTACCGCGTGAGATAGCCCGCACGGTAGCCGCGCACGTACCCACGTCGCGGTAATGTGTGCTACCGCGTGGCGGTAACGTGTGGTACCGCGCGGCGGTAACACGTGCACGCGCGCACGTGCTTCCACGCGCACGCCCACGTTTCCACGTGCGCGCACCCACGCACGCTCACCCGTGTCCTCTGCCGCTAGCGGTAGAGCGCGCGGTAGCAAGCATGAAGTTTACACCCCCGGCCGCTGCACGACTGCGTCTAAATGCACGGATACCCCTCCGGGCGCACATCACAATCTACTTTCTTTTGCAAGGACAACAAGAATGCTCACAGTTCGCAGCTCGTTCCTGCCCGAAATGCCCAGGGGAAAAATCGTCATATATGCAAAAATGACGATCTGTGTGCTCCAGATCGAGAAAGGTTATTCGCCCGTCTGGTAGTTATGGCGGTTACACTGGCACAATTATCGGACCGCCCCTGCCAAAAACTATAAAAGGAGCATAGTATCTTCATTTCAAAAGGACCTTGCCTTCAGCGTCCAAGAGAGCTCCTTCGAAGATCCTTCAGAGTTCTCCTTCGACGTTCAAAGAATCCTTCGAAGACCTCCTTCGGCCTTCAAGATCTCCTTCAGCCTTCGAAGATCTCCTTCCCCTTCGAAGATCTCATTCGAAGGTGACTTGAAGATCGATCTCTCTTAGGCTCTTGGAGATCTCCTTCATCTCTCTCTCTCTCTCTCTCTCTCTCTCTCTCTCTCTCTCTCTCTCTCTCTCTCTCTCTCTCTCTCTCTTCTGTGCACCTCCTGCAACGAGCGGTGGTCTATCACCCTCTTGCATTCTACAATTTATAACATCAAAAGGGATAGTGGAATTTAGTCGACACTGAACCGACCACGTATTTTTTTTCACCTTTTTCAGGTTTTCCACGTTAAAAGTCTTCTCGTCACCTGTCTCACTTTACTTTGACTGATTGCGCGCCCGACTCACTCTAGAGCTGAGACGGTTCAATTCGACCGGATAAATGAGAGCGTCGAGCAACCCGCAACAAGTCCATTAATAAATATATATAATTTCCTATTATGAAAAAGAAATTAAATTAGAATGAGGATATTTATTTGAATTTACATGTAAATTTTTAGATATGCTACATAAGAAGGGAAATTTATATTCAATATAGTCATTAATCAAATCACCAAATCAAATCCTAGCCCCCAATTTCACCTCCAATCTAAGGGAGAAGATTAATTAAGAATATTAAATCCCTTCAAATTTTCTCACATAGAAGTCGGTTCACGCCAAAATTTCGATAGCCCTAACCGAGCCCTCTCATTCTCTCGGTTCACGCATGTAACAAGTCTGGGCATCTCTCCCCTACCCAACGACTGCGTGGAAGACATCCATCGACTCTTCGACCTCTCAATAATGCGTGGAAATACCTCCAGGAGCATTGACCGTGTAACATCTCATTTCCTACTAGACCCCCTAACTCCAATTTAGGGTGAGACAAGTGGTGAGTGTGGTGAGTTTGAGCTAGATTGCAGCCTTAGGACACATAAGGTTAGGTGAACTCACATGTGGTCTACTATAAGGCTCAAGTCAACATAGGTCAAACTAGCTCAACATGAACTCACACTTGCAAATTGACTCCACCATTAGATGATAAACACTCCAAGGAATGCAATAGACCCAAAAGCCCCATCATGGGGTCACCAATTGACCCAATTTGACCAAAGTCAAACTTGGGTCAACATAGGTCAAATCCTCCCCAATAAGTTCAATTGAACCCCAAAGCATGAAATTGACTTCACCCCTAGTCGTAGAACATCATGGGGGACCCAATTGACTCAAAAGCCCCATCATGGAGTCTTCAATTTGTCCCAATTGACCAAAGTCAACATTCCCCCAATTTTGGTCAAAATCACAATTATTGGTCAAATTAGCTCACCTAGGTCCTCACCATGACTCAACCAACCTTGGGTGGTGTCAATAGATCCAAAACCATCACATTGGACCAGTCAACACATCCAATTGACCAAGTCAACCCAAAAGTCAACATAGGGTCAATTTTGCCTAAATTGGGCTTATTTGGAATTAATCCAAATTCCAATGGATTAAGGCCCTCACCCAAAGCCCATTCTGAGGCCCAAGAGTCAATGACCAGCCTTGCCCCCTATTTCCAACATGCAAAGGCATGCATGGGGGCAAAAGTGGAATTTTCCCCTCCTCCATTAAGGACAAAGAGGATTTTGAGGAGAGCTTGCCATATGGCCCTCCTCTCCTCTGCCCAACACCAAATCTGAACTCCCCATCAACTCCCCAGCCGAATTCCAGCTGAAGCAGTGACACTTGGCGGCTAGGAGGAGCAAACAAGGTGGAACCGAACCCCCCATCTCTAAACTCCTATAACCAGCCTCTCTCAGCCCAATTCGACCCTTCCATCACCTTCAGAAGGTTGAGAGCAGTCGAGCCCGTGTATTGGAGCAAGGAGAACGGTGCAGAAACAAGGATTCGAGCAGGGTCGCCGGAGCTCGCCACCGCCATGCCGCACCACCACCATACCCGCCGCCAGGCCCTACTTCAGGCACGATTTCTCCCCCTCTCCCTCTGTGCTCGTCATCTAAGGTCTTAGCAAGGGCAGTCGGGCTCAATTGAGCCGACAGCCATGGGATTTTTCCCTCCCGAGCTCCGATTGGGCTTCCTCCAGGGATCGCCGGAAAACCCCACCTCCGGCCACCATTCCACCGCCAATCGACGACCAACCCCTCAACGGAGGTGGTGGCGGCGGCTGATGGCCGGGGAGGGTAGTGGTTGGCCGGGATCAGGCCCCTTTCCTTCTGGGCCGTCGGCTAGAGGAAGGAGACGAAATCACAGCCGTTGATTTCGTCTCCTTGATCTCTATTGGCAGACCAAGGCAATTCTGCCTTCTAACATGCAGGGTTTTGCATGCAAATATTGAAGACCTTAGAGGACATATTTGCAAAGAGTGGCAGAGATAACTTTTGTAGCCCTATGTGTCTACTTTCATTTTCCACTTGAATCAACCGATTTGGAGCACTGTGGACACCAGGGCACTCATTCTCCTAGGACTGCTCCTTGTGTAGGGCAGATATTAAAAATGCTATAACTTTTAAATGGCTTAACCAAATCCCTTGAAATTTCTACCATGCATGCATGGTATGATGATACACCTAGGATTAAATTTTGAGAATTTATGGAGGTATATTCATTGAGATATTTCAGTTATTAGCAATAGTAAATAATTGGTATTTATGGAGTTGTGTAACTCCAAACACCCCCAAATTTGGGTGGTAAGCTATTTATATATATCTTGATCACTGGTTAAAATTTCATCATATGTGCATGAGTATAATTCTCTGAACTTCAAAATGAAGTTTGGGTCTTAAGAGGAAAATTGGGGTGCTAATAGTCAATTTGGGCTTTTGAGCTTTTTGATGGAATTGAAGGTGGGAATCACCTTGCATGCCTCTGAAACCTTGGGGTTAGTGTATGTCATGAGGATATACATCATTGACATAAGTTTCATGATTTTTGGAAGTTATCTTCCTAAAGTTTTTAATTAAATGAAAATTGTCACATTTTTAGATTAATGAAATAATTTGAATAAAAAACATAGAGATAAATCCAAAACTCTGGGAATTGGATCTTTGACTGGAAAAGCACATTTAGGAATTTTGTTGGAATTTTTGGACCTTATTCATTTCTCTGAATTTGATTTACTTGGTTAGGTCAAATTTATTCTAATATGACATTTAGGTCTCATATGCATTTGGAGAATTATGAAATTATTCTAGTAGGTTTCCTTGGTGATTCTATAGCTCTGTAAATTTTATCATAATTTTTAGATGAATTTTTGTGGTAATTATCAATTTATTGAGGAAAAACCCCCTTTTGTAATTAATTAATTTAATGGGGTAAAATAGTTTGTAAAATTCTAAATATCTGGATTTAGTGTTTTTAGATGATTATTATACTAGGATAATTTTCTCAGAATTTATAGAGACATATTAATGGTAGTTGTAGTGCAAATCCCTATTTGCACCCCATTTATGTTAAATAGAAATTATGGTCAAACCCTTATATCTTAGGCATTATTATGCCATGATAATTTTCCCAGAATTTATTGAAGTTTTAACATAGCACTTGTAGTGTAAACCCTTATACGCTCACCAAATATAACAAATGATAATTAAGGGTAAATACTTCTTGGAATAATATGAAACTTAGGCATTGCTGTTTTTAGGTCAATAACATACTTCTGTGATTTATTCAGATTTTATTGAGAGCTGTAGGTGGTGGTTGTAGTGTAAACTCTTATTGGCACACCACTTGTATTAAATGAATATTGTTGATAAATATTACCTGGAATATTATGAAACCTTGGATTTGGTGTTGTTAGATGATTAGTATGCTAGGTTAATTTTCTCAGAATTTTTGGAATTCATATTTTAGTACTTGGTGTGTAAAGTCACATCTTCATCTTTTTCATGATAAATATAAATTATGGTTATAAATTTGTTGGAAAAATATGATCTTCTGGAAAATAGTGTTTTTATGTCAATATGAAGCTACTGTAATTTTTCCAGAATTTTAGGAAGTCTAATTTCAGTACTTGTAGTGTAAAGCCATTTTGTCTCTCCTTTAAAGATAAATAGAAATTGTGGGTTTAAAATGTTTGGAAAAATATGATCATCTGGAAATAGTGTTTTTATGTCAATATAAAGCTACTGTAATTTTTCCAGAATTTTAGGAAGTCTAATTTAAGTACTGCCATTTTGTCTCTCCTTTAAAGATAAATAGAAATTGCGGGTTTAAAATGATTGGAAAAATATGATCTTCTGGAATTAGTGTTTTTATGTCAATATGAAGCTACTGTAATTTTCCCAGAATTTAAGGAAGCCAAAATCTTGTACTTGATGTGTAAAATTATTTTTCCATTCATTCATTGATAATTAGGGATCTTGGTTATTTAATTGCTGGAAAGATATGAAATATTGGAAATCTTGTTAACATGTCACATTTCATCTCTGGAAGGAAATTTAACAAATTTGAACTCACTAGCATGATACCTCCTTCCCTTTTAGATTCAGATTAGTAATTAATGAATTTTTGTATAGAGGTCAAAATTATATGAAATATGCTTGGATTTTGATCATCCCTTATTTTATCCACTATGAACCTATGATAAAATTAGAAGTCATTTGGAAGTAATTTGACCAAGGTTCCAACATAGGAATCTAAGTTAGTTATATGTCGTGGTCTGCGGATAGTAAGAACTCATTATGATGAATAGGTCAATATAATCACAAGAAAATCAGTGAGAATTTGATTATAACAAGAGATGAGTATAGACCACTTAGAGGACTAGAAGTTATTAGAGTTGAAACCAAAAAAACGATTGCTTAGGAGCGGGATAAAACGTAAGGCGTGAAAACACTTAAGATATAAAAAGTATTGAGAGGGTGGAAGGTTAGGTCTGGGTAGTCACCAAGAATATTGATTGTCTTGGAAAGGGGTTGGGCATCATCCCATCACATACCCTAGTACCTTGCGAACCCTTCACGGGGTAGCCCTCGGGAAGTCCAGGATCCACCCTAAACTTCCAAGTATAATAATAACTAAATAAGGGTAGTCTAAATAGGAGGTTTAATTTAAGTGGAATGATAAGAGGGTAATTTTATGGGTAGATATCAGTAATACTAAGTGTCTTGGGAAAGGGAACTTTGGGGTGTCATCCCATTGTTGTTCCTAATACCGCAGCGAGCCCTTTACAGGGTAATCCTCGGGAATCCAAGATTAAACGTAAACCGTAGGGATAAGATGTTGTAAAAGAATTATTTAATAACACACTCACCCACACCCCGTGGTTACGAGAGCTTAGTTGGTTTGGTGCTACGAGCAGTAAGCTCTGTGTTTGTAAGAGCTGATTGATAAGTCAGGTGAGCTTGTGACTCGGTAGTGTATGTTGGTACGGACGGGTTGGTCCCGTGAGCCGGTGGCTCAGAAGGTTATTATTGACGGGCAGGTTAGCCCGGGGAGCTTATGGTTCGGAGGTAGATAGTAGAACATGTTGCATGTGCACGAAGGTGGTGGGTCTTCGGTATTGGATGGTCGTTCACACCGACGTCAATACGTTGACTCGGCAAGTGTGGTAATTACACTTAGCCATGAAAGTCTGGCGGTCCAGTCAGCAAGAGTACGCAGACGCTCTGCGGTTTTGTGTTGAGGCGTACGATAGGTCTAGGTTAGGTAGTGTGAACACCAACCTAGAGGTGGGCGAGGCCCAACCCACCGCTTCCGTTTGCCACTACGGGAGTATCCTGGGAGTCTTGCTAGCTCCAAAAAGGGGGAACTAAAGGTCTATGCGCATAGAGTCGTAGTGAGTGAGTTGCACTTGTATAAACATAGCATAACAACATACCTTGCATGTCATAGCATGAACATTGCATTTCAACCCCTACCCCTAACGTATAAATTGGTATGAGACTTTTTATACGATAGGCCCTGCTAAACGACCCCTTGGTCTATAGGTTTGTATGGGCATTCCTATAAATCAATGGTTACTTTTAAATTACTTTACTTGCGTCACACTGCTTCTCTATATTACTTTACTGCACTTATTACTGTCTGCACTTATTACTGTTTACTTGCTTATACTGCTAGCATAGAAATTATATGGATATACTCTTGATAGCGTAGAATATTTGTCACCTGCTTTTATTTACTCCACTTTGTTGTCCTCCGCTTCTTCCTCCCGCACGATGCCTAGGAGTCGCGGGGGGAGGCGGGAACAAAATCGGCTTAGTCTTTATGACTAACGGTCGGTTGTGACCGTAGGTGTTCGAGGAGCTGGAGCACAGGCACGACCAGTCAAGACATGATGGCAGGATCTGAGGAGCAGAAGCCATGCTATGCTTCTACTACAAGACAGGTGTTTGAAGATTTGAGAGTTGTTAGCTTCCGCATAGATGTAGAGTGAGAGAGTGAGGTTTTTGTTCAACCTTGGTTATGTACTGGGCATAAGCCCCTTTTACTCTTTCATTTGTTGTACTCATTGATGAACTTTTATATTTTGTTGTATAAATGTGTGATTGTGGACTTGGTTCTGATTATTTTCCTTCTTAACTCTTGTTGACCTGTCAACCGTTCTTGCCGGTAGGATCGGCGTCTTGCGGAGGTAGCTAACTCGGGTGTTAGTGTCACCGTAAGGCGGCGATTCTGGGCATAAGATCTGGAAGCTCTCCAGGTGCGGGAGAGGGATCTTACAAATGGTATCAGAGCGCAAACGATCCAAAGAGTAAGAAGTCCACAAAAACTGGGACACCCCCGCTCGAGTTAGTTTGAGGACAAACTAGCAGCGGAAGCAGTGGTGGCCCATGTGTAAAAATCACACAAAATAGTCCATTAACCAATGAGTTAGGCCAACCCAGCTAGGACATCATTCTAGCTTGACGCACCAAGACGATTTCATAGCGTACACTAATCCAAACCGACCTCGTGTATAAACCGGTTAAGGCATGATAACACCCAAAGTGACTAGGAGGAGAACCTTATGGGGAAATAGTTGCTTAAGGCTTAAAATTTGATGTCCCTAATTCTCCTACCAAGTGATATTATCACTTCTCACCCAAAGGATAGGACCGCCTTAAGAGACCCAGTGCACAAACACCATTAGTGGACAGTAGGAGAATCGTAAACTTAATCTCCAAACCAACAACTAGGTTACACCGAAATAATCATCGTGATAAACACCGGGTTTGGATAAGGATTCGAGTTCAGAAAAGGACCATTTGTGGTTTGCCCATAGATTAATCTTGAAAAGGTTGTGATAATTAGTAACCTTGATGGCCTAAAGTATGAGAAATGTCAATAGTCCTCAGGATGGAACTCCAGATCTAGAGTTGTATGCCCTAAGGAGTGAGTGAATACCTAGGACAATAGATCATAATGATATCAGGAACTTAGCCCGAAATGTATGGGGGCCAATCCCTTTTGTTTATTGGGGCTAGTTTGATACCAACTCGAGTTTCCTAGACCTTTTTTTTTGGAAATGTTCGTCAAAAACATAAGCAATCTTGAAGTATTCAAACTTTACTCGACTTAAGAAGAGATTTTGAAGTATGTCTCATGACCAACCCTTCCTAAAAGTCAAGACCCTTGAAGAATTCCTTCGTCCTAAGAAATATGAATTATTGATACTATGACGAAGCCGTTAGGAATACACAATCAGAATAAGAGCATAGAGCCTTTCAAGAATGATTATTCGCCTCCCTTAACGCTCTAAGGTTATGCAGACAAGTAAACAAAGAAAATAGTATATGAAGTCCTTGAAGTTATAGATCAGGTCGCCTAGATATATCCTTGCATGCGACTCTTGAGAACAAGGAAACTAGTATAAGTCTTTGAGAGAATCTCCAAATTCTGAGCATGATGTCATAGATAGCTACTTAGTACGCAACCTAAGGACTGATTGTGCCTTCCCTAGCACAAGACGTGGTATAAATCACTTGCAAATCCTCAAGAGAATTGTGAAATTACTTTTAAAAGACCTAAGCCCGAGGCAACACTGATTGTAGAAAGAGTTTTGCACTCAGTTAAGGTGGTGCGATAATTATTGCCTCAACAGTATATTCATAGACCCTATACCATCTCAACTCAATTGTCGTAACACACGATTAATGAACTTAACATCGATTAAAGATTTGACTAATAAACTCTTGAAAAGCGTAAGAGAGAACCGACATGAATTATAGATTTAGCGCAGGTTTGAGTCGGATATGGACTAGATAAGAATGGAACGAACAACAGGCTCTCGTGATCTTAAGAAATGAATAAATAACCCAATGCGAAGGATGATATCATAGATTCACCTCCTCAAGCCTGAGGCGATGATCTATAATAGAATCAGGACGAATAGTAAGTTGACTGGTCTTTAGTCAAGTTATTAGAAGCATAAAGTTGCCAAGTTAGCTGCTTGGAACAATTTATCGCATCATGAAGCCTGTGGATTGGAATTTGATTCCTGCGCGATAGAACTATAATTGGAAATTCTTGAATTTCGGGGCGTTCAAAGATAATGTACATACAATTATTGAAAAAATCAAGCCCCTTTTTGTTTTCGAACAATTATATCGTAATCGATACTCATATACCTTGGGAGCTAGTTGACACCTAACCGGAGATCGTTGAAATTATACCTATGGATTAAGTAAATAAGAGAGTACTCATGACCTTTAGATTCATGGCTCGATGAGCCTGGGAAGTGAAAGACAAAGGTCATTATAATCCCCAAGGATGTTGTATGTTTTGGAGAGTAGTATGTGATATTGAGAAATGCGACACCTCATTAAATCATAACTTTAGAGATTAGGTTATGGGTTATACATAATAGTGATGATCTCACGAGTATAATGAACTTGGTAATTTATTAACTCATACATATTAGTCGATGCTGAACTATATGAAAGGATCCAGGAAAGATTACCACATGTGCACATAAGTTGAATTCTCACCATAAATAAGTTCATGCTTATAGCTATATTATGGAGGTATGCGTCGACTAAAATGTAGGAATTTATACCATGAAATATAGTTACTGGATTGTCATAGAAATGTGCACATGGGTTTTCATATCAGTAGGAAGCTCGGAGAATTTTGGTAGAGTTAATCCTTGAATAAATAACAGGCTTCTTTCACGAGTACAATTGAGACTACAACTTGAGAAATTAATTCACTGAATTGTGGACATGAAATGTCATGGGCTTGATATATGATCTCTCGTGATAGTATTAAGCTATGGAAATTTTTTTGGAAATAATCATTGAATAAAGGACATACCTCTTCACAAAGTGCAATGTGAGATTACAATTTGAGAAACTTTTTTTTTCTGAATTAGGGATGATGAAATATCATGAACTTTTGATACACGACCTATTATAAGTGACAAACTCTGGGGATTTTTATTAGATTCAATCTTGGAGTAAAACTTCATACTTCATTCACATGAAGGGTTGGAAGTGCTAATATAGAATAGTCATACCATGGATTGTAATTCGAGAAGTAGACGCCTTGAAATGTTAATACAGAAATGTTTTAGAAATCTGTAGACAGACTTTTGATGTCAATATAGAACCCTGGAAATAATGTCGGGTTTAATGAGTGAGCAACCCTCCTACTACCTTCGCAAGTGAAACCCCGTAGACCCGAACTTAAATTTCGAGGACGAAATTGTTCTTTTGTTTATTGGAAATTGTAACATCCCATTTCCTACTAGACCCCCTAACTCCAATTTAGGGTGAGACAAGTGGTGAGTGTGGTGAGTTTGAGCTAGATTGCAGCCTTAGGACACATAAGGTTAGGTGAACTCACATGTGGTCTACTATAAGGCTCAAGTCAACCTAGGTCAAACTAGCTCAACATGAACTCACACTTGCAAATTGACTCCACCATTAGATGATAAACACTCCAAGGAATGCAATAGACCCAAAAGCCCCATCATGGGGTCACCAATTGACCCAATTTGACCAAAGTCAAACTTGGGTCAACATAGGTCAAATCCTCCCCAATAAGTTCAATTGAACCCCAAAGCATGAAATTGACTTCACCCCTAGTCGTAGAACATCATGGGGGACCCAATTGACTCAAAAGCCCCATCATGGAGTCTTCAATTTGTCCCAATTGACCAAAGTCAACATTCCCCCAATTTTGGTCAAAATCACACTTATTGGTCAAATTAGCTCGTCTAGGTCCTCACCATGACTCAACCAACCTTGGATGGTGTCAATAGATCTAAAACCATCACATTGGACCAGTCAACACACCCAATTGACCAAGTCAACCCAAAAGTCAACATAGGGTCAATTTTGCCTAAATTGGGCTTATTTGGAATTAATCCAAATTCCAATGGATTAAGGCCCTCACCCAAAGCCCATTCTGAGGCCCAAGAGTCAATGACCAGCCTTGCCCCCTATTTCCAACATTCAAAGGCATGCATGAGGGCAAAAGTGGTATTTTTCCCCTCCTCCATTAAGGACAAAGAGGATTTTGAGGAGAGCTTGCCATATGGCCCTCCTCTCCTCTGCCCAAGACCAAATCTGAACTCCCCATCAACTCCCCATCCGAATTCCAGCTGAAGCAGTGACACTTGGCGGCTAGGAGGAGCAAACAAGGTGGAACCGAACCCCCCCCCCCCCCATCTCTAAACTCCTATAACCAGCCTCTCTCAGCCCATTTCGACCCTTCCATCACCTTCAGAAGGTTGAGAGCAGTCGAGCCCGTGTATTGGAGCAAGGAGAACGGTGCAGAAACAAGGATTCGAGCAGGGTCGCCGGAGCTCGCCACCGCCATGCCGCACCACCACCATACCCGCCGCCAGGCCCTACTTCAGGCACGATTTCTCTCCCTCCCCCTCTGTGCTAGTCATCTAGGGTCTTAGCAAGGGCAGTCGGGCTCAATTGAGCCGACAGCCATGGGATTTTTCCCTCCCGAGCTCCGATTGGGCTTCCTCCAGGGATCGCCGAAAAACCCCACCTTCGGCCACCATTCCACCGCCAATCGACGGCCAACCCCTCAACGGAGGTGGTGGCGGTGGCAGATGGCCGGGGAGGGTAGTGGTTGGCCGGGATCAGGCCCTTTTCCTTATGGGCCGTCGGCTAGAGGAAGGAGACGAAATCACAGCCGTTGATTTCGTCTCCTTGATCTCTATTGGCAGACCAAGGCAATTCTGCCTTCAAACATGCAGGGTTTTGCATGCAAACATTGAAGGCCTTAGAGGCCATATTTGCAAAAAGTAGAAGAGATAACTTTTGTAGCCCTATGTGTCTACTTTCATTTTTCACTTGAATCAACTGATTTAGTGCACTGTGGACACCAGGGCACTCATTTTCCTAGGACTGCTCCTTATATAGGGCAGAAATTAAAAATGCTATAACTTTTAAATGGCTTAACCAAATCCCTTGAAATTTATACCATGCATGCATGGTATGATGATACACCTAGGGTTAAAATTTCAGAATTTATGGAGGTATATTCATTGAGATATTTTAGTTATTAGCAACAATAAATAATTGGTATTTATGGAGTTGTGTAACTCCAAACACCCCCAAATTTGGGTGGTAAGCTATTTATATATATCTTGATCACTGGTTAAAATTTCATCATATGTGCATGAGTATAATTCTCTGAACTTCAAAATGAAGTTTGGGTCTTAAGAGGAAAATTGGGGTGCTAATAGTCAATTTGGGCTTTTGAGCTTTTTGATGGAATTGAAGGTGGGAATCACCTTGCATGCCTCTGAAACCTTGGGGTTAGTGTATTTCATGAGGATATACATCATTGACATAAGTTTCATGATTTTTGGAAGTTATCTTCCTAAAGTTTTTAATTAAATGAAAATTGTCACACTTTTAGATTAATGAAATAATTTGAATCAAAATCATAGAGATAAATCCAAAACTCTGGGAATTGGATCTTTGACTGGAAAAGCACATTTAGGAATTTTGTTGGAATTTTTGGACCTCATTCATTTCTCTGAATTTGATTTACTTGGTTAGGTCAATTTTATTCTAATATGACATTTAGGTCTCATATGCATTTGAAGAATTATGAAATTATTCTAGTAGGTTTCCTTGGTGATTCTATAGCTCTGTAAATTTTATCGTAATTTTTAGATGAATTTTTGTGGTAATTATCAATTTATTGAGGAAAAACCCCCTTTTGTAATTAATTAATTTAATGGGGTAACATAGTTTGTAAAATTCTAAATCTATGGATTTAGTGTTTTTAGATGATCATTATACTATGATAATTTTCTCAGAATTTATAGAGACATATTAATGGTAGTTTTAGTGCAAATCCCTATTTGCACCCCATTTATGTTAAATAGAAATTATGGTCAAAAATTCCTTTTAAAAATGTGAAACTTAGGATTTGGTGTTCTTAGACCATTATTATGCCGTGATAATTTTCCCAGAATTTATTGAAGTTTTAACATAGCACTTGTAGTGTACACCCTTATACGCTCACCAAATGTAACAAATGATAATTAAGGGTAAATACTCCTTGGAATAATATGACACTTAGGCATTGCTGTTTTTAGGTCAATAAAATACTTCTGTGATTTATTCAGATTTTATTGAGACCTGTAGGTGGTGGTTGTAGTGTAAACTCTTATTGGCACACCACTTGTATTAAATGAATATTGTGGATAAATATTACCTGGAATATTATGAAACCTTAGATTTGGTGTTGTTAGATGATTAGTATGCTAGGTTAATTTTCTCAGAATTTTTGGAATTCATATTTTAGTACTTGGTGTGTAAAGTCACAACTTCATCTTTTTCATGATAAATATAAATTATGGTTATAAATTTGTTGGAAAAATATGATCTTCTGGAAATAGTGTTTTTATGTCAATATGAAGCTACTGTAATTTTTCCAGAATTTTAGAAAGTCTAATTTCAGTACTTGTAGTGTAAAGCCATTTTGTCTCTCCTTTAAAGATAAATAGAAATTGTTGGTTTAAAATGTTTGGGAAAATATGATCTTCTGTAAATAGTGTTTTTATGTTAATATGAAGGTACTGTACTTTTTCCAGAATTTTAGGAAGTCTAAGTTCAGTACTTGTAGTGTAAAGCCATTTTGTCTCTCCTTTAAAGATAAATAAAAATTGTGGGTATAAAATGATTGGAAAAATGTGATCTTCTGGAATTAGTGTTTTTATGTCAATATGAAGCTACTGTAATTTTCCCAGAATTTTAGGAAGCCAAAATCTTGTACTTGATGTGTAAAATTATTTTTCCATTCATTCATTGATAATTAGGGATCTTGGTTATTTAATTGCTGGAAATATATGAAATATTGGAAATCTTGTTATCATGTCACATTTCATCTCTGGAAGGAAATTTAACAAATTTGAACTCACTAGCATGATACCTCCTTCCCTTTTAGATTCAGATTAGTAATTAATGATTTTTTTTTATAGAGGTCAAAATTATATAAAATATGCTTGGATTTTGATCATCTCTTATTTTATCCACTATGAACCTATGATAAAAATTAGAAGTCATTTGGAAGTAATTTGACCAAGGTTCCATCATAGGAATCTAAGTTAGTTATATGTCGTGGTCTGCGGATAGTAAAAACTCATTATGATGAATAGGTCAATATAATCACAAGGAAATCAGTGAGAATTTGATTATAACAAGAGATGAGTATAGACCACTTAGTGGACTAGAAGTTATTAGAGTTGAAACCAAAAGAACGATTGCTTAGGAGCGGGATGAAACGTAAGGCGTGAAAACACTTAAGATATAAAGAGTATTGAGAGGGTGGAAGGTTAGGTCTGGGTAGTCACCAAGAATATTGATTGTCCTGGAAAGGGGTTGGGCATCATCCCATCACATACCCTAGTACCTTGCGAACCCTTCACCGGGTAGCCCTCGGGAAGTCCAGGATCCACCCTAAACTTCCAAGTATAATAATAACTAAACAAGGGTAGTCTAAATAGGAGGTTTAATTTAAGTGGAATGATAAGAGGGTAATTTTATAGGTAGATATCAGTAATACTAAGTGTCTTGGGAAAGGGAACTTTGGGGTATCATCCCATTGTAGTTCCTAATACCGTAGCGAGCCCTTTACAGGGTAATCCTCGGGAATCCAAGATTAAACGTAAACCGTAGGGATAAGATGTTGTACAAGAATAATTTAATAACACACTCACCCACACCCCGTGGTTACGGGAGCTTAGTCGGTTTGGTGCTACGAGCAGTAAGCTCCGTGTTTGTAAGAGCTGATTGATAAGTCAGGTGAGCTTGTGACTCGATAGTGTATGTTGGTACGGACGGGTTGGTCCGGTGAGCCGGTGGCTCGGAAGGTTATTATTGACGGGCAGGTTAGCCCGGGGAGCTTATGGCTAGGAGGTAGATAGTAGAACATGTTGCATATGTACGAAGGTGGTGGGTCTTAGGTATTGGATGGTCGTTCACACCGACGTCAATACGTTGACTCGGCAAGTGTGGTAATTACACTTAGCCATGAAAGTCTGGCGGTCCAGTCAGCAAGAGTACGCAGACGCTCCGCGGTTTTGTGTTGAGGCGTACGATAGGTCTAGGTTAGGTAGTGTGAACACCAACCTAGAGGTGGGCGAGGCCCAACCCACCGCTTCCGTTTGCCACTACAGGAGTATCCTGGGAGTCTTGCTAGCTCCAAAAAGGGGGAACTAAAGGTCTATGCGCATAGAGTCGTAGTGAGTGAGTTGCACTTGTATTAACATAGCATAACAACATACCTTGCATGTCATAGCATGAACATTGCATTTCAACCCCTACCCATAACGTATAAATTGGTATGAGACTTTTTATACGATAGGCCCTGCTAAACGACCCCTTGGTCTATAGGTTTGTATGGGCATTCCTATAAATCAATGGTTACTTTTAAATTACTTTAATTGCGTCGCACTGCTTCTCTATGTTACTTTACTGCACTTATTACTGTTTACTTGCTTATACTGCTAGCATAGAAATTATATGGATATACTCTTGATAGCGTAGAATATTTGTCACCTGCTTTTGTTTACTCCACTTTGTTGTCCTCCGCTTCTTCTTCCTGCACGGTGCCTAGGAGTCGCGGGGGGAGGCGAGGACAAAATCAGCTTAGTCTTTATGACTAACGGTCGGTTGTGACCGTAGGTGTTCGAGGAGCTGGAGCACAGGCACGACCAGTCAAGACATGATGGCAGGATCTGAGGAGCAGAAGCCATGCTATGCTTCTACTACAAGACAGGTGTTTGAAGATTTGAGAGTTGTTAGCTTCCGCATAGATGTAGAGTGAGAGAGTGAGATTTTTGTTCAGCCTTGGTTATGTACTGGGCATAAGCCCCTTTTACTCTTTCATTTGTTGTACTCATTGATGGACTTTTATATTTTGTTGTATAAATGTGTGATTGTGGACTTGGTTCTGATTATTTTCCTTCTTAACTCTTGTTGGCCTGTCGACCGTTCTTGCCGGCAGGATCGGCGTCTTGCGGAGGTAGCTAACTCGGGTGTTAGTGTCACCGTAAGGCGGCGGTTCTGGGCATAAGATCCAGAAGCTCTCCAGGTGCGGGAGAGGGATCTTACAGACCGACCCTCCCTAAGCTTCCTCACCTCAATTTATGGCCTCTTCCTCTCAATTTAGAGGTTCCTTTATCAAAATTGTGAGAGAAGTTTCTTTTCATAGCTTCATTTTCGCATTCCCTTGTGTCATTTTGCTTCCAGAAGCTCCTCCATGGATTCAAGAAAGTATACAAGGAAGGGAAAAACTACATTGTTTGAGGAAGTGAGTTTTCTCTCACCCTAATTTTCAAGTGTTTTAGAATTTTGTTCCTTTGAACTAATTGATGAAATATCCCTTAGGGTCCATTCGTTTGGACGGAATTGGCTTTCTGGAATTGGCATTTGCGATTAGAAATCCGTTTCAAGTGTTCGGCGCAACGAAATTTACGAGGATATTGGCATTTATATGAAATGTTGGAACAACCCTTTTACTGTTTTGTGCTAGGATCACTATGTACTGATTCGGATCAGTTGACCCCATTGTATAGTTTACGGGTCAAGTCTTTAGGCTGATAAATTAGCTAGAACTTAAGATTAAATCTAAGGTTCCCAGCGTTCGACGAATGTCTAGCATCGTTCGACAAATTGTTCTAAGCAGACTGAAGTATTACAGCCAGTTACGGCACTCGACATTCTCTGATCAGTGTTCGACGAACGGCTAGCAGTGCTCGACAGATGGCTCCCAGCGTTCGACAGTTTTTATTGACAGCGCTCGACAGTTTTCCAGCCAGTGTTCGACATATTCTGGACAGCGCTCGACAGATGGCTCCCAGCGTTCGACAGATTATTTATTGAAGCCCAGATTTGTTATCAACTATATTATATCTATCCTAACAGCAAAACGACGAATATAACGGATCTATTTAATATCCTTTGGACGTATTCTGACAGATAAGGAAGGATATTAAACTGAGTTAATATATTCTCTTCTTTCCTTTTTCCAAGGCAGCAATAGTCGTTGACATTTAATGAAAAGGGATCTTTTCACAGTCAAAAATAAAAGGACCTGCCAAAATCGTTTGAGTTGACAGAATTCAAACGTCGTTCTATTACAGAATAAAAAGGATATATATATAGTATTCAGAAGAACATGATATACAGTTAGACATCTCAGAAAGTTTTTTTTTCTTCATCTTCTTCTACAAGCAGCACAAAACTTCTGAGAACATCATCCTCAAGAACATTCACTCAGAATCTGCTGTAAATTTAGATCTTCTAAAAGAGCAACAAGCAAATCTGAAGAACCTGTTCTTCCAGATCAAACAGCTACATGAGATCTTAGTTTTCGAGAGAAAGCTTCTTCATTTTCTGTCAAGCACTTCAATCTGACAGGGGGAGCTTTACAACAACATCCACTAGAGTCTTCTCTCAGCATCTTGACAGAGAAGAACACTATAAACCTTTTCCTTCCTATCTTGTACAGGGTTATAACTCCCTTCAAAAGTTAATCTCGGTGACAGGGCACCTTTTCAAAAACCTGCAGTTTGGTTAGAGCACCTTATCAACAGCTCACCTGGTGTGAGGGCACCTTATCAACAACCTCCTAGTGGATTCCTACCAAAGGTGGTAGAAGAGTAGACGTACCCATATTTATTGGGGAACTACTATAGCTCCTTGTGTCTTCTGTGTTTGATTATTTCCTGTGGCACTACTGTTTGTTTTGTGATTACATTTACTTAATTTTTCTGTTTATATAATTCTCACACTGCTTACACTTATATGTAACACTATTTTAATTCCGCTATAAAAACTAAGAAAAAGTTTTAATACTCTATTCACCCCCCCCCCCCCCTCTAGAGTAACTTAAGATCTGACCTCCACTTTCAATTGGTATCAGAGGCGTGTTGATTCTTTACAGACTAACATCTGAATCACAAAGATCAACCAGATCTTAATTTGTCTAGAGCTCCTTTATCTAAGAATTTTATATCATTCAAAACTCATGGCACAAAATAAGGAATATTCTAGCACAAGACCTCCTATGTGCAATCTCAATAAGTTTGCACTATGGAAAGCAAGGATTAGGCTTTATATGAACTCTATTGATGAGGAGATTTTTAATGTTATTCTTACAGGACCTCCAGCACCTACAGCAACAACCAGCACTACTGCAACAACAGACAACACTGTTGTTCCACCTCCTGAGTGGACTGAGGCTCAGAAGAAGCAAAGAAATGCAGATGCAAAGGCCATGAACATTCTGGCCTTAACTATGTCAGATGGCATATTCCAGAAAGTAGTTGAGTGCACCTCAGCAAAAGAAATCTGGGAATCTCTCAACAACATGGTGGCAGGCTCAGCAGATGAAAGGAAAGATAGAAGATCTCACCTGATATCTCAATATGAGAACTTCAAGAAGGGAGAATCAGAAAATGTTGCTGATATGTACAATAGGCTCAGCCTCATAATAAATGAGCTGAAATCTCTGGACAAAGTGATCTCACTCACAGAGATCAATGATAAAATTCTTATGTGCTTTCCCAGCACATGGGACTCCAGAATCTGGCCAATCAAAGAAGCCAGAAGCCTAAATGAAATCACCACTGAAGCTTTGTTGGGCAAGCTCAAATCTTATGAGCAGCTTATCAAAAGTAGGGAAATTGAAGAATCCACTTCATCCCCAACACTCAAGAAGGAGAAAAGCATAGCCTTCAAAGCTGCAGAAGAAGAAGGACCAACTCCTACCAAAGAGGAGTTGCTGAGTTTCATAGCCAAAAGATTCTATAATATGACTAAGAAAGATTTCAAAAAGAAGTCATCCAGAAGCTATGACAAGCCAAGGTATGACAAAAATCACTCTAATGAAATTATATGTTTTGGTTGCAGAAAGCCAGGACATATTGCTCCTGAATGTCCAGAGAATCAAAACAAAAAGGACAGAAAGGAGAGAAAAAGAGAAAAGGAAGAAAGGACAGGTTCTAGCAAATCTTCCTCCCACTCACACAAAAAGAAGGGTAGAGGATTTGTAGCAACATCCTGGAGTGAAACAGAATCTGAATCAGAATCTTCATCTGGTTCTTCTGATGAAGAAGAAACAAAAGAGAATAGCCAATGTCTACTGGCAATTTATGACTCAGACTGTGAGTCACAATCTGAATCTTCATCAAGCTCCAGTGATGATGAAGAAGAAAAGAACTTCTGCATGATGGCAATCAATGCCTCAGCCAGCAAATCTGATGAAGAAAATTCAGAATCAGAAGAAGAAAATGATGCAGATCAGGTAATGTCTGGTTTTGATTTTACTTCAGATGAATTCAAAGCTGAATTCAAAGTCCTTTGCTCAGACTTACTCAACTCTGAGAAAGAAATAATCTCACTCAGATGTAAGTTAGCTGAAATGAAAAAGATGAGTGAAGAAAATGCAAACCTTAAGAAAGATTTGGCTGCCTCCAGAGAACACATTGTTCTCATTGAGAATAAACTTTCTGAGGCCAAGAAATTTGAAGAATCCCTAAATGGGAGAAGTATCAAACTGATGGACATCACAAGCACAGTCAATGCTAGACTTAATAATAGCAAATTGGGCTTGGGTGCCTCATCAAGTGAGCCATCTCTGATTAAGAGAAATATCCTCTCCTCACCTATAAAATTTATTTCTGCTAAAGGCAAAGAAGCTGCAAAAAGAGATAAAGATATTTCAAGCAAGTATGTTAAGGATAAAAGAATTCAAAAGAATTCGTCGAACGGAGATCGACAAAAAGGTTCAAATTTGTCGAACGGAGCTCGACGAAGTCTGAAAACAGATTTTCAGTATAGTTATCAGATGAACAATAGTCGACCAATTTATCCAAATTTGTCGAACAGATACTATACAGGAAATACTAGAAATCTTACTCCCAAATAAACTAAAAATCCTTTCACTGAATGGATAATACCTCCAAGGAGATATCATCCACAAGACTATATGAACCAGCCTGAAATGTCATTTATTTCTGAATTTTGTGGTAACACAAAAGGACCCAAGGTAGTCTGGGTCAAAAACAACTAGTTTATGTTTTTGTCTTTGCAGGTACATGGCCATCCAAGATTAAATCAAAAATGGTACTTGGATAGTGGCTGCTCAAAGCACATGACAGGAAACAAGGCCAATCTAAAAAATTACAAGGCACAGCTTGGACCCAAAGTGATCTTTGGAGACTCCAACCATGGTCAAACCAAAGGCATTGGTCAAATCAAGGTTGGAGCAGTAACATTCAAGGAAGTCACCTATGTGAAGGGTCTGAAGCACAACCTCATCAGCATAAGTCAGTTATGTGATGAAGGCTATCAGGTAACCTTTAATAAATCAGAATGTATTATCAAGTCATCTGATAATGTCATTGTTTTATCAGGTATTAGACAGGGTAACATATATTTAGTAAATTTCAATTCCTCTAAATCAGAAATTTGCCTGTTTAATGAGCTAAGCAAACCTAGTGAACTATGTCATAAAAGATTAGGGCATGTAAATCTTAGAACAATTTCCAAACTATCTAAAGATAATCTAGTTAGAGGTTTACCATCAGGATCATATAAGAAAGAAGGTTTATGTAGGGCATGCCAGCTAGGTAAGCAAACCAAAAACAGTTTTAAATCCTTATCTAAAAGTGATTCACCTAGAATCTTATTTTTGCTACATATGGACCTTTTTGGACCTATAGCAATAAAGAGTTTAGGAGGGAAGTCTTACACTCTAGTTATTGTAGATGACTTCACTAGATTCACTTGGGTATTCTTTTTGAGAGAAAAGTCAGATAACTTTAAAGTTCTTACAGACTTTCTTAAGAGCATACAGATTGAATACTCTACTGTAGTTGCATTGATCAAAAGTGATCATGGCACTGTGTTTGAGTCTCTTCTTATGCAAGAATTCTGTGAGAAGGAAGGTATCAGGCATTGCTTCTCAGCTCTTAGAACTCCTCAACAGAATGAGGTAGTTGAAAGGAAAAATAGAACCCTAATTGAATCAGCAAGAACATTGCTTGCAGATGCTAATTTGCCACTATCCTTTTGGGCAGAAGCTGTTAGCACAGCAAACTATGTTCTGAATAGAAGTTTGATACACAAACTTAAGGGTAAAACTCCTTATGAATTACTTAAAGGGAAGAAACCTAAAGTTGACTATTTCAGAACTTTTGGTTGCAAATGTTTTGTTCATAACAATGATAAGAAATATCTTAGAAAATTTGAACCAAAATCTGAAGAAGAAATTTTCTTAGGATATTCAATAGTTAGCAAAGCATATAGGGTATTTAACAAATCCACTCTTAAGATAGAAGAATCCATGCATGTTTCCTTTGATGAAACTAACATGTCTTACAAGGAGAAGAAATCTTCTACCAAGAATGCTTTGCAGGTACCAACTCTATGTGAAGAACTTAATGAACTAAATCTACAGTCAGGAGATTCAATGCAACCATTAGCTCAAAACCTTGAAGACAGTGAAGAAGAAGATCATTCAGATCTTATTGATTATCAGAATCAAGCAACAACAGAACATCCTTCACAGGATACAACTACTGAACAAAATCCCCAAATAAATATCACTGCAGAATTAACTCCAACTGTTGATCACATCACAATTAGAGATCACCCAATTTCACAAGTGATTGGTGATATTTCAGCAGGTGTTCAGACAAGACATCAACTACATCAAAATCAGATGCATACTTGCTTTCTATCACAAGTTGAACCTCAAACCATAAAAGATGCAGAACAAGATCCAAATTGGATTCTTGAAATGCAAGAGGAACTCAACCAGTTTGAAAGAAACAAAGTTTGGGATTTGGTTCCAAGACCAAGAGGCCATCCAGTCATTGGCACCAAGTGGGTCTTCAGGAACAAACTTGATGATCAAGGAAATATTGTGAGAAATAAAGCAAGGCTAGTAGCTCAAGGATACTCACAGGAAGAAGGCATAGACTATGATCAAACATTTGCACCTGTGGCAAGACTTGAAGCTATCAGAATATTTTTAGCATTTGCTGCATACAAACAATTTAAGGTATATCAAATGGATGTAAAAAGTGCATTCCTAAATGGAGATATCAAGGAAGAAGTTTATGTGGAACAACCACCAGGTTTCATCTCTCCAACTCACTCTTCTTATGTATTCAAGCTTAATAAAGCTCTCTATGGTCTCAAACAAGCTCCCAGGGCATGGTATGATACCTTAGCTAATTTTCTATTGGAAAATAAGTTCTGTAGAGGCTTAGTAGACCAAACCTTATTTTTTAGAATATATAAAAATCAAACACTGCTAGTTCAAATATATGTAGATGATATTATTTTTGGCTCTACTGATTCAAATTTATGCAAAAAATTCTCTAAACTTATGCAATCTAAATTTGAAATGAGTAGCATGGGTGAATTATCATACTTCCTTGGTCTACAAGTGAAGCAAACCTCATCAGGAATTTTCATTTCACAATCCAAGTATGCTAAGGAATTAGTAAAAAGATTTGGAATGTCTGATTCCTCTCCCATGAAAACACTCATGGCTTCTAATGCTGTCATTAATGCTGATGAATCAGGGAAACCTGTTGATCAGAAGGTGTATAGAGCAATTGTTGGCTCATTACTCTATTTGACAGCTAGTAGGCCTGATATAATGTTTGCTACTTGTATTTGTGCTAGGTTTCAAGTCAACCCTAAAGAATCTCATCTATCTTTACTAAAAAGAATTTTAAGATATATAAAGGGCTGTCCTAATCTAGGTCTCTGGTATCCAACAGCATCTGAATTTGAATTAACTGGATTCTCAGACTCAGATTATGCTGGATGCAGAGTAGACAGAAAAAGCACATCAGGAACTTGTCAGTTTCTTGGTGATAGGCTTGTGTCTTGGTTTTGTAAGAAGCAGACATCTGTGTCCACATCAACAGCTGAGGCAGAATACATTGCTGCAGGCAGTTGCTGCTCACAGATACTGTGGATACAAAATCAACTTCTAGACTATGGTATCAACTTAAATCAATCAATTATATTTTGTGACAATACTAGTGCAATATCTATAGCACAAAATCCAGTTCTCCATTGTAGAACTAAACACATAGAAATAAGGCACCACTTTATCAGAGATAATGTGGATAAAAATAAAATTTGCCTACAGTTCATCTCCACTGATTTACAAAGAGCAGATATTTTCACCAAACCCTTGGATGAAAAGAAACATATTTTCTTTATGAATCAACTGGGAATGATAGATGGAGACTCAATTTGTTGAAAATTATATTTTCTATCCTATCCAAAATTTTGTCGAACGAAGAACGACAAATTTTTATTCGTCGAACGATGGTCGACAAAAACCTACATCTTCAAGAGTCAGTAAAGAAAATCTCGTTTGTCGAACGGCGATCGACGAATTTTTTTTTTTTTAAATTTTAAAGTCGGTTCGACTTCAGATTTAATTAGGTTTTGCCGAACAGCGCTCCTCGAATTCTCCTCCCTATTTTCTCGACTATATAACACTTATTTTATCTTATTCTAAGTTTTGCGCCTACAGAAATCATCTTTCCCTCCAGTTCCTCTCTGCACTTGATCTTCAACCTTCTTTGCAGGAACAATGGCGATTCCTCAGGCTTCTCTGCACCTAATGAAGTTTGACGCAGGCTTTGACATTGACATGGACTCGTTTGCACAGTCAGACCAAATCTTCAAGGATATTCTTCAAACGCTGGATGAACAACAACTAAGGAAATTTCTAAGCACCAGGCAGAAGATAGCTATTGCAGAGATAAAAGAATGGGTTTTCACTGCAAAATCAGTCGATGAAAGTTTGTCGGGAACAATATCAGGTCATCATGTCTCTCTCTCTCCCACCATCCTTTCTGAAATCTTTGGTCTTGAAAATGGTGAAGATGAGTTAGACATAAGCTCAAATGAATTTGATGAAGCTTTAGTCAAAATGGGCCATTTGACTGGAAACCCTAGCCACATTCTGAAAAAGAATCTGTCTCAGGACTACAAGTTCTTAGCAGATATTGTTGGAAAAGTCTTGCTGGGCAAGACTTCTGGGCATGACTATATCAGTAGGCACCAATTTCTATTAATGGTGGCCTTAATGGAGAAGAAGAAAGTCAACTGGGGATCAATCCTTTTTGACCTAATTAAAAAGAAAAACTCTACAGAGAATGTATGCTTTGGAAGAATCTTAGGAATCTTTCTGCAGGAAAGGCATCCAGAACTTCTGGTGTCACCAAAAGTAACAATAAATGCCAGCAAGAGGCTGACCTCAGCACTCTTTGCTAAATGGGATAGAGTAATTCCCAAGAAGAATACAGGAGCTGAGGCCTCCAGAAAAAGGAAAGCTTCTGAGGACACAAGGACTGATCAAGTCACTCCCTCTACCCCTCTAGAAGATCCTTCCTCAGTTCCTCCTTCCTCTCATATCCTCTCTCCACCTGCTCAACAATCTCCTGCACATTCTCATTCTTCATCCCCTCCTTCAACTACAATATCACCCATCAATGATATTCCAATCTTAACCGCCCACATCAGTGATGCTCCACCTCCACCCCTATCTTCAGAACCACTACCTACCACACCTCCCTCTCCAATACACAATGAATATCATTCACCTATTCATTCTCCTAGTCCAATCCATCTAGACATTCATACACATACCACCAACATCAGCAATATCATTCCTTCAATATCATCTCCATCCACTTCACAACCATTCACTAGTCATCCACCAGATTATCCATCCCTCAACCTCTCCTCTATTGCTGATCAAGTTTTTGATCTTATCCTTCCTAAAATAAGCCAGCGCCTGGATGCAAAACTTGCTCCAGTTCTTCAGGCACTTTCTACTTTATCTTCTAAGATAGTCTCTCTTCCCTCCTCCACTGCTTTCCCTTCTACTAGGGGCCTAGATTCAGGCTGTCCTGAAGCTAGGCAGGGGGAGATGTCCTATGAAGAAGCTCCAGAAACAGAAGGAACTCCAGAAGATGATACAGAAGTTACAATTTTTGATACAGATACACAAGTTATAGAAGTAATAAATAACATATGCATTCATCCATCCTGTGATCTATATAGCTTATTATCAAAATTTGATGTCACATATACTTCAAGGGTATCACCATACATAGAGGATCTATCAAAGGCTCTGATTTGCCTTCCTCAGAAAACTCATTCTGACATCATACAAAATTACATATCCTCTATTCCTTCATCCACTGTTCAAGACATTCAAATAAAGGATCATTCTGCAGAATATGAAGATGATCCTGCAGAATTCCTTGATGATACAACAGCCCCACAAATTATTTCTTCACCTCCAATTTCTGTATGGAATGAAGAACCAATGCCAAGCTTTGATGAAATCTGGAGAGAAGCAGATGCAGAGTTTGACAAAGCTGAAGAAGAAAGATTAAAGGCTCGGGAAGCAATCAAGAGAATTGATGATTTATACAATAAGCCAATCTCATCTTCTGACACTGAAGATGATGATGACAACAGTGATTCTGATGATACACTCTCAAAGAAAAGAAAGAAAAGAACAGCTAAGTCAAAGGCTGCTCCCAAACCTCCAAATCCAAATAATGACATTCCTCTGTACATTTTGTATAATGTCCCCCTTGATGAGAAAACTCCTCACTGGATGAAGCTCTCCAGAAATGAGAACAATAGGAGGAAGAAATTCAAGAAGACTGGCTACATCCCTGACAAACCAGTCAAGCACAATCATCCTCCTCCTCCTCCTCCAGCAGTTGGTGCAACAGGATCAGCATGTGTATCATCTTCCTCTTAGAGCCCAAGCTCTCAACATTCAAGGAGACCTGGTAGTTCTAGTGGTTCTCAAGCCTCTGGATCAGCCAGTGCTCCTTCCTCTAAGAAATCAGCTCCTATCATTCAAAGAAGTCAAACCTTTTCCTCTTCTCAAATATCTTCAGAATACAAACTTCACATTTCTGATGGAACTCTTCACAGAGATAGAGTACCTCAAAAGGTCACTCAAGACAAAAATGATTCAGAAAATATTTATTATTTTCCAGATCCAGAGAAGAGAAACTCTGTCAAATGGCAAGACTGAAAGAAACAATTGGGTATGCACAAATTAAAAAGGCTAAAGCTGAAGGCAAAGACTTCTCAAGTTACTCAACCATGTCAGAATACAGAAGAAAAGAACTTGAAAAATACAAAACAGTTAAAGCATTCAATACTGAGGAATATATTGATATGCACCCAGAAGCATTTATTCCTCATGTCAAAGAACAGAAAATCATTGGTGCTCAAGACTTGTTTATCAGCAAAAAGAAATCAGAAGACCCCAACAGAAAAATCATATTCAAGCCACCTTCTCAGGACAAAAAGCCTTAAATAAATTGCTTGGTTATGAATGTAAAGTTTCTGAACTCAGAGCACTTATTTTTATCTGATGATCTATTTTTATCTATCAGATATATTTCATTTCATTATTGCTCTGTTTTGCTGTATCTATTTAATTTTTCTTGTCAAATAGTATCCTAACCCAAATAGGGGGAGATTGTTGGAACAACCCTTTTACTGTTTTGGGCTAGGATCACTATGTACTGATTAGGATCAGTTGACCTCATTGTATAGTTTAAGGGTCAAGTCTTTAGGCTGATAAATTAGCTAGAACTTAAGATTAAATCTAAGGTTCCCAGCGTTCGACGAATGTCTAGCATCGTTCGACAAATTGTTCTAAGCAGACTGAAGTATTACAGCCAGTTACAGCACTCGACATTCTCTGATCAGTGTTCGACGAACGGCTAGCAGTGCTCGACAGATGGCTCCCAGCGTTCGACAGTTTTTATTGACAGCGCTCGACAGTTTTCTAGCCAGTGTTCGGCATATTCTGGACAGCGCTCGACAGATGGCTCCCAGCGTTCGACAGATCATTTATTGAATCCCAGATTTGTTATTAACTATATTCTATCTATCCTAACAGCAAAACGACGAATATAACGGATCTATTTAATATCCTTTGGACGTAATCTGACAGATAAGGAAGGATATTAAACTGAGTTAATATATTCTCTTCTTTCCTTTTTCCAAGGCAGCAATAGCCGTTGATATTTAATGAAAAGGGATCTTTTCACAGTCAAAAATAAAAGGACCTGCCAAAATCGTTTGAGTTGACAGAATTCAAACGTCGTTCTATTACAGAATAAAAAGGATATATATATATAGTATTCAGAAGAACATGATATACAGTTAGACATCTCAGAAAGTTTTTTTTCTTCATCTTCTTCTACAAGCAGCACAAAACTTCTGAGAACATCATCCTCAAGAACATTCACTCAGAATCTGCTGTAAATTTATATCTTCTAAAAGAGCAACAAGCAAATCTGAAGAACCTGTTCTTCCAGATCAAACAGCTACAGAAGATCTTAGTTTTCAAGAGAAAGCTTCTTCATTTTCTGTCAAGCACTTCAATCTGACAGGGGGAGCTTTACAACAACATCCACTAGAGTCTTCTCTCAGCATCTTGACAGAGAAGAACACTATAAACCTTTTCCTTCCTATCTTGTACAGGGTTATAACTCCCTTCAAAAGTTAATCTCGGTGACAGGGCACCTTTTCAAAAACCTGCAGTTTGGTTAGAGCACCTTATCAACAGCTCACCTGGTGTGAAGACACCTTATCAACAACCTCCTAGTGGATTCCTACCAAAGGTGGTAGAAGAGTAGACGTACCAAGATTTATTGGGTAACTACTATAGCTCTTTGTGTCTTCTGTGTTTGATTATTTCCTGTGGCACTGCTGTTTGTTTTGTGATTACATTTACTTAATTTTTCTGTTTATATAATTCTCACACTGCTTACACTTATATGTAACACTATTTTAATTCCGCTATAAAAACTAAGAAAAAGTTTTAATACTCTATTCACCCCCCCCCCCCCCCTCTAGAGTAACTTAAGATCTGACCTTCACTTTCATGAAAACACATGGCTTTGACTTTGAACTAAAAAATCAAATCACCAATTCTCACCTCCACCCACGAGTTTTCCGCATAATCGAGTGTTTTTGCCAGATTTTTTCGGCTTACGCGAGTGTTTTCCTGTCGGGAGTGGGTTTTTTCGGCCGGGCGCGTGTTTTTCGGTCGGCGCAATTTTTTCACTCGGGCATTTATTTTTTGCCCAGGCTGGCGTTTTTCGCCCGGGCGCATGTTTTTCGGTCGGCCGTGGGTTTTTCGGCCGGCCGGGCAATTTCCACCCTGACGCATTTTTTTTGCTCGAACGCATTTTCACCTGGGCGCGCTTTTTTCGGTCGGCCGTGAGTTTTTCGGCTTACGCGCGTGTTTTCCTGCCGGGAGTGTTTTGCCCGGGCGCATTATTTTTACCCGGGCGCGCTTTTTTCGCTCGAACGCGATTTTTCCGACCGAACGCGGTTTTTCCGAACAAACGCGGTTTTTTCGGTCGAACGTGATTTTTCCGGTCGGAAGCGAATTTTCTGGCCGGGCGCGATATATTTTTCCCGGACGTGATATTTTTTGCCGGGCGCGATTTTTTCTCTCGAGCACATTTTTTTCGCCCGTGCGCGTTTTTTTTGCCGGGCGAGATTTTTTCCCCCGAGTGTGTTTTTTTGCCCGGTCGCGTTTTTTTCGCCTGGGCACGCCCAATCGCATTTTTTTCCCCCGGGGCGCGTTTTTTTCGCCTGGGAAAAATCACGCTCGGGTGAAAAAATTGCGCCCGGGAGAGAAAAACGCGCCCGGGCAAAAAAAATGCGCCCCAATGAAAAAAACGTGACCGGGCGAAAAAAACGTTGTCGGGCGAAAAAAAAGCACCATGGCGAAAAAAACGCGCCCGGGCAAAAAAACGCGCCCGGGTAAAAAAAATGCGCCCGGGCGAAAAAAACGTGTCCGGGCGAAAAAAACGCGCCCGGGCGAAAAAAATGAGCCCGGGCAAAAAATGCGCCTGGGCGAAAAAAACGCGACCGGGCGAAAAAAGCGCCTGGGCGAAAAAATCGCGCCCGGGCGACGCCCCGACGAAAAAGATAAAAACGCGACCGGGCGAAAAAAAAACGCTACCGGGCGAAAAAATTGCTCCCGGGCGAAAAAACGCGCCCGGGCAAAAAAAATGCGCCCGGGCGAAAAAAATGCGCCCGGTCGAAAAAAATGCGCCCGGGCGAAAAAATCGCGCCCGGGCGAAAAAACGCCCCGACAAAAAAGAAAAAAACGCGACCGGGTGAAAAAACGCTACCGGGCGAAAAAAACGCGACCGGGTGAAAAAAACGCGCCCGAGCAAAAAATTCACGCCCGAGCGAAAAAAACGTGCCCTAGCGAAAAATACGTGCCCGGAGAAAAAATTGCGTCCGGGCGAAAAATTTGCGCCCGAGCGAAATCAACACGGTCGGCCGAAAAAATCAAGCCCTGGCAAAAAAATCGCGCCCGGGGGCGGGTTTTTCGCCCGGGCGCGCGTTTTTCGCCCTTAAAAAAAGTGCGCACATGAGTGAAAAAATTGCGCTTGGGCGAAAAATGCGCATCGTAAAACATATTATGCAATTTAATGCGTTCGGCGCTAACGTATATTTTGAGTTTTATAAATTTATTGTATAATGTCAATTCCAATACCAATTCCATTATTCAGCCGAACAACTTTTGTGCCTCAATTCCAATTCTGTTGACTGAATTCAATCTTACAGCCGAACAACAAAATTGGAATTCTGTACAAAGCCAATTCATGTAGATATTGATTTTCGTCGAAAAGCCAATTCCAGAAAGCCAATTCCGTTCAAACGAACGGACCCTTATATATTATCGAAATGATGAAAGAAAATAAGTATAGGCTAAGATTCATGAATTATGTATGTAATATTGGTTCGCCATAATTCCAAAATATTTTAGGTTCATGATTTATGTATCTAAAATGTTGTAGAAATTTATGAAATTATAATGCTAAATCCCCTTGTATACACTTGAATCGATGAGTTGGTCTATTCAATTTGCAAAATATGAATCATACAAATAAATTTACCTTGCTAAATTTCAGAATTTTGCAGAATCTACATTAAGATTATGGTATCTGGAAGGAGATAATTGTGGTTATTAATTAGATTATTTGGTACTTGATCATCTTGATCACTAACTAGCATGGTCATCATGTTTAATCATCTTTATACAATTTGATAAAAGTGCATAGTGATGTTTGATCATCTTTATTCAATTTGATGAAAGAGCATAGTTATGTGTGATCATCTTTATACTATTTGATAAAAGAGCATATTGATGTTTGATCATCTTTATTTTAAATCATGGTATGCTAATGTATGCTAGTTAGCGAGCTTAAAGTGTAAAAAATAACAATATGCTTATTCTTTATCATGCGCTAATTCCCTTAGTTATGTACATTCAATTATTCATTAGTCACTATGAAGCTCAAGCAACTTCATTCATAAGGTTAGAAAACTAGAATTGAGAATTCATGAAATTTACATAAATCATGTGGAATAATAGACTCAGCAACAATTTTATATTGTTGTATTGAAATCTAAAAGTGTTAAAAACACTTCCAAGTCATATTTTATATGAAATTCCATAAAAGGAAAGACCAACTAGCAATCATTGTTGTTGTTTGGAATTTTTCTAAGCCTCAATGAGCTCATTGAATCTCATATTTGAGGAAACTTCATAAAGTAAATGACTAACCATCAAACATTGTTGTTGATTGGAGTTTTTTAAGCCTTGTGAGCTTACTAAATCTCATATTCAGAGGAAAAAAACATAAATTAAAAGGTCAACCAACAATGTATACACCTTTAGAATTTATTTTAGCCTTATGGAGTCCCAAATTACTTAAACAAACTCTTATAGGTAAGTCCAAATATTGAATCATAATTTCATATAAAGAAGACTTTCAAGTGACAATGAATAAAAGAAATACAGAAATGAAATGGAAGAGCATGGACAAAAAAGAGAGGATAAGAAAAATAATAGTATAGGCAAACATGCCAATAAATTTTAACTTGGAGCAAACCCTTGAGGGCATGGTTAATTACCTTGTCATAGTCAGGTGGAGTTCCACCATAGTCTATGTCATGATTTGACTGATCAAGAGCGGTTAAATCATTGGACGGTGAGGTTTTATGCTTCACCATAGTTATTGCCCAAAAGAAGTGAGGTATATCCTCACCATAGTTTTTGCTTAAGGTGGGTAAGGTTACCTTACCATAGTTATAAATCAGGCATGAACTTAAGAAATCTCAACTAACCGAATGGGTTAGTCTTTGGTTTTGATCCAAAGGAAATTTGTATATAACCAACTAAAATGAGTGGTTCAAGAATAATAAAAAAATCAAGTTACTATTATTCAAGAACCTTGTGAATAAACAAGTTTTTTAAAGTGAATTATAGAAAAGCACAAGATCAATAATGAAGCAAAATTTTAAAGCATTATGGAAATTTATAGTAAGGGAAACGGTCACTGAATATTACTCACCCCTCATTATACTTTTTACAGGACTTAGAAGGTGTCCTTGAGCTTCCTGATTGTAGGAATCCTCACATACCTAGAGCAGAAGTATGTTTGTGCTTATCAATTTTCATATTAATCATTTTGCTAGAAGTTTTGTGTCCTACGTGCCAAGTTTAACTCATGTAATATTTTATAAGCAAATGATGTAAGAAATGTAACATTTGATGATGATGAATAATTAATATTATTTTTCATTAGATGACTCTTTATTTGTTCATGGGGTATGATATCACTACATATCATTGTACTTTTGAATAAAATATAACTTCTTGATTATGTCCTACAGCTTGTTATTAGAAGTTATCTACTAGGATCCCTTTTAGATGTTACAACTTAGAGTTTTAGTATCAAAGATAGGTTTTGATCATATGACCTGTGGGTTATGATATCACTGCATATCATTGCACTTTTGAATAAAATATAACTTTGTGATTATGTCTTAGAAGTTATTATTCAAAGTTATATAATATGATCACTTTTAGATGTTACAGCTTAGAGTTTTAGTATCAGAGCTAGGTTTGGGTCTAAGACCACATGAACAAAAAAAGAGTCATAGGAATTATTCCTTATTTCCATCATCAATAGAAATTTCAATTTCTAATAATGACATTCCATTGTCATTATTCGGGAAGTACGAGAACTGATGCGCAAATCTAGCACACCACTATAGGCGGTAGCAAGACTGCGGCACGAAACGGCAGTGTACCGATCGTTCAAGTAATATAAAATGGGAGTGAATCCCCAAGTATCGAATCTCTAAGGAACACAGTAAGGTGGAGTTACCTATCGAGGAAGGACTTGAGATTGAAGTCCTTTAGGTCGGGTGAAAAGTGAACGGGGTGGATTGAATTATGGAAAGCAAAAGAAAGAAACTAAACTAATCCTATGCAGGCCGTTATGCGCTGCTTCGCCGTGCGGATGGAAACGATGCAGGCCGCTATGCACTGCTTCGCTAGGCGGATGGGCAAGAAGGCAAGCAGATGGAGTGGTTCGCACTAGCAGAAAGGTTTGAGGGCTGTTAGCACCTCTTAGCTAGGCGGATGGATTACACGGGCCGCTATGCACCGCTTCATTGTACGGATGAGTGCGTCGGCCGCTATGCCGGGCTTCGTTAGGCGAGTGGACGGAAAGCAAGTGTGGAATGTGAGGGTCGCAATCACCTCTTTGTTAATCACCGTTAGCCTTTGCTAACATGATCTCAAGTGAGTGAATGGATTGGAAGTGGGTGAGTGGTGATGAAGCGCAACACAACACAATATCCATGGTTAAGAAAAACAAGAAGCACTTTCATTCATAGACAAATGAGAGTAGTCATGTTCATTACAAACTAATACAGCAACAAAAGGAAAGGGGGAGAATAAACCAATAGAGAAGACTAGCCGTCGATCTCGGCCGGTATAGTGGGTTGTCAAACCACTTCCGGGCTCGGTCGATGTATGCTTCCGGGACCAAGAGACTGTCACTATCTCCGATCTTGCTCCGTCGTCTTCGTTCGTCAGGTTTTCTTCTTCTTCTTCCAAACTGAGGTTGCACAACTCGGAAACGGTGTTGTTGACGGCCGGGAATGCTTCCAAACTCTTAGAATCCGCTAGGGTTTCATCGGAGAGTGGTTCCTGGATGAAGTAGATGAGTGGAGATGGAGGAGGAGCGAAAACGGCGCTGGGCAAAACTCAAAAATCGCGGGACGGAAGTACCGTCTGCCCTAATTCGCTGGGTGGCGTCATTAAATATGCATTGTGGGAAACAGTGTGCACAATCAGTGGCGCACGACCAGTGGTCATGCGCACTAGAGGTCGGTGCTCGTGCGCATTGTCTCGACAGAACCTGTAACAGAAAATCTCACAGAAAAATTAGATACTCACGACCAGTAGCGCACGATCAGTGATCGTGCGCACTATAGCCAGTGGTCGTGCGTTTGGCAAGACAGACCTCAAAATTTAGGGGTTAAGTGCGCACGAGCACTGACGCACGACCAGTGTTCGTGCGCAATATAGCCAGTGGTCGTGCGCAATATTCCTGGGCAGATTTGCACCCAGAACACCTGCACGACGCCCGCATCAGCGTGAGAACTGCTCGGGCCACTAATCATGGCACTTAACGCATTCAATAATAACAACTAAACACATCACAATACTCAGAAATAAGAAATATAAGATTCTACACCGAAATTGTGCTAGAAATATGCACATTGAGTGGAATGACATTAAATCAATAAAGAAGAGAATATTGGTGAAAAGTGATGTGCACGTGAGTGAAAATAAGCCCAGATGAGTCCTAAAAAGGTTATATAATTTGGACTCATCACACCCCCAGACTTACCTATTTGCACGTCCCGAGCAAACAAATCCGACTGGATGTGAAAATAGTAGTTAGCATAGGAAATTGCAAAGAAAGAGTAAGATGCGAAGTAGCATACTCGTGCAAATAGAAATTCAGTAAAAGGAGATTCTGACTATGATATCTAATTTAAAGCTGTGTTAATGCGTAAGTAGAAATTTAAGTTTACTTAGAAGGTGAATCATGGTGAATTTTGCAGTCGTGCACCAGTGTGAAAGTAAACAAGCCACTAAGGAGGGGGTTGCCAAAGACCGGAATTCAGAGGTAACTCCGCTGAAATCCATCAACGTCGTGAGCCATAAGCCTGCCCGGTTACACTCTCTCCACGGTGCTAGCAAACTCATAAGGTGAATCAGTGGGGCTTTCGGGTTTTTACGAGGCTTAGGTTACGGAATGATATACAAAGATAAACTTGAAGGCTACGCAACCCAAATGAGCTACAGCAATATGCTTACCCTGAACAAGCCCAAAACAGTGCTAGTGTGACACACCCCCAGACTTAGCTTGAAAACTGGGTGGGCACACAGCCTACTCCAACTGATTTTCTCAATTACGCACAAGGGGAATTCTTTTCATTTCTATTCTTTCCTCGGATTTTTTTCTTTTCATTTCCTTTCTGCTTTATTTTCATTTGAATCCCCCATTTGGTTCACCAATATATTCAGCATAATAGTTTCTCATCATCACAAAATTTACACACATCACACCCAATGATAATTATACTCTTGGTTAGCTCAAATACTTGGTTGTGAAAGTGGGATAAGCTTCAGGCTTTGGTGATTGACGGAAGAGCTAAAACAAAGGATGGGTAAGCACAAACTTGGCTTGCAAAGGTAAACGCATAGGCCATGGAAATCAAGGCCCAAACTAGCCAACTAGATGGCCTACTTCACGCTCAACTTTGTGAGTCGCTCTCACCCATGCTTCAAGAGTCGCTTGGGGCAAGTTCTTAGCCCACGAGAAAGATAAACCTTCCTTCCAACTCGAGCAACGCACAACTAGCGCTCGCTTACACACAACACCGTGCTACCTCAAATTTTCAGTCACATTCACCAAATGAGTAAAATAAATCAAAAACTACGCAAAAACACTAATTGTAAATTAAAAGCATAGAGATAATCTAATTTTACTCAAATTTCTATGGGAGCTTGCGGATGTGACTAGAACACTACAAGAGTCAACATCGCACTCTGATTTGCAATTCCTAAGCTAACATCCTATTTCACATTCCCAACCAAAATAGCGTGTACGGAAGCACACAAACAAGTGAGTGCACGCTTGTGCAGGTGAACTGGTGTATGCTATAATATGACATGAATAAAAATATACTTCTGGTCTGCAAAAACGTGTACATGTGCAGTGAACACTTGGTACACTCTCCCCCCAGACATGAATTAGACAATCATATGAATTTCGACAATGAAAATAAGAAAATGCTAGGGACGAGGGTACCTATGCTCAGATATGAGCATACCAGAAGATTGGCGTTAGTCCTTGGGAAATCACCAGGTTCGCCTCCAGAAAAATCAATGCTCCTGCGAATAAAGCAAACAAAAGACAAAATAGAAAGAAAACAGAAGCATAAATAGATTAGTAATAAACGGGAACCGAAAGATCCCCCATTGGGTTGTCTCCCAAAAGCCCTTTTTGTTTTACGTCCTTAAGGTGGACCAAATACCTGTATTAAAGCAGTTCTAGTAATATTGTCTAATCACAAAGAGAAAACTAATAAAACCTAATTATTACATGCACGCCAAAATGATCAACTGTAAGTTGATTTAAAGTAGTAACTGAAAATGAAAGAAATGGGTCCGAAGACCCAAAAGCAACTCTCAAAAGGATCAGGAGCCTTCCATTTCCATATTTCATCCTTCTTCATTCTCTTCCTCTCCTCCAATCGGCGGTCATGGATGAAGTAGCGTTTACCGCCCTGCACCCAGTCTTTCAAGGAGAACGCAGGCAATGATGATAAGGTGGAATAGGCGATTGATTTCATCATTGCCATTTGCTTCTCCTTCCAAGACTGCCACTCAAAATTACCCAAAATGGGTCCAAATATTCATGCTCCTGCAAGGGGATATACGAAATATCAGAAATTAAAGCAGGAGGGGAAGCAGGAAGGGTGAACATATCAATATCAGTATTAAAAGAAGGATGATTAGGAAATAAAATAGACGAAGAACTAAAAGATTCAACTAAAAGAGAAGTGGTCCCGGTCTCACTCCTAGCAAGTTCCAAGGATAAATCACTATCATCATCGTAAATATCATAGCAAGGGGAACCCAAGAACTCAAAGGCCTCGGTGGTGAGTTGGACCTCCTCGTCCCATGAGGAAGTGCAAACCTCCTCATCAAAAAGAGCACCCTCATCATCCCACCGGGGTGCACCATCGTGTTCAATGTATTCATTCTCCCCTTCGGGGAAAATGACATCCTCATCCCACTTTGGAGCACCCTCCGAGTCAGAAGCATCACCCTGCTCCTTTACTTCGATAGGATCATAAAAAATATGTGTAGAAAAATCTTGCAAAGAAACTGGAGGAACAAAAAGATTTGGTTCCTCCGCAAAAAGAACCGCTAACGCCTCCCCGATGGAGAGAATATTTCCCTCATCCCACTCAGGTGCATCCATAAGTTCAAAATCCTCTTCTTGTTGACCAACAGATGAGTGATCATCATCACTAGGAGTGAAGCCATACACAGGGAGGGAAGAACCAATGCGAGAATTAAGTTCAAGGGGTGAGTAGGAAATTGCCTCCACAGGTAAAGAATGAGTGGTAGGGACAATGTCATCGTATGGATTAGCATGCACTCTGATGGGCAATTCTGCGGCAGTCCCCCATAGACAAGGTGGTGCTGCATACATGTCATCAGAGGATGAAGGGTTGCAAATGGAAAAAGAAGAGGATACGATTCAGATGCCCCAATTGTCGTCTTCCTTCCTTTTTGGCATAAGAAGAGTAGGGCAATCCTTCAAGACATGGTCCACATTATGACAAATCAAACATCGCAAAGTCCTACGCAGCTCATCATTCATAATATTTAAGGTGTCAATAACATGGCAAAAAGTGTCATAGCAACTAAGCTTAGGCACAGAATCCATAGCGCAAAAATTACGGATAAATCAAAATTCAAAGTTCTTTGCACATAAAATCTACACAATCAATTATAACTAGACTTGGAAAACAAAAACTTGCTTTAAAAATCTAAAATAGGAAGGGATAAAAACAGAAAACTAACAATATATAATTAAAAATCAATAAAAATAATAAAGCGGCTATACACACTGGAAGAACTACTATCTCTTATCTCCCTCTACAACAACTCACACGACTGTATTCCCCGACAACGGCGCCAAAAACTTGATGCGCAAATCTAGCACACCGCTATAGGCGGTAGCAAAACTGCTTGACGAAACGGCAGTGTACTGATCGTTCAAGTAATATAAAATGAGAGTGAATCCCCAAGTATCGAATCTCTAAGGAACACAGTAAGGTGGAGTTACCTATCGAGGAGGGACTTGAGATTGAAGTCCTTTAGGTCGGGTGAAACGTGAACGGAGTGGATTGGATTATGGAAAGCAAAAGAAAGAAACTAAACTACTCCTATGCAGGCCGCTATGCGCTGCTTCGCCGTGCGGATGGAAACTATGCAGGCCACTATGCACTGCTTCGCTAGGCGGATGTGCGAGAAGGCAAGCAGATGGAGTGGTTCGCACTAGCGGAAAGGTTTGAGGGCCGTTAACACCTCTTAGTTAGGAGAATGGATTACACGGGCTGCTATGCACCGCTTCACTACGAAGATGAGTGCGTCGGCCGCTATGCCGGGCTTCGTTAGGCGAGTGGATGGAAAGCAAGTGTGGAATGTGAGGGCCGCAATCACCTCTTCACTAATCACCATTAGCCTTGGCTAACGTGAGTCTCAAGTGAGTGAATGGAGTGGATGCCGGTGAGTGGTGATGAAGCGCAACACAACAATATCCAAGGTTAAGAAAAACAAGAAGCACTTTCATTCATAGGCAAATGAGAGTAGTCATGTTCATTACAAACTAATACAGCAACAAAAGGAAAGGGGGAGAATAAACCAATAGAGAAGACTGGCCGTCGATCTCGGCCGGAATAGTGGGTTGTCAAACCACTTCTGGGCTCGGTCGATGTATGCTTCCGGGACCAAGAGATTGTCACTATCTCCGATCTTGCTCCGTCGTCTTCGTTCGTCAGGTTTTCTTCTTCTTCTTCCAAACTGAGGTTGCACAACTCGGAAACGGTGTTGTTGACGGCCGGGAATGCTTCCAAACTCTTGGAATCCGCTAGGGTTTCACCGGAGAGTGGTTCCCAGATGAAGGAGATGAGTGGAGATGGAGGAGGAGCGAAAACGGTGTTGGCGGAACTCAAAAATCGCGGGATGGAAGTACCGTCTGCCCTAATTCACCGGGTGGCATCTTTAAATACGCGTTGTGCGAAATAGTGCGCACGATTAGTGGCACACGACCAGTGGTCGTGCACACTAGAGGTCGGTGCTCGTGCGCGTTGTCTCGGCAGAACCTGTGACAGAAAATCTCACAGAAATATTAGATACGCACGACCAGTGGCGCACGATCAGTGATCGTGTGCACTATAGCCAGTGGTCGTGCGTTTGGCAAGGCAGACCTCAAAATTTAGGGGTTAAGTGCGCACGAGCACTGGGGCACGACCAGTGGTCGTGCACAATATAGCCAGTGTTTGTGCGCAGTATTCCTGGGCAGATTTGCACCCGGAACACCTGCACGACGCCCGCATCAGCAGGAGAACTGCTCGGGCCACTGATCATGGCACTTAACACATTCAATAATAACAACTAAACACAACACAATACTCAGAAATAAGAAATATAAGATTCTATACCGAAATTGGGCTAGAAATGTGCACATTGAGTGGAATGACATTAAATCAATAAAGAAGAGAATATAGGTGAAACGTGATGTGCACGTGAGTGAAAATAAGCCCAGATGAGTCCTAAAAGGGTATATAATTTGGACTCATTAAGAACATACAATGCGCGCACAATTCTAGATGAGTTTAGATACCTAATATGTGGTATCGGAGGGTACATCTGAGTAGCTCCAACTCCAATTCTTAAACGAATCATCCCAGCGACCAAAGGATTACATATGGAGCGCTTCATTAAGCAATTTCAATGTTTTAGGCTGACAACTTTCCGAGGGGGGAGTTCCACCATTAGAAACAAAAGAATGGATCACACTGATTGAAGAGATCCTTGATATTATGGTGTGCCCGATAGAGAGGAGGGTTGCATTGGCCGACTTCATGCTTGGAGGAGAAGACAAAATGTGGTGGTTTATACTTCCTCAAGGGAGATTTGCTGGCATGGAAGTATCGATAATTTTTTGGGGAGAATTCATTCATGAGTTTACCAATTGGCGTGTTCCCTTCTAAGCAAAGAGAGAAATGCAGGAGAAGTTACTCAGACTGTCCCGAGGCAGCAAATCAGTCCCCCAATATGAAGACGAGTTTTCACATTTAGCATTTTATGTTGAGACCCTTATTGATTCAGAAGGAGAAAGATATTCTCATTTCCAGAAAGGACTTCAAGATTTCATTCTCCATCTTTTGATCCCGATGTGAATTTTTCATTAGGATGAGTTAGTTAAAGTGGCAAAAATACTAGAGAATCATGAAATGATTCAGAGGAAGAGAGATTTCAAGAAGAGAAGTTTTTTGGCCCATCCTAGGGTAGCAAAAATCAAGGATCTTCAGGACCCAAGTGGAAGCAGCAGAAAGTGAAAGTGCACAGTGTTCCTCTGAGTATTCTCTAAAGGGGGTGAATAGAGATTTAAATAATCTTTACACTAAATGTGCACACACAATAAAAATACTAAGTAGTATGCAATCACCAAAACCAAAACAGAATAAAGTAATCACAGTAAATATAAAACAGAGAACAGTAAACTGGGACAGCACAGAAATTCAATACAGAAGACACAGAATTGTATGGTGGTTTCCCAAAATGTGGGTAGTCCATTCTTCTACCTCCCTGGTAGGATTGCACTAACTGTGTCTGAGTCTTTTGATAAGGAGACTCTCAGAACCACTGAGTCTTTTGATAAGGAGACTCTTAGAACCACTGAGTCTTTTGATAAGGAGACTCTTAAAACCACTGAATCCTCTAGAATAACACATGGGCGTTGGTTGTTAAGCCAAAAGGGGCTAAAACCGTAGGGTGTAAGTGGATTCTGAAAAAGAAACTAAATCATGATGGTAGCGTAGCTAAGTATAAAGCACGCCTGGTGGCTAAAGTTTCACACAAGTAAGCGAAGTAGATTACTTTGATGTCTACTCACCCGTGTGTCACTTAGCAACCATTAGGGCCCTCCTTGCTATTGTGTCTATTGAGAATTTTATTATTCATCAAATGGATGTTAAGACTGCTTTCTTAAACGAAGATCTGACCGAAGAGATCTACATGAATCAACCTGAAGGTTTCATTGTAGAAGGTCACGAAACGAAGGTCTGTAAATTACTTAAATCTTTATACGGACTAAAACAAGCACCTAAACTATGACATGAGAAATTTGGCTATAGTGTAAAAAACATGGGATTCATGTCGAGTCTCTCGGATAAATGTCTTTACATACGTAATAGATCAGATAAAGTCGCTATAATATGCTTGTATGTAGATGATATGCTCATTCTAGGGTATGTTCAATCCGAAGTGGATGACGTTAAATCAGATCTAATAAAAGAATTTAGCATTAAAGTCCTAGGTGTAGCTAACACTATACTAGGCATGCAAGTGAGCTTTGGGAAGAATGGCATCTCCCTAAGTCAAAGTCACTACATAAAGTCCATGTTGGACACGTGGGGATACAGTGACAGCAGAGCATTTGAGACACCATACGACTACACTAACCGCCTAAAGCCCAATGAAGGAGTTATGGTTAGACAGTTAGATTACTCTAAACTGATTGGTAGTCTCATGTATGCTATGGTCTGCACTAGACCTGACATAGACTTTACGGTCGGCATGTTATGCAGATTCACTAATAATCCTGGCCAAGACCACTAGAACGCCTTAGATAGGTTAATGAGGTACTTAAAGCACACCCAAAAGTATGCTTTAATCTACACTGGTCATCCTTCAGTGCTTGAATAATATTCCGATGCATCATGGCGCTCGAAATTAAATGACTGCAAGTCCACAAGTGGGTTTGTATTCACACTAGGAGGAGCAGTTGTAGCCTGAAAGTCCAAGAGGCAATCATGTATTGCACTCTCTTCTATGGAATCCGAACTCTACGCTCTAGCTACAGCAGGAGAAGAAGCAGAGTGGCTAAGAGATTTGGTGATGGACATTCCACTGTCGAGCCTGAAAATGAGTTATGTTACAGTTTATTATGACAATCAGGCTACTAAAATGATTGCTACGAACAATTTGTTCAATGGCAAAAGAAGGCAACTAAGGCTGAAACAATCCTGGTTGACCTCACTCACAAGTCAAAGGATTATGACCCTGATTGATGTGAGACCAAAAGACAATGTTGCAGACGCCTTGACCAAAGGACTGAATAGAGCTCTCATAATAAAAACATCGGGGGAGATGAGACTAAAGTTCATAGAAATATGAAACTTTCCTCCGTTGTTTATGTTTTGATAGTGAGAACATATATAGTCGCAACATTCAAGCATCTAATAACAGACTGAAAACCCCAAATAATTTCTTAATGAAAACCCAAGATGGTTAGATGCTAGTCATTCCACATTTGATGGCTTAACATCTCTCTCATTGCAAGTTGATTCAAGGGTTATTCAACTGGAAATAGAAAGTCGTTGTAGTCGGTTAATCTAACATTAATGATCATATGCACATTATTCCACACTTGATAATGTTGCAAATGTTGGTGTACCAAATCATTCCACATTTGATGATGAGGTACATAATGATCACTAATGAGTAAGATAACAACGTTTGATTTACAAAATCAACACTTGACTGATCCCTGCTAGACTAGATAGAGATGCTGACAGTGTTAATCCACTATTGCTATAAGTACTAAACTCATTCAGGTAGAGCTAGCTTACTTTAAACGTTACTGCATATGTTTTATGAATTCATAGAGTTTTTAACTCATGAAATTCCTTGCAGGCTATGGTGGAGATGGAGGAGAGAAAGTAGTCTTTGACATGGATGTTGATGATCTACTAGACGAGTAGAATTGTTATTTGTTTTATCTATTACTACTGTATTTTTTCATAATTATATGTCCTGAGTAGCACTGTTATGTTTGGATGCTTTGGTTTTACTTAAAACTCCTTATTTATGTTTAACTGTGCTAACTTCTCTGGAAAATGTGTGAAGTCAGAAATTTATTGTTGCTTTCTACTTTCTTGCACTCTGACATGTATACGTTATTTATCACAAATATAGGAGGAGATTGTAAGTGTATATTTGGATAAAATATAACTGGTCGGAGGCATAACTGGTACGGACGGATACGGGGATATCCGTCACCCGTTACAATCTAGGGTTTGTCTATATAAACCCTCCTAGGGGCTACAGGGAGTGAGATTCCACTTAGATCTGCCTCGGAATGCTTCGAGCAAAATTGTTCTACATTAATTATACAAATTATAGAGACAAGACCACCACAAGATTAAACTACGATTCTAGTAATGATAGAAATTATTGTTATGATCAAGATAATTATGTTGTTTTAAAATAATGAATACTAGATAGCCTCATTAAGGGGATAGATAACTCATTAGTAAGCATCCAGTTCTTGAGTAAGAATTTGAGTTCTCATCTTCTTGAGGGTCTCTTCTGATTTTATGCTCTAGTTTTGTTCATTATCTTTCAATTTTCTCATTTCTCCACTCTAACAAGGACAATGGTCTCCACTCTAACAAGGACAGTGGTTGGATGGCATTAGTGTTTGGTCGGGTGAGAATTATTAGCTTGTCGCAGCCCAATATTTGTTCTCCCCTACTCGTGCATCGCAGCCTCCGTGCGACTCATCGCCACACTCTCGATCTCGAACAAATCCGAGCTCGACTCGCTCCTCGTATCTTCTTCCTTTAAAAGAACCTTCAGCGGTGACAGTGGAGGCGCCAGAGGCATTCTACGAAGTTGAGGTCTTGACATGGCCAAACAGGTGGACTCCGACCATGGCCAAGGCCCAGTCCTCGCCGCCTCTATTCTCCAACTTGTCGGGCTCGAGCTGCTGTTATGATTCTGTTCGACAAAGTAGTGATGTGGATGACACTTTCGGTGGCGCTAGAAATTTTTTAGACATTGACTGCATGTTTCCGGGAGCAAGTGGAGAAACACGGCCCCATCCCGCCAAGATTAAACGCTTGCCTGCATTCTGGGAGAAGTAAGTTGTGGTTGGTGCGGCTGGTATCAGATGACATATAGCTGCTTCCGCTGACGGTCCATGTCAACGATTGGGATTTGCTCAGTGCGCTGGCATTTTTCAGTAGTGGTACGACGATGGGTATTGGAGGCAATTTTGCAGCTGTCTCTACGTGTGTCACAACACGTTGATGCGGGGAAGGGGGAGGGGCGGTTGCGCTAAAATATACCTTTTTGTGACGAAGATGTTGATTTCGGTGTTGTCCTTGAGTGGTCGGAGAAGAAGGTAGAAAAAGAGGGATGGGGTGCAAAGACGAGTAAGAGGAGGATTCAACGCGCAACAAAAGTGCAGGTCGCCAGCGACGACATGCTTTCTGTCACCCCGCTCTCCAGCTGGAGGCTGCAGATTAAGTGGGAGGAAGGAGGCGGCGGCTTCAGCGGGAGGAAGGAGGCGGCGGCTTCAGCGGGAGGAAGGAATGGTTACGGTTAACCACAGAAAACATTGGTGTTTTTGGAATTTCTGAGGTGTGATTAGCCAAAGACAGGTAGCGATTAACAATCGTCAATAAAAAAGACACCTCTCTCACAGATCAAATTTTTTTTGGTCAACAGAGTTTATTTTTTATGTTGTGCCGTAATTTATTTAGCGCTCTATGCAGCTAAAAGCTATTTGGAGCATTCAATCCATCCATAAGAGGATCCTCAGTACTAGGGGTGCAACTCGGATCGGTTCGGTTCGGTTTCACCCGAAATCAAGAATCGATCTATAAAGATTCGGTTCCAAATTTTTGGAACCGGAACCGACCCACGGTCCTAAAGTATAGAACCGGATCCGAACCGTTCACTTCGGTTCGGTTCCAGTTCGGTTCTCGGTTCTACCCATGTCTCAACATAATTAAAAAAATAACTCTTCCAACTCATGATTATTTGTCAACAACTAGCAATGCTCAAAATAATTGAATCATGTCTCTCTATAATATTGAAGTCATACAACTACACGAGTTCAAAAATTATTTTCTTTAGACATACGACTATATTCTCAATTATTTTAATGTATTAAGTCATACAACTTGATGGGGTCTCCCTCATTAAATAGGAATTCAGGACTGCGGATAGTAGAATTCCATAACCCCCACTACCTTAGTGGGGAGTTAGAGAAAAACCGTCGCACACCCGATCATCGCGCGTGATCCCCGCGCACGATCGCCAATCAAACCGCCACCACAAGTGCAATCCTCGCACGCAATCGCGGCTCCAACCGCCGCACCCGCTCCAACCGCCACGCTCGCCGCCGGCCGGCCAACCGTCGTCGGCCAACCATGCACCGCTGGCCAACCATGCGCCGCCGGCCAACCATACGCCGCCGGCGTACGGCCGACCTCGGTCGTACGCCGCGACGCACAACCCTGCTGGCCGGCCGCCCGGCCGACCGCCCTTGGTCGCGCTCCCCCAACGCGCACGACCGGTCGGCCGGCGCTCGAGCCGGCAGCCGGCTGTTTGGCCGACCGACAGGTCATCTTGCTTGGTCGCGTGCCTCCGGCGCGTGCGGCCAGGCCGCCTCCCCGGCCGGGTCGCCTCCCCGGACGGCGCACGATTTTGCGGTCGGCCTCCCGCAGTCGTGCGCCAGGCAGCCGCCCCGCCGCGACGGCCGACCATCCGGTCGGCCGTCTCCGGCCGAGTGGCCGGAGGGCCGCACGACCGCAAGTCCTTGCGGCCGGCCAGCCTTGACCGGCCGCCTCCCGGCCCAGACTTCCACCCGGCCGGCCGGGCCTTCGTGACCAGTGGATCTCTTCGTCGGTTGGCGCTCGCCGGCGGCCGGGCTCCCCGCCGCGACCGTCCGATCGCTCCGCGTTTCCTCCACCCTCCGATCGGGGCGTAACCACCTGCGTAACTACCCTCTTAGTGGATGGGTGAGAATATCTAAAATAAACCTGGTCTGCGTGTAGAGGAATATTAAATTAATACGCGTCATATTTCCAATAGTATTGGTCTGCGTTTAGTGATTCTGGTGGTTATGGCCTGCGGTTATCCGCATAACCACCATAACCATTCCTGAGGCCTATAAATAGACCCCAGGCTTCTCCTCATTCCCTCATTCTATTATCGCCTTCTCCCTCCTTTCATCCTAAGTGCAAAAGAATTGATATATTATCTTTGAGTTTTCTCCCGCGCAGAATCACGCAGTGGTCATCACCACCAAGGAGACGTTTGACTCCGAGCCCTCCCAAGTGAACGACGAGAATGCTCGAAGACTCAGAGCGCGACGCTCAAGGTTCGCAGGGTGCGTCGAAGACCATTCGGATTCCAGAACACGGTGCTCCCCACCGCGGTCGAAGAAGATACTTAGCTTCGTGAGCGGTGTCCTGACACCTTCCGAGCATCCCTTTCTCTTTCTCTCCCCCTTTACTATAACGAGGCGCAGTCTGTCGCTCTCGCCTTCTCCACGAAGCCCTGTAAGGAGACAACTAATAGTGCATTTAGGTCAGCACCCAACCAACCGCGTGGTTTTTTACCTCTTTCAGGGGTTTTCCACGATAAAAAAGATCTCTTGCCAGTCGTATCGCTTATGTGACTGTTTGCGCGCTCGTCCGCTCCCGGGCTAAGACGGTCGATTCTCTGACCGGTTTAAGGTGCCTCGAGTAGACCGCAACAGTTTGGCGCTGTCTGTGGGAACAGTTCCCAAAGCTCTGAAGATTTTGAAGACAGTATCCTCCACCCAGCGATACTCGCGACTGGAGACATGGCAAGGAAAAGCACCCACCCCACCCAAGGATCGGTCTGGGAAGGGCGCGTTGATCCCGGCCCCTCTCACTCTCTCGTCAACGCACCGCGACTAGAAGAGACAGTGGTCGCACCTACCAACGCACTGGCAGGGCGCACGACCCAGATAGAGGAGCAGCAGGTCGAGATGTTAAACCTCCTAAGGAATTGGGGGGCAGGAGAAGCTCCCGACATACCTCTCGCACCATTCCAGGCACCTCCTACGCCTCCCTACCAAGTCCCGGGAAGTCGCAAAGGAGAGGATTCAGAGTCCTCGGCAGCAAGTACCGCACATCCTGTTCGTCAAGCCATGCCCATCGAAGTCGAACCACAGCATCCCCATCAGAGGATAGGCAACCCCGATAATCTCGCGGGAAGGTTAACACGAGAGGAGGTAAGGGAACTGATAGTGGAAGAGTACGGTCAAGTAAGCTGTCCGGCAACACGCATATATCGCCCCCTCCACAACAGATCTCTGTTGGCCATCGAGGTTCTGGCACACCCAATCCCGGCTGGGTTCAAGCACCCAAGTATGGAGTTCAATGACGGAACCAAGGACCCCCTGGAGCATGTCAATCACTTCTCCACCATCCTCCGAATTTACAACGCTTCCGACCAGCTGCTTTGTCAAGTATTCCCGGCCACCCTGAAAGGCCAGGCAAGGACTTAGTTTCACTCAATCCGGAGTGGAACCGTCAAAAACTTCTCCGAACTAACACAGCAGTTCATGGATCGGTTCACAGTAAATCAGCGGATAGTAAAGGACCCTTCCCATCTTTTAGGGATCAGGCAGAGTGAGGGGGAGACCCTCAAAGAATTCTTCCGTCGGTTCACCACAGAAGCCCGTCAGATCCCGGGGGTTGACCCCGAGCTCCTTCGAGGAGTTTTATTTGGAGGCCTTCGGCCGAGCATATTCTATTCCGCCTTGATGAGAGAAACGGTCCCGAGCTATCCCGATCTTGTGCACAGGATCGAGGCGTAGATCGCTGCCGACGAGGCGATCGAGGCTCACCGTCGTCAATTCGAAGGGGGAATGAAGAGAAAAAGGGAGGAACCAGCCCCATGGCGACAGGAAGAGCATCAGGGTAATACAAGACGCCAGTAAGAGTGCCCAGGAAATCCCCCCCCCCCCCAACTTTACCAAGAATACACGCCGCTTAACATATCACGCACAAATGTTCTCTATGCGATACAGAACAACCCGGCGCTGCAAAGGCCGAGAGAGATTCCGCGAGGAAGGGGAGATCCGTCAAAGTATTGCGAGTTTCACCGAGGTGTAGGACACGCTACCGAGAATTGCATCAAGCTCAAGGACGAGATAGAGCGTCTCATTCGCCAAGGTATACTCGGAAGTTCCTGCAAGATCAGACGCAAAACCAACCAGCACAGGGGATAAGAGAGCAGCCACCCGTTCGTCAGGAGGAGCCGGGGGGCAGGCAGGTGGTATGGGTGGTAGAAACCATCTCAGTTGCACCACTTCCGGACGTTAATTCTATCGCCCAGACAGCAGAGACGATCAGCTTTGGGGATGAAGATTTAAAAGGCCTACTCATACCGCATCAGGACCCGCTGGTCATCACTGCAGAAATCGGGAACCCTAGCTTCCGCGTAAAGCGGATATTGGTGGACAATGGCAACTCGGTCAATGTCCTGTTCATGTCAGGCCTCCTAAACATGAAACTCTGACCAGAGGATCTTCAGTCGGCTTCAGGACCGATTTATGGCTTCAACGACAGTGCTGTCCCAGTCAAGGGAACTATCACCCTCCCAGTAACCCTGGGAGAGTTCCCGAGATAGGCCATGCGCAGCGTCCAATTCGTGGCAGTCGAGTCAGAGTCTCCTTACAATGCGATTTTCGGTCGTCCACTCCAGGTGACCTTCGGGACAATCCCTTCCATCCCGCATCTCGCCATGAAGTTCACCACCCTGGGGGAATTGGAGTCATCCGCAAAAATCAAGAAGCCGCACGCACATGCTACCTGCAGCAAATGAAGCCAGGACAAGCAACAACCATGGGCTCGGGCCCATCCAAAGCTTGAAGTCGCCTCAAAAGAAGAGTTATAAATCGGGCAGGAATGTCCTATTATGTTCCAGCTCTAACTAATCTATGTAAGTATTTCCGCTTTCTGTAACCAATACTAAAAATCGCAAGCATGTACTTGCACAGCAACCACTATGCGTTTAATGTCCAGTACTTTATTTTCCTTCGTACTCTGTCATTACAGGAACATTCGAAAACCAGCCACCGCGGCTATAGGCTGCCCCGATCATCATAGTCCGCTTAAGAACACAGCGCAAAGGCCTGCCTATCACTTCCGCCGAAAGCCGTCGCATTGATAAGGATCACCCTTATCCGCCTTAGGACAAGAATATTGCAGCCAGAAGAAGCCGCAAACTTGCATTTGCATGCAAGCCGTTACATGTCTCAGTTAAAAATGAGCTTGTTTAACTACTTTTAACATCCTTGTTTCAGGAACATCTTGGGGAACAATCCTCTTTAGTCGAGGGCCTGCCCCCCTCGCGCTCGCCAGCGGTTCGAATCATTTACCATTCACCGTTTCTCCGGGGCCACGCCCCCGTGACCTCACTGCCCCGGATCGAACGGTTACATCCCTTCTCCCCTGCGGTAGGTCATAGCGTCATCAAGGCCATCCCCCTCGCGTTTGCCAGCGGTGCAAAATCATTTGCCATTCACCGTCTCTCCGGGGCAACGCCCCCGTGACCTCACCGCCCCGGATCGAACGGTTACATCTCTTCTCCCCTGCGGTAGGTCATAGCGTCGCCACGGCCTGCCCCCCTCGCGCTCCACAACGGTTCGAATCGTTTGACATTCACCGTCTCTCCGGAGCCACGCCCTCGTGACCTCACTGCCCCGGATCGAACGGTTACATCTATTCCCCCCCCCCCCCCCCTCGCGGTAGGTCACAGCATCGTCAGGGCCTTACCCCTCGCGCTCGCCAGCGGTTCGAATCGTTTGCCATTCACAGTCTCTCCGGGGCCACGCCCCCGTGACCTAACCGCCCCGGATCGAACGGTTATATCCCTTCTCCACCGCGGTAGGTCACCGCGTCGCCAGGTCCTGCCCCCATCGCGCTCGCCAGCAGTTCAAATCGTTTGCCATTCACCGTCTCTCAGGGGCCACGCCCCCGTGACCTCACTGCCCCGAATCGAACGGTTACATCCCTTCTCCCCCGCGGTAGGTCACAGCGTCGCCAGGGCCTGAACCCTCGCGCTCGCCAGTGGTTCGAATCGTTTGCCATTCACCGTCTCTCTGGGGCCACGCCCCCGTGACCTCACTGCCCCAGATCGAACGATTACATCCCTTCTCCCCAGCGGTAGGTCACAACGTCGTCAGGGCCTGCCCCCTCGCTCTCGCCAGCGGTTCGAATCGTTTTCCATTCACCGTCTCTCCGGGGCCACGCCCCCGTGACCTCACTGCCCCGGATCGAATGGTTGCATCCCTTCTCCCCCGCGGTAGGTCACAACGTCGCCAGGGTCTGCCCCCTCGCGCTCGCTAGCGGTTCGAATCGTTTGTCATTCACCATCTCTCCGGGGCCATGCCCCCGTGACCTCACTGCCCCGGATCGAACGGTTACATCCCTTCTCCCCCGCGGTAGGTCACAGCGTTGCCAGGGCCTGTCCCCCTCACGCTCACCAGTGGTTCGAATCATTTGCCATTCACCGTCTCTCTGGGGCCACACCCCCGTGACCTCACTGCCCCGGATCAAACGGTTACATCCCTTCTCCCCCGCGGTAGGTCGCGGCGTCGCCAGGGCCTGCCCCCCTCGCGCTCGCCAGCGGATCGAATTGCTTTCCATTCACCGTCTCTCCGGAGCCACGACCTCGTGACCTCACTGCCCCGGATCGAACGGTTACATCCCTTCTCCCCCGCAGTAGGTCGCAGGGTCACGCCCCCGTAACTACATTACCTTAGCTCGAAGGTCCGCCCGTCGCTGACCTGACTGAAGCCAATTCGCCACAGTGAAATAATAACCACTCACGCCGGCAATGTTCAGAGACAAGAAATGAAGCCGAGTCAAGCTAAAAAATGGCACAATCAGCCTACCAACAAAAAATTACCACAATAATGCCGCCATCAGGCTAAAGAGTATACAGTCGGCAAAGAGTACGACAAAAGACTCACAAAAGTAAATACAAGTACATAAACTCTAATACAATGGGAAGAAAGCACACAAAACATAAAGTAAAACTACTCCTCTTCGCCAACATCAGAAGTAGTATGCTCATCGTCAGAGAGGTCTCCAACACCTAATCCAGCCACATCGCAGCCCCGAACCCGACCTACCAAGCGAAGGGTCTTCGCCATCCCACGTGTAAAGGCCACCTCACGCTCATCCTCAAGCTGAGGTTCAACCTCCTTGGTTCAGACTTCTTCACGAATCTCCTCTGAGAGGAGAGAGCGATCCCGCATATAATCAATGGAATCTCTATACTCTGCAACTCCAATAGCCTCCAGTTCAGCCAAACGCTCTTCCAAAGAGAGGCGCTCCACCTCGGCCCTCAGAGATACCAGCTCCGCATCTTGTCAAACCATCGTCGCTTATGATTCTTCCAAAAGACGAACGGTCTTCTTCATTAAGGCCTTCTCCGCTCAGACCTCTGCTCGAGCTTGCTCCAACTCCGTCTGCAATCAACTCTCAATCTGCCGAAAGTGAGATATATCGCGGTCTCGCCGACCCTTCAACTCCGAGACAGAATTGTTGGATCGGTAGGCGCCCTTAGAGGGGGGTGAATAAGGGTTTTAAAAACTTATATTATATTTTGAAATAATTGCTTATGATTAGAGATCAAAATAGTGATTATAAATAAAGATCAAAATTGTTTTATAATAAAGGAGAGGATAATAAACAATTTAGAGAAATGAAGAACAAATCAATTTTATTACACAAAGAGAGACATGATTATTATTAATAAAATTGATTACAAAATTTTGATTTCAATGACGATAGAAATCAAAGCGAAACATGAAAGACTCTTTTTGTTTTCTATACCGACTCGTATCCCCACGAACCGGTTGGCTTTAGCCGTTCCTTCCCCGGATACGACCTCAAGCCGCTCTAGCCAACCCTTCCACGGATATGGCCTCGAGCACCCCTAGACCTACACCCGAGACCTAGTCGCCAACACGAGGCGAATTTCTGCCCTAAGTCCTACCCAGACCTAGTCGCCAACACGAGGCGAATTTACTACACGATTTAAAAGAGAAGATGTGAAATAAAAAGACAATAATATAAAAACTCCCTCTATGTGGATCTCTTGGAGAAGTAGACGAAGACCCGCAGAGTATGATCGTAGTCGATGCGGTCTTTCGTCACGATGATGACGCATGTTGAAATCTTCTCCACGGATCTCCTTAAGTCTTTATGGATTTGTGAGAGTATCTCTCTGAACCTTCCTCTCTATGCTGTGGCACGAAGCTCTGGAATTTTTGGATCTCAAGAGGATGAGGAAGACGGAGCCAAGGGGTCCTTTTTATAGCCTTGGAGCTAGCGCCTGCGCTAGTGCTACCGCCGGCGCTATCCCATTTTAGGACATATTCTGCGCGGCAAAATCTTCAATCTGAGGAAACATTTCTCCCTTGCCTTCTGTGCTCCGCGCTACCGCCTGCGCTATCGGATACCGCCAGGCGCTATCTCCTTCTATAAGTGCTCCCGGAATTGCGCTTAAGCATTCTTTTCGTCGGTCGGATTTTCGTCGACCGGAGTTCGTCGAGCGGGCTTCATCATTCGTCGATCGGAAATTCGTCGAACGGAGAATCGTCGAACGCAAGATCGTCGAACGCAGATTCAATTTCGTCGAACCCAGCTTCCGTTCTCAGTAGCTTGATTTCGTCGATCGCAGCAGCAAGTTCGTCGAACGGGCTTCATCATTCGTCGAGCAGAAATTCGTCGAACGCAAGTTCGTCGAACGCAAGATCTATTTCGTCGAACCCAGCTTTCGTTCTCAGCGGTTCCATAGCACTAGCGCCAGGCGTTAGGTGATACCGCCGGCGCTAGAAGGAGTGTTGGATTTGAAGGCTCAAATTTGGGGGCAAATTTCTTATGTAATCCTTGAGTCATATGGACTTTGTTTTACTGCACACTTAAACACACAAGATCAAATACACATTGGATTTGTTATTCTCAAACCTAGGAGATGTGGAAGACCATGTTCCAACAAGAACTCCTTACCCCGCAGAGCTGCTCCTGAAGTGCGAGGTAGCTATCCTTCAGACCCACGTAGCAATCATTCCATGTAAGGGCAATACTAGTCTAAACTCCGATCTGCAAAAGGAAAGAAAATTTTAGATTTCTCAAAAATCAATCGACGGGTAAAAACAAAGATGCAAATCTCACTGCCGCATTCATAGACTCAAGAGAGGAAGAAACTCTGCTCACCCGAACCGGCGGTGGAACAAAGGCATTCTCGCGATCCTGGGGGGCAGTAGAACCAATAACCTCCACCTCTGGATCTGCAGGGATGTCGTCCACCCTAGAGCTACTGGGGGCTATGACATCAGTACGCCTCTCTGGTCGAGAAAGAGGGCGAGGAGTCGAGTCGGAGCTATCGTTCCTAAAAACCAGCTTCCTCTTCCTACCGCGGTCTAACGGGACGGCCGTAGAACGCTCAGCATCAGTAGAAAGGCCACACAACAGAAGACGCTTCTCCTCAACAAACACAGAAATAGCAAACAAAGGATTCGCCAAAGCACGGGGCTCGAAGAACCCCAGTACCGGGATAAATTCCCGTTGGCGGCTCTTCAAGCGGAGACAACGATCGGGGAGTGACTTCCAAATCTCCGGCAACCCCCAAACATTCCGGACATGTCCAAATAAGGTATTCACATGGCGGCGGTCCACACAGCTTTTAAACTCGAGTCATTCCTTGTTGCTAAAAACTTCAATCCGTCCGCCCCCGTCCGAACGTACATCGCACCACTGCCTGAAAAGGTCCAGGGTAAATCTCGATCCATGCTCCCTGAAAAAGCTGATCAAACCCATGATTCGCGTCATCCCGGCAGGAGTAAACTGGGACAGGGGCACACCGCAATGATTCAGGATCTCGACCACTTCATCACAGGTGGCAGGCGAAACCCCGACCTCAGCGACGACTCACACAGCGTCATCCAACCCCGCGGTGGATTCTGCACACGCTCCTCAATCTGCGGAAGCTTTATCTCCAGGTCGGAAGATAACCCATAACGTTTCCTCCAAACACTAATCTGCTCCATGGTCAAAGACGAGCGCAGCCGCATTGGCCTCCCTTGCGGGCAACGCCTCCTAGCCAGAGAAAGAGAAGAGAGCGGGCATTAAAACGCAAAAAGAGGATGTGCACACCCGTGTGAAACGTCGCGACACGCAAGCATATCTCCACGCGTGCACAGGCACGGCACATGGGCACGCGAATGAACGCACAACACGCATACGCGCGCGAGCACAGTACACGCAAGCACGCTATCCACGCAGACCCAACACGCGAGCGCGGAGCGCGCAAGCAGGTTGTTCGCGCGCCCCCAGCATGCAGGTGTGGTGCGCGCGAGCACGACACCCACGCGCCCAGCGCGCGGGCACGGTGCACGCGAGCGCACCAGGCGCTGTGCGCGCTAACACACCGCTCGCGCGCGGGCGCGGTGCGCTCGAGCCCACCGCCCGCGCACAGGCGCGATGCGCGCGAGCCCACCTCCCGCGTGCGCCTAGCACGGGGCGCGGTGCGCGCGAGCGCACCAGGCACGGGGCGCACGAGCGCACCGCCCGCGCGCGCCCAGCTTCACAAAGCTATTTTTTTATTTCTGAAATACTTACATGATACAATTTTCTTTACAACATAACATAAGACAAGAGTGACTACTCTTTACAAATAGAACATAATTCGTTGAGACAAAGAATTTGATGCCACTCCTGGGCGTCTATGATTACCTTATCTATCTCCTCCGTTGTGATCCTGCGCAGTGTACTGGGAGTCGCTCATGTTGCCTAAAAATATGGTCCACTGAGGGTTAGTCATAAAAATATGACTAGGTGAGGAAAGTATTTCGTGAAACAGTTAGTCATGCAAAAATGGGACATAGCAATATGCATACATTACAAAAATCAATAATACTTGACTTAAATAGGTCTCCTGAAATGCCCCACAATTTAGATTACATATACTGGGAAATACTTAGGTATGCAAACTTGAAATGGCCACACCCCCGAAGGGCGTAATTGTAGGCTCACCCCTACTGGTGAATCCATCAGTAGATGCCTCTACATCATAGGATTCGAAGCCTTCATATTTCCCTATGCCGGATTTTAAAATGATTGCTATTTATAAATGTAAAAAGCCCCCTCAGAATTTTGGGATCGCTATCTTTTTCCCTTGCTCATTATTCTGTTATAGCGATTTAATCATTGAGTTAAAACTCATATGCACGGGCAGTGTCTTTTAAATAAAATGAAAATAGGAAATTACTTGAATAAATATAATTCAAGAAATAAAATACTCACAACAGCCTTCCTTTTATCCTTTTCAGCCTCATTTCTACGTTGACCATGTGACGCCATCCTCTGGTTTCTTGGCCTTGGAAACCACTGAAATAGCACGAACTTTATTTGGGTTGCGTCACGAGTTACGCGTAGCATTGAAGAAAACAAAGATTCACTAAAAAGGAAACGTAACACAATAAGAAAACGATTTAAAATCCGTCAAAATCGTGAAATCGAAATAAAGTGAATAAACTCCAAAAAATTATAAACGCGATCATAAACCAGCCCATAACGTTAAATCACATAGCTGAGTTATTATATCCAAAATCAGTCCAAAATTATCCTTCATAAGAGCCCAAAAACCGCTTTTCGGTTAACCAACAGCAGCCTAAGTTTTGTTAATAGCTGCCAACCAAAAATCAAGACAAAACTCTTTATTAAAACAACCATCAACAATAAAAGACAGCGAATGACGGTAAAATGATAGTCCATATAGCAGCCACAAGACAGACCAAAATGTCAGCCCAAAATAACTCAAAACAGTGGACCGAAAGCAATTAATCCAAAATAATAGAACATCCAGCCCAAACTAAAGCATAGGAGTAATCCAAAACAGCACAAGGGCAGCAGCATAAAACAGATGGAGGAGCAGAAAGCTTACAGTGGGAGAAGAAGGAAGAGGGTGCTGCACAACCGATCCTTCCTGAATGCGTAGAGGTTCAGCGAACTCCTTCCAAGAACTCCGAGAAATCTTCTGAAATAGCAGAGAAGAAGCGTAGGGGCAGTGGTGAGAACTCAAGGCCAGCGGTCGGCAATCCGAAAACAGCGGCACAAGGAGCAGCAGCTCCAAAGGTAGCAGCAGCAGGCAACAGTCGGCAAGCAGGAGCCCAGAGTAGCAGGGAAGTAGCAGAGGAGAGGAGTAGGGCTAGGAGAAAGAAGAAGAAGTCGAGAGAAAGGGGGAACTGGGGTCGGCAGAGCAGCAACACGGAAAAACTGCGCAGGAAGCAAAGACGGGATGCGGGAATGGGCAGGGCTCGACCTCCTTTTATTACACCCAGGAAGCGGTCAGCGACAATTAGAGGCCAAACCCAACGGAGTCATAGTATTTAGGTGTCAAACATAAGTCAAGCGGCCAACAACTAAGAATTCCAGCACTCCAACTCAGCATCATTTACTAATCGCAGCCCATCACAATTTATTCCAGCAGTTCAATTACAAAAGGCAGCCACAAATTATTCAGCCAACATTTATTCAACTATTGGCAGCCCACATATATTACAATAATTATTAATAGTATAACTTATGGCATAAACTAATAAAGCAACTCAACTCATAAAAACTGAAATAAAACGCAAAAAACAAAATTCGTACTGCCTTGTGATCATCATCGGGGAAATAAATAATAAAAAATTTTGTACGCATTTGAGTTCGTCACACATCGTGCGGGCGCGGTGCGCGCGAGCGCACCACCCCGCGCGCACCCATCACGCGGGCGCGGTGCGCACGAACGAACCACCCGCGCGCGCACCCCGCTCCCGCACCCCCCCCCCCCCCCCCGCACGTTCTCCTCGCATGATTCATTCACATACCTCCTTTCGAGCGCCTTCACACACCTCCTTCCGCGTTACGTCGCCAGTTTCTGCCATGAACACCCCAACTCTGATGCACAAAAGTTCCCGGACCTCTCTCGCTCCGGCTCTGGAATCCGGGAAATTTGGGGGGCAAATGATGGGGTCTCCCTCATTAAATAGGATTTCCGGGCTGTGGATAGCCGAAATTCCATAACCCCCACTACCTTAGTGGGGAGTTAGAGAAAAACAGTCGCACACCCGATCATCGCGCGCGATCCCCGCGCACGATCGCCAATCAAACCGCCACCACACGCGCAATACTCACACGCAATCGCGGCTCCAACCGCCGCACCCGCTCCAACCGCCACGCTCGCCGCCGGCCGGCCAAGCACCACCGGCCGGCCGGCCAAGCACCACCGGCCGGCCGGCCAAGCACCACCGGCCGGCCGGCCAAGCGCTGTCGTCCAACCATGCGCCGCCGGCGTACGGCCGACCTTGGCCGTACACCGCGGCGCACGGCCCAGCCGACCGGCCGACCGCCCTTGGCCGCGCGCCCCCAACGCGCGCGGCCGGTCGGCCGGCGCTCGAGCCGATGGTCGGCTGTCCGGGCGGCCGACTGGTCAGCTCGCTCGGCCGCGCGCCTCCGGCGCATGCGGCATGGCCGTCTCCCCGGCCGGGTCGCCTCCCTGGCCGGGTCGCCTCCCCGGTCGGCGCACGGTTTCGCGGCCAGCCTCCCGTCCGCCCCGCCGCGACGGCCGACCATCCGGTCGACCATCTCCGGCCGAGCGGTCGGAGGCCCGCACGACCGCACGAGCGCTAGGCCTTGCGACCGGCCGCCTCACCGGCCGGCCCGCCTTGACCGGCGGATCTCTTCGCTGGTCGGCGCTCGCCAGCGGCCGGGCTCCCCGCCGCAGCCGTCCGATCGCTCCACGTTTCCTCTACCCTCCGATCGGGGCGTAACCACCCTCTTAGTGGATGGGTGCGAATATCTGAAATAAACCTGGTCTACGTGTAGAGGAATATTAAATTAATACGCGCCATATTTCCTATAGTATTGGTCTGCGTTTAGTGATTATGGTGGTTTTGACCTGTGGTTATCCGCATAACCACCATAACCACTCCTAAGGCCTGCGAATATTTGAAATAAACCTAGTTTACGTGTAGAGGAATATTAAATTAATACGCGCCATATTTCCTATAGTATTGGTCTGCGTTTAGTGATTATGGTGGTTTTGGCCTGTGGTTATCCGCATAACCACCATAACCACTCCTGAGGCCTATAAATAGACCCCAGGCTTCTCCTCATTCCCTCATTCTATTCTCTCCTTCTCCCTCCTTTCCTCCTAAGTGCAAAGGAATTGGTATACTATCTTTGAGTTTTCTCCCGCGCAGGATCACGCAGCGATCATCGCCACCAAGGAGACGTCTGACTCTGGGTCCTCCCAAGTGAACGACGAGAACGCTCGAAGACTCAGAGCGCGACGCTCAAGGTTCGCAGGGCGCGTCGAAGACCATCCGGACTCCAAAACACGGTGCTCCCCACCGCGGCCGAAGAAGATAGCTCCGTGAGCGGTGGCCTGACACCCTCCGAGCATCCCTTTCGCTTTCTCTCCCCATTTACTGTAACGAGGCGCGGCCTGTCGCCCTCGCCTTCTCCGCGAAGCCCTGCAAGGAGACAACTGATAGTGCATTTAGGTCGGCACCCAACCGACCGCGTGCTTTTTACCTCTTTCCGGGGTTTTCCACGATAAAAAAAGATCTCTTGCCAGCCGTCTCGCTTCTGTGATTGTTTGCGCGCTCGTCCGCTCCCGGGCTAAGACGGTCAATTCTCTGACCGGTTTAAGGAGACTCGACTAGATCGCAACACAACTATAATCGTTGTCTCAAAAAATATCCTTAGAATTGATTTTCGATTCTCAGGTCGGTTCTGGGTACCCAACCTGTGAAACTGAGAACCGAACCGAATTGTCGGTTCTTTTATTATGGGAACCGGACACGAACCCAACCAATTTGGAACCAACCCGAACCGTTCGGTTCGGTTCGGTTCCGATTCGATTCCGGTTCGGTTCTTCAATTATTTTTGCACACCACTACTCAGTACAACCAATTTTTCAAAGGAAAATAACTCACTGGAAGTCCAAATTTTTGCCCGAACCATCGTCCTTGAACAGCCAATCTCACAAAATCTCTTTTTTTTAGTTTTTTTTTTTGAAAGATGCAAATAACATGCAATTAAAAACCAAAAAGAAAAGAAAAGAAACTACAGCATGCCATCTAAGTCCACCCGAACAAGCTCGGCAAACTCAGTCTGGGTGCTATCAACGTCCAGCCAAACAAAATTTCCCCGGAGGGCAAAACGCGCACAAAAATCAGCAACTCTATTGCCCTCACGGCCAATATGCTGGAACCGAAGCTGGGGAAAGCCGCTCAGAAATGAGAAGTCCTCGTCGCCATCCACTGTCACGCTCCAGTCACCCCGTCTCATCCCAGCAGCACAACTATCAATAAGGGTACGACAATCGCCCTCTATAATAGCTCCGCGAGTCCCATATAAAGAAGGGGCAATCAGATCCTTCAGCGCCAAGATCGCCGCCAGCTCCACTCCCCCAGGATCCCAATGCAGCATCGAGATCCCAGCAGCAAAGACAAGAGCACCTCGATCGTCACGAGCCACCATCCCAAGCCCAGCAAGCCCAGACGAGAAAAGCGAACCATCCACATTGAACTTTATCCAGCCAGGGGGCGGGGGGCACCAAGAGAGTGGTGTCGACAGCCGGTGAGGCTGGGTGGTACCCCAGTGCCCCTGTGCTGGTAGAGTATGCAAAATGGAAAGGTTCTCAACGATGGTTGCTGCCATAACCGTAAAGGTCGCCACCTCCCCATGGTGAACCTTGGCATTGCGGCCACGCCATGCTTGGTAAACCGCACAGCAAAAAACTCGCGCTGTACCGAGTGCACCGGCAGAGGCGGAGGAGAGAAAGTCGCGCACAGTCTCCCAACTGGAGAATGAGGGAATACTGTAGCCCCATCGCCGAAGAGCGACCCGGATGGCCACAAGACAACAGCAGTCCGAGACCAGATGGTCTCGGGTCTCCTCTAAAGTGCAGCCCCAAGGACAGCCACGCTCAGCAGAAAGACCCCGACGGGCAAGCCACGCACGGGTGGGGATAGCATCCCAGAGAAGCCGCCACCAAAACATCCGCTCCCGCGGGTGAAGCTTCAGCTTCCGAAGCCAGCTGAAATCCGTACTAGTCTCATCAAACTGGGCCATGAAAGCAAGGGAGGCAACAGATCGACCGCTGAGGCGGGTGCAGAGCTCCGGCCTGTCCAGGGGTTGCGAGATGTGAAGAGGGATCTGGAGGATGATCTCAACAAGATCCGGCCCAAAAAATTGTGAAAGAGCGGAAGCATCCCACCCGGCACCAGGCATCACAAAAGCTGACACCGGGATCGACTCCAGTGCGCCGCAGTCAGCAAAAGTGGGCCACCGAGACAGAGGTCGGTCGAGGATCCAAGCGTGAGTGAGCACATCCACAGACTCCCCATCCGCAATCTTCCAGCGAAGAAGAGGCCGAAGGCACTCGGCACCATCCCTGATGAGTCGCCACACCGGAGAGTCGCGGCGAGTGACCCCCTCCCGCCAAAGACGGACAGTGTACCGAGCCGAAATCACCCTGTGGAAAAGGGAAGAACCCGGCTGCATCATCTCCCAGGCGAACTTTGCCCGTAAAGAGCCCTGCCATCTACTTACCCCATGGAAACCAAGCCCTCCCCAGGCCACGGGAGAGAACCATTGCTCCCAGCTAACATAATGCATCCCACGCTGGGAGGGGCCTTTCTGCCACAGAAAAAACCGCGCCAACCGCTCTATAGACTCCTGGACCGAGCGAGGCACATGACAGTGCGTATAAAGGAACATCGGCGTGGCCAACAGCGCCGAGTTGACGAGGGTGGCCCGGCCAGCCAAGGATAGGTGTCGGTTCCCCCAAGCACGAACCTTCTCCGCCACCTTCAGAAGCAGGTGTGAAAAGTCGGAGCGCTTCAACTTACGCATAGCCAGTGTAACGCCCAAGTAAGTGAACTCGCGGACCCTCTGAAAGCCCAAACGGTGAGTCAGCCTGCTACACTGTCACCTATGGGTGGACTTGCCAAACATGACCATGGACTTCGACCTGTTGATCCGCTGCCCAGTCCAGGAGCAGTACTCTTGCAACACAGCAAGACACTGATCCACACACGACGTGGTGGCAGCCGAGGTGATGAAGATGTCGTCAGCGTACAACAAATGAGAGATCCGTGGGCCAGAGGCCGCCACCATAACGCCCAGTGAGTTCCCCCGCTGACTGAAGGCAAGCGAGAGCAGCTCAGAGCACAAAACAAACAGAAAAGGTGATAAGGGGCATCCCTGCCGAAAGCCGCAACTCGCCTTGATCCACCTCGTACGACTCCCGTTGAGAAGCAGCGCAAACTGCGGCCCCTCAACACACTGCAGAATCCATCTAGCAAACCTCTCCGGGAACCCAAACATGTCCAGAACCCGCCGCAGCGTCTCCCACGACATCTTGTCGTACGCCTGCTCCATGTCGACCATCAATGCAAGGAATTCTGTCATTGAGGTCGAGGTCGCCAGCTTGTGCACCACCTCCTGAGCGATAAAGCACTGGTGGGAGATAGAGCGTCCAGGAACAAAGGCCCCCTGCTCCTCAGAGATAAGCGAAGGAAGGAGCCCCTTCATGCGATCCACAAGGATCTTCGCTGCCACCTTATAGATGGTCTGGCAAAGACTAATAAGCCGAAACCGGTCCGGTCGAGATGCATTGGGGCACTTCGGAATGAGTACCACCAATGTCTCCTTCCACTCGCTTGGCATGCGACCAAGAGCAAAGAAATCACATATGGCCCTGCAAACAGTGGAGCGCACAATTGGCCAGAAATGGACAAAAAAGGAAGCAGTAATACCGTCCAGGCCCGGAGCACGGTTGGCCTTCATGGCCTTGATGACGCCCCAAATCTCCTCCGCCGAAACCTCCTTCAGCAACAGGGAGGCCGCCTCACCATCAAGCCGCCGCGAGGATGGCAAGAGAGACCAGCCATCAAGGACAGGAGGTGCACACTCCCACTTCCGATCAAAGAAGTCCAAAAAAGCCGCCTCAATATCCTCCGGATCCTCAACCAGGACGCCATCCTCAAGCTCAACCTGAGAGATCCGATTCCCGCGCCGATGCGCAGAAGCAATGGAGTGAAAATAGTGGGTGTTCGCATCACCATCATTGATCCACTGCACCTTGGCCCTTTGCCTCCACCAAGTGGCCAACCTAGCATGAGTGCTCAAGAGCTCCTTAACCGCCGCAATAAGAGCTCGGGTTTGGTCCTCCGAGATGCCACCATTCAAGCTCTCCAACCGCTGGAGCTCCACAATTTCTGCCTCCAGCGTTTCCTTCCGGGCACCCAGATCCTTGAGCTTGTTCTTGCTCCAAAAGAAAAGGGTCCGAAGGGTACGACGACACTTCCGGTGTAGAACCTCCGCACTGCCACCAACATCCGCCTTAAGCCAGGAGCGAGAGACCACCTTCCGCACCATCGGGTACGAAAGCCAAGTATCCTCAAACCTGATCCACCTGGTTGGTCGCGCAGCCTGCATCGCCCCCAAAGCCACGAGGAGAGGACAGTGGTCAGAGCCAACACGAGGTAGGTGCCGCACAGTGCCTAATGGAATGACATCCATACCCACCGAGTTGACAAAAACTCGATCCAAGCGCCCCATCACACGCCCAAGCCCGGGCTGATTGTTACACCAAGTAAAGGTCGGGCCCGTGAACCCCAACTCCTGCAGGTCCAGATCCGCCATAGCCGCATCCATCTCCAGAGGCCCCTGAGAATACACAAAGGGCCGAATATCTCGCCGCTCCTCTGGCCGCAGCAGGCAGTTAAAGTCGCCCCCCACCAGCATCGGGAGATCCGGGGTCGCAAACTGCTCCAGCAGAGACCACAACTGTCGCCGAATACAAGCATCCTTATTCGCATAAACGAACACCACCCGCCAGCAGCGCTTATCAGGGAGAGTAACATCTCCAATAATGCATTGCTGAGATAGAGAAACTGGCACAAACTGAACTACATCACTCCGCCACAGCACCGCAAGACCCCCCGACCTACCAGCTGACGGTTGACGGACAAAATCCCAATTCCTACCCGCCAACCGATCCGCATCGCGCCTTGAAAGATCCTCCACCATCGTCTCAGACAGGCAAACCAAGGGAACCCCCCACCGCACAATGAGATCGCGGAGAAGATGCCCAGTAGCTGGCTTCCGAGCCCCCCTACAATTCCACATAAGGAGGCTCGTCATGGGCCCCTTGGAGAGGACGCGTCCCCGCCGTCGTAAGAAAAGTCTCCCTTCCGCCGCTTGTGGGAAATAGTATCAACTGGCCCAAGACTATCAAGCTCCCGGGCGGCAATGGGGCGGTGCACCCGTGGCTGCTCAAGCGGATAGAGAACCATCTCTGTCCCAACCACGTCGCCAACCAGCAGGCCAGCACTTGTGTCCGCAGCTAGGTCCTCCAATGCAGCTTCCGGGCCCGGCGGCGTGGGTTGGCCTGCGGCCAGTGGCGGGTCAGCAGGCGGAGGCGTCCGCTGTTCATGAAATTCCGCAGCAGGTGTAGAGGGGCGGCGTCCAGGTGCAGTTTGGACATCAGCAGGAGGTGGCAGGCGGCCTCGTCTCGCACCACGTCGGCGACGCCTCCGCTGTACCATATTCCACGGTCCAGGGCCTCCGACATCAGCAGCCGTAACAACCGGTATAGGAATTGGCGGAGCAGGCCGGGTAGCGGCAGGTTGCGTGCGGGCACGGGGCTGATTCGGAGCTTTCGGGGGCGGGGCAGCATCATCCGCCGGTCGGCAGGCGCCATCCAGGTGCCCAATACATCCACAATTGGAGCAAATGGAGGCAAGACCTTCATACTCCAGCTTTTGGACAAACTTCATTTGTGAACTTGAGACAGGGATGCCAGCACGGAGCGGTTTAGATAAATCCACCCGCACGCACACACGTGCGTATTCCATCCGCCCCCAGTCGTTTGTGGTCTGGTCGATCCACAATGGCGTGCCAACCCGGGCCGCGATGCGGGCAATGTTCTCTTTGTCCCAAAACATAAGCGGGAGTTGCGGTAGGCGGATCCAAACAGGCGAGGACAGCCCTTGGAACGACGAAGTATCAAAACTGGGCGTCCAGACATCCAAGCCCACAATGAAGCCATTAATAAACCATGGTCCACCTTGGAGCACACAATCACAAGCCTCATCCGACATAAAAATGCACAGAAAACAGTCTGCACGTAGCATAAGAAATCGAAACTCACCAAACTGCTCCACCGTTTGCGTAGTTCCATTTCAATAACATGTGCCGGAAGCCGCCGGCCCAAAAATTTGCCCACAATGGCGTGAGATAAGTGCTCCAGCGTCCGGGCGGTAACCTCTTCCACCATGGTAACAATTGAGCCGTCCGGCGCAATGTCCGCAAGGCCATGAACATCCGTAAGCGAGACAAATCCCTTCCGGGCCCAAGCCGAAGGTGGCGCAGCACTAGCAGGAGGCTTGTAAAAATTCGGCTCAGCATTTTCACAAACACCTTTGGAGCGGTCATTAGGCGGGGATTGCTGGATGCCATGTGAGTTGGGCGGAAAGCCAGCTGGTTCCGCAGGGACTCTCGGCGGGGAGCCAGCCACTGTGGCCACCGCACTCAGCGCAAAAACCGGCTCCAAGCTGGGAGCGGCATTTAAGCGAACACTTGACGGGCATTCGGAACCCTCGAGCTGGGCAGCCTTGTTCCGTTCCACCCTCCCAAACACAGCCCGCACTTCCGCACCGGGCACCATCTCCACATCCTGCACATCACAAGGGAGCGAGTCGGACTTACCGGAAGGGGCGCCATCACCTTGCGGCTGGTCCAGCACAGCCGGCGTGCCATGCCCGCGCTCCACAGGAGGAGTACCATTCCCGCTAGCCTGCGAGTTCACAGGAAGGAACCGCCCATGAGCCTCTCGCCCTTGCCGGCTACCCTCCAAAGCTTCCATTTTATCCGCCCAGGACCTGCTCGCATTGCTCCCGTCCGGAGATGGAGTCCGATCCCGCTGTCCGCCCGCACGCGACGAGGAGCCTGCTCCCGCATCAAGCGAATCCCGCCCATAAAGAGAGCTGCTCGGCTGGTAGCCGCGAGGCCCAAATCCTGCAGCGCCTCCACGCCCTCCACTTAGCACCGTTGCCGCACGATCCGCAGCGGAGAAGCCCCGTCTCCCGCCACTAGCACTGCCCCAATCTTGCCGCCCATTGCTCAAGCCTCCACGCCGTCCGCTCCCATAGCCGCCATCACCTCCACGCCGCAAGGGAGAGGCGGGCCGAAGGCCCCCTCTAGCCATCAGAGCTTCTCTCAGATTCTCAGATTCTAGCCATCAGAGCTTCCATCAGAGCTTCTCCAAACGTCTTCGTCTCACTAGTGTTTCAGCTCTATTTATTCCACATTTGGATACTTTACTTTGTCGAGTATCATAAGACACATTTGGATACTTTACTTTTTTTTTAGTTGAGGTCATAATCATTGTCATGTCAATCAAATAATTCATGACAGTAGCATTTTTGTCCAAACTCACAGGAGCAAAAGCGCCGCACCAAACAGACCCTTAATCACTAAAATCAATTTTTGATCTTCAATGGCCAAAATTGACCTCAGTGGCGAGATTATTATTATTATTTTTTAAAAAAATTACACTGAACTTGCCCAAATAATGATAACAATGATCTTTCTACGGGCCAAGAAATATGAAGATGAAGATGGACATACAATTTACAATGATCGTACAGCATTAATTTCTCAGATATAATATTCCTTTTACTAGCACAACAGTAAAGCTGCATGATTTGAAAATGATTGGGAGATTAGAAATTTTGACTCACAGTAAAACGGTAGAAGACTGCATATCAAATTATCAATAGAGTAATAATTAATCAAATATCAACATTAATATTCCTCTAAAATCTATAATAAATTCGCTTTATTCAGCAACAATTCTCTTGTGGTTAAGGAAAGTGAATGCGGCGGTCGTAATAACCGAGTTCATTAAAGCATAATATTAAAATAATTAATTATTTTCGTGAAATGAAACAGCAGTCTTCACTCTTCCGCGCTTTCACCGGGGAAAAAATATAATATGCATCGTATTTGATCAGACGTACATAAATTCTCCGCCGCGGAGGGCATTGGCGGCGCCTTTCCTCTCCTCCTCCGCTTCCTTTTCCCTCTCCTTCCAGCTCTCGTAAGCGTGATCATCTGTCCTCAGTTCATACCTGCAGACCGGGCATGAATTGTGCTCATCCTGCGACAGCCACGGAAGATATCAGTAATCCGCAAGCGAGATTTCACAATGATTTCGGTTAGATTTTGAAGGTTCGGGTAAGAAAAAGGAAGAACTACTACCAGCCAAGGTTTCAAGCAGGGAGGGTGGAAGAAATGCTTGCAGGGGAGTTCCTGCATCTTGTCGTTCAGGATCAGGCATTCCCTGCAGACGGCGCACTCCGACTGATTCCCGAGCCGAGAAATGACTTCCTCGGTAACGTCGATGATCGGGAGACCGGCGACGACCTCTTTAGATGCAGGCGGCGCTCTGTGCGCCCCAGCTCCGATTTCCTGGAGATGCACGTGACAGTACGAGGGTCCGTTAGTCCACAGTGTTTGTCTTCTTCTACATGATTCTTTCTGAACTTTCAGTTTGATTTCTTCTGTTTATGCCACTTTTTTACTGTTAATCTACAGAAGCTACATGAGATTTTTACTTTTTACTGCTACTCTATAGAATCTCATCCTCATTGCACTCTATCCTGTTTGAGGAAGAAGTTTTTTTTTTCTTTTTATCAAACCTATAATGAAATTATGACCTTCTAATTATAACAAGAACAGGAGATTTTTAGATCAATCACTTTGCCTTCTCATTATTCGAGAAGCAGAAAGATGGCATGGCATAAACAGAAGAAAAACATTTTAGATTCTTGCCGCTTTAAATAGCTAAGGCTTTAACTGTTTGAAATCACAATAAGTTTTAAAAATTATCATGGCTATATAGAGGATCCAAAACCAGTAGAAAACGTGTTGGCGGCCGTAATAATTTTAGTGTTGTTATAGGCAAATTAATAACAGCTATTTGCAGTCTGAATTCATATATTTGCACACCAACTTGTTAATGGCGCACCAAAAACATGATTTTTTTTTTAAATTTCGAGGTACAGGATGGCTAAAAATGAATATGTTCTAATTTATTTGAATGCAGCTGCAATTTGTTTTTCACCCTAGTTCCCCGAACTAACCAATAGGTTTTTATAGGGAAACAACCAAAAAAACTTGATGCTGATTCATGTTTTTGAACCCCCAACATCTCCATGCTGGGTATAGGATTTACAATCGGGTTATCCATCATACTCTTGATGAGAATTTCCTCCGTCGTACTTCTAAGCAATTCAGAAAAACTCCTGCTTTCCATCTCCATAGCAAGCTGTTCCTTATCACCCTCGCCGGACTCCAACAATTTAGGGTTCAGTTTTCCCTTCCGGATTTCCCTCTTCCCTCATCTTCACTGTGCCGTTTAGATTCAAGGTTGCCGCCTACTAAATGAATCTAAGGACTACAAACACTTGCAAAGCCTGTAGATAAGTTGAGAATGCGGATTCATGGGGGAAAGACTGTGACATTTTTTTTTAATTTGGAAAATGACACAGGATTAGGGCTCTAGCTAAAGATTTCGAGGACGAAATCAATGTAGGATTTGCTCGGCCTGCATCTTGCCAGCGGTAACCGGGTGACGGGAGAGAAAACGATCGTCGGCCGCTCCCATTTCATTATACTAGTGAGCGACACCGAGGGAAAGAAAAAGAATGCGGGCGGTGTGCGAGTAAAGCTGCAGGAAAATAGATTTAGGAGATTCAAAAAATATTTTAAGATTATTTTGTAATGTGCACATAGCCAAAACTGGCATGCCTACAACACCACTCTAATTTTACAAGGATACCAAAAGAAGCAAAACTACGCAACAGGTAGAATAGCAATAATGCGCAAAGAGACGCGCACAACGCCACAGAACTTCGAGCATAACGGCTCGGGTAATAATTTAGAGCATTGTTAATAGCACACCTCATCTCGCTAATAGCCACCCTTGGATAATAGCACCTCCCAAAAATCTATTTTCACACCTACTAGCTATTAGCACACCACCAAAAAACGGAAAAAATATTAATTTTTGATTAAGCATAGTCTTTAAGCTCCTAAGATTAAACATCTACATTTTCGAAAAAAGAGTACATAATCTTCAACATTAATAATCTTCGCATTAAGTTAATCGAGTATGAATCAAAGAGTGAAATCATCTTGATTTCTCGAAAAAAATAATCACAAAAGCACCCTAAATTGACAATCTTGCAGCCTCAAATCAATTCAAATCGGTGCAGTTTTCTACAAAGATGGAAGAAAGATAAGAAGCGATCTAAGGACCTCATTTGTAATTTAGTTAGCAATTAGCCTCACTTGCTAACTACATAATTTAATGAGTAGCTTAATAAATTTAGTTAGAAATTAGCCTCACTTGTAATTTATTTTAGATGAAAACCTCAAGAAACCATCGTCTTATCAAATACATCGATCCTCAAACAAAAATATTATGAAACTTTAACACATTAGTTTCAGGATGCCTGAAATATTCAACAAAGGGCTTCTAAATCTAACATTTAGCCTTCTCCTGGAAATTTTTAAATCAATGATTCAGTATATCCATAGGCAAGACAAAGAACGGCGGAGGGGCGGGCACTGTGCACGGCGCCGTTGAAAAGGAAGGGCTGGCCAGGAGCCTAGACATATATAGCGATCGCCATACCCAACGGCAGCGAAGCGGCGCTGTGGAAGAAGATGCATATCTCTCTCACTTTGTAGTAGGTCACACCTAAGATCGATACACGAGACAGGCCGCAGGGAAGACGAAAGAGGGGCGCCGATTTCAAGGGTCGAGCAAGCGGTACGAGCGATGTAGGCTCCGAGGGGAGCGAGAGGTCGCCGGCGGGGGATTTAGGCAGCCCGATTTGTCGCAGTCGCGAGGGAGACCGTGAGCAGGGAAATGAAATCCGACGAGGCGCTCGGGATTTTGCTTATTAGGGCAGGGGTGCTATTATCTATACATATATGTGTTATTTTGTATTAACTATGGGGTGCTATTATCTATATGACAGGTGCTATTAACAATGCTCATAATTTATATACCGACAGCATTATCCAAATATTTGACATTAGGTGCATGAATCCCCCTATCTCTATTCATTTCTCAGAAATGTGGGATTAAAAAAAAACAAATGAAAACATAAAAGATAACAAAAAAGGAAAATGAGAAATTTATAGTCTACCAGGGTTAAAATAGCATGAAATTGAGATTCCTATCTTTTGAGATGGTCTCGTTGAGATCTTGAAAAAGAAAATTACTACTAAATTCTTTTAATTATGAGAACCCTAATAAGCTAGAATTTTTGAGGGAAAATCTTAACGTGCATTCTAGAGAAAAATTTCTAGAGAGAGAAAATTGAGAATGTTATGTGGATATGCGATCTAGTATTAATGGATCCATCTTGACTTGGCTTCGGCTTGCATGTGCCAGACTTTTGAGCTCTGATTACATCTTCACTCTGCCAATGCTTTGATAATATCACTAATTCTATGGTTATTGTGACAGACCCCCATGGAACTTTAGTATGAGTCTGTGTGCTTATGGAGCCTCTAAGGGCAACCCGGGTGCCTAATGTGGTGGAGGTTGCATACTTCTAGCTGGTTTCTGCTGTTTTAAGGTGCAATATCCTCTAATGAGGCTCAATGTAGAGCTTGCTTGAAGGCTTAACCTTTGCAAAATACTCACTATTGACAACCTTGTAATTCTTGTGGACTCAGAGCCCGTTTGTTTCAGCTTTTTGGCTAGAGGCAATCATGCCTTGAAAGAGAAATCATTGATTTCAAGGTTGATCTGTATCGTCACGCCATTGGAAAATAAATGGGCATGTTGGGGACGTGGGACGAATGCCGTGAGTGTGCATGTGCCCTAACAAAACTCTAATTGATGCATGCAAGTGTCGTGGTAATTGTCCAACAATTAAATGGCAATAATTTTGAATTTAACAAAAAGAAATCCACAAACAACTACAGTTGATATTAGAGTATTAAATAAATGGGTAATTGCTAGTCGAATTAAAGTTAGAATGTTTCAATTAAATATTAGGATAATAAATCCGGCAAATAGAACAAGTATTAGACAAACAAATACAAATAATATCTAAAATATCATAATTGATTACCCAAATATTGAACAATAATTAAATAAGACTTCACATGAGAACTTGCACGAATAATAGGAGTTCGGGATTGATATGTCGATGTTTTTTGGCTCTGGACTGCAGGAATGGGTGTATTTGTGGCTGTGAAGGGTTATAGGGGTTCTATGGAGTAGATGAAGGTGGAAGGAGGACGTGACAACAGGTGGGGTTCCTGGACGGTCAGATTCAGTCCAGGCACAGGGGATGAAAATCTCTGGTTGTTTTGGGGGGATTTGGGGAGTTAGGAATGGTCGTTTATGGTGAATGAGGGGGAAATGAGTTGTAGGTTTCAGGAAATGGAGGGGTTTTGAATGTGGGAGAGTGGGGACGTTAAGGGGAATCATGGACGGTTACTGTATGGAGAGGTTTAATTGGGTATGTTGCCGGCTGGGATAAGAAAGATAACCACTGTTCAAAGGCAGGTAATGGGATTGTGAGGGAACTATGTGGGGGAGTAGTGGGTGGTAATAAAATAGTGGGGATGGTTATGGGGTAATTATGGAAGAAGGTAGTTAGGAAAAGTAGTTACTTTGGCTTCGGCACCGAGGATCCACGGAATCGGCACCGTGAAACGACCTAAAGAATCCGTAATTTCTGTCCAAAATCTGCGATGTCTGAGTATTTATAAATTTACAACCCATTACGGACGGCCACGATTGTCCAAAACATAAAACCACCAAATTTACATGAAATAAAAATACATAAAATATGTCATCGTCGTTCTGGACGCGACTACCGGCTCCCAACTCCGCCTACCATGTAAGTAGACTTGTGCGGGTTCCGATAAGGATCATCCCGCCCATGAAATGTGATTCTCATCATCTACTCACACTATTTCCAGATAAATTCACCCCCGGCCCCAAATTATATTAGGTAAAAAATGAGTATTGTTGCCGACTTGGGGTAAACGATGTTGGAGTTGAACCGGGCCTTAGTATTAAAGAGTATTTTCTCTATGGCTAAAGTAGAAAGAGAAATTTGAAAGTTCATACTAAGTTCTAATGCATGTGAGGAACTCTTCACCTTGAAATTCCAGTCAAAGAGGAGATTATCAATACATTATTAATATTCAAAATACAACAGAGACTACTTATAGAAAGAATGAAGCAATAACACGTCATCATTTCCACTAAGTGGAAGGATTCATTATGTGTGAAATTTGAAGAACTTAATGAAATTCCATAGGGAACTTCAAGGGCATCAAGGAGTAGAAAGAGAAATTTGAAAGTTCATACTAAGTTCTAATGCATGTGAGGAACTCTTCACCTTGAAATTCCAGTCAAAGAGGAGATTATCAATACATTATTAATATTCAAAATACAACAGAGACTACTTATAGAAAGAATGAAGCAATAACACGTCATCATTTCCACTAAGTGGAAGGATTCATTATGTGTGAAATTTGAAGAACTTAATGAAATTCCATAGGGAACTTCAAGGGCATCAAGGAGGGAGTAATAATCGAAGGAAACAAAAGGGGACATAGGCGAACAAGTTGTTGGCACCATCAGGATGTTTTTTTTCAAGTAATAATGGGTGTGTGGAGACCCATATAACAGGCTAGGGAATAACAATTATAGTACAAAATAGACTTAAATGATTTAGGCGTGTATAGAGGAGAGTAAAAGAGTTAAAGATGCATAAGTTAGTTTAGTTCATACAAATAATAGATAGTATGAACTAAAATTAATGCAATGTGCAATACTCAACACAAGTAAATAGAGAAGATTTTTTTTAAGACCCCTAAAATTTTGCATAAGAATAATAATTATATAGAAAATGTACTTAAGTAATAACAAAAAATATGTTTTAACACCTCGCGGTATAGGACTCGCAGCTATGATGAGTGGAGAATGGGAAATATAAAGACTATCCAAAATAGTTGATATGAAGCCTATGATCATGAATTCATGATACAAGGAGGAGCCTCAAATGCATCTAAAAATAATTGAAAAGATTATACTTCATAAAAAAATTCAATTGAAAAACTTCAAAAGATATGTGCTTGAATGAAGGAAATAAAGTTGCAAACTCAAGTTTGTGCTATGATTTACAGGGTGGATTACCTAGGAAGTAGAAGTACTCTATAGTAAATACATGTGATAACCTTTTCAGATAGACTGATCCCATATCGAAAGCTACTTGTATGTGCAAATAGATTTTGTTGTTGAAAATAACAAACATAGATTAAATGTGTGATATTACCTGCAAAGAAGCTTCGATTACATTATCGAGATCAAGGAAGCCATTTATCTCTTGTAAATTGCTCATTAAATCTCTAACAGTCTCAGAAAGGTCAGTCACAGTCCTTGTATCAGTTGCACTGTTTTCCACTTCCTGACCCTGGGAAGTTTCTGCTGCGGCAGTCCAGTCTTGTGCCGCTGCAAGAGTTGTAAGTAGATTCTGAGCCACAAGCCAAACAGGTGGTGCAGGTTCAGGCCCAATAGTCAAGTGGCCTTCAAAGAGGTACCTAGAATCTTAAGGAAATAATAACATATGAATATGAATCCATCCGTAAATGCAGTCCAAACCAACAACAAAAATTAAAATAAGCACTTGACAATCCAGTAAAGGCACGTTAATTACTTGCCAAATAGTGCTGATAACTTTGAGCTAATCATGCTAGCATTGATACAGGAGGATTGGAGCTAAAAAAGGATCAGTGCGGAAAAAAAGAACTCATCTTTTTTACCCAGCGGACAAAGGTAGGTCAGCCATACGTTGGTTTGCTGGCTTAAGCTATCTTTTCATTGGAGTAAGGACTTCATTTTAAGGCTTCGTTTAGCTCGGCTTATTTGCTCCGGTGAGTTTGGACAAAAACATCATTGTCATAGGATGTATGTTTGGTATGACAAATGTTACTACCGTTATCAAGAAAAGAAACTAGTTTTGAGCATAAAATGTTTGGTATGACAATGATATTTTTGTCCAAACTCACCGGAGCAAATAAGCCGTGCCAAACGAAACCTAATTCACAACATTATCTATAAATTAAATTTGTTGTTTTCAAATAATTGTGAAAAGGGTTAAGAGAAGAATATATACTCATTCATTAGCCTAATTAGATGATTATAACAGGTTACCTTTATCACTAGTTAACATAGGATTAGATTTTTCTTATCAAACTTCGACTATAAATATCTATAAATATCCAAGCAATACTCGAGATTTAGTATCTCCTATTTCTAACCTATCCACCCCACCCCCACCCCTCTCTCCTTTATCTTCTTTCCCTAAATAAAAAATCAAACCCTGCACCTCTGTCAAAATCGAAAATATTAGAAAGGGAAAGAGATAGAACCATTGCAAAAAGAAAAAAATAAGAAGAATTCCACCGGCACGAGGAAGAAAAGACGACAAAGATCCTCATCATCAATCAGCTTGTTAAAGAAATATTTGCTAAGATTGAAAATCATTCGCTAAACTTAGGCAATAGATGGCACCTTGTGATGCATCAATTTCTCAAGGACACGGGGCCCCATAAAGCCTAAGGAAACGTGGACTAGGAAGGCTCATCTCAGAATGAAGAGATATAAAGCATATTTATACATCAACAGATCAAAATGAGTACTAACTGGACTGACAACTAATGGCAGTGCTGGATATGCTGACAAAGTCTAGAAATTTCAATGGATAGAACAAATCAAAGTATTAATAATAAGACTAAAGTTGATTTTAAGAAGAATGGGGATAATGTTGCACATAAAGCAGCTTTTACAAGATTAAGCTTAACATCACATGCTTGCACATGAAGTAGTTTCTGCTTCATTGAAATTAACACTACTCGCTTTGACGTGTTGGAATATAAAGTCCAGAATTATGAAATTCATATCTGGCATGGCCCTAATTCCAGGGAGTTCTAAGTCTTACTTTGACCCAATCAGACAGAAAACAAATGGATCTAATTGGAGCAACTGAAGCAGAGACATGAAATCAATGCAGGAGTATTCAACGGAATTAGAGAGAGACGTGACTTCTCATTGAGCACATCACTTTAGAAAGTATGTTCTAGCAGGAGTCAAAAATGGAATTAGGCAGTAATTAAAGCTTTTCAGTGCAATGATTGCAGATGCCAGTTAAAATCCATTTCCCTTGAAAGAAGAAATTAGTAGCTTATTAGACTTTATTCTAAAAATTAGGATCCAATGAGAACACTAAAAAGGAAGGTCTGTTAAAAAATGGCAGAAACCCTTATTTCACAAGTTGCCATATTAGGGCCCACAACAATAAAAAAGTTGACAGCGTCACCATAAACTATCTAACAATAATAGTGTATGTCAGTAGAAGCATTAAATATGCACATACAACATTATAAAAATGTAAAAAAAATGGAATAAATCCAAAAAAAATTTGTTCAGGATGAATACGCACATCCAATAGAATGTGATGTTTGTTTTCTTTGACCAGGGATCCAAAAGAATTGATGTGGAATGGCGGCGCGAACCCGCGGTAGAGTACAAGTTTTGGGCTCATTCGGGGCCGATTGGCCACCTGTCATATTTAGCATCTCAGGATCAACGATCCGACACAACGGATGCATCCAGATTTTTGTTTACATATTTTTTCATATATTACTTTATTATTTTCAGGGTTTATTTAGTGAGATTAGGCACTTAACACTCTAGGTGAATCATAGTTGTTGATGTCAGTGTGCCCTAATGTTGTATTATTATAAATAGGAGTAAGGGGCAGCCATCTTAGGCATTGTTGATTTTGGAGAAAAGGAATTCCCGGAATCCGTCGATCTTTCGTGGTGCGACGCCGTGAAACCCTAAGGTGCAACTCCTTATGTTTGTATTTTGGTATCCACCAATTTTCAACCAGGAGCCCCCCTCCCACGACCTAACCTACACCAACAAGATCCACGATTTGCTCTGTAGAAATCCCTTCCGGGAATCCCTACAGTCCAGCCATGTCCAGTCCTCAAACCAGCAGCTTACCTTCCAGGAAATATTGCTTCTGCCTACTCCGATAGCCCATTCCCTCCAGTTTCCAAACCCCGCTCACTGTCCCCACCCTACCGAGAACCTTCAATCCCCCCTCCCCCCCGCCCCAACAGCCTGCCTAACTTTTGTAGACCCTCACATCCCGATACTCCTACAGGACGTTCTCATTCACGCCCAACAACAGCCTATACCCTTTGTTTTCCTCCCTTACTGAAATATCCCTCCAGCACCCAAAACAAGCCCCCTGCGCCTACGATGCCCTGATTCCCAGTCTCTCTACATCACCCTACAACACTCCTTCCTTATCCGAACAGCTACCAACCCCGTGAGTCACTGTATCTACTCGCTACGGCCTCACCTTACTTCGTGAGTATTATTTTATTGTTGTATGGAGCATTTTCTTCAATATTAATATATGATTAAGTGATTTCATATTTGCTTAGAAGGAAAGCCTAAGCCGGCTCGCTTAAAGAAATAATTTTGTTGGGCTTAAATTATCTAAGTGCGGTTTAATTATTTATTGCTTGGTTTGATCTCTCCGTCAAAGTTTTGCATGTGTCGCATGATGGGGAAAATCTCTTTAAATTTGATATATCAGGTTATTAAAGTGATATAAGATTAATGTATGTATGTATGTATGTATAAATGACATCTTGTCTTAAGTATAAGTCATAAGTCATTCAGAGATGGTCAGGCAAAGATTCAGTACATTCAGGAACTCAAAATAAAGCTAAGTAAAAGTCTGCGTTTTGAGAAGAAGTCAACGTATGACGAGAAGTTGTCGACGTACTACGAGAAGTATACAAGGAGATGTCAACGTACGACGAGAAGCTTATTTTGTACTTCGACTAGTAGTCAACACATGAAGATAAGTTGTTATACTCCCTTATGTCGAGAACTCTAATAAAGGAAAAGTGAAGCAGGGCATAAGTATGTCCACATACGTAGAGATCTCTTTCCTTCTATATCACAACATATGTCGACTAGTAGTCAACGTACAAGAAGCTCTGCCTCGACTTCTCTACAGAGCAGTTTTGAAATGAAGATTAAGCAGTCTAAGGTAAAGATTAAGATCTGATTATGACCGATGATGATTCAATTAAGGAAAGTCTTCATTCTATTTGGGTCAGATCTGGCAAGAGAGCATTTTGACAGCACATATATATTCTCCTCTATTGAAGGAGAAAAAAAATAACAAGGACAATAGAAGCAATCTGAAAGAACTTTCTCTCTCGACTTTCTTGTCCCTCTTCTTCCTCTCCAACAAGAAGTTCTCAGAGAATAACTGCAGTCGACAAGATCATTCTCTCTAGATCTGAAGGCTTTTTTTTCTGAAGGGTTCAATATTTCTTATCAGAAATTCCTCTCCTACAAATTCAACCTTCTCTCTATTGAATCAGATCTCTCAATGGGAATTTGCTACTGCTTTTATCTTCTACAACAAGTATCCACACAGTGCTTTCAAAAACCAACATCCTCAGAGTGCTGAAAAGGATTACATTGTGGAAACAAGAATTCAATTACTGCTTGCCAACAGAGTTTTGAGAACTCTCATCAAAAGATTCAGTGGTTTTGAGTCACCTTATCAAAAGGCTTTGATTTTTGAGTCACCTTATCAAAAGGCTCTGTGAATCTACCTTATCAAAATATTCAGTGATTTTTAGTCTCCTTATCAAAAGGCTAACTGGTTCTGTGTATATTCTTTATCAAAAGATTCAGGGTTTTGTAATACCTTATCAAAATTTCTATTGGTTCTAAGAATTTTCCTTATCAAAAGATTCAATTGTATTGATTTTAAGAGTCTTCTTATCAAAAAAACTCAGCACCGATTAGTGGATATCCTGCCAAGGGACAGAAGAGTGGAGTACCCAAATATTTAGTGGAACCACTATAAATTTTTGTCTTCTGGTAGCATAATTTTCTGTTCATTACATTCTTTATTTTTTATAATTGCATTGCTTTAGAATAAAAATCAGTGGCATGTACTGTGATTAGTTTTGTAAATTTTAATAACTCTATTCACCCCCCCCCCCCCTCTAGAGTAACTCTTGATTGTAGTTCACTTCAATTGGTATCAGAGGGATGTTAATCATTAAAAGATTAACACCTTGATTAATCAAGATCCGAGTCAAGAATTACTTGTGTGAATATATTACACAATTATGAGTTCTATACAGATAAGAGATTATGCACAACTAAATCTCATGTATGCACTTTAGATAAATTTACTTTATGAAAATCTAGAATAAGGTTATATATGAACTCTATTGATGAGGACATTTTTGACTCAACTCTTACAGGTTTTACTATCCCAATAAAGACTAATGAAGATGGTAAAGTTGTCTGAGTTGCTAGAGCTGATTGGTCAGAAGCAGAAAAGAAAGCAAGATCATGTGATGTCAAGGCTATGAACATCCTGGTATCTACCGTGTCAGATAATATATTCCAGAAAGTTGTTAATTGTCAATTAGCCAAAGAAATATGAGACTTATTAACCAAAATGGTTGAAGGGTCATATGATGAAAGAAAGGATAAGAAATCATCCTTGATCTCTCAATATGAGAACTTCAAGAAGAGCCCAAAAAAGGTTGTGGCAGACATGTACCGGAGATTCAGTTTGATTGTCAGTGAGCTGAGAAGCCTTCACAAGGATATCTCTATCATAGAGATAAATGACAAGTTGTTGATGTGCTTTCCAAGCTCATGGGATGCAAGGATTTGGGCTATAAGAGAGATCAGGTGTCAAAAGAAAATCAACATAGATGTTCTCCTTGGCAAACTCAAGTCATATGAACTACTCCTTAAAACAAAAGTTAAAGGTAAAGCTAATGAGAAAACTTCATCTACTTCCAAAGACTGGTCCATAGCACTTAAAGCTGCTGAGGAAGATGGCTCAGTTATTGATGATGAGTTAATAAGTCTTCTGGCCAGAAGATTTAAAAAGTGGATCAACGCTGAATATTACAAGGGGAAGGACAAGAGCAACTCAAAACTAAAGTATGACAAGACCCCTTCTAATGAGATTATTTGTTTTTCATGCAGAAAACCTGGACACATTGCTCCTGAGTATCCAAACATCAACAAGGATAAAGTTCAAAAGAAGAAAATAGATCATAAGAAGAAATATGATCCTAAGAAGAAGTATGATCCTAAGAAGAAGAAGAAGAAAGACAAATGATTTGTTGCTGAGACATGAAGTGAAACTGACAGTGAATCAAGCTCTAACTCAGAAGAAGATGAAGATCAAATGAAGGAAACATGCATGATGACACTAGATCATCCTGAAAAAAGATGAGGTAACTTGCTTTGATAATTTTGATTTCTCATCAGAAGATTTTAAAATTGCATTCGAAGATTTTTGTCAAGATCAATCAGTGGCAAAAAACCAAAATAAATTACTCTGAGAAGAAATAGTAACTCTTACTCAAAGATTGAAAGAAAAAAATACATGTATTGAAAATTATGAACTAAGGGTTCATAATGGTACTCTCAGTGAGGAAACTAACTCCTAGAAACTAGAAAATAATAATTTGAAAGAAGAATTAAACAAAACAAAAATGTTTGAGGATAGCATAAATGGGAGAAGTCAACATTTAAAGGCCATTTCTGAAAACCTCACAGTCAGGTTCAAGAATCTTGGTTTAGGTGTTGATTCCTCTCACATCACTAATTCTGTTAGCATACCAGCTTGGAAGAACCCAATGAAGTTTGTAAGTGCTAAGGGAAAGGATCCAATTAATTCTATGGCTGACATTCCTTCCACCTCATATGATGTAATCACCCAAGTTCATCATAAAAGGTCAAATCAAATAAACCATACGGTGAATACTTCAATCCCTCCAAATCAAAGAGGGCTCTTAGGTAAAGCACCCGTGAATAAAAGAAATTTTCAATCTAAGTGTTTTGAAAAATCTCAACATATGTCGAGTTTTACTCAACATACGTCGAGATCTATCCCTCGCATGTCGACTAGAAGTCGACATATGAATGAGCTCTTCGACAAGAAGTCGACACATGGTTGACTATACGTCGGCTACTTCTCGACATATCAGGCACAATTTTGTTGACTCTTCTCAAAGCTCCAGATCTTTCTAGAGATCTAAATTTTGTTGACTCTTCTTCTCCAGATCTTTCATGCAGAAAACCTGGACACATTGCTCCTGAGTATCCAAACATCAACAAGGATAAAGTTCAAAAGAAGAAAATAGATCATAAGAAGAAATATGATCCTAAGAAGAAGTATGATCCTAAGAAGAAGAAGAAGAAAGGCAAATGATTTGTTGCTGAGACATGAAGTGAAACTGACAGTGAATCAAGCTCTAACTCAGAAGAAGATGAAGATCAAATGAAGGAAACATTCATGATGACACTAGATCATCCTGAAAAAAGATGAGGTAACTTGCTTTGATAATTTTGATTTCTCATCAGAAGATTTTAAAATTGCATTCGAAGATTTTTGTCAAGATCAATCAGTGGCAAAAAACCAAAATAAATTACTCTGAGAAGAAATAGTAACTCTTACTCAAAGATTGAAAGAAAAAAATACATGTATTGAGAATTATGAACTAAGGGTTCATAATGGTACCCTCGGTGAGGAAACTAACTCCTAGAAACTAGAAAATAATAATTTGAAAGAAGAATTAAACAAAACAAAAATGTTTGAGGATAGCATAAATGGGAGAAGTCAACATTTAAAGGCCATTTCTGAAAACCTCACAGTCAGGTTCAAGAATCTTGGTTTAGGTGTTGATTCCTCTCACATCACTAATTCTGTTAGCATACCAGCTTGGAAGAACCCAATGAAGTTTGTAAGTGCTAAGGGAAAGGATCCAATTAATTCTATGGCTGACATTCCTTCCACCTCATATGATGTAATCACCCAAGTTCATCATAAAAGGTCAAATCAAATAAACCATACGGTGAATACTTCAATCCCTCCAAATCAAAGAGGGCTCTTAGGTAAAGCACCCGTGAATAAAAGAAATTTTCAATCTAAGTGTTTTGAAAAATCTCAACATATGTCGAGTTTTACTCAACATACGTCGAGATCTATCCCTCGCATGTCGACTAGAAGTCGACATATGAATGAGCTCTTCGACAAGAAGTCGACACATGGTTGACTATACGTCGGCTAGTTCTCGACATATCAGGCACAATTTTGTTGACTCTTCTCAAAGCTCCAGATCTTTCTAGAGATCTAAATTATTTTTTCCTCTCTCTTGTAACAAAGAGGAAGGGTAGAAATAATAAGTTTGAATATTTTTACTATCATAAGGCAGACCATTTTATGAAAAATTACTGATATAATCTACCAACAACCTCCCATCCTAAGGGGTATAAAGGTAGGCCCTCATTTTCCTATATCACTCATTATAATGAAAGAATTGGACCCAAGGTAACCTGGGTTCTAACTAACTTCTAATTGTGTTGCAAGTAAGAATCTGTTCAGCCACAAACCAACTGTGGTATTTGGACAGTGGTTGCTCCAGATATATGACTGGAGATAAGCAATTGCTGGAAGATTATAGGATAAAGCTTGGTCCTAAAGTCATGTTTGAGGACTCCAACTATGGTCAAACCCACGGCTAAGGGGTGATTAGGGTTGGATCAATAACTTTTGACAATATCATGTTGAAGGGTTGAAGCACAACCTAATCAGCATAAGTCAGCTATGTGATAAAAAATACAGAATAGTATTCAATCACCCAATGTCAAATCATATGTCCTGTAATAGGTAAAGTAGTTTTAACTGGAATTAGAAAATGAAATGTTTATCTATTAGACTTCTCCTCTAGTTAAAATGAAATATGTGTTTAATACTAATGTGAGTAATGCTAACTTATGGCATAAGAGATTATGACACTTGAATCTTAAGACTGTTGTAATGAGCCTCCCTCTTGGACCTCGTAACCGGCGGTGGCGCAATGGCGGCGGAGATCGGGGGGGGGGGGGGGGGGGGGGGGGGTTGGCAGCTAGGGCACGCACGGGCTTTTTCTCGTGGGGTTAGAGAGAGAGATAGGGAGACAGGGAATTAAGAGAGAGATTCTAATTTCATTTTTTCCCTTCATCCAAGTCCCAACGTTCACAAAATACGCCCCCCATATGGGCTTACGACAATGGGCATAATATTTAAAAATAACACAACAAAAATACAAGGATAACTGACGTCGTCACGCCTCATAACAATTGTGTCAAAGCTCTACAAGGATAACCTTATAAAAGGACTGCTACAAGACAGATATGTAAAAGAAAGATCTTGTAAAACTTGTCAATTGAGAAAGCAAATAAGAGCCTCATTTAAATACATTAATAAAGATGATTCTTCAAGGATCCTATATCTTTTACATATGGATCAATTTTGACCTATTGATGTCCATAGCTTAGGAGGTAAGTCATACTCACTAGTTATTGTGGATGACTTTTCTAGATTCACATGGGTGTTCTTTCTGAGAACTAAATCTGACACTTTCAAGATTCTCTCTAGTTGTCGTAGACATATCCAAAATGAACTGAATACTTCAGTTGTTATGATCAGAAGTGATCATGGCACAGAGTTTGAGTCTCAAAAGATGTGTGAATTCTGTGAGAATGAAAGGATCAGGTATAGCTTCTCAGCTCCTAGGACTCTACAACAAAAAAGTTGTTGAGAGAAAGAATAAAACCCTGATTGAATCAGGTAGAATATTGTTGGCTGAGGCTAACTTGGTTATGTACTTTTGGGCAGAGGTAGTTAACACAGCAACATATGTTCTCAATAGAAGTCTCATCCATAAGACTAAGGGTCATGCATCAGTAAGACTCCTTATAAGCTATTGAAGGGCAAGATTCTAAATATTTCTTATTTTAAGATATTTGGATGCACCTGTAATATTTTGAATAATGGAAAAATCCACCTTGTCAAGTTTGACAAGAACGTTGATGATGGTATCTTCTTGGGATACTCAACATCAAGCAAGGCTTGCAGGTGTTTTAATAAAAGAACATTTATGATAGAAGAATCAATGAATGTGATTTTTTATGAGACTAACATGTTATGTGAAGGTAAAAATGTCTCAACAAACTATGATCTGCAGGTAAAGATTCTAACCAACCAGATGGATGAACTGGCAGTGAGTCGGGATACTCCAAGATCCTTTAATCCCCCTCCTGTTCAATATGACTTGGTTCCAAGACATGATGTGCACAATCAAGAAGACAAAGATGATGAAGATGAATTAATCTCTGAAAATGTTGTTCAGATCAATGATCAACCAACTGAGCATGTTGAAGAAATTCAGGATGAAACTGTTGAGATGTCCATGTGGTGTACATGAGCAAAAAATGGGAGTTGCGGAGTTGAGAATGCTTAGATGGATGTGTGGTCACACGAGACTGGATAAAATTAGGAATGAATGTATCAGGGATAAGACAGGAGTGGCGCCAATTGTAGAGAAGATGTGAGAAGCTCGTTTAAGATGGTTCGGACATGTACATGGGAGACCATTAGAGGCACCTGTTAGGCGTTGTGAGAGTTTAGTCATTAGACATGCTAAACGGGGGAGGGGTAGACCAAAAAAGACTTGGAATGAAACTATAACGAAAGATATGATGTATTTAGGTATTAATGAGGCTATGATTAAAGATAGGGTGCAATGGCGACAAAGGATCCATATAGCCGACCCCACTATGGTGGGATAAAAGCTTGAGTGTTGTTGTTGTTGTTGTATGGATGTACATCTTTATTGCTTAGTAAAATTCAGTTCTAGTTATTTACTCGTTACTTTTTAGTATATTTGTATGATATAACTACCCATGTACTTAAATTTTGTGCATTTTTTGTGTGATTACTACATGTTTGCTTTAATTTATTTTGTGCATTTTGTGTGTGATTACTTACATGTTTGCTTTAATTTATAATTTGTTGACCACGTATGGGTGTGCATCTTTATTGTTTAATCAAATTCAGTTCTGGTTATTTCCTAATTACTTTTCAGTAAATTTGTATCATATAACTGGCCATGTACTTAATTTTTTGTGCATTTTTTGTGTGATTACTATTATTTGTATTAAATGTTATTTAATTGCACATCCGACATTTGCGTGTTGGCTCACTCATATATGTGCATTACATTATGATTAAGATTTAGGTAGTAATGACTAATGACATTGTTCAATGGATTGCGTGATTACTTGTGTGTATCATCATTTAGAAAATCTCATAGACTCGTTTTGCATCAATTTGACTCCATTCTCGTTATAAAGGACCAACTATCCAAATACGATCATTTCATCTCACTACTACATCCACTCACTACTCCATCAGTGGTTGCTCCACCAATGATTGACTCCTTCATCCACGGAATAGTGCATCTCCATGGGTTTCCACGAGCTATTGTAAGTGATCATGACAGTTTTAATGAGTACTTTTTGGCAAGCATTGTGCAAGATACCGATCTCCATCATTCTCCCCGAATCAAAAACATTCATCTCCGATGAATGAAAACTGTCATGCTCTTGGTGCAGGCCAGACAAAAAAGGAAGTAGCTGTAACTCAAACATCGCCTCAATCTCGTATCCCCTAGTAAATGAAGTGTCCACCGAAAGTCGTCGCGTCATAAAAGCTGATGAGGGTCCCACACAGGAAGTAAGTCGTATGTGTAACGGGTAAGGATGTCGTGGAGGATGGAGGTACGGGTGAGGTTATGGTAGAGGTAGAACCTGAAACTGAGATTGGAGGGACGATCGACGGTCCCAAACTAGGTGGCTCCACATCTAATCAAATTCCCAACATTAAATAAAAGATTAATACCCATATTCCTAGGAATGTCAAGCTCATTAAAATTTGACTCTGACAGCCTCATGACATTTTATGAACTTATTCACCCAACGCACAAATTCATAGATTTCCCCAATGGGAACCTCTCAAATATTGCACTAATCATCACTCATCACCTTTTTTGAGCATTTGCTCTCATGTGAATATGTGATTACCCACACAAGTTTTAATTTTCATTATTTACTATAACTTTACATCATAGTATGACATGCAAATCATGCATTATATGCAAATGATATGTGACTAACCTGACAGACTCACTAAGCGCAAACTTTACATAGTGGTGGAAGTCCCTAAAGATGGGTGATTTATCTGGGGATTCTTTAGGCATGGTATAAAAATACTCGTCGAGTGTGCGACGAATACGAAAATGACTACCCGAGACATCGACACTAAGATACGAGTTCATAACATGTCAAATGTCTCTCATGGGGTGGGACTTGTCGAAAGGCTCACTAGGTGGTAACTGGTAAGTAGGAAAATTTGTCACGAATGCGGCAATCGCCCAAAAGAATGTCGGATACATTGACATAAATAAGGATGCAAGTCTGGGGAATGTCGAATGTCTCCAAAAAAGAAAACCTAGTCGGGGGGCTCTCTAAGAGGTGTATAAGAAAATTCGTCATTAATGAAACCATCACTCAAATGAATACTCACGACATCCACACTAAGGCAAAGGCTTCTTAGAGAGAAGATTCATTGGCAAGCTCACCTGGTGGCTCGACATGGGGCTCATCAAAGAATTCATCAATAGCAAGATGATATTTTATATGAGTATCATCGACAACGGTAGTGTCGTCAGGAACAGGTGAAACAACCCCCACAAAATCAATATTATGTTCACTTGACTCGACACTACAATGTGGAAAAACTCCGATGAACATGTACTTAAAGGCGAATCTATGATCAAGACAGTAACTACGATGTATTTGGCGACGTGGATCACGCGCGGCGGGCCCATGGACGCGCGGCGGGATCCGCCCCGCCTTACGATTTCCGCGGATTTCCCGCAAAAATCTGTTGCGAGGAGGCCACTGCGGTCGAGGTGGCCTCTGTGTGGATGGGCTTCGCGATAAATTCGTGCCCCCAAACTAGCCTTAAGTCAAAGCAGGGGGTAGGGGAAGGACACGTCACTATAGGATCACCGAGTCACTCGTACTCACTCTCTTCAAGGTCATAAGGTATGAGTCAAACTCAACTGGCAGACAATTCATCCGACAATGTGCCTCACTGTGGTGAGAACATGGTATCAGGTATCTCGTCCTTCGTGTCCAAGAGGATAAGAGTGGGTATGGCGGGTGGCCTCGGGCTAAGGAGGACTCATACTGGGATGGTCAGGGTGGAGTTAACTCGACTAACTCTAGTAGATCCCGTGGAATGCTTGTGCTGAAGGGAGAGTAGAAATATTTGCTCGACAAAATCTACATTGATCACTCAATGCTGCGTAGATCACAGCCCGAAGTACGAGACAGAATCTAAAAGCGGCAGCAGGGGCTCTTCTTGAATGTCACTCCTTACCACTAAATCGTCAAAACAATCTGTATACTCAACAATAAACATGGATCTTTGCCAAAGGGTAAATATTTTCTCGAGGAGACTCCTATATGACGGCGGAGGATATATATGACACAATCTTCGCATCATCTCTACCAATCTAGTGATGGGAAGATAATCTCGCTCAAGGGCCCTCTTAATGTTATCTCAGTGCGTTGGGAAAAACCCTTTTGATTTATCTAACAAATTATCTTAAAGTGATTTCATCAGTTAGGTCGTATTGCCCACATTGTATAGAAATGGTAAAATGGTCATTAGATGTCCTAGGATATCACATTCACTTAGTGTGTCAAGACCAGGCCAAAGAGAAACACAAATTCAGTTAAGTTAAAACTTGCGTCGAATAGAAGTCAACGCAACTTCGACTAGATGTCGACGTAACTCTAACTGAAAGTCGAAGTAACTCAATCTGCTTGTCGAGGTATCAAGTCAAGTCGAAGCAACGTCGAAAGGAACTCGACGCAGAAGGAAGAGTCTGTCGAAGCCATCTCAGAAGTCGACGCAACTTCGACTCCAATTCGACGCAGAAGATAAAGTTCAAGTCCAAGTCTTCAACTCGAGGGATACGTCGATAAGTAATCGACGTAACGTCGACATCTAAGTTCAGTCAGAGCTAAGAAGGAATATGAAGCTACTTCTATAAGAACTCAGAGGTGCGTCGATATGACGAAAGATGAAGTCGACGCAGCGTCGAGTACAGACAGAAATAGAAGGTTTTCTGTTGTCCTTTCTGGTGCTTTTCCAGATGATCTGCAAGCTGAAATATGTTCTCCAACGACTCGTTTATTGCCAAGAATGGAATGGAGTATTCCAGAGATACAGCAAAGACATTCTTGGAAGTTATTCAAATCAGATGGACGGGTCGGGAACAAAAATAGACGGAAACATCAATTGTCCAATGGACATTCATTCTAAGGACAGTCCAGAAGAAGAAGAAAATTCAAGCTCAAATTATAGAGAATAAGTATGCTGAGAAAGAAAGAAAACATAACCAACTGATTCATTATTGTCTGTTGAATAGGGATCCTTCTTCTTCCTCTTCTAACCCTAAAACAGAACACAAGAACAATTTCTCTGCACAAGAAAAAAATCACAACACTGCTGCCTCTTCTTCTACATCACATAGCAGCAAGTCAACAAAGTACAAAGAGGAATAGGATCAAGCTTATAACCCTTGCAATCATCACTATCATAAGCAAGGGTTCATCATATTCAGATCCTGAGATAAATAGAAGCAACATCATTCAAATAGATAGTTTCTGAAGGATTCTTACTGAAGAATTCTATTCGCTTCTTTCTTCTCCTTCTATTGTTCTCATTCTCCAACTGTAAAAGAGTTTTAAGAATCCCTCTTTCAAATGATTCAGTGGTTCTAAGTAGGCCTGTAATGGTTCGGTTTGGTTTGATTTTTCAGTAAAACCGTAAACCGAACCACCCCTATGTGGTTCCAAAAATTTGGAACCGAACCAAACCGCCAAAACATTGAAACCGAACCAAACCGAACTGAATGGTTCGACTCGGTTCGGTTCGATTTTGGTGGTTTAAATAATGTGATATAAGCTGAAAACATGAACTAAATAATGTGATGCAAGTGATGCCTGAACAGTGAACACAATTCCTAATTTCCTATCACCTAACCATTTCTGGACTCCAAAATAAAATCTTTTAATTAATCAATAATATATAAAAAAAATAGACAACTTAGATGTGTTGTTATTCAAGCTGAAAATATGAATAGAAAATGAAATATTCATTAACATTGTTTGTTTGGAGAAAGATCTAAATTAGAGAAGTATTCATAGGACAAAAATTACTCTATAAAGTGCCACAAGAAGCAAGATCTGTGTTGGACGGGCTTGCCTGTGAAATGAGTCCAGAAGATAATATGAACAATGAAAGCTGGTTATAGAGAAGAGGAAGATGGCTCACCTGCGATGAGCACGGTGGCCAGTGCCAGACAGGATGAGGAGCGGCGACTCGGCATCGGCGGGATGAGGAGCGGCGACTCAGCGTCGGCGGGATGAGGAGAAATCAACAGCATGGAGCAATTCTAAAAACCTAGCTTCAGCCGTCCAGGAGAGTTCCGCACTTTGGGAATATAAAATATAAATACACTACAGTTTAATTAAATATAAAAATATAATATGAGATGTAATTAATAGTTTAATGAAATATAAATACATTATGATTCACTATGAGTCTTATGCAAAGATTAAAATATAAAAATAAATAAATAGTTTTATACATTACGGTTCGGTTCGACTCGGTTTGGTTTGCCACATAAAACCATGAACCGAACCGAACCGTATGGTTTTTCTAAAATCAAAACCGTGACCGAACCGCGGCCTACTAAAACCGAACCAAACCGTGCGGTTTGGTTTGGTTCGGTTCGGTTTGGCGGTTCGGTTGGTTTTTCCTTACAGGCCTAGTTCTAAGAGTCTCCTTATCAAAAGACTCAATGGTTCTAAGAGTCTCTTTATCAAAAGACTCAGTTGTTCTGCGAGTCTCCTTATCAAAAGACTCATGCACAGTTAGTGCAATCCTTTCAGGGAGGTAGAAGAGTAAACTACCCACATTTTTGGGAACCACTATTGTACAACCCTGTATTCGCCGAGTGGGCCTCCAGATCCCACGAGGTATTTTTGACATCGTTTTTAGCAAGTTCCAGAGCAGGGAGAGAGGAGGGCGAGCGGTGGAGGTAGAGGCCTCCCGCTCGCCCAGCACGTGTATGAGGCGAGCAAGGAGGGGGCGAGCTTCTCTCGCCCCGCTCCCAACAAAGGGGGGGGGGGGGGGGGGGGGCGAGAAGAACTATAAAAATTATGTGTCTCCTGCATTGATTTTCTGTGTTGTCCAGTTTACTGCTTTTCTGGTTTATATTTTTTGTGCTTACTTTATTCTGTTTTGGTATTGTTGATTACATAGTACTTAGTAGTTTTATTGTGTGTGCATAACTAGGGTATAAAAGTTTTAAAACTTTATTCACCTCCCCCCTCTAGAGAATACTCAGAGACATACTGTGCACTTTCAATTGGTATCAGAGGGAGGTTGATCATTAATAGGTTAACACCTTGATCAAAAGATCTCCTCACTCTTATTTCTTTATTTAAAATTATCTAAAACTATTTTATAAAGAAAAATGAGTTCTAAAGACTATGCATCAACAAGACCACCAGTGTGTAACTTGAATAAGTTTACACTCTGAAAGGCCAGAATAAAACTCTATATGCACTTCATTGATGAAGACATCTTTGATGTTATCATTTCAGGTCCCCCAACTCCAGTCAGACAAGATGTCAGTGGATCTGCAACATAGGAAGCTATCCCAAGAAATGAGTGGACAGATGCTGAAAAGAAGCAGAAGGCATGTGATGTCAAGGCAATGAATATTCTGGTCTCCACAATGTTAGATGACATTTTCCAGAAAGTTGTTGACTGCCAATCAGCAAAAGAGATCTGGGAATCTTTTTCCAGAATTATAAAAGGGAGTTCTGATGAAAGAAAAGACAATAAGTCCCTTTTCATATCCCAGTATGAGAACTTTCAAAAGAAAGCTAAGGAGAATGTAGTTGAAATGTATGACAGATTCAGCTCTATAATAAATGAGCTGAAAGGTCTAGATAAGGAGATCTCTCTGACTGAAATAAATGATAAGTTTCTCATGTGCTTCTCAAGCTCATGAGACTCAAGAATCTGGGCTATCAGAGAGTCCAGATGCCATAGAGAGATCTCTACTGATGCTTTGCTAGGAAAGCTCAAATCTTATGAGATGCTACTGAAGAGCAGGGCTGAAACAGAGGCTAAGGAGACAACCTCATCTCCCATCCAAAGGAGTCTTGCCTTGAAGGTTGCTGAAGGAGAGTCCTCCACTCCTGAAGATGAGATGTTCAATCTCTTAGCAAGGAGATTCAGAAAGTGGGTCAAGACATAAGACTCAAGAAGAAAAGTGAAGCTCAAATTCAGATTTGATAAGACTCCAAAGAAGGAAGTGATCTGCTTCTCCTGCAATAAGTCAGGGCACAACTCTTGTGTGTCCACAAGAACAAAGGGACAGGGGCAGCAGCAAAGATGAGCAAAAGAAGAAGTCTTTCAGGAAGAAAGACAAGAGTAAAGGTTTCATTGCTGAAACCTGGAGTGACTCTGAAGCAGAGTTAAGTTCCTCTTCATCAGAAAGTGATGAAGAAGCTGTTGAAGTTGCCTGCCTGATGGCATTAGGGATCTCCTCAGATGATGAAGAAAAACAGGTATCACTGTTTGATAATTTTGATTTTGGTTCTGATGAATTTAAAATATGCTTTTAAGAATTCTGCAATGATCATCTAGAGATACAAAAAGAAATAGAAACAATTATGGTAGAACTAGAGAACCTTAAGAAAGATGATCTATATCTGAGAAATCAGGATTTAATAGATGAGAAACATAATAAGGAATCAGAACTAATTGACATAAGAAATGAAATTTTAAAACTAAAGGAAAAGCTAACAAAAGCAAAGGCCTTTGAGGACTCACTCAATGGGAGGAGTCAAAAGCTCAAAGATATTACACAAAATCTCTCTATGAGATTTACACACTTAGGTTTAGGAGCAGAGCCATCCACTAGAACAGAAGTCCCTAGTAGACCAGCCTGAAAAAATCCAGTTAGATTTATTAGACCTAGTGATTATCAAACAAGTGAGAGAAGTGCAATAATTGAGGATTAAGATAATTGTAGAGAAATGGTATAAACCTTGCATATATTAAAATCAAAAAAATTACAAGTATGAATACACATATATATATATAGGAGGAGAAGGACGCAAGACACTCCAATCTCAAGGTGTGGGACTAAACAAGAGTAAGAGGAAACTCCTTAAATGGGCATCATAAATGGGCTTTTTACATCATTTTCTCTAACACTCCCCCGCAAGCTGGAGCATACAAGTCGTAGGCACCCAGCTTGGATAAGAACTGAAGATATAGTGGCCGAGGAAGAGCTTTTGTTAGGATGTCAGCAATTTGTCTTGCAGCAGGAACATGCTCCAATTCTATCTTCTTTGCTTGAACCTTTTCTCTGATGAAGTGACAGTCAACCTCGATATGCTTTGTTCGCTCATGGAAAACTGGATTGTTGGCTATATGAATTGCATCCTGACTGTCACACCGAAGTGTTGTCGGAGAGGAAAGTTTAACACCCAAGTCACCAAGAAGGCTTTCAAGCCATGTTAATTCAGACACAACAGCAGCCATAGCCCTGTATTCGGACTCAGCCGAGGAGCGGGCAACCACAGTCTGTTTCTTGCTTCGCCATGTTATGAGGTGTCCACCAAAATAAGTACAAAAACCAGTCGTGGAACGCCTATCATCAGGGGACCCGACATAGTCAGCATCCGAGTAAGCAAGAAGAGATGGTGAGTTGGATGGTTTGTAGACAAGGCCTTGCCCCGGAGCGGTCTTTAGATATCTGAGAATACGCTCAACAGCTTGGAGGTGAGAAGTGCGCGGAGTATGCATGAAGCGACTCACAACACCAACAGCGAACGAGATATCCGGTCGAGTAACCGTTAGGTAGATCAGTTTCCCAACCAATCGTCGGTAATATTCTGGATTTTCAAGCAGCTGGTCAGAGTCAGACCCAGCAGTACACAATTTCTGATTAGCATCCATAGGAATATCTGCAGGTTTGCACCCGGAGTATCATGCTTCATGAAGTAAGTCGATGCAGTACTTTCGTTGGGACATAACCAACCCATCGGGTCGTCGGACGACTTCAATCCCAAGGAAGTATCTAAGATTCCCAAGATCCTTGGTCTGGAAGGCCGAATTCAGATGTTTCTTGAGCTGTTGTATCCCAGAGAGGTCATCGCCGGTAATCAGGATATCATCAACATAGACAAGAAGGATCACAGTGTCAGTTGGTCTATGCTTGGTGAATAGAGAGAAGTCGGCGGAGCTCCGAGTAAACCCAAGTGCTAAGAGAACCTTGCAGAACTTATCAAACCAAGCTCGTGGTGACTGTTTGAGACCATAAAGAGCTTTTAGAAGGCGACAGACGCGAACTCCACGAGACTCCCCCGTGGTCTCAAACCCGGGAGGTTGGTTCATAAAGACGCTTTCCTTCAGGTCACCGTTAAGGAATGCATCTTAATATCGAGCTGAAGAAGGGGCCAACGCCGGTGCACAGCAACGGAGATAAGTACACGAACAGTGTTGAGTTTGGCTACTGGAGAGAATGTTTCCTCATAATCCAAGCCTTGTTGCTGGGTGAAGCCCCGGGCCACGAGACGAGCTTTTAAGCGATCAACAGTCCCATCCGCATTCTGTTTGACCGCAAAGACCCATTTGCAACTCACGCAGTGTTGTCCTGGAGGAAGGGGAACCAGTTCCCAGGTGTGATTAGCCCAGAGGGCATTCATCTCCTCTTCCATAGCTGCCCGCCACCCCGGATGCTGAAGCGCCTCCTGCACAGAGGTAGGAATAGAGATGGAGGAAAGAGAAGTAGCAAACTGGTGGAGAGGTGGAGAAAGCCGGTGTAGAGACACATAGTTAGCCAGAGGATGAGCTGTAGAAGAAGATGCTGGATCGACCGCGGGCGGTGTGGCATTTGTAGCAGACGGCTCCGGCAGGGAAATATCCTTGGATTTACGGCGAGAATAGACATAGCGAACGGGCGGATGGATCAAGGGCAGGGATGGAGGTGACGATGGAGAAGAAGGCGTGACTGGAACGATAGGACGAGTAGTAGGAGAAGGTATGGATTGGGAAGAGGGGGGTAGGTAGAATGGCTGATTTTCACAGAAAGTGACATCGGTCGAGACAGTCACTTTGCCTGTTGTAGGAGAGTAGCATAGATAGCCTTTCTGAGTTCGAGTGTAGCCAACAAACATCTGTCGGGTAGCACGGGCGGCAAGTTTGTCTGCTGGCGGACCGAGGTTGTGAACATAACAAACACACCCAAACACTCGAGGTGTGAGGGGGAAAGGAGTAGTAGATGGAAGAAGAAGGCTTAGTGGAGTGGCAAAACGGAGAACAGATGAGGGCATGCGATTGATGAGGTGACACGCAGTGGCAATAGCAAAGTGCCAGAACTCTGTTGGGACGTGCATCTGGAACATGAGGGACCGAGCGGTATCGAGAAGATGACGATTTTTCCGTTCGGCCACGCCATTTTGTTGAGGTGTGTAGGGCACAGGAGGTTTGGTGAATGATACCGAACTCGGAGCACAGAGCGGAGAAAGACCGACTCGTGTATTCGCGGGCATTATCGGTGTGAAGTATTTTAAGGGGCGTCGAGAACTGCGTACGTATTTCAGTTAAAAAAGCACGGAACACAGAAGTAATCTCAGTGCGATCATGAAGAAAATAAAGCCAGGTAACACGCGAGTAGTCATCAATAAAAGTGATAAAATAGCGATATCCAAATACACTAGGGATCCTATACGGACCTCATACATCAGAATGAACTAAAGATAACGGAGTATCACTCCGGGTACAGGAAGGGGAGAAAGAAACACGATGTTGCTTGCCGAAGATACATGATTCACAAGTGAACTCTCGGAGTAAAACACCAGGCAGAGCTTTCTTGAGAACCGGAAGGGGGGCATGCCCAAGACGACGATGCCAATCTGAAGTGGAGATGGAAGAAAGACTGATAGGTGGGAGATCCAAGAGATATAGCCCATTCGTCAGCCGACCGCTACCAATGGTACTCCGTGTACGGCGATCCTGCAAAACAAAAGATGAAGGGGAGAAAGTTATGCAACAGTCGAGATCCCGTGTTAACTGACTAACAGAAAGTAAGTTAAACGGGGAGCCCGGAACATGAAGAATTGAGGAGAGTAGTAAGGTAGGCGTGAGGTGGAGATCAGCAGCACCATAGACCGGGGTAGTGTCGCCATTGGCAACAATAATAGATGGCGGGTGAGAGGTTGTCGAATACCGAGGCGGTTTCTGAGATGTTATATGATGAGTTGCTCCAGAGTCAACGATCCAGTGAGAGCTGTAAGAAAGACAGGATATACCTTGAGTAGAGAAAGAGGCAACCGAGCCAGATGGCCTATTAATACTGCCTTGGAGCTGCTGGAACTGAGTGCGAAGGTCTTCATATTCCTGGCGAGTAGGTGCCCCAAGGTTGGAAGTGTCAGGGGCATCAGAAGGAGCTGGAGTAGCGGAGGTGGCCAGATGCGGAGGTAGGCCATGCTTGCGGTAGCATGTAGCTTCGAGATGACCCTCACGGGAGCAATAAGTACACTTTAAAGAAGAGCGACCACCACGTCCTCGTCCCCGAGACGGGTGGCGTCCTCCCCTGGTGGAAGAGCCACGACCAGGAGGAGGAGTTGGCAGGAGAGGTTGCTGAAGAAGAACGGGAGAAAAATTTGTTGAAGCCTCGGATGGTGGTGTGACCTTGATCAGCATGGAGCAAACATCAGATAAGGATGGTGTGGTAGGAGACGAGAGGATCTGAGCCCGAACACTATGCAAGTGTGGTGGAACATGGGACAACAATATGGAGATTGTTACAGCCTCTTTCTGGGCTTTCTGAGTAGCAAGATCGGCAGTCGGAGGTTGATGTTGAATCCAAGCCTCATGCAGAGTTTTCACCTGAGCAACATGAGAGATCATCTGGTCTGGAGCACCAGGCCGAAGGGTTTGGAGTTCCGAGATGATATCAAAGAGATGCTGGAGGCTGTTCTGGCCAGAGTAGAAAGCGTGAAGTTCATCCCAGATGGCCTTGGCGGTTTCATGATACATAGAGATCCGATAAGGCTCCTTGTCCATTGAGTTGAGGAGCCAGGTTTGCACTCGACCATCATCCCGAAGCCAGGCATTGGAGGGGTTAAGTGGAACAACCTGGGTTACGTGATGAACAAGCCCTTTTGTCTGTAAGACCCGACGAACAGAGTGAACCCATTCCACAAAGTTGGACTTCCCGGAGAGGGAGATAGTTGTAATCCGAAGTTCATCGTGAACATCAGGAGCAGGAGCGGCCACTGTGGCTGGGGGAATATTGGTAGTATGAGATTCCTCCGATACTGGATCCACCATTGAGAAGACGAGATCGAGCGGTCTGCAAAGAGTAGCCGGGCGGATTGAGGCAGAGGGAGGTCGCAGCGGGAGCCCGGTCTGAGACAGGTCGCAGCGGGTTGGGAACCACAGGAGAGGGCAGCGGCTAGAGAGTACAGCGGCAAGCGCAGATCGCGTGAGAAGGGGAGGAAGTCGCACGGTCTCGCCCTGCGAGTAGAGTTCCCGACACCGCTGGGAGATCACGGGATAGACGACTGCAGGGATCAGTGGTAAGAGGGAGCCCGCTGGAGAAAAGAGGCCGCTGGGAGCTGCGGTTAGGAGAAGCTCGCACGAGCAGGAAGAGCGGGGCTGCGGATAGACAGCGCGAGTAGGAGACCGCGCAGAGTAGGATGAAACCACGCGAGCTGCGGTTAGTCGGAGCGAGCAAAACAAGACCGCTGATAGGAAGAGATCGCAGTAGAGCAGAGGAAGAAGGCGCGAGCTGCGAGCAGCGAGAGGGAGGAGAGCGGGTGGTCCCACGTGTCAAAAGGTGTCTATAAGAACCGAGGAGAGGACATGCAAGGAGTTGGCTGCGGAGGAGAGATTCATTGCGCTTTCGAATTCTCTCTTCCTTGCTCTCGTGCTTTCTTTCTCTCCAGCTCTCTTGCGTTCTTCCCTCTCTCTCCTTTCTCTTGTGTTTGCAGGAACTCCAGATAAGATGGCTCCACCAAAGGTGAACTCAGGGTTTGACATTGGCATAGAATCATTCAATGCTACAGTAGAAAGTTTCAAAGCGATATTGGACCTCTTCCAGACAGCAGGACTCACAAAACTGATATCTACCAGTTGCAAGATATATGATGTAGAATTAACAGAGTTGAAAGATAATATCAATATTGAAGAGGATGGGTCCCTTCGGGGGAAGATCTCTAATACAGATATTCATATTACTGAGGAACTGTTGAATCTCACCTTTGACTTGCCGGCAGAAGAGGAGCCATCTGAACTGACAGCTGAAGAAACTCGACAACCTTTGCAGATCATGAATTTCACTAAAGACAAACCAATCAATCTTAAGAAGAATGACTTTTCTGAAGAGTGCAGATTCCTGGCAGACATTGTAGGCAAGGTTTTACTATGTAAAATCTCTGCTCATGATGCAATTCCCAAACAGCAACTACAAGTAATGGGATTTCTGGTTCTGAACAAAAAGATAAATTGGGGGAGGTGCCTCCTGAAGATGATAGGACACAAATATGTTAATAAGGAGAACTCTTACATGAGAATGATGAGTCAAGTTCTGCTCCATCATTATCCAAGTGTATGTACTTCAAAAGGGGTGTCAATTTCACCTGGGAAAAGAATCAATATTGGGATCTTTTCAAAATAGACCAGGCAGATTCTGAAGTCTGGTCAAGCTGCTCTCTCCCCTCCTTCTCTAGTTCCACAGGACCATGAGCCAAGTCTACCAGATCCACCAAAGAATATTGTTCCAGAGAAGACAAATGCTCAAAATCTCCTGTCCATTCCATCCACTCCAGCCACAGAACCTACACCTCAAATTCCTCTCCAACCACAGCAACAACCATCCACCATCATTTCTGCTGAAAACACTGAAGACAACCGGTCTACTCCCCTACCACAATATCTCATCACTCCAGAAGATAATCAACCACAATCCTCTATCCACCAAGATCTTCCAGACTTCAATGAGGATTTCGCAGCAATTCCTCCAGTTATCCTATCCCCACCAACTCTTACCACACCCCTTGTCTCTACCACACATTCTACTCCTTCCTTTGACATTGAGCAAGTGATTTCAAAAGCAGTAGGATTGGTTACTACCACATTTGCTGACCTACCTGCCACTCAAGCCAGAAAGTTCAATAAGAAGTACTCCCAGATGGAGACAGAATTGCAAAAATCAAAAGAGTCCCTCCTGGCACTGAGATCAATGGTATCCTCCTCCATGGTAACTAAAGAATTCTTAACCTCCCTTGTAAGTAAGGTTCAGAAGGGGGAGAAGATCTAGGAGGAGGAGGAGAGGCTTAATCAAGGAAATGTGAGTGGCCAGGAGAAGGAAAAGAGTGCACAAGAAGAGATTGCCCCAAATGCCCCAGCTGCTGATGTTCATGATCCAAACAAACTCACTGTTTTTCAAACAGGAAAAGTCCAAGGGGAGCCTTCTGCAGTAAACTAGGGGGAGCCCCTAGAAGATGATCTGCTCTTGGATGAGGTTGCAAAGATTGCCAAGGAGGCTGCTCTGACTATTGAACAAGATGCACAATCTCAGGGGGAGCCTCCCAAAGAAAATGAAACTCATCAAGATGTTGTAAAAGCTGCTAAAGAAGAAGATGAGCCACTGAAGTTTGCACCAAGAAGTGCAATACCACAAATGTTCTCAAGGAAGAGGAAAGCCCCAGAAGAAGTATAATAATGTACAGGTAAACACTGGTATTATATTATATCATCTGGTGGATACAATTATCATGATTATGAAGATCAATATGATTTCTTAAAAGCTTATCATATTGTCTATGTGCTTATAATGTCATTATTGATCTGTGTATATGTGTTTGTATTTAATTTTATGTCAAAATTTGTTTGAAATCACTTAATCAAATTGTAAAATTTGTTAAGATAAATAAGAGGAGATTGTTGGAAAAAATCCTTTTGATTTATCTAACAAATTATCTTAAAGTGATTTAATCAATTAAGTTGTATTACCCGCATTGTATAGAAAGAGTAAAATGGTCATTAGATGTCCTAGAATATCACATTCACTTAGTGTGTCAAGACCAGGCCTAAGAAAAACACAAATTCAGTTAAGTTAAAACTTGCGTCGAATAGAAGTCGACGCAACTTCGACTAGATGTCGACGTAACTCTGACTGAAAGTCGAAGTAACTCAATCTGCCTGTCGAGGTATCAAGTCAAGCCGACGCAACGTCGAAAGGAACTCGACACAAAAGGAAGAGTCTGTCGAAGGCATCTCAGAAGTCGACGCAACTTCAACTTTAATTCGACGCAGAAGATAAAGTTCAAGTCCAAGTCTTCAACTCGACGGATACGTCGATAAATAATCGACGCAACGTCGACATCTGAGTTCAGCCATAGCTAAGAAGGAATTCGAAGCTACGACAATAAGAACTCAGAGGTGCGTCAATATGACGAAAGATGAAGTTGACGCAGCGTCGAGTACAGACAGAAAAAGAAGGTTTTCTGCTGTCCTTTCTGGTGCTTTTCCAGATGATCTGCAAGGCTGAAATATGTTCTCCAACGGCTCGTTTATTGTCAAGAATGGAATGGAATATTCCAGAGATACAGCAAAGACATTCTTGGAAGTTATTCAAATCAGATAGACGGGTCGGGAACAAAAATAGAATGAAACATCAATTGTCGAATGGACATTTCTTCTAAGGACAATCCAGAAAAAGAAAGAAATTCAAACTCAAATTATAGATAATAAGTATGCTGAGAAAGAAAGAAAATATAACCAACTGATTCGTTATTCTGTCTGTTGAATAGGGCTTCTTCTTCTTCCTCCTCTAACCCTAAGACAGAACACAAGAACAATTTCTCTACACAGGAAAAAGATCACAACAACATTGCTGCCTCTTCTTCTACATCACATAGCAGCAAGTCAACAAAAGTGCAGAGAGGATCAAGATCAAGCTTATAACTCTTGTAATCATCACTATCATAAGCAAGGGTTCATCATATTCAGATCCTGAGATAAATAGAAGCAATAACATTCAAATAGATAGCTTCTGAAGGATTCTTACTGAAGAATTCTACTCTCTTTTTTCTTCTACTGTTCTCATTCTCCAACTGTAAAAGAGTTTTAAGAATCCCTCTTTCAAAAGATTCAGTGGTTCTAAGAGTCTCCTTATCTAAAGACTCAGTAGTTCTAAGAGTCTCTTTATCAAAAAATTCAGTGGTTCTAAGAGTCTCCTTATCAAAAGACTCAGGCACAGTTAGTGCAATCCTACCAAGGAGGTAGAAAAGTGGACTACCCACATTTTGAGGAACAACTATAAAAATTCTGTGTCTTCTGCATTGATTTTCTGTGCTGTCCAGTTTACTGCTTTTCTGGTTTATATTTTATGTGCTTACTTTATTTTGTTTTGGTATTGTTGATTGCATAGTACTTAGTAGTTTTATTGTATGTGCATAACTAGGATATAAAAGTTTTAAAAAACTATTCACCACCCCCCCCCCCCCCCTCTAGAGAATACTCAGAAGCACATTGTGCACTTTCACAGTACGCTCTTGCCTAGTCTAGTAATCTAAGTTTCAGAAATCCAACGCTGCGCTCACAGAATAACTCAAACTGATCTAGATAGTATTTCATGTCCACGAGCCAATAGCTAAAGAAATTAGGACTCGATGGGTCATCAAATGGTGGGGCAATTCTCCAAAATCTATACTCGAGATCCTACTCAAAATGATGACCATCGTAGTAATCATCCATAAAATAATTGAGCGGGTTGGTGTTGAAGAGTGAACATGATCCTTATGCACAAGGGGTGGGGACGAAGATGATCATCGTAGTAGTCATCCCTAGCTTAGTCGAATCGCGTCGAAGGGTCAACGAGATCTTTATGAGTGGAGGGTCGGGGACGAGGATGATAATTATAATAATACGACGATCTCCCTTGAGGGACTCCCTGGGATCGGGTATGGACAGATCGGGTTCCTCAAATAGAGGAGAGGGGAATCGACGATAACTTACCATAGGGGAAACCTATAGACTCTAATACAACGTATCAAAATAAAGTTCGAACCTGAGGCTCTTAAATCAACTGACGCAAGATGAATTTACAAGTGACAAAACATGAGATGCCCTAACATTTTGCAACAACAACAACAACAAAACCCATATAGTCCCCAATCATTGGGGGTATGGGCGGGGGAAGATTGGAAACAGACCTAACCTTTGGCACTATGCACAAAGTGGCTTCTCTCAGAGGAGAAAGACCTAACCTTTGACAATAAATGCACAAAGTGGCTGCTCACAGAGTACCACTGAAATAGTGGCCCCCTATACCGGCGCGTTTGCTGCGGAATCATGCCCTCAAATCAAAGCCAAAGACATCAAAGAGGGCAGACTTAAGAATCCATTTTGATTTATGTGCACATAACCATGCTTCCTTCATTTTGCAATACAAAAAATAAATAAAAAACGGATCTACAACCAACCTTAAAATGAGATGCGAGAACAAGCACACAATCAAACTCGCAATTTAATGAACAAGATGCTTATGACAAACCTTAATGCGATGCAAATGCAAATGATTCAATCATACACTTACTGCCGACGTACAATTAATCAATCAATATTATTTTTAAAGTCCCGCAAACATCGAATTGATCACAAATATTGCAATTTAAGTTAACAGGTAACAACTGCAAATTATTGAAAGTGCACAAAATTATAGCACAAGGCAAATAGGAAATGCACATTAGTGAAAGAAAATTAACCAAACATGATCAGAGCAAGATATTACTAAGAATAATAAACTACATCTGATAATGTAAGGAAATAGAAACTGATATGTAATAATGTAAATACTCACAAAGCAATTGGCACGGGCGGTGAAGTGGCATGCGAGCTTAGAACGATAGTAGGAGCGTTACAAAGAATCAAATGTGTGGCTGGCAGGGAGCTATGAAGTGGGAGATTTTTAGGTTTGTGAATTTTAGGGATTTTGATTAGTGGAGGGATGTAGGGAGAGGTGGAGGTGACTGAATGGAGGAAGAAAAGTAGGAGGGAGGGCTATATGGAGGTTGGTTTGTGTTGGGAAACGAGGTTAAGGGTTGTGGGGTGGACGCAGGGCAGAGAAAGCGGCGAAGGAGGCTCTGGGAAAGAAAAGGAGTTGTGGAGGCTCTAGAAGAGAAAATGAAGTGCTGGGATGCAACAAGGACGTCCGGATAAGGGAAGCAGGTTGTGGAGGGCTCATCGGAGTCGACTGGGGTGGTGGAGGACGGTGGTGGGTCGGAGAAGGGGGAAGAGGCTGGATCCAACAGTTGACAGTGGTGGAGAGGCCGTGGGAAGCAAGAGATGCAGTTGTTGGTGGCAAGGAGGGCAGAGGAAGCGTTTGTGGGCTCGAAACTAGGCACCAGAGATTGGACAATGTTCTTGCGAGATAGCCAGAGGCAGGAGGTATGGTGGGAAGCGAAGGAAGCAGACGGGTAGCCCATTGGAGTCGGCACAAAGGGGGTCGGGAGCCGGCACCCGTAGCAACCGAACAATTCATGAAGAAACTGCACCTCTCGATACCTAGACATTTATAATATTAATATATATAGGGGTTTATGTTAAAAGGATCTGATGACTCAAATTGTCTGATTGGACAACTTAACTCTCACAATATAGCTCCGACAAATATGCAAAAATTTGAAAAAAAAAACCCAAAAAAATAAGTTGATCGCTTCAGCGAGCTCTGATCATCACAATGACATCATAAATGTCATATCCCAAAGTCAATGGATAAATTGCAACCGTTCTCCATCACCGACCCCATATATAATCTTCCGATGGAAAATTAATTTATGGAGCATGAACATTCGCGCCATAATCAAAGCATGTATAAGCAGCATTATGTTGTATCTTTTTAGTTACCTTAGATATTAATTCAATTAAGCATATGCAACACTTGAAAAAAGAAATTTTATTTTTGTTGAAAAAGGAAATGGTAGAATGACTCATCTATAACAAACATCCAATATATTCATGTTACCCAAAATATCTAATTAGCTGTTTTATACAAAAATACTTCTCTATTCAAATTTCAGGAATAAAGTATATTTCATTAATTAAATGTTGCTGTTGAAGTCAGTAGCATCTTACATACAATTAAAAGGAAACGTCGAGAATATTCAAAATCTTCAATGTAACACTTATAATGATAAACACGGATTGAATGCTAAATGAAAAGAGCAACTAAAAAGAGAGAATTCTGTGGGATGTCTTGTATTCTCGGTGGTAATTTTCTTAGTAGTAACTTTAAATATATAAAGGGCTCTCTATTTTGGCATTAGCTTTAGTCAGTTGTTTTTGCACTTTCGGGCGACTTTGTATTCTCTAGTTTTAGTGAAATCCTCCTTGTATTCTGTGAATGTAAGTCAAATTTAATTGAACCATATAAATTTTATGTGCTTTGTGTGTGATTGCTATATTGTGTTTTACTCTAACAATCTCTTTGCTAAAAATGTCAGGGTAAAGGAAGAATACCTGATTGCCTTCTTTCGGAGCTTGAAACCTCATTCTCCATATCATTCAAATGCTCACGAGCCCTAGCAACATATTTATTTAAGTTATCCTTTTCAGACGACACTGTAACCACCTTCTCTGCTTGTTCAAACAGACTTAAGCCAGCAAGCCAAAATCCACGTGTAGTATATCTAGTTTGAAGAAGAGTAGCTACACGGCAAACTGTAGAGTATATCTGTTAAAAAAGTTGTCATTAATTAGTTAATTATATTAAGTAAGAGTTTCTCCAATATATCAAATCTGAAAAATAATTAAGAAACGTGTTAATCATAATTACATTAAACGTGGATAAAATAATTGATCTAAATATTTCTCAAACAAGAACTTGCTGGCTCCGCAATGCTGTGTTTGTATTTTAGTGCAATATTGATAGTTTATAAAGGTGTAGTCAATAATACCTAGAGGGGGGGTGAATAGGTTTTACTTATTTTCTTTGTTTAAACCTAATGTTTCTAGCTGCAGAAAACACAATCCCAGAAAGCACACAAGGATGTATGGAGGTTCCTCAAGACAGGGTGTCTTGAGTAGTCCTCTTTCCCCCTTCACCTTTCTAACAGTGAGTTAGACAAGGCCACAAACTCCAATCTCGGCTCTTTGAGCTTACACCACAAGTTCCTCAGAACTTCTCAGATCAAGAGTGATCCTACCGCAGGCACAGCAGCCATACACCTCAGGCTCAGCAGCCCTACACCTCAGAGTTATGTAACTCCTACAACTCAGAAATCCCACAGATTTCCTACCTCAGACCTATCAAGAAGTCCTACCACTCAACCTGTCAACACAGCTTTACACACAGACTCAACAGCCTTTCACTCAGGCAACAATGCCTTACAAAGATATAATAGAGTTTGAGTTAGATACAAAAGACAAAAGGTTTACTCTTAGGTCTTCTGAATCCTTTCTTCAGATCTGAAAACAACAGCTTCAGATTTGTATCTCCTTGATCTTCTCCTTCAGCAAAGCAGAAGATCAACTTGCCCTTCTTGAGTTTGTACAGGAAGAGCTAACTAATCTCCCTTAGAAGATTAACTTCAGCTGCAGAGAACAACTTCAACTGGCTGAAAACACGAGTGCTCGATTGCGGCGTGCAGCAAAGGCTTCTCAATGGAACAGTACTTGTTGTTGTGCCCTAGCTTCTTCTTTTATAGCTCCAGAAGGCTTCAACGACTATTTCGATCCTCCTGACACAGTATGAGGTAGATTTGACTTGCTTTTCCCTCTCAAATGTCATTTGCGCCAAAAGCAGATCCCGTCAACACATTTGGATCTGTCTCAGCGGTTGGGCTGAGACAGCATCCAGTCTCAGCGGTTGGGCTGAGACAGCTTCCAGTCTCAGCGGCAGAACCAGTCCCCTTCTCAGCGGTTGCTCCAGTCTCCTTCTCAGTGGATCCGCTGAGACGGCTCCTCGTCTCAGCGATTCTGACTCATTGTCTCAGCGGTTATGCTGAGACAGATCTTCATCTCCTTGTAGATGATTTCTTCTTATCTAAGTCCATGTTTGGCCCTTCCGTTTGAGTTACCTGTGCCTGTATATCCTTCACAAGTATAGCTTTGTTAAATACAATATGTTCTTAGCATTGAGAGTGATGCCTATTCAAATCAAGGTGATATTGAGGGCAATATACCCAACAATCTCCCCCTATTTGAAGAAGGCAGAACATCCCCAATGCTAAGGTCCATTAACAAAAAAAATCTTATCACAGAAAAAAAATGATCTTATAGAGAGATAATTTGTGAAGCATAGGACCTAACACCCTAGGCATTTGCACTGGTCCTTTCTCCCCCTTTCTCCCCTTTCTCCAGCATTGGTACTGGCCCTATCTCCCCCTTTCTGGTTTCTTCAACCTTAACCTGCTATGGATAGAGGGATAACAGTTATAGATCCCTTTGGATCAACCTGTAGGCTAACCTATATAGTCTGAGCATTTGCCAACTACCCCTCAACCTGAGCAGGGAATTTACTCCCCCTCAATTGGAGAACTATTTTCTGTAATAGTTGATCCATTTCAATCTGAACATTCCATTTAAGCTACTTAATACTAGAGATAATAAATACAGAGTACATTTATCAATAGTAACAAACACAATATGATGATCAGAATATGAAATATCATTGCACTTTAAATGTTCAGTACAGACTAATAACATTCAACTTATAGTTGTACATTCAATTAAAAAAAAATTAAGGCTTGATCTTCTAAGATGGACCCTGGGAAGAACTTTCTCCATCTGTAGACTTTCTTTTCCTAGCTTCAGCAGCAGCTTTGATCTTCTCCTTTACTTTGAAGTACAGAAATGACTTGAGAAGATATTGAAAGACTTTAATTAAGGGTAGCTAATCACCTAGAGGGGGTGAATAGGTTATTTAAAAACTATTACGATTCTTGATTATAATCGAGATAAAACTGATCAGAGCTTTCAAGAAATAAAGATATACACAGAATAGAACACAGAATTTTTATAGTGGTTCCCCGTATCTTGGGTAATCCACTTTCCCCCTTCTCCCCTTCTAGCAGTGTGCTAGATAGAGGTTATAACTCCTCCAGATCTCAGACCACAAACAGGTCTTACAGCTCAGATCACAACTGATCTTACAGTCTCAGATCCACAGATCTTACTAACTCAGATCAAACAGATCCTACCTCAGCCTTTATAACTAGGCCTACAGCTCAGATTCACCCCTGAATCTTACAACTCAGATCACACCTGATCCTACAACTCAGATCCTTGACAGATCCTACACTCAGATCTGACAACTCAGATCCTACAGAAATTTATAAAGGGGATTACAAATACTTAGACTCAGATACGAGATTGTTGAGCCTTCTTGATCTATCTGAATGATCAGACAGAAATCTTCAGTAGAACAGCAGCAGCAAATGATCTTCTTGATTCGACAGGCTGTGATGACTGTTCTTCTTCCTGGGAAGACAGATTCTTCCTTCTTGATCTTCTTCTTTCAGAGAAAGGTATCAGCACAAGATTGCTGAATGAGATCTTCAATTTAGAATGGTTCTGAAAGGGAAGACAACTTCTCCAGATTCTATCTCAAACTTTCTCTCAAAATGATGGAGACGATAATTGCTTTTGAGAAGATAGGAAAACTTTTCTAACTTCACTTTTCTTCACTTCATAACTTGGATTAACTACACAACCCATAGGTCATGCCTTCTATTTATAGCCCGCCAACTGCAATGTCTGTTACGCTTCTCCACGTCAGCATGACGTTACGTCTTCAACGGTCTTTAATGAAAACAAAAGCTCAGCTAGCTGTGGAAGATATTCCTCAGTTCAGAGTATTTGTAGAAGAGGCGTTGATCACTTAACATCTCTGTCGACGCTTTTCCAGTTAGGCGTCGAGCGATATTTAGACGCTCGACGCATACTCCTTAGACTGAAGCTCTCGACTCCTCCTTCTCAGGCGTTGAGCAAACATCACTTAGTCGACGCTTTTTATCTGAAGAAGTTGAGCAACATCCAGGGGCTCGACACTTCTTAACTAAGCCTTCATATCTCGACACTTCTGGTTGGCGCTGAGCTGACTAAAGTTAAGTCAACACTTCTCTTTCCAAGGCGTCGAGCGACACAACTTGGCTCGACGCATTCAAAATTGATCTCAGAACTTCAGCGGCGACCTTGTCTATTTGAGTAGTAGACATGAGTCAACGCTTCTGGGTCACAGGCGTCGAGCAATGTATGATGTCTCGACGCTTGTGAACTTGAATGAATTCCATGAACTTTTTGCCTGACCTGATCTCCTGCACATTGATTCTAGAGAGTATATCAAATACATTCTGAGATATATCTTTGACTTATGAATGGACTTCTCCAAATCTAAGACATTGTGGGCAATGATCCCAACAATCTCCCCCTATTTGAAGAATTCATAATCTCAGTTAATGATATATCTCTCTTTTCAAAGATAAACAATGTGTTCTAAACTCTATACAGATAATCAAAATAAAGAGTATCAAACTTTATAACATTAGATTACCAAAACATTCTATCCACAAAAATTATCTCAAACATGGTTTCTTATATAAGCATAAAAACATAGGCAATTCAGAATAAGATGTCATGAAGAGAGACAAAATCACATCACAGACATATGTATATATATGAACATGAAGAATAGTTCACACTGGGAATTCATCAAGAGTGTTCAAAAAAAATATATCAATTACATTCTTCTGAAAGTGAAAAGTAAAGATTAAATTTCTAAAGCTGTCCAGGATCCTTGAATTCTATTCCTCTTTTAGCTCTTTTGGAGAGAGCTTCAGCAACTTCCTTTTTCCTCTTAAAATAGCCAAATGGCTTTGGGAAGTATCTGATTGGCTCCATTTCTCCTGCTTGGACCTTCCCAGCCATTTTGTCAGCCTTGAATTTGATCTTTAGTTCCTCTTGATCCCTATGCTTTAACCATTCAGCTTCAGAATACCACTTTCCTCTTTCCTCTGAGTTATTTTTCACAGCTTCCCATGCTGATAGAATCAATTCTCTGGAAGAGGGAGACCAATGTTCAAAATCAACTCTTGATTGAACCTCTTCTCTGAACTTTCTTTTACTTGATTCTACTTGCTCACTAGTAAAATTTTCTCTTTTACTTTTATTCTCAGGACTATACATTTTAGCAATCTGTTTTTGAACCTGAGTAAGAGAGGCTGGCCTTGTCTCAGAGACTTGATCATTCTCATAGTCTATGGGAGGATATCCAAGAGTTTCTCTTATAGAGTTTGAGGTCCACACAGCATGTTCAGAACTAGCTTGAATCATTGACCTCTCCCCCTTTAGGACTTCTTCAACAATGTGTTCTCTCAAAGTATTCTTCTGAAATCTGACCTGACCTTCCAAGTGATTAATCCCACTTTCAATGGTTTTCTTTACTTTAAAAAGATGATCATCTATAGTATCTGCATGCAACTTTGCTTGATCTTTTAGAACTGTGGAGCTCTCATCAATTTTAGCCAAGATATCAGCATTCTGATGTTGCATTCTATCTTCAATCTTATTTGTACCTGTTAAGATTTGTGCTACCTGTTCTTTATACAGAACTTGCATATTGCTACTTAGTATTCCTTGGTTTGTCTGAACATCATCCACTGTCTTTGTAATTCCAGCTTGAGATTCTTTAATAACCTTTGATGTTTCTTTGATTACATCAAGCTGTTCAGTTGTATAATCAACTGAAACACCAGCTCTCTTAAAGAATTTTACCATCTCCTTTCTCAATGCAGATATCTGATGATTGACTTCAAATCTAACCAATTTCAATTGGAAATCTACTTCATTTTTCATTTTTGTATTATTTTCCTCAATATATTGTTCTAATAATCTTCTTTGATTATTTAGCAACACCTCCATCTGAGGTAGAATAGGACTAAGATCCACATGGATTTCTTTTTCCATTTCAACACCTTTGCTGCTCTCTTCTCCGATTAAGGAATCATCTCTCTGGCTCATATGGGAGCTAGAGAATTCTATCTTGATAATCTTCTCAGCAGATTTCTTTGGTGCTTCAGGTTCTTCTTCTACTTCCATAGCATTTATTTCAGAATTCTCTTTAGCAGGGATCTCAGCCTGAGGCTCCCCCTCAAATGGTGCATTACCTTCAGCTAGAAATTCAACTTGAGGCTCCCCCTCAGTCTCTACATTGATCAGATCAATTTTATTTTGAAGAGGATTCTCATCCTGACCCTCCCCCTCAACTGTTACCTTGCTCATTTCATCATTTTTCTGAGCAGGAATCTCATCTTGTGTCTCTTTCTCATTTAGAAAAACTCCTTCAAGTCTAGCAGGGGATACATGAAGACTTCCTCTTTCTTCTTCTCCTTTCTCATTCTCATCCTTTGGAGTATCAGGAGAACTGTCCCTTGCATTGTTCACTTCTTCATCTTCAGATGTTGTAAGGTTTGGATCATGAATTGGAGTGGATCTAGATTTTCTTTTGGATGAGGATGAGCTGGATGAGCTTGAAGAGCTTGAAGAAGCCTTCTTCTTCTTTTGCTTCTTTGCTTTCTTCTGCTTGGGAGAAGGATCTGCTGGAGGAGGATTAGATAAAATTCTGTCTCATCTCTCTATCATTCTCATATCCATTTTCTTCATGTGGTTTATCTTTGATCCAGATTTATTATTCAAGGAGTCAGGAGAGACTTTTACTAAATATAAGGACAATATCCTACCCATGTTGGGTACTTGGATACATTCAACTATCCTATCAAACACAACTCTTCCCCAGTCTGTTCTCAGAGAATGAATAATCCTTGTTAGTAGAATAAACATTTTTCTAGAAACTTTGTCATGTGATCCAGTCTTGCACAGCAGTCCCTTTCCTATAACATCTGTTATCAATTTACCTTTTTAATTCATTCCCTTTCTCTGAATACTTCCAGTGATTTCTCGTGACGTCTCAATTCCGCACCAGATTTGTGCTAATCTAATCTGTTCAGAGGTCACCTCTTCTTCTTCTGCATTCCTTTTTAACCTAGGCAATTCTAGTGCCTTAGCTAGTCTAGAAGGAGTTATTTTAATCTTCTTACCATTCACACTGGACTTAATCTTTGAGTTGACGGAGTCTATTACTATGCTAATACCTCTCGTTTCCAGATGAGAGTTGATTCAGACAGTACAAATTCCAGTCCGGCATTGTAGATTAATTCGATTGTTGATTTTATATCCACAGAAGCTGATTGGAATCCATTTCGAACAAGTTCACTTCCCTCATAGAGATACTCATTGCTTTTGGGAGGCATTGTTGTTGATGAACGGAGAGAGATAGAATTGATGGAGTGATTTTCTAGGGCAGACAATTTCGAACTTAGAGAACTAGGGCACTAACGAAGTGTCTTCCCTATTTATAGAAGTTCTAGTTCAAGAAGATGAATAGTCGCGCGCCTAACTTGTTTGACAAGATTGATCTAGTGGTTTAAATTGACCCTGTCGAGATGTCCTAGCTATGTTTGCATAAGCGTTGAGATCGCTCGACGCCATATATCTTCAGTCGACGCCAGGTGTCTTCTCGACGCCAGGTGTCTTCTCGACGCCAGATATTGTCTCGACGCCAGATACTTTCTCTCGACGCCAGGTGATTTCTCTCGACGCCAGATATTGTCTCGACGCCAGATACTTTCTCTCGACGCCAGGTGATTTCTCTCGACGCCAGGTGATTTCTCTCGACACCATGTATCTTCTTTCGACGCCAGATAACTTCTTCACTCACCTTATAGGTCTCAATCATTATTTTCATTTATTTAATTCAAAATAGCTTTAATCCATTTTTAACATACCTAATTCAATTTTAAAATTATTGAATTTAGTTTCATCCAAGGGTTTAGTAAATATGTCAGCAACCTGTTTTTCGGTTGGAACATATTCAATTGAGATATCTCCATTTCTACATGTTCTCTAATGAAATGGTATCTTATTTCTATATGCTTAGTTCTGCTATGTGATACTGGATTGTTGGCTATAGCAATTGCACTAGTTGAATCACAAAATAGAGGAGATTTACTTAGCTGAACTTTATAATCTTGAAGTTGGTGTTGAATCCATAGTTGCTGAGCACAACAGTTTCCAGCTGAAATGTATTCAGATTCTGCTGTTGAAATAGCCACACTTGTCTGCTTCCTGCTACTCCAAGATATTAGTCTTTTGCCAAAAAATTGACATGTACCAGATGTACTCTTTCTATCCTCCTTGCATCCTGCAAAATCTTCAGCAAGTGTTTAGCATATACACATATATAATGATGTTTTCCAAGATAGACACACAAAGTGCATGGCATGTTGTTAGTTTAACAGCATGCAATAAACATAACAGTGATTGCATATTGAATATCATTCCCCAAAAGCATTTCAGGCATATGCCTTATAATCATTCATATTTAATATGAGACATATAACTCGACAAATTGTTCTTAACAATACATAAGTTCAATAGATAGATGATTTTAAAATATTGAAAGGCAAGACGGCTTTGCTGGTGCAGTCTTCCTTCTTCTTCTTTCGCTTATAGTAGTAGAGTGGCTTCGGTATTTTCTTTGGAGGAGGAGGAGGACCATGGGGAAAAGCCAATTTGTGATACTTCCTTGCCTCCAGCTCTTTCTGATGAAGATTTCATTCTATTGAAGAGTATACTCTTCCATGGTCGACCTGAGGATGTCCGAACGCGATCCACGATTCTGTGATGATTTCCCTTGAACGGGGACTCCATCTACTGGCTTCGGGATCCTGTTCAATCTCACTCAGCCTTTTCTTCCGGTACTCCACACTAGATGTTCTTCTCTTTTTAGATGAAGATGACTCATCCGAATTACCTCCATACGCATCAGAGTCGGAACTTGAAGAGGGTTCAGTGAGTGCATATTGACACGGGGTCACATGAAGTGCTTATTTAACTTGATTACTCACCCACATTGCTTGGAGTGAGCAAGCGCCAATATTTTTATTACCAACCTCCTTGATCTCCTCTTTAACATTCTCCTCCATTTCCAGGATGTCTTCAGATAAGGAGTGTTGCAGTCCGACTAATTGCTGCAGGGCTACCTGATTTCCTGCATCCACGAAGTCTCTAACCTCCAACATACGGGCATTCAAGTTTTGCTCATGGACATTGATCCTGTTCAGAATCAGTTCTGTGAAGTGGACATGTTGAGTACTGAAATTAAGGACTTCTTTCTTTATTAAATCTATCTCTGTTTTAGTCTCATTCTTGAATTCACTTATGATCTTTTGTATAGAATTCTCTATCTGTTCTTTCTGAGTAGCTAAAAGAGTTGAAATACAGTGGAGGAGAGGGTCATTCTGAGCTAAGGATTTTCCTGATTCAGGAATGCTGCCTTCCTTTTCCATAGGGATGAGAAGATGAATCGACGGAGACAAAGAAGAGAATTGGAAGAGTCGATAGCTTGGACTATAGGTAGTCGTTCTATTTATAGTGCGGGAAGGTGAAGAGTCGCTCGATACCCGTGCATGTTTGTATTTATCGAAGAACTGACAGTAGTCGCGTCAGGTGTCTCTAAAATATTGAATTACTAGCGTTTTATTTAAGTTAATATTTCTTCGTTATGACAAGTACTATGATGTTTAAATATTTTACATAGATGTGATTTCTTCGCTTGTCTGTTTCAGACAATTTTCACCCCTTCTCAGAATACTTCTTATTCCAGACATGTCCATGGAGCACCCACTGTCCAAGTACCAGATTGGAAGTTGATTGGTCTTTGGACAACCCTGCAAAGAGAAATTACCTTTTCTTAGGAGCCCACACCAAGTTGGGTCCTAGAACCTTGTTAGTATGAGCTGGAATAGTTAGTTGTTGAATAATTCTTGGAGCTGTGAGAGTTGTCATAGGTCTGAATACTGGTCTCCCAGAGTTGAATCTTGGAACAGTTGGATTGAACCAACAGTCAAGTGCAAAATGCCCAACCCTTCCACAGCACCAGCATTCATATCTATTATATCTCCTTGGAGTTCTTCTTACTTCTTTATGTTGACTTATGTTTTGCTTAATTGTCTTATTCACAGGAGCTATGTAATTTGTTCTAGTAAATTTTATTGGTTCAGTTTTCTTTCCATCAGTGGTTTTTACTTTAGGTCTTAGTTCCTTTCTTTTGAATTTAGTATTTGCTTTAAATACAAAGGAATCATGATGAGTTAATACTTTTTCTTTGCATAGAGGTTTGGCATTATTGTTACTTGGTTGAATTAAATCATCTTTGCTATTAGAACATTCACCCTTATAAAACTTATGCACACCTTTTTGATCATGCTTGTTTGTGATAGGCATGATTTTGTTAAACTTTAAAGGTTGTATAGGTGCCTTGTCATTACTTTTAGGGTTTTTTATCTGCATTCCTATCATATCCTATGTCACATCTGTATTGTGCAGAGAATGTGTCTATTATAGGAAGAATAGTTTGTGGTTTTGAGAACTTTGCTACAAGTTTTCTTTCTGCTAGGAGTTTTGCTTCAAGTTCTTTTATTAACTTTTCTTTGGTGCTCAAAGTTTGTATGTGAATAATAGACATGACTTTTAGTTTACTAAGTTCTTTACTTGTCTGATTCAGCCTCTCAGCTGTCTCAGAATTTTGAGAATCAGTTTGCTTTAATTCAGATATTTCTTTTTGTAACCTTTTATTATGCCTTTTGCTTTTCTTAAGTGCTTTGAGAATTAATTGATATTTTTCAATAATTTCATCTATATGAAGTTTGGATTGTGAGTCATTTTCATCAGAAGAGAATGAATCTATTTCAGTTTCAGAATTAGAATCAGAAAGAGGAGTTTTATCAAGTACCTTTATATCAGTAGTTGTCTCCTGATTTTCTTGATCACTCAATGCCATGAGTCCTGCATTTTCTTTTTCATCCTCTTCACTATCAGACCTTGATAGTGGGGCTTTTGTCATAGGTCTATCATTTAGACTGTCTTCATTTTCATTGACAACCATCAGAGCTATGAGTACCTCCTCACTATCTGAGTCTGATGACTGAGATTCACTATCACTAAGAGTGACATTGCCCTTTTTGGCTATTAGACTCTTCTCAAGTCTTTTGTCAGATTTGTACTTTCTTTCATCAGATTTCTTGTTGTTCTTTCTCTTTGAAGGACAATCAGCAATCATGTGTCCTGATTTCCTGCAACCAAAACACACAATTTCTTCTGAATTAATTTTATTGTGTTTAGAATTGTACCTGTCCTTCTTGGAGTCTTGTTTGAATCCCTCTGACAAATTTGAATGCTTCTTAGATTTGAATAACTGAGAGGGTCTAGTTTTCCAGTGTTGTTTTCTCCTCAACATTCTTTTTAGTTGTTTGGTAAAGAGTGCCAATTCACCATCTGATATTTCAGAATCAAAATTACTGGTTTCTGATTCTTCTGATTCAGATGGAATCCTGGGAGATAATACCATTCTTTCTTTGCTTTTCTTTGAACTTTCTGCTTTCAAGACAATAGGATTTTCCCTGCTGTGTCCTTCCTCAGCTTTTCTGGTATTCAGATGAAGTTCATGAGAAAGTAGTTTTCCCATATAAGTTTTGTGGCTGAATGTTTCCCAGATTTCTCATTTCTCTGATTGCACAGATCTTGATATCCCATTCTTTGTTCAGTGATCTTAAGAACTTATCATTCAGCTCATAATCTAAGAAAGTTCTTCCATAAGTCTTTAGGTCATTTACAATCTTGAAGAATTTTTCATAGCATATTGCTATTGAGTCTTTCTTGTCTTGTCTGAAGGCTTCATATTGCTGATTTAGAAGTGACTTCCTGTCATCTCTGACTTCTTCAGTCCCTTCCATATAGACAATAAGAGATTCTCACATTTCTTTGGCAGTTTTGCAATGGACTAAATTTTGGAAGGTTGAATCTTCAATAGCACTAACAATGATGTTCTGAGCTCTCTTGTCCATAGAGGCCAGGATCACTTCATCTTTGGTCATCTCTGAATAAGTTTTAGGAGTCTTAATATTTCCATATGTAAGTGAAACTTTCATAGGAACAAAAGGTCCCTCTAGAACTGTTATGTAAATCCTAGGATCAGATGCTTCCATGAAAAGTCTTGACTCTTTCTTTCCAAATACCAAATTTTTCTTTTCTGCAGATGGGAAGCTTCATAGATGTGAATTCTTTGCTTCCTTCTGTATTAGCCATCATGACTTTAGAAATCTACCCTTAGGAGGATCTTGTTCAGGCTGTTAAACCTTTTCTTGAACAACCTACCTCCGATACCACTTGAAAGACTTTAATTAAGGGTAGCTAATCACCTAGAGGGGGGGTTAATAGGTTATTTAAAAACTATTACGATTCTTGACTATAATCGAGATAAAACTGATCAGAGCTTTCAAGAAATAAAGATATACACAGAAAAGAACACACAGAATTTTTATAGTGGTTCCCCGTATCTTGGGTAATCCACTTTCCCCCTTCTCCCCTTCTAGCAGTGTGCTAGATAGAGGTTATAACTCCTCCAGATCTCAGACCACAAACAGGTCTTACAGCTCAGATCACAACTGATCTTACAGTCTCAGATCCACAGATCTTACTAACTCAGATCAAACAGATCCTACCTCAGCCTTTATAACTAGGCCTACAGCTCAGATTCACCCCTGAATCTTACAACTCAGATCACACCTGATCCTACAACTCAGATCCTTGACAGATCCTACACTCAGATCTGACAACTCAGATCCTACAGAAATTTATAAAGGGGATTACAAATACTTAGACTCAGATACGAGATTGTTGAGCCTTCTTGATCTATCTGAATGATCAGACAGAAATCTTCAGTAGAACAGCAGCAGCAAATGATCTTCTTGATTCGACAGGATGTGATGACTGTTCTTCTTCCTGGGAAGACAGATTCTTCCTTCTTGATCTTCTTCTTTCAGAGAGAGGTATCAGCACAAGATTGCTGAATGAGATCTTCAATTTAGAATGGTTTTGAAAGGGAAGACAACTTCTCCAGATTCTATCTCAAACTTTCTCTCAAAATGATGGAGACGATAATTGCTTTTGAGAAGATAGGAAAACTTTTCTAACTTCACTTTTCTTCACTTCATAACTTGGATTAACTACACAACCCATAGGTCATGCCTTCTATTTATAGCCCGCCAACTGCAATGTCTGTTACGCTTCTCCACGTCAGCATGACGTTAAGTCTTCAACGGTCTTTAATGAAAACAAAAGCTCAGCTAGCTGTGGAAGATATTCCTCAGTTCAGAGTATTTGTAGAAGAGGCGTTGAGCACTTAACATCTCTGTCGACGCTTTTTCAAGTTAGGCGTCGAGCGATATTTAGACGCTCGACGCATACTCCTTAGACTGAAGCTCTCGACTCCTCCTTCTCAGGCGTTGAACAAACATCACTTAGTCGACGCTTTTTATCTGAAGAAGTTGAGCAACATCCAGGGGCTCGACGCTTCTTAACTAAGCCTTCATATCTCGACACTTCTGGTTGGCGCTGAGCAGACTAAAGTTAAGTCGACACTTCTCTTTCCAAGGCGTCGAGCGACACAACTTGGCTCGACGCATCCAAAATTGATCTCAGAACTTCAGCAGCGACCTTGTCTATTTGAGTAGTAGACATGAGTCAACGCTTCTGGGTCACAGGCGTCGAGCAATATATGATGTCTCGACGCTTGTGAACTTGAATGAATTCCATGAACTTTTTGCCTGACCTGATCTCCTGCACATTGATTCTAAAGAGTATATCAAATACATTCTGAGATATATCTTTGACTTATGAATGGACTTCTCCAAATCTAAGACATTGTGGGCAATGATCCCAACAGATATCTTGGGGGAATCCTTAAAGAAGTTTCCCTTCTTACCATATTTTCTTTGAGAATCCTTTCCCTTAAAGATTCTCTTTCAAGGTGTTTGATCCACTCAGCAGCTGAATAGACATGGTCAATGTCTTTCATTGGATTTCCATGGCTCACCCAGGTATTGACAACAATTGTGTCCAACTCCAGATTGTCATCTTCATGGAGTGGATCCTGTAATCTTTCCATTCTCTTCTGTGTCATGTATTCTTCAGCAGTTTGAATACCTTCTACCCTTCTCCTCTTTGCTGCTCTCTCATCAGCAATCAGATTTGATTGACTTTGGAAGTCAAAGTCTTCAGCTCTATTAGGGTTCAAGACTGGAAGATTCAAAGCAATTCTTGTTCCTTGCATCACTTTTAAGCTTGAGTCCCATTGATTATCAGTGACCTTTCTGACCATGGTAAGGATATTTTCTTGAATAGCACTAGAGGCATTGTTGACCACTTCCACCATTTGCTTGCTGGCTTCTTCTTGATTGGAGAGTATCAATTTGTGAGAGGACTCCATGTTGCTATACAGCTGTATGTGAGCTCCTTTCAGCTTAGCATGAAGATTGAGTATCTTCTCCTCTCCTTCTTTGCTATGTTCCACTATCTTCTTCTCAATTTCAGAGTGTTGATCCAACATGGATTGAAAGAGAGTTTGTAAGGAGCTGTCCACATCATCCAAAATATATTCCTTTGCCTTGTCAATGTGGGACTTGACTTGGCTGCTTGATGTGTTGACCACTTGTGCCATCCTTGTAACTGCATTCTCCTAGACATTTTGGTTTTTGTAAAGATGATTCTTTACATATATGATGTCCTTTGTGGAATCCCCTTGATGGTCTGCAATATCCTTCAGAACTGTGTGCTGGGCAGCAACAGTATTTTTGGTCATTTCAAACCATCTTGTCATCTGTAGAAGGATATGATCTGATGCAGTTTTGACATCATTATCCTGGGCATTGAGCTCAGTTCTCACTTCAGCCACTCTTGACTCCATTCTTTGCTCACTGTCCTGGATCTCCTGAGTCAATGCAGCTCTTGTTGTATGCAATTCATTCCTTATCTGGGTAGATACATCATGAACCTTCTCAGCAACAATCTCTTTCATAGACAACATCTGACCCTCAATCATTGTTTGTATTGAGTTTATCAGGTCAGATGTGTCCAGAACTGCAACTGGCCTTTCCTGGGGTAATTCCTTTTCAACCATCTCTTCAGCTCCACTTTGAGCATTAGCCCTCTCATTTTCAGGGATCTGCTCCCCCTCAGATGGTGCATTAGGTGATACCAATTCCTGTTGATGTTCTTGCTCATTAGCATACCCACCTTCTCCTACATAGGCAGGGCTATGCTCCCCCTCACTTGGGGCATCCTTAGGAGGTGAATTTTGTCTCAGGTCACCTGAAATATGATTGAGGAATTAGACACCTAGACTATACTATTGATAGAGAAGAGAGGCCTAACTGAAATCCTAATTTACCATGGATAGGTGAGTTGGGAAATTCATCTTCAGCTAGATGAACAGCTGGATCAGCATTCATCTGGGTTGGCTCAGGATTGGGCACAACACTTCCTTGGGGCTCCTCATTTGTCCTGGGGACCTCTTCATTATCAATGTTCATTGGGTTGCTGCCAGATCTATGATCAGATCCATGACTATCTTCATTGTCAGACCCAGCTGACTTTGAGGATGAATTTGATTTCTGCTAGGATACTTCCTTCTTCTTTTCCTTTGCCACAGATGGCTGGCTCATAGGGAGCACTCTGGAGAATCTATCCAGAGTCTTAATGTCCATTCTTTTGAGATAATGGAGATTTGACCCCTTGGAGTTTGCAAAGGTCTCTGAATGACTATTCTGTAGGTACAGAGATAGTATTCTTCCCATATTGGGGGCTTGTAGAGATTCCTTTATCCTTTGAAAGATAACTTCTCCCCATGATATTCTCTTCGACAGAATTATCCTAGTCATTAATTCAAACATGAACTGTGAGACAGTGTCATGTGAACCAGGCTTGCATAGGATAGCTTTGCCCACTATATCAGACAACAGCTTCCCCTGTTGATTGAAAAACTTCCTCCTTAGACAACTGGTTTTAGTATCACTGTATCCTGTCCACTTCAGGGCAGTCCTCTTATCCTTTTCAGATATTTCCTCCTCTTCAGTTTTACTGCAGGAAGATAATTTCAGCCCCTTCTCCAACCTTTTAGCTGTAATCTTTATCTTCTCACCTCCTATCTTGGACTTCAGGATGGTTTTGGAAGGAGATAATTTGACATTATTGAACCATTCCAGAACTTCAGTTTTGAGAATGCAGCATGGTTCAGACAGCATGTGCTCCAGACCTTGAGCTTCCGTTAGATGAATCACGTGTCGTATTTCTTCTGAGGCATGAGAGAATCCATTTCTTACTATTTCATAGCCCTCCAGGAGATCTTTCGAGCTTTTTGGCGCCATGGAAGCAGAGACTCGAGGCGCTGAGACGGGAGAGAAGATGAATCATCTCGACGGCTAAGGGTTTTGCTTTGTGGTGTGGTTTAGGTTACAGTGTATCTATTTATAGAATTTTAGTTTCGTTTTTATTAACCCTAGGCTTTTAGACTTAATTACCTTATTGTGTTAAGGAGTTTTGGGTTAATTAACAGATTTGATATTGAACATACCCCGTCTCAGTGGTTCAGCTGAGACGGAGACCTAGGCCGCTGGGATAGTAAACTGTCAACCGCTGGGACAGTTTGTTCGTCTCAGTGGTTCAGCTGGGACAGTGAACTGTCAACCGCTGGGACAGGTTCCTCATCTCAGCGGTTCAGCTGAGATTTTTCTCAGCTGATTCAGCTGAACATACTCCTGCATTTTAGCTGATCATAAGGTTTAGACCTAATGTAGATTTTGGCTTAAGATGGGTCCTAGTCATGTCACTAAGTTGTAGTGTATAGTAATGTAAAGTTTGATAATTCACCATTCATAATCAACAATAGTGACAGCTATTACTCATACATTTAGGACTATTCTATACTAAGCATGCCAAGATCAATTTTGAAAGCATTGAATTTAGATTCATCCAGTGGCTTTGTAGATATCAGCTACTTGTTTGTCAGTGGGGACAAATTCAAGACAGATGTCTTTACACTCTACATGTTCTCTAATAAAATGATATATAATCTCTATGTGCTTAGTCCTGCTATGAGAGACAGGATTTTTAGCAATAGATATTGCACTGGATGAATCACAATACAAAGGATATTCCCTTACCTTGAGGTTGTAATCCTCCAACTGATGATGTGTCCAAAGGAGTTGTGCACAACAGCTACCTGCAGCAATGTATTCAGACTCAGCTGTGGATATTGCCACACTGGTTTGTTTCTTGCTGCTCCAAGATATCAATCTTCTCCCTAGGAACTGACAAGTACCACTTGTACTCTTCCTGTCTTCTTTGCAATCTGCAAAATCTGCATCTGAAAAGCCTGTTAGTTCAAAGTCATTGTTCTTAGGGTACCAAAGGCCAAGATGCAAGCTGCCCTTAAGGTATCTCAGAATCCTCTTCACAAAGGTGTAGTGAGATTCCTTAGGACAGGCTTGATACCTAGCACAAACACATGTAGCATACATAATGTCTGGCCTACTAGCAGTCAAATACAATAGGGATCCAATGATACATCTGTACATGGACTCATCAAAGGTCTTTCCCTTTTCATCCTTGTCTAATGATACATTGGATCCCATGGGTGTTCTCATGGTGGAGGCTGATTCCATCCCAAATTTCTTGATGAGCTCCTTAGTGTACTTGGTCTGGGAGATGAAAATTCGATCATCAGACTGTTTCACTTGGAGCCCAAGGAAATATTTGAGCTCACCCATACTGCTCATTTCAAACTCCCCCTGCATTAGATTGGCAAATCTCTTGCAGAGGTTGTCATCAGTAGACCCAAAGATTATGTCATCAACATAGATTTGGACTAAGAGAAACTTGCCCCTTGTTTCTCTAAGAAACAATGTGCTATCAATCTTTCCCCTCATGAACTTGTTCTTGAGGAGAAAGTTGGACAAAGTCTCATACCAAGCTCTTGGAGCTTGCTTGAGACCATATAGTGCTTTCCTAAGAAGATAAACATGAGAAGTTAGGGTTGGATGCACAAAACCTGAGGGTTGTTCAACATATACCTCTTCCTTCAAGTCTCCATTGAGAAATGCTGATTTGACATCCATCTGGTAGACTTTGAACCCCTTGTGGGCAGCATAGGCAAGGAATAAGCCTAATTGCTTCCAACCTTGCAACTGGTGCAAAGGTTTGATCAAAGTCTATACCTTCCTCTTGCCTGTATCCTTTGGCTACTAATCTGGCCTTGTTCTTGATGATTGTACCATTCTCATCAAGTTTGTTCCTGTATACCCATTTAGTGTCAATCACATTATGTCCCTGAGGTCTTGGCACCAGCTTCCATACTTTGCATCTCTTGAATTGTAGAAGCTCTTCTTGCATTGCTTCAATCCAGAAGGTGTCTTGATTGGCCTCTTCAAACTTCTTGGGCTCCATTTGAGAAAGGAAGCTCAAGAATAGTGCTTCATTATGAGATCTGTTTCTTGTCAATATGCCTTGGGTATGATCCCCAATTATTAGATCTCTTGGATGATCTCTCAGGTGCCTTGCAGCAGCAGGAAGAGGGTCCTCTGGTGGCTGTGTTTGTTCCACTGGTTCAGCTATGACTTCATCTTGTACCTCTTCTTCTTCAGGAATTGCAGCAGTTGTCTGTGTGTTGCTGCTGCTGGGCTTGTCTTGGATAGTCAGCTCATGCATCCCTTCTTCATTTCCTGTCACAATAGAAGAACTAGATCATTCTTTGTAGAGAAGGTTGGTCTCATCAAATACAACATTCATAGATTCTTCTACAACATGGGTTTTCTTGTTATAAACTCTATAAGCTCTACTATGTGAGCTATACCCAACAAGAACCCCCACATTGCATTTTTCTGCAAACTTTGTTAATTGAGATTTTCCATTATTTAGAATGTAGTATTTGCAACCAAAGATTCTAAAGTAAGAAATTGTAGGTTGTTTGCCTTTCAGAATCTCATAAGGGGTTTTTCCAAGGACCTTATTGATGGAGGCTCTATTGAGAACATGACATGTTGTATTTACTGCTTCAGCCCAGAAGTATTCTGGGAGTGAGGAGTCACTAAGCAATGTTCTTCCAGCTTCTATCAAGGTCCTATTCCTCCTCTCAGCCACACCATTTTGCTGTGGAGTCCTTGGGGAGGAGAACTCTTGGGTGATACCAAATTCTTGACAAAATTTTGTCATGGCTTCAGATTGAAATTCTGTACCATGGTCAGTTCTAGTCCTGACCACATTACATAGTAAATCATTCTAAATAGCCTTGACATAATTTATAAAGACATATAAGGTATCTGACTTCTTCTTAAGGAAGAATACCCATGTATACTTTGAATGATCATCTACAATTACCAATGTATACAACTTCCCACCTAGGCTCTGAATTGGCAAAGGACCAAACAAGTCCATGTGCAATAGATATAAACACCTTTCAGTATCCTTGGAGCCAATACTTTTAAAGGTGGCCCTAGTTTGCTTACCCATTTGGCAAGCATGACAGGGACCACTTTTAACACATTTTAGTTTAGGACTATTTCTAACAAGGTCTTTAGAAAATAATCTATACATTGTCTCATAGTTAATGTGGGCAAGTCTCTTGTGTCATTGGACACAAAGTGACTCACTTTCATTAGCTACAAGACACACAGAAGAGATAGAATAATTGCAAATGAAGTCTAAGCAATAAACATTTCCACTCCTAGTGCCTGAGAGAATGGTCTCCAAGTCACTAGACTTTTTGATCAAGCACTTGTCATTGTGGAATTCAATGACATAGCCTAAGTCACATAGTTGGCTTATGCTTACAAGGTTGTGTTGCAACCCTTCAACATAAGCTACCCTTGTGATTGAGACTATGCTATTTGAAATCATACCATATCCTTTGGTGACTCCTTTTTCAGATCCACCAAAGATAACTTTGGGTCCATTCTTCACTGGATGGTAATCCTTTAGAAGATCCTTAGTTCCTGTCATGTGCCTTGAGCACCCACTGTCCAAGTACCATATTTGGTTGAGACTGGTACTTGAACTAACCTGCAACACAGAATTTAGTGTACCTTAGGATCCCAACTGACTTTGGGTCCTAGGTTCAGGTTAACACCATAGGGAATATTCCTAGAAAGAGTTGGTTTGGCTTGAGGTTCAATCCTTGCCTTTGGCACATTGGGGTTGTGTCAACAATCAATTGCAAAGTGTCCCACTTTGCCACAGCACCAACACTCATATATATTATATCTCCTCTTCTGAACAGTCCTAGAAGATGAAGCTTCCTGTTTCTGTTCAGTAGGGGATGCAGCTGCTGTTTTCTTTTTCTTATTAGTAAAGGCATGGCTTTTTACCTTCCTATAATCAGTCAAGGCAGCCTGTTTTTGTTTGACATCAACACCCTCTAGCTTGGCAGCTAAACATGTGTGGATGGCAGCAGAAACTGGGCTTTTTGGCTTGGTTACAGGACAGTCAACAACCATGGACTTTGCTGAACAATGTTTAGAGTTGACAGCCTTGGTTATCTTGAGTGAAGGGGCTGAGGTTCCAAAAACAAAAGGTCCATGATGGGCCATTTGAATTTCCTCATGCAGAGCCTTGAAGGCACTCAAGCCTAACTCCTTTCCATATCCATAGCTGTGAGCATTTTTGCTCAAGTTATTGGATCTTCCATTTAATAAGTGACCATGAACACTTTCTTGGTCATACTTGTTTGAGGGCATCAAGACTTTCACAAAGGAGGTCTTAGATTCTTTTGAGTCCTTGACCTTTCCCTTAGTGTTGCTAGTAGATGCCTCATTGTTGAAACCAATACCTCTCTTGTCATGAGGTTTGAAGGTGTCAATAATAGGCAGCACTGTCTTGGGCTTGGAGAACTTAGCCACTAGCATCTTCTCCATGAGGAGCTTTTCTTCAAGATCCTTAATGATCTTGTTCTTGTGGCTTATGGTGCCCACATGGATGATTGACATTCCCCTTAGCTTGCCAATCTCCTTGCTCATTAGAGCTAGCTGGGTAGCATGCTCAATGCATTCAGATTTTGATTGCTTTAGGGAAGCAATTTCTTGTGTTTGCCTCTTGGCTAGCATTTTGCTCTTTTTCAGAGCTTCCAGGAGTGCACCATACTCATCAATCAATTGATTGACATCCCCCTCAGAATCTGATCCATTGCCAACTTTAGATGGAGGGGATTCAGATTCTGGACCTTTTTCATAATCAGAAGAAGAAGAAATGCAGTGTATCAATACCTGCTCATGTTCTGAAATGTTGTGGCTGTCCTCATCTTCAGTTATAGCCATCAGCCCATGGTCATCAAAAGTGACATCATCCTCCTCTTCATCACTATCTGAATGTGATAGAGGGGCCCTGATTCTTATCCTGGTAGCAGGATAGTCTTCTTCCTCCTGATCAGCAAACAGCCCCAAGTAGGCTTCCTCCTCACCATCTGAATCTGAAGATGAAGATTCAGATTCACTCCAGCTCTTGCCTTTCTTAGCTAGGAAGGATTTTTCTCCCTTCCTCTCCTTCTGGTGATGAGGCTTCTTGTCACCTCTTTCCTTTCTCTTGACTGGGCAGTCAGCAATGATATGTCCAGGCTTACTACAGCAATAGCAAATTACGTTAGTTGAAACATGTTTACTAGTTTTAGAGTCATACCTGTCCCCTTTGGGATGTTGCCTCTCAGATCTGTAATGATCCTTCTTGGGATGAGAAGAGGAGGAAGATTTGTTCTTCCATTGTTTCCTCTTGATCATCTTCTTGAACTGCCTTGTGAAGGCAGCAAACTCTTCATCAGAAGAGGAGCTTTCTGATTTGCTGCTCTCAGATTTCTCAGATTCAACAGCCTTTCTTGGAGGTGACTGCACTCTAACCTTGTTCCTCTTAGAGCTTTCAGCTTTGAGAGCAACAGATCTCTCCCTTGTGTGAGCCCTGGAGGAAGAGTCCTCCTCCTTTCTTGCAGAAAGTTGCATCTCATATGAGAGCAGTTTCCCAAACAGTGTATGGGTGGGGGTGTCTCCAAGTCTTGCCCCTTCCCTGATTGCACAGATTTTAGTGTCTCATTCTCTAGTTAGAGATCTAAGGAACTTGTCATTAAGTTCATAATCTGTGAACACCCTTCCATAGGTTCTTAGTTCATTTACAATCCTAAAGAACCTTTCATAGCACATGGAGATATTCTCCTGGCTCAGCTGTCTGAAGGCTTCATACTCCTGATTGAGGAGTGACTTTCTATCATCCCTTACTTCAGTTGTTCCCTCCATATAGACAACCAATGTGTCTCACATTTCCTTGGCAGTTTGGCAGTGTACCAAGTTCTGAAATGTAGTGTCATCAATGGAATTTACTATTATGTTTTGGGCTCTCTTGTCCATAGTGTACAGTGCTATCTCATCATTGGTCAGTTCAGAAAATACCTTAAGTACTTTTCTAGTAGGGTCAATAGTGGAGACTTTCTCAAAGGTATAATGACCATTTTTGACAGTCAAAAAGATCTTTGGGTCTGATGCTTCCATGAATAGCCTTACCCTTTGCTTCCATATGCCAAAGTTTTCTTTGGAGCATATAGGCAACTTCATTGACCCCAACTCCTTCTTCATTCCACTGTTGGCCATTTGATTTCAGATTTGACTACTCCTTTATAGGATCTGATCAGACTGTTAAGTCCTTTTGATCAACCTCGCTTTGATACCACTTGATAGTTTATAAAGGTGTAGTCAATAATACCTAGAGGGGGGTGAATAGGTTTTACTTATTTTCTTTGTTTAAACCTAATGTTTCTAGCTGCAGAAAACACAATCCCAGAAAGCACACAAGGATGTATAGAGGTTCCTCAAGACAGGATGTCTTGAGTAGTCCTCTTTCCCCCTTCACCTTTCTAACAGTGAGTTAGACAAGGCCACAAACTCCAATCTCGGCTCTTTGAGCTTACACCACAAGTTCCTCAGAACTTCTCAGATCAAGAGTGATCCTACCTCAGGCACAGCAGCCCTACACTCAGGCTCAGCAGCCCTACACCTCAGGCTCAGCAGCCCTACACCTCAGAGTTATGTAACTCCTACAACTCAGAAATCCCACAGATTTCCTACCTCAGACCTATCAAGAAGTCCTACCACTCAAGCTGTCAACACAGCTTTACACACAGGCTCAACAGCCTTTAACTCAGACAACAATGCCTTACAAAGATATAATAGAGTTTGAGTTAGATACAAAAGACAAAAGGTTTACTCTTAGGTCTTCTGAATCCTTTCTTCAGATCTGAAAACAACAGCTTCAGATTTGTATCTCCTTGATCTTCTCCTTCAGCAAAGCAGAAGATCAACTTGCCCTTCTTGAGTTTGTACAGGAAGAGCTAATTAATCTCCCTTAGAAGATTAACTTCAGCTGCAGAGAACAACTTCAACTGGCTGAAAACACGAGTGCTCGATTGCGGCGTGCAGCAAAGGCTTCTCAATGGAACAGTACTTGTTGTTGTGCCCTAGCTTCTTCTTTTATAGCTCCAGAAGGCTTCAACGGCTATTTCGATCTTCCTGACACTGTATGGGGCAGATTTGACTTGCTTTTCCCTCTCAAATGTCATTTGCGCCAAAAGAAGATCCCGTCAACACATTTGGATCTGTCTCAGCGATTGGGCTGAGACAGCATCCAGTCTCAGCGGTTGGGCTGAGACAGCTTCCAGTCTCAACGGCAGAACCAGTCCCCTTCTCAGCGGTTGCTCCAGTCTCCTTCTCAGTGGATCCGCTGAGACGGCTCCTCGTCTCAGCGGTTCTGACCCATTGTCTCAGCGGTTATGCTGAGACAGATCTTCATCTCCTTATAGATGATTTCTTCTTATCTAAGGCCATGTTTGGCCCTTCCTTTTGAGTTACCTGTGTCTGTATATCCTTCACAAGTATAGCTTTGTTAAATACAATATGTCATTAGCATTGAGAGTGATGCCTCTTCAAATCAAGGTGATATTGAGGGCAATATACCCAACAAATATTGCTAGTAGATAAAGTTGAGTTTAATAGTATTAGTATATTTATATATGAGTGAGTTTAGTCCCACATCGTGGGTTAAGTTTGTGAGTCATTTGTATTTCCTATAAATTAGCCCCTATGAGGAAGAATAATATGGCACCATTATATTTCCTCTTCATAATTCTACTTGGTATCAAAGCGAAGTCGACTCTGGGAAATTTTTCGTCGCCCTAATTTATTGGCGACCTAAAATTCTCAGACTTCCTCTCGATTCCGTAAGTTTCCGCCTCTCGTTTTGATCATCGACCGACTATGTTGTCAGGGACTCGGCTGGGTAGCCCTGCTCCTGCTCCCGTCGACGGAATCGCCGCTTGATTCCAACGACGGGAGCAGTCCTTTCTCCCCTCCTCTCCGTCGATCGGTCCCGTCGAGCACCTCCTCATGATTGATCGGCCCCGTCGTCCCTCATCATCGATCCCTGCAGCACATTCGTCAGCATCGACGTTCGATCTCTGCCCCTTCGACTACGATCCCGTCGTCCGCTACTGTTGCCTCTGGATGCTACTCCCGTCGAGCCATCTCCTCCAGCCCGCGCTCGATCTAGTCTCCAAGGGGAGCGGCCTCCCTCTCCCTCGTTCTCACCGACGAATTGCGGCTCTCGATCCTGTCGACATTGACGCTCGGGCTCTTGCTCCTATCGACATCGACGATTGTTGCTCTCGACGCTGGCTGCTTCTATTTTCCAGATCCTGTCGGGCTCCTCGTCTGGCTGCTGCAAGAGGGAGCAGATCTTCCCCTCCCCGCTGGTCTTGCTGATCCCGCTGCTTTTTCTCGTTGGCTTCCCGGTTGCTGCCTCCCCTTCTGGTGTTGATTTCGCTCGCTGATGATGAAGACTTGGGCTAGTTTTGTTGTCTTTATGTGTCTCTTTATTTTCTTGCTGATTTGTATTTGTTTTTTGTTGTTGTTATGTCTATATGCACGTGTTTTTCACGTGAGGGGGAGTGTTTGGGATGAGGGTGACCCGGATGATCTTTCCCGTTGTTCGTCTTAGTCCCGCAAGGCCTCTAGGCCTATGTCATGCGTTGTTTGTGTCTCCCCAAGTTTTTTCCTTGATGATTTGTAGGTTGTATAGTCATTGGTGATTGTCTTTTTCCCTTTCTCTCTTATCCCCGCGGTCTCGTAGATTCGCGAGTGTGGTGTTATCCCCGCGGTCTCGTAGATTCATGTGTATGGTGTTATCCCCGCGGTCTCGTAGATTCGTGTGTGTGGTGTTATCCTCGCGATCTCGTAGATTCGTGAGTGTGGTGTTATCCCTGCGGTCTCGTAGATTCGTGTGTGTGGTGTTATTCCCGCGGTCTCGTAGATTCGTGTGTGTGGTTTCCTATCTATCTGCCTTGTCCGCTTTGCCTACCACTTTTTTACCAATTCTTTTATGATGTCCAAGCTGAAGGTGGTCTCGTAGATTCGTGTGTGTGGTTTCCTATCTATCTGCCTTGTCCGCTTTGCCTATCACTTTTTTACCAATTCTTTTATGATGTCCAAGCTGAAGGTTCCTCCTTCAGCTTGAGGGAGAGAGTTGAGTTTAGTAGTATTGGTATATTTATATATGAGTATCTTTATATATGAGTGAATTTAGTCCCACATCGTGGGTTAAGTTTGTGAGTCCTTTGTATTTCCTATAAATTAGCCCCTATGAAGAAGAATAATATGGCACCATTATATATCCTCTTCACAATTCTACTGATAAAAGTTAGTGTCAAATCAAATAGGAAATTTAGATATAATCAATCCTTTTCATGATAAAGAAAAATTGCACCGGACATTATTTAGGAGAGAAATTTGTTTAAAGCTATGAAAATGCCGACCTTCTAATTTACCAAACAATTTCACTCCTCCTATCACAACTTCACTCTCCCATCAAATAACAGTTATCCAGGGCCCCCACCAAATAAGAAAGGACAAACAAAAGGAGAATATCGGGGGCTTTTTTATCAGAGCAGCTAGTTGCAGCTAGTGGATGGGCCTCCCACCATTCCGAGATCTAGTTAGGTTTTATATGTATATATGCTTATCTAGCATAGCATAACATGATGCTCATAGAAGACCCTTCTACCTCCCAAATCGAACTGGATCATCACACGTGTAAATAGAATGAAAAATAAAGAGTATGAGAACCAAGATACTACAGAAAACCAGGTTGGAACTTTATTCCTGAAAAGCATCCTCCTCATCATCCTCGACGGTTCCGGTGTGCCTATTTGTCGAGGCTTCAGAGGATGCAAGGGTTAGATGACTGGTCTGGTAGTTACCATGAAGCTTGTGCTTTATTTCACTAATGTCTTGTTGTGGTGGAAAGAAAATGTCAATTTTGCTGACAACTGTGGTGAGGCTTGACATTGGACGTGATGTGGAGGCTGCCTAATTTGCCTCGTGTTTTTTATAATACTAGTAATTACCTTAATTGAACAGTGGGATTCCCCGTGTTGGAAGTTGTGATTGTGACAAGCAACAAGATTCTCAGGAGAGAGGCATTGTCGAGGACGCGTCAATTCATGTGTAAGCAACTAAGAGGAAGTAAGACATCACTAGATACGTTAATTGTTCATCGATCAGTTAAAATGATGCAATTATTGGAAGGGAGCGATTGAGAGAAGCAGTATGCTTTGGAAGAGATCTGGGTTGGTTTGTTGTTGGGTTCGGTTAGAGGGGAAAGGACCCTTCTGTGATCCGGATCGGCAGAACCTACTAGAGCAGATGATAGTTAAAGAAGATATGTACGAACTCTATTCTGGCTGAAACAGATGGGAGGATTAACCTTGAGGGTTGTCAGTTGTGGTATTGCATCTGCGGAAGGGTTTTGCCAAATATCTCGTCGACAATGTTTTTGTGCTAGGATGTCAAAGGGAGCAGATCTGTGAGGGTTATGCAATATGGAAAAGATCAACCGCGGACTAGAACTGAGTGGATGAACCACTACGATCAAGAGATCATTTGGTTGATGTGATGGTTTCGCTAGATGTTCCGACGATTGGGTTTGACGAGCATTGCTTTGACTGTGTTGCATCTTGAAAATGTGAACAAAAGGAATGACCAACATTGATACTAATTAGTTATGACTGGGGAATCATAATTGGCTAGAGGAGGGAGATGAGAACATTGAGTACGGAGTCCTATGCAGGAGCTTTTGATGGGAAACTTCAAACCATCGAGGAGACTTGAGAAGAATGGGCAAGCAAGGAAATGAGGGATAACTGCTTGCTTGTCTTCATTCAACCTCATGAGGCGTTTAAATACAACTCTCACATTACACATTTGTACAAACATCTAAACATTCGGATAATATATGAAAATACCCAAAAGACCTAAAAACGACCACACGACAATTTACTAGAAACACGAGACTCATTGCACTTACATAGACCCACGAGACATAAATTTGTGATGTAACAAACTATCTTTGAAAGATGAATTTAAGGTATCTCTTTCAACATGTTATGTATAGAAAATATAAGCATCATTGGATTTGTACAAAATTATGGTTTTAAATAAAGCATAAATATTAAACTTAAAAGTAAAACTCAAATTAAAGCAATTATGGTGGGGTTACGACAGTGAATACTTATGAACTAAGTGATGGACAAGTTTAAAACTGAAACCAGAAATGTTATGCTGCAAGATGCTTCTAAGAACTGAATCACAAATAACGTAATGACCAAAATTCGACATGTTGAATAAATTATAACGGTAAGATACTCCTACATAGAGTTTCGTTATGAGGAGGAAGATGAGCATATGAAATTAGGAGAAAAGTGACAAGCGTCCAATGAATTCATTCTACATAAACCACCAATACTATAAATTCATTCATGGTCACAAATCAAAGCCTAATTGACAATATCAATACAGTAAAAATGCAATACAGATCATAAGTTTTGTATAGTAAACATAAAATAGAATCACGACATGAAAGAATTTTGCAGAAAAACAATCCGAACGGCTGCCAGGATTTGGAAAACGAAGGCGAAGGATTACCGATTTACGAAGTGAAGGTGAGGCAGAGGAGAAATTGTCCCGGAGAAGAGACGCGATGGATGAGACGGCCTCCTCAAACGTTTGCTTCTTCCCAAGCTTTATCCGCAAAGCCTGCAGCTCCTCCGCCACCCTGTCCTCCGATGACATCGTTCGATTTCTCCGATTGGGAACAGAATGGAATCTGAAAATCCAATCAGAAACCCTATGATGGGGCCAGCGTTTGCTTCAGCTCCTGCTCCAGCGGTTTCTTGCTAAAGAATTTTACTGGGCACGCTCACCTCTCAGTCAGCGTTATCTGACCTAGCCCCATAAAAATCTTCCATTTAAACAGACTTGCGGGCTTGCAGCACAAGACAATCTTTCAAAGGCAGGAAAAAACATTTATATCTATGTTGTAAACGGTTATATTTGAGGAGTGTTATTAGCAGTCCTATTTTGACTATTCGCAGTTCAATTTTTAAAGAAATTCATCTCCTCTTCGGTTTTATTATCCACTATAATTGCAACCCGATTGTTTCCGCCACTCCATCTCGCGTATTCTCCTCTCCTCTAGGGCTTCAAGCGCCGAGCCTTTTGGGAAGCCCGTAGTTGTCTTCGTCGACCTCCACCCCCATCGTTCCAGTCACCGATCGGAGGACCTCCTCTATTTCTGCTCAGATCTAGTCGCACGAGCCCTCATTAGAAACCCTCTTCTGCTCTAGGTGCTCAGATCTGCTCATCGAAAATGTATCTCTTCAGGTGTGATCCCATGTGGAAAATGATAAGATTTTCTTAATTTCACTTCTCATGTTTCTATTTTGCCATGAATGCACAAAAATAGTGGGATTAAATATGTTTCCATCCGGTTAAAATGGAAACCTTCTGAATGCACATAGTAGAAGGCATAAATCTTACTACTTGGACTTGGAGTGGAGTTCAAGCAATTTTTTTTCAAATACATGAGATTTTTCAAAGGATTTATCTAAACATTTTATTTCTTCCAACTTTACTTCGCTCTTCCACCGTGATAAAAATAAGGTTGCGTTTGGCGTGGCTTATTTGCTCCGATGAGGTTGGACAAAAACGTCATTGTCATATAATGTATGTTTGGTATGACAAATGTTACAACCGTTACCAAAAAAAGAAACTAGTTTGGGGCATAAAATTTTGTTATGACAATGACGTTTTTGGCCAACCTCACCGGAGCAAATAAGCAGCGCCAAACGCAGCCTAAGAGAACACTGTTATAAAATTAGGGGTGCTGTTATAAGCAAATCTTTTTTGGTTGCTAGCAAACCAATTTCTATGAGTTATTACGCGCCTTTTGAAAATACATTTTGTACATGCATTTTTAGGAAAAGTGTTCAACACGTCGAGATCTACAACTTTCGTGTTGAACACTTTTCCTAAAAATGCATGTACAAGGCGTATTTTCTTGTTATTTTCAAAAATTCACTATAGTTACGATCAGGACGATTTTAGGGCCTTGTGCGTGCATTTTTAGGAAAAGTGTTCAACAAGAAAGTTGTAGATCTCGACGAGATCTACAATTTTCGTGTTGAACACTTTTCCTAAAAAAGCATGTACAAAGTGTATTTTCAAAAGACGCGTAATAACTCATAGAAATTGGTATAATTGAAAATTTGAATAAATACAGCGACGAATGAAGCTTTTAGAATCGTCTTAACCAAACACTATTGACCTCTGATCGGAGTTCATGCAGTAATTTATTTTTTTTCTAATCAATCAACAACACACAAATGAGATAAAGATTGAGCAAACGATAAATCTACTGAAGTGTGAAAATATGATTTATATCATTTTTAGAATCGTGTTTGTGCTTCATGATGACGGATATTCGCAACAGTTGAGACGTGTTGTTCTTTATGAACTCCGCAGCGCCGTTAGCAGATCCCGCTAACATACAAGTGTATCTATAGGTGTTCTCTACAAGGAAAAAGGATTAGCACAAAACAAGCGCATACGAGCCAATTGAAAATTAAAGATCAAGAACACGCATATTAACACAGGTGTACTGGACTTCATGATTTATCTGTTGATAACAGTGGATCTCACAATGCATATTTCACAAGTTGTATACAAAGCTCTGATTTTTGCTTTCTTACGACACGGATAAAAGAGATTATAATTGAATGGGACTACAGAATAACATCATCAGGTTATATGCATGAATTAACCACTTGAGATAATAATTAAATGCAATAAAAGCATTTGAAGTACCTTTCGATTGGCTGCCAATGAAGAAAAACCCACTAGTAGATCAGCTGGTATTCAACTAATGGTCTGTATGGGAGGGCTTTTCAGAAAGGAGGAGTGGTGGCAAAAGGATGGTAGGAAAATGTGTTTTTCGAAAATGTCTATTGCAAAAGAGATCTGTTTGGGTAAACTCTTTTTGCAGAGATTTTCAAAAATGAGAAACATTTTATAAACTGTTTGGCAAATCTCCGTTACGGTGATTTTTTTTATTAAAAATGCAAGCCCGGGCAGAAAAATGCGCGCCCGGGGGAAAATGAGCGCCCGAGCGCGAACTTTTTACTCGGACGTGCAATTTTCGCCCGGGCGAGCATATTACGCCCGAGCGCGCATATTTCGCCCGGGCGAGCATTTTTCACCCGGGTGCGCATTTTTCTTCGGGGTAAGCATTTTTTGCCCCGGGCGCGCATTTTTTTGCCCGTGCTCTCATTTTTCGTCGGTGCGCGCATTTTTCGTCCGAACGCGCATTTTTCGCCCAAACGCCCATTTTTGGCTCGGACATACATTTTTTCGCCCGGGCGCGCATTTTTCGCCCGAGCGAGTATTTTTTTGTCCGGGCGCGCATTTTTTCGTTCGGACGCGCATTTTTCTCTCGGGAGAAAAATGCGCGCCCGGAAGAAAAATGAGCGCTCGGGTGAAAAAATGCGCGCCCGGCGAAAACTTCTCGCTCGGACAAAAAATTCACGCCCGTGCGAAAAATGCGCGTCCGGGAAAAAATGTGCTCCCGGACGAAAAAATACGCGCCTGGGCGATGCGCGTCTGGGCGAAAAAATACGAGTCCGGCCGAAAAATGGGCTTTCGGGCGAAAAAATGTGCGTTCGGGCGAAAAATGTGCGCCCGAGCGAAAAATCCGCACCCGGGCGAAAAAAATCTGAGCCCGGGCGAAAAATGCGCTCCCGGACGAAAAATGCGCGCCCGGACGAAAAATGCGCGCCCAAGCGGACGAAAAATGAGTGTCCGGGCGAAAAAATGGGTCGTCAGACAAAAATGTGCGTCCAGGCGAAAAATGCGCGCTCGGACGAAAAATGCGCTCTCGGACGAAAAGGGCGCGCACCGGCGAAAAATGAGAGCACGGCTGAAAAATACGCGCCCGGGGCAAAAAAAGCGCACCCGGGGTGAAAAATGCGCGTCAGGCAAAAAATGCGCGCCCGCGCGAAAAATATGCACCCGCGCGAAAAATTTGCTCCCCGGCGAAAAATGCGGGTCCTGGCGAAAAAAGTGCGCCCGGGCGAAATATGCGTGCCCGCGCGAAAAATGTGCCCCCGGGCGAAAAATGCGCCCGGGCAAAAAATGCGCGCCCGTGTGAAACAATGCGCGCACGGGCTTAGAATGTGCGATCGGAAAAAAAATACGCGACCGAGCGAAAAATTCGCGTCTGAGCCTAAAATGCGCCCATGGGCGAAGAAATACTCGTCCGGGCAGAAAAATGTTCGCACGGGATGAGGAAGTGCTTTTCCAAAATGATGAAAAGTAGAGGACAAGTGACTTTTCAAAAAGAAGAGAAAAATTTGTTTTCCGCGGTAGCTTTTCCCACCGGTAGACAATCCAAATGGTTTAGTAGGTGCGGTGTTTTCAGAAAACGGAAATGAGCTAAAAAGCCCTCCCAAACCGACCCTAAAATTACATGCTCTTATCTTGTAGATGAAGATTTTCCTCTAGCAGAACTGGTGAAGGAGTTTCGCTGAAATCCAAATATAAAACTAGTGAAATAAAAGGAAGATCCCGTAGCTTTAATTTCTCAATCGAGACAGAGAGAAATCTCTTTTTCCCGTTCCTGAAGAAAACCAGGAGACGTTTGACCAGATCTGGAGGGGAACATCGATTCCTCTTCCCGGTTGTGGACCCGGTCTAGTCCAAAATCCCGATTTGCGGGCCTTGAGTCGAGGATCCAAGTTTGATGGCTCCGCTGATGAAGAGAGTCGTTGGTTGCTGGTGCAGTTTCCTCCGGCACAACTCGTCGGTGCAGCTTCTTCAAGCACCGACCTCTTTTCTTGCTCTCGATATATGGAGAAAAAGGAGTGTGTAACGGGCAATGGGGGTCTGAAGCATGAACATCCAGAGAAGAGAAGGGGCGGTGGTTTCTATATGGGAGAGGAAAAATGAAGCTCGTGAAAAACTCTATCACCCTTATTCACTGTTTTCCAAGTTCTTATGAAATGAATGGCGTAGTCTTGGCCTTAATAGGTAGACCTCTTTAGTGGGAGTTACAAAATGAAGTGAATGAAATTAACTCACCTTAAAACCCCACATTAAACAAAATGAAACCTCCAAATTAATTAGATTTCCTGATCATGCCGAAAATCGTGTCAAGGGCGAGATCGAGTTCGCATCCTAAATTTAAGAGAAGATCTGGTCCACCTATCACATGCTTCGATCGAGTTCGCATCCTAAATTTAAGAGAAGATCTGGTCCACCTATCACATGCTTCGATCGTTCGCGTGATTGAACTAACGCACGCTCGCAGGAGTCCGAATAGCCTCAAAAATCGTGTACGACTTTAACGGGTCGTCTCGGCAAAATATATCCACCAAACAAAAAAATTTCCAACATTCTCCCACTTGGACTTATTCCCATTGTAACTTATGACGCTCTGCTTGAAGTCTTCACTAAACTTAAGGTTACCAATTAGCAAACGTGATATTGAGTCTACTCTCACGTCAATCTGGTCCAACCAAATCCTTCACATTGAATCATGGCGGCAACCGCATCATTCAGCGGCACGGGACCTTCCATTGTCACAATAGCTTACAAATTCAATCGACATGGACAAAGTGCGGTTATATAAAACTATAACAACATAATGAAAGTGTGCACATAAAGGTTGTTCTACTTGGTGGCCAACAAAATTTCTCAAATGAATGCACTAAATCATATTACGAGAAGTTCTGAAGTATTCAAAAGAACACGTATGTCCAATTTTAAAATTTTAAATTCATGTGTCAAAAGACATACATGCCATAATACAAAATGTAGTGTCCTAGGCTTTATGCTCTGACTGACACAAGTCATGAGACTTTTAAATGTAGTGTGATATGTCACATAAATTTTACGAATATCGAAACTTAATGATATTCCTAAATGAATATTCTTTAGTCTTGATGAATTAAATAAAGTGTTATAGAAACGACAGATAAATGAAATGAAGCGTCATGCAGTCTCTCACTAATCTAGTACATCAATCGACTCTTTAAGCATCATATTGAAGACATGCTTCTGAAACACATTGGGGTGAAGTCCTTGTTAAAATTTTAGGTAGGATCGCAAGAGGCGCAGCGGAACAACTACAACTTTCTCAAGTCAAGTAATCAGCACAAAAGAAAGACAAGAAATCTGATATCAAATATATTCTTTACAATGCGAGGCATACATGGCGAGACATGCTTTGGCGAGACATGATTTATCTGAATACAAGGAAGAGAAATAAAGGCAAGACAACACTGGCGACTAGAAACAATATAGACTGCCAGAAAGCACAGCAACAACCAGACTGCAAGGTTACACCTGAGACCGCTCGAACAACACAGATGCTAATCTGCTACCTGTCAAACCGCCAACTCAAATCGAGCGAATTGCTGCGTTATTGAACTGCTGAAAAACACAACCTGTTCGCACTTCTTAATCGTCAGACCGCGAGGTCGCCCGATCACAGAAGTAACCCGTGAACAGAGAACAGAACTGCACAAGCTGTCGCTTAACCGCAAGTCTAGATCGCTTGGCCGCTGAGGTCGCCTGATCACCGAACTCGTCGCGAGTGTACAACCCCGGTGTCCGTCGGGGGTGAGCAGAGACAAAGGAACTAGGAGGGGAGGAGAGATGAGCAGGAAAGAAGTAAGAAGGCGAAAAGAGTAAGCAGGCGAGCGAGCCAGGGTGCCGGGCGAGCCGAGGAAGAAGATTGAGTTCAGCCTCGTCGGTTACTCAAAGGCTCTCACCGGTCACTCGCAGGAGGGCGAGCGGGTCAGACCCTCGTCGGTTACTCGCAGGGGGGCAAGCGAGCCGAGCCTCTCGATTCACGAGAGAGGCCCCTGTAGGCGGCTCGCCCAGGAAGGGTTCATGATCATTTTTACCTAAAAACCCATGGTGGTCTGCAGTTAGCCCCTCCAAACAGCGGAGTTTGGCTGTTGGCAAACCATTTTGGGCTGCGTTTAGCAAAAGTGTAAGGAGGAATTCCTGCTATTAGCAGACCAGTCTTGAAAAACTATATATAGACCTTGAAGGGCAACTTGGGAGGGGATTTTGATCTCAGGATTCTGAGCTTCTTCCTCCCCAGGTTATCTTGGCCTAGCTCTCAGGCTCTCCAAGGTGCCCAGTCTCAGCTTTGGCTTGGGAGGGGAAGCGCTCAAAGATCTTCCGGGTGTGTGGTGGGATCTCCTCGTTGCGACCAAGGGTTTGTGTTTAGTTCCGAGTCTTCAGTCGGTTCCTTCCAAGGAATCAGTAAGTGTTAGTTGCCCCTCATCCTTGAGGGCCCGAGCTCCACAAAGAAGTCAAGTCCTGGTTTTAACATTTTTGGTGCGGTGAGCGTGGAGTGCAGCTAGTTCAAGAAAACTCTAATAAAGAGGCATGGAGGGAGACGACGAGCGAGAGACGGACTTCGGCGGCTTGCCGCCACCCGGCGCGCCAACAACGGTGGAGATGTTGGTCGACCTCAAGAGGGATCTGCTCGGGGCTTTCCAATGTGCCCTCGCCACGGCCCTTGGGGGGCTCGCAACCCCTGCGCCCCAAGTGGCCCCTCCAGCTAGAGTAGGCGAGCACGCCCCGGGGTAGAGGCTAGGGAAGGAGGCGATGTCCCAGATTCCGGAGTGAGACCTCGCGGGGCAGGAACTCTTCCCCAGCCCGGCGAGTGCGGGTGGGGTTCAGGCGAGCGCCGACCCCGAGAGGAGGGATCCCGACCAGTGGGATCCAAGCGAGCGGTCCCTCGACGAGTGCGAGACTGGGAGGAGCTGGTTCGCCCGGGGAGCTCGCGGGGCGAGTGGAGCAGGTCAGGTGTGTGAAGGGAGGGAGTCCTTTCTACGAGTTGGTGTTCTCGGCACCACTCCCCGAGGGGTTCAGCGAGCCGTCCATGACTTAGTATTCCGGCAAGGATGAACCCACTCAGCACCTGCAGTGGTTCGAAGACATGGTCTCTATCAGACCTATGTCGAACACCTTCAAGTGCCGACTCTTCGCCACCACCTTAAAGGAGAAAGTGAGGGACCAGTTCCACCAGTTACCCTCCGGGTCGATATATGCCTTCGAGGATTTACGTCGCGGCTTCCTATTGCGCTTCTCAACCTCGAAGAAGAGGAAGAAGGACCCCGAGACACTCTTCAACATCAAGCAGAGATCGAGGGAGTCGTTGGCCCATTATGTGGATCGGTTCTAAGAGGAGGTCCTCCTCATCCAAGAGGTGCCAGGGTACACTCTCCAACTCGCCTTCATAGTGGGGCTGCGAGAGGGGTTCTTCAAGAGGAGGTCCCCTCTGTCTTTTGAGGAGCTAATGGAGAGAGCGGTGGAGGAGATAGAGGGGGAGGCAGCCAACCCCGAGTTCACGAAGAGGCTGGCGCGGCTGAGCGAGGCAGAGGTCAAACATCCGGAACCAAGGAGAAGAGAAGAGGCAAGAGCCCCGGAGGTGGGGTGGAGTCAGCAAGAAGGGGGGAGGCAAGGCCCGGGAAGGGGTTTTCACCAGGAAGGGGGCAACTTCTAAGGAGGCCAAGGAAGACCCCACCAGCTGGGATGGAGGCAGGGCCCGATGCCACCTCATCCCCACCCGCCTCAGCAGGCAATGGCAGTCGGTCGAGGGAGACCAGACAGGGGAAGTGGAGATGGAGCCAGAGGAGCCTGTCTTAGGAGGAGGAATAGGGCGGCAGAGGTCGAGAGGAGGAGACAGCGTTGCCCTATTGTGACTTCCACGGGGAGGAAGGTCACGCAACGGCCACCTGCCCGGAGTTCCTGGAGATGAAGGAAGCCAGTGCGTCGGTGCCGTGAGAGAGGCGGGTGGTGAGGATTGAGGAGGTCCTGACTCAGGATGAGGAGGACGAGAGGTGTGAAGACCGGGTCGATGTAGGGACCCAAGGAGGGATCGGGGTGATCCATGGGGGGGGGGGGGGGGGGGGCTAGGGATTGAGGCGACCCGGAAGTCCAGCCTTCATACTATCTACCGTTGTAGTGTGGCTTCGACGTCCCTAGCCCCGCCCCCAGCAGAGAAGATCTCGTTCACTCAGAAGGACATGCCGGGTCATGAAGACCCGTTCTGTGATACGCTGGTCATTCAGACAGCGATCGAGAACTTCACCATTTCTCGGATCCTTGTGGATAACGGGAGCTCGATTAACGTCATCTTCAAGAAGGTGTTTGACGGGATGCAGGTGGATGCACGAAGGGTGTTGGCCTCGGATGGCCCGTTGTTTGGGTTCTCGGTGAGAGGAAGGAGGTAGAAGGGGGAGTGGGACTCCATGTAGTCCTGGGGGGCAGTCCAGGAATTGCCGTTTTTTCATAGTGGATGCCCCCAGCAGCTACATCGCCATCTTCGGACGGCCACTCATCAGTGTGTTCCGCTGCGTCCCCTCCACCTTTCATCAGTGCCTTAAGTTCAATGCGGGAGGAGTCCAAGTCCGGATAAGGGGAGATCCGAAGGTGGCCCGACAGTGATATGTGGCTGTCGTGAACACCATCTCCTGGATGGCCGAGGCGGAAGAATGGGACCGGGAGATGGGAGAGCCTGCGGGGCTCGAAGAGGAGGAGAAGGAGAGGGAAGAAGAGGAAGGGAAGGCCCAGGCGGAAGGAACGGAAGATCTGATGGAGGTTCAGAAAGGGAGATAGGTGGAGGAGGCCGAAGCGCTAGCTCGCGGCGAGGAGAAAGAGGGTAATTGGGGGGAGCAGTCCAGGATGGAGGCAGTGGATGAGGTTGTGGAGCTCGAAGTCACCACCCGAGCGGGGGTGGTAGAGAAAGTAAAGGTCAGCGATGAGCTCATCCCGGAGGAGCAGAAGCAAATCTTGGCCTGCGTACAGGAGAATGTGGATGTCTTCGCCTGGAGCGCGACAAAGATGCCCGGGATCGATGCAGATGTGGCTTGACATCACCTCAACCTCAATTCCGGCACCCGACCCATCCGACAAAAGAAAAGAGCCATTGCTGACAAGCTGGAAGGACCCATCCGAGAGGAGGTGGGCAAGCTCCTCCAGACAGGGTTTGTATCGGAGATCCAGTACCCAGGCTGGGTCTCCAACGTGGTTATGATAAAGAAGGGGGGAGGTAAGTGGAGAATGTGAGTTGACTTTTCTTTACTTAATAAATCATGCCCCAAGGATTGCTACCTCCTTGCCCCAAATCGACGCGCTGGTTAACTCAGCTGTTGGTTTCTCTGTGATGTCTTTTTAGATGCTTTTTCAGGTTATCATCAAATCCGCATGCACCCCCCCTGACGTCAAGGATGTCTCTTTCATCACGGGAGATGGGTGTTATTGCTATAAAATGATGTCTTTCGGGCTCAAGAACGTAAGAGCCACTTACCAACGGATGATGGACCAGGTCTTCCGAGAACAAAAGGGTAGAAACCTGGAGGTCTATGTGGATGACCTCATGGTGAATAGTCGAGACCTTGAATCCCACCTCCGTGACCTTAAAGAAACATTCGGGACCCTCAAAAAATTAAAGATGAAGCTCAACCCCCAGAAGTGTGTCTTCGGGGCTAGCCAGGTAAAGTTTCTAGGTCACTTGCTCACTCCAGCAGGAGTGGAGCCGAATCCAGACAAAGTTATGGCCATCATAAAGTTGGGGTCACCAAGGAATGCGAAGGAGGTTCAGGCCTCACGGGGAAGTTGGCTGGGCTTAGTAGGTTCCTCTCCAGGGCGGGAGAGAAGTGTGCACCCTTCTTCAAGGTGCTGCGGGGAAACCGAAAGTTTGAGTGGACCCCCGAATGCGAAAGGGCTTTTCAAGCGCTGAAAGAGCAATTGACCCAAGCTCCTTTGCTGCAAGGGCCGAGATAGGGAGAGGACTTATCTCTATACCTGGGGGTAGGACCCGAAGCAGTGAGTTCAGTATTGGTCCGGGAAGAAGACAGAAGGCAACTCCCAATCTACTATGTTAGCCGAGTATTAAGGAAGGCGGGGCTTCGGTACCCCATCCTGGTGAAGTTGGCCTTTGCCTTGGTGGTGTCGGCCCGGAAGCTCCAACCTTATTTCCAAGCGCATTTGATCAAGGTGGTGACTGACCACCCCCTTCGCAACATCATGGAGGGGGTAGAGCACTCGGGGAGGTTGGCTAAGTGGTCGGTGGAACTAAGTGAATTTGACATTTCATATGTGCCCAGGTTGTCCACAAAGGCCCAAGCGGTGGAAGAGTTTTTGGCGAACTATATAGCCGAGGTGGAGGAGTCTGAGCTACCCAACCCGGTGGCCTGGAGGATGTTGGTCGATGGGGCCTCAGGAAAGAATTCCTTTGGAGGAGGGGTGGTTTTGGTAAGCCCCCAAGGGACGAGGATCGAGCAAGAAATCAATGTTCACTTCCCTCTCACAAACAATCAGGTCGAGTACGAGGCCATGATAGCAGGGCTCCGCCTAGCCCGAGAGTTGGGAGTGCAAGACGTGGAGGTCTCGATGGACTCTATGGTGGTAGCTTGCCAAGTCAGGGGGGAGTTCGAGGTAAATGAGTCGACTCTTCAGCGGTACTTGGAAAAGGTCAAGGGGCTCATAAGGCAGTTCCGGACCTTCACGATCTATCACGTGTCAAGGGAGGATAGTGTCGCGGCGGACCTCCTGGCCAAGTTCGGTCCCAGGGTAGGAGGGACAGTTTCGGACCTCTTCCGACCATCCATCGAGGAGGGTGAGCTGATGGAGGTGGATCAGCGAGCATCATGGATGGATCCCATCATCACCTTCCTAACATTGGGGAAATTCCCTGAAGGGGATGTGGATAAGCGGCACCTCAGGTATAAAACGGCGTATTATTCATTGCATGCAGGAGGACTATTCAGGAAAACACTCTCGGGGCTCCTAGCCTGGTGTGTTGTGGAGGAGGAGGTCCCGAGGTTCCTGGAGGAGGTCCACTCGGGAGAGTGTGACAGCCACTCCGAAAGCCAAACCTTGGAGGGGAGAGTGTTGAGGCAAGGCTACTTTTGGCCTACCCTCAGCAAGGATGCAGCGGAGTTCGCAAGGAAGTGTTCGAAGTGCCAGTTGTTCGCTCCTCTCCATCTCTTGCCAGCCCAAAGGCTTCGGTACATCACTACTCCCTGGACCTTTGCTATATGGGGTTTGGACCTGGTAGGTCCTTTCCCGCAAGCGAGTGGCCAAAGAAGATTCTTGTTGGTGATGATTGATTATTTCTCCAAGTGGCTGGAGGTGAAGACGCTGGCCAAGGTAACCTCTCAAGCTCCAAAAAGAGCAACAAACTCCGCATGCATTGTGGATGAAGTGATGAATGTCTATTTGACACTCTTCCACGAAATGGTCCCACCAACAAACCCAAAAATATATCCCGAGGTAGAATTTTTATCATTCTCACACTCCGCAAAATCAAAATTTGTATATCCCACTAATTCAATATTTTGTACTCTATGGTAGACTAGTTTAACATCCTTAGTTCCCTTCAAATACCTTAAGAATTTCTTGGCAGCCACCCAATAAGCAGGTCCAGGGTTCTACTGATATCTGCCTAGAAGTCCTACTGCGAAGGAAATGTTCATTCTGGTACAGACTTGGACATACATTAAAATGCATACCGCACTAACATATGGTATATCTTTCATGTATTCTTTCTATGTATCATTCTTGGGGCATAGTGCTAACTAATCTTGTCACCCTTAATCATAGGTACGTCACCAGGATTACAATCAAGCATGTTAAATCTCTCAAGTACATGCTCGATGTAGGCTTTCTGAGAGAGTGCTAAAGAAAAGTGAGATCGGCACCTAATGATCTCAATTCCTAGAACGAAGGATGTCTCTCCAAGATCTTTCATATCGAAGTATTTCAACACAAATTACTTAGATTCATGCAATAACGCCAAATCATTACTCGCAAGCAAGATATCATCTACATAAAGAATTAAGAAGATGTATCTACTTCCACTTATCTTGAGATATATGCAACAGTCTACTTGATTTTATACAAAACCAAAACAGGTAACCATCTCATCGAATTTCAGATACCATTGTCTAGAAGCTTGCTTTAGACCATATAAGGATTTATTAAGTTTACAAACAAGCTGGTCGGAATGACTAGACTTGATTCCCCCAGGCTGCACCATTTAGACATCCTCGGTAAGGTAGACATTCAGGAATGCGGTCTTAACATATATGTGGTGTAACTCCAAATCATAATGAGCTACTAATGTCATTATTACTTTGAAAGAGTCTTTAGAGGAAACGGGAGAAAAAGTTTCGTTATACACGATTCTTTCTCTCTACGTAAATCATTTGGCAACCAGCTGTACAACCCAGTGTTCACCGACTCGCGAAGGAATCAACCACATGTAATTCAGGGAGTGCTTGCACACTCGCGGCGAGTACCTTGGCAGGGCAGGGTGAGGCGAGCCAGAGAAGCGAGCCAGGGATCCCACTCGCGAGTAGCGAGAGGCGATAGCATGAGTGTTTTGAAGACCGCTTTGGGGGTGCATTTAGCAAGGGCGAGTCAGATAAGGTCTCGCAGCGATAGGCCCCCCTCCACTCGCAGGAGGGGATCTCACGAGCCCAGCTCGCAGAGTGACTAACGAGTGACGCCTTAATGGGCCACTCGCCCACCAGGGGTGCAGGTGAATTTACCCTCGTACTCCTGGTGGGCTGCCAATAGCCCTCCGGAACATTGGAGTTTGGCTGTTGGCAGACCAGTTTGGGGTGCGTATAGTAAAACCAAAAAGCGGAATCCCGATATTGGCAGACCGGGCTAAAAAAGCTATAAATAGACCCTTTGGGTCACCTTGAGAGGGCATGCTAGATCTTTGCTTCTCCTCAAGAGTCCTTTGGTTAGCTCCTCCAGCTCTCCAAGGTGTCCAGCTTCAGCTTTGACTTGGGAGGGGAAGCGCTCTAAGATCTTCCGGGTGTGTGGTGGGACCTCCGTGTTGTAGTCAAGGGTCTGTGTTAAGCTCTTAGTCCCCGAACTGTTACTTCTGCGGGATCAGTAGGTGCTACCTTCCCCCTCTAAGGGGTCCGATCTCCTCGTTGGGGCCAAGTCTTGGTTTCAACATTTTTGGTGCGGTGAGCGTGGAGAGCAGTTAGCACTAGAAAGTTCCAAGGAAGAGACATGGCTGGAGGGGACGAGCGAGAAGCAGGCTTTGGCGGTTCACCACCACCCAGCGTGCCAGCGGCGGTAGAGATGCTGACATACCTCAGGAGGGACCTGCTCGGGGCATTTTAGTGCGCTCTCGCCACGACACTTGGGGGTCTCACAACCCCTGCGCCCCAGGTGGCCCCTGTAAAATCCCCAATCCTTCTAGACCCCTAGTTGGTATTAGGGCATGGGTGGTGTGCAGAGTGGCCACTAAGGCCCTTGGATCAAGTGGAGTGTGCTAAGTGCACACCAAGGGCACAAAAACTAACATAGTCCAATGTCACTCTCTTAGGCCAATTGATCCTCAATTCACCAAATTGACCTCCCCCATACCACCCTAACCACTAAGGAAGACCATAACCATGGAAATTGCACTTGGGTGGGACCCAATTGCATGAATTTGGTCAAAGTCAAATATTGGTCAGCATTAACCACACTAAGTCAATTAAGGTTCAATTGACCCCAGATGTTCAAATTAACCTTACCACCACACTCTAAACACTTTAAGGAACTCATTGGACCTGAGACCCCCATCCCTTGGTCAACCTGTTGACCAATTTGACCAAGGTCAACTCTAGCTTAATTTAGGTCAAAATCACACCCTAAGGCTAATTTAGCCCAAATGGGGCCCCACCATAGACCAACCAATGTTGGGTGAAGTTAAGAGACCCATGACCCCCAAGTGGGGTCAACCCACTCACCTTGTTGACCAAAGTCAACCCTAGGTCAATCATGGTCAACATAGCCCAAAATAAGTGACTTAGCCCTCATACACTTGAACCAAGCTCAAACCAAGTGACCCCACCAAATATCTTCATCAAATTAATACCCTATGGCACCTAGTTATGAAAGGCAAAGGTTTTTTAAACATGTGTGCATGATTCATTAAAAAGCAAAAGGAAGAGAGAGAATAAGGGGACAAAAAGAGAAAGCAAAAGCTTGACCACCTTTTCACCCAAGCCAATCACTCTTGGGGCTTGGGAAATGTCCTGGCTGATTGCTGGAGGAGCAGGAGGTAGCAGGGGTGGAAGCCATGGTGATAACCATGCAAACTCGTGAGCACCTATGTTCAAAACCGGGTATACACTCCTCCCCACCTCATTCTATCCATCCCATTAGCCTCAGAGCGCTGAGAGCAGTCGAAATTAGCTACTGGAGCGGGGAGATTGGTGGAGAATCGCGGCTGTGAGCAGGATCGCCGGAGCAAGGAGAAACCATGGCCAGCCGCCGCCAAGCCCCCTTTAAGGTTCGTTTCTCCTCCTCTCCCTCTATGCTAGCTTCCTATCTCTTTAATTTGAAGGATAGGTCTCAATTGAGCCGAATCCAAAACCTCAAAACCATGGGAAAATGTGATTTTCGGCCATGCTAGGATCGCCAGAAAACGCCTCCTCTGGCCTCCATGTCGCCGGGAAGTTGTAGCCCCGACCACCACGAAGGTGGTGGAGGTGGTTGCCGGCCGTGGTGGCCACCAGGTGGCCGGGAAAAGGAGGAGCAAGTTGGCACAGCTCGGGCAAATACCAGCCGTTGGCTGGAGGAAGAAGATGAAGGGGGGGGGGGGGGGGGGGGGGGGTCGGATCTGCTTTAAGATCCATGCAGATCCTATTTTCTTTGTATTAATTTAATTCAAAGCTTGGATTTTCTGCCTCTATTTATCAGCCCACTTCAAATATTAATTAAGGCCTCTTAATGGCTGAATTAGAAAAAGTGCCCAACATAAAAGTTGTAGGCCTTGGTCTTGACGTTCATTAGGGTTTGAGTTCAGGTCGTTTGGTGACCCACAGCTCCCTGGGGAGCTGTTTTACTAGGACTGGTCCTACACTAGGTTAGTCCACTAAAATAATTACCTAGCCCAAACCCCGCCATCTTTGAAGCTGAGCTTTTAACCATGGGTAGGTTTACCCAAGGGGCACCCCCTTCCCAAAGGACAGCCCTTGATGGGTAATTTTACCTAGGGTTTTTTGTGGTAACTAGAGTTTTTAAATTATGTTGATTTTTGGAGCATATGATGTCCTAATGACACCAAACTTTGGTGGCATGCTCTTTAGTACATGAGTAGTGTCTGCCTAAATTTTCACTCCATTTGGAGTTGATTTGCTATGGAAAATGGGAAACCCTAAGGAGGGCCTTTAAGGGTCAAATTAGGGCTTAGGCCATTTTGAGGAGTTGAGTGAGTTAGCCTCCTCCACCTTGATAATTATGTAGGTATTGATATACAAATGCATGTGACACACCCTAATGGAGCCTTTGGAGCCATTAGGGTGGTGTGTCCTAAAACCCTAAGGGTAAACCCTTAAGGTTGCAATTTTGTGGCATGTGAAGGACATAGGACCAAATGTCCTTGCCTTGCCTCAGAACTTAGTAGGCATGTTATATATTAAGAGCATAAAATCGCTTAGTTAATTTAATGGGAATTTTTAGAGTCATTTTGGTATTTTCCCTCTTTATAAATGAAATTGCCACTTTTCCTTGAATAAATAAAATACATGGTCATATGACCTTGTAGGGCTTTGAAACTTTAGCAGTGGTTGTATTGGGATGATAATAGGCTATGGTAATTTTAGTATGATTCATTGAAGTGTTATCCCTTGTGGAGGAATTTTTAAGTGCTTACTAGCTTAGAGGAATTTAATTATGAAAAATGTCAAATCATTGGGTAAAATTATGAAACTTGGTTATCTGTCATTTTATGTTGATACATGCCCATGATAATTATTTGGAAGCTTGTAGATTTGTATTTCTTGTACCTCATGTAGAAATTGGTATTTACAACACTTGGAAGTTAAATCATTTTAAAATGTCCAATCATATGGCAATGACACAATCCTTTGACAGAGGACTCTAGATCCCCATTTGGACACTTGGTAATATTTGTAGAATTTTTAAATGTGAAATACTATTTTTCCTAATTATAGTGGTATTTTGGTAATTATTCAACTATGATGATTTAGTAGGCCAAATGACATCCTAGGGTCATGGAACTCGGTGAAATACCTTGATATGGGATATTACCTTACTGATAATTTCCATGTAGCATGTAGAAGCATTGTGAGGGTAGTTCTTGTGTAATTTTACTTAAGGCCTGAACTACTTTAAATTATAATAAATACCAAATTAATATGGAAAATTATGGAAATTGGAACATACCTTATTAATGTCATTGGGAGCCTAGGATAATAATACTATACCTTGGTGATGAGTTTTTAGAAGGATTCCCTTATGAGGTTTGAGGTTAGTTCAACTTAGTGGTCTGCGATTAGTAAAAACAGAATTTTGAATTTTAAACAATTCAGACCCCTAAGTAGTGTTTAGAAGTTATATTGGGAACCTAGGATAATAATACCAGACCTTGGTGATGAGTTTTTAGAAGGAATCCCTTATAAGGATTGAGGTTAGTTCAACTTAGTGGTCTGCGATTAGTAAAAACAGAATTTTGAATTTTAGACTATTCAGACCCCTAAGTAGTGTTTAGATCTTATATCCATTCAGTATTTGAGTTATAACTCACAATGATTCAAGGAGGTTCAAACCTAGGGTTAGCAGTGAGTTTGTGCTAGGGTCATTGTATGAGGTGTGGAGGTACGTCCAACCCAATTGGGTGGGACGGGTGTTGAGCTAAGTCACTTTAAGTATATGAAATAATGAGGGGTGAACCAAATGTTAATCACCAACTAAAGTAATTGTCTTGAGGAGGATTGTGGGGTTGAGCCCATTGAATCCGTAGTACCTTTGGGAACCCCTTTACGGGGGTACACCGCGGGAAGTCCAAGATTCACCCTAATATAACACTAACTAAATTGTAGGCAAGAGTAGCCTAAGTAGGTCTGCAAACTAGTATGGATCTCCTTTGGGAAGGAAATGGGTTGGATCAACTTGTGTGTTAGTCCCTGAGCCGGAAGCTCGGGTGGACTTGTTAACACCTGTTACTTATTCAAATAGTGGCGAGTCTTCGGTACTAGGCTGTCGTGTCACCGACGGTAGTACGTTGACTCAGGTGAGGGTGAGGTTTAAAGGGCCGGTAAGTTTGAGTACCGCGGTCTGGAGGACAATCCCTAATAACCCACCCCGACCTTAAAGTCTGGTGGATTTCAGCAAGAGTACGCAGGAGCTCCATTGTTGTGTTCTTAGCGTTGAGGCGTACATGAGGTCTAGGCTTGGTAGTGACCATACCCGCCTAGGATGTGGAGTGTCCGATCCACTGCCCCCGTGAGCCACGACGGTCGGTACCCGAAAGGTTGGCTTCCTTTCAAACAAATTGGAAACTATAAAGGTCTGTGCGCATAGAGTCGTGTGGGTGAGTCACATTGCATAAACACATTAAGTCATCATAAGCATAGCATAGCATAACGTACACATTAGCATACCCCCATCATATAAATTAGTATGGCTCTTTTATATGATGGGTTACCTGGACATCTTAACTTATATGTCGTATGGGCGTTCATATAAGTTAAGGTACGAATCTGTGATGGTAGATTAGTTTTACTTACAGCACCGCATTTTTATTACTGGTTTACTTCATGCTCTACTTTACTATCATTTATTTGCACTATACTGCTAGCTAGTTTTACTGCTTTTCCTATACTTGCTAGATTAGAGTCATGTCACCTCTTTCCTTGTTTACCCCTTGTTGTCCTCCGCTTCTTCCTCCCGCTCGGTTCCTAGGAGTCGTGGACGGAGCCGAGGACAAAATGACTTAGTCTTTATGACTAACGGTCGGTTGTGACCGCAGGAGTCCGAGGAGACGGAGTTGTCCCGCGTGCAGCTAGACGAGATGGCAGGACCTGAGCAGCGGATGCAGCGTGCTACCACGACGCCACAGGTTGATGATTAGATAGTTAGATTTTAGTATTTGAGAGTTTTGTAGTTTCTGCTTATTGTAGAGAGAGAGAGTACTCTGAAAGTGGAGGTCAGATCTTAAATTACTCTAGAGGGGGGGGGGGGGGTGAATAGAGTATTAAAACTTTTTGTTTAGTTTTCTAGCAGAATTTAAAATACTGTTTAAGTATATGTGTAATCAGTGAGAGTTAAAAATAAAGACAGAAATAGTAAGAAAGCACACAACACAAGCACACAGAAATAAGCAAGCACAGAAGACACAAGGAGCCATAGTAGTTCCACAATAAATATGGGTACGTCTACTCTTCTACCACCCTTGATAGGAATCCACTAGGAGGGTTGATAAGGTGCCCAGGCACCAAGGGGTTTTTGATAAGTGTCCACACACCAATAAGCTTTTGATAAGGTGCTTAAAAACCACACAGGGATTTTTTGATAAGGTGTCTTGCCACCACTGGGTAAACTTTTGAAGGGAGTATTAACCCTGTACAAGATGAGATAAAATGTTTAGAATGTTCTTCTCTGTCAATGATCTGAGAGAAGACAAATGATGTTGAAGCAGAAAGCTCCCCCTGTCTGATGAGAGTTGATGACAGCTTTGTGGACAGAGCTTTCTCAAACAGAAGTCTTTGTAGCAGATTATTTGGAAGAAATTAATCTTCAGATTGTTGTTGCTCTTTGAAAGACTTTATCTTGCAGCAGATCTGAGAGATTGAATCTTGTTCTCAGAATGATGAGAATGCTGCTTTGATGAAGAGGAAAACTGGAAAGAAATCGTATGTTCTCTTCTTCTTCTTTCTCTAATCCTTCTTATGTTCTCCTTGTTCTGTGATAACAGAGAGACTGAGAGATGGTCCCAAGTTTGTCTCTGTTCTCTGTTAGAAAAATCGACTGTGTCTCTGTTTGTTAATTTTCTTCTCTGATAACTTGTCTATATTCAAATTCAAATCTTCTGTTTTTTAAGGAATATATTTTTCTGACTTAAATCCTTCTTGGAACTAGGTAGCCACCCAAAAACGACTTTGGCAGGTCCTTTCAATTCCTTTTGTCGAGAAAGATGCCTTGGCATTAAATGTCAATGGCTATTCTTTTTTTTTTTGGAATAGAGAGAATATAAGGATATAATAAATAAGAAATATATCCTTACATGGCTGACTGAATACGTCCAAGGAGAAATAAATATATCTGTTATACTGCTGATTTGTGTTCAGAGAATTGATATCCAACTGAGAATATTAATCTGAGCTTCAGAAAGGAATTTATCGAGCGCTGGCTAGAATTCGTCGAGCGTCGCTGGCCATTTGTCAAGCGCTGGCTAGAATTCGTCGAGCGCTGCTAGCCATTTGTCGAGCGCTGCTCAGAAAATGTCGAGTGCTGGAACTGTCTATATTTCTTCAGTCTGCTGGAAACAATTTGTCGAACGAATCTGGTCATTCGTCGAACACCACTCGCCATTTGTTGAGCTTGAATTTTCCTAAGTTCTGACTAATCTAATCAGCCTAAAACTTGACCCTAAGACTATACAATGGGGTCAATACAGATCCTAATCAACATATAGTGATCCTAGCCCAAATCAGTAGTAGGGTTGTTCCAACAATCTCCCCCTATTTGGGTTAGGATACTATTTGACAAATAATTGAATAAATACAACAGAGAGTATAATCAACAGAGCAAGATAAAATGAAATATATCTGACAGATTTAAATAGATCATCAGATAAGATAAAAGTAAGATGCTCTGAGTTTAGAAACTTTACAGTCATAAACAAGCAAAGATTTAAGACTTTTTGTCCTGAGAAGATGGCTTGAATATGATCTTCTTGTTAGGATCTTCTGATTTCTTTTTGCTGATAAACAGATCTTGAGCTCCAATGATTTTCTGTTCTTTGACATGAGGAATAAATGCTTCTGGGTGCGGGTGCATATCAATATATTCACCGGCATTGAATGCTTTATATGGTTTGTATTTTTCAAGTTCTTTCCTTCTGTATTCTGACATAGTTGAAATATTTGAAAAATCTCTGCCTTCTGCTTTTGCCTTGTTAATCTGTGCAGCTGCAATTGTTTCTTTCAGTCTTGCCATCTGACAGATTCTCTTCTTCTGGATCTGGAGAATAGTAAATATCTTCTGAATCATCTGTATCTTGAGTGACCTTTTGAGGTGCTTTGTCTCTGTGAAGAGATCCATCAGAAATGTGAAGTTTGTATTTTGAAGGAATTTGAGATGAAGTAATGGCTTGACTTCCTTGTAAGGCAAGTGCTGATTTCTTAGAAGGAGGAGCACTGGCTGATCCAGAGGTTTGAGAACCACTAAAACTACCAGGTCTCCCTGATTGTTGAGGGCTTTGCCTCTGAGAAGAGGATGATACACCTGCTGATCCTGCTGCACCAGCTGCTGGAGGAGGAGGAGGATTGTGCTTGACAGGTTTGTCAGGGATGTAGCCAGTCTTCTTGAATTTCTTCCTCCTGTTATTCTCATTTGTAGAGAGCTTCATCCAGTGAGGAGTTTTCTCATCAAGAGGAACATTATACAAAATATAAAGAGGAATGTCATTCTTTGGATTTGGAGGCTTGGGAGCAACCTTTGACTTAGCTGTTCTTTTCTTTCTTTTCCTTGATGATGTATCATCAGAATCACTGTTATCACCATCATCATCTTCATAGTCAGAAGAAGAAATTGGCTTATCATATAAATCATCAATTCTTTTGATTGCTTCACGAGTTTTTAATCTTTCTTCTTCAGCTTTGTCAAATTCTGCATCTGGCTCTTTCCAAATTTCATCAAAGCTTGGCATTGGTTCTTCATTCCATACAGGAATTGGAGGTGAGGAAATGATTTTTGAGACTGTTGTATCTGGTAGAGTAGGGTGATCTTCTATATCATCAAGGAGTTCTGCAAGATCATCTTCATATTCTGCAGAAAGATCCTTCATTTGAATGTCTTGATCAGTGAATGAAGGAATAAAGGAGATGTAATTTTGTATGATATCAGAATGAGTCTTCTGAGGAAGGCATATCAGAGCCTTTGATAAATCCTCTATGTACACTTTTGGTGATACCCTTGAAGTATATGTGACATCAAATTTTGATAATAAACTATATAGGTCACAAGATGGATGAATGCATATACTATTTATTTCTTCTATAACTTGTGTATCAACCATATCTGTATCAAAGACTGTAACTTCTGTATCTTCTGGAGTAGCTTCTATTTCTGGAGCTTCTTCATAGGACATCTCCTCCTGCCTAGCTTCAGGACAGCCTGAATCTAGGCCCCTAGAAGAAGGGACAGCAAGAGAGGAAGGAATAGAAGCTATCTTAGCAGATAGAGCAGAAATTGCCTGAAGAACTGGAGCAAATTTTGCATCCAGGAGTTGGCTTATTCTAGGAAGGATATGATCAAAAACCTGATCAGCAATGGAGGAGAGGTTGAGGGATTGATAATCTGGTGGATGAGTAGAGGATGGTTGTGAAGTGGATGGAGATGAGATTGGAGGAATTGGAGAGATATTGCTGATGTTGGTAGTATGTGTGGGAACATCTGGATGGATTGGACTAAGGGGATGAGTGAGTGATTGATATTCATTATGTATTGGAGATGGAGGTGTGGTAGGTAGTGGTTCTGGAGATAGAGGTGGAATATCATTGATAGGTGATATGTCAGTTGAAGGAGGTGGTGAGGAATGACAATGTGCAGAAGACTGTTGAGCAGGTGGAGATGGGATATGAGAAGGAGAAGGAACAAAGGAAGGATCTTCTGGAAGGGTAGAGGGAGTGACTTTGTCAGTCCTTGTGTCCTCATAAGTTTTCCTTTTCCTAGAGGCATCAGGCCCTGTATTCTTCTTGGGGATTACCCTATCCCACTTAGCAAAGAGTGCTGAGGTCACCCTCTTGCTGGCATTTATGGTCACCTTTGGTGACACCAAAAGGTCTGGATGCCTTTCCTGCAGGAAAATTCCTATAACTCTTCCAAAACTTACACTATCATTAGAATTTTTCTTTTTAATCAATTCAAAAAGAATTGATCCCCAGTTGATTTTCTTCTTCTCCATCAAGGCCACCATCAACAGAAATTGGTGCCTATTGATATAGTCATGCCCAGATGTCTTGCCCAGCAAGACTTTTCCAACAATGTCTGCTAAGAACTTGTAGTCCTGAGACAAGTTCTTTTTCAGAAGGTGGTTAGGGTTTCTAGTCAAATGACCCATTTTGACTAAAGCTTCATCAAATTCATTTGAGCTTATGTCTAAGTCATCTTCACCATTCTCAAAACCAAAAATTTCAGAAAGAATGGTGGGAGAGAGAGATACTTGATGACCTGAGATTGTTCCAGACAAGCTTTCATCGACTGGTTTTGCAGTGTAAACCCATTCTTTAATCTCTGCAACAGCTATCTTTTGCCTGGTGCTTAGAAACTTCCTTAGATGTTGTTCTTCCAGCATTTGAAGAATATCTTTGAAGATTTGGTCAGACTGTGCAAACGAGTCCATGTCAATATCGAAACCTGCGTCAAACTTCATTAAGTGCAGAGAGGCCTGAGGAATCGCCATTGTTCCTGCAAGGAAAATTGAAGATCAAGTGCAGAGGGGAACTGGAGGGAAAGACGATTTCTGTAGGCGCAAACTTAGAATAAGATAAAATAAAGCTTATATAGAAGGGTCGAAGAATGAGGGCACATTCGTAAATCGCTGTTCGTCAAAACCTAATAAAATTAGAAGTCAAAAAGGCTTTATTTCTTTGTCTGAATGCGTTCGACGAGAACATCTTTTTCGTCGACCATCGTTCGACAAATGAGATTGCCTTAACTGATTCTGCGGTTAAGAGGTTTCATCGATCACCGTTCGACAAATGATTCAAATTCGTCGTTCTCCGTTCGACGAATTTGTGGGATAAATAGAAATATTTAATTTTTAACAGATTGAGTCTCCATCTATCATTCCTAGTTGATTTATAAAGAAGATTTGCTTCTTTTCATCCAAGGGCTTGGTGAAAATATCAGCTCTTTGCAAATCAGTAGAAATGAATTGTAGGCAAATTTTGTTTTTATCCACATTATCCCTAAGGAAGTGGTGCCTAATTTCTATGTGTTTAGTCCTACTATGGAGAACTGGATTTTGTGCTATAGATATTGCACTAGTGTTGTCACAAAATATAACTGAACTATTTAAGTTGACACCATAGTCTAGGAGCTGATTTTGTATCCACAATATCTGCCAGCAGCAACTGCCAGTAGCTATGTATTCAGCTTCAGCTGTTGATGTAGACACAAATGTTTGTTTCTTACAAAACCAAGACACAAGCCTATCACCAAGAAACTGACAAGTTCCTGATGTGCTTTTCCTGTCTACCCTGCATCCAGCATAATCTGAATCTGAGAATCCAGTTAATTCAAATTAAGATGCTGTTGGATACCAAAGTAATAGATTAGGGCAACCCTTTATATATCTTAAAATTCCTTTTAGAAAAGTAAGATGAGATTATTTAGGGTTAACTTGAAACCTAGCACAAATACATGTAGCAAACATTATATCTGGCCTACTAGCTGTTAAATAGAGTAGAGAGCCAACAATTTCCCTATACATTTTCTGATCAACAGGTTTCCCTGATTCATCAGTATTAATAACAACATTAGAGGTCATGGGTGTTTTCATAGTAGAAGAATCAGACATTCCAAATCTTTTCACTAATTCCTTAGCATACTTAGATTGAGAGATGAAGATTCCTGATGGGGTTTGCTTCACTTGAAGACCAAGGAAGTATGATAATTCACCCATACTACTCATTTCAAATCTTGATTGCATTAGATTAGAAAATCTTTTGCACAAATTTGAATCAGTAGATCCAAAGATAATGTCATCTACATATATTTGAACTAGTAGAGTTTGATTTTTATGTACTTTGTAAAATAATATTTTGTCTACTATGCCTCTACAGAAATTGTTTTCCAAGAGAAAATTTGCTAAAGTCTTATACCATGCTCTGGGAGCTTGTTTGAGACCATAAAGAGCTTTATTAAGCTTAAATACATAGGAGGAATGAGTTGGAGAGATGAAACCTGGTGGTTGTTCCACATAGACTTCTTCTTTGATGTCTCCATTGAGAAAAGCACTCTTCACATCCATTTGATATACCTTGAACTTTTTGAATGCAACAAAGGCCAAGAAAATCCTTATAACTTCAAGCCTTGCAACAGGGGCAAATGTCTGATCATAATCTATGTCTTCTTCCTGTGAATATCCTTGAGCTACCAATCTTGCTTTGTTTCTCACAATATTGCCTTGATCATCAAGCTTGTTCCTGAAGACCCACTTGGTGCCAATAACTTGATGGCCTTTTGGTCTTGGAACCAAATCCCAAACCTTGTTTCTTTCAAACTGGTTGAGTTCCTCTTGCATTGCAAGAATCCAATTTGGATCTTGTTCTGCATCTTTTATGGTTTGAGGTTCAACTTGTGATAGGAAACAAGTATGCATCTAATTTTGGTGTAGTTGATGCCTTGTTTGAACACCTGTTGTGATATCACCAATCACTTGTGAAATTGGATGATCTCTAACTGTGATGTGGTCAACAGTTGGAGTTGGTTCAGCAGCAGTATCCACATTGGGAATTTGTTCAGTTGTTACATCCTGTAGAGGATGTTCTGTTGTTACTTGATTTAGGTTATCAACAAGATCTGGATGATCTTCTTCTTCACTGTCTTCAAGAGTTTGAGGTGATGGATGCAGTGAATCACCTGTCTGTAAATTTAACCCTTTAAGCTCTTCACATAAAGCTGGTACCTGCAAAGTGTTCTTGGTAGAAGAGTTCTTCTCCTTGTAAAACATGTTAGTTTCATCAAAGGAAACATGCATAGACTCTTCTATTTTAAGAGAGGATTTGTTAAATATCATATATGCTTTGCTAACTATTGAATATCCTAAGAAGATTCCTTCTTCAGATTTTGGTTCAAATTTTCTAAGGTACTTCTTATCATTGTTATGAACAAACATCTACATCCAAAAGTTCTAAAATAATCAACTTTAGGTTTCTTCCCTTTAAGCAATTCATAAGGAGTTTTACCCTTAAGTTTGTGTATCAAACTTCTATTCAGAACATAATTTGCTGTGCTGACAGCCTCTGCCCAAAAAGATAGGGGCAAGTTAGCATCTGCAAGCGATCTTCTTGCTGATTCAATTAAAGTTCTATTTTTCCTTTCAACTACCCCATTTTGTTGAGGAGTTCTAGGAGCTGAGAAGCAATGCCTGATACCTTCCATCTCACAGAATTCTTGCATGAGAAGAGATTCAAACTCAGTGCCATGATCACTTCTGATCAATGCAACTACAGTAGAGTACTCAATCTGTATGCTCTTAAGAAAGTCTGTAAGAACTTTAAAGTTATCTGACTTTTCTCTCAAGAAGAACACCCAAGTGAATCTAGAGAAGTCATCTACAATAACTAGAGTGTAAGACTTTCCCCCTAAGCTCTTTATTGATATAGGTCCAAAAAGGTCCATATGTAGCAAGTATAAGATTCTATGTGAATCACTTTTAGATAATGATTTAAAGCTATTTTTGGTTTGCTTACCTAATTGACATGCCCTACAAAGACCTTCTTTCTTATATGATCCTGATGGTAAGCCTCTAACAAGATTATCCTTAGCTAGTTTAGCAATGGTCCTAAGGTTTACATGTCCTAATCTTTTATGTCATAATTCATTAGATTTGCTTAGCTCATTAAATAAACAAATTCCTGATTTGGATGAGTTGAAATTTACTAAATATACATTTCCTTGTCTAATACCTGATAGAACAATAACATTATCAGAGGATTTAATAATGCATTCTGATTTATTAAATGTTACCTGATAACCTTCATCACATAACTGACTTATGCTGATGAGGTTGTGCTTCAGACCCTTAACATAGGTTACTTCCTTGAATGTCACTGTTCCAACTTTAATTTGACCATAGCCTTTGGTTTGTCCACAGTTGGAGTCTCCAAAGATCACCTTGGGTCCAAGCTTTGCCTTGTAGTTGTTCAAGTTGGCCTTGTTCCCTGTCATGTGCTTTGAGCAGCCACTATCCAAATACCATTTTTGATTTGTTCTTGGATAGCTGTGTACCTGCAACCACAAAAACATAAACTAGTTGTTTTTGACCCAGACTACCTTGAGTCCTTTTATGTTACCACAAAATTCAGAGATAAATGATATTTCAGGCTGATCCTTATAGCCATGTGGATGATATCTCCTTGGAGGCATAGTCCACTCAGCAAAAGGATTTTTAGTATATTTAGGATTAGAATTCTTAGAGTTTTCTGTATAGTGCTTGTTCGAAGAATTTGAATAAATTCGTCGACCGTCGTTCATATTATAACTATACTGAAAATCTGTTCTCAGTTTTTGTCGAGCCCCGTTCGACAGATTTGAATCTTTTTGTCGAGCTTCGTTCGACGAATTCTTCTGAATTCTCTTATCCTTAACAGACTTGTTTGAAATGTCTTTATTTCTTTTTGCAGCCTCTTTGCTTTTAGCAGAAATGAATTTTATGGGTGTGGAGAGGATGTTTCTCTTAATCAGAGATGGCTCACTTGATGAAGCACCCAAGCCCAGTTTGTTATTGTTAAATCTAGCATTGACAGTGCTTGTGATGTCCATCAGTTTGATACTTCTCCCATTGAGGGATTCTTCAAACTTTTTGGCTTCAGATAACTTATTCTCAAGAAGAGTAGTGTGTTCTCTGGAGGCAGCCAAATCTTTCTTAAGATTTGCATTCTCTTCACTTATATTGTTCATTTCAACTAACTTATTTCTGAGAGAGATTACTTCTTTCTCAGATTTTATTGTCTTGGCAAAGAATTTTGAAATCATCTTTGAATTCAATAAAAGTAAAATCAAAGCTAGATAATACCTGATCAGTATCATCCTCTGTTTCTGATTCTGATTTCTCTTCATCAGAATTGTTGGTTGGCATTGATTGCCATCATGCAAAAACTTTTTTCTTCTTCATCATCACTGGAGCTGGATGATGATGCTGATTGTGACTCATTGTCTGAGTCATAAATAGCCATTAGGCATTGGCTGTTTTCTTTTGTTTCTTCTTCATCAGAAGAACAAGATGAAGATTCTGATTCAGATTCTGTTTCACTCCAGGATGTTGCTACAAATCCTCTTCCCTTCTTTTTGTGAGAGTGGGAGGAAGATTTGCGGGAGCCCTTCTTTTCTTCCTTTTCTTTTCTTCTTTCCTTCTTGTCCTTCTTGTGTTGAATTTCTGGACATTCAGGAGCAATGTGTCCTGGTTTCCTGCAACCAAAACATATAATTTCATTAGAGTGATTTTTGTCATACCTTGGCTTGTCATGGCTTCTGGATAGCTGTTTCCTGATGTCTTTCTTAGTCATCTTGTAGAATCTTTTGGCAAACAGATTCATAAACTCCTCTTTGTCAGGAGCTTTTCCTTTATCTTCTGCAGCCTTGAAGGCTATGCTTCTTTCCTTCTTGGGTGCTGGAGATGAAGTAGATTCTTCAGCTTCCCTAGTTTTGATAAGCTGCTCATAAGACTTGAGCTTGCCCAACAAAGCTTCAGTGGTGATCTCATTGAGACTTCTGGCTTCCTTGATTGGCCAGATTCTGGAGTCCCATGTGCTGGGGAAGCACATAAGAATTTTGTCATTAATCTCTGTGAGTGAGATCACTTTGTCCAGAGACTTCAGCTCATTTATTATGAGGCTGAGCCTATTGTACATATCAGCAACATTTTCTGATTCTCCCTTCTTGAAGTTCTCATATTAAGAGATCAGGTGAGATCTTCTATCTTTTCTTTCATCTGCTGAGCCTGCCACCATGTTGTTGAGAGATTCCCAAATTTCTTTTGCTGAGGTGCATTCAACAACCTTCTAGAATATGTCATCTGACATAGTTAGGGCCAGAATGTTCATGGCCTTTGCATCTGCATTTCTCTGCTTCTTCTGAGCTTCAGTCCACTCAGGAGGTGGAACAGCAGTATTGTCTGTTGTTGCTGCAGTACTAGCTGATGCTGTAGGTGCTGGAGGCCCTGTTAGAATAACATTAAAAATCACTTCATCAATGGAATTCATATAGAGCCTAATCCTTGCTTTCCATAGTGCAAACTTATTGAGGTTGCACATATGAGGTCTTGTGCTGGAATATTCCTTGTTTTGTGCCATGAGTTTTAAATAAGATAAAAATAGAGAGAAGGAAACTCTTTAAAAAAATTAAGATCTGGTTGATCTTTGTGATTCAGGTGTTAGCCCGTAAAGAATCAACACCCCTATGATACCAATTGAAAGTGGAGGTCAGATCTTAAATTACTCTAGAGGGGGGTGAATAGAGTATTAAAACTTTTTGTTTAGTTTTATAGCGGAATTGAAAATACTGTTTAAGTATATGTGTAATCAGTGAGAGTTAAAAATAAAGACAGAAATAGTAAGAAAGCACACAGCACAAGCACACAGAAATAAGAAAGCACAGAAGACACAAGGAGCTATAGTAGTTCCCCAATAAATCTGGATACGTCTACTCTTCTACCACCCTTGGTAGGAATCCACTAGGAGGGTTGATAAGGTGCCCAGGCACCAAGGGGTTTTTGATAAGGTGTCCACACACCAATAAGCTTTTGATAAGGTGCTTAAAAACCACACAAGGATTTTTTGATAAGGTGTCTTGCCACCACTGGGTAAACTTTTGAAGGGAGTATTAACCCTGTACAAGATGAGATAAAAGGTTTAGAATGTTCTTCTCTGTCAATGATCTGAGAGAAGACAAATGATGTTGAAGCAGAAAGCTCCCCCTGTCTGATGAGAGTTGATGACAGTTTTGTGGACAGAGCTTTCTCAAACAGAAGTCCTTGTAGCAGATTATCTGGAAGAAATTAATCTTCAGATTGTTGTTGCTCTTTGAAAGACTTTATCTTGCAGCAGATCTGAGAGATTGAATCTTGTTCTCAGAATGATGAGAATGCTGCTTTGATGAAGAGGAAAACTGGAAAGAAATAGTGTGTTCTCTTCTTCTTCTTTCTCTAATCCTTCTTCTGTTCTCCTTGTTCTGTGATAACAGAGAGCCTGAGAGATGGTCAAGTTTGTCTCTGTTCTCTGTTAGAAAAATCGACTGTGTCTCTGTTTGTTAATTTCTTCTCTGATAACTTGTCTATATTCAAATTCAAATCTTCTGTTTTGTAAGGAATATATTTTTCTGACTTAAATCCTTCTTGGAACTAGGTAGCCACCCAAAAACGACTTTGGCAGGTCCTTTCAATTCCTTTTGTCGAGAAAGATGTCTTGACATTAAATGTCAACGGCTATTCTTTTCTTGGAATATAGAGAATATAAGGATATAATAAATAAGAAAGATATCCTTACATGGCTGACTGAATACGTCCAAGGAGAAATAAATATATCCGTTATACTGCTGATTTGTGTTCAGAGAATTGATATCCAACTGAGAATATTAATCCGAGCTTCAGAAAGGAATTTGTCGAGTGTAGTTTGCAGACAAACTATGCAGCGGAAGTTGTGGTGTGCCCATGTATGAAATCACATAAAACAGTCCACTAAGCAGCAAGTTAGGTCAAATTTTGACTTACTTAGACAATTTAGTGACACTTCCTAGTCTAAAGAGCGACCTCGGGTCTAGATTTGATTGAAGGTTAAGGATACCCAACGTAACTAAAGGAAGAAGTTAGTATAAGTCTAGACGTTGAGACTTTCACGCTAAAGTTTACGCTTTACTACCAAGTGGTAGGACCATCTCGAGGAGATCGGGTGTCAGTAGCCTTCCTTTAGAGTAATAGAAGACCCATAAGCATAACTCCCTTACCATAACTTGATGCTTCTCATTACAGTACGTTGAGGAAACCACCATAAAATACCAGAGGTCGAATTGGAATTTGAAATTTTTTTTGAAAAAGCCCCCTCTCCTAGTTAATCATATAGGGAACTCGGAAAAGGTAACATAACTTATAACATTGGGAGCCTAAGTCTTAGCATAACAATATGTCTCAGGGTGGAACACCAAGTCAGAGAATATATGCCCTAAAGTTTATGTACGTATGTAAGATGAATATATCGTAGAAGTATTGAAGAGACTTGGCCCAAATCGGTGGGGGCCTATCCTTTTGTTTATTGGGCTAATAAAATACCGACTTGGATTGCCCCCTAGATTTTATTTAGAAAATGTTGTGACATTTACATAGTAAGCTCGAGGTTTGGAGTATTCAATGATACTCGGGTGATGACGAGACCTTGTTCTTACACTTTTGGTTTGTGGACCAACCCCCCTTAGAAGTTTGAGACCCTTGGAGAATTACTTCACCTTAAATAGCGGGGATTGTCTATACCAAGTTATGACCGCTATAGTTTTACTGGCAAGTTAGGTGAATAGTGCACTTCAAGCGTGAGCGGGTACTCATCTTATTGCTCCAAGGCTGAATCTAAGTCAAAAAAAGTGATCAACTTGTTAATCATTTGGTTATACGTTAAGGGTTATCCAGTGTATGGGCATAAGACTCTCGGAATCAAGAAAGTCAGGTTAAGAATTTAGGGAATTTCACTAACTTCCTGATCCAAGCAATGTTGTCTTGTCTTTTATAAGGACGTTTGATCATCAAGCTCTTACCGGTCACAAGGAAAAACGTCATAAATGACAAATTCAGTGCAAGACCAAGTAAGATTTAGAATGGATAGAAGTAAGACTGGGCTTTAAGTTCTCATGACCATAAGAAATAATCAGTTTATCGTAACAAACTTACAAGTGTATTGTTGTAAATACACCTTCTTAACCTCGAGACATCGATTTGTAGAGTTATCGGAACAATTAATAAACAATGACGTCCGATCAAATGTCTCGTTTTATCAAGTACTGAAAACAAGAAGAATACCAGGTTTAGTAGCTTGGGATAAATGTGTCACATCGTGAAATTTTGAAGATTGGAATCAAGTTTTCGCAAGTTAAAAATTACAACTAGAGTTTCTTGCACTTCAGGGCTTTCAAAGGTAATTTTTTTCAGATAGTATTTTTAATTAAAATTCAAGCCCTCTCCTTGGTGTAAATTTTAGTTAAGATCATTTTACTCTTAGAGTTGGTTTATGTATAACCAGAGAGCTTAGGAAGGTGACTCTTTGGATCTTATAATATGATGATAAAACTATTTAGGGCTAAGTGGAGGATCTTACGATATTCGGATCTCAGGAAAAATGACAACGACCATCATGTACTAAAATATTGAGGATTTGAGAGTTAAAACAAATGGTTAGGTGTTGTTACTATCAACTCCCGCTTGAAACTATTAATATTACCTGATGATATTTATCGACGTAATTTTTGGACGACACAACTAAGAGAAGGGTTGTTATGATGAAGTCTTTAAGTCATAGTTTATAGCTTAAGTGAGATGAGACCACTTGACTTTGGAAGTTTAGCTCACTCGATATTGGAAATCTAAAGTGAAATTTGACGAATGATATATTGAAGATATATAATTTACATACAATCCTCCGATCTTAGGAACCAGAACTTACAATTTCCCCAAAAATTATAATCACATTTATGAAGATTCAAGAATAAGGGAGACAGGTTTGATTTCCAGATATAAATGGTGAAACTCCTCGAGGATTAATGGGTTTTAATGAGACACCCTTCGTGTTGAAATCAAATTGTGTCAAAACATGTCATGATAAAAAGGGTTTTACCCTCGCGAGTTATGAACCAAATGGATATGGAAAGTAGTTGGGAGTCATTTCACGATCATTAGTTTTAAACTACAGACGTTATGTGCCTCAGAGAAAAACATGGAGGATATTTGCATTTATTTAACGTGAGGAAGCGTTAACCTCATGTAACATTCGTAGGACATAAGAGACTCTGGCCCAAGTGTAATCAAAGTTTATATTATTACTTTGTAGCTGATAAACCTGACCTTGTATCCGCGGAGTCGGAAACAGTTTATCAGCAGAGACCTCATATGTTAAGGGATAATGATGGTTGGCTAAATGATCGCGTCCTGGCCAATCGGTTTATGCGCAGAGTATTATGTAAGCATGGTTCGTGAATATAACCTTATGAAGTTAAGTCGAACTCGAAGGATTTCGGTGCCACCTAGCGCGGCTTGATAGCATAAATTAACTTTGTAGGGTCTTATGTATTACAGATAGATCTTCCTCCAGGGGGTGTAGTGATTTCGGTAATACCCACACCTGGTTAGCTTGTTATGATTTTGAAGTGTTTATTTCCTATTTATTACCGGGATGGAGCAAGTAGAACCCGCATTGTGATTAATGGCACGATGGTCTGAGCGGCGGGATAAACCTTCAATTAACCCCTGGTAGGAATATTGCCGACAATCTTAGCAAGGAATAGTTGAAGTGCGATGAGAAATCTTGGCAAAGACTGTTGCTCCAGTTTGAGTTCACATATAGTAGAGGTCCGAGTTCTTCCGTGGAAGGAGATTCTGATGTCCGATTATTATAGTTCAACCATGGGCAAGAGGGGCACAGCTAGGTGCCCTTGGACTTCATGCAACAACGTTTCCCGGAACTCATCACCTCCGGTGCAAATTAAACGTCTTTGAAATCCTTTATTCTTATAAGTACTTGCAACCCGTAGACTCAAACCTAAATTTCTAGGACGAAATACTTCTTTTGTTTATTGGGATTTGTAACATCCCCAATCCTTCTAGACCCCTAGTTGGTATTAGGGCATGGGCCGTGTGCAGAGTGGCCACTAAGGCCCTTGGATCAAGTGGAGTGTGCTAAGTGCACACCAAGGGCACAAAAACTAACATAGTCCAATGTCACTCTCTTAGGCCAATTGACCCTCAATTCACCAAATTGACCTCCCCCATACCACCCTAACCACTAAGGAAGACCATAACCATGGAAATTGCACTTGGGTGGGACCCAATTGCATGAATTTGGTCAAAGTCAAATATTGGTCAGCATTAACCAAACTAAGTCAATTAGGGTTCAATTGACCCCAGATGTTCAAATTAACCTTACCACCACACTCTAAACACTTTAAGGAACTCATTGGACCTGAGACCCCCATCCCTTGGTCAACCTGTTGACCAATTTGACCAAGGTCAACTCTATCTTAATTTAGGTCAAAATCACACCCTAAGGCTAATTTAGCCCAAATGGGGCCCCACCATGGACCAACCAATGTTGGGTGAAGTTAAGGGACCCATGACCCCCAAGTGGGGTCAACCCACTCACCTTGTTGACCAAAGTCAACCCTAGGTCAATCATGGTCAACATAGCCCAAAATAAGTGACTTAGCCCTCATACACTTGAACCAAGCTCAAACCAAGTGACCCCACCAAATATCTTCATCAAATTAATACCCTACGGCACCTGGTTATGAAAGGCAAAGGTCACATGTGTGCACGATTCATTAAAAAGCAAAAGGAAGAGAGAGAGAGTAAGGGGACAAAAAGAGAAAGCAAAATCTTGACCACCTTTTCACCCAAGCCAATCACTCTTAGGGCTTGGGAAATGTCCTGGCTGATTGCTGGAGGAGCAGGAGGTAGCAGGGGTGGCAGCCATGGTGATAACCATGCAAACGTGAGCACCTAAGTTCAAAACCGGGTATACACTCCTCCCCACCCCATTCTATCCATCTCATTAGCCTCAGAGCGCTGAGAGCAGTCGAAATCAGCTACTAGAGCGGGGAGATTGGTGGAGAATGGCCAACCGCCGCCGCCAATCCCCCTTTAAGGTTCGTTTCTCCTCCTCTCCCTCTATGCTAGCTTCCTATCTCTTTAATTTGAAGGATAGGTCTCAATTGAGCCGAATCCAAAACCTCAAAACCATGGAAAAATGTGATTTTCGGCCATGCTAGGATCGCCGGAAAATGCCTCCTCCGGCCACCATGTCGTCGGGAAGCTGTAGCCCCGACCACCACGAAGGTGGTGGAGGTGGTGGCCGGCCGTGGTGGCCACCAGGTGGCCGGGAAAAGGAGGAGCAAGTTGGCCCAGCTCGGGCAAATCCCAGCCGTTGGCTGGAGGAAGAAGATGAAGGGGGAGGGTCGGATCTGCTTTAAGATCCGTGCAGATCCTATTTTCTTTGTATTAATTTAATTCGAAGCTTGGATTTTCTGCCTCTATTTATCAGTCCACTTCAAATATTAATTAAGGCCTCTTAATGGCTGAATTAGAAAAAGTGCCCAACATGAAAGTTGTAGGCCTTGGTCTTGACTTTCATTAGGGCTTGAGATTAGGTCATTTGGTCACCCACAGCTCCCTAGGGAGCTGTTTTACTAGGACTGGTCCTACACTAGGTCAGTCCACTAAAATAATTACCTAGCCCAAACCCCTCAATCTTTGAAGCTGAGCTTTTAACCATGGGTAGGTATACCCAAGGGGCACCCCCTTCCCAAAGGACATCCCTTGATGGGCACTTTTACCTAGGGTTTTTTGTGGTAACTAGAGTTTTTAAATTATGTTGATTTTTGGAGCATATGATGTCCTAATGACACCAAACATTGGTGGCATGCTCTTTAGTACATGAGTAGTGCCTGCCTAAATTTTCACTCTATTTGGAGTTGATTTGCTATGGAAATGGGAAACCCTAAGGAGGGCCTTTAAGGGTCAAATTAGGGCTTAGGCCATTTTGAGGAGTTGAGTGAGTTAGCCTCCTCCACCTTGATAATTATGTAGGTATTGATATACAAATGCATGTGACACACCCTAATGGAGCCTTTGGAGCCATTAGGGTGGTGTGTCCTAAAACCCTAAGGGTAACCCTTAAGTTGCAATTTTGTGGCATGTGAAGGACATAGGACCAAATGTCCTTGCCTTGGCTCAGAACTTAGTAGGCATGTTATTAAGAGCATAAAATGGCTTAGTTAATTTAATGGGAATATTTAGAGTCATTTTGGTATTTTTCCTCTTTATAAATGAAATTGCCACTTTTCCTTGAATAAATAAAATGCATCATCATATGAACTTTTAGGGCTTTGGAACTTTAGCAGTGGTTGTACTAGGATGAGAATAGGCTATGGTGATTTTAGTATGATTCATTGAAGTGTTATCCCTTGTGGAGGAATTTTTAAGTGTTTACTAGCTTAGAGGAATTTAATTATGAAAAATGTCAAATCATTGGGTAAAATTATGAAACTTGGTTATCTGTCATTTTATGTTGATACATGCCCATGATAATTATTTTGGAAGCTTGTAGATTTGTATTTCTTGTACATCATGTAGAAATTGGTATTTACAACACTTGGAAGTTAAATCATTTTAAAGTGTCAAATCAAGTGGTAATGACACAATCCTTTCACAGAAGACTCTAGATCCCCATATGGACACTTGGTAATATTTGTAGAATTTTCAGCTGTGAAATACTATTTTTCCTAATTATAGTGGCATTTTGGTAATTATACAACTATGATGATTTAGTCAGCCAAATGACATCTTAGGGTCATGGAATTCAGTGAACTACCTTGATATGGGATATTACCTTACTGATAATTTCCATGTAGCATGTAGAAGCATTTTGAGGGTAGTTCATGTGTAATTTTACTTAAGGCCTGAACTACTTTAAATTATAATAAATACCAAATTAATATGGAAAATTATGGAAATTGGAACATACCTTATTAAGGTCATTAGGATACTAGGATAATTATACCAGACCTTGGTGATGAGTTTTTAGAAGTATTCCCTTATGAGGTTTGAGGTTAGTTCAACTTAGTGGTCTGCGATTAGTAAAAACAGAATTTTGAATTTTAGACAATTCAGACCCCTAAGTAGTGTTTAGAAGTTATATTGGGAACCTAGGATAATAATACCAGACCTTGTTGATGAGTTTTTAGAAGGATTCCCTTATGAGGTTTGAGGTTAGTTCAACTTAGTGGTCTGCGATTAGTAAAAACAGAATTTTGAATTTTAGACAATTCAGACCCCTAAGTAGTGTTTAGAAGTTATATTGGGAACCTAGGATAATAATACCAGACCATGGTGATGAGTTTTTAGAAGGATTCCCTTATGAGGTTTGAGGTTAGTTCAACTTAGTGGTCTGCGATTAGTAAAACCAGAATTTTGAATTTTAGACTATTCAGACCCCTAAGTAGTGTTTAGATCTTATATCCATTCAGTATTTGATTGATAACTCACAATGATTCAAGGAGGGTCAAACCTAGGGTTAGCAGTGAGTTTGTGCTAGGGTCAGTGTATGAGGTATGGAGGTACGTCCAACCCAATTGGGTGGGACGGGTGTTGAGCTAAGTCACTTTAAGTATATGAAATAATGAGGGGTGGACCAAATGTTAATCACCAACTAAAGTAATTGTCTGGAGGAGTATGGTGGGGTTGAGCCCATTGAATCCGTAGTACCGTTGGGAACCCCTTTACGGGGTACACCGCGGGAAGTCCAAGATTCACCCTAATATAACACTAACTAAATTGTAGGCAAGAGTAGCCTAAGTAGGTCTGCAAACTAGTATGGATCTCCTTCGGGAAGGAGATGGGTTGGATCAACTTGTGTGTTAGTCCCTGAGCCGGAAGCTCGGGTGGACTTGTTAACACCTGTTACTTATTCAAATAGTGGCGAGTCTTCGGTACTAGGCTAGTCGTGTCACCGACGGTAGTACGTTGACTCAGGTGAGGGTGAGGTTTAAAGGGCCGGTAAGTTTGAGTACCGCGGTCTGGAGGACAATCCCTAATAACCCACCCCGACTTTAAAGTCTGGTGGATTCCAGCAAGAGTACGCAGGAGCTCTGCTGTTGTGTTCTTAGCGTTGAGGCGTACATGAGGTCTAGGCTTGGTAGTGACCATACCCGCCTAGGACGTGGAGTGCACGATCCACTGCCACTGTGAGCCACGACGGTCGGTACCCGAAAGGTTGGCTTCCTTTCAAACAAATTGGGAACTATAAAGGTCTGTGCGCATAGAGTCGTGTGGGTGAGTCACATTGCATAAACACATTAAGTCATCATAAGCATAGCATAGCATAACATACACATTAGCATACCCCCATCATATAAATTAGTATGGGCTCTTTTATATGATGGGTTACCTGGACATCTTAACTTATATGTCGTATGGGCGTTCATATAAGTTAAGGTACGAATCTGTGATGGTAGATTAGTTTTACTTACTGCACCGCATTTTTATTACTGGTTTACTTCATGCTCTATTTTACTGTCATTTATTTGCACTATACTGCTAGCTAGTTTTACTGCTTTTCCTATACTTGCTAGATTAAAGCCATGTCACCTCTTTCCTTGTTTACCCCTTGTTGTCCTCCGCTTCTTCCTCCCGCTCGGTTCCTAGGAGTCGTGGACGGAGGCGAGGACAAAACGACTTAGTCTTTATGACTAACGGTCGGTTGTGACCACAGGAGTCCGAGGAGATGGAGTTGTCCCGCGCGCAGCTGGACGAGATGGCAGGGCCTGAGCAGCGGATGCAGCGTGCTACCACGACGCCACAGGTTGATGATTAGATAGTTAGATTTTAGTATTTGAGAGTTTTGTAGTTTCCGCTTATTGTAGAGAGAGAGAGTACTCATTTTGGATATGTATCGGGCTTAAGCCCCTTTTGCTTGTACTGTCTCTTTTTGGACATTCATGTTTCATTATATATCTATATGATGTTGTGACATGTGGACATGCCTTTAATTCTGTACTTACTTTTAGCATATATTTACTTATGATCGTATAGCCGGCAGTGTCGGTGCTGAGCGGGGTTAGCCAACCTGAGTGTTGGTGACACCGCAAGGCAGCGATTCTGGGCGAAGATCCACCTCATCCGTGCGATGCGGGAGAGGTTCGAGTTTTCATGCAGCCGAACGGGTTTTGAGAAAAGAGATCTTACAGCCCCTCCAGCTGGAGTTGGCGAGAACGCCCCAGGGCAGAGGGTAGGAAAGGAGGCGACGTCCCAAGTGCCAGAGCAAGATCTCGCGGGGCGAGAGCTTTTCACCAGCCCAGCGAGTGCGAGCGGGATCCTGGCCAGTGGTGTCCCGACGAGTGGCCCCTCGGCGAGTGCGAGATTGGTAGGAGTCGGGTCGCCCAGGGAGCTTGCGGGGCGAGTGGAGCAGGTCAGGGGGTGAATGGGGGAAGCCTATTCTGTGAGTTGGTTCTCTCGACACCACTCCCCGAGGGGTTCAGGGAGCCATCCATGATGTTGTATACCGACAAGGATGACCCCATTCAACACATGCAGTGGGTCGAGGGCATGGTCTCTATCAGACCTATGTCAGACGCCTTCAAGTGCTGACTATTCGCCACCACCCTGAAGGAAAAGGCAAGGGACTGGTTCCACCAGTTACCCTCGGGGTCGATATACGCTTTCGAGGATTTGTGTTGCGGCTTCCTGTTGCGCTTCTCAACCTCGAAGAAGAGGAAGAAGGACCCCGAGGCGCTCTTCAACATCAAGCAGAGGCCAGGGGAGTCGCTAGCCCACTATGCGGATCGGTTCCAGGAGGAGGTCCTCCTCATCCAGGAGGTGTCGGGGTTCACCCTTCAGCTTGCCTTCATAGTAGGGCTGCAGGAGGGGTTTTTTAAGATGGACCTCAAGAGGAGGGCTCCGTTGTCTTTTGAGGATTTGATGGAGAGAGCGGCGGAGGAGATACAGGGGGAGGCTGCCAACCCCGAGTTCTCGAAGAGGCTGGCACGGCTGAGTGAGCCGGAGGTTAGGCAACCATAGGTGAGAAGGAGAGAAGAGGCAAGAACCCCAGAGTTGGGGTGGAGGCAGCAAGGTGGAGGGGTGCAGGGCCCAGGAAGGGGTTTCCACCAGGGAGTGGGCAATTTCTAAGGAGGACAAGGAAGACCCCATCAGATAGGGTGGAGGCAGAGCCCGAGGCCACCTCCTCCCATGCCTCAGTAGGCGATGGCAGTCGGGAGAGGAAGAGCTGGAAGAGGAAGAGGAGCGGGAGCCGGAGGAGCCAGGCTCAGGAGGAGGAACAGAGGGGCGGAGGCCGAGGGGAGAGGGGTGGCGTTGCCCTATTGTGACTTCCACCAGGAGGAAGGTCAGGCGACGGCCAACTACCCAGAGTTCTTGGAAATGAGGGAGGCCAGAGTGTCGGCGCAGCGGGAGCAGCGGCCGGTGAGGATTGAGGAGGTCCTGCCTCAGGAGGAGGAGGAAGAGAGGTGCGAGGACAGGGTTGACGTGGGGACCCGAGGAGGGATCAGAGTAATCCATGGGGGGGTAGGGATCGAGGCGACCCAAAAGGCGAGCCTCCATACCATCTATCGTTGGAGCGTGGCTTCGACATCCCAAGCCCCACCCCAAGCAGAAAAGATCACGTTTTCTCAGAAGGATATGGCGGGCCATGAGGACCCATTCTGCGATGCGCTGGTTATCCAAACGTCCATCGAGAACTTCACCGTCTCTCGGATCCTCGTGGATAACGGGAGCTCGGTCAACGTCATCTTCAAAAAGGCATTTGACGAGATGAAGGTGGAGGCCAGGAGGGTGTTGGCCTCAGATGGCCCGTTGTTTGGGTTCTCGAGGGAGAGAAAGGAGGTGGAAGGGGGAGTGGGACTCCATATGGTCTTGGGGGGTAATCCCGGAACTGCCGCTTTGTTATAGTAGATGGCCGCAACAGCTACAGTGCCATCTTCGGACGGCCCCTCATCAGCGCGTTCTGATGCATTCCCTCCATTTTTCACTAATGCCTCAAGTTCAACTCAGGAGGAGTCCAGGTCCGGGTATGGGGAGACCCTAAGGTGGCAAGGCAGTGCAATGTGACTACCGTGAACACTATCACCTGGATGGAGGAAGCTGAGGAGTGGGATAGGGAGATGGGTGAGTCGGCGATGCCAGAAGAGGCGGGAGAAGAAGGAAGGAAAGAGGGAGGAGGAGGAGAAGGTGAAGCCCAGGAGGAAGGGGCGGAGTAGTTGATGGTGATCAGGGGGTAGGAGATGGAAGAGGGAGGAGCTGAAGCATTTGCTTACGGCGAGAGGAAGGAGAGTGATGGGGCAGAGCAGTCAAGGCTGGAGGTCGTGGAGGAGGTGGTAGAGCTGGAGGTCGTCACTAGGGCAGGGGCGATCGAGAAGGTAAAGATCAGCGGGGGGCTCAGCCCTGAGGACCGGAGGAAGATATTGGCTTGCGTTCAGGAGAACGTGGACGTCTTTGCCTGGAGTGCCGCGGAGATGCCTGGGATCGATGCAGATGTAGTTTATCATCACCTCAACCTCGATCCCGATACTCGCCCCATCCTCCAGAAGAAGAGGTCCATCGCGGACAAGCTGGAGGCGCCCATCCGGGAGGAAGTGAGCAAGCTCCTCAAGGCAGGATTTGTATCGAGATCAAGTACCCAGGATGGGTCTCCAACGTAGTAATGGTAAAAAAGGGGGACGGTAAGTGGAGGATGTGTGTGGACTTTTCTTTATTAAATAAATCGTGCCCCAAGGATTGTTACCCCTTGCCTCGAATCGACGCGCTGGTTGACTCAGCCGTCAGTTTTTCCCTAATGAGTTTTCTAGATGCTTTCTCAGGTTATCATCAGATCCGCATGCACCCTCCGTACGTCAAGGATGTCCCTTTCATCATGGGATATGGGTGCTACTGTTACAAGATGATGCTCTTTGGGCTAAAAAATATAGGGGAAACATATCAGCAGATGATGGACAGGGTCTTTCGAGAACAGAAGGGGGAAGAATTTGGAGGCATACGTGGACAATCTCATGATCAAGAGTCAAAACCTCGAGTCCCACCTCCGAGACCTCGAAGAGACTTTCGGGACCTTGTGCAAGTTCAAGATGAAACTCAACCCCTAGAAGTGTGTCTTCGGGGTTAACCGAGGGAAGTTCTTGGGCCACTTGCTAACCCCTGTCGGGGTGGAGCCTAACCCTGACAAAGTGAAGGCAATCCTGGAGCTGGGATCGCCGAGGAATGCGAAGGAGGTCCAGCACCTCACCAGGAAGCTAGCTGGGCTAAGTAGATTCCTCTCCAGAGCAGGAGAGAAGTGTGCTTCGTTCTTCAAAGTGCTAAGGTGGAACCAGAAGTTCGAGTGGACCCTGGAGTGTGAGGAGGCCTTTCAAGCATTAAAGAGGCAGCTGACTCAGTCCCCTTTACTCCAGGGACCGAGGCAAGGAGAGGACATATCCCTTTACTTGGGGGTAGGGTCCGAAGTGGTGAGCTCCGCGTTGGTGCGGGAAGAAGGGAAGAAACAACACCCGATCTATTACGTCAGCAGAGTCTTGAGGATGGCCGAGATTAGGTATCCCATTTTGGAAAAGCTGGCCTTCGCTCTCGTGGTGTCAGCCCGGAAGCTCCGACCCTACTTTCAGGCTCACTCCATCAAGGTGGTAACCGACTGATGAGTCCCAATTATATACATATTTTCGGACTCATTTGGGCCGATTTTCTAGTCTTTGCACCACACTTTAGGGTTGTTTTCATTTATATTTAATAGCCATCTATTATTCCACTCTTAGTGCACATGTATGCCCATTCTTGGTGTGATCCCTTGTTTTCCTGTAGTCCTGGAGGTTTTCATGCAGGTTCATGGATCGTGCGCTGCTCGGAGTCTGTTTGGGGGCAATTTCTGCCTGAAATGCCACTGATCGTGCGTTTTCTTCACGCATGATCAGTTGCTCGTGCGCCTCTGATCGTGCGAGTTCATTTGCTGCCCAAAAACAGCTTCGGATTTTGGTCGTGCGTTTGCTACGCACGATCGTGCGCACGGTCGTGCGCTTTATATTTTTTCTGCAGTTTTGTTTTGCAGGTTTCGGGCACAGAGCGCACGATCACCAGCTTTCAGTGCGCACGATCAGTTGATCGTGCGCCACTGATCATGCGCCCTGTTTTCTATAAATATCCAGCCCGTGAAATTAGGTCAGACGACCATTCAGCTCCGCCGTTTTCGATCCATGTTCGCCTCTTCCGCCCCCTGCACCATCTTCCACCACCAGGAGGTGCTCCGGGCTTGTTCTTCACGCCAATCTTGAGCCGGAGCTTCCTCTCGGCCTCCTCCTTCATCCTAGCGCTTCAAAGGAAGATCTAGCCGCCATCGCCATCAAGCAAGAGGAAGTTTGCAACCTCTACCGGATCGTGAGACGAAGAAGATGGGCTCATTGGAGAGTAGTGACAGCTCTCTCTACCCCGGACGTAGTTGCGGACCGAGCTTGGACGCGGATTGACAACCCGGCGATTCCAACCGTGAATCTACAACGAGCCTTCGGATTCGGTCGATTTCTTGCCTTGTTCTTCTCTTATTTATGTATATGTAGTTAGATCTAACATTATGATGAAGTAGCACTTAACTTTATTTGCATTTCTATACATTTCATGTCTATGTGAAACACTTTACTGTTTGAGTTGCTTGAGGTGCGCCCCATTCCATCCTCCATCCCGCTGTCACGTTCATGTGCCGCACTAGCAATTACTAGTGGCGTGCTTGTCGACGAGGTGCTTGCGACCCTCATCCGTATGCCTACTCTTCCATCCGCCTAGCGAAGCGTGGCATAGCAGCCCGTGTAATCCATTCCGACTCCGTCGGTGCGAACTATTCCATCTGTATGTCTACTCTTCCATCCGCCTAGCGAAGCGTGGCATAGCGGCCCGTGTAATCCATTCGCCTAACGAAGCAGCGCGCTCAAGGCCTGCACAGTTCGATTCCGCTTGCCTACTCGTCCATCCGCCCTTGCGACGCAGTGCGCTCAAGGCCTGCCTAGTCTCCATCCCGCCAAGCGAAGCATTGCATAGCGGCATTGCATAGGAGTAGTTGCAGTTGTTTTCTTTTATTTTCCAAAAGCCAACCCAACTCTCCCGCATTCAATCCGACCAAAGGACTTCGATCTCAAGTCCTTCCTCAATAGTTAGCTCCACCTTACTGTGTTCCTTGAGAGATTCGATACTCGGGGATTACTCCACATTTTTTATTACTTGAACGATCGGTACACTGTCGTTTCGTACCGCAGTCTTACTATCGCCTATAGCGGTGTGCTAAGATTTGCGCATCACCGACCACCCCCTTCGCAGTATCATGGAAGGAGTGGAACACTTGGGAAGGTTAGTTAAGTGGTCGGTGGAGCTAAGCGAATTCGATATCTTTTTCGTGCCCAGACTCTCGATAAAGGCGCAAGCAGTGGCAGACTTCCTGGTCGATTATGTGACCGAGGTAGAAGAGCCTGAGCCACCCCGCCTAGCAGCTTGGAAGATGTTGGTCGACAGAGCATCGGGGAGGCATTCTTTTGGGGGAGGAGTAATCCTAGTAAGCCCCAGGGAACAAGGATAGAGCAAGCCATCAACATTCGCTTCCCTATCACCAATAACCAGGCTGAGTACAGGGCGGTAATAGCAGGCTTGCGGCTGGCCTGGGAGTTGGGAGTGCAAGACATGTAGGTCTCGACGGACTCCATGGTAGTGGCATGTCAGGTCAAGGGGGCTTTTGAGGCAAAGGAGCCCACCCTCTAGCGATATCTAGAGAAGATCAAGGGGATCATCGGGCAATTCCGCACCTTCTCCATTCAGCATGTGCCAAGGGAGGAGAGCATCCCAGCCGACCTTCTGGCCAAGTTCGGCCTCCGAGCGGGAGGGACGGTGTCGGAACTCTTTCGGCCCTCCATCGAGGAAGGGGAGTTAATGGAGGTAGATCGGCGGGTGTCGTGGATGGATCCTATCATCATTTTCTTAACATCGGAAAAATTTCCAGAGGGGGATGTGGATAAGCGACGGCTCAGGTATAAAGCAGCATATTATTCCTTGCATGCAGGTGAACTGTACCGAAAGACCATCTCGGGACTCCTAACACGCTGCGTCTCGGAGGAGGAGGTTCCAAGGGTCCTGGTGGAAATTCACTCGGGGGAGTGTGGCAGCCACTCGGGGAGCAGAACCTTGGAAGGAAGAGTGTTGAGGCAAGGCTACTTCTGGCCCACCCACAACAAGGATGCGGCGGAATTTGCCAAGAAATGCTCCAAGTGCCAGTTCTACGCTCCCCTCCAGCTCCTACCGGCTCAGAGGCTCCGGACCATCACGGCTCCATGGCCCTTCGCAATATGGGGATTAGACCTGATGGGTCCCTTCCCCCAGGCAAGTGGCCAAAGAAAGTTCCTGCTAGTAATGATCGATTACTTTTCCAAGTGGATGGAGGTAAAAGCGCTGGCTAAGGTAACCTCTCAGGTGGTGAGAAATTTCATATGGGGGGAAATAATTTGCAGACATGGACTTCCGCTAGCCATAGTCATGGACAACGAGCCGCAGTTTACCAGCGACGAGTTCATCAGTCGGCATAGATCTTCGGTTTGCGTTGGTCCACCACCCAAGGAGCAATGGGCAAGTGGAGGCGGCAAACAAAATCATTGTAAATTTACTAAAAAAAGAAGGTTGCAAATCTGAGAGGCAACTGGGTAGAACAGCTACCCTCGGTCCTTTGGGCCTTGAGGACCACACCGAACACGGCCACCGGGGAGACCCCATTCAAGCACTCCCACGGGTCCGAGGTCATGCTTCCTATAGAATTCGAGGTAAAGTCACACAGGGTGGTGACCGCAGGGGAAGGAGAAGATGAGTGGAGACTGGAGAACAAGGAAGAACAACGTCTATCTTTGGATTTGGTAGAAGAGCACCGGGACCTAGCCACCATCCGACAGGAGGAGGTCAAGCGGCGGATGGCTCGGTATTTCGACAAGCACATCCGAATAAAACAGTTCGAGAAGGGGGATCTAGTCTTGAAGAAGGTTGACGCGGCTGGGAGAGTAGCCGTGGTGGGAAAGATCGATCCCAACTGGGAGGGGCCTTATATTGTAGATAAAGTGCTCAAGTCGAGAGGGTACCACCTCCGGGATGTGGAAGGGGCACCTCTCGGCCGAACTCGGAACGGGGATGACCTAAAACGTTTCAATCCTTAAAATTTTTATGAGGATTTGTTATATGATTGACTCATTGTATGCTGACTTCAATGCCTATTCTAACCATGTGCCCTTGTGTGTTTTGAGTCAGAGTGCCCCAGATCGATTCCGTTGTCGGACTCTCATACACGGTGGGTCAGTTTGATCTCTGGAGAGGCTGGCTGAGGAAAGTTTGAGCTGGAGTGCCCCAGATTGATTCTGTTGTCGGGCTCTCATAGACGGTGGGTCAGGTTGATCTCTGGAGAGGCTGGTTGAGGAAATTTTGAGATGGAGTGCCCCAGATCAATTCCGTTGTCGGGCTCTCATAGACGGTGGGTCAGGTTGATCTCTAGAGAGGCTGGCTGAGGAAAGTTTGAGCTGGAGTGCCCCAGATCGATTCTGCTGTCGGGCTCTCATAGACGGTGGGTCAGGTTGATCTCTATAGAGGCTGGCTGAGGAAAGTTTGAGCTGGAGTGCCCAGATCGATTCCGCTGTCAGGCTTTCATAGACGGTGAGTCAGGTTGATCTCTGGAGAGGCTGGTTGAGGAAAGTTTGAGCTGGAGTGCCCCAGATCGATTCTGCTGTCGGGCTGTCATAGACGGTGGGTCGGGTTGATTTCTGGAGAGGCTGGCTGAGGAAAGTTTGAGCTGGAGTGCCCCAGATTGATTCCGCTGTAGGGCTCTCATTAGACGGTGGGTCGGGTTGATCTCTGGAGAGGGTGGACAAGGTAAAGGTGGTACTGGGCCCATGGCAATAAGCTCTCACGAAAATAACACAGTCAGGCTCTCACTCAGCTGACAGGAAAGCGGACTCACCCGGTGACAGGAGGGTAAGAAAAAGACAAGAAGAGAAAAATCCCAAGGGTCAGGGATGCGAGTGGCCTCAGTAGAGGAGACACTCGCTCAGAAAGGCACTCGCTCAGCAGGTATGCGAGTGGCCCAGTAGAGGAGGCACTCGCTCGGAAAGGGACTCGCTCGGCAGTGATGCGAGCAGCCCCAGCAGAGGAGGTTCTCGACAAGGTCGCTTTCTCAAGGGAATTGTCATAGCCATCTAAGTCCTAAGAAATCGGCAAAAGCACACTACTCATGAAAGGGAGAGTGAGGGGGTGCGAGTGTAAGTCGGCAGTTGATGCAAGCACATCGTTCGCGGAAGCACGAGTGGGGGGGGGGGGTGCGAGTAAGCACAGACAGTTGTCAGGTGGTATAATGATTGGCGAGAATGGAAGCGAGCGAACGTGAAAGCAAGAAATAAGTCTATCCGAATGGGCATTCGCCTTGGCGAAGGGCTCGCAGCCGAGAGCCTGGTTTGGAGAAAATGCAAAAGAAGAACATTTTAGTTAAGTCCCAAGAACGGAGGCAAGTAAGCAGATAATCGAGGGATTCGCAGGTGCGCGTGGGGTGCGTGCCAGAATGCGAATGCGTATGTGTGCGAGCATGCGCGCGTGAGTCAATAAGTGCCTGAGCAAAGCGCGAGTGCGTGTGTGGTGCGAGCCGTCAAAGCACGAGCGTGTTAGTAATTGTAAGCGAGAAAAGCAAGAAAGCAGAAGAAAGACTTGGAGAAATAATTTTCATTTCATTTCAAAAAAAATGTTTACATAGTGAGGAGGGGGAGGCGAGTCTCGCCTTACAAAGACAGCAAAAAAGAAAATTTGTTACATCTTAAGGCTCGCCCTCGTCATCCGCGAAAGGAGGGATCAGATCGAACAGCTCCGGGATGACCTCCTCAACGGTGAGCTCCTCCGCGTCAGCTGAGAGAAGCCCTGCCCCCTTCAAGGTGTTGAAGATGTGCCTCGCCGCCAGGATCCCGGTGTCTCGCAGCGACTCCTCCTCCGCACGCTTTAAATTCCTCAAGGTTCGGGGAGAGCAGGGAGCGGGTGGGAGGGCGGACCGGGCGAGCTCTTGGTTGTGAGCTTTCAGCACAACGACCTCCTTCTCCAGCTCCGTCTTACAAGCGAGGAGCTGGTCGGCGGTCTCAGGGTCCTGCGAGAGGCAGATGAGTTAAAAAGGAAAATGGTGAAATAAAACAAGCGAGTTCTCAGCAGACTTACCATCCCGCCCTTGAGGCTCTCAAGGAGGCCATCACAGACGACCTGCTTTTCCTTTAGGTCGGCGAGCTCCTTCTGCGTCTCTTGCAGCTCGTACTTCAAGTCTACGGAGTTCCTCTCCGTCGTGAGGCAGTGGCGACCTACCATGTGGGCGAGATCCAGCCCGCAAAGCTGAGCTCATGCACACTCATAAGCGAGCGCTCGGGAGGAGAGGGTGTGGAATTCTGCGGCGTCCTCCCGCCCATAAAGGCCAAAGGATACGGCGAAGGCCTCTCCTCCAATGGACTCCCGCTCCACCCAGGAGGGATTGAGGGTGGAGATCGAGACCCGGTTGGAATCTAAGTCCCACTCCAACACAGGCTCGTCGGCCACATCTCGGTGTTTGGTGCCAAGACAGAAATTGCGATGGCCTGCCAGCGCGGGAGCGATTGGCGCGCGTACAGTCTCCCCAGGGGCCTCTCTGATGCCCTGGTCGGCGAGAGAGTCCGCTGGGGGATTGGCTCCTGACGAGCCCTCAGCGAGCCCCTTCCCCTTGACGGGGGCCGAGGGCTGCTTCTTCTTCTTCGGCGGCAGAGGCTTGAGGGATGGCTCACGGCTGGCGAGTGTGGGTCGCTTCTTGGAGGCAGAAGAGGTGTTGGGGGCCTCGCGGCAGGCGTCGATGGCGGCGGAAGCGAGCCTTAGGCCCTGGGTGATGGCGCCATCGGCACAAAAGGTGGGTGGAGCGGAATATCTCGCTCCCCTGCGAATGATAAAAGAAGATGTCAGAAAAAGAATGAAAGGGGGGTCAAAAGAGACAGGAAGGGATCACGGTTCAAACCTGCTCCGGGCGGCACGGGGGGCAGCAAGTCCACGTTCCTTCAGAGGTAGCCGACCTCGAAGGTGGTGGACATGTATTTGAAGAGGTCGTCCTCAGGGCCGCCGAGCTTGGGGGGGGGGGGGGGGGGGGGGGGGGTGGTAGGTGGACTCGCACCGCTGAACGGGCGAGAAGGGGACATTGTCGAAGGGCCCCTTGACGAAAACGAACTTTTGCGCCCAATAGTGGCTTTTGTTCACCGTCACTTGAACTTGGCATGCTGGCTCACAAAGAACGCCATCCCGTCCTTGTTCGCGTGAAAGGAGAACAGCTTGCGGAAGACCGGCAAGCTGAACTCGATGCGTTCCTCGCGCAGGTAGCACGCGAACCAAACCATGACAGCGATGGAGTTCGGGGTCATCTGACCAAGGATGACGCCGTAGTATTTCAGCAGCTAAAAATTTGCGAGAAGCAGTTAGAATGAAACCCTAAGCTAAGGCAAGAAAGGAATGTAAGGAGAAGGGTAGCGAGCGAGTTACCTGGCTGATCTCCGGCCATAGTGGAATCCGCAGACCAACGTCGAAGTGGGACGCAGAGATGGCGAGCTCGTCCGAGTGGAGGTCGTTGATGGCCTCGGTCTTCGCTGGATGTCGAGCAGTGAATGGTGGCGTGATGTGGTTGGCCACCACCGAGTGGTACTCGCTCTCTGTCAGTGAGCAGGTAAAGAACGCGTGGTCGCAGAAGGTAAAATTGCACTTGGCTCGACCCTCGGATTCACCATCGCCACCCATATCTGTGAAAGTAGAAAAGATTGCGAAAGCGAGAAGGCGAGAGCTCGCGAGTAAGAGAGAGGCCGAGAAGATTAAATGCGGTGGTTGACTGTTGATGGCAAGCTTATTTATAAGAAACTTAAGGCGATAGGGGGGGATCGAGGCGTCAGGGGGTGCGGATAGCTGAATCCCGTTGTTGCGCGCCTCGATGCTCGAACCCGCCTAACCCCGGAAAGCTCGCCGCAAGGCAGCAGGGATAAATCACCGCCAGGTGAAGCGAGTCCCGGGTAAGCCGCGAGAAAGGGGGGTTGGACAAAAGGGGTTAGCGAATGCGATAAAAGTAACAATAAACAACGAGCAATAATCAAAGAAAAATCCACTTCTTCTCGGGAAGCATTCAAAGCAGTATTATTGTTCTTTACAGGACACCGCAGAAAAAGAAAGCAGTAATAAACAAGCCTCGGTGAGTCCGCCAGGCGAGTGGGAGCAGGATCAATAGCGGATCCACCGCCATCGACCTCATCCTCGCACCCCCGAGCGTGGCGGTATGCGCGGATAGTCATACGCGCGTACCGTATGGAGCTCACGCTGCAGCAACCGGATTTGATCCTCCGCCCGCGTGAGGTGCACCCCAGAAGAGGTGGCCTCGTGGCAGGCGTCTGTCTGCAGCTCGGCGAGAACTCGGGTTAACTCGTCTTCAATCGTAGCAAAGTGCTCCTCGCAGACCGCTCTGTCCTCGCACACCTGGTTGCGCAGATCTTGTAGCATGTACCCTTACTTCTCGAGCACGTCTACGACTCGCCGCTTCATCGCCTCAGGGTCCCGAGGGTCGTTGAGGAAGTCAGTGATTTTGCCCGGCGAAGCTAGGGGCGACATATCCTCCTCCCCAATCTCCAGCTCGATGGAGGACTCCGGGACACCTGCGAGAAAAGATCCAGTAAGCAGTGCGAGAGGTATTTTGTTGATTTGTAACTAACCAACCTGACAGGGCCGCGACAGCTTTATCGGGTCGCTGGCGGGAGGAGCTCGGTCCCCCCTGGAAGGCCTCCGAGTACGGTATTGTGAAGGATTTCCTGTAACAGCCCAGGCCCATCTAGTCCTGGACTGTTAAGCGCCGGCCCGACAAGTCCGAGCGCCCGGGCTGCAGCCCGCATAGCACACCCCAACCCTTCTCTGAGCCTGTTTCTCAGATACAGCGGGGTGTTGGTAGCGGTGATCGAAGACCCGACCTACCCTTGATGAGCCTCCTCAAACAGGACTCATCACCAACTGAGCTGCAGCGGGGGGTCGGGTCTTCGATCCCCGCTACCAACACCCCGCTGTAGCTGAGAAACAGGCTCAGAGAAGGGTTGGGGTGTGCTAAGCGGGCTGCAGCCCGGGCGCTCGGACTTGTCGGGCCGGCGCTTAACAGTCCAGGACTAGATGGGCCTGGGCTGTTACAAAAAAGTGCACTTTTTTGTAACAGCCCAGGCCCATCTAGTCCTGGACTGTTAAGCGCCGGCCCGACAAGTCCGAGCGCCCGGGCTGCAGCCCGCTTAGCACACCCCAACCCTTCTCTGAGCCTGTTTCTCAGCTACAGCGGGGTGTTGGTAGCGGGGATCGAAGACCCGACCTACCCTTGATGAGCCTCTTCAAACAGGACTCATCACCAACTGAGCTGCAGCTCAGTTGGTGATGAGGACTGTTGAAGGTTCCTTATCAAGGGAGGTCGGGTCTTTGATCCCCGTCTCCTGTTTGAAGAGGCTCATCAAGGGTAGGTCGGGTCTTCGATCCCCGCTACCAACACCCCGCTGTAGCTGAGAAACAGGCTCAGAGAAGGGTTGGGGTGTGCTAAGCGGGCTGCAGCCCGGGCGCTCGGACTTGTCGGGCCGGCGCTTAACAGTCCAGGACTAGATGGGCCTGGGCTGTTACATTTCCCCTGGCAGGGAATGTGGGAGAGGTTGCTCGCATCCCGGATGTCGACGGGAGGTGAGCTACCAGAGTCTTGATGGCCCAGCATGTTGAACCTAGGGATGAGGATTGTCTTGCCCGGGGGAGGCTGCGAGCCCGGCGGATGCTGCAAGCCCAGCGGGGTGGTGCGCCTCCCAGGAGTCGCGAGGCGGTTCTCTGTGAAAGGAGAAAAGGCTCAGTAGGTGAACTTGCTAGAAAAGATGATGTCATAATCTTACCCGGTCGTGGCGAAGGCGACAGGTCGAGGACCTCCACGTCGGCAGCCGGGGAGTTGTTTCCCCCGGGGGAGGGAAGGCGAGTACCTTCTAGGCTCTCGCTTGCCTGGATTCCTGCCAGAGGCGCGTTCTACAAATCAAAAGGTTAGCACAGAAATAGGAGAGAAAAGGCATGCGGATCCGAGAACCTGTCTGATGAGTGTTGGATCGTCCAGCATATCTCGAAGGGAAGACTGCGTCGTCCTGAAGCGTCGCCGCACCGCTTGGGCTCGCTTTAGAACAGGGGGAGAGGGAGTCCGCCGGGCGCCCCAATGGGCGAGCCGTTTGGTGACCGATTGTCCCCTCGCGTGGGAGGCCGCCAAGCGAGCCTGAGCTTCCGAGAGAGGCATTTTCAGTAAAGGTGGTGGTGAATAGCAAAGCGAAGGAAGGTGGGAAAGGGTCCCTCATTTCTTTGGAGTGTTGGAATTTATAGCACCAAGGGTGGGACCCGCCAAAGATTTGTGCCACCTCATCCTCGTCCGGCAAACACAAAGGGTTGGATGTTTCTTCACGAGCTTAGCATAATCTCACGAAGAGAGGGGATTGTGTACAACCCAGTGTTCAACGACTCACGGAGGAATCAACCACAGGTAATTCAGGGAGTGCTCGCACACTCGCGGCGAGTACCTTGCCAGGGCAGGGCGAGGCGAGCCAAGGATCCCACTCGTGAGTTGCGAGAGGCGATAGCATGAGTGTTTTGAAGACCGCTCTGGGGGTGCATTTAGCCAGGGCGAGTCGGATAAGATCTCGCAGCGATAGGCCCCCTCCACTCGAAAGAGGGGATCTCGTGAGCCCAACTCGCAGAGTGACTGGCGAGTGGCGCCTTCATGGGCCACTCGCCCACCAGGGGGTGCAGGTGAATTTACCCTGGTACCCCTGGTGGGCTGCCAATAGCCCTCCAGAACAACGGAGTTTGGTTGTTGGCAGACCAGTTTGGGGTGCGTATAGTAAAACCAAAAGGTGGAATCCCGCTATTGGCAGACCAGACTAAAAAAGCTATAAATAGACCCTTTGGGGCACCTTGAGAGGGCATGTTAGATCTTTGCTTCTTCTCAAGAGTCCTTTGGTTAGCTCCTGCAGCTCTCCAAGGTACCTAGCTTCAGCTTTGGCTTGGGAGAGGAAGCGCTCTAAGATCTTTCGGGTGTGTGGTGGGACCTCCGTGCTGTAGCCAAGGGTCTGTGTTAAGCTCTTAGTCCCCGATCTGTTGCTTCCGCGGGATCAGTAGGTGCTACCTGCCCGTTCTAAGGGGTCCGATCTCCTCGTTGGGGCCAAGTCTTGGTTTCAACACCAGTCTTGCCTTAAACAGCTCGACCATTCTTTTGGAGTCCTTCTTAGTCTTAAACACTCATTTAGAACCAATGAGCTTACAAATTTTGGGTAACTCAACTAACTCTCAAACTTTATTCAGCTTCATTGACTCCATCTCGTCTTTCATTGCATCCCACCATAGATTAGTTTGAGGTCCAAACACAGCCTCCTGAAATGTCACTGTGTCAACCACATGACCAATATCAAAATCACTCTTGCCTAGATATACTTCATAGTCTGAGGAAATTGCAGGTCTTCTCTGCCTAATGGATCTCCTAACATGTGGATGAACCTCCTGAACTTATGGAGGAAACTTAACTGGGATCGATGGTAAAATCGGATCCACATCCTCCACATGTTCCGCCACGGGTTCAGGCACCATAGAATCTCCTACCAAGGGCACAGATAAATTAATAGGCATGATTTCCTTGACTTCACCAATTGTACGAGAGCAACTCGGTTCGTCGGCGATATCTAATTCAAAAAATTTGGTTGTTTGAGACTCCACAATTCTGGGACCTCCTGAAGGGGAATAAAACTTAAATCCTTTGGAGTGATCTGGGTAGCCAATGAAATAGCAACGACAAGATCTAGGGGTCATCTTGCTTTCAGATGGGTTGTATAAACAAACTTCTGCATGACAACCCCAAACACGTAAATGTTTTAGGATGGGTCGTCTACCAGTCCACAACTAGAAATGGGTTTTGGATACTGACTTAGATGGAACTCTATTGAGGATGTACACCACAGTCTTAAGTGCTTCTTCCCAAAGGAATTCAGGAAGACTAATTCTACTCATCATGCTCCTCATCATTTCCTTAAGGGTACGATTCTGCCTTTCGGCCACATCATTTTTGCTCAGGACTACCAGTCATAGAGTACTGGGCAAAAATGTCATAACTCTCCAAGTATTTGGCAAATGGACATTTATGTTGCCTAGAGGCATCATGTCTACCAAAATACTCGTCACCTCTGTCAAACCTAACTATCTTGATGACTTTCCCTATTTGCTTTTCAACTTCAGTTTTAAAAATCTTGAACTTGTCAAGAGATTCATATTTTTCTTTAATTAAGTACAAATATCCAAAACGGGAATAGTCGTCTATGAAGGTAATGAAGTAAGTGTTTTTTACAATGGGCGGTGGAATAAGGACTGTTGATATCCGTATGAATGACCTCTAATAACCAGAGACTACGTGTGGAGCCCTTCTTCTTAATCTTGAACATTTTACCCCTACAATAATCAATACATGTCTCTTGGCCACTGAAGTCAAGAGCAGGTAGGATGTTATCCTTAATTAACCTTTCTACTCTCTCCCTAAAAATGTGGCCTAAACGTGTATGCCACAATATGAACGACTTTTCCTTAAGTAAGGGTCTTTTCACAACAATGTTTTCTATCTTATATGAGGTAGCATAGTAATTAATATGTGCAAGATATATTTTATATAAACCATTAGATAGAGAACATTGACCAATAAACTGTGATTTATAAAATAGCTTAATCAAACCAGCAGAAATATTAAAACCATAACCAAGTCTATCTAATGCAGAAAATGAAATCAAGTTCCTTCTAAATGAAAGAATGTAAAATATATCTTTTAACAAAAGTTCATAACCAGAATCAAGGACTAAACAAATGTCCCCGATGAACTCCACATCCACCTCAGCATTGTTGCAAACTGTGAGCCTACACTCACCCTTGCTTGACTTCCTCCTTTTGATGCACCCCTACAGTATGTAAGCAACATGATTAGTTTCCACTATCGAGCCACCAAGAACTGGACGAGGCTTCGATTAAATTGGATTCACAAAGGACAAGAGTTAAAGGGTTACCTTTAGGTGCAAAGCCACACTTTTCCATCCAAGTTTTAAATTTTTGGCACTCCGACTTCACATGCCCTTTCTTCTTGCAAAAGAAGCAAGTGAGAGGATTCTTCCCAACATCGTCTGTAGACCCTAAATGTAGTCCACTTCGCATTTTAGCATGAGTCTTGAACTTCTTCTTGTTAAATGGGGGCTTGACCACAAGCATTGAAATGTTCATTTTCTCATTCTTCGGTTTCTCCTCCTCAGCAACACAACGAGTGATCAGGTCATTAATCTTCCACGCCTCATCCTAGGACTTGTAGGTGGTATTCAGAATGCTGAACTCCGCAGGGAGAGTATTGAGTGTTTGATGCACTATTAAGGCTGTAAGGAGAGTAATCTCCATCTTCTGTAGTTTAGTCTGGTAATAGATCATCTTCAGTATATAATCACGGACTCCGCCTCCTCCTGAATACCTCATGGAGAAGAGGTCCTGAATTAGACTCCCGATTTCAGCATTTGAAGACAACTTGTACCTCTGCCCAACGACAGTCAGAAAATCTCTGCGACGGCCGTGTTATGAAGACCACTCAGCATGTACTATGGAATGGAATGCTTCATAGTCAACAAGCAGATTTTGTTTGACTTGTTCCATCCACCATAATGTTCCTTCTCAGCTTGAGTGCAGGCTGAACAGTATTCATGGTCATCTCAATATCAGACATCTCAAGAGCAAACATGATGTTGGACTTCCACTTCTTAAAATTTAATCCAGTGAGTTTCTCAATGGTCACTATATTATTGTATAATGTAAAAGTGACTGTATATAGAGAAAAGAAATAACAGAGACAAATAGGGCAACAGTGGCTATAAAATCCTAAACAACACACTATGTAGAGAATCTTGATGTGTCAATGCGCAACACCTTTGTGTAGACTACGCGTCATGCAATTAGTGATTCTCAACACAAGAACGAGCAACAGTTACACTTGAGCTTTTCACGGATCTACCACATTTGGGCGAATAGATTGCTAGAGCCTCGCACTACCGTCCAAATGTCTATGTGTATCTCTCTGAACCTATTGCACAAGCACCACCTTTAGGTGAATGATTGCGCACTAGTCTCAGAGAACTCCCTAAAATATGTGAAACCGTAATCTCACAAACTGACTCGAAAAGACCACTTTGATGACCACAGTTCTTATCAATCTATGAGACTCTTTTATACCGGGATATCTGAATATTGCCCTAAATTAATTTCGTGTTTCTTTTCTTAATGACGTGTGGAAAATTAATTGTCTAAAGAAAACACGACGCTTTTGTCAGGTATTGATTAATTAATGTACTTTGGTTTTAAATCCCAAATTTAATCTCTCTAATGCGCTTAATGAGTTTTGAAAATTCTATTCTGTAATTGAATTAATTAGAAAAATAATTTGCTCCAAAATTATGAATGAGATAAATAGATTTGAATTAAGTCGCTCGGAAACCAACTATTATAAAATTTGGAGTAAAGTGTCGCTACGTTGAATTTTGTGTAATCGAAAATTCGAATAAATGCAGCGACGAATGAAACTCCTAGGATCGTCTTAATCAAACACTAATGGCCTCCGATCGGAGTTCATGCGGAAATTTTTTTCTTAATCAATCAACAAAAAACAAATGAAATAAAGATCGAGCAAACGGTAAATATACTAAAGTGCAGAAATATGATTTATACTATTCTTAGAATCTTGCTCGTGCTTCATGATGGGGAATATTCGCAACAGTTGAGACATGTTGTTCTTTATGAACACCGCAACGTCGTTAGCATATCCCACTAATATACAAGTGTATCTATAGGTGTTCTACAATGAAAAGGATTAGCACAAAACAAGCACATAGAAGCCAACTGAAAATTAAAGATCAAAGGCACGCATATTAACACGAGTCTATTGGACTTCATGAAATATCTGTTGATAACATTGGATCTCACAATGCATACTTCACAAGTTGTATACAATGCTCTGCTTTTGGCTTTCTTACGACACAGATATAAGAAATTATAATTGAATGGGACTTCAGAATAACAACACAGTTATATGCATGAATTAACCACTTGAGAAGATAATTAAATGCAATAATAGCATTTGAAGTACCTTTTGATTTGCTGCCAATGAAGAAAAGCCCACTAGCAAATAAGCTGGTATTCCATTAAAATTATATGTTCTTATCTTGTAGATGAAGATTTTTCTGTAGCAGAACTGGTGAAGGAGTTTCGTTGAAATCCAAATATAAAACTAGTTAAATAAAAGGAATATCATGTAGCTTTAATTTCTCAATCGGGACAGACAAAGAATAAATCTCTTGTTCCCTTTCCTGAAGAAAACCAGGAGACGTTTGACCAGATCTAGAGGGGAACAATGATTCCTCTTTCCGGTTGTGGACCCGATCCAGTCCAAAATCCCGATCTGCAGGCCTTGAGTCAAGGATCTAAGTTTGTTGGCTCCGCTGATGAAAAGAGCCGCTATTGTCGGTGCAGTCTCCTCCAACACAACTCGTCGGTGCAACTTCTTCAAACACCGACCCCTTTTCTTGCTCTCGATATTTAGAGAAAAAAGGAGTGCCTAACCGGCAATGGAGGTTTGAAGCATGAATAAACAAAAAAGAGAAGGGGCGGCAGTTTCTATATGGGAGAGGAAAAATGAAACTCGCGAAAAACCCTATCACCCTTGTTCACGGTTTTTCGAGATTTTAAGAAATGAATGGCATACTATTGGCCTTAATAGGTAGACCTCTTTAGTGGGAGTTACAAAATGAAGTGGATGAAATTAACTTCACTAAAAATCCCACGATAAACAAAATGAAACTTCCAAATTAATTAGATTTTATGACCATGCCGAAAACGTGCCAAAGGCGAGACCGAGTTCGCGTCCTAAATTTACAAGACGATCTGACCAACTATCACATGCTTCGATCGTTCGCGCGATGGAACTAACACACGCTCGCATGAGTCCGAATAGCCTCAAAAGTCGCGTACGACTTTAACGGGTTGTCTTGACATAATATGTCCACCTAACAGAAAAATTTCCAATAAACGCATCCTCCAAATTTCTTTAGAAATGTTACGGGTCACTCGACGCTCTGGTAGACCGGTCGAATTAAACCACCTTGGCTCGAGAGCGAGCCGAGCACGCAAACAGTCATTGAGAGAACTAGTGGACGACCCAAGAACGTTTTTAACATGGAAAACCCGAAAAGAATGAAAAATCACGCGGCTGGAGCTGTGTCAGCCAAATTCCACTATAACTCGATTTCTTACAAGTAAAACTGAAAATTCGAGGGCGACAAGCCGCCGCTCATTACAATGATTATAAATAGAAATCTCCGAGGGTGACAGGCCACCTCTCAGGAAAATGAGTACTTTTTCGTAGGAGTGAAAGTGAGATGTTCTGGTCGCCTTTCGGTGCCTAGAGGATCTCTGGGTCACTTAGGAAGAATGTATTCGAAAGCGAAGGAGATCTTCAAAGGCTCGAAGGAGATCTTCGAAGACTCGAATGAGTTCTTCAAGCGCCGAAGAAGAACTCTGAGGAATCTTCAATGGAGCACTCTCGGGTGCAGGAAAAAAAGACCCCTGAAATGAAGGTTCTGAGCTCCTTTTATAGCCTTGGGCAGGGGTTGCCCTGTAATTTTGTCGTTGTAAGCACCGTAACCACCTTACGGGCAAATCACGTTTGCCGATTTGGAGTACATAGATCGTTATTTTTTGGATATTCCCGTCTTGCTCCCCGGGCAGCTCGGGCAGTTTGGGCAGCTTCGTTGATGGCATTGAGCGCAGTGAATAAGACATGCAATTTAGGAAATTAAGAAAGGTTAATTGTCGTGCGCGTCTGGAACGTAAAGGTGTTCTGAACGCGCGGTGAGCGCGGAAGCATTCTGAGCGCGTGGTGAGCGCGGAGGTGTTCTGAGCGCGTTGTCACGGACTTAGCACTTTGACACTAAGTACGTGCGGCACTTGGCTAGAATTCCAACAAACTTAGGCTAACCAAGTAAGCCTTCCTCAAACAAAGCAATGGAATAAAGAGAACAACTCCTATTATAACTCTCAACAAAGTTACAAGACAATTAGGTAGACAGTTGAGCGAGACATACGAAAGAGCGAGACATACAACAAACAAGGCACACAACAGTGCTTAATCCCCACAAACTCTCAACTCTCACAAGAGGAGACTCAACAAGCGTAAAGCTCACAAGCGCACAAGAGACTCTCCAAACAACACCCCCAAAGAAGCTCCAAAATCCTCCCTGGATGCAAATGAGGAGGTCTTTCTCTTATATAGGCCTCCTCCACCATTTCCCTCCAAAACGGAAGGTTCTAGAGTTCTCCACATAAAGAAGGGGTTGGATGACTCCACATTCTTCTGGATCCTTCCACACTATTCTACACGGTTAGCTTCTGCAATATTCCGGAACATTCTTAACTTATCTAGACAAATCTAGAGCGGTCCATCAAGTTAACCTCATGTCCGTGACATTCTCCTCCACTGAATTCATGCATCGCCCTCGATGCATCAAGCTTGTCGAAATCTTTGTACCGTCCTCATTGCGGACATGAACTTCTCTTCTCGTCCATGAGTCCTCCTTATCGGCACCGGGTAAGTATTTGGACCATCAATTAGGTGAATCTCCGATGTTGGAAAAATAAGAAGTCCTTCAAACTTATCAAGAAAGTTCATCCCAACGACAACATCATAGTCATCATAGGGGATAACTTTGATGGGCACCTTCCCTTTCCATCCTCCAAGACAAACATTCACATCCGGAGCAAGACCAATAGTTCGCACCTCTTGAGAATTAGCAAATTTGAGGCGTGCTGGTCCAAACCTGATTGGTAGCCCAATTCTCTCTGCAGCAGTCTTGGACATGAAGAAGTCCGTTGCTCCCGTGTCCACCAAGGCTCTCATCTTTGTGCCCTCGATCTTCACATCCACCATCATTTGTCCTTTGTTTTCCATCCTTCTTCCATGGGTTAAACTCGCACTTCCCAACTTGTAGTTGCCCTTAGTTTCCATTTTATCAACAACAGTTCTTATGGACTCCAAAGTAGGGCAATCACATACCTTGTGCGGTCCTCGACAGCAGAAACATTGCAAATATTGGTGTCTTATATAGGATCCCCGAGTAGTCATGGCATTAAGACGCCGCATGATACTTAGCCTTGCCATGTCTTGTGGCTCCTCCTCATCCCCGCTCGTAGAGTCATCTTTCTTTTTCATTGATGATAGGGTGCCAAGCTTTGGGCAATTCTTCATATGGTGAGGCCCCTTGCATACAAAGCAAGTGAGGGCCCTCTTTCTTTCTTCGAATCTCCTTTGTCGAGGGGCATCATCTTTGGGCTCAACTTCAGCATCACCGACATCCTTTTGATAGTGCATTTCCTCCTCCTGTTGGAACTCACATAGTGATTCGGCTGCTACAATCGCCTCATCGACCGTACGGGGTCCTCGTCGCTGTACCTCCTGTTTTGCCCATGCTTGTAGCCCATCCACAAAGTAGAATTGCCGATCTTCCTCGGCCATATCGGGGATTTGTAGCATGAGCGTTGTGAACTCATTTACATACTCGGTTATTGTTCTCCTTTGCTTTAGCTCTCTCAATTTTTTTCGAGCTTGGTATGCCACGTTTTCCGGGTAAAAATGTCGCTTGAGTTCCCTCTTGAACTCCTCCCATGTGTCCAATCGACACAAACCTTTTGCGACATCAGTTTGTTTCCTTCGCCACCATAGAGCGGCGTTATCATCAAGGAACTGTGATGCGGTATGTACCTTGGTCTTACCATCTTGTAGATGACAGCCTTCGAAGTAGTTTTCCATCTTCCATAGGAAGTTCTCAACTTCCTTAGCATCTCGCTTGCCCAAGAATGGCTCGGGTCTGGGTATGTCCACTCTAGCCATAGAAGCAAAGGTGTCGACACTTCCACCAGCGATGGCCTTCTTGCAAATGGCTAGGTCTTCCTCCAGGCGATCTATCCTTCCCTTTAGTTCGCCAGATTCTTCCTCCAACTCATTGATGCGTGCAAGTAGTGTGATATTCTCCTCAAATACGCAGTGGAGTTTGTTCTCTAGCTCCGCACGAGAGGCTTCCCATTTTTTTGCGCATGGAACGATTATTGATTTCCATTAACTCCATGTGTTTCTCCCAGTCTTCCATGGCCAGCTCCAAGTGTTTCTCTTCTCGAGCACGGCTTTGATCACGCTTCTTCTTGCTAGCTTGTAGGGTAACATCTCTACCCCGTTCCTCCTCCGTAATGTAATCTTCTCCTGCCATACTTGGTCTTGTTGCAGCACGATGCGCACAACCTCCCTCTGATACCAACTGTCACGGACTTAGCACTTTGACACTAAGTACGTGCGGCACTTGGCTAGAATTCCAACAAACTTAGGCTAACCAAGTAAGCCTTCCTCAAACAAAGCAATGGAATAAAGAGAACAACTCCTATTATAACTCTCAACAAAGTTACAAGACAATTAGGTAGACAGTTGAGCGAGACATACGAAAGAGCGAGACATACAACAAACAAGGCACACAACAGTGCTTAATCCCCACAAACTCTCAACTCTCACAAGAGGAGACTCAACAAGCGTAAAGCTCACAAGCGCACAAGAGACTCTCCAAACAACACCCCCAAAGAAGCTCCAAAATCCTCCCTGGATGCAAATGAGGAGGTCTTTCTCTTATATAGGCCTCCTCCACCATTTCCCTCCAAAACGGAAGGTTCTAGAGTTCTCCACATAAAGAAGGGGTTGGATGACTCCACATTCTTCTGGATCCTTCCACACTATTCTACACGGTTAGCTTCTGCAATATTCCGGAACATTCTTAACTTATCTAGACAAATCTAGAGCGGTCCATCAAGTTAACCTCATGTCCGTGACAGCGTGGTGAATGCATAGGCGTTATGAACATGCTATGAACTTGGAGGCATTCTGAGCGCGTTGTGAACTTGGAAGCGTTCAGTGCAGGTCGTGAACTTGGACCCAAACAAAGTAAATGAGCGATGTCGTAGAGGTGCAGACAAAAGAGGGAGAGCGCACCCCACTAATGGGGGTGCTCCCTTGGTCACACCTCTCAAGGGACGGGGGACGGGGGACGGGGGGGGGGGGGGGGGGGGGGGGGCGACTTTGGTCGTACCCCCCTAAAGCGGGCGGTCGCACCCCTCAAGGGGGTGCGTTTTGGCCACACCCCCCAAGGAGGGATGCGGGTTGGCCACATCCCCTAAGGGGGTGCGGCCGCCCGCGACCGGCCTTGGGCGCACCCCTCGAAGGGTGTACGACTTTGGCCACATTCCCTAAGGGGGTGTGGCCGGCCTTGGACGCACCACTCAAGGGGAGTGCGGCTGTGCAATTTTGGCTGCACCCTGCAAGGATAGGGTGTGGCCTTAGCGACTATGGCTGCACCCCGCGAGGGGGAGTTGTGTGTCTGTCGTATTGCGCTAGCTCGATCGCGAGCCAGTCGAGGTCGCGGCGCAAAATTAAGGGTCCGAACCCCATCAAATACCTCCCAATTTTCGGAGATCATTTTTGTAGAAAATGAGCCCGAGAATTTTTTGAACGTAAATCTTCGAGTGTGCGAGCTTGTTTAGGCGAGTTGTTTTGACTTGCGCGGTTATGAGCTTGTCATTATGGGAACGTGCCGGAAGTTGCCGTTCAGTGTCTGTGCCGGAGGTTGTGATGCAGCACGCCCAGCCCGCCCCGGCTGGTGGAGTCACACCAACCATCGGAACACGTCAGGCACGCGCCGCCGGGCTGCAGCCCAAGCACCCCAAAGCCTCTCCGCGCCACTATTTCTCAGCAACGGCGCATTGTTGATGCCGGGTCTTGAACCCGCAACCTCCTTGATAAGGAGTTTTCAAACCACTCCTCATCACCAATTGAGTTGCAGCTCAATTGGTGATGAGGAGTGGTTTGAAAACTCCTTATCAAGGAGGTTGCGGGTTCAAGACCCGGCCTCAACAATGCGCCGTTGCTGAGAAATAGTGGCGCGGAGAGGCTTTGGGGTGCTTGGGCTGCAGCCCGGCGGTGCGTGCCTGACGTGTTCCGATGGCTGGTGTGACTCAACCAGCCGGGGCAGGCTGGGCGTGCTGCATCAAAAAGTGCAGGAAACGGCGAGGAAGACCGAGAGAGCATGGTGGCCGTAAGGGGGGGCAGCGGCCCGCCGAGTCGCACGACTGGGGGGTGGATGAGCGGTGGCGAGTCTCACGCCGGGAGGAGGAGGGTCGGCGGCGAGTCTCAAGCCGGACCGACAAGGAGCGGCGGCTGCGGCGCACGGCACGCCGGGAGAGGGACCGAAACCTAGGGAGAAGAAATCACACGGGATTTTTTTTCTTTTCTCAAATGAAAATATGCCTCTTCATTACTCCCATTCAACATATATATATCGTTTTGTTTTTAAAACAACAATAACATTAATAGTAAACTATTACAACTAAAATTAACACTAACTTAAATTAATACTAACTTAACATTAACAGCCAACTAACAATTTAGCTTAGACTAAAACTTAAAACAGTAAATGTTGACGCAATAGTCATGCGGCGGGCATCCAAGCTATGCGGCCGCGAGCGAAGATTGTAGCGGCGGAAGTTGCGGCGAGTGTCGTTGTTACGCCGCGAAGCTTTGGTGTTGCGGCGCAAATCTTTAAGTAACGGCGGATATCTTCATTAACTTGGATGAAGCGGCGAACGGGCGTGAGCAGAAGTTGTCGCGGCATCGTCCGTCAGAGTCTTCAAATTCTATGTGGCGGAAATCTTCAGCACCATCAGCAACGTCATCACGAACAAGTGGCGGGACCGCATTGTCATCAATCGAATGGTCTCGAGCATCACGAGCAAATGGCGGGACAACGTCGCCATCAGTCATACGATCAAGAGCAAGTGGCGGGACATCGTCGTCATCAATCCTCCCCCACTCAAAATCACTCATCACCGATGAGTGGCCCGGAAGGGGAAAGTAGTCGAAGGCAACACCAACATGTACCAAATCTGGCCTGAGTATCCACGTGATAGTAGTGCAGGCATCACTCAGCAAAGAAAACCTGTCAGGCATAATAACAGCAGCAAAGCTTTCGAGGAAACTCGAAAAGGTGTCAATCCGAAGAAAAATAACTAGAATCTTACCATCCGACGCAAGAACCAAGGAATCCGCGTGGAAGATAGACACGGCAAAACTCTTACTTCCCAACCCAAGAGAACATATAGTGGGAGAGAGAAACGACAAAGAACGCCACTCAGGTGGAACATAGACATGCAAATAAAAATCCGAAAAATTGAAAAGAGGTGAAACACCTCATGCATCGTAAAAATCCGGAAGAAAAGCATCAAATCCGAAGTTCCTCATAACCATGGATGGGTCGGCGTCCCTAAGTGTTAATTCATTGACGGAGCCCGTAGACAACCGCTTGGGGACTGACCGGACTAAATTCAAATCACCAACTCTAGCGGAGGACGCTCTCGGATGTGAGCGGAAGTGCATGCGGCACAACTCAAAGTGGTCAGCTAAAGTCATAGACACGTGTAGGCGAAGGTGGTAAGCAACTGCAGGAAAAATACGCGCAACTGGACCGGATGTGTAAGTATGTCGTGAAGAAACTAAGTCCAGGGGTACAGTCGCCACAAATCATAATCGGTCGCGACCTCCAACAAATCCGTAGACGGGCACTCAGAAAAACTGTCAATCAAAGGTAACACGTAGTCAGATCTACGAAGGGTGGTGAAAAGACCTAGCACAAAATCTAACAACTCCACAAAACATGTCCGACGGGACATGGCCAAGGGAGGGGCTAGTAACATAGGCAAAATTAATTGGCTAGGACGAGGCATAACAAAGCCATCCAAAAGTATCCTTCCCTGCTAGTCAGCTTTTTCAACGCACTAGGTACATCATTCAAATTAGAATCATCAGACGACTCAGAAACTTGCTCAGAAGACCCAAAAGTAGGCTCTAGAAGGACCAAGGACGTAGTCTGAACGTGGCACTCGGCAGAATAGTGGGCAGACACTCCACTAACATTGCCTATAGTAATCGTCTGGCAACCCTCACTGGCAGGAATATTCTTACCCCGCGGGCTTATGACATTCCTCGCAGTAACATCTACCGAGTCCGGGACAGAGGACCTAAACTGTTCATTTTCCCTAAATGTGAAGCAGGTACACTACGGATAGTATTACCTTTGTGGGAAAAGGATTTAGCCTGAGGAATAAGGTCACTCCTATAATCAGATACGGGTCGAGTGCCCCAATGTAATGAAGTCACATCATCGAACATCATTGTCTGGCAGTAAGCGGGAACGTATTGATCTGTGAGGAGGTTCTTCATAACTGGCCAACTTATAAGTGGTACGCCATGTCGCGTCCCTAGACGTCTCTCTTCGTTAAGCCAGAAGGTCTGGGCTCGACCTAATAACTTCACTCTCGCGACTTGGACCTTGTGGTGGTCACCAAGATTATGCCACCCGAAGTAGCGTTCCATTTCAACAACCCAGTTAAGGAAGATTTGAGGACCTCCCAACCCGTCGTAGGTGGGTGCAACGATCCTAGTCGACCTAGAAATGTCAACATTTCGTTCAGGACGACAATGTTGTGGACAGGCACGTGCAGAAAAATCATCGGGGTTGTCTTCCTTGTGACAGTGGTGACGATTCAGTGGCCTATGGCCTCTAGGTGGTGAAAGGGCGCGGTTGGCCAAGAGTTGGGCCATCATTCCTCGAAGTTCCCCCAATTGTTGATTCATCTCCAAGCGAAGATCATCAACCAGAGTGGGATTTTGAATCGGTTGTCGTTCGTCGGCCATACTCGACGAAGAGGTGTGATACTCGTGACCGGATCTAGTGGGCATGCGATGTGTTAAAAAATTTGTTTTTTTTATAGAGAAATAAAAATGTGTACACGTAGAACCTAAGTGAACTAGAGCGGACCGGGGCCGAGTTAAGAAATCGGTCAACCTATCTCTGATACCAAATTGATGCAGGCTAACGTGTCACGGCTCGATCTACGTTAACGCACCTAACACAACCAGTCTAATTGCAAAATATTAAACCAACACAAGCGAAGGGTTGCGAAACCTTTGGAGATTGGACAAGGGCTAAATGCCAATATCCGCTCACGCGAAATGGACCTACACGATCCGGACAATTAAGCTTATCCTTAGATATTAGCCGCATACATTCACAACTCCAAACGGAGGTAACTCGGACTAAAAATAGTGATTCAAATGAAGTCCAAATCAACCCCAAAATAAAATTGATACGAAGGTATACCAAATCTCGAGAAGCAAATGCGAAATCTAGGATTGAACAACCCGATTTCGCAAAACGTCAAGAGACCTACCCGATGCAATATTATCGAAGAAATCCGGACAATATTAATACCGTAAATTCAGATTTATTACGCGCAACGATTCAATAGTTAGGATAAATATTTCAGTCCACAATTCCACCACAATCTCGCACTAATGTAGACAAAACTCACAAGAGAGAAAGGGAAGGGATTACCCAAAACCAGCGAGAGATACGCACGAGAGGATTAGTGGAGGGGTCACACTTCCACGGATTCAGTTGGAGCCGCACCGGATGGAGGGGGACGCTAGCCGCCTTCTTCGGAGTCACACCGGAGGAGGTTGGGGGGGGGGGGGGGGGGGGGGGGGGGGGGTGGGCTGCAGGAAACGGCGAGGAAGACCGAGAGAGGATGGTGGCCGTAAGGGGGGGCAGCGGCCCGCCGAGTCGCACGGCAGGGGGTGGATGAGCGGTGGCGAGTCTCACGCCGGGAGGAGGAGGGTCGGCGGCGAGTCTCACGCCGTACGGACAAGGAGCGGTGGCTGCGTCGCACGGCACACCGGGAGAGGGACCGAACCCTAGGGAGAAGAAATCACACGGGATTTTTTTTCTTTTCTCAAATGAAAACCTGCCTCTTCATTACTCCCATTCAGCATATATATATCATTTTGTTCTTAAAACAACAATAACATTAATAGTAAACTATTACTACTAAAATTAACACTAACTTAAATTAATACTAACATAACATTAACAACAACTAACAATTTAGCTTAGACTAAAACTTAAAACAGTAAATGTTGACGCAATAGTCATGCAGCGGGCATCCAAGAGCTATGCGGCTGCGAGCAAAGATTGTAGCGGCGGAAGTTGCGGCGAGTGTCGTTGTTACACCGCGAAGCTTTGGTGTTGCGGCGCGAATCTTTAAGTAACGGCGGATATCTTCATTAACTTGGATGAAGCGGCGAACGGGCGTGAGCAGAAGTTGTCGCGGCATCGTCCGTCAGAGTCTTCAAATTCTATGTGGCGGTAATCTTCAGCACCATCAGCAACGTCATCACGAACAAGTGGCGGGACCACATTGCCATCAATCGAATGGTCTCGAGCATCACGAGCAAATGGCAGGACAACGTCGCCATCAGTCATACGATCAAGAGCAAGTGGCGGGACATCGTCGCCACCAGGTTGTCGTTTGGTTCGTCGAAGCTCATTGCTTAGCGCAAGTACCGAAGTTATCAGTTGGTGTTAGTGTCGAAGATCGTCACGAGCTTGGTGTTTGGTGTTAGAGTCGGAGGTGTGACTAGCCTACCGCTTGGCGTGGAGGGTTCGTCCTCCTTTACCGGGGGTTGCTGAGTTTGTTCTCTCAGAGATTTGTTTTTGGTAGAAGCAGCGCTGTAGCGGGAGGCTCAGACAACATGATGGCGAGATTCCCAAGCGATTCAGTGGGAGATGCCTTAGCAGCGCGGTGGCGAGATGCCCCAGCAGCGCGGTGGAGAGATGCACAAGCAACGCGGTGGCGAGACGCCCTAGCAGCGCGGTGGCGAGATGCCCAAGCAGCACGGTGGCGAGATGCCCTAGCAGCGCGGTGAGGACAAGTCCAGGCAGCGCGACGGCGAGTTGCCCTAGCAGCGTGGTGGCAAGATTCCCAAGCAGCGCGGTGCCGAGATGCCCAAGCAACACGATGGAGAGTTTCCTTAGCAGCGCAGTGTTGAGATGCCCAAGTAGCGCGGTGGCGAGATGCACATGTTGCGCGATGGCGAGTTGCCCTAACAATGCAGTGGCGAGATGCCCAAGCCACGCGGTGGCGAGTTACCCAAGCAGTGCGGTGGCGAGTTGCCCTAGTAGTGCGGTGGTGAGATGCCCAAGCAGCGCGATGGCGAGATTTGTCTTGTGGGCAAACTTAGTTAAGATTGGCGTCCTCGACGCATATCCTCTACTCGTAGGAGGCTTTTTCTCATCCCCACGTTGGCGAGTTTGCTGCTTATGTTAGTACCGAAGTTCGTGGCCTTAACCTTCGTAGTCTCACTTTAGGAGATCTGTATTGCTAATAAAGCCAAAAAGTAGTTGCAGTAATCTTAAATATGCAATAGATGCATGTACACAAGTACAATCTTGCGGCTTACTGTTTAAAAACAAAAAAATGGAAGAAGCAAAATATGGAAATTGATGATAGATGAAATGTGGGTTGTACGCGCTCTTCTAGGTGGAAAGTTCCCCTGCCCGGTATCTCTGACTCATCCGCGTCGGGGTACGGCGTTGCCCTCTACTGGATTGTCATGCTGAGGTTCGTGTTGGTTCGGGACTTGGTTTTGTAAAAACCTTCCGAGGAGGCTTTGTCGGACAAAACGCTCGATTTCCTCCTTCAACCAGTTGCAACCTTTAGTACTGTGTCCATGCCCGTGATGAAAGTCGCAATATTGTGATTGCTTTCCTCTGTTCGGTGCAAGCGTCTTGGGCCTGCGAAGTGCCTTGCTATCACGTATGGCAAGGAGAATGTTAGTTCTGGTAGTGTTCAGGGGAGTGTAGTCCTGATGCTTGCGAGATCCTCGGTCTCGGCTGGGGTTGTCGCGATGCTTGTTGTTCTTATTGGGAACCGACTGTGGCGGTGGCTCCTCCCTCTTCCTCTTCGATCTCCCCTCGAATTGCTGGTGGTGCGCTTCAATTGCCTCATCAGCTGCAATCTGGGCCTCAACTCGGTGAACGAGGTCTGGGTAGCTGGACACAATTTCTCGCATTAGTGCAGAGTAAAAGCCACTAGGGCGGAGCCCTCTAAGGAAAACTCCTCGTAGAAGCTCGGGGCCCACCCCTGGAATTTGTCACGCCTCAGTAGTTAATCGGCAGAAGAAATCCTTGAGGTTCTCTCCCTCACTCTGCATATTCCTGAAAGGTGGGAGGGGTCCCAGACGGTTCTACGGTTGACGATGAATTAGTCGGTGAATCGCTGAGTTAGTTATGCAAAATTATTGACGACTCCTCTCAGAGAGTGGAACCAAGTGCGTGATTGTCTCTTTAGTGTTGTCGGGAACACTTGGCACAACATTTGATCAGTGGCGTTGTAAATCCTCATGATGTTGATGAAGTGGCAGACATGCTCTATCGGATTGTCTGTTCCGTCGAACGTCTCAATGTTGGGGAGCTTGAAGCCGTATGAGATTGGTTGTGTCAAGACCTCAGGTGCTAAAAGTGAGCCGTGGTGGAGATGGCAGCGGGCAAGAGCGGCCCATCACCCGACTTGTCCATATTCATCGGCGATCACGTCGCGAATTTCCTCGCGAGTGAGCCTTCCTCCTGCATGCCCGAAGCCTACCGCTTCTTGGCGGTGGTGGTGATGATGAGCTTCAGGTTCTCTGGATGGGTGAACTGGGCGAGCTGAGCTGGCCGCATTGGAGATCTCTTCTTCAGGAATGTGGTGCTCGGCCAGAGTGCGATCCAGAGCTGGAGGAGGTAGACTGCCTTTCTCGGGGCAGGATTAGGAGCTCGTGACGCTCCTCTGTTCCTTAGGATCGCGAGCATCTCAGTTTGGTATTCTTCCACCTGGCGCATGCGTCCCTCCAATGCCGGAATGGGTGCGTTTGCGTCCTCTCCTGCGAGAGGCGCATTGATGAGTGAATGGGAGGGAGCTGGATCGACGTGACCCCCAAGGAACGATCCTTTAGTGGTGCAGGTAGCTCTTCTTGCCATTGTTGCTTGTCCCGAGTATCGTTGTGTTGTGGATACTGTCTTCAGAGTCTTTGTAGAGTTTGGGGGAACATTTTCCCACAAATGATGTCAAACTATTACGGGTCACTCGACGCTCTGATAGACCGGTCGAATTGAACCACCTTAGCTCGAGAGCGAGCCGAGTGCGCAAACAGTCAATGAGAGAACTAGTGGACGACCCAAGAATGTTTTAAACATGGAAAACCCGAAAATGGTAAAAAACCACGCGGACGGAGCCGTGACAGCCAAATTCCACTATATGTCAGTTTCTTATAAGTAAAATTGAGAATTCGAGGACGACAGATCGCCACTCGTTACAATGATTATAAACAGAAATCTCTGAGGGTGACAGGTCACCTCTCAGGAAACTAAGTATTTTTTCGTGGGAATGAAAGTGAGATGTTGTGGTCGTTATTTTTTGGATATTCCCATCTTGCCCCTCAGGCAGCTCTGTCAGTTCGGGCAGCTTCGTTGATGGCGTTGAGCACAGTGAATATGACCTGCAATCTAGGAAATTAAGAAAGGTTAACTACCCAGCGCGTCGGGAATGTGATGATGTTCTAAACGCGCGGTGAATGCAGAGGCGTTCTGAGCACGGAGGCATTTTGAACACGCGGAGGTGTTTTGAGCGTGCCGGGAGCGCGAAGGCGTTCTTAGTGCGCGGTGAGAGCGGATGCGTTCTGAGCGCGCGGTGAGAGCGGAGAAATTCTAAGCACGCGGTGAGCGCGGAGACGGTCTGAGCGCGCGCTGAGCGCGGAGACGTTCTGAACACACTATGAACTTGGAGGCATTCTGAGCGCGTCGTGAACTTGGAAGCGTTCAGCGCGTGACGTGAACTTGGACCCAAACAAAGTAGCCGAGCGATGTCGTAGATGTGCGGTCAAAAGAGGGAGAGCGCACCCCAATGCCATATTGCGCTAGCTCGGCTCGACCGCGAGCCGTTCGAGATCGCGGAGGAAAATTACGGGTACAACCAAATACATTTTGGGGAACTCCATCAAGAAAAATGATTCAAGGCATTTGTTGAAGCTATTACGATCAGAGGGAGAGAGAGAATCGCTTGCCCCCTTGTCCCAACCGATGCTGAGTATGATGAGCGAATAACAATGGACTACAAATATAATTTTGGACCACGAATATAATTTATGGACTGTGAATAATAATGAACTTCGAATAGCCATTTGCGGACTGCTAATATCACACCTCTTTTATTTATGTTGTAATTGTTCAGGGTTTCTCGAGGTTGTGACAGTATCATTGATAACTCGCATCCTTTATAAGCAGTGTGAGGCGACGATACTCATATTTCAATTAATATCCTTGTTGCATAGTTCTTTTTTCAAATAGGCTCATCAAATTCATGAGCTGCATAAGCAGGTGTGTTCAGTGAGAGGGAGGAGAACAAAGCAGGTGCACCCAAATGTTCGGAGAGAGGTGTAGGATGGTGGGCGAGTATAGTCGTTCATAAGGTGTGACTCCAGAGAGGGCCGAGGAGGGAGTGATGTTGATAAGGTGAACAGAGGTGAGAACGGCTTCGACCCAGAAGGAGTGGGGAGCAGAGGCAAAGATGAGAAGAGCACGAGCAGTTTCGATGATGTGACGATGTTTTCATTCGGCGACCCCATTTTGCTCGTGGGTGTGTGGGCAAGACTGTTGATGGATGGTGCCATGAGAGTTAGTGAGGTCACGCATGGTGGAGGAGAGAAACTCCTGAGCACAATCAGAGCGAAAAGTCTTAATTCGACGTCTGTACTGAGTGTGAATCATTGCGGTGAACATGCGATAAACAGTTAGTATTTCAGACCGTTGACGAAGAAGATAAACTCATGTACATCGGGCGAAATCGTCAATAAAACATACATAATACAGATAGCCAGAATGAGAAGCAATCGGGGCCGAATCCCAAACATCAGAGTGAACTAAGTCAAAGGGAGCTGTCGTTTGAGAAACACTGCTGGAAAATGGTAAAGCAAGGTGTTTTGCCAGACGACATCCCGTACATACGGAGAGGGGGGAAGAAGAGACGCGACCCAAAGCTCCTGAACGGATAACACTTCGGAGTCGGTCATTAGACAAATGACCTAAACGTCTGTGCCACAAATCGGCATCAGAGGTAACAGAGAGAGCAGAAGCTGATGAGGAGAAGGAAGGTGGAACGTGAAGATACTCCATCTGATACATGTCCTCCTCAGCCCACGGCTCCCCCCTCCACTACAGCTCCCCCTTCCGCTCCAACTCCTTCTGATACGGTCTTGTCTGACGCTCCTCCGTCTGCCTTTCCGCACGTGGATCCTGCTCCTCCTCGGCGTAACCCTGCACGCCCTCGACACCCGCCTTCTCGCTACGACCACAGTCCTGACAAGTATAAATCATATGCTCTCACAACAGCTATCTCATATTCCCCTGCCTTTCAGGCCTTCCTCACCGCTCTCCACTCCCACTGAGAGCCCCAGTCATACCGAGAGGCAGTTGCTCATCCTGAATGGCAGCAATCCATGGCCGCTGAACTTCAGGATTTCCACCGAACTCACACCTGGGACCTCATCCCCTGCCCCCCAGCGTAACTCCTATCAGCTGCAAATGGATTTTCAAGGTCAAGACTCGCCCGGACGGGTCTATTGACCGTCACAAAGCCCGCATGGTTGCCCGTGGGTTCTTACAGGAACATGGGATCAACTATGATGAGACATTTGCTCCAGTTGTTCATATGACAACCGTGTGCACTTTACTTGCAGTTGTTACTGCCCACAATTGGCCTCTCCATCAAATGGACGTCACTAATGCTTTCCTTCATGATGATCTCACCGAAGTGGTTTACATGGCTCCTCCCCCGTGTCTCCCCGTTCCCACCGGCCACGTCTGTCTTCTCCGTCGGGCTCTCTATTGTAACATCCCCAAAACAACTAGACCCCTAAGATGCATTTTGTCATGACAAGGTCATGACATTGCTCCAAGAAGACAAAATGGGCCAAGGAGGCCCCATGATTTCCATAAATTAAGAAGAAATGCACATTGGGGTGCAATTAGCAAATTTTGATGGCTTAGCTTAGGGATGACCAATATACCTCCAACAAGTCAACATAACCTCATCATGACCCCTATGACCACCCAAGGAGGTGAGTAGGCCACTAGGGACCGTTGGGTTCAACCAAATTGGTCAAATTGACCAAAAGTCAACTTTGAGCTATCCTAGGTCAAACCTCCATGAATAAGGGCAATTGTACTCCAAATGATCAAATTGGACCCACCCTCTTATGGCAACCTCCCTAGGGGACCTAATGAACCCAAAAGCCCCATCATAGGGCCATCAATTTGGGGAAAATAGGTCAATTCCTAAAAAGCCCCAAATTGACCTAAATGTGCTAAAACCTAAATTAATCTCCAGTTGACTTAGTATGACCAAATTGATCACCCCTAAACCCTAAGGGGAGTATATGAGACCTGAGTGGACCATAGTGTGCATTCAACCATGGAGAATTAGGGCAAAATCAACAAACTACCCAAATTGCCCCTATAGGCAAATAAGTGCAATCAAGCCCCATATGACCCCACCATGACTCAATTCCTCTTGGGATGGGTCCATAGGGTCCAAGACAGTAATGTGGGTCAATCATATTAAGTGGTGTGAGCTTGAGTCAAGCCCAAACCCAAAATCCCCAATTTGGGCTAATTTGATCAAGTGAGCTCTCACCCAAACCCAAGCCTATTGAACTGAACCCAACCTTAGAATCTTTGGGCTCAACCCCACCTAATTCAGCCCACCAGGGGGCTGAACTGCCTTGAACCCCAATGGAGCCCAAAGAGAGGTCCATCAAGGTGGTGGCCGGCCACCATCAATGAAATTGAGTTCAAGAAGAATTCATGGAGAGGTGGCCACTTGGCCACCACTCCCTAACCCATGGCCAGCCCCTGCCTTCCCAAGAATTTCCAGCAGAGCAAGGGTGTGAGCTGGCAGCTATTGAGAGGAGGAGGAGGAGGTATCAAGGGAGCTTGCTGGCACCATAATGGCAAACTCCCCTTTCCAATGCAATGCAGCCGAATCTTCCCTCCTCTGGCATCCATTCGAGCTCAGGAGTAAAATCCTGATGACCTGGAGGCCTGCGGCTGGCTGGCTGAGGCGGTGGCAGCATAGAGGAAATCGCCCAAAACGACTGCTAACAATATAGCCACCCCAGCCCAAATGGACGACGCCATCACCTTCAGAAGCCCATGAGGAGTCGAGCTGGAGCTTTACAGAGGAGGATTTGGTGCAGAAATGAGATCGGGAGGTGGAGCTCGCGGGAGGTGGTCGGCCATGGCAAGCTCGGTTTTCCCTCAACCTCAAGCCGATCAAAGGCAAGTTCCTTCCCCCCTCCATCTGTGCTAGTATCTAGATTCATCTAGGAGAGAAATCGGGCTCAATTGAGCCCGATCCCATGAGAGATCGAGGGAGCTTTTCCGAGTTCTTTTCCTTGCTCGGGATCGCCGGAGACGGGCTCTCAGGCGGCCGTGCCGCCGTCAATCGATGGCCACCACCTCAACGGAGGTGGTGGAGGCGGTGGCCGGCGGTGGTGGGCCGTGTATGGCCGGGGAATGAAGGAAGGAAGTCACCCAGGCGGGATCGATCGCAGTCCTTGGCTCATCGGGGAAGATGAAGCAGGACCGTCCGATCTGGACGGATTGATAGCCGCAGCCCATTTTAATTAAATTGAACCTATTTCAAATGATTTTGTCACACTTTATACAGATTTTGCAAGCAGAAATTGAAGGCCTTAGAGGCCGAAAATGGAAAAATCGCCAGAGACAACTTTTGTAGGCTTGGATGTCTACTCTCATTTGGAAGTGGAATCAAGTCATTTGGTTAACTGTAGGACTCACCGCACTCATTTTAGTGAGGTTGGTCAAAACCAAATCCTGAATTTTAAAAGTGCATATCTTGTTACTGGTAGTACTTATGAAGCTGAAACTTGGTACATGCATGCATGTGACCCAAATTTAGCTTAGGTAAAAATATCAGAATTTTAGGAGGTACTTTTTCTAAAGTTTTGTTCAAAACTTAGGAAATTAAATAAATGATATTTTTGGGGTTATATAACCCCAATTGACCCCAAATTTGGGGGATAACCTTATCTAGGTACTAGCAACTCATGGTTAAAATTTGAGGTCAAATGGATCTCTGCATGTAGAGGAATTTCAATTTGTTTTCTCTACTCTTATGTGATTTGGTGTGCCAATAGACAAAGTCTATTGTTGTATTTTCAGAAGAGAAGGCTTGGTGTTAGGCTCTGAAACTTAGGCAGCACCTTCATAATATAAAAACATGCCACTCCAATGAATGGTGGGGACCCTAAAGACCAAAAACCCCTTACTTTGATTTAACATGACTTAGGTCACATAATGTTGTCCATGGAAAAATTTCATGGGGAAAAACTTATGGAAAAATATGAAACTCTGGGGATCACCTTGTAACATCATTTAGGACCTCTGGAAATCTTGTGTGAATTGTTAGATATTGTTTACTTGAAAATCATGATAAATTACCTTATGTTGCCTTTTTAATTAAATGAGATTTTTGTGATGAAAAGTATTTGGGGATTGTGCAAACCATGGAAAATCATGTGAAATCTAGTTTTGAACTTCTAAGATTTTTGGTAGAATTATTGGATGAATATTACTTAGTAAAATTCCATAAATATGGTTTGTCACACTTCTCAATTTATAGGATTTTTAAGTAGTTTGCATACTATTTTTGAAGGCCTTAGAGGCCATATCATGAAAAGTTGGCAGAGACAACTTTTGTAGCTCTTGATGTCTACTTTCTGTAGGATTTGAGATCAAGTGATTTGGAGCTCTACAGCTCCTTGTAGAGCCATTTTTCTAGTACTGCTCTTTATGTCTATTGGCAAACCACAATAATTCTGCCTAGGATTTTATGTAGTTTGCATGCTATTTTTGAAGGCCTTAGAGGCCATATCATGAAAAGTTGGCAGAGACAACTTTTGTAGCTCTTGATGTCTACTTTCTGTAGGATTTGTGATCAAGTGATTTGGAGCTCTACAGCTCCTTGTAGAGCCATTTTTCTAGGACTGCTCTTTATGTCTATTAGCAATTTTGGGTGGAGTGAGCCCTAAGCCTTTGGGGTTAACCCAATGGCTTGAAATGCTGGACATGGGTCCTTGGCAGCAATATGCCTTCCCAAAAGTTATTTGGGATTTTTGGGTACAAAAATCCCAAGATATGGAATTTACTAAATTACCCCTAATTTAGGTTATAAAATGAAAAGGGGGTCATATGAACTTGGAATAATATGAGACTTAGGATCTGGTGTTTTTAGACTAATATGGTGCTATAATAATTTTCCCAGAATTTATTGAAGTCTTAACATTGCACTTGTAGTGTAAACCCTTATACGCACACCAAATGTAATAAATGATAATTAAGGGTAAATATCACTTGGAATAATATGAGACTTAGGATCTGGTGTTTTTAGACTAATATGGTGCTATAATAATTTTCCCAGAATTTATTGAAGTCTTAACATAGCTCTTGTAGTGTAAACCCATATACGCACACCAAATGTAATAAATGATAATTAAGGGTAAATATCACTTGGAATAATATGAGACTCAGGTTTTGGTGTTTTTAGACCAGTGTTATGTCATGGTAATTTTCCCTGAGTTTATTGAGATCATAATCTAATACTCGATGTGTAAATCTCTATTTGCATATCTCCTACTTTTAATAGAAACTATGATTTAAGATTCCCTAGAGAATTTATGAAATTAGGATATGAGGTTGTTAGATCACCACTCATTGCGAACCTATGGTAATAATTGGAACTCGTTTGGATATGATGTGATCAAGATCGCACCATAGGAGCCAAATCTACATCAACCTTATTTCGGTCCACGAATAGTGAAACTGATTTACATGAATTAGACCACCACTGACCTTCACACGTAGAACTATTAACTCTTTATTAACTATGAAGGCTCAGACTATTTGGAAGAGCATCTCTAAGGGCATCTTGGGAAACAAGGATTGGGGTGTGTTTAGCAAGCTATAGGTGTATGAGTTTACAGTGATATGAAAAGGAGGTTAGACCTCGTCAAGGGCCTCACACACACACAACTTGTCGTAGTGAGTGATTATATGAAAGTAGAATTGACCTTAGCCGGGTGAGCCATCTAGGGTAAGATTCAAGGGTGAAGTCGGAAAACATCTAAGGCAAACCCCAGGGTTAAGGATGCCGAAGAATATGAGTGTGGGTCCAAGAAAGGTTGAGAATGCTAATTGAATGTGTGCAGTTCCTCGGTGAAGAAGGGAACTCGAGATTAGAATGTGACGACGGGAGAGTCAGCACCCGGTCACAATTGGTGGTGTTGGAGTTCAAAAGAACTCCCCCGCTCCTAGGAGCCAAGCTTAACTCATCTTAGATAATTAATGTAATTGGAGAGGAAAATGGGGATCAAGTAATAAGGGGGAGATACCAACTAGATTAAGTGCCTTGGGAAAAGGAAGTTCGGGGTGTCAGCCCGTCACACTTCCTAGTACCGCTGCGAGCCCCTCACCGGGTAACCCTCCGGAAGTTCCAAGGCTTACCCTAAAGCTTCTAAGATCATTTAAAATATAGACAAAACTAGTTAAGTAGGAAAACTTGCCAAGTTAACTCCCATCCCGAACTGGAACGGGTTATGAGGAAGGACTGGGATAGTCCTGCGAGCGGTAGGCTCGGGTTATAAGGAAGGGCTGGATAGTCCTGTGAGCGGTAGGCTCGGGTTATAAGGAAGGACTGGGATAGTCCTGCGAGCGGTAGGCTCGGGTTATAAGAAAGGACTGGGATAGTCCTGCAATCGGTAGGCTCGGGTTATAAGGAAGGACTAGTATAGTCTAGCGAGCGGTAGGCTCGTAGTTCAAATATAAGACTAGTGTACTCTAGCGAGCGGTATGCTCGTAGTTTAAATACAAGACTAGTGTAGTCTAGCGAGCGGTAGGCTCGTAGTTTAAATACAAGACTAGTGTAGTCTAGCGAGCGGTAGGCTCGTAGTTTAGATATAAGACTGGTATAGTCTGGCGAGCGGTAGGCTCTACTTTATAAATGTTGATATAGAATTGCGAGCTGGAGGCTCGGTAGTAAATGGCTAATACTTGTTGCTTGTGCATAAGATGTGGTGGGTCTTCGGTTCTGTCTTAGTCGTCACACCGACAGCAGTTCGTTGACTCGGCAGTGCTAGTGGTTGTATTGGGGCCAGGTTGTTTTACTGCGCGTCCGATGGGACGAATTCCCTAAACCCTGCCTGGCCAGTTCAGTTTAGTACGCAGCAGCTCGTGAGTACCGGGTACCGGTATCACAGCGTACGTTTGGGCCTAGGTCTGGTAGTGTGAGATACCCACCTAGGTGAGGAGACGCCCGCTCCTCTGCCACCGTTTGACCACGACGGGAGGTGCCCGAGAGGTTAGCTACCTCCGAAAAGTGGGAACTAAAGGTCTGTACGTACAGAGTCGTGTGAGTGAGTTGCATGTGTATGAAATAATAATACAAACATTGCATCATTGCATTGCATATCATAGCATAGCATTTCTGCATAAACAGAGACCTCATCGTATAAATCAGTGTGGGCTCTTTTATACGATGAGTTTATACCTTCCAGATCCCTTAGCTTATGTGCCCTCGTGTGTGCATATAAGTTAGGGTTACTTTCGTAGATGCTCGTATTTATTTGCTTCTTATATTACATTGCCTTTTACACATTGCATAAACAGAGACCTCATCGTATAAATCAGTGTGGGCTCTTTTATACGATGAGTTTATTGCTTGCCAGATCCCTTAGCTTATGTGCCTTTATGTACGCATATAAGTTAAGGTTAATTTTCCTAGCTGCTCTTCATATTACATTACTTGCTCATATTACTGCTATTGTAGCTTTCTCCTATTGTTTGCTCTTATTACAAGCCTAATTGTAGAACTGCTAGAGTAATCTTAATTAGTGTACTCCTGCTAGCTAGAAGCTATGTATCTTTTGCTTGATATACATTGCTAGTTTTACCACTTGTCACCTGCTTCTTTGAATTACCCCTTGATGTCCTCCGCTTCCTCCTCCCGCACGGTGCCTAGGAGTCGCGGGTGGAGGCGGTGAGGAATATGCTGAGTCTTTTAGACTGACGGTCAGTGGACCTTATCATTTTAGGGATGAAGTACCGGAGCAGCAGGACCCCGTTTAGGAGACAGGATAAGGAGATGGGATGGAGCACGTCAACCCCTACACGTCGTCGCAGCAGCAGCTACAGATGTTTGAAGGAAAAATTGATGGCTTCCGCATAGACGTAGTGAGAGAGTGTTGTAGCACTATACTTAAACATGTACTAGGCATAAGCCCTTTTCGTTTAGTTCTCTTTTACTTTAACTCTCATCGTGGACTTTGTAATCATGTAATTTATATACTTTATGTGAATTGTGGACTTGTTGTTCTTCTATTACTTCTATTACTGTGAATTGCGGTTGACTTGGATGATGTTGATTAGCCGGCAGGATCGGCGTATTGTGGCGGCGACCATTGGGTGTAATGGTCTCGCCGCAAGACGGCGGTTCTGGGCAGTAAGACCCGGTAAAAAAAAAAAAAAAGGTCTTACATCTATAGTCTCAAACAGGCCCCATATGCCTGGTTTGAGCGCTTTCGTACTGATGTTCTCAAGGCCGGTTTCATTGAACGGCAGACTGATCATGCTTTGTTCACTCGCACTTCTGCTCAGGGATGTGCCATCCTTCTTCTTTATGTGGATGATATGATCATCACTGGAGATGACCATGCAACCATTGCCTCTCTTCAACAGCACCTCCGCAGTCAGTTCGAGATGAAGGACATGGGCCCCCTTCGCTACTTCCTTGGGTTGGAAATTTCTCAGTCCAAATGTGGCATTCTCATATCTCAACAGAAGTACATCTCTGACATCCTCTCTGCTGCCACCCTCACTGACACCCGTACAATTGATACTCCAATCGAGCTCAATCTAAAGCTTCTCCCAACTGATGGTGAACCTCTCCCGGATGTCTCCCGCTATCGGCGCCTTGTCGGGAAGTTGGTCTATCTTACTATGACACGACCTGACATTGCCTATGTTGTTAGCTTTGTCAGTCAGTTTGTCCAAGCTCCTCGTTCGGCTCATTACGCCGTTGTCCTCCGGATTCTCCACTACCTCCGCACCTCCGTCACCCGCTCTCTGTTTCTCTCTGCCACGTCTCTACCCACCCTCTGAGCATTCTCAGATGCTGACTGGGCGGGGGATGCTGCCACTCGTCGCTCTACTACCGACTTTTGTATTTTCCTGGGTGACTCTCTTATCTCCTGGCGTAGCAAGAAACAAGAGTCCATTGCACGCTCCAGCACTGAGGCCGAGTATCATGTCATGGCTTCCACCACTGCTGAGATCGTTTGGCTTCGCCGCCTTCTCGGTGATCTTGGTGTGTCGATATCTAGACTCACTCCCTTATTCTGTGATAACCGAAGTGCTATTCAAATTGCCTCTAATCCATTATTTCATGAACGGACGAAGCACGTCGAGATTGACTGCCACTTCACTCGTCAGGAGTTCCTCGTCTACACTATCTCTCTACCGTTCATTGCATCTGAAGAAAAAATTGCGGACTTTTTTACCAAGCCTCTCACATCTACAAGATTCAGATATCTCATTAGCAAACTCTCAGCTCATGATCCACCGTGAGTTTGAGGGAAATTGTTAATATTAAATGTATTTAATATTATATATTTTGTATATTTCGTTTAGTCCCACACCATCTGTGGTATTTTTGGGCTCTCCTCTTGCTCTATATGTAAGATCTCAATGATCTCTTTCCAAGGTTAATAATATATGATCACTTGATTCTCTCAAGTTTAACAGTATGTTTGACATGACTACGATTATGATCGCCATCAAAAAAAGAAAACTAGTTTTGAATATAACGATGAATGGAGTTTCTTAAGTGAGGTCGGGCATTCACGAACGACGGTTCATACACAGTGTTCACAAACCGTTATCTCCGTGCCAAACGGAGCCTTAGATGATATGCATAATAGACATATTGAAAATAGAGACTTTATTAATATGTAGGAGAGGGGAGCCATGTTTATTGGATCCCTTCATGGAGATGAAACTGGTGTTGTCCTCCAAGCTAATTGAGGCAACTTGGACTGTATTTATTCGAGAAAGTTGGTTCTCAATTAGGCTTTTTAACGCTTTAGCACAAAGATGCTTCAAAGTAACGCTGGTTATGTTGAGGGGGCATAAGAGGATTTCGCATGGGGGCTTGTAGGTATTGGATTTTAAAAAAAAGCACTAAGAAAATTACATTAAAATTATTTTTCAACGTTATAAATATTATATATAATATTTATTCAAAAAATCTCCAATAAATTAGGATTAATATAGTGATTCTTGACTTCATATTAAGGTCATTGAAATGTAGTCAAAGGTCTTAGGTAACATGACACCAATATATATATATATATATTTGCCTAAATTTGTTATTTTGGCAAAAAAATCATTAAAAATGTTTACACATTTTCTATAGTTAGATATTGATGGGGTTACCCTAAAATAGTTCTGGGTCAGGCTGGCCTTCTCGAAATCGTGGCCCTGACCGGATTGCCGAATTGGACTGCCTCGACCAAGTGATAACGCTTGGGAGCTGGATGCGCGACGAATCAAAACTAGGCGTAACGAGCACGCTCAAGTGGCCGCGCGCCACGAGCACGGCGCGTTTACGCCCCGTGCACACCTGCATAATGCGCCCCCACGCTCGCGCACGCAAAGCGCGCCCCCGAGCGCAGAACGTGCGCCCTGCGTGACGAACACGCATGCGGTGCGCCACGACCTCTCACCATCGCCGCCATCCGTCATCGTCAACCACCACCGCTACCTTCTTCCTCGCTGGCGAACCTCCCCGATCTTTCCGGTTTTCCCGGACCGCCTGGAGGGCAAGAACGTCATTTCCAAAAATTGGTGATCCGCGTGATCTGAATCGTGCAACCTTATTTGTCAGTTCAAATTCCAAGATTGCGCAATTACCGACCCCCCCCCCCCCCCCCCCCCCCTTTAGAAAAACTATAAAAATGGTCATGAACCCTCATGTGAAGACATATGACATTCCGCACCAGAGAGAGTTCTCAAGTCCTCCTTCAAGAGTTGTTGGAAGATCTCCTTCGGAGCTCGAATACCTCATTCGGCTCTCAAGTCCTCCTTCAAGAGCGACTTCAAGATCTCTTTCGTAGTTCGAAGACCTCCTTCGGATCTCAAGTCCTCCTTTAGGAGTGGCTGGAAGATCTTCTTCGGAGTTTGAAGACCTCCTTAGGTTCTCAAGTCCTCCTTCAAGAGTGGCTCGAAGATCTCCATTGGGGTCCAAAGACTTCCTTCGGTTCTCAAGTTATCCTTCGAAAACAGCTCGAATATCTCCCTCGGCATCCGCTCTTCGAGACCAGAGCCTCGTTGCTACGTTCATCCTTCCAAACTCCTCCCTAGCACGCTCAGCTTGAAGCAACCAAGAAGAGAAGAGAGAGCTCTGAAGTTTTTCGGCGAAGACTTGATCACACTCTGCTCGCTCAAGTGTTCACTCCGCTCTCCACAGTGCTTGCTCTAGTGACAGCTCCAAAAGTCGTTCCTGCGAGCACCAAGGAAGACCTTGTCTTTTTTCCTTTCAAGTACCTGTAAGCGAAACGGTCACCTGTCAACCACCCTAGGATTCAATACTTGTACCATAAAAAAATAGTGGATTTGTTCGGCATTGAACCGACCCGTGGTTTTTTTCTCTTTTCGGGTTTTCCACATAAAAAGTTTTGTCGTTTTGCTGTTGGTTCACTTTTAACTGTTTGCACGCTTGTCTTGCTCTTGAGCTAAGGCGGTTCGATTCTTCCTAACCGAGAGAGCGCTAAGCGACCCGCAATAAATATATTGTATACAAAAATTCATTAGAAGTGTAAATTTTTTTTTTATATTTAGAGATACTGTACAAAAAAATTCATTAAAAATGTAGACATGTTTTATTGATATTTAGACAAATTATACAAAAAAAATTATTAAAAATATGGAAATAGTGTACACAAGTTGACATTAATATAGCATAGATATATTTTTTATCAATATTTGTTGATTAAAATTTTCAAATGAATTAGTAATCAGCCCACACAAAAAAAAATATTTTGCGTACGCCACTGCTCGTAAGAGAGCTTGACCGGAGAAGGAAGTCGGTTGATGGGCGGTAGCTGGTCGTGGGTGGCTAATTAGAATTAGAGTAAATTTGAAGTATTGATTTGCGTATAAAAATTTTATGGAGGAGTTTTTTAAAAACTTTAAAAAATAGTTTGCAAGTAACAAATACTAATTTGCATATAATAATGCCCACAAAATAGTTAGTTAATTGTTTTAGATTGCTCTTGAGCAGTATATGGATATTTAGTTTGCGTTGTATAGTTAAAGTTGTCTTAGGGTCTGTTTGTTCTGGTGGTGAGAGTTTGAGCGATGAAAATGAGAGTGTTGACAATGGATAGGTGAGGAATGAAGGGGGTGACTGTATTTTCAAAAAAGGTCAAAATAACGTATTGGAGCAGCGGCGATGAGATTTGGAGTGTTATCAAATCACTTTTTTAACGGTGGATGTTTCCCCCTAATAGAGACGAAACAAAAACACGGAAACAAACCAACATTTTGTCATATCTAATATCACAACATGAGTTGTTGGTTGGTCACATATTTCGAGAGCATGCTTTGTAGCTCAGCTCATGCATGATACACAACTTCGAGCATTATGAGTATTGCTACTGCAATTTCACTCTATGGTATCATTGAGAGTTGTTGACGACACATTAGACCATGTCAATAATATTCATTCATTCAGATCTTTGTCATTCTCCATCGTTCTATTGTGATCTCAAATGTGCATACAAGTACTTAGAATTTCACATTGCTAGCAAGTGTAAGTAAAAAGGGCAGGCCGGTGCACAAAGGCATCCCCGCGCAACAAGGGTCCGGGGATGGGTCCCACCCCAAGGGTGAAATATAGGCAAACATTACCATGCATTTTTGTAAGAGGCTGGAAGCAGCACAGAAAATTCAGAAATCTAATCCAGAATAAAACAAACACAGAATGACAGAAATGAAGAAGAGACGACACAGAAAATTCACAGCATAGATTGAAATAAGATCTATAGTGGTTCCCCAAAATATGGGCACTCCACTCTTCTACCACCTTGATGGGAATACACTATCCAGTGCCTTGGAGCAAGCACTGGTTCAAGATCTCTTTATCAAAAGATCTAGTTTTGGTTCAAGATCTCCTTATCAAAAGATCTAGTTTGGTTCTAAGAGTCTCCTTAACAAAAGACTCAGACCATGATTCTAAGAGTCTCAAGGTCACACGGCAACACCTCAACCGGTGCGCCAAGGCTCCCCTTCTTACTCGCAAGTCAAGTATTTTCCATTAATATTCTTAGCGACTACTTAAGGGTTTAGTGTTTAACATAACACACACAGATGTGTACATGTGTTCACCTGTGCCAATGCTCACTAACTCAGCTCGTTCAGGGTTTAGGGTCCAGTGATAATTTTATACGCGATTATACTCAGTCTTGCCAAGTGTGCACGTCTATGCTCAATTATTGTTGTCCATTATTCTCTCTTATGCACGTATGAACTAAGTTATACTATGTTTTATGTAGTTAATCTATACGTTCAATGCAATCTCATAATTTTTTCCAATTAACTAACACATAAAAGGAGAAGGATAAAGGACGATGAGAGAATATTATGAAGACTATGGCTTCGTTTGGTACGGCGGTAGCGGTCGTGAACGCGGTGGTTATGAAACATCGTTCGTGAATGTCCGACCTCACTTAAGGAACTTCATCCACTTTTATCTTCAAAACATTTATCTTTTCTTATGGCGGTCGTAACCATTGTCTTACCAAACATGTGTTTAATGACGGTGGTGTTTTTGTCCATACTCACCAGAGCAAAAAAACTGCGCCAAACGGAGCCAATGTAAATCATCATATAGTAGTTTGAACTCTATGAAGAATTCTGTTGAGATTTATCCATGGTGTTCAGAATTATCAGTACAACAACAACAACAACAACAACAGAACCCATATAGTCCCCAATCATTGGGGGTATGGGCGGGGGAAGATTGGAAACAGACCTAACCTTTGGCACTATGCACAAAGTGGCTTCTCTCAGAGGAGAAAGACCTAACCTTTGACAATAAATGCACAAAGTGGCTGCTCACAGAGTACCACTGAAATAGTGGCCCCCTATACCATCGTGTTTGCTGCGGAATCATGCCCTCAAATCAAAGCCAAAGACATTCAGAGAGGGCAGACCCAAGAATCCATTTTGATTTATGTGCGCATAACCATGCTTCCTTCATTCAGCATCCAGAGCATTGGTGAAGCACAAGTGTTCAGAATTATCAGTCTAAAGCTTTAATTCACATGTTTCCAAACCATTAGATAAGTGATATAACTCCTACCAAATGGAATTAAATTAGTTAAGGCATGCATAAAAACTTGTCCAAACTATACAGTGCAAAATCAACCACTTGCATGACCCGAACAGAGATAAATTGGCTCCCAAACTCAATCAGGGACACCACAACTTTGCTAATACATCAGATACAAATAAATATCAAAACTTAGAAATATTCATGAAAAATGATTATTAATACAAGAAAACAACCCACAATACCTTCAAATGAAACCAAAATATATTAATAATAATATTTGCTGCTGTGAAACATAGGAAAAATTCATGAACTCAAAAATAACACCATGTCAGCAGATTTTTGGACATCATGTTGGCAAAAATGTTTGAATTAGTTTGGTTTTCAAACTCATGTGTTTCACAATTTTCACCTACCGGACACCAATGAAAACTTTCCTTCTTCAAATAGCCATGGGCGGATCTAAGGGGGCGGGCTGGGGCCCAGGCCCCCCCCCAAACATTTTGCAAAAATAGATAGTGGATTTGGATTCCTCTCTTCGAGATAGCGAATTTTGACTACTTACACGTCAAAAACGGTGATCAAATGAGGGAGAAACGACTCCGATAAGGTGGAGACGTTTAAAAAAAATTGGCCGGAGAAAGACAATGTCCGGCCCCCCATATTGAACTTCTTGGATACACCCCTGCAAGTAGCTCATGTGCTTTGACAAGACACATGCAATGAAACTTCTTGAAAAAGAGACCAAGGCATGTGAGATGGATATATAAATGGATGGATTGTGGTTTGGAAACACACACCATGCCAGTGGTTTGTCAACTTGGAGAAAGTTCTTGGAGGTGAATCCGAGGAGAAGAAGGTTGTGAGGCTGCCATGGACTGCAGTGAGTGCGGTGAGGTTGTAGTGGGGCAAGCAGCGTAGTGAGCATCGATCTTACACGCAAGCTGGACATTATTCCACATCGGTTTCTCCAGCGGTGGCGGTGGTTGGTCGTCTGATGACGACAAAGGTTCGTTCTTGTACGAATTTTGTGCATTCATTTTACGGATTGCACTCAAGTTCATATTACTCTCCTGCGTATTTTTGTAGTCCGAGTTCTTCTGTATTGTATTTTTCAGATTTGTCTCTTTTAATTTGAGTAATGTAATTTTATAGTGCTAATAAAATTATACAAAGTACATATTTTTGTGACCATGTATTTAGCTGTGTTTGGGGATTGTGCTTTCACAACCGAAAATTCCAACAAGTGGTATTAGAGAGAGGTTCTATAAGAGACTGATTGAACATTTGAGAAAAGATTTGATTGGGGTGGTGGATGACTTGGTCCTTTTCTCATCTTTCTAAATCGAACCTTAAATTAATCAGGTCTCCTAGTCATACTAGAGGACAACAATGACAGGAAAGAATGCTATTTTGGCTTGATACTCAGTGGAGAAGTTTAATGACAACAAAAAATTAGTTTGTAGCAGATTCACATCAAAGATATGTAGTTGAGCAAGGGTTGATGCGGGCTCTGTAGGGACGAGATAAATTGACCGATGAAGTGAGGGACGAGGAGTGAATTAACTTGGATGAGCATGTCACTAGCGTCATCAGGATGTGTGTCGATAATAAGGTGCTCTTAAATATTGGTATCGAGGATTCTGCAATCAAGTTTTGGGAGAAGCTTAAGAGATTGTATCTGACAAGTTGTTGACCGCGAGGTTGTTGTTGAAACAACGACTATATGTGTTGAAGATGCATGACGATAACAACCTGCATGAGCACTAGAATGTGGGTGGAGTTTTGAAGACGGTCACATTACCACTGAGAGTCGTGACGACTCTGATAGCAACTGGATTTTGGATTATGGTGCATCACAACACATATGCTCGGATGCGTCAATGCTCAGTTTTCCATAGGTGACAATCTGGTCAGTCTATTTGGGTGACAGCTTAGGTTGTAAGGTTACGAGTATAGGGATAGTGGACATATAGACACATGATGGGGTGATGCGCAGGCTTGAGAGGGTACATCTAGTGCCAAAGATGCATAAGAATCTGATATCATTGGGTAAATTGGACTCATGTGGCTTCAGCTTTGCGACAAGAGAATGAGTTTTAACGGTGACACACGGGTGTGTCGTGTTCATGAAATTTGTGCAGTTCGATAGCTTGTAACTATTGATGGGGACCGTTGTGCGAGGTGGTATACCCATGATGGGTGACATGGTGGATGGTCGCAGTGGATAGCCCTTTTGTGACTCGTGTTCTGCGAGTCAGCTTCTACGATTTGGGTGCGTCGACATCCCGTAGGTGAACCAAAGCAGAGATGAAGTTCGACTTGCAATAAGTTGGCTGACACATCGGGCTTGAGGTGGTTCTTCGTGCAGACAGTGTTTCATGTAGATAATGTTTTGTGCAGAATATGATGTTCGAAATTCAAACTAAGGTGGTGATTGTTGATTTTTTTTTTCAAACTCCTTTGCTTCACATTTTTCACCTACCGTTCGCCAATGAATACTTTCCTCCTCCAAGCTGCTCATGTACTTTGACTAGACACATGCAAGAAAGCTTTTAGCAAAGAAGACCAAGACATGTGAAATGACTATATAAAGGGATGGATTGTGGTTTGAAAACACACAGAGCGATTTGTAATCTTGGAGAAAGAAGCTCTTGGAGGTGAATCCGAGGAGAAGAAGGCAATGAGGTTGCGACAGGCTATAGTGAGTGCGGCGAGGCTGTAGTGGGCAAGCTACGTAGTGAGCAACAGGCTTATATGCGAGCTGAGCATTATTTTCCACACCAATTTCTCCGGCGGCGACTGTAACACCCCTGAATTTCGGATAATTATTTTAATCTTGTTAATGACGTAATATCATCGTAAGGGTGTTACATTTGTGCGGAGTTTACTGGTGCGCTATAATTCGTGCGATTTTGAGTTCGTTCGGTCAATTTGATCGTGCTTCAAACTTATTGGAATTTAGATTTTTGGAATTTAGAAAATTAAATTAATTACTTTTAAGCATGTTCGTAAAGTTTCGTTGCGATACGAGCCTTTTTGAGGGCCTGATGAATTTTTAAAGATTTTCTATTATTACCACTTTTTATATATTTTTATTCTCTTATAAAAGCCTTAAGATTAGGTTTTATTTTCTTCTTCTTCTTCGTTTCCGTCAAGCCGAGCGAGTCGCGCGAGTAGAGGGAGCGGCGTTCTACCGGAGGCTTCGGGCGGCCGCTGCGGGAGCTGTTGTGCACGGGATCTTCGTCGGAGAGTAGATTTGGAAAGCTCTTGCCGAGATCTTCGTGTGTGCGGTGAGTATTTTCAGTTTCGTGGATCTTTGATGTTGGAGCGTGCAACCCTAACCCTCCTCTTCGTCCTAAAAGTTTCAGGAATTTGTTCTTGTGATCTTTGATCGACTGATCCTTGATGTGGAGTGCATTGGAGGCTGAAAATCAGAGAATTTGAGGCAAGTGGTGGTTTCTACCTCATCTCACTGCTTCTCTTCATTTTCCTTAGGCGTGGGATTGGGGTACGTTTATTTCATGGAGTTAGGCATTACAGAATTTCGGTTTCAGTCGAGTGATTAAGTCGAATTCGTCGAGTGATTACAGTAAATTCATTGAGTAGTCGATTCCGTCGAGTAGTTAGTTTGACATGTAGAATTCGTCGAGCAGATAAGTCGAATTCGTCAAGTTGTTGTGTGAGGTTAAGTATAATTTGTCGAGTAGAGTCTTCGAATTCGTCGAGTGATCACGTGGAATGTGTCAAGTGGTCACGGTCTATTTGTCGATTTGTTAGTGTCAAATGTTACAGTCGAATTAGCTGGGGATTCAAGTGCAATCCATTGAGTAGTTAAGTGTGATTCGTCGAGTGGATAATTTATTCGTCGAGTTATTTAGTCAAATTCGTCGAGTAAGTTAGTCATTTTCGTCGAGTGATTTAGACGATTCGTTGAGTGTTTCCGCCGAATGCAACGAGTGGTCTCAACAAATTCGTCGTGTAAGGCTGTTTTACTTGGAATTTTATGAGTTTTGTTCTTTTCGTTGTTATAAGTTGTTTTTGGACTGTTGCTTGGGTTGGAATAGATGACCATCACCGCAGTGTATGTGGTGAATCATTGTATCCAGTGAATTTATGGCGGACTGTAGGTTGGGTTGCAAATGGTTGAGTCTCATCTCAGTACTATTTTATGTCTGATATTAATGATTCGTTTTTCTTTTAGAGCTGACCAGACTCTTTTATTTAACTATATATGTATATATGATTAACCTATGAATATATCTCGCACTTAGTGCAATATTTTCTCGCTTTTATAGTCAATACTGTTAAATTATTTATACTTATTGTTCATATGACTTGTCTGCTGTTGATTTACAGTTGCTCTCGTTGGGTTGGTAACCCCTTAACTCATTAATCATTTGGTATGTATTTCTTTAAGTTGCTTTTTTGCACCTTTGTGCTGAGACATTCTTTTCTTTTTGAATTCCTTGGGTTCGGACCAGCTGTAGTTAGAGCTGGCCAAGCGATCTTTTCCAGATTTCTGTAGTTGATTTCTTTTCCTCGTTGGTGAGACTTTGTTAGTTGTATTTATCTTTGACTTTGCAGTGTATCTCAGTTGCATTTTTGATAGTCCTATGAGTTTGTGTCAGATTGTTGACGCTCATAGCTTGTTTCTTTGGTGTAGACTCTTTGCTTGTTGTTCCTGCTACTACTACTTACTGATGTTGATGCATTGCTCTTTGGGAATATTTTATGTTAGGATGCATAGTCGTTACGTGTATAAAATAAATCTGCACCTATACTCATAACATGATTTCAACCAAATGTCACCTTACTTTGAAGATCGTAAAATCTCTTTTCTTACTGTTGCCTTATCAAGGGTGTTTGGGTTCGAAACCCGGCATCAACAACCTACTGTTGCTGAGAAACAGGCACAAGGAGGGGTTGGGGTGGCACATGGGGCCGCATCCCTGATGACTTCGGACAATGTGGTCAGGTCACCATAACGGCTCCGGACAATGTGGTCGGGTCGTTACAAAAAACTCTGTTGAAGGTGCCTTATCAAGGGTGTTTGGGTTCGAAACCCGGCATTAACAATCTACTGTTGCAGAGAAATAGGCGCAGGGAGGGGTTGGGTGGCACCTGGGGCTGCAGCTCTGGTGACTTCGGACAATGTGGCCGGGTCACAATAACGGCTCCGGACAATGTGGTCGGGTCGTTGCACACGGTCTTGAACTTCAAATGTAAATCATATCTTTCAACATAGAGTATATATATATTTGTATGTCTTTTATGAAAAAATAAAGAGACGGAGATGCCTGAGCGTCTGTAGTTGTCCCCTGCACAACGTGACATCACAACACGTATTTTCTCTCACCCTGGTAATTTATTTATATATTGGGGAAAATGCGGGTTATGACAGCGATGGTGGTGGTTGGTCGTCTGATGACGATGAAGATTCGTTCTGGTGTGAATCATGTGCATTTGTTTTACTGATTGCAGTCAAATTCATATTACTATCCTGTGAATTTTTGTTGTCAGAGTTCTTCTACAGTCAGGGGCGGATCTGATCTTAGGGGGACCGGCTCCCCCCCCCCCCCCCCCCCCCCCCCCCCAAGAATTTTGCAAAACCATTAGTATATTTTGATTCCTCTCCTCGAGGCATGAATTTTGACTAGTTACACATCAAAAATGGTGGTCGGATGAGGGAGAGATGACTCTGAGAAGATGGTGGCCTTCAAATTTTTTTTAACGGGAGGAAAATGATGTATGCCCCCACCCCCAGCCCTTCTACAAAGCCACTGCCATTTTGATCCGCTCTGCTTCTTCGGTTCCCGCAAGGGTGCAACGACCTCTACGCCAATAGACGAGCACAACAATATTTGTGTCGTCTCCACCAAGAACGTCGACACCTCCCAGCACGATCGACGCATCCGTTCCCTGCATCTGCCGTCTCCAGTGCCTCCATGATCCATATCGCCGTGGTCGAAGACATCCATTTGGTAAACGACGCACTTGCCAAGGTGAATCAACAACGCTCGTCATTCCATTTTTGTCATGTCGTTATCCTACCGTCCCCAGCCACAATTGCAGCCTCCATCCACCTCCCTCGACGCTCTACAATCGGCACCTGCTCGCTCCTCACGATATCTTTGCGGATTGAATCTGCTCAATCACTCACGTGTGTCATCTTTGCTGACCGCACGAGGAATAACATCCTTTTTTGAGCCCCATGTCATCTGCTCTCGACACGCCTGTCATTGCTTCTCGAGCCTCTCATTGCTCGTTCCATCAAGCCCAACCCCATTTTGGGAAACCGTGTGGACACTTTAGTCAGACCGCAATTTTCTCCTTCGGCCGCACCACCACCGCGACCCATCATAGCTCCACCAATCCCTATTCTACCAGCCTTATCAGTCATCTCTCTATCTCTTTTGCCTGACCCCCCATGTTGAAATTTCTGGATCCGCCCATGTCTGCGGTATTTTTTCGGACTTGTATCTTTTAATTTGAGTGCTGTAATTTTATAGTGCTAATAAAATTATGTGAAGTATGTATTTTCTTGTGACCTGTATTTAGCTGTGTCTGGGAATTACGCTTCCACGATCAGAAATCCCACCGAAAACATAAGTAAAGGAATGATGATGAAGGAGAAATCTCTTCTATGCATGCCATCAAGCTGCTAAATCAAGTCAATTACAAATAAATTTTCAACACTAGTTTCCACCATATTCTAATAAGATAACAAGGTGGGAAATTGAAATTCCTCCATAAAATTTTAAATATAAAGAAACAAACTAAACAAATATTACAAAAGAGCCCTCGTGATATTAATTAAAAAAATAGAATATTAAACAATAGTAACTAGTTCATTCATGTGATTGGAATTGAAGCCCTCCGTACCGCGGGATCTAGAAATTGCCTACACACAATCGGGGAGGAGGCATGTTGCTCTCTTATCTTTCGAAGAATGCTACAGAGTATTCATTTTGCTACAAATTCTTCCTATAAGATTCTTTATATTTGCTTTCTCGTCCCTCGATCAGAATATTGCATCTATTCATATTATTGTATTTATGTGTTAAGGTAATGATGAGGGAGCATTTTGGAGTAATCGAGAGCAATTTGAGGTAAATGAGAGCATTTGGGACGATATATGTTGGAGCATTAAGGCATATGATCTAAATATGAATCACATGCCCGTGCGTCTCATGCACGGGCATATGACCTTATATATCTCACATTTAAAATGGCGATCACTACCTCTGTGATCATTTTGAACATCTCAACAGATGACGTGCTAGTAGCAGTAAAGCTGCCACTTAAAACCGAAAACCGTAATCCGAACCGGACCCGAACCGGACCGAACCGTTCGCGAATTATTTGGGTTCCGGTTTGAATTTTGGAACCGTGAACAACAATGGTTCGGGCGTGGTTCTTTCATTTTGTTATCCGGACCGGAACCGGAACCGCAATATATAAGTCTCAAGCGGTTTCAAAAATTTTAGAACCGATCCGAACCGGACCGAAGCAGAACCGAACCGCAACCCGTTTATTATTATTAATAATATTATAATATTGTCATTTTTTAAAATATTCTATAATATCTATACTTACTATTATGGGTGAAACTGGTGCGGTTTGAACTCAAACCGTATTCGCAACAAAGGGGGTCGATTTTGGACTGAACAAAATCACACCACACGCAATCCGTGTCGTGTGGTTTGACATTGGTGTGAATTGGAATTTGTTTTTGCGGTGTATTTTCAGTTTTCATACAGTCATATAATACATTTTCAATTTTACTCACATATTTTTCTGAAATATTTTGTTTTAAAAATATAAAGAATATACAACTACTATTTAATAGTAATCATGAAAAACAAATCTAATTGTAATTGATAAATTAATTAAATTGAATTAACTAATATATTCTTCAAATAAAATTTTAATTGTAAAATAAGATTTGAAGTGCAACAATTCAAAATTCTTTACCCTATGTTGAGTCGTGATTTTCAGCAACATGATGTCATGAACATTGCATCGGGATTAAACGATCGTGATCTTTGAATTTTTAAAATCGGCACAGTCTTGTGTAATTTTGTGGTTTTGCGGTTTCAATTTTTAACTTTCAGCTTGACTTACTATATATTATATAAAAAGTACTCCCCCTTGGGTAACACGAAATTCCTGCATTCAGACCTCAGACTTCGAAGTCCCTCTTGCAAAAAAACCAAACAGGTATACTTTTTCCCTCCGGTTTTTTATTTTTGAACTCCCTCATTTATTCCGCCAAGTTTGGTTTTGGTTCTAGTTGGAACCGATTGGAACCGGACCGAACCGTATAGAACCGAACCGAACCGTTATTGGTCGGTTTGGTTTTGGTTCTTGTTGAACCGTAACCGGAACCGTTAACACGATGGTTCCAAAAATTATACTGGAACCGGAACCAGAACCGGAACCGGTCAAACCAAATACGGTTTTGGTTCTAATTTGAAGAACTGTTACCGTAGCGGTTCGGTTCACGGTTTTAGTAGAACCGGAACCGAACCTGAACCGTGACAGCTCTAAGTAGCAGTAGAAGCAGAATTAGTATTGTCGCTAACGTTGTGGGAAGGGCACACACCACTTCTAATTGCCCAAACACACAAAAACACCCGATTTAATGATCAAAATTATGGGAATTATAGAAAACACGGAATGCCAACATTCCGAAACAAACATCAAACACACACTTTCTAACATCCTAAGCGGGCATTCATTAAAAACCTAGTCGTTTAGGTTTTTGTACCCACATGTGCTTACCACACGTTAAAAGGGTTCGACCATGAACCTAAAGATTACAAGATCATATTCCTAGGACCCTGATACCAAATTGTAACATCTCACCTGCAAATAAACTATAAATTGGTCCGATCGGACCCACAATATACTGCATTCGCAAATTAAACATCAAATAAGTTAGCAAAGTTAACTAGACTACTTATGAGTATTAAAGCTAACAAAAACAACTAGTGCATGAACAAACTAGAGAATGTCCACCACAAATTTTGAAATAAAAACAAAAGCAACATAGTTTGGCCTTATGACCATATACAAGCTCAAATGAATAAGTACTCAATATCAGTCCACAAAAATATAACATTACAAAAGAAGTACTACAAATATAAGAGCTATCACACTCATGCAAGTATGCACGTAGCCAAGCATGCATATATAACAAAACTTGAAAGTTGTTGGAACCAGGACTTGGCCCAATGAGGAGATCAGACCCCTTAGAGGGGGCAGGTAGCACCTACTGATCCCGCGGAAGAAGCAAACCGAAGACTAAGAGCTCAACACAGACCCTTGGCTACAGCGCGGAGGTCCCACCACACACCTGGAAGATCTTAGAGTGCTTCCCCTCCCAAGTCAAAGCTGAAGTTGGGCACCTTGGAGAGCCTGAGGAGCTAACCAAAGAACCTAGGGAGGAAGAAGCCAGAAATTGAAATCCTCTCCAAAGGTGCCCTTCAAGGTCTATATATAGCTTTTCTAGTCTGGTCTGCGAATAGCGTAATCCCGCCTTTTAGTTTTGCTAAACGCACCCCAAATTGGCCTGCTAACAGCCAAACTCCGTTGTTCTGAATGGCTATTGGCAGCCCACCAAGGGTATCTAGGTAATTTTACGCCCAAAACCCCCTGAGCGGGTGGTTCATGAAGGCACCTCTTGCCTAACCTCCCGCGTACCAGACCTTCCGGCACCCGCGGGGCAAGTGACCCTTGAGGGTGCCACTCGCAGGGTCCTTGGGCCTCTGGGCAAGTAGGGTCCCACCCCTCACTCGCCTGATTATCGTTACATCCGCTCTTCTCTCACGTGAGTGTCCCGCGAGTGCCCTGCGAGAGAGGTTGCACTCGCTCGGAACCCCTTTTGCCCTTTCTTGACCTGGGCGAATGCCCTCCTTGCTTGCTCTTTTGCCTATCTTAAGCATGGGGCCCTACTCGACAAATATGGGGTTGTACACAATCCTCGCTCTTTGTGAGTGAGGCACTCGCTCGGAAAGAAAGTCCAACCCCGTGTATTTGGTGAGCTCATGCTGACATGGAAGGAATCTTTTGGTGGGGCCCTCCACTTTGCTATATATATATATATATATATATCAGGTCGTAACGCTTATACTACACATCTCCTTCATCTCTTCTTCTCCCCCGAGCTTTCACAACCTATAGCTTCCATGAAGCCGCTGCCGCAACCTCTTTCCCAGGCAATGATCGATTGTCTCGCCGCGGCGTGAAAGAGGGACTCCTCTCTTACCGCCAGATATGCTCTTTGGCTATCGTCTAAGAGGGATCCCACCTCCCCTTACCGACCGAAGAGGGCCAAGACTGTTAGGAGGGGCCCGATGACCAATGAATCCGCCTCGGCATCCCCACCCCCTTCTCGCGACTCTCCTAATGCACCGATGGTAATTCTATTTCTTTCTCGCCTTGCCGCTATGCTGACCGGTGTTATATCTCAAGTTTTAAGTTCACTCGCAGGAGAAACCGTCGATGGGAGGCGCCCCCGAGACCAACAAGGTGGGTGCCGACGCGCTCCCGCCCCATGCTGATGACATTCTGCTAATTCTGGAATCCTCCCCTCTGGTTGTACAACCCTGTATTCGCCGAGTGGGCCCCCGGGACCCATGAGGTAATTTGACATTGTTTTCCAGCGAGATTTGGGACAGGAAGAGAGGAGGGCGAGCGGTGGAGGCGGGAGCTTCCCGCTCGCCCAACCAGCAAGGGGGGCGAGGGGAGGAGGGGCGGCCTGCCCCCCTCTCGCCGGGGGGGGGGGGGGGGGGGGGGGGGGGGGGGGGCGAGACCCGAGGCGGACGGCCTCCTGGTCTCGCCCCCGCCCCTGTAATGGGAGTGAGAGGAGGAGGCCCCGGGCCCCCTCTCGCCCCGCCCCTTGTAGGGGGGGGGGGGGGAGAGGAGGAGGCTCAGCCCCCCTCGCCCCCGCCCCTTGTAAGGGGGGCGAGAGGAGGATGCTCAGCCCCTCTCGCCCCCGCCCCTTGTAAAGGGGGGCGAGAGGAGGAGGTTGAGCCCCTCTCGCCCCCGCCCCTTATAAAGGGGTCGAGAGGAGGAGGCTCAGCCCCCCTCGCCCCGGCCCCTTGTAAGGGGGCGAGAGGAGGAGGCTCAGCCCCTCTCGCACCCGCCCCTTGTAAGGGGGCGAGAGGAGGAGGCTCAGCCCACCTCGCCCCCGCCCCTTGTAAGGGGGCGAGAGGAGGAGGCTCAGCCCCTCTCGCCCCCCGCCCCTTGTAAGGGGGCGAGGGGAGGAGGCCCATCCCCCTCGCCCCCGCCCTTTGTAAAGGGGGCGAGAGGAGGAGTCTCAGCCCCCCTCGCCCTGCCCCTTGTAAAGGGGGGCGAGAGGAGGCGCTCAGCCCCTCTCGCCCCCACCCCTTGTAAGGGGGCGAGCCCAGGAGGGGCGACCTCCCGGCTCGCCCAGCCCAGTAAGGGGAGCGAGCAAGGGAGGAGGCCTGCCTCCCTCGCCCCAGCTCCAGTAAGGAGGTTCGGTCTGCGTTTAGCGTCGTAGAACAGCGGAATTTGGCTATTCACAGGCCAAATCCGAGGGTATTATTGTAATCTCGTAGGTCAGATTGTGGCTATTTGCAGTGGTTCCAAAAACTATAAATAAGCCCAAGGGGGCACCATTTGGAGGCACTTCTCTTTTGGCATTCTCTCTCCCTAAGTTCCTTTGTTGGGTGGAGAGATCCTCCAATGGTGACCAAGCTTAGCATTGGATTGGGAGGGGAAGCGCTCTAAGATCTTCCGGGTGTGTGGTGGGACCTCCTCGCTAAGCCCTTGGCCTTATTCCTAGTTCCTTGGCCTCTTAGCCTAGAGCTCTCCCTTGGGAGGAGTAAGTGTTGGTCACCCCTCAACTTGTTGAGGGCCCGAACTCCTCGAGAGACCAATTTATTGGTTTCAACACCAGTCATCCTGGCCAGGACCCTTCCTGAATCTGGTAAATGAACACCTCTTTCTCGCACAATCCGACTTTTCGCTATCTTACCTATTTCGCCTCCCGCAGCCCCCCACCTTCGGGACCACAGGGCTTCCTCCTTCTCCGTGGGAACCGACATTGCGAGAACTAACGTCGCGGGAGCCAACGCCGCGAGATCCTACTTCGACACCACGCGCCTCCCCAGCTCGCGAGTCCACCGCTCTCGTCGTGCTAGAAGAGGAGCGCCCGACCGAGAGGGTCTCGGTGCGCGACCCCCCCCCCCCCCCCCGGATGTTGGCGTAGCCACCACTTCAGCTGCTAACCCGGAACCTTCCCACTCCGGGAAGGGAAAATCACTACATCCCCCTGGCCAGCCATTCACGAGGCAGCCTACCCCCTCTCGTTGGCGCCCCGACAAGGAACTCGTGCCAGGTTAGTTATATCACTCGTTGTGATTCCATATTCCGAGATTACCGACCAAAACTTACCCAAAGCTCGCTCTCGCAGAATATCGAGAGGCCTCGCCGATGGACCCCCCGTATGAGGAGGAGGGGATGTTCTCGCCCCTGCCCTCTCCTGAAGATCTTTTAGATTTCTTGGGAGATTCTGCCGACCCTGAAATGATGAAGGTGCGAACGGCGGAGGTTCTCGGCAATCTCACCTGGATACTGTGAGACCATGCCGACCAGATTGATGCGCAACATACCACTTTTGAGCGTAGGGTGGGCGTTCTCGAGTGAGACTACCAACACCTTGTCGGCGAGATGGAACGTCAGGGGGTGGGTGTAGAGACCCAAACTCCTGGGATCTCCAAATGATTCGAGAAACTGACTGAGGTTTTAATAAAAGGTCGCAGCACATTGAAAATGTAAAGTACAAAGAACATTACACAAATTTTATTTCATACCACAGTACGACATTTATACAATTTTATTACAGTATATACAAGTGGGACCAGTACATTTAGCTATATGCCAATCCCGAGCTTCTATTATTACCTTTGCAAGTTCTGCCGCCAAAATCATATGCAGCCTGCTTGGCCGTGGTTCTTCTACTTGCAAAAAAATATGTGTTCACTCTGGGTTAGTCATAAAAATTATGACTATGTGAGGACAGTATTTCGAAAAATAGCTCTACATGCAAGAAAATGGGAGGTTAACAATATGCTTACATTACAAACAATTAATATCTTCCGCACATATCTATGATAACTCACTAACTCACCCCTGAACCCTTTTTAATTTCATAAAATGGGAAATGCTCTGGTATGCAACTGTTGGCCACCACCCACTTAAGGGCTTCCCATTTAAGGACTTTCCGTAGGCCCACCCCTACTGTTAAATCCATCCGTAGATCTCTACTACATCATAGGATTCGAAACCTTTGCATTCCCCTATGCCAATTTATTTAATCTTACTCTGCAATTTTATGAAACAAGTGTTAATTATTAAAAATCATCCCCTCAGATAGTTTTATCGCTTTATTTTCCCTCGCCCACCTTTATTTAGCGATGAAATATTTCATTAAATTCATATGTGCAGGCAGTGTCCTTCAAATAAAATATAAAATGAAAATACTTGAATAAACGCAATTTCCAGAAATAAAATACTCACAGCTTTTCCCTTATTCGCCTCGGTGTTCATGTTGCGATTGTCCTGAGACGTCATCCTTCAGTATCCTCCAATTCGGCCTTGGTTGCGGAAACCACTGAAATAACACACATTTTACTGGGTTGCGTCACATTCTAATTGTAACATTTATTCGCAAAAAACATCGAAAATCTGAAATTAATCAATCGAAAAATGTAGAAAATACCAGACAGCCATATAAAAGCCTCGGAATGGACTAAACCAGCCCCCAAAATGGACTTTCGTCCCCTCAAAAAGTGCTAATTAGCAACCCAAAACACCCCTTTTAAAATCAACGAATGCACAAACAGCGAGAAAACATAATATAACATAGTCTAAATGCTGAAGAATGCTTAAAGTGGGAGAAAAAAATGGGAGGAGGAGCAGTTCGCTGCACGATCGATCCTTTAGGGATCGCCGGAGTGTGGCGGAACGCTCCTAGGACTCCAAAGGTAGTAAGCACAACAAGGAGCAGCAGCCGGGTCAGGAACCAGCAATAGGAAGTAACAGCGACGGCACAGATCCAACGACAGCAACGACACAGAACCAGCGACACAAGCGACACTAAACCAGTGGCAGCAGCGGCTCAGCACAGCGACAACAACACGCATAGAAGAAGAATGGGAGGGAATAGTAGCTAAGGAGGAGGATGGAGGGCTGGAAGCAGAGCAGCGGCACGGGAGCAAGGCGCAGAAGCGGAAAAGAGGTGGGATGCAGAACAATGCACAGCGCTCGACTTCCTTTATAACAGGGAGAAGCGGTTAACCAAGACGTCACCTCAAGAAGCCCAAAAGACAAACCAGCCAACACTTGGCTTGCCAAGTGTTAAAATAGATCTATTCAGCCAACACCCAAGACTCCAAGTGTCAATTCATCTTCAACTCAGCCAATTTTCTAATGGCAGCCCAATTTCTTAATTGCCGCCCACTTAATTAATTCCAGCAGTCCAAATTACAAAAAAACAACCCACTTTAATAACAGTAAGTATGAATAGTATACCCCAAAGTGATATAACTAATGACACCCCAAAATAAGGCAACTTCAAGTAGTAAAATGAAACACAAATAAATGCGTAAAATAACATATACGGAAAATCCGTAGTGCCTTTCTTTTATCGTCATTGTGGATTTATAAACAAAATAAAATTTGTTTCACGTAAATTTGGATCGTCACAGTGGGTGCGCGGAGACCTCTCCTGGGAGGCACATCGTGCGGGCTAGGGACCAGATGCGTTTGGTCAATCAAGAGCTCACAGCAGTGAGTGCATATCACTACCCGCGAGTGCCTCCAAGGACAGGGAGGCGAGGTCGGGGTCGATGACAATGGGTTCAGTACTGAGCCTACCGACTCTCTATCCCTGTACTCACTCGCACCTTTGTAATTTCTTTCCTTTCCTTTCCCGCACTGAACAAGTCGAGACCTGTTGTGTCTCGCAAACAATTTATCTGTCTGGATGTGTGATGTGTTGTTACTTTGTCGAATGTCTTCTTACGGAACTACTTGTTTTCGCTATGCTTTAACTTGCTTTCGCCTGAAGAGTCCCGCACGTAGCATTCGCCTCCCGCCGGTGACTTGGAGTGTAGGCGGGCTGACCCGCATTCCGAGGCGCCAGGGTAGCGCGGTCGCTATCCTCACCCCGCGCCTCGAGAATTTTGTAATTTTCCAACGTTTTCTATAAATAGACGGCTTACCTGCCGCCTTTATTATGCTTTCATCTCTCTCTTCTCTTGCTCCTGCTAGACCACTCGCCCTTCTCTCTAGGATTCTTGCGAGACCACCCTTTCTCAGTCTGTGATGACGAAAGAGACCGACAGCAGGGCTAACTTTGCTCAGCTTTTCGTCAACCGCGACTATGAGACCTGCGACCTCTTAGAAGATGAATTCACCATGGCCATCGCGGACTATGTTCCGCCTGGGTTTTCCGCGCGCCGCCCGGGGAACCGTGACCGCATAAACCAGTTCTCGCCAGACACTCTCTCCATTCCCCTCGAGCACTTCGAGGTGGGGTTCTGCCTTCCGCTGTGGCCAGAGGTGCGCCAAACCCTTCGCTATTTCGGCGTCGTCCCCGTGCAACTCAATCCTAACTCCATCGCAATGCTGGTAGCATTCACCTGTTACCTGCGAGAGGAAGGGATTGAGTTCTCGCTTCCGATGTTCCACAAACTTTTCAACTTCCGGGCGAAAGGCGGGGTGACCTTCTTCTCCGGCCAGTCCCCCCACAACGTCACCGGCACAGTCAACAAAAACCACGATTGGGTCCGACGATTCATTTTCATCACGGGGAACTTTGGCAACATCCCTCTCGCACCTCTGCAGAGGACGAGTCGACTTCCTGGCCTCCAATGCTTGGAGGTTATGAGGCCAAGCTCCACCTCTATATCCAGGAGCACATCATGGATGTTATTTACCTGCGGAAGCACATCGACTCCCTTCTGCCCGTCCCGTCGGGAGAAGGTAAGACGAACCGATTCTAGACTTAGCTTTCGCTCACCCTTCTGTCTGCCCCTTTTACTTAACCTTTATAATGCAGGTCTGCGAGATCTCCCTCTCCATCCGCCGCACGGGATCGTGGAAGTCCCGGATGAGACCTTGGCTCTCGCAAAATTTGCCGCCTAGGCCTTCCGCGAGAATCCTCCTCCCCCCAAATCTAGCGGCCAAAAGCGGAAGTCTGACGTGGCTCCCGATGTTTCTTCCTCTAAGCGGTTCAAGCCCTCCACCGCCAAGGGCAAGGGGGTGGCCCCGAGACCCCTGGGACGGGTGCCCCGACCATGGCTGGGACGGTGGGCACCGTCACGAAAATGACGACCGGGACCTCCAGCACGCCGGCTGGGACCTCTAGTGCGCCGAACGGAACTTCTACGAGACCTTCCCTAAAGGAGCATCATAATTACGGCCTGGGCGAGAGGTATATGGATGAGACGGGTGAACCCCTGGTGCTTTGGGACGAGACGGCCAACAGGATCTCCATATCCTCGCTCCTGCCCTCCTGGCAGGAGCGGGACACCACCAGTGGCGAGGCGTATGCCATCGCCTTCGCGTTTTATGGTCGGGAGGATGTTGTCGTCTACAAGGTTGAGTCCACCCGGACCTTCGCGCACGAAACCGTGTGCGCTCAGCTGCGCGCCTTGGAGCTGGCGCATATGTCTTCACGCCACAGCATCACTCTCGCGCGAAACCTTATTGAGGTGGAGAAGACGCGATCCGCGGCTTCCACGGAGGCACGGACGCTGCAGGGGCAACTGGATGACACCCAGAAGATTCTCGCCGAACGTCCTGTTCATGTTGTAAGTGATACCGACAATACCTGCGCTCTTGCGCCTCTCCTTTTCGCCTTCTTACCCCAAGCTAACTTTTCCCCATCTCTTTCTTCTTGCAGAGCACCACGAACATGGACATCTTAAAAGCGCGAGTGGAACTGTCGGATGCGTAGAATAGGGAGTTGCAGGTCTAGGTTAAGCGCTTGTGAGAAGCCAAGGCCTCGCCGCCTCCCGGAGAGCCGCACACTCGGCATTGATACACCAATTATGAAATTGAAGTGATGATGCAGGAGACGACCCACGGAGCGGCAAGGCATGCAGTCAAGAGGCTACGAGACACCGGGCTACTGAATGAAGGAAACAAGAGGCTCAGCACTTGCGATCTTCTTTTCGAACTCTTCGATCTGGTGTCGGTGTCGGAAGGTGAAGCTGATCTTCAGCGATGAGGACGATGACATCCCCTCCACCAGAGAAATCAGCGACTCCTCCAGTGAGAAGTCCGGCGACCAGCCCTAAAGGCTCACTTTCTTTTTGCCTTTTCCTCTTTTTGATTGTAACATGTACGGGGCGAGACCCCCCTTTTGTAAACACTTTTTGAGAATGAAATGAAATGTGGTTTGTTTATTTAACTGAGCCATTTTTTGCTTTCTTGCTATCATTCGCCAACCTCTCACACATCTGCCCATGATAGTCTCATTACTTATTTTCACGTTCGCACGCTTTAGCTCGCTTTTTCCAATTGATATATACTTATTAACTGCTTGCACCTACTCACAAACCACCATTCACACTCTTGCAAGTGATGTGTTTACACTAATTGCTGGCTTACACTCACACACCACCACTCGCACTCTTGCAAGTGTTGTGTCTAACTGCTGGCTTACACTCGCGCACCACCACTCACACTCTTGCAAGTGATGTGTTTACACTGACTGCTGGCTTACACTCGCACACCACCACTCGCACTCTCGCCCAGGGTGTGCATTTATAAATTTCTTAGGACTTAGGTGGCCGCGTTGATTCTGTCGAGAGCGCAACCTTGCCGAGAGCACAACTCACCCCAAGTGACCCTTATACTCTCATTTAGACGAGGAGTTACCTTGGGTGTACGTACCGAGTGGAAACCTCTTTTGTCGGGGCCACTCGCATAACTGCCGAGCAAGTGCCTTACCGGGTGAGTGCCTCCTCTGCTGGGGCCACTCGCATACTCGACCCTTGAGATTTTCCCTTCTCATATTATTCTTACCTTCCTGCCACTGGGTGAGTCTGTTGCCCCGCTAGCTGGGTGAGAGCCTGGCCATGCCGTCTTTGTGAGAGCTTGTTACCCTGAGTCCAGTACCACTTTTACCTTGCCAGCCTCTCCAAATATCAACCTGACCCACTGTATAATGAGAGCCTGGAAGCAGAATTGATCTGGGGCATTCCATCTCATACTTTCCCTAGCCAGCCTCTCTAGAGATCAACCTGACCCACCGTCTAATGAGAGCCCGGCAGCGGAATCGATTTGTGGCATTCCAGCTCATACTTTCCCTAGCCAACCTCTCCAGAGATCAACCTGACCCACCGTCTAATGAGAGCCCGATATCAGAATCGATCTGGGGCATTCCAGCTCATACTTTCCCTAGCCACCCTCTCCAGAGATCAACCAGACCCATCGTCTAATGAGAGCCCGACAGCAGAATCGATCTCGGGCATTCCAGCTCATACTTTCCCTAACCAGCCTCTATAGAGATCAACCTGACCCACCGTCTAATGAGAGCCCGACAGCGGAATCGATCTGGGGCATTCCAACTCATACTTTCCCTAGACAGCCTCTCCAGAGATCAACCTGACTCATCGTCTAATGAGAGCCCAACAATGGAATCGATCTAGGGCATTCCAGCTCATACACATCTTGAGGGCCCATGATTAGAAAAGAGACATTGAAATCAACATAATAATGAATCAATCATAAAATAAATCAACACAGATAAATTCAAGGATAGAAATGCTTTAGGCCATCCCCACTCCGAGCTCGGCTGAGTGGTACCCCTTCCACATCCTGGAGATGGTACCCTCCCGACTTGAGCACTTCACCTACATTGTAAGTCCCCTCTAAGTTGGGGTTCAGCTTTCCCACCGCGGCCCCTCTCCCAGCCGCATCGACCTTTTCAAGACTAAATCCCCCTTCTCAAACTGCTTCACTCGAATATGCTTGTCGAAGTACAGGGCCATCCGCCGTTTGACCTCCTCCTGCCGGATGGTGGTCAGGTCCCGGAGCTCTTCCACCAGGTCCAAGGACAGCCTTTGCTCACCCACATTTTCCACTAGTCATTCTTCATCTCCTTCCCCCACAACGATTACCCTGGTGACTTTACCTCGAACTATATTGGGAGAACGGCCTCGGACCTGTGAGAGAGCTTGAACGGAGTCTCCCCTGTGGCTCTATTTGGTGTGGTTCTCAAGGCCTAGAGGACTGAGGGCAGTTGCTCTACCCAGTTACCCCTTAGATTTTCGACCTTCTTCTTTAGCAAGTTGACAATTATTTAAAAAAATGACAATTATTTTGTTCGCTGCCTCCACCTGCCCATTGCTCCTTGGATGATGGATCAACGCGAACCGAAGATCTATGCCTATCTGGGTGCAAAAGCTGACAAACTCGTTGCTGGTAAACGGTGGCCTATTGTCTGTGACGATGGCTAGTGGGAGCCCATGTCGACAAATTATCTCCCCCATATAAAATTTCTAACTACCTGAGAAGTTATCTTAGCTAGTGCCTTCACCTCCAACCATTTGGAGAAATAATCGATCATCGCTAGCAGGAACTTTCTCTGGCCGCTTGCCTGGGGGAAGGGACCCACCAGTTCCAATCCCCATATTGTGAAAGGCCACAAAGTTGTGATGGTACGGAGCCTCTGAGCTGGAAGGAGCTGGATGGGAGCATATAGTTGGCACCTTAAGCTTCTTGGCGAACTCTGTCGCATCCTTGCTGAGGGTGGGCCAGAAGTATCCCTGCCTTAGCACCCTTCCTTCCAAGGTCCTGCTCCCCGAGTGGCTGCCACACTCCCCTAAGTGGATCTCCTCCAGGACCCTTGGGACCTCCTCCTCTGACACGCAATGGGATAGGAGTCCCGAGAGAGTCTTTCGATATAGTCCACCCGCATGTAGGGAGTAGTATGTGTGAGTCGTCACTTGTCCACGTCCCCTTCCGGGAACTTCCCCGATGTCAGGAAGGTGATGATGAGATCCATCCATGATGCCCGTTGATCTATCTCCATCAACTCCCCTTCCTCGATGGATGGTTGGAAGAGTTCCGACACCGCCCCCCGTGCCGGGGGACCGAACTTAGCTAGGAGCTCAGCCAAGATGCTTTCCTCTCTCGGCACGTGTTGGATCGAGAAGGTACGGAACTGTATGATGACCCCCTTGACCTTCTCCAGATAGCGGTGGAGGGTTGACTCATTTGCCTCAAACTCCCCCTGATCTAACATGCCACCACCATGGAGTCCGTCGAGACCTCCACGTCTAGCACACCCAACTCCCAGGTCAGTCGTAGGCCTGCTATTACTGCCTCATACTCGGCCTGGTTGTTTGTGATCGGGAAGTGAATGTTGATAGCTTGCTCGATCCTTGTTCCTTGGGGGATCACTAGGATGACTCCCCCCCCCCCCCCCAAAGGAATGCTTCACTGATGCTCCATCAACCAACATCTTCTAGGCTGCCGGGTGGGGTGGTCCGACCTCTTCCACCTCGGTCACGTAGTTGGCCAAAAAGTCTGCCACTACCTGTGCCTTTATCGATAACCTGGGCATAAATGAGATGTCGAATTCGCTTAGCTCTACCGACCACTTAGCCATACTTCCTGAGTGCTCCACTCCTTCCATGATGTTGCGAAGAGGGTGATCGGTCATCACCTTAATTGAATGCGCCTGGAAGTAAGGCCGAAGCTTTCGGGCCGACACCACGAGAGCTCACCGCTTCGGACCCTACCCCCAAGTATAGGGATAGGTCCTCTCCCTATCTCGAACCCTAGAGCAAGGGAGCCTGAGTTAGCTGCCTCTTTAATGCTTGGAAATCCCCCTCACACTCTGGGGTCCACTCGAACTTTTGATTCCCCCTTAGCACCTTGAAGAATGACACACATTTCTCCCCCGCCCGGGAGAGAAACCTGCTTAGCCCGACCAGCTTCCCGGTGAGGCGCTGGACCTCCTTTCCGTTCCTTGGAGATCCTAGCTCAAAGATTGCCTTTACTTTGTCGGGGTTAGGATCTACCCTGGCTGGGGTGAGCAAGTCGCCTAGGAACTTCCCCCGGCTAGCCCCAAAGACACATTTCTGGGGGTTGAGCTTCATCTTGAATTTTCGCAAGGTCCCAAAAGTTTCTTCGAGGTCCCGAAGGTGGGACTCGAGGTCCCGGCTCTTGATCATGAGATCATTGACGTAAACTTCCAAGTTCCTCCCCTTCTGTTCTCAGAAGACCCTGTCGATCATCCGCTGATATGTCGCCCCTACATTTTTTAGCCCAAAGGGCATTATCTTGTAGCAGTAACACCCATCCCATGTGATGAAAGAGACATCCTTGACGTCGGGAGGGTGCATGTGGATCTGATGGTAACCTGAGAAAGCATTTAGAAAACTCATTAGAGAAAAAACCGACGATTGAGTCAACCAGCGCGTCGATTCGAGAGAACGGGTAACAATCCTTAGGGTATGATTTATTTAGCAAAGAAAAGTCTACACATATTCTCCACCTACCATCCCCCTTTTTTACCATTACAATGTTAGAAACCCAGCCTGGGTACTGGATCTCGGATACAAAACCTGTCTTGAGGAGATTGTTCACCTCCTCCCGAATGGGTCCTTCCAGCTTGTCTGAGATGTACCTCTTCTTCTGCCGGATGGGGCAGATGCCGGGTTCAAGGTTGAGGCGGTGGCAGGCCACATCCACATCGATCCCGGGCATGTCTGTCATGCTCCATGCGAAGATGTTCACATTCTCCTAGATGCAGTTCAGGATCTTCCTCTGCTCTTCGGTGTTGCGCTCCCCGCTGATCTTTACTTTCTCGATCACTCCTGCCCGGGAGGTGACCTCCAGCTCCACGACCACATCCACGGTCTTCAGCCTAGATTGCTCCTCCCAATCGCCTTCCTTCCTTTCTCCGCAAGCAAGCGCTTCGGCCCTTCCTTCCTCCATCCCTTCTTACCAAACTTTCAGCGACTCTTCTGCCCCTCCTGCCTGGGCTTCCCCTTCTTCTCCCCGTCTCTCCTTCTTCTCCTCTGTCCCGGGTCCTCCAACGACCCCTCCCGCTTCCTCTTGCCTCTCCATCTCCCGGTCCATCCCCCCCCCCCCGCCTCGGCTTACCAGGCAGTATTGACTGCGGTGGTGTAGCATTGCATTGCTACCTTCGGGTTACCCCTCACTTGGACCTGGATTCCTCCTACGTTGAGCCTGAGGCACTGGTGGAAAGTGGAGGGGACGCATCAGAACACGCTGATGAGGGGTCGCCCGAAGATGGCGTTGTAGCTGCTCGGAGCATCCACGATGACGAACCGGCAGTTACGGGACTGCCCCCTAGGATGACGTGGAGCCCAACTCCTCCTTCCACCTCCTTTCTTTCCCCCGAGAATCCAAACAGTGGGTCATCTGAGGCCAACACCTTTCTGACCTCCACCTTCATTTCGTCAAACACCTTCTTGAAGATGACGTTGACCGAGCTCCCGTTATCCATGAGGATCCGGGATACGGTGAAGTTCTCGATGGCTGTCTGGATAACTAGCGCATCGCAGAACGGGTCCTCATGACCCGACATATCCTTCTGAGAGAAGGTGATCTTTTCCGCTGGGGTGGGGCTTTAGACGTCGAAGCCATGCTCCGACGGTACATGACATGGAGGTTTGTCTTTTTGGTCGCCTCGATCCCCATACCCCCATGGATCACTCTGATCCCCCCTCAGGTTCCCACATCGGCTCGGTCTTCGTACCTTTCTTCTTCCTCCTCTCGGGGTAGGACCTCCTCGATCCTCACCGACCGCTTCTCCCGCTGCGTCAGCACTCTGGCCTCTCTCATCTCCAGGAACTCCGGGCAGGTGGCCGTTGTGTGACCTTCCTCCTTGTGGAAGTCATAATAGGGCAACGCCAACCCCCCCTCTCTCGGCCTCAGTGCCACGATTCCTTCTTCTCACTCCCGCTCCTGCTCCTCTTCCTCTTCCTCCTCGTTCGATCGCCATAGCTTGCTGAGGCGGGGAGGAAATAGCCTCGGACCCTGCCTCCCCCCCGAGTTGATGAGGTCTTCCTTGGCCCCCCTGGAAGTTTCCTCCTCCCTGCTGCATCCACCCCAACTTCAGGGCCCTCAGCTCTTCCCTTCTCTGAACCTCCTGCTGCCTGACCTCCGGCTCACTAAGCTTTGCTAGCCTCTTCGTGAACTTCGGGTTAGCCGCCTCCACCTCTGTCTCTTCAGTCGCCCTCTCCATCATCTCCTCGAAGGACAAAGGAGCCTTCCACTTAAGGTTCATCTTGAAGAACCCCTCTCGCAGCCCTACCGTAAAGGCGAGCTGGAGGGTGAACCCTGGCACATCCTGGATGAGGAGGACCTCCTCCTGAAACTGATCCACATAGTGGGCCAAAGTCTCCCCCAGCCTCTGCATGATATTGAAGAGTGCCTCAGGCTCCTTCTTCCTCTTCTTTGAGGTCGAGAAGCGCAGCTGGAAGCTGCGGCGCAGGTTTTCAAAAGCATAAATTGACCCCACGGGGAGCTGGTGAAACTAGTCTCGTGCCTTCTCCTTCATAGTGGTGGCAAAGAGTCGGCACTTGAAAGCGCCCGACATGGGTCTTATGGAGACCATATCTTCGAACCACTACAAGTGTTGGACGGGATCGTCCTTGTCGGTGTAGAACAACATGGCCGGATCACTGAATCCTTCGGGGAGTGGTGCCGAGAGCAACAACTCACAGAAGGAGCTTCCCCCACTCGCCCTCTTGGCCTGCTCCACTCGCCCCACGAGCTCTTCGGTCGGGCCTGCTCCCACCTGCCTCGCACTCGCTGGGGTACCGCTCTCCGGAATGGCGCCCACCGGGACACACTCGCACTCGTCGGGCTGGGGAAGAGTTCCCACCCAACGAGGTCTCACCCCGGCCCCTCGGCCACCACTTCTTTTCCCGCCCTCTGCCCTGGGGAGTTCTCGCCAACTCCTGGAGGCGGAACCACCCGGGGCACCGGGGTTGCGAGATGCCCCCGTGCCGCAGAGAATGCTTATTGGATCGCACCGAGCAAGTACTTTCGGAGGCCCGCCAGCATCTCAACTATCGCTGGTGCACCGGGTGGTGGCGAACCGCCAAAGCCGGCGTCTTGCTCATCTTCTCTTGTCATGCCGCTTCCTTGAGACTTTCTTGTACTGATTGCTCTCCACGCTCGCCGCACCAAAAATGTTAGAACCGGGACTTGACCCAACGAGGATATCAGACCCTTAGAGGGGGCAGGTAGCACCTACTGATCTCGCGGAAGAAGTGAACCAGAGACTAAGAGCTCAACACAGATCCACGTTTACCGCACCAAAAATGTTGGAACCAGGTCTTGGCCCAATGAGGAGATCGGACCCCTTAAAGGGGGCAAGTAGCACCTACTGATCCCGCGAAACAAGCGAACCGGAGACTAAGAGCTCAACACAGATCCACGCTCACTGCACCAAAAATGTTGGAACTAGGACTTGGCCCAATGAGGAGATCAGACCACTTAGAGGGGGCATGTAACACCTACTGATCCAGTGGAAGAAGCGAACCGGAGACTAAGTGATCAACACAGACCCTTGGCTATAGCGCGGAGGTCCCACCACACACCCGGAAGATCTTAGAGCGCTTCCCCTCCTAAGCCAAAGCTGAAGCTGGGCACCTTGGAGAGCCTAAGGAGCTAACCAAAGAACCTAGGGAGGAAGAAGCCAGAAATTGGAATCTGTTAGTAATGGAACATTCACCTAGAGGGGGGGGGGGGTGTTCGGTGATCTGGGTTCTTTTAAAACTATTTGCGCGAGTTTCGAAAAATCAAGCACAACACAAAAATATCGCGCAAATAAACACAGATAAAATAAGCCAGACGACACAAGATCTATAGAGGTTCCTCAAGACGGGGTGTCTTGAGTAGTCATCTGTCCCTCTGCGCCTACCCTACAATGTGCTAGGATCAGCAAACTCCGCCAAAAACTTCAGGCCCTCATGTCTTACAACACGGACCCGCAAGTCCAACAGCCTAGGCCCGCAAGCCCCTACTGCCCCCGAGCCCGCAAGCTCGACACTCAGGCCCTCAAGCCCTACCTAGCTGACCCTCAAGTCTATCCTCTGCCCTGACCCTCAAGCCTCACAGGTCCCAAGCCCTCAAGCTTGACAATCAGGCCCGCAATCCCTACCTAGCAAGAACCGCAAGTCTAGCCTCTGCCATGGCTCTCAAGCCTCACATGTCTCAAGCCCTCAAGCTTGACAATCAGGCCCGCAAGCCCTACCTAGACATACCCGCAAGTCTAGCCTCTGCCCTGGCCCCCAAGCCTCACAGGTCTCAAGCCCTCAAGCTTGACAAATAGGCCCGCAAGCCTTTACAAGAGATTATAGTGAAAAGACCGTTTCTTCTACCGGATGAAGATTGACAACTTTAGCATGTTGAAGATCGGCTTCTTAAGGTTGAAGAAGATGCTTTTGAATCAGATCTTGAGCGCACGGTTCTTCTTCAATCTTTTCTTATCCTGATGAGGATTGGCTTCTTATCAGTCGGTGGAGATGACTGCTTCTTCTTTTTCGCTTTCTTTCTTGCGCCGCTTTTTCTGTTCTATTTTCTGTATGCGTAAGTTCTTTCTTATTGATCGATTGATACCGCATTAGGGCAACCTCTTATCTCTTTTATAAGACTGCGAGGTCCCCAATGGACTTCTAAAAAAGCTCCTTAAGTGTCAGACGCTCCTTTCCTTAAGAGCACGTGCTGATTAGACAATCAGGCGGCGGCATTAAATGCTGATAGCGCGTCCGCAACTTTTGAATCTGTCTCGACGATATTTCCATTGTTACGACGACATGGATGATATCTCGACGACAGGACTTTGTCGATGTCTTACGCCTTGTTAGATCTTCAATTCTTCTTGCTTCTACCTCTGATACTGGTATCTCGACGATACGAGACATTCTGGCGCTTTTGCATATACGACGATATGCTATCTCTGACTGTGTCGTCGTAATCACCTTGTTCTCTCGACGACATGAGTGATAACATGTCGACAGATCATATTATAGCAGCTGCTTGTCTTCAGTTGTCCTTCTTCAGTCTTCTCGACGACATGCCTTCTTTACGACGATGATCAACGCCATCAGTCATACTTAGCCTTTTCAGCGACAAGACTTCTTCACGACGATGTCTGTTCTTCTCGACGACAAGGCCACTTTGGTGAAGTCGATGATACTGCGTCTTCTCTGCGTTCGACGAGCTTCATTCTTCGATCGACGAGCTTCATTCTTTGTTCGACGATCTTGCCAAGTCTCAGCGTTCCACGATCTTGCTAAGTCTCAGCGGTCGACTGACTCGCCAAGTCTCAGCGGTCTACGATCTTCCTTCTGAGTTCGATGATCTTCCTTCTGGTTCGACGAACACGCCAACTCTCAGTGGTCGTCGATCTTCCTTCTGAGTTCGACGAACTCCATTCTTCATTCGACGAACTTCCTTCCGCGTTCGATGAATCTTATTCTACTAACTTCCTGAGATTTATAAGCTAGAGAAGCCATCAAATACAAAGTGAAGTTTTCTTGACTTGGTGACTTCTTCAAATTAGGAATCATGTGGGCAAGATTCCCAACAATCTCTCCATATTTGAAGAAGTCGGAATCTCAATTCAAGACTACTTTCACTTGACAAAAAATATTATAATCTTAACTTTTGAGCATGTAAGATTGTACTTATCTTTGCTGAACTCTCTGAGTACATCAAGCTTGTAGCTCCCCCTTGATTTGATGTCTCTTCTTTTATGTCTCCCCCTACTTCTTTGCTCCCCCTATCTTTGAGGTCTTCTTGAGATGAACATTTGATGTGATGCCCTTTCTCCCCCTTTCTGACTTATTTTCCGGAGCTCTTCTTTTAGTAGACAATAGTCCAAGGCTCCCCCTTGCTCGGTCACAGTTCATCCCAATCCTGAGAGATTTTCTAACCAAGCATCTAGAAAGGGATTAGTGAAAAATAAGTAGAGGATCACTCTAAGTTTAACATCCCCAGTTGGAATTTGAAGAAATTAAACTTAGCTTCATCTAGGGGCTTTGTAAATATATCAGCCACTTGTTTGTCTGTTGGGACAAACTCAAGGGTGATATCTTCATTTTCCACATTCTCCCTGATGAAGTGATACCTGATCTCAATATACTTAGTCCTGCTGTGAGAGACAGGATTCTTAGCAATTGAGATTGCACTTGAAGAGTCACAAAACATGGGTGTTTTGGTCATCTTTAGGTTGTAGTCTTCAAGTTGATGTTTGATCCATAGCAGTTGGGCACAACATCTCCCAGCAGAGATATACTCTGATTCTGCTGTTTAGATTGCCACACTAGTCTGCTTCTTACTGCTTCAAGAGATCAGTCTTCCACAAAGGAATTGACATGTCCCTGATGTACTCTTCCTGTCTTCCATGCACCCTGCATAATCTGCATCTGAATAGCTAGTTAGTTCACATCCATTGTTCCTAGGGTACCATAGGCCAAGATATGATGTACCCTTTAGGTATCTTAAAATTCTCTTTACAGAGACATGATGAGATTCCTTAGGATTCACCTGATATCTAGCACAGACACATGTAGCAAACATTATGTCAGGCCTACTTGCAGTTAGATGGAGCAAGGATCCAATCATGCATCTGTACTTGGTTTCATCAAAGGGTATGCCCTTCTCATCCTTGTCCAGAGACACATTGGTTCTCATTGGAGTCTTCATTGAAGAAGCACTCTCCAATCCAAATTTCTTGACTAGCTCCCTAGTGAACTTTGTCTGGGAGATGAATATACCATCTTCAGATTGTTTCACTTGGAGACCTAGGAAGTATTTGAGCTCACCCATACTGCTCATCTCAAACTTTCCCTGCATCAAGTTGGCAAACTTTTTGCAGAGATTGTTATCTGTAGAGCCAAAGATGATGTCATCCACATAGATCTGCACTAGCAAGATCTTTCCCTTCACTTCCCTTAGGAACAATGTCTTATCAATATTTCCCCTTGAGAACTTGTTCTCAATTAGAAAGTTTGACAGAGTTTCATACCAGGCCCTAGGTGCCTGTTTTAAGCCATAAAGGGCTTTTCTAAGAAAATAAACATAATCAGGGTGAGTAGGATCTACAAAACCTGAGGGTTGCTCTACATATACCTCCTCTTTGAGGTCACCATTTAGGAAGGCTGACTTCACATCCATCTGGTAGACCTTGAAACCTTGGTATGTTGCATAGGCTAGAAACAGTCTTATTGCTTCCAGCCTGGCTACTGGAGCAAATGTCTGATCGAAATCTATCCCTTCCTCTTGTCTATAGCCTTTTGCCACTAGCCTTGCTTTATTCTTGATGATGATTCCATTTTCATCCAACTTATTTCTGTAGACCCATTTAGGTCCTATGATGTTCTGTCCTTGGGGTCTTGGAACCAGTTTCCAAACCTTGCATCTTTTGAACTGGTTCAGTTCCTCCTGCATTGCTGCAATCCAAAATGGATCCTGATTTGCTTCCTCAAATTTCTTGGGTTCAATTTGAGAGAGAAAACCCAGGTACAATGCTTCATTTGCAGCTCTGCTCCTTGTCATCACACCTTGGTTGACATTTCCTATTATCTGTTCTTGGGGATGATCTCTTACTTGTCTCAAGGCAGTTGGTAATATTCTGGGCACTTCTACATTAGCAACTTCTTCAGGTTGCATTTCTTCAGCCGTTTCTGAACTTTCTACAGGTTCTTCCTCTATTTCAACTATTACTGACTGATTCTTATCTCTTAGTGAGGTGCCAGCATTGTCTTCAATGGATAATTTCTCTATTCTCTCCACTGTACCTGCATTCACTAGAGAACTAGACCAGCCCTTATGTATAAGGCTAGTCTTATCAAATACCACATGAACAGATTCTTCCACTGCTTGGTTATTGATGTTGCACACTCTATAGGCCTTGCTATAAGAGTTGTAACCAACAAAAATACCCTCACTGCTTTTCTCAGCAAACTTAGTTAGTTTGGATTTCCCATTATTAAGGACATAACATTTGCTACCAAAGATTCTAAAGTAGGATAAGGTTGGTTTTCTGCCCTTCATTAACTCATAGGGAGTTTTCTTGTGATTTTTGATGATGAAAGCCCTGTTTATCACATGACAAGCTGTATTGACAGCCTTTGCCCAGAAGTATTCTGGTAGAGAGGAGTCACTTAGCATTGTCCTACTAGCCTCTATCAAGGTTCTGTTCTTCTTTTCAGTAACCCCATTCTGTTGAGGTGTTCTGGGTGAGGAGAATTCTTTGGAGATACCTAGTTCTTGGCAGAATTCTGTCATGGCCCCTGACTGAAATTCTATCCCATGGTCACTTCTGAGTTTGACCACAGTACAGTCCATCTCATTCTGGATCTGCCTGACAAAATTTTTCAAGATATCTAGGGTATCTGACTTCTTTTTGAGGAAGAATACCCAAGTGAACCTTGAATATTCATCAACAACTACAAGGGTGTAGGCCTTCCCTCATAAGCTATGAACTGACATAAGACCAAACAAATCCAGGTGCAATAGAAATAAGCACCTAGTGGACTCTTTGTTAGATATGCTTTTAAAGCTGTTCCTAGTCTGCTTTCCAAGTTGGCAAGCTTGACATGGACTATCTTTGATGCACTTAATATCAGGTCCATTTCTAACTAGGTTTTGTGAGAAAAGCTTGCATATTGTCTTATAGTTGATGTGTGCAAGTATCTTGTGTCATTGAACACAGAGAGACTTTTTACCATCAGCCACAAGACATATGGGCATGGAAGAATTTGTATTGAGAAAATTTAAACAATAAATATTTCCACTCCTAGTGACAGTTAAGGTAGCCTCAGAATCTAAGGACTTCTTAATTAGACACTTATCTTTGTGGAAGGTAATAACAAAGCCTAAGTCACAAAGTTGACTTATGCTTATGAGATTGTGTTTCAATCCCTCCACATAAGCCACCCTTGTGATGGTAACTAACCCATTTGAGATGCTGCCATAGCCCCTGCTCACTCCCTATTCTGAACCTCCAAAAATCACTGTTGGTCCATTCTCCACAGGGGTGAACTCTTTCAAGTACCTTCTGACTCCAGTCATGTGCCTGGAGCAGCCACTATCCAAATACCAAATTGGAGATTGGTTGGTATTTGGACCTACCTGCAAGACAAATTACTTCCCGTTAGGTACCCAATATGGATTGGGTCCTCGGTTTCTGTTAGGTTGGTATAAAGGAACACTAAACCTCGGAGGGTTCTGCACTCTCTTTGCATTGAGCCCTGTCAGGTTGAACCAACAGTCCAAGGCAAAGTGGCCTACTTTCTCACAGCACCAGCATTCATGTATGTTGTATCTTCTCTTCTGCTTCACCATCTGAGTGGGGTGGCAGTGCTGATGAGCAGAAGAGCATGCTTCTTGCCTAACAAATCTTGGGTGAACCTTATATGTGTGAGTTTGGGGTGGAATCGGTCTCACCACATTTTGATTCACCTTCTTGGGAACAGGCTTTGTAGGAACAGCCTTTCCCTTACTCTTGATTGTTGTTGTTGTAGGTTTGTGGGCCGATGGACTTGAAACCAGCACCTTCTTATAGGAGGGTCTAGCTTCAGAATCTTTGCACGTGACTGTCTCCTAATTAAAACCAACACCAGCTCTGAACTGTCCAGAGAAGGTATCAATGATAGGCAGGATAATCTTGGGCATTGAGAAGCTTGATGCAAGTTTCTTCTTAGCCAACAGCATTTCCTCAAGGTCCTTGATGACCTTGTTCTTCTGTCCCAATTCAACATTCTTAAGCCTTATGGCTTCCTTGAATTTGTTCACTTCTTTGCTCATAGCAGTCAGCTTCTCAGCTGTCTCCCAGAGCTCAGATTGAACAGGCTTCAAGGAATCTAACTCCTTGGTCTGGACTTTGAGGAGTTTCTTACAGCCCTTGAAGGATTTCCACAAGGCTTTGTATTGCCTTATCAGTTCAGATTCAACTTCATATTGGGATCTTGAGGCTGTGTTGTTGGCGGCAGACACATCCTCATCATCATGCAAAGAATCTGCTACTGATTCAGAATTAGAGTCAGATAGAGGAGTTCTGTTGGTTATCTTCCTAGGAGAGATGTCATCCTGGTTCCCTTCATTGATGTTAAACAATCCAATAAGTGTCTCGTCCTCAGTCCAGAGGAGCTTGAGTCAGAGTTACTCAATGTTCTGGTCTTCTTGGCCACGAACCCTTTTTCAGAGTTCCTCTTGCTCCTTGAGCTTCTTCTTTCTTCATGGTTCCTTAACTCCTTCTTCTTAGAAGGGCAGTCAGCAGCCATGTATTTTGCTGCAGGAATAACAAACAGTATTATTTAAATCATGTCTACTAGAGTTGGATCTGTACCTTTCCTCCCTGGGAGCTTTGGATCTGTCACGATAGTCAGATCTTCTGGAGCTTGAGGAGGAGTTTCTGTGACTGTCCCTCCTCCTTCTGTGCATCAGCTTCCTGAATTGTTTTGAGAGGAGGGCCACCTCTCTATCAGTATCATCAGAATCTGAAGAGCTAGCTTCTGATTCCTCACTGCTCTCAGATCTGCTCTGAGTTGCAGAGATCTTTCCCTTGGATATTCTGGTGCTCTCAGCCTTTAGAGCCACAGATCTGTCTCTTGAGCTCACCTTTGAGCTTTCTTCTTCAGCCTTCCTGGTGTTGAGTTGAAGTTCATGCGACAACAGCTTCCCATACAGATTTTTGGGCTCCATGACGCCCAGCTGACACATCTCTCTGATGGAACAGATCTTGATGTCCCATTATTTTGTGAGGGATCTGAGAAACTTGTCATTTAGATCAGAGTTGGTGAACTCTCTTTCGTAGTTTCTCAGACCATTCACTATCTTGAAAAATCTCTCATAGCAGTTGGAGATTGTTTCATTCTTGCCTTGCTTGAATGCCTCACACTCTTGGTTGAGAAGGGATTTTCTATCATCCCTTACCTCTTCAGTACCCTCCATGTATACGATCAGGGAGTCCCACATCTCCTTGACCGTTTTGTAGTGAATCAGATTTTGGAGGGTTGAGTCATCTACGACACTTACAATGACATTTTGTGCCCTCTTATCTAGGCCTGTCAAGGCTAGCTCGTCCTTGGTCATGTCCTCATATTTCTGTACCATCTTCTTTGTTGGATCAATGGTGGAAGCAGTTGTAGGGATAAAGGGACCATGTTGGATTGTCAGGTAGATTCTAGGATCAGTCGCATCCATGAACAGCCTAACCCTTTCCTTCCAGATAGGGAAGTTCTCCTTTGAGCAGATTGGAAGTTTCATGGATCTCATCTCCCGATTCTGATCTCCACCAGCCATAGTGAGTCGTTCCACGATCTAGATCAGACGGTTAAGTCTTCTTTTGATCAACCTACCTCTGATACCACTTGTTAGTAATGGAACATTCACCTAGAGGGGGGTGTTAAGTGATCTGGGTTCTTTTAAAACTATTTGCGCGAGTTTCGAATAATCAAGCACAACACAAAAATATCGCACAAATAAACACAGATAAAACAAGCCAGACGACACAAAATCTATAGAGGTTCCTCAAGACGGGATGTCTTGAGTAGTCCTCTATCCCTATGCGCCTACCCAGCAGTGTGCTAGGATCAGCAAACTCCACCAAAAACATCAGGCCCTCAAGCCTGACAACACGGACCCGCAAGTCCAACAGCCTAGGCCCGCAAGCCCCTACTGCACCCGAGCCCACAAGCTCGACACTCAGGCCCTCAAGCCCTACCTATCTGACCCTCAAGTCTAGCCTCTGCCCTGGCCCTCAAGCCTCACAGGTCTCAATCCCTCAAGCTTGACAATCAGTCCCGCAAGCCCTACCTAGCCAGACCCGCAAGTCTAGCCTCTGCCCTGGCCCTCAAGCCTCACAGGTCTCAAGCCCTCAAGCTTGACAACCAGGCCTGCAAGCCCTACCTAGCCAGACCCGCAAGTCTAGCCTCTGCCCTGGCCCTCAAGCCTCACAGGTCTCAAGCTCTCAAGTTTGACAAATAGGCTTGCAAGCCTTTACAAGAGATTACAGTGAAAAGACTGTTTCTTCTGTCGGATGAAGATTGACAACTTTAGCCTGTTGAAGATCGGCTTCTTAAGGTTGAAGAAGATGCTTTTGAATCAGATATTGAGCGCACAGTTCTTCTTTAATCTTTTCTTAGCCTGATGAGGATTGACTTCTTATCAGTCGGTGGAGATGACTGCTTCTTCTTTTTCGCTTTCTTTCTTGTGCCACTTTTTCTGTTCTATTTTCTGTATGCGCAAGTTCTTTCTTATTGATCGATTGATACCGCATTAGGGCAACCTCTTATCTCTTTTATAAGACTGCGAGGTCCCCAACGGTCTTCTGAAAAAGTTCCTTAAGTGTCAGATGCTCCTTTCCTTAAGAGCACGCGCTGATTAGACAATCAGGCGGCGAGATTAAATGTTGATAGCGAGTCCGCAACTTTTGAATCTGTCTCGACGATATTTCCATTATTACGACGACATGGATGATATCTCGACGACAGGACTTTGTCGATGCCTTACGCCTTGTTAGATCTTCAATTCTTCTTGCTTCTACCTCTAATACTGGTATCTCGACGATACGAGACATTCTGGCGCTTCTGCATATACGACGATAAGCTATCTCTGACTGTGTCGTCGTAATCACCTTGTTCTCTCGACGACATGAGTGATAACATGTCGACAGATCATATTATAGCAGCTGCTTGTCTTCAGCAGTCCTTCTTCAGTCTTCTCGACGACCTGCCTTCTTTACGACGATGATCAATGCCATTAGTCATACCTAGCCTTTTCAGTGACAATGCTTCTTCACGACGATGTCTGTTCATCTCGACGACAAGGCCACTTTGGTGAAGTCGACGATACCGCGTCTTCTCTGCGTTCAACGAGCTTCATTCTTCGTTCGACGATCTTGCCAAGTCTCAGTGTTCGATGATCTTGCTAAGTCTCAGCGGTCGACTGACTCGCCAAGTCTCAGCGGTCTACGATCTTCCTTCTGAGTTCGACGATCTTCCTTCTGCGTTCGACAAACACGCCAACTCTCAGCGGTCGTCGATCTTCCTTCTGCGTTCGATGAACATGCCAAGTCTCAGCGGTCGTCGATCTTCTTTCTGAGTTCGACGAACTCCATTCTTCGTTCGACGAACTTCCTTCTGCGTTCGACGAATCTTGTTTTACTAACTTCCTCAGATTTATAAGCTAGAGAAGCCATCAAATACAAAGTGAAGTTTTCTTGACATGGTGACTTATTTAAATTAGGAATCATGTGGGCAAGATTCCCAACAGAATCCTCTCCAAATGTGCCCTTCAAGCTTTATACATAGCTTTTCTAGTCTGGTATACGAATAGTGTAATCCCGCTTTTTGGTTTTACTAAACGCACCCCAAATTGGCCTGTTAACAGCCAAACTCCGTTGTTCTGAAGGGCTATTGACAACCCACCAAGGGTATCTAGGTAATTTTACCCCCAAACCCCCTGGGCGAGTGGTCCATGAAGGCACATTTCGCCTAACCTCCCGTGTACCAGACCTCCCGGCACCCGCGGGGCGAGTGGCCCTTGAGGGCGCCACGCGTAGGGTCCTTGGGCCTCTGGGCGAGTAGGGTCCCACCGCTTACTCGCCCGATTGTCGTTACATCCGCGCTACTCTTGCGCGAGTGCCCTGCAAGGGAGGCTGCGCTCGCTCGGAACCCCTTTTGCCCTTTCTTGACTTGGGCGAATGCCCTCCTTGCTTGCTCTTTTGCCTATCTCAAGCCTGAGGCCCTATTTGACAAATACGGGGTTGTACAAAAGCTAAGTGCAAGTATAAAAAAATACTCCGCATAGAGGTGAAAGACTCAATACACACAAGGGTCTAAGTTGAGCATATAAATAATGTGTTTTAGATGCAATGCATGATGACTAGGTTCACCCAAGAAATCCCCACAATCACATATCCAAAGTGCATGAATTCTAGCTAAACAACAATCCAATGTGGGTTTGAGGGTCTGTAACACTACAGTTTAACCCACTCATAACATTCAAGACACATTAATTGTGACATAAAGGACAAGTGTTTTATCCGTCCAATCCCATAGACACAAAGGGAGTAGATTAAGCGCACCTACCATCCAAACACATCAATCGAGGGGGTAGATTTCCCCTAATGTCCAAACCTTGTAGTGACATAAGTAACTCTCTCTGTCCAAAAGCATATATACATGGAAAAGGATTTCCTGTCCAAAACATAGTGACGAATGTTGTGGATTCATCTCCTGTCCCGACCCACTGTGATGGGAAGGGTATACAACACTGACTTTCGGTCCTAAATGTAGTGACGAGAAATATAGGTTCATTCCTCATCCTCTATCAAAATATGAAACCAATGGGCCATAGGGAGGATTTGAACAAATCAAAACTCAATCATAGGCATGAGAACCAGGAACATAAATTCACAAAGAGGCGATAGATAAGATTTCATCATAATAATTCTTGTCCTAGAATAGCTCCAAAAATGTTGATTAAAAGTGCATCTACTTACTGACCTAGGAATAGGAACTCATAATCTCTGAAATGGGATACATAAGCTCGGCCTTCCTCAGGACCTAGTTGACATAGTAGATCAGGAGCTGCTTCTTCCATTCTTCCCGCACCTGCATAGAACTCACCGCTTCAGACCCTACCCCCAAGTATAGGGATATGTCCTCTCCCTGCCTCGGGAGCCTGAGTTAGCTGCCTCTTAAATGCTTGGAAAGCCCCCTCACACTCCGGGGTCCACTCGAACTTTTGATTCCTCCTTAGTACATTGAAGAATGACGCACATTTCTCCCCCGTCCGGGAGAGAAACCTGCTTAGCCCGACCAGCTTCCCGGTGAGGCGTTGGACCTCCTTTGCGTTCCTTGGTGATCCTAGCTCCAAGATTGTCTTTACTTTGTCGGGGTTAGGCTCTACCCCGGCTGGGGGTGAGCAAGTGGCCTAGGAACTACCCTCGGCTAGCCCCGAAGACACACTTCTGGGGATTGAGCTTCATCTTGAATTTTTGCAAGATCCCAAAAGTTTCTTCGAGGTCCCGAAGGTGGGACTCGAGGTCCTGGCTCTTGATCATGAGATCATCGACATAAACTTCCAAGTTCCTCCCCTTCTGTTTTCGGAAGACCCTGTCCATCATCCGATGATATGTCACTCCTGCATTTTTTAGTCCAAAGGGCATCATCTTGTAGCTGTAGCACTCATCCCCTGTGATGAAAGAGACATCCTTGACATCAGGAGGGTGCATGCAGATCTGATGGTAACCTGAGAAAGCATCTAGAAAACTCATTAAAGAAAAACTGACGGCTGAGTCAACCAGCGCGTCGATTCAAGGCAGGGGGCAACAATTCTTAGGGCATGATTTACTTAGCAAAGAAAAGTCTACACACATTCTCCACCTACCATCCCCCTCTTTTACCATTACTACGTTAGAGACCCAGCCTGGGTACTGAATCTCGGATACAAAACTTGCCTTGAGGAGCTTGTTCACCTCCTCCCGGATGGGTCCTTCCAGCTTGTTCGCGATGGACCTCTTCTTCTGCCGGATGGGGCGGGTGCCGGGTTCAAGGTTGAGGCAGTGGCAGGCCACATCCGCATTGATCCTGGGCATGTCTGTCGCGCTCCATGCGAAGATGTCCACGTTCTCCTGGACACAGACTAGGATCTTCCTCTGCTCCTCGGGGCTGCGCTCCCCGCTGATCTTTACTTTCTCGATCACTCCCGCACGGGAGGTGACCTCCATCTCCACGACCTCATCCACGGCCTCCCACCTAGATTGCTCCCCCCAATCGTCTTCCTTCATTTCGCCGCAAGCAAGCTCTTCGGCCCTTCCTTCCTCCATCCCTTCTTCCCGAACTTCCAGCGACTCCTCCGCTCCTTCTGCCTGGGCTTCCCCTTCTCCTCCCCGTCTCTCCTTCTTCTCCTCCGTCCCGGGTCCTCCAACGACCCCTCCTGCTTCATGTTGCCTCTCCATCTCCCGGTCCATCCTCTCCGCCTCGGCTTGCCAGGTGGTGTTGACTGCGGTGACGTAGCATTACCTTGCTACCTTCGGGTCATGCCACGCTCGGACCTGGATTCCTCCTACGTTGAGCTTGATGCACTGGTGAAAAGTGGAGGGGACACATTAGAATGCGCTGATGAGGGGTCGCCCGAAGATGGCACTGTAGCTGCTCAGAGCGTCCACGATGACGAACCGGAAATTACGGGACTGCCCCTTAGGACGACGTGGAGCCCAACTCCTCCTTCCACCTCCTTTCTTTCACCCGAGAATCCAAACAGCGGGTCATCTGAGGCCAACACCCTTATGGCATGTCCACGAGGATCTGGGAGACGGTGAAGTTCTCGATGGCTGTCTGGATAACCAGCGTGTCGTAGAACGAGTCCTCATGACCCGACATATCCTTTTGAGAGAAGGTGATCTTTTCCGCTGGGGGTGGGGCTTGAGACGTCGAAGCCACGCTCCGATGGTACATGACATGGAAGCTCTCCTTTCACGTTGCCTCGATCCCCACACCCCCATGGATCACTCTGATCCCCCCTTGGGTTCGCACATCGGCCCGATATTCACACCTTTCCTCTTCCTCCTCTCGGGGTATGACCTCCTCGATCCTCACCGGCCGTTGCTCCCGCTGCGCCGACACTCTGGCCTCTCTCATATCCAGGAACCCCGGGTAGGTGGCCGTCACGTGACCTTCCTCCTGGTGGAAGTCACAATAGGGCAACACCACCCCCGACCTCTCCCGGCCTCCGCGCCTCGATTCCTTCTTCTCACTCCCGCTCCCGCTCCTGCTCCTCTTCCTCCTCTTCCTTTTCCTCCTCTCCCAATCGCCATAGCTTGCTGAAGCGGGGGAGGCAACATCCTCGGACCCTGCCTCCACCCGAGCTGATGAGGTCTTCCTTGGCCACCCTGGAAGTTGTCTCCTCCCTGCTGCCTCCACCCTAGCTCCAGGGCTCTCAGCTTTTCCCTTCTCCAAACCTCCTGCTGCCTGACCTCCAGCTCACTGAGCTTTGCTAGCCTCTTCATGAACTTTGGGTTAGCCGCCTCCCCCTCTATCTCTTCCGCCGCCCTCTCCATCAGCTCCTCTAAGGACAGAGGAGCCTTCTTCTTAAGATTCATCTTGAAGAACCCCTCCCGCAACCCAACTGTAAAGGCGAGCTGGAGGGTGAACCCTGACACCTCCTGGATGAGGAGGACCTCCTCCTGAAACCAATCCACATAGTGGGCCAATGACTCCCCCGGCCTCTGCTTGATATTGAAGAGTGCCTCAGGGACTTTCTTCCTCTTTTTCGAGGTCGAGAAGCGCATCTGGAAGCTGCGACGCAGGTCTTCGAAAGCATAAATAGACCCTACCGAAAGCTGATGAAACCAGTCCCGTGCCTTCTCCTTCAGAGTGGTGGCAAAGTGTCGGCACTTGAAAGCATCATACATGGGTCTGATGGAGACCATATCTTCGAACCACTGCAAGAGCTGGACGAGTTCATGCTTGCCGGTGTAGAACAGCATGTCCGACTCACTGAATCCTTCGGGGAGTGGTGCAGAGAGCACCAACTCACAGAAGGGGCTTCCCTCACTCGCCCTCCTGGCCTGCTCCACTCGCCCCACGAGCTCTCCGGCCGGGCTTGCTCCCTCCTGCCTCACACTCACTGGGGTACCGCTCTCCGGAATGGCACCCACCGGGACCCCACTCGCACTCACCGGGCTGGGGAAGAGTTCTCGCCCAGCGAGGGCTCGCCCTGGCCCCTCGGCCACCACTTCTTTTCCTGCCCTCTGCCCTGGGGCATTCTCGCCAACTCCTGAGGCGGAACCACCTGGGGCACCGAGGTTGCGAGATCCCCCCATGCCGCGGCGAATGCGTATTGGATCGCCCCGAGCAAGTCCCTTTGGAGGCCCGACAACATCTCAACTGTCGCTGGCGCACCGGGTGGTGGCGAACCGCCAAAGCCGGTGTCTCGCTCATCTTGTCCCGTCATGCCACTTCCTTGAGACTTTCTTGTACTGACTACTATCCACGCTCACCGCACCAAAAATGTTGGAACCAGGACTTGACCCAACAAGTAGATCGGACCCCTTAGAGGGGGCAGGTAGCACCTACTGATCCCGCGGAAGAAGCGAACCAGAGACTAAGAGCTCAACACAAATCCATGCTCACAACACTAGAAATGTTGGAACCAAGACTTGACCCAACGAGTAGATCGGATCCCGTAGAGGGGGCATGTAGCACCTACTGATCCCGCGAAAGAAGCAAACCGGAGACTAAGAGCTCAACACAGATCCACGTTCACCGCACCAAAAATGTTGGAATCAGGACTTGGCCCAATGAGGAGATCGGACCCCTTAGAGGGGGCAGGTAACACCTACTGATCCCGCGGAAGAAGCGAACCGGAGACTAAGAGCTCAACACAGACCCTTGGCTACAACGCGGAGGTCCCACCACACACTCGAAAGATCTTAGAGCGCTTCCCCTCCCAAGCCAAAGCTGAAGGTGGGCACCTTGGAGAGCCTGAGGAGCTAACCAAAGAACCTAGGGAGGAAGAAGCCAGAAATTGGAATCCTCTCCAAAGGTGCCCTTCAAGGTCAATATATAGCTTTTCTAGTCTGATCTGCGAATAGCGTAATCCCGTCTTTTGGTTTTACTAAACGCACACTAAGTTGGTCTGCTAACAACCAAACTCCGCTATTCTAAAGGGCTATTGGCAGCCTACCAAGGGTATCTAGGTAATTTTACCCCCCAAACCCCCTGGGCGAGTGGTCCATGAAGGCACCTCTCGCCTAACCTCCCGCATACCAGACCTCCCGGCACCCGCGGGGCGAGTGACCCTTGAGGGCGCCACTCGCAGGGTCCTTAGGCCTCTGGGCGAGTAGGGTCCCGCCCCTCACTCGCCTGATTGCTGTTACATCCGCGCTACTCTTGCGCGAGTGTCCCGCGAGTGCCCTGCGAGAGAGGCTGCTCTCGCTCGAAACACCTTTTGCCCTTTCTTGACTTGAGCGAATGCCCTCCTTGCTTGCTCTTTTGCCTATCTCAAGCCTGAGGCCCTACTCGGCAAATACGAGGTTGTACAAAAGCTAAGTGCAAGTATAAGAAAAATACTCTACATAGAGGTGAAAGACTCAATACACACAAGGGTCTAAGATGAGCATACAAATAATGTGTTTTAGATGCAATGCATGATGACTATGTTCACCCAAGAAATCCCCACAATCACATATCCAAAGCACATGAATTCTAGCTAAACAATAATCCAATAAAATGAGGGTTTGAGGGTCTGTGACCCTACAATTTAACCCACTCATAACATTCAAGACACATTAATTGTGACATAAAGCACATGTGTTTTATCCGTCCAATCCCATAGACACAAAGGGAGGAGATTAAGCACACCTACCATCCAAACACATCAATCGAGAGGGTAGATTTCCCCTAATGTCCAAACCTTGTAGTGACATAAGTAACTCTCTCTGTCCAAAAGCATAGAGACATGGAAAAGGATTTCCTGTCCAAAACATAGTGACAAATGATGTGGATTCATCTCCTGTCCTGACCAACTGTGATGGGAAGGGTATACAACACTGTCTTTCGGTCCTAAATGTAGTGACGAGAAATATAGGCTCATTCCTCATCCTCTATCAAAATATGAAACCAATGGGCCATAGGGAGGATCTGAACAAATCAAAATTCAATCATAGGCACGAGAACTCGGAACATAAATTCCCAAAGTGGCGATAAATAGGATTTCATCATAATAATTCTTGTCCTAGAATAGCTCCAAAACTGTCGATTAAAAGTGCATCTACACACTGACCTAGGAATAGGAACCCATAATCTCTAAATCCATACAACGAATAATCCAAGGAACCCCCACTGCACACATGGGTCCATTCTAATGCACACAAATCAACATCACTGATCTGTGCATATTTCCACGGGTAATCTTCACATAGCATGACTAAATCCAACTCGCATGTTGGAATCTATTGCAGGTCTGCTGGGGGAGCAACCTCACGCCCTAGCAGAGTACCAATCCTCTCTCAAAGGATGAGCAAGGACTCTCATGCTGCAGACATAGAAGCTCATACTGGGGACGCAATCCCACGCCCTGGTGGAGTCTTGATCCTATACCAATTATGAGGGGGACTAAAAAAATGCAAAAAACTATAAATCACACCATAGACGTAATCCATGCCCTAGTGGAGTCCCCATCCTCAACCTGGTTGTGTGAGGGACTCTCATTGCATTTACATGAAATATAAAAGTACAAACAATGCTCCTAAGACATAAGGGAAGAGTCGTTATCCTTGGAGTGCGCTTTAGATCCATGGAAACGATCATAATAGCTTCCTCCTGACGGTTCGAGCCTCCAATCGCCCTCCCATAGAGGTTCTTGCAAATGCAAGCTCTCTAAAAGGAAAACATTGACAACACACCTCTAACAACACACTCGACAAGGAGTCTCCTCAGCTATGACCTTTCCTCCACAACTTCTCTCGGTTTGTAATCACCATAACATGGCTCGACCAAAAGGGTTTTCAATCTCAGAGTTCTCAACCAGGAGGGGAAGTCATCTATGGATCTCCAACAACTTCCTCGATGGAAATTGATCCAAAACAAGACCTCCCTTTGACGGTCGGTGTACAAGAAGGTGGAGAAGAGGATTGTCGGCCTCACACGAAGCAGAGGGCCCGAACCCTGGGGGCGAAGGGTTTTCAGTCATCGATTCCTTCGTAGGCCGCACATCAAAGGAGGAGGATAGCTTCCCGGCCATAGTTGCAGTGATAGAGAGAAAGATCAGGGAGGGGGTGACGAGATTAACGATCGGGAGGGGGAGGGAACCCTAGATTTGCGACAGAATGAGAATGAAGAGGAGGGGGGTCACAATTTTTGGGCTAACCTGTGAGCCCTCTTTCCTCCTTCTATTCATTTTTATTACTAATTTTGGTTAATTAAAACCATGCTAGGTCAATCCAACCATCCGACACTAATCAACATCATCCAACGGTGGAAATCAAATCAATTCCTCGATCTACGCTTTAGCATGCGACCTATATGATTTAGAGTTAAATTCTCGCTCTCGGATCAAGAGATTCTCATCCCAATAGTTAATTTCCGCAAAATTTTAAATAATTGGGGCATTACAGTTGTAGCTGTCGAGATCGCCTGAGTAGGTCCAAGGGGGGAGGGGAAGATGCACGGTAGAGGCCAAACTCTTTGTTGTCGCCAGAACCACCACATAAGAGGGCAGTGATTTCCTTTAGGGCCTATGGGGTTAGGAAGAAGGTCTAGAAAGTAGGGTGGCAAATGGTGTGGTGGTTTGAAGGGAGAGATCTTTAGAGGCGTATGTCGTAGTTTAAGAGAGGGGGAAAGTTGGAGATGGTTAATTGGCTTAATGCTGATGGTGGATGGTAATAATGTCAATCAATTCTTAATAAGAACATTAAAATCAACAACCGTTAGTTTAAAGCAAAAATACCCATGATAGGTTAATATATGTCTCATTAATAAAGAAACAATCAAATTGACCTCTAAGTTCAAAGCCAATCCACCAAATGTTGAGCACATGTTCTCCTAGGTACATGGAAGTCCAATGTCACATCAATTTCACATTCCAAAGATTATTTGACCCATAGTTAGGACATAAGTCCAAATTATCAAAATGCCATTTGATCAAGTTTAACATGAGATCACAGATAAAGTCTTAAGGCCATAAAGTATTTTAATAATTAAAACGAGCTTACCTACCAATTTTCAAAATTTTAGGAGTTAACCTGGTATTTATTTGGAAATCAATTCTGAATGGTTATGGTAACTCATTAAACAAATTAGAGCATCAAATAAAGTCCAATTCCAGTTAATTGTTACCATATGTTCACACGTCTTAAGAAGGGTAATGTGTAAAAAGCTTCATGATTGGGTCATTAGTGAACTTCAATTTGGTTAGGGTAGCCGCATATGTCAAAATTATCTATTAGGATTGAGTCAGGTCAAGAGCCCAATATAGCTAACCCAGTGAGTCAATATATCCAATAGATCTAAGTAGACTTGCTCAATGATTATGTGTTTCATAGAATGTGCTATTTGGCTAACCCAGTGAGTCAATATATCCAATAGATCTAAGTAGACTTGCTCTATGATTGTGTGTTCCATAGAATGTGCTATTTGCAAATATGGGTGTTCACGAACCGAATCGAATAACACATCAATTGAATTCAAAATTAGGAAAGAATGCAGAGATTCAGATTTGTCCAAAAATTCGGATTCGGATTCATCCGAAAATATTGGATTTGAATTTAAATTCGAATTCAGATTCGATTTTTGAGAAGTTTAGTTTATATATAAGATTATATTATGGTCCATGAGAAGTTTAATTTGTTATATAAATTTTATCAAATTACATTTTTCTGCTATTCACGAATCCTTTTAATAAAGATAATATTATTTAAATTCGGATATTACTTGTTTAACCCGTAATTTGTTGAGACCAGGGTGGATAGTGAAAGTGGTCGTGACAAACAAATTGACTGATTGGAGGCAACCGAAACCTACCGAAGTAGTGAGATAAGGCCCGGGGGAAGGTAGGTCCACTTCCCCGCTTGGGCGAGTGGACCAAAGTCCACTCGCCCAAGGCAGGGGCGACTGGTCCCCTCGCCCGGGGGAGGGGGGGGGGGGGGGTGGGTGGCGAGTGGACCACGGTCCACTCGCTCGGGTCCACTCGCCCCGGGCACTCGGACGAGTGGACTACGGGTCCACTCGCCCCTATGGGGAGTGGACCGAGTGGTCCACGCCCCGGGCAAGGGGGGAGTGGACGTCTTGAGTCCTACTCGCCTCCCCCTCCTGTCTCGGTCGTAACCTTTGGTTTGGATCCGGAGTTGAGCTGTGGATGACGGACATTGGCTATCCGCAACCCAAATTCAGGAAGTCTATAAATAGACACCCATGGGTATCTTTGGAGGGACCTCTCTTCTTCTCTCCCTCGCGTGTTACTTGTGAGCAATCACTCCAACCCTCTGTCGGCTAAGGTCGACAGTCATGTGCTCCTTAGTGCTCTCCAGGGTGCTCAGACTCAGCATTGGCTTGAGAGGGGAAACTCTTTTTGATCTTCCGGGTTTGTGACGAGACCTCATCGCTGCAGCTCAAGGGGTCTTTCGGGCTTCAAGTCTTCTTCGGTGCAAGATCCTTTGACTCTCAACGACCAATCACATGTTCTAGCTCAGATAAAATAAAGGCAAGCTGCATAACCGTTGTGAACGTCAAATTCAATTATCTGATTACAACGCTTCATCTCCGATCATCAAAACTCGCCCAAAAATACAATTTGAGAATGCGAGGCGATTTTATTCACACACAATTTTAGGAACAAATTTGCATTATTCTTCCAAACCATACGACCCACTCCTATTCGTTAGCATTCCTCACCAGTCTCCGACCGAGCTCTGTAAACAGATAACTTATTTTCCGTTTACTAGGGTCTGCAGGGGTCTGGGTTTTTGGGATCTCGGAGATGTTTCTCACAAGGTGATTTTTCTAAGATCCCAAGATTATCGCCTCATTTTCTTTATCGTCTATTTCCGGTGTTTAGTCTGTTTATGATATCTGGGTTTGTTTGAAGGACCGAGTATGATCGAGGGGTCAACACCTTCTCGCCGGAAGGGCGGCTGTTTCAGGTTGAATATGCCATAGAAGCTATAAAGGTAAGATCTATTTCCACAAGCCCTAGTATGGCAAAACTGTGTTGAAGGCGTTTGATGTGAGTCATTGATGCACGGCCTATATCAGCTTGGCTCGACAGCAATCGGATTGAAGACGAAGGAGGGGGTCGTGCTCGCGGTTGAGAAGCGGGTGACCTCACCTCTGCTGGTATCCATCTATTTTTTTTTGAATTGAGCTTGTTTCTTTGGTGAAATTTTACCTTGTTCTTCTGTCACGCCCAAATTAAAGTCAGGGAACTTATCGATTTGGCTGTTATCTATTGTGCATCTGATTTTTAGATTGATGTTTTTTTGTTCTTTGCAACTCAACGTAGTGTTAAAAAAACATTCTTGCTGTGCATGATAAATTGTCTGGTTTCCTTAGAAGAGAACCTACATGATTAATGTGGATTCACCCTACTACTATTTTACATGCTGATCCATGTTAGTTAAAATATCTTGTCTATTGGTTGCTTAATCTTTTTTAAACACAGAAAGTCTATCAGTCATAGGGTCTACACTTTCATTCTTCATCATTTTTTTGGAAAAGGCGATATTTTACTCGGAAGGTTAAAGAAAAGCTTTGTAGGTGAGTTCTTAGCATTAATGAGAAGGTGATGCTTTCTCGTGCGCAAAACAACACATTCTACATTGGATTTCTTCAAGTTTGAAGATGTATGCTTAGTGCATGATCTCTTATATGCCTACACTGTGATATTTTACTCTGAAGGTTAAAGATTTTTTTTTTGAAATTGAATCCTCAGCATTCAGCGTTAAGGAGATGCTCTTCTTGGTACAAAACAACACTTCCTACATTGTATATCTTTTATGTTGGATATGTAGCGCATGCCTAGTGCATGATCACTCATCATTGTATTGTTTGTGAGGTGCTTAATGTTTTCATACCCTCTTGAGGCATACTTTTAGTAGTGGCAACTTGAAGCTATAGCTCATAGCATAACAAGGTGCACATCGTGTGTTATTGGCATAAGAAGGCGCATAATGGAAAAATAGCACACACTATTCACGCTATTTGTGCCCTATTCACTATAATGCACATGGCAACACAATGCACACTTTTTTGTTTGAATTGGCTTTCTGATTGTCTTTTTAATTTGTTTTTATTCAGATTTTTTGGTGCAGGAGTTCGAGTATAAGTTATTTGGTTTATGTGAATACTCATAGAGCTTTTGTTGATAGAGACAACAAATGAGATATCATTGAAGCAATTTCTTGGAATGACTTAGATGATGCTAGTAGGTTATTACATGGAAATTAAATGATGAGTCACATGAAGATAATAAATGAGTGTTTGACTAAGAAGATTTGATAGAGTGCAACGTTGCGTGAATTAGTGGTGTTTATGAAAGGTACCACCATGTGCATTCATGATCTTAAGGAAAATAAAGGAATCTTCATTTAAGCATGACACACTCATAGTTAAGCAAGAAAAGCATGAGGGTGATGAAAAATGTTACGACTTGAGAGATGGTAATGATCATATTGGTGCTATTTTGATTTATGATGAAGACGGTGATTCTCAATATAACTTTTTTTTTAGTTAAAGAAATCCTAAGACCGAAAGGATAGAAGTCGTTACTCCTTCTCCGAGTCTCCTTCTGACACTCTTATGATTTTCGTCCATCAAATACCCTTTGAAATCACTTCACTTGACCGCAAGGGTGTTGTCAACATGCTGCTAGGAACTTCTCCTGAAGATTCTGTTATGGGCTTCACGTGTTGTCTTTATTATTGTTGTCTTTATTATTGTTGTCTTTATTATTGTTGTCTTTATTATTGTTGTCTTTATTATTGTTATCTTTATTATTGTTGTTCTTTATTATTGTTGTCATTTATTGTTGTTGTCTTTTATTATTGTTGTCCTTTATTATTGTTGTCCTTTATTATTTATGTTGTTTGTTAGTAGTGGTTAGAGGTTAGCAGTTGTCATTTATAGAGTCATGTAAGCCTATTTAAAGGCATGCGTTGTATGGAATGAGGCATCAAAGCATCAAGTTCTATTTCCTTTGTCTTCAAGAGATCTTGGTAGCTTGCCCTCTCTGAGCACACCCCGCCTAGGAAGGCGTTGTTCCAACTTTGTAGTATCCTCCGTCTCCGTCATTCTCTCCTCCGGTCATCTCCCGACAACCCCACCGATGTTATACGGCGATCCCGTATCAACTTGGTATCAGAGCGAGGTCCTCCACATCCCGCTGCCACCAAAAGGCCCCATCCCTTCCCCCTCCGTCTTTCACTGACAAACCACCACGAACAACAAGAAGAAACCGAAGACGAAACGAAAATCCTCTGATTTTTCACGAGACGACCCCTCTAGTTTTCTCAGGACGCCCACCACTTGAAGGAGAAACCAAAGCCTCGCCCTAGTCGCCTGCCGCTGAATCCGCCGCAAGCTCCTTCCTTGCTGGATGCATCAAAGGAGCAAGCCCACACGCTCCGTATTCTTCGTCGAATCCGACCGTGTTTTGCTAGCTCAAGGTCTACGGGGAGACAATCGTCTTCCTCATCTTCCTCACGCTCAGTACCACCGTTCGTCGTCACAGCGGAAGAAGATCGTCGACAAATATCTCGCAGCGTCACCCTCTTTCCTTTCAGCTGATCCTCACAGCGAAGCAACTGCCACTCCGCCAGGCTCCTGTTTTTGAGCCCCACGAGAGCAGAAGACTCATCTTCTCGAGCCCACCACGCCCCTTTTTCCTCGAGCCACATGCTTGCTGTAGGTCTCTGCATCGAGGGCAATTATTGAGCCTCTTGCTCATCAAACCACTATTGAGTTACCTGCTGCACATTATTAACCTAGAGGTTGCTTAATTGTTTTATTAAAAAAAGAGAAGCATAAAAAAGTGTTTATTTTTGGAATCATAGGGAAGCGTCGTGACTCTCGTGAATATTCCAACTATTTGAAGCAATTTCTTGGAATGACTTAGATGATGCTAATAAGTTATTACATGGAAATTAAATAATGAGTCACATGAAGATAATGAATGAGTGTTTGATTAAGAAGATTTGATAGAGTGCAACGTTGCGTGAATCAGTGGTGACTAGTGTCTATGAAAGGTACCACCATGTGCATTCATGATCTTAAGGAAAATAAAGGAATCTTCATTTAAGCATGACACACTCATAGTTAAGCAAGAAAAACATGAGGGTGATGAAAAATGTTACGACTTGAGAGATGGTAATGATCATATTGGTGCTATTTTGATTTATGTTGAAGACGGTGATTCTCAATATAACCTTTTTTTAGTTAAAGTAAGAAATCCTAAGACCGAAAGGAAAGAAGTCATTACTCCTTCTCAGAGTCTCCTTCTGACGCTCTTATGATTTTCGTCCATCAAATACCCTTTGAAATCACTTCACTTGACCGCAAGGGTGCTGTCAACATGCTGCTAGGAACTTCTCCTGAAGATTCTGTTATGGGCTTCGCGTGTTGTCTCTATTATTGTTGTCTTTTATTATTGTTATCTTTATTATTGTTGTTCTTTATTATTGTTGTCATTTATTATTGTTGTCTTTTATTATTGTTGTCTTTTAATTATTGTTGTCCTTTATTATTTATGTTGTTTGTTAGTAGTGGTTAGAGGTTAGGAGTTGTCATTTATAGAGTCATGTAAGCCTATTTAAAGGCATGCGTTGTATGGAATGAGGCATCAAAGTATCAAGTTCTATTTCCTTTGTCTTCAAGAGATCTTGGTAGCTTGCCCTCTCCGAGCACACCCCGCCTAGGAAGCCGTTGTTCCAACTTTGTAGTATCCTCCGTCTCCCTTCATTCTCTCCTCCGGTCATCTCCCGACAACCCCACCGATGTTATACGGCGATCCGTATCAACTTGGTATCAGAGCGAGGTCCTCCACATCCCGCTGCCACCAAAAGGCCCCATCCCTTCCCCCTCCGGCTTTCACTGACAAACCACCACGAACAACAAGAAGAAACCGAAGACGAAACGAAAGTCCTCTGATTTTTCACGAGACGACCCCTCTAGTTTTCTCAGGACGCCCACCACTTGAAGGAGAAACCAAATCCCCGTCCTAGTCGCCCGTCGCTGAATCCGCCGCAAGCTCCTTCCTTGCTGGATGCATCAAAGGAGCAAGCCCGCACGCTCCGTCTTCTTCGTCGAAGCCGACCGTGTTCTGCTAGCTCAAGGTCTACGGGGAGACAATCGTCTTCCTCATCTTCCTCACGCTCAGGACCACCGTTCGTCGTCACGGCGGAAGAAGATCGTCGACAAATATCTCGCAACGTCACCCTCCTTCCTTTCAGCTGATCCTCACAGCGAAGCAACTGTCACTCCGCCAGGCTCCTATTTTTGAGCCCCACGAGAGCAGAAGACTCATCTTCTCGAGCCCAGCACGCCCCTTTTTCCTCGAGCCACCTACTTGCTGTAGGTATTTGCATCGAGAGCAACTATTCAGCCTCTTGCTCATCAAACCACTATTGAGTTGCCTGCTGCACATTATTAACCTAGAGGTTGCATAATTGTTTTATTAAAAAAAGAGAAGCATAAAAAAGTGTTTATTTTTGGAATCATAGGGAAGCGTCGTGACTCTCGTGAATATTCCAACTGCTTCGGGGGACTCGAGCCGACCCGTCATCCGCTCCTTATCTCGTGCTACCTCCATCCTCAGTATGGGGGACTCGCCCAATCAAATGGATAGAATAAGGTACATAATACAAACATTCATCACATCCATGGAAGCATGCTTTTGGGATGCTGAAGTACGTCATCAGGAAGATATAATCACACTCACCAACAAGCTTAATGATTTGACAACCGCCATTTCGGCTGTTACTGCCTCACCCACTGTTCAAGCCAGTAACAGTCAGGCACTTCTACTTATATGCCACGAGCCACCGACCCTCGTACGCCCTGAAGCTATTATTCTGCCACGCTACACCAAGTTGGAATTCCCAACCTACGATGGGAAGATTAATCCATTAGATTAACTAACTAGGTGCGAGCAATTCTTCGACCACCAACAAACACCGAAAGAAGAATTGATTTGTCTGACATCGTTCTACCTTCTCGAATCAGCTCAGCTTTGGTTCGCTCGTCTCCACATCAACCAACTAGGGCTGGCGTGGGAGGCCTTCAAGAGGCTCTGCAATCTGCAATTCGGTCCTCCCATTCGCAGTAGCCCCCTCGACGCACTCACAACATTACGACAAACAGAGTCTATGGACGCTTATCTGGAACAATTTCAGCTTCTTCTGCCGCATGTTACGATACCCCCAAAGATGCAAGTTGCAATTTTCACAGTTGGGTTTCGCGAACGACTGCGATTGGATGTTGAATCTAAGTTTCCTCGGGACTTGGTGACTGCTATGAGTTTAGCCAGATTGTGTGAAGGACGACTTCAGTTGGATCAGGGTACCTATATACTTTCGGGCGCAAGGACTCAAAATGAACGACCCGAGGGTATCCAAACCCCACATATCTGTCGGCTGTCTCGTGCGCAAATGTTTGAACGACCCGCAAAGGGGTTATGCTTTAATTGTGATGAGAATTATACCGACGTACATCGCTGCCAAAAGCTCTTTTATTTGCACGTGGAGGACTCTGATGACGAGGGAATTTGGTGATATCGGCACCTGTTCTGATCTCCCATGTGCTTGAGGTCAAGCTCTTCTTGAACGGTGGGAGTGACGTTACAGATTTTGCGTGTTGTCTTTGTTATTGTTGTCCTTTATTATTGTTTTCCTTTATTATTTATGTTGTCTTTTAGTATCAAGTTATATTTCCTTTGTCTTCGAGAGATTTTGATAACTCTCTCCGAGCACACCCCGCATAGGCAGCTGCAGTTCTAGCTCCGTAGTATCACCCTTCTCCCTCATCCCCGCCTCTAGCCATCCTCCGACAACCCCTCCGACGTTATACGGCGAGCCCATATCAGATTCTTTCAACTTTGACCTAGAAATTGCAAAGAGGAGAAGAGGCCAATATAGGAAGAAGAGAGGAGATTGAGAGTTAGTGCGTTTGAAATGAGCACTAACCCCCCTCTTATACCTACAACTTTTCCCAGGGTTTAATCATGACCCTAAAATCAAGATCTAATGAATCTAGCGCATGTGATTCCACCAAACTTTGGACTTACAATTGCAGGCCAACTGTATTGGAACCCGATAACATCTATCATTTATGTTGAAATATTTCAAAATCTGGGGTTGGATTGACCCCGCAATATGGTCATATCGGGATCCCAATATGAGTAGATAACAAATTTTGAACTGTCATATTAGATCAGGATCCCGATAACCACACTCTTCCCAACAACCCATATTTATTTGTCTCGGGTTGGATTGGGATCCATTCAAGCCTAAGAGGCCCACGATACTCCCATTAACAAAAACACACAACCTGCAACCTAATTTTTGTATTGGGCCCCCGATAGACACATAATTAGTAATCCATTTTGGGGTGCTTCAATAACGACTCTTACTTATTGGTCGACGACTTCAAGGATGCTGTTGGCATTCCCAAGAGTTATAATGACGCATGTACAATCTGATCTGCACAAGAGCACAAATATACGTACATAACTAAGAATTTGTATGCAAGAAGCATCCTCTACCAAATTCATTAAAAATTTCTCACTTTGCTATACATTGAGATGTCTAATATAAAGTGACGGTTTGCATGTCATTACTAGTACCAATAGACCATGGACTTCTTATGCCGTAGTTAGATTCTCTTAGATGGTATTTTGATGGCTCGCATGAAGACCACATAATATGAAAATAATTCACCTTACCGTTCTTCATTAATATAGTTCATTTCAGACTACATTGTTAGATCATCTTAGATGCCAACTCTCGATTTCTTAGTCGTTTCTAGAAAACATTTTGATGCATCGACGCATCTGGTTGATCAAGATTACTTTATTATGCATTTTATTTTATGTCTGCGTCGCATTTTCGTTCTGTCACATCTTCGTTATTTTATTAGTCACATCTTCGTTATTTTATTATGTCTATGTCACATTTTTAATTTCAGCTTGTCGACTCGACCGACCAACAAGACCTTAAATAAATAGGTCTGGTAGTGCAGAAGAGTATGGTATGCACGCTGTTAACCGAATTATAATTGCATGAATTAAAAAAAAAGTAAAAGGTCGACTTAATTCGAGAATAATCAAGATTATTTAATTTTAATTTTGGAATTAAGCCATTTGGGAGAGCTCAAAAGCCCGTGCCTCTCTGATTTCACATGACATCTCTTGGGTTTCTTAATCTTCCTCTTAAAATTTTTCCTATTTAAACCCTCCCAAACTCCCTCACTCCGCATCCTGGAAAAAGAAGCTGAACCAGACCCCTTCGTACCCCCTTCGTCTTCACTCGGTTCCTCTCCAGCATGCCCTGTTGTTTCCCTCAGAAATCGTTGAGCCCGACCCCTGCCGCATTCGTCGATCTAGGACCTCCATTCGATGAACGCCGGACCCTCCAGTCGCCGACCGAAGACCTCAAATCAATGACCGGGGACCTCCATTCTCCGATCACTGAATCTCCATTCGCCAATCGCTGAATCCCAGTCTTCAGCCGCAGAACTCCAGTTGTCGTTCGCCGAATCTCCATTCGCCGATCACCGAATCTCCACCCTCCGTTCACAAACTTCCATTTGCCGATCCTTCTCCCAAGGAATCTGTCGGTGCTGTGCCACTGAGTTCACGCCTCCCTATTTGCTCAAGTCTCCTCTCCCCATTTTAGAACCACCTTGTATTCTCCATCTGAGCCCTTTCTCCCACTACCTACCCGAACCCTTTTCTCCCATTGTTTACCAGATCCACACCCCCTTTTCCCCTTTTTTGCCCGATCCCACACCATCTATTTCCTCCTCTAAGCCGAAACCTACAACTCCAAATACACCTTTCAACTTCGGGAAATCACTGCAAGTATTGATCCCGGCTCACTCTCGGTTAACTTTAAATTTCACTCTTCGGGAAATTAATTCATGCAATTAATTTTAAGTGATCAAATATGAAATTACTTTCATCCATTTTGCATTGTCGTTATTTCTCACATATGATTATTCTCTTGCAACTTAGCATTGTAAAATTCGTGCGGCGTGCTAACCTTGTTTTATTCTTTTGCTAGCCATTTAATTAAAAAGCTTAAGATCTAGGTTTGCTAATGATGTTCCCTTTTCTTTCGGGAGTTTATCACAACTTAAATTAATTAGTTAAGTTTCTTAATTTACTTTTCAAAATATTCTCCAATTAGTCTTACATCATTTTTTTATCAGAGCAGGTTTGATTCACTCCTATCGAAATAGAGATTGAGGATGGTTAGGAACCTAAATATGGAACATTTCTTAATGAGACCCAGACTGACGAAGTATACAATAGCAAAATAGAGGTTGAGGGAGAACATGTCGATCAATTAGTAAGTGTTCTCCAATATAGTTTGCTCACCCCTAGGATTTCGGTTGATGATGAGTGGTTGAGACAACATCTTTCGTATCGCCACACGCATTCAGAGGCAATTTTGCTCCATCATCGATATCAGTTGTATGGAGAATTTTGTGTCTTAACGACTGATTGTAATACTAAAGTTAAAAATACGACCTCTAGGGAAGCCCTATAGTCTATCGTGGGTCACCAGCGCCTTGACGATACCTATGACCCAACAATGCCTCGTAGAATTCTCGATAGGAGGAAATTTTCTAGATTCTGTTTGGTGTCACGTCGCTATAATTGAGGTTTGTCATATTTTGTTAGGCAGACCATGTAAATATGATCGTCTCATGATTCATGATGGTGCGAAGAATTTTCACACCTTTGAAAGGAATGGGTGTAAGGTTGTTCTTCTCCCTCAGAAGGACAGTCTTGTATCCAAACCGACAGAGCGTCCCTCAACCCCCCTCCCAGAGTAGCATCTCACCTCCTATCTCTGCTATCTATTTCCTGTCAACCTCCATGCCTTTTTCTGGACCTCAGTTCCAAGAAGAAATGAAGGGTAGTGAGGTCATTTATTTATTAGTAGTCTTGGACTCCCAAGCTGACCTTATTGACATACCTAGTAGAGTCCGTCCTCTTAAAAATGAGTTCTCATACATTATACCGGATGAACTACCTGATCAACTTCCCCTCATGCGAGACATACAACACTATATTGAACTCGTGCCTAGAGTTAGCCTCCCACACCTTCCCACTATCATATGAGTCCGAAAGAGCACGAGGAGCTACATTGATAGGTCACTGAGCTCATTCAAAAAACACTCACTAGAGAGCATGAGTCCCCGCACTGTTCCCACACTCTTAGTTCCAAAGAAAGATGAAATTTGGCGTATGTGCATCGACAACCGAGCCATAAATAAGATCACCATTAGATATTGATTTTCGATCTCCCCAATTGGATGATATGCTCCACATGCTCAGTGGCTCCATGGTCTTTTCTAAAATAGATCTGAAGAACGACTACCATCAGATCTGAATCTGACCTAAGGATGAGTGGAAAACCGCCTTCAAGATGAAAGAAGGGCTATACGAGTGACTTGTTATGCCTTTTGGGCTCTCTAATGCCCTAGTACCTTTATGCAATTGATGCACCAGGCTCTGCGATCGTTGATTGTTGTTTATGTGGTCATCTATTTTGATGATATACTGATTTATAGTACCAACTCCGACAAATATTTAGAACACATGCGCTAGGTTTTATAAATTTTACAGGAAAATAAACTTTATGTGAATCTTAAAAAATGTACCTTTTTGATTGGCATTTAAATGGGCAGTCACAAGAGTAGGTGCGGGTGCGGGTTAGGGGCAAAACAAAGGATGATGGTGAGTCCACCAATGTTAGAAAATAATTGGAAGCGGTGGCTGCTATTGCGTGGTGGTCCAAGAGTAGAAAAATTATAATAAAAAGAAGCGTTGCTGCAGTGGGGCCTTCGGTGGAAGAAAAAAAAAGAAAAAGTTAGCCTATATGTTTGACGTGGAGTGATAGGTATGATGCTCGAAGTCATGGGAGCGTTGTCAAGCGTGACAGGGTGTCAGAACCAGACAACAGATTGATCGAGTGCGTGAGATGGGCAATGTCGTTGTCATGCACACACACAAAGATATGCACGAAAAAGGGGAAGCCGAAGGGTGTGGGGGTGTGGGGATGTTGTGTGATTGACTAAGAGGAGAGATGCTAGGGTGAGACAACCAAAAGAGACATTGAGGATCTCAGAGTGGCGAGGGGCAGAGCAAGTTGATCGATGTCATTGGGATGGGAGGAGATTCCATTGAGGGAGCTGAGTCGGGTGGTGGTGGCAATGACCGCAGGAATGGACACCAGGGTGTGAGGAGGAAGATTGTTGAGGAGTAGGGCGGGGCTTCATCCAATGTCTGGCATGAGATTTCAGGTGGATTTGATGGACAATCGTCAAGGGCTGCTTTGGGGGTGGTTTTGACAGTGGAGGAGGGTGCATCATTGTGGTCGATTGGGTTGGGGGGGGGGGAGTGGGTTGAGGAACGACAAAGCTTCAAAAAGATTTGGATGGAGGGTAAATGTTCAAGACTGCATGGTCGCTAGTTGCGGCTAGGGGTATGAAGGTGAAGGATGAAGTCTTTAGTGAAGAGTGCGCTCTATGTGAGGGTGTCGACAATGGTGTGGTCTATCCTATCAAAGCGGGTGTGTAAATATTCTACCTTGATGGCCATGGAGGAGAGGAAGGAGAAAGCTCGTTCGCGGCAACCGAAAGAACGGTAGGCGGAGAGTTGGAGGTACCAATTGATAACAATTCGCAATCGTCAAAACAAACAAGAAGTAGATTAATTGAAATTTGCGATACAATATATCAAGGCAAATTCTATATCCAAACTCTTGATGGTAGGATCCCTCTAAGAGTAAATCTCTCTTACCGGATCGGAACAATGAAGCTACATGCTCGACTCTTGGACCGAGACATCATCATCATCATGATTAACTCTAGTGCTAGCCACAACTTCCTTTCTCGGGACCTCTCCGAGTCCCTATAGTTGAATGTGCAACCAATTCCTAGGTTCCACGTATACTTGGGAGACAATCTTCGGGCTTCCGCTGTAGGGAGATGCTCAACCCTTATTCTGTCCTTGGGATCGTATTCGTGCAAAATTGACTTCTATATCTTTTGCGTCAGGGTCATCGATGCCATCCTCGCTTTGGCATGGTGATCAATTGGGCTTGCCTCACTATATCCTTTGAGCTTCAGGGAGTCACCCATACATTGCAAGGGACCCTACTCTGGCTAACAATCCTACAACTCTCCACACCCTGCATATCAGTAGGCGCGACACCCCCGTCAGCCACACTACACTCTGATATTTAATCTATTGTGCAACTATGGCTCACTTTTTGAACCAAACCTGAGCTTCCTCTCCCCTCTCAAATTATATGATCCTACTCTAGCCCGACTTCTCCGCTTCTGTTCACCCATACCACTGTGGACATGCCAATAATGATGTTATGGCAAAGTTGGTGTCTGATATGTTATAGGTTAGATTAATTCGGGTGAGCTCTAGTCCTATCTTCAACCCAGTTGCCTCATTAAAAAAAAAAACACGGTGGCTGACATTTCTGCATTAATTACCGTGATCTCAACAAATACACAATACAAGACGAGTTTTCCATTCTTCTTGTCCAGAAACTACTCGACGGACTACAAGGCGCAAGCTTTCATTCCAAGCTCGACCTACGATAATGCTACCATCAGATCATAGTATGTACAGAAGATTTCCTGAAGACGGTGCAACCACTATGAGTTCTTAATCATGTCCTTCAGGTTGACTATTGTACTTGCGACATTTCAGACTATGAATGACCTTTTTCGCCCTTACCTTTGGAAGTCCGTACTATGATAGCATTGCTGATGATGAATGTTCAAATATTTAAAAAATGTAAAATTTATGTAAATTTGGCGGTTATGTAAAGGCACATCAGAGATCTTTTTGTTTTTTGTTTTTGCTTGCTATGTAGAAGTTTTGATTGCATATCAGATGTTTATATTGTTTTTCAACATGTGTTGTACTCTGCCCACCATTATCCTTTGACATGTCTGCAACTCCAAATCATTGTTGCTATACACCATATAAGGGAAATTTATGTTCATAATTTAGATTTAAATTCAGTTTACGCTGTGCCAAGACATTTATTATGTGCTTGATATTTAAATGCATTATAGGCACCACTGGGCAATTATCTTGAATTCAATTTGTTAGCTATTGTGGTCACCAAAAAATTTAGACTAAGTTTGGTACTCTATTTTTGCAGACATTTTTGATTTACCTCATCGAGAAATGAAAGTGGTGGGGTAACCTTCATTTTTGAGCTTCAATTCCGTGGGAAAGACCAAAAATTCTATTTTGATCTCCATTTTCCGCCGGATTTCCACCATTCGATGGGAAATGGAGCTCAATCAAAAAAGAGTTTTTGTCCTTTCCCACCGCACCAATGCTTCTAAATGATGATTTATTATACATGCCAATTTCTTTGATGACATTTTATCTTGCAAAAACGAAGTTAAAAAGCTCAAATAAATAGATTCTTAGTCGCACATAATAGATCCCACCTTACTGATAGAATGATGAAGTCATCATATAGAGGCTTGAGCCATGTTTTCTTGTAAATTGTTCATTCCATTGTAGTAGGTAATGTTCTCTAAGAGATTCGTTGAAAATGTTGTAACTTGGTCATGGGTTTTACTGGTCTTGGCCAACAACCAACCTACTTTATGAAGACTCAACATGTTTTTCTAAGCATCAGTTATTTTTTGTGGGAGGAAGTTCTTTTAGGCTTAGATTGGTAGCTCCTGCTATCATCGAACAACAATAAAATAAAAGTGCGAGATACAAGATATCGAGATATGCTCGATACCCACTCTTGAGGGGAGAATCCCTGTAAGAGTCATCTCTCCTTTGAGAGCCTAAACAAGTTTAGGACCCAGGATCCTCCTAAAAGACTCACTACCACTCCTTTATATAGGTGGAAGTGAGACATACATAATTACTGAAATGCCTTAAGGCTACATAGATAGATAATGGGACGTGTGACTGACCCGGGGAGTCATCTTCGTATCAACACTCCCCTCCCGAAAATTTACCATGCTCTCAAGGTAGAGGCTTGTAGGGGTCATCAACGAGTGTCAGAGGATCCAAGTTAACGAAGCCAGAATCGTCGTCTTAAGCACCGAATAACAAATACAAGTCTTTGTGAGGGCATTTGCGGGTAGGCGAGTGTGGTAGGTGGCAGAAAAAACAAAGGCCCTTGCTGAGAAGCTCGAGGTATTGCTGGTGAGATAAGCATTGGGATGGTGGGGGATACCGACAGAGGTGGGATTGGAGGAACTGATGGCGGCGGTGGGACGATCAACTGGGGCCCAAGTAGAGGCAGGTGATCTAAGCGATGATGGGGCAGTTGAGATTTTTGTGGTGACAACAGCTGGTGTGGTGGCCCGGTAAAGGAGGATGACTGTGTTGAGATTCCTCGTTGAGGTAACAAGCTTGCTCCGTGGCGCGGGAGAGAGTAGTCGGGTTGAAGACCCGAAGTCGTGCTCAGATGTAGAGCTGCAGACCAGCGAGAAAGTACCCTAGATAATCATCCGGGGATAGGCAGTGACGTGCACGACGATCTCAATGAACTCGACGATGTAGGTGGCGACCGTGTTGGACTAGAGAACGGAGCTGAGGCGCTCATAGGCATTTCCCTCTTGGCGTGTATCATAGTGGCAGAGGAGTTCCTGCTTCAATGTGTGCTAAGAGAAATCAGGGACATGTTGGTGCGCCCAACTCACCCAGTGCAGCGCAGGGTTTTCCATATATGTAGTCACCATGGGAACCCTCTGATTGGCGGGAGTAGACTGGAGGTCAAAAAATTGTTCGTCGCGGGCGATCCAACATAGGGGACCAGTGCCGTTGAACACATGATTCTCAATCCTGCGAAGTTGGGCCAGGTGGATGTCCGCAACGGGGTGGAGGAACTCCATGTAGTCAGTGGAGGTCGACTGGGGGGAGGTGGTGGTGCTGGAGGGCGGTTGATCGCTATGGTCCCGATCTTGCCAAAGCGGAGAGTGAGATCTTCTAACCGGGCTTTGTGCCGATCCAAGCAAGTGGAATCTGTGGAGGTCGAAGCAGATGCGTCCTCGTCGGCGCCGAGGGCCATGGAACGAGTCCGAGGAATGTAATAGATGAGCCGTAGAAGAGAATGGAACGAATGAACGCCGAAGGAAGCACATTGCTGTTGTCTTAGTGGGAGCGGACTACGGGCGAAGAAGACGCCCAAGGTGCTAGACAGCGCAAGGGGAAGCACTGGAGGGGGCACACCTGCTGCTGGAAGGAGGCAAAGTGCTGCTGGAGTTGTTGGAGAGCGATGATGCTAGGTCGGGAAAGCGACTAGGGACGACTGGAGGGACGTTGGCTCTCGAGCGGGTTGGATGCGCGAGGACAGCTGTTGGATGCGTGAGGATGGTGAGTCGAACGCGGAGGAAGGGACGTCGGGTCGCCAACTGGCTGGGCACGCGTGGATGACATCTTGACTTGTGAGGCCAACGTTGGCGAGGTCGATAGGACCATCCGTGATTCGGATTGCTGAGCATGTAGAGAGTGCAGGCGAGACAAGACGTTTGCTGGTGGCGTCTTGCGGGATTCCGAGCAGGTAGGGTGCGGTCGCAGGTTTGATGTTATAGACTCGGCCGGCCGAAGAAGAGGAGATCGAGTGGCTAACAATAACGGAGATCTAATTATGGTTATGGAGGGAACTTTAATTGAGCGGCAGGTCGAAGCAGTTTGTAGCTCCGGCTATCGTCAAACAACAATATAAAAATGCGAGATACAATATATTGAGGTACGCTCGATACCAACTCTTGAGGGCTAATTCCCTCTAAGAGTCGTCTCTCCAATGAGAGCCTAAACAAGACTAAGATTCTAAGGCTACATTGATAGGTAGGGGGATGCGTGGCAGCTCCGAGGAGTCGTTTTCTATCATAGATGAAGAAGGTTTAATTCGATTAATTTACAGCTGGCATTAGTTCTCTGGTGTTTTTGATATTAGGTCCTCCCATTTTGGCAGGGTATTTAAAAGTTGAATGTTTTTGAAGCCTGTCAGGCATATGACCATTGTCTTTGTAATCATTTGTGGATGCACAAATGAAACCTCTATTAATTAGATCAATCATTGTTATCCTGCCTGATTAATGCGATAATAGATTATTCTTCCTAAAGTTATTTACCTCTTTTAGGTTGATAGATCTGACCATTGCTGACCTTTTAGTTTCCGTAGTATTTCTCATGTTCCTGAAGTAGTTCCGTTGCACTTCAATTTCATTATTTATTCTTTACCTTTCTGAAGGTATGTGCACTATGTAATAAGTGGTATTTCTCTTTTCCTGAACAATATATCTCGGTCATACTTGTCACTAGCACAAAATGGTGCGTGTCAGCATGCACATGATGCAATATTTTCTTGGCAAGGTATGCAAGACATGTGACCTCAAGATCACACGAGAACACCTCAACCGGTGCGCCAAGGCTCCCTTCTCATGTGATATTGTGAATGAAGAAGGAAAATCAAAAGTGACATAAACTTTATCCAATTTGGTGAAAATAATAAGCTAGTGTTTTGTGAAAAATAGTTGACATGGAGTGCCTTTTAGAGAGCCAGTAATGTTTATGAAAATAAACTAATAATCTTCATGATCAATCTAAAGGAAAGGAAAATGAATCTTCATCCAGGACCTTCATGCGAACTGAGGAACATGAGGTTGATGATAGTGACAAAGAAGATTATGATTTGAGAGATGATAATCTATACTAATGAGGAAAGTTATCTAGTGTAATGATATATTTAGCACTAATAAAATACCCACACAATAGCTAAATATCACACCTTCTTGGGCTCCCCTTTTGACCCTTGTTTTTATATTGTTTACATACTTTTCAGGGAGAGCAAGTGAGAGAGAGAGGAAATGAAAGGGGGGAGGACCATATCTACATTTATATATACTCTGGCTATTGGACAATAAGCATGGAGAACACCTCGGACAGTTGGAGTGCCCTCCTACCATTTGAATACCATGCATGGCAACCCATCACTGATCCACAAGTATTGAAATAGAGGCCTTTGTCAATGATGGATGATTCCGAGGATAGATAATTGCTATTTGATAAAAGAAGATTTTGACCCGACTATTTCTAATGTTTTTAACTAAAACTTGTTTGTTTTTTTTAAAATTTGTTAATTAATTTTGTCATTTACTTGCTTGTAACATCTAAAGATTATTTTTTGATTTGGATTATGTTATTACCTCTTTATGATATATCAAGGCATTGTTTCTCTTCAGTATTAGATTATTAGTATATTATTCATTATTACGTGATATCACGCTTTCTTTAAATGGTATTCAGTGTTCTATGGCTCTGTGGTGCATTGGTGCATCAGTCATATTTGACAAGTATGGCCTTGTTACTGTTTATGGTGAAATAGTCAGATGTTTTTTTTTGCTTTCAATCTTGTCTTCCACTAACTCAGTTTTTGGCATGTCAGGCATTATTATTATCTTTCATATTGTTTGAGCTTGTTAAAATCTTTATAATTAAACAATTCACCTGTTTAGGAGCCAAGCAGTGTGGAGAAAATCATGGAGATCGATGAGCACATAGGATGTGCTATGAGTGGTTTGATAGCTGATGCCCGCACGCTAGTTGAACATGCACGTGTTGAAACACAGGTAAAATTGGTAAATTTTTTATTTAAAACCGAACACCTGCAACAACTTGCCTGCAAATGTATGTGCCATTTGCTGATTTTGTTTTTTGGTGTTTCCCCTTTGTTAGAATCATAGGTTTTCCTACAGTGAACCAATGACTGTTGAGTCCACTACGCAAGCACTGTGTGATCTTGCTCTTCGATTTGGGGAGGGCGATGAAGAATCTATGGTCAGCAGTTACCTACTATCAGTACTATGATTTCAACTATATTCTATTGTGCGTTAATATATATCTGTGTGTGTTAAGACAATTATTTTCAAGACATTTTCTTCTTTAGTTCAACCTCTGTTATTGGAAAGTAAATACAATAATCAAAGTTTTCATCTGCAATTAGCATATCTTCTTTTAAGACGATCTGTTATGACTGTCAGTTTTTGCTATTTGAAAGTAATATGTGAGGTTTTATGTTACGGAGCATGGATGTCGGTGTCGGATTACCACCTGAGCAAGGCTGATGCGGGTACGAGAAGCATCCATTTGAGACCGAAGTGTTCGAGGAGTTCTGAATCTCTCTCTCTCTTTTAGTGTTTTGGGTATTTCCCTTTATGTTGGATTTATTTATGCATATGCCATCGTTGTAAGTTATTTAAGTGCCTGTAAGATCATGCATCAAAGATGAAAAGTATTTAAGTTTTAGTTTCTCCTCTCTAGTCCCTTCCTATCAAGTTAAGTCAAAGAGTTTTGGAACTCCCCCTCGAGTACCCGTTTCCTCGAGCACCTGTTTCCTCGAGCACCCGTTTCTTGTAGCCCTCGTGAACCCCTTCTTGTGTGGCCACAACAATGCTCTGTTTATCCCCCTCCGCCTTCGGTCGCTGCCGATAGTCAAGATGCGTTCTTATCTAGGGTTGAGACTCTCAACTCCACCGGCTCCTCAACCATGATTTCAAATTTCTCAAGAGATTCGTACCATTTGGTATTAGATCTTTCAATCCTTCTCCTCTCTTCCATAAACAATCCAACAAGATTCCCTGAGCTCTATATCGTGGAGCCCGCACCTCTTCGATTTTCTCTTTCGAGCCGACTATTATCTACCTGCGCTGATTTTTTTTGTAGACAACAGTTATGAACATCTTGAGCAAGGAGACAAGGAATTTTAGTGGGAATGTGTTATGGGCCTATTCGGAGCAGTGGCCAGAGTAGTGGTAGGATGCAGATATGATGGAGGCGGAGGATACACCGGAGCCTTAACCGTGGGTGCCTAAGCGGGGCTTGCTCGTTATAGGAGAGAGCTACCAAGATCTCACATTCAAAGACAGGGAATTAGAACTCTTTCATTGCTTACCATATGAGACCCTTAAGGTCCTATAAATAGAGTTACAAAGGGGCAAACATGTAACTTCCCCCAACACAATAACATAATAAAAATATTAAAAAACACATAACATAATAAGTGCGCCCAGAGCCCATAGCATCTTCATTGGGCGCGTAGCCTATACCATCTCTCCCGACCTTCAAATCGAGCTTGAATGAGGCTTGTATTACAAGATCGTTTGGCTCTTTGATTTCACATCAGAACAATTCTCGGTATCGCGTTGCTGTAGCGGAGACTGAGGTAGAAACGATGGCGATGAACGAGGGTTACCGACGATGGTGGACAGTTGAAGGCGACAGTAGCTCGGGAGAAGAGCGAACAACGTCAAGCAGGGATGGTGGTGCCGACTTGGGAACGACCGGCTGAAGAAAAGGATCTAGGGGGGCCATTAAGGCAGGGGCCGACATGATCGGGGCCAGAGGCGCGGCCACGGTGATTGATGAAGGTGGCCCAAGGTGGGGTGATACCACCACGGGAAGTGATGGCGGAGTGGAAAACGCCGCGGAGAGCGGTTGCACGTCAGCAGTCGGCGAAGATGGGAGTGACGATTGCTTTAATGGACTCAACGACAGCTCGGGTTGCGATGGATTTTTAGTCTTGTGAAGGAGTGCGTCGGCATCCTGAAGGCGGGTGTCCATGGAGGTCATGAATTCCCGCAACATAGAGCATATCGATCTGATGGCGGGCACATCCGTGGCAGTTAGCTTGATGTTCCCCATAATGCGATGATTTAAAAATTAATTAATTAATCAAGAATACTACTTGATAAAATTAATTAAAAATTTAAATCTAAAACTAATCAACCGGCTAAGATGGAGGACTTCCAAATAAGGAGGGGCGGGGCGGGGCCCGATGATTAGACAGTGAGAGGCTGAAAGATGGGATCAGGCGCAGGCAAACAACAAAATGTGAGAATAATAAAAAAAGGTAGGTGGTGGCTTAAAAAAGGATAAAAGGTGTTGTATGGGCTAAATGGGAGGAGAGGCGTGGGCTGCTCTGTGTGGGGCATACAAAATAAAATAAAGCTGCTGCTGTGGGGAGGGGCTCGAGGCAAGGAAACGATGTGGCAGGCGGCTCGATAGCCCGGCGGGGCACTGGTTATGCGTGCAGAGCGGCAGGCGGCTCGATAGCCAGAAGGGGACGGATGCTTGCAGGAGATTGACGGCGGATATGTGCGTCGATTGGTCACGGAAGCTCCTGTGCGTCGATTGGTCACGGAAGCTCCTGTGCGTCGATCTGAGTTGACTGCCGATCATCGATGTTGCGGACAGTGCGAGGAGCAACGCTGGGAAGACTAGCGATTCAGCGTTGTACAACTGCATCTGGAGGTACTGGCGGATGTCGTACGGGAGACGTCGTGCGGAAACGGTTCGTGGAATGCAGCCGCTGCTGGTGTCGTCGATGGAGGAGTTGAGGATGTTGGTGTCGGTTTGCTTGAAGGAATAAGTGGATGTGCCGCGGAGGATTGAAGTAATGGTTATTTCAGTTGCTGCCGAGGATCAATAGAGGATCGATGGTGGAAGTGCTGGCTTCAGAATGGAGGAAGTGCTGCCGGCGGAAGAGGAGGAAGGGCACCTCTGATACCAATTTGTTATGGGCCTATTCGGAGCGGTGACCAGAGTAGTGGTCGGAGGCGGAGATGATGGTGGTGGAGGATACAACGTAGCCTTAACCCCGGCTGCCTAAACGAGGCTTGCTCATTAGCGAAGAGATCTACCAATATCTCACATTCAAAGACAGGGAATTAGAACTCTTACATTGCTTACCATATGAGACTCTTATGGTTCTATAAATAGAGATACAAAGGGGCAAACATGTAACTTCCCCGACACAGTAACATAATAAAGATACTAAAAAAACACAGTAACATAATAAAGATACTAAAAAAAACACATAACATAATAAGTGGGTCCAAATCCCATAACATCATCATTGGGCGCGCAGCCCATAACCGAATGGTGCAGCAGTGAGCCAGAGACGCCTTTGACTTGATTCATTGGATTATTAATTAAGAACCTCTATGTGCCACATGCGTTGAACCTGATCATTGTTGTGCTGATAGATTTCAGAACTCCAACACCCCTCCTCTTCTTATGGCACATGCTGCTACTCGTGCCAGGCCTCAAAAAATGATCACCCATCCGTTAGTCACCCAGATATTCTATGGTCTACATACCAGGGGAAAGCCTCTTATAGCTGTTGATTAGGATCCTCTAGTATGCTTAAAAAATCCCTCTTCGATGTGGACTCAGTCAACCAGGTTACTTTTAATTGAATACTTGATATAAATAACAGGACTCCTAACTGCAACGCCAAACTGTTCCTGATTTAGTTTTTTCAGATTTAGGTGTCATTCCTACCGGGCTTGCATGACTGCCGACTCCCTTTTAAGACCAGCCTGCTTGTGTGACAGTCACAATTGTTATCTCTAAGAGCATGACCTGCTGAAGAATAGAGCATTCTCACGTGGCCTCAAAAAGATCACCATAGATAACGCACTCATAGGCCTTGCTCCTTTTGACAATCTCTGCAAGTTGTTTTTTTGCCTATTTTTCTGTTTTTTTCCTGAGAGGATTATCAAATATGTTTTTTTTGTTTGTTTGTTTATTTGCATATATTTAAGGCCTCAACAATATAGGTTTTAAATTGGTAATAAATTTGAGAGATTTGTGGTCATTTTAGGATATCAAACTTTAACCTTATTCACCAATTCATTAAATAATGACAGAGTTGAGGTCAAATTTAAATTGATTATATTGTACTAAATCAATTTTCTACTTGGAGAATAATTCCCTATGTGCTTATTTAGAGAGTTTTTTAGTGCGATTACTCATAAATAATTATTGAAGCTTATTGAAGTTTTGCAATCCTCAATCAATAAGATGTAAAGCAGAACCCATTGCGCCCAATAGAGTCCTACTCTTAATCTTGCTGCAATGTTGACAATCTTGTAATGCCATCTCATCCCTTGGTAGATTCTTGTTACCGTTATTAATTAATTAGTATTAATTATGTCCTTTTATTTTAATGACATGTGAGCCCCCTCCTCCTTATATAAAGAGGTGGTATGAGAGTGTTTTCTTTTATCTTTGGATCATTAGGGTTTTGACTCTCATTTGAGAGAGGGGTCTTAGGAGGAACCAGCCTCCTAGATCTTGGCCGGCGTCCGCGCCGGATTGTATCCGTTTTCCCGTTTAATGCAAGCATGTCTCTTGTTTTGTTCGATAATCTATCAATGGTCCGACCTGCCGACCTCCGCCCGCTGCCCTTTCAGCCGCCGAGTACCAGCAGCCCCCACAACAACCTCCTCGATCGGCTCGACCGGAATACCGACTTGCTGAACGACATCCTCGCCCGCCTTCACAACCTCCAAGGAAGTCACCACCTTCGCATGGTTCCCCTTCTCGACGCACTAGCAGCCGCCTGCCCGCTCCCGTCCACGCCGTTTCCGCTCCAGTCCACGCCGCTTACCTCCAGCGTCGTTGAGGCACCCTCGTGCGTCGTCGGCCGCCCGATCCAGCCCGCGGCAAGTCCGGCAGCCGTAGCCACAGCCGCACCTCCAGCGCCGTTTCCGACTGCGGACGCAGAAGCCCGTGCTCCCACCGATGTCGATGAGGTTGTTGATGCGAGGCACCCGCTCCCGCTCAAGCTCCCGGAGACACACGTCTGCCCGTCGACGCCTTCGACGGGGCCCGCCGCTCAACGTCGATTTCCCCAGCCGTTCCACAGCCGTGGTGCTCCTCCGCCAGTGCTGCCGTCACCTATTCCTCACTCGGCGCTGCGTCCCTTCCTCTCCAGCCAAACGAGGACCTCCAATGACTCGCGCCGGGCTTGTCGACTCTTCCCCATCCTACGGTGCTTCGCTTTATCTCCCCGCTCAGCTCCCCTTGAGCCGCACGCCCATCCTTTTTTTTCTTGTCCTGGGAACCTGCACCACCTCTCCCATCTAGCCCTGCAACAGCTGTACACTTCTTGCCCACGTTGGTCCCACAAATACACCTTGTCTTGGTCCTTTTTACACCCACTGCACGCCACCCTCCTGCCAATATTGTCTCCTTTCCCCACTAACAGCCAAACCCCTCAGTTTTTTTTATCATTTTCACACCCAACAAATTCATTCCCACAAAATATCATATTTTGCTTTCCCAAAAATTGTAACGTCACTCCTCTCTGCTCCTATCTTTCACTGCTATTTTTAACACTCTCGCTACCCCTCGACGAGATGTTCTACGCCGCTTCCGTGCTTAAAGATCCCGACAAAGATTTAGGACTCGACCTTGCGGACAAGGCCAATTTTCAAGACCGGCGTATTGTTACCGTTATTAATTAATTAGTATTAATTATGTCCTTTTATTTTAATGACATGTGAGCCCCCTCCTCCTTATATAAGGAGGTGGTATGGGAGTGTTTTCTTTTATCTTTGGATCATTAGGGTTTTGGCTCTCATTTGAGAGAGGGGTCTTAGGAGGAACCAACCTCCTAGATCTTGGCCGGCGTCCGCGCCGGATTGTATCCGTTTTCCCGTTTAATGCAAGCATGTCTCTTGTTTTGTTCGATAATCTATCAATTCTACTCGACGAGAAATACTGCATTGAAACACCAAGCATAATGCCGTATATTAACAATTATTAAGCAAGATAAGATGGTATCTATGCTCAGTCTTGTAATCTACTGAGATCTTCTAAACACGTCCAAATGCATTTTTGACACAACCTGTACTTTAGCATCATCATACATCATGATATCACATCATCAACATATATCATCTCAAATTTATTCATATTTATAGACTTAACTTCTTGCATAGTCAGTCTTGATTCACAATGCTTTCCTTATCTACTCTAGATGCTCTTTATTATATAATTATTCACAAAGTCAACTCCACTGTCAATAAAACAACGATTTGACCCATCAACCAAAAAAGTGTTAGAATTAATTAATTATACAAGTATTACCCCTCTTATATAAGAGGAGTCATCACATTAATATAAAATATTACATTTTCAGTTTGCCTAACATGGTATCAGAGGCAACATGACCTAAGCGCTCCCGTTCCCGTTCGATCTTCTCTCGCAGCCCGCCGACCGACCACCGAAGCTCCTCGCCTGCCTGCCTCCTCCCTCCCGGCGCTGACCAAACCAAGGCTTCTTCCTCTCGTTTCCTTACCTGCAGTACTGATCGACTCGCGCGACTGTTCCCGTCGGCCGGTCAGCGCTGGCTGACGGGATGCCTTCTCCGGTGAACTTCCGGCGGTCCGATTGACTTTAAACTTTGGGGAAAGTTCCCTTTGACCTTATTGTCATACTGAATTTTTACAAGATTCCAACGGTTGGATGCTTCCCAAAATCAGATCTAATTTTTTTCTGTCCAAGAGGACTTCTAATTCGGCAATGATGCCTTATCTCACTTCCTCTCTTTGAAGACGTGTTCTACGTTCCTCTCCACCATTATCTTGGATAAGTTTTGTTGAAGATATTTTTTTATGTTGGACATGATTGATTCTGGTAGCTCCATGACCCCTGCTGAATCTTCCCGGGCTGGTTAGGATCACAACTTCTCTCAGATCACAACGATCCGACTGGATGACACTAATTATTTATCATGGTCTCGCTCTATTACTCTAGACTTAAATAGTCGACGTCTCTTTTGCTATATCAGTGTCACCACCAGCATACCAGCCAAGAACTCTCCAACTTTGCCTCAATGAGAGTCAGAAAACTCCCTTGTCATGTCATGAATCACGAATTCCATGCAGGAATCCATTGTTCGGAATTATCTTTTCCTGGACATTGTTGCTGACATATTGAAATGTGCTGAGTCTACCTATTCTCGTAAGGGGAATGTGACCCAAATTTACCAACTACGCCGCAAGATATTTCTTCTCCGACAGGGTGATCGTCCTCCTTTGACTTACTATCTTGAGTTTACTCCATTGTATCAGGAGTACGATCACCTTGACTCTCTTGTCATGGTCTGTAATGCGAATGAGCTCTTGCTGAGGGCCCATGAGGATCATAATCGGGCATTCGAGTTCCTGCACGGGCTACACAATTTTTGATCAGATTATTATACAGATTTTGGGACGTGTCCCTATTCCTTCGCTTACTGAAGTCTACAACCTTGTACAATAAGAGTTTGGCCGCATGCAGTCTTGGAACACCATCACTATTACAGAGGGATCAATATTAGTGGCTCATTAACCCAATTTTCGAGGTCGGGTTTCTCGTGATTTCAAGCTTAAGCCTACATATAAGGATCACCTTATTGTGATTATTGCGGCAAGCCTCGTCATACTCGGAATACGTGCTTCAATTACATGTCTTTCCTCCCAGTGGCGGATCGACATCACGTGGTGGTCACGGTCATTGGAGAACTCCAGGGAGAACTTATCACTCTGCTCATCTGACTGAGATTCCCGAGAGCAGTTCACCTGTACTTTTTTGCTCTACTACTCCTTAGTTGTCCTCCTTTTCTGTTGAAGAGATGCAGGCCCTTCATCGGTTGATGCATGACCTTATTACTGAGACTACTACCACCTTTACTTCATCCTTTGCCCTTGCCCACATAGGTACACCAGGTGCCCACTATGCTACTACTTGTCCTTCTACTCGTTGGATCGTCGACTCCGGAGCCACTGATTGACTGGACCAGCTTCAGGTTTTTTGTCATATTCCCCTCTTTCTGGAAGAGATAAAGTGAGCATTGCCGATATCTCTTTCTCCTCCATTACTGAAAAAGAATCCATCCCTTGTTCTTTCCTCGCTTTATCTTCTGTGTTTCATGTTTCAAATTTTACCCGTAGTTTGATTTCTGTCAGTCATTTGACTAATTCTCTTCAATGCTTAATTACCTTCTTTTCTTCTCATTGTGTTTTTCAGGATCTGAAGACGGGGAAGGTGATTGGCTCTGGTAGCATGCAGGATGACTTGTATGTGTTTGACTCATCTTGTTGGTCTCCATCTCCGCAAGCTCTCCACACTTCGCTGACATCCTAACTGCTCACCTGGCACCGTCGGCTTGGCCATCCACCTGTTGCTACCATGCAACGTTTATTTCCTGTTTTTTCTTGTGTTTTAAAAACCTTGTTTGTGATGTATGTGTTGTTGCCAAACATCATCGTATTCTTGTTAATCTTGTTTCGTTACCCAATACTACTCATTTTCATATCGTTCATACTGATGCTTGGGAGCCCTGCCTCGTTGCCTCAATTTCTGAATGTCATTGACTTTATTGATTATTTTTCTCGCACGACTTGAGTTTATTTGATGAAAAATAAGAATGAAGTATTTTCTATTTTTCAGAAATTCATAAAATGGTTTCTACTCAATTCTCTGCTACTATCAAAATTTTACGTAGTGATAATGATCGGGAGTATATCAACTCCCACTTTGGACACTACCTTGCTGGTCATGGTATTCTCCATCAAACATCATGTGTTCACCCCCTGTCTCATAATAGGGTCACTGAGCGGAAAAACCATCACCTCTTGGAAGTTGCTCAGTGTTTACTATTCACTATTAACCTCCCTAAATTCTACTGGGGTGATACTGTTCTCACGACTGCCTATCTCATCAATCACATGCCATCTCAAGTAGTGAGACACCAAACCCCTCTTATCACCTTAGGGGTTACTCCGATCTTTCTCCAACCAAAAAATTTTGGTTGTGTGCTTCGCTCACATACACTCTTCGGACCGGTCTAAACTTGACCCTCTTTCTCTTAAGTGTGTATTCCTTGACTATTCTCCTACTTAGAAGGGGTATAAATGTTATCATCACCTGACTAAGAGGATTTGACTGCTTTGGAAAAAAATTATACATGGAATTAACACACGTCCCACACAGAAAGAAGACCGTTGGTTGTAAGTGGGTGTTTATCGTGAAGCAGAACTCTGAAGGCTTGATTCGTTTCAAAGAGAAGTTGGTGGCAATGGGATATACTCAAATCGTATGGGTCGATTATCAAGAAACTTTTGCCCCTGTTGCAAAAATGAACTCTATATAAGTCTTGCTATCGTATGCTGTGTGCAAAGGATGATATCTTACCCAATTGGATGTGAAAAATGCATTTCTTCATGGAAATTTAGAAGAAGAGGTATATATGTCTCCCCCTGGTTTTTCTCCTTTTGGTTCCGAAGGGAAAGTGTGCAAACTAAAAGAAGACTCTTTACGGCCTGAAGCAATCACCGAGGGCTTAGTTTGGTCGTTTTCACAGTCATGATCTCTCTCGGATACAGACAAAGTCACACCGACCATACTTTGTTTATAAAATAGAGGGATATCATGTTAACGACCCTCATTGTCTATGTTGATTACATCGTCATAACAGGAGATGATGTTGAAGAAGTGAAAGCTTTAAAGGGGAACTTGACAAAAGAGTTTGAAGTGAAGGATCTGGGAAAACTTATGTATTTTTTGGGGATTGAAGTGGCTAGATCCAAATGGGATATTTTTATCTTTCAGAGAAAATATATCCTTGATTTGCCGGAACAATTCAGTATGAGTGGGTGTAGACCTGCTGATACTCATATGGAGGTCAACCACAACCTTGGAAGGGATGATGGGGATCCTATTGAAGATGTTACTGGTTACCAACGACTTGTCGGACGGTTAATCTATCTATCCCATACTCGCCCTGACATAGCTTATGATGTGGGGTTCATTAGCCAATATATGCATTCCCCAAAGATGAGACATCTCGATGCTGCTCATAGAATCTTGAGGTATTTGAAGACCTCGCCAGGAAGAGGGATCCTCTTCACCCCCAATACATAATTGAAAATTGAAGTTTATACTGATGCAGATTGTGCAAGATCCGTTGAAGACATTGGATCTACATCTGGGTATTGCTCGTTTGTTGGTGGGTACCTGGTTACTTGGAGAAGTAAAAAACATATTGTCTCAAGGTCTAGTGCACAAGACGAATTTAGAGCTATAACACATGACATATGTGAGGGGTTGTGGTTACGCTCCCTTATGTGTGATCCAGATTTAAGTGAGGCTAGCCTTACCCGGTTGTATTGTGACAACAAAGTTGCAATCAGTATTGCCAACAACCTCGTTCAGCACGATCGCACCAAACACATTAAGGTGGACATACATTTCATCAGAGAGAATATTGAGAAGACGATTATTTGTATTCCATTTGTTGCTTCAGAGAGACAATTAGCTGTTATTTTTACTAAGAGTTTGGGAGTGTGTTTTCTGTGTATTTATCGACAAATTATGTATGTGAAGTATAACATGCCCAACTTGAGGGGGAGTATTAGAATTCATTAATTATACGTGTATTACCCCTCTTATATAAGAGGAGTCATCACATTAATATATAATATTACATTTTCAGTTCGCCCAACAAAAAGATATGAAACTTTTAAAAGCAAAAGTTTACCTTCTCATTAGTCTACATATTCTGGTATATTATTGATGTAAACTGGAGAAGCTCGTGTCAACTCGTTAAACAATAATGAAAGATAATTTAATCTAGGTTTTGTTAAGCACGTGTAAATGTTCAACAATCGAGTAATGAATTGACATGAGATAATAATTCCGCAAGCATTTGGAAGAAAAGTCACACAAGACAAGAATTTAAATTTACGACAAATAGGTTAATGTTAATTATGGACAAGCATACCATGATGAAGCAATAACCCCATAGTATTTAAATGATCAGATAATGCCAGAGCATCAAAGAAATGGGTGTCTCCAAGTGGAGTAGAGAGCAAATACGATGTAAGCAGGCTCAAAGGGACAGACATCACAAAGTGAGAAGGAAATGGTAGCAAAATAAGCAACGCATGAAGCAAGCACTCTCGACATGTGGAATTATTAAACCATGTTGCATCATGTAGTCTTTTGTTAGGCACATGTGTTTACTGGACCTAAATCAAACACCTCAATTCTATCATTTGATTGAGTTTTGGTAGGTACCATAAAATTTAATTTTCATTCCAAATTTATCTTATAAAATTTTCCATAGAAAACTCTTAAAGCGTGTGTCCTTCTTGGGAATGAAAATGTTAGGAGTCCTCTCTACTCTCATAACCCGATGAAGCCGAAGATCCTGGTACTCGCCTATATTTGGAGGATAATACAGTGAAATAAAATTACAATCTCCAAATATGAAGTCGATATATGTATTTACTCTAATGTCACGAGCATATGATCATCACACATAATGTTAGTGCACTAAGGGGTATGCGACTGCATGAACCTAGGAGATTTGAGATCGAATCTGCTTCATCTAAGAGGAAAGACACGTCGCCATCAAGTCCTTCTAGAGCAGGGGTTCAGTAAGAAACTCAATGGCTAAAGGTTGTGATACAATGAGGGCAAGTGGAGTCACAATATCAATAGGGATGGTTGGATGAGGAGGAAGAAGCTCTCTGTCCTGGGGCTGAGGCTCACGAGAGTGCTTGCATGAAGCAAGCACTCTCGACATGTGGAATTATTAAACCATGTTGCATCATGCAGTCATTTGTTAGGCACATGTGTTTACTGGACCTAAATCAAGCACCTCAATTTTATCATTTGATTGAGTTTTGGTAGGTACCATAAAATTTAATTTTCATTCCAAATTTATCTTATAAAATTTTCCATAGAAAACTCTTAAAGCGTGTGTCCTTGGGAGTGAAAATGTTAGGAGTCCTCTCTACTCTCATAACCCGATGAAGCCGAAGATCTTCGTACTCGCCTATATTTGGAGGATAATACAGTGAAATAAAATTACAATCACCAAATATGAAGTCGATATATGTATTTACTCTAATGTCACGAGCATGTGATCATCACACATAATGTTAGTGCACTAAGGGGTATGCGACTGCATGAACCTAGGAGATTTGAGATTGAATCTGCTTCATCTAAGAGGAAAGACATGTCACCATCAAGTCCTTCTAGAGCAGGGGTTCAGTAAGAAACTCAATGGCTAAAGGTTGTGATATAATGAGGGCAAGTGGAGTCACAATATCAATAGGGATGGTTGGATGAGGAGGAAGAAGCTCTCTGTCCTGGGGCTGAGGCTCAGGAATAAGCTCAAAGACTGAGGGGAGTGTTATGTTGGAGATATGTGTGGCCAAGGTACCCGTAGGGGTGGTAATACAAAGTGAATTTATGACCATAAAAGTGGGGGAAATGACGAGCCTAGAAAGTGGTCTATCAGCAAACCTAAGCTCGGGTTCCACTTTACGTTACTGGGTATGGAGGAAGTCAGGTAAACCGTATTGTTTGTGTATTATAGTTTTATTATTGTTTACCGAGGCGCACAATCCGTTCATGTCTTGCTTTATGTTGGTGGAGAGGATCTCGACCCTTTTCATTAAATTTCTAATATGTTGATCCAGGCCTCCTACACTATTTTTTACGTGATTTTCCATTGAAAATAAAATTTTAAAATTACTTAGAGATTTTAAAATAAAATAAATTTGTTTAAGAAAGAAATTCTTCAAATTTAAAATACTTGAAATAACTTGGTTTTTTTAGAGACCTTAAATATAATTAATATTTCTATGTGAGACAATAAAATTTTTTTATTAACTTAAATAAAAAAAGATTAAAAAAAAGGAAATAAACTTAAAAGAAAAATCTTTTTCTTTTTTGTTAAATGATTTTTTTTTAATTATTTAACAAAACGGATTGACTAATCCACGTGGGAGTGAATAAATGAGGCTCTGATACTATTGGAACCAGGAAATAGTTCTCTAAAGTTTGGACCTAAGGGTAGCCTGAGGTTACTGACCCTGTGGTGTAGCACCACAAATATGCTGGTAAGAGGGAGAGAGAGAAAACGAGAGAAAGTGAGAAAAAACTAGAAGCTGGATTGCCTACCAACAAAACTCGCGTGCTGTAGCGAGGAGGTCCTGCCACTCACCCAAAAGTTTGTAGGTATAATCTTGACTGCTAACTGGCGAGATGGGTATCGGCTCGGTTGAAGTTGCTGCGAAGTCTGCTCTTCTTCTTGGGGCCCTCAAAAGGCGTCATGCCAGTCATATGCTCAGAGTCGCGAAAGGGGGAAAAGAGGGACAACAAGAGGAGAAGAACCTCTACACCGTCGTAGAGAGAGAAGGCTTCGGACGAGGGTGGGTCCTCAGTGAAAGAAGGTGAACCTTCTGAGAGAGGCGAGACCAATATGCCAGAGCAGGTTCACGATGTAATTCAAAATAACACTCGTGCTTTCCGGGGTTTTATACGTTGTCCTTTTGACCTCGGCGTTTCCTTCAGGCCTTAGATCTGTTTGGCTTCGGGTCCTATGACGACATCACCACCAATGACTACCATATCTCTACCCATTTGGGTAAGGACTCTGAAGCGACCCCACCCAACGACCCCGGAACTCATATTCATAAAGAGCTTGACTCGCCCGGTTGGCATGTTTCTTCTCAGCCGACGATTTTGACGTGAATTTTATGCTGACTTCTTAATTTAGTGCAGTTCCTGCTCGAGGCGAGACGATTTAGGCTCCCCCTTCTGGTGGAATTTTTCTCGCCTAGACGAACGTGACCCCGCCTTTTGGAGAATCTCTAGCGGGGCATGCTTTACCGCGAACTGACGTGGTGGTCGTCACACTGCCCTTGGCATATAACGGGAGGTCTCGCTCTCAACGAGACCTCACTGCAAGTTCTTCCTCGCTCGGTGCCTCTCTCGGCGCGCTATCTATGCTGGTGGAGACCTCAGTAGGTAACCTGTTGGCCAAGGAGATCCCTCCTAATGCGGCGACGTTGCTGCCACCTCCTCCAGGTCGCCCTCCTATGAATGTTCTTTAGGCCGCCAAGCCTAACATAATTCTGCCTTCGCAAGCTCCTTCGCGATCTTCCGATGCGACGACACCTACTGGCGGGACTCTCCGTAGGTCGCCTTCCAATGGGACGGCCCCTAGTCCCGCCTGCTGACCTTGTGTCGGTGAGACCTAGTGGGTCGCACAGGCGGTCAACTCCGCAAGATCGCACTCGCCATCATGACCGCTCGAGGCCACGCCATTACTCACCTCGTCAGGAGGCGAGACAGACTGATCCTCGCCCAGGTAGATGTCTGACTAGTCTTATTCCCTTGAGGGATCTTTTTCCTAAAGTTGCGTAGTTTTTTCAGGTCGCGCGACCTCGCATGGTGCTGCTTTTATTGACACCATATGCACCTCTCCTAACCAGTTCCAGTCTCGCCTCGCTTTAGCCTATCTTGCTCTCGAATCGAAGGTGGACATGCTGGCTGTGTGCGAGCAGAATCGACGCCTCGCATCGTTGAAGATTCGGGTGTCGAAGATGGAGAGTTCGAGCACTGCCTGGAGGGAGCCGAGACGAAGTACTTTTCCATCAACGACCTGGATAGGCGGGCGACCGAACTGGAGCATCGACAGAATTTGTTGGGAGATGATCTTCACGGTCTTTGCACGAGCATGGGCTCCATCGACACTTTATCGAGGATGGGAGAGCACATTCGCCGTGGCGAGGAGCATCTGGCGAAGGCCAATGAAGAATTTCTTCTAGCTCGCGAGCTGGGCTAGCATGGTCGCCATGCACAGACCCCGTATCTCCGATGCCCTTCACCCATGCTTATGTCGTGCTAAGGCGAGCCAAAAATGGGCTCGCCTGGGTCGTGAACTCGGCTGGTCATTTACCAACTCTTACATTACTTGGGTAGCAATGATGCATTGCTAGATGCTGATCATTGTTGAAATCTCGTAATCTAGAAGTAGTCAAGGGATTAATCTTAGTGTCAGCGTGATACGAGTCTATAGGGTGGCACATAAGGACGTGCGAAAATTGGAGTGATTGATCATGTTCGTTTATGAAACCAAGTTCTAAATATGTATATTAAATATACGTTTTTGATTCTTTGATGTTGGCGTCGGAGGACGAGACCCAGGCGGTGCAGAGTCGGTGGGCCCTGTCTATAAATAGGAGGGCCCATCTCCGTTAAATGCGCTTTCTTGTTCAAGTTCCCTTCGGCGAGACGAACTTTGCGAGCTCCCCTCCTTAGCTTATTTAGGTCGCGATGTCGGCCCTCGACGAGACCGAGGTTGGTCGCTTGATTTGTGCGACAATTTTCTTCCCATGTTTTCAAGAAGTCTAAGACCACGTAGGCCGAGCTGGAATCCTTCTGGTCTCGGCACCTTCATGTGGGATACGAGGCGAGGCTTCCTAGAGAGCGCGAGTTCATCAACACTTTCTTCCCCGATCAGATCGCCTTTTTGTTGGCGTATTTCGAGGTGGGGCTGCGACTCTCTTTTTGGCCTGAGTTCTGTTAGATCCTCCGCTACTTTGGGCTGGTGCCGCTGGTCCCATCCCAGATAAACCCAAATGGCGTCGCCTCCATCGTCGCGTACCTCTGTTTTCTTCGTGAGGAGGTAATAAAGTTCGATCTCACAGTCTTCAGGAAGATTTTTACTATGAGGGCGACCTAGGATGGAGTCGCCTATTTCGGGAGCAGCACCTTCAAGCTTCAGGGCACCCATAATAAGGTCTACCTACAGAACGAGAGGTTCGTTTTTGTTAGAGGCGACTTCGCCTCCATCCCGCTCCGGCCGCAGCAGGTGGGTTCAGAGCCCTTCATTCCACCCGTCCTGAGGGGGCAGAGACTCGCTCTTCAACTCGCTTTCAAAAAGAAGAGGTTCAACGTCGTCTACTTTTGTCGGCGAGTCGACGAGCTTACTTTCATCAAACCAGACGAAGGTTGGTACAAGCGAGGTTGTCTACCCCTCGCCACAAATGTCGAGGTCCGTAATTTGAGGATTTGCTTTTTCTTGTAGGAGTTCGCACGGTTTCCGCGACCATCCTTCCTTCTGCCGCTTAGGTGACCCCTCCTTCGACAGGAGAGGGTCCCTCCAGCCAACCCTGCGAGACCGTCACAATCGATACGTAGAGGACCTCCCCCCGGAGTCTCCTCGACCGCCAAAGGCAGAATCATCTCGGCCGAGGTTGTACAAGTTATCCCCCGAGTGGCGACACGAAGACATGGGAGAAGACTCTTATGAAGACCCAAAGTTACATCCTAACTTCGGCAAAGGGTCAGGGACGACCTCATGGGTGATCCCATGATCTCTTGGGATTTTGAAAAGAACCAGGTCCACCTCAGCTCGCGTCTACCGGCCTGGACAGAAGACGGCGAACCGAACGACGATCCTTTTAATGCCGCGTTCGTCCTATATGGGCGAGATGACGCGGAAGTTTTATTCCACTCCCCTCGCTATCTCGCCGACCAGGGCCCGCGATCGCTCCTTCAGAGTCTTGATCTCTTCCATCAGGTCGCGAGAAAACTTTTCGCCGTTGAGGAGAAGATTCTCACGGTTGAGGCATCTCACCTCGCGATGGAAGCGAGTGGCGGAGATCGACGCTAAATTATCCGCTGCCGAGGCAAAGTTGACTGAGCGGAGGTCATTCAACGTCTCCTTGGTGAGGGCTCGTCTCCTTTATCAACCTCGCCAGTTTCACCTCGCAGGAAGCCGAGCTGCTCGCGGCAGGACAACTCTCCAAATTGAAGAAGAACCTGGCTGATAGCCAGACGGTGCTGGAGGCTGCCCTTGTTCGGATTGGCGAGCTGTAATCTCCGCCCGCAAAGGAGCGAGCTCCTGAAGCCGAGGCCTTCGGAAAGTGAAAATCGATTCGCATGTCGCACCTCGAGCTTACTGAGATGCGGAAAGAAATCGCACACTGCTCTTGCGAGCTGGTCTTGGCTCGCCCAATGGAAGAAGACGGTCTCACCGTGGCTGGATTGAAAAAGACCGCAGAGGATCTTCTGCCGGAGATCTATGCAGCTTCAAGCTCAGGAAGCAACTCTTGGTCTTCTTCGGGTGGGGATGATGCGGACTTCGGCGGCTCTTGTGGCGAGGCCTCAAGCGACTCCAGGGGCAAGTAGCTGTCCTATTGGTCGGGATTTAACAGAGATGTTTTTGGATTTTTTGAATTGAAAGGATGTATAATGGCGAGATTCGTCGTTTTTTGTAATCTTTTGACAGAAGAACTGGAAAGATTATTTTGATCTGAACTGCTCGCTTTATATCTCACGCGACTTGAACTCGCTTAGCTCTTAGGGGTTCGCGAGGTGAGAGCTCGCTAGGTTCTTAGGAATGCGCGAGACGAGACCTCGCCAGGCTCTTAGGAATGCGCGAGACGAGACCTCGCAAGACTCTTAGGAACTAGCGAGACGAGACCTCACAAGACTCTTTGGAACTTCCTCGCATGACTCCTGCCTTGGCGCATTTTTCAGGAAGCAAAATACTCCTTCGCAAGGATGAGCTCATGTTCGAAAGAGATTGAAAAAGAGATTTGGTCAATCAATTAATTATTACCGAACCGAAATCAGTTGATTTTGATAGGAGGGAGAGGAACTCGAGGTGTCCGTCGACCAGCATGCGAGGGGGGAGTTGATCTCGGACGACAATACAGAGGCTTGGACTTAAGTGGACTCGCTGAACTCGAGGCGTTATCCCATGCCTTTTCTTAGTATGTTTTCGAGAGGGAGAAGCACTCGAGCTGATCTCAACCGACAATGCAGAGGTTTGGACTTAAGTGGACTCGAGGCGTTGTCCCATGCCCCTTTTTAACGCGCTTGGCGGGTGAGAGTGGCACTCGAGGGATCGTCTGTCAACATGCCAGGGGGGAGCTGATCTTGGCCGTCATTGCAGAGACTTGGACTTAGGAGAATACGCTATTAACCCGAGACGTCGTTCCATCACCCAACCAATGATACTTACATAGGAGATCCGTAGTCCCTAATACCGAGGAGTTCATCTTGCCACTTAAACGATTGAGATGTTTTGTCTCTCCTAGAGTGCGCATTAAATTTATAAGCACTTTCGCGGGGTGAAATCGGCTTGGAGCCTTTATGAATTAATGACTCTTGAAGACGCAAGAGCCAGAGAGGCTGGTGTCTCGTAGTCAATAGCAGATTCGTCTCCTATAAGGTTTTTAGACGAGGACTCCTGGCTCACTCCTAGTAACCCGTCAGATGAGTGAGAGGAGCACTCGAGAGATCCTCGGCCAACATGCAAGGGGGGAGCTGATCTCAGCCGTCAATGTAAAGACTTGGACTTAGGAGGATGCGCTATTAACCCGAGGCTCTGTCCCATCACTCGACCGACGTTTTCAAGAAGAGAAATGGAGGTTCATACTCTAAATCACTTATGGAGATGTGTTTCGCCTTGAAATATCATCAAACCCGTTTCATTGAAAATCACCTCAGATTATTATTAAATCACATGTGAATACAAATTTTACCAGCAACATAACCTGGCGTTCTTTTAGCATTTGGGCATTTTCGGGTAGAACCACTTTAAATTATCTCCGCTCCAAGTGTTCCAAGGAGTTTTCCTTCTGAGTTCTGCATGCGATATCCTGAAAGCTTCTTGAACCATGAATGGTCCTTTCCAATTTGGATTGAGCTTGCTGATGGCGGTGGATCTTCCTGCCGCATCAATTTTCTTCAACACGAGATCTCCCCTCTGGAACAGGTTGATTCAAACGTGCTTGTCGAAGTGTCCTGCCATCCTCTGCTTGATCTGATCAACTCCTTCACCTTCACTAGGTATTGTTGCAAGATTGACTCTCTCACTTCGAACTCCCCACAGATCTGGGATGCAATCACGAACGAATTTGTGTGAGCCACCAGGTCCTGTACCCCTAACTCTTTGGCTAAGAGAATGCCTATTATTATGGCCTCATACTCCGCCTGATTGTTCGTGACAGGGAAGATGATCTTCATCGTCTGCTCGATCCTGGTCCCTTGTGGGCTCACCATGATAATACCCACGCCCAGAGAATTCCTTCCTGAGGCTCGGTCAATGAACATCTTCCACGACACGTACTCAGGAGAACTTGCTCCCTCAGCCTCTACAGAGAAATTTGCCAGAAAATCTGCCGCTGCTTGAGCCTTTATAGCCATTCGGGGAAAAAAAGAGATGTCGAACTCACTTAGCTTCACAAACCACTTGGCTAGTCGACCTGTGGGTCCTGGCCCAGCCTGGCGCACCAACACTGGAATTCGCCCCAGACCACCACAAGGGCTGTATCCCGGGCCACCCAATCCCTCACCATGGGCTGCCTTCCTCGACGCATCGACCCATGGTGGGTTGTTAAAGGACACAACCCCCCTTTCATGAAGAATGCTCCAGTTAAGAGGGCATCGCAGGGACTTCCCAGGAGGTCACCCATCTCGCGATTTCTCCAGCCCAAGCCGATGCGCCGAGGAAGGCAGCCCATGGAGAGGGGTTGGGGAGGCACGGGCTGCAGCCCTTGTGGTGGTCTTGGGCGAATTCCAGCGTTGGGCGTTGGTGCGCTAGGCTGGGCCAGGACCTCATACGACTCGAGTACTCTACCCTTTCCATGATGCTGCGATGAAGATGATCTGTTACCACTCGGATGAAATGCGCTTGAAAGTATGGCCTGAGCTTCCGAGCTGAGAAGACTAGGTCGAAGGTTAGCATCTCTAAGATCTGATACCGTGATTCCTCCTTTCGTAGAACCCTGACATAGTAAATTGGGAGTGCCTTTTCCCTTCTTCCCGGACAAGTATCAAACTTACTGCTTCTGCCCCGACACCCAAGTAAAGGAAGAGGTCCTCCTCTTCCCTGGGTCCTTGCAGCAATGGTGCCTGCGTCAACTGATGTTTCAAGCTCTCAAACGCTTCCTCACACTCCACCGTCCATTCAAACTTTCGATTGCTCCGAAGAGTTTTAAAGAACGGAGAGCACTTCTCCCCGGCCTTAGACAGGAACCTGCTCAAACCGGTCAACCTGCCAGTCAAGCATTGCATCTTCTTGGTGCCGCCATCTCCATGACGACCTTTACCTTACCTGGATTAGGCTCTACTCCTGCCATAGTTAGAAGATGGCCCAACAACTTTCCCTTCCCAGTTCTAAAAACACATATAGCCGGGTTAAGCCTCATTTTGAACTTTCGCAACGTCGTGAAGGTTTCGTAGTTTTCAAGGTGCTCCTGAATGCTTTTGCTCTTCATCATGAGTTCATCCACGTAGACCTCCAGGTTACACCCCTTATGCTCCTTGAAGACGCGGTCCATCATCCACTGATAGATTGCTCCCACATTCTTCAGCCCGAAGGGCATCGCCAGTCATTTGTGATGAAAGAGATATCACGACGATCAGGAGGATACATCCATATTTGATGATATCCTGAAAAAGCATCAAGAAAATTCATTACAGGAAAACTGACGACTGAGTCAACAAGCGCGTCGATCCGAGGCAAGAGATAACAATCCTTTAGACAAGCTTTATTGAGAAGAGAAAAATCGATACACATTCTCCACTCCCCCCAGAATTCTTCACTATTACAACATTAGAGATTCAGCATGGGTACTGAATCTCCGATACAAAACCTGCCTGCAACAGCTTTTTCATCTCTTCGCGGATGGATTCGGCCAAAGTCGTGGCTATTGCCCTTTTCTTCTGCCTTATGGGGCGAACCCTTGGATCCAGGTTGAGGCAATGACACGCCACATCTGCATCGATAGCGGCCATGTCCTCAACGCTCCATGTGAAGATGTCGACGTTCTTCTGCAGGCATGCTACGATCTTTCGCTTGTCCTCTTCCGTCAGCTCCTTGCCGACCTTCATACTTCCGGTCCTTCCGCCCACAATAACTACCTCCACTTCTTCCACCTCCTCCAAGCGTGCCATCCCTTCCGGCACCTTGTCAACTTCCTTCGCTTCCTCCTTCCAGTCGATCGTGTTGGCGACGTTGAGGTAGCACTCCCGGGCCACTTTAGGATCCCTGCGTATCCTGATCTGAACCCTTCTTGAGCTATATTTCAAGCACTTATAATAAGAGGAGGGTACATATTGGAAGGCGCTGATCAGAGGCCTCCCGAAGATGGTGTTGTAGCTGCTTGGAGCTTCTACAGTGACGAACTGATAATTTTTTGAAGTTCCATCGAGAGTGACGAGGAGTTCCACTCCTCCCTCTACCTCCTTCCTTTCCCTTGAAAACCCAAAGTGCATCCCATCTGATGTTGTGGCCCTCCTCGCCTCGACCTTCGTCTCATTGAACGCCTTCTTGAATACGACGTTAACGGAACTCCCGTTATCCACTAGGATCCAAGAGACTGTGAAATTCTCGATTGCTACGTGAATAACAACGACGTCGTGAAAAGGGTTCTCGTTACCCAGCATGTCCTCCTCGGAGAAGGTGATCTCTCCCATCGGGGGAGGCACTTGGGAGGTCGAAGCGACACTCCGACGATAAATTGCATGAAGTCTTCCTTTCCGAGAAACTTCTGCTCCGACTCCTCCGTGGATGACGCCGATCTCTCCGTGCGTCCCGGTATCCACCCGGTCTTCACATCATCTTGGAGCCGGGGCCGGAGCCAACTCTTCTTCCATTGGAACTCGTCGTTGCTGATCCTGCCCTCCAATTTGGGCTCTTCCCTCTCCAATTCTCCTCGCTTCCAAGAACTCCGGCCACGTGACAGTGGAGGGCCTCTCTACTTGATGCAAATCACAGTAGGGAAGGGCATTCCTGCGTGAATGCCTTTGATGCTGATTCCTCCCCTGGGTTCGGCCTCCCTGTCTAGCAATTGCCATAGCTTCTTAGTGAGGAGACCGGTTTTGCCTCCTACCTCCCTGCAGCCTTTCAGGAGAATTGAAACGAGCTTGTTGTTCGGGGGAGAAACGCCTTCCTGGTCCCATAGGACCAAATCTTCCCGCCGGCCTCCAATGTGGCCTATTCATCGGGACCTGAAACCTCCTGTCAGGTCCCCGATTTTCCGGAGTCATGACTGACCTCCTCACTTCTTGCCTCGTCGGCTCCTCTTGCCTTCTTTGCTTTGTCCTCCTTCCCCTCTCCGGGGCCCTAACTTCCTTCCCCTCTCCGGGGCCCTGACTTCCTCAGCTCGGGTCAGGCTAAGAAGCTAATATTCGTGGTCGTTCCTTCGATGAAACGTCCTGCTCGGTCGATCAAGTCCTCAAAGGATACCGGTGGGTCTCGCCTCACCTCCAGCTTAAACAAGCCCTCCTGTAGGCCAAAAGTGAGAGCCAGTTGCAAGGTATAGCTGTCCACCTCCTGGATGCCCAGGATCTCTTGGAAGCAATCAATGCAACTCCCCAGCGTTTCCTGGGGTCCCTGCTTAAGAAGAAAAAGAGTCGTCGGCCACTTTTTCCTTTTCTTGGAGGTGGCGAAGCGCAACATCAACCCTCGGTGCAGGTCCTCGAACCAGTCTCTCGCCTTCCCCTTGACGGTAATCGCGATGAGTCTGCACTTGAACGCGTCGGTCATGGTCCGGAGGGACACCAAATCCTCGAACCATTGCAAATGCTGGATGAGGTCATCCTCCCCCCTATAGTAACTCAGAGTGGGTTCTCGGAACCCTTCAGGGACTGGGGCAGGCAGAATCTGGTTGCAGAATGGATTCGTCGGCCCATACTGGCGATCTAGGCTCGAGCTCGCGGTAACAAACTCCTTACAAGCTCGCCTGAGGATGAAACTCGTGGGAGTCAATTCCGTCCGTGCTCGCTGGGGAACCCCACGACTGCTGAAGCCGCTCGGGCTCCTCATGGGCATCCCCCTTGCAGGCCGCTGAGACGACTCGCCTTCCTCTGAAGAAGTGACATGGCGAGGCGAGGTCGCAATGACCTCGACGCGAGGTGTGAGAAGAGCTCGCATGGTATTATGCATCATCCTGCTGAATTCCGCGAAGTCAGCTCGTGTGACTAACTCACTATCAGCTCGCGATTTGCTGTCGTCGGTCTCCGGTTTGCCACCGTGAGCCATGATGTTTCCTCACAAGACTTTCTTCCTCTGGCTACGGTCCACGCTCACCGCACCAAAAATGTTAGAACCAGGAAACCGATTCTCTAAAGTTCGAACCTAAAAGGTAGCCTGAGGTTACTGACCCTGCGGTCTAACACCACAGATCTGATGGTAAGGAGAGAGAGATAGAGAAAGAGAGAGAGAGAAAAAGCTAGAAGCCTGATTGCCTACAAACAAAACCCACGTGCTGTAGCGAGGAGGTCCCGCCACACACCCAGAAGTTTATAGGAACTTCCTCTCCTAAAGCTAAAGCTGAGCTAGGCGCAAGGAAGGCACGAGCTTGTTAAATGGTAACCTTGGGGGAGGGGGGGGGGGGGGGGGGGCAACATGTCTTTTTTGTGTGTCTTGAGGTCATATTTATAGACAATCCAGACTGGGAGGGCTGGCTTGCGAATAACCTCCCCCGCAAAATACCTGACCAGACTAGCATGCTGTAGGATCTTGGCGAGGTGATTGAGACGGTCTTGGAAGGACCTCGCCAGTCGGGGACCGTTCCTGCGAGCCCATCTAACGAACTATCAAGGACCATGCCTATGGGCGTCCTCAAGAGGGTTCTCGCTTATGGGTGAGGTCAAATGGGGTCTCGCCTATGGGCGAGATCAAGGGGGACCTCGCCCCAGGACTGCCTTTTGCTCTTCTTGGGCGACCCTCTTCCAGGTCCACGACCAACTGTCTGTTGTTATAGGATCATAACTGAGCTGAGCCCACCCTCGACGAATATGGGTTGTACAGATATCAAACATATGTAAGTTGAAAATCTCAAATTTTTTTAAATTAAATTAACTTGAGATCGATTTAAATATGCGACGCTTGTGCCGACTCATTGAACAATAATGGAAGATAATTTAATCTAGGTTTTGTTAAGCACATGTAAAAGTCTAACTATCAAGTAACGAATTAACGTGAGATAATTATTCTATAAGCGTTAGGATCACTGTTTTAAATGTTCAGCCCACCCTCGACGAATATGGGTTGTACAGATATCAAACATATGTAAGTTGAAAATCTCAATTTTTTTAAATTAAATTAACTTGAGATCGATTTAAATATGCGACGCATGTGCCGACTCATTAAACAATAATGGAAGATAATTTAATCTAGGTTTTGTTAAGCACATGTAAAAGTCTAACTATTAAGTAACGAATTAATGTGAGATAATTATTCTATAAGCGTTAGGATCACTGTTTTAAATGTTCTCCGACATGTCCGACATGTTGTCTTTGAGGGTAAAACGACAATTTTTTTCAAAAAAAAAAAATCTATTGTCCTTTTGTAAAATATAGGCCGCAATATTCGATTTTTTCCAATATATCGTCCGACATGTTTTTTAAACATATCGTCCGCTATTTTATTTTATGTTATGTTAGCAGTCTAGCAGTATGTCTAAGTCACACACACACATATATATATATACACACACACACTATATTATACATGTTTAAATCAACTGGACTTATTGTTTTGTTCTTTTAATTTGTTATTCTTATAATCAATTTTGTATAATTATTTTATACTATTTTTTATTTCATATTACAAAGATTTGAAAAAGTTGAACACATTTATTAATTGTTATTTATATGATTTTAACGTAAACTTATTAAGTATCAAAGACTTATAATCAATTTAGAATATTTAGCTTTTTAACCTTATTTATTTGCTATAAAATTTAGTATTAATAAAATAAAATTCTTATATAATATAAAATATATTTTACATTGTACTGGTTTGTACTTGTTATAATATTTTATTTTGGATATTTTTTGAATTTATTTTATGATATACATGACTCATTGTTCGATTACTTGTTATGTTAATTTTTTTCCTTTTAGAACATATAATTATATGTTCTAAAAGATATGATGTACTTAGATATTAATGAGGCTATGATTAAAGATAGGGCGCAATGACTACAAAGGATTCATATTGCCGACCCCACTATGATGGGATAAAGGCTTGAGTGTTGTTGTTTAGAACATATAATTATCCTTAATATACACAGATTATTTTATTTTTTAATTTATAAGATATGAAATTCTGATATTTTATAATATCTCCGACATGTCTCAGACTTTCGACACCCGACATTTAAAAGCTCAATCTGATATGTCGCCGACATTCGATATTTACAACCTTGGTTAGGATGAAAGGTCACACAACACAAGAATTTTTAAATTTACGACAAACAAGTTCATGTTAAATATGGGCAAGCTCTGAAATTAAGATCCAAATAAAATAATGCATACATTATACTAACACGATGCGAGCACGTGTGGGAAGAGTATACCTTCAGTTCACAAATGCATCAAATGATGTCTTAGATGAAACCAGTGGGTCAAAAGAGGCTGGCATCGTGCTTTAGGAGGGTGAAACAACTGATTTGGGTGGCTTAGAACTAGGGAAATAGGAACTTAGTCCGTCAGAGAACTCAACTGGTTTCACGAGACTAGAATTGACTCGGTAGTGGATGGGCGAAGGTAAGGGCAGGTGGAGACGACAAGTGGTGGCCAGAGGAAGCAACAATGGCCTCGGGAAACACAGGCGGTGGTATTAGCCGAAATAAAGTTGTTGATGGCTTGTGACTCTGGATCTGATGGGGAAGTAACGATTCTGTCGGAGGGTGGATGAGGACTGGTCGCTGGAGCCCACTATTGCTGGTGGTGGCATCAGCGAGGTTGGGTGAGGTGATGCTAGCGGCTGAGGCGAGAACAAGCGAAGCTGTAGCTGTGCATGAGAATGAAGGGTGAAAGGGTCGCTCGGCTAGGTATTTCGAGAAGCAGAGAAGTCTGTTTTTCTCGAATTGTTTATCCAAAGCTCCCATTTTAATTTGGGGGGGGGGGACCGTTTCTTTAATAGGATGTATGATTTAGGTTATTTTAGGAGGGATTTTAAAGAAATTCTTTTTTTTAAGGCAGGAGTTTTCCATAGATAAAAAATAGGGAGGATTGCAAAGGATTTTCTCCATTAATATTTCACACCATAAATGAATTTCTAAAATAGAACTTAAATAATTTATTTAATTCTCATTTTCAATTTATCACCTAATTTCATTTTATATATTTTGTATACTTGCCTAACAACAACAAACAACACTCAAGCCATATATTTTTTATACTTGCCTAACACTTAGCATAATTTGACGGATCATTTATTCGGGGACTTATTGGACGATCAGCTTAATAAACCATAAAAGTGGGCACGGGTGACATGCGCGATACACAATACATATGCGATGATAGCATGCACGGAAAAATAAATGACAAACATTCGCGAGGAATTGAGAATCCTGTCAGTTATGCCAACACTACAATCATCTTTTCAAGTGCTATGTGCAATCCAACAAGCACCATCATAATCGCCGATCTTCATTTAAATTAATATCCATGCATTTTGCAAACTTAACCCTAGTCTTCTTGGATGTGTCTACCCTTCCATCCCGATTGTCTTTGCCTAATCCCCTGCTAGTTGGTGTGGAAAAACATGTCTATTTGCTAAGCAAAATATTTGAATACCTTGATCTGAAAGTTTCCATTGTTCTATGATATCAGGTACAAATATTTTCTCCAACTTATATTCCACCTGACTTTCCATCTTTCAATGCAAGCAAAGACACCAAATATACTTTTCTCATAAAATAGCATACATACCGTACCTTTCACATGTTTAAGTCAGAAATTGACTTCATAGTATCTCCCACTATTTTGGTGATTGAAGTAACATCACCGTGCCATCCTCTATTTTTTTTACAAAAGCCTTTGTCACCATCCAATGGTGAAATGTAGGCAAATCTTACCCTGCATTTTTGCAAGACACTGCTTCCTGGTCACGGGTTCGAGTCCTGGAAGCAGCCTCTTGCAAAAATGCAGGGTAAGGTTTGCCTATATTTTACCCTTGTGGCGGGACCCTTCCCCGGACCCTTGCTGCGCGGGGATGCTTTGTGCACCGGGCTGCCTTTTTTTAACCTTGTCACCATCCAAATATCGGTCAGAAGGTAGAGATAGACTTTATCGACTTAATAGTAAGCGGTTTCATCTCGAAGAGGAGGTAAGATTTTCCGGTACACGTACTTCTGGATCTCCTCTATTACTTTTCATCCTTTCTATTGAACTCACCAACCTCTATCTTCCAATCTTCAGAGGCCAATGCTCCCACTATCATCTCAGAACCTCCATGCTCCATCTCTGATATCAGTTGTTAGAAACAATAGCTCATATACTAGTTATTAGGGCCACAATTCTACACAACTTTAGTTCCAATGTTGTGTCAAGCATTGACTTTGAATCCAATGGCTGGGGAAAACTTGACTAGCTGACAACATCATGGAGTGCAAGACAGGATTAATTGCAATAAAATACAGAAAAATAATAGACACCATACATGGTTTGATTATGTATCACCATCTCCACTGTCACACAGTGATATATATCCATTGGATTAGGGTGAAGTAGATCTAGATTTTCGCTTCTCTCTTCATATGTGAAAGCCCAAGTTGAACACACTCAAAATAATGAAATTACTAATTTTCCCTGGTCAACTCTTCATCTTCTCAGTTACAACTCCCCTACACTTCCAAACACCAAAATCTCTCCTTGAATTTTTGCCAAAGACCTATTTTTGGAGTTTCTTGAGAGGGACATGTTGACCTTAATTTGTGTAGATGAATTTTTGTTGTGATTTTCAAATCATGATTTAAATTGCTACAAATTGGAGAGATTTGGGGCTAATTTTGGGAACAAACTTTGACCATGTTTTGACTAAAAATAATAATTTAAAAACAGATTTAGTTGTTCAAGTCTTGAGAGATAAATTAAAGTTTAAATTCTATTAGATTTGAATAAATACAATCTAATAGTCAGGGTATATTCTCCATGAATTTCCACTTATCATGACCTGCATTTATGATTATTATTCTTTTTGTGTGGGAAATGTGTCGATCTTTCATCATGAATATTGCCCTTTAAATATACCATTTTAGGTTTGCTAGAGATGACTTAAAAATTTTGTTTTCTTGAAACTATTGCTGTTGAATACATATGTATACGGATGACTTAAAAAGCACATCTTTATATTACTATTTTATATTGTTGCTGTCAGATTGTGTGTTTTCTTCTTCTTTATCTGATCTTAGTGAGCTGCAATATAGAATTACTTAAAATTGAATGTATTTTTTCAGTCGCGACCTTTTGGAGTGTCACTTCTAATTGCTGGTCATGACGAACATGGACCTAGTTTGTAAGTACTTCAATCCCTTGGTGTATGAAGGACTTTGTGATTTTGAATATGCTTGTTTAGCAATGGATAAGTTTTCATGGTGAAAGATATAATTTAACATGGGATGGGACTTGGGAGGACCCGGAGGAGATGTACATTCACTATGAGATGCTATGCTTTCTTAAATTATACGGAGTACTATTGTCACGCCATTTGATAAAAATAACCATATTGAAATTGGTTATTTTTATTGTTATGGAAAAACGAGCAAAGAAAAAAAACTATATGAAAATTAAAAGTTTCACTATAAAGATTTGGATTCTATCCGTTGGCGGCGTCAAGTGTCTACTATGTAGATTAAAGTTATAGAGAGTCGCAAGAGAATGCGATGTTTTGCATGCCTTAAAGACTGGGAGTTTATATATTAGTTTGCATTATAAATGAATTCCCCAAAATACCTCAAAATTGAAAATTCGAGAATAAATCTGAAGTAAAATACACTGCAAGTCTGCAACATGTACCATTTTGAACACGGCTAGGGCTCAGTTGTTCAATCTTTTTTCTTCTCATTTCTTACAATATTTCTGTCGCCCCTTCTCCAGCAAGCCACCAAAAATGTCTTTTGGCCTTAACCACCGCTACACCTTATTAGAGAATTAGTGTTGAATCTAAAAATGCTTCATAGCTTCCCTCCAACACCAATCAGTGTTTTTTCAAGTTTCTTATATCGCTGCATTGTCTCCTACACCAGAGTGATTCAAGCTTGGTTATCCTAGAACATTTTTTTTGGGAGATGAGCACTTGAAACATCAGATTACTTTTTATTTGGTGGGAAGTAAATACTGGATGCAAGTTTGCTTTAAGTTGGAGAAATGTCTTTTTATTATAAAAAATGTTGAAGATGCTGCAAATCATAATTCTTTTTGGGTTTAAATTGTGTTCGCTGTCGGCGCTTTAAACAGTTTTTATTCTGTAGCTGTACTTTTTGTATTTCATATCGGTCTAATTGATTGCATAATTAGATTGTCGGTAACATTTGTACTAATAGCTATACATGCGAGGACACTGTTCCACCGGAGCTAATATTGTTGAATTGGATTCATTACATTATGCATCAACTAAGAGTAAACACTCCTTTATATATAGGAGTGGTGGGCTACAAGAGAAAACAAAAGAAAAACAAATTATAAAATAAAACTAATATTAACACTAAATACTAACAATTCCCCTCAAATTGGGCTTGTAATATTTATCATACCTAACTTGGGCATGATTTTCCCAAAGACGCTCACACTCCATTCTTTAGTGAGAACATCAGTCAGTTGCTGGTCGGAAGGAACAATGGTGTACTAGTGGAAACCACGAGATTAATTTGATACGGTGCCCTAAACCGAGCAAACACCTACAAATATATAGGAGACATACACGTGACATATCACGTGTATTAAATAAATGCGGAAAAAAGTAAAGCGAATATTCAACTCTCCCCCTCAAGTTGGGAATATATATTGATCATTCCCAACTTGTCAATATTGTCCTTGAAGTTGTCGCTGCATAGACCCTTGGTGAAGACATCAGCAAGCTGATCAAATGAGTTCACAAACGGAGTGCAAATATTCCCCTTGTCAAGGTGATCCTTGAAGAAGTGTCGGTCGACTTCCACATGTTTGGTTCTGTCATGCTGTACAGGATTGTGTGCAATACTGATAACCGCCTTGTTGTCACAGTAGATCATAATAGGATTGTTCCCCTAAAGGCCTATATCACGAAGGATAGTCTTCAACCACAGTCCTTCACAAACGCCTTGGGCCATAGCCCTATATTCAGCTTCCGCACTTGAGCGAGCTACCACATTCTGTTTCTTGCTCTTCCATGAGACCAGGTTACCTCCTACGAATGTGCAGTACCTAGTGGTAGACTTTCTGTCGTCTTGACTACCAGCCCAATCAGCATCTGTGAACACTTCAACTTCCAATGACTGACTGTTTTTGAACAGAATCCCACGCCCTGGTGCCTTCTTGAGATAACGCAACACCCTAAAGGCAGCCTGTTGATGACGTATGGAGGGTGAGTGCATATACCTGCTTAGGACTCCCACAACATATGTGATGTCAGGACGAGTATGGGACAAGTATATAAGCCGCCCAACCAGATGTTGGTATTTTGAGGCATCTACTTTCTCCCCACTAATATCTGCATCAATTTTATGATTAGCCTCAATAGGGGTATCCACGGGGGCACACCCAAACATCCCAGTCTCCTCAAGAAGATCAAGAGTGTACTTCCTTTGGGAAATGAAGATCCCTCGTTGAGACCTCGAAACTTCAATTCCCAAGAAGTATTTCAGTTTTCCCAAGTCCTTGACTTCAAATTCTTTGCCTAGCTGTTTTTTCAAGTGATTGATCTCCTCCAAGTTGTCTCCGGTGATGATGATGTCATCCACATACACAATAAGAATAGAAACCTGAGCACCTTTCCTCTTGATAAAGGGAGTATGATCAGCTTGACTTTGAGTGTATCCAAGTTGAAGCATGGTTTTGTAAAAACGTTCGAACCACGCTCTCGGAGACTGCTTCAGGCCGTACAAGGATTTAAGAAGGTGGCAGACCTTCCCCTTGGACCCTTTGATCATAGAGCCCGGGGGAAGATCCATGTAGACTTCCTCTTCCAGATCACCATTCAAGAACGCATTCTTGATATCAAGTTGCAGTAGCTCCCATTTACGACTCGCAGCACAGGAGAGAAGCACACGAATTGAGTTCATTTTTGCAACAGGAGCAAATGTCTCCTGGTAGTCAATGCCCTGAGCTTGGGTATATCCCTGAGCCACCAGACGAGCCTTGTACCGCTCCACCACTCCATCTTGATTTTGTTTAACTGTGAAGACCCAACGGGATCCAACCGTTCGCTTCCCAGGAGGAAGACTAGCAAGCCGCCATGTCTTATTTTTATCCAAGGCACACATTTCCTCCTCCATTGCCTTTTTCCACTCAGGCAAGTCTTAGGGATCACAATAGATGAGAGAGAAGAGATAAAGGCTTTATGGGCCTGAGAGAGGTGATCATAGCAAATGTAGTTGGCAATTGGGTGTTTGGTGCCACCCATTTTACCTATAAGACGGGCAAGAGGAACATGGAGGTCTTCATCAGAATCTGGTGCAGAGACATTCACTGGCACTGGCAGAACATCCTCAGTCTGCACTTGCTCAACAGTCATAGGACGACGGGAGTATGTGTATAGTATAAGTGGAGCGGAGGTGGAAGGAACAAGAGCAGTGGAAGGAATAAGAGAAGTAGCAATGGCAGGAAGAGGATGATGGACAATATGAAGAGGATAATCGATGGTCTCGTCACCATTACCGGTCGTCTCCCCCTGACGAGGACCAAAGTACGACTCCCCCTCACGAAATGTAACATCCACAGTGCAATAGTAGCGACGAGTCGGAGGGTGATAACATCGATACCCTTTGGTGGTAGGAGAGTAACCAACAAAAACACACCGCAGGGAACGCGCATCGAGTTTATCACGCTGCGGGTTATGCACGTGGACAAAGCACACGGAGCCGAAGATTCGAGGGGCAAGATGAGAAGTGTGGACAATGTGGTTTTTGGCAAGACATGAGAGGGGCGTATCAAAAGAGAGAGCACGAGACGGAAGACGGTTGATGAGATGAGCAGCAGTGAGGACTGCATCACCCCAGTAGGATTTAGGAAGATGCATAGCAAGGAGTAAACACCGGGCCACCTCCAGTAGGTGCCTATTTTTCCGTTCAGCCACCCCATTTTGAGTGGAAGTGTGGACGCACGTGGTTTGATGTATGATGCCATGGTCGGCAAGATAGGCCCCAAAAACACCCATGTCATCATATTCCCCACCATTATCACTACGAAAGACACGTATTTTACCTCCAAATTGTTGGGTCACCAGCTTATGAAAAGTTTGAAAACAAGAAAGCACATCACTTTTCCTTTTAAGCAAATAAAGCCATGTAGTGCGTGAATGACAATCAATAAACGTAACAAACCATTTATAGCCAGATAAAGATAACACCGGGGACGGGCCCCAAACATCAGAGTGAATAACATCGAAAGGACATAAACTAGGAACAGATAAATGACTCGTACTCCGACGGACATGTTTAGACTGTTCACACGCATCACAAGAGGACTGAATTAACAGATGAAAAACAGGAAACAACTTAGTAAGATATAAAGGAGAAGGATGGCCAAGGCGTTGATGCCAGCGTCGGATGTCATGAAGAGTCAGAGATCTGGTGGAAGAGAGAGCACTGGGGGAAGACTGGTCCAACAAGTACAGTCTGCCAACATTCCTACCACTGCCAAGCGTCCGCCTCGTACCCAGATCCTGAAACACAAAAATATCAGGAAAGAATGTCACGGAACAGTTTAAAGAGTTAGTCAAATGACTAATAGAAAGTAAATTACGGGGAAAGGAGGGAACATGCAAAACAGAGGACAGTGATAGGTCAGGAGAACAAGGGACAATCCCTTTACCAGCGATGGCGGAGAGAGAGCCATTAGCAGCAATAACCTTATCACGACCAGAAAGAGGGGTATAGGAGGTAAAACCTGAGGCAGAACCAGTCATGTGGTCGGTCGCACCCGAGTCGATAATCTACTCGGAAGGAGTGGGAGATACAGCATTAGCACTGGATAGACCTGAAGTGGCAACAACAGCATGAGAAGCAGTGGGAGGAGGGTCTGTGTGGGAGCACAACATGCGCCGGAAGGCCTCCAATTCGGAGGCAGACAGGCCTCCAGAGGTGTCCTCCAGAACCTCAGTAGAGTGAGTAGAAGACTGAGAGCGATCACCAGAGTGACGACTACCATTACCACGGTACCCACCTCTACCACGGGTACTAGAGCGCCGACCACCAGGAGCAAGGTGCGGATGCAGGCGGAAACAAGAGTTCTTCGTATGGACAGTCTTCCCACAATGAGTACAAACAGGAGGGGGTCCACGCGACATCCCAGCCAGCGCAGAGTGATCAGTAGCGGGCCCAAGAGTGCGACGACGATTCTCATCACTGAGGAGCATGCTGAAGGCCTCCCGAAGAGAGGGAAGCGGCTCACGATGGAGGACATGTAGGCGAACAGCGTCAAACTCCATGTTGAGCCCCATAAGAAACACGTGAACCCGGAATCGATCGTTAGCTTTCTGAAGGGCCACCGCATCAACCGTACAAGCAACAGTGAAAGTATTGAAGAAATCCAGCTCTTGATAAAGACGCTCAAACTCAGAATAGTAGGCGGCAATGAACATAGTCCCCTGCTTCAGTTCCAGAACACGGCGAGTGAGCTCGTACACTTGCATCGAACTGCCTGCCTGAGAGTAAGTATCACGGGCCCGTGTCCAAATATCGTAGGCGGATTCCAACAACATATAACTACGATACACCTGAGGAGACATCGAATGAAGTAACCACGAGACGACCAACGAATTGTCCGCATCCCATTTGCGCCATGAGGGATCGGTGCGTGGTGGCTCAACAGTGGTACCATCAATAAGTCCATATAACTGGTGGCTGCGAATATCATGCTGGGCCGCCCTTGACCATTCCAGATAATTTGTGCCATCCAAGGCAACAGTAGTAATCTTCAACGAGCCAGACTGGCCATGACTCCGAGGGGGATCACCCGAGGAACCGGGCAAAGCACCGGATCGGGGAACGGAGGAACCGGGAAGAGTACCAGATTGAGAAGGAGGGGAGATAACGGATGGATCATCCATCAAAGAGAACGAAGATATCAAATGAAGCAAATATACATCCTACAGGTGTCCCTTAGATCTTGAAGCCGAAGAGAACACCAGAGGATGTGAGGGTGGTGCCTCCGGAAGCCCCCATGGAGGACAAAACAGCAGGCCAGAAGAGAAGAGCTGGCGCCGGCGACGAGTTAGGCCAAGGAAGGCTGGCGAAGAGAAGGCGAGGCCTGGATTACGCCAGCGTCCCGATCGGGCGCGACTTTGCGGGAGCGCGACGCGGGAGCGGCGAGATCCGGGCGCAACTGTGTGGGAGCGGGGTCGCCGGGGCAAGAGCGACGAAGCGAGCGAGCGGCGAGATCGACAAGGGCGAGAGCTGCGGGAGAGAGAGAGGCGAAGCGGGAGCGGCGAGATCGACGAAGCCATCCGGCTCTGATACCAAGTGGAAACCACGAGATTAATTTGATACGGTGCCCTAAACCGGGCAAACACCTACAAATATATAGGAGACATACACGTGTATTAAATAAATGCGGAAAAAAGTAAAGCGAATATTCAACTGTACTCACAATTCTTCTCACTATATTCTCTATGATATGTCTGTCAACTTTAACGTGTTTGGTGCAATCATGTTAGACGAGGTTATATGCAATGTTGATAATTGTCTTGTTGTCACAATTGTTCGATAGGTTCCTTTTTTCTTAAGGCCAAAGTCACTCATAATGGAGCGAATCTATAGGCCTTCATAAATTTCGTGAGCCATGACTCTGAACTCAGCTTCAACACTTGATCTGACAACCACATGTTTTTTACTTCTCCAACCATGTTCCCACTAACCAAAGAACAATATCCAGAAGTGGATCTTCAATCATCAATTGATCCAACCCAATCCGCATCCGTGTAAACATCAATTTTTCATTCATCATTTGGTGACAATAGGATGTTGGATCTACTGGCGCCCTTAGATGGGTGGGGGTGAATAAGAGTTTTATAAATTCATAATTTATTAGAAAAAAATTTGGCCAAAATGATTATTCAAAAATACTTTTAGAGCATAGGAAACAAAATCAAGTTAATAGAACATAGAAATACATGATTTCATTTCATAATAAAGTTGATTACAAAAGTTTGATTTCTATAACGCTAGAAATCAAGGCGGTAAAATGAAAATCACTTTTTGTTTTCTATACCGACCCTTCTCCCAAGGACCGGTTGGCTTTAGCCTATCTCTCCCTAGATAAGGCTGCAAGCTTCCCCTAGATCTAAACCCAAGATCTAGTCACCAATACCCGCGGCGAATTCCTCCCTAAGCCGCACAGGAACCTAGTCGCCAACCACGGGCGAATTCCACTACCGATTCAAAAATTATCAAAAGATAAAATAGAAATACAAGATTAATTTCATAAATAAAAAAACTCCCCTTAATGAGACTCTGAAGGAGATGACGAAAGAACGCAAGAGATCATCGTTGTTGATGCATTCGTCCTTTGCGTTGAATGAGCGTCGATCGAATCCTCGTTCAAGTTCCTTTCTTGATCTTCAAAATAATCTACTAGAGTTCACCAATGTCTAGAGACGAGTCTCTGGAAATATTTTGGAGTGGTAGGGCAAAAGTCGTCTCAGAATCGTCGACACGAAAGAAGAAGCGAAGCCGCCTTTTTATAGACTATGTCTACTACCACCGACGGTAGTACTTACCGCCGCGCGGTCCGCTTTAGGCAACCTTTTGGCGTGTCGGATTTGCAGACATGGAAATAAATATTCTTCATTTTAAGCAACACCCACTGCGCCGTGCTAGGGATACCGCGGAGCGCTAGCTTTATATAGGCTCTTCCGTTGATATATTGCTTTATTTGCCTCCTCAATCAGCCGTTGATTGCTGCATTTGCCATATGCTACCGCCGAACGCTAGTGTTAGCGCGCCGCGGTAATACTTGCTAAAGATGGACTTGCTCCCTCCAATCCTTGCATTCAAATGCACTTTGCCAGCTGTCCCTTAGTCATCAGCACTAAGCCAGCGGTAGGTCCTACCGCCCCGCGGTAGCTCTCAATTCAGAGCACGATCTTCATTCTGTATTGCATATCCTGATCACATGAATAGTGGCATTGTACCTGTAGTTCCTGCACATTATAAACACACACAAGCATGATCAAATACATAATGAAATTTGTTATTCTCAAACCAAGAGATGCGGAACACATGTTCTAACAAACTCCCTTTTTGATAATAACAAATCCTTTAAGAAAGAAATCAATATAATAGAGTTGTGTTTATAGAAAGTGCAGTAAGTGATAATCGTGATAAAAGTGTATACTCCCCCTATGAGAATGCTCCCCCTACATAGATGCTTCATTTGAGCATTTTATTGTACTCCCCCTAAATTATAGATTTCTTCAATTTATTCTCCCCTTTTTGGTATTATCAAAAGAGGGTTGGGGTAAGTTTTAGCGATACGGAGTAGATTGTCTTATGTAGGTATGAAAGAAGATGCAATATAATCTTGTTGTATACTAGGTGGTGGAATTAAAGAATGATCATGACACCACTTGTTGAAAACAAAATTTGTTAAAGAAAAGGTAATCATGATCGAACATATGAGTAATAATGCAGCGGAAAATTAATTAAGCATCCTTAGAATAAATATCCTTTGAGAAAGTAGTAGCACACAATATAATAAGTTATAAGCGTAGAATGAAGATGTTTGAAATATTGTACAAAGAATGTTATATTATTGAAAAATTGCAAGCATGATTTTAAATATCAAGAGAAGATAATAACTATAATGTAAAATAATTTGCTTTTCAAGTAAAAATAAACATTGTAGAGATCATGCTTTACCTTCTAGTGCGTTTACTTAAGTTTGCAAAAAGTAGTATATTTGTGCATTAGGATCCAATTCTCATGAGTGGAAGTTGTATGAAAGATAATGATGTGTACAAAGTGTGTTTTAATTAAGTATACAAATACATGATATATGTAATGGAATAAAACGCAACATTATCAAAATGAATAAATAGAGGTACTTCCACAAATTTCAATGTTAAAAAATTAAATTATACAACTACCTAGGTGTTTCACACACACAATGCTTATTAAGACTTATCAGAGAGTGAAGTTGTGCTTTGGGGATCACCTAATATTATTTTTTAATTTTTGTGATCCGGTGTACAAAAGAGAAGTGGTGTATTAAATTGTTTGTAGAAGACACTTTACAATTCTCTCCAAGGTGCTCAACCTCACAATGTTTATTAAGAATTGTCAGGAGGGTGAGTGGTGTTTGGTGGAGTTTCCTTATCATTTATTATTTGATTGATTTTTTTATGTGACCAAGGGCTCCAAATTCACTTGTTTAGCAAACATATAAATTTGATTTTGACCACAGTTCTCAAAAAAGGTGCATGAAAGGACAAATAATTGCAAGTCACAATTCAATGTTGTGTAAGTAATCTATTCATGTATTTATACTTTGTTATGTTATTACACTACACAAATCATGCAAAATTAAGATTAAAGACATATATAGGAATCAAAAAGTGGGTGATTTAAATCATTATCTATCATAATACATTACTCATACTTAGAGACATGCTAATCACTCTTATACATGAGTTCTACAAACAAATTCGTTGCACAATAAAAGATAGTGTTCAAGGCATGACAAAACAAATAATATTTTAAGAAAACTTGAAAATTAAATTAAACATTGTGAAGAATCTTAAGAGATTTTTATTCATCCTTGATTTTTGGCAATGATCATAAGCATTTTTTTTGTTTTTTATGAAAATACAACAAAATAAAAAAAAATTCCAAGCAAATATAAAAATACATTTGTGTTTTTTTTGATTTTTTGTAATTTTATAGTGGATTTTTGATAGTTAAGGAAAAGTGAACAAAAATAAGTAAAATTTGTTGAAAGCAAAAGAAAAAATGATAAGAAAATTAATTTTTTGAAAGTAAAAAAAAAAAAAAATCAAATATTTTAAGAGGATAGAGCTACGCCAACTGTAAGGTTAGCGTCGGGCGGTAGCAAACAGAGATTTGATATTTCATAAAATAAGCATGGTTTTCGTGATTTTTTTATTCCAATTTTTCTTGATTATGATATGTCATTATAGAGGCTATCTAATGCAGCAAAGAAATAAGAAAAATAGTGAACAAGTTGCGGATTTAAGATTTTGGCATAAGATATTAAAAAAGATTATTGTTCAGTTGCTCGTGTTCTCCATATTAGTGAAAACTCAAAAAATGAAATGATGCAGAACACAAGATGAGCATGTTTCAACCCAAACTACAAATCTACATATGACCAAACAACCCCATCTACAAATCTACACACTAGCCCCGTACTAAGTGACTGATGGTCATGAGGAGCTGTACACATGCTGTAGGTTGGGATGTGAGTCCCATATGCATACACAAGACGACGCTCAACCTATCACTCTTTCCCCTCAGTGCCTCGCAAAGCCCACTGGAACCCTCCCTGGTCAAGGACAAGATATGACTTACAGGTTAGCACATCTAATGCACACAATCCTACGCCTCCGCTATTGTGAGACATATAACATAGGTGCAGAAAAGAAACAATAATTAAAGCAGTAAATAAATTTTTCAGAATAGAAAAATCAGAGAGAAAAGTAGATTTTTAAGAATTAGAGCTACCGCCCGGCGTAACGAAACAGAGATGTGCTATTTTGCTCTAAGACCATGGTTTTTGACATTTTTTGATTCCGATTTTTCTTGATTATGATTTTTCATGGTGGGGGCTAGCAACTTCAGTAAAGAAATCAGAAAAATTCTAAAAAAGTTGCAGATTTTAAATTTTGCCCTAAGCCCATAAAAGTTCTCTATTTGAGTTTATTAATTTATGCACCGTAAGGCAGTCAAACTACATCTCACATAGTATACGTTACCTTTTCCCTAAAAGCAATTTTTCCAAATTTTAAACCATAAATTTTTTACTTAAATAAAGATACCGCGCGGTGCTAGCTGTACCGCCCCGCGGTATCTCGCGTAAACATATAAGCCGCAAATCCCGATTTCACTTCATTTCACTTCATTTCCTCCATTCCCTAACACTCGTTTTCCTTCGTACCTCCGTTAGTTGGCTCGATTCAAGGTATTATCCTTTGTTATTCGTTTATTTGATGATATTTTTGAGTTCTCATGCTTAGATTGAAGTTAGATTTACTCTTATCATGTTTATGTGTTTGTAAGGTTAGGGTTTGATGAATTTTTTATTCACAATGAGTGTTTGTAGTAGTTTACTTCAATGCACATGCTATATGATGGTAAACGTATATTTTGGTGGTGTATCGAGGTGATTGAGAGATTTTTGGTGGAGATTGGAGGAAGATGAATAGTGTTCCCGACTTCCCGTATGCTTCCGCGCCGCGCTACCGTGCTTCCGCGTAGCAGTAGTGACAGAGTACAGATTTCAGAACTTGTGTTAATAACCCATTTTTGTGTTTTTTTTCCCGATCATGGCCTCTTCCAGTTCGCACCCTAGGAGAATTTCTTCAAAGAGGTCCCGTCCAACTACTCACATTTATACGACAATTGAGAATGCAACTATTGGCGTGAGTATGGTGGTTGGGATGTATCCGGAGAAATATCCTCATATCTACAGTCTTTTAGGCGACTCAGGAGTTTTGGTAGTCATTGCTTCTGAAGATTGTTTTTCATCAGTCTTGGTGCGAGAGTTTTAGGACAGTGTTCGTGATCCTGCACACTCGGCTCTTGATGGTGGAGTGCAATTGTGTATTGGTACTCAAATAGTGACTATCCTGCCTTCAAACTTACAGAATGAATACGACTTGAAGGAATGTAGGAAACAGTTGGATATCGTAGAGTCGTTCAGGGCACTTCGGGACTGGACAAAGATTAACAGGGTGCTGCATAATGAGCCGGATGAGCGTGACCTTATTACCACTATTTCTTCGCTCACTCCAGATGCATGCATTATACAAAATGTTCTTCGCCACTATCTCATGTTCAAGTCAGGGGATACGAGGAAGATTACGACCTAGTTGAGTATGGTAACATACCACATTTTGGAAGGTATTCCTTTCGATGTTGCCGATTTAAATTTTGTTTATTATGCGCTATACTTTTCGCTTGACGACGCCCCAACATCAAAGATTGAACATCTTGCCCTTACGAGGAATTATTCAAAGGATTTTATTTAACAAATATCCCATCCTTAATCAGGAACTATTTCCAATTGATTATCGTCCGCAAATTTACACTGTTGGAGATATACCAAATGTTCCTCGCCCTGAACCATCTACCACTCAACCTCCGTTTCGGCGCGGGGATCGATTCGAGAACCACAGCAGGATATGCATAATATGGTTCGCGAGTAGGGACGATAGATAAAGGATACTAAGAAGGCAGTTGGTGGTTTAAAGAAAATGATGAAATTTTTAATGCGCTTAAAATACTTGTATTGACTTGCATCGCGCTCAAAATACTTGTATTGACTTTGTATTGACTTGCAGGGTTTATTTGCATCGCGCTTAAAATACTTGTGCTCCACTCATGAGCCAATCAAAGCTTACGTTTTAAGTCCAAGATTCTGTTATTTCTTGTGTTTTACCCTGGCTTGCATTTGCCATTACTCACCTGCAATTTAATCTCGGACTCTAAGTTATTGTTGCGTCATTTTAGTGTCCTTTAAGTCTTTTCCCGACACGATACCTAGGGTTTGCATTGTTAGATTCAACTTACACATCCCTATCCTGTGTCACATTATGTCTTAGGTGCACACACAATACCCATGAGCTTCAATCTTGTGTCAAGAACCGTCAAAATAAACTGATTTCTTTTATTGCTACTCCTTACCTTCTTAATGGTGTTTTGGAACCTGAGATTGTAAAACAAAGGTAGACCAGGTGAATGAATGAAAGGATGCATATTTATCTATGTATACATACACACACTATTAATTACCCAAATTTTCCATGGGAGTTAGCATACTACCAGTTGCATTCCTTTATCTTTTGGAATTACAAACCCCCCGTGTAAGTTTACATTTCGTAACATGCATGCACAAAAATACCCCCGGAGCTTTCCTCCTTCAGGTTATTTTGTTCTATGCATGTTATGAAATGTAAACTTAAACGGGAGATTTTGTAATTTCAAAAAAAAAAAAAAGAGGGCTGCAACCTACAATTTTGCAAACTTACAGTGGAGATCATATAAAGGAATTTCTTTAAAAGAATTCATGGTTCTCATATAAGGCCATTAAAAGCATTTGGTCTGTCCGATATTTACATGAAAGAGACTAGCATATTACAAAGTACAAATGATTTTGTCTTGTCGGATGCTGAGGAAGCGATGACCGGACCTTTCCACGACATCCAAGGCTAGAGCTCAAGGGGAGCTTCAAATTCTAACTAAATAAAGAGAAATAGGGAGGTGGAAATGAAGATAATTTCTTACTTTCCTTCTAGATCTTAGGCCATATAAATGCAACTCACACACATTTGCAAAGACTTCCAAACGAACAGACTCTTATGAAAATCCAAACATAAATTAGCATAGATTTAAAATCTGAACACTAATTGAAATACAATTGCAAACACAGGTATAGCAATACTAAATGACCATGACATTAAAAATAGTTCCGGCCATAACATAATTCGAAGGACCATAACAAATTCTTCTTGAGATAATGAGTTCTTCGTTTAACTGGGTGTTCTGTTCCTTTTATCCTTGCAGATTCTATACAGACCCTTCTGGTACTTTTTGGCAATGCAGTGCTAAAGCTATAGGCTCTGGTTCTGAAGGAGCCGACAGCTCCTTGCAGGAGCAGTATAACAAGGCAAGTTATACTTCAAATCAATTTCTTTTTTCTATTTTATGTTATACTAAAATTCAAAACTCAATTATAACAAGGCAAGTTATACTTCAAATCAATTTCTTTTTTCTATTTTATGTTATACTAAAATTCAAAACTCAATTATAATGTCACATTTTCGTAATTCCAAAAACATCCTCTGTAGAGCCAACAAATTACCATCGAAATTACAATTTTGTCACTTTTTTTCAATTTTGCTCGTTGAAAACACATCCACAGTACCGTGCACTTTCCTATAGTCACTACTAAGAAAACAACCCTTTATCTTGCACCGGTTTTAAAAACTGCCACTCTGTGTAGTGTTTTAACCGCTACTAAGGCTTCGTTTGGTTCGGCTTATTTGCTCCGGTGAGTTTGGACAAAAACGTCATTGTCATACCAAACATTTTATGCTTATAACTAGTTTCTTTTCTTGATAATGATAGTAACATTTGTCATACCAAACATACATTCTATGACAATGACGATTTTGTCCAAACTCACCGGAGCAAATAAGCCGAGCCAAACGAAGCTTAAGTTTCAAGAAAAACCAAACCACGTGGTCCCAACAGCGATTTTGTGGCGGTTATAATCACCGCTAAAGATAGGGAGTTAATGCCTACCCTAAATTTCTCTGGGGACATTTTAAAATTGTCTATTTTGTTTAAATTGGATAATTTCTTATGTATTTAACATTTTTTTCTGAGCAGGAGATGACTCTTCAAGAAGCCGAAACAGTTGCTCTTTCCATCCTGAAGCAAGTCATGGAAGAAAAGGTAGCATATCACCTCAAAATTTCCTTAGCATTTCCGCAAACTTATAATTTCCCAGGCATAAAATCGCTTTAATTATGTTTAGGTGACACCGAACAACGTTGATATCGCGAAGGTCGCTCCGACTTATCATCTCTACTCTCCATCCGAGGTCGAAGCTGTTATCAACCGCCTTTAGAGGAACATGAAAAAACTGTAATTCTCGCATTCTGCATTCATCCTATTACATTTGTACACCTAACAACATTTGGAGTCTTGTGTTTATGTAGATTCATTAACTAATTTTATGTTTTGTTCTCACATGGAAAGTTGGAAACCAAAACCTTCAGCTTTTGGTGTTTTTCCCATGCATTTGGGTTTTAGTTTGCTCAAACCAATTGATTAGAGCCCTTCAATTTTTTTCTGTTTTGAAAGAGTTGCATCTTCATGATGGCCTAATCACAATATGTAGGAAGCAACTTGAGAGATTAATGTCGAAGGATTAGGAAGAAGGGGTAGAGTGTAATGACCCAACTCATAATAGTAAGGCATTGTCGGCTTTAGCTGAGGTCAACCTATACTGAGGAATGCTTTCTAGTAAGTCACTCGTTTTGGTTGTACTCCAACTTGAGCTCACTTAACTGTGTTCGTAATTGAATTCCATGCTTACTTTTAAAAGACTTCTTGTACACGTTAGGTCTTAGCGAGTATTTTCATCAATTTTTTTTCCTATTTTGATGTGAAATTTAGTTCATTCCTACAACTTTTTCTCCTAGAAGTCTGTTATTCTAGAAACCTTTTAGAAGCCGCTCTTTCACAATACATCACTGCCTTGAGGACATTCCTCACGGTCATTCTGGAAAATGAGCCATATGAGGGGTGTTGTTATAGACAAACCATAACTCGTTAGCAACCCAAAAGAAACCCGGTTTTAAAATAATACGCCTATTTTTGACTCCTAGTTCTCATATTAGCAAACGAAAGCAGCAGAGCTTCGGATAGAACCCCAGGGCGCGAACCAGGAACACTAAACCCTCGATCGCTCCTGTTGTCTGCATGAGTAATGTATGTGCGGGATAGCCGAGACAAATGCCCACTCACTGGTCTTCCCGGAAGACGAAGACGTTCACTAGTGGAGTTAGGAGGACGTCACGATAGAGGAGTCCATGTACCTCTCGGAGCACTGCGGGAGCTTTGGCAGCTGATTCATCACACCTACGGCCGGTCAGGGTCCGCCCTAAGCTCTAGTCTCTTTAGAATTTTGCTAGATCTGATGGAGCTAGAGCGCACTTGTTTTTTTTTGTTTTTATCTTCTATTTTGTCTTCCTGTTGTGAGTTATTTCAGGGATTATATGAATACTTAGGTTTATTTGACGCGGGGATTCAGACACTTGGTATTCTTCAGCGAATTTGGGAAAATTTTGTGTTGTGATGCCTCTTTGGTATTGTTTCAAGTTAAAAGGATCTTTAGAGCTTGTGAATGTTATCCTTGAATTGTCTTTTTCCATTAGTAAAAGATGTAGAAGTTGGTAAAGTATGTATTCTACTCAGTAAAGCTGAATGAGTCCTTCAAGTTGTTTAGTTCCCTTTTCTACCTCAATAGTAGTTTAAACCATTTTTTTTTTAAAAAGTTGATATATAATATGATATTAGTCGTCCTTAACGAATTGTTGTCAAATATTACTCTAAATTCTAATATATAAATATTGTATTTTTTTTAAAATTTTTTCTAAATGATTTGCTAGTAACAAAAATATTTGTCAATAATCTTTTTCATAATAGTTGGTTTGCTAATATAGTCAATATTTGTTAACAGCTAAAGTGATTTGCTTATAGCATGACAGACTATAATATATTTTTCACATCAGCAGGTAAATTGGGGTGATATTTGTGATGGATTAGCCATGACATTAGCTCTTTTACTTGCAAATGTTAAGATTTGTTTATTATAAAATTTGACAAATACTGATAAAGTGCTAGAATTTTAGTACTCTTAAATCAATGTTATCAAAACATTGGCGCGATAGTAGAGCTTAGAAGAATTTTAATTTTAAAACAGAGTTACAAACTTTCTTTTTTCCATATAAAATGATATCATGTAAAGTTGTTTTAAAAAACTCAATACATATTTTTGATCTTTGAACAATGAATCTTTAAATAGATTGACGGCCACGTTGCTTTTATCCTTAGCCCTTCGAAGATGATATCATGCTTGTTTGGAGAAAACCTCCACCATCATAAAATATATGTTTGGCATGATAACGGTTATGACTGCTACTAAGAAAAAATTACTAATTTTGAACATAAAAGTGGATGGACGTCCGCAAACGATGGTCCATAACCACCGTATTCATGAGTGCTGCGTCAAACGGAGCTTAAGTGGCCAACTTCAGATTATAATGGAATGCTCGCTTTAGAGTTTATTTATTGTTTAAGGATAGTCCGCCATGTTACCCATGGGGCCGTATCGGACACTCTGATTATTAAGCGAGCCGGACTTCTTTAAAGCTTGTCGAGCATTCAACATTGATTAACCGATCATGAAATGGTCTCAATCAATTAAATGCCAGGGTCTAACCCAAACCCAGAATGACTCATCGGGAGAACTAAATCTCACACAAACCACCGACCAACTTAGTGCGCTCTATATGTTAAGCTTTGTTTGGGACGGCGGAAAAAGTAGTGATGGAAAATTGGAAATTAGAGCTCTCTGAAGTTGTAGTTGGAAAAGTAAGATGAGAATCATGAAAACACACTAAACTTCTTTTTGACTTTTGAAGTGAGAGTCGTTTGCTTTTCAAAAAGATCTCAAAACTCTTTTATTTTGACACAAATACGTTTGCAAAAAATAGTAGTGGCGGTGAAAGTAAAATTTGTTCTACCATCATCACCATCTCAACGAGGGACTAAGAATGTTATAATATGTACCATTGCACAAAATTAAATACTAACAACTCAACTAACTAAAAATAAGATAAAAATAAGGCTTACTCAACTATCCTGATTATTTGGATCATTTTACAAATGTTTTCCTTTTTATATATTATAGATTAGCGTGCATATTCCCGTTGCTCGAGCACACACTCGCACACACATACATTACAATTGCTACAACGATAATAATAGTGAAGGGGGTCCTACCATTTGAATGTCATATCCATCACATAGAAATTAGAACAAAAATTCATAACCATAGAAATCAAAGAGTGGTTAGACCGGAGAAAGCGGATGAACGACAAAGATGAGACTTGTCGAAGAAGAGTCGTGACTGTAGTTGTAGGATGGGGATCACGATTCGTGGTCACGAGGAGAGTTCCTCTAAGGGAAGTGAGAAGGAAGGCGAACCCGATGAGTTGTTCCAATAACAATTATGATCGGTAAGCCTTTATGAGGTTCGTGAAAAGCAATATAAAGTAGAGATTCAAATTTGGCCTGAGCCCGATTGCTGAGCCCGGTTAGGCCCGGGCCAGGCCTAAGATGGGCTCGTCAGGCCCCCATATTTGGCCAGGTCCTAGCCTGATGCTCGGGCCTCCCCGGGCACCAAGCCCGCTTAATGTTGGGCAGACTTGCCTTGCTTTAAATTGCTGGGAGTTGTCTTGCTTTAAAATGCTGGGCACTGCCTAACATTTAATGTTGGGCGTGGTCGCCCAACAATTATGCTGCCAACCGACAACAATTGCTATTGTTTGGCAGCAGCTACTTGCCTTTTGGCAACATTTAGTTGCCAAAGTGCAACTAGCTTTTGGTCATTTGGAGGTTCGGGACATACCTTTTTTGCACCCCTCTCAAGGCAGGTGTACTCTGATATACTGACAAACATAGGGAAAAAAAGAAGCCCAATTTTTAACGTAATGATGTTCCGTTTTAAGGGAGCTTCTGTTTTGTTTTACGTAGTATTGACTGAACATATACTGGTGCACATGCACATTATCTGATCAACAACCACAATACATTACCCGCAGCTGATGTTCTCCTTGCGTAATATCTGATTTGACTAAGATTAGTCAACATTTTTTCCTCCAAATTGAAAATATATTTTTTAGTTTTATCTATTTTAAAGCATTTTCTCTGATTTATCATTTTAATTTATTTTTCCTTTTATATATATTTAGTAAATTTTGCCATAACTTTCCTTTCAAATTTCAATGCATATATTTAATTTAATTATTAAATGTATACTTTATTTTAACTTTTCTATTTTTGTTTATTTTAAACTATTTTAATTTACATTTGTTTTACTTTATTTCAATATTGCTAAAAATGTAGAATATATTGATTACATTTGTTATGGACATAACAAATTAAAGAATTGGACAAAAACATTATAATAATTGAACAAAAATTTACAATTACAGGACAAAATTTTACTAGAATTGTGTTGATGACTAAAGCAAAAACTAGACAAAACCAACAAGAACTGTGTTGATGTATAAGAACTTCCCGGTGTAGGCGTTCACCGTCACTTCCCGGTGTAGGACGTCGCCGTCTAAAGCCAACTCTAGGAGCGAAAAATCTTCCAAAAAATCGTACAAGAACTGTGTCGATGCTTACAATTTTTTTCAGGGATAGGACCTCCCCATCTAAAGCCAACACTTCCTCCTCTACGACGCCAGACGATTTGACCCCTCGTTTTCTTCTTTGTCGTCTAAAGCAAACAACCAGGGCATCCTGTGATATGGTACCACCGCGCTTTGGGGCGTGAAGGACTTATGCGGAAATTTGAGAAAAGAAAGAGTGGCGATTTTTTTGTGGGCCATATCTATTTATTCGCTCACACATTACGAGTACAAAAAAATTGAAGATTGTTTTCCGCACTACAGTTTTGGTTATCCGCACTCTTTTTGTATGAGTTATTATGCGCCTTTTGAAAATACATTTTGTACATGCATATTTAGGAAAAGTCTTCAACACGAACGTTGTAGATCTCGTCGAGATCTACAACTTTCGTGTTGAACACTTTTCCTAAAAATGCATGTACAAGGAGTATTTTCAAAAATTCGCTATAGTTACGCACATGTTTCAATCAGAGCAGCAATACGTCCTGTGCATGATTTTTTAGGAAAAGTGCTCGACACAAAAGTTGTAGTTCTATGTTGAGCACTTTTCCTAAAAATGCACGCACAAAATATATTTCTAAAGAGCGTAATAACTCATAAAAAAATGTGAATAGAGAAAACGGTAATGCGGATAACAATCGCCAACAAATTTCCCCTAATAGATAGTAAACGGATACTGAAGGATGAAAAACTTTATTAATAAAGAGCATTTTATTAATACATTATCTTGCAGAGAACAAAACAAAGAGACCATTTAATTAATACATTATCTTCCAGAGAAAAAAACAAAGAGACCATTTTATTAATACATTATCTTCCAGAGAAAAAAACAGAGAGAAAAATTCGTTATCGTACAATCGTACTTGACGGATCCCTAATTCTCGCCCGTTTCTTCGGTACCTATCTCCGACCAGTCGAGCTTTCGGCCTCTATACAAATCTGCACTTCTCCACTCGATTCACGGGAAGATGGGATCGAATCTCCTTCTCCCATCACCCATAATCCCATCGAACCCTAAAATCATCCCCGCAAGAGCTGCCTGCTCCACCGAAGTCGGCTTTGGCCGGCGATTTGCTCTGTCCGCGCGTGCCGAAACAGCGTCGGAACCTCCATGGCTAGTGCGGGTGCCGGCATGTAGCAGCTCCTCCCATGGCAGAGGGCTTGAGATCGCGCGCAATCGCCTCGATTCCTCACCCAATGGCCATATTCCGATCTCCCTCCGCCTCTTACAGCTACAGAAGAAGAGCCTCTCACGCCGGAAGCGGCCGGAAGGCCCTTCCGATCTCTGCCCCATCGGAGGCACCGTCTGGTCCCTGATATGCTTGCTTGAAGAGTTGCATAAATTGAGCATGTTCGTCGCTGATGAAGCTGACGAGCACAAGATTTTCTGGGATTTGACTGAGCCTCTGATTTCGCTTTTCCTCCATGTCTTCTCCACCTCCCCCAGCCTTCTCTTGGAAGTCCTCGGTCTGATTGCCGGATTCTTTGTGCTCTCGGTGGACAGATGCATTATGGAGACGGTCTCATCGGTGTTTGATTTAGAGATGATGGAGCCGGCGACGTCAGCGTCAGGGATGAGTGGAAATAGCATGGTTTCTACTGGAGGTGCGGCCGTGGGCATCGTCGGGGAATCGTTGGAGATTGGGGATTGTTGGAGCTGGGCGGATACTGGTTTTCTTGATGATTCTGAAAGTGTTGAGTTCGATTATCAGCAGAAGAATAACATAAAACGTCGATCGCATTACGAGTTGATGATCGTTCGCGAGAAGCGCCCGAATTCTCTCCTCTTGTCCAACTACGCGCAGTTCTTATACCAATTCGAGAGGGAAATCGACAGGTATATTCCCCCCTATACGTTTCTCTTCCGCGCTATAAATTATTTATCGCCTAAATATTTAATACACAGTCAATCTTCTTTGATTCAGTCTGCGGAGAAAACTTCACGAATTTAGAAAATCTGTCTTATGAAAGTTACTTTCACAAACGACTGCTTCAAAAACCAGAAAGTTTGATTGAAAAAATAATTCCTATGCTACCGACACAAGACAAAAACAATAAAATAATTATTACAATTGCATACTATTTCAAAATTAAGCACTACTAGTCAAGCACTGTTCGGTGTCTGAGATCACGGGTGACATTATTTTAAAATTGCACGACTCATACTCGGCGAGATCAACAAAGGGTAGCCCAACAAAGAATAATTATCAAGATAACCCTACAAGGGCGAGTTCGCAACAAGCTCGCAGTCAATCCCCAGAAACCTTGCTAGGAATCACCATCACCTTGCTGGGAGCCGAGATCAGCTCTCCCCAGCTCGCCGGCGAGCGTATCAACCTCGCACAGAGGTGGGCCTCAATTATGGGTCAAGGGATATACCCCCCTGTCGTTGACTATAAATATGACCCACCGTCGAAGGGAAGAGGCAGTGCCATCAACTCATAGGAGACCTTGGCTAAAACTTGTGAGCTCTCTAGTGCGTCCAACGAGTCTGTCTCTCCCCTCTAAGACCTAACCTAGCACAACATTTGATTCGGGAGGGATAGTTCCTATACACTCCTGAGTGTGAGGCGGGACCAAATTGTGACTATTTTTCTTTTTGTTCACCCTTTTTCGTCAGTGATTTTTATTTTAGTGGGTCAGTAACCTTTGCCCATACATAAGTCCGAACTCTGAAGCCGAGTTCTTGACTTCAACATCTTGGTTCGGTGAGTGTAAACTTTGGGTCGAGGAAGAAAAACTTTGAAGTAGATTTCCATGACACGAGAAAACGAATCGGAAGGAGATCATGAAATCTCGCAGGGCTAGGTGGAGTTCGTCACTTGGGTGGACTTCGCCGACTTTCACAGGTCGATGGAAGAATTGCTCTGAAGCCATCTCGTGCTCATGGAGGTGACGTCGGCTACCCCTCCTCTTCTGGCCGCCCCTCTGAAACTCCCGAACCACCTCAGCGCCTTGAGAAGGAGCCCACCGCTGAGGATCGCGAGCGGCTCGACCGGATCCACACCACGGCCGCGTGGAGACCTGATTTCGAACCGGAGGACCCCCTCCACCCGCTTCGCCAGCACACAGATACGTCGGTCCTTTCTGTGGGAGTTTCTGATGGTGTTTGTCCCAGCCTGATTTCATGAGCCGGACCTGAACTACTACTCCGGGCAGGATGACTCTCTCAACCACCTTCAATGGTTCGATGATGTGATCTCGATTTGCAGCGTGACAGTCGCTTTCAAGTGCTGGCTCTTTGTGATCACCTTTACAGGGAAGGTCTGCGACTGGTTCCATCAGCTCCCGCCGAGGTATATCTACTACTTCAACAATATTCGCTGCAAGTTGATGCCGAGGTTCGCAAGCTGCAAGAAGAGAAAGAAGGTGCCGATGGCGCTCTTCACTATCCAACAAGGAGTGCAGGAGACCCTGTGACACTACATTGACTGTTTTTAGGAGGAGGTCATGGAAACCCAGGAGGTTGACGTATACTGTCTCTAGCTCGCCCTGATGTGCGAGCTACAAGAGGGGCTATTCAAATTTGAAATTAGGTGCGACCCCCAGTCTTCTTTGAAGAACTTATTGACTGGGCGAAACAGTATATAGAAGGAGAGGCCACAAATCGTTCTTTCTTGGCCTCGCTGACTATGCTCACTCGCAAGGACCGTCAGAGCCAGTCAGGAACATGCGAGCCAAAGAGGTCAGGAGGTCGGAGAGGAGAGATGAAGCAGACTGCCATCAGTCGTCCCCGCAGGTGCTGGGACGCATAGAGAGAAGACACCCCGCGTCGATGGCGTGGGCGCTATTGAGGTCACCGTGTGGGCCTCTCCCTTTCTGGCGAGAACGATTCAATTCGCCGGAGAGGCGCCGAGGAGATGATCTTAAGGAAAGACCCGTCCCCACCTCGTGAAGTATTGCTGATCTTTCGGAGAGGTCGCCGAGGTGGGTGAGTTCGATAGCAGCAACACAGAGGTCAGACACCATACTGCGATTTCCACAGGGAGGAAGGCCATGACAAGGGGACCTGTCATGGGTTACGTGATCTTGTAGATCAAATGCTAGAGAAATAAGACTGTTGGGGAGGGATTCAGAAGGAGTTGATCCCAATCTCACGACTGTCGAAGCTTGGGTTCCAGGCGGAGCATCCGAGCGACCTTACCGTGAGGAGCACGGGGACGTCAACACACGAGGTGGTTTCTATGCGATTCATGGTGGGGCAGGTCACGAGGCCTCGCATAAATTCATCCAACACTCGGTTTGTCGGAGAGATGTCGCCTCCACCTCACGAGCTCTTCCACCAATCAACGCGATTGTTTTCTCAGCCGACGACATGCCGACACATTACAACCCTTTCCATGATGTTGATTGATCAAGGCTGCTATCGAGAATTTCATGATCTCCCGGATCCTGGTCGACAACGGGAGTTTCGTGAACGTAGTTTTCAAGAAGGACTTCGAGGCCATGACTGTGGAGCCCTTAAGGGTGAAGTCTTCAGACGACCCCCTCTTTGGTTTTTCTAGCGAGAGGAAAAAGGTCGAGGGAGGATTAGAATTGGTGGTCACCTTGGTTGGCACCACGAAGACCTGCCAGTTCATCTTTGTCGATGCTCTTAACCAGTTACAGTGCCATTTTCGACATGTCCATTCTTAATGCCTTCCAATATGCGGCCTCTTCTTACCACCATTGTCCATAGTACAACATCGGTGGGGTGCAGATCAGGGTCCGCAGCGACCCCAAGGTAGCGCATGAACGCTATATGAACACCGTCAATTTCCTCACCTAGAAGAAGGAGGCCGAGACAGTAGACAAGGCCATGGAAGGAGCAACGCGCCTCGAGGCTGTAAAGGAGACAGAGGAGTTCGAGCTGGTGACCATCTGAAGAGAACCCGGGAGCGTGCAAATCAATCAGGAGTTGTCAGAGGAAGAGAAGAATGATCTGGTGGCATGTCTCCAAGACAATGTCGACGTCTTCGTTTGGAGCGCATCAGACATGCCGAGCATTGACGCCAACATTGCTTGCCACCGCCTCAACCTGGACCCCGACGTCCGCCCCATCCATCATACGAAAAGAGTCATTGCGACGACCCTGACAAAGCCTATTCGAGAGGAAGACCAGAAGCTGTTGAAGGTCAGATTTATTTCCGAGATTCAGTTTCTGGGTTGGTGTTAAATGTTGCAATTGTTAAAAAGTCGGAGGAAAGTGACGTATGTGTATCGATTTTTCTCTTCTGAATAAATTTTACCCAATGATTGTTATCCCTTGCCTCAGATCAACACACTTAGTGATTCAGCGGTCGGTTTTTCCGTCATAAGCTTTCTTGATGCTTTTTCAGGTTACCATTAGATCCAGATGCAACCCTCAGATATCCCGAACACCTCTTTTGTTACCAATGATGACTGTTATTATCACAAGATGATGTTGTTCGAACTGAAGAATGTCGGAGCAATGTATCAAAGAATGATGGATCAGGTCTTCAAGGATCAAAATGACAGAAACCTGGAGGTATACGTTGTCGATCTATTGGTGAAAGGCAAGGGTGTAAGGGATTACATGAGCGTTCTCGCAGAGACCTTCACAACTTTGCGAAATACAAGATGAGACTCAACCCAATGAAGTGCGTCTTTGGTGCCGAGAAGGGGAAGTTTCTTGTGTATGTCCTTACGCCAAAAGGAGTTGAGCCGAACCTCGACAAGGTCAAGACGATACTGGAAATGACTGCTCCAAGAGATGTCAGAGAGTTTCAACGACTAACCGAGAGGATCGTCGGACTCAGCCGTTTCATCTCCAAGTCAAGAGAAAAGTGTTCCCTGTTTTTCAAGATCCTCTGAGCCAGCCATAAGTTCAAATGGAGTTCACAATGTGAGGAAGTCTTCCTCGGAGTTGGTCGGAGCTACCCTACTGCAAAGTCTTCGAGAAGGAGAAGACCTTTTCCTGTACTTGGGAGTTGGAGCGGAGGCGGTGAGCTCCGTTCTGGTCCACGAAGAAGGATCCAAACAAATGTCCATCTATTACATGAGCTGGTTTTTAAGGACGTCGAGATGAGGTACTCCATCCTCAGAGAAGTTGACGTATGCGTTAGTTGTGTCAGCAAGGAGGCTCAGACCGTAGTTCCAAGCTCACATCATCAAGGCGGTGTCAGATCACCCCTTCCGCGACGTTTTGGAAAGGGCGGAGCACTCGAAAAGGCTATCTAAGTGGTCAGTGGAACTCAGAGAGTTCAATGTGGTCTACGTCCCCAGGATAGCGATCCAAGCACAAACAATAGCTGACTTCCTTGCCAATTTCACAACGGCTCTGGAAACAGGTTGACACGATGCCCCCTATGGAGGTGGGATATGTTCGTTGATGGGTCCTTACGGAAGAACTCTGTGGGAGTCGGGGTGATCCTCGTGAGCCCAAATGGGACCAAGATTGAGCAAGCAGTGGAGTTGCACTTCGAGGTCACCAACAACCAAGCGGAGTACGTGGCCTTGCTCGCTCGATTGCGGATGACAAAGGTGTTGAGGATACAAGACATCCAGACATATACCGACTCATTTGTGATTGCCTCTTAGATTTGCGGAGAGTACGAGGCTCGGGAGCCAACCCTGCAACAATACTTTAGTACGAGGCTCAACGCAGGTCTATCCTAGTTTTGATCGATTATTTCTTGAAGTGGGTCGAGGCCAAGGCCTTGCCAAAACTACGAACCAGGTTGTGAAAAACAAAAACTTCCTATGGGGGGAGGTAGCCTGCAGATACGGAGTGCCCCTCGCCATCATCACTGACAACGTTCCTCAATTCGCATGTCTCAGATTGGTAGAGTTCTGCGAAATGATCAGGACCGACCCGCGCTTTGCTTCAATTTGCCACCATCGCAACAACAACCAATAAGGAGGTTTTATTTTTTATCTTTAGATGGGGATGTGATTAATTTGAACTAAGGAAAATATAATATGGAATAGTTATAAAAAACTGAGTGTAATGATAACACTTATAAAAGAGAATGAAACAATAAGTCTAATTGATTAAACATACATAATATAGTTCAATTTAAGTATATATACTTCTAACATAACCTAAAATAAAATAACAGATGATATTAACAGTAGTTATACTAGCTTATATATCAAAAATATGTCTGCCTATATTTTACTAAGTGACATAATATATTTTTTAGGAAAAAAAATATTATTTTGCTCCAAAACCGATGCATCGAACATGTCAGATGTCATTTAATACGTTGATTAATTGCTAAGACACGGTTCACGAAAGTGAGTTTTTCTCCGGGTGCGGATGCCTCATGATTACCTCCATCTTTAGTTGGGTTGAATTCTTGGGCAATTAAGCTAGTTTCATAACACTCATTAGTCCCGCCAAATTTGAATTTCACATGGAGATAGGTTCAATAGATTTAAATGAATTTGATTGACAACAAATGAGCTCATTTGCCTTGGAATCCAATATGTCCGATTCGCCGGTTGAGGTAGCAAGTGAAGTTACTAGTTGGAAAAGGGATTGAGGATTGTTAGCATATTTGGAGATTGTGAAAATCGAGTTATCATGAGCCCAAGCAGTAGTTTGTAGAGAGGCCAAAAAAGAACTAGTAAGGCTAGAGAGTTGTTTCTAGTTACTGCGGTCAAGTAGAGGATTTTTTTTTCAAAGGGCTAAAGAGTTGTAGACCCCATGGAAAGCTAATGGTGAAGGTCCCAATATGGAAGACTAAAAGTTGCTCCAATACAATGGTGAGTATCCTACAACGTAGAAATGATCAAAAGGTTATATGGCCAAGGAAAGCATTGATGTCCAACTCAACGGCATAGGAAGAAGGCGATTTTGACGGAGTTGTGAGCTGGAATGATCGAAGGGAGGCTAATGACAGTGGAGGAGCAAAGTGCTTGAAGCCAGCAAAGACACATAGCTTGAGACGGAGAGCATGAGGCTGAGAGAGAACCGAAGTTGAAGCGAACTCTGGCGGCATTAGCGGAGCGGCGAAGTCCAGTGGTGTTGAGTGATAACTTAAGTTGTTTCTGTTACACAATAAAAAATACAAATTAATACAAAAGACTATATTATTATGTGGTTGTTGGATCATTGATGTGAGCTTAAAGTATGCTTCACGAGTGTTTTAATTCGCAAGTGATATTTCACACCCTAATAATTTCACACGAAATTGTGAAATGTTGTCTCTAAAGATGATGAGGCCAAGTTATGGACTCAAGAATAACAATATTTATCATATTATGTTAAATTCATTCACTTTTATTTAAATTATTCATTAGGTGTCACAATTGATTTTGATATGTAAGAAGAGTGAAAAGTGATAAATTCAGTGCAATGTTGTGTCTCTCCATTTGAGTGATGAAATCATAAAGATTAGGAATCTCATAAATGATAAATGCCTTAACCAACTCTTCTAAAACTGTTTTTGACGGCGGGTTGATTGTAACATCTGCAGGGCGCAAGAGTACTTCAAGTTGGCTTTGATGTCAGAGCCGGTGGACGGCGAGGTGTCGAACAAATACGCGAAGTTTTTATGGAACGCGCGAGGGGACTTGGCAGGTGCGGAGGAGATGTTTTTGAAGGCTATTGAGGCTGATCCAACAAGCTCCTATCACCAGAGCTCATACGCCAATTTTCTCTTCCTAACGGGCGGAGATGAAACTTGCTACCCGCTCGACCAATGTGGCCCCGCCAGTGTTTGCTAGTCAAATGAGCTCGCTCGCCCGTATTGAGACTTCGGAGGAATTGAAAAGTTGAACCAAGCAGAAACTTCCATCTGTAAAGTCATAAGGGAAGACCATAAGATGCCGCTTTTATTAGGGAAATTTTTTGGTACGACCGGGCGAAGGTGGGCTTCGCCAATAAAAATGCTACATATGCCTTTTGGGACCGACTCGCCAAACGCTTGCAGTGAAATAAAAGTCGAACATAACTGAGCATAAGTCCATACATGTGACTTGAACTTACATTTAAGTGTTCAGAACATACGAACACTTAAATGCTATTTTATGTTCAGTTATTTTCTACTTCTGTTTTACTTAAGAGTCCCGCTTGTGGGTCCCATAAGACAAGTGTCGTAATTTTATAGGCTGACATGTTCCCGGCGCACTTAAAAAATTTCTTTGATTATTAGCTGAGCAGTAGTTTTTTCAGAAAACAATTCACTCCTAGAAATCCTTAATTTAGCAGCAGAATGCATGAAAAGAATAATGCATGGGCAAGTAGTACTCATGTGTTGGTTTATTGTGCTGCGTGCACCAGTTTTGCGTATTTTACTTTGTTCTAAATTATCTGTTTTATTTTTGTTCGGATTTTTCGGCTTCTGTTTTATTTTCCCTTTGAATAAGTGGTTCAAATTATGTTATTTTTGGTGTCATGTGAAGATTCATAATATTCTATAGAGTTTATATTAAGATTTTGTTTGAGGCATCAGTTGGGCTTTATTTTGATAGAAAATGGATCTCCTTTCCTGTGGTAATGGAGTTTCATTGGAGGTTTTTTTCCTTTTCCTACAGAGGGGAACACCATACAAACTTCATGCACTGTTTGGGGTGCCTCCATCCCAAGCATCTGTTGGTCCCTCCAGAATTAAAACAACACAAAAACTGGTACACAAGCTGAAAGAGCGCACAAAAAGGAATCAAAATCACCTTCAGTTGCATGGAGTGAAAAATTAGATCTAAGAGTGACCTCCTCCGGCACATGAATGAGAGAATTAACAGCTGACAATCAAGCTATTTAATTAAGGGTGAACTCTTCCCTGTACCTCCTACATGCTATAGAAAAGGATCCCCAAAATAATTGTAGATCTGAGCTGCTTTTTCGGGAGAAAGGAAGATAAGAGACTATCCTCTATTGGAAATAAAAAGTCTCCGATTCACCTTTATTCAGCTAATAGGATTGTATTTATACAATGCTTAAATAAAACCTACAAATAAAAAAAACATTAATTTAAGAAAAGTTTAATTTAAAACTAAATTAGAAATTTAAAACCCCCCTTTAATTGTACTTGCAAATACTCCAAGCTTGATCTTCTTATTGTTGAAGTTTTCGGTCTTCAACGCCTTAGTGAAATATCCACAACTTGATTTTAGGTACTAAAATTTCAACTTCTTCATTAATAAGATAACGAATAAAATTACACTTCATATGCATGTGCTTACTCTTCCAACGAAACACCAGATTCTTTGAGAGAGCAAAAGAAATAATTTTTTGCCTATAACTTGAGAGTTTTTCAAATTTTCCAATATCCTCCGCAACCAAATGGCTTGAAAATCTGCTATGAGATATATTCTGCTTTCGCTGTTGAGAGAGCTACAACTGTCTGCTTCTTAGATTGTCAAGAGATTGCGCTAGAACCAAGATTACAAATTCAGATGTACTTTCACTATCATCAATATTACCTCCCCAATCACTATCACTAATCCAACTAAGCTTGAATCTTCTCATAATGAATGGCATGATCAGTGGTTCTGCTCAAATAATGAAGAATGTTCTTATTAGCTTCCCAATGACATAACTTGGGTGCCTCCATGAATCTACTTATCATACTAACATCAAACATAATATCCGGTCTAGTTGCAGTCAAGTACATAAAACTACCACTAGACTCCTATAAAGAGTCGAGTCCACCGATTTCTCCAAAGCATCCTTCGACAATTTTAGCCCAAACTCCATGGGCATGCTAACATGAGTAACATTCACCATTCTAAATCTCTCCAATACATGAATCACATACTTCTTTTGAGAGATAATAATCTGTCCTTCATTTTGTTTCACTTCAATACCAAGAAAAAAAATGAAAAAGACCCATATCAGTTATATCAAATTCTTTCTTCATAGAACTTCTGAAGGTTTCACTCATATGAGCACAATTCCTTGTAAATATTAAATCGTCAACATAAATACAAACAAAAAGGAAATCATCATTTTTCTTTTTGATGTAAAGAGTTTGCTCATAGGGACATCTCTTGAATCCATTCTTTAAGAAGTAGCTATCAATGCGACAATGCCAAGCTCGGGGAGTTTGCTTCAAGCCACACAATGCCTTCTTCAAATGAAATACTTTCTCTTCTTCACCTTTCTTCACATAACCAGGGGGTTGATCAATTTAGACCTCTTCTTCATGAACACCATTTAAGAAATCGGACTTCACGTCTGTACAACCCATATTCTTCGAGGGTAGGACCCGTTCATGCCATGTGGGCAGAGGTCAAAGCCAATGGTTAAGTCAGAGCCAGCAAGCAACCCACAGGGACATTCAATACCAGATGCGAGTATTAGGAATACTCTCCCCAAGCTGGAGACTATCAGCAGACCTCAGAAATACTCGCTTAGGTGGCGAATATCAACAACATCTCATCAGGCATGGGCGAGATCGTTCAATAGTCGCCCGTTCGCCAGGTTCAACTAGACAACCTCGCATGGGGCCCAACATAGCCGCCTACATCTCCACCCTTTGAATTTGTCTATAAATAGACCCCCAAGGGGTACCAGGAATGACACTTGAAAATCAGAGATCAACCCCCTAGGTGAGATTCTCATCAAGTCAGTGCCTTCCTCGTACCAAGCTCAACCATCTGTGGTTGTGGAGGGGAAGTTTCTCTCAAACTTTCGGGTACGTGGCGGGACCTCCCTGTTGAAGCGCCCTGGGGTCTGTTTGCGGTCTTTTCTCTACCTTCTTAGCACTAGCCTTCAGATCCAGATCGCCAAATCGCAAAATCAGTAGCCTTCAGTTGCACATAATTCCGAACATTTGGAGCTAGGATTTTCTAGGATTCAACACTTTAGTGCGGTGAGCGTGGACCGCAGTCGGAGGAGGAAAGTTCCTTATTGCAGGCAAAATGGTGGAAGGAGGCGAGCAGGAGAGGGCAGTCGGAGACTCGATGAGCGATTGCGAGTTTGTGAGGAGGTCCTACTTTGAAGAGTTCACGCGGCGTATTGAAGATACCTTGCGAGCGGTGCTGGTTCCTCGCGCCGAGGTCACAACAACCTCGCCTCTCTGTGAGAACCCGTCATAAGAAGGTGCGCCATCTAGGCGAGTAGGGAAGGAAGCGATAGTGGAGGAGCCGGAGCGACCGGGGAAATCGCAGTATTGCCCGACGAGTTTCCAAGGGATCAGGTTTTGAGAGGTGGAGAAACTGACAAGGTTTCCAAATACTCGCGCAGGTGGCGAGTATAGTGCTGTTACTCGCCACATAGAAGATCGTCGCCAGGGTGAAAGGAGTCCTTTCTGTTGTGAGGTTCTGTCCGCCCCAGTCCTAGAAGGGTTCAGAGAGCCTACCCTCAGCTACTACTCCGGGAGGGATGATCCGATCCGTCATCTTCAATGGTTTGAGGATGTGGTTTCCATATGGAACATGACAGATGCCTTCAAATGCCGGTTCTTTGCGATCACCTTCCAGGGAAAGGCTAAAGACTGGTTCCACCAGCTGCTGGCCAGTTCCATCTACTATTTTAAAGACGGCGAAGAGGGTTAATGATGAGGTTTGCCACAGTCAAGAAGAGGAAGAAGGAGGTAACTACCCTCTTATATCTAGTGCAAGAAGTACACGAGACGTTGGGTCAATACATTGACCGCTTCCAGGAGGAAGTCCTATGCATTCATGAGGTGGTTGGCTTCACCCTTCAGCTGGCCCTCACATTTAGTCTGATGGAAGGCCTCTTCAAGTTCGAAATCAGTAGGGATCCTCCCATATCCTACAAAGAACTTATTGAGGGAGATAATAAGTTCGTTCAGGGGGAGTCGACGAACTGAGGATTCCTGACAAGGCTCACCAAGCTAACTAGGGAAGAAGATGAGGAAGAGGAGAAAGTCCCGGTGCGGGGAAAGAAGGTGGAATCCAGGGAGCAGTAGAGGAGGCATCAAGCTAGAGGGAAGGAGGATCCGAGGAGGAGAGAAGAGCTAAGAAGATCGGAGGGACCTCGAAGGCAGGAGGTGAGGAGGCCCTTTTTGGCTCCGGAGCGCGGAAGGAGGAAAGGAGGTACGAGGTACCAAAGCAGCGACCGCCGTGGAGACCGATGGGAAGGCCCCAACAATCGGGTTAGGGAAGGAGGTTCTCCCAGGAGGGGAGGAATCATGATCGGCAGGAAAGGCTCCAGGATGGAGGACGCAGGGATGCGATGATTGTTGCCTATCAGGGCAACATGCATAACCGGAGGAACAATCGAAGGAGGCACCAGGTGGAAGAAATCCCTCTGTACTACGAGCTGCACCAGGTGGAGGAGCACAGAATGATGGCATGCCCCAATTTTTGGGAGGCCAGAAGAAGGCTAAGTGCATGAGTAGGAGGAGAGCTGTAGAGGCAAGAGATCCCGACAAAGCCGGTGGTGGGTCAGGCAACGGTCCGGAGGAGGAATGAGAACCAGGTTGACTAGGGAGGTCGAGGAGCAGCCCAGGGAGGAGGAGGTGGAGTAGGAGTAATCCACGGAGAAGCGGGACTCGGAGCTTCCCTCAAGGCAAGTCTCCACCAAATCTACCGCAAGAGCGTCACTTCGACCTCCCAAGCGCCGCCCCCTTTGGATGAGATCACCTTCTCAGAGGAGGACATGCTGAGGAATGAGAAACCCTTTCATGATGCCCTCGTGATTCAGGTTGCCATCAAAGACTTCACCGTCAACTGAATCCTGGTATACAACGGGAGTTCGGTAAACGCCATTTTCAAGAAGATGTTTGATGGGTTGAAGGTGGAGGCAAGCAGGGTGATAGCCTCAGATGGGCCCCTCTTCGGTTTCTTGGGTGAATGGAAGGAGGTGGAAGGAGTGGAGCTATTGGTGACCCACGATGGCAATTCAACCAAGTGCCGATTCGTCATCATTGACGCGCCGAACTGTTACAGTGTGATCTTTAGCATGCCACTCATCAACACCTTCAAGGATGTTCCGTCCTCCTACCATCAGTGCTTGAAGTATTGGAAGGGATGGCTATTGCCAAGGAGACGTCCAAGTGAGGATTCAGGGAGATCCTAAGGCCACTTGGGAGTGCTATCTGAACGTTGTAAACACTATTAGCTAGATGGAGGAGGCAGAGGAGGTGGACCGAGTATTGGAAGGGATGGCTAGGCTGGAGGCTGCGTAGGAGGTAGAAGAAGTGGAAGTATTCTCGGAGGGCGGAGAGCCCGGGTTGATGAAGATCGATGAAGCGTTGAAGGCAGAGGAGAAGACAAAGATGGTGCCGTGTCTGCAAGGGAATGTGGACGACTTCGCATGGATCGCCGCAGAGATGCCCGAGATCGATGCAGAGGTCGCGTGCCACCGTCTCAATCTAGACCCTGAGGTCAAGCCGCTCCTGCAGAAGAAGAGGGCGAGTGCCATCACGCTGGCTGAACCCATCCGAGAGGAAGTGAGGAAACAACTTGAGGCAGGTTTTGTATCCGAGATCCAGTATCCAGGCTGGGTCTCAAATATTGTAATGGTAAAGAAGGCCACTGGGGCTGGAGGATGCGTGTCAATTTTTCATTGTTAAATAAAGCTTGCCCGAAGGATTGTTATCCCCTGCCTCAAATCGGCACGCTGGTTGATTCAGGTGCCGGTTATTGAAAGTGCACAATGTAACAGTGTAACCTCTGAGTATTCTTTAGAGGTTGGGGGGGGGGGGGGGGATAGAGATTTAAAACTTTTACACTAAGTAAGCACACACAATAAAAACTTCTAATAACAATGCATTCAGAATACCAGCTCAGGATAAAATAAATACAGATTACTGAAATAAAAACAAGTAAAGGGACAACACAAAAATTCATAGCACAAGACAAAAGCTATAGTGGTTCCCCAAACTATGGGTACATCCACTCTTCTACCGCCTTGGTAGGAATACACTAAATAGTGCTCGAGTCTTTTGATAAGGAGACTCTTAGAACCACTGAGTCTTTTGCTAAGGAGACTCTTAGAACTAACTACTGAGTCTTTTGATAAGGAGACTCTTAGAACCAATCTTGATCTTTTGATAAGGAGATCTTGAACCACTGAATCCTTTGGAGAGAGATTCCAAAAACTCTTTAGTCAAATTATAGAATGTGACAGGGAGAAAAGAAGAAGAAGAATTTTTTGATTCTTTTGTTGGTGTTCTTCAAGATCTTATTTGAATGAACCCTTACTTAAGGTAGAGAAAAATGCAAGGGTTGTAAGCTTGTGATCCTGATTATCTCTCTATACTCTTGATAGCTTCCTGCTGTAGATGAAGAAGAAGAAGTAGAGCCTTTGTATATTCATGTACAAAGATATATTCTCCTTGATCTTTTTGAGAGAGAGAGAGCTTGAAAAAAAGAAGAAGACTGAATAGCTTGAATTATTGTATTATCTTTCTTCCTCTCTATTCTTATTCTCTATCGAATAGCGTTTCAAATTGTTTCCTCTTCTATTATGTACTTAAAAGGAATATCCATTGGATAATAAAGATTTCTTTCTATTTCTATTCACGACCCGTCAATCTAATTTGAATAACTTCCAAGAATATCTTTATTGTCTCTCTAGAGTACTTCATTCCATTCTTGGCAATAAATGAACCGTTAGAATTTGAATTACATCCTTGGATACCTTCTGGAAAAGCATCAGAAAAGACATCAGAAAATATTCTATTTTTGTTTGTGTTCGACGTTGCGTCGACTTCATCTTCTTCTAATCGACGCACCTCTGAGTTCTAATAGAAGCTGCTTCGAATTCCTTCTCAGCATTGAATAAACTCAGATATCGACATTGCATCGAATCCTTATCGACGTATCCGTCGAGTTAAATGATACGCCCAAAATGTATATATATATATATATTAACGCAAGTACACGTGCCGGATCAAGTAATAAAGTGTGAATATAGATCGTTCCCTCGGAGAAGTGGTTAATCTAATGCTTGCAACTATTAGCTACACCGTTTCTTTAAATTCAAGCAAGTCGAATATGGTGATTCTTAAAAGTACTAGAGATTTTAACAAAGGATTGAACTAATTATCAAATTATAACGATATTAAAAATACTTTTTAACAATTGGAAAGAAAATAGTCTTGTATTACAGATTTCTTATGTGTGTTGAAATGATGCATGCAAATAATATTAAGTGACAATATTTGATAAAATTACATTGCAATGACTTTTATGGAAGAACTCCTCATCTCTCGAATCTCGGAGATCTTAACACTCTATATTCCCCTAGTCATCTCTAACTTAGGACGAATAACGAATATTGCATAGAATAAAAGTCAGAAATGCTAGCAAGAGGAGGGAATCTCTTCCTCTCTTCTTTACTATGGTAAACTTATGAACGATTGAGTTTCTCCTCTCTCGAATCTCGAAACACACCGTAAGGATAAAGACTTTTGGTTAGAAATTTACACCACTCATCTCTCGAATCTCGCGGTGCAATATGATAGCCTTCAAACTAATATTACGCACTCATCTCTCGAATCTCGTAGCGAAATAGTAGAAGAAAGCCTAAGCCAAAAGTTTCATAAATAAATTCATAAGTTTCACCAAAAGAAATTCATCAAACAAACTCAAATTGAGAAGATTACACCATCAAAACACACACAATACTCTCTTCATACATGACTTAGAGAGTTTAGTTCATAACTACAGAAAAACGCCGTAAAACTAGAGAGATCTTACAGTACATTGCGCTCGAATTTCAGTTTTCTCCTTTCTTCCCTGGTTTTCCCCCTTTTTCGAAAATGGAGAAGTTGTAAAGTGATGGAGAAGATGGTGTTTCTCTCTCCACTTTCCTATATATATCATACGCCAACTTTAGGAAGTTCAAATAACCGAATGGGTGTGGCCTTTCATATTAAAACTGCTAGATTTTAAATAATTTCGGAGGTTGAATTTTTGAGTTCCGCCGATTTGTTGCAACAAATTATAATTTGTTGCAACAAATTGTTTTGCACAGCTTTTCCTGGAATTTTCGGATCAGGGTTTGTTGTAACAAAATTAAATTTGTTACAACAAATCTTCTGTTGAATTTTTCTTCATAAAAACTGAACCAGATTTTGTTGTGACTTGCTCTTAGCTTTAGTATATGATTATCCTTTGATGCTACGTCTGGAGCTTTGTATTTTCCTGCGATAAAACATACAAAAACAAAACTAATGATTGCACTTAATCCAAACAACAATGTATTCATTTTTATGTAAACTTTTAAATCATATTTATCAAATAAATTAGCTAAAGAGTTAAAATAATGGAGCATGATAACTTCTTTTTGGGAAGTTATCACACCCCCACACCTAGCTCTTTGCTAGTCCCGAGCAAAGATTAATCATTGCAAGCTATTGAATGATCAATATCTACCAACATATAAGTACGAGTCTCTTTACCCTTGAATACAATGTCGAGATTAATTCACATTAACAAATGGTGGACATGTCAATCGTTAAAACTTCAAATATGCACAAATCCATTAGCTTGATAAGAGTTAAAGTTCAAATATACTTTTCAAGTGTTGTGTGTTATTCCATAAAATTGTTCACTCCCAAACGAATTAACACATTAAACTACCTCATAATTAGGAAGGATAAGAATAAGCCGCGTCTTTGCTTTGGCCTCCACAAGAGTTTAATATATAGATCAATTTGACTAGAAATCATAAGGGCTTGCGGTAGGGAAGGCTTTGGCTTGGTAAGGAACTGAAGGATAAATGTTTTTGATAGTGGGGGGAATTTCCCTAGTTCATATTCTTAATAACATTCCATACTTGAGGTTTATTTCTCAATCATTAATTTTTTTAAGACCATAGTTGGGATCATTCCAAGTAGGTGTGCACACACTTAGGCCACATATCACTATGTCATTATACAATTTTCTCGATTTTTTTAGACCATAGTTGGGATCATTCCAAGTAAGTGTACACACACTTAGGCCACATATCACTATGTCATTATACATTTTTCTCCATTTTTTATTTAACACCCAAAGTTGGAAGTTAACTAAGAATTAACTAGTAGAAATGTAGGGAAATTATGCATGGTTAAATGTATCAAAATGAAAAGGCTCAAGCTCAAAGGGTTATGTAATATCTCAACAATTGTTAGTTGCATGGTGTGAAGTGAGAACAAGAAGGTCTTAATCATTTTAATCAAGTGACTACATACACTCCATGTTTAAGCTTACGACATTGACTCAGTTCTTACTCATCCTTCCACCATTATGATAATAGGATAATAAATTTATGTTGTAGGGAGCAAATTCTTTTAGGGAATATAGTGCAAATTCGAAAAGCCTAAAAGAACTTTAACATATCACACTAACTTCAAAATCATAGTATGAACTCTTAGGATTGACTAGTCTACCAATCAATTCAACTTGAATAACTCGAAAAATGAATACATATTCAGGACAAAAGGAAAATAAAAATGAAGCACTTCAAATTAATATTCTCTCATTCGATGGAGGTTATCTCACCCCCACACCTATTTCTTTGCTAGTCCCTAGCAAAACTTGTAATAAATATTGAAAGTAAAATTCCATAGAGACAAATTACTCCCCTGAAATGTTTCGGTCAAAGTATCAATCCTGCTCCTCCTTGCCGTCTGATTATAGGGTGTTAATGGTTCAGTTGAGAAGGCAACCACTGCGGTAAGTCTATAATTGACCAGCAAAAGTGGTGTACACAAATCCAAAACCCGACTAGATGCCCAGTTTAGGTGTTAACATCATATCTAAACAATTTTAGATATGATAATCAGTAATCATATATATAACATCACAAAGGAACAACATCACAAAATATACAAAGCATCACAAATCAACAACATCACCAATGAACAACATCACAGAATAAACATAATCACATTCTCATTGGACATGTCATTAAGGAAATAAAATTGTTACTGCTAATGGGTTTATATATATATAACTAACAACACAATAACTATTTGAATATCAAAATGAAGGGATTATGTCTACTAGGAGCATCACATTAACTATAAGCAACAAACTAGGATAATGGCACAAGATATCACTTGTGAAACTAAGATCACAAATACTATTAGAATAATAATTTAGGAATAGCAGGAAATTTGTCTATATACCCAACAGCAAAATCATAGTCATCAAGGAAATAAAATTGAACTGCTAAGTTAAGTAAGCAGCCAAATATACCAATAACTCAAAAGTAGAAGAAACTAGTTAATCCTTGTTGTTGTCCTCGTCTTCATCGTCCTCCTCGTCTTCTTCTTCCTCTTCATCTTCCTCTTCTCTCTCGTCTTCATCATCCCCGTCATCTTCATCCTCCCCCTGCTGCCGATCCCAATAATCATCATCACTAAGGCCTTCCTCTTCTGGTGATTTGTAAGGGTTTGCATGTTCTCCCCGAGCAGTACACAAATAACCATCAACATCAAACGGGTCAAGGATAGGTAGGGATTGATTATCAATCTGGATATTTGCTTGTTGCATCAACCTTTGCTGATTGCTTTGTAGAGTTTGCAATCGATGCATGACCACATTGTGATGATGTCTTTGATATTCAGAATGGTGTTTCAAATATGATAGTACTTGTGTCAAATTAGGTGGAGAGCTCCTAAGGGTATAATCAGAGTCGGTTTTGGTAGAGTTGGATGGCTGCGGATTGGATACGAGCTTGAGCTTATCTTTTGGAGAACAAACCTTGATGTTAGAGGATATGACTGTACGAGTAATATGGTGCTTTACCAGAGTTATGACTGCGTCTTGCTCCTCTACTCCAACATTGCGACATAAAAATGTAATAAGCGTGGGGAACCACAACTGTTGTCCCACCTTAGATTCAGCTCTTTCTCTGAGTTGTTGAGAAATTATCTGCCCCACGTTGACCTTAATTTTTTGAGGATACAATATATTAACACAGCACGAGGAAATGACACCCGATTTGGATTTTTGGTTGGAAAAATACTTGTGTTGCCGAACATCAGCCATACTTTTGCTTCATGCTTGAACCCGGAAGATAGCATCACTCTCTTTGCTTCGTTAGCCCATTCAATTTGAGATGAAATTGATAATGTTGTGGCCACCTCTAGGGGAGATATAGTTTCCAATAGTTGCTCAAAACTTCTGTCCTCTATGTTCACGATGCCAAAACATTGGTTGATATCCTCCGCCGAATAATTGATTTCTTTACCCCGCACTAGAACTTTATCATTTTTCTGAAAAAATGGGTTTGAATAAAACTCATAGACCCACTGCAAGATAGCTTCATCCCGTGGATGGCAAAAAGAATCCCAACCTTGTTGCGTAATCTGTTCAATATAGTCCCTGCTCCACCCTCTAATCTCAATGTGGAACCCTCTCTCAGAAATTACTGGTTTTAGCTTGAGGGTCTCATAGCGAGTCTGGGCTTCAACACAAGCAAACCGAACATCCTTATGCGCTATAGATTTCTGCTTGTTCGATTTTGTAGACGCCATCACAACCTTCAAAAACTTTCACGAGAAAGGATGAACTTACCGGAACAAAATCGGCGTCTACCCGATGTATCTGAAAGGGTTTGCGCCTATGGATTTCCGCTCGTTCGATTTGTAGACTTCAAAGATTTTCACTAGAAAGGATGAACTTACCGGAACAAGATCAGCATCTACCAGATGTATCCGAAAGGGTTTGCGCCTATGGATTTCTAGAAAGCCTCGGCCGTAGAACGTGCCCTAACTCGAGGAGGATTGCTGCCTGTCGTCGATTCTCCAGAGCACTCCCGATCGTCGATCATTTCCCAGCGCCTTTAAAGCTTAATATATTTAATGCGATCGACGTTCGTCGATCGTCTAACATTCTCGATCGTCGAACGTTTCCACAACGCCTTTAAAGCTTAATAGATTTTATGCGATCGATGAACGGCTAACACTCCGATAGTCTAACACTCTGATCGTCGAACGACTAACACTCCGATTGTCTAACACTCAGATCGTTGAACGGCTAACACTCCCGATCGTTGGTTCTCCAGAACACTTCCGATCGTCGATCGTGGGATAACCGCCCTTACATCTTACGATCGTCGAACATTTCGCAATAATGCATTGGTTCAGTTGAACCGCTCGTCAGAAGTTTACACAGCGCCTTTAAACACTCCCCTGTTTAGTTGAACCAACATTCGCGTGAAAATGTATGAGAAAAAAGGCAGGGAACATTTTGTTGCAACAAATATAAATTTGTTACAATAAAATTTGTTCTTTAATAAATCAGCTTTTAATTTGCATTAACACGGCGGATGATTTATATTGTAAGAATCAGTCTTCTAGATAATTAAAATGAAAATTAGTAAAAAACTAACACTTGGGTTGCCTCCCATAAAGCGCGTAATTTTATGTCCCGGCAGGACCTTTTATTGTTGGAGAATTTATGCTAGGGAAATTACAGTCGCCTTATAGCGATCAGCATTCATGAAATAGTGCTTAAGTCTCTGTCCATAAACCTTAAATTCAGTCCCATCTTTTTCGTTGCATATGGTGATAACCCCAAAAGGATGAACTTCCTTCACTCGGAATGGCCCTGACCATCTAGATTTTAATTTGCCAGAAAATAATTTCAACCTTGAATTAAATAAAAGAACTAATTGCCCGTTAATAAATTCCCTTTTTACAATCCTAGCGTCATGCCATTTTTTAGTTCTCTCCTTATATAGTTTAGCATTTTCATATGCGTTTGAACGAATTTCTTCGAGTTCATTTAGATGGAATAACCTTCTTTTACCGGCCTCCTGAAAATCAAAATACAATTTTTTAATAGCCCAGTATGCCCTATGCTCCAACTCGACGGGAAGGTGACATGCCTTTCCATACACCATCTTGTAAGGTGTCAATCCTATGGGCGTTTTGAAAGCAGTCCTATATGCCCATAACACATCATTTAGTTTCTGTGACCAATCCTTACGGGTTGCACTCACCGTCTTCTCTAAAATTGACTTAATTTCTCTATTAGAAAGTTCAGCTAGACCATTGGTTTATGGGTGGTAGGTGAGAGCGACTTTATGAGTCACTCCATATTTCTTTAGGAGTGATTTAAATTGCAAGTTACAGAAATGCGCTCCGCCGTCTCTAATGATGGCTCTAGGTGTACCGAATCTAGTAAAGATATTTGATTTCAGAAATTTCAATACCACCATTGCATCATTTTTCTGTGTGGCTACAGCTTCCACCCATTTCGAGACGTAATCTACCGCTAATAAAATATATAGGTTCCCATTTGAGTTTACAAATGGTCCCATGAAGTCTATTCCCCACACGTCGAATACCTCCACCTCTAGAATATTATTCAATGGCATGCTCGCCCCTCGATTCAGATTTCCCGTCTTTTGGCAACTATCACATCCCTTCACAAATAAATGCGCATCTTTGAACAAAGTAGGCCAGTAAAATCCAGCCTCTAAAACCTTTGTAACCGTCCGTTCTCCCTTAAAATGTCCTCCGTAAGGAGATGCATGATATTTTTCCAGGATACTTTGGACCTCTACTTCTGGCACGCATCTACAGATTATTTGATCTGGACAGATTTTAAATAAATAGGGAACATCCCAAAGGTAAGGTTTCACTTGATGAAGAAATTGTTTCCGTTGTTGATAATCCATATCATGAGGCAAAATATTGCTAACAATATAATTAACAAAATCCGCATACCAAGGGATACCTCCATCAGTAATGGACAAAATCTGCTCATCAGGAAAATTTTCTCTTATTACTAGTTGACTATCCCTTCAATTATCTTGCTCCAAGCATGATAAGTGGTCAACAATTTGGTTTTCTGCCCCCTTTCGGTCTTTGATCTCAAGATCAAATTCTTAGAGGAGAAGCACCCACCTAATAAGTCTAGGTTTTGTATCCCTTTTCTCCACTAGATACCGAATTGCAGAATGATCAGTGTAAACTATAACCTTAGAATTTATTAAATAAGAACGGAACTTGTCAAATGCAAATACTACCGCTAAGAGTTCCTTTTCTGTGGTGGTATAGTTTACTTGAGAATCCATAAGTGTTTTGCTTGCGTAGTAAATAGTATGGAAAATTTTATTACGCATTTGTCCTAGCACGACTCCCACCATATAATTACTAGCATCCCACATAAGAACAAATGGTAATGACCAATCCGGTGCAATAACAACTAGAGATGAAACTAGACTTTGCTTTAATGTTTGAAAAGCTTGCAAACACTTAACATCAAAAACAAAAGGATTATCTTTTTCAAGTAAGCTACATATTGGTTTAGATATTTTGGAAAAATCCCGAATGAATCGTCTATAAAACCCCGCGTGCCCCAAAAAACTACGAATGCCTCTAACGTTTGTCGGTGGAGGGAGTTTTTCAATAACTTCAATCTTAGCCCGGTCAACTTCTAATCCTTTATTTGAGACCTTATGCCCTAAGGCGATTCCCTCACGCACCATGAAATGACACTTCTCCCAATTTAAAACTAAGTTTGTTTGCACACATCTATCCAACACTTTCTTCAATACTTCCAAGCAACTATTAAATGACGGTCCAAACACTAAAAAGTCATCCATAAATATTTCAATTCCCTCATCCATTAAATCCGTAAAGATCGAAATCATACACCTTTGAAATGTGGGGGGAGCGTTACATAATCCAAATGGCATTTTGCGAAATGCAAACGTGCCAAAAGGACATGTGAAAGTAGTCTTTTCCTGATCTTCTGGTGCAACCATTATCTGGTTGTACCCAGAATATCCATCCAAGAAACAAAAGTAATCACTCCCTGCTAGCTTATCTATGACTTGATCTATAAATGGTATTGGAAAATGATCTTTTCTAGTAGCGTTGTTCAATTTTCTATAGTCCATGCATATCCTCCAACCCGTAACGGTTCTAGTTGGTATCAACTCATTGTTTGCATTTTTTATAACAGTCCTTCCGCCCTTCTTCGGTACACATTGCACCAGACTTACCCACTTACTATCAGAGATCGGATAAATAATACCGGCATCAAGCCATTTAATTATTTCTTTCACCATTACTTCCTTCATAGGAGGACTAAGCCTATGTTGATGTTCAATGGAACCACTAGTATCATCTTCTAACAATATTTTATGCATACAAATAGACGGACTAATTCCTCCAATATCGGCAATAGTCCAACCCATGGCGCCTTTAAATTTCTTCAAAACTTCAATTAATTTCAATTCATTTTCATGTTCTAAAGATGCATCAATAATTACCGGCAGAGTATTGCATTCCCCAAGAAAAAAACATACTTCAAATGTTTAGGAAGAGGTTTTAATTCTAGAGCGGGTGCTTCTAAAATAGAAGGTTTAATATTCTTAATTTCACTTGATCTATTAATTGCTTCAAACCTTTTGACAAATGGTAGCTTCTCATGTGAATCAAGGGTCTTAACACATTCATCTATCTCCAAATCTCTTCCCACTATTCATTAGTTAATATTGTTAAAAGTTTTTGTTCCAAGTCATCTTTATCTTTAATTAACTTCCTTGGCACCTCCACTTCTTCAATAGAATAACATTCTTCAATTCTTTGTCATATGGAAATTTCATTGCCTTAAGAATATTAAATGTTATTTCTTCCTCATTCACCCTCATTGTTAACTCTCCCTTTTGAACATCTATGAGTGTTCTTCCCGTAGCTAGGAACGGTCTTCCTAGAATGATGGGCACATACTTATCCTCTTCCATTTCTAGCACAACAAAATCGGCCGGAAAAATAAATTTATCTACTTTCACCAATACATCTTCGACAATTCCCTTAGGAAATGTCAAAGTTCTATCGGCTAGTTGAAGGGTAAGAGACGTCGAAGTGGTCTCTCCTAAGCCTAATTTCTTATAGATAGATAAAGGCATTAAATTAATACTAGCCCCCAAATCACATAATGCTCTACCAGAAAATTTTACTCCTATTGAACATGGTATAGTAAAACTCCCGGGATCTTTTAGTTTTGGCGGTTGCTTCTTTTGTAGGATTGCACTACATTCTTCTGTTAACGCTACGATTTCTTTATCTAAAAACTTTCTCTTCTTATATAGAACATCTTTCATAAATTTCACATAACTTGGCATTTGTTCCAATGCTTCAACAAATGGAATGTTTATGGTTAGTTTCTTAAAGATATTCATGAATTTTTGAAATTGCTTATCCAACTTCGTCTTTGTTAGCCTAGAAGGGAACGGTGGTGGAGGGTAGATAATTTCTTTCTTTTTATTATTTGGTTGTTCTACTTCCACTACTTTTGGTTCCACATTTTCTATTTGCTTTTCTTTTTCAGATTCGCTTGCTTCAATGACTTTCTCACGTTCTTTCTCATCTCTCACTCTTTCTAACAACCCCTCTCCGCTTGGAATTTCTACACCACTCCTTAAGGCAATGACCTTACAATGGTTAGGTTGATCCTCTCTCGTAGGATTAGGTGTAGTATTCGAGGGTAATGATCCAACTGGTCTCTGATTTAGTGCATTTGATAATTGGCCCAATGTGGTTTCCATAGATCTAAGAGATGACTCAATCCCAACCATCCTAGACTCACTCTTTTGGAACATCCCTAAAATAAGATCATCCGTTAATTTTCTAGTGTTCAATTGGTTATTAGGAGGGGGATTTTGTAATGGATTAATATTTTGGTTGAATCCGAATGGTTGATTCATTACTTTATTATTTTTCCAAGAGAAGTTAGGATGATTTCGCCACTCTGGATGATAATGATTTGCAAAACCGTGTGGAACTTGTCTTGGATGTCCACCAATAAAATTCGCCTCTTCAGTGATTTGATTTAGTTTCTCTACAGTGAGTGGTGCATTTGATGTAGGAGTAGATAAAGCATCTAACCTTTTATTAATTAAATTAAATTGCGATGCCATTTGAGCAGCCAAGGATGTAATTTGGTCCACTTGGTGGACCCCAACCGGATTAGTATTCCCTTGTCTCTCATATGCTTGATAGTTATTAGAAGTAAGATCTTCCAATATAGCATAAGCATCCTCTGGACACTTCTTCAATAGTGACCCTCCCACAGCACCATCAACCAAAATCATGGTTGCTGTTTGCAACCCATTATAAAATGTGGAGACTTGTTGATGTTGGGCTAAACCTGTGAAATTTTTCGAATCTTTATGAAGCGAGCAGGAGTTAGTCAACTTAGAGTTCACAAGCCAAACAACCAGAAGCAAATGGAGGCAAACAAGTGATCTTTATTGATAGAAACTTCAAATTACAAGGCAAGGCATGCTTGGCGAGACATGATTTCGCCAGCACAAACACCAAAAGAAAAAATACAAGTTGAAAAAACTTGAGACCGGGCGGTCTCCCTTGCGACCTCAGCAACTCGCCAAACCGCAACCCGCTGCCGATCTCAGAACAACACCAGACCACTGATCAGACCGCACCCTTCCTTCCGAACTCCTGATTCTCCCAAACTCCAGCACCACAACTCCAAGCCGCAGACCGCCCGAACACTTTCAGAGGAAGAGGTGATCGCTGCTGCCCGCACTATCCGCAGAAGCTGCATAATAAGAGTTCAATCAGCAGACCGCCCGGTCATACAAATAAAGACCGCAGGAAAGAAGAGAACTCAGCTTACACTTGGTGTGTCTTAATTATTGCTGCCGATGAGTCCTATTTATAGGCGTGAGACCTGATCCAGTCACCACCCTATGAGATAGGATCACCACCCTCCAGACCGCGCGACCTGACCGGTCACACCGCACGATCAACAACAGTACTCCTGCTTCATTTTGGTGAACTTGCCAGCTTCAACATCAACTATGAGAGACCGCCACTCTCACAGCAGATCGTGACTCTAAGGGAGATCGCCAGACCGCCCGAAGCTGTTCACCCCCTATGTTCATCCGAGACAGCGAACACAGCCAGTTCGCCATCAACCCGCGAACTCAAGTCCGCATGCCGATCTCCACCTGAGTCCGCAAACAACGTCCAGCTCGCATACCAGTCTACTCCTGAGACCGCGACCTGAGACCGCGCGACTAAGACCCTTAGTCCGCGAATACCACCAGAAAGCCCGGTCAGCCACCAGACCACATTCTGGAGAAAACCTGGATCAAGCTGTGCGGTCATACCAGACCGCCATAGCCTTGAAGAAGACAGCTCGCCACGCGGTCACGCACAGATCGCGCACACCTGAAGACGATCAACCCACCACGCGGTCACAGACAGACCGCGCGGCCTTCACCTTCAGCCGCCTTGGACCCATACCAGCGATCAAGCCAGGAGACCGCAATTAGGCTTAGACAAGCCAGACCGCAGAGGCAGACCGCCAGGCCGTGCGGTCACGCCAGATCGCCCGACCTCCTCCCAGACCGCCCAGGTCCAAAAGCCCTCTAACTTCCACTTCAACAATTTCAACACTCCCCCTTGAAGTGGGAAGTTGAAACTAGCCCCAGTAGGCTCCTTAGTCGTGTGAATGACCCCTTCGCCAGCGCCGTTGTGAAGATGTCCGCCACATTATCCGCACTCCGCACATGCTCGACCGAAAGAGATCCCTCCAGCACCTTATCCCGTATGAAGTGGTGCTCGATCTCGATATGCTTGGTCCTCGCGTGACAAACTGGATTGGTAACCAGTTTGAGAGCACTCTCATTGTCACCGCGTAGCAGAGTCGGCTCCCGAACCTCCTTGTGGACGTCTCCCACCAACCTCCTAAGCCAGATGGCTTCCTGAGCTGCTAAGGCCGAAGCCTTGTATTCTACTTCCGTGGTGGAGACCGATACGGAATCCTGCTTCTTGCTACACCATGATATAGCTGTAGGGCCCGCCATGAAGACGAATCCAGATGTCGACTTCCGATCATCCGAATCTCCCCCGTAGTCAGCATCCATGTACCCGTGCACCTCGAAGCCGGCATCCCTCCTGTATAGGAGACCCATGTCCGAGGTCGCCTTGACATACTTCAGAATGTTCTTGGCCGCTAGCAGATGAGGTACCCGTGGCTCTGCCATATATCGACTCACTCTGCCAACTGCATATGAAATATCCGGCCTCTTGATCGTCAGATAAATCAAGCTCCCAACCAGAGCTCGGAACACCAACGGATCTTGCAGAATTCTTCCCTCATCCTTCCGAAGCTTCATAGCCTTCTCCAGAGGTGTGGAGATGCACTTCCCTTCCTTCATGCCGAACCGCTCAACGATCCGCTCCGCATATCCAGCCTGGGACACCAGCACTCCACTCTCCTTCCTCCGCACCTCGAGTCCAAGGAAATGGTGAAGCTCACCTAAGTCCTTCATCTCGAACCTGATAGACAGCTCGGATTGAAGCTGCGGTACCTCCTCCTTTAAGTTCCCCGTCACGATCATATCGTCGATGTATAGCAGCATGATGACTTGAAGCTCCCCGCTCTTCTTGACGAACAAGCTTGAGTCTGAGTCTGAAGCACCAAATCCACAGAATAAGAGGTATTCTGCGATCTTCCCGTACCACGCCCTCGGCGCTTGCTTCAACCCATACAGGGCCTTCTTCAGCTTGCAGACATGCTCCGGAAAATCTTCAGACACAAAGCCTGGTGGCTGGACCATGAAGATATCCTTGTCAATCTCGTCGTACAAGAAAGCGTTCTTGACGTTGAGCTGCCAAATCTCCCATCCACTGAACGCCGCCAAGGCAATGATGAACCGAACTGAAGTCATTTTTGCCACTGGACTGAATGTCTCCTCATAGTCTTCACCGTATTGCTGCGAGAACCCCCGAGCTACAAGACGAGCCTTGCACCGCTCGATGCTGCCGTCAGCTTTCTTCTTGAGCTTGTAGACCCACTTGCATGTCACAGGAGTGGTGCCCTTGGGCTTGGGCACAAGAGACCAGGTCTCATTCTTCTCGAGAGCTGCCATCTCTTCTTGCATAGCAATGTCCCACTCCTTCACGCCTTTGGCCTTCTCAAAGCTCGACGGCTCCCTCTCATCCAAGGGACCAGCGAAGAAACATGAGACGAAGCTCACTGCGTTTCCTCCTGTATAGCGATCAGGGGCGATGATCGCCCGCTTCGACCTCCTTAGATCCTTCCCCTGAACCGCATTATCTTCAGCTGCTTCTTCCCTAGCTCCTCTTCCAGACGTGCTAGGAGCATCGCTCCCCCTGCTCCCTGAACCAGAAGCCCCCGTCTCGGAACTAGAAGGAGATGGACCACCTGGTGACACAGGTAGCTCCACCTGAAGATCCTCCACAGCTTTCTCCGGCACCTCCACCCTGCTCTCTGGTAGCTCCACATCAGAATACCCCTTGTAAGATGTCACCTCATCGAACACGACGTCGCGAGATACCACAAACCTCCGCGTCTCCGGGTCCATGCACTTCCATCCTTTCTTCCGCTCATCGTATCCCACGAAGACTAGCTTCCTTGCTTTCGCATCTAGCTTCGTACGAAGAGCATCTAGAACATGCACGTAGTAGGTGGAACCAAACACCCGAAGGTGTGCCACACTTGGCTTCTCCTTGAACATCATCTCATGTGGAGTCAATATGTTGATGGGACTCAAAGGCATCATGATGATGATGTAGGCAGCACAAGACATTCCCTCCGCCCAAAAGGACTTTGAGATACTCTTGGCATGCAGCCAACACTTGCAGGTCTCCGTCAGATGACGGATCTTCCGCTCTGCAACTCCGTTCTGCTGTGGAGTATGTGCATACGTGAGCTCTCTCCAGATGCCTGCCTTCCTGCAAAAAGTAGAGAACTCACTGGAGGTGAACTCCCCTCCGTTGTCAGTCCTCAGCTTCTTCACCCGCAGTCCTAGCCGACCCTCCACGAGCTCCTTGAACTCCACAAACTTGGCAAACGCCTCCACCTTCTCCTTTAGGAAATATACCCAGACATATCTGGTGTAATCATCGATCAACACCAGCATATATCTGCTGCCTCCGAGGCTTAGGGTAGCAGTAGGTCCCATTAAGTCACCGTGGATGCACTTCAACGACACACTACTCCTTGTCTGCGACTTGTCAAATGGTAGTCGATGAGACTTGCCGAACTGACATCCCGCGCAAACATGACCTTCACCGTAGGAGGATAGACTTGGCAGGCCCTTGACCAGACCTCTCACCGCCATGACTTTCAGCTTGTCCATCCCTACGTGCCCCAACCTCTCATGCCATATAACGGCACCATCATTCGTCTTCATCTTGTCGACATAGGAACTTGTCAATAAAACGAACAAGTCCTTTGCCCGTCTCCCGACATGGACGACCTCGGCCTTTACGGCCTCAAAATTGCGTAGAAACTTCACTTCTGTTGGGCCGAACAAAATGTGATACCCAGCGTCTACAACATTGGTCACGGAGAAAAGGTTTTTTCTCATACCAGACACGTGATAGACACTCTTCAAAGTAAGTGGCCCTCTATCACTGCCCAAGGAAACAACCCCCACCTTCTCTAGTGGATGCACAGTATTATCAGCAGTAATGATTGCATTGTTACCTGTATAGGGATGTACAGAAGAAAGCTTGGTGTTGGGTATACAATCCACAATCACCTGGATTTGAAGGTGTCTCCTAGTGAACTAAATTGAATTGAGTATGTATTTAATGACTTTTGTTTAGATGTGGTATGACATGCCTTAATGCTAAGTGCTCACCAAAGTCAGGTTGCAATGGATCACCAAACACAGTTCTAGACAATGTAATCCCTCATTGTATAGAACAAAGTGTTGGTCCATGTGTAATCTCTCTTTTGGGGGTGCACTTCATGTGCTCATAACTGAAGGCTTTCAAGGTTTGGGAGTGGAGCAGGTTTTCAGAAGAAAAGTAAAAATCTGCCAAGTCCATTCGTCGAGATGACTCGGGTCATTCCGACGAATCCCGACGATTCCAGACAGAAGTCCTTTTGGCTGGGTAGTGAAGAAAATTCTGAAGCCAAGTCCATTCGTCGAGATGACTCGGGTCATTCCGACGAATCCCGACGAATGCTGACAGAAGTCATTTTGGCTGGGTTGTGAAGAAATCTCTGTGGCTAAGTCAATTCGTCGGATGTTCCCGTGTTCTCCCGACGAATCCCGACGAATGGTGACAGACAGTGTTTTTCACAGGTTGACTCGTTTTTCCCTGTGGCTAAGTCAATTCGTCGGATGTTCCCGTATTCTCCCGACGAATCCCGACGAATGACGGACAGACGGATTTCAAATCTTCGTTTCGTAATCGCTCTGTTTCGATCCCAACGTCTATACTGAGTGCATTTAAGGCCGATTTAACCCTTAATTGTTTCCCTATATATATAGGCTCGCTCTTGGGTTATTAAAAACAAGTTTTCGAATCATTCTCAACCCTAATCTCTCTCCCGATCAAAAGAACGAGAAAAGCGTCGCCTCGCCGTCGCCTACGATTGGAGATCGATCTACTCATTGGAGTTGTCATTTTCTATCAAGAAGGATTCGATCGATCCGTGTTCTGTTTCTACAATCTTTATTGGATCGTTTCGGATTGCTAAAGACAGATTTGAAGGATCGTTGTTCTTCCTCATCGTTCTCAAAAGCCATTCAAGAAAAAGGAAGAAAACACCTGTATTATTCAGATCTGGTATCTTTTTGTTCAAAACCTTTTATCATTTGTTGTAGGAGTTGTTATCTCCGAGTTGTAGGAGAGGTTGTTCTCCGAGTTGTAGGAGAAGTTTTTCTCCGAGTTGTAAGAGAGGTTCTCTCTGAGTTTGTAGGAGTTTGACTCCGAGTTTGTAGGATCATTCAGATCTGAGATTTAGTGAGTAGTCAAGTCTAGCTGTGGTGCTAGATTGGCGAGGCCGGCAGTGGAGTACCCAAGTACGGGGAACCACTATAAATTCCTGGTGTTATCTGTGGCTGTGTTCTACTTTGTGTGCTGTGCTTTACGTTTATTTTTTAGTTCCGCAAAAGACGTAGAGATCACCTATTCACCCCCCTCTAGGTGATTTAGGTAGGCAACTAGATACTTCAATTGGTATCAGAGGGTCGATGTTCGTTGCTAGGTTAACACCTTGAACAGGATCCATCCTTCTAGTTGCTAGCTAGCCATGGATAGAGTCAAGGAATCCTCTCTGAAATTGCCCATCTGCACTAAGGCTAACTTTCCTATGTGGAAAGAAAGAGTCCGTTTTTATATGGAAGCTGCAGATCCCAGAATCTTCCAAGTCGTGGAAGAAGGTCCTCATGTGCCAATGACTGCCTCGTCAACAAATCCCACGGTTCAGGTACCTAAAAAGATGATGGACTTAAACAAGGATGAAATTGCTCTTGTTGCCCTTGACAAGAAGGCTAAAAACATCATTGCAAGCGCAGTGGATGACTCCATGTTGCAAAACTTAATCCACTGCAAATCAGCCAAAGAAATGTGGACATCCTTGATTGTTCTAATGGAAGGTACTGACGAAGTGAGAGAAGACAGAAGATCTCTACTCAATCAAGAGTATGAGGCTTTCAAGCAGAGTAAGAAGGAGTGCATTGCTGATGCGTACGAGCGATTCTTCAAAATAGTCAATGGTCTGAGGAACTACGACAGGGAGTTCACAAACGGTGAACTAAATGACAAATTCTTGCGTTCCCTAACGAAAGACTGGGATAGCAAAATTGTGGCCATTAGAGAGTTTGGAAAACTGCCAAGTCTAGAACCTCAGAATCTGTTCGGAAAGCTGCTGTCTCATGAATTACAAATGAACATCCGAAAGTCTGAAGAAGATGTAAATCGAGCTTCAAGCAAAGAAAGAACCTTAGCTTTGAAGGCAGAGAATTCAAAGAAGAGCAAAGCAGTGATACCGATCAGAGAAAAGGAATCTGATATTGAAGAAGAATCAGAAGCCAGCTCCTCCTGTTCCGAACTGTCTGATGGGGAGTTCTCTTTAATTTCCCGTCAGTTTAAGAAACTGCTGAACAAGCGAAGGCACATGAACAACAAGCCGTCTTCCTCGGATCATAAACATTCTCGTCGTGATGGCGACTATCTCAGGAAGGGCTCAAGCAATAATGACAGGTATAAATCCAAACAGAACAAACACATTTCTTCTGACATTATTTGCTACTGTTGTAATAAGCCAGGGCACATGATTGCTGAGTGTCCCTATAAGAAGAAAGAAGGTGGAAGGAAAGAAGATAAGAAATCCATCCACGGAAAGAAGAAATCAGATAGAAGCTTCATCGCTAAGAAAGCCAAAACTCTGAGCGACAGTGACTCCGATGAGTCGAGTGATGAAGAAGAAGCTTACTTCGGCCTGATGGCCATGTCTGATGATGAAGAAGCACCCCCGTACACCGGAAAGGTAAATGATCACACTATCCTATCTGATTCTGATTATGCTTCGGCTGAACAAAAGGATAACCCCTCAGACGATGAATCTGAGCACATGTCTCAATATACCAAAATGCTCCAAAGATTTGACAAGTGCCGAAAGGTTGTCAAAACTCAGGGTAAGGAGATCATGGCTCTCAAGGAGGTGGAATCTAACTTGAGAAAAGAAGTTGAAGAACTTTCTTCTCTCAAAGAGGAAGTCCAAGCCTTGAAAGACAAGATCAAAAGCTCGGAAGAGACTCTTGCCATGAGAGATCATTCGATAAATGTATTGGAAGAACAGCTTGCGGCTGAGAAGAAGTTGGTTAAAGCATTCTCTCAACCAAAAACTGTTCTGCCGATTATTGGTACTTTTACCACTAAGGCAAAAGGAAGTGGTATAGGGCATGAAGCTAGTACTAGCAATTCTTCTAAAAACACAATTGCTAAGAAGAATGGTTTGGTCGCTAAGAAAGCTACCACCAAAGAAAAAGGGAAAGCTCATCAAGAGCCTGTAGCATTCAAGAGAGTTATATTCCCTACGAATGCTTATGATATGGAGAGTTCTGATAGGAAAATTATTTTCCCGAAATAGATTCGGTAAGAAAATAATTTTATTTAATTTGCTAAGAGGCAAGCGCACCTATCGCGTGTAGTATATATATGATGAAAATATCATAACATAGTCGTATTGGTCCTGGGTCCCGTCGAGTATTGTTACTTCGAGCTACGCGTATTGTTTTATCCGATATAAAAATAGATGAAAGTTTATGCATTAATTAAAAACAATGATAACAATCGCGGGCTTGGTGTGCGTCTAGCAAAAACCAAGAAAAGCGATAATACAATAATAAGTGCATTAATTTGAAAACGAAAAATGATAACATAACAATCGCGGGCTTGGTGTGCGTTTAGCAAAAACCAAGAAAAGCGATAGAAAAGACAAAAAGGACGCACTAAATTAAAACGCACACACTCTACGAAATTGAAATGAAAGCGATAAATTGCAGGAATTAAAGAAATGCAATCCCTACCCAAATAGGTAGAGGGGAAATAAATGCGTGAGCAAGTTCTACCCAAACGGGTAGACGGGAAATAAATGCAGTGCAAGTTCTACCCAAACGGGTAGACGGGAAATAAATGCAGGACGAGTCCTATCCAAATGGATAGGCGGGAAATAAATGCATTGCAATAATGAAATAAAACTAAGCTATTAAACGAAATAACGAAAACAAAAACACAAATTAAAAAGTAATGACAACGAAAAAAAAATGACGGAAACGAAAATGATTAAAACATAAAACAACAAAAACACGAATAATAAAAACATAAAGTGAAAATACGAAAACGAAGAAAGCATTACGAGAGAAAAACGCTCGCTTTGAAGCGATTTTAAACGCAGCCCGAATATCCCATTCTAAACTACCGCGTCAAGAAAGAAAAGAATGAAAAATTATGACGACGCATAAATTCGAATATAAGCGAGAAAACCGATTTTATGGCGACGAATAAATCTAGCTAAAGAAAAATTGCGAAAATTGAAGTGCGGAAATAAAGCTAAGTTATGAATTGAAATACGGTGCAGAAATAAAGCTAAGTTATGAATTGAAATACGGTGCAGAAATATGAAATTGCAGAATTTGAAATTACGCTACGAATGCACGAAAAAACTAAATTTATTTATTGCCATAATAATGAGGTTTACAGGAAATAAAATTACAAAATTAAAAACATTTAATTACAACATTTATATTACAAAAAGAAAATAAAATAAACACCTAATTAATTACATAAAAAGGAAAAAAAAATACAAAAAGTGGACAAAATATTGTGGAAGATCACCCAGAAGGGCAATCCATTAGGAGCCAAGAGGTTCCAAGAGGTTCCAAGAGGTTCCAAGAGGTTCCAAGAGAGGGAATTGATGAGGGGGTCGGCCTCTATTTATAGGCAAAATTTTGGAATTACACGCCCTCGGTCACGGGCGTGTCTGAGGGCGTGACACGGCTTGGGGTGCGAATAGCCAGAACAGCTGGATCCAGGCTGGCATCTAGAAGGTTTGATCGGCGACTTTGGAAGTACACGGGCGTGTTCTAAGGAACACGGGCGTGTTCGATGTCGGCAGGCTTGAGCTTGAACTGGGCGTGACACCTGGCGTGTCCTTTGGTTTTCTGGAAGCTTTGTTGAGTCACGGCCTCGGTCACGGGCGTGACTAGATCACGGCCGTGACATTGGGCGTGACATTGACATTTGGGCTCGAATTCTGGCTGAACATCCAACACGGGCGTGACCTAGTACACGGCCTCGGTCACGGGCGTGACCGAGGGCGTGACCTAGTATTTGAGCTGGAAAAAAAGACAGAAATGAAAATTATCAGAAATTATTGAACACGCCCTTGGACACGGGCGTGTCCGAGGGCGTGACTTAATAAAATTACAGAAATTTTATAAAATGAAAATAAAACTAAGTTAAAAACAAAAATAGCAAAAACAAACATTTTATTCATTAATTTACATATATTATTTACAAATTTAATTAAAACTATACTAAAAACTATATAGAAAAATGCGTATATTTTCTATTTATCAAGTTCCTATGGTCATTTCACACGACCAATTTCTTTTGCGCCTGTGAATGATCATAAGGAATGGGCTGCTCCCCGAAACTTTGGTGATAGTACTTTTCAAGCACCCTATCAGGAGATTAATCAGAAAGGGTACGGTCCATTTGTTCATGGTCCGAGTGCTAAGAAAGCACCAAAAGTGAAGGCTGTTGCACCAAAGCCGAAGAAGACAGTACCACCTTGTGTGTGCTTCCCCCATGAGGCATCCTCATCTAAAAGGGCTGCTCCTGCAAGAGCTAACGTTCAAAAAGTTAAGCAGGAGAGTGTAAAAAGAAGGTATAACAGATTCGACTGTTGGTGCTGCTGCAAAATTGGTCACTTTGCCGTTGATTGTTGGTTCAATACAACGTATATTAGGAGACCACAAGTGAACGTTGCAAGGCAGACCACTCGCAATGTTAACATTCATCGTGGTGCTCAACTGACAAGGGACCAAGGACCCAAATATGTTTGGGCTCCTAAGGCAAAATAAACTGTTTTTGCAGGTATGTCCAAAGGCCAATAAAAATCCTATCTGGTATTTGGACAGTGGATGCTCTCGGCATATGACCGGGACAAGAAGCCTTTTGCAAAACTACATTCCAGTTGCGAACGGTCCAAAAGTTATTTTTGGCGGTTCAGACAGAGGAATAACTAAAGGTTATGGTATGATTTCTAATGGTAATGTATCGTTTTCCGATGTAGCTTATGTGGAAGGATTACAACATAATCTGATAAGCATAAGTCAACTTTGTGATAAAGGATACATTGTTGATTTTCATAAAGATAAATGTTTGATAAAGTCGGCTGAAAATCCTGAAACGATTTTATCAGGCATTCGCTGTAGAAACATATTTTGTTTAAATTTTCTTTGTATATCATCTTCTACACCAGTATGTCTTTTAGCAAAAGATAGTGCATCTCTTGTTGACCAATGACACAAGAGATTAGCACATATAAATCTCAAAACTATTAATAAATTGTTTTCTCAAAACTTAGTGCGCGATGCACCAGATGTTAAGTGCGGTAAAGATAGACCTTGTCATGCATGTGTAAAAGGCAAGCAAACAAGAGCTACCTTTAAGAACATTATTGGCAAAGATTCAACCAGGTGTCTATACCTGCTCCATATGGATTTGTTTGGTCCTTTGCAAATTAGGAGTTTAGGAGGAAAGTCTTACACATTGGTTATTGTAGATGATTACTCTCGTTTTGCTTGGGTATTCTTTCTGAAACACAAGTCAGATACCTTTGACACTTTCACTAGTTTTGTCAGGCAAGTCCAGAATGAATTTAACTGTTCGGTGGTCAAAATCAGAAGTGACCATGGTACATAATTTGAATCTGGAGCTATGACAGAATTCTGTGAAAGCCTTGGTATCTTTCATGAGTTTTCCTCTCCTCGAACTCCACAACAAAATGGAGTAGCTGAGAGAAAGAATAGAACACTCATTGAGGCTTGCAGAACCATGTTGAGTGACTCTTCACTACCTGAATATTTCTGGGCTGAAGCTGTCAATACTGCATGCCATGTGCAAAACCGAGCGCTCATAAACAAAAACCATGAAAAGACTCCTTATGAACTTCTAAAAGGCAAGAAACCGACCATTTCTTATTTTCGAATCTTTGGTATTAAATGCTTTGTACTGAACAATGGAAAGCATTACAAAACTAAGTTCAGTGAAAAGAGCTTTGAAAGTATTTTTGTAGGTTATAGTAGCCATAGTAGGGCATATAGAGTTTTTAACAAGAAAACCCTAGTGGTAGAAGAATCTATTAATGTTGTATTTGATGAGACGAGCATGCTACAAGGCAGCTCCTCTAGCATTTCTTCTGTAGACACAGGTTCAAAGCTGCAGGACTTAAGCTTGGATCAGCCAGTTGAAGAAAATTCTCAACACTTCATCAAGATCCCCCCAATAACTACCTATGAAGAAGATCATCCTGATGAAGAGCCAATCCAAGTGGAGGAAGATACTCCAACAGCAGAAGAAACTCCTATTGGTCCAAATCATGTAAGGAACCTCGGGCTACGACACATGAGGGATCATCCAGTTGATCAGATCATAGGAGATCCTCATGAAGGAATAAGAACAAGACGAGGTACCATTAACGAGAATATGCATTTGAGTTTTCTTTCGCAGGTCGAACCGAAGAAATTCCAAGAGGCAAATGAAGATCCATCTTGGATAATTGCTATGGAAGAAGAATTAAATCAGTTCAAACGCTGTAAGGTATGGACACTTGTTCCAAAACCCAAAGACAAAAATGTCATTGGAACAAAGTGGGTGTATAGAAACAAGCTGGATGAAGAAGGAACAATCATAAAGAACAAAGCCAGACTTGTAGCTAAAGGATACAGACAAGAGGAAGGTATCGACTTCGATCAGACGTACGCTCCAGTAGCAAGGCTCGAAGCGATCAGGCTCTTCCTTGCTTATGCTGCTTTCAAGGGTTTCACCGTATATCAAATGGATGTCAAATCCGCTTTCCTAAACGGAGACATTAAAGAGGAAGTATACGTTGAACAACCCCCAGGTTTTGTTAATCCTGAACATCCCAATCACGTTTATTTATTACAGAAAGCTTTATATGGTTTGAAACAAGCTCCTCGAGCTTGGTATGAGACGCTGTCTAACTTTCTTCTTGAGAACAAGTTCACAAGAGGAAAGATAGATAAGACATTATTTCTTAGGGAAGTAAAAGGCAAGATTCTGCTAGTGCAAATCTATGTCGATGACATCATATTTGGCTCTACGGATGATAACCTCTGCAAAAAGTTTTCTAAACTTATGCAAGGGAAATTTGAAATGAGCAGTATGGGTGAGCTGAAATATTTCTTAGGACTTCAAGTGAAACAGTCTGAAGATGGAATCTTCATTTCTCAGACGAAGTTCACTAAGGAGTTGATTAAGAAATTTGGAATGGAGAGTGCAACCTCTATGAGGACTCCAATGAGCTCAGCTACGTCTCTGGACAAGGATGAGAAAGGGAAACCTTTTGATGAAACCAAGTACAGAAGCATAATTGGCTCCTTGCTCTACCTTACTGCCAGTAGACCTGATATAATGTTTTCTACATGTGTATGTGCTAGATATCAGGTGAACTCTAAGGAATCCCACTATACTGCTGCAAAGCGAATTTTGAGATACCTTAAAGGCACACCAAATCTTGGCTTATGGTACCCAAGAAGTAATGATAGCGAACTAATTGGTTTTTCAGATGCAGACTTTGCAGGTAGCAAAGACGACAGAAAAAGCACTTCCGGGACGTGCCAATTCCTCGGAAGGAGACTTATTTCCTGGAGCAGCAAGAAGCAGAATTGTGTTGCAATATCAACCGCCGAGTCGGAATACATTTCTGCTGGCAGTTGTTGCGCACAACTTCTATGGATAAGGAATCAACTTCAAGACTACAACATGAAGATCAAAGACATTCCTATGTTTTGCGACTCTTCCAGTGCAATTGCTATCGCAAATAATCCCGTCTCTCACAGCAGAACGAAGCATATTGAGCTTCGCTACCACTTCATCCGGGAACATGTTGAGAGTAAGGACATAAATTTGTTATATGTTAATACTGACAAACAAATTGCAGATATTTTTACGAAGCCTCTGGACGAAACCAAATTCAATTTCTTCAAAATGGAACTTGGAATGCTTAACAAGGACTCTTGAAGTTGGGATTGTTGAAATCTCACGAAATTGAACGAGATTTCATGTGTTAACTCAGAAAATTTCATGAAGCTTCACGGATGTTCACGGGACAAATTTTACTCCTCTCAATTCATTACCCGTGGAATCATTTCCCTATTAAATACGATTTTATCGTCCTTCAGGTACGCACTCTACTTCAATTTATATATATATATATATAAAAACAAAGAAAACCGCATGATTTCACGAGACCTTCCGTAAAACCCTTCCCGACCGTTCATCTCCTCCATTCGCGATTCCTCTGTTTCTCTTCCAAGACGTCGACGACATCAATGGCGCCAAAAACTTCAGGTGGCTTGCACTCAGGGGGAGAGTTGGTGAGAGGCGCCTTCCGCTCAGCTTCAGATGAGTTTCGGAATGTGATTTTGATGCTCGATACAGCCGGGCTCAGTTTTGTCTTGGAAGAACCGGCAAAAATTCTAGAACAGGACATTCTGGAGTTCTATCGCAATGCCAAAATCTCAGGTCAAGGTAAGAAGATCAAAAGCTCCATTAGGTCTTGCAAAATCATTTTGAAGGCTAGTGGTATCAACCGTTCGTTAAGGATGCCTGAAGTTGAATCAGAAGAGTTGTCTGATGAAGATATTTTCAGAGCTAGAAGATTCTGTGGCATTCTTGATCAAAGCTCCAAAATCAGAAGAAAGTTCATGAATGAAGGAGGTAAGCTTCTATGTGATATTATAGGAAAAGTATTATTATGCAAGGTAGGCTCTCATGACTACCTCTCTGAAGAAGCTTTCAAAATTCACACCGCTATAATTTGTCGGAAGAACTTCAATTTTGGTGAAGTAATCTTTGAGAAGATTAAAGCAAGTTTTCTTGCTCCAAATTTTGGAAGAATTCTCAGTCTGCTTCTTCACAATAGCAATCCAGATTTTTTTAATCTTGGAAGAGGTCTCCCCATCCACCACACAAAGAAGATCAACTCTACCATTTTCTCAAAATGGGAAAGGATAATTCCCAAGGGTGCAGGGAATGCTGAAGTTAGGACTGCTGTAAGTGATGATGAGGCCCTTCTGCCTGATGAGCATAGGTCTACTGAAGCAGGGCAATCCTCCAGGGGGAGTGGACTTAGTCCAACTCCTGTTCAGGGCAGAGATGCACATGTTGAGGGGGAGTTTCCAACCCCAAGAGACATTGGTACAGGAAGTGGTGCTGCAGTAGGAGTTCCTCCAAGTGGTGCTGATCAAGTACCTCTTGATCCTGTTGATTCTGTTGTCCCTGATGCTACTCTTGACATGGAGGGCCCAGAGAATGCTGCTGTTTTTGATAAGGTTCCTCAGATGGAAGATTCTAGGAGATCACCTGCCATGGTTGATTCTCATTCTGAAGATCATGAATTCTTGCCAGACTCTCCCAATGAGCAATCTGAATCTGGGGAGAAGGACAGCTTTGATGCCTTGCTGAAGTTGGCTAAGGAAATGTCTCTACCTGAGGGGGAGAAAGACCAGGAGGATATCTTCATGGCTGAATCTGTTCCTCCTGAAGTCTTTCCTTCTGTGCTGCTTTTGCCTCCTCCAGAAGTTCTTGTGGATAGGAGCACTTCTCCAAAGGCAACTAGGGCAACTGTGTTTGAAAAGCAAGCACAGTCCTCAAGTTTTGTAGCTGATAGATTTTCTCCTGAAAAGGTTGAGACTGGTGATAGCTCTAACTCTTCTTTACTGAAGTCCATAGCAGGGCTGCTTAAGGGTCAGACTGATCACTTTGATCATTCTATCAAGCAAGTCTATAAGAAGATTGACTCTATTGATAGTTCTCTGAGACAGGAAATGGCTAAGATCAAGCATGACATGGGAAGATTTAAGAGTGATCAAGAAGCCTGGATGACCACTGCAGGAAAAGCTTTGGATCACTCCAATAAAGCTACAGGGCATGTTCTCCAGAATATAGTTCAAGTTGGTAAAGATGTTCTTCATTCATCTGCTGCTCTTTCTATTCTAAAGTCTGCTCATGATCAAGGACTCAACTTTTTAGATGATCAAATGGAAAGGCAACTTAGTAAGCTCTATACCCTCCTACATGAAGATGTCATAAAGGGGGAGGAGAGTTTAGTGTCTAAGTTGGATGATAATGGAAGAAAGTTGACTGAGAATATTATGCAATCAGTTTCAAATGTCCAGGGATACACTCATGAGTCAATCAGTTGGCTCTTCACAGAAGTTGCAGGCATGCTTGGCTTTACTGTGGTAGACAAGATGCCAGATGTTCCCCTATCATCCAATGCTCCCAGTTCCTCTCAAGTTCCAGCTGAAGTTTCTGAGTTCATTGATTCTGATATCCCAGCTTCAACCTATCAAGAATTCTGGGATGATCCAGTGGTTGAAAGCTCCAAGGTTCCTGAAGTTTCTGAGAAATCTTTGAAAAGGAATATTTTTGGGGACAGACCTTCTGCAAAAAGGTCTAATCCATTTAAGAAGATGAGGGCATTCTATGATATGCCTCCTCCAAGAAATTTTCAAGAAAGCTGGAGTCCCACTTCAAAAGAGATCATTCTTACTTCATTCAATCTAGTCAGCAAGCAGAATGACAGTGTCAGCAAACACTACAGTCAGGATGAATGGGACAAGTTCAAGAAAAGGACAACTGAAAGGAGACTCCACTTCAAGACTGGTGGATCCAAAGAGACTGCTCCTGACAAGTATTGGCCCAAGCCAAAGGCATTCTTTGAAAGAATGGAGTCTGAAGAAAAGAAGAAAGCTGAGGTAGTGCAAAGGGTTTATGAAAGAAAGAAAGACAAAGATAAAACATGAGTTGAACCCATTCTGAAATCATGCTGTTTTCTTTGTGTTTATATTTATCTCTCTGTTTTGATGGACATTATTTCTTTCTTCAATTATTATTGCCTGGTTATGCTATTTTATTCAATTATATTTTTTTTTGTGCAATTCTATTTAGTGCATAGGGTTATGACATCTTCAAATAGGGGGAGATTGTTGGGTATTGTATCCACAATCACCTGGATTTGAAGGTGTCCCCTAGTGAACTAAATTGAATTGAGTATGTATTTAATGACTTTTGTTTAGATGTGGTATGACAGGCCTTAATGCTAAGTGCTCACCAAAGTCAGGTTGCAATGGATCACCAAACACAGTTCTAGACAATGTAATCCCTCATTGTATAGAACAAAGTGTTGGTCCATGTGTAATCTCTCTTTTGGGGGTGCACTTCATGTGCTCATAACTGAAGGCTTTCAAGGTTTGGGAGTGGAGCAGGTTTTCAGAAGAAAAGTAAAAATCTGCCAAGTCCATTCGTCGAGATGACTCGGGTCATTCCGACGAATCCCGACGAATCCAGACAGAAGTCCTTTTGGCTGGGTAGTGAAGAAAATTCTGAAGCCAAGTCCATTCGTCGAGATGACTCGGGTCATTCCGACGAATCCCGACGAATGCTGACAGAAGTCATTTTGGCTGGGTTGTGAAGAAATCTCTGTGGCTAAGTCAATTCGTCGGATGTTCCCGTGTTCTCCCGACGAATCCCGACAAATGGTGACAGACAGTGTTTTTCACAGGTTGACTCGTTTTCCCTGTGGCTAAGTCAATTCGTCGGATGTTCCCGTATTCTCCCGACGAATCCGGACGAATGACGGACAGACGGATTTCAAATCTTCGTTTCGTAATCGCTCTGTTTCGATCCCAACGGCTATACTGAGTGCATTTAAGGCCGATTTAACCCTTAATTGTTTCCCTATATATATAGGCTCGCTCTTGGGTTATTAAAAACAAGTTTTCGAATCATTCTCAACCCTAATCTCTCTCCCGATCAAAAGAATGAGAAAAGCGCCGCCTCGCCGTCGCCTACGATTGGAGATCGATCTACTCATTGGAGTTGTCGTTTTCTATCAAGAAGGATTCGATCGATCCGTGTTCTGTTTCTACAATCTTTATTGGATCGTTTCGGATTGCTAAAGACAGATTTGAAGGATCGTTGTTCTTCCTCATCGTTCTCAAAAGCCATTCAAGAAAAAGGAAGAAAACACCTGTATTATTCAGATCTGGTATCTTTTTGTTCAAAACCTTTTATCATTTGTTGTAGGAGTTGTTATCTCCGAGTTGTAGGAGAGGTTGTTCTCCGAGTTGTAGGAGAAGTTTTTCTCCGAGTTGTAAGAGAGGTTCTCTCTGAGTATGTAGGAGTTTGACTCCAAGTTTGTAGGATCATTCAGATCTGAGATTTAGTGAGTAGTCAAGTCTAGCTGTGGTGCTAGATTGGCGAGGCCGGCAGTGGAGTACCCAAGTACGGGGAACCACTATAAATTCCTGGTGTTATCTGTGGCTGTGTTCTACTTTGTGTGCTGTGCTTTACGTTTATTTTTTAGTTCCGCAAAAGACGTAGAGATCACCTATTCACCCCCCTCTAGGTGATTTAGGTAGGCAACTAGATACTTCACTTGGTCTCGTCTCCGGTGAGGTGATGACCACACCCCGAGTCCACGATCCAGTCTTCCAGATAGTTGGTAGGAGCCGAAGCTCCAACAGAAGCCGAGAAGGCTCCTCCCCAACCTACTTCAAAGTGCCTGGCCTCAGCTTCCTCCTTCTCCGCAGCATGCCCAGCTTGGGTGACCACCCTACAATCCTTCCTGATGTGGCCATACTTGCCACACTTGAAGCACTTCGGACATTCACCCTTCTTCTTCCCGTCAGCCTTGGGAGCATACCCCCTTTCCTGCTGCCCAGAAGTTGAAGGCCCATAACCTCCTCCAGCGGTCTTCTTCTTCTGATCCCACTTCTTCTTCTTCCCCGAGAAGAGCACCTCGCCATCTCCCCCAGCCACTGACACCCCCGCCATCTGCCTTGCCAAACTTTCTTGCGATGCAAGCAAGTTCTCCAGCTCCAACAGAGACGGGTGATTTGCCCATCCCTGTATCGACGTCACAAAGGCAACATATTCTTTCCGCAAGCTGCGGATGATGTGCCTCTTCAGCTTCGCATCAGAGATAGGCTCATCAGGATCCAATGCTGAGATTTCAGCGCACAAGTTCTTCATCTTCAGAAAGAAAGTGGAGATAGAAAGATCATCCTGAGCCGACCTTGCCAGCTCATTCTCCAAGAACTGTAGCCTTGCTACATTCTTCTTGTTAAACAGCCCATCCAGGGCTCTCCAGATCTCCGCAGCCGATCCACACCCCAATATGTGATCAAACAGATCAGGTGAAATTGCTCTCTTCAGAGTGAACTCTGCCTTCGCATTCATCCTCCTCCAAGTTCTCACCTCAGCCCCATTATCCCCTTCCGGGACAACTTCCTGCATCTGATCTCCTCCAACTACCTCCCAGAGGTCCTCACCCAGAAGATAGCTTTGCATACACGACTTCCACTTCTTGAAGTTAGTCGAGTTGAGTATCTTGATGCGATAATTCGGCAAGTGCACCGGTCGCGCAAGTAATAAATTTTGGGAATAGAATCCCCGAGTGTCGGTCTCTTGAGGAACACAGTAAGGTGGGGTTTATTATCGAGGAAGGACTTGAGATCGAAGTCCTGCGGTAGGCGGAATGCGAACGAAAGGGGCTTTGAGGTTTGCACATAAAAGGAAATACTACGCCTACTCCTATGCAATGCCGCTATGCAAAGCTTCGATTGGCGGGATGGAGACTAGGCAGGCCTTGAGCGCGCTGCGTCGCAAGGGCGGATGAACGAGTAGGCAAGCGGAATGAGGGTCGCAAGCACCTCTTCGACAAGCACACCACTAGCAATTGCTAGTGCGGCATCGGACATGGTGGTGGAGCGGAAAATTAATGGGGGCGCACCTCATTGACACAAATGAACAAATTGATTTCATAAACATGAAATAAACAATACTAAACATGATTCATAGTGTTCATCATCTAGATAAAGAGAATACAACAAATATAACCACACAAGTAGAAGAAAAAGGCAAGAAATATGACCGAATCTGGAGTCTCGTCGTAGATTCACGGTAGGAAGCACCGGGTTGTCAATTCGCGTCCTAGCTCGGTCCCAACTGCGTCCGGGGTAGAGGAGGGCTGTCACACCTCCCAATGGACCCGTCTTCTCCAGCGATTTACCATCCGGCCACGTCTAATGCGAAGAACTTCTTCTTAAGCGATCAAAATGAGTGTAGAATCCCTTCCTTTAAGTCCTTGGATGATGGAGGAGGCCTAGGGGGTGAAAACCCTCTGAAAATGGCGAAAACGGCGGACTGAACGGAGCCAAAAGACGTGATCCCGACCTAATTCGCGAATAGGTCATTATATAGGCGCTGAATTAAACAGTGCGCACGGTCATTGGCGCACGACCAGTGGTCGTGCGCACTAGAATTCTGCGATCGTGCGCACAACCTGGGCAGAACCTGCAAGAAACGAAATTTATAAAATATAATGTTCGCACGACCAGTGGCGCACGACCGGTGGTCGTGCGCACTATCGTCGGTGGTCGCGCGCATTAGACGAAACAGAACTCAGAAATTTAATGATAAGTGCGCACGAACAGTGGCGCACGACCGGTGGTCGTGCGCACTGGCGTTGATGGTCGTGCGCACTACACCAAACAAAACTCATGAAAAAGGGTTAAGTGCACACGATCAGCTGCGCACGACCAGTGGTCGTGCGCAATAGAACAAGTGATCGTGCGCAGTGTTCCTGTGCAGAATTGCACCGGAAACACCTACACGACTCCTATTCCGGCACAACCACAAATCCAGCCACTGAATGTGGCACTTAACAGCGCATGAAAACTACTAATGACGATAAGCACGAAATCACACCAAAGTGGCCCCAGAAGTGCACCTAGCATGGATTATCAAATATAACCTATAACAGGGCTAAAGTGCGGTGAAATGACTGAATAGCGGCCCGGATGAGTCCATAAATGTGTATATGATCAGGACTCATCACACCCCCAGACTTAACTGTTTGCGCGTCCCGAGCAAACGAATCCGGCGGAGTGGAAAACGATAATTAACATAGAGAATTACACAAAGGAGTACGGTGCGAAGTAACATACGCATGCGAGTAGAGATTCTAGTAGAAGAAGATTCTAACTATGCTAACTAATTTACAGAAGTATTAAAGCGTAAGTAAAGATTTAGTTGTACTCAGTTGGCGAATTATGAAGAATTTGAACGATCATGCCCGGTATGAACGTGACGAGACACTGAGGCGGGTGTTGCAAAAGATCGGGGCTTAGGAATAACTCCGCTGAAATCCATCAACGTCGTGAACCATACGCTTGCCCGGTCACACTCTCTCCACGGCGCTAGCAAACTCGCAAATCAAATCCGTAGGAATTTTAGGATTAAAATGGGGCTTAGGTCACGGTAAGATATTCAAAGTTAAACACGATGGCTACGCAACCCAAGTGAGCTAACGGAACGCTGCACCCCACAAGACCAACAAACTATGCTCGTGTGACACACCCCCAGACTTATCATGAAAACCAGGTGTGCACACGGCCTACTTCACAAATACCAACAGATTTTCTATTTAGCTCGGAAGGATCTCATTTCAAAATACGCTCTTTTTTTTTCTTTTAACATATTTTACTTCTTTTATGTATCCTCCGGTTGGTTCAAAATCAGCAGATGGACTTTATTTTCCCTTCATAACACAATGATTCCACACACCACACAAGTTGAGAATTATAAGCGCAGTTAAAAACAATTTGGTTGTGGGTGTAGGATAGGCTTCAGGCTTTGGTGGATGAAGAGGAGCTGAACAAAGGATTGGTAGGCACAAATTTGGCTTGCAACGGTGAACGAAAAGGACAGGGAATAGCAAGGCTCAAACTAGCCAAAGGGTGGCCTACATCATGTTTAACTCGACGAGTAGCTCTCACCCATGCTTCGAGAGTCGCTTGGGGCAAGTTCTTAGCCCACGAGAAAGGTAAACCTTCCTCCCGACTTGAGCAACATACGACTAGCACTCGTACACACACAACACCGGGTTATCGTCAATTTCATTCAAATTCACCGCTTGAGTATAATAAATCTAAATTTACGCAGAAATACTAAACATAAATTAGATGCATAAAGAAAATCTAGTTCTACTCAAATTCTACCATAACATGCGAAGTGACTAGAACACTACATGAGTCAACATCGCACTACAAATAATACTTCCTATGTTAACAACCTATTTCACATTCCAACCACAATAGTCTAAACGGAGCAACAACAAAAAGATAAGCGCGCACTCAAGTGGGTGAAGTGGTGTGTGAAGAATGAAAACAATGATAATGACTAGGATAAATAAGAAACAACCTTCTAGAATGCAGTGCAACTCGTGCACAGTGGATGACAAATTAGCTCCCCCAGACTTAAGCTAAACAATCTAGAAATTTGAAGCAAAAAGAGGGGAGAAAGTGTTACCCAATGCTCCGAATTGAGCATACCAGACGATTGGCGTTTACGATCAAAAGCAGTCCGCAGCATCCGCCATCACAAGGAACAAAGACCCACCTGAAAGTGACACACTAGAAACAGCAAAAATAGTAAAAACTGAACTAGACATGTGAGAGCACTAAAAATTAAGAAATCTGGGTTATCACCCATGAAAGTGAACCTGTTCCTGCAATTAAAATTAAGCACTCGCACACAAGATAAAGGAAACAAAATATGCTGAATTCATAAAACTATGCCCGGAGGAGCATCCAAAAGCAAAATGTTATTATTACAATTAACAAAAGAGAAGGAGTTCAAGCGACTCAACAAAAGACCGAAAAAACAGCAAGAAAAAGAAGAAAACAAGGCTTCGAATAGCTCGCATACAGGGAGAAAGATCACTCGTCATCGCTGTCGCTATCTATAACCACAACGGACGGCGACCGTCTGGAAGATGATGCGGCCCGACCAGGAGGTGGGGGAATATTTAGTCCTCCCCGCAATGCTTGCTGATAGACAAAATCCGTTAGCCAGTACTGGCTTGCTTCCAGATCGGAGAGGCGCTGATTGAAACTTGGCACCTCCGGCGCTCTAGAAGAACTGCCCTCCTCCTTGGCTCTCCGCTCCTGCTGAAATGAATGACTCCGCGGCTGCGGAAGGGCTACCTCGCGGTGAGTATTTGGCGGCTCAGCCGGCTCTCCGTGCTCCTCGTCGCCTTGCCTCTCCCTAGGCGCATCTCCCGGCATCACGACCACAAAGCGTCTACTACTCTTCTTCCCCACGACCCGTAATAGATGGAAACTCACCATGGTGGCCCGAGTGATGAAGAAGGGTGCAGTCAACTGCACCATCAGAGGCAGATGACTCCAAACCCCCAGGCTTTTGGCAATACGGGTAATATAGTAGGCACCACCAATGGCACCTGTGAGACCGTAAGTGGCCTCGTGGTGGAAGAAGAAAGCAAGCATGTAGCCAAGATGCAAGGGCTGCCGAAATTCCATACTATAAAGGGAGATCAGATCTTGCCACCCCACCACATTCTGACTAAGGGCATGGGCGACAAGAGAGTGGCTAAGGACGTGCTGCAGGAATCGGAGAGCAGGCGCGACGATCCAGGTAGATTTGCTTTTCCTGGCAACATATTCCTCATCACGACCCGTGAGAGCACACCACACAGCACGCGGGGTGACACCATCAGGGAAGGAGACATTCAAATCCAGAAAAGGAATCGCCGCAGCCTCGGCTTCGGTGTAAAAGCCAGCATGCACCGCCAACTCAGACAAGGATAGAGTGAAGACCTTGCCCAAAATTCGGAAAGAGCACTTTCCTGGACGTTGATCGGAGGGCAACACATCCCACTCAAACGTTGCAAGGAACTCCAAGGTAAGCTCCCGGTAGCCGAGGTCATTGCACTCAAACACCCTACTCCAGTGATCAAAAGAATAGCGTTGGCGGACGGCCTCCCCCAACTCTCCATTATCGCCGATGGAATTTAGCTCGTTCCAATCCACTAGACGCTGTGATAGAAATGGCTTCTCCTTAAGAGAAATGAATCGCCGCGTGTGCGAATCCTTAGAAAAAGTAGTCATCCTAGCAAGGATCTGAGCAGGAGAGGCGGAAGTGCGGCCGGAGCGTTGGTAGACGTTGGGACGATCTCTAGAGCTCATGGTGGTAGGAGGGCAAGGGGAAAGAGGAGAATCGGAGATGAACTCACCGGAAGGAAGGAGGGCGCACGATCGGCGGCAACCCAGTGGAGACGGCGCACGGACGACGGAGAACGAAAACCCTAGAGCGTGCGTGAAAGGCTCGGGCGGACGGGCTTTTTTTTATAAAAATCTGGGCCGATCGCACGACCAGTGGTCGTGCGCGATAAGTGCTTGATGCTATAATTCGGCAAGTGCACCGGTCGCGCAAGTAATAAATTTTGGGAATAGAATCCCCGAGTGTTGGTCTCTTGAGGAACACAGTAAGGTGGGGTTTATTATCGAGGAAGGACTTGAGATCGAAGTCCTGCGGTAGGCGGAATGCGAACGAAAGGGGCTTTGAGGTTTGCACATAAAAGGAAATACTACGCCTACTCCTATGCAATGCCGCTATGCAAAGCTTCGATTGGCGGGATGGAGACTAGGCAGGCCTTGAGCGCGCTGCGTCGCAAGGGCGGATGAACGAGTAGGCAAGCGGAATGAGGGTCGCAAGCACCTCTTCGACAAGCACACCACTAGCAATTGCTAGTGCGGCATCGGACATGGTGGTGGAGCGGAAAATTAATGGGGGCGCACCTCATTGACACAAATGAACAAATTGATTTCATAAACATGAAATAAACAATACTAAACATGATTCATAGTGTTCATCATCTAGATAAAGAGAATACAACAAATATAACCACACAAGTAGAAGAAAAAGGCAAGAAATATGACCGAATCCGGAGTCTCGTCGTAGATTCACGGTAGGAAGCACCGGGTTGTCAATTCGCGTCCTAGCTCGGTCCCAACTGCGTCTGGGGTAGAGGAGGGCTGTCACACCTCCCAATGGACCCGTCTTCTCCAGCGATTTACCATCCGGCCACGTCTAATGCGAAGAACTTCTTCTTAAGCGATCAAAATGAGTGTAGAATCCCTTCCTTTAAGTCCTTGGATGATGGAGGAGGCCTAGGGGGTGAAAACCCTCTGAAAATGGCGAAAACGGCGGACTGAACGGAGCCAAAAGACGTGATCCCGACCTAATTCGCGAACAGGTCATTATATAAGCGCTGAATTAAACAGTGCGCACGGTCATTGGCGCACGACCAGTGGTCGTGCGCACTAGAATTCTGCGATCGTGCGCACAACCTGGGCAGAACCTGCAAGAAATGAAATTTATAAAATATAATGTTCGCACGACCAGTGGCGCACGACCGGTGGTCGTGCGCACTATCGTCGGTGGTCGTGCGCATTAGACGAAACAGAACTCAGAAATTTAATGATAAGTGCGCACGAACAGTGGCGCACGAACGGTGGTCGTGCACACTGGCGTTGATGGTCGTGCGCACTACACCAAACAGAACTCATGAAAAAGGGTTAAGTGCACACGATCAGCTGCGCACGACCAGTGGTCGTACGCAATAGAACAAGTGATCGTGCGCAGTGTTCCTGTGCAGAATTGCACCGGAAACACCTACACGACTCCTATTCCGGCACAACCACAAATCCAGCCACTGAAGGTGGCACTTAACAGCGCATGAAAACTACTAATGACGATAAGCACGAAATCACACCAAAGTGGCCCCAGAAGTGCACCTAGCATGGATTATCAAATATAACCTATAACAGGGCTAAAGTGCGGTGAAATGACTGAATAGCGGCCCGGATGAGTCCATAAATGTGTATATGATCAGGACTCATCACATCTCAATTCCAAGACCCTTCGCTTCCATTGCTCTACCACTGGTTCCTTCTTCACAAAGGCGATGGCTACTCTAAGTCACTCACTGCTCTATCCACTCCAACCTACCTCTGATACCATGTGAAATTTTTTGAATCTTTATGAAGCGAGCAGAAGTTAGTCAACTTAGAGTTCACAAGCCAATCAACCAAAAGCAAATGGAGGCAAACAAGTGATCTTTATTGATAACAACTTCAAATTACAAGGCAAGGCATGCTTGGCGAGACATGATTTCGCCAGCACAAACACCAAAGGAAAAAATATAAGTTGAAAAAACTTGAGACCGCGCGGTCTCCCTTGCGACCTCAGCAACTCGCCAAACCGCAACCCGCTGCCGATCTCAGAACAACACCAGACCACTGATCAGACCGCACCCTTCCTTCCGAACTCCTGATTCTCCCAAACTCCAGCACCACAACTCCAAGCCGCAGACCGCCTGAACACTTTCAGAGGAAGAGGTGATCGCTGCTGCCCGCACTACCCGCATAAGCTGCACAATAAGAGTTCAATCAGCAGACCGCCTGGTCACACAAATAGAGACTGCAGGAAAGAAGAGAACTCAGCTTACACTTGGTGTGTCTTAATTATTGCTGTCGATGGGTCCTATTTATAGGCGTGAGACCTGATCCAGTCACCACCCTATGAGATAGGATCACCACCCTCCAGACCGCGCGACCTGACCGGTCACACCGCGCGATCAGCAACAGTACTCCTGCTTCATTTTGGTGAACTCGCCAATTTCAACATCAACTATGAGAGACCGCCACTCTCACAGCAGATCGCGACTCCAAGGGAGATCGCCAGACTGCCCGAAGCTGTTCACCCCCTATGTTCGTCCGAGACCGCGAACACAGCCAGTTCACCATCAACCCGCGAACTCAAGTCCGCATGCCGGTCTCCACCTGAGACCGCGAACAACGTCCAGCTCGCATACCAGTCTCCTCCTGAGACCGCGACCTGAGACCGCGCGACTAAGACCCTTAGTCCGCGAATACCACCAGAAAGCCCGGTCAGCCACCAGACCGCATTCTGGAGAAAACCTGGATCAAGCTGTGCGGTCATACCAGACCGCCACAGCCTTGAAGAAGACAGCTCGCCACGCGGTCACGCACAGATCGCGCACACCTGAAGACGATCAACCCACCACGTGGTCACAGACAGACCGCGCGGCCTTCACCTTCAGCCGCCTTGGACCCATACCAACGATCAAGCCAGGAGACCGTAGCTAGGCTTAGACAAGCCAGACCGCAGAGGCAGACCGCCAGGCCGTGCGGTTACGCCAGACTGCCTGACCTCCTCCCAGATCGCCCAGGTCCAAAAGCCCTCTAACTTCCATTTCAACAATTTCAACAAAACCGTGGTGTGGACATTTTCGTAGTAAATCTTTAAAACGCTCCCAAGCGTCATAAAGAGTCTCTCCGGGGCCTTGCATAAAAGTTGAAATATCCCTAATAAGCTTTGCAGTCTTTGAAGGTGGGAAATATTTATTTAAAAATTTCTTAACTAAAAGATCCCATGTGGTAATCAACTCTTGTGGTACTGAGGCTAACCAATCACTATCTCTCCCTTCTAAAGAAAACGGGAATAATCTTAATAGGATTGCTTCGTCAGATGCACCATTGCATTTAAACATATCACAAATCAGTAAAAATGTTCTTAAGTGAGCAGTTGCGTCTTCATGATTTAGACCTACAAATTTACTATGTTGTACTAGTTGCATAACTGTGGAATCCATTTTAAAGTTGTTAGCTTCAATTGGGGGTCTGACAATACTAAAGTGCAGCCCTCCTCTTATAGGTGCATTATAATCACGGCAAGTCATTCGGGGAGCAGCTGGTTGATCATTTTGATCAACTTGCCCGTTAGGATTCGCTTGTCCCTCGTTGTCATTCCTATTGGCTTGTCTATTATTATTATCCATCGCAGGATGAATAATATTTCTCGCTTTTCTGCTTTTTCTATTCTTCATATAAGTGCGTTCAATTTCAGAATTTAATGGAAGTATATCGGTGTTCCGATGTCTGGACATGCACTAAACAAAACTCTTGATATAAGCACAAACAAAATAAAATAAAAACTTGATCTCTAAATACTTAGGTTTTACTAATATTGCAAGAAATAAACTATTAGACCGCACTTCCCCGACAACGACGCCAAAAACTTGATACGCCCAAAATGGATATATATATATTAACGCAAGTGCACGTGTCGGATCAAGTAATAAAGTGTGAATAGAGATCGTTCCCTCGGAGAAGTGGTTAATCTAATGCTTGCAACTACTAGCTACACCGTTTCTTTAAATTCAAGCAAGTCGAATATGGTGATTCTTAAAGGTACTAGAGATTTTAACAAAGGATTGAACTAATTATCAAATTATAACGATGTTAGAAATACTTTTTAACAATTGGAAAGAAAATAGTCATGTATTACAGATTTCTTATGTGTGTTGAAATGATACATGCAAATAATATTAAGTGACAATGTTTGATAAAAATATATTGCAACGACTTTTATGGAAGAACTCCTCATCTCTCGAATCTCGGAGATCTTAACACTCTATATTCCCCTAGTCATCTCTAACTTAGGACGAATAACGAATATTGCATAGAATAAAAGTCAGAAATGCTAGCAAGAGGAGGGAATCTCTTCCTCTCTTCTTTACTATGGTAAACTTATGAACGATTGAGTTTCTCCTCTCTCGAATCTCGAAACACACCGTAAGGATAAAGACTTTTGGTTAGAAATTTACACCACTCATCTCTCGAATCTCGCGGTGCAATATGATAGCCTTCAAACTAATATTACACACTCATCTCTCGAATCTCGTAGCGAAATAGTAGAAGAAAGCCTAAGCCAAAAGTTTCATAAATAAATTCATAAGTTTCACCAAAAGAAATTCATCAAACAAACTCAAATTGAGAAGATTACACCATCAAAACACACACACAATACTCTCTTCATACATGACTTAGAGAGTTTAGTTCATAACTACAGAAAAACGCCGTAAAACTAGAGAGATCTTACAGTACATTGCGCTCGAATTTTAGTTTTCTCCTTTCTTCCCTGGTTTTCCCCCTTTTTCGAAAATGGAGAAGTTGTAAAGTGATGGAGAAGATGGTGTTTCTCTCTCCACTTTCCTATATATATCATACGCCAACTTTAGGAAGTTCAAATAACCGAATGAGTGTGGCCTTTCATATTAAAACTGCTAGATTTTAAATAATTTCGGAGGTTGAATTTTTGAGTTCCGCCGATTTGTTGCAACAAATTATAATTTGTTGCAACAAATTGTTTTGCACAGCTTTTCCTGGAATTTTCGGATCAGGGTTTGTTGTAACAAAATTAAATTTGTTACAACAAATCTTCTGTTGAATTTTTCTTCATAAAAACTGAACCAGATTTTGTTGTGACTTGCTCTTAGCTTTAGTATATGATTATCCTTTGATGCTACGTCTGGAGCTTTGTATTTTCCTGCGATAAAACATACAAAAACAAAACTAATGATTGCACTTAATCCAAACAACAATGTATTCATTTTTATGTAAACTTTTAAATCATATTTATCAAATAAATTAGCTAAAGAGTTAAAATAATGGAGCATGATAACTTCTTTTTGGGAAGTTATCATTAAAGACTTGTACTTTGAACTTCATCTTCTGCGTCGATTTCCAGTCGAAGTTGTGTTGACATCTGATATTGCTTTGACAAGCTCTGCCTTCTACGTAGAGTATATCTCAACATTGTGTCGACTTCAACTATACTTCGACTTCAGTCTGAGTTACTTCTACTTATATTCGAAGTTGCTTCAACTTCTATTCGACACAATTTTAACTCAACTAAATTTTGCGCTTAATTTGAACTGGTCTTGACACTCTAGTGGGAGTGTGATATCCTAGGACATCTAATAACCACATTATCCTTTCTATACAACATGAGTAATACATCATAAATTATGAATTCACTTGTAGATAATTTATAAGATAAATCACAAGGGTGTTTTTCCCAACAATCTCCCATATTTATCTTAACAAAATTTAAAAATAATTTAAGTGATTTCAAACATACTATTAAATAAAGACAAACTACAAACAAATATATAAAGACACAGAATGACATCATTGCACAGAAGCATAGACCATTACGATAAACTTCCAATTTGATCAGATTGTATTCCATCACCATATCCTTAACTATGTTTAGTAAGTTGTTATCATATAAATTGTACATTAGGTGGTTACCTATATTGTACTATTCCTTTGGAGGAGTTTTTTTCTTCCCCGAGAAAAACTGTTGCGTTACTTTTCTTAGTGCAAACACCAAAGGCTAATCTTCCTCTTTAGCATTCCTATTGGTTTCTTGATGAATGTCATCTTCTTTGGGAGGCTCCCCCTGAGTTTAGTGCTGGGATTAGTGCAATCATCTCCCTAGGCTCCCCCTGGTTTGATGCATGCATCTCCCCTGGGTTCCTGCAGGAAGCTCCCCTGGACTATTCCTGTCTGGAATAGTATGATTATATTGGGGTCAGCAGAGACTTCCTTTTCTGGAGCAGGAATTTCAGTAGTCTTGTCCTTCTCCTGGCCACTCTCCTTTTCTTGGTTAACCACTTCCTCCTCATGGATATTCTCCTCCTTCTGAACCTTACTAACAAGGGATATTAAGAAAGATTTTGTTACCATTGAGGAGGACACATAAGTTTTGAGTGCCAGGAGTGACTCATTTGATTCTTGAAGCTCAGTCTCCATCTGAGAATACTTTCTATTGAATTTCCTTGCTTGATTCATAATCAGATCAGCAAATGTACCAGTGGCCAACACCACTGCTTTAGAAATTACTTGTTCAGCATCAAATGGATGTATTGATTGGGAGGTAGAAGCAGGTAGAATGTCAACCGGAGGTGTGGATATGTTGACTGGAGGAATTTCAGTTGAATCAACATTGATGTCTGTATGATTGTGGCAAATAGGGGAATGCCCTTGATTATCTTCATGGATGTCTGGGGGATTTTCAGCAGATGGAGTGATAGATGGTTGTTATTGTTGTTGTTGTTGTTGTTATGGGGTGAGAATCTAAGGTATAGGCTCTGGTGTTATAGCAGGGAAGCTTGACTGGAAGTCTTGAGCTGGATGTTCATTTGTGTCATATGGTATGACATTTTCAAGATCCTGAGAAGCTGGTGTTGGAGATGGAGATGGAGGAGGAGAGATTGGAGCTTGACCAAGCTTTAGATTCTGCCTGGTCCACTTGGAGAATATGCCTATATTCATTCTTTTCCCAGGAGAAATAAGCACTCCTTTTGACTTGCACACCATTGGAAAATGGTGGTACAACACTTGGCTCATTATTCTCATATAGACATTCTCCTTATGTGAGTACTTGTTGCCAATCAACTTCAGGATGCATTTTCCCCAATGTATTCTCTTGTTGAGCACTAGAATTCCCATTATCTGTAGCTGTTTCTTAGGGATGACATCACATGCTGAGATTTTGCATAACAACACTTTTCCCACAATGTCTGCCAAGAACCTATATTCTTCAGACACATCATTTTTCTTTAGATTTATTGCCTTTTCCTTGCTGAACTTCATAATCTATAATGCATTGGTTGTCTCTGCTACTGTAAGTTCATCTGAATCACTGCCAACTGGTAGATTAAAGGTTTGACATAACATTTCCTCTACGTTGTTGATATCATTCCCATAAATTCTCCCATGGAGTGATCCATCATCTCCAATTTGAATGTTATCTTTAAGCTTTGTTCACTCGATATCATGGATCTTGCAACTAGTTGAAAATTCAGCTTTGTCAACCCAGCAGTCTGGAAAAGCCCGAGAATGGCCTTGAAATTTTTAGATGCCGCATTGAAAGAGTTGATATCCACATCAAATCCAGAATTGATCTTGGGAGGATCCATTAAATCTGTATTACCTGTAGAAATGAAAACAAGGAGAGAAAGAGAGAAAAAGAGCAAGAAAGCACGAGAACTAGGGAGCAAGAAAGTATGAGAGCAAGAGAGAGAAAATTCAAAAGCTTAATAACTTCAACATCTAAGTTGCATAAAAGAAGATGATTCGTCACAACTTAGGGTTGTATTCAAAGCAACGTCGACAAGGATTAATATTTAGCGCGCCAAAATATGTCGAAGCAGCTTCTAGAAGCAAAATTGCGCGCGCTTGACATGTCGATGTTGCGTTAATTTATAATCGACGTGACTTCGATTTTGTACAACAACTATTAAGTCGCCGCATGCATCGATATGAATTCAACACTGCCTCAAATGCTATTCGAATAATCTATTACAAGTGACTCTCAAAGCTGACGTCGAGTAGAACTCGACGGTGCGTCGAAATCTATTTGACGCAACTCTGAATATATAGTTGTATTCACTTAGAAAATTTCTGCTGTTTTCCCCAGCAATGATGTTTATTGAAATTAGCACTCATAATATTAATTTTATGAACTGTAAACACATCATAGGGTTTTAGAGATGAGATCACTCCTTTTGAATATTTGTAGTTCTTTATTGAAGATTTAATTCTTCCTTTCCCTTCATTGTTTCTAAGAGAAGAACCCTACATTTTCCTGAACAAGCAATTCAAACATTAGAAGGTACTCGGGTTACCTTGGGCCCTTTGCTTTTACCATTATAAGATGATATAAAGGAATACAATGGTCTTTCATGATATCCTTTGGGATGACAAAGAATAGGTTTATTAAACCTAGATTTATTACCTTGGTACTGGTAATGTGCATAAAATGTATCTAAATGTAATAAGTTTGTGGAATGTCTAATAATTTTACTTTTGACCTTAGCCTTTTGATTGACATTCATTTGTTTCTCTGAATTGTTTTTCCCAAGAGTTCTCTTCTCACTATTAGGATTTATTTTATTAAATACAGTGATTTTTTCAGGGTTATTCTTATCTAGAGTTTCAATTAATGGCCTGGCCTCAGTTATTTGAAAATCATTAGGTCTAACAAAGGTGACTGGATTTTTCCAGGCAGGTCTACTAGGGACTTTTGAGCTGGGAGATGGGTCTGCTCCTAAACCAAGATGCTTAAATCTCATAGAGAGATTTTGTGTAATGTCCTTGAGCTTTTGACTCCTCCCATTGAGTGAGTCTTCAAATGCTTTTTCCTTTGTAAGCTCTTATTTTAGTTTTGAGTTTTTATTGGTTAGATTAGTTATTAATGTTTCCTTTTTATAGATTTGATTTCTCAAATCATAATTCACATCTTTCTTAAAGTCTTCTAACTCTTCCCTAACTGTTTCTATTTCTTTTTGAGCATTAAGATAATCATTACAAAATTCCTTAAAACAATTTTTAAATTTCTCTGAATCAAAATCAAAGCCATCAAAAAGACTTACCCAATCTCCTTCATCATCTGAGGAGACCTCCAATGCTATCAAGAAGGCAGCTTTGACAACAGTTTCCTCATCACTCTCTGATAAAGAGGAGCTTGAGTCAGATTCTGTGTCACTCCAGGTTTTAACAATGAAACCCTTCCCCATCTTCTTGTCCTTTTTCTCGAAGGACATCTTCTTTTTGTGCTCCTTGTTATTGCTGCTCTTGTCCCTTTGCTCTTCAAGACACTCAGGAGCTATGTGTCCTGGTTTTCGGCAGGCAAAGCAGACCACTTCCTATTTTGGAGTCTTATCAATCCTGGGTTTGCTTGAGCTCCAGTCCTTTATTCTTGAGTCTTCTGTCTTGATCCATTTCCTGAATCTTTTGGCCAAGAAACTGAACATCCCTTCTTCAGGTGTGGAAGGCTCTCCTTTAGCAGCCTTCAGAGCAATACTCCTTTGGTTGGGAGTTGAGATTATCTCCTCGACCTCTGTCTCAGCCCTGCTCTTCAGTAGTAGCTCATAGGATTTGAGCTTTCCAAGCAAAGCATCAATGGATATCTCTCTATGGCATCTGGACTATCTGATGACCCATGTCCTTGAGTCCCATAAGCTTGGGAAGCACATGAGAAGATTATCATTGATTTCTGTCAGAGAAATCTCCTTATCCATATTTTTTAGCTCATTGATTATAATGCTGAATCTCTCATGCATTTCAACAACACTTTCTTCAGCTTTATTATGAAAGTTCTTATATTGGGATATGAGAAAGGACTTCCTGTCATTTCTTTCATCAGAACTTCCCTCAACCAATCTGGAAAGGGATTCCAAGATTTCTTTGGCAGAGTTGTAGTCTGCCACTTTCTGGAAAATGTCATCAGACATTGTAGAGACCAGAATGTTCATGGCCTTGGCATCACAAGCCTTATGCTTCTTTTCAGCATCTGTCCATTCAGCTCTAGGCACACTTTGCTGAGTTACAGATCCACTTGCATGCTTTCTGACTGGTGCTGGGGGACCTGAAATAATGACATCGAAGATGTCTTGATCAATAGAGTTCATATATAGTTTTATTCTGGCCTTCTAGAGTGTAAACTTATTAAGATTACATACTGGTGGTCTTGTTGATGCATAGTCCTTAGAACTCATTTTTCTGAAAAATAGTTTTAAAAATGGAAATATGAGTGAGGAGATCTTTTGATCAAGGATTTTACTTTTTTATGATCAACATATCTATGATACCAATTGAAAGTGCACAGTGTAACCTCTAAGTATTATCTATAGGGGGTGAATAGAAATTTAAAACTTTTACACTAAGTAGGCATACACAATAAAAACTTCTAATTACTATGCAATCAGAATACTAGCACAGAATAAAATAAACACAGAAATTCACAGTACAATAAAAAATCTATAGTGGTTCCCCAAACTATGGGTACATCCACTCTTCTACCACCTTGGTAGAAATACACTAAATAGTGTCTGAGTCTGTTGATAAGGAGACTTTTAGAACCACTGAGTCTTTTGCTAAGGATACTCTTAGAACCAACTACTAAATCTTTTGATAAGGAGACCTTAGAACCAATCTAAATCTTTTGATAAGGAGACCTTGAACCACTAAATCCTTTGGAGAGAGATTCTAAAAACTCTTTACTCAAGTTACAGAATGTGACTGGGAGAAAACAAGAAGAAGAAGTTGTAGATTCTTTTGTTGGTGTTCTTCAACATCTATTTTGAATGAACCCTTGCTTAAGGTAGAGAAGAATGCAAAGGTTATAAGCTTGTGATCCTAATTATCTCTCTGTACTCTTGATGGCTTCCTACTGTAGATGAAGAAGAAGAATCAGAGCCTTTGTATATTCCTATACATAGATATATTCTCCTTGTTCTTTTTGAGAGAGAGCTTGAGAAAAAAAGAAGACTGAATAACTTGAATTGTTGTATTATCTTTCTTCCTCTCTATTCTTATTCTCTATCGAATTGTGTTTCAAATGGTTTCCTCTTCTATTTTGTACTTGGTATATTCATTGGATAATAAAGATTTCTTTCTATTTCTATTCATGACCCATCAATCTAATTTGAATAACTTCCAAGAGTGTCTTTGTTGTCTCTATGGAGTACTTCATTCCATTCTTAGCAATAAATGAATCGTTAGAATTTGAATTACATCCTTGGATACCTTCTGGGAAAGCATCAGAAAAGACAATAGAAAATATTCTATTTCTGTCTGTATTCGACGTTGCGTCGATTTCATCTTCCTTCTAATCGACGCACCTCTGAGTTCTAATAGAAGCTGCTTCGAATTCCTTCTCAACATTGAATAAAATCAAATATCGACGTTGCGTCGAATCCTTATCGACGTATCCGTTGAGTTAAAGACTTGGACTTTGAACTTCATCTTCTTCGTCGAATTCCAGTCAAAGTTTCGTCGACTTCTATTTTTTACTTTGACAAGCTCTGTCTTCTGCGTTGTGTATATCTCTACATTCCGCCGACTTCAAATATACTTTAACTTCAGTCTGAGCTACTTCTACTTGTATTCGAAGTTGCTTCGACTCTTAGTCGAAGTTGCGTCGACTTCTATTCGACGCAATTTTAACTCAACTGAATTTTTTGCTTAATTAGAACTAGTCTTGACACTCTAGTGTGAGTGTGATATCCTAGGAAATCTAATGACTAAATTAACCTTTCTATACGACATGGGTAATACATCCTAGATTATGAAATCATTTGTAGATAATTTATAAGATAAATCACAATGGTATTTTCCCAACAATTATTCTGTGGTGAGCTTCCCTGATGCCTTTTCAAGATACCACCAGATCCAGATGCATCCTCTCGATGCAAAATTCTTGCACGCTGCTAAAGGAGGGAGCGAGACTGCGACACGAAATGACAAGTGCACCGATCATTCAAGTAATATAAAATGGGCGAATTTTCCTAAGTATCGATCTCACAAGGAACACAACAAGGTGGAGTTATATATAGAGGAAGGACTTGAGATTGAAGTCCTTTAGGTCGGATGGGTTGCAGAAGGTTCAAATTGGATTGTGGAAAACAAAATCAAATAACCTAAATTAATAATGCGGGTCGCCGACACTGCTTCACAACATGGGGGATTACATATCAAGTTTTTGGCGCCGTTGCCGGGGACTGTTTGAAGTGAGCACTTCAGGATCACCAGCTGAGGCGGCACCATCACCATATGAGAATATTGCCTTGCTGAAGAGGCCCGCCTCTTCCTCCTCTCAGGTGATGGCCATAACATACCAAGGATGCGGGAATACTGGGCACCATGCCTATGAGTGCCTAGCAGGTGAGCTTACTTCAGATTTTTCTAATTTAAATGTTGAGGAGAGCGTTAATTATGTTAATAATCAAAATCATACGACGCCTTTTTCAAACACTACAACCCGGGTGTGAGAAATCACCCAAACTTTTAGTGGAACCAAAATACTGCTGGCCAACATTGACAACCAGACCAACATCACTTTGATGCTCAGGCTTTCGGAAGCCAACCGAGGCCACCTCATCTAGGTTATACTCAAGGTGCTCCTATTCAAAGAAAAAGTGCGCTTGAAGAGATGATGTAGAAGTTTGTTGATATGGCCCAATCCAATATGGCCAACCAGACCGCCTCGATGAGAAACTTGGAGATGCAATTGGGCCAATTGGCTCAAGTGCTCTCCGAGCGATCTCAAGGTGCTCTCCCCAGCACGACGGAAAAGAATCCTCGTGAGCAAGGAAAGAGCCTAGACGAGTCGGATGGTTTCCATGAGGGCGATCTGATAGTAAAGTGTATGATAAATAACATTGAAACCACCGCCTTATGCGACATTGGATCATCGCGTAATGTTCTTGCATTGCAAGATGTTGAAAAACTAAACCTCAATATTAATGTCGATGATCGGACATCTCTTGTCCTTGCTAATGGTACGGTGGTGGAAACTGAAGGAGAGATCAAGGAGGTCGAGGTTATTTTGGATGGAGCGTCGGTCGTCACGAACTTTCAAATTTTGGGCCCCATGGAAAACAATTCCATGCCTATTTTGGGTGTCCCCTTCCTGAAGGAGAGTGGCGCCACTCTTTACATCGCTAATGGTTGTGTCACTTTTCCACCCAAAGTGACACACCATACTTTTCCATCAACAATAACCAATGATCTCAGGTCTTTTTCTATTATTTCTGATGAGTTTGTGAGAGAGTTAGAATGCAAAACCAAGGGTCATGAGTTGACGACGATTGTAGAGAAATTGGGAGGTGAAGAAAATACTGATTCAGAATAGGAAGGAGCTGAGCGAGTGAAGAAGGATATGACAGATGAAGAGGATACAAAGAATGAAGGTGGTGAGGCCGCGAAGTTGAAAGTTACCGCGACAAGCATGACCGAGAATTCTACAAACACTTTTATTAAATTTGAATCGACTTGTAAACAATTAAAACAGGTTCGATGAGCGGATCTGTCACCCACATTGGGTGAAGAAATGAAGCCCCCTTCTGCCCCTAGAAAGAAAGATAATGCTTTTGATCGAGTACATTGTGCTCGATGACGCTCTCCTACGGTGGAGAAAAGTAAAAAGGAAAGAATATTGCGCGATGCACGTCTTACCTCCCTCCAGCGTGAGAAGGAGGAGGTTAGAGGAAAGGGAGAGACATCTCCTTTGGGCTCCAAAGCCTTCACCTCCTGCCCATCTCGCGTGGCTGGGCAGAACCACCACAAGTCGGCGTATAGCTGATTTGCGATGGTTCTTTAGGCTGTTGGTGCTGCTGTTTGGTTTGTTTTATTTTGCCTTGATTAGTTGAACTTGTTCTGTGTGTTTTTATGAGGTAGTTTAGTAGACAAATTCAAGAACTTTGTTTATTTAAATGCTAATACATGTATTTGGTCCACCTTAAGGACGGTAAACAAAAGGGCTTATGAGAGACAACCCAAGTATGCTGTTTTGTTTATTTTGCCCTCTAATAAATTTTTCGGAATTATATCTGTTGCGTTGGAGTTTCCCTCTTTATAGGTGTGGTGACTTTTGGTGGCCGACTTGGAGCGAATCCCCAGTTTTAGCACCAATCTTCTGGTATGCTTATTTCTGAGCATGGATAACCTCTTCTCCTAGCTCCCATTTTTAATCTCTATTGATATATTGCGTACTGCTTAGATTTACATTTGGGGGAGAGATGATTTTAGTTACTCATTGCACGCGCACATTGCATTGCATACTAGAAGTACTTTTATTTCAATTATGTTTAGTAGTTGTTCATCTTCATCACACACCACAACACCCACTTGAGCGCGCACTTAGCCGTTGGCGTGCAACGAGTCTAACTCGTTTCTTTGGTGTGATTTGGAAAATCGTTGTGCTATCTTAGGATTATGAGACAGATTAAGATGTTGACTCTTATAGTGCTCTAGTCGAGTACTTGCATCTCACTTAGAAATCAGTGTAGAATAAATTTTTCTTTATGCTTATAGTTTTATACTTTTCTATTTGCGTAATTATTGTTTAATCTACTCAAGAGTGGTGAATCTGATGTGAATCCGACGGTAGCATAGGGATGTGTGTAGACAGTTGTTAGGCATGTATTGCTTGAGTCGGGAAGAAGGATTATCTTTCTCGATGGCTAAGAACTTTTACCAAGTGACTCTTGAAGCATTTGTATAAGTTAGTTTTGTGTGTGAGCGTGACGTAGGCCATCATTTTGGCCAGTTTGAGCTTTTCGTACCGCTCCTATCATCTAATCTTTGATAGCCCCTTTGTGCCTACCATCCTCTTGATCCAGCTCCACGTACATTTCACCAAAGCCAAAAGCTAATCCTAGTCACACACCCAAACCCGAGTTTTAATGTTCTATTAATTTCAGTTTGAGGGTGTTGGTGAGATGATATTTTTGTGAAAATGTGGAGGTGCTTCCTTTGAATATTTGCTGAAAAGGAGTTGAAAAGAAAAGAAAAAGATTATAAGTAAAAGAAAAGAATAGAAAAAAATGAGAAAGAGATAATTGAAAATATGTTTGAGATTTGTATTTGGAGTAGGCGGTGCACACACCCATGCTTTCAAGTTAAAGTTTGGAGGTGTGGTGCATGCACACATATTGTGGCTGCTTGGTTAGCTTTGTTGCATTAGCTCAATTGGGTTTTGTGCTCGAGACTTCAAATTTATCATTGTATACCCTACCGTAACCCAAGCCCCTGTTGGAGCATGCATTCCGCACTCGTCTGGTTTGAGAATAACAAATCCCAAATGTATTTGATCCTATATTTGATTAATGGTGTGCAGATAACAGGTGCAAGAATAACATGTTTTCAATTGGAGCAAAATAATGATTTTCCAGAAATTGGAGCTATCAGATTTCCGATAGCAGTATCAGATTTTGGACAGCGCACGATTTCTTTCATTTTCCGATCTCTACTCGACGGTTTAGAGCTATCGGATTTCCGACAGCAGTAACGGATTTCCGACAGTGCACGATCTTCCCGTAACTCCAAGACATGCAGCAGTTATGCAAGCTAACGGATATCCGATAGTGCTATCGGATATTCGACAGCCCACGACTCAACCACGACCTCCACTTCGCGCAGAAACTTCGAATTAGTGGGACACGTGGCAGCCTCTGGAGATATCAGATTCTGGCGATACCTAGCTAACGGACGGCGATAGCTCTCTTTAATTAAAAGGATTCAGAACTTCGTGGATTTAATGTTCTTCAGACTTTCAAGCCTTCTTCCTGAGTGTTATCGTCCAGAGAGCTCCAGAGAACAAAAATCCCCATCCTTGAAGAAGAAAAGAGAGAGCGAAGCCGAAGATTGTACACGCATTCCAAGGAGATTTTCTCAAGGATTCTTCGCTGCTTCGGTCCAGAAATTTTAAAGGGGGTTTTTATTTTGTATTTCATTTATATTTACATTCATCTTGTAATCATTGTAGAAATCGTCGTCTTGCGTGCGACGTCTAAGTCCTTGCGTGGCTTAGGGGAAAATCGCTTCCTTGTGCGGAGCGTCCAAGTCCTTGCGTGGCTTGGTAGGAAATCGTGGCCTTGTGTGCTACGTCTAGATCTTGGGAAGATCTAGAGGATAGGCTTGGGCTTGGTCTAGGGAAAGACAAGTGATAGCCTTCCGATCCTTGGGAGAAGGATTGGTAAACAAAAATTGTCAAAAGTTTATTATCTTATTTATGCCTTGATCTTAAGCATTGTTAAGATCATTTTTATTGTATGAGAATTTCATGATTAAAATATTATGTCTTTTCTTTAATTGCAAATTTGGTTGCTTAATCTTTAACTTAGAAATTTGTGTTTGAACTAATTAAAAATTTCATAGTTTGTAAATTTTTTATAAGTGATTTTTAGAAAAGCAAAATTTGTTTTGAAAATTCTTAAGTAAAAATTCATAATTTAAGATGGCCCTTATTCACCCCCCCTAAGGGCGCCACAAGATCCAACAAGTGGTATCAGAGGTAGGTTAATTCCTTATAAGGTTTAACCACATGGAATTATGGCGCACCATGTTCATGCATTTTCCGAGGGGCAAGGAATAACTAGACCACCATTATTTACGGGTTCCGATTATAATTATTGGAAAACTAGGATGAGGTGTTTTTTAATATCATTAGATATTGAAGTATGGAATATGGTTGAAACAAATTATACTCATCCTACTTTTACAATTGGTGATATTGTCATGGAGAAACCCAAAGATAAATGGGATGACCAGGACAAATTAAAATGCAAAAATAATGCAAAAACAATGAACGCATTATTTTGTGCTCTTGATAAAACTGAATTTAATAGAACCTGCGCATGTTAAACTGCATATAAAATTTGGAATTTATTGGAAATTACTCATGTAGGTACCTCGCAGGTGAAGGACTCAAAGCTTTTCCAATTGGAGTCAGAATTCGAAAAGTTCAGGATGGAGGTAGATGAGGATGTGGATACCATGTACACAAGATTCACTAAGATAGTAAATGACTCAAAAGTTTTAGGAAAAAATTTCTCAAATGGTGATTTGTTAAGAAAACTTCTTAGATCTCTCCCCCCTAAATTCAATCCCAAAGTGACGGCTATTTCTGAATCTCATGATCTTAAAGCTCTTAATATTGAAAGCCTGATTGGGAACTTAAAAACTCGTGAAGTTGAATTGAAAATTCAACAACAAGAGTATATGGAGCCAAAGAAGAAGGGATTGGCTCTAAGATCTAAGAAGGAGGAAAGTAGTGATTCTGAGGAGGAAGAAGAAGATGAGGAAGTTTATTTGTTAGAAAGTTTAGAAAATTTATGAAAAATCCAGAGAGGAGGAATTCATTTAAGAAGTATTTTAAGAAGGAGACGTTTAGGAAGAAAAAAGGAAAGGAAGACGATGAGGAGGAAGAGAGACCGCCACCGGAGTGCTATCACTGCAAGAAGTTAGGACACATCCGAAGCAAGTGTCCAAAAGTACTTAAAAGAACTTAAAGAAAAGAAGCACAAAGGGACGAAGAAGGTGCTGAAGGCGGAAACATAGGATGATACTACTTCTGAGGATGCAAGCAGTTCAAGCTCAAGCAAAGAAGAGGAGGCCAACATGTGCTTAATGGGAAAGAGCGTCATATCTGATGACGAATGCAGTGTCCAAAGTGACACTGAGGTAACTCCTCCAACCTACGATGAATTATTTTCTGAATTTTTAAAGACTTGCAAATTTTTTGAAAAGAGTTTAAAAGATAATGATCTTCTTAAATCTGTAAATGAAATTTTGCTTAAAGAAAACAAAAAATTGTTAAATGAAATTAAGACTATTGGAAAAGGAAAAATTTCTTGCCAAGAGTGTGATCACTTTTTGGGAAGAACTAAAGAACTTGAAGAATCTCTTTCCAAATCTCATTCTACAATAAAAATTCTTACTAAAAAGAAATCTTTTGAACGTAGATGTGTAAATCTAGTATCCGAGAATACAGAAATGAGAAACCAGATTCATGACTTAACGCTAGCCATGAAAAAATTTGGAATGGGCCGAAGATTACTGGATATGATCTTAGGATACCAATGCCATGGATCTGGAAGGTCTGGACTCGGATACACGTCAGGAAGCTATCGCCCGGCGATAACCACTATCGCCGGCGACAACGAAAAGTCCAGAAAATCTATTTTTAAAATTCTGAAGTTAATAAATTGTCTAATACTGCATCCCTATCAAGTAAAAGTCCAGAAAAGTTATACTCTTCTCAATACATTACATGTGCCAAATGCAATAGATTTGGTCACACTACGGACTCTTGCTGGAGGAAAGGAAAAAGTAAAATTAAACAAATCTGGGTGCCTAAGGCTTCTACCTATACTATGGGTGGAACCACTTGGGTAACCAGATCTTTACCACCTCTTCTTTCTAGATGTGTTGGCAGGCTAAGGACAAAGAAGACGTGTGGTACTTGGACTCGGGTTGTTCAAAGCACATGACGGGCAATAAAGAGAAGTTCCTTAGCCTGGAGATGAAAAAAGGAGGAGTTGTTACATTCGGAGATAATGGAAAAGGAAAAATCATCGGCATCGGAGTTGCGGGTAACAAAAATTTTTCAATTTCAAATGTTTTATTTGTAGAAGGATTAAAACATAATTTGATTTCTATTAGTCAATTATGTGATAAAGGTTTAGATGTTTTATTTGAATCTTCTACAAATTTGTGCAAAATTATTAATTCTAAAACAAATGAGATTGTTTTTACCGCACCTAGATGTCATAATGTATATATGATTAAATTTCTTGATTTTTCAAATTCTACTTTAAAATGTTTTTTATCAAAAAATGATGAATTAGAATTATGGCATAGGCGACTTGGACATACTAGTGCCAAGTTAATTACAAAACTTTCAAAAGATAAATTAATTAAAGGTTTACCATTGTTAAATGGAAATTTATCTTCTTCATTATGTGTGCCTTGCCAAAAAGGAAAATTCTCAAAATCATCTTTCAAAAGTAAAAATATTATTTCTACCACTAGGCCACTTCAATTAATACATATGGATTTATTTGGGCCAATTGGAATTTCTAGCTTAGGAGGTAGAAAATATACATTTGTATTGATTGATGATTATTCTCGTTTTTGTTGGACTTTATTTCTAACCTCCAAATCCGATGCATTTTCAGAATTTTCAAAATTATGTTTGCGTATTCAAAATGAATTTGAGTTAAAAATTAAACGCATACGATCGGATCATGGAGGAGAATTTGAAAATGAAAAGTTTATTTCTTTTTGTACGGAGTTAGGAATTAAACACGAATTTTTCGCTCCACGCACACCACAGCAAAATGGTGTAGTGGAGAGGAAAAATAGAACTCTTTAAGAGTTAGCCCGTACGATGCTATCTGAGTTTAAATTACATAAATCTTTTTGGGCTGAAGCGGTTAGTACGACATGTTATGTAATTAATAGAGTAATGCTTCACCCTATTTTGAAATTAACTCCTTATGAATTAATTTTTAGTAAAAAACCAAATGTTTCTTATTTCAAAGTCTTTGGTTGTAAATGTTTTATTTTGAAATCTAAAGATTCCTTAGGAAAATTTGATGAAAATTGTGATGAAGGTATTTTTATTGGCTATTCTTCAACTAGTAAAGCTTATAGAATTTTTAATAAAAGAACAAAAATAGTTGAAGAATCTACTCATGTTAGGTTTGATGAGTTTGTTTCATGTGTAGAAAAGAAAATTACAGGAAAAGAAGATGAACCCTTCCCTTCGGTGGAGAATGATGATGAAGAACTTGGAGAAAATGAAGAAGAAAAAGAAGAAGAGAGAGAAGGAGAAAGAGAAGAAGATAGAGAAGGAGAAGAAAGAGAAGAATATGTGCCTCCAAGTGAATTGAGATTTTCAAAGGATCATCCAAAGGAGCTTATCATTGGAGATCCGCAAAAAGGGGTTAGTACTCGTTCATCGTTACATTTTTATTTTCAAACCTTTGCTTTGTCTCTGAAATAGAACCAAAAGATGTTTCCACCGCTTTAAATGATGAATTTTGGTTTTTAGCTATGGATGAAGAACTTAATCAATTTGAACGTAATAAGGTTTGGAATCTTGTAGAACGACCCAAAAATCATCCTGTAGTTGGAGTTAAGTGAATTTTTAAAAATAAACTGGATAGTGAATCTAAAATTGTTAGAAATAAAGCCAGATTAGTTGCAAAAGGTTATGCACAAATTGAAGGGGTAGATTTTGATGAAACTTTTGCACCAGTAGCAAGATTAGAAGCGGTTAGGATATTTCTTGCATTTGCTTGTTTTAAAAGATTTAAATTATATCAAATGGATGTCAAAACCGCATTTTTAAACGGGTATATAAAAGAAGAGGTTTATGTAGAACAACCCCCTGGCTTTATAAATGAGAAATATCCAAATTATGTTTATAAATTAGATAAAGCGCTTTATGGATTAAAACAAGCGCCTCGTGCTTGGTATGATCGATTAACTCAATATTTGTTAAAGCACGATTATAAAATAGGATGTGCCGATTCTACACTCTTCATTAAGCAAATTGATCACGATTTAGTTATTTTGCAAATTTATGTTGATGATATTATTTTTGGAGCCACTAATGAAGAGTTGTGTAATGAAGTAGTTCAAATAATGAAAAATGAATTTGAAATGAGCATGGTAGGAGAAATATGTCAATCCAAATATATTCATGATATGTTAAAAAGATTTGGATTTGAAAATCTTAATCATGCAAACACTCCTATGAGTGCTTCACTAAGATTAGGAAAAGATGAAAGTGGAGTTTCTATTGACCAAACCCTTTATAGAAGCATGATATGATCTTTATTATATTTAACCGCATCTAGACCTGACATTATGTTTGTCGTTTGTTTATGTGCTAGATTTCAGGCTAATCCTAAAGAGTCACATTTTGAAGCGGTGAAATGCATCTTTCGATATCTTATAGGAACATCTAAATTAGGATTATGGTATCCTCATAATGATTCCTTTATTTTACATGGCTTTTCGGATTCAGATTATGCGGGATGTTCTTTAGATAGAAAAAGCACTAGTGGCACTTGTCATTTTATCGGCCCTTCACTTATTTCATGGTCGAGTAGGAAACAGAATTTGTTGCCCTCTCTACTACCGAGGCCGAATTTATTGCACTAGGTAGTTGTTGTGCCCAAGCTCTTTGGATGTCACAAACATTACAAGACTTTGGCATGCAACAAAGTAGTGTAGAATTAAAGTGTGATAATAAAAGTGTTATAGACTTAACTAACAATCACGTACTTCATTCAAGATCTAAAGACATTGATGTGAGACATCATTTTATTAGAGATCATATTAAGAATAACCACATTAAATTTTCATTTATAGGCACGGATAATCAACTAGCGGATATATTCACTAAACCGTTACCGGATTCCCGTTTTTCTATGCTTAGGCTAAAATTGGGAATCCTAGACATTTCATACTGATTATATCACTACTTATTATCTATAAAATTAAAAACATCACAATAGCCTTACATTTTAAAAGAAGAAAAAAACTAAATCTTAACATAGACATTCACCAACATATAACATGTCCAAATATTAAAAATTATTACAGAACTTTAATAAAGGGTACTTAAAATGTCTCATAAAAGAAATTCCCAAAATTAGAGAGAGATCTGGGCAGGGCAGCTGTCGGATGGCGACAGTAGGATGTCGGATGGCGATAGTTCCCAGAAGTCTTTTTCAATCCGACTCCTCCTCATTTCGACTCCCTGCTCCACTGCTTTCTGAAAGATCATAATCTGATCTCCTTACCACTGTCCTCTTCCGTCGAGCCTGACTAACTGAATATCAAAATCAAGATCTACATTTTTTTTCCACAAAAACTCCATGAAAACCAAGATCTAAAATGTCTAGATCTACATTTTTTTTCTTCACAAACACTCAATGAAAACCAAGAGAAATATCAAAATCACAAAAAAATTTGAAAACTTTTAAACAAAACTTGAAAAATCAAAGTTGCTCACCTTAGATCTAAGTTTTTTCGGCGACCTGTAGCTCTAGATCTCGGAAATTTTCCTAAAACTGAAGTGAGGTGTCAGTGGAAAGATGAAGCGCATCTTTTTATCTGTTTCGAGGTATCGGATGGCGACATCTAGCTGTCGGAAATCCGGCAGCTCCAAAAAATTGACCTCTCTTCTCTAGCTATTTTCATTCCCTGTTTCTCTAAATGTTCATATGAGAATTTTATAATCTTGCATAAATGATTTTTCATGTGTTATCTTTCGTACAAATAGCTTAACATATGATTATGATGTTCAATCTTAAGTTATCATTGTAATGACACTTTCATATATGAATTAAGAATTGTTTTCGCATGCCTCTAAGTATAAGAAATCTTTTATCTATGACAATGAGCAATCACAAACACTTACTTTGCAATTACATATTAATAAAATTTATTTTATACATACATCATGATTGCTCGACCGTAACAAAATACATTTCATAAATGCTACCTTCAACTTTTCTACTTTGCACTTATTCAAATTATACTATTTTTTGCATGCAAGTGAATTCGGAGATCCTTTACATACATAAATATTCAAAAAATAAAATAAAATGCAATACATATATTTTGCCAAAAATTCTGAAAGAAATAAATTAAAAAATTGAAAAGGATCCTCCACCAAGCACTACTTAGCCTCCTGATAAGTCTTAATGAGCATTGTGAGGTTAATCACCTTAGAAAGAATTGTAAAGTGTCTTGTTATGCAAAAACAAAATGGTCCTTTTATATACTTGCAAAGTTTCTATAAGTTCATAAGTTTGATTTTATGTATATTTATGCTATATTTTAACAATTCCATGACCATGTATATTTTAAATATATTCATATGTATTCTTTCTCAAAGTATCACTACTACACTTCATTGTTATTTATAAAATTTCTTCTTATGAGAATTGGACCGAAATAATTCAATATTCTATATTCTCATGTGTCTTTCTCTGATAATTGAAATTGAATCTCCTAATGGTTAAGTATATTTGCTTCTATACATTATAACACATTACAAGAATGCTTAGCCTACTCTCTAAGGTTTCCTATCTTGATATCATATCACTTACAAAGCTTCCGCTAGAGTACTCCAACTTTCCCTATACACTTTCTTATTTTTCTTCCATATCTCTATGACACTATTTCCTCATTTCTATTCATTACTTTTGATAATATCAAAGGGGGAGAAGATAATAAGAAATCATAAGTAATCACTTAAATCAGTTAAATTACTTCATTAATACACGGAGCATACATGTAGGGGGAGTTTATATGTCGGGGGAGAATATTTTTAGAAGGAGCTAATATTAAGGGGGAGATCATATTAAGGGGGAGATCATGGAGATCATATGTTCGCACTTGTAGACACATAATATACTTTTCAATATCTCTATAGGATTTATTTGATTTCTTTTTATAAGGATTTGTTATTATCAAAAGGAGATTGTTGGAGCATGCGTTCCGCACTCGTCCGGTTTGAGAATAATAAATCCCGAATGTATTTGATCCTATATTTGATTAATGGTGTGCAGATAACAGGTGCAAGAATAACATGTTTTCAATTGGAGCAAAATAATGATTTTCCAGAAATTTTAGCTATCAGATTTCCGATAGCAGTATCAGATTTCCGACAACGCACGATTTCTTCCGTTTTCCGATCTCTACTCGACGGTTTAGAGCTATCGAATTTCCGACAGCAGTAGCGGATTTCCGACAGTGCACGATCTTCCCGTAACTCCAAGACGTGCAACAGTTATGCAAGCTAACGAATATCCGATAGTGCTATCGGATATCCGACAGCCCACGTCTCAACCACGACCTCCACTTCGCGCAGAAACTTCGAATTAGTGGGACACGTGGCAGCCTCTGGAGATATCGGATTCTGGCGATACCTAGCTAACGGACGGCGACAACTCTCTTTTATTAAAAGGATTTAGAACTTCGTGGATTTAATGTTCTTTAGACTTTCAAGCCCTCTTCCTGAGTGTTATCGTCCAGAGAGCTCCAGAGAACAAAAATCCCCATCCTTGAAGAAGAAAAGAGAGAGCGAAGCCGAAGATTGTACACGCATTCCAAGGAGATTTTCTTAAGGATTCTTCGCTGCTTCGGTCCAGAAATTTTAAAGGGGTTTTTATTTTGTATTTCATTTATATTTACATTCATCTTGTAATCGTTGTAGAAATCGTCGTCTTGCGTGCGACGTCTAAGTCCTTGTGTGGCTTAGGGGAAAATCGCTTCCTTGTGCGGAGCGTCCAAGTCCTTGCGTGGCTTGGTAGGAAATCGTGGCCTTGTGTGCTACGTCTAGATCTTGGGAAGATCTAGAGGATAGGCTTGGGCTTGGTATAGGGAAAGACAAGTGATAGCCTTCCGATCCTTGGGAGAAGGATTGGTAAACAAAAATTGTCAAAAGTTTATTATCTTATTTATGCCTTGATCTTAAGCATTGTTAAGATCATTTTTATTGTATGAGAATTTCATGATTAAAATATTATGTCTTTTCTTTAATTGCAAATTTGGTTGCTTAATCTTTAACTTAGAAATTTGTGTTTGAACTAATTAAAAATTTCATAGTTTGTAAATTTTTTATAAGTGATTTTTAGAAAAGCAAAATTTGTTTTGAAAATTCTTAAGTAAAAATTCATAATTTAAGATGATCAGCTCTTGGGAGAAGTATCAAAGATTACTAAGGAGGCGTATCAAAGATTACTAAGGAAATTCAATAGGACGTAGCCTCCTTAGTAATCTTTGATACTTCTCCCAAGAGCTGATCATCTTCTAATGGCTCCCCTTGAGTTAGTGCTGGGATTAGTGCAATCATCTCCCTAGGCTCCCCCTGGTTTGATGCATGCATCTCCCCTGGGTTCCTGCAGGAAGCTCCCCTGGACTATTCCTGTCTGGAATAGTATGATTATATTGGGGTCAGCAGAGACTTCCTTTTCTGGAGCAGGAATTTCAGTAGTCTTGTCCTTCTCCTGGCCACTCTCCTTTTCTTGGTTAACCACTTCCTCCTCATGGATATTCTCCTCCTTCTGAACCTTACTAACAAGGGATATTAAGAAAGATTTTGTTACCATTGAGGAGGACACATAAGTTTTGAGTGCCAGGAGTGACTCATTTGATTCTTGAAGCTCAGTCTCCATCTGAGAATACTTTCTATTGAATTTCCTTGCTTGATTCATAATCAGATCAGCAAATGTACCAGTGGCCAACACCACTGCTTTAGAAATTACTTGTTCAGCATCAAATGGATGTATTGATTGGGAGGTAGAAGCAGGTAGAATGTCAACCGGAGGTGTGGATATGTTGACTGGAGGAATTTCAGTTGAATCAACATTGATGTCTGTATGATTGTGGCAAATAGGGGAATGCCCTTGATTATCTTCATGGATGTCTGGGGGATTTTCAGCAGATGGAGTGATAGATGGTTGTTATTGTTGTTGTTGTTGTTGTTATGGGGTGAGAATCTAAGGTATAGGCTCTGGTGTTATAGCAGGGAAGCTTGACTGGAAGTCTTGAGCTGGATGTTCATTTGTGTCATATGGTATGACATTTTCAAGATCCTGAGAAGCTGGTGTTGGAGATGGAGATGGAGGAGGAGAGATTGGAGCTTGACCAAGCTTTAGATTCTGCCTGGTCCACTTGGAGAATATGCCTATATTCATTCTTTTCCCAGGAGAAATAAGCACTCCTTTTGACTTGCACACCATTGGAAAATGGTGGTACAACACTTGGCTCATTATTCTCATATAGACATTCTCCTTATGTGAGTACTTGTTGCCAATCAACTTCAGGATGCATTTTCCCCAATGTATTCTCTTGTTGAGCACTAGAATTCCCATTATCTGTAGCTGTTTCTTAGGGATGACATCACATGCTGAGATTTTGCATAACAACACTTTTCCCACAATGTCTGCCAAGAACCTATATTCTTCAGACACATCATTTTTCTTTAGATTTATTGCCTTTTCCTTGCTGAACTTCATAATCTATAATGCATTGGTTGTCTCTGCTACTGTAAGTTCATCTGAATCACTGCCAACTGGTAGATTAAAGGTTTGACATAACATTTCCTCTGCGTTGTTGATATCATTCCCATAAATTCTCCCATGGAGTGATCCATCATCTCCAATTTGAATGTTATCTTTAAGCTTTGTTCACTCGATATCATGGATCTTGCAACTAGTTGAAAATTCAGCTTTGTCAACCCAGCAGTCTGGAAAAGCCCGAGAATGGCCTTGAAATTTTTAGATGCCGCATTGAAAGAGTTGATATCCACATCAAATCCAGAATTGATCTTGGGAGGATCCATTAAATCTGTATTACCTGTAGAAATGAAAACAAGGAGAGAAAGAGAGAAAAAGAGCAAGAAAGCACGAGAACTAGGGAGCAAGAAAGTATGAGAGCAAGAGAGAGAAAATTCAAAAGCTTAATAACTTCAACATCTAAGTTGCATAAAAGAAGATGATTCGTCACAACTTAGGGTTGTATTCAAAGCAACGTCGACAAGGATTAATATTTAGCGCGCCAAAATATGTCGAAGCAGCTTCTAGAAGCAAAATTGCGCGCGCTTGACATGTCGATGTTGCGTTAATTTATAATCGACGTGACTTCGATTTTGTACAACAACTATTAAGTCGCCGCATGCATCGATATGAATTCAACACTGCCTCAAATGCTATTCGAATAATCTATTACAAGTGACTCTCAAAGCTGACGTCGAGTAGAACTCGACGGTGCGTCGAAATCTATTTGACGCAACTCTGAATATATAGTTGTATTCACTTAGAAAATTTCTGCTGTTTTCCCCAGCAATGATGTTTATTGAAATTAGCACTCATAATATTAATTTTATGAACTGTAAACACATCATAGGGTTTTAGAGATGAGATCACTCCTTTTGAATATTTGTAGTTCTTTATTGAAGATTTAATTCTTCCTTTCCCTTCATTGTTTCTAAGAGAAGAACCCTACATTTTCCTGAACAAGCAATTCAAACATTAGAAGGTACTCGGGTTACCTTGGGCCCTTTGCTTTTACCATTATAAGATGATATAAAGGAATACAATGGTCTTTCATGATATCCTTTGGGATGACAAAGAATAGGTTTATTAAACCTAGATTTATTACCTTGGTACTGGTAATGTGCATAAAATGTATCTAAATGTAATAAGTTTGTGGAATGTCTAATAATTTTACTTTTGACCTTAGCCTTTTGATTGACATTCATTTGTTTCTCTGAATTGTTTTTCCCAAGAGTTCTCTTCTCACTATTAGGATTTATTTTATTAAATACAGTGATTTTTTCAGGGTTATTCTTATCTAGAGTTTCAATTAATGGCCTGGCCTCAGTTATTTGAAAATCATTAGGTCTAACAAAGGTGACTGGATTTTTCCAGGCAGGTCTACTAGGGACTTTTGAGCTGGGAGATGGGTCTGCTCCTAAACCAAGATGCTTAAATCTCATAGAGAGATTTTGTGTAATGTCCTTGAGCTTTTGACTCCTCCCATTGAGTGAGTCTTCAAATGCTTTTTCCTTTGTAAGCTCTTATTTTAGTTTTGAGTTTTTATTGGTTAGATTAGTTATTAATGTTTCCTTTTTATAGATTTGATTTCTCAAATCATAATTCACATCTTTCTTAAAGTCTTCTAACTCTTCCCTAACTGTTTCTATTTCTTTTTGAGCATTAAGATAATCATTACAAAATTCCTTAAAACAATTTTTAAATTTCTCTGAATCAAAATCAAAGCCATCAAAAAGACTTACCCAATCTCCTTCATCATCTGAGGAGACCTCCAATGCTATCAAGAAGGCAGCTTTGACAACAGTTTCCTCATCACTCTCTGATAAAGAGGAGCTTGAGTCAGATTCTGTGTCACTCCAGGTTTTAACAATGAAACCCTTCCCCATCTTCTTGTCCTTTTTCTCGAAGGACATCTTCTTTTTGTGCTCCTTGTTATTGCTGCTCTTGTCCCTTTGCTCTTCAAGACACTCAGGAGCTATGTGTCCTGGTTTTCGGCAGGCAAAGCAGACCACTTCCTATTTTGGAGTCTTATCAATCCTGGGTTTGCTTGAGCTCCAGTCCTTTATTCTTGAGTCTTCTGTCTTGATCCATTTCCTGAATCTTTTGGCCAAGAAACTGAACATCCCTTCTTCAGGTGTGGAAGGCTCTCCTTTAGCAGCCTTCAGAGCAATACTCCTTTGGTTGGGAGTTGAGATTATCTCCTCGACCTCTGTCTCAGCCCTGCTCTTCAGTAGTAGCTCATAGGATTTGAGCTTTCCAAGCAAAGCATCAATGGATATCTCTCTATGGCATCTGGACTATCTGATGACCCATGTCCTTGAGTCCCATAAGCTTGGGAAGCACATGAGAAGATTATCATTGATTTCTGTCAGAGAAATCTCCTTATCCATATTTTTTAGCTCATTGATTATAATGCTGAATCTCTCATGCATTTCAACAACACTTTCTTCAGCTTTATTATGAAAGTTCTTATATTGGGATATGAGAAAGGACTTCCTGTCATTTCTTTCATCAGAACTTCCCTCAACCAATCTGGAAAGGGATTCCAAGATTTCTTTGGCAGAGTTGTAGTCTGCCACTTTCTGGAAAATGTCATCAGACATTGTAGAGACCAGAATGTTCATGGCCTTGGCATCACAAGCCTTATGCTTCTTTTCAGCATCTGTCCATTCAGCTCTAGGCACACTTTGCTGAGTTACAGATCCACTTGCATGCTTTCTGACTGGTGCTGGGGGACCTGAAATAATGACATCGAAGATGTCTTGATCAATAGAGTTCATATATAGTTTTATTCTGGCCTTCTAGAGTGTAAACTTATTAAGATTACATACTGGTGGTCTTGTTGATGCATAGTCCTTAGAACTCATTTTTCTGAAAAATAGTTTTAAAAATGGAAATATGAGTGAGGAGATCTTTTGATCAAGGATTTTACTTTTTTATGATCAACATATCTATGATACCAATTGAAAGTGCACAGTGTAACCTCTAAGTATTATCTATAGGGGGTGAATAGAAATTTAAAACTTTTACACTAAGTAGGCATACACAATAAAAACTTCTAATTACTATGCAATCAGAATACTAGCACAGAATAAAATAAACACAGAAATTCACAGTACAATAAAAAATCTATAGTGGTTCCCCAAACTATGGGTACATCCACTCTTCTACCACCTTGGTAGAAATACACTAAATAGTGTCTGAGTCTGTTGATAAGGAGACTTTTAGAACCACTGAGTCTTTTGCTAAGGATACTCTTAGAACCAACTACTAAATCTTTTGATAAGGAGACCTTAGAACCAATCTAAATCTTTTGATAAGGAGACCTTGAACCACTAAATCCTTTGGAGAGAGATTCTAAAAACTCTTTACTCAAGTTACAGAATGTGACTGGGAGAAAACAAGAAGAAGAAGTTGTAGATTCTTTTGTTGGTGTTCTTCAACATCTATTTTGAATGAACCCTTGCTTAAGGTAGAGAAGAATGCAAAGGTTATAAGCTTGTGATCCTAATTATCTCTCTGTACTCTTGATGGCTTCCTACTGTAGATGAAGAAGAAGAATCAGAGCCTTTGTATATTCCTATACATAGATATATTCTCCTTGTTCTTTTTGAGAGAGAGCTTGAGAAAAAAAGAAGACTGAATAACTTGAATTGTTGTATTATCTTTCTTCCTCTCTATTCTTATTCTCTATCGAATTGTGTTTCAAATGGTTTCCTCTTCTATTTTGTACTTGGTATATTCATTGGATAATAAAGATTTCTTTCTATTTCTATTCATGACCCATCAATCTAATTTGAATAACTTCCAAGAGTGTCTTTGTTGTCTCTATGGAGTACTTCATTCCATTCTTAGCAATAAATGAATCGTTAGAATTTGAATTACATCCTTGGATACCTTCTGGGAAAGCATCAGAAAAGACAATAGAAAATATTCTATTTCTGTCTGTATTCGACGTTGCGTCGATTTCATCTTCCTTCTAATCGACGCACCTCTGAGTTCTAATAGAAGCTGCTTCGAATTCCTTCTCAACATTGAATAAAATCAAATATCGACGTTGCGTCGAATCCTTATCGACGTATCCGTTGAGTTAAAGACTTGGACTTTGAACTTCATCTTCTTCGTCGAATTCCAGTCAAAGTTTCGTCGACTTCTATTTTTTACTTTGACAAGCTCTGTCTTCTGCGTTGTGTATATCTCTACATTCCGCCGACTTCAAATATACTTTAACTTCAGTCTGAGCTACTTCTACTTGTATTCGAAGTTGCTTCGACTCTTAGTCGAAGTTGCGTCGACTTCTATTCGACGCAATTTTAACTCAACTGAATTTTTTGCTTAATTAGAACTAGTCTTGACACTCTAGTGTGAGTGTGATATCCTAGGAAATCTAATGACTAAATTAACCTTTCTATACGACATGGGTAATACATCCTAGATTATGAAATCATTTGTAGATAATTTATAAGATAAATCACAATGGTATTTTCCCAACAATTATTCTGTGGTGAGCTTCCCTGATGCCTTTTCAAGATACCACCAGATCCAGATGCATCCTCTCGATGCAAAATTCTTGCACGCTGCTAAAGGAGGGAGCGAGACTGCGACACGAAATGACAAGTGCACCGATCATTCAAGTAATATAAAATGGGCGAATTTTCCTAAGTATCGATCTCACAAGGAACACAACAAGGTGGAGTTATATATAGAGGAAGGACTTGAGATTGAAGTCCTTTAGGTCGGATGGGTTGCAGAAGGTTCAAATTGGATTGTGGAAAACAAAATCAAATAACCTAAATTAATAATGCGGGTCGCCGACACTGCTTCACAACATGGGGGATTACATATCAAGTTTTTGGCGCCGTTGCCGGGGACTGTTTGAAGTGAGCACTTCAGGATCACCAGCTGAGGCGGCACCATCACCATATGAGAATATTGCCTTGCTGAAGAGGCCCGCCTCTTCCTCCTCTCAGGTGATGGCCATAACATACCAAGGATGCGGGAATACTGGGCACCATGCCTATGAGTGCCTAGCAGGTGAGCTTACTTCAGATTTTTCTAATTTAAATGTTGAGGAGAGCGTTAATTATGTTAATAATCAAAATCATACGACGCCTTTTTCAAACACTACAACCCGGGTGTGAGAAATCACCCAAACTTTTAGTGGAACCAAAATACTGCTGGCCAACATTGACAACCAGACCAACATCACTTTGATGCTCAGGCTTTCGGAAGCCAACCGAGGCCACCTCATCTAGGTTATACTCAAGGTGCTCCTATTCAAAGAAAAAGTGCGCTTGAAGAGATGATGTAGAAGTTTGTTGATATGGCCCAATCCAATATGGCCAACCAGACCGCCTCGATGAGAAACTTGGAGATGCAATTGGGCCAATTGGCTCAAGTGCTCTCCGAGCGATCTCAAGGTGCTCTCCCCAGCACGACGGAAAAGAATCCTCGTGAGCAAGGAAAGAGCCTAGACGAGTCGGATGGTTTCCATGAGGGCGATCTGATAGTAAAGTGTATGATAAATAACATTGAAACCACCGCCTTATGCGACATTGGATCATCGCGTAATGTTCTTGCATTGCAAGATGTTGAAAAACTAAACCTCAATATTAATGTCGATGATCGGACATCTCTTGTCCTTGCTAATGGTACGGTGGTGGAAACTGAAGGAGAGATCAAGGAGGTCGAGGTTATTTTGGATGGAGCGTCGGTCGTCACGAACTTTCAAATTTTGGGCCCCATGGAAAACAATTCCATGCCTATTTTGGGTGTCCCCTTCCTGAAGGAGAGTGGCGCCACTCTTTACATCGCTAATGGTTGTGTCACTTTTCCACCCAAAGTGACACACCATACTTTTCCATCAACAATAACCAATGATCTCAGGTCTTTTTCTATTATTTCTGATGAGTTTGTGAGAGAGTTAGAATGCAAAACCAAGGGTCATGAGTTGACGACGATTGTAGAGAAATTGGGAGGTGAAGAAAATACTGATTCAGAATAGGAAGGAGCTGAGCGAGTGAAGAAGGATATGACAGATGAAGAGGATACAAAGAATGAAGGTGGTGAGGCCGCGAAGTTGAAAGTTACCGCGACAAGCATGACCGAGAATTCTACAAACACTTTTATTAAATTTGAATCGACTTGTAAACAATTAAAACAGGTTCGATGAGCGGATCTGTCACCCACATTGGGTGAAGAAATGAAGCCCCCTTCTGCCCCTAGAAAGAAAGATAATGCTTTTGATCGAGTACATTGTGCTCGATGACGCTCTCCTACGGTGGAGAAAAGTAAAAAGGAAAGAATATTGCGCGATGCACGTCTTACCTCCCTCCAGCGCGAGAAGGAGGAGGTTAGAGGAAAGGGAGAGACATCTCCTTTGGGCTCCAAAGCCTTCACCTCCTGCCCATCTCGCGTGGCTGGGCAGAACCACCACAAGTCGGCGTATAGCTGATTTGCGATGGTTCTTTAGGCTGTTGGTGCTGCTGTTTGGTTTGTTTTATTTTGCCTTGATTAGTTGAACTTGTTCTGTGTGTTTTTATGAGGTAGTTTAGTAGACAAATTCAAGAACTTTGTTTATTTAAATGCTAATACATGTATTTGGTCCACCTTAAGGACGGTAAACAAAAGGGCTTATGAGAGACAACCCAAGTATGTTGTTTTGTTTATTTTGCCCTCTAATAAATTTTTCGGAATTATATCTGTTGCGTTGGAGTTTCCCTCTTTATAGGTGTGGTGACTTTTGGTGGCCGACTTGGAGCGAATCCCCAGTTTTAGCACCAATCTTCTGGTATGCTTATTTCTGAGCATGGATAACCTCTTCTCCTAGCTCCCATTTTTAATCTCTATTGATATATTGCGTACTGCTTAGATTTACATTTGGGGGAGAGATGATTTTAGTTACTCATTGCACGCGCACATTGCATTGCATACTAGAAGTACTTTTATTTCAATTATGTTTAGTAGTTGTTCATCTTCATCACACACCACAACACCCACTTGAGCGCGCACTTAGCCGTTGGCGTGCAACGAGTCTAACTCGTTTCTTTGGTGTGATTTGGAAAATCGTTGTGCTATCTTAGGATTATGAGACAGATTAAGATGTTGACTCTTATAGTGCTCTAGTCGAGTACTTGCATCTCACTTAGAAATCAGTGTAGAATAAATTTTTCTTTATGCTTATAGTTTTATACTTTTCTATTTGCGTAATTATTGTTTAATCTACTCAAGAGTGGTGAATCTGATGTGAATCCGACGGTAGCATAGGGATGTGTGTAGACAGTTGTTAGGCATGTATTGCTTGAGTCGGGAAGAAGGATTATCTTTCTCGATGGCTAAGAACTTTTACCAAGTGACTCTTGAAGCATTTGTATAAGTTAGTTTTGTGTGTGAGCGTGACGTAGGCCATCATTTTGGCCAGTTTGAGCTTTTCGTACCGCTCCTATCATCTAATCTTTGATAGCCCCTTTGTGCCTACCATCCTCTTGATCCAGCTCCACGTACATTTCACCAAAGCCAAAAGCTAATCCTAGTCACACACCCAAACCCGAGTTTTAATGTTCTATTAATTTCAGTTTGAGGGTGTTGGTGAGATGATATTTTTGTGAAAATGTGGAGGTGCTTCCTTTGAATATTTGCTGAAAAGGAGTTGAAAAGAAAAGAAAAAGATTATAAGTAAAAGAAAAGAATAGAAAAAAATGAGAAAGAGATAATTGAAAATATGTTTGAGATTTGTATTTGGAGTAGGCGGTGCACACACCCATGCTTTCAAGTTAAAGTTTGGAGGTGTGGTGCATGCACACATATTGTGGCTGCTTGGTTAGCTTTGTTGCATTAGCTCAATTGGGTTTTGTGCTCGAGACTTCAAATTTATCATTGTATACCCTACCGTAACCCAAGCCCCTGTTGGAGCATGCATTCCGCACTCGTCTGGTTTGAGAATAACAAATCCCAAATGTATTTGATCCTATATTTGATTAATGGTGTGCAGATAACAGGTGCAAGAATAACATGTTTTCAATTGGAGCAAAATAATGATTTTCCAGAAATTGGAGCTATCAGATTTCCGATAGCAGTATCAGATTTTGGACAGCGCACGATTTCTTTCATTTTCCGATCTCTACTCGACGGTTTAGAGCTATCGGATTTCCGACAGCAGTAACGGATTTCCGACAGTGCACGATCTTCCCGTAACTCCAAGACATGCAGCAGTTATGCAAGCTAACGGATATCCGATAGTGCTATCGGATATTCGACAGCCCACGACTCAACCACGACCTCCACTTCGCGCAGAAACTTCGAATTAGTGGGACACGTGGCAGCCTCTGGAGATATCAGATTCTGGCGATACCTAGCTAACGGACGGCGATAGCTCTCTTTAATTAAAAGGATTCAGAACTTCGTGGATTTAATGTTCTTCAGACTTTCAAGCCTTCTTCCTGAGTGTTATCGTCCAGAGAGCTCCAGAGAACAAAAATCCCCATCCTTGAAGAAGAAAAGAGAGAGCGAAGCCGAAGATTGTACACGCATTCCAAGGAGATTTTCTCAAGGATTCTTCGCTGCTTCGGTCCAGAAATTTTAAAGGGGGTTTTTATTTTGTATTTCATTTATATTTACATTCATCTTGTAATCATTGTAGAAATCGTCGTCTTGCGTGCGACGTCTAAGTCCTTGCGTGGCTTAGGGGAAAATCGCTTCCTTGTGCGGAGCGTCCAAGTCCTTGCGTGGCTTGGTAGGAAATCGTGGCCTTGTGTGCTACGTCTAGATCTTGGGAAGATCTAGAGGATAGGCTTGGGCTTGGTCTAGGGAAAGACAAGTGATAGCCTTCCGATCCTTGGGAGAAGGATTGGTAAACAAAAATTGTCAAAAGTTTATTATCTTATTTATGCCTTGATCTTAAGCATTGTTAAGATCATTTTTATTGTATGAGAATTTCATGATTAAAATATTATGTCTTTTCTTTAATTGCAAATTTGGTTGCTTAATCTTTAACTTAGAAATTTGTGTTTGAACTAATTAAAAATTTCATAGTTTGTAAATTTTTTATAAGTGATTTTTAGAAAAGCAAAATTTGTTTTGAAAATTCTTAAGTAAAAATTCATAATTTAAGATGGCCCTTATTCACCCCCCCTAAGGGCGCCACAAGATCCAACAAGTGGTATCAGAGGTAGGTTAATTCCTTATAAGGTTTAACCACATGGAATTATGGCGCACCATGTTCATGCATTTTCCGAGGGGCAAGGAATAACTAGACCACCATTATTTACGGGTTCCGATTATAATTATTGGAAAACTAGGATGAGGTGTTTTTTAATATCATTAGATATTGAAGTATGGAATATGGTTGAAACAAATTATACTCATCCTACTTTTACAATTGGTGATATTGTCATGGAGAAACCCAAAGATAAATGGGATGACCAGGACAAATTAAAATGCAAAAATAATGCAAAAACAATGAACGCATTATTTTGTGCTCTTGATAAAACTGAATTTAATAGAACCTGCGCATGTTAAACTGCATATAAAATTTGGAATTTATTGGAAATTACTCATGTAGGTACCTCGCAGGTGAAGGACTCAAAGCTTTTCCAATTGGAGTCAGAATTCGAAAAGTTCAGGATGGAGGTAGATGAGGATGTGGATACCATGTACACAAGATTCACTAAGATAGTAAATGACTCAAAAGTTTTAGGAAAAAATTTCTCAAATGGTGATTTGTTAAGAAAACTTCTTAGATCTCTCCCCCCTAAATTCAATCCCAAAGTGACGGCTATTTCTGAATCTCATGATCTTAAAGCTCTTAATATTGAAAGCCTGATTGGGAACTTAAAAACTCGTGAAGTTGAATTGAAAATTCAACAACAAGAGTATATGGAGCCAAAGAAGAAGGGATTGGCTCTAAGATCTAAGAAGGAGGAAAGTAGTGATTCTGAGGAGGAAGAAGAAGATGAGGAAGTTTATTTGTTAGAAAGTTTAGAAAATTTATGAAAAATCCAGAGAGGAGGAATTCATTTAAGAAGTATTTTAAGAAGGAGACGTTTAGGAAGAAAAAAGGAAAGGAAGACGATGAGGAGGAAGAGAGACCGCCACCGGAGTGCTATCACTGCAAGAAGTTAGGACACATCCGAAGCAAGTGTCCAAAGTACTTAAAAGAACTTAAAGAAAAGAAGCACAAAGGGACGAAGAAGGTGCTGAAGGCGGAAACATAGGATGATACTACTTCTGAGGATGCAAGCAGTTCAAGCTCAAGCAAAGAAGAGGAGGCCAACATGTGCTTAATGGGAAAGAGCGTCATATCTGATGACGAATGCAGTGTCCAAAGTGACACTGAGGTAACTCCTCCAACCTACGATGAATTATTTTCTGAATTTTTAAAGACTTGCAAATTTTTTGAAAAGAGTTTAAAAGATAATGATCTTCTTAAATCTGTAAATGAAATTTTGCTTAAAGAAAACAAAAAATTGTTAAATGAAATTAAGACTATTGGAAAAGGAAAAATTTCTTGCCAAGAGTGTGATCACTTTTTGGGAAGAACTAAAGAACTTGAAGAATCTCTTTCCAAATCTCATTCTACAATAAAAATTCTTACTAAAAAGAAATCTTTTGAACGTAGATGTGTAAATCTAGTATCCGAGAATACAGAAATGAGAAACCAGATTCATGACTTAACGCTAGCCATGAAAAAATTTGGAATGGGCCGAAGATTACTGGATATGATCTTAGGATACCAATGCCATGGATCTGGAAGGTCTGGACTCGGATACACGTCAGGAAGCTATCGCCCGGCGATAACCACTATCGCCGGCGACAACGAAAAGTCCAGAAAATCTATTTTTAAAATTCTGAAGTTAATAAATTGTCTAATACTGCATCCCTATCAAGTAAAAGTCCAGAAAAGTTATACTCTTCTCAATACATTACATGTGCCAAATGCAATAGATTTGGTCACACTACGGACTCTTGCTGGAGGAAAGGAAAAAGTAAAATTAAACAAATCTGGGTGCCTAAGGCTTCTACCTATACTATGGGTGGAACCACTTGGGTAACCAGATCTTTACCACCTCTTCTTTCTAGATGTGTTGGCAGGCTAAGGACAAAGAAGACGTGTGGTACTTGGACTCGGGTTGTTCAAAGCACATGACGGGCAATAAAGAGAAGTTCCTTAGCCTGGAGATGAAAAAAGGAGGAGTTGTTACATTCGGAGATAATGGAAAAGGAAAAATCATCGGCATCGGAGTTGCGGGTAACAAAAATTTTTCAATTTCAAATGTTTTATTTGTAGAAGGATTAAAACATAATTTGATTTCTATTAGTCAATTATGTGATAAAGGTTTAGATGTTTTATTTGAATCTTCTACAAATTTGTGCAAAATTATTAATTCTAAAACAAATGAGATTGTTTTTACCGCACCTAGATGTCATAATGTATATATGATTAAATTTCTTGATTTTTCAAATTCTACTTTAAAATGTTTTTTATCAAAAAATGATGAATTAGAATTATGGCATAGGCGACTTGGACATACTAGTGCCAAGTTAATTACAAAACTTTCAAAAGATAAATTAATTAAAGGTTTACCATTGTTAAATGGAAATTTATCTTCTTCATTATGTGTGCCTTGCCAAAAAGGAAAATTCTCAAAATCATCTTTCAAAAGTAAAAATATTATTTCTACCACTAGGCCACTTCAATTAATACATATGGATTTATTTGGGCCAATTGGAATTTCTAGCTTAGGAGGTAGAAATATACATTTGTATTGATTGATGATTATTCTCGTTTTTGTTGGACTTTATTTCTAACCTCCAAATCCGATGCATTTTCAGAATTTTCAAAATTATGTTTGCGTATTCAAAATGAATTTGAGTTAAAAATTAAACGCATACGATCGGATCATGGAGGAGAATTTGAAAATGAAAAGTTTATTTCTTTTTGTACGGAGTTAGGAATTAAACACGAATTTTTCGCTCCACGCACACCACAGCAAAATGGTGTAGTGGAGAGGAAAAATAGAACTCTTTAAGAGTTAGCCCGTACGATGCTATCTGAGTTTAAATTACATAAATCTTTTTGGGCTGAAGCGGTTAGTACGACATGTTATGTAATTAATAGAGTAATGCTTCACCCTATTTTGAAATTAACTCCTTATGAATTAATTTTTAGTAAAAAACCAAATGTTTCTTATTTCAAAGTCTTTGGTTGTAAATGTTTTATTTTGAAATCTAAAGATTCCTTAGGAAAATTTGATGAAAATTGTGATGAAGGTATTTTTATTGGCTATTCTTCAACTAGTAAAGCTTATAGAATTTTTAATAAAAGAACAAAAATAGTTGAAGAATCTACTCATGTTAGGTTTGATGAGTTTGTTTCATGTGTAGAAAAGAAAATTACAGGAAAAGAAGATGAACCCTTCCCTTCGGTGGAGAATGATGATGAAGAACTTGGAGAAAATGAAGAAGAAAAAGAAGAAGAGAGAGAAGGAGAAAGAGAAGAAGATAGAGAAGGAGAAGAAAGAGAAGAATATGTGCCTCCAAGTGAATTGAGATTTTCAAAGGATCATCCAAAGGAGCTTATCATTGGAGATCCGCAAAAAGGGGTTAGTACTCGTTCATCGTTACATTTTTATTTTCAAACCTTTGCTTTGTCTCTGAAATAGAACCAAAAGATGTTTCCACCGCTTTAAATGATGAATTTTGGTTTTTAGCTATGGATGAAGAACTTAATCAATTTGAACGTAATAAGGTTTGGAATCTTGTAGAACGACCCAAAAATCATCCTGTAGTTGGAGTTAAGTGAATTTTTAAAAATAAACTGGATAGTGAATCTAAAATTGTTAGAAATAAAGCCAGATTAGTTGCAAAAGGTTATGCACAAATTGAAGGGGTAGATTTTGATGAAACTTTTGCACCAGTAGCAAGATTAGAAGCGGTTAGGATATTTCTTGCATTTGCTTGTTTTAAAAGATTTAAATTATATCAAATGGATGTCAAAACCGCATTTTTAAACGGGTATATAAAAGAAGAGGTTTATGTAGAACAACCCCCTGGCTTTATAAATGAGAAATATCCAAATTATGTTTATAAATTAGATAAAGCGCTTTATGGATTAAAACAAGCGCCTCGTGCTTGGTATGATCGATTAACTCAATATTTGTTAAAGCACGATTATAAAATAGGATGTGCCGATTCTACACTCTTCATTAAGCAAATTGATCACGATTTAGTTATTTTGCAAATTTATGTTGATGATATTATTTTTGGAGCCACTAATGAAGAGTTGTGTAATGAAGTAGTTCAAATAATGAAAAATGAATTTGAAATGAGCATGGTAGGAGAAATATGTCAATCCAAATATATTCATGATATGTTAAAAAGATTTGGATTTGAAAATCTTAATCATGCAAACACTCCTATGAGTGCTTCACTAAGATTAGGAAAAGATGAAAGTGGAGTTTCTATTGACCAAACCCTTTATAGAAGCATGATATGATCTTTATTATATTTAACCGCATCTAGACCTGACATTATGTTTGTCGTTTGTTTATGTGCTAGATTTCAGGCTAATCCTAAAGAGTCACATTTTGAAGCGGTGAAATGCATCTTTCGATATCTTATAGGAACATCTAAATTAGGATTATGGTATCCTCATAATGATTCCTTTATTTTACATGGCTTTTCGGATTCAGATTATGCGGGATGTTCTTTAGATAGAAAAAGCACTAGTGGCACTTGTCATTTTATCGGCCCTTCACTTATTTCATGGTCGAGTAGGAAACAGAATTTGTTGCCCTCTCTACTACCGAGGCCGAATTTATTGCACTAGGTAGTTGTTGTGCCCAAGCTCTTTGGATGTCACAAACATTACAAGACTTTGGCATGCAACAAAGTAGTGTAGAATTAAAGTGTGATAATAAAAGTGTTATAGACTTAACTAACAATCACGTACTTCATTCAAGATCTAAAGACATTGATGTGAGACATCATTTTATTAGAGATCATATTAAGAATAACCACATTAAATTTTCATTTATAGGCACGGATAATCAACTAGCGGATATATTCACTAAACCGTTACCGGATTCCCGTTTTTCTATGCTTAGGCTAAAATTGGGAATCCTAGACATTTCATACTGATTATATCACTACTTATTATCTATAAAATTAAAAACATCACAATAGCCTTACATTTTAAAAGAAGAAAAAAACTAAATCTTAACATAGACATTCACCAACATATAACATGTCCAAATATTAAAAATTATTACAGAACTTTAATAAAGGGTACTTAAAATGTCTCATAAAAGAAATTCCCAAAATTAGAGAGAGATCTGGGCAGGGCAGCTGTCGGATGGCGACAGTAGGATGTCGGATGGCGATAGCTCCCAGAAGTCTTTTTCAATCCGACTCCTCCTCATTTCGACTCCCTGCTCCACTGCTTTCTGAAAGATCATAATCTGATCTCCTTACCACTGTCCTCTTCCGTCGAGCCTGACTAACTGAATATCAAAATCAAGATCTACATTTTTTTTCCACAAAAACTCCATGAAAACCAAGATCTAAAATGTCTAGATCTACATTTTTTTTCTTCACAAACACTCAATGAAAACCAAGAGAAATATCAAAATCACAAAAAAATTTGAAAACTTTTAAACAAAACTTGAAAAATCAAAGTTGCTCACCTTAGATCTAAGTTTTTTCGGCGACCTGGAGCTCTAGATCTCGGAAATTTTCCTAAAACTGAAGTGAGGTGTCAGTGGAAAGATGAAGCGCATCTTTTTATCTGTTTCGAGGTATCGGATGGCGACATCTAGCTGTCGGAAATCCGGCAGCTCCAAAAAATTGACCTCTCTTCTCTAGCTATTTTCATTCCCTGTTTCTCTAAATGTTCATATGAGAATTTTATAATCTTGCATAAATGATTTTTCATGTGTTATCTTTCGTACAAATAGCTTAACATATGATTATGATGTTCAATCTTAAGTTATCATTGTAATGACACTTTCATATATGAATTAAGAATTGTTTTCGCATGCCTCTAAGTATAAGAAATCTTTTATCTATGACAATGAGCAATCACAAACACTTACTTTGCAATTACATATTAATAAAATTTATTTTATACATACATCATGATTGCTCGACCGTAACAAAATACATTTCATAAATGCTACCTTCAACTTTTCTACTTTGCACTTATTCAAATTATACTATTTTTTGCATGCAAGTGAATTCGGAGATCCTTTACATACATAAATATTCAAAAAATAAAATAAAATGCAATACATATATTTTGCCAAAAATTCTGAAAGAAATAAATTAAAAAATTGAAAAGGATCCTCCACCAAGCACTACTTAGCCTCCTGATAAGTCTTAATGAGCATTGTGAGGTTAATCACCTTAGAAAGAATTGTAAAGTGTCTTGTTATGCAAAAACAAAATGGTCCTTTTATATACTTGCAAAGTTTCTATAAGTTCATAAGTTTGATTTTATGTATATTTATGCTATATTTTAACAATTCCATGACCATGTATATTTTAAATATATTCATATGTATTCTTTCTCAAAGTATCACTACTACACTTCATTGTTATTTATAAAATTTCTTCTTATGAGAATTGGACCGAAATAATTCAATATTCTATATTCTCATGTGTCTTTCTCTGATAATTGAAATTGAATCTCCTAATGGTTAAGTATATTTGCTTCTATACATTATAACACATTACAAGAATGCTTAGCCTACTCTCTAAGGTTTCCTATCTTGATATCATATCACTTACAAAGCTTCCGCTAGAGTACTCCAACTTTCCCTATACACTTTCTTATTTTTCTTCCATATCTCTATGACACTATTTCCTCATTTCTATTCATTACTTTTGATAATATCAAAGGGGGAGAAGATAATAAGAAATCATAAGTAATCACTTAAATCAGTTAAATTACTTCATTAATACACGGAGCATACATGTAGGGGGAGTTTATATGTCGGGGGAGAATATTTTTAGAAGGAGCTAATATTAAGGGGGAGATCATATTAAGGGGGAGATCATGGAGATCATATGTTCGCACTTGTAGACACATAATATACTTTTCAATATCTCTATAGGATTTATTTGATTTCTTTTTATAAGGATTTGTTATTATCAAAAGGAGATTGTTGGAGCATGCGTTCCGCACTCGTCCGGTTTGAGAATAATAAATCCCGAATGTATTTGATCCTATATTTGATTAATGGTGTGCAGATAACAGGTGCAAGAATAACATGTTTTCAATTGGAGCAAAATAATGATTTTCCAGAAATTTTAGCTATCAGATTTCCGATAGCAGTATCAGATTTCCGACAGCGCACGATTTCTTCCATTTTCCGATCTCTACTCGACGGTTTAGAGCTATCGAATTTCCGACAGCAGTAGCGGATTTCCGACAGTGCACGATCTTCCCGTAACTCCAAGACGTGCAACAGTTATGCAAGCTAACGAATATCCGATAGTGCTATCGGATATCCGACAGCCCACGTCTCAACCACGACCTCCACTTCGCGCAGAAACTTCGAATTAGTGGGACACGTGGCAGCCTCTGGAGATATCGGATTCTGGCGATACCTAGCTAACGGACGGCGACAACTCTCTTTTATTAAAAGGATTTAGAACTTCGTGGATTTAATGTTCTTTAGACTTTCAAGCCCTCTTCCTGAGTGTTATCGTCCAGAGAGCTCCAGAGAACAAAAATCCCCATCCTTGAAGAAGAAAAGAGAGAGCGAAGCCGAAGATTGTACACGCATTCCAAGGAGATTTTCTTAAGGATTCTTCGCTGCTTCGGTCCAGAAATTTTAAAGGGGTTTTTATTTTGTATTTCATTTATATTTACATTCATCTTGTAATCGTTGTAGAAATCGTCGTCTTGCGTGCGACGTCTAAGTCCTTGTGTGGCTTAGGGGAAAATCGCTTCCTTGTGCGGAGCGTCCAAGTCCTTGCGTGGCTTGGTAGGAAATCGTGGCCTTGTGTGCTACGTCTAGATCTTGGGAAGATCTAGAGGATAGGCTTGGGCTTGGTATAGGGAAAGACAAGTGATAGCCTTCCGATCCTTGGGAGAAGGATTGGTAAACAAAAATTGTCAAAAGTTTATTATCTTATTTATGCCTTGATCTTAAGCATTGTTAAGATCATTTTTATTGTATGAGAATTTCATGATTAAAATATTATGTCTTTTCTTTAATTGCAAATTTGGTTGCTTAATCTTTAACTTAGAAATTTGTGTTTGAACTAATTAAAAATTTCATAGTTTGTAAATTTTTTATAAGTGATTTTTAGAAAAGCAAAATTTGTTTTGAAAATTCTTAAGTAAAAATTCATAATTTAAGATGGCCCTTATTCACCCCCCCTAAGGGCGCCACAAGATCCAACAAGTGGTATCAGAGGTAGGTTAATTCCTTATAAGGTTTAACCACCTGGAATTATGGCGCACCATGTTCATGCATTTTCCGAGGGGCAAGGAATAACTAGACCACCATTATTTACGGGTTCCGATTATAATTATTGGAAAACTAGGATGAGATGTTTTTTAATATCATTAGATATTGAAGTATGGAATATGGTTGAAACAAATTATACTCATCCTACTTTTACAATTGGTGATATTGTCATTGAGAGACCCAAAGATAAATGGGATGACCAGGACAAATTAAAATGCAAAAATAATGCAAAAGCAATGAACGCATTATTTTGTGCTCTTGATAAAACTGAATTTAATAGAACCTGCGAATGTCAAACTGCATATGAAATTTGGAATTTATTGGAAATTACTCATGAAGGTACCTCGCAGGTGAAGGACTCAAATCTTTTCCAATTGGAGTCAGAATTCGAAAAGTTCAGGATGGAGGTAGATGAGGATGTGGATACCATGTACACAAGATTCACTAAGATAGTAAATGACTCAAAAGTCTTAGGAAAAAATTTCTCAAATGGTGATTTGTTAAGAAAACTTCTTAGATCTCTCCCCCCTAAATTCAATCCCAAAGTGACGGCTATTTCTGAATCTCATGATCTTAAAGCTCTTAATATTGAAAGCCTGATTGGGAACTTAAAAACTCGTGAAGTTGAATTGAAAATTCAACAACAAGAGTATATGGAGCCAAAGAAGAAGGGATTGGCTCTAAGATCTAAGAAGGAGGAAAGTAGTGATTCTGAGGAGGAAGAAGAAGATGAGGAAGTTTATTTGATAGAAAGTTTAGAAAATTTATGAAAAATCCAGAGAGGAGGAATTCATTTAAGAAGTATTTTAAGAAGGAGACGTTTAGGAAGAAAAAAGGAAAGGAAGACGATGAGGAGGAAGAGAGACCGCCACCGGAGTGCTATCACTGCAAGAAGTTAGGACACATCCGAAGCAAGTGTCCAAAGTACTTAAAAGAACTTAAAGAAAAGAAGCACAAAGGGACGAAGAAGGTGCTGAAGGCGGAAACATGGGATGATACTACTTCTGAGGATGCAAGCAGTTCAAGCTCAAGCAAAGAAGAGGAGGCCAACATGTTCTTAATGGGAAAGAGCGTCATATCTGATGACGAATGCAGTGTCCAAAGTGACACTGAGGTAACTCCTCCAACCTACGATGAATTATTTTCTGAATTTTTAAAGACTTGCAAATTTTTTGAAAAGAGTTTAAAAGATAATGATCTTCTTAAATCTGAAAATGAAATTTTGCTTAAAGAAAACAAAAAATTGTTAAATGAAATTAAGACTATTGGAAAAGGAAAAATTTCTTGCCAAGAGTGTGATCACTTTTTGGGAAGAATTAAAGAACTTGAAGAATCTCTTTCCAAATCTCATTCTACAATAAAAATTCTTACTAAAAAGAAATCTTTTGAACGTAGATGTGTAAATCTAGTATCCGAGAATACAGAAATGAGAAACCAGATTCATGACTTAACGCTAGCCATGAAAAAATTTGGAATGGGCCGAAGATCACAGGATATGATCTTAGGATACCAATGCCATGGATCTGGAAGGTCTGGACTCGGATACACGTCAGGAAGCTATCGCCCGGCGATAACCACTGTCGTCGGCGACAACGAAAAGTCCAGAAAATCTATTTTTAAAATTCTGAAGTTAATAAATTGTCTAATACTGCATCCTCATCCAGTAAAAGTCCAGAAAAGTTATACTCTTCTCAATACATTACATGTGCCAAATGCAATAGATTTGGTCACACTACGAACTCTTGCTGGAGGAAAGAAAAAAGTAAAATTAAACAAATCTGGGTGCCTAAGGCTTCTACCTATACTATGGGTGGAACCACTTGGGTAACCAGATCTTTACTCACCTCTTCTTTCTAGATGTGTTGGCAGGCTAAGGACAAAGAAGACGTGTGGTACTTGGACTCGGGTTGTTCAAAGCACATGACGGGCAATAAAGAGAAGTTCCTTAGCCTGGAGATGAAAAAAGGAGGAGTTGTTACATTCGGAGATAATGGAAAAGGAAAAATCATCGGCATCGGAGTTGCGGGTAACAAAAATTTTTCAATTTCAAATGTTTTATTTGTAGAAGGATTAAAACATAATTTGATTTCTATTAGTCAATTATGTGATAAAGGTTTAGATGTTTTATTTGAATCTTCTACAAATTTGTGCAAAATTATTAATTCTAAAACAAATGAGATTGTTTTTACCGCACCTAGATGTCATAATGTATATATGATTAAATTTCTTGATTTTTCAAATTCTACTTTAAAATGTTTTTTTATCAAAAAATGATGAATTAGAATTATGGCATAGGCGACTTGGACATACTAGTGCCAAGTTAATTACAAAACTTTCAAAAGATAAATTAATTAAAGGTTTACCATTGTTAAATGGAAATTTATCTTCTTCATTATGTGTGCCTTGCCAAAAAGGAAAATTCTCAAAATCATCTTTCAAAAGTAAAAATATTATTTCTACCACTAGGCCACTTCAATTAATACATATGGATTTATTTGGGCCAATTGGAATTTCTAGCTTAGGAGGTAGAAAATATACATTTGTATTGATTGATGATTATTCTCATTTTTGTTGGACTTTATTTCTAACCTCCAAATGCGATGCATTTTCAGAATTTTCAAAATTATGTTTGCGTATTAAAAATGAATTTGAGTTAAAAATTAAACGCATACGATCGGATCATGGAGGAGAATTTGAAAATGAAAAGTTTATTTCTTTTTTTACGGAGTTAGGAATTAAACACGAATTTTCCGCTCTATGCACACCACAACAAAATGGTGTAGTGGAGAGGAAAAATAGAACTCTTCAAGAGTTAGCCCATACGATGCTATCTGAGTTTAAATTACATAAATCTTTTTGGGCTGAAGCGGTTAGTACGGCATGTTATGTAATTAATAGAGTAATGCTTCACCCTATTTTGAAATTAACTCCTTATGAATTAATTTTTAGTAAAAAACCAAATGTTTCTTATTTCAAAGTTTTTGGTTGTAAATGTTTTATTTTGAAATCTAAAGATTCCTTAGGAAAATTTGATGAAAAATGTGATGAAGGTATTTTTATTGGCTTTTCTTCAACTAGTAAAGCTTATAGGATTTTTAATAAAAGAACAAAAATAGTTGAAGAATCTATTCATGTTAGGTTTGATGAGTTTGTTTCATGTGTAGAAAAGAAAATTACAGGAAAAGAAGATGAACCCTTCCCTTCGGTGGAGAATGATGATGAAGAACTTGGAGAAAATGAAGAAGAAAAAGAAGAAGAGAGAGAAGGAGAAAGAGAAGAAGATAGAGAAGGAGAAGAAAGAGAAGAATATGTGCGTCCAAGTGAATTGAGATTTTCAAAGGATCATCCAAAGGAGCTTATCATTGGAGATCCGCAAAAAGAGGTTAGTACTCGTTCATCGTTACATTTTTATTTTCAAACCTTTGCTTTGTCTCTGAAATAGAACCAAAAGATGTTTCCACCGCTTTAAATGATGAATTTTGGTTTTTAGCTATGAATGAAGAACTTAATCAATTTGAACGTAATAAGGTTTGGAATCTTGTAGAACGACCCAAAAATCATCCTGTAGTTGGAGTTAAGTGGATTTTTAAAAATAAACTGGATAGTGAATCTAAAAGTGTTAGAAATAAAGCCAGATTAGTTGCAAAAGGTTATGCACAAATAGAAGGGGTAGATTTTGATGAAACTTTTGCACCCGTAGCAAGATTAGAAGCGGTTATGATATTTCTTGCATTTGCTTGTTTTAAAAGATTTAAATTATATCAAATGGATGTCAAAACCGCATTTTTAAACGGGTATATAAAAGAAGAGGTTTATGTAGAACTGCCCCCTGGCTTTATAAATGAGAAATATCCAAATTATGTTTATAAATTAGATAAAACGCTTTATGGATTAAAACAAGCGCCTCGTGCTTGGTATGATCGATTAACTCAATATTTGTTAAAGCACGATTATAAAATAGGATGTGCCGATTCTACACTCTTCATTAAGCAAATTGATCACGATTTAATTATTTTGCAAATTTATGTTGATGATATTATTTTTGGAGCCACTAATGAAGAGTTGTGTAATGAAGTAGTTTAAATAATGAAAAATGAATTTGAAATGAGCATGGTAGGAGAAATATGTCAATCCAAATATATTCATGATATGTTAAAAAGATTTGGATTTGAAAATCTTAATCATGCAAACACTCCTGTGAGTGCTTCACTAAAATTAGGAAAAGATGAAAGTGGAGTTTCAATTGACCAAACCCTTTATAGAAGCATGATAGGATCTTTATTATATTTAACCGCATCTAGACCTGACATTATGTTTGCCGTTTGTTTATGTGCTAGATTTCAGGCTAATCCTAAAGAGTCACATTTAGAAGCGGTGAAACGCATCTTTCGATATCTTATAGGAACATCTAAATTAGGATTATGGTATCCTCATAATGATTCCTTTATTTTACATGGCTTTTCGGATTCAGATTATGCGGGATGTTCTTTAGATAGAAAAAGCACTAGTGGCACTTGTCATTTTATCGGCCCTTCACTTATTTCATGGTCGAGTAGGAAACAGAATTTGTTGCCCTCTCTACTACCGAGGCCGAATTTATTGCACTAGGTAGTTGTTGTGCCCAAGCTCTTTGGATGTCACAAACATTACAAGACTTTGGCATGCAACAAAGTAGTGTAGAATTAAAGTGTGATAATAAAAGTGTTATAGACTTAACTAACAATCACGTACTTCATTCAAGATCTAAAGACATTGATGTGAGACATCATTTTATTAGAGATCATATTAAGAATAACCACATTAAATTTTCATTTATAGGCACGGATAATCAACTAGCGGATATATTCACTAAACCGTTACCGGATTCCCGTTTTTCTATGCTTAGGCTAAAATTGGGAAGCCTAGACATTTCATACTGATTATATCACTACTTATTATCTATAAAATTAAAAACATCACAATAGCCTTACATTTTAAAAGAAGAAAAAAACTAAATCTTAACATAGACATTCACCAACATATAACATGTCCAAATATTAAAAATTATTACAGAACTTTAATAAAGGGTACTTAAAATGTCTCATAAAAGAAATTCCCAAAATTAGAGAGAGATCTGGGCAGGGCAGCTGTCGGATGGCGACAGTAGGATGTCGGATGGCGATAGCTCCCAGAAGTCTTTTTCAATCCGACTCCTCCTCATTTCGACTCCCTGCTCCACTGCTTTCTGAAAGATCATAATCTGATCTCCTTACCACTGTCCTCTTCCGTCGAGCCTGACTAACTGATTGGCGACGCGGCTCCTCCACCGTAGGCAATTCCCACTCCGCGGCTTCAGCAGGCGTAGGTTTTAATTTTAGTCCCTTAACAAGGAACTTCATGAACTTCTGCATCCGTGTCCGGTCCTTCTTCACCTCCATTTTGTGTTCCTCAAAAGACCTTCTATGCTCTTGAAAATCATCTATATGTCTATCCAACTTTGTTTGGAAAGAGTCGAGTGCCTCCCGCATAGACCCTCCACGTGAAATAGGAGGCTCTCTCATTTCTGTAGTAGGCGGCTTCCGTTGATTTTTCTTACTCTTTATACACGTCGTTTGATATAGATCCGGGACACAATCTCCAACATAAAAGCTTTGATCTATCCATGTGTATTTCTTGAATAGAATATGCTGGATAATCGCACCCAATGGGAGGGTGTGTGCCTTTTCCACTCAAGATTTTTGAGGTGGAATGTATAACGAATCATAGACAAAAGAAGATCGGACACATAAAATAATTCATTCTCCACTATATAATAAGTCACAAGACTAAGTTGAGTCGTAATACTATGAGTATCACCGGACTTCAACATAATCGTGTGCCTTAGTATATCTTGAACAAGACGAGCATCGTCTGTCAATGTCGTCATAGTGGTTATAAGGTTCTTTGTAGAATTTCCATGCAAAGACATGTTCATTAAGGTCCAATCTCATTCTAGTCTATAATTCTCCACTATGTCCAAATCATTCTCACTTTCCATTATTCCAAATTCACTTCTTAAATCAATGGGAGTGATCTCCACATATTGGCCTTGAATTTTGGATCTAACTCCTCCATTCAAATCAGTATATGCAGGGTCCTCAAGATGATTATAAAATTCTCGTACTAAAAAGGAGGAGAAGATATCTTGGATAATGACCGAAAGTATACCTGCCTCAGTAAGCATATAATAGACACGTTCATGTCAGGGGAGATCAAATTCCACAACATTTGAAATTCCGATTTGGGCTTTCTCTATGCCCGGATAACTTTGATAAGACGAGTGAGCATCTCCTGACTCACTCCTTCGCGATCTCCAACTGGATGACATATCTGCATGAGAGATAAGAAAATTAAAAAAAAAGGACCTGTAGGATATCTGATACCCCTCTGTCGGATATCCGATAGCTCAAAATCATACTTTCGGAATTTCATCTCACAAATATTCTTACTATCACAAATTCACATATTTTTTCTTCACAAACAGACATCACAAGATCCAACATCTATATAATTTTGACAAATCAAAACTTTGGTGAAAACACTATTCATCTTCTTCTTCCTATAAAAACAAAATTTCAAAGTTCTATTTTTTTTATATCACCATCACAAGATCTAAACCCTCTCATGAAAACCAAGATCTAAAATGTCTATATCTCTTACAACGATTCTTCACAAAAACTCAATGAACACGAAGAGGAATATCAAAATCAAGCTCTACATTTTTTTTCCACAAAAACTCCATGAAAACCAAGATCTAAAATGTCTAGATCTACTTTTTTTTTCTTCACAAACACTCAATGAAAACCAAGAGGAATATCAAAATCACAAAAAATTTGAAAACTTTTAAACAAAACTTGAAAAATCAAAGTTGCTCACCTTAGATCTAAGTTTTTTCGGCGACCTGGAGCTCTAGATCTCGGAAATTTTCCTAAAATTGAAGTGAGGTGTCGGTGGAAAGATGAAGCGCGTCTTTTTATCTATTTCGAGGTATCGGATGACGACATCTAGCTGTCGGAAATCCGACAGCTCCAAAAAATTGACCTCTCTTCTCTAGCTATTTTCATTCCCTGTTTCTCTAAATGTTCATATGAGAATTTTATAATCTTGCATAAATGATTTTTCATGTGTTATCTTTCGTACAAATAGCTTAACATATGATTATGATGTTCAATCTTAAGTTATCATTGTAATGACACTTTCATATAGGAATTAAGAATTGTTTTCGCATGCCTCTAATTATAAGAAATCTTTTATCTATGACAATGAGCAATCACAAACACTTACTTTGCAATTACATATTAATAAAATTTATTTTATACATACATCATGATTGCTCGACCGTAACAAAATACATTTCATAAATGCTACCTTCAACTTTTCTACTTTGCACTTATTCAAATTATACTATTTTTTGCATGCAAGTGAATTCGGAGATCCTTTACATACATAAATATTCAAAAAAAAAATCAAATGCAATACATATATTTTGCCAAAAATTCTGAAAGAAATAAATTAAAAAATTGAAAAGGATCCTCCACCAAGCACTACTTAGCCTCCTGATAAGTCTTAATGAGCATTGTGAGGTTAATCACCTTGGAAAGAATTGTAAAGTGTCTTGTTATGCAAAAACAAAATGGTCCTTTTATATACTTGCAAAGTTTCTATAAGTTCATAAGTTTGACTTTATGTATATTTATGTTATATTTTAACAATTCCATGATCATGTATATTTTAAATATATTCATATGTATTCTTTCTCAAAGTATCACTACTACACTTCATTGTTATTTATAAAATTTCTTCTTATGAGAATTGGACCGAAATAATTCAATATTCTATATTCTCATGTGTCTTTCTCTGATAATTGAAATTGAATCTCCTAATGGTTAAGTATATTTGCTTCTATACATTATAACACATTACAAGAATGCTTAGCCTACTCTCTAAGGTTTCCTATCTTGATATCATATCACTTACAAAGCTTCCGCTAGTGTACTCCAACTTTCCCTATACACTTTCTTATTTTTCTTCCATATCTCTATGACACTATTTCCTCATTTCTATTCATTACTTTTGATAATATCAAAGGGGGAGAAGATAATAAGGAATCATAAGTAATCACTTAAATCACTTAAATTACTTCATTAATACACGGAGCATACATGTAGGGGGAGTTTATATGTCGGGGGAGAATATTTTTAGAAGGAGCTAATATTAAGGGGGAGATCATATTAAGGGGGAGATCATGGAGATCATATGTTCACACTTGTAGACACATAATATACTTTTCAATATCTCTATAGGATTTATTTGATTTCTTTTTATAAGGATTTGTTATTATCAAAAGGAGATTGTTGGAGCATGCGTTCCGCACTCGTCCGGTTTGAGAATAATAAATCCCGAATGTATTTGATCATGTATTTGATTAATGGTTTGCAGATAACAGGTGCAAGAATAACATGTTTTTAATTGGAGCAAAATAATGATTTTCTAGAAATTGGAGCTATCAGATTTCCGATAGCAGTATCGGATTTCCGACAGCGCACGATTTCTTCCGTTTTCCGATCTCTACTCGACGGTTTAGAGCTATCGGATTTCCGACAGCAGTAACAGATTTCCGACAGTGCACGATCTTCCCGTAACTCCAAGACGTGCAGCAGTTATGCAAGCTAACGGATATCCGATAGTGTTATCGGATATCCGACAGCCCACGTCTCAACCACGACCTCCACTTCGCGCAGAAACTTTGAATTAGTGGGACACGTGGCAGCCTCTGGAGATATCGGATTCTGGCGATACCTAGCTAACGGACGGCGACAGCTCTCTTTTATTAAAAGGATTTAGAACTTCGTGGATTTAATGTTCTTTAGACTTTCAAGCCTTCTTCCTGAGTGTTATCGTCCAGAGAGCTCCAGAGAACAAAAATCCCCATCCTTGAAGAAGAAAAGAGAGAGCGAAGCCGAAGATTGTACACGCATTCCAAGGAGATTTTCTCAAGGATTCTTCGCTGCTTCGGTCCAGAAATTTTAAAGGGGGTTTTTATTTTGTATTTCATTTATATTTAAATTCATCTTGTAATCATTGTAGAAATCGTCGTCTTGCGTGCGACGTCTAAGTCCTTGTGTGGCTTAGGGGAAAATCGCTTCCTTGTGCGGAGCGTCCAAGTCCTTGCGTGGCTTGGTAGGAAATCGTGGCCTTGTGTGCTACGTCTAGATCTTGGGAAGATCTAGAGGATAGGCTTGGGCTTGGTCTAGGGAAAGACAAGTGATAGCCTTCCGATCCTTGGGAGAAGGATTGGTAAACAAAAATTGTCAAAAGTTTATTATCTTATTTATGCCTTGATCTTAAGCATTGTTAAGATCATTTTTATTGTATGAGAATTTCATGATTAAAATATTATGTCTCTTCTTTAATTGCAAATTTGGTTGCTTAGTCTTTAACTTAGAAATTTGTGTTTGAACTAAATAAAAATTTCATAGTTTGTAATTTTTTTATAAGTGATTTTTAGAAAAGCAAAATTTGTTTTGAAAATTCTTAAGTAAAAATTCATAATTTAAAAAGGCCCTTATTCACCCCCCTCTAAGGGCGCCACAAAATCCAACAGCCTCATCTCTAACCTAAAGTCCTACTGACTCACGCAACGAACCAAACGAGTGCCATGGAGAGAGTGTGAATGGGTGAGCTTATGGACACCGATATTGATGGATTTTAATGGAGGTTATTTTGAGCACCAATCTTGGGCAATGCTCGTCTCAGCGATCAATCCACTTTCTTCCTAGGCGTGACCGGGTGAATCATCGTGATTCAACTTTTGAGTAGAAATAATATATCATTACGCTCTTAGATATTTATAAAGTATTTCTTATAACCAAAAATTCCTTCTATTGTATTTCTATGCGCGTGAGTATGCGGCTTCGCATTGTACTTCGCCTCCGCAATTACTAAGCCAGCTAACATTTTTCTCGTCCACATAAGGGATAGTTTACTCGGGATGAGAAAATGGTTAAGTCTAGGGGTGTGATGAGTCCAATATTTATAGTGTTTTACAGACTCATCCATGCTAGTTGTCACTCTTGTGCATTTCACTTTCAAGCCTTAATTGCTTGTATTTCACTCATATTCACTTTCACTCTAAGTGCACTATTTATGCCCGTTTTGGTGTGAAATTGCGCACTATGTTGTTGGGGGTAAGCACATGGTGCTTCCCATCCTTTTTCTGTGTTTGAATTGAGCTGGAAGGGTATTCCCAGCTGTGGTCTGCTGTGTGTTTTGCTGTGCAGGCGGGCAGATCATCCATTTTGCCCAGATTTCATGTCTACATGAATCACACGGTCATGCGTTTCCTTGACGCACAATTGCTCCGACCGTGCACGTTCATCTGTGGTCCAAAATGATGATCTACCCCCGCTCATGCGTTTTGTTCGCGCACGGGCAATTTTACCCGTGCGTGAGTAAAATCACACGAGCCTCTCTTTTCTGTTCAAATATTTATAAATTTAACGCCAATGCGTTTGCTTCACGGAAGGTTGGACTTAACCGTGCGCGACGGTAACGCACGATATGCCTGTGATAGCCTATTTTTAAGTGACCTATTTTTACCCGTGCGTTTTGTTCGCGCACGGTCGGTTTTTTATCGTGCATGAGTAAAGTCGCACGGGCGCTGCTACATTATTTTCTTGGGCATCCTGATGGTTTAATATCACACGGTCCACACATGGTCGTGCATTCGACCGAGCATGACCAAAATTCTGACTGTTTACTATAAAAGCCCAGGACTTCGCTCTATTCTAGAGATCGACAACCAACTCGCCATTTTTCACGCCAAGCTTCCAGGTTTCGCTCCATTTCATCGCTCCACCACCATGCACTTTTAGGAGAAGCTCAGGGCACCATTTTTTTTGCAAATCAAGAGCTAGAGCTTCCTCCTTGGCCTCCTCCATCATCCGTAAGCTCAAGAACTTCATTCCAAGTGATTTTCTACTGCGTCCAAGAGTTCTCCAGCGAGAGCTAGATTGAAGTTGTTATTCGAAGAAGATGGGTAACGTAGAGGAAGGTGTCAGCTCCTCTAGCCAAGCCGAGTGAGGGTCGTAAGCACCTCGTCACTAGGCATGCCACTAGCAATTGCTAGCGCGACAACTTGACGCAATGGTGGAATGGTAGATGGAATGGGTGCGCTCCTCAACTCACATAACCCAATAATAACATTTCAAAGACACGAAAATAACATTAAAATAACAAGGGTTTATGGATCATCATTCATACATCACAATAAACATCAAGAAATATCTACAACATTACAGAGGAGGAAAGAGTAAACCATAGCGCGAAGACTCGCTGAAGATTTGCGTCCGGAATCGCAGGTTTGTCACGCCACATCCTCTACGTTACCCGTCTTCTTCGGATAACAACTTCAATCTAGCTCTCACCGGAGAACTCTTGGATGCAGCATGAAATCACTTGGAATGGAGCTTTTGAGCTTACAAATGATGGAGGAGGCCGAGGAGGAAGCTCTAGCTCTTGATTTGCAAGGAAATGGTACCTGAAGCTTCTCCTAAAAGTGGGCGGTGATGGAGCGGCAAAGTGGAGCGAAACCTGGAAGCTTGGCGTGAAAAATGGCAGGCTGGTCGTCGATCTCTAGAATGGGGCAAAGTCCTGGGCTTTTATAGTAAACAACCAAATTTTTGGTCACGCACGGTCGAACGCACGATTGTTCGATATTAAACCATCAGGATGCCCAAGAAAACGAAGTAGCAGCGCCCGTGCGATTTTACTCACGCATGGTCAAAATCGACCGTGCGCGAACAAAATGCACATGTAGAAATTGATCACTTAAAAACAGGCTATCATAGATAGATCGTGCGTTTCCTTCATGCACGGTTGAGTCCAACTGTGCGTGAAGCAAACGCACGGGCGATAATTTTATAAATATTTGGATAGAAAAGAGAGACTCGTGCGATTTTACTCACGCACGAGTAAAACTGCCCGTGCGTGAACAAAACGCCCGAGCAGGGTAGATCACCATTTTGGTCCACAGATGAATGTGCATGGTCAGAGCGATCATGCATCAAGGAAATGCACGACCATGCGATTCATGTAGACATGAAATCTGGGCAAAATGGATGATCTGCCCACCTGCACAGCAGACCATAGTTGGGAATACGCTTCCAGCTCAATCCAAGCGCAGAAAAAGGATTGGGAGCACCATGTGATTACCCCCAACAACATAGTGCGCAATTGCACACCAAAATGGGCCTAAATAGTGCACTTAGAGTGAAAGTGAATATGAGTGAAATACAAGCAATTAAGGCTTGAAAGTGAAGTGCAAAAGAGTGAAAACTAGCCTGGATGAGTCCGTAAAACACTATAAATATCGAACTCATCACCTCCTGATTGTCGTGATGTCTCCTTCATCACTGGCGATGACTGCTACAACAAGATGATGTCTTTCGGGTTGAAGAATACAAGGTCTACATACCAGCGAATGATGGATCAAGTTTTCGAAGAACAAAAGTGGAGGAACCTGGAGGTGTATGTGGATGACCTCTTGGTCCAAAGCAAGGGCGCCCAGGAGCACATCACCGATCTAGAGGAGACCTTCACAAATCTCCGAAGGTTCAAGATGAGGCTTAATCCTGCCAAGTGAGTGTTTGGGGCAGGAATAGGGAGGTTTTTTGGACATCTCCTCACCACCGAAGGAGTGGATCCCAACCCTGACAAGGTTAAAGCCATCGTCGAGATGACATCGCCGAAGAGTATTAGGGAATTTCAGAGGCTGACTAGAAGGCTGGCCGACCTTATTCGCTTCCTGTCAAAGGTGGGAGAGAAGTGTTCTCCATTCTTCAAAACGCTCTGAAACAACCAGCAATTTGAATGGACCGAAGAGTGTGAGGATTCCTTCAAAAAGCTGAAGCAGCAGCTAAGCCAGACACCTCTCCTCCAAAGCACGAGGGAAGGAGAACACCTACTCCTCCACCTTGGAGTGGGGGTAGAGGCGGTAAGTTATGTGCTTGTCAGAGAGGAAGGGAAGAAGTAGCTACCCATCTATTATGTAAGATGGGTGCTAAAGAAGGCAGAGATGCGTCATCCCATCATCGAGAAGCTAGCTTTCGCCTTGGTGGTGTCGGAGCGAAAGCTCTGACCTTATTTTCAAGCCCACTTCATCTAATTTGTAACATATCATCCCCTCTAAAGTATCCTGGAAGGAGTGGAGCATTCAGTAAGGCTGACAAAATGGTCGGTAGAACTCATTGAGTTTGACATTTCCTTCTCACCCCTGGTGGCGATAAAGCGCAGGTAGTGGCGGAATTCCTAGCTGACATCCCGGGAGAGGCAAGCAAAAGTGAGGGCCCCTCGAGTCTGGTTTCCTGGAAGATATTCGTAAATGGAGCCTCAGGCAAAAGCTCCGTGGGAGTAAGCATCATACTTGTCAGCCCACAGAGAACAAGGATCGAGCAAGCGGTCGAGATCCACTTCCTCGTCACGAACAATCAAGCAGAGTATGAGGCCATAATGGCAGGCTTGCGTCTCGCCAAGGAGTTGGGAATTCGGGACATCCAAGCTTTCACGGATTTGGTGGTGGTCGCTTCGCAGATCCGAGGAGAGTTTAAAGTGCGCAACGCCATCCTGTAAAAATACTTGATCAAAGTTAAAGGGTTGATCAGAGGCTTTCAATCCTTCTTCATCGAGCACGCGCCAAAGGAGGAGAATTCGGCGGCAGACCGCCTGACCAAGTATGGTACGAGGGTTGGGGAAACAATCACCGAGCTGTTTCGAACATCCATTGAAGAAGAAGAGATGACAGAGATCGAGCAATGCCCTTTCTGGATGGATCCATTCACAACATTCCTCACTACCGGTCAACTCCCAGCAGGCAGTGAAGATCAAAGGAAGTTCAGGTATAAGGCGTCCTACTACTTACTGCATAACAGGGAATTATATCACAAAACCATATCGGGCCCTCTAGCCAGATGCGTCTCAGAAGCCGAAGTACCTCGAGTGTTGGAAGAGATCCATTTTGGAGAATGTGGGAGCCATTCAGGAACTCGCACTCTTGAGCAAAGAATCCTGAGATAGGGTTACTTCTAGCCAACCATCTGAAAGGATGCCGAAGCTTTCTCGAAGAGGTGTCAGAAGTGTCAGCTATTCACCCCTCTCCAGTTGCAGCCCCGTGGCCGTTTGCCATCTGGGGAATGGATCTTATAGGCTCTTTTCCCCAAGCTAGTGGCCAGAGGAAGTTTATTCTCGTCATGATCGATTACTTCTCCAAGTGGATTGAGGACAAGGCTCTGGCCAAAACTACATATCAAATCATGAAGAACATTATCTGGAGGGAGATCGCTTGCAGGTTCGGGATTCCTCTCGCCATCATCATAGACAACGGTCCCCAGTTCGCTAGTCTGGAGCTGACCGACTTCTGCCATCAGCTAGGAACTGATCTCCGATTCGCTTCAGTGCATCATCCTCAGAGCATTGGGTAAGTGGAGGCCACCAACAAGCTAATTATCAACCTCTTGAAGAAAGAAGTCGAGAATCTAAAAGGGAATTGGGCGGAGCAACTCCCCTTTGTCCTATGGGCTCTAAGGACCACTCCTAACTCAGCCACGGAGGAGAATCCCTTCAAGTTATCTCACGGATCTGAATCTCTCATCCTAGTAGAGTTCGAGGTCAGGAGTCCTAGAGTGGTTGCGGTAGAAAAAGGAGGCGAGGAATGACAGCTAGAGAATGAAGAAGCTCAAAGACTTTCTCTCGACTACATCGAAGAGATTCGAGATCTTGTCACGACTAGGCAGGAAGAGATTAAAAGGTGGATGGACAACATTTCTACAAGCATGCCCACATCAAGCAGTTTCAAGCAGGTGATATCAACCTAAAGAAAGTAGATGTGGCAGGAAGAGCAGCCACTATTGGAAATCTTAACCTAACTGGGAATGGCATTTCATCGTCTACGAGTCACTGAAAACCGGAGGAAATCGTCTGCAGTATCACGAAGTGGAGCTGCTTGGGAATACCTGGAGCGGTGATGACCTGAAAAGATTCTACCCCTGACAGGAATGTACCCCTCCTCGATGTATTTATTTTATATAAATGAATTATCTGCCCCCCGAACCACATGATGGCGCGGGCCCTTCTTCTCTTCCGACAAGCATTTTCAACAAAAATGAAAAAAGAGTTGGTGAAATCAATCTCCACAATGGGTTGGCAAATGGGCCTCCGACTTAACTCTCGTAAGACCCAGTACGAGCGATGGGACGGTGCGTCGGGATAGCGAGTTTTCTTAAGACCAATCCTCTGCATTGATGGCCGAGATCAGCTCCCCCCTTGCACGTTGACTGAATAACCCCCCCCCCCCCCCCCCCCCCCGATCGCATTTGTCATCTGAATGGAGAGATTACTAGAAAAGAGTCTGCACACCATCCCCCTAACTCGACGAAGAGATAGTCGATTTCACTGACATAAGGACTCTTGTGTAAAGGTGTCGTTGAAAAATCTAAAGGCTCACAACAAAATCAAGTTCAAACAATCGTTTCTTCTCGTCATATGAATTAGTGCGGTTAATCCCCTCTGACACTTCGAGGACTAAAGACCTGAAGTGGGATGGAGGCCCCGTGGTTGTGCGTCCCCTTGGACCCCCCGACTACCATTTTCTACTTATCAGTTCTCTCGGTGTTTTGTAGCAAAGTAAGATGAAAGCCTCGTGGTTGTGCGCCCCCTAGGACCCCCCGACTGTCATTTCCCCTTACCTTTTGTTTTTTATATATACAGTTGTATGTATTCTTGAGTCTCTCGCTAGGTAGAGTGGAAATCTCAGGAGTGTGCATCCTACGGGGCCCTCGAGCATCACCTCCGAATACCGGCAACCTTGGAAGAAAGCAAGAAGTCGTATGAGTGAGTATATATAAGTGCAAGCAGGCAGGTAAGAACATGTCCATGTGAGTATTATACTATGCGAGTTTGCTAGTAGGAGAGTATGAAAAGTCTGGCGATTATTGAAAGTACCCTTCCAAGGCGCATCCATCTCTCCAGCAATCACTCCGAGCCTATGAGCCTAGCGAGCATTCAACGTATCCGAGCCTATGAGCCTAGTAAGCATTCAACGTATTCACACTTATGATCCTAGCGAGCATTCAATGCATTCACACCTATGATCATAGCGAGCATTCAACGCATTCACACCTATGAGCCTAGCGGGTATCAGTACAACAGTATAAAAAGTATGAGTAAGTGACATCGGTATCTCAAAAAATTGTATTAATTGCAGAAAACCAAAATTATAGTCACTCTCTTAGAGTTACAAAAGGTTATTAGCACAACGATAATGATTAACTCGGTGATGGAGCATAATCTGAGGAATCAGACGACCCGTCACCCTCTCCCTCGTCAAAGACGTCCGAAAGGATGTCTTCTGTCGTCAGGGCCTCGCCCGTCGGTGTTAGGTAGCCTCTGACCTGAAGCTTGGAGAAGACCAGGTCGCATGTTGTGATCGCGATTTCTCGCTGAAGGTCGGACCACTCCCGCGAGGACATGGAGAGTTCCATTTTATAGCGAGAAGGGCCTGCCTCCGCGGTAGATGGCACCACGGTCTTGGACTCCAGCTTTGCAATGCGGACTTGCGCCGACTCCATCGAGGTTTGACTAGCTCGCAGGTTGCTTTCGAGCTTGGAGATGGTCTTCGCCGCTACGAGCTACTTCTCCTGTAAAGTCAAAAAGACACGGGTTATAAAGCGTAAGGAACAAGCGAAGGACGAGCTAGTAAGAAAGTATGGCGGACTACCAAGATCACCTGAAAATCATTGCTAGAGGAAGCTTTTCCATCAGCCTTGGCGACCCTCGCTTTGTCCTTGGCTTGTCACATCTCCGCCTCCCGGAGAAGCTTCCTGAGGACCTCGATCTCCTCTTCAGCACCAAGCTGGTTCCATGCGGTTTGATGAGCGAGTTCCGCTGCTCGCAACCCTTGGTCGGTGAGGTACCGAGGATATGCATGCCGCAGAAGCTTCACGTCATCGTGCCTGTAGAGACCGAACATGTAAGACCCCCCTCCTGGAACCGATGGTCCGACCGGGGAATCTTATCGCACACCACCATTTATGCATAACACCGAAGCAACCATGAAAGGTGGAGGCACTTCCTTCTCCAACCCCTTTCCTTGAACACTCCATCGCCACGCATAGGGGTGATGTTAAGCGAATGTCACTTCACACCAACAGAGTATGGAAATAGTTTTCTAGTTGAAGACACCATTAATGAGTGCACCTTATAGCATTTAGCGGAAAACATGATCTATATCGGAAGATTAATTACCACAGAAACACAATGCTCAAGACCTGTATGAGTAGCATAATTCTCTGTGCTGCATTATATCCTAATAATCAAGCTCTAGTACCAATGCATATATATATAAATATATATATGTATATATATACATATATATATATATGTACATGTATATATATGTACATATATATAAGTACATATATATATACATATATATGTATATATATGTATATATATATGTATATATATACATATATATGTATATATATGTATATATATATGTATATATATACATATATATATATATATATATATGAATATATATGTATATATATGGGTTTTGCTACTGTGCGGGAGTACGGGCGTACAAGCAAGGGTCAAAACGACTTTCATGTTGAGAACTTTTTTTGGGAGTTATTTTGACCCTCGATTTGGGGCTCAAAATGTGGGGAGGCGAGACTGCTACAGTAGACCTTGAAAAACACAATTCCTGGCTCTGATTTGGGGGGTCAAGATGGCTCCAAATCGAAAAGTGACAGCATGAAAGTTGTAACACACACACACACACACCATGAGATAGGGCGAAACCCAAGAAGATGTGGCCTAACGAATATATACTTGAAGTAGCTTGCTTTGAGGCTTCCTCCATACTTGGGTGATGTCTCCCCCCGACACCCGTCACCTGTGCCGGTAACAAGTTATCAGAACCACGAATAGAATCCAATCCATATTAGCATCAAGCATATTATAACATTAAGGGAGGAAGTATCTGGACTTATATTGGGTCGTGGCAGTCTCCTCGCGACCACTGCCTACGTACTCCGTGTTGGGAAAAACCCCTTGTGATTTAACTTAACAAATTAACCATAAGTGATTTTACCTTCTAGGTTTTATTATCCATTGTATAGTAAGGGTAATTCGGTCATTAGATGTCTTAGGATGTCTCACTCATTTTAGAGTGTCAAGACTAGGTCAGGACAAACACAATCTGAGTTGAATTAATACTTGCGCCAAATATAAGTCGACGCAACTTCGACTTGATGTCGACGCAACTCAGTCTAGAAGTCCAAGCAACTCAATCTCTCTGTCAAAGTATATCAAGTCGACGCTACGTCGAATATGAGTCGACGAAGATAAAGGAGCATGTCGAAGTTATCTTAGAAGTCGATGCAACCTTGACTTCAATTGAACACAAAAAGAAGTGTCTGTCGAAGCCATCTAAAGTCGACGCAATGTCGACTACAATTCAACGCAGACAATGAAGTTCAAAAACAAGTCTCCAACTCGACTGTTACGTCAATAAGTAATCGATGTAACGTCGACAACATAGTTCAACCAGAGCTAGAAGGAATTCAAAGCTGCTCTTACAAGAACACTAAGGTGTGTCGATAAGAGAGAAAATGAAGTTGACGCAGCATCGAATACAGTCTGAAAAGGAAACCTTTTCAGCTGTCCTTTTAGAACTCTCTCTGAAGGCCCACATCACTAAAGACCGTTCTACACCGGCTTGTTTATGTCCTAGAATGGAGATGAGCATTAAAGGAGACAGGAAAAGATTTCTTGGAATGTATTCAAACAGTTGGCAGACGGGTCAAGAACAAAACAAGAAAGAAAGATTAATTGTCCAAGACAATGCCTTTTCAGGACAACCCAAAAGAGTAAACAAATTAAAAATTAATTATGGACAATAAATATGATGAGAAGAGAGGAAAATAGAGAGCAATCATCACAATCTTCTATAGTCTGTCGATTAGGGTTTCCACTTCTTCCCCTTCCTCCTGGAACCCTAACAAGACAACAGAGAAAACAAGTGCTCTCTCTCAGAACAGAAAACAGAGCTGCTTCTTCATCAATATCATATAACAGCCAGATAGCAAGCAAAAGATATTCAAAAGGATCTGAAGAATATAGCCCTTGCAAACCATCACAATCACAAGCAAGGGTTCATCATTAACAGATCCATTGAAGCGAAAAATAGAAGCTGAAAGCTTCCACAGAATTCTGAGAACAGAATTCTTCTTCTCCATCCTCCGTCTTCTTACTCAATTCTTCACCTGTACAGAGTTTTAAGAATCCCTCTTCCAAAGGATTCAGTGGTTTAAGATCTCCTTATCAAAAGATCTGAGTGGTTCAAGATCTCCTTATCAAAAGAACTGAGTGGTTCAAGATTTCCTTATCAAAAGATATTTGGTTCTGAGAGTCTCCTTATCAAAAAGCTCAGGCACATATTATGCAATCTGATGATTAAAATTCCGCTTGCACGAAATAAAATCCGAACTAGCAATCTGAGAAGGCAAGTATACCTATCAAACTGTAGTATAGGAACACAAGTGTCGTATTAAAATCCGAGAACCGTTGATTACTTATACTCAAACAAATTACTATTATTTTATCTTAATAATTTTTTGGAAGGTTTTGTTTGCTAAGTTGAAATAAAAGCTGGATAAAAGTACGGCTAAACGATGATTAAGAAATAACACTCGATCTTGACTTACTTCGGCTTAAGTTGATCAAAATTCAAAAACAAACTTAAAACTTAATAAAGTAAGGGTAGCTTGACCGTGGGGGTTCCTATAGTTTGAACATGATTCTCTCGAAGATATGCCCAACTGAGTTTAGGAAAATCCGACCGAACTCTCGTCCCGTATTCGAATACCTAAAACTCGCTTTAAGTGGTGAACCCCGCTATTGGGTTTGACTCCAATCCAGGAGATTTACGTCATTCTCTCTCGAGAAATGTGTGTAACTCTCTTTACTCTTAAGTGCTCACTTCAGACTATCGGCCTCTCGGCTAGCCAAGAATGAAAGCAAAGGTGTGGACTATACATCGATAATATAGCTCCACTTAATTTTAATTAAGAGTAAATCTAAGGCCCAAAACTTTAGAAAGTGAAAGAAGACTAAAGGATCATAACTTGATCAACTCATCCTCAGATCATCAAGATCGAGTACTATGAGGATTTAGTTACTCATGGTGGAGGGGTAGGAGAGAGAAATGATGAAGATTTTAAGAGAACAAAAACATGCAATTTTTATTAAACAAAAGTTCAACTGAGATTGCATTTGCATGGAAAGCCTACTAAGCATTAGTAATACACTATGAAAGGAAATTACAAAGGTATTACAACATTCATATGAAAACTAGAAAAGGAAATGCATTGAAATAAGAGAGAGAGAGAGAGAAAAAGAATACAAAATAACATGAAAAATCACTGAAAATAGAGTAGTAGCACCAGTTCTCTCTGCCAAAAATATGAATGGGGGAAAGCTTGGAGGTCATTTCAATTTATAGAAATTTTTCTGCCTCGGTCACGCCCTCAGTCACGCCCGTGACTAGGGGCGTGACATTGTTTAATCAATTCTGTGGCTTGGATCAGGTTCGGCGCACGATTATGACGCGATTTGATGGGTCACGCCCTAGGTCACGCCCGTGACTGAGGGCGTGACCATTTCAGTTGTTAGTCCGGTCATGGGCGCTGGTGGCGATCATGGGCGCTGGCGGCTGGCTGATGTGGCAGTCACGGGCGTGACTGGAAGCACGCCCATGTAACAGTGGCGTGACCAATTCGGTAGTCAGCTGGTCGAATCTGAGCTGTTCACGGGCTGGTCACGGGCGTGACTTGCGTGTCACGGGCGTGACTTGTGTGTCACGACCGTGTACTTTGGGCGTGTCTGACCAGATCTTCTGAATTATGGTGGCAGCAGCTTAACTGGAAACAACAACTTACACGCCCTAGGTCACGGGCGTGACCTAGGGCGTGACTTAGGAAATTTTGCATTTTTGACCTGAAAATTCAGAAAACTTAAGTTAGCACTAAAAATAGGAAAATAAATCAAAATTGCATTTAGGTAAACAACAATAAGCAAAAAGTAAGAGTAAATAACCTAATTAAACTAACTAGATTTAGCATTATCAAATTCCCCCAAGCTTACACTTTGCTTGTCCCCAAGCAAAGAAATATGCTTAGCTAATAAAACAAAATAACTAATCAAAAAGATTTAATTATGCTAAACACGAGTACCTTGCGAAATTCCAAGTAGGGAGAATAGTGAAAAGGAAACCTAAAATAAATACTTTATTTAAGCTTAATTTTTATACCCTTTACTAACAAAAATTAATCATCCAAAATTTTAACTAAAAAGTTTTAAAATAAAATTGAGCAAAGTAACAAGTGAGATAGTGCATTGAATTGTTACTAAACCCTAAGAGACAAATTATAATTATATCATTCTAAGAACAGGGATCTAAATTCATACCTAAGACTTAACTATTCTACTTTTCTTCTTTACTTAGCTAAAGCAAATTTAGGAGCATGAATCAAGAGGACTTTATTAGGACCGAAATGTTTGGTTTAGGCATATGATTTGGAATGGAAATCGAAGATAAAAGTGATTGCTATAATCACACTAAACCATAAACATGAGTTTTATAAAATTTTCGATATGAATGATAAGAGGCAATCCTTCATTATAAGCATATAACATATTTTCTTTCTTTCTCTTTCATAGCCATTATTTTTTTTTTTTTTAAATTTTGGCAAAGATAACTAATACAAATATGCTTAAAATATCTTCTTTTTGAGCAAATTCTTTTCTTTGAAGCTCTTCATGCAATAAACCAATCACACTCTTTTAGAAATTTAAATAAAACTCAAAGTGTTAGTGTGATTCAAATAGGTTTGGAAATTTTGGCTTTGGTGAAAAATTTGATAAGTGGAGGTGACAATAAAACATGGGAAAAGGCTTAAAAGAGGCTAACAAAGAGTTTCTTTTTAAGGGTTGGCATGAAGGCTCAAACTTAAAAAAAATGGCCTAAATCATTTTCATTGCTCTCTAAATTTATTTAAAGCATGAGTTTTGAAGGATTTCAAAAAGTAAGCCCTAGATATTAAATAAAGACTAATGAACTTATCCTGAAAATAAGAATAATAAGCGTCTAGGATTATTCACATTTACTACACAAATCAAAAGTTAGCCTTGCAAAATATATCTAAAAATGAAGAGGAAAATAGTGGATGAAGAATTTTTATGAAAGTAAAGAAGATAAAAGAGAAAACGATAAGGAAAGTACAAGATTTTAGAAAAAACTTTTCACATTAACATGCTACCTAGAATTAGAACACTACATGAGTCAACAATTTACTTGTGAAACATAATTAAAAAGTAGGATTAGAAATTTTGAAATTAACTAAGGCTATATAAAATATTTTGGGAAAAACAAAACATAAAGCAAGGGGTACTATTGATTTTACCAAAATCTAATTTAGACTACTAAAACAAAAGAAAAGAAAAGAAGACATTCTCCCCCAAGCTTACGATAGACATTGTCCTCAATGGAAAAGGAGAGTGAAGGAAGGGGTAACTAAGAAAAGAAATTAAAACTGAAAAACTGAAACAGGCACTTCCCTGGATTTATGGGCTTGAAAGGATGTGTGATGCCGCTCCCCCTTGTTGGCGCTTTGAATCTTCATAAAATATCATCTTGAATTTTTCTTGAAACCAGCAATGTTGAAGCAGGTGATCGCCGAAGTTGAGAGTATCGGAGCCGCCCAGGGCCAAAGAAAAAGTAAAACAACAAATTTTAAAAACCTTGGGTTGCCTCCCAAGAGCACCCTCTGTTTAATGTCGTTTGAGCTCGACTAAAAGAATATAGTTCAAAAGTTAATCCAAATTATTACAGTCCAGTCAAAAGAAGTTTTTCACTGTCCATGTCAACATTGTCACCAGAAAAATAAAGTTTTAGACGCTGCCCATTAACCTTGAAATCACCCTTATCTGGGTGTGATATCAAAACAGTTCCATACGGATAAGCTTCCTTTACATTAAAAGGACCTGACCATCTAGATTTTAACTTTCCAGGAAATAAACGTAGACGAGAATTATAAAGTAATACTTGGTCGCCTGGTTTAAATGTTTTTGGGTGCCTTAAATTTTTATCGTGAAAGCATTTCGTTCGTTCCTTATATAATTTATTATTTTCATACGCATTGGAGCGCCACTCATCGAGTTCGTTGAGTTGGAATTTTTGAAGATCGGCGGTGGAGTGGGGATCAAAATTTAAAAATTTAAGGGCCCAAAAAGCACGATGTTCTAATTCGACCGGTAAATGGCACGATTTCCCATATACTAACCGATACGGTGTACAACCGATGACGGTCTTGTACGCTGTTCGGTAAGCCCATAGAGCATCGTCTAATTTATGTGACCAGTCCTTACGTGAGGTGGAAACAGTTTTTTCTAAAATATGTTTGATTTCTCTATTCACTACCTCGACCTGGCCGTTAGTTTGGGGGTGGTATGCAGTTGAAAGATTATGTGTAACGCCATATTTTAAAAGTGTTTTTGCAAATTGTGCGTTACAAAAGTGCGAACCCCTATCGCTAACGATGGTCCTAGGAGTACCGAATCGAGAAAATAATTTTTTTAAGAAAATAATAACGACTCGGGAGTCATTGGTAGGAAGAGCTTGGGCCTCTGCCCATCGAGACACGTAGTCTACCGCAACTAAAATGTATTTATTACCATGGCTAGAAGGAAGAGGACCTACAAAATCAATTCCCCAAAGGTCGAAAACTTCGCACTCGAGGAAATAATTTTGCAACATTTCATTTTTATTTGAGATATTTCCGGCCCGTTGGCAGCTATCGCACCGTCTCACAAAAGATTGGGCATCTTTAAAAAGGCTAGGCCAATTAAAGCCTGCACTTAGCACTTTGTGAGCGGTCCGATTGGCTTGATAGTGCCCACCAGTCGGTCCTTCGTGTAAGTGTTTGAAAATATTTTGTCCTTCTTCGAAAGAAACACATCTCCTTACTACTTGGTCTGCACAAACTCGAAACAGATACGGGTCCTCCCAAAAATAATTCTTCAGGTCAGAAAAGAATTTCTTCTTTTGCTGATAGGAAAATTCTTTTGGGAGGACTCGAGCTACTAAGTAGTTAGCGAAGTTTGCAAACCAAGGAGAAGGAGTAGTGTTGATTGATAATAACTTCTCGTCGGGAAAATAATCATTAAAAGTTTGTTCATTTAAATCTTCAATAAACGAGTTATCTAATCGTGAAAGATGGTCCGCGGCCAAATTTTCAGCCCCCTTTTTATCTCGGATTTCCAAGTCGAACTCCTGGAGGAGTAAGACCCAGCGAAGTAAGCGTGGTTTGGCATCCGGTTTCGAAAGTAAATATTTGAGGGGCGAGTGGTCCGTAAAAACAATAATTTTTGAAAGCGTAATATAAGGTCGAAATTTGTCGAACGCAAAAATAACTGCTAATAATTCTTTCTTCGTTGTGGTATAGTTCTCTTGCGCGGATGTAAGTGTTTTACTTGCGTAGAAAATAGGGTGGAAGTTTTTAGATATACGTTGTCCTAAAACGGCTCTCACCGCAAAGCTACTTGCATCGCACATGATTTCGAATGGAAGGTCCCAGATTGGAGCTATCATAATTGGCGCATTTATTAGCTTATTTTTGATTAATTGAAAAGCAGATAAACAGGTATCATCAAAAATAAATGGAGTGTCTTTTTCTAAAAGATGAGTGAGGGGTTTGGTAATTTTTGAAAAATCTTTTATAAATCGCCGGTAAAAACCGGCATGTCCTAGAAAGCTTCTTATGGCCTTAACGTTGGTTGGCGGTGGCAGTTTTTCGATCACTTCTATTTTTGCTTCATCGACCTCAATTCCTCTTGCTGATATCTTATGACCTAAAACCAATCCCTCCCGTACCATGAAATGGCATTTTTCTCAGTTCAGGGCGAGATTGGTCTCCTCACACCGTTCTAACACTTTTTCTAAATTTTCTAAACAAAAATCGAAGGAATCACCAAATACGGAAAAGTCGTCCATAAATACCTCCATAATACTTTCTACGTACTTGTCGAAAATGGCCAACATACACCGTTGAAATGTTGCCGGCGCATTACATAAGCCAAACGGCATTCTTCGATAGGCGAAGGTGCCGAAAGGACAAGTAAACGTCGTTTTCCTCCTGGTCCTCGGGCGAGATGGGAATTTGGAAGTAGCCCGAGAGACCATCGAGAAAACAATAAAAGCTATGGCCGGATAATCGTTCTAAGATTTGATCGATGAATGGCAAGGGGAAATGGTCCTTGCGGGTGGCGTCGTTCAAATTGCGATAATAAATACACATACGCCACCCAGTCACCGTCCGTGTTGGGATTAAGTCATTATTGTCATTTAACACTACCGTGATCCCTCCCTTTTTAGGAACTACTTGAACGGGGCTTACCCATTTGCTATATGAAATTGGATAGATAATTCCTGCGTCTAATAATTTCACGACCTCACCCTTTACTACTTCTTTCATGTTTGGGTTTAATCGGCGTTGAGGTTGAATAGAATTATGTGAATTATCTTCCATTAGAATTTTGTGCATGCAGAAAGATGGATTTATGCCCTTAATATCAAAAATCTGCCAAGCAATTGCTTGGTGGTGCTTTTGTAAAACTTTTAGCAATTTGGCATTTTCAGATCCACTTAAATGGGCCGACAGTATTACTAGTAACTTAGTGTCTTTTTCTAAAAATTCATATTTTAAATGATTGGGTAGTTCTTTAAGTTCTAATGTGGGAGGTTCCTCGTAAGAAGATTTGAAAGACTTTTCTTTTTCAAAAGTAATTTCTTCAAATTTTTTTGATTTAATTTGAAAATTTGAGGAGGCGGGAGCAATGGCCATTTTCATTTCTTGTAATATTTCAGTGGATGTGTTTGAAGATGAACAAAAAGAAGAAGAACCATTTTCAGAAATACAAAAAGAAGGGTCTTCACTTAACACATCTAAGAAAAAACACGAATCGTCATTTTCTAGGGTATTTTTCATAGAGGGTGTTATGGAGAAGGTTACTTCATCATCTCCAACTCGGAGGAATAGCTTACCATTACTCACATCAATGATAGCACGGGAGGTGGCAAGGAAGGGGCGGCCAAGGATTAGGGGAACCTCGACATCCTCTTCAATGTCCAAAATGACAAAATCCACCGGGAAGATGAATTTGTCTACCTTTACGAGCACGTCCTCCACAATTCCCAGCGGATATTTATCGTCCTATCTGCTAGTTGTATACTCATACGTGTGGGGCTAAGGGTGCCCACTCCTAACTTCTTAAACAAGGAGAATGACATCAAGTTGATGCTCGCACCTAAGTCGGCCAATACGTTCTTTACAAATAGATCACCAAAGAGGCACGGGATAGAAAAACTACCCGGATCGTTAGCCTTTTTCGGTAATTTATTTGTTAGGACGGTGGAACACTCAGCATTTAAAGTTACGTGCGATAGATTTTCTAGCTTTTTCTTATTAGTTAGAAGATCCTTCAGGTGCTTAGCGTACTTGGGAATTTGTGATATCGCTTCATGGAAGGGCAAATTGATGTGTATTTGCTTAAACATTTCCAGGAAGCGATGATATTGATCATCTAATTTTTCCTTGTTGAGTTGAGAAGGATAAGGCGGGGCGGGGTTGTTTTTGAAAATATGAGGTGGAGTGATAAAATCTGTTTGAGTGAGTGGTGTTTTTAAAATAGGGGCGGATCTTGCCTCGGGCTCTTCGCTAACCGGACCGGATACTTGCTTCCCACTCCGAAGAGTTACAGCTTTCGCTTGCTCTCTCGGGTTGGGCTCGGTGTTAGCGGGAAGAGTCCCGGGCGGTCGCTCGGATATTATTTTGGCGAGCTACCCGATTTGGTTTTCTAGATTTTTTACGGATCCGGCTAAGTTCTGGACGGTTGCTTCGTTCGTACTTATATATTTTGAAAACATCTCCTCCAAAGATGGAGGTTTTTGAAAGTTAACAGGGGGTGGAGGTGGTGTAAATTCATTTTGTAGAGGCGGGCGAGTTGTGTTTGCAGGATTACTCCAAGAAAAGTTCGGGTGATTACGCAGCGCAGGATTATAATTATTCGGTAATTGAAAACCAGGTGCATGAAAATTAGAAGCAGAATAATTATTATAAGCATTTCTATTGCATACGTAATCAGCTTGTTCGGAGGTGGCTTTTGCGAATTCCCAAACCTGAGGTGCGGAAGGAGCATTCATTTCAGATATCTTTTTGCTAAGCATGTCCACTTGTAGTGCTAGCTGGGAGACGTTATCCACTTCGTACATACCTACAGGTTTGTTTGGGCGGGATCTTGGCACATTCCACTGATAGGTGTTCATGGCCATATCCTCAAATAGCTCAAGAGCGGCTTCCGGGGTTTTGTTATTTAAGGTACCACCGGAAGCGGCGTCTATCATTTGCTTAGTATGTTGATTTAGCACGTTATAAAACGTCTGCACTTGTAACCATACAGGCAGAGCGTGATGAGGGCAACGCCTTAAGAATTCTTTATACCTTTCCCAGGTATCATATAGCGTTTCAGAATCTATTTGGCAAAAAGAAGAAATATCATTTCTAAGCTTGGCAGTTTTCGCAGGTGGAAAATACTTAGTTAGAAATTTTTCAGTTAACTGGGCCCAAGTGGTGATAGAACCTCTAGGTAGAGTCGACAACCACTGCTTAGCCTTTGTTCTTAAAGAAAATGGGAAGAGTCTTAGCCTAATTGCATCATCCGTAACACCATTTATTTTGAAGGTGTCATAGATTTCAAGGAAGCTAGCAATATGTGCGTTCGGATCTTCATCTTGTAATCCGTCGAACTGCACGTATTGCTGCACCATGTGAATTATGCTGGGCTTTAGTTCGAAATTATTATTAGCTATGGCAGGGTGGACTATACTAGTTTCCGTCCCTTCCAGGTTAGGCCTTGCATAATGGGACATAGTCCATTCAGGGGCCGCAACCATGTTGGGGACTTCATTTTGGTTAGGTTCGCCCATATTAACAACCGACTCCGAATCCTCAGCCAGTTCTTGGAATGTAGGATCTTGAACTTGCGATTTTCTCCGAAGAGTACGCTCAAGTTCTTGGTCCAAGTCTACAAGTTCTGACGGATTCGCTCGGGTCATAAACTAGAAAGAGAGAAGGGAAAATAAGATTGAGAAATTCGAAAAAGAAAAGGTCTCTCTTTTTTTTGAATTAATTTTTTTTTTCAAGAAAGAGGAGAGAAAAAGAGGTGATAAAAGTAATAGATTCGTTCTTTCAAATTATCAACAAAATGCGAGTCCCCGGCAACGGCGCCAAAAACTTGATGATTAAAATTCCGCTTGCACGAAATAAAATCCGAACTAGCAATCCGAGAAGGCAAGTATACCTATCGAACTGTAGCATAGGAACACAAGTGTCGTATTAAAATCTGAGAACCGTTGATTACTTATACTCAAACAAATTACTATTATTTTATCTTAATAATTTTTTGGAAGGTTTTGTTTGCTAAGTTGAAATAAAAGCTGGATAAAAGTACGGCTAAACGATGATTAAGAAATAGCACTCGATCTTGACTTACTTCGGCTTAAGTTGATCAAAATTCAAAAGCAAACTTAAAACTTAATAAAGTAAGGGTAGCTTGACCGTGGGGGTTCCTATAGTTTGAACATGATTCTCTCGAAGATATGCCCAACTGAGTTTAGGAAAATCCGACCGAACTCTCGTCCCGTATTCGAATACCTAAAACTCGCTTTAAGTGGTGAACCCCGCTATTGGGTTTGACTCCAATCCAGGAGATTTACGTCATTCTCTCTCGAGAAATATGTGTAACTCTCTTTACTCTTAAGTTCTCACTTCAGACTATCGGCCTCTCGGCTAGCCAAGAATGAAAGCAAAGGTGTGGACTATACATCGATAATATAGCTCCACTTAATTTTAATTAAGAGTAAATCTAAGGCCCAAAACTTTAGAAAGTGAAAGAAGACTAAAAGATCATAACTTGATCAACTCATCCTCAGATCATCAAGATCGAGTACTATGAGGATTTAGTTACTCATGGTGGAGGGGTAGGAGAGAGAAATGATGAAGATTTTAAGAGAACAAAAACATGCAATTTTTATTAAACAAAAGTTCAACTGAGATTGCATTTGCATGGAAAGCCTACTAGCATTAGTAATACACTATGAAAGGAAATTACAAAGGCATTACAACATTCATATGAAAACTAGAAAAGGAAATGCATTGAAATAAGAGAGAGAGAAAAAGAATACAAAATAACATGAAAATCACTGAAAATAGAGTAGTAGCTAGCACCAATTCTCTCTGCCAAAAAACTGAATGGGGGAAGCTTGGAGGTCATTTCAATTTATAGAAATTTTTCTGCCTCGGTCACGCCCTCAGTCACGCCTGTGACTAGGGGCGTGACATTGTTTAATCAATTCTGCGGCTTGGATCAGGTTCGGCGCACGATTCTGACGCGATTTGATGGGTCGCGCCCTAGGTCACGCCCGTGACTGAGGGCGTGACCATTTCGGTGGTTAGTCCGGTCATGGGTGCTGGCGGCTGGCTGATGTGTCAGTCACGGGCGTGACTGGAAGCACGCCCGTGTAACAGTGGCGTGACCAATTCAGTGGTCAGCTGGTCGAATCTGAGCTGTTCACGGGCTGGTCACGGGCGTGACTTGCGTGTCACGGGCGTGACTTGTGTGCCACGGCCGTGTACTTTGGGCGTGTCTGACCAGATCTTCTGAATTATGGTGGCAGCAGCTTAACTGGAAACAGCAACTTACACGCCCTAGGTCACGGGCGTGACCTAGGGCGTGACTTAGGAAATTTTGCATTTTTGACCTGAAAATTCAGAAAACTTAAGTTAGCACTAAAAATAGGAAAATGAACCAAAATTGCATATAGGTAAACAACAATAAGCAAAAAGTAAGAGTAAATAACCTAATTAAACTAACTAGATTTAGCATTATCACAATCCTACCAGGTGGTAGAAGAGAGGACTACCCACATTTTGGGGAACTTCTATAAAATATTGTATCTCTGTGTGTGTTAATTTTCTGTGCTATCCCATATAGCTTACAACTTTTCTGCTTTACTTTAACAACATCATTTTTATTCTGTGTTTGGTATTGTTGAAGCATAACACTTAGTGTTTTTATTGTGTGTGTACAAATAGAATAGAAATATTTTTTAAAACTCTATTCACCCCCCTCTAGAGTATACTCAGAGGCACACTGTGCACTTTCAATTAGTATCAGAGGAAGGTTGATCATTAAAAGGCTAACACCTTGATCAAAAATACCTCCCACTCTTATTTCCCTTCAGTAAAATTAATTTTATTAAGAAAATGAGTTCTAAGGATTATGCCTCAATAAGACCTCCAGTGTGTAACCTAAATAAGTTTACACTCTGGAAGGCCAGAATAAAGTTATATATGAACTATATTGATGAGGTCATCTTTGAAGTTATCATTACAGGTCCTCCAGCCCCATACAAGAAGGACGCTAGTGGAGCTTCTACACAGGAACCTATACCTAGGGCTGAGTGGACAGAGACTGAAAAGAAGCAGAAGACATGTGATGCCAAAGCTATGAACATTTTGGTATCTACCATGTCAGATGACATCATCTAGAAGGTGGCTGACAGCCAATCAACCAAAGAGATCTGGGAATCTCTTTCCAGACTGGTAGAAGGAAGTTCTGATGAAAGAAAGACAGGAAGTCCCTTCTCATATCCCAATATGAGAACTTTCAAAAGAAAGCTGATGAATATGTTGCTGAGATGTATGACAGATTCAACATCATTGTCAATGAGCCGGGGTGTCTGGATAAGGAGATATCCTTAACAGAAATAAATGATAAAATCCTCATGTACTTCCCTAACTCATGGGATTCAAGGATCTGGGCAATCAGAGAGTCCAGATGCCATAGAGAAATCTCTACTAAGGCTTTGCTAGGAAAGCTTAAGTCATATGAGATATTTCTAAAGAACATGGTTGAATCAGAGGAAAGGGAGACAACTCCAGCTCCTATCCAAAGAAGTCTTGCTTTGAAAGCAACTGAAGGAGATCCCTCAACTCCTGAAGATGAAATGTTCAGTCTCCTAGCAAGGAGATTCATAAAATGGGTCAAGACAGAAGACTCAAGGAGAAGAGAGAGGAGCTCAAAGCCCAGATATGATAAGACTCCAAAGAAGGAGGTAATATTCTACTCCTGCAACAAGCCAGGGCACATAGCCCCTGATTGCTCACAAGAGAAAAGGAATAGGAGCAGCAACAAGGATGAAAAGAAGAAGAAGTCTTTCAAGGGGAAAGACAAGAAGAAAGCCAAGGGTTTCATTGCTGAAACCTGGAGTGACTCTGAAGCAGAGTTAAGCTCCTCTTCATCTGAAAGTGATGATGAAGCAGAAGAAGAAGCAGCTTGTATGATGACATTGGGGATGTCATTAGAGGATGATGAAGAACAACATGTATCCCTGTTTGATTCTGATGAATTCAAAAATTGTTTTAAAGAGTTTTGCAATGATTTCCTTAATATACAAAAAGAATTAGAAACAAATAGGGAAGAATTAGAACAGTTAAAGGAAGATGACCAATATTTAAGAAATCAAGACTTAGTAAAAGAGATTCACAATAAGGAATCATAATTAGTTAAAGTAAGAAAAGAAAATTTATAATTAAAATAAGAGTTAACAAAGGCAAAAGCCTTTGAGGACTCACTCAATTGGAGGAGTCAAAAACTCAAAAACATTACACAAAATCTCTCTATGAGATTTAAGCACCTAGGACTAGGAGCATACCCATGCACTAGCACAGAAGTCCCTAGGAAACCTGCCTGGAAAAATCCAGTTAGATTTATTAGACCTAGCGACATCAATCAGGTGAGGGGAGTGCAATAACTAAGGACAGTAATAATCCAACTAAAATAAATGTGCCTAACAAAGTAATTCTAAGCACGGAAAGGAAATTAATAGGCAATAACAATGCAGGGAAATTATCCAATCAAAAAGCTAAAGCTAAAAATAAAATAATAAAACACTCTGCTGATCTTTTATATTGTGATTCCTTTTATGCACATTTTCAATATCAAGGTAATAAATATAGGTTTGGTAAATCAATCCTCTACCATCCAAAAGGATACCATGAAAGACCTTTCTATTCTTTTATAGAACCTTAGAATAGTAAAAGCAAAGGGCCCAAGGTAACCTGGGTTCCCTTTAATGTTTGAGCTGATTGTGTTGGAACATGGTTTTCCGCATCCCTTTAATTTGAGAATAACAAATCCTACTTGTATTTGATCTTGTTTGACATTGTGTTTTTAGCATGCAGGTTTGAACTGACATGACACTGGGTTACTGCATTATTGGCCTGGAACTGCCCACAAGCAGAAATTATGATTATGGTCTAACGCCAGGCGTTAAGACTTAACGTCGGGCTTTGACGATCGACGGGATGACTTCTCGATCGACGTGATGGCTTGCCGATCGATGGGATAGCTTGTCGATCGATGGGATGGCTTGCCGACTAAGAAAATGAAAGAGGTTTAACGCCAGGCGTTAGGTCTTAATGCGGGGCGTTAACGCTCGAGTATTATGGCAAGGAGGGATGCATCCGTGATTGAAGGAGCACTTTAGGAATGATGTGACTTAACGCCAGCGTTAGCCTCAACGCCAGCGTTAGCCTCAACGCCAGCGTTAGGGTTGCCTAAAATAAAATTTTCCTAAAGTACAAAATCTCCTTCTCATTTTGAAGATCTGAGCCATCAAAATAATTCCAAACTGGGTCAACGCCAGACGTTAGCCTTAACGTCGGTGTTAGCTTCCAGTCCTATAAATTGGTGGACTTCATCTTCTCCAACTACTGATTGAAGAGAGCCCTATTCGAGCACTTCAGAAATTCTCAGAGGGCCGTATTTCCAGACCACAAAGGATCTCCCACAAAATTTCAAAAGGAGGAATCAAAGGAGGCTTGAATCAACACACTAACTCAACGCAAAGAACGCATGCTTGGAATTCAACGATCCTCAGCGATTCTTCGGCGTTTCCTTAAGATTATCTCATAGGGAGTTTTTAAATTTGTATTTTATATTTATCTTTGTAATCGGTTCATAAATTCGCCTCGTGTTGGCGACTAGGTCTGGGTTGGAATTAGGGAGGAATTCGCCTCATGTCGGCGACTAGTTCTAGGGAGTAGATCTAGGGGGTGCTCGAGGCCTTTTTGGGGTTAGAAGGGCTAGAGCGGCTTGAGGACGTATCTGGGGAGAGATCGGCTAAAGCCAACCGGTTCTTGGTGAGAAAGGTCGGTATAGAAAACAAAAAGAATATTTCATATTTCGCTTTCAATTTCTAGCGTCATAGAAATCAGATTTTGTAATCAATTTTATAAATGATAATCATGTCTTTTCTTGTTCAATAAAATTGAATCCAATCTCTTTACTTTTGATTTAACTTACTTCAAATAAAATATCAGAAGTTTTCTATAAAAGTTTAAAGTTTTTTTTAAACCCTTATTCACCCCCCCCCCCCCCCCCCCCCCCGCTCCAAGGGTGCCTCAAGATCCAACAAGTGGTAAAAGCCCGTCTAGGCCTGGTTCCGGGCTAGTCCGCCCCGGGCCCATATTGGGCTCGGGGGCCTTACAGGGTCCCCATATAGATTAAATGCCTGACCCGGGCCGAGCTGGGCAAAGCCTGATTTTTCAGGCCATCCCGTGCCCGGGTCCAGGCAAAGCCTGACCCAGACATATTATTATGAGTCGTTGGGATCAATGTCTCATTGAGCCGTTGATCCCAACGACTCGCTGGGCGCTGGCATGACAGCATTATTGCTGCCATGCCAGCACTAGTAGGCTGCCAAATTTTGGCAGCATACTAGTACTAAGCCTAGGGTTTGTCATTTCGACCCTCAAAATTGCCAAAATTCAACTCTATTTAGAAGTTATCTCAATTTTTCTTTTCAACAATTTTTGAGTCTATAAATTTTAAATATTTAGTATAGGTAGTTGTTGGATCTGATGGCGCCCTTAGAGGGGGGGAGGGGGTGGGGTGAATAAGGGGTTTAATGTTTTTGAGATAAACTTACAGATTTTAAATAACAGAAAAACTTTTTTTGCTCTATCGCTAATGCCTAGCGTTAAGAGTCAACGCAGGGCGTTATCTCTCCAGAAAATATTTCTACAGAAATATTCAAAATGATTTTCTTTATGAAATACTTTTCCAGAAAAATTAGATATACTGAAAAAAAAATTTATATTTCACAAAAATGATTACAAGGATAAAATTTCAATACGCTTGAAATTGGAGGCAACAACTTAAAAATCACTTTTTGTTCCTTCACCGGTCCTTCTCCCAAGGACCGGTTGGCTATAACCTATCTTTCCCTAGATAAGGCCTCTAGCCACCTCCTAGATCTACCCTAGACCTAGTCGCCATGCACAAGGCAGCGAATTTCTCCCTAAACAGAACCCGGCCTAATCGTCATACGCAAGATGGCAAATTCACTACCGTTACAAGGAAAAATGAAAAGATAAAGTAAAAATCAGAATAAAAGACTCCCTAGAATGAAGAGCGCTGAAGAAGATGTTGAAGAAACACCATGACCACGTCGGAGTTGAAACGAGCGTCCTTCTTCAAATTTGTCATTGGAAATCTCCTTCTCACTCTTGTTCCTCAATGTTGGTGTTGGGAGTTCTCTCTGAATTCGGGATGAAATGCTCTTACAGATCTCTGGAATGAAGGCTTGAATAATTATGTCTTGAGCAAACGAAATCAGGTCTTTAAATAGACATGGGAGCTAACGCCCGAAGTTAAGAGTTAACGCCAACGTTAAGCATCGTGTACGTCAGTTGCTGAGATCGTGCAAATTGTCGGGATCATGGCAGATCGTGACTCAACACGGGCATTAAGAGTCAATGCTGGTGTTGTCTCTGGCTTCTCGACGGATTCCATCTCGACGACATTTTATCTCGATGGATTCTTTCTCGACGGAAGTTAACGCGGGGCGTTAACAACTAACGCAGAGCGTTATCTCTCTTTTCAGAGAATTATCATCAAACAACATCCTGTTCATAGGGTTATTTAACTATAGTACCGGCACACTATAAACACTAGCAAGATCAAATACATAGTGTGATTTGTTATTCTCAAACTAAGAGATGTGGAACACAAGCTCCAACAATCTCCCCTTTTTGATAATAACAAATCCACTAATAAGAAATAAAATATAATTAGAGTAGTGTTTATAGTATATGTTAAGCGTGGATAATCATGCATACTCCCCATATGTGGATACTCCCCCTACATGAATGCATTTCCTAATGTACTCCCCCTAAACAATAGATTTTTTTTTATTTCTTCAATTATTCTCCCCCTTTTGTTAATCAATAGAAGGTAGGATAGAGTCATAGCAATATAAAACAATATGCATTTAGTAGAGATAATAACAACTTTAGTATAAATAGTGAACACAGCGAAAGCAATTTGTAACATCTTGTAGAAATTATAAGTACAAAATATAATAAGCGTTTAACTCAAATATTTAGATGTTTTGAATGTTAGAAATAAAAGTTGCAAGTTCATTTGTAATTTGTAACAAAAAGTAGCAAGCAAGATTATAAAAATATCAAGTAAATATATATTTACAATGCTAATAAAGTTGCATTTCAAGTATACATAAATATTGTAAAGATCATGCGTTGCTATCTAATGCATTTACTCATGATTGTAGAGAATAATATAGATAAGTTTTTAGTCCAATTCTCATGAGTGGAAGTATTATAAATGATAATGATGTGTTCAATAAGTGTGTTTTGATAAAGTATACAAGTGTATAAATCAAACCACATTAAATTATGTAATGTAAGAAGATGACTTGAATTGAACATAAACAACTTTACTTTCACAAATTTCAATGCATATATATATATATTTAAAGAGAAGTGGTGAAAATTTTGTTTGCACAAGACACTTTACAATTCTTTCCAATGTGCTCAACCCACAATGCTCATTAAGACTTATCAGGACGGTGAGTAGTGCTTGGTGGAGTTAACCTTGTCATTCATTATTTGCTTTTTAGTTTAGTGACTAAGGACTCCGAATTCACTTGTTTTTGCAAACATAGAAATTTTATTTTATATACCACATTTCTCTAATCACAAGTGCATGAAAAACAAAGGATTCAAGAAAGAATTCAATTTTGTGTAGGTAAATTATTTATGAGATTCAAAATAAGTTCTTATACTACATAATTACGGCTCCAAGCCCAAGCCCAAGCCTGGATAATAAAAGCTCGGGCCCGTCAAGCCCAAGCCCAAGCCCGGATAATAAAAGCTCGGGCCCGTCAAGCCCGGGCCTGCCGGGCTTTTTTGACATGGCTACAGATAAGTTAATATTATCTGATAATTAACTTTCTATATACATGCATATACAACTATATATACAAGTATATATTTACTACCTAGCTACATGCGATAGCATTTTGTCTTTGAAGAACATCGGAGTTTGGTTGTTGGCAGACTATTTAGGGGTGCGTTTAGCAAAACCAAAAGGCGGAATTATGCTATTGGTAGGTCAAACTAGAAAGTCTATAAATAGACCCTTAAGGGCACCTTTGGAGGGGATCCGATCTTTGGGCTTTCTCTTCCTTTGGTTAGTTTTGGTTAGCTTCTAGTGCCCTCCAAGGTGCCAGTTCAGCATTAGTTTGGAAGGGGAAACTCTCTAAGATCTTCCGGGTGTGTGGCGGGACCTCCTCTCTGTAACTTTGGGTCTGTCCATTTTTCTTCACCAAATAGTAAAGTGAGCTAGTGAGGGAGAAGTAGATGTATAATACAACCCTCTCTGGGTTCGAACTCTTCTAGAGACCGATTGACGGTTTCAACAGTGTGCTAATTTCATTATAAAAAGAGGTGAATACAGAGAATAAATTAGAATGTTTTTTAAAAGATACGTCCAGGTACATCAAGAGAAGTCATCAATAAAAGTAACAAAATACAGACTACCCCTACCGACAGATTTTGCAGGAGAGGGACCCCAGATGTCTGAGTGAATAAGTTCAAAGAGACAAGAAGATCCACATCCTCGTTTTGCTGGATAAGAGGAGTGATGATGTTTTCTGAGTTGGCAGACTTCACGGTTGAGAGAGGAGTCTTCCTTTGACAGATCTGGGAGGAGCTGGTAGAGAAGGCGAGGAGGAGGATGGCCAAGGCGAAGATGCCACTATAGAAGAGAGGTGGATGCAGAGATGACATATACAGTATCTAGGAAGAAGAGGACGACGCTTTCAGTCTCAGTAGCAATCGTCACCTTGGAGCATGAATCCTAAAAAAGAGCAAGTAGTATAGGTTAATGTTATTGAGCAATGTAGTTGCTTGAATAGATTGGTAACCGAGAGCAAGTTACATGGAAAAGTTGGCACATAGAGAATGACTTTTAGTTGAAGAGACGGAGTGACTTGGACTATACCAGTCCCACATACAGGATATGGAGAACCATCCACAATCAAAACCGAAGGTTACCGACTATGTTTGTCCAAAAGAGAGAAAAGAAGAGGATTTTCGATCATATGATTTGTAGCACCAGAGTCAATGAGCCACTTACCCCTGGTGACTATGTGTGCACTACCTAAAGAGGTGGCAAGATAGGCTGACTTCTTGTTGACAGAAAATGTCGCTTCACTTGTTGGAGGGAACAGATGAGGATGCTTGGCACAACAACGATCCACAAAATGTCCTGTCTTGCCGCAATGAGAGTAGAGGTATCGAGACAGACCTCGCCCAGGGTGACCTCCACGACCACTAGTGTTGATTCGAAGAGACGGATGAGCAAAAGTGTCAGAGGGTAGTGGGGAGGCAAGCAGAGGTCGCTGAAGAAGAGTGGTGACAGCAGAGATGCGAGCAACGATTGCAGCAAGGGTGGGAGAGTCAACTTCTCCTAGAATTTGTTGTCGGATCATATCATAAGACTTTGGGAGGCAAAGAAGGTTACACATCGCCAGGAGTTCTTGGAAGTGTTTGTGTTGCTCGGCAAGATCAGCGGAGAAGGGGCGATGCTGAAGAAGTTTGGAGAGCTTGCGTCTCTTGATAAGTAGCTACAAGAGACATCGAAGGGCGAGTAGAGATCGAGATCGATATATAACGTGTATATGCGAGAAGTCTGACCCCCCTGGAATAGAGAGCAGCAAGATGAGTCCATGCAACCTAAACAGTCTTATCATGATGAATGATGGGCAGGCATTCATCAGATAGACAATTCACCAGCCATGTTCGAACTAGAGCATCACTGGTATCCCAGTCATCAAAGGTAGCAGAACCTTTTGGAGGAGGGTAATCAGTGAGGTGATGACGTTTGCGCTGAGATCTTAACAGAAATGTGAAGGAGACACTCTAGTCTGGATAGTTTGGTCCTGTCAGCTTTGAGGTGGTACCTAGATTTCCTGAAGCAGTGGAGGCTGGGTGCGGTTAGAACAGGTGGAGCGGTCAGGGTAGTTGAAGAAGAGTTATCCGGAGTACCCGCGGCGAGGAAAGAGGGTGCGCGATCAGGGAGAGGAGACCGCTCAAGCTGCAGAGATCGGTAGAGAGCAGGCTGACGATCAGGGAGAGGAGACAGCGCAAGCTGCAGAGATCAGAAGAGACCACACAGGCTGAGATCTGTAAAGAAGGCTGAGACCTCTCAGGCTGCCAAGAAAGCAGGAAGAGGAGAGCGGGCGGTTAGGAAACCAAAATCTGCTTAAGAGGAGAACCCGGCGACGAAACCGAGAGTTCACAACCGAAGGATCGGTGCTAGCTCTAATACCGTGTGAGAACTTGGAAATATCTTATCAAAAATTAACAAAGACGTGTCAATTGAAAATAACTGGATATTTTATTTCCAAACAATCAAAGGTATGGTCCCTTTATATAGAATGCAGGAGGTGAGAGAGATTACAAATTGGGGATGTGAGACTAATATTATACAAGGCTATACATGCGGTCACAACGGTCACAAATATCCTGACCGCAAGAAGCTATGCGGTTAGACAAGCTAATTGAGCAAACTGGAAGGTGCGGTGACAGGATTAGACCGAACGATCAGACGATCAATCAAAGGCTAAACGATCAGACCGCAAGGTGCAGCCACATGTAGAGACCGCACGATCACATTCATTTTCTAACAGGCAGCACTAGAAGGGTGCTTGCATGCGGCAAATGGAGGAGCAGCATACCGAGATGTTGACCCTACTTAGAAACCTAGGAGTTCCTCGAGCTCTTGTTCCACCTCCCGCAATGATCAATCCACCTCCAGAGTACGGATAGGTGGATGACGGGACGCTTTTGCCCGCCGCCCTCTGCACCATGGCTCTCCACCAACACCTCAGATTCTAGCCCATCTGATTCCACATGACTTCAAACTCCTCAGCATCGAGACTTTCGATGGGACGAACGACCCTTTAGAACATATCAACCACTTCACCACCATCATGAGAATTTAAAATGCTCCAGATCAGCTTCTACGCCAGGTGTTTCCGACAACCTTGAAGGGGCAAGCACGCACTTGGTTCCATTTTTTGAAGGATGAATTCATTGCCAATTTTGTGGAGTTGGCACAACAATTCACAGACTAGTTCAACGCCAACCGCAGAATCGTCTGAGACCTCTCACATCTTTCAGGAATCCGCCAGAACGAGGGAGAGACCCTCAAGTATTTTTTCCGTCGCTTCACTGCTGAAGCGCGACAAATCTCAGGGGTCGAACCCGAGCTTCTACAAGGCATTTTCCTATGGGGCTCCGCCCAAGCGACATCTACTCGGCATTGATGATGGAAACATTGCCAAGTTACCTAGATCTTGTGCATCGGGAGGAAGCTGATCAGATTGCAACTGATGAAGCTATCAAGGCGCACCAGCAGCGTTCGAGGGGAGTCAAAAAAGAAAAAAAAAAGGATTGGAGCAGACCCCGAGAAGACAAGAAGAGTGACGTGCTCGATGCTGGTCGTGCTTGAATCCAGCTGTCCTCCGCTCGTATGAAGCCTGTGCTCTCCGCTCGCACCCCACTGTTGCGACGTATTCCATCTATCGCTCGATCATTTCGTCGCCCGGGGTGGTGCGAGCGGCGAGCACATATTTCATACGAGCGGAGCACAGCTGGATTCAAGCACGGTAGCCCGAGAGCATGAGAAGGGCGAAGACTTTACGAAGATGCTAGTATATATATATTTATATTCGATAATTTATATATAACTTTTATGGTCGAATTTATATATTCATATTTTATATTCAATTTAAATAAGATGCTCCCCCTCTCTCTCTCCTCTCTCCTCTCTCTCGAATATTACTGCCGGGCGGCCGGTATTTCATTTTTTTATATTAACCAGGGGCTGACTTTTCTCCACTCACTCTCTTTCCTCTCTCTTCAATGTTGTCACTGCCCACTCTCTCTCCTTCCCGCTCTCTTTCTCTCTCTCCTTTGTTTATATTATTTAGAAGCTGGCCCCACTCACTAACTCCCCCTCTGTCTCTCTCTTTATCCCTCTTCCTTTTGCCTTTTTCATTCTAAGGTTGAGGATAAAATTTTTTAGGGCGCTGATATTAGCACTGTATTTTTGGCTATCCGCACTAACGGCTAATCGCAAACATCATTTTGAGGATTGTCTATCCGCAAGCTCCATTTGAAGGATTGACCATCCGCAAACAATATTTTTATTTGCACATCATTTTTTTGAATTTTTTTTAATGACAAACATCATTAAATGACAAAAAATCTACAACATAGCAAAAAACATACAATTTATGAAAACAAGATAGCTAAAATATCATAAGACTTTTGATTCATTGGTAAATCTTTCATGACTTTTTCTCTTCAACTTTTTCATATGCGTAAATGAAAAAAAAATTTGCTAAATATTAGCATTGCCTTCTCTAAAGTAAGCATCAATGGAGCGGCCCACTCAGTGTTCAGAGTTTTCTTAACCAAATGAAGCCATTGATTCAGATCAGTAGCTGTCACTGAATGTCCTGCAAGCCACAGCTAGAGCAAGATGGCGAGCAATCCCCTAATCATTCTTATGCTTCGGTTGGCGCGGCTTATTTGCTCCGGTGAGTTTGGACGAAAACTCAATTATCATAGAATGTATGTTTGGCATGACAAAGGTTATGACCGCGACCAAGAAAATAAACTAATTTTGAGCATAAAATGCATGAAATTTTTTAGGTGAGGTTGGGTGTTCACAAACCATGATTCATGACCACCACCACAGCGCCAAACGAAGCCTTGATCTCGGAGATTCCCAAGTCTTTGAATCGTGTTCGGAAGGAAGACAGGGAATGAGTTTGGCGGAGATATTATTTTCATATCTAATAATTTTAAGTTAATATAATAATGGTTATTTTATTTTATCTTAAAACACAATGCATTCCGTTTGGAGGGGCGAATTTGTCACGGGCGTCATAACGAGGAATAAATGTTTTTATATGAACAAATTGACAATAACCCTCCTTAGTTTTATCCCCTTTTTCAATAACCCCCTCCCCCCCCCCCCCCCCCCCCCCCCCCCCCCCCCCCCCCCCCCCCCCCCCCCCCAAAGTTTTAATAATAAGATGATAACCCCCCTTGGTTTTATTAAATTGTGGGAGGAAGGATTTTTTTACCAATTTGAGTTAACACCGTTAACTCCATTCTTCACAGCGCCAATCACACACCGTTAAATCCATGAAACGAATCCAATTGAACTTGCTCCAATGAGTATGTAGTAAAATTAGTGAACAACATTAATATTTCAAGTCCAGCGATCAAGGTACGAAATTCCGCATTTTAATGGCTTTCGAACAAAATAAATGTATATCTGAAACATTCATGAGATAAAAAAGGGGAGGGTCGCGGACCTTGAACGCAGAAATCGAAAATGGGGCGCAGATCGGCTAGGGTTGGAGGATTTTCGAAAAGAACATGGCAGTCCACGCCCCCGACGATCTAGGCCGACATACTCGCCGACAAACTAGAGATGAACAGAGCAGTTCCTACGCCGACGAACTCACCGGAAAGGGGGAGCGACGCACGCGATCGGCTAGGGCTGGAAATTGGGAAAAAATGCGGAACGAGGGTGGAGTGCGGGCCAAGGAAAAGAAACGCCGTTACTAATGAAGCCTAAGGGGGATTATCATCTTATTATTGAAACTTGGGGGGGGGGGGGGGGGGGGGGGGGGGTTATTGACAAAGGGGATAAAACTAAAGGGGGTTATTGACAATTTGTTCTTTTTATATCAACTTGCTAGTTTGCTACATTGTTTAAATAAGGGAGTCTTCAAAGGCATCACAGTTTTGGCGTACCGCACTTTTTTCTAATTTTTCGTGTCTTCTGGAAATAAGTTTTGTACATGCATTTTTAGGGAAGTGTTCAACACAAAAGTTGTAGATTTCGACGAGATCTACCAGTTTCGTGTTGAACACTTTTCCTAAAAATGCATCCACAAGGCGTATTTCCAAAAGGCGTGAAACCTGAGCGTATTTCCAAAGTATGTCTTGTACATGCATTTTTAAAAGAACAAAGTGATTACGACGACAAACTACCAATTCGATGTGCATTTCCAAAAGGCGTGAAACCTGAGCGTATATGAACTCAAGCCAGAACACTACTTAAATAAGCAGAATCATAAAGTCGAACATTCGACTTTACTAAGGTTAATATCATGTTAATCCTAAATTCTAAGAACTAGTGCGCATGATTAATATTTAGCCTATGATTTTTTTTTAATGTCAGGTTCTTTGATAAAGCAGCTGTGAGGAGCAACTCAGATAGTCCATGGCTGCTATGCTCAGTAACAGAGGTAGAAGAAACCAAAAAAATCATCAAATTGCTTCCGGTCTTCATAACAACAATCATACCGAGTGTGATGATGGCTCAAATCCTCACCCTATTCATCAAGCAGGGAAACACCATGGACTGCAGCATGGGTTCTCACTTTCAAATTCCTTCGGGGAGCCTCTCCACTTTCTTTACCCTCGGCATACTCATAAGTGTGTCCGTCTATGACAAATGCGCCGTGCCATTAATAAAGAAGCGTATCAAAAATCCTCGAGGCGTCACAATGCTCCAGAGGATTGGCACTGGTCAAACAATTAACATCATGGTCATGATTATCACCGCCATGGTGGAGAGGTGGAGGTTGAGCGTAGTCAGATCTCACGATCTTGTTCACCAGACAACAATGGTGCCTTTAAGTGTGTTTGCTCTGTTACCACAATTCGCTTTGATGGGAGTGGCGGAGATGCTTGTTGAGGTTGGAAAGATGGAGTTTTTCTATGATCAAGCGCCGGAAGGGATGAAGAGCATGGGGCTTCCTTCTTTACCACGAGTTTAGGACTCGGAAATTTTATCAGCAGTTTTCTTCTGTCGACTGTGGAGAAGGTGACGAGGAAGGAAGGGAAAGGCGGATGGATTGAGAATAACTTGAATTCATCTCATCTGGATTATTATTATGGATTTCTTGCCGGGCTCTGTGTGATTAATCTTGTATTCTTCTTGTTGATTTCTAAGTTGTATGTCTATAATAAGGAGATTGTTGAGATCGAAGAGGAGAATAAGTAGCATAAGGCAACAAATGTATCATTGTAGGCATATGTTTTTAATAAAAAGTATGGGAATAATGAATCATGCATAGTTAATATTGCGAGTGAATGTATGCTAAACTTGATCTATTAGCAAGTATATAAGTGAGGGATCGGGATTCTCTCCATTTGGGTGAAATGGATAGTATTCATTTCGTGATGTGGATGCATTCTCACTAGCTTGATCTAATAGTGGAGAATTTTTTGATTAAAAAGAAAATATAAAAGGATGGGATTAGTGAATCCGACGGATCAGCAAGAAATAGATCTGGACCGTGAAATTGATACTATCCATTTCACTCCAAATGGAGAGGATCCCCATGGATAAGGGAGCGGGAGAGCAGGTGTACAAGCGGTATTTTATATTAGACTCTAGAACGAGGATATTGACTTGTTTATTATTTCATTGAGTACATCAGAAGCTTCTAGATTAATACTAATACAAGTATTTGCAAGATCTTTTTGTGGTTAGATTCACCTTCCTAAAACTCTTTCAATCATCTTTGTACTTGTTTGCTTCTCAAGGATTTGCAAGAATGAACATTAGATGAAAATGTTAAGACTTTAGATCCACTTTTAAGTGGTCGCCTCAATTAATTTAGGTCGTAAACCCACTTTTCAGTGGTCACATCGATCAATTTAGGCTGTAAACCCACTTTTCAGTGGTTGCCTCGATCAATTTAGGCTGCAAACCCACTTTTCAGTGGTCGCCTCGATCAATTTAGGTCGTAAACTCACCTTTCAATGGTCGCCTCGATCAATTTAGGTTGTAAACCAACTTTTCAGTGGTCGCCTCAATCAATTTAGGCCATAAACCCACTTTTCAGTGATCACCTCAATCAATTTAGGCCGTAAACTCACTTTTCAGTGGTCGCCTTGATCAATTTAGGCCGTAAACCTACTTTTCAGTGGTCGCGCACCTCGATCAATTTAGACCGTAAAACCACTTTTCAGTGGTCACCCCGATCAAATATGGTCGTAAACAACTTTTTAGTGGTCACCCAGATCCAATCTCGAGTGATGGTTTGTAGTTACCTGGATCTCCACCGACATCTTTCATGCCTCTGCATCCCTCTGCATCAAGGGAGGTCAAAGTGATTGACTAGCTCTGTCGTGCACTAATTGAGATATCTTTAGAGGAAGAATGACCTTTCTGAGGAAAGCAATGTCATTGACATCTGCCCAACTGATCATTCTGGCCTCTAGCCCTTGTAATCTTATTATAGAATCCATCAAACATGTTTGCAATATGACGAGCCTATTCAGAGCTCTTATTTGAAATTACGACGGAAGTTGGAAGCAATCTCCATATGTTTACATGTATCATACTCACTGTTGATCTCTATAGAGGAATTCAAGTAACTTTATATGCTGATCTCTCTAGCGGAATTCAAGTCACTTTATATACTACTCACTATAGCGGAATTCAAGTCACTTTATATGCTACTCACTCTGGATGAATTCACTTTATATGCTGATCTCTCTAGCATAATTCAAGTCACTTTATATGTTGATCTCTCTAACAGAATTCAAGTCACTTTATATGTTGTTCACTCTAGAGGAATTCAAGTCACTTTTATATGAAGCCATCTAAAGGCTGTTCTCCTTTATAATAAACACAGATACTATCCAGTTTTTCATATTGAAATATCATTACACCAACATTGAAGCTATCGTCCAAGAGAAATGATCGTAAATGGGTGGTCACATCCCCTCTATTGATAAAGTGTTATTTCTTATGCTCTTCAAGGTTACCTATGTCGACCTGGCGACCATGGCGACTATAGAAGGATCTTGCATACTGGCGAGTATGGAAGGAGCTTGAATACTGGCGCGATGTCGCCTACGCCGCATACCTGGCGAGTATAGAAGGATCTCGCATACTCGTACATGGCCTTCAAATGGTCCTGATGCTTGACTTTGACTTGATTTTTGACCTCTGCCTGCATGACATGAATAGGCTCAACCCTCGGCGATATATGGGTTGTACAGATTGAACCTCTACAAGATAGTTGAATGCCATTTTCAATTTGGTGTTGCATGCTCCATGACGCCTCACAAATAAAAAGTTAGGCCTACTGGCGTGCAGAACAATGCGTCGTCAATTTGTGTGGTTGGCTGGATTGAGTTTCAGACGATCTCGTCCATGTAGGGTTTCAGACGATCTCGTCCATGTAGGTTGTCGAGACTTGTTCTACATCGCAAGCCCTGCCTTATGAAAATCAAAATAATCAAGATTGTAAATACAGTGATTGAGTTCCTGAAATTAGCAAACATACTACAAATAATTGCCATCAATAAAACAAACTTAAAAGAAGATTTTTTTGTAAAATTTTACTTGAAAAAAGATTCCTCTAATGAATTCTCTTCTCTATAGAGCAAAACTGATTTGTTTCCACCATCTCGCCTTGATCTCCGCGCGAGTAAGCAGCGCTACTCGCAAGGTATCCTCGATACGTCGTGCAAAGTCGTTGAAATCTGCCCTGGTCACATACTCGTCCTCCGCTGTAGAGTTGCCGGCTCCGCCTTCTTCCTCGCCTACTTCCACCATCTCGCCTTCTCGCTAGATTTTTCTCCTCTGGCTACAGTCCACGCTCACCGCACCAAAGTGCTGAAGCCAGGAAAATCCAGACTGTAAATATTTGCACTAAAAGGCAGCCTGAGGTTACTTATCCCATGGTTCGGCTACTCGGATCCTATGGCTAGAGCTAAGAAGAGAAAAAAAAACTACAAACAAACCCTAGGCGTTGCAGCAGGGAGGTCCCACGACGTACCCAAAAGTTATAGGAGAAACTTCCCCTCCACAACCAAGAATGGCTGAGCACAGCACGAGGAAGGCACCTCTTGGCGAGTAGCTAGCAGGGGGATATGGGGGGTCTAGATTTAAAGAGAACATTGACTGTCTCTGAGAAAAGGTCCCAAAAGTGGTGCCAAAGAGGTGCAATTCCTAGTACTCATGAGGGTCTATTTATAGACAAATCCTGAGGGGGTTTGTAGGCGACTATACCCGGCCCCTGCGAGGTTGCCTACGCCGACCTGACGACCATGGCGACTATAGAAGGATCTTGCATACTGGCGAGTATGGAAGGAGCTCGCATACTGGCGCGATGTCTCCTACGCCGCATACCTGGGGAGTATGGAAGGATCTCACCTACTCGCACATGGCCTTCAAATGCTTCTGCTAGTTGACTTTGACTTGATTTTTGACCTCTGCCTACGTGGCATGAATAGGCTCTACCATCGGTGATATATGGGTTGTACAGATTGAACCTCTCCAAGATAGTTGAATGCCATTTTCGATTTGGTGTTGCATGTTCCATGACGCCTCACAAATCAAAAGTTAGGTCTACTAGCGTGCAAGAACCACGCGTCGTCAATTTGTGCGGTTGGCTGGATTAAGTTTCCGGCGATCTCGTTCATGTAGGCTGTCGAGACCCGTTCTACAATATCGCAAGTCTTGCCTTATAAAGATCAAAATAATCAAGATTATAAATCCAATGATTGAGTTCCCAATATTAGTAAACATACTACAAACAATTGCCATCAATAAAACAAACTTAAAAGAAGATTTTTTGCTAAATTTTGCTTGAAAAAGATTCCTCTAATGAAATCTCTTATCTCTATAGAGCAAAACTGATTTGTTTCCACCATCCCGCCTTGACCTCCGTGCGAGTAAGCAACACTACTTGCAAGGTATCTTCGATACGTCACATGAAGTCGTTGAAATTCGCCCTAGTCACATACTCGCCCTCCGCTGGCGAGTTGCCGACTCCTCCTTTCTTGCTTGCCTACTTCCACCTTCTCGTTATACTTTTCTCCTCTGGCTATAGACCACGCTCACCGCACCAAAGTGTTGAAGCCAGGAAAATCCAGACTCCAAATATTTGGACTAAAAGGCAGCCTGAGGTTACTTATTCCGTGGTCAGGCTACTCGGATCCAAAGGCTAGAGCTAAGAAGAGAGAAAAAAACTACAAATAGACCCTATGAGCTGCAACAAGGAGGTCCCACCACATACCTGGAAGTTCTGGGAGAAACTTCCCCTCCACAACCAATAATGGTTGAGCACGGTATGGGGAAGGCACCTCTTTGCGAGTAGCTAGCAGGGGGATGGGGGTCTAGATTTCAAGAGAACATTGACTATCTCTGAGGAAAGATCCCAAAAGTGGTGCAATTCCTGGTACCCATGAGGGTCTATTTGTAGACAAATCTTGGGGGGGCATATAGGCGACAATACCCGGCCCCTGCGAGGTTGTCTATGCCACCTGGCGACAATAAAAGGATCTAGCAAACTGGCGAGTATGGAAGGAGCTCACATACTGGCGAGATGTCACCTACGCCGCATATCTGGCGAGTAAGGAAGGATCTCACATACTCGCACATGGCCTTCAAAAGCTCATGCTGGTTGACTTTGATTGGATCTTTGACCTCTGCCTACGTGGCATGAATAGAATCCATCCTCGACGATATATGGGTTGTACAGATTGAACCTATCCAAGATAGTTGAATGCCATTTTTGATTTGGTATTGCATGTTCCATGATGCCTCATGTACAACCCTCATTCTCCAAGGGTAGGGCCCACACAAAGCCACATGGGCAGAGGTCAAGGTTAAAAAGGTCAAGACCAGAAGTCAGCCGACCAAGACACAAGACAGCTCAGCCAACAGGAGCAGAAGAAGGCCTGGGCGAGTATGGGTGGACTCGCGCGAGTAGCCCTAATACTCGCCAAAAGGTGGGCGACCATAGGTGATACTAGCCCCTCTTCATGCGAGGTCGCCTCAATGTCGCCTAGTCGCCGAGCTGGGTGGGGTATAAATAGACCCCCCTCCCTTTAGTTTTCCTATAAATAGGACCCCAGGGGTACTTGGATTGGCACCTGAACTTGAGCTTTTGGAACCCCCCCGGTCAAATTCTCGGACCCGTCATCCTTGGTAGTCACTCCCGGTACTAGCCAAGTCGGTGCCTTCCTCATACCATGCTCGACCATTCTTGGTTTTGGAGCGGAAGTCTCTTCTGAGCTTCTGGGTACGTGGTGGGACCTCCCTGCCGCAACGCCTGAGGTCCTGTTGTTCTTTGTTCGAGCCCTCTCCGTCGTTGCCAGTCTAGCCTTCTTGTCGGACTGCTGGGCGAGTAGCCTCCGGCTGCATTGATCCGAATTTTGGAGTCGGGATTTTCCTGGCTTCAACACTTTAGTGCGGTGAGCGTGGATCGTAACCAGAGGGAGAAAGTTGGGTGAAAAGGCGAGATGGTTGTAGTTGGCGACCATGCGGAGGTAGTCAGGAACTCGACTGGCAGTGGCAAGTTTGTGACTTTGGCGGTCTTCGAGGAGTTCGCGCGGCGAATTGAGGGGACCGTGCGAGCAGCTCTGCAACCTCGCACGGAAGGAACAGCGACCTCGCCTCATCGTCCAATTCTTGCCGAAGAAGGTGTTCCCTCCCGGCGAGCAGGGAAGGAACATGAGGAGGAGCCCGAGCGACCGAGGAGGTCGCAGTTCTACCCGCAGGCCTCGCAGTGAGCTGGAGGAACTCGATTCCGCGAGGAGGAGGAGCAGGCGAGGTACTGTGGTACTCGCCAGCTTAGCGAGTATGGAGGAGATACTCGCCAGGCAGAGGATCATCACTAGGTGGGTGGGAGGAGCCCATTTTGGGAGGAGATCGTTGCTGTGCCGGTGCCGGAGGGGTTCAGAGATCCCGCGATGTATTGCTACTCGGGGAGAGTTCAAAGTATGCGACACCATTCTGCAAAAGTATCTAGTCAAGGTGAAAGGATTGATTGGAGGCTTTCAATCCTTCTTCGTCGAGCACGTACCGAGAGAGGAGAACTCGGCAGAAAATCGCCTGGCCAAGTATGGGCCGAGGACCGGAGGGATTGTCACCGAGTTGTTTCGGCCATCCATCGAAGAAGGGGAGATGATGGAGATCGAGCAGCGCCCATCGTAGATGGATCCGTTCACAACGTTTCTATTTATCGGGCAGCTCCCAGCAGGCGGAGGGGATCAAAGGAAGTTTTGGTACAAGGCGGCATACTATTTGTTGGACGGGGAGCTATATCGCAAGACCATCTCAGGCCCTCTGGTTAGATGTGTCTCTGAAGATGAAGTACCTCGAGTGTTGGAAAAGATCCATTCGGGAGAGTGCAGAAGTCATTCTGGGACTCGCGAGCAGAGAATCCCAAGGCATGGTTACTTCTGGCCTACTATCCGCAAGGATGCGGAGGTCTTCTCGAAGAAATGTCAGAAGTGAAAGCTATTTGCCCCTCTCCAGTTGCAGCCGTCCCAACAACTTTGCTCAGTCACCGCCCCGTGGCCGTTTGCTATCTGGGGAATGGATTTGATAGGTCCCTTTCCTGCAGCTAGTGGCCAGAGGAAGTTCATTCTCATCGTGATCGACTATTTCTCCAAATGGATCGAGGCTAAAGCTCTGACCAAGACCACTTCTCAAGTCGTAAAGAACTTCATCTGGGGAGAGATTGTCTGCAAATTCGGGATCCCCCTCGCAATCGTCACCGACAATGGTCCTCAGTTCGCCAGCTTGGAGCTGGAAGATTTTTGCAGGTAGCTCGGAACTGATCTTCGGTTTGCGTCAGTACATCATCCAAGGAGCAACGGACAAGTGGATGCTGCCAACAAACTGATCATCAACCTGCTGAAGAAGAAAGTTGAGAACCTAAGAGGTAATTGTGCGGAGCAGCTCCCCTCGGTGTTGTGGGCTCTGAGAACCACTCCTAGCTCATCCACAGGGGAAACCCCGTTCAAACTCTCTCACGGGTCCGAAGCTCTCATTCCAGTAGAGTTTGAGGTCAGAAGTCCTAGGGTGATCGCTGCTGAAGACGGAGACGAAGAATGGCGTCTAGAGAATGAGGAAGCTCAGAAGCTATCCCTCGACTACATTGAAGAACTCAGAGACTTAGCCTCAGCTCGGCAAAAGGAGATCAAGCGTCGAATGGTGAAGCACTTCGAAAAACACGTTCGCCTCAAGCACTTCCAAGCAGGTGATCTAGTTCTGAAGAAGGTGGATGCGGCAGGAAGATCGACAGCCGTTGGAAAGATCAGCCCAAATTAGGAGGGACCTTTCATCGTCCATGAATCACTTACAACAGCAGGATATCGCCTGCAAAATCACGAAGGGGAGCTATTGGGGAATACCTGGAGCGGCGATGACCTGAAAAGGTTTTATCCCTAAAGGAGAATGTATACATCCCTCTCCTGTAAATTGATTGTTTATAAATAAACTCCTCACCTCCCTGAAACACGGGATGGCGAGAGATTCTTTCTCCTATCATAGCAACAACTATTTTTGAAGAAAGGAAGGAAAGCAGGTGAAGCCGACCTCCGCGTCAGGTTGGGACACGAGCATCCGACTTGATTCTCATAAGATCCAGAAAGGATGATGGGACGGTGCCACGGTAGTGCGTTCCCCTAAGACCAAGCCTCTGCATTGACGGTCGAGATCAGCTCCCCCCTTGCACATTGGTCGCGGTTCCCTCCGACCGCATCTCTCATCCGACTGGAGAGATTATCAGGAAGAAGTCGCGACGCCAACCTCCCAACTCGACGATCGGATGATTGACTTAACCTCTCAAGGGACCCTTGAATAAAGGCGTCGTAATCCCTCAAGAGTGCAAAACTCAGGGCTTAGAATTTTTTTCTCTTATGGCCCTGTCCAATCATTTGAGTTGGTGTGTTAATCCCCTCTGATTGTTGAGTATCAGGAAAGAGTTCGCCGAAACAACATCAATATCACAGTAGGATGGAGACCTCGGGATGATGTGTCTTTGGACCTCCCCGACTGTCAGTGTAACATCCCAACTTTTATTGGGCCACCAGACCCTAGTGAGCCCAATAAAAGTAGGCCAGAGCAGTAGAAAACTACCATTTTAAGTAATGCTGCGCGCCGCAAATAAGTTATCGGGGTATAGTGACCGTACGAACCCCGAATCGACTTCCGTCAGTTCCGTTAGACTCGTATGGACGATACGAGCACAACGGAATCCATTGCACTTCGATCCGAGGTCGTTTGAAGAAAACGACCATTTCGGGTATCGTAGCGCGCCACCACCTCATTATTATGAATAGTGACCATACGAACCCCGAATCGACTTCCGTCAGTTCCGTTAGACTCGTATGGACGATACGAGCACAACGGAATCCATTGCACTTCGATCCGAGGTCGTTTGGAGAAAACGACCATTTCAGGTATCGTAGCGCCACTACCTCATTTTTATGAATAGTGACCATACGAATCCCGAATCAACTTCCGTCAGTTCCGTTAGACTCTTATGGACGATACGAGCACAACAGAATCCGTTGCACTTCGATCCGAGGTCGTTTGGAGAAAACGACCATTTCGGGTATCGTAGCGCGCCACTACCTCATTATTGTAAATAGTGACCATACTAGCCCCGGATTAACTTCAGTCAGTTCTGGTAAACTCGTACGAACGATACGAGCGCAACGGAATTAGTTGGGCCTCGATTCAAGGTCGTATGGAGAGTATGCCATTTTACGACTATGCAGATCGCCTCAGTGCAACGCACGAGATATAAAGCATACGAACCCGGCATCGGCCCCGACAACTCTTATTGGACCCCGGGGGCCAAGGAGGACCCCGCCCTAAGTTGACTTGGTCAACCCTTCCCCCCCCCCCCCAAACTCGAATTTGCTAAAGAAAAGAGGAGGGGGGGGGGGGGGGGAGAAGAGAGAGAAAGCCCCCCCCCCCAACCCTAAGAAAAGGGGCTGCCCATGAATAGGCAGCCCCTACTTGGGGCAAAGGGGGGGCAGGAGAGAGAGAAGGGAGGGGAGGGGGAGAAATATCTCCCCCTCCCTTATCCCCACGTGGAGGAAAAGGGAGGGGGGGGGGGGGGAGAGCTCCCCCCTTTCCTATAAAAGGAGGGGCAGCCCCTCTCAAACCCCCACCCCACTCTCTCCCTCTCAGCCTCTCCCTGCCGGCAGCCCAGCCCTCCTCCTCCTCCACCTTGCCGGAGCAAGCCAACCCCAAGCCGCCACCTCCTCCTCCTTCCTCATGGCCGGCCACCACCCCTCCACCTCTCGAGCCCCACATCACCTCCAGGTAGAACCTCCCCCTCCTCCCTCCTACCTCCTGGAGTAGGCCACCCCTCTCCCCGTTGCCTGGGCGTCGCCGGCCGCCGCCCCGAGCCTTGCAAGGCTCGGGGAGGAAGCGGCCGTGAAAACCTTCTTCCCCGGCGCCGGTGGTGGCGCTGGGGGAGGTAGGTCCCCTCTCGGGGACCTCGGCCGCGGCACCGGGGAGGCGGCCGGGCCGCCGGAGGACGCAGCCGGCGGCACCCGTGGCCTCTCCTCCCCCCTGTTTTGTTTTCCTGGAGGGGAATAATCCCCTCCCCCGGCGGCGGCCAGCGGCTCCAGGCCGCCGGACCACCGCCGGAGGATTGCCCCCTCCTCGGCGCCCTGACCAGGGGCGGCAAGGAGGGCCATGCACGTGGAGGCGGCGGCACAGCGAGCCGGCATGGACCATGCCGGCTGCGCCGCGCCTCCCCGTCCCCCCTTCAGATCCTCCTTCCGGCAGGGTCCGACGGCGCCCGGCCGCCGGACCACCACCGGAGTGGGCGCCGACCCCCGACGCACCGACCAGGGGCGGCACCGGCGCCCTCTCAGCGGAGGCGGCGGAGCAGCAGGCCTGCATGGCCCATGCAGGCCGCGCCTCCACCTCCCGCTTGCTTCTTCGCCCTCCCCCGACGGTGGGCGGCGGCATCAGGCCGCCGGACCATCACCGGAGGAGTCGCCGGCCCCCGGTGCACTGACCGGGGGCGGTGCTGGCCCCCTTCGAACGCTGCCCGGCGGCAGTTGGGGCCGCCCGCTGGCGGGGATGGCGGGAGCCGTCCGATCTCCCCCAGGAGATCGGGCGGCCTCCCGCTCCTCGTTTCCCGCCTTCCGCCTCAGCATACGTGCCCCCCACAGCGGATCCGTCGCAGATCCGCTGCGGGGGCTGCGGGAAGGCGCAGGGTGCAAGACCCCTGCGCCCCCTCCCTTTCCCTAATCGCACCCCAACCCCCCCTCCTTCCTTTTCCTAACAGCACCCCAATTCCCCTTTCCCCTTACCCAATTTTTTGAGGGAAAATGGGGTTGGTTCAGAAAAAGTTTTCTAAATAGAAAATGTGCCCCACCCTAAGGGGCACCTACTGTATTTGTTTGGGATTTTTAGGAGGAATTTTGCTATTTTTAAAACCCTTTATAGAGTCTATTTTGAGAAAATAAACGTCCGAACAAGTTCGCAAAAATCACCAAAAATTAGGGGCTCTATCTAAAGGTGTTTTACAACTACTATAAAAATTGGGAGGTGTGGTTTCTTATTTTGGTCCTCCAAAAGTATTTTACAAGCGAAATAAACGCCCGAAAAAGAGCGAAATTCATCGAAATAAATCGGCGCCCCCTCGACGCATATTTCTAAATGCCTATTAAAAATTGTGCGTATCTATCCAAGGAATCGACTAAGCTCGAAATATCGACGCGAGAATCGGAACGAAAGCGCGGCACGACGCCGAAATTTAACCCCCGTCGCGACAATAATAAAGGAGTGATTGGACTACTAACCCTTTCCTTATGCTGCTACTGTTTTCTGTACTTCCCTTTAAATCCAGTCTCGCACTGGTCCCCCGCATTTATTTTCTGTACTTCCCTTTAAATCCAGTCTCGCACTGGTCCCACGCATTTATTTTCTGTACTTCCCTTTAAATCCAGTCTCGCACTGGTCCCCCGCATTTATTTTCTGTACTTCCCTTTAAATCCAGTCTCGCACTGGTCCCCCGCATTTACTTTCAGTACTTTCATTTAAATCCAGTCTTGCACTGGTCCTATAATTATGGCCTCTGCTTTCGGCCTACTTTTCTGTTTATTACCATGGCCTCTGCTTTCGGCCTACTTTTCAGCTTATTATTATGGCCTCTGCCTTCGGCCTATATTTCTGCTTAGTATTATGGCCCCTGCTTTCGGCCTAGTTTGTTTGCCAATGCAGAGCTGTCATGGCAACCATGCAGTGCTTATCCTCCCTTCTGCGAGGCCTTAGTTGGGGAAAACCCGGAGTTGAGTCCCTCCTCCCAAGTTAGCCCCAAGCAAGGAGCCCTCATACCGCTAATCCTCCCGGGCAGAGGTTGTGTGACCGGTCGAGTAGAATTGCCACGACACTTAAGTGCTTGTTTTATATAAAGCGGGTGAAGATTGTTTGGGAGTGGCGGGTTGGTCACGCTCGCAGACCGTTCGTACCGGTGCGGGTGGGTTGACGACTCATGGCGACAGAGAGATGTGCACAACGGGTTATCACCCTCCGAGCCTGCAGTTCTACCTCCTCTGGTCGGCCTACAAATCGGCTCGTCGGATGTCGCTCACATCCAGTTAGTACACCAAGTTGTACAGGAGGGCCTGAATGATACGGTACGACTACATTCAGAAGTGGCAAGACTGGCCACTGTCACCGACGGCCACATCGGTGAGGCCCGCGGGGTTAGCTCCCCTGCTTGAAATAAAGCGGTCTAAACTGTGTCGACACATGGTCTTTTGTGTGCGTACAGGTTTGAATACCTGGGTGTGCGTGTCTGCGCGTTATAGTGTGTCGTACTTACTATACGGCGCGATTACGAGCTTTAGGGCGGGAAGCCCTATATATATATACGGAAAGATATATGTTTACCTGCTGCTAACCCTCTACCTTGCTTCGGCTATTTCAATTCTGTCCTTTAGCCGCCCCCTGGATATGGATCCGGGGAGGGGATGTATTTTCTACTTAGCTCTGTGACTAACGGTTATTTCTTATAACCAATCACAGGAGATGGGACAGCAAGGAGCCCCCGCACCGCAGGATGAGTTACGAGCCTTGGAGATGGCCCGTTCGATTACCCCAGCCTCGCCCCTATCTTCAGAGACGTGAGTTCGAGAGTATAAGGACTAGCCTAGAGCTCCCCTTTTGTTTTAGATTATGTAGCCCTCGAGGCAATGTTTTGTAAAACGATAGGCCCCGGCCATATTTAAATATGTAATATAATCCGCATGCTTAGCCTTTCCTATATTCGATTGCTTCCGCTGTGCATTCTGATGTGTTGTGATGATTCTTGTGCCTGACAAAAAGACCGCTCAGCGCTTGAGAGGGTGGGACGTTGCCACCCGGAAAGCGCTGGGTTGTCCTCTTTGGGCAGTAAGATCCCCCCTCCCTGAACCGGGTTCAGTCTGGGGAGGGGGGGGGGGGGGGGGGGGGGGGGGGGGGGGTCTTACAAATGGATCAGAGCCACCACGATCCGACCACATGGGGCAGTTTTCGATCCTCCCTTCCCCCGGTTCCATTTCTTGGTTCGGGACGAACCACGCAGCGGAAGCCTGGTGGACCCTTTAGGTTTAAGGTTAAGGATTCGAGACTGCACGGTAGTACACCCACACGCTTTCCGCTTCCTTTTCTTTCAGTCCTGCAAAATTCCCTTATTTTTGCAAGTTCTGATACCCGTTTGTTACTTCTCCAGATACCGGAGTCGAGTAACGGAAGGTCCTCCTCTCGGGACCAGTACCACCCTACCACTCCACCACCAGCCCCGGCCGCTCCAGCCACAATTCCGTTCGGAGAGACAGAGCTCGGACAGACCCTGGTAGCCCTGTTAGCCGCCTTCCAGACAGCCACCTTACGGCCACCACAGCAGGCCACCGTACCCACCGATCTGCTGACAACATTCCGGGGGCTAAGGCCCCCCACCTTCCGAGGTACCGAGTCAGCCATCCAGGCCGAGGAGTGGGTGGAGAGGGTAGAGGAGCTTCTAGTAGGGATGATGTGCCCCGCAGTAGCCGCAGTATCCCTGGTGGTGACCATGCTGGAGGGCTATGCCCGGGACTGGTGGAGGGCCGCTAGCCGCTCTACCTTCAGAGGACGACCACTCAGCACGATCTTCTGGGGAGAGTTCTCAGAGGCCTTCTTAGAGCATTTCATTTCGGATGTAGACCAGATGACACTCCAGGAGCGGTTCCTGCAGATCAGGCAGGGAGATAGGATGGTTCCAGACTACCAGAGAGAGTTTATCCACCTGGCCCGCTTCGCCGGGACCTTAGCAGGTACGGATAAGGACAGGGCAGCCAGATTTTACCGGGGATTACGAGACGACCTCCGTCAGGCCCTGATCATGATTTCCCAGGAATCCTTCCACACGATCGCCTCACATGCCACCGCTCTAGAGATGGACCAGCGGATGGTAGCTCAGCAGCGGAGGGGACACCTAGGTGTTCCCCGGACTCAGGGCCGAGAGAGAGGAGTAGGTCCTCGCAGGCAGGGCCGAGACGGGAGACAGCGTCAGCGTCACCAACCATATAGGCAGGCACCCCAGCCCCGACCAGCACCCCAGCCCCGACCAGCACCCCCAGCCCCAGCACCTCAGGTCGTCCCAGCCACACGACAAGATGTTCCCTTCGCAGGGAACTGCTACCTATGCCAGCAGCCTGGGCATATACGAGCCTTCTGCCCACAGGCTACCGGGAGACCCGGTTTAGGAGCAGTACAGAGAGCGGCGGAGAGAGGACGAGGTGGACGCAGAGGACGTCCCGCAGGCAGGAGGGAGCCGGCTAGGCAGGGCAGAGCAGCACCGCTCGAGGCATACGCGTTGGATCTTCAGCACGGTCCTGCTCCCGACGTAGTGATAGGTATCTACTTCCGATAGTACGATATCCTAGGAGATATTATAGCTTTATATATTGGGACTTTTGTATATGTCATCCCTACTCCTGTATATTTGTGAAAAGCTTATGATCATGATATATATATATATATATGTTATCAGGTTTACTTTTGGTAGAAGGTCATCCCGCTAAAACACTGTTCGATACCGGCACCACACATTCTTTCGTTGCACAAAACTTCATCGCTGACAAGGAGAACACGGTGCGATCATCCGGGATGTCAATCCGAATACGACTCCCGGATGGATCAGATATGACTTCCACCGAAAAGTGTTCCTTCCAGGCAATGCTACGAGGCATAGAATTCGAAGTCAACGCAACCGTTTTAGCAATAACCGGATTCGACATCATTCTGGGGATGGATTGGTTGGCCGAGCACAGCGCCCAAATCAATTGTTCAACTCGAGAAATCCGCCTCCAGAATCCGAATGGGCAATTTATCACGCTAGCAGGTATACCCTCTGTCACCCGCATTATCTTAACATCTGCATAAACCGTCAAGGCAGTTCGACGGAAGGACGAGGTATACCTAATCTACTTTGAGATGGAAGACACGACACAAGTACTCGCTAAAGTGCCTGGGACTTCCCAGATATCTTCCCAGAGTCCCTTCCCGGGTTGCCCCCGCAACAGGAAGTGGACTTCCAAATCGAACTTACTCAAGGAGCCCGACCAGTATCCCGAGCACCGTACCGGATGGCCCCGAGGGAACTGGCCGAGCTCAAGATTCAACTACAAGAGTTAGTCGACGCAGGATTCGTACGTCCTAGTACTTCGCCCTGGGGAGCCCCAGTACTGTTTGTTAAGAAGAAGGATGGATCTCTGCGTCTCTGCATTGACTACAGAGAATTGAATAAACTCACTGCCCGGAATACCTATCCCCTACCCCGGATAGATGAATTGTTCGATCAGCTGCAAGGCGCATCCGTCTTTTCCAAGATGGATTTAAGATTCGGCTACTATCAACTCAGAGTGCGAGAAGAGGACGTTCCCAAGACCGCCTTCAGCTCCCGCTACGGACTGTACGAGTTCATGGTAATGCCATTTGGGTTAACCAATGCCCCGTCCGCCTTCATGGCTTTAATGAATACCGTATTTAAACCCTTCCTGGATCTTTTCATAATAGTCTTCATAGATGATATCCTCATCTACTCGAGGAACAAAACCGATCACTCCAGGCACCTCCAAATGGTTCTGCTTAAGCTAAGAGAGCACTCGCTGTTCGCCAAGTTTAGCAAATGCGAGTTCTGGATGGAAGAAGTCGGTTTTCTGGGACACACGGTTAACAAGAACGGGGTAGCAGTGGATCAAGCCAAAGTACAAGCAGTATGAGATTGGCCGCCACTTAAGACAGCGGCAGACATCCGAAGTTTCTTTGGCCTCGCGGGCTACTACCGTAAGTTCGTCGAAGGATTCTCAAAGATTGCGTTACCGCTTACCTCCCTCACCAAAAAGGATGTGACATTCCATTGGTCTCCCGAGTGCGAAGCAGCGTTCATCGAACTGAAGAACCGGCTGATATCGGCCCCGATCCTGACTCTCCCCTCAGGAACTCAGGGCTTCCAGATCTATGCTGATGACTCTCTGAAAGGATTGGGAGCCGTGCTTATGCAACATGGCAAGGTAGTTGCCTGCGCCTCACGTCAGCTCAAGCCGCACGAACTAAACTACGCCACCCACGATCTAGAATTGGGGGCGGTAGTTTTCGCATTAAAGGTTTGGAGACACTACCTCTATGGGGTACGATGCGAGATTTTCTCTGATCATAAGAGCCTCAAGTATGTCTTCACCCAGAAGGAGCTGAACCTCCGACAACGCCGGTGGTTGGAATTTCTCTGCGATTATGACTTCGCCCTTCAGTACCACCCCGACAAGGCTAATAAGGTTGCAGACGCCCTGAGTCGGCAGCCTCCAAGGACCGGGAATTGGTTAGAAACAGTACCGGAGGAATTAGTCGAATCTTTGGCAGAACTGGATATTATCCTCATCACCCGTAGGAATCCGATGGAATATCATGCCCAACTCTACTGGATGGAGATTCAGTGCGACATCAGGGACAGGATAAGAGAAGCACAGAAGATCGACGTTGAAGCATCACCGATCATTCAGGCCTTGCAACACGGTGCACAAGAAGACTACAACTTGTACGATGGCATCCTGCAATACAGACACCGCATATTCATTCCCGCTGCAGAGGGGATCCGGGAGGAGATACTCCGTGAAGCACATCAAACAAGGTATTCAATACACCCAGGGGTAGTGAAGATGTATATAGACCTACGAAGGACTTTATACTGGCCAGGAATGAAGAGCGACGTCACCAACTATGTTGCGCACTGCCAGACCTGTCAACTGGTCAAAGCAGAGTGTCGAAGCCCAGGGGGCCTACTACAACCCCTGCCCATACCAGAATGGAAGTTCGAGGATATTTCCATGGACTTTGTCCATGGCTTACCCCGATCTCGTACAGGTAACGACTCCATATGGGTCGTAGTAGACCGCCTTACCAAGGTAGCCCGATTCATCCCGAACCGGCAAGGCGACGGTGTCGACATTTTAGCCCGACTATTTATTGAGCAGGTAGTCCGATTACATGGAATACCCAAATCAATCGTCTCGGACCGCGACGGGCGCTTTACATCGAAGGAATGGAGAAGAGTACAAGCTTATCTAGGAACCAGACTGGCATTTAGCACCGCCTTCCACCCCCAGACCGATGGGCAGACGGAAAGAACAAACCGGACGATGGAAGATCTTCTCCGATTATGCATAGTGGAACACAACGAGCCATGGGAGCAGTTACTACCTCTGGTGGAATTTTCATATAACAACAGCTTCCAGGCAAGCATCAAGATGGCACCTTACGAAGCCCTCTACGGAAGACGCTGTCGGACCCCACTATCTTGGGCACAGGATGAGGACCCTGAAGCCTTAGGGGTCACCTACATAGATGATACCACTGCCGCAATAAGGTTAATCCGGGGACATATGCTAGAAGCGCAGAGCCGGCAAGCCAAATATTATGATGCGCATCATCGGATGGTGGAATTCAACGCGGGAGATATGGTTTTCTTGAAAATTAAGCCGATGCACGGGATATCCCGAATAAAGAAGCAGAAAAAGCTGGACCCCCGCTACTTAGGCCCATATCAAGTCATCGAAAGAGTTAGCCCGGTGGCTTATAGGTTAGCTTTGCCAGCTGAGCTGGGAAACCTCCACGACGTGTTTCACGTCTCCTCGCTGAGACGCATACTCCGCCAACCTGAGCAACATCTCCCCGTGTCACCGACATTAGTACAATCCGACCGATCCGTCCAACTCGAACCAGTGAAGATAGTGGACTCCAAGATCAAAGAACTGCGGAACAAAACCATCACGATGGTCAAGATCTTGTGGTCAAACTGTGGACGCGAAGAGTTTACTTGGGAACCAGAAACGCTCGTTCGAGAAAAATACCCGGCACTCTTTTCCCCAGGTATATCCTTTAAACCCCTACTTTAGCCAATTTTCAGGGACGAAAATCTCTTTATTTTAATGTATTGTAACATCCCAACTTTTATTGGGCCACTAAACCCTAGTGAGCCCAATAAAAGTAGGCCAGAGCAGTAGAAAACTACCATTTTAAGTAATGTTGCGCGCCGCAACTAAGTTATCGGGGTATAGTGACCGTACGAACCTCGAATCGACTTCCGTCAGTTCCGTTAGACTCGTATGGACGATACGAGCACAACGGAATCCATTGCACTTCGATCCGAGGTCGTTTGGAGAAAACGACCATTTCGGGTATCGTAGCGCGCCACTACCTCATTATTATGAATAGTGACCATACGAACCCCGAATCGACTTCCGTTAGTTCCGTTAGACTCGTATGGACGATACGAGCACAACGGAATCCATTGCACTTCGATCCGAGGTCGTTTGGAGAAAACGCCCATTTCAGGTATCGTAGCGCGCCACTACCTCATTTTTATGAATAGTGACCTTACGAATCCCGAATCAACTTCCGTAAGTTCCGTTAGACTCTTATGGACGATACGAGCACAACGGAATCCGTTGCACTTCGATCCGAGGTCGTTTGGAGACGGGTATCGTAGCGCGCCACTACCTCATTATTGTAAATAGTGACCATACTAGCCACGAATTAACTTCAGTCAGTTCTGGTAAACTCGTACGAACGATACGAGCGCAACGGAATTAGTTGGGCCTCGATTCAAGGTCGTATGGAGAGTATGCCATTTTACGACTATGCAGATCGCCTCAGTGCAACGCACGAGATATAAAGCATACAAACCCGGCATCGGCCCCGACAACTCTTATTGGACCCCGGGGGCCAAGGAGGACCCCGCCCTAAGTTGACTTGGTCAACCCTCCCCCCCCCCCCCCCCCCAAACTCGAATTTGCTAAAGAAAAGAGGAGGGGGGGAGAAGAGAGAGAAAGCCCCCCCCCCCACCCCAAGAAAAGGAGCTGCCCATGAATAGGCAGCCCCTACTTGGGGCAAAGGGGGGGCAGGAGAGAGAGAAGGGAGGGGAGGGGGAGAAATATCTCCCCCTCCCTTATCCCCACGTGGAGGAAAAGGGAGGGGGGGGGGGGGAGAGCTCCCCCCTTTCCTATAAAAGGAGGGGCAGCCCCTCTCAAACCCCCACCCCACTCTCTCCCTCTCAGCCTCTCCCTGCCGGCAGCCCAGCCCTCCTCCTCCTCCACCTTGCCGGAGCAAGCCAACTCCAAGCCGCCACCTCCTCCTCCTTCCTCATGGCCGGCCACCACCGCTCCACCTCTCGAGCCCCACCTCACCTCCAGGTAGAACCTCCCCCCTCCTCCCTCCTACCTCCCGGAGTAGGCCACCCCTCTCCCCGTCGCCTGAGCGTCGCCGGCTGCCGCCCCGAGCCTTGCAAGGCTCGGGGAGGAAGCGGCCGTGGAAACCTTCTTCCCCGGCGCCGGTGGTGGCGCTGGGGGAGGTAGGTCCCCTCTCGGGGACCTCGGCAGCGGCACCGGGGAGGCGGCCGGGGCGCCGGAGGACGCAGCCGGCGGCACCCGTGGCCTCTCCTCCCCCCTTGTTTTGTTTTCCTGGAGGGGAATAATCCCCTCCCCCGGCGGCGGTCGGCCGCTCCAGGACGCCGGACCACCGCCGGAGGATTGCCCCCTCCCCGGCGCCCCGACCAGGGGCGGCAGGGAGGGCCATGCACGTAGAGGCGGCGGCACAGCGAGCCGGCATGGCCCATGCCGGCTGTGCCGCGCCTCCCCGTCCCCCCTTCAGATCCTCCTTCCGGCAGGGTCCGACGGCGCCCGGCCGCCGGACCACCACCGGAGTGGGCGCCGACCCCCGGCGCACCGACCAGGGGCGGCACCGGTGCCCTCTCAGCGGAGGAGGCGGTGCAGCAGGCCTGCATGGCCCATGCAGGCAGCGCCTCCGCCTCCCGCTTGCTTCTTCGCCCTCCCCCGACGGTGGGCGGCGGCATCAGGCCGCCGGACCATCACCGGAGGAGTCGCCGGCCCCCGGCGCACCGACCGGGGGCGGTGCCGGCCCCCTTCGAACGCTGCCCGGTGGCAGTTGGGGCCGCCCGCTGGCGGGGATGGCGGGAGCCGTCCGATCTCCCCCAGGAGATCGGGCGGCCTCCCGCTCCTCGTTTCCCGCCTTCCGCCTCAGCATACGTGCCCCCCACAGCGGATCCGTCGCAGATCCGCTGCGGGGGCCGCGGGAAGGCGCAGGGTGCAAGACCCCTGCGCCCCCTCCCTTTCCCTAATCGCACCCCAACCCCCCCTCCTTCCTTTTCCTAACCGCACCCCAATTCCCCTTTCCCCTTACCCAATTTTTTGAGGGATAATGGGGTAGGTTCAGAAAAAGTTTTCTAAATAGAAAATGTGCCCCACCCTAAGGGGCACCTACTGTATTTGTTTGGGATTTTTAGGAGGAATTTTGCTATTTTTAAAACCCTTTATAGAGTTTATTTTGAGAAAATAAATGTCCGAACAAGTTCGCAAAAATCACCAAAAATTAGGGGCTCTATCTAAAGGTGTTTTACAACTACTATAAAAATTGGGAGGTGTGGTTTCTTATTTTGGTCCTCCAAAAGTATTTTACAAGCGAAATAAACGCCCGAAAAAGAGCGAAATTCATCGAAATAAATCGGCGCCCCCTCGACGCATATTTCTAAATGTCTATTAAAAATTGTGCGTATCTATCCAAGGAATCGACTAAGCTCGAAATATCGACGCGAGAATCGGAACGAAAGCGCGGCGCGTCGCCGAAATTTAACCCCCGTCGCGACAATAATAAAGGAGTGATTGGACTACTAACCCTTTCCTTATGCTGCTACTGTTTTCTGTACTTCCCTTTAAATCCAGTCTCGCACTGGTCCCCCGCATTTATTTTCTGTACTTCCCTTTAAATCCAGTCTCGCACTGGTCCCCCGCATTTATTTTCTGTACTTCCCTTTAAATCCAGTCTCGCACTGGTCTCCCGCATTTATTTTCTGTACTTCCCTTTAAATCCAGTCTCGCACTGGTCCCCCACATTTATTTTCTGTACTTCCCTTTAAATCCAGTCTCGCACTGGTCCCCCGCATTTACTTTCAGTACTTTCATTTAAATCCAGTCTTGCACTGGTCCTATAATTATGGCCTCTGCTTTCGGCCTACTTTTCTGTTTATTACCATGGCCTCTGCTTTCGGCCTACTTTTCAGCTTATTATTATGGCCTCTGCCTTCGGCCTACATTTCTGCTTAGTATTATGGCCCCTGCTTTCGGCCTAGTTTGTTTGCCAATGCAGAGCTGTCATGGCAACCATGCAGTGCTTATCCTCCCTTCTGCGAGGCCTTAGTTGGGGAAAACCCGGAGTTGAGTCCCTCCTCCCAAGTTAGCCCCAAGCAAGGAGCCCTCATACCGCTAATCCTCCCGGGCAGAGGTTGTGTGACCGGTCGAGTAGAATTGCCACGACACTTAAGTGCTTGTTTTATATAAAGCGGGTGAAGATTGTTTGGGAGTGGCGGGTTGGTCACGCTCGCAGACCGTTCGCACCGGTGCGGGTGGGTTGACGACTCATGGCGACAGAGAGATGTGCACAACGGGTTATCACCCTCCGAGCCTGCAGTTCTACCTCCTCTGGTCGGCCTACAAATTGGCTCGTCGGATGTCGCTCACATCCAGTTAGTACACCAAGTTGTACAGGAGGGCCTGAATGATACGGTACGACTACATTCAGAAGTGGCAAGACTGGCCACTGTCACCGACGGCCACATCGGTGAGGCCCGTGGGGTTAGCTCCCCTGCTTGAAATAAAGCGGTCTAAACTGTGTCGACACAGGGTCTTTTGTGTGCGTACAGGTTTGAATACCTGGGTGTGCGTGTCTGCGCATTATAGTGTGTCGTACTTACTATACGGCGCGATTACGAGCTTTAGGGCGGGAAGCCCTATATATATATACGGAAAGATATATGTTTACCTGCTGCTAACCCTCTACCTTGCTTCGGCTATTTCAATTCTATCCTTTAGCCGCCCCCTGGATATGGATCCGGGGAGGGGATGTATTTTCTACTTAGCTCTGTGACTAACGGTTATTTCTTATAACCAATCACAGGAGATGGGACAGCAAGGAGCCCCCGCACCGCAGGATGAGTTACGAGCCTTGGAGATGGCCCGTTCGATTACCCCAGCCTTGCCCCCTATCTTCAGAGACGTGAGTTCGAGAGTATAAGGACTAGCCTAGAGCTCCCCTTTTGTTTTAGATTATGTAGCCCTCGAGGCAATGTTTTGTAAAACGATAGGCCCCGGCCATATTTAAATATATAATATAATCCGCATGCTTAGCCTTTCCTATATTCGATTGCTTCCGCTGTGCGTTCTGATGTGTTGTGATGATTCTTGTGCCTGACAAAGAGACCGCTCAGCGCTTGAGAGGGTGGGACGTTGCCACCCGGAAAGCGCTGGGTTGTCCTCTTTGGGTAGTAAGATCCCCCCTCCCTGAACCGGGTTCAGTCTGGGGAGGGGGGGGGGGGTCTTACAGTCAGTCCCTACTTGCCGATCTCTTCACCAGCATCAATATCACAGTAGGATGGAGACCTTGGGATGGTGTGTCTTTGGACCTCCCCGACTGTCAGCCCCTACTTGTCGATCTCTTCACCAGCATCAACATCACAGTAGGATGGAGACCTCGGGATGGTGCGTCTTTAGACCTCCCCGACTGTCAGTCCCTACTTGTCGATCTCTTCACCAACATCAACATTATGTCTTTCATCAGGTACAAAAGAGAGCTTTTTAGGAGCATTTGTCCCCCAAGACCCTCTCCAAAGAACCTCCACAGATTGACTCCAGCAAGGTTTATCTTGAAGATGGCGAGTATACGGGTGCGACTATATATGTGCGAGTATATAGAGCGAGCATGAAGGTGCGAATAAAGTATGATCGTCGACCGCAATGCTCAATCTCGCCCGTGCCTAGGAGCCTAGCGAGCATTTCAACCTCGCCACAAGCCTAAAGATCTACTCGGCATGCAAACAAGAAAGCAATAATGATAAACATCAGGCGAGCACAAAAAATCTGCATTTCATTTCTTTGATAAATTACATCTTCAAAAAATAGTGTACATCTATCGACAAGAAACCAGCGACTAGGCATCATCATCATCATCGCCATCATCCTCACCGTCTATATCGAGATATTCTCCATCATCATCCTCGTCCTCGGAATCGTCATCCTCGACATCACTGGATGAGGATGGAAGATCTCGCCTAGGAGAGGTGGACTCTTCGGCGAGCAGCGCCAGGATGAGGTCCACCACTGTCAAGTTCATCGCCTCCAGCTTCAACAGACCTTCGACTTTCAACCTGCTCAGGATGACTTTCCTGGTCACCCTCGTGATCTCCCAATGTATGTGCGGCATCTCGTCACCATGCATCCTTATTTGCTTTCCCCTGGAGGGGCCCGCCTCCGAAGGCTGTTGCTCGGCAGGCCGAGTTTCCAGCTCGGCGATGCTGACTTGGGCAGACTCCAAGGCCTGCCGAGTATCCACTAGCTCCTTCTTGAGCTGGGATACCTTCTTCGCCGCCTCGATCTCGGCAACCTGAAAAGACATGAAGACAGCGATTAGCAAACTATTCGGCGCAAAAGGCGAGTACCTCGAAAGCCAAAAAGGGGACGAGCGAGTACCTCATGCTCCTTCCACTTGGCGGCCTCTAGCCCCAAGGAAATGAGCTTCTGAGCTTGCACTCTCATCATGTGCTCATACTCCAGCAGCCTCCTCGACGTTGCAAGGCCGAGCTCGGTAGCTCGCAGATAAGCTCGCGAGCTCTGGTTCGCCAGATACTTGGCTGATACATCTTGTAGAGCCTCGACATCTGCGCGACCATACAAGGCGAACATGACGTCGAACGCCTCGCCGCTATTGTAACATCCCAACTTTTATTGGGTCACTAGACCCTAGTGAGCCCAATAAAAGTAGGCCCGAGCAGTAGAAAATAACCCGATATAGGATTGTGTACTAGGGGACTCCGATCAGACTTCCGTCAACTCTGCTAGACTCGTATAATCGACGAGTGTAATGGAGCTCGTTTCATTCCAATCTGAGGTCGTTTGGAGAAAATGACTATTTTGGGTATTATTGTGCGCCGCAACTAAGTCGTTGGGGGTACAGTGACCAAATGTACTCCGATCTGACTTCTGTTAGCTTCGTTAGACTCGTATAATCGATACAAGTGTAATGGAGCTCGTTTCATTCCAATCTGAGGTCGTTTGGAGAAAACGACCGTTTTGGGTATTATTGTGAGCCGTAACTAAGTCGTTGGAGTACAGTGACCAAATGTACTCCGATCTGACTTCCGTCAGCTCCGTTAGACTCGTATAATCGATACGAGTGCAATGGAGCTCGTTTCATTCCAATCCGAGGTCGTTTGGAGAAAACAACCGTTTTGGGTATTATTGTGCGCAACAACTAAGTCGTTAGGGTACAGTGACCAAATGTACTCCGATCTGACTTCCGCCAGCTCCGTTAGACTCGTATAATCGATACGAGTGTAATGGAGCTCATTTCATTCCAATCCGAGGTCGTTTGGAGAAAACGACCGTTTTGGGTATTATTGTGCACCGCAACTAAGTCGTTGGGGGTACAATGACCAAATGTACTTTGATCTGACTTCCGTCAGCTCCGTTAGACTCGTATAATCGATACGAGTGTAATGGAGCTCGTTTTATTCCAATCCGAGGTCGTTTGGAGAAAATGACCGGTTTAGGTATTATTGTGCGCCGCAACTAAGTCGTTGGGGTACAATGACCAAATGTACTCCGATCAGACTTCCGTCAGCTCCGTTAGACTCGTATAATCGATACAAGTGTAATGGAGCTCGTTTCATTCCAATCCGAGGTCTTTTGGAGAGAATGACCATTTTGGGTATTATTGTGCGCCGCAACTAAGTCGTTGGGGTACATTGGCCAAATGTACTCCGATTTGACTTCCGTCAGTTCTGTTAGACTCGTATAACCGATACGAGTGTAATGGAACTCGTTCCGTTTCGATCCGAGGTCATACGGAGAATATGCCTATTTTGGATTATGCAGACCGCCTTGGCACAACGCACGAAATTCGGAGCGCACGAACTCGGAACCGGCCCCAGTAAGTCTTGGTGGACCCCCCGGGACCATGGAGGACCCCACCCTAAGTTGACCTTGGTCACCCCCCCCAAGCACGAATTATTGGGAAAAGAAAAGAAAAGGGTGGGGAGGAGAGAGAGGCTCCTCCCTCAAGGGAGGGGGCTGCCCATGAACAGGTAGCCCTATTCGGGCAGGGGAAGAAGAGAGGGGGGGGGGGGGGGGGGGGGGAGAAAATATCTCCCCCCCACCCATCCCTCCCTTAACCCCACGTGGTGATAAAGGGAGGGAGAGGGGAAGCCTCCCTCCTCCCCTATAAAAGGAGGGGCCCAGCCCCTTCCCTGGTCGCAGAAGCCCCCCTCCCCTCCTCAGCCTTCTCCTCCTCCTCCCAAGCCGTCCAAACCTCCCCTGCCGGAACCCTTCCCAGCCAAGCCGCCGCCGCCACCTCCTCACCATGGACAGCCGACCCTCAATCTCCCGAGCCCCTCCCTCACAGGTAGAAACCCTCCTCCTTCTTCCTACCTCCTTAAGGCAAGGCCCCCCCCATTGCCGGAGAGCCGCCAGCCCCAACCCAAACCTTGCCCAGGTTCGGGGGGGGGGGGGGGGGGCGGGGGGAGCTGGCCGTAAACTTGCCCCCCCCCCCCCCCAGCGCCGGTGGTGGCGCTGGGGGAGAAGGTCCCCACCCGGGGACCCGAGCTCCGTCGGGAGGAGGCGGTAGGGCCGTCGGGGGACGCGCCTCCGGCGTCACCCGCACCTTTTCCCCTCCCTCTGCGCTTCCTGTACGGGAAAAACCCCACCCCCAGCGGTGGCCGGCGGCGCCAGGCCGCCGGACCCCGCCGAAGGACTGTCCCCTCCCCGGCGCCCCAGCCAGGGGCGGCAGGGGAGGCTCCCCCAGCGGGGGAGGTGGCGCAGCAAGCCTGCATGGCGCATGCAGGCAGCGCCACCACCCCCGCCCCTTCCTTCTGTATTTCCAACGGTGGCCGACGACGCCAGGCCGCCGGAACACCACCAGAGTGGTCGCTGGCCCCCGACGCATCGACCGGGGGTGGCGCCGGCCCCAGCCGGCCGCTGCCCGGCGGCGGCAGCGGCCGCCTCTCGTTGAGATAACGGGAGCCGCCCGATCTCCCCCAGGAAATCAGGCGGCTCCCCTTTTCTTAACTCCCGCCCCTCCTCCACATACGTGCCCCCTGATACGCGCAAAATAGAGGTTGAAAACGCAAGTATACGTGCCGTACAAGTAATACAGAGTAAGTGAGATCGTTCCCACGGAGAAGTGACTAGTTTAGTGCTTACAATTACTAGCTACACCGTTTCTATGTATCCAAGTAAAACGGTTAATTGATTTTCTGAAAATAGATTAAAACTTTTAAATAAATATTAGAACTAATTTAACTAGATCTTAAAGTACTTTTTAGCAATTAGAGAAAATAGCCTTGCATTTCTGATTTCATATGTATACTATGATGATAATAAAATAAATATTTCATTTGGTTGAGTTTTGAATTATCTTGCGATGATTTTAAAAGAAGAGACTTTTATCTCTCGATACAAGAGTCTTAATATCTACGCAACCCTAGTTATCTCAAACTTAGGTGAAATGAAAATATTATGAAGTGCAAAAATCTAGTTCGCTAGCATGAAAAGGAAATCTCTTTCACTTTTCAAAACTAAAGAGATCATGTGATACACGTACGTTTCTCCTCTCTCGATTCTCATACGCAGTAAAAATATAGAAATTTTGGTTAATGATTCACACTGCTCATCTCTCGATTCTTGCACTGCGATAAACTAGCCATTAAATTAACATTACGACGCTCATCTCTCGATTCTCGTGGCGCAATATAATAAAAAGACATGATCCAACAATTTCACCATAAAAATCACAAGATCTATAAAGATAATCACAAAACAAATTCGAAATCAAAGATGTTCATCATCAACATACACATACTACTCTCATCATGCAAGACTAGAGAGTTTTAGTTCATGATTGAGGGAAAATAACACAAAACTGAAGAGATCTTACTAAACATTTCGAAAGAAATGCGAATCTTCCCTTCTCCAGTAACGTGGAAGTGTTTCCTTCAGCCCGAATGCCAAATCTTGATTGGTTCTCCCTTGGCAGAGTTTCTTCTCAGGGTTCCTCCTCCTCCTCTCTAATGGCCGAAAAAATAGATAAATCCAAAAATGGCCGACAATCCCCCTTTTTCAACTCCCTCTCTCCTCTTTTCTCAGTGGGCCTCACGTGTAGTCATAATTAATTACTGAACGGATGCCAAAAAAAAAAAATAGGTTGCAACTGTTGAAAACTTGGTAAATTCGGATTTGAATTTCCTGTAACCGTCAGAGATGTTATGAATATGTTGCAACATTTCTGCACAATTTGACCTGCCAGATTTGTTGAGAACATGTTGCAACATTTTTCTCAGATTTTTCACAATACTTAGCCTTCAATCCTTGACTTAAATTCTCTCCGAATCCTATCATAAAAAGATATAGAAATAAGTGTAACAACCATTTTGACTTCAAATCATGCGACAATTGGATTATTATCTACTTTTCATATATAAATATCATATAACAAGGCTAAAATGATAAAAAATAGGGATAAAGATAACTTCTTTTTGCGAAGTTATCACACCCCCATGCTTAGTTCTTTGCTAGTCCCTAGTAAAGGTAAATCATTGTAAACCATGACATGACAAATACTTATGAAAGTACAATTTCATTCCCTTCTACTCTTCATTATAAGTTAACTAAAATAGCTTCAAGTAATTCACATTAACTGATGCTAGACTTGTTAATCCAAAAGAATTCAAACCTTCATAAATCCATCAGTTAGATATAAGAAAAGGCTCAATTAAGAATTCACGTGTTAGGTGTGATGCTCTTAACAATTTGTCTACATCCCTTACAATTCATTTTCGATAAACTTCGTCACCAATAGGATAGATCAAGAGTAGTCTAAGGCTTTGATATGACCTCTACATGAGTTTGGTAGTAATGGGGACCAAATAAAATGACTTGATGAATTTGGTATGTATCAAGTTTGGTATGATGGGTGGCTATTTCCCGAATTAATCATCTTAGTAGCTTTCCAAATTATGGGGTTTAATTTTCAATAACATTTTTTTAAAAAGATATTTTCATAGTTGAGATCATTCCAAATATGCGTGAACATACTTGGGCCACATATCACTATGATATAAAGATACTTTTTTTTCATCATAGTTGGGATCATTCTAAGTATGCGTGAGCAAACTTAGGCCGCATATCACTATGATATATACAAATATTTTTTTTATAACACCCATAACTGGTCGGCCTACTAGATACAAAGTTACGGAAGAATAGGAAAATAAAGAACCAAGGCTTGAAGCTCAAAAGTGATATGTGATGGCAACAAAGGTAAGGATTTTGGTGGAAGCAAGGTTAACTACGTATGCTCAATATATTGGCACTATCATTGAATTAGAGCATACTCAATCTAATCCCATTAGGATCCAAAGTTAATTAAATAAATTGAAAAGGGCGTAAACTCTTTTAAGAACTATAGTGCATGCATGTGAGATAGAATTCTTAATCGAGCTTTAACCAATCCGACTAATTTCAATTTCATAGTCTGATTCATTGGAGTGACTCGTCTAGCCTTACAATTAATTTGAAAAAAAACTTGAATAGATTTATTAATAATAATAAAAAGAAATTTAAGAGTAGATATTTATAAAATATATCCCATAAAAGATTTGTCAAGCCAGGTATAGAGGGATATGCCCCCATACTTGAACCTTTACTAGTCCCTAGTAAAGAAGTGAAAGCAAATAAAATAGTCGTGTATGCGATTTCATACTTCATAAATCAGAAAAGTTGAATAAATTCAAGCAATTTAATCAATGTGAAACGACCAATGTATTCCACGGGCTATCAGTAACAATAAATTGAAAGAAACATGAATGTGCAGTATAGTACAATTCGCACATTAAAAAGAGCCTTTCTCCATAGTGCAGATAACGTGTCAGCAGTAGGAAACCACAATGGAACATGATATTATAGAAAAGCTATAGTATGGAGTATTGCATCAACATGAAAGACATGTAATGTAGGTGCAGTAAAATAAAATAAAAAGAAAATGGAAGAACATTGCACCCACCATTTAATCAATTCACCATAGATAACCCTTTCACCATTGGAGCAAAATTAAAGCGCAGTAAAATTAATTCCATAAGCAAATATAAGTAGAAGTCCACAAGTGAAAACAAGTTTAAGTCGCCGACTATCATAACAAAAATTGTACAACATCAAAATGATAAAATGCCAGTCATCCTCCTCGTCGTCGTCAACGTAATCGCTCTCGTCTGAGTCGTCCTTGGTCAAGAATTCGTCTAAATTGTCGTCATTACCGGATGCAAAGGCTGCATCATCCATGGCTGCTTCAGCGTGATCATGTGGATCCGGAGAGGATGCTGCCTCCTTTGCCTTAGAGTTAGACGGTGGGGGGGGGGGGGGGGGGGGGGGGGGGGGGGTCAAACCAGGCGGGATTCACTTCCCGAACAGCTATCCTATCTTCCGGGACATTCAAGTGACGGAGAAGCTTGACTTGATTATGGTATACAACATTTAAATAAGAAATGACATGACGATGCTATTGGCGCTGAAATTTGGCGTTGGCTTGCAAGTATTTAAGGATGATCGGCCAATCCGGAGGATTAGGGGAGAGTGGCGGATGATTCAGAGCTTGGGTGGTTTTGCTCGAAGATAGGGGAAGCTGTTGTTGCTTACCGGATTTGGGGGGAGGCTTCTCTAATGGTACCTTAATATAAGAAGAAATAACCGAAAATGTTATTGGCTTACCTACAATGGTGGTAGTGTCCGTGTCGGCGATTGGTACCCCGGCGTAACGGCATAACGAAGTGATGAGTGTAGGAAACCATAACTGAGTTCCCCCATCAGTTTTGACCTTCTTTTGTAGTTGACTCGAGATGATATGCCCAATATTAATGGGAATCCCTTTTAGAATACTATAGATTATGCAAGCCCTATCGAAGGAGGCATGGTTTGGGTGTTTTGTTGGCATGATACTTGAGTTTACAAAAAAAAGCCAAACCTTAGCTTCACGAGTAAAAAGGGCAGAATTCAGAACATGAGAGGATTCATGGACCCAGGATATGTTTCTAGTTAGGCACATGGTGGTGGCAATATCGAATGGGTTGGTGGTCCGAACAGATTCGTACACATCTCGGTCCAGATTTGTTTAGTCAAAATAAGAATTTATACCTTCCGTAGAGAAATCGACTTCCCTCCCCCGTATATAAATTTTTCCATTCCTATGGAACTTGGCGTTAGCGTAGAATTCATACACCCATTGTTGGATTGCCTCATTGCGGGGGTGACAGAAGGAACTCCAGCCGAATTTATCTATTTGCTGCACATACGCCTGACTCCAACCACGAACTTCGAGTTGAAACCCTCTTTCGTTGATGAAGGGCTTTGCCTTCAGCAGTTCGTAGCGAGCTTCGGCATCTTCATTGATGAATCGTAACTGCTTATGTGCCACCTCCCTTTGTCGACTTTTCTTTGGAGCCATGTCTGCGGAGAGTTTGATTAAGTGACGGAGGTAGATCGCTCAAATGCTCGAAGGATGAGGGCAATGTTAGTACTTACCACTTCCAGAAGATTAATGAGGACAAACGACGACCGCCTAGTGTTCGTTTCCGCCGGTGGATGATTCAAAAAGGGCGAGGTAGGGTTTTGATTTTCTGAAGATCGGGATTTCGGAAGGGATGAGGGACGGCAGTGTTATTTTTATTTCGTACATGGCGGTTCAGAGCAGAGGGCGATGTGATAATGGCGGTTCAACTCCTCTCAGCGACATCGGTTCACTCCAGGGACGGTTCAACGACAGGCGCGGTTCAACGACAGGCGCGGTTCAGTTCTTTTAAAATGTCAGGCGAATTTAAATAGCCGGTTCAATTGAACCGGCTGGTTTCTAAAAAAAATTAAAGTTTTGTAGTGTAAAAGACAGAGAGAAAAATGTTGCAACATTTCGAGGAAGTGTTGTAACATTTTTTTCTGAACCTATTTCTAGCTTGTGCCTGAACCGAATGAAGGGAAAATGACTTTTTAAGTGCTCAAGATCATAAGATTTCAGTCATGCATCATTTTGAGAGAAACACAAACAAACAAAACAAATAATAACAATAACAACGATAGAAAACTTATCATTAAAAAGTGGGGTTGCCTCCCCGAAAGCGCCTTAGTTAATGTCCCGGTTGGACATGCGGCGGCTTGAAAATTTTATTTCAAGTGTATGAACGATATTACTCGTTCATTTTCGTTTCCTAAATAAGCCTTAAGACGTCCGCCATTGACCTTAAACTCCGAATGATCCTTTTCATTGATGATCGTCACGACCCCACAAGGAAGCACTTCCTTAACCCGAAACGGGCCCGACCACCTAGACTTTAATTTACCAGGAAAGATTTTTAGTCGTGAGTTGAATAATAAAACTAGTTGCCCTGGTTGCAAATGTTTCTCCGTAAGATGGTGGTCGTGCCACATTTTAGTACGGTCCTTATTAACCCTTGCACTTTCATATGACTGCGTTCGGATCTCCTCCAATTCATTTAACTGTAGTAGTCTAGATTTACCGGCTTCTTGAAAATCAAAATTGATTTTCTTAATGGCCCAGTATGCCCGATACTCCAACTCTAACGGTAAGTGACAAGCCTTGCCATAAACTAAAAGATACGGGGTAACACCAATCGGGGTCTTGAAAGCGGTTCTATATGCCCATAAGGCATCGCTAAGCTTTTTAGACTAATCCTTGCAATTTACACTAACCGTTTTAGCCAAGATTTTCTTGTTCTCTCTATTACATACTTCCGCTAACCCATTTGTTTGGGGGTGGTATGCCAATGCTACCTTATGCCTAACCCCATACTTTTTCAGCAACGCAGCAAATTGGTGATTACAAAAATGACTTCCACCATCGCTTATAATAGCCTTGGGTGTTCCAAATCGACTAAATATAAAATTTTTCAGGAAGTATAACACCACCTTTGCATCATTCTTGGTCGTGGCTATGGCTTCGACCCATTTCGATACATAGTCTACAGCTAAGAGGATATATAAATTACCATTCGAATTAACGAATGGTCCCATGAAGTCTATACCCCAGACATCAAAAGCTCAACTTCTAGAATTGGGTTCATAGGCATAGCTTCGTTCTTCTTAATATTTTCTTCCTTTTGACATCGGTCACACCTTTCACTGTTGAAACCGAGACTTGCGAACAAGACTTAGTCTCTGTGGAGTTCGGGGCCCTCAGCTAGCCGAGGGGCGACCAATCCTTACTCCTCCCAAGGGAGAGCTCTAGGTTGAAGGTGTTGGAACTAGGAACTGGACCAAGGGCTTAGTGGGGAGGTCCCGCCACATACCCGGAAGCCCCTTAGGAACTTCCCCTCCCAAGCCACTACTAAGCTTGGGCACCACTTGAGGCTCTCCTCACCCACTAGAGAGAGAAAGTGGGGGGAGAGAGAGAGAGAGAGCTAGCCTAGAATGAACCTATCTCCAAATGGTGCCCCCTTGGTCCTATTTATAGAATTTCTGGATTTGGGCTGCAAATAGCCAAAAACTGGCCCGCGGAATTACCAAAATACCCTCGGATTGGGCTGCAGATAGCCAAATCCCGTTGTTCTGGAACGCTAAACGCAGACCGACCCCTCCCCCCGGAACTGGGCGAGAGGGGGTACCTCGCTGGTCTCGGCGAGCACCCTGCTGGTCTCGGCGAGCCCCCTAACTGGGGTACCTCGCGGGTCTCGGCGAGCACCCTGCTGGTCTCGGCGAGCCCCCTAACTGGGGTACCTCGCGGGTCTCGGCGAGCACCCTGCTGGTCTCGGCGAGCCCCCTAACTGGGGTACCTCGCGGGTCTCGGCGAGCACCCTGCTGGTCTCGGCGAGCCCCCTAACTGGGGTACCTCGCGGAGAAATGATACTCTGAAATGCCTCTTGGCTCAAGAACCTACTCGGCGAATACAGGGTTGTACACAATCCCCGCTCTTTTTGAGCGAGGTACACGCTCGGAAAGAAACGTCCAACCCTGCATATTCGACTGTCGCTGGGAATCCGGCTAGCAGTGCTACTTTTAGAGAAAACATAAAGCCTCCTCGAGAGGTCTTCCAGAACCCCCCGTCTAGATGAGAGTCGGGGAGCGGAATCGATCTGGGGCATTCCAGCACCAACATATATCACACCTTGCCAGCCTCTCCAGAGATCAACCTGAACCCCCCGTCTAGATGAGAACCCGGGAGCGGAATCGATCTGGGGCATTCCAGCACCAACATATATCACACCTTGCCAGCCTCTCCAGAGATCAACCTGAACCCCCCGTCTAGATGAGAGCCCGGGAGCGGAATCGATCTGGGGCATTCCAGCACCAACATATATCACACCTTGCCAGCCTCTCCAGAGATCAACCTGAACCCCCTGTCTAGATGAGAGTCCGGGAGCGGAATCGATCTGGGGCATTCCAGCACCAACATATATCACACCTTGCCAGCCTCTCCAGAGATCAACCTGAATCTCCCGTCTAGATGAGAGCCCGGGAGCGGAATCGATCTGGGGCATTCCAGCACCAACATATATCACACCTTGCCAGCCTCTCCAGAGATCAACTTGAACCCCCCGTCTAGATGAGAGCCCGGGAGCGGAATCGATTTGGGGCATTCCAGCACCAACATATATCACACCTTGCCAGCCTCTCCAGAGATCAACCTGAACCCCCCGTCTAGATGAGAGCCCGGGAGCGGAATCGATCTGGGGGCATTCCAGCACCAACATATATCACACCTTGCCAGCCTCTCCAGAGATCAACCTGAACCCCCCCCCCCCCCCCCCCCCCCCCCCCCCCCCCCCCCCCCCCCCCCCCCCCCCCCCCCCCCCCCCCCCCCCCCCCCGTCTAGATGAGAGCCCGGGAGCGGAATCGATCTGGGGCATTCCAGCACCAACATATATCACACCTTGCCAGCCTCTCCAGAGATCAACCTGAACCCCCCGTCTAGATGAGAGCCCGGGAGCGGAATCAATCTGGGGCATTCCAGCACCAACATATATCACACCTTGTTAGTCATAATATTGCATGCGAGAAAAATAACCTAAGTAAGAAAACAAACCATTGCATTACGTGGAGTTACTGGTACAAGCGTTTTTGGTCGCCACCACTTAGCTGGGATATCCTTTCTTTGCCTCCAACATCCTAGGGTCCGTCCCCCTCGACCCCCTTCGGCCAGTGTCGTTGTTGTATCGGAGCCATTGCCTCCCTTATTTCCAAAAACTCGGGGCAGGTGGATGTCTCGTGACCTTCCTCCTGGTGGAAATCACAGTAGGATAACTCCACCCTACCCCCTCCTCTTCCTCTTCTTCCCGCTTTCCTGGCTCTCCTCCTTCCCACGCCCATCGCCATAGCTTGCGGAGGCGGTGGAGGGGGTGTCCTTGGTCCCTGCCTCCACCTCGGGCAGCTGGATCTTTTCCTTTTATGGTTCCTCCTTTCCCCCCCTCGTGGAGTCGGCTCATTGGCAGCTACGCCCGGTGGGCTATTGGATGGCCGCCTACAGGGGTGGTCTCACCCACCACCCTTCACTCGATTTCTTTTGGGGTAGGGCGAGTGGGGGCCGGATGCCTCCCCGCTCGCCCCCTTTCGGGACGGGGCTAGAAGGCCCGGGGCGAGCTGGGAGGGCGCCTCCCTCCTGAGCTCGCCCCCTTGGAAGAGAGGCGGGGCGAGCTGGGAGGGCGGCCCCCTCCTGAGCTCGCCCCCTTGGAACAGAGGCGGGGCGAGCTGGGAGGGCGGCCCCCTCCTGAGCTCGCCCCCTTGGAACCTGGGCGGGGCGAGCTGGGAGGGCGGCCCCCTCCTAAGCTCGCCCCCTTGGAACATGGGCGGGGCGAGCTGGGAGGGCGGCCCCCCTCCTGAGCTCGCCCCCTTGGAACATGGGCGGGGCGAGCTGGGAGGGCGGCCCCCTCCTGAGCTCGCCCCCTTGGAGGGGTGGGGCGAGCTGGGAGGGCGCCTCCCTCCTGAGCTCGCCCCCTTGCAGGGATGGGGCGAGCTGGGAGGGCGCCTCCCTCCTGAGCTCGCCCCCATGGGGATGGGCGAGTGGGGGTGTGACACCTCCCCAATCCCACCCCACCGGTACTTCCTTCCTGGACTGCTGGCCGAGAGTTCCCTCGTCCACCTGTTGGGGCGGGATCTCCGGACCATCTCTTCTGCCTCTGACTATCATGGCGAAAGCAACCTGGACGGTCTGTAAGACCTCTTGCTTGAAATTTTCGAACATCTCCAACGTCACCCCAGCCACCGGGGGCTGGGAGTGACTTGGGTCGGATCTTCCTCCACCTCCGTCCATGGAACTCATCTTGAGGATTTCTTGAATCGGTCACACTCCACGCTCACCGCACCATGTGTTGAAACCGAGACTTGCGAACAAGACTTAGTCTCTGTGGAGTTCGGGGCCCTCAGCTAGCCGAGGGGCGACCAATCCTTACTCCTCCCAAGGGAGAGCTCTAGGTTGAAGGTGTTGGAACTAGGAACTGGACCAAGGGCTTAGTGGGGAGGTCCCGCCACATACCCGGAAGCCCCTTAGGAACTTCCCCTCCCAAGCCACTACTAAGCTTGGGCACCACTTGAGGCTCTCCTCACCCACTAGAGAGAGAAAGTGGGGGGAGAGAGAGAGAGAGAGCTAGCCTAGAATGAACCTATCTCCAAATGGTGCCCCCTTGGTCCTATTTATAGAATTTCTGGATTTGGGCTGCAAATAGCCAAAAACTGGCCCGCGGAATTACCAAAATACCCTCGGATTGGGCTGCAGATAGCCAAATCCCGTTGTTCTGGAACGCTAAACGTAGACCGACCCCTCCCCCCGGAACTGGGCGAGAGGGGGTACCTCGCTGGTCTCGGCGAGCACCCTGCTGGTCTCGGCGAGCCCCCTAACTGGGGTACCTCGCGGGTCTCGGCGAGCACCCTGCTGGTCTCGGCGAGCCCCCTAACTGGGGTACCTCGCGGGTCTCGGCGAGCACCCTGCTGGTCTCGGCGAGCCCCCTAACTGGGGTACCTCGCGGGTCTCGGCGAGCACCCTGCTGGTCTCGGCGAGCCCCCTAACTGGGGTACCTCGCGGGTCTCGGCGAGCACCCTGCTGGTCTCGGCGAGCCCCCTAACTGGGGTACCTCGCGGAGAAATGATACTCTGAAATGCCTCTTGGCTCAAGAACCTACTCGGCGAATACAGGGTTGTACACAATCCCCGCTCTTTTTGAGCGAGGTACACGCTCGGAAAGAAACGTCCAACCCTGCATATTCGACTGTCGCTGGGAATCCGGCTAACAGTGCTACTTTTAGAGAAAACATAAAGCCTCCTCGAGAGGTCTTCCAGAACCCCCCGTCTAGATGAGAGTCGGGGAGCGGAATCGATCTGGGGCATTCCAGCACCAACATATATCACACCTTGCCAGCCTCTCCAGAGATCAACCTAAACCCCCCGTCTAGATGAGAACCCGGGAGCGGAATCGATCTGGGGCATTCCAGCACCAACATATATCACACCTTGCCAGCCTCTCCAGAGATCAACCTGAACCCCCCGTCTAGATGAGAGCCCGGGAGCGGAATCGATCTGGGGCATTCCAGCACCAACATATATCACACCTTGCCAGCCTCTCCAGAGATCAACCTGAACCCCCCGTCTAGATGAGAGTCCGGGAGCGGAATCGATCTGGGGCATTCCAGCACCAACATATATCACACCTTGCCAGCCTCTCCAGAGATCAACCTGAATCTCCCGTCTAGATGAGAGCCCGGGAGCGGAATCGATCTGGGGCATTCCAGCACCAACATATATCACACCTTGCCAGCCTCTCCAGAGATCAACTTGAACCCCCCGTCTAGATGAGAGCCCGGGAGCGGAATCGATTTGGGGCATTCCAGCACCAACATATATCACACCTTGCCAGCCTCTCCAGAGATCAACCTGAACCCCCCGTCTAGATGAGAGCCCGGGAGCGGAATCGATCTGGGGCATTCCAGCACCAACATATATCACACCTTGCCAGCCTCTCCAGAGATCAACCTGAACCCCCACCCCCCCCCCCCCCCCCCCCCCCCCCCCCCCCCCCCCCACCCCCCCCCCCCCCCACCCCCCCCCCCCCCCCCCCCCCGTCTAGATGAGAGCCCGGGAGCGGAATCGATCTGGGGCATTCCAGCACCAACATATATCACACCTTGCTAGCCTCTCCAGAGATCAACCTGAACCCCCCGTCTAGATGAGAGCCCGGGAGCGGAATCGATCTGGGGCATTCCAGCACCAACATATATCACACCTTGTTAGTCATAATATTGCATGCGAGAAAAATAACCTAAGTAAGAAAACAAACCATTGCATTACGTGGAGTTACTGGTACAAGCGTTTTTGGTCGCCACCACTTAGCTGGGATATCCTTTCTTTGCCTCCAACATCCTAGGGTCCGTCCCCCTCGACCCCCTTCGGCCAGTGTCGTTGTTGTATCGGAGCCATTGCCTCCCTTATTTCCAAAAACTCGGGGCAGGTGGATGTCTCGTGACCTTCCTCCTGGTGGAAATCACAGTAGGATAACTCCACCCTACCCCCTCCTCTTCCTCTTCTTCCCGCTTTCCTGGCTCTCCTCCTTCCCACGCCCATCGCCATAGCTTGCGGAGGCGGTGGAGGGGGTGTCCTTGGTCCCTGCCTCCACCTCGGGCAGCTGGATCTTTTCCTTTTATGGTTCCTCCTTTCCCCCCCTCGTGGAGTCGGCTCATTGGCAGCTGCGCCCGGTGGGCTATTGGATGGCCGCCTACAGGGGTGGTCTCACCCACCACCCTTCACTCGATTTCTTTTGGGGTAGGGCGAGTGGGGGCCGGATGCCTCCCCGCTCGCCCCCTTTCGGGACGGGGCTAGAAGGCCCGGGGTGAGCTGGGAGGGCGCCTCCCTCCTGAGCTCGCCCCCTTGGAAGAGAGGCGGGGCGAGCTGGGAGGGCGGCCCCCTCCTGAGCTCGCCCCCTTGGAACAGAGGCGGGGCGAGCTGGGAGGGCGGCCCCCTCCTGAGCTCGCCCCCTTGGAACCTGGGCGGGGCGAGCTGGGAGGGCGGCCCCCTCCTGAGCTCGCCCCCTTGGAACATGGGCGGGGTGAGCTGGGAGGGCGGCCCCCTCCTGAGCTCGCCCCCTTGGAACATGGGCGGGGCGAGCTGGGAGGGCGGCCCCCTCCTGAGCTCGCCCCCTTGGAGGGGTGGGGCGAGCTGGGAGGGCGCCTCCCTCCTGAGCTCGCCCCGTTGCAGGGGTGGGGCGAGCTGGGAGGGCGCCTCCCTCCTGAGCTCGCCCCCATGGGGATGGGCGAGTGGGGGTGTGACACCTCCCCACTCCCACCCCACCGGTACTTCCTTCCTGGACTGCTGGCCGAGAGTTCCCTCGTCCACCTGTTGGGGCGGGATCTCCGGACCATCTCTTCTGCCTCTGACTATCATGGCGAAAGCAACCTGGACGGTCTGTAAGACCTCTTGCTTGAAATTTTCGAACATCTCCAACGTCACCCCAGCCACCGGGGGCTGGGAGTGACTTGGGTCGGATCTTCCTCCACCTCCGTCCATGGAACTCATCTTGAGGATTTCTTGAATCGGTCACACTCCACGCTCACCGCACCATGTGTTGAAACCGAGACTTGCGAACAAGACTTAGTCTCTGTGGAGTTCGGGGCCCTCAGCTAGCCGAGGGGCGACCAATCCTTACTCCTCCCAAGGGAGAGCTCTAGGTTGAAGGTGTTGGAACTAGGAACTGGACCAAGGGCTTAGTGGGGAGGTCCCGCCACATACCCGGAAGCCCCTTAGGAACTTCCCCTCCCAAGCCACTACTAAGCTTGGGCACCACTTGAGGCTCTCCTCACCCACTAGAGAGAGAAAGTGGGGGGAGAGAGAGAGAGAGAGCTAGCCTAGAATGAACCTATCTCCAAATGGTGCCCCCTTGGTCCTATTTATAGGATTTCTGGATTTGGGCTGCAAATAGCCAAAAACTGGCCCACGGAATTACCAAAATACCCTCGGATTGGGCTGCAGATAGCCAAATCCCGTTGTTCTGGAATGCTAAACGCAGACCGACCCCTCCCCCCGGAACTGGGCGAGAGGGGGTACCTCGCGGGTCTCGGCGAACACCCTGCTGGTCTCGGCGAGCCCCCTAACTGGGGTACCTCGCGGGTCTCGGCGAGCACCCTGCTGGCCTCGGCGAGCCCCCTAACTGGGGTACCTCGCGGGTCTCGGCGAGCACCCTGCTGGTCTCGGCGAGCCCCCTAACTGGGGTACCTCGCGGGTCTCGGCGAGCACCCTGCTGGTCTCGGCGAGCCCCCTAACTGGGGTACCTCGCGTGTCTCGGCGAGCACCCTGCTGGTCTCGGCGAGCCCCCTAACTGGGGTACCTCGCGGAGAAATGATACTCTGAAATGCCTCTTGTCTCAAGAACCTACTCGGCGAATACAGGGTTGTACATTCACATGTTCTCTAAAATCATGAAATTATGTAGGCCAAAAGAAACCGGCCTCTAAAACTTTCATAGCTGTCTTATCCCCCTTAAAGTTGTAAGGTCTCTTTTTCCAAAACCCGCTCGGGTACTTGAAAACTCGAACCTCTCCCGTATCGCACGGTTGAGGTGGACCTTCGCCCAGAATCGCTGCCTTGCGGTGTCACCAACACTCGGGTTGACTAACACCGCTCAGCACCAACCCTGCCGGCTATACGATCATAAGTAAAATATGCCAAAAAGGTAAGTACATAATAGAAGGCATGTCCACAATCACAGCATCATATAAATATATAATGAAAACAGAAAGTCCATAAGAGAAGTACAACTAAAGGGGCTTAAACCCGATACATATGCAAAGTAATGTACTATCTCTCTCTCTCTCTACATCATGCGGAAGTCTACAACAAAAGCTCTCAAAAAGCGGAAGTATAACTATCTAATCATCAACCTGTGGCGTCGTGGTAGTGCGCTGCATCTGCTGCTCAGGTCCTGCCATCTCGTCCTGCTGCGCGCGGGATAACTCCATCTCCTCGGACTCTTGCGGTCACACCGACCGTTAGTCATAAAGACTAAGCCATTTTGTCCTCGCCTCCCTCCACGACTCCTAGGCACCGAGCGGGAGGAAGAAGCGGAGGACAAACAAGGGGTAAACAAGAAGGTGGTGACATGGCACTACTCTAGAAGGTATAAGTAAAGCAGTAAAAATCTAGCTAGCAGTATAGTGCTGGTATAAGGCAGTAAAGTAGAGCAATGAGGTAAGCTGTAAATAGAAAGGATATGCAGTGCAGTAAGTAAATCTAAACTACCATCACAGATTCGTACCTTAACTTATATGAACGCCCATACGACATATAAGTTAAGATGTCCAGGTAACCCATCATATAAAAGAGCCCATACTAATTTATATGATGGGGGTATGCTAATGTGTATGTTATGCTATGTTATGGTTATGATGTTTTAATGAATTTATGCAATGTGACTCACCCACACGACTCTATTCGCACATACCTTTATAGTTCCCAATTTGTTTGAAAGGAAGCCAACCTTTCGGGTACCGACCGTCGTGGCTCACGGTGGTAGTGGATCGGGCACTCCACATCCTAGGCGGGTATAGTCACTACCAAGCCTAGACCTCATGTACGCCTCAATGCTAAGAACACAACAACGGAGCTCCTGCGTACTCTTGCTGGAATCCACCAGACTTTAAGATTAGGGTGGGTTATTAGGGATCGTCCTCCAGACCGCGGTACTCAAACTTACCGTCCCTCTAAACCTCACCCTCACCTGAGTCAACATACTACCGTCGGTGACACGACTAGCCTAGTGCCGAAGACTCGCCATTATTTGAATAAGTAACAGGTGTTAACAATGTCCACCCGAGCTTCCGGCTCAGGGAACATCACACAAGCTGATCCAACCCATCTCCTTCCCGAGGAGATCCACACCAGCTTGCATACCCACTTAGGCTACTCTTGCCTACTATTTAGTTAGTGTTATATTTAGGGTGAGTCTTGGACTTCCCGCGGTGTACTCCATAAGGGGCCCCTAACGGTACTACAGATCAATGAGCTCAACCCCACCATCCTCTTCAAGACAATTACTTTAGTTGGTAGTTAACATTTGGTTCACCCTCATTATTCCATAGATTTAAAGTGACTTAGCTCATCTCCCGTCCCACCCAATCGGGTTGGACATACCTTCATTCCTTCTACATTAACTCTAGCACAACCCCACAACTATCCCTAGGATTGACCCTCTTTGAATAATGGTGTGCTACATCTCATTTACTGATTGGATATAACTCCCAAACACTACTTAGGGGTCTGAATTGTCTAAAACTCAAAATTCCGTTTTTACTAAACGCAGACCACCAAGTTGAACTATCCATCAACCCCATAAGGGAACCCTTCTAAATACTCATCACCAAGGTCTCTAATAATTATCCAAGGTTCCCACTGACCGTAATAGGGTATGTTCCAATTTCCATAATTTTCCATATTAAATTGGTATTTAATATAATTTAAAGTAGTTAAGGCCTTAAGGCAAATTACACATGAACTACCCTCAAAATGATTCTTCATGCTACATGAAAATTCTCAATAAGGTAATATTCCATAACATGGTGGTTCACTGAGTAACATGACCCTAGGATGCCATTTGGACTACTATATCATCATAATTGTATAATTACCAAAATGCCACTTTAATTAGGAAAAATAGTATTTCACTTCTGAAAATTCTGCAAAAATTAGCAAGTGTCCAAATGGGGACCTAGAGTCCTGGGAAAAATTATTGTGTCATTACCATGTGATTTGATATTTTACAATGATTAAACATTCAAAGGTAGCAATTACCAATTTCTACATGAAGTACTTGAAATATAATTCAACCAGCCTCCACATAATTATCATGGGCATATATTAACCTATAACTACAGATAACCAAGTATCACATCATTGCCCCATGATTTGATATTTTAAAAAGATTAAATACTCATAAGAATGTAAAATCTACTTTCTACATGAGGTACATGAAATATAATTCTACAAGTCTCCAAATAATTATCATGGGCATATATTAACCTAAAACTACAGATAACCAAGTATCACATCATTTCCCCATGATTTAATATTTTAAAAAGATTAAATACTCATAAGGATGTAAATCCACTTTCTACATGAGGTACATGAAATATAATTTTACAAGCCTCCAAATAATTACCATGAGCATATAATAGCATTAAATGACAGATAACCAAGTTTCACAATTTATCCCCATGATTTGGCTTTTATCAAAATTAATTTCCCTTAAGCTAGCAAGTACTTAGAATTTCCTACACAAGGAATAATACTTCAATAAATCATAACAAAATTACTATAGTCCATTTTCATCCCTAATCAGCCACTGATAGAGTTTCAACACCATACAGGGTCCTATGACCATGCTTTTCATTTTATTAGGAAAGGGTGGTTATTTCATTTATTAGGAAGAAAATACTTAAACACCTCTAAAAATTTTCATTTAATTAACTAGGTCATTTTATGCACCTACAAACTTATCCACAAAGTTCTGAGCCAAGGCTAGAACATTTGGTCATATGTCCTTCACAAATCCCCACTTTGCACCCTTAAGGATTCACCCTTAGGGTTTTAGGTCACACCACCCTAATGGCTCCAAATGGACCATTAGGGTGTGACACAAGCATTTGTATATCCATACCCACATATCCACCATGCTGCGAGGAGGCTAACACACTCCACTCCTCAAAATGATCTAAACCCTAATTTGACCCTTAAAGGCCCTCATTAGGGTTTCCTATTTTCCATAGCAAATCAACTCCAAATAAAGTGAAATTTTAGGCAAGCACTACTCATGTACTAAAGAGTATGCCACCAAAGTTTGGTGTCATTTGGACATCAAATGCTCCAAAAATCATCTTAATTTAAATATCATAACTACCACAAAAACCCTAGGTAAAATTGTCCACCAAGTGCTGTCCCTTTGGCAGGGGGTGCCCCTAGGTTATACCAACCCATGGTTAAAAGAACAGCTCCAAAGATTGAAGGGTTTGACCTAGATAATTTTTCTAATGGACTGACCTAGTGTAGGACCAGTCCTAGTAAAACAGCTCCCTAGGGAGCTGTAGGTCACCAAATGACCTAAACTTAAAGCCAAATGAAAGTTAAGACCTAGGCCTACAACTTTCATGTTGGGCACCTTTTCTAAATCGGCCATTAAGTGGCCCTAATTTTTATTTGGAGAGCACTGAATTTTTGAGGCAGAATAACAAGTATAATGAATTAATTAAATGCAGGAAAAAGGAGATCAGCACGGATCTTGGCGCAATCAGACGGCGGCGGCTCATCTTCTTCCTTGAGCCGACGGCCAGGATTCAACCGCGCTGGGCTGATTTCTTCCCCCATTTCCCGGCCACCTGGTGGCCACCACGACCGGCCACCACAGCCACCACCTTCGTGGTGGTCGGGGCTACGATTTCCCGGCGACATGGCGGTCGGAGGGGGGGTTTTCCGGCGAGCCTGGGTGGCTCGATTCGAGCCGAATTCCATGAAAACGACGAGTGGATTCGGGCTCAATTGAGCCTGATCCTTCAATATTTTGTGATGAGAAGCTAGCACGAGGGGAGGGGAGGAGAAACGAACCATTGCTGGTGCGTGGCGGCGGCTCCGACGGCGGTTGGCCATGGAAAAGCTCAGCTCCGGCGATCCTGCTCCCGATCCCGATTCTCCAGCTACAACTCTGTTCCAAGGCTTGTTCCCGTCTGCTCTCGACCTCCTGAAGCTAATGGTGAGGCTGGAATGAAGTGAGGAGGCCTCTTTGATTGGTTTTGAAATGGAGCCTCCTCGGTCCTCCCATGGCTGCCACCCTCCTGCTCCAGCTGGCTCCTTGCTTCCACCTGGGTCAAGCCCAGACCCACAACAATCAGGGGAGGGCCCAAGGCTGATTGGAGGAGGAGTGTGGAGGAGGGGGTGATTGCTTTTCCTTTTGCTTTTCTCTTTTTGTCCCCTTACTCTCTCTCCTCCTTTCCTCTTAATTCAAATGTGGTGACATGGACTCACCTAGGTTTAGCCAGCTGCCATGGTCATCTATTGATGTGGGGTCCCAAGGCTTGATTTGGTTCAAGTGCATGAGGGCTAAGTCACTTATATTGGGCTATGTTGACCATGATTGACCTAGAGTTGACTTAGACTTTGACTTGGTCAACATGATGAGTGGGATGGGCCCACTTGGTGGCCTTGGGTCCCTTGTCACTTCCCAAGGTTGGTTGGTCCATGGTGGGGCTCCAATTGGTTCAATTTAATCAAAGGGTGTAGATTTGACCAAAATTGGGTAAAGTTTGACTTTGGTCAATTAGGGTCAATTGGTCCCACCATGAGGGGGCTTTTTGGTACATTGGGTTCCTTAAGGTGTTTAGAGTGTGGTGGTAAGGTCAATTTGAACATTTGAGGGTCAATTGAACCCTAATTGACTTAGTTTGGTTAATGTTGACCTATTGTTGACTTTGGTCAATTTCATGCAATTGGGTCCCACCCAAGTGCAATTCTCAAGGTAATGGTCTTACTTAGTGGTTAGGGTGGTATGGGGGAGGTCAATTTGGTGAATTGAGGGTCAATTGGCCTAAGGGAGTGGTATTGGGCTATGTTGATTTTGTGCCCTTGGTGTGCACTTAGCACACTCCACTTGGCCCAAGGGCCTTAGTGGCCACTCTGCACACCACCCATGCCCTAACACCATCTAGGGGTCTAGAAGGATTGGGGATGTTACAAAAGTGTCCTCCATAGGGAGAACTATGACAATTTTCTAAAATAGGATGCATTTCTACTTCCAGGATACATCTCCTCATTACTCCATCTGCACCAATTTTAAGCAAATAAGGTGGGTCCCAAAGATAAGAGCGCACTTGGTGTAAGAACCTCTTTCGTTGTTGGTAGTTAAAATCTGAAGGTAAGATGTTACTAACGAGGTAATTGTTGTAATCGGCATACCATGGCATTGACACCTCTGATATACCTAAGATTTGCTCATCTGGAAATCTCTCCTCAATCTCTGAATGATAATAAGATTCTATGGGTTCAATCCTAGAAAGATGGTCTGCTACAGGGTTATCTACGCCCTTTCTATCCTTAATTTCCACATCGAATTCCTGCAATAATAGTACCCAACGAATTAATCCCGGCTTTGTATTTTTCTTTTCCATCAAATAACGAATAGCCGCATGATCAGTAAAAACTGTAACTTGAGTGCATAAAAGATAAGATCGAAACTTTTCGAAGGCGTAGACTACTGCCAACAACTCCTTCTCAGTCGTGGTGTAATTGATTTGAGCTTCAATCAAAGTTTTGCTCGCGTAGGCTATGGTGTGAAAAAGTTTCTCCCTAACTTGACCTAGTACTACACCAACGACATAATCACTCGCATCACACATAAGGACAAATGGTTCACCCCAGTCGGGTGCCACCACAATTGGTGCCGTGGTTAATTGCTTCTTCAATTTATTAAATGCATTCAAACAGTCTTCATCAAAATGAAATTTTGTATTCTTTTCTAACAGTCCACTAAGAGGTTTCACAATCCTTGCAAAATCTTTGATAAAACTTTGGTAAAATCCCGCATGCCCTAAGAAAATCCTTAACTCTTTCACATTCCTAGGGGGGGGGGGGGGGTAATTTCTCAATGACCTCAATTTTGGCCTTATCTACTTCTAACCCTTTGCTTGACACATGATGACCTAGAACGATGCCTTCGCGTACCATGAAATGGCACTTTTCCCAATTCAGCACAAGGTTAGTTTCGATACATCACACCAGCACTCTTTCTAAGCACTCCAAACACTCTTCAAATGATTTTCCGAAGATGGAGAATTCATCCATGAAGATCTCTATACCATGATCCATAATTTCTGAAAATATAGCAATCATACACCGTTGGAACGTGGCTGGTGCGTTGCACAGAACAAACGACATTCTCCTAAAGGCGAATGTTCCGTAAGGGCACGTGAAGGTAGTTTTATCTTGATCTTCCGGGTCAACCGTGATTTGGTTATACCCGGAATAGCCATCTAGGAAGCAGAAGAAATCATTACCGGACAATTTATCTAGAACTTGATCTATGAAAGGCAATGGAAAGTGATCCTTTCTAGTAGCCTTGTTAAGCTTATGGTAATCCATACAAATGCGCCATCCGGTAATAGTTCTAGTCGATATTAATTCGTTCTTATCATTTTTTATGACGGTCATCCCTCCTTTCTTCGGGACATATTGAACCGGAGAGACCCAAGAACTATCGGAGATAGGGTATATTATCCCTGCATCTAACCATTTTATTATTTCTTTCTTTACGACCTCTTTCATAGGTGGACTGAGACGGCGTTGAGGCTCAATGGAACCTTTGTAAGATTCTTCTAGGAGGATCTTGTGCATGCATACCGAAGGACTAATCCCTCGTATGTCCGCGATCGTCCAACCTATGGCTAACTTAAATTGCTTCAGCAAATCTATGAGTTGTTGATGTTGATCTAATGATAATTTTGAGTTAACAATGACCGGTAATGTATCATTGTCCCCTTGATATGCGTAGGCTAGATGTTCAGGTAATGGTTTCAACTCAAGTGTGGGTGGACTAATGATGGAAGGTTTATTTGCACATGTCTTATCTGTCATATCTAGAATCTCCGGCTTACGAGTGAATGTCGGTGAATGTGCACTTATTTCAAAACACTCTTGACTTTCGTTCTCTCTATCAGAGTTCTCTTCATCCATCCCCTCCTCTTCGTCTTCTTCTAGATTCTCACTTAAGTTGTAATCATAAAAGGTCATACTCTTAACTTCCTCTATGTCATCGTCTTCTAAACGAGGGAATTTCATGACTTGTAGTACATTAAAAGTCACTTGTTCATCGTTAATCCTCATGGTTAATTCACCCTTGTGTACGTCAATCAAAGTTTTCCCGGTGGCTAAGAAAGGCCTACCCACTATAATGGGGACTTCCTTGTCTTCCTCCATGTCCAATACCACAAAATCTGCCGGAAAAATAAACTTGTTGATGAGTCCTGATCATATACACCTTTATGGACTCATCCGGGCCGTTATTCAGTCATTTCACCGCACTTTAGCCGTGTTATAGCCTATATTTGATAGTCCATGCTAGGTGCACTTCTGGGCCCATTCTGGTGTGATCCCATGTTTATTATCATTAGTTGTGTTCATGCACTGTTAGGTGCCACTCTCAGTGGCTAGATTCGTGGTTGTGCTGGAATTGGAGTCGTGCAGGTGTTCCCGGTGCAATTCTGCACAGGAACACTGCGCACGATCACCGGTTCTATTGCGCACGACCACTGGTCGTGCGCCACTGATCGTGTGCACTTAACCCCTTTTTCATGAGTTCTGTTTGGTATAGTGCGCACGACCATCAACGCCAGTGCGCACGACCACCGGTCGTGCGCCACTATTCGTGCGCACTTATCATTAAATTTCTGAGTTCTGTTTCGTCTAATGCGCACGACCACCGACGATAGTGCGCACGACCACTGGTCGTGCGCCAATGATCGTGCGCAGTATTTTTTCCAGCGCCTATATAATGACCTGTTCGCGAATTAGGTCGGGGGGGACGTCTTTTGGCTCCGTTCAGTCCGCCGTTTTCGCCATTTTCAGAGGGTTTTCACCCCCTAGGCCTCCTCCATCATCCAAGGACTTAAAGGAAGGGATTCTACACTCATTTTGATGGCTTAAGAAGAAATTCTTCGCATTAGACGTGGCCGGATGGTAAATCGCTGGAGAAGACGGGTCCATTGGGAGGTGTGACAGCCCTCCTCTACCCCGGACGCAGTTGGGACCGAGCTAGGACGCGGATTGACAACCCGGTGCTTCCTACCGTGAATCTACGACGAGACTCCGGATTCGGTCGTATTTCTTGCCTTTTTCTTCTACTTGTGTGGTTATATTCGTTGTATTCTCTTTATTTAGATGATGAACACTATGAATCATGTTTAGTATTGTTTATTTCATGTTTATGAAATCAATTTGTTCATTTGTGTCAATGAGGTGCGCCCCCATTAATTTTCCGCTCCACCACCATGTCCGGTGCCGCACTAGCAATTGCTAGTGGTGTGCTTGTCGAAGAGGTGCTTGCGACCCTCATTCCGCTTACCTACTCGTCCATCCGCCCTTGCGACGCAGCACGCTCAAGGCCTGCCTAGTCTCCATCCCACCAAGCGAAGCTTTGCATAGCGGCATTGCATAGGAGTAGGCGTAGTATTTCCTTTTATGTGCAAACCTCAAAGCCCCTTTCGTTCGCATTCCGCCTACCGCAGGACTTCGATCTCAAGTCCTTCCTCGATAATAAACTCCACCTTACTGTGTTCCTCAAGAGACCGACACTCGGGGATTCTATTCCCAAAATTTATTACTTGCGCGACCGGTGCACTTGCCGACACGCATCAAGTTTTTGGCGCCGTTGCCGGGGAACACAGACGTGTGAGTTTTCTTGAGAGGGAGAGCTGAGAGAGAGAAGTTTCTTCCAGTGTTTATAGCCGCCTTTTTATTTTTGTTTGCTTTTTAAATTTATATTGTTTGTTATTATTTCTTCTCTCCTATTTTAAAGTTTTAAGCAAGTTTAATCCAAGGAGTTTTATTAGTTTGTGTAGATTTCCTTGCAAAGAATTTCAGCCTCTTTATATCTGCTTTTATTATTGAAAATGTCTTCATGGGATATTTCTCCTGGCACTTACGACATGATGGACTATTATTTAGACCAAATGAATGAATTAAATGCTAGGCAGTGTAGGAACGTTGTTTGCTTGTTGTGTCGAGGAGAGGGTCATGAATTGAAGGACTGTCCTAGTCTTTTCAATCCTGACCGCCGCTCCTCCACTCATGACAACATTGTCCCTATCACTCATTCTTTACCCATGGAGGCAATTGTGCCCTCTACCCCCGAGCTTGTCTCGTGCATGGACTCCTCACTCCCTGTGTATGGCTTCACTCCCAGTGATGATGATCACTCATCTGTTGGGCAACAAGGAGAGGAATGGGAGCTCCTAGATGCACCTGAGCATGATGAGGAAAGTATTCTTTCCATCGGGGAGGCTTTAGCAGATCTTTTTACGGAGGAACCAAATCTTTGTGTTTTTCCAGTTTCTTTGCACGATTTTTCTACACACATTCTTTATGATCCTATCAAAGTAAAGGAGCGGGGTGATGCTTCGGACTCGGAGGATGCTCCAAGGTGGGTTGAGGAGGATACTCCTTCTGATGAGGAGGTTTGCACTTCCTCATGGGACGAGGAGGTCCAACTCACCACCGAGGCCCTTGAGTTCTTGGGTTCCCCTCGCCATGATACTTACGATGATGATAGCGATCTATCCTTGGATCCTGCTGGGAGTGAGACCGGGACCACTCCCCCGATTTCTGATTATTTTTGTCCTTCTTCTCTTTTATTTCTTGACCCCCCTTCTTCACCCGAGCCTGTGCAGGTTGAATCTTTACAGGTACCTCAGGAGGACTTGGAGCATGATGCTCAAGTCAATGATGAGAGCATCCTATTATGTGAGGAGGTTGATTCCCCCTCCGGAGATGATACCTTGCTGGGCAAGGGTAGTTTTGGTGAGTTGAGTGAGGATTCCTCTTCTTATTTTTTATTCCCTCTACCTGTGACGAGCAGGTATTATTTATATTCGGGTAGAGGCGTGACTGTTCTGTTGCCGTATCGGTACCCGCTACCGACACGCATATTAGAACAGTTACCTGTGCACTTCTCTTTTCATAGACCCATTAGCTAGAACTGTTTTCAATTTGAATAAGTCGTGCTGGGAGGACAATAACCCCAGTAGTTATCTTATTTTTCCTGCATTTTTATTTCTTCTAATCATGTTCAGTTAGCTGTAGTTTATTTTAGTTTGTCTTTTTCTTTTGTTTTTGTGGAGCTCACCCCTGCAGGTACTCATTGCAAATTCTGAATGGCGGGTTTGCTTCAGATTTCCACGCACCTTCTGGTATGCTCACTTGCTGAGCATTGGGTAACTTCTTCCCTAGCTTTCGATTTTGATTTTCACTGTCATATCATTATGTTGTATTGTTTAGATTAAGTCTGGGGGAGAGCCGTTATATGTTACCCACTGCACGTGCACATCTCATTTGCAAACTAGAAGTATTTAGTATTGTTCATCTTCACTGTACACCACTGCACCCACTTTAACGTGCACTCGCTTGTTTGTATGCTTCCGTATATTCAATTCTTGGATGTGATGTAGGAAGTGCTGTATTAGCCAAAATAATTGCAAGATGGAGTGGAATGTTGACTCTTGTAGTGCTCTAGTTGAATACTCGTGTTTGCATAGGGATTTGAGTAGAATTAGTTTTTGTTTATGCTTCTAATTTATAATTTGTAGATTTGCGTAGATTTTAATTTATTTTACTCAAAATGGTGAATGTGGTTGAATCTTGCGGTAGCGTGGTATTGTGTGTAGGCGAATGTGAGGTTCGTGTTGCTCGAGTCGGGAGGAAGGATTACCTTTCTCGGGGGTTAAGAACTTGCCCCAAGCGACTCTCGAAGCATGGGTGCGAATGACTTGCAAGTTGAGCGTGACATAGGCCATCTATTTGGCAAGCTTGAGCTTTGTTCTACCACTCCTATACACTAACTGTTGCTAGCCTATTTTGTGCCTACCCGATCTTTTGATTCAGCCCCACCATACTTCACCAAGGCCTAAAAGCTAATCCTATTATCGCAACCAAAAATTAAGCTAAGAGCATTTATGAATTGTAATTTTTCAATGCGGTGCGGTGATGCGTAACTTCAGTGTTGATGTGGAAGTTTAAAAAAAAAATGTCTTCGTGCTGAGAATTGTGCTAATTAATTTGGGGATAAAAAGAAAAGAAAAAGAAAAAGAAAAAGAAAAAAATATATATATATATATTTAACCCTAGCGCTTTAATTGAAGCATATTTTGGTATTGATTGTTGTAGGCCGTGTGCACACCCGGTTTCAAAGTCATGTCTGGGGGGGTGTTACACGTGAATTATTAGGGCTGCTATGATTTAGCACTTTCGTGTGCTCATTTGGGTTGCGATTAGCCTTCACGTTTATCTTTGCATTCCAAACCGTAACCCAAGCCTCATGCATACCTAAAGTCCTATCGATTCATCTTGTGAGTTCACTAGCGCCGTGGAGAGAGTGTGACCGGGCGAGCATATGGTTCTCGACGTTGATGGATTTCATCGGAGATAATTCCGAGTTCCGGTCTTGGGTAACATTCACCTGCGCGTCTAGCTTACTTTCGTACTACGCGAGACCACGAGATTCACCAACATTCCATTTTTGAGTAAAAATAAATTCTTTTTTACGCATTTACACTTTTATAAAGTAGCTAGCATATGTAAAAACTTCTTCTAATGAACTTCTATGCACACTAGTAGGAAACTTCGCATTCTATTCCATGTTTGCAAATTTTTTGGTTAGCTATGCTTTTCCTACTCCGCCGGATATGTTTGCTCGGGACGCGCAAACAGGTAAGTCCGGGGGTGTGATGAGTCCTGACCATATACACCTTTATGGACTCCCTTTATGGACTCATCCGGGCCGTTATTCAGTCATTTCACCGCACTTTAGCCGTGTTATAGCCTATATTTGATAGTCCATGCTAGGTGCACTTCTGGGCCCATTCTGGTGTGATCCCATGTTTATTATCATTAGTTGTGTTCATGCACTGTTAGGTGCCACTCTCAGTGGCTAGATTCGTGGTTGTGCTAGAATTGGAGTCGTGCAGGTGTTCCCGGTGCAATTCTGCACAGGAACACTGCGCACGATCACCGGTTCTATTGCGCACGACCACTGGTCGTGCGCCACTAATCGTGTGCACTTAACCCCTTTTTCATGAGTTCTGTTTGGTATAGTGCGCACGACCATCAACGCCAGTGCGCACGACCACCGGTCGTGCGCCACTGTTCGTGCGCACTTATCATTAAATTTCTGAGTTCTGTTTCGTCTAATGCGCACGACCACCGACGATAGTGCGCACGACCACTGGTCGTGCGCCAATGATCGTGCGCAGTATTTTTTCCAGCGCCTATATAATGACATGTTCGCGAATTAGGTCGGGGGGGACGTCTTTTGGATCCGTTCAGTCCGCCGTTTTCGCCATTTTCAGAGGGTTTTCACCCCCTAGGCCTCCTCCATCATCCAAGGACTTAAAGGAAGGGATTCTACACTCATTTTGATGGCTTAAGAAGAAGTTCTTCGCATTAGACGTGGCAGGATGGTAAATCGCTGGAGAAGACGGGTCCATTGGGAGGTGTGACAGCCCTCCTCTACCCCGGACGCAGTTGGGACCGAGCTAGGACGCGGATTGACAACCCGGTGCTTCCTACCGTGAATCTACGACGAGACTCCGGATTCGGTCGTATTTCTTGCCTTTTTCTTTTACTTGTGTGGTTATATTCGTTGTATTCTCTTTATTTAGATGATGAACACTATGAATCATGTTTAGTATTGTTTATTTCATGTTTATAAAATCAATTTGTTCATTTGTGTCAATGAGGTGCGCCCCCATTAATTTTCCGCTCCACCACCATGTCCGGTGCCGCACTAGCAATTGCTAGTGGTGTGCTTGTCGAAGAGGTGCTTGCGACCCTCATTCCGCTTACCTACTCGTCCATCCGCCCTTGCGACGCAACGCGCTCAAGGCCTGCCTAGTCTCCATCCCACCAAGCGAAGCTTTGCATAGCGGCATTGCATAGGAGTAGGCGTAGTATTTCCTTTTATGTGCAAACCTCAAAGCCCCTTTCGTTCGCATTCCGCCTACCGCAGGACTTCGATCTCAAGTCCTTCCTCGATAATAAACTCCACCTTACTGTGTTCCTCAAGAGATCGACACTCGGGGATTCTATTCCCAAAATTTATTACTTGCGCGACCGGTGCACTTGCCGACACGCATCACTTGTCTACCTTGACTAAGACTTCTTCTACAATCCCCTTTGGAAAGGTTAGAGATTTATCGGCTAATTGTAATGTAAGTGATGTTTTGGAAATCTCCCCCAATCCTAACTTCTTATAAATTGAAAGTGGCATAAGATTTATGCTCGCCCCTAGATCGCACAAAGCCTTTCCCTCGAATTGATGCCCAATAGAACACGGAATCGTGAAGCTTCCGGGGTCCTTTAGTTTTGGTGGCAATCTCCTCTGGAGAATTGCACTACATTCATGTGTATGGGTTACAGTTTCATTCACACCAATTTTCCGTTTTTTATTTAAGATGTCTTTCATGAACTTTACGTAACTCGGCATCTGTTCTAATGCTTCGGCAAATGGTATATTAATTTGCAACTTCTTAAAAATTTCTAAGAATTTCTGAAACTGTTGATCTAGTTTGCTCTTTTTTAATCTTTGGGGGAACGGTGGTGGTGGATAGGTTCTTGGGTTCTCCTTCCTTCTTTCCTCTTTTTCTCCTTCTATTTCCTTATCAGTTCTTCCTATTATTACTACTTCCTCTTCACTCTTATCACCCTCATATCTTCCTATTATTACTACTTCCTCACTAGGATTCTGGACTTCTTCTTGGTCTTGACTTTTATTTTGTTCATGTGGATTAGTGTCTTGACCAACTATTAACTCACGCCCACTTCGTAATGTGACGGCCTTACAATGATGATTATCTCCCTTAGGATTAGGTGTGGTATCCGTAGGGAGTGTGCCTTGTGGTCGCATACTTAAAGCGTTGGCGATTTGTCATAGTTGCGATTCAATCATTCTCATTGACCCTTCCAAACTAGAGAAACGAGCTTCATTCTTTTGCATTGATTCTATGATGAAGTCATCCGTTACCTTTCTAGATGGTCCTGCTTGGTTGGAATTATTGTTTTGATGTTGAGGATTAGCATTAGAATTAAATAAGTGTGGTGGAGTAGGACCGGAGTTGTTCTTCCAAGAGAAATTAGGGTGGTTTCTCCATTCGGGATTATAGTGGTTTGGGTAAGGGTTCGTATTTTGTTTATAATGCCCTCCTAAATAATTAACTTCTTCATTACCCCCTACGAGTTGTTCAATTGTTAAGGTGGGGTTAGGAGAAACTATGGGAGTAATAATGTTATTAACTTGAGGATTCATTTGATTTTGGTTCAACGTCAAAGCATCTAACCTCTTGTTAATGGTATTAAATTGGGGCGTCATTTGGGCTGCAAATGACGTTAATTGGTCAACTTGATACAATCCTGTCGTAATGGGAGGATGTACTTGACGCTCAATCGTGTGATAATTATTAGAAGATAGATCTTCTAAAATACCGTAGGCATCTTCAGGATACTTGTTCATCAGTGAACCTCCTGCAGCTCCATCTACTTGGATCATTGTAGATGTCTGAAGGCCGTTATAAAATGTCCATACTTGTTGGTGAATGGCTAGCCCAAGGCGGGGACATCTACGTAACAATTCCTTAAATCGTTCCCACGCATCATATAAGGTAATGTAGAGATATCCCGCATTAACTTAGCAGTTTTAGATGGAGGGAAATATTTGGATAAAAAAATTTCGGTTAAAATAGCCCAAGTAGTAATGGACTCATGAGGTAATGAGTTCAACCAGTCCTTAGCTTTCCCTTCTAAGGAGAAAGGAAACAAGCGTAGCTTAATGGCTTCATCAGATGCACCGTTAATCTTAAACGTGTCACATATCTCTATGAAAGTTCTAAGGTGAGAGTTAAGGTCTTCATGATTAAGACCCCCAAACTTGTTGTTTTGAATAAGTTGCATTGCCATGGAATCTATCTTAAAGTTATTGGCCTCTATCGCGGGTCTAGCAATACTAAACTGTACCCCTCCCCTAAAAGGCATGTTATAATCCCGACAAGTTCGTCTTGGTTCATTTGGGTGTCCATTTTGTTCTACTTGACCACCTAAATCCTGCCCGTTCTGGTGAGGCTCATCGTCTTGATTCTGATTATCCATTGCTAGTTGATTAAGTTGTTCTAGCCTAGTTGAATTTCGATTTCGTCTACAGGTTCGTTCGATTTCAGAATTTAGAGGAATTAATTCAACGGATCGATACCTGGACATACACTATCAGATAATAAAGATGATAACACAAATACAATAAACTAACAAGTGAAGATAAAACTTGACCTCCAAGTACTAAGGTTCACTAATATTGTAAGAAAAACACTAAATCCGTTGCACAACCCCGGCAATGACGCCAAAAACTTGATACGCGCAAAATAGAGCTTGAAAACGCAAGTATACGTGCCGTACAAGTAATACAGAGTAAGTGAGATCGTTCCCACGGAAAAGTGACTAGTTTAATGCTTACAATTACTAGCTACACCGTTTCTATGAATCCAAGTAAAACGGTTAATTGATTTTCTGAAAATAGATTAAAACTTTTAAATAAATATTAGAACTAATTTAACTAGATCTTAAAGTACTTTTTAGCAATTAGAGAAAATAGCCTTGCATTTCTGATTTCATATGTATACTATGATGATAATAAAATAAATATTTCATTTGGTTGAGTTTTGAATTATCTTGCGATGATTTTAAAAGAAGAGACTTTTATCTCTCGATACAAGGAGTCTTAATATCTACGCAACCCTAGTTATCTCTAACTTAGGTGAAACGAAAATATTATGAAGTGCAAAAATCTGGTTCGCTAGCATGAAAAGGAAATCTCTTTCGCTTTTCAAAACTAAAGAGATCTTGTGATACACGTACGTTTCTCCTCTCTCGATTCTCATACGCAGTAAAAATATAGAAATTTTGGTTAATGATTCACACCGCTCATCTCTCGATTCTTGCACTGCGATAAACTAGCTCTTAAATTAACATTACGACGCTCATCTTTCGATTCTCGCGGCGCAATATAATAAAAAGACATGATCCAACAATTTCACCATAAAAATCACAAGATCTATAAAGATAATCACAAAACAAATTCAAAATCAAAGATGTTCATCATCAACATACAAATACTACTCTCATCATGCAAGACTAGAGAGTTTTAGTTCATGATTGAGGGAAAATAACACAAAACTGAAGAGATCTTACTAAACATTTTGAAAGAAATGCGAATCTTCCCTTCTCCAGTGACGTGGAAGTGTTTCCTTCAGCCCGAATGCCAAATCTGGACTGGTTCTCCCTTGGCAGAGTTTCTTCTCAGGGTTCCTCCTCCTCTCTAATGGCCGAAAAAAATAGATAAATCCATAAATGGCCGACAATCCCCCTTTTTCAACTCCCTCTCTCCTCTTTTCTCAGTGGGCCCCACGTGTAGTCATAATTAATTACTGAACCGATGCCAAAAAAAAATAGGTTGCAACTGTTGAAAACTTGGTAAATTCGAATTTGAATTTCCTGTAACCGTCAGAGATGTTATGAATATGTTGAGACATTTCTGCACAATTTGACCTGCCAGATTTGTTGAGAACATGTTGCAACATTTTTCTCAGATTTTTCACAATACTTAGCCTTCAATCCTTGACTTAAATTCTCTCCGAATCCTATCATAAAAAGATATAGAAATGAGTGTAACTACCATTTTGACTTCAAATCATGCGGCAATTGGATTATTATCTACTTTTCATATATAAATATCACATAACAAGGCTAAAATGATAAAAATAGGGATAAAGATAACTTCTTTTTGCGAAGTTATCACCCCCCATAGCGGATCCGCTGCCGATCCGTTGTGGGGACACCAGGAGGGCGCACGGTGCAGCGCCCCCTTCCCCTCTCCTTTCCTCTATCCGCACCCCAAAAGCCCCCTTCCCTATTAAATTTTCTGAGGGTAAATGGGGCAGTTTTGGCAAAAACTCCCAACATGAAAAGTGTTCCCCACTCAGAGGGGCACCTCCTGTATTTTTTTGGGATTTTTAGGAGTGTTGCTATTTTTGAACCCCTATACAAGGTTTATTTAAAAGAATTAAAAGCCCAAATGAGTTGTTAAAATTCCCCCAAAATTATAGGCTCTAATTTAAGGTATTTTGCAATTACTATAAAAGTTTGAAGGTGTGATCTTTTCTTTTGGTCCTTTAAAAGTATTTTACGAGCAAAATAAATGCCTGAAAGTAAGGGTGCGAGCGGTTCGGTTTGGGTCGGTTTCGATCCAAACCGAAACTGAATCGACATGCTTCGGTTTTCGGAAGGTCCAAACCGACCCGAGCCGAACTCGGTCGGTTCGGTTTGTTGTCGGTTCGGTTTCTTATCGGTTTGGTGCGGTTCGGTGTCGATTTTTGTATGGAATGAAGAGGGAAGGACTTGGAGAATCTCACACTCTCATCATATAAAGCAATCTAATATAAAATAAGTTTTGCATAATTATAGATTTGTAGTTATAGTTACCTATCATTCAAAAGTATACAAGCTTGAAGTAAACAGAACTACATGTCTACATTAGAACTTCATCACCAACTTTCTAAGCCCTTCAAAAGTAAGGAAGCAAGCAACCATTCATCGCTCCGACTTCGGTCTTCCACTCTTCGTCTCTTCCCTCTTAAAACTCTTAATAAATTGATATGCATAATATAATTATATAAATTATTAAATTTAATCATGTTCACCTGTTCCCAATTTCCCATTTATCGTGCTCCACTGCTCTGACTTATGCACATCTGCCGGTTTGCCTTGCCCAGTTGGCAGTTGCCAGTTGGTTTTTGCCCTCCTTTAAAAATTAAATTGAGTAAAGCCAAAATCTTTAAAGATGACTATTATTCATTTACTCTATTAAAGAGTCCCCTGCTGTGAATATTTTTTTAATATATTTGTTAAGGCTGGCCGTTACCGTGAAAGAAATTAACCGGTTGAACATAATTTAATAGCGATTTAGATTAAATAGAAGTTGGTATATACATAATTTAAAATAATTATAATATTAGTCGGTTCGGTTCGGTTCGGTTTGGTCTGTTTTTATAACTAGAAAACTGACCCGAACCGATATGACTTCGGTTTTTGCAAGCGCCAAACCCAACCGACACCAAACCGGGCGGCTCGGTTTCACAATCGGTGCGGTTCGGTCGGTTTTGTCGGTTTTTGGTTTTTGCTCCTCACCCTTACCTGAAAGTGAGCGAAATTAATTGAGATAAATTGGCAGACTCGCGACGCGTATTTTAGTCACGTAGTAAAATTATGCGTATCGATCTAAGGAATCGACTAAATTAAAAGTATCGATGCGCAATTTGGGTCGCAATCGCGAGGCGACGCTGTATATTCAATAACGCCAAGATATTTAAAAGATGTGAACCCAAGGCACACGAAATTAAGAAATCTCATAAAATATAAGAAAGCTCCTATGAACGGAGAAAAGACCCCTATGAACGGGGATTGAATGGAACTTCCTCCTAAGAACGGAGTCGACATTGAAGCCTCATGTTATGGAGTGATTGGACTACTAACCCTTTTATTTATTATGCTCTCCAGTCTCGTACTGGTCCTGCATTTACTTTCGGCATTTATTCTTTAAATCCAGTCTCGCACTGGTCCTTGTACTTATGCTTTCTGTTTAAATCCAGTCTCGCACTGGTCCCCCTACTTATGCTTTCTGTTTAAATCCAGTATCGCACTGGTCCCCCTACTTATGCTTTCTGTTTAAATCCAGTCTAGCACTGGTCCCCCTACTTATGCTTTATGTTTAAATCCAGTCTCGCACCGGTCCCCTTACTTATATTTCTGTTCATTCATTTCCAGTAATCCAGTCTCGCATTGGTCCTTTATTTACTGCTTTCTGTACTTTCAATTATCCAGTCTCGCACCGGTCCTTTATTTACCGTTTTCTATACTTTTAATTATCCAGTCTCGCACTGGTCCTTTATTTACTGCTTTCTGTACTTTCAATTCTCCAGTCTCGTACTGGTCCTGATATTTCGGCCCCTGCTTCTGGCCTTTCTTACTGCTTATGTGCACTTTATATATTTTAGTGCTAACCATGGTCCTACGCTGGCAAGCGGTGCTTCTCTTCCTTTTTGTGAGGCCTTAGTTGGGGAAACCCGGAGTTGAGTCCCTCCTCCCGAGTTAGCCCCAAATAAGGATCCCTCCTACCGCCGAGACTCCCGGTCAAAAGTCGAGTGACCGGTCGAGTTAAGAATGTCGCGTCAAGACTTAAAGCGCTTACTCTCCGGTTAAACTGTTTGAAGATTGTTTGTTAAAGTGGCGGGTCGATCACGCCCGCAGACTGTTTGTACCTGTGTGGGAGGGTTGACGACTCATGGCGACAGGGAGATGTGCATTGCGGGTTATCACCACTACGAACCCGCAGTTTTGCCTCCGCTAGTCGGCCTAAATCTCGGAATCGCTGGATGTCGCTCACATCCAGTTAGTACACCAAGTTGTATGGGAGGGCCTGAGTGATACGGTAGGACTACACTCAGAAGTGGCAGGACTGACCACTGTCACTGATGGCAACATTGGTGAGGAGCGCAGGGTTAACAACCCTGCTTGAAGCGAAGCGGTCCAAGTTGTGTCGACACATCGTCCCTTTTTGTGTGTGCAGGTTTGAATACCTGGTGGATATTACGTATTCTATAGGGCTTTTATTACGTACTGCGCGTCTATGTCACCTCGTGGATATTATGGTTGGTAGGCCCTATAGATATATATATATACGTATATATGTTTGCCTGCTGCTAACCATTTACCTTGCTTAGGCTATTTATTCCTGTACTTTAGCCTGCCCCTGGGATATGGATCCGGAGAGGGAATGTGTTTTCTGCTTAGCTCTGTGACTAACGATTATTCTTATAACCAATCACAGGATATGGGACAGCGCGAAGCCCCCGCGCCGCAGGATGAGTTACCGGCCTTAGATATGGCCCGATCGGATACTCCAGCCTCGCCCCCTGTCTTCCGCGACGTGAGTCCTAGAGTATAGGACTAGCTTAAGTGCATTTTGTTATAGTCATGTGTAGCCCCCGAGGCAAATGTAGTAAACAATAGGCTTAGGCCTTTTCACTTTATGTAAATATAAGTTGTGCTTAGTTTTCCTGTTATATTGCCTCCGCTATGTGATTCTGATGTGTTGTTGTGATTCTTGTGCCTGACAAGTGATACGCCCAAAATTGATTTACATTTTAACGCAAGTGCACATGTCGAATCAAGTAATATAAAGTGAGAAAAGATCGTTCCCTCGGAGAAGTGATCAATTTAGTGCTCGCAAGTACTAGCTCTACCTTTTCTTTAAATTCAAGCGGAATAATTAGAGTGAGTTTTTAATAATGAACAATTAACAATAACAATAAAACTAAACAAGGTTTACTTAAGAATACTTTTACCAACTTAATTGGAGAAAAATCAGTTTTGAGAAATAATCTTGTATATTGATTTCCTTTGCTTATTGTGATGTTTTTTATGAAAGAATCTTTATGAAATGCTTGATTAACTATCTTGCAACGATTTGAAAGTGGATGTCATCATCTCTCGATCTCTGAAATCCATATTCTTAATTCCCCTAGTTATCTCCAACTTAGGTGGAAAAGACTATCATAAAGCACACAAATGATGTTGCTAGCAAAAGATGAAATCTCTTTATACCTTTATGCTATATTGAAATTCATGATATACTTTCACTGCTCCTCTCTCGAATCTCGCAGTGCAGTATAAAAAACGGAAACTTTGGTGAAATATTTACGCAACTCCTCCCTCGAATCTTGCCGCGCAATATAAAACAATCATCTAGCCCGACTCCTCTCTCGAATCTTGTCAAGAAAATTTTAAAGATGAACTTAAGACAAACTTTCCAAGAACAAAATCATGAATTCGATAAGATAGTATTTCAAACATCCATACAAGCATTAGAATCTAAACATCACAACAAAACAAAGTACTCACAACATACAAGATCTAGGAAATTAGTTCATGGTGGAGAGATGGAACCAAATAAGAAAGATCTTACTAGACATGCTTAGGAGAGTCAAATAGTGCAGGAAATTCCACTCAAAGATGTGCACAATCCGCTGAAGATTCAGTCCGGTCTTCTTCTTCCCCCCTAGGGTTTTTTCGCCAACCCTAGTTCTTCTTTTCTCCAAAACTCCTTCTCCCTCTCAAATTTTCGTCCCCTTCTGGTGGTTATTTCCTTCCTTAAAAATGAGCAGCCCCTCCCAATAGATGCGTCCTTCCATATTTGAAAATGACGAAAATTCGAAATTTTGAATTTGAAGTCTGCCCAGATTTGTTGTAACATCCAAAAATGGATGTTATAACAACTTGGACCGGCCAAAATATTTAAGTCCAGCTTTTCTTCTCCGAGTCGATTTTTTCGGCGATTCTAATAAGAAAACATAAGATTTTAGTCAAATGATCCATAATTGAAATAAACATGAATTTATTTATATTTTATATTCATTTTGATCATTTTTTTCCCATTTATAATAAAATAATAAGTCAAAATAAAGGGCTAGATAACTTCTTTTTAGGAAAGTATCACACCTCCACACTTAAACTTTTGCTAGTCCCTAGCAAAGATCATTCAAATTACTGGCTTGAATGAAGAACTAATAACATAACATAAATTCAAATGATCTTTCATCCTTGTAAAAAAAATTAATCAAAGCATACTATAGAAATTCGCTTTACTCAATTGATAAGCCTACAATCAATAAAAATTCAACCATTCATAACTCCATTAGCTTGAATAAAAGATAATGCTCAAATAAGATTTTAGTGTGGTGCATGCTAAAAAGAAATTTACTCCCATGCAATATTTCTTATTGAACCTCTGCATTTATTGGAAAGGATAAGAATATGCTAAGCTATTGATTTTAGTCTCCACATGAGTTAGTAGTTCGATTGAATATCAGAATGACTTTGGCTTGGTTCGAAATTTATGGATCACTTTGATAGTGGAATGGCATTCCCTAGTTAGTACTCTCAGCAAGTTTACCATAATATGGGGTTTATCAACATATTTTTTTCTTTTCACAGTAGGGATCATTCCAGGTACAAGTGTACATACCTAGGCCACATATCACTATGATGTTTTTTTTTAACTTTGTTTTATATATATCATAGTTGGGATCATTCCAAGTATGTATACAAATACCTAGGACAAATATCACTATGAAATTTAACCATTTTTTTAATTGAACACCCATAAATGGCTACTTATTAAGATACAACTAGTAGGAACATAGGGAATTTAAGCATGGAATAGTGTATATCAAAGTGGTAAGGATAAGGCTCAAAGTATTTAGTGGATGCTCGAAATGGATTAACTTTCTAAACTCAAGTCTTGACTTACATCTTTAACTCAGTTCTTGCTCACCCTCCCTGGTATTTGCAGAAGTCAATGTCAAAAATTGCCTTGGTCGTAAACAAAAATTTTGTGCATGAAATAATTGCCTCAATGAGCATTATCCAAAAAAAAATTCTTACTAACTTCAAATTCATGAATTGAACTCCTAAGATTGATAAGTCATACCAATTAATTATCATTGAATACTAAAGTAACTTGATGATTAATAAAAACAAGAATTAAGATCATTAAATTCATGTAAGGTTAATTTAATCTTCACTCAAGTGGTAGGGGTTATACTACCCTCACCTCCACACTTTGGCTTTGCTAGTCCCTAACAAAGAAATTAGATCATGTAAATAGTGAAACAGAGCAATACACAATTATAAGGAGAATCTAAATTGAAATAGGAAACTCCTTTGAAGTGAATTGAATGTGATGGGATGGATGTTCAAGACTTCTTGTTTTCCTCCATGGTACTCCCACCTCCACACTTAATCATAAAAATTAGGCATGCATACTTACAATTTCTAGAATGAATAGGCATTAAAACATTGGATATAGTTATAGATCATCTATAGTGAACAACAATCCATCAATCAGAACAACAATTTAGCATCAATCATGAAGTATAATGAAGATCATAATAATGTATAATATAATATAGCAGGCCTCAGGTCATCATTAATTAGCAGTTCATAAGAAGATTCGTTATAATAAATATCATCAAGCAGTAGGTATAATAAGCAGACAGCAGGTTTTACCAAATTGCGTCAAACATTCAAAAGCAACTAATAAGAAATAATATTAAGATAAAAGAGATTAGTGCAAGTTTTTCTAAAACAAACCTCACAAAAATAAAATGCCACATCAAGAAATAATCCTGCAAGCCTAGCTGATTAAGTTGTAACAGGAAAATGGTTTAGAGCATGTAAGCAAGTATGCAATATCCAAAATAGAACCATGTTTATAGATTAATAAAATAAAATAAAGAGACCGATACGGCTAATCCTCCTAGTTGTCGCCTTCGTCTTCTTCTTCCTCGTCGACTTCCTCGTCATCATCATTTTCTTCCTCGTCATCATCTTCTTCTTCGTCGGTGATTTCCTCATCTTCAAAACCTTCTTCTTCATCGAATTCTGATTCGCTTCCCACGTCGGCCTTTGACAACCATGCCAATGGATCCAACCTAAATCGATCCCTTGACATCAAGATACCCTGGCGGTCCCATTGTCCTGACATTCTTATATTAGGAGCTGGGATCAGAATTTTTGCTTTCAGCATCAATTGATGTTGGTTTGCCCGAAGATCCTGGAATTGTGACTCAAAATAGAGATGCTGGTACCGTTGATATTCTCTTAGGTATTCTATATTGTCCATCATTCTCATTGTTGCATTGTCCAAATCTGCCAAGGGGAGTCCAAGGCATTCAGGTTCACCAGCTGGTGGATTGATGAATGAATCCACCTCCTTACTTTTGGCTGCCTTAACGTTCACCTTAATAACGGTCTTGGTGATATGGTGTTTCACTTGTGTGATTAAATCATCAGCATGCTCAACTACCCCGACATTTCGACATAGGTCGGTGATAAGAGTCGGGAACCACAAGTGCCTAGGCTTCTCTTCATCAATCTTCTGCCGCAGTTGTAAACTGATAATTTTTCCCAAATCAAACTGCATCCCCGTCATAATTCCAAAGAGCAGAGCAAACCTATCCATGGTGACACTATTGGAATGACGAGTGGGCATGATGCTCGCATTCATAAAGAGTAACCAAACCTTTGCTTCCCGTTTTAAACAAGTGGCCTTAATTGCTTTTCTTGCTCGGCTGACCCATTCTGGTTGTGGTGTGCAACAAAGTATCCTTACCATCTCCACAAGACTGACGTTGGTCAGAATTTCTGTATAATCAGGGAAATCCTGATCTTCAAGGTCGAACATTTCACTTATGGAGGCAGCGGAAAAATTTATCTCTTTTCCTCTTACAGTTACGATTTCCCCACCCGTGCTCTTCGCATTTGCATAAAATTCATAGACCAAGGGGAGTATAGTTTCTGACCTAGGATGACACAAAGACTCCCATTTTAGAGTTTCAATTTGGTCAGCGTAAATCATGCTCCATGCCTTCTTCTCTAATTTAAAACCTCTCTCATACATGCAGGATATTTCCTTCAGAAGTTGAAACCATTTCTTAGCTGAGGGAGCAAAAAAATTTTCGGCTTGCTTTGCTACCTTCTTTCCCTTTCCCTTCTGATGTCGGCTCTTAGAAGATTCGGCCTAAATCGATAATGATGCTAAGAAGAAATCGACCTAGAACAAATTATACTACTCAGCATTAGGGAGGAGGCTTGGGTATTACCTCCATTTGCGCTTCAGTCACCTCCTTTCGTTGATTCAGACGCACCATAATGTCCAGTCAGCAATGATCCTCTCGCTGACTCACCGTCTGCTGTTTCGATGTCCTCCTCCGCTTCTCTACGCGAGAATGGCCGCTGCTCCTCCACAGAATCGCTTGTCGATCACCGCTCTTCGTTTCCTAAACCTAGCCGACGGTTCGGGTTTTTTTGAGGGGGTTTAATATGGGAAGTTAATTATATTAGGAATTGTGCGGTTAGATTAGGAAAGGTGGTTTTTTAGGAGAAAATTGTTTTAGGCGTAATATAATTGCATGACGATTCGGGAATTAGATCGCTTTTCGTCGTTCGTCGTTCGTCAAGCCGCATGAGTGATTAGATTGCTGTTGTTTGTCGAACGCAGGAGTGGCCCTATTCGTCGAACGTAGGTTTGGCCCTATTCATCGAACGCAGGTTTGGCCCTATTCATCGAACGCAGGTTTGGCCCTATTCGTCAATTGCAGGTTTGGCCCCATTCGTCGAACGCAGGATTGACCCTATTCGTCGAACGCAGGTTTGGCCCTATTCGTCGAACGCAGGTTTGGCCCTATTCGTCGAACGCAGATTTGGCCCTATTCGTCGAACGCCGGTTTGGCCCTATTCGTCGAACGCAGGTTTGGCCCTATTCGTCGAACGCAGGTTTGGACCAATTCGTCGAACCGGCCAGAAGCGCTGAACTGTGATATTGCTGAAGAAAAAGGCAGATCGCCGGATGTGATAACAATTTATTTTGGATGTTGTAACATTTAACTTAGAAAAATTTGTACTCCAAACCGCAGGAAAGCAGAAATGCTAAAGATAAAGGCAAAGCAGCCGATGTGATAACAATTTAATTTTGTTGTCGCAACATTCAACTTAGAAAAAATTTACTTAGAAAAATTTCAGCCAATTTTTAATTAGTCATTTTTTTACTCTATTCCTTAGGTCATCTTCTTGTGGCTTCCCTCTCTCCATTCACATATCTTATACTAAATTACAAGCATCTAATTCTTATAAATAACATATTAGATGGATTGCCTCCCACTAAGCGCCTTATTTAACACATCCCGGCAGGACGTTCTTCACGCAATTTCTTATTGTAAATTTATGACCATCGCATCACGATGATCATCTCCTTCGTAATACTCTTTGAGTCGTTGTCCACTCACCTTGAACATCGAACCATCTTTCTCGTTACAGATTGTTATCACCCTATACGGAAATACTTCATTGACTCGAAAGGGCCCAGACCATCTAGATTTCAATTTTTCAGGGAATAACCGCAGTCTCGAGTTGTATACAAGGACTAATTGTCCTACCCTGAATTCTCTTTTCTGTATTCTAGAATCATGCCATTTCTTTGCTTTTTCTTTATACAACTTAGCATTCTCGTACGCATTAAATCTAATCTCATCCAATTCATTGAGATGCAACAGTCTATTCTTTCCCGCTTCTTGAAAAACAAAATTTAATTTCTTTATGGCCCAGTATGCTTTATGTTCTAATTTTACGGGAAGATGACACGACTTTCCATATATCATCTTATAAGGAGTCACTCCTATGGGTGTCTTATATGCAGTTCGATATGCCCATAACGCATCATTTAGTTTCATTGTCCAATCCTTACGATTTGTGCTCACTGTCTTCTCAAGAATTGACTTGATTTCCCTGTTTGAGACTTCAGCCAAGCCATTAGTTTGCGGGTGATATGCAAGAGCGACTTTATGGGTTAAACCATATTTTTTAAGAGTATTTTGAATTGTGAGTTACAGAAGTGCGACCCTCCATCACTGATTATTGCTCTCGGTGTACCAAACCTAGTGAAGATGTTGGACTTGATAAATTTCAATACTACCGATGCGTCGTTCTTTTGCGTGGCTATGGCTTCGACCCACTTTGAAACATAATCCACGACCAATAAAATATATAAATTCCCATTTGAATTCACAAAGGGCCCCATAAAATCGATACCCCATATGTCAAAAATTTCAACTTCAAAGATGTTATTCAAAGGCATGCTCGCCCCCTCGATGGATGTTCCCCGTCTTTTGACATCGGTCACAATTCTGAACAAACATATGCGCATCCTTAAACATAGTCGGCCAGTAAAAACCAGCCTCTAATACTTTCATAGCAGTCCGCTCCCCCATAAAGTGTCCTCCGTAAGGTGATGCATGACATTTTTCTAGAATACTATGTACTTCTTCTTCTGATAGACACCTACAGATCACTTGATCAGCACAAATTCTAAACATATATGGAGCATCCCAAAGATAAAATTTCACCTGGTGAAGAAAATGCTTCCTTTGCTGATAATCTATATCTGGCGGAAATACGTTACTTACTATAAAATTAACAAAATCTGCGTACTAAGGAGTGTTACTCGTATTTGACACTGCAAGTAATCGCTCATCAGGAAAGTTTTCGCTAATCTCAATGTGCATATTTTTCTCGCCTTTATTTTCTAGTCGTGATAAATGGTCGGCTACCGGATTCTCTACTCCTTTTCAATCCTTGATTTCAAAGTCAAACTCTTGTAGAAGAAGGACCCATCTAATAAGCCTAGGTTTTGCATCCTTTTTATCTACTAAATATCTTATAGCTGAATGGTCCGTATAAACTATAACCTTGGAATTTATCAAGTACGAACAGAATTTGTCAAAAGGCGAATACAACAACTAATAATTCCTTTTCCGTAGTGGTATAGTTTATTTGAGCATCAATAAGTGTTTTGCTAGCATAGTAGATAGCGTGAAAAACCTTATTCTTTACTTTCCCTAAGACTGCTCCTACTGCAAAATGGCTAGCATCACACATAATAGAAAATGGTAATGACCAATCAGGAGCAATGATGACTGGTGATGAAATCAAACTTTGTTTTAAAATGTTGAATGCTTCAAGGCATTCCTTATTGAATATGAACGTGCTATCCTTTTCAAGTAAGTGACTTAGAGGTTTAGAGATTTTTGAAAAGTTCTTTATAAATCGCCGATAGAATCCAGCATGACCCAAAAAACTACGAATTCCCTTAACATTTGATGGTGGTGGAAGTTTTTCAATGACTTCTATCTTTGCCCTGTCTACCTCTAAACCCCTTTTTAATACTTTATGACCAAGCACAATACCCTCACGTACCATGAAATGACACTTCTCCCAGTTGAGAATCAAATTGGATTGTACGCATTTATCTAAAGCTTTCTTCAATACTACTAAACATTCGTCAAAAGATTTCCCAAACACAGAAAAATCGTCCATAAAAATCTCAATACCATCATCAATCAAATCCGCAAAAATTGAAATCATGCAATGCTGAAATGTGGCAGGGGCGTTACATAATCCAAATGACATTTTTCGAAATGCGAATGTTCCATACGGGCATGTAAATGTTGTCTTTTCCTGATCTTCCGGTGCCACCATAATCTGATTATACCCGGAATATCCATCCAAGAAACAATAATACTCGTTACCCACCAATCTATCCAATGCCTAATCAATGAATGGTAACGGAAAATAATCTTTTCTAGTCGATTTGTTCAATTTCCGGTAATCCATACATATTCTCCACCCCGTTACAGTTCGAGTGGGTATCAATTCATTATTTTCATTTTTTTACAACTGTGATACCTCCTTTCTTCGGCACACATTGAACAGGACTAACCCATTTAGTATCAGAGATAGGGTAGATAATACACGCGTCTAACCACTTGATTATCTCCTTCATGACTACTTCTTTCATGGGTGGGCTAAGTCTTCATTGATGATTAATAGATTCTTTCGAGTTTTCTTCCAACAAGATTTTATGCATACAGATTGACGGGCTGATTCCTTTTATAGTAGCAATCGTCCACCCCATTGCACCCTTAAATTCACGAAGTACCTTAAGCAATTTTTCTTCATTTCTTTCTTCTAATGATGAGTCAATAATTACAGGTAACGTGTTTCCTTCTCCAAGAAAGACATATTTTAAATTTTCAGGTAAGGGTTTTAACTCTAGTGTTGGTGGATCAAGAATAGATGGCTTCATTATTGTTGATTCGCTTGACCTATTTAATACTTCAAATTTCTTACCAAAAGGCAAACGTTCATAAGTGTCTAACGCCTTCACACATTCGACTATACCTAAATCTTCTCCATCTACTTCTTCATTAGTTAAGATGTTAAAAAGTTGATGCTCTAGATCATCTTGATTATGCATCAACAAAGTGGGCATGTCTACTTCTGCAATAGAATAACATTCCTCTTCATCATTAGAAAATTTCATGGCTTTAAGAATGTTGAATGTTACAGGTTCATCATGAACCCGCATTGTTAATTCACCTTTTTGGACATCTATGAGTGTTCGTCCCATGGCTAAAAATGGTCTTCCTAAAATGATAGGGACATCCTTATCCTCATCCAAGTTTAGCACAACAAAATCGGCTGGGAAGATAAATTTCTCAACTTTAACCAATACGTCTTCAACAATTCCCTTAGGAAATGCTAAAGATCTATCGGCCAATTGAAGAGTGAGAGACGTTGGTGTAATCTCTCCTAAGACTAATTTTGTATAAATAGATAACGACATCAAATTGATGCTAGCACCCAAATCACACAATGCTCTCCCGACAAATTTCACTCCGATTGAACATGGTATTGTAAAGCTACCGGGATCTTTCAATTTTTGTGGTAATTTCTTTTGTAGTAATGCACTGCACTCTTCAGTTAACGCCACTACCTCCTTATCAACAAATTTTCTTTTCTTAGACAAAATATCTTTCATGAACTTGACATAACCAGGCATTTGTTCAAGTGCTTTAGCAAATAGAATGTTTATGGTCAATTTCTTAACGATATCCATAAACTTCTGAAATTGTTTATCAAGCTTTGTTTTTGCTAGCCTAGATGGAAATGGTGGTGGAGGATAAATAATTTCTTTCTTTTTATTATTTTGTTGTGCAATCTCCACTACTTCTGGTTCCTTATTTTCTATTTATTGTTCTTCTTGAGATTGATTTGAATGGACAGTTTTCTCTCTTTGTTCCTCCTCTCTAGCTTTTTCTAACAACCCATCTCCACTAGAAATTTCTACTCCACTCCTTAAAGTGATAGCCTTACAATGACTAGTTTGTTCATCTCTTGTAGGATTAGGTGTTGTATCCGAAGGTAACGATCCAATTGGTCGTTGGCTTAATGAATTTTCTAAAGATCTTAGGGATGATTCAATGCCTCATATTCTAGACTCATTCTTTTGAAACATTCCTATAATCATTTCATCAGTCAACTTCCTAGGATTAAATTGGGTGTTTGGAGGATTGTTTTGCAGTTGAGTTGGATTTTGATTGAACCTCGGCGGTTGATTCATTCCTTGATTATTTTTCCACGAAAAATTAGGATGATTTCGCCATTCAGGATGATAATGATTAGCAAAATCCATTGGAATTTGTCTTTGTTGCCCCCCACATAATTTGCTTACTCGGTTATTTGATTAAGTTGTTCCATGGTAAGTAGTGCACTAGATGTAGGTGTAGATAAATAATCTAACCTTTTATTAATCAGATTGAATTGGGATGTCATTTGTGCGGCCAAGGATGTAATTTGATCAACTTGATGTATTCCAGCCGGATTACTGTTTCCTTGTCTTTCATAAGCTTGATAATTATTAGATGTGAGATCTTCTAATATTGTATAAGCATCTTCCGGATATTTCTTCATTAAGGAACCCCCAGCGGCTCCATCTACTAAAATAATAGTAGCGGTTTGTAACCCATTATAAAATGTTGAGACTTGTTGGTGTTGTTGTAACCCGTGATGCGGACATTTTCTTAGTAACTCTTTAAACCGCTCCCAAGCATCATACAAAGTTTCACCATGATTTTGCATAAATGTGGTTATATCCCTAATTAACTTAGCAGTCTTAGAAGGTGGAAAATATTTACCCAAAAAATTTTCCACTAATTGATCCCATGTAGTTATAGATTCATGTGGTAATGAATTTAGCCAATCTTTTGCTCGACCTTCTAAGGAAAATGGAAATAGCATTAAATAAATCGATTCTTCAGTTGCTCCATTAAATTTAAACATGTCACAGATTGCTAAGAGCGTTCGTAAATGAGAATTTGCATCTTCATGATTGAGTGCCCCAAATTTATTATATTGTACTTGTTGCATAACTAATGGATCCATTTTAAAATTATTAGCAGTTATTGCTTGTCGAGTTATGCTAAAGTGCAAACCTCCTCCTAAAGGTGTGTTATAGTCACGACACGTCCTTCGTGGTATAGCAGGTTGGTTGTTTAGACCATTCTGATCAACTTGACCCTCATTTTCATTTATGTTATTTTGTTCGTTATGATCCATCTCAGGATGAATAATATTAACCCTTTTAAACTCTTTTCTGTTTTGTTTGCAAGTGCGTTCAATTTCTGAATTTAGCGGCAGTAATTCAACGTTATGATATCTGGACATGCATTAAGCAGAATTCTAATAAAATAAAATAAAACAAAATACTTGATCTCTAAATACTCTGGATTTACTAATATTGCAAGAAGAAAATCACCAAATAGTTGCACTTCCCCGACAACGGCGCCAAAAACTTGATACACCCAAAATAGATTTACGTTTTAACGCAAGTGCACGTGTCGAATCAAGTAATATAAAGTGAGAAAAGATCGTTCCCTCGAAGAAGTGATCAATTTAGTGCTCGCAAGTACTAGCTCTACCTTTTCTTTAAATTCAAGCGAAATAATTAGAGTGAGTTTTTAATAATGAACAATTAACAATAACAACAAAACTAAACGAGGTTTAAGAATACTTTTACCAACTTAATTGGAGAAAAATCAATTTTGAGAAATAATCTTGTATATTGATTTCCTTTGCTTATTGTGATGATTTTTATGAAAGAATCTTTATGAAATGCTTGATTAACTATCTTGCAACGATTTGAAAGTGGATGTCATCATCTCTCGATCTCTGAAATCCATATTCTTAATTCCCCTAGTTATCTCTAACTTAGGTGGAAAAGACTATCATAAAGCACACAATCGATGTTGCTAGCAAAAGATGAAATCTCTTTCTACCTTTATGCTATATTGAAATTCATGATATACTTTCACCGCTCCTCTCTCGAATCTCGCAGTGCAGTATAAAAAACGGAAACTTTGGTAAAATATTTACGCAACTCCTCTCTCGAATCTTGCCGCGCAATATAAAGCAATCATCTAACCTGACTCCTCTCTCGAATCTTGCCAAGTAGATTTTAAATATGTACTTAAGCCAAACTTTCCAAGAACAAAATCATGAATTCGATAAAGATAGTATTTCAAACATCCATACAAGCATTAGAATCTAAACATCACAGCAAAACAAAGTACTCACAACATACAAGATCTAGGAAATTAGTTCATGGTGGAGAGATGGAACTAAATAAGAAAGATCTTACTAGACATGCTTGGGAGAGTCAAATAGTGCAGGAAATTCCACTCTAAGATGTGCACAATCCGCTGAAGATCCAGTCCGGTCTCCTTCTTCCCCCCTAGGGTTTTTCGCCAACCCCAGTTCTTCTTTTCTCCAAAACTCCTTCTCCCTCTCCAATTTTCTTCCCCTTCTGGTGGTTATTTCCTTCCTTAAAAACGAGCAGCCCCCTCCCAATAGATGCGTCCTTCCATATTTGAAAATGGCGTAAATTCAAAATTTGGAATTTGAAATCTGCCCAGATTTGTTGTAACATCCAAAAATGGATGTTATAACAACTTGGACCGGCCAAAATATTTAAGTCCAGCTTTTCTTCTCCGAGTCGATTTCTTCGGCGATTCTAATAAGAAAACATAATATTTTAGTCAAATGATCCATAATTGAATTAAACATGAATTTATTTATATTTTATATTCATTTTGATCATTTATAATAAAATAATAAGTCAAAATAAAAGGATAGATAACTTCTTTTTAGGAAGTTATCAACAAGGCGACCATTGAGTGCTTGAGAGGGTGGGTCGTTGCCACCTGGGAAGCACTAAGTGGCCGTCCTTGGGTAGTAAGATCCCCCCTCCCTGAACCGGGTTCAGTTTTGGGGAGGGGGGAGGGGGGAGGGGGGATCTTACAGCTATCCTCCCAATCTTCCGACCAGGCGGGACGGTTGGTGCTCAAAGTCACCTCATGGGCGCGCTCGGCCTAGGACACCAGAGGGCGACCATATGCATCCTCGCTACCACCACCTTCGTTGTTGAGCGGGTGACTGTGAATCTCGCCAGCCTCCGAAGGGTTCGCCTTTGCCTTCAGGTCCCTCTTGTCGACCTCTTTCTTCTTCCTTGTCGCAGGCTCCCCAGACTTGGCCTTGCCCTTCCACTTCCTAGAAGGCCCGACATCATCGCCGACGACCTCCTGCTCATCGTCACCAGCGACAATTCAATCGGGGTAGATGCCCCTGCCTTCGGCGCCAACGGAAGAAGCTCGCTCGGTAAGGAGCGAGTAGCTGCAACAAGACACGACACAAGATATTAGTCGCAAGTTGAAGGTAAAAGGCGAGTACACACAATGCTCGCTCGGAAGACTACCTTCGCCTACAAAAACCTCGACGAGCTCGTCTACTCGCTTCCTCCAGAAGAGGACATCCAGGCGGCGACCCCGGAAGCTGCCGAGTAGCTTCTCCCTCGTCTCCTCCATGTAAGGGGTCAGAAAGGCGCTCTCCACCGGCTGGAAGGACGAGGTAGAGATAATCTAAAAGCCGCCACTTATGACGATAAGTCGCTCGCCCCAATGATGGTTTTTGTTCGCCGTGTCGGTCAGCGTGCAGACGTGGCTACACAAGAAGACGATGCCCTCGCTTGTGGCGTTGAAATGAAATACTCGCCGAAAGACAGAAAGATCGAAGGCGATCTTCTGTTCTCGCAGAAAGCAGAGGAACCCGAAGATCATCGCCACTCCGTCCACAATGGTAGTCGCAGGCCGACCTCGAAGTGGCGGATGGGGAACATCAGCTCGCTCGCTGAGAATGTGTTTAGTCGCTCATCCTCGCGAGGAAGCCTGGCGACATACCCCGGCGACAGGTATTTCGCACAGAACTCCTTTAGGTCCCTCGACCGAAGAATCGGTGTAACACCTCCCCTGTAATGACCATATAATATGGGTCCGGCCGGGACCCCACAGCATATAACCGCCACAGCTTTGGTATTAAAAGATGATATTAACTACCCAATCTCAAAACTCAGATAACACAGCGGAAACAAACCAAAACCACAGAGATTGTCCACAGTACAAAGGAGTCCAACTGGCCTTAAGGCCTTACAAAACCAACGTCCAAATCATCAAACATTCAATACTAATAAGACATCCCAACAAAAGGGGAAAGATAGTTTTTCCTAAACTACCTCGGCATGCAAGCCGGATATAACAAAGTACGAAGAAAGTAATACAGAAAAACAACTAAGCACTTCATGAGGCTTTAGGCCTTTTTGGCCGGCGCGCTGGGTCCAGCTTGCGATTCTTGCCCTGCATCCAAATCACAAAGAGCGGTAAACGAGGGTCAGCTATGGCTGACCACAAACGGTGTAACAACACCCCTCCTCCCGGCCGTCCGAGCGGACCCCGGGGAACTACTTCACCCTGCAAGTCAGCACTTCGTATGCAAATGTACATAAAGAAAAACAACATAAATACAGGCATGGGTGTCACAAACATCATCCACGTTTCTATGTTGAGCAGGTAATAAAAGGGGCCTAACAATACAAAATGAATGCAAACCCGGGTTTCACCCAAGGCACCCTAAAGCGTATGAATCTAACACATCATCATACATCACCAACACAAGGGTACTCATTATTTCCCCACAAGGGCATCGTAGTCCCAAAGCCAAGAGCTCTCGCTGAGACCCACCTCGCCTGGCTCACCACGCCATCGGGCTTTTCTAACAGCTCACATGCTCGGGCCGCCAACAACACACAAAGACCGATACTAAGAATTCTGGCTTAAACAAAACGTCCCAAGGCCCCGGACTTACACTCGGGACAATGTCCACCTATTGCCTCGCCTGGCGACCGTCACCGGACTCATCCGTAGCACAGACATTCTCGTCAGTCAACACCGAAGGGACTAATCTTACCGGGACACTCTCCACACGTGAATCTCAGTCTTCACGGGATAGCCAGCCGACCACAAAGACCAATCGCGCCTTCGCACAACCATAGGCATCACAAACCCTATAATCCGCACATTATTTCCCCGCCCAAAACTCAACATTCGTTACCACACAAAGCTACAAGGGCATCACAACGACGAGTTCGCCGTAATCGGATTTCTAACAAAACCCCTAATTTGCGCGTCATTCAACATCACCGAAACGGACCAACGGTCGCAAATCCGGCTTCACCCACAATGCCTAATCCGCTAAGGGAGCGGATCTCTAGTGCAAATCATGTCGGGGACGGACTCAATCAACCCGATGGTTCCTCTTGAACCAAGGCAACCCGGATCCCTCTCACTCGACGGATCCGGTGCCAAAAATGCAGAAAATAAGGGATGCCATGCACGCATCCTAAAGACCGGGAGGAGAAATGTCGTTACCTTTTGAGATCTCCTCCTAGCCATGAGAAGCTTGCAAACAAACGGTGGAGAAGAAGCGCCTCGATGCCCTCTACGCGCTGTCGGTCTCAGATCGGCGAACGGAGCTCCGAAGCTCCAACAATGGCGGATTCACTTCTTCTTCCTCCTTGCCCCCTTCTCCTTTCTCCAACCTGAGAGAGAGAAAGGACTTGAAAGAATGAGGGAATAACCCCTCATCCACGCCCTAAGTCCCCCCAGCGAATTATTTGGGTCGTCCGATCAAGATCTAATTCGATCGGACTCCCAAAAATCGCTGTTTACGGATCTGTTACCGAACGCACGGTCGAACGCACGACTAACGACAGAGACACCATTTTTGCCCGTCGGAGAGCACGCATGGTCGGATCGATCGTGCGCTAAGAAAACGCACGATCGTGCGTCAAGAAAAATTCGCCTTCTCAACGTTAACTCTCCGCTCCGCAAAACCGGGGTGTTACAACTCCACCCTCCTTAAAAGAATTTCGTCCTCGAAATTTTAAAACTGAAATAGAAAACTGCGATGCATACCTGATGCAAAAAGTTCCGGGAAATCCTCCTGCATCGCTTGCTCACGCTCCCAAGAGAATTCGTCTCGCCCGCAGTTGTCCCACCGCACCTTTACAAGCTTGACTTCCTTGTTACGCAACTACCGGACTTCCGAATTCTCCACGCAAACCGGGCGAACCCTTGCCCCCAAATCCTCCATTATCGGCACCGCCGCCGCTTCAACCACGACGCTCGGCTCCACCAAAGCTTTCCTCAGCACAGAGACATGGAAAACATCATGTAATTCACTCAGCTCTGCAGACAACGCCAAACGATAGGCCGCTTCGCCTATACGTTCTGTAACCTCGAACGGATATCGCGGACTCAACTTCTTGAGTCGCCGCACCCGCGAAACACCCTTGAACGGTTTGATCTTCAAATAGACCATGTCGCCCACTGTAAACTCCACGTTTCTGTGGCGCGCATTAAAATACTTCGCTTGACGATCCTGAGCAACCTTCATGCGCTCCTGAATCGTCCACACAATCTAGCAAGCATCTTCCACCACTTGCTTTCCCAAAAGCTTAGTGTCTCCCACCTCTGCCCAAGACATCGGCGTTCGACACTTCCTTCCATACAAAGCTTCGTATGGCGTCATCTTGATACTCGCCTGGAAGCTATTATTATAGGCGAACTCCACCATGAAAAGGTGGTCTTCCCAACCTTTGCCAAAGTCGAGAGCACACATCCTCAACATGTCCTCCAACGTATGGTTCGTTCGCTCCGTCTGACCATCGGTCTGCGGATGGAACGCGGTACTAAACTTGAGCTTTGTGCCTAGACTTTTCTGCACTAATCTCCAGTCCTTCGAGGTGAACCGCCCATCGCGATCACTAACGATGCTCTTCGGAATCCCGTGCAACCGCACAATGTTTCGAACATAAAGCTCCACGAGCTTCTCCACGCCATCGCCCTTCTGATTCGGAATGAAGTGGGCTACCTTCGTCAGGCGATCCACTATCACCCAAATCGCATTGTTACCCTGCTGCGATCGAGACAAACCATGCACAAAATCCATAGAGATGTCATCGAACTTCCATTCGGGGATGGGAAGAGGCTTCAAGAACCCACCGGGCCTTTGGCACTCAGCCTTCACCAAGGCACAAGTCTAACATCGGCTCACGTACTCGGCTACATCCCGCTTCATCCCAGGCCACCAAAAAGATTTCTTCAAATCCGCGTACATCTTTGTACTTCGTGGATGAACGGAGTACTTCGTAAAGTGAGCCTCAAACATCAACTCCTCGCGAAGCTTGCCAAAACGCGGAACACAGACCCTTCCGTCTCTTTTTAAAATCCCACCAACCATCTCCAAAGCAGTGCCTTCGCTTTGTTGAGCCTCCAACACCAACTGTTGGCACTCCTCGTCCGCACTGGTCGCCTCTCGGATTCGATCCGTTATATCACACTGCATTTCAATCCATTTCAAACGAGCTACGCTAGACTCACCTCTAGCCACACAAGAAATGTCAAGAGACTCCAAGTCTCGAATCAAACGCTCGTTATGCGCCTCCATCCAATTACCTTGCCCGGAGTACTTCCTACTCAAGGCATCCGCCACCACGTTGGCTTTACCCGTCGTATACTGAATCTCCACGTCGTAGTCCCCAAGGAACTCGACCCACCTACGCTGCCACATATTCAGATCCTTTTGGTCTAGAAGATACCTCAGGCTTTTGTGATCCGTGAAGATCTCCACCTTCGCACCATAAACGTAGTGCCGCCACAATTTTAGCGCAAAGATTACCGCCGCCAACTCCAGATCATGGACGGGATAATTCCTCTCATGAGTCTTTAACTGCCTTGACCCATAAGCGATCACCTTGCCGTGCTGCACCAGCAGGCAACCCAACCCGCAACCTGACGCGTCGCTGAAAATCTGAAATCCTTCCGTCCCACTAGGAAGACTAAGGATTGGAGCAGACATCAACCTTTTCTTCAAATTCTCAAATGCACGGGCACACTCCGGTGTCCATACGAACCTTTGGTCCTTGCGAGTGAGAGTGGTGAGGGGCAACGCCATCCGCAAAAAGTTCTCCACGAACCTTCTATAATAACCGGCTAGTCCAAGGAAACTCCGGACTTCCGCCACAGTTCTCAATACAGGCCAATCCCTAATGGCTTCAATCTTCGCTGGATCTACCGCCACCCCATCTCCACTAATTACGTGACCCAAGAAGGCCACCTTCTCGATCCAAAACTCGCATTTTGAGAACTTAGCATAAAGCTGATTTTCCCTTAGAGTCTGCAATACTTGCCTCAAGTGAGACTCATGCTCTGTCTCCGATTTTGAATACACCAAAATATCATCAATAAACACCACCACGAACGAATCTAAGAACGGGCGAAAAACCCTGTTCATCAAATCCATGAACACAGACGGCGCGTTCGTCAGTCCAAACGGCATCACCGAAAACTCGTAGTGTCCATACCGAGTCCCAAACGCTGTCTTGGCAACGTCCTCTTCTCGAATCTTCAACTGGTAGTACCCCGATTTCAAATCCAACTTGGAGTACACCACTGACCCCACTAACTGGTCGAACAAATCATCGATTTGGGGAATCAGATATTTATTCTTGACGGTCAACTTATTTAACTCACGGTAGTCAATGCACAACCGCATACTTCCGTCCTTTTTCTTCACAAACAATACCGGCGCGCTCCACGGCGAAGAGCTGGGCCTAATGTACCCATGCTCTAACAACTCTTGCAACTGAACCTTTAGCTCGGCCAGTTCCTTCGGTGCCATCCTAAACGGAGGACGCGACACCGGCCTCGCACCCGGTACCAACTCTATCGAGAAATCAATTTCACGCTGAGGAGGTGCTCCCGGAAGCTCCTCGGGGAATACATCCTCAAATTCTTCCACCACCGGAACTTCTCTAATAGCCAACTTTGTGGAGTGAGTCTCCAACAAAGCTAAAAATGCCTCGCCTCCTTGGTTTACCGCACGCCTCATTTGCATAGCGGAAATCAGGGAGCAAGCCACTCCGCTTAAGCCTTCAAACTTGACCTCTGCTCTACCTTCACCTCTCAGGGTTACCACCTTCAACTGGCAGTCGATACTAGCTCGCTGCTCCGCAAGCCAGTCCATCCCCAAGATAACATCGAATTCGGCTAGTGGCAGAAACGCTGCTACCAACACGAAATCACTATTGCCAATTTGCATCACGATGCGTCCTTTCCTCATGGTAGTCATGAAAGACCCATTCGGCATGCGTACACTCAGCTCCACCTCTGCCTCTACGGACTCAGCACCAATCTTCCGGATAAAGCTTTCCGCAAGAAAAGAGTGTGATGCTCCCGTGTCGAACAACACTCGAGAGGGATAACCCAAAACTAGCACGAAACCTAACCACGTGCACAACAAACATGAAAGGCCGCAATCTACATTATAGTAACAAACGAAAACTTAAACTTTTCGTACATGTCACCACGTCGGGTTGACGTATCGCTTCCTGCTGCCCAAGATTATACGCTCTCGGCTGCACTGGAGGGAACCGCGAAGCACTTGACTCCGCCGCTTTCCCCTTCTCTGCAACACTAGGACTGGAGCGCACCGATTGTTCCTACCTCGGCTCCTGCTCAGCTCCACCCTCGGTACAAAACCGACTTATGTGACCCACCTTGCCGCACTTGTAACAAGTAAACGGACCTTTGGAGCGGAAATCTCCCGAAGGTGCGCCACTTCTCTCCCCAGGCCTACGAGGACGGGGCTTCTTCTTCCATCGGCTGCCCTCGGACTTCCACTGAGACTGAGACTGAGAAGGCTTTCCTTCTCCCTTCTTTGCCGCAAAACCCTTTCGTCGCAGGGTTCGCTCCATGTCGCTCTCCAATGTGCGAGCGGCTTCGACCAACTCATTAAATCTTGCATTCTTCAAGGCTATTAGTGGATGCCTTAAATTTTCCCTCAACCCTTGATAGAAGAGATTATCTCTCTCTTCATCATCTGCCATAGTCGTTCCCGCATAACGACCCAACCGAGTGAACTCTTGCAGATATTCATCCACTGTCTTCTCACGCTGCACTAAATGCAAAAACTGCCGCTGCAGTGCTAACCTTGTCGAGGCTGGAATATAACGCTTGAGGAAAGCGTTCCCGAACTCCTCCATGGACGGAACACGCCCAACAAAATGGCGACCGTTATGTTTCACCCACCACAACTTCGCATCGCCCTCTAACATGAAACTCGCATAGTGAGACTGCCTCTCCTCTAGGGTCTCAGCTGCCTTCAAGAGTTCCTGGATCCTCGAAAGCCAATCCTCGGCATCCGTTGGAGTGCCAACTCCCTTGAATGTCGGAGGGTGGAAACTCAAGAAGTACTTCATGAATCGATCACCCATCGGAATAGCTCTCTCTGCTAAAGGCTCTGCTTGCCTCACTTCGACATCTGGTGTATCCGGCGTAGCCGCCGGAGTAACAGGAGTTGCAACTTGCACCGCCGGTGTAGGAACCCGTGGCATCGCTCCAGCTTGAGCCGCTACCATTGCTTCCGCTAGCATGCGACAGAAATCAGCTGGGGACATGCCCACATTCATGAGGCCTGAAGCAGTAGCACTGCTCCCCGAAGGCTCCTCTTGCCTCCTCGACGTCCCCGCATCGTCGCCAACATCCTAGCATAAGCAAGGAAAAATAAAAGCTCATCAAGCTCTAATCGCAATACTCGAACACAGGGATACTCATGATCCCACACAATACTCCTATGTGGACAATCTCTTACGCGATCCAAATACACTAGACCTCGCAAGAATACTCAACCTCCCTCTGATACCAAATTGTAACACCTCCCCTGTAATGACCATATAATATGGGTCCGGCCGGGACCCCACAGCATATAACCGCCACAACTTTGGTATTAAAAGATGATATTAACTACCCAATCTCAAAACTCAGATAACACAGCGGAAACAAACCAAAATCACAGAGATTGTCCACAGTACAAAGGAGTCCAACTGGCCTTAAGGCCTTACAAAACCCACGTCCAAATCATCAAACATCCAATACTAATAAGACATCCCAACAAAAGGGGAAAGATAGTTTTTCCTAAACTACCTCGGCATGCAAGCCGGATATAACAAAGTACGAAGAAAGTAATGCAGAAAACAACTAAGCACTTCATGAGGATTTAGGCCTTTTTGGCCGGCGCGCTGGGTCCAACCTGCGATTCTTGCCCTGCATCCAAATCACAAAGAGCGGTAAACGAGGGTCAGCTATAGCTGACCACAAACGGTGTAACAACACCCCTCCACCCGGCCGTCCGAGCGGACCCCGGGGAACTACTTCACCCTGCAAGTCAGCACTTCGTATGCAAATGTACATAAAGAAAAGCAACATAAATACAGGCATGGGTGTCATAAACATCATCCACGTTTCTATGTTGAGCAGGTAATAAAATGGGCCTAACAATGCAAAATGAATGCAAACCCGAGTTTCACCCAAGGCACCCTAAAGCGTATGAATCTAACACATCATCATACATCACCAACACAAGGGTACTCATTATTTCCCCACAAGGGCATCGTAGCCCCAAAGCCAAGAGCTCTCGCTGAGACCCACCTCGCCTGGCTCACCACGCCATTGGGCTTGTCTAACAGCTCACATGCTCGGGCCGCCAACAACTCACAAAGACCGATACTAAGAATTCTGGCTTAAACAAAATGTCCCAAGGCCCCGGACTTACACTCGGGACAACGTCCACCGATTGCCTCGCCTGGCGACCGTCACCGGACTCATCCGTAGCACAGACATTCTCGTCAGTCAACATCGAAGGGACTAATCTTGCCGGGACACTCTCCACACGTGAATCTCAGTCTTTACGGGATAGCCAGCCGACCACAAAGACCAATCGCGCCTTCGCACAACCCTAGGCATCACAAGCCCCATAATCCGCACATTATTTCCCCGCCCAAAACTCAACATTCGTTACCACACGAAGCTACAAGGGCATCACAACGACGAGTTCGCTGTAATCGGATTTCTAACAAAACTCCTAATATGCGCGTCATTCAACATCACCGAATCGGACCAACGGTCGCAAATCCGGCTTCACCCACAATGCCTAATCCGCTAACGGAGCGGATTTCTAGTGCAAATCATGTCGGGGACGGACTCAATCAACCCAATGGTTCCTTTTAAACCAAGGCGACCCGGATCCCTCTCACTCGACGGATCCGGTGCCAAAAATGCAGAAAATAAGGGATGCCATGCACGCATCCTAAAGACCGGGAGGAGAAATGTCGTTACCTTTTGTGATCTCCTCCTAGCCATGAGAAGCTTGCAAACAAACGGTGGAGAAGAAGCGCCTCGATGCCCTCTATGCGCTGCCGGTCTCGGATCGGCGAACGGAGCTCCGAAGCTCCAACAATGGCGGATTCACTTCTTCTTCCTCCTTGCCCCTTCTCCTTTCTCCAACCTGAGAGAGAGAAAGGACTTGAAAGAATTAGGGAATAACCCCTCATCCACGCCCTAAGTCCCCCCAGCGAATTATTTGGGTCGTCCGATCAAGATCTAATTCGATCGGACGCCCAAAAATCGCTGTTTACGGATCTGTTACCGAACGCACGGTCGAACGCACGACCGTGCGTTAGAACGCATGACTAACGACAGAGACACCATTTTTTCCCGTCGGAGAGCACGCACGGTCGGATCGATCGTGCGCTAAGAAAATGCATGATCGTGCGTCAAGAAAAATTCGCCTTCTCGACGTTAACTCTCCGCTCCGCAAAACCGGGGTGTTACAATCGGCTTCTTGAAGATAGTCGCCCCAAAATTCTTGGTGTGATTCGCACGCCGAATGGTCGCCTCATCGGCCATTCTGAAAAAGAGAGAAGGGAAGATCGAGTATCGAAAAGGCGAGAAAGGGAGCAATAGGGAGATACTCGCTAGGAATGCAAGAAGATTGCCAGAAAGCGTAATAAATACGTACCCACCCCCTATTTATAGTAGTCGAGGATACTTGGCTTGTCGCGTACGCCGCCGCGAGTACGAGTGCAGGGTGGCGAGCATCAAGGAAAGTCGCCAAAATCAGCGGCGCACGTCAAATCATCATCACTCAGCGAGCGAGTACCTGCATCAAGATACAAGGGAGCTCGCCAGATAGGCGTGACATACAACCACTACTCGTAAGAGACCGCAAAAAAGAAGATAGTAAAAAATCAGGCGTCATAGCAATCAAGCGAGCGAGTTATAAATGAAGGGTGAGTTTTATATACTCGCCAATAAAATTACTCAAATATTAAAAATTGTTCAAAGTTACAAGACACTCGCCAAATGGCGAAAATACATCAACAAACGACAAAAAGCATCTACTAAGGGCCTTGGAGGTTCTCCTGTGCTTCAGGAGGTTGCGGATGTCGCCCGACCCAGCCCATGCTGCGAGCGCGCTTGAAGTGCTCGAAGGCCAGAGTCATCGCATCTTCGCCCTGCCGCAGCTGATCTTTAATCCTCGCCAAGCGGCCGACTGAGCCCATGCTCGTGCGCATCCCAACGAGCTCATCGTGATGAAGCTGGTGATGATGCTCCAACTTGGCGACCCGGCGCTCTAAGTCATTCGCGATCTACAGGCGAGATTCCACGCCAGTCAGCCGAATATCGAATTCCTCCAGCCGAGGTACTCGCGCCTCAAGCTCGGTCAGACGACGATGAGGCTCGACGGCCGCCAAGCGCTCAACCCGTGACTCCATATCAGTCAAGCGGCGATGTGGCTCGCAAATCGCCAGGCGCTCTATCTTCACCTTCAGATCCAAGATAGCGCGAGTAGCCCTCTCTTGGTACTCACGAGAAGGCAGGCCGACCCCATCAATCAAAGCTCCCACAGGAGTCTGAGCGCGAGCTAAAAAGAAGACAAGAAGGCAGAAGACTTTAGTGGCGAGTATCAAAAGGCAGATCCCACAGAGTGTGCAAATCAGCAACTAAGTTACCAGGACGGCGAGTATCATTCCTCGAGCCGCGAGGAGGACTGCGAGATCGCCGAGAAGGGGGGCTCCTTCCTCGGTGAGGGGAGGTGCTATGATGCCCAACACCTCGCCGGCTGGAGTAAGTCCCGCCGGTTTGCTCCCTACTGCGAGGAGTATCCCCTCGGCCGCGACCCTCCACTGGTTGCCCTCCCCCCTTGGGGCGAACAAACCCGAAGAGCCCCCAGCCCCGCCTCGGCGCGAGGATTCTCCCAGGTTTGTTGAAGGAGCGGCAGAAGACGAAGGGCGTTGATCTCCCTGGATATCGGCAGGAGGAGGGAACGGAGGAGGTGGCGGAAGCCCACCAACAGGCGGCTGCGAGTTGCTCGCCAACTCCGATTGTTGAGGAGGTGGTGGCGGTGGAAGCACATTGCTCGCCGAAGGGGCCCTCTGCTCGCTTGAAGGCCGCTTCTCCAACAAAGAGCTGTGAAGGACCCGGACCGAGCGACTATCGCGCGACCCTTCTCCAGCATCATGCGAGATCATCGGGGATGATCGCAAAGGAGGTATGGCCAAAGGCTCCTCCTGAGCAATAATGGTCAGCGAATCTGCGAGTATAGAAAAAAAGCGTCAGCATCTCGCCAGCATAGATAAATTCAGCGAATTAAAAAGGTGGCGAGTAGGTAGCTCCCATCTCGCGAAGGTGCGACATCCGGTTGGTTCTGAGCCGAGGTCCCTGTCATGCTCGCCTCTGGGGCGATGTTTGGTGCAGGAGGATCAGTAACAGGCGAGTCGCCATCGCTAGAAAGACCCAGATCGTCAAGCAGTTGCTGACGTCGGTCGACTAGAGGATCGGCAATATCCTCCAGAGTAGTCGTCCTCCTCTTTTTCTCTTTCTTCTTCTTCTTGTCAAGTTGCTTCCTCTTCTTGGAGGTGAGGAAGTCTTCAAGCTCGGCATCCACGCGAGCAGGAGCCCGAAGGGGTGGCAGCAGATCTACAAGCTCGGCCATATCAGCAGCAGCTTCCTCAGCATGATTGCGCGACATCTTGAAGCGAGATTGGAAAAACCTTGCCATCAGAGACCCCTCCCCCTCTATATATAGGGCCAGGGCGTTGTCCAGCGAGATGCCGACTATAGATCGGTACTCTCCAAGAAGACAAATCGTCGAATGAAGGTTGGATGATTCTTTCCGAGCAACTACGTTACTCGCAAAGAGCGGGGATTATGTACAACCCTCGTTCTCCGAGGGTAGGGCCCACTCAAAGCCACGTAGGCAGAGGTCAAGGTCAAAAAGGTCAAGACCAGAAGTCAGCCGACCAAGACACAAGACAGCTCAGCCAACATGAGCAGAAGAAGGCCTGGGCGAGTATGGGTGGACTCGCGCGAGTAGCTCTGATACTCGCCAAAAGGTGGGCGACCATAGGTGATACTCACCCCTCTTCAGGCGAGGTCGCCTCAATGTCGCCTAGTGGCCTAGTCGCCGAGTTGGGTGGGGTATAAATAGACCCCCCCCCCCCCCCCCTCCCTTTGGTTTTCCTATAAATAGGACCCCCAATGATTGGATTGGCACTCCCGGTACTAGCCAGGCCTTCTTCTGCTCCTATTTATAGGAAAACCAATCATTGGGGCTATTGGCACTCCCTTTGGTTAGATCTGTTTCCAATCTTCCCCCGCCCATACCCCCAATGATTGGGGACTATATGGGTTCTGTTGTTGTTGTTGTTGTAGGCATTGTTTGACACGGCATTTTTGCTCCGGCGAGTTTAAACAAAAATGCCACCGTCATTGAATGTATATTTGACATGACAATCATTATGAGTTTATTACGGTCAAACCAAGAAAAGAAATAGTTTTGAACATAAAAGTGGATGAAGTTTCGCAGGACGTACGGTTCATAATTAACCACCGTGATCATGATCGCCACCGCCGCACCAAACAAAGTCTTAGTGTGGGCGGTCGCCCGCATTGGGCCCTATGTGGAACGACGAATGTGTGCGCGCGTGCGCGCACGCGCGCGAGAGAGAGAGACGAGACGAGAAAGCTGGATTCCTGTAAGATGGTTGAATCCTTCTTCTGGATTTTATGATTTTGGTTTGTAATGGCTGCAACAAACAGAGATCGATCAGATAAAATAAAAGAAAACGATAAACAAAGGTTGGAGAGATGGATGTACATTGTTTACTGCGAGATCAAACGCAAATCACGTGCCCAATTTAGGCGCTGTCGCCCGGCGTTTGGCGGGACAGCGGCCGGACGGTGGGGATCCACCGCACTGCCTCCGCACACAACGTTTCTCTGCGGGAAAACCGGCTCCCCAAACAAAGCCTTTGGCTATTCGCAGATTATTGCTATTCACAGCTCTAAAAAGAGCTAAATTTGTTATTCACATAAATTATTGTTATTCGCAAAACAACATAAAAAAACATGAACATTAGTACAAAAAAGTGTATTAACAATTAAGAATATTAGTATTTTTGTAATTGTACAACCCAGTGTTCGTCAAGAGGGTAAAAAGGGAAATCGACTATAGGCGGGTCAAAGAGCGTTCACCGATTCGCGGCGAGCATCCGGCCAAGGCGAGGCGAGGCAGACCAGGGAGTCCCACTCCCGAGTAGCGTGCGGCGATGACAAGGCATGTTACAAGAACCGCTATGGGGTGCATTTAGCCAGAGCGAGTCGAGTGAGGTCTCGCAATACCAGCCTGGCGAGGCGAGTGGGGGCTCGTCCCCACTCGCAAGAGGAGATCTCGCGAGCTCAGCTTCAAGGGAGACTAACGAGTGATGCCAGCAGGGGTCTACGGGTGAATTTACCCTGATACCCTTGGTGGGCTGCCAATATCCCTCCGGAACAGCAGAGTTTGGTTGTTAGTAGACCAATTTGGGGTGCGTATAGCAAAACTAAAAGGCGGAGTTGCGCTATTAGCAGACCAGTAAAGAAAAATTATATATAGTCCCTGATGGGCACCTTTGGAGAGGACACTTCTTTGACTTCCTTCTCCTCAGGTCATCTTTGGTTAGCTCCTCAGGCTCTCCAAGGTGCCCGACTTCAGTTTTGGCTTGGGAGGGGAAGCACTCTAAAAGATCTTCCGGGTGTGTGGTGGGACCTCCTCACTGTCGCCAAGGGTCTGTGTTAGTGCTAAGTCTTCGGTCAGGATCCTCCGCGGGATCAGTAAGTGCGAGTTGCACCCTTCTGGGGGTCCGAACTCCTCGTCGGGCCGAATCTCGGTTCCAACAGTAATCACTCTATTAACTTCTGAAAAAGTATCCCTTGTATTTCAAAATTTTTTTATTTGGCTGAAATTCAATAACAAGCAGGAGAGGAGAAAATTTTTCATTTTTCAGAAAATCTGTCGAGTGATAGCAGAAGGGAAGAAAGGAATTTCTGCAACAACATTCATCTTTTCACTTGCATGCTCAGTTAATTATTTCTTGAGCTTTCGGACTTATCTACCGTCTTCTTCTCTTAGCCATAGCTCTGCCAGTTATTTGTTTCGGGGGGGGGGGGGGGGGGGGGGGTGGATAATGCAATATCGATTTAAAATGGGGCGGGGAAATAAATATCGATTTAAGCAAATCAGAGGTCTAAAGGGTACCTTCATCGTCGGCGTCGAGGAAGGGGTCTGGGCGCTTGCCACCGGGATTGGTTGAATGAAGAGGCGCGCTGCTATGGGGATCAAGAAATGGTGTCGTCGGAGCTAGTAGAGGTCATCATCTTCGTCAGCGAGAGAGATCTACAGGATCGACGGGAGGACGTGGATCGGAATCGGGAGAGACGACTGGAATAGGAGGCAAAATTTTTAGGGTTCGGTTTGTGAATAGAGGTTTTAAAACTTGGAATGACTCATAAACTAAAAAAGGGAAATATCGGTCTGCGGATAGCCATACTAGGTCTGCATATAACAATTTTTTGTTCTCTTTAGAACTGCGGATAGTAAAAATCTATGAATGGTTGATTCCCTAATAGTGGCCAAAACGTGGTCTGCGAATAGCGGCCAGCGCAAAACTAAATTACTACTTGCAGATCAATGTGGTCTGCGAATTGCGGCCAGCGTAAACTATTTTGTTATTCGCAGACCAACATGGTCTGCTAATAGCGGCTAGCGCAAAACTGATTGACTATTCGCAGATCAATTTGGTTTGTGAATAACGGCCAGCGCAAAACTGTTTGGCTATTCGCAGACCATCGTGGACGGTCCGAATTTTTTAATGTCATCACGGACGGATTTGATTTTCTCAATGGTTTTTAATTCAATCGATTTTATATATATATATATATTTACCATATATAAAGAAGTATCAAATTCATGAATTTTAAAGCCGTTGAAATGATTACGGCCGTCGAATCTGACATGATATTTCATCAGCCGTCGGATCAAACCGCTCCCTCTCTCTCCACGTTTTTATAGGTCTCCTAAACCTACTAGGGGGTGACCTAAAACTATGAAGCGTAGAGAAACCTACACCATGAAATTACGATTTTACCCTAAATTTATTGAAAAAGGAGTGTCATATAGCCCGTTTTTTAATCTCACAAAAATTGTGAATGGTGTGATTTGAACCCAGGTTTCCACAATGTCAAGCAAAGATGACAACCATCATATCATATGATTTTTGTTGAACAATGTTGCGGGTCGCTCGGGTGATCTGGTAGACCGATGGAATTGAACCACCTTAGCTCGGAAGCGAACCGAGCGCGCAAACAGTCAATTAGAGATTCGTTGAGTACACTGGGACTTTTTAACGTGGAAAACCCGGAAAGGGTAAAAAACCACGTGGCCGGAGCTGTGCCGACCAACTTCCACTATCTTCTGGGGGGTTACAATTAGAGACTTAGAACTCGAGCGCGACAGACCGCTGCTCGTTACAATAATAGAAAGAGAGAGAGAGAGAGAGAGAGTCTCGAAGGTGACAGGCCACCTCCAGACAAACTAAATCTTTTTCCTTCTGAGAATATTGGAGAACAAAAGTGAGAATGCTGAGTCGCCTTCCGGGAGAACAAAAGTGAGATGCTCCGGAGAACAAAAGTGAGAATGCTGAGTCGCCTTTCGGGATGAAGGAAATCTTCAAGTCCATGGAGATCTTTAAGCGCCGAAGGAGAATTCCGTGAAAATATTCAAGGAGCTCTCCCGGGTGCACAAGGCAAGGTCCCCTCAAATGAAGGTTCTGGGCTCCTTTTATAGCTTTGGTCGGGGGTAGCCCAGTAATTTCGCCGTTGTAACCACCGTAACCACCTGGCGGACGAATCACGTTTTCCGGTTTGGAGCACACGGATCGCCATTTTTCATAAATGACCGTCTCGCCCCTGGGCAGTTCGGGCAGCTTTGTTGAAGGCGAAAAGGCGACAAGCCGTTCCTGCAATATGAGAAACTAGAAAGACAAAATGTGAGCATGCTAGAAAGAAAAAATGTGAGCATGTTAGAAAGACAAAAAGTGAGCATGTCAGAAAGACAAAAGTGCTCTGAGCGCGCTCAGAAGTGTTCTGAGCGTGTAACGAACGGGAAATTGCTCCGAACGGAGTCTGGAGAACGAAAAGCGGGCGGCGAGCCGGAAGAGGGGGGACTCACCCCAACCTTGCTATGGGGGAGAGTGGTTCGACCGCACCTAAAGGGGGGCGCGGCGTGGCCACACCCGAGGGAGGGGCGCGGCTTGGTCGCACCCCACATGGGGTCCGACTTGGCTTGGCCACACCCAAGGGGGTGCGGCTTGGCCGCACCCCAAGGGGGTGCAGTTTGGCCACACTCCTGATGGGGTGCGGCTTGGCCGCGCCCCACATGGGGTGCGGCTTGGCCGCACCCCTCATGGGGGCGGTTTGGCCGCACCCCCCACTATGGGGGGTGCGGCTATTCGCACCCCACTAGTGGGGTGCGGGCTAATCGCACCCCAGTAGTGGGGTTCGGTCATGGCGGGACTCGATGCGCGTTTAGTGCTTGTTTGCATGTTGGCGGCAGAAATGGCAGCTTCGGCTTCTTCAACTCGGGCGATCATGCGTTGACTGTTGACCCCACCTCCCTTTAGTGGAGTTTTCCCTAGACGCACCCCAATGCCTCTATGGATGTATAACATAAGCCCCCCAAACCTTTGGAGTTCGAATTTCTGCGCGGAGGAGTTCGGAGGTTTCGATTTTTCTGTGGCGTCTTTGATCATTGCTCTCTTCGTGGTGCCTTGGGTAGGAATTGCTGGCGAAGGATGAGTGTGTGGTTGCTTTTGCTTCTGTATGACATATTCAAGCACTTTGTTCTGGGAGAGGCCAAAGTTTCTTGTGGGACGATTTGGACACTCTATTTTGGGAGAGGTCAGAGTCTTTTGTCGGACGATCTGTACACTCTGTTCTGGGAGAGGTCAGAGTCCGTTGTCAGACGATCTGTACACTCTGTTCTGGGTGAGGTCAGAGTCCGTTGTCGGACGATCTGTACACTCTGTTCTGGGAGAGGTCAGAGTCCGTTGTCGGACGATCTGTACACCCTGTTCTGGGAGAGGTCAGAGTCCGTTGTCGGACGATCTGTACACTCTGTTCTGGGAGAGGTCAGAGTCCATTGTCGGACGATCTGTACACTCTGTTCTTAGAGTGGTCAGAGTCTGTTATCGGACAATCAGTACACTCTGTTCTGGGAGAGGTCAGAGTCCGTTGTCGGACAATCTGTACACTCTATTCTGGGAGAGGTCAGAGTCCGTTGTCGGAAAATCTGTACACTCTGTTCTGGGAGAGGTCAGAGTCTGTTGTCGAACAATCTATACACTCTATTCTGGGAGAGGTCAGAGTCTGTTGTCGGACAATCTGTACTCTCTGTTCTGGGAGAGGTCAGAGTCCGTTGTCAGACAATCTGTACACTCTGTTCTGGGAGAGGTCAGAGTCCATTGTCGGACGATCTGTACACTCTGTTCTGGGAGAAACAGTACAATTGAAAATGACGCTTATGGTTTGGGCGCATGATAAAACGTAATAAATTAAATGACACTTGTTTGTTACATGGATGCTGAAAACATAAGATACAAATAAATACGTCGGGTGCCCTGGACGTTCCCTGGGCAGAGAACAGGCTATTCTTCGGGATGGTCGCTCTGGGGATTGCCACCCTGCTGGGTCATTCTTGACCTGTTGATTTAGGGTCCTTGGTTCGGAGGAATTTTTCAAGGAATCCCCGACGAACGAATCGTTCGATTTCTGCGCTCAGTCGCGAACAATCTTCTGTTTTGTGCCCGTGACCTCGATGGTAGTCGCAGTATTTGGATTGGTCTCCAGAATTTGGTGCAAGAGCCCTAGGCCTTTGAAGAGAGGGATGCTCGCGGATGGCAAGGAGAATGTTAGTCCTGGTTGTGTTCAGGAGAGTGTAGTCTTGATGCTGGCGAGAACCTCGGTCTCGGCTGGGGGTGTCGTGTTGCCTATTGTTTTTGTCGGGGACCATCCGCCTCAACGGCTCCTCTCTCTTCCTCTTCGATCTCCCCTCGAACTGCTGGCGGTGCGCTTCAATCGCCTCATCAGCTGCCATCTGAGCTTCAACCCAGTGGATGAGGTCTGGGTAACTAGGCACAGTTTCTCGCATCAGTGCGGAGTAGAAGCCACCGAGGCGGAGTCCTCCAAGGAAGACCCCTCGCAGGAGCTCGGGGTCGACCCCCGGGATTTACCGAGCCTCCGAAGTGAAGCGTCGAAAGAAATCTTTGAGAGTCTCTCCGTCATTCTGGCGGATTCCTGAGAGATGGGAGGGATCTCGGACAATCCTACGATTGGCGATGAACTGGTCCACGAACTGCTGCGTCATTTCTGCGAAGTTGCTGATAGCCCCCTCCCGCAGGGAGTGGAACCAAGTGCGCGCTTGTCCCTTCAAGGTTGCCTGGAGCACTTGACAGAGGAGTTGATCTGGAGCGTTGTAGAGTCTCATGATGGTAGCGAAGTGGTTGACATGTTCTAACGGGTCGTCCGTCCCGTCGAATGTTTCGATGTTGGGAAGCTTGAAACCATTCGGAACTTGATGGGCCAAGACCTGAGGTGATAGTGGGGAGCCGTGGTGTGCGGGACGGCGGGCGAGGGCTGCGAGTCGCCCTGCCTGGTCGTACTCTTCCGCTATCATGTCGCGTATCTCCTCTCGCGTGGTTCGTTCTACTGCTCGACCAGGAACAACTCTTCCTTGGCGATGTTGATGGTGGTCAGCTTCTGGTCCTCTGGTTGGCGGAGCGGGGTGGGCAGAGCTTGCTGCGTCGGAGAATTATTCTGAGGCTTCTCCTTCTCGAACGGCCTCCTTATTCAGAGCATGATTCAGAGCTGGGGGCGGCAGAACATTCAACGCTGGGGGTTGAACGAGAGCTCGAGGAGCCCCAAGATTTCTTACGAGAGCCAGCATCTCGGCTTGCTGCTCTTTCATCTGACGCACGCGCCTTTCCAGTATTGTCGCGGGCACGAACACTGCCTCTTCTGCGAGAGGCGCATTGATAAGCGAGTGGGAGGGAGCTGGATCGATGCGCCCCTCCGGGATTGAACCTTCAGTAGAGCGAGCACTTCTTCTTGCCATTGCAATTGGCGGCAAGTGTTACCTTCAGTTAGCTTTGCTGAACTTTGGGAATGAAGTTCCCACAGACGGCGCCAAACTGTTGCGGGTCGCTCGGGTGCTCTGGTAGACCGATTTAATTGAACCACCTTAGCTCGAAAGCGAACCGAGCGCGCAAACAGTCAATTAGAGATTCGTTGAGTACACTAGGACTTTTTAACGTGGAAAACCCGGAAAGGGTAAAAAACCACGTGGCCGGAGTTGTGCCGACCAACTTCCACTATCTTCTCGGGGGTTACAATTAGAGACTTAGAACTCGAGCGCGGCAGGCCGCTGCTCGTTACAATAATAGAGAGAGAGAGAGAGAGAGAGAGAGAGAGAGAGAGAGAGAGAGAGAGAGAGAGAGAGAGAGAGTCTCGAAGGTGACAGGCCACCTCCAGACAAACTAAGTCTTTTTTCTTCTGAGAATATTGGAGAACCAATGTGAGAATGTTGAGTCGCCCTCGGGGAGAACAAAAGTGAGATGCTCCGGAGAACAAAAGTGAGAATGCTGAGTCGCCTTTCGGGATGAAAGAAATCTTCAAGTCCACGGAGATCTTCAAGCGCCGAAGGAGAATTCCGTGAAAATCTTCAAGGAGCTCTCCCGGGTGCAGAAGGCAAGGTCCCCTCAAATGAAGGTTCTGGGCTCCTTTTATAGCTTTGGCCGGGGGTAGCCCGACAATTTCGTCGTTGTAACCACCGTATCCACCTGGCGGACGAATCACGTTTTCCGGTTTGGAGCACACAGATCGCCATTATTCATAAATGACCGTCTCGCCCCTGGGCAGTTGGGGCAGTTCGGGTAGCTTTGTTGAAGGCGAAAAAGGCGACAAGCCATTCCTGCAATATGAGAAACTAGAAAGACAAAATGTGAGCATGCTAGAAAGACAAAATGTGAGTATGCTAAAAAGACAAAAAGTGAGCATGTCAGAAAGACAAAAGTGCTCTGAGCGCGCTCAGAAGTGTTCTGAGCGCGTAACGAACGGGGAATTGCTCCGAACGGAGTCCGGAGCCCGAAAAGCGGGCGACGAGTCGGAAGAGGGGGGACTCACCCCAACCTTGCTATGGGGGAGAGCGGTTCGACCGCACCTAAAGGGGGGGCGCGACCGCACCCGAGGGAGGGGCGCGGCTTTGCCCGGCCGCACCCCAAGGGGGTGCGGCTTGGCCGCACCCCACATGGGGTGCGGCTTGGACACACACCAAGGGGGTGCGGTTTGGCCGCACCCCTCATGGGGGCGGTTTGGCCGCACGCCCCACTATGGGGGGGTGCGGCTATTCGCACCCCACTAGTGGGGTGCGGGCTAATCGCACCCTAGTAGTGGGGTTCGGTCATGGCGGGGCGCGATGCGCGTTTCGTGCGTGTTTGCGTGTTGGCGGCGGAAATGGCTGCTTCAGCTTCTTTAACTCGGGCGATCATGCGTTGACTGTTGACCCAACCTCCCTTTAGTGGAGTTTTCCCTAGACGCACACCAAGGCCTCTATGGATGTATAACAAACAAAATTGAATTGTTTTATATATACGTATATAAATATAGATCGCCCCCGCCGAAAGTCACCACCCATGCCGAATGTCGCCCACGCCGAATGTCGCCGCCCCTGCCGAATGTCGCTCCCGCCGAATGTCGTCGCCCCTTCCGAATGTCGCCCACGTTGAATGTCGCCGCCCTTGCCGAATGTCGCCGCCAACATGGGGCTCGCACGTTTATATATAGACACGAGTGACAGGCACGGGGCTCCGCCCCTACTGCCAAGCACGATAGTACCCGACCGGCGACGGCGGGCTTCGCACGCCCCGGCGGGCTTCGCACGCCCCGGCGGGCTTCGCACGCCCCGGCGGGCTTCGCACGCCCCGGCGGGCTTCGCACGCCCCGGCGGGCTTCGCACGCCCCGGCGGGCTTCGCACGCCCCGGCGGGCTTCGCACGCCCCGGCGGGCTTCGCACGCCCCGGCGGGCTTCGCACGCCCCGGCGGGCTTCGCACGCCCCGGCGGGCTTCGCACGCCCCGACGGGCTACGCCCATAACGCTCCGGGCTGCGCCCGCATTAAGCCGGTTGCGCCCACAACATATACATATGAGTATTCAAAATGACCGCACAAAATTTTTAATTAATATTTTATAATTGTTTTAAAAAAAAATTTATATTTTAACAAAAAATCATTTTAAAGTAGGTTTAGGAGGTCTAATGATTACCTACCATAGTAGGTGTAGGAGGTCTACTAAAAATCTTTTGGATTTTCTGAATTTTCATCAGTATTTTTATTATAGGGATATAGTGTAATTACACAAATAGCAATTATAATTAATGAATTTCCATTTTTTTCATAATATATGTTATGTCATTGGAGTAAAAGAATGAGGCTATATTTGACAATTTTGAATGTTGCACCAAAGACAACTTCTTGTATATAGTAGTTAAAGATATATATATATATATATTCTCAGATATATATATATATATATATATATATATATATATATATATTCTCTCTCTTTGGAAACTTTGGAAACCCAGTAAGGAGATTCTTGAATTAACCATCGGGATGGTGATCTCTAGTGGGCATATTTTTCGTGAAGGGAATCGGGTAGCTGACATCATGACTAAGTTCGCGCTACACCACATGATTAGTTGTGGGTTTTCTCGAGAGTTCGTCACATCTCCTATCCATAGGCTCATTGATGGCGATGCTAATCCGTTTATCAGAGTCCCGAATTGTGATTACTTTACTGCTTTTATTGATGCGGGGTAATGTTGTGGTTTTTTCACGGGTTCGGGGTCATCACACCGCCTTTGTATCCTTTTTTCGTTTCAATAAAAATTGGATTTTAGGAGCTCGGCTTTTGCCTAATTCCTGGATCCCTTCCAAATATATATGTATACTAGTGAATATCAAGTGAACTGTGAATATCAATTTGTTGTGCTGCTATTATATTGGGGCTATAAATATCGATTCATGAGCTGCCTATAATATCTACGAATTTTATCCACGAAAATATGAGCTAAAAAGCATAATCGAGATAAGAGTTTACTCTATAAACCACTCTCATTCATGTTGATTCTTCGTCCATTTGCTCGTGCCGCGATCATTTCCCTCCGGTAATAGCAATAGGCATTCTCAACATTAACAACATTTTCGCTCGAATACCTAATTTTTAATCTTAATTCAACTCCATGCTTAGTGTTCTAAGATTTATATGAATTTGTAGTGCTAATCTTGCAAAAGTGATGCATTAGTGGGAAGGATGATTATCATCTAAATTATACATGAAAGATGTATAAGGAACAAAATGTTAGTACCTGTATTTCAATGGGTCTAGCAGGATTGGGGATGTTACAAATCTTAATAAACAAAAAAATATTTCGTCCCCGAAATTTAAGATTGGGTCTACGGGTTCTACGCCATATAAGGTAAAAAGAAATTTGCAAGGAGGTTTAGGTTGTACCTGAAGTGAAGAGTTCCGGGTAGCGTTGTTGCATGAGGTCCATGGGCTCCCATGTGTGCTCCTCTCGTCCGTGGTTGGACCACAACACCTTCACCAACGGTACACTCTTCCGCCGCAGGACTCGGACCTCCGTATCATCGATCTGGATGGGCTCTAGTAGGACTGACCGATCGGGCTCCACCGGGCCTGATGTAGACGTAACATGCTGCTCAAGACGAAGCAGAGCTCTCCGAAGCGAAGAGACGTGGAAGACGTCATGCAGGTTCTCCAACTCTGGCGGTAGCTCCAGCCTGTACGCCAAAGGACAGATCCGCTCCAAAATCAAATAAGGCCCCACTTACCGAGGACTGAGCTTCTTGTGCCCCCGCACTCGAGAAACCCCGTGCATAGGCCGAATCTTCAAGAACACTCGCTCTCCCACCTGGAACTCCACCATACGATGCCTCGCATCATAGTACTTCGCCTGTCTGCTCTGGGCCTCCAGCATCCGCTCCCTAATCAGCCTCACCTGCGCATCCGTCTCCTCAATATAATCTGAACCTAACGACCTCGGGTCCTCGTTCTGGATCCAAGAAAGTGGTGTGCGGCACTTCCTCCCATACAATGCGGCATAAGGTGCCATCCCATTGCTAGCCTGGTGACTGTTGTTATAGGAAAACTCTATCAAGGGCAACAGTCTCTCCCAGGGTTTGCCGGTATCTAAGATGCACAAACGCAGAAGGTCCTCCATAGTCCGGTTGGTGCGCTCAGTCTGACCGTCAGTCTGTGGATGAAACGCCGTGCTGAATGTCAACCGGGATCCCAAGTAAGCCTGAACCGCCTTCCACTCCCTCGAAGTGAAGCGTCCGTCTCTATCTAAAACTATCGTCTTGGGCACCCCGTGATATCCGACCACCTGCTCCACAAACACCCTTACAAGGTCACTGACCGGCCCCTCCTTCCGTACCGGAATAAACCGAGCTACCTTCGTCAGCCTGTCCACTATCACCCATATCGAGTTATTCCCAGAGCGGGAGCGAGGTAGACAATGCACGAAGTCCATCGATATGTCCTCAAACTTCCACTCAGGCACTGGTAATGGCTGTAACATTCCTCCCGGGCTCCCGCACTCCGCCTTCACGCGCTGGCATCTCTCGCAGTGCGTCACATACTGGATAATATCCCTCTTTATCCCCGGCCAAAACACGACCTTCCGAAGGTCTACTGCCATCTTCGTGATCCCTGGATGCACTGAATACTGGGAGCAATGAGCCTCCCTAAGAACCTCCTCTCTAATACCTCCTCCAGCTGGGATGTAGACTCGGTCTCGATGGTGAATAAGATCCTCCCTTAATGAATAGTCCCATGCCACGCCGTCCACCAACGATCTGAATACTGGCTCCAAGGCAGGGTCCTGCAACTGTGCCTCCCAAATGCGGTCTCGAATATCGCAGACAATATTCAAGGACGCTAGATACTCCGTATATGTCTAGGGATCGGCCCTGGATACAACTGAAATATGCATGTCCTCCAATGCCTGAGTCAGCTCCATAGCCATTACACGGCTCTCTGCTCCTGGCGTACCTCCTCTCCTGCTCAAAGCATCCGCTACGGTGTTGGCCTTTCCTGGATGGTAATGCAATGTGTAACTGTAGTCGCACAAGAACTCTAACCACTTCCGCTGACGTAGGTTCAAGTCCTTCTGCATATCAATATACTTGAGGTTCTTGTGGTCTGAGAAGATCTCACAATGAACCCCATATAGGTAGTGCCTCCAGGTCTTCAAGGCGAAGATGACCGCTCCGAGCTCGAGGTCATGCACTGGGTAGTTCCTCTCATGTACCTTCAACTGACGGGAAGCATACGCGACCACGTGACCATGCTGCATCAACACTGCTCCCAACCCCTGAAATGATGCGTCTGTGTAAACCTGAAATCCTTCCTTCCCAGATGGAAGGGCAAGGATGCGGGAAGAGGTGAGTCGGCCCTTCAGCTCCAAGTAGGCCGCCTCACACTGCGTAGACCAGACGAATGGGGCATCCTTCTTGGTCAAAGAGGTGAGCGGAAGGGCACTCTTGGAGAACCCTTCCACAAACTTCCGGTAATAGCCCGCCAATCCTAGAAAGCTCCGCACATCTGAAGCTGACTGCAGTCGAGGCCACTCCTGAACAGCCCGCACCTTGGCCAGATCCACCTCCCGTAGCCAAAACTGACACTTGGAGAACTTCGCATACATCTGGTGCTCTCTCAGCTTCCTCAATATTAGGGCCAGATGCCCAGCATGCTCCTCCTCCGTCCTGGAATATACTAGGATGTCATCGATGAACACGATAACGAATATGTCGAGAAAGGCCTCGAACACCCTGTTCATCATGCTCATGAATGCTGAGGGGGCATTAGTGAGCCCAAAGGGCATCACTGTGAACTCATGCAATCCATACCTAGAACTGAAAGCTGTCTTCGGTATGTCCTCCTCTCAAATCTGCAGCTGATAGTATCCCGATCTCAAGTCGAGCTTGGAGAACCAGTGAGCTCCCTACAACTGATCGAAGAGCTCGTCAATCCTTGGTAACGGATAGGTGTTCCGTACCGTCAACCTATTGAGCTCCCGGTAATCTATACATAATCTGAGCGTTCCATCCTTCTTCTTCACAAATAATACAGGCGCTCCCCAAGGTGAAGAGCTCGGCCTGACGAAACCCGCATCTACCAACTCCTTCAACTGCACACTAAACTCTGTCAGTTCCTTGGGTGCCCGAGACACGAGCCTCGCTCCTGGCACCAGCTGAATCTGAAAATCTACCTCTCGATGCGGTGGCAGTCCGGGCAACTTCTCCGGGAATACATCGGAGAAGTCCCGTACTATGGGAATGTATGATAAGGAGGCCTCCACCTCCGCCATCTCGAAGCATACAAGATTTACCTTGTCGCCCTGCTCGTGGGCCTTGACTACCTGAACAGATGATAAAGAAGAGCGGAAGGTCGGTCCAATACCTTCGAACGTCGCGAAGGTGGTATCGTACCACAACACCACTCTCTTTGCTTGCAGTCTATCTGGGCGTGGTTCCAAGCGAGCCACGTCATGCCCAAGATAAGGTCGAAGTCGGCGAGCTTCAGCACCGAAGCTGGAGCATCGAGCGTTAGGCCGTCGATGGTCACCTTCAAGTTGCACTTGGCCGTCGCCTCGATCTCTGAGTTAGACTGCCCTCAGAAACAAACAAGAGTGCCTGCCTCAACGGGTCTCGAAGCCCCTTGTAGAATTTCTTCGCAAGAGTGCGATCATCTGCGGCATGAGACCTCATAAATCTGGCTAAATGGGAGAACTCCCTCTGGTACTCAATCACTAAGCGTGTCCCCTGAGTGAGGTGTAGAAACCTCTCTTCCAGCTCATCTCTGTCCGTGCTGGATATAAAGTGCTCCAGGAAGGTGGCACTAAACTCGTCCCAAGAAATATCTGAATACTCCCTATCTCTGTAAGTGGTCTCCAACAGCGACTTCCACCACCTCTTGGCATGTGCATCAAGAGCTGACACTGCCAAAAATACTGCCTTGGCGACCGGGCAACCGATGCCGGCCAGCATCTCCTGAATGGTGTCCAACCACTCCTCAGTCTTCACTGCATCCTCTGTCGCTCGGTAGGTCGGTGGGGAAAGACCTCTAAAGGTGCTCAACCAGTTCGCTTCTGGGTTTGGCAGTGGTGCCGAGATGGACTGGGCCCTGAAGGTCTCTAAAATGGCTGCTAATGTCTGTCCCAACTCCGACTGCTGAAAAGTAGTGGTAGTCGGAGGGGGAGGGATACTGACCTGAGTCTCCCTGCTCACTGGGGCCTACAAAAGATAGGGATTTAGTTAAAATTTGTGGTCTTACTTATTGATTATTGGACTGTTTTATGTGATTCCATACATGGGCACACCATAACTTCCGCTGCCTAGTTTGTCCGCAAACTAAGCTCGAGCAGGGTGACCCAGTATGTTGTGGACTGTTCACTTATGATCGTTCGTTCAGTGATACCATTTGTAAGATCTCTTTTCTCAAAACCCATTCGGGTACATGAAAACTCAAACCTCTCCCGCATCGCACGGTTGAGGTGGATCTTCGCCCAGAATTGCTGCCTTGCGGTGTCACCAACACTCGGGTTTTCTAACACCGCTTAGCACCGACTCTGTCGGCTATACGATCATAAGTAAATATATGCCAAAAGTAAATGCAGAGGTAAAGGCATGTCCACATGTCACAACATCATATAGATATATATGAAACAGAAATGTCCAAAAAGAGACAGTACAAGCAAAAAGGGCTTAAGCCCGATACATATCCAAAATGAGTACTCTCTCTCTCTCTCTACAACATGCGGAAACTACAAACTCTGAAATATAACTATCTAGTCATCAACCTGTGGCGTCGTGGTAGTGCGCTGCATCCGCTGCTCAGGTCCTGCCATCTCGTCCAGCTACGCGCGGGACAACTCCGTCTCCTCGGATTCCTGTTACGGCCACATCCGACCGTTAGTCATAAAGACTAAGTTGTTTTGTCCTCGCCTCCCTCCACGACTCCTAGGTACCGAGCGGGAGGAAGAAGCGGAGGACAACAAGGGGTAAATAAGGAAAGAGGTGACATGACACTATTCAAGCAAGTATAGGCAAAGCGGTAAAACTAGCTAGCAGTATAGTGCAAATGAATGACAGTAAAGTAGAGCATGAAGTAGACCAGTAATAAAAATGCGGTGCAGTAAGTAAAACTAATCTACCATCAGAGATTCGTACCTTAACTTATATGAACTCCCATACGACATATAAGTTAAGATGTCCAGGTAACCCATCATATAAAAGAGCCCATACTAATTTATATGATGGGGGTATGCTAATGTGTATGTTATGCTATGCTTATGATGATTTAATGTGTTTATGCAATGCGACTCACCCACACGACTCTATGCGCACAGACCTTTATAGTTCCCACTTTGTTAGAAAGGAAGCCAACCATTCGGGTACCGACCGTCGTGGCTCACGGTGGCAGTGGATCGGGCACTCCACATCCTAGGCGGGTATGCTCACTACCAAGCCTAGACCTCACGTACGCCTCAACGCTAAGAACACAACAGCGGAGCCCCTACCTACTCTTGCTGGAATCCACCAGACTTTAAGGTCGGGGTGGGTTATTAGGGATTGTCCTCCAGACCGCGGTACTCAATCATATCGGCCCTCTAAACCTCACCCTCACCTGAGTCAACGTACTATCGTCGGTGACACGACTAGCCTAGTACCGAAGACTCGCCACTAACCTTAATAAGGTGTGTTCTAATTTCCATAGCTTTCCATATTAATTTAGTATTTATTATTAATTAAAGTAGTTAAGGCCCTGGGTCAAATTACACAAGATCTATCCTCAAAATGCTTCTACATGCTACCTGAAAATTATAAGTAAGGTAATATTCCATAACAAGGTGGTTCACTGAGTTTCATGACCCTAGGATGTCATGTGGCCTACTATATCATCATAGTTGTATAATTACCAAAATGCCACTATAATTAGGAAAAATAATATTTCACATCTGAAAATTCTATAAAAATTACCATGAGTTCAAAGGGGGGTCTAGAGTCCTCTGCCAAATATTTATATCATTACCATATGATTTGACTAATTAAAATGATTTAACATCCATGTGTAGTAAATACCAATTTCTACATGATGTACAGGAAATACAAATCCACAGGCTTCCAAATATTTATCACGGGCATATATCAACATAAAATGACAGATAACCAAGTTTCATAATTTTTCCCAGTGATTTGACATTTTTCATAATTAAATTCCTCTAAGCTAGTAAGCACTTAAAATTTCCTCCACAAAGAATAACACTTCAACAAATCATAATAAAATTACCATAGCCTATATTCATCCCAATTCAGCCACAGTTAAAATCTCAGAACCAGACAAGGTCATCTGACCATGCATTTCATTTATTTAAGGAAATAATGACAATTTCATTTAATAAGAGAAAAATACATAAATGACTATAAATATTCCCTTTAAATTATCTAAGCCATTTCTTGCTCCTAAAAACATGTCTACCAAGTTCTGAGTCAAGGCAAGGACATTTGGTCCTATGTCCTTCACAAACCCTAAATTGCAACCCTAAGGGTTTACCCTTAGGGTTTTAGGACACACTACCCTAATGGTTCCAAATGCTCCATTAGGGGGTGTCACATGCATCTATATGTCATTACCTACAAAGTCAACATGAATGGAGGAGGCCAACTCACACAACTCCTCAAAGTAGCCTAAACCCTAATTTGACCCTTAAGGGCCCTCATTCCCATTTTCCATATCAAATCAACTCCAAATGGAGTGAAAATTTAGGCAGGCACTACTCATGAACTAAAGAGCATGCCACCAAAATTTGGTGTCATTTGGACTTCTTATGCTCCAAAAATCAACAATATTTAATTATCATAATTACCACAAAAACTATAGTCAAAAGTGCCCATCAAATACTGATCTTTGGGCAGAGGGTACCCCTGGTGTATACCTATCCATGGTTAAAATCTCAGCTTCCAAGCTTGAGAGATCTAGGCTAAATAAATGTTTTAGTGGGCTGTCCTAGTGTAGGACCAGTCCTAGAAAAACAGCCCCTCAGGGAGCTGTGGGTCACCAAATGACCTGAACTCAAGCCCAAATGAAAGCTAAGGTCAAGGCCTACAAATTTTATGTTGGGCACTTTTTTTAATTCAGTCATTAAGTACCTCTAATTAATATTAGAAGGAGGTTGCACACTAGAGGGGAAATGAATCCAAAACATTAAGTTAATTTAAATAAATAAGGCGCGCACGAATCTTGACGCAGATCCCGCTGCCAGGGAGTCGTCTTCCTCCTCCAGCCAATGGCTGAGATCGAGCCATGCTGGGCGATGTCGAGACCGCGATTGCCGGCGATCCAGCCACCACCACCGCCGGCCAACACCACCGACACCTTCGTGGTGGTCGGGGCTACCATTTACCGGCGACTGTAGGCCGGAGGCGGCGGTTCCCGGCGATCCCAGGCTTCCCATTTTGAGCGGAAAAGCTCGGTTTTAAGGAATGGATTCGGGCTCAATTGAGCCTGATCCTTTTTCATTTTGTTATAGAAAGATAGCGTGGGGGAGTGGAGGAGAAACGAACCGTGATTGGGGCGTGGCGGCGACTCCGGCGGCAGTTCACCATGGTTTAGCTTTGCTCCGGAAAGCCTGCTCCCGACTTCAATTCTCCAGCTATGGCCTTGCTCCAGGTGTCGTTCCCGATTGCTCTCTCCCTTCTGAAGCTGATGGTGTGGTTGGAATGAGGTGGGGAGGCTTCTATTGCTGGTTTTGAATCCAATCCTTCTCGGATTGCTCCTTGCTGCCACCCTCCTGCGCCCCTATCCTTGCTGGGCCTTCTGGTCTCCTTCTGAGTCTTAGTAATAAAGGGTGGAGTGTCCAACATTGATTGGAGATGGAGTGTTAGAAGGGGTTTGCTTTAACCTTTATCTTTTGCCTTTTTAATTACTTTTGGTCCCCCTCTCATTTGGTTAATCAAACCCACGGTTTGGGCTCAGTCCAAGGCTGATAAGGGTGTGTCCTAAGTCCATAAATAATTGATTAATTGATGGGTGTTGGGTTCCATTCAAATTAGGCTTAGAATTCACCTTAATGAGCTATGTTGACCATGGTTGACTTTGGTCAACAAGGTGAGTGGGTTGACCCCACATGGGGGTCATGGGTCCCTTGACATCACCCAACATTGGTTGGTCCATGGTGGGGCCCCAATTGGTTCAATTTAATCAAAGGGGTGTAGATTTGACCAAAATTACGTAAAGTTTGACTTTGGTCAATTTCATGCAATTGGGTCCCACCCAAGTGCAATTTCCATCCTATTGGTCTCCCTTAGTGGTTAGGGCAACATATGTGAGGTCAATTTGGACAATTTAGGGTCAATTGACCTAGTTGAGGGGCTTAGAGCTTGGTTGGTTTTTGAGCTTTGGTGTGCACTTAGCCATTTCTACCCTAGCCTAAGGCCCTATTGGCCACTCATCTCACCACTATGCCCTAACATTTCCAATGGGTCTAGCAGGATTGGGGATGTTACAAAAGACCCACCACCTTTATGCACATGTAATTATGATTACCATCTACCTTCGAGCATAAGCTCTCTAGGCTAACCCGCCCGTCACCATAACCTTCCCAGCCACCGGCTCGCCGGACTAACCCGTTCGTACCTACAACCACCGAGCCTACTACTCATAAGATCAAACCAACAAACTACTCGTAACAACAGGGTGTGGGTGAGTGTATTATTAAGTTAATCTTGCACAACAAATTACTCCTACAATTTAAGGTTAATCTTGGACTTCCCGAGGTCTACCCTGTGAGGGGCTCGCAGCGGTACTAGGAGCTACGATGGGATGACACCCCAAAGCTACATTTCCAAGACACTTAATATTATTGTTGTTAACTACCCATAAGCACACCCCTCTTACTATTTCACTTGAGCTAACCCTATGTGTTTTATTACTCTCTAAGGGAAAGACAATCTATCATCAATCCCGAGCACAAACTTGTCCTTAACTACCGAGCACACTCAACACATAGACTCCTATTGGTGACCTCAAATCTCTTCAACCAGACCAGGTACACCAACAATCACTCATTCCTACCGAATTGTCTACAGATTATCTTAAGTCTACAGTTTTGCTATACGCAGACCAAGTGAGCTATATGAGGTGCATGAGAGAAGGTACTCCAAATAATCATCCAAATGACCCAAGATTATTATGGGGGGTGTGTTATGACATTTTAAAACCCTCTCTAGAAATTCATAATTTTCCTACTTTATTTGGTATTTATTATAATTTCTCCAAAATCAGGGAACCTATGACTTTGTACATCATGTATGATTTTCTGATAAGTTATGGCCTCACTAAAATTTGCACAACTCTATAACAGTAAAATAGCAGCCATATAAGAATTTCATAAATTTCCAGAAAGGTTTTGACCTCTAATTAAAATATTAACTAATTAATAAAATTCAAGGATTTACAAAGAAAGTACTAGAAATTCTTATTCAAAAATTACAAGAAAATTAACTGATGTCCAAGATGGTCATAAAAGTTTACTGATGGAGTCCCACAATTTTCCAAATTCAGTTGACCACATAATTCTAATATTTAAACAAATCAGTCTAAGGGTACTTTGTTAAGGAGAGCATACATACATTACTCCAAAAATTATACAAAAATTAACAGATCATATAATTGCCCTAAAAAGTCATCTGTCCAAGTTTCATGATTTTCAGTGAGTTAACCCATAATTAATTTTCATACAACTAGGATAAACATTGGGGGTTGTGAATGAAGTGTTGTATATAACACAACAAAATTCTTAGTAAAATTATCAGAGAATTATATTATCAATATAAACTCACTGCCAAAGTTTCATAAATATCCTAGGCTATATGAGCATGTAATTCGTTCTAGTAAGAAAGTGCCCCAAATGACTCTTAAATAATTCAGAGAGACTAAATGTCTATAAAAATTCCAAATAAATTAACTAGGGCTTAATACCACCCTATAAACCTATTTACCAAATTTCAAGTCAATCCAAGGTCATATGACCCTATGTCCTTCAATTGGTTTAAAATACAACCCTAAGGTTTGAACTATGGTCCTAGGGCACATCCACCCCAAATCACCCCAGATCATTAGTGGAGGTGTTTTATGTGATCTTAAGTCATTGGCCAAAGTTTCATCACTTTTGGATGAGAATTGACCACAAAACCTAACAAGTGAACTTTTGACCCAATAACGCATAGTTTGACCAATCTTGGGTTAATTAATTACCCATGCATATCAATCCCAAATGGAATGAAATTTTTACCTGAGTCATATAATGACCCTAAGGACCTCCCACCAAAATTTGGTGGTGTATGGATATCACTAAGCCCTTTAATTAATTGATACATGAATTATTAAATGTTTGCAAATACCTTAGAAAAAGTTCCTCCAAAAATTTTAATTTTTGGATATGTTGTGGGTGTGAGTATATGAAGGTTATTTCCAAATTTCAGAATATTTTGATGGCGGTTTAGTGGGGGCACACAAATCAAGCTCTGGTCAACCCTTTGTATATGTTGCACCATTTTGAGTGTTGTGGTCAAACCGATGACCCAAATTGCACGAAACCAATTTTAAATTAAAATAGACTTCAAGGGCTACAAGTTTGATATTGATCATTTTTACATCAGGGGATTCTAAATAATTTTAATAATTATTTCTAGGTACAGCATAAAGTGTGACACATACAACTATATAATAACATTTATATAAATATGATGGCACACGGATCTTGACGCGTTATGGGCGGCTCCTGCTCATCATCTTCCTCCAGCCAACGGCTGAAATTGCCCACGCCTGGCTTCCTTCAACCCTATTTTCCCGGCCACCTAAGAGTCACCCCTGCTGGCTAATGCCACCACTTCTGTTGAGGTGGTGGCCGGCGATTGGGGGTGTTTAGCCGGCCGGAGGTGGACAGAACAGTGGATTCAAGACGGGATTTAAAACTCCAAATCTCGAGCTTTCGGTGAACCCGATCCACGACCAATTGACCCCAAATTGAGCCACCAATGATGGCAGATCTCACCACAGAGAGAGAGAGAGAGGGAGAGGGAGAGGGGAGGACATGTGTGGTGGCCTGAAGCCACGATGATCGACGTTCTTCCATGGTCAGTCGTGAAGCTTTGAGTGTCCTGCCAACGTGGGTCTAGGAGACTCGATTCCTTCTGGAGAAGTGAGGAAACTCCTCCTCTCCATCCACTGATGGAGTTATAATGCTCAATTGGGGGAGAGGGGGAGTGAATGACATCAATTGTCATTAACACCATTAATGGTGATTTTCAGCCACCACTAAATTCCCCCTGAATCAGCACCCATGAGGGCTAGAAAACCCCTTAGAATTCTTGTAACTGCCAGAGGAGATGAATCCCCATTAATTGGGAGATCAATTGGCCTCCCTTGGCCATGAATGTCATTAATCCTCTCTTTCTCTCTCCACCATTTTTGGGGAAAATTGTGTTTTCTCTCTCCTAGTCGAATTCTCTGAAATTGAATGGTCAATTCAGTAACTCCCAACCCCATTAGCTAGTGAACCACCTCAATTTGGTCTAGCCCAAGTGGATTGAGCTTGATCTAAATTTAGGGTGGAGTAGACTTTGGTCAATTTGACCATTTGGGTTGACCCCAATGGTTAGCTAGTGATCCATTGGCCTCCCCTAAGGGTTAGGGAGGTCTAGGTAGGGTTAAGTTGGCAAGGTGGGGGCCAATTGACCCTTAATAGGCCACTTTGACCAAAATAGGGCTATAGTTGAGTTAGGTCAAATTGGTGGCCCCAATGATGGGGCTTTTTGGTCCATTGGGTCCCTAATATCCTTATAAAGGTAGGGCAAGGTCAATTTGGCATGGTGGAGGTCAGATGACCCTAATTAGGATACTTTGACCATTTTAGGGTTGGGGTTGACATTGGTCAACTTGGCAACTTTGGTTGACCCCAAGGGGTCCTTGATGCTCTAAGGGACCCATCAATGGGTTAGGGATGTCATGGTGGGGTCAAAGGGTCAAGGTGAGGCCCTAAAGTCCAACCCTAGGCTTGGTGACTGAGAATTGCTATTTGCAAACCAGTGTGGTTTTCCTCTTTCTTGTCTAAGCTCACATGGTCTTTTGTGCTTCATATGGTTTTATTATGACCTAGTCATGACAAAACCATCTTAGGGGTCTAGTTGTTTGAGGGATGTTACAAATCTCGATACAGAAAAATAAAAATTTTGTTTCTGAAATTCAGGTTAGGCCTGCGGGGTTTCTACCACAAGTGATTAAATGTAACATCCAAAAAAAATTAAATTATACCTGTCGCAAAGAGCTCCGGATACTTTTGTTGCATCAAGTTTAGTGGATCCCAGGTGTGCTCCTCCTGTCCATAATTTCTCCACTGGACTTTGACCAGCGGGACCTTCTTGCGTCGCAGGACTCGCATCTCCGTGTCATCTATCTGGATCGGCTCAAGGTGAACTGACCGATCAGTAGCTACTGTCCCCTCCGTAGTAGATATCTGCTGCTCTAGCTGTAGTAGAGCCCTCCTAAGTGAGGAGATGTGGAAGACGTCGTGCAATCCGCTAACTTCGGCGGTAGCTCCAGCCTGTAAGCCAAAGGGACGATCCGCTCCAGGATCCTTTAGGGCCCCATATATCTCGGGCTGAGCTTCTTCCGCACGCGTACCCGTGAGACTCCATGCATCAGACATATCTTCAAGAATACCCAATCTCCTACCTGGAACTCTACCATACGATGTCGCGCATCGTAATACTTGGCCTGCCTGCTCTGGAGCCTCCAGCATCCTATCTCGAATCAGCAGCACCTGAGCCTCAATATCCTCCACAAACTCTGAGCCGAGTGCCTTGGGATCCTCATCCTGGATTCAAGATAATGGGGTCCTACATCTCCGTCTGTATAATGTCTCGTAGGGTGTCATGCCTATGCTGGCCTGGTGACTGTTGTTGTACGAGAACTCGACCAATGACAACAGTTTCTCACATGGCTCCCCGCGGTCCAGAATGCATAGGCGTAGAAGATCCTCCAAGGTCCAGTTGGTACGCTCCGTTTGCCCATCTGTTTGAGGATGGAATGCGGTGCTGAATGTCAATCGGGTCCCCAGGTAAGACTGCAGCGCTCTCCACTCCCTAGATGTAATTCATCCATCCCGATCTGACACGATCGTCCTAGGCACGCCATGGTATCAGACAAACTGCTCCACAAACCTCCGTACCAAATCACCGACTGGAGTGTTCTCCTGACTAGAATGAATCTATCCACCTTCGTCAATCTGTCGACGATCACCCATATCGAGTTGTACAACCCTCATATTTTCCGAGCCGGTGTGACCCGACGTGAGTAGGGTCGTTGGTTTACCCGTAATTCGTCGAGAACAAGTCGGAAGTTAAGGTGACCGAGAGAAGCAGGTCGATCTCTCGGAGACGACCAAGACCAAGCAAGGCTAGGGAATGACCCGAAGGAGGGAAAATGACTTAGCAAGGCAAGTGGGGGAAGTTCCCCCACGCGCGCCATCTTTTGGGGGAGTGGGGGCAGCCCCCCACTCGCCCGTCCCCTCCTTAGGGGGGCGAGTGGGGGCCCCCACTCGCCGCATCCCCCTTAAGGGGGCGAGTGGGGGCAGCCCCCCCCCCCCACTCGCCCGTCCCTCTTAAGGGGGCGAGTGGGGGGCAGACCCCCCCCCCCCCCCACCCGCCCGTCCCTCTTAAGGGGTCGAGTGGGGGGCAGCCCCCCCCCCCCCCTCCCTCACTCGCCCGTCCCTCTTAAGGGGGCGAGTGGGGGGCAGCCCCCCCACTCACCCATCCCTCTTAAGGGGGCGAGTGGGGGGCAGCCCCCCCCCCCCCCGCTCGCCCGTCCCTCTTAAGGGGGCGAGTGGGGGGCAGCCCCCCCCCCCCCCCCCCCCACTCGCCCGTCCCTCTTAAGGGGGCGAGTGGGGGGCAGCCCCCCCCCCACTCGCCCGTCCCCTCTTTTTTGGGGGAATTTGGCTATCCGCAGTCCGATTTTGGCTATTCGCAGTCCGTTTTTGGGAAGGTCTATAAATAGACCCCCATGGGCACCTTGGGAAGGGTTGGTTCCTACCCCCTCCCTCGCGTGGTCTTGTGAGCAAGAACCCCCCTCCCCCTGTCATCGAAGGTTGACGGTGAGGTGGTTCTTAGTGCCCTCCAAGGTGCCCATGCTCAGCATTGGCTTGGGAGGGGAAGTTCCTTGAGAGCTTCCGGGTATGTGGTGGGACCTCCATGATACAGCTTAAGGGGTCCATTTGTGGACTTAGGTGTTCTTCAAGGGTAAGGTTCTTCGGTTCTTAGTGACTGGTCAAGGGTCTCGCTCAGGTCAAGTAAGGGTTAGCTGCATCCCCCTTGCGAACGTCGAAACTGGGTTACTGGTTTCAACATTATGGTGCGGTGAGCGTGGAAGCAGCTAGTTCGGAAAGCTCTAGGCAAGTCTCATGGCTGGAAGCGATGAGCTGGGGGACTCACCCCCGCCGACAAGAGCATGAAGAAATGTGACTTCAAGGAGCTCAGGAAATCAATCCAGGAAGTCTAGCGGTTTGCACTCCCCCCTTAGGGCGAGTGCTCGGCATCGCCAACACATATGCTCGCCTCGTCGTCTTTGATGGAGATAGAGCAAGCGTGTTGTCAAGGGAAGGGCCAGCCTCGGAGGAAGGTTTGAGCCTCCAAGCGCAAGTGCTCTTCAACAGCTCTCCTGGGGCCAGCTGCCCCGAGTGAGGGGGCAGGTAGGATGCCTCCATCCCACCAGGAAGGGGGCGGAGTCCCTGTTCTTGATTCAACAGAAGCACAGGGAGACATAGGGGAGCTACGCAAATCAGTTTCAGGAACAAGTCCTCCACCTCCAGCCTGACAAGCGAAGCAGGAAGGACCAGGAGAAAGAAAAGGAATAAGAAGACGAAGGAGATGGAGGAAGTAATGAAGGAGATGGTCAAGGTGCATGTGACCAAGTAGGCCCATAGAGGCGCGTTGTAATAAAAGTGTAACCCCTCGATGATGAATGAAGAAGGTTCCAGGTAACACCTATGATAACTGACTTGGGAGGGTGTTGAGTTCCTCTGCCTCCGGGTGAAGGTAAGCACCTAGGACGTGGATGGGTATTCTGCCCCCAGTTGGTAGGATCCCTGACTAGAGGCCATCCGCTGGGCTCGGTCATGCCAGCAGATGGGGGGCTCGTCGGGTCGACTCACTGCTTGATAATCGACTTGGGAGGGTGTTGAGTTCCTCTGCCTCCGGGTGAAGGTAAGCACCTAGGACGTGGATGGGTATTCTTCCCCCAGTTGGTAGGATCCCTGACTAGAGATCATCCGCTGGGCTCGATCATGCCAGCAGATGGGGGGCTCGTCAGGTCGACTCGCTGCTTGGTAACTAACTTGGGAGGGCGTTGAGTTCCTCTACCTCCAGGCGAGCTAGGCCCCTAGGACGCGGGTGGGTACTTCCGCCTCCCATGAGGTTGGGAGGGCATTGAGTTCCCCTACCTCCAGGTAAGCGAAGCACCTAGGACGTGGGTGGGTACTCCGCCCCCAGTCGGTAGAGTCCTCGACTGGAGACCACTCGCCCGGGTTGGTTGATGCCGGTCGCTGGGTGGCTCGTCGGGTGGATTCATTTTAAGTCGAGTACTCGACTGGAGACCACTCGCCTGGGCTTGTTGATGCTGGTCGTTGGGTGGATCGTCGGGTGGATTCGTTTTAAGTCGAGTCCTCGACTGGAGACCACTCGCCCGGGCTTGTTGATGTCGGTCGCTGGGTGGCTCGTCGGGTAGATTCGTTTTAAGTCGAGTCCTCGACTGGAGACCACTCGCCTGGGCTTGTTGATGTCGGTCGCTTGGTGGCTCGTCGGGTGGATTCGTTTTAAGTCGAGTCCTCGACTGGAGACCACTCGCCCGGGCTTGTTGATGTCGGTCGCTGGGTGGCTCGTCGGGTGGATTCGTTTTAAGTCGAGTCCTCGACTGGAGACCACTCGCCCGGGCTTGTTGATGCCGGTCCCTGGGTGGATCGTCGGGTGGATTCGTTTTAAGTCGAGCCCTCGACTGGAGACCACTCGCCCGGGCTTGTTGATGTCAGTCGCTGGGTGGCTCGTCGGGTAGATTCGTTTTAAGTCGAGTCCTCGACTGGAGACCACTCGCCCGGGCTTGTTGATGTCGGTCGCTGGGTGGCTCGTCGGGTGGATTCGTTTTAAGTCGAGCCCTCGACTGGAGACCACTCGCCCAGGCTTGTTGATGTCGGTCGCTGGGTGGCTCGTCGGGTGGATTCGTTTTAAGCTGAGTCCTCGACTGGAGACCACTCGCCCGAGCTTGTTGATGCTGGTCGCTGGGTGGCTCATCGGGTGGATTCATTTTAAGTCGAGTCCTCGACTGGAGACCACTCGCCCGTGCTTATTGATGCCGGTCGCTGGGTGGCTCGTCGGGTGGATTCGTTGTAAGTCGATTCCTCGACTAGAGACCACTCGCCCAGGCTTATTGATGCCGGTCGCTGGGTGGCTCATCGGGTGGATTCGTTTTAAGTCGAGTCCTTGACTGGAGACCACTCGCCCAGGCTTGTTGATGCCAGTCGCTGGGTGGCTCGTCGAGTAGATCCGTTTGGGTTGGTAAGGCTCCAAGAAGAGAAGCCGGTCTGAGGATGTGTCGAGTTCCCTCCCCCTCCAGGTGAGCTCGGCTCCCTGGTAGGTGTGGAGTTCCCTCCCCCATCCAGGTGAGCTCGGCTCCCTGGTAGGTGTGGAGTTCCCTCCCCCTCCAGGTGAGTTCGGCTCCCTGGTGGGTGTGGAGTTCCCTCCCCCTCCAGGTGAGCTCGGCTCCCTGGTAGGTGTGGAGTTCCCTCCCCCTCCAGGTGAGCTCGGCTCCCTGGTAGGTGTGGAGTTCCCTCCCCCTCCAGGTGAGCTCGGCTCCCTGGTAGGTGTGGAGTTCCCTCCCCCTCCAGGTGAGCTCGGCTCCCTGGTAGGTGTGGAGTTCCCTCCCCCTCCAAGTGAGCTCGGCTTCCTGGTAGGTGTGGAGTTCCCTCCCCCTCCAGGTGAGCTCGGCTCTCTGGTAGGTGTGGAGTTCCCTCCCCCTCCAGGTGAGCTCAGCTCCCTGGTAGGTGTGGAGTTCCCTCCCCCTCCAGGTGAGCTCGCCTCCCTGGTAGGTGTGGAGTTCCCTCCCCCTCCAGGTGAGCTCGGCTCCCTGGTAGGTGTGGAGTTCCCTCCCCCTCCAGGTGAGCTCGGCTCCCAGGTAGGTGTGGAGTTCCCTCCCCCTCCAGGTGAGCTCGGCTCCCTAGTAGGTGTGGAGTTCCCTCCCCCTCCAGGTGAGCTCGGCTCCCTGGTAGGTGTAGAGTTCCCGCCTTCCACCTTAGGTCGAGTTTAGCTCGACCTAAAGGTGTTGAGCTTTATCCACCTCCTGTTCAGCTCGGCTCACAGGAGGGGTGTCTAGTGGAGAAAGGTCCGTTCCTCACCTCATGTCAAGTTCAGCTCGACTAGAGGTGTTGAGTCTGCCTTCTACCTTAGGTCGAGTTTAGCTCGACCTAAAGGTGTTGAGCTTTCTCCACCTCCTGTTGAGCTCGGCTCACAGGAGGGGTGTCTAGTGGAGAAAGGTCCGTTCCTCACCTCATGTCAAGTTCAGCTCGACTAGAGGTGTTGAGTCTGCCTTCCACCTTAGGTCGAGTTTAGCTCGACCTAAAGGTGTTGATCTTTCTCCACCTTCTATTGAGTTTGGCTCACAGGAGGGGTGTCTAGTGGAGAAAGGTCCGTTTCTCACCTCATGTCAAGTTCAGCTCGACTAGAGGTGTTGAGTCCGCCTTCCACCTTAGGTCAAGTTTAGCTCGATCTAAAGGTGTTGAGCTTTCTCCACCTCCTGTTGAGCTCGGCTCGCAGGAGGGGTGTCTAGTGGAGAAGGGTCCGTTCCTCACCTCATGTCAAGTTTAGCTCGACTAGAGGTGTTGAGTTTCCCTCTACCTCCTTTCTTCATCTCAATGCTAAGGAACTTTGCTTTGTTTCCCGTCATGTGTTTGGAGCATCCCGAGTCCAAATACCACACGTCCTTTTTGTCCTTAATTAGCCTGCCAACATACCTAAAAAGGAGATGAGAGTAAAGATCCGGATACCGAAGAGGTTCCTCCCATAGAATAGGTGGAAACCTTAGGCACCCAGATTTGCTTTATAACACTACGACCCTTTTTCCTACAAGAGTTTGAGGTGTGTCCAAATAAATGACATTTGACACACGATATAAAAGGGGATGAGACCCTTTTTGAAGTTTTGGATAAACTCTTGCTAGAAAATGAGGTAACATTTGAATTTTTTAATTTATTATTAACAGAATTAAAGTTTCTGGAATTATAGCTAACGCTGGCGTTAGGACTTAACGCCAGACGACAGCTTCCAGAACCATATCCAAGGCCATATTTAGCACTTCCATGGCATTGGTTGGCCAAGATCATGTCCAGAGATCTTTGCCCAACTCCAAACTTCTTAATAGCTATATTTAAATCATGAATACGAGCTTCGAGAGCGGTGTTTTCCGTTACCAACATAACGCACTGATTCACAAAATTCTTCTTTCCTTCCTCTATTTGAGAAAGAGAGGATTTTAAAGTTCTTTATAAATCCCCCTTCTCCTTAGTAAGAATTTCAATATTGGATTAGGATTTAAAAAGAGCTTCTTCAAGTTCTTTCACTCTTTCCAAGGAGTGATTGCACTCTTGGCAAGATACCTTTTCTTTCCCTATTTGTTTAGATAATTTTTTGTTTTCTTTTAACAAAAGTTTATTTTCAGAATTTAGAAGACTAATATCTTTTAAACATTTATCAAAAAATTTGCATGTTTGTAAATATTCAATATATAAATCATCATAAGTAGTAGGGAGAGTTACCTCAGTGTCGCTTTGGACACTGCTTTCATCCTCAGATGTCTTGTTACTTTTTCCCATAAGGCACATATTTGCCTCTTCTTCATCGCTAGTGGATGAGCCGCTTGAATCCTCTGAGGAGGAGTCATCCCATGTAGCCGCTTTTAGGACCTTCTTCTTCTCTTTTCTCATGTGCCGCTTTTCTTTACGCTCTTTCAGATATTTTGGGCACTGGCTCTGGATGTGTCCGGTCTTTCTACAATGATAGCACTCCGGTGGTGGTCGCTCATCATCGTCCTCGTCGCTACCTCTTCCTTTCTTCGATGAAGATCCCTTCTTGATGAAGTATTTCCGAAAGGTGTTTCTCCTTTCCGGATTCTTCATGAACCTTTTGAACTTCTTCACAAAGAGGCTCTCCTCGTCCTCTTCATCATCTTCTCTGTCAACCTACTTCTTTGACTTCAATGCTAAAGCCTTCTTCTTTGGCTCCATGTTGTACTCTTGTTGTTGAATCTTGAGTTCAACCTCATGGGTCTTGAGGTTCCCAACGAGGCTCTCAATTTGGAGCTTCTTCAAATCATGCGACTCTGATATAGCCGTCACCTTTGGATTGAACTTTTGAGGGAGAGGTCTTAGAATTTTTCTCACCAAGTCGCCGTTGGAGAACACTTTTCCAAGCACTTTTGAGTCGTTGACGATCTTTGTAAACCTTGTGTACATCGAATCATTGTCTTCATCCGCCTCCATCCGGAATTTCTCGTATTCAGATTCAAGTTGGAAAAGCTTTGAATCCTTGACCTGTGAAGTACCTTCATGAGTGAGTTCTAATAAATTCCATATATCATAAGCAGTTTCGCAAGCACAAGTTCTATTAAATTTTGTTCTATCCAAAGCACAAAATAACGCATTCATAGCTTTGACGTTATTCTTGCATCTTAACTTATCATTGTCATCCCATCTATCTCTCGGTTTTTCCATAATAACATCTCCAACAACAAATGTTGGTGGATAGTAGCATTGTTCCACCATACCCCACACATCATTATCTAAGGCATTTAGAAAACAACGCATTCTTGTTTTCCAATAATTATAATCAGTACTGGTAAATACTGGAGGTCTACTAATCCCTTGACCCTTACCGAAAGCATGATCATAATGCGCCATTATTCCCAGTTGTGAAACCGTTTTGGAATAACCTTGCTCTGATACCAAGTGTTGGATCTGATGGCGCCCTTAGAGGGGGGTGAATAAGGGGTTTACTGTTTTTGAGATACACTTACAGATTTTAAATAACAGAAAAACTTTTTCGCTCTGTCGCTAACGCCTGTCGTTAAGAGTCAACGCCGAGCGTTATCTCTCCAGAAAATATTTTTACAGAAATATTCAAAATGATTTTCTTTATGAAATACAATTCCAGAAAAATTAGATATACTGAAAAAGAATTTTATATTTCACAAAAATGATTACAAGGATAAAATTTCAATAACACTTGAAATTAGAGGCGACAACTTAAAAATAACTTTTTGTTCCTTCACTGGTCCTTCTCCTAAGGACTGGTTGGCTATAGCTTATCTTTCCCCAGATAAGGCCTCTAGCCACCCCCTATCTCTCCAGAGTCAACGCCGGGCGTTATCTCTCCAGAAAATATTTTTACAGAAATATTCAAAATGATTTTCTTTATGAAATACAATTCCAGAAAAATTAGATATACTAAAAAAGAATTTTATATTTCACAAAAATGATTACAAGGATAAAATTTCAATAACACTTGAAATTAGAGGCGACAACTTAAAAATAACTTTTTGTTCCTTCACCGGTCCTTCTCCCAAGGACGGTTGGCTATAGCCTATCTTTCCCCAGATAAGTCCTCTAGCCACCCCCTAGATCTACCCTAGACCTAGTCGCCACACACAAGGCGGCAAATTTCCCCCTAAACCGAACCCGGCCTAGTCGCCACAAGCAATGCGGCGAATTCACTACCGTTACAAGGAAAAATGAAAAGATAAATTAAAAATCAGAATAAAAGACTCCCTAGAATGAAGAGCACTGAAGAAGATGTTGAAGATACGCCATGACCACGTCGGAGTTGAAACGAGCATCCTTCTTCAAATTTGCCGTTGGAAATCTCCTTCTCACTTTTGTTCCTCAATGTTGGTGTGGGAGTTCTCTCTGAATTCGGGATGAAATGCTCTCACAGATCTCTGGAATGAAGGCTTAAATAATTGTGTCTTGAGCAAATGAAATCAGGTCTTTAAATAGACACGGGAGCTAACGCCCGATGTTAAGAGTTAATGCCAGCGTTAAGCATCATGTACGTCAGTTACTGAGATCGTGCAAACCGTCGGGATCAGGTTAGACCGTGACTCAACGCGGGCGTTAAGAGTCAACGCTGGCGTTGTCTCTGGCTTCTCAACGGATTCCTTCTCGACGACATTTCATCTCGATGGAATCTTTCTCGACGGAAGTTAACGTCGGGCGTTAACTACTAACGCAGGGCATTATCTCTCTTTTCAGAGAATCGTCATCAAACAACATCATGTTCATAGGGTTATTTAACTATAGTACCTACACACTATAAACACAAGCAAGATCAAATACATAGTGTGCTTTGTTATTCTCAAACTAAGAGATGTGGAACACAAGCTCCACAGTAGTAACCAATAATACTTAAATATCTTTAGAAAGGGAGGTTTGAGATGTCACCCCATCACATCTCCTAGTACCGGTGCGAACCCCTCACAGGGTAGACCTCGGGAAATCCAAAATCTACTCTAAGTTGCTAAATCCAACTAAAGCCTAGCAAAGATCAAATTAATTATAAACTCATATGTATTCGTGCAATAACTGAAAAAGAAAATTATCATTATCTTGTGATTTCAGAAAATTATGTTTAAAAGGAAAATCACAAAAGACATATTGAAAGAACTCATTGTCATAACTCAAAAGAATGAATATTGAATTCACACTCGCCACCATGATCTTGTGATATCTCATGATAAAATTCTCTATAATCATATATCATAATTCATGATCAATCAAGAACTATCTTAAATCATCTACTTTTATCATACATAGGAATTATGATTTATATGTTGGCTATTATAACTTCATATCATGGTATGAGTATTATGAAAGGAGGTTCACAATTTTTCGTATGTATCTTACTATATCTAGACCTTAGAATCACCTTGACATCAATAAATCAAATCATCACTTAATTCTAGGTCTACAAATGGAGTCTCTATCAATTTAAGAAACATGCACTATTCTTAGGGCATAATATTAACTCATCATACTAACATTGTCACCTAATGAATATTATTAGTTATCATGCTAATTTCATACATTGTTAGTTTTGATATTCTTGCCAAAATATAAAAATAGAAAATTTGGAACTTAAAATTTATGGTGTGATAACTATGAGTTTTTATATTATCATTCTAAAATTCAAACATTAAATGTAACTACAAAAGATCCTTTTTGCTTCTAACATATGATTTGTGATCATGATAATTATATAAATGAAATATGTTTTGTGTGTGCATGTATCTCACCTATATGTAAATCCTAAAATCATCTTTATACTAATAAAAGCAAATCAAATAGAATCATCACTTTATTCTAGGTCTAAAAATTGAAATACTATTTTTGAATACATGCAGCATTAACTCTATTAATCTTATGGCATAACATTCCTTCAAACTCATCTTTCTTGCATTATCAAATAATAAATATTATCATTCATGCTAGTCATCTAATAATTCCATAATGAATCCATCTTAAAGTAGAACAATTAAAAGTTAAAACTCATAATAACTATGTCGCTTTAAAATATAATTAGAAATCAATCTCTCATAAAAAGCCATAGTTTATAAATTGTTTGCATAGGACAAAATGCTTAGGAGGTCCATGATCATTCACCCACATTATGTACCTCACAATAGCGAGGGAGTATGATTGTAAACATTAGATGACCTAACCTCTAAGTCATGTCTTGTCCTTAATCGGGGAGGGTTCCAGTGGGGCCTTGCGAGGCACTGGGGGAAAGAGTGCTAGGTTGAGCGTTCTCTAGTGTGTGCATATGGGATTAACACCCAAACCTACGGTATGTGTGTAGCTCCTCATGCCCATCCGTCACTTAGTACGGGGCTAGTGTGTAGGCATATAGTTAGTGTATTATAATCTAGGACATACCTATATCATATGTTTTGCATGCACTCTCTATGATTATATTATTCATGCATTCTTGTTTTGATCGAACATGCTTATATTGTGTTTTGCATATTTTATCATTTTTGAGCCTTAATGAAATCGTAAAACACAAATATTTGAAAACCAAATAAAAATATAAAACCCTTCTTTTAACCAATAAAACATGCTTAAATAGCCTTCTAATTATCTCAAAATTGTCTGAAATTTCTACATTAAGACGGTCTATATACATACTACCTATTTCAAAGAATTTTTTTTCAAAAAATCTCAAAAAATAATGACCTGTTTGGGGGTTAAGAAGTTAACGCCAGACGTTGGCTCCTTTCGCCATATTGAAATTCTAATTTCTCTGCACTTTTTCTGGTATTTTTATTATGATTTTTCTCTGTTTCTCAAATTTGAAATTATTTTGTTATTAATTTGGTTGTTCCATTCTAAAATACAAAAAAAATCAAATAATTCAAAATAATCAAAAATATGTTTTGTTATTTGTTTTTGCTTTAAATATTTACAAAATTATGATTTGACTATAAGACTTCACATGAGCAAACTTCTTAGTCATTTTGTTTCAAATGGTCAAAATTGATTTAAGCATACACTTAAAGATTTTCTTCAATGTCTAATTTTAATTTCAAATTTCCTAAACATTATTTTATCTTGTCATGCCTTGACCTTAATCTGATTATGTGCAATGAAATAGTCTATTAAAAATTGTGTATGATTGCCTAGCATGCTTCTAAGTATGAGTAATGTTGTATGCTAATCAATGATTCATGCACTCACTATTTTGGTAATCTACATGTGCTCATAATCTTTGTCTTGCATGATTGTGTAGTGTAATAGTTTTTAACATATTATGTTGTATGTCTAAATTACCTACACCGTCCTTCAAACAATAAATTTCTTGCACACATAGAAGTGTTATTTCAATATTGTTAATGTTTGCAACAACAAGTAAATTCGGAGACCTTTGGCCCAAACTTAAAAAATTTTATGAAATAAAAAGACAAAGATAACTCCACCAAGCACTACTCACCCTCCTGATAAGTCTTAATGAGCATTGTGAGGTTGAGCACCTTGGAAAGAATTGTAAAGTGTCTTGTGCAAACACATTCATTTTTATCACTTCTATTTGTACACTGGATCACTAAAAATAAATAAAAATAAAAACTATAAAATGCTTATGTGATCCTCCAAGCAATACTTTGTTCCCTGATAAGTCTTAATGAGAATTGTGTGGGTGAAGCACCTTGGTAGTTATACTCCTTTTATGTGCTTTGAAATTTTATTCAAGATTTGATGTGTGAAAGTAATTATAAGATTACAATCTTAATATTGTTGTTACTATTTCATTACATATGTCATGTATTTTGATTATTTCACTTGTATACTTTTATCAAAACACCTTATGCACACATCATTGTTTTTCATAAAGCTTCTACTCATGAGAATTGGATCCTAATGCAACATTACATAATTATCTAAAAACTTAAGTAAAAGCACTAGATTGCAATGCATGATTTCTACAATATTTTCTTTACTTGAAATACGAATTAGTTACATTGTAGTCCTTATCTTTTTGAATATGTTCAATCATGCTTGCCTATTTATTATGAAAAATTCCAAATTTAATGCTCAAATGTGAAGAGCCTAGACATATTATTGGAATGGTCAAACTATAACAAAAAATATTACTCTTAATTATTTTATTTTTGTTTTTCCGCATTTCTCTTTTGGTCATGTATTTCGTTTACCATGGTTTATCATGCTTACTTCTAAGGTTTTTCTTCACTTGTGTTCGTCAAACAATATTGCATCTCTTTCAACAAGTAATATTCTTCTTTCAAAATTAATTTGCAAAGCAAGTGTTAAAATTCTTTTGGTAAAAAACATGGAATTTTGTTCCTTCACGCTTATCGTGTCTTTTTTCCGCTGTGCTACTCTCTCCCTCAGCTCGATCATGATTTACTTTATGTCTACACAAAACTCTTAATCCTCTCTTAGTTATGTCACAACTTTTTTCTTCTCTATTCTAGTTTTGTTTCACTCCACCCTCTTTTGCTAATAAAAAAAGGGGGAGAATAAATGATAAATCATAATGATTAAAGGAGCACGATTCACTAGATTAAGGGGGAGCATGAATCTAGTCTATGGGACCATACACTAAGGAGGAGCACCTAAGTTGGGGGAGCACTTAAGTAGTGGGAACATAATTAAACAATCTATAATTCTTAGTATTGTCTCTATATTGCATAGTGTCTTATATTCTTCTAAAAACACACCTCTCTTATATATGAATCTGATATATCTATATTGGATTCGTTATTATCAAAAGGGGGATATTGTTTGAAAATGGTTTTCCGCATCCTTTTGATTTAAGAATAACAAATCCTACTTGTATTTGATCTTATTTGCCATTGTGTTTTTAGCATGCGGGTTTGAACTGATATGACACTGGGTTGCTGCTTTATTAGTATGGAACTGCCCACAAACAGAAATTATGATTATGGTCTAATGCCAGGTATTAAGACTTAACGCCGGGCGTTGACGATAAGCAGGATATCTTGCCGATCGACGGGATGGCTTGTCGACTGAGAAAATGAAAAAGGTTTAACGTCAGGCGTTATGTCTTAATGCGGCGATGATTATGGAAATGCGGGATGCAACAGTGATTGAAGGAGCACTTTAGGAATGATTTGACCTAACGCTAGCGTTAGCCTCAATGCCAGCGTTAGAGTTGCCTAAAATAAAAGTTTCCTAAAGTACAAAATCTTCTTCCCGTTTTGAAGATCCGAGCCATCAAAACAGTTCCAAACTAGGTCAACGCCAGGCGTTAGCCTTAACGCCGGCATTAGCTTCCAGTCCTATAAATTGGTGGACTTCATCTTCTCCAACTACTAATTGAAGAGAGCCCTATTACGGTACTTCATAAATTCTCAGAGGGCTATATTTCCAGACCACAAAGGATCTCCCACAAAATTTCAAAAGGAGGAATCAAAGGAGGCTTGAATCAACACGCTAACTCAATGCGAAGAACGCATGCTTGGACTTCAACGATCTTCAGCGATTCTTCGGTGTCTCCTTCAGATTACCTCATAGGGAGTTTTTAAATTTGTATTTTATATTTATCTTTGTAATCGGTTCATAAATTCACCTCGTGTTGGTGACTAGGTCTGGGTAGGACTTAGGGAAGAATTTGCCTCGTGTTGGTGACTAGTTCTAGGGAGTAGATCTAGGGGGTTCTCGAGGCCTTTCTGGGGATAGAATGGCTGGAGCGGCTTGAGGCTGTATCTGGGGAGAGATCGGCTAAAGCCAACCGGTTCTTGGTGAGAAGAGTCGGTATAGAAAACAAAAAGAATATTTCATATTTCGCATTCGATTTCTAGCGCCATAGAAATCAGATTTTGTAATCAATTTTATAAATGATAATCATGTCTTTTCTTGTTCAATAAAATTGATTTCACCCTCTTTACTTTTCATTTAACTTACTTCGAATAAAATATCAAAAGTTTTATATAAAAGTTTAAAGTTTTTTTTAAACCCTTATTCACCCCTCCCCCCCCCCCCCCCCCCCCCCTCTAAGGGCGCCTCAAGATCCAACAGATTGTGCAGGGTTAGGCAGGACCCCTCTGAGGAGATAATGGAAGAGGAAGACAGAACTATGGTCTAACAAAGACCCAAATTCAACAGGGGAGTAATTTCTTCTGTAAACTCCTTATCAGCTAAATAGTTCTTAAAGATTAATAACATAAACACTAGTTTCAATAAACATCATTGCTGGGAAAAATAGCAAGAATTTTCTAAGAAAATAGAACTATTTATTCAGAGTTGCGTCAAATAGAATTTGACGTATCGTCGGGTTCTACTCGACGCAAGCACCAAGAGCCAATCAGAGTGGATGATACAAATGATATTCGACGCAGCGTCAAGTTCATATCGACGCATGTGTCGACTTAATAAACACTGATCAAATTCGTGGTCGCGTCGATTATAAATCGACGCGACGTCGACATCACTGCGCCGACTTAAGAATTGCTGAGCAATCTCAAAGATTGCATTGAATATTAATTGACGCAACGTTGATATAACAACGCGCACAGAATTGCTTCTAGAAGCAGTCTCGACATTTTTTTGCGCGCCAAATATTAATTCTTATCGACGCAGCTTCGACTTAAACCCTAAGTTGCGACGAATCATCTTCTTTTAAGCAACTTCAGCATCGAATCATTTACGCTTTCGAAATTTCCTCTCCTGGCTCTCTTGCTTTCTCCTTCCCCAATTCTCTCGTACTTTTTTCTCTCTCTTTCTCCCTCTCTCTTTCATGTTTGCTTTGTGTTTGCATGTACTTCACAAAAGAGTTAATGGCCCCCTCCAAAGATTAACTCTGGCTTTGATGTTGATGTGGACTCATTCAAAGCTGCCTCAAATAATTTCAATGCCATTCTTGGCATGTTTCAATCTGTTGGGTTAACCAAATTAATATCCACCAGATGCAAGATTCTGGATGTTGAGCTGACAGAGCTCAAGGACAACATTCACCTAGGAGAGGATGGATCCCTCACTGGGAAGATATCTGAGAATGATATTAGCAATACAAACAAATGCTAACTCTCACCTTTGATCTACCAACAGGTGATGAATCTGATGAATTGACAGGAGAAGAGACAAAGAAAGTCTTGGAGATCATGCAGTTCAAGAAAGATAATGCCATCAATCTAGCGAAGATTGATCTTGGAGAGGACTACGGGTTTCTGGCTGACATTGTAGGGAAGGTGCTCCTTTGTAAAATCTCAGCTCATGATGTTATTCCCAAGCAGCAACTGCAGATCATGGGCATTCTAGTCCTTAAAAAGAAGATAAACTGGGGGAGATACCTCTTGAAGTTGATTGGCCACAAGTACTCCCATAAAGAAAATGCCATTATGAGGATCATGAGCCGAGTGCTCTTCCACCATGAAAGTATCTAGTTGCGGCCTAAATCACCTAGAGGGGGGTGAATAGGTGGATTCTATGTCTTTACGCGGAATTAAAAATTATAACACAGAAAAGCACACAAAAAGGCACAGCACAGACACAAGGATTTTATAGAGGTTCCCCGATGTGGGTACTCCTCTTTCCCGCCTCGCCTATCTAGCTCTTCGAGGCTAGATTCGGCTACTTCACCAAACTCAGATTAAGATAATCTTACACCTCGGAGTAAGAACTCCTACAACTCGGAGTGCACCACTCCTACAACTCGGAGAAAAAAACAACTCCTACAACTCAATCCTTAAACAAGGATCTACACAACACTCGGAAGCAAGCTTCCTACAAAGTTTATAAAATTGTTTATTACAACACAACGTAGATTTGAAACAATCTTCTTAAACTTCAGATGAAGTTTTTCTTCAGATCTTGAGAAATAGATTTCTTCTTCTTGACAAAGAATCTCAATACGTTTAGAGGAAGAACGAAGAAATCTTGAGCGATTCTTTACTGGATCTGAAATGCTTGAATCTGTAGAAGACGAATCACAAATCACAGCTTTGTCGGAGACGAAACTTGAGCGCGAGAGAGATCGGTCGAGACTTGCGATTCTTTCTGTTTGATTCGCGATTTTTGATTCGATTCAGATTGATTGGATTAGATTAGGGCTAAACGGAAATACATCAGGAGTATTTATACGGTCTTCTACAACGGTCATATGCGCGAAATACGGATCTAATTCCACGTGTACTGAACATAGGAGAAGCCCTAAGAAACGCGCATTCAAAAACGAACCGGAAGAAATACTGCAGACCGATTCGGTTAAATGGTATAACCGAATGGCAATAACCGAATCGAATTCGGTTAAATGATATAACCGAATTGCAATAACCGAATTCGGTTATTCTAATTCTTCAAGGAAATTCGAACTATGATTCACCGAATTCGATTATATCCATCCCAACTATATAGTCGAATTCGACTATATGTTTCTGAATGATATAACCGAATTTTACTTGGGAAAAATCCCTTTCTATGAAAAGTCCACCATCAGCTCCAGTCCTCCTTCTCTTGCACTTAGGAAATGAGGTACATCCCAATAGAGAGATCTCACATGAGCCAACACTTTGGTCTATACAATGAGGGATTACATTGCACAAGCCTGTGTTTGACGACTCATTGAAAACTGACATTGGTTTGTACCTAGAGTGGAATGACCTGTCACAACACAGCTAAAGTGCATAATCAAATACAATTACAATTCATACTAGTTTGAAGGGGACTTCTTCAAATCAGGGCTATTGTGGATACAATACCCAACAATCTCCCCCTATTTGAAGAAGTCAGAACCCTATCTACTGAGGTGAATTGCTAGGAGAAAAATAAATATAAGCAAGTAAAGAACTGAACTATGAAGCTATATATAGTCATCATAAACAAAAGATTGAAGTTCATAACACTATATAAATGTTCTTAAAAGAGATCAGTTATCAAGCTTCTTTCCCTTTTGAAACTTCTTGAGCTGTCTCTCAAAATAAGCCTTCGGCTTCGGAAAATACTTCGGAGGAGGTAGAGGAGGCTTTTCATCTTCTTTATGATTTTTGATATGAATCTTTCTCTTCAGCATTGATGCTTGCCATTTGTTAATTTCTTCCCGGTCATAAAAAGTTGATGGAAGTTCATTTGAACAGCTGATAAGTCTGAAATGATCCAGGATGATATTTCTTGATTCAGGGCTCCAGACTTCGCCATCAATCCTTCTTTGGTGAGGAGCTCCTGTACTAACAACTTTTGAGCCTTCAGCTCTCTGAGTATCCTGCCTTGGATTTGCTGCTCTGAAAGCATCTCTCATGAATCCAGATCCAGCAGCTTCAGATCTTTCAGATCTCACCCTTTTTCTAGATATTTTATTTTCATCATCAGACCAGATATAGCCTTCGGGAGGATCATATTCACCCTGAGGAGCAGCAAACTGACTATCTGGATTAAATTCTTCAGAAGGAAAGGCTGGCTGCTCAGAAGATTGACCTGTCCCTTGGAAACCATGGGCATAGCCTCTTGATAGCTCATTATGCAACCAAACCTGATTTTGATGCAGATAACCATATAAGTCTTGAAATTTGCTATCAATACTCCTTGAGACTTCAGCAATCTGAGATTGAACATTTAACTGTGATTCCTGAATCCTTCCTTCTAACTCTCTATTTAAATCAAAGATTTGAGTTTGAATTCGTTCATGCAGTCTTTCCTCCCCCTTTCTGACTTCTTCAGTTAGGGTTTGGATGATCTCTGTCTTGATAGCTTGGAGAGAGTTCTGAACTGAAGATCTTCCCTGTTGATCATGCTGAAACATGTACTCTTGATTTTCAGAAAGCTTTGTAGTATTCTCACAAACGGCTTGTAATCCTTCCCGAACATGCTTAAGGGTGGATGCACCCAGAGAAAAGTACTCATCCTGTTTTTCTTTTACCTTGTCCATGCTGTGAGCTATAGATTGCAAGTGATTGCCCATTCCTTTGTCTATATCTCTGGTCTTGTCAAAGATTTGATGAATAGCAAATTCAAAGTACTTTTTCTGTTTGATAAGCATTTCTTCCATACTGAGTAGCATTGAGTCGACGGCAGAGGGAGGTTGATCTTGCAAGCGAGAAGAGATTCCAAAATCATCTTCTGCTACGAGGAAATCTGCTGAATCCACATCCTTCATATAGTGATAAAACTGTTGAACATCAAGAGTTTCTTCATTTTGAGCTGGAGGAGGGGAGGGTTCTTCATTTCTCCTGTCTTCGACTGTTATTTGGATTTTGTGCACCTTGGGAGCTTGCACAGATTTTCCCTTAACTTTTGAAGTTGAGGCAGAGGGCCCTGCAACACTGTCATCTTCTATGAGGATAGTAACATGTTCAGGGGTTGTAGGAAGGTCTGTCTGCTCTTGCTTATCTTCTTCAGGAGCAGAGAGATCAGAATGAACATTCTCCCCCTCAATTTGAGCGGGTATAGCAGCCTCAGGAGGAGCAGCTTGACCTTTCTCTGATTGACCTGTCTTCACAGCATCAATATTAGGATCATCTCCCCCTTCATCATCTCCATCACTGTCAATGTGGCTATCAGCATTTTCTTCTTTAGAAGGAGAGCTGTGAGGAGATGGAATCTTGGGAGATACGACTGTAGAACCCACTGGAGAGAGGGGAGGATTTGGTTCAGGCAGCTTGGAACACTCCCCCTTGGAGGGTTCACCTTCTTTCTCATTCAGGTCTTCACCCTACTTCTCATTTTCTTTCTCACCATCTTGGTTCTCATGGTGTTGCTCAGCTTCCTGTTCACTCTCCTTCTTACTGGAAGGATCACTTTCTGTTTCACTGTCAGATTCAATGCGGGGAATTTTCTTAACTTTTGGAGCCCTGGGAGATATCACTCTTGACTCACCAACTTTCCTGGACCACCTCTCAATCATAGAGGAGTCAATTCTTTTGAAATGATGGAGGGGAGTTCCATTCTTCATGTTGAATCTTGTTTTATCCAGACGGTAGAGATATAGAGAGAGAATTCTCCCAAAATTTGGGGTATTTAAACTAGCGGAGATTCTGTCAAACAACACACTTCCCCAGTCAACCCTTTTTCTGCAAATAACTGAACCCAGTAGCTTGAACATATCATTAGAGAGATAGTCGTGAGAGCCGACTTTACAGAGGAGAACCTTTCCCATAATATCAGACAGTAATTTTCCTTCCTCATTCATCTGCTTTCGATAAATGGATTTTGTTCCTTTGGGCAAACCACAAAACCGGAGAGCTTGTTTGAAATCCTTTGGAGATAGAGTATCTGTTTCTGAAACTTCTGGTAGCTTGAGAAGCTTGGTCAGACTTGAAGAAGAAATTTTGATTTGGACATCACCAATCCTGCTTTTTATCACAGACCCTTGCTTTCTCAGTTCTGCATGCTTGAAGAATTTTAGAACCTCTGCTTCCAACACCTTGCAAGGATGTTCTAGAACATAGCCCAGACCGGCCACCTCAAGAATGAGAACGACGTTTCTGAATTCATCTACTGAGGTGTCGAAACCAGTTCTGACTAGCTCACTTCCGAAGAGCAGCTTCTCTGAGGCTTTCTTAGGCATTGCGTAGGTATGGTGAGGAGGAATCGGTTGAAGGAGGTGAGGATGCGAGCGAACCAGACGAGCGGCGGTTGGAGAAGAGAACCACGAACGGACGCACGAATCGGGAGATGAAGAGTCGCACGATTCGGAATCAAGGGTTTCGAATTTCTTTCTTAAGTAACATTTATATAGTGTTATGAAGATTTAGAGAGAGTGCGTACCTGAGATTTGAACCGTGACCCTTCGAATTCCATTTAGGAAAGAATTGAATTCCAGAAAATTCGTCATTCGGCTAAAGGAATTAGTCGAATTCGGTTAATCGATATCGCCGGATTCGGTTAAATAGAATCGCCGAATTCGGTTAAATGAAGGTTCGACAAAACATCTTTTTGACTTCTGAGATTCTGAGAGTCTCTAAGAGTCTTTGTTTAACATACCAAGCTCCATTTTGAAATAATTGAACTTTGATTCGTCGAGCGGCTTAGTGAAAATATCTGCAATTTGCCGATCCGTCGGGACATAGCTAAGATCAATGTCCTTGTGCTCGACATGCTCTCGGATGAAGTGATAACGAATCTCTATGTGCTTTGTCCTGCTGTGAGACACGGGATTGTTGGCAATTGCTATGGCGCTTGATGAATCACAGTACATAGGAATTTCTTTGAGCTTTAGGTTGTAATCCTCAAGTTGGTTCCTTATCCAGAGCAATTGTGCACAACAACTGCCTGCAGAGATATACTCCGATTCAGCAGTTGAGATAGCAACACAATTTTGCTTCTTACTACTCCAGGAGATGAGCCGTTTTCCTAAGAATTGGCACGTTCCTGAAGTACTTTTCCTGTCATCTTTGCTTCCTGCAAAATCAGCATCTGAAAAACCAGTGAGCTCGAAATCATTACTTCTTGGGTACCATAAGCCAAGATTTGGTGTGCCTTTAAGGTATCTCAAAATCCGCTTTGCAGCTGAGTAGTGAGATTCCTTAGTGTTCACCTGAAATCTAGCACAAACACATGTTGAAAACATTATATCCGGTCTACTTGCGGTAAGGTAGAGCAAGGATCCAATTATGCTTCTAAACTTGGTTTCATCAAAAGGTTTCCCTTTCTCATCCTTGTCTAGAGACATAGCTGAACCCATTGGAGTCCTCATAGAGGTTGCATTCTCCATTCCGAATTTCTTAATTAACTCTTTGGTAAACTTCGTCTGAGAGATGAAAATTCCATCTTCAGATTGCTTTACCTGAAGTCCTAAGAAATACTTCAGCTCTCCCATACTACTCATTTCAAATTTCCCTTGCATCAAGTTGGAAAACTTTTTGCAGAGGATATCATCGGTAGATCCGAAAATAATGTCATCGACATAGATTTGCACTAGCAAAATCTTGCCTTTTACTTCCCTAAGAAATAATGTCTTGTCTATCTTGCCTCTTGTGAATTTGTTTTCAAGGAGGAAGCTAGACAACGTCTCATACCAAGCACGGGGAGCTTGCTTGAGACCATATAAAGCTTTTCGAAGAAAATAAACATGATCAGGAAATGAGGAGTCCACGAAACCTGGGGGTTGTTCTACGTATACTTCTTCCTTTATATCACCATTAAGGAAGGCTGACTTCACGTCCATTTGATAGACTTTAAATCCTTTGTGAGCAGCATACGCTAGAAACAACCTGATCGCTTCAAGCCTTGCTACGGGAGCAAAAGTTTGATCGAAGTCGATCCCTTCTTCTTGTCTATACCCTTGAGCAACAAGTCGGGCCTTGTTCTTGATGATCACACCATCCTCGTCCAACTTGTTTCTGAATACCCATTTTGTTCCAATGACATTCTGTCCTTTGGGTCTGGGTACAAGCGTCCACACTTTGCATCTCTTAAATTGATTGAGTTCTTCTTGCATTGCTATGATCCATGAAGCATCGTTCTTTGCTTCATCGAATTTCTTTGGCTCAACCTGTGAAAGAAAAATTAAGTGTAAAACTTCATTAGCTGTACCTCTTCTTGTTCTAACACCAACATGGGTATCTCCAATAATTTGCTCTGCAGGATGGTCCCTTAAGTGTCGGATCATTCCAGCATTTGGATGTCCACGGGGTTCCTGCACTTCCGGTACATCTTCATCTTCTTGAGGTTCATCTTCCTCATGTGCGGATGGAATGTTGACTTCAATAGACTTTGGAGCATCTTCCTTTACAGCTTCTTCCAAGTTTATGTCCTTGAACCTTGCATCTGCATCTTCAACAAAAACACTAGAAGAACTGCTTTGAAGCATACTAGTTTCATCAAATATAACATTATAAGTTTCTTCTACAACCAGGGTTTTCTTGTTGAAAATCCTATATGCCCTACTATGGCTACTATATCCTACGAAAATACCTTCAAAACATTTTTCACTAAACTTAGTTTTGTAGTATTTCCCGTTATTAAGCACGAAGCATTTACTGCCAAAGATTCTAAAATAAGACAGGGTTGGCTTCTTGCCCTTCAGGAGTTCATAAGGAGTCTTATGATGGTTCTTGTTGATTAGTGCTCTGTTTTGCACGTGGCAGGCAGTGTTGATGCCTTCAGCCCAGAAGTATTCTGGGAGAGAAGAGTCACTCAACATTGTTCTGCAAGCCTCTATGAGTGTTCTATTCTTTCTCTCAGCTACTCCATTTTGTTGTGGAGTACGAGGAGAGGAAAACTCATGAAAGATACCTAGGCTTTCACAAAATTCGGTCATAGCCCCAGACTTGAATTCTGTACCGTGGTCACTTCTGATTTTGACCACAGAACATTCCAGTTCATTATGAATTTGCTTGACGAATGTGGTGAACGAGTCAAAGGTGTCTGACTTGTGTTTCAGAAAGAATACCCAAGCAAAGCGTGAGTAATCATCAACAATAACCAGCGTATAAGACTTGCCTCCTAAACTTCGGATTGGCATGGGACCAAACAAGTCCATATGGAGCAGATATAAGCATCTGGTAGAATCTTTGCCAATAATGCTTTTAAAGGTAGCCCGAGTCTGCTTACCCATTTGGCAGGCGTGACAAGGTCTCTCTTTAATGCACTTAACATCTGGAGCATCACGAACTAAGTTGTGAGAGAATAACATACTTATTGTTTTGAAATTAATATGTGCTAGTCTCTTGTGCCACTGGTCACAAAGAGATGCACTGTCTTTTGCTAAAAGACACACTGGTGTAGAAGAGTCTAAACAAAGAAAATTTAAGCAGAAAATATTCCTACTCCGAGTGCCTGTTAAAATAGTTTCTGACGTATCAGACGACTTTATCAAGCACTTGTCCTTGTAGAACTCAACCATATAGCCTTTATCACATAGTTGACTTATGCTAATTAGATTATGTTGTAATCCTTTGACATAAGCTACATCTGTGAAAGAGACTATACCGTTGGTTATCATACCGTAGCCTTTCGTGATTCCCCGATCAGATCCGCCAAAAATAACTTTTGGTCCATCCTTCACGGGTGTATACTCTTGTAACAAACTTCTTGTTCCGGTCATGTGCCGAGAACATCCACTGTCCAAGTACCATATTGGATTTGAATTGGCCTTTGGACATACCTGCAATCAATAATCAATTGCCCTTAGGAACCCAAACAGATTTGGGTCCTTGGCTTCTTGTCAGATGACCACCAATTTGAGTGTTAACAGTGCGAGGAGTCACTCTTGCATTGTTACCTCGTGGGGTCTTAACATAACTGTAATTAAACCAGCAATCTATGGCGAAGTGACCAACTTTGCCACAGCACCAACAATCAAATCGGTTGTACCTTCTCTTGTTCTCCTGCTTTACCTTTTGAACGGGAGGTCTAGTAGGAGCAACCTTCTTAGAGGTGGATGCCTCGTGTTTGCAGCAAACACAGGGTTCCATCTTATCATTAGGCTTAGCACTAACAGATTTAACTTTTGGTGCTTTCTTTGCAACTGATCCATGAACAAATGGACCATGGTCTTTGAGAATTACTTCTTCATAAGGCGCCTTGAAAGGAGTCGAGTCAAAGTTTCGAGGTCGGCTCCATCCCTGATATCTATTGCTAGATTTAACAGGTATTGGTCTAGTGAGATGACCATAGGATGTTTCAAAGTCAAGCGGGTTTGTCGGAAAAACGACCTTCTTGAACGAAGGTTGACTTTGATCAGCCTTCCCTTTACCTCTTTTGGCTCTTATCTCGGCAGCCTTACTATTTTCAGCCTCATGACCAATGCCACTAACCTTCCCAGGAGTGGAGAACTTATAAATAAGAGGAAGAACATTTTTTGGCTTGTTGAAGCTTTCTGATATTTTCTTCTCTGCCACCAGCTTTTCTTCCAGTTCAGTTATAAGTTTCTCTTTCAGAATTGATGATTCAGTAGAGCTTCTTAATTCCTCCTTCAAGGATTGGACTTCATTTCCGAGGGGAGTTAATCTTTCGATTTCCTCTCTCAGAGCCGATTCCACGTTCTTGAGAGAGACAATTTCTTTTGCTTGAGATCTGACAACCTTGCGGCATTTGTCAAAACTTTGCAAAAGAGCTTTGTACTGAGTCATTAATTCTGACTCATCCTGTGAATAATAGTCTTCATTTGCTCTGGATGCAGTTTCACACTCAGAGGCAGAAAGAGGAGTATGAAGATTTACCTTTGCCTTATATGAGGTGTCGCTTGCTTCATCATCCGTTTGTGCCATAAGCCCAAAGTAGGCTTCTTCATCAGTGCTTGACACCTCTGAGTCGCTGTCACTCAGAGTCTTTGGCTTCTTTGCAATGAGGCTCTTTTCTTTCCTTTTACCTTTGTAGGATTTCTTATCCTCTTTCTTTGAGCCTTCCTTTTTCTTGTATGGACACTCCGCAATCATGTGTCCTGGCTTATTACAGCAATAGCAAATGATATCGTTAGAAGAATGTTTACTAGGTTTAGATTTATACCTGTCATCTTCATGCTTCTTTTTGTGATGATCCTCATTACGGTTTGATCTTCTATGACGAGAAGACGAGGTTTGACCTCTCATGTTCCTTTGTTTGTTAAAGAACTTTTTGAACTGCTTGGAGAGTAAAGAGAACTCTTCATCTGACATTTCTGAGCCTGAGGGGCTAGCATCAGATTTATCTTCATCAGAGGAGGATCTCCTGGCAGGTGGGAGAGCCTTGCCTTTTCTTGAACTTACAGCTTTAAGTGCAGTGGACTTCTCCCTTCCAGAGGCTCTGGTTCCTTCTTCTTCAGCTTTACGGGTGTTCAACTTTAATTCATGGGACAGGAGCTTCCCAAACAACATTTGTGGCTCCGTTGATCCGAGTTTTCCGAATTCTCTAATGGCTATAACTTTAGTGTCCCATTCTTTGGTCAGGGATCTTAGGAATTTATCATTAAGTTCGCCAGTAGTGAATTCACGATCATAGTTCCTAAGACCATTTACGATCTTAAAGAACTTCTCATAAGTATCAGAAATGGATTCACCAGAGCGTTGCTTGAAGGCTTCGTATTCTTGGTTCAGCAATGATCTTCGATCATCCCTTACTTCATCTGTTCCTTCCATCAGAACAACCAGAGAGTCCCACATTTCCTTGGCGGACTTGCAGTGAAGAAGATTCTGCAACATGGAATCATCGACTGCACCTGCAATGATATTCTTTGCCTTCTTGTCCAGAGAGACCAGTGCAATCTCATCCTTTGTAAGTTCCAGCATCTTCTTGGCGACCATAATTGTAGAGTTTATGGAAGATGGTTTCATAGGAACATGAGGACCTTCTTCCACAATCTGAAATATTCTTGGATCAGCAGCCTCCATGAAGAATCTGACTCTCTCCTTCCACATAGGAAAATTCTCTTTTGTGCAGACTGGAAGCTTGACGGAATCCTTGGTCTTATCCATGCCAGACATACTTGTTCAGGCAACTAGATGAGGAGGCCTTGTTCAAGGTGTTAACCTATAGCGAACAACCTGCCTCTGATACCAATTGAAAGTATCTAGTTGCGGCCTAAATCACCTAGAGGGGGGTGAATAGGTGGATTCTATGTCTTTACGCGGAATTAAAAATTATAACACAGAAAAGCACACAAAAAGGCACAGCACAGACACAAGGATTTTATAGAGGTTCCCCGATGTGGGTACTCCTCTTTTCCGCCTCGCCTATCTAGCTCTTCGAGGCTAGATTCGGCTACTTCACCAAACTCAGATTAAGATAATCTTACACCTCGGAGTAAGAACTCCTACAACTCGGAGTGCACCACTCCTACAACTCGGAGAAAAAAACAACTCCTACAACTCAATCCTTAAACAAGGATCTACACAACACTCGGAAGCAAGCTTCCTACAAAGTTTATAAAATTGTTTATTACAACACAACGTAGATTTGAAACAATCTTCTTAAACTTCAGATGAAGTTTTTCTTCAGATCTTGAGAAATCGATTTCTTCTTCTTGACAAAGAATCTCAATACGTTTAGAGGAAGAACGAAGAAATCTTGAGCGATTCTTTACTGGATCTGAAATGCTTGAATCTGTAGAAGACGAATCACAAATCACAGCTTTGTCGGAGACGAAACTTGAGCGCGAGAGAGATCGGTCGAGACTTGCGATTCTTTCTGTTTGATTCGCGATTTTTGATTCGATTCAGATTGATTGGATTAGATTAGGGCTAAACGGAAATACATCAGGAGTATTTATACGGTCTTCTACAACGGTCATATGCGCGAAATACGGATCTAATTCCACGTGTACTGAACATAGGAGAAGCCCTAAGAAACGCGCATTCAAAAACGAACCGGAAGAATTACTGCAGACCGATTCGGTTAAATGGTATAACCGAATGGCAATAACCGAATCGAATTCGGTTAAATGATATAACCGAATTGCAATAACCGAATTCGGTTATTCTAATTCTTCAAGGAAATTCGAACTATGATTCACCGAATTCGATTATATCCATCCCAACTATATAGTCGAATTCGACTATATGTTTCTGAATGATATAACCGAATTTTACTTGGGAAAAATCCCTTTCTATGAAAAGTCCACCATCAGCTTCAGTCCTCCTTCTCTTGCACTTAGGAAATGAGGTACATCCCAATAGAGAGATCTCACATGAGCCAACACTTTGGTCTATACAATGAGGGATTACATTGCACAAGCCTGTGTTTGACGACTCATTGAAAACTGACATTGGTTTGTACCTAGAGTGGAATGACCTGTCACAACACAGCTAAAGTGCATAATCAAATACAATTACAATTCATCCTAGTTTGAAGGGGACTTCTTCAAATCAGGGCTATTGTGGATACAATACCCAACACACCATTATCCAAGGATGTGCAAGTCCAACGGAGTGCCCATTCCCCCTAGAAAAGGATCAACATTGGAATCTTCTCCAAATCGACCAGACAGATCCTCAAGCCTGGTCAAGCTGCATCTTCACCTCCTCTCTCTCCAGAACCACGGGACTTGGAGACAACTGTACCAGATCTTCCAGCCCAAAAAAATCCACCAGTATAACAAGGTGTCATTCCAGAGCAAAACCTCCAATCCATCCCATCCACACCAGCTCCCGAACCTACACTACAGTCTCCTCCCCAACCACAGCAACAACAACCATCCACCCCACTTCCATCCAATCAGTCTGTTCCATATTCACCACCAGCTTATTATTCTCTAGAAACGTACCAAACCCTTTCCCCTGCCTACCAAGATTGATGTAGGCTACAACCCACGATCGCGTTCGCTACGGCTAAAATAGCAAGTCCACCCAACGAACCACGAATACCATACACGTAAAAGGGAAACGCAGCAAACTACCTGCAATTTTATCAATTTTATTATGCCAGCGACGGATAGCTAACCCGCTAGAGATTGAATAGGGGCTATAGGCCACTATTCGCTCAAGCTAAAGGGACCCACACGATTCGACCGAGCGATGCGTTGTGCTAAGGAAACCCACCGAAATAAGTCGATTCGGAAAAGGTTGATTTCCCCCAACGAGAACAAACAAAGGTTCGTCAAACCTCACGGATCGAAAACAAGTAAAGATAGACACAAGATTCTAAGAAGGACTCAAGAAATCGAACGATTCGAGAAATCACACAAAATCTTCCACCACAAGAACTAATCTAAGAAAAGAAATCTCTTTGAGTGGAAAAAAATCGTTACCCACACTCGTTGTGAGTGCCTCAATCCCTCGTTGAAATCTGAATGCCTTCTCCTTGAAAATCCCACCGGAGATGAACCGAAGAAGCCAAACACGCTCGCCTTCGTCGTTTTACGCCACCAACGGTTACCACGACACTCTTTACTTAGAGGATGGAGGAGGCTGGATTCTTGACGGGGAAAGAGAAGAGGACAGGGGCGGCCTAGGTGAGGGTGGCCAAACTAGTGAGGAATAGGAGAGGAATAGGGAGGAGGGTCGGCCTTGGTGGTGGCCGGAGTTTGCAAGGGAGAGAAAGAGAGGGAGAGGGAGGGGGTGGCCTCCTTGGCCGAAACCTGTAGAGAGGGAAAGAGAGAGAGGGCCGGCGGCTCCTTTTAGGGAGAGAGGAAGAAGTAGCAGCGCACACACCGGGAGGGAGGGGAAACACCCGATCAGGTAAGGGGGAGAAGTGAGCGGCTGTAGCCAAGAGGGGAATAGGGTTTGTCCTTTTTTTTGTCAAAATCTGTCAATCCCTTTTTCATACAAGCATATAGATAAAGATACACCACTCAATCTCCACCATTCATCCAACCCAAAATTAAGATGGCTAAATGCAATCCATCAAAAAAAAGCTGAAATTCAAACTCCTAAATTAAAAGCAATGCTGAAAATAAAATGCGTAAATAAAAATATATATTTATAAATATTATCCCAAGAGTTGAAAAATAATTTATAATTATATATTTGCATGTATCCCAAGAAGTGGAGATGCCGGCGCGACGTCGATGGTGGTTGTCGCGGCAACGTCCGAATCCTCAAGTTGGCGGCAGCGCTCATCACAATCATCAAACTCCAAGTGGCGGACAGCTTCCGCATCATCAGCAACGTCATCAAGAACAAGTGGCAGGACCGCATCACCATCAATCGAACGGGCTCGAGCAACACGAGCAAATGGCGGGACATCATCGCCATCAATCCTCCCCCACTCAAAATCACTCATCACCGATGAGTGGCCCGGAAGGGGAAAATAGTCGAAGGCAAAACCCATATGATCCCAATATGGCCCGAGCATCCCACTGATAGTCGTGCGGGCAACACTCATCAAGGAAAACCTGTCAGGCATAACAATAGTAGCAACCTGAAGAGACACCCTCGGGGCAGAGAGCCAAGAGTCCTCTGAAGGGGTGATCACGCCATCGAATCAAGACCCGAAGCATGTCGCCAAGTAGAGGACGGGACACGCCAACCTGGATAAACCTGTCATGCAAAAGGGGCTTCTTGGGTAACCTCGGAGAAGCGTTAGACAAAGAAGGAAAACATGTAATAACTTTCATAGGCAACATACCTCCAGTAAAGACCAAGGGAGAAAGCAATCCAGATTCAACCTCACCCCCAGACCCATTAGAAAACTTTGTGGAATGAAATGGAAGGGAAGACAGTTCAAGTGGTGGGGAGATAAAACGCGTGAAATCCAAAACATAAGACGTAGGGACTTACCCCCATCATTGAGTAACTCCAAGGTACATGCATTTTCTCCTAAATGTTCTAAAATCCGCGAAGGCCCTACTCTCTGATTCGTTAAGTTCTCTAAAGTGCCCAAAGGCAACCCTTTAGGGGTGAAACACACCAAAGCCAAATCGACATTATTTAAATGGATAGCCCTATAGGAGGGTTAGCATAACAATTATAAGAGTAATGTTGCGTGGCTAATGACACTTGCTTAGGAAGGCCTAGACTAACCGGGACAACCTCCGATTTATCTGCTATAGTTAAAGTCGTCTGCTCCGCAGGACTAGTTGTGTCCTTGGCAGGGATCGTAGGCATCACAGCTATGTCTGTTAGTGTTTCTGGTTCAGTAGGGATAACAGTGTCCATAGTGAGGACCGTGGGCCTTTTAGGCAGAGAAGGCTTAAGGATAATAATTTGGCCCTTATATTTAATTTCGTACAAGTTATCCCGCTCTAGGTGGGTAGCCTCGTGGTCAGCAATCCATGGACGTCCTAACAAAACATGACAGTCATTCATAGGAATGACGTCGCACCAGATTTGTTCAGAATAGGCCTTGATGGTGAGGGGTACCAAACAACGCCTAGACACCGTGAGTGTAGTCTTATTAGGCCATTCAAGCTGATATGGGTGAGGATGAGGCTCGGTGGTCATCATCATCCCAGTCACTGCATTCTCAGAAATAGCATTTATGAGACAGGTGCTATCGACAACTAGCTTACACCATTTCTCACCTTGTTTAAAATTTAACGAAAATTTATTCGTTAGGTCTCGATTATGCTTTAACACCCTTACAACGTCTTTCTGTTTAGTACTAAACTTTCTTTGTTCAGAATAAAAGGTAGCAGTACGAGCATGCGCTCCTCCACGCATAAGGGGGGTAGGATTTCGGTGGGCCAGTTGATGGTCCCTCAAGGCGTGGAGCGTATTCTTAATCTCGTGCAACTGATCTTTGACCTCCTGGCGGAAGTCATAAATGGAAGTCAGATCAGGACCTTGGGCCGTACTGCAACTATGTGAGACAAGGCAGGGGTATACCCCGTGCCCAACCTAGTGCTCATGTGCTAGGAAAAACAATTCTGACGGTAATTTTATAATAACCAATTTATTTTCGGCTGAATCTAACATATGAAGATAGTAATTTTTTTTATAAACTCTTGCTGGAAATAATGTCAAGATATTGCAGAAATTTTTATTTTATATTTTGATAAAAACTACAAATTTTAGGCCGCTATTCGCAGACCAGAGTTTTTTTTTAGAAATTTCAGGTTTTAGACTATGGAACTTGCACAAACCAGTGGGGGGTCGAGATCCTACAACAAGAGAAGGAAAAGATGGCGTCAATTGAGGAATTGACACAACCTCGCTCTGATATCAAATTGATGTAGGCTACAACCCACGATCGCGTTCGCTACGGCTAAAATAGCAAGTCCACCAAACGAACCACGAATACCATACACGTAAAAAGGAAACGCAGCAAACTACCTGCAATTTTATCAATTTTATTACGCCAGCGACGGATAGCTAACCCGCTAGAGATTGAATAGGGGCTATAAGCCACTATTCGCTCAAGCTAAAGGGACCCATATGATCCGACCGAGCGATGCGTTGTGCTAAGGAAACCCACCGAAATAAGTCGATTCGGAAAAGGTTGATTTCCCCCAACGAGAACAAACAAAGGTTCGCCAAACCTCACGGATCGAAAACAAGTAAAGATAGACACAAGATTCTAAGAAGAACTCAAGAAATCGAACGATTCGAGAAATCACGCAAAATCTTCCACCACAAGAACTAATCTATGAAAAGAAATCTCTTTGAGTGGAAAGAAATCGTTACCCACACTCGTTGTGAGTGCCCCAATCCCTCGTTGAAATCTGAACGCCTTCTCCTTGAAAATCCCACCGGAGATGAACCAAAGAAGCCAAACACGCTCGCCTTCGTCGTTTTACGCCACCAACGGTTACCACGACACTCTTTACTTAGAGGATGGAGGAGGCCGGATTCTTGACGGGGAAAGAGAAGAGGACAGGGGCGGCCTAGGTGAGGGTGGCCGAACTAGTGAGGAATAGGAGAGGAAGAGGGAGGAGGGTCGGCCTTGGTGGTGGTCGGAGTTTGCAAGGGAGAGAAAGAGAGGGAGAGGGAGGGGGTGGCCTCCTTGGCCGAAACCTGTAGAGAGGGAAAGAGAGAGAGGGTCGGCGGCTCCTTTTAGGGAGAGAGGAAGAAGCAGCGGCGCACACAACGGGAGGGAGGGGAAACACCCGATCGGGTAAGGGGGAGAAGTGAGCGGATGTAGCCAAGAGGGGAATAGGGTTTGTCCTTTTTTTTGTCAAAATCTGCCAATCCCTTTTTCATACAAGCATATAAATAACAGTACACCACTCAATCTCCACCATTCATCCAACCGAAAATTAAGATGGCTAAATGCAGTCCATCAAAATAAAACAAAAAGCTGAAATTCAAAGTCCCAAATTAAAAGCAATTCTGAAAATAAAATGCGTAAATAAAAATATATAATTATAAATATTATCCCAAGAGTTGGAAAATAATTTATAATTATATATTTGCATGTATCCCAAGAAGTGGAGATGCCGGCGCGACGTCGACGGTGGTTGTCGCGGCAACGTCCGAATCCTCAAGTTGGCGGCAGCGCCCATCACAATCATCAAACTCCAAGTGGCGGACAGCTTCCGCATCATCAGCAACATCATCACGAACAAGTGGCGGGACCGCATCACCATCAATCGAATGGGCTCGAGCAACACGAGCAAATGGCGGGACATCATCGCCATCAAAGATCCTCCTGATTTGAATGAGAACCTCACACCTCCACCTACCTCTACCTCCCATCCTACACCCTCATTTGACATTGAGTAAGAAATATCTATAGCTGTTGGTTTGGCCTCCAGCACATTTGCTGACCTACTGGCCAGCCAAGTCAGAAGATTTGAAAAGAAGTACTCATAGATGGAGTCTGAACTCCTAGACTCAAAGAGGTCTCTTCAGGGTCTCAAAGAATTCATGTCTTCCTCCTTGGTGATAAAGGATTTCTTAACCTCACTTGTCAGCAAGGTTAAGAAGGGGGGGGGGGAAATTTAGGAGGAGGAAAGACCTACTCTAGAGATGAGTGGCCATGAAAAGGGCAAGGATGTTGAAGTTTCTGATAAAGTAACTATCTTTCAAACTGCAAATGTCCAAGGGGAGCCTCAAGTGAATCCTCAAGGGAATCTAGAAGAGGAAGTGATGGCTGAGGATGCAACACTGAACCAGGGCGAGCCTCTCTCAATCCCTCAAAATAATGTTGTACAAAATTAGGAGGAGCTTCCATCAACTTAGGGGGGGCTCCAAGATGATGATCCTCCTTTAGACTCTCTGTTATCAAAAATTGCTCAGGAAGCTGCTCAGAATGCTGAAGAATTCGCACAATCTCAGAAGGAGATTTCCAAAGATGATGAAGATGCTGAAATCAATAAAGAAGCTGATAGGAATCCTGAAGAAGAAAATGAACCACTTTCATTTGCCCCAAGGAAGGTAGTTCCAAAAGTCGTCTCCAGGAAAAGGAAAACCCCTTATAGAGGAAAGTGAAGTCCAAGTACTCTGTAATTATGAGCTCAGTACATTTCTATTCTCTGGTAGATACAACTATGGAAAATAATGTGGTTTCTTGATGTCATTCCATTCATTTTTCTCTATTGTCTATGTATGTTTTGTCTTTATTGATTTTATGTAAAAGAATGTGTGTAAAATCACTTTAAATCAATCTGTAAAATTTGTTAAGATAAATAGGAAGAGATTGTTGGGAAAAACCTCTTATGATTTAACTTAACAAATTAACCATAAGTGATTTTACCTTCTAAGTTTAATTACCCATTGTATAGTAAGGGTAATTTGGTCATTAGATGTCTTAGGATGTCTCCCTCATCTTAGAGTGTCAAGTCTAGGTCAGGAAAAATACAATCTGAGTTGAATTAATACTTGCGTCGAATATAAGTCGACGTAACTTCGACTTGATGTCGATGCAACTCAGACTAGAAGTCCAAGCAACTCAATCTTTCTGTAAAAGTATATCAAGTCGACGCTACGTCGAATAGGAGTCAACGTAGATAAAGGAGCATGTCGAAGTTATTTTAGAAGTTGATGCAACCTCGACTTCAATTCAATGCAGAAAGAAGTGTCTGTCGAAGCCATCTAAAGTCGACGCAACGTCGACTACAATTCGATGCAGACAATGAAGTTCAAAAATAAATCTCCAACTCGACGGTTACGTCGTTAAGTAATCGATGAAACGTCGACAACAGAGTTCAACCAGAGCTAGAAGGAATTCAAAGCTACTCTTACAAGAACTCGAAGGTGCATCGATAAGAGAAAAAATGAAGTCGACGCATCGTCGAATACAGTCTAAAAAGGAAACCTTTTCAGCTGTCCTTTTAGAACTCTTTCTGAAGGCCCACAACACTAAAGACCATTCTACAACGATTTGTTTATTGCCTAGAATGGAGAGGAGCATTAAAGAAGATAGGAAAAGCTTTCTTGGAATGTATTCAAACAGTTGGCAGATGGGTCGTGAACAAAACAAGAAAGAAAGATTAATTGTCCAAGACTATGCTTTTTCAGGACAACCCAAAAGAGGAAACAAATTAAAAATTAATTATGGACAATAAATAGGATGAGAAGAGAGGAAAACATAGAGCAATCATCCCAATCTGCTATAGTTTGTAGATTAGGGTTTCCACTTCTTCCTCTTCCTCCCGGAACCCTAACAAGACAATAGAGAAAACAAGTGCTCTCCCTTAGAATAGAAAATAGAGTTGCTTCTTCATCAACATCATATAACAACCACATAACAAGCAAAAGATATACAAAAGGATCTGAAGAATATAACCCTTGCAAACCATCACAATCATAAGCAAGGGTTCATCATTAGCAGATCCATTGAAGAGAAAAATAAAAGTTGAAAGCTTCTACAGAATTCTGAGAACAGAATTCTTCTTCTCCATCTTCTATCTTCACTACTAGAAAAGTGACTTTTAGCCATACTTTTTTTGCCACGGGTCAAAAATCGTGGCTAATAATGAAGTATTAGCCACGACCCCTAATTCGTGGCTAATGAGCAAGTATTAGCCACGGATGTCAAATTAGTGGCAAAAAAGAAAGCATTAGACACGGTTTACCAAATTCGTGGCTAAAAATATATTGTTAGCCACGGTTTTCTAATTCGTGGCTAATATTTTAGCCATAATTCTTAATTCGTGGCAAATACAAAAGTATTAGCCACGGTTTTTGGTCGTGGCAAAAAATTAGTATGCGATAATTTACTAAATTTAGTTTTTTTATTCATAGCATATGCGTAAATATATTAATATTAATTTAAACAATAATTCTCATATACTTAATTAATTTGTGTCACATACAATTCAATCACACCACGTTCTATAAAGAGATCAATAACACTTAAAATAAGACCAGAACTATTATTGAACCACAACAGTCGATATCTACTGATGAATAATCCAAAGTGAAGTCACTATAGAACAAGGATCAACATTGGCCTCTAATAGCCCGTTCTTTGACGATTTTCATAAGCTCGGGATAGAGTGCCTTCTTCGCTGCGTAACGATTATTATATAAGTTATATATACCAATTATGATTGTTATCCTTTTTATAAAAGTAATAAGAACCTAATAATTAAGAGGATTGATATTAGTAGTCCACAAATGGCTATTCACAGTCCATTGCTATTCGCAGTCCATTGTTATTCGCAATCCAAAATTATATTCGTAGTCCATTGTTCATCATGCTCAACATTGGTTGGGAGAATGACTATCCTGAGTCTTGCAGTATTCGGCTGTTTCAATTCCAATGATCACCAATTTTAAATCCTATAAATTTCTATCCTGCCAAGTTGGGCGATGCATTATAGCACTTGATCCAACTGCTTGGAAGACTAAAAAAAGTCATCCCCAACACTGGCCACACATATGTTCTCAATTTACCTTGCACAAATTTCGAAGCATCAGCGGAAATTTCTCTGTCTGCCAACGAAGCATCGGGCGCCGGAAGGAAAGAGACGGAGATGATTTCATACAATTTTTTGGACTGCGAATATAATGAAATTTTTATCATTTTTGGACTGCAAATAGCAAGAATGAGACTGATAATATCATCCCTCATAATTAATCTACAAACAATATATCGATAGGAGCAGATCACTTTAATAATAAAATAACGAAATCTTTATTTTTTTTGGACTCTAAACCTAATACGTACAAACCAAGTAAACTCCCCCCTCTTGCGCTTCTCCCCCATCGCTCCTGAAATCGCAAAAACTAAGTCCTGTCGATCCTCGTTCTGTCGTCTCGCTCTTCCCTCCCATCAACGAAGAAGAAGCCTGCCTCACTTGTCCCTCTCGTCGAGGAAGAAGCCTATCTTCGCTCTTCCCGCCGCCGACGACAAACGCGTAAAAGCCCCATTCTCACGTCAGCCTCCAGGTTTGTCCACCTCCATTCCAGAAGAAGCCTATTTTTTTCTGATTTTTTTTTAGGTTTTCAGTACCTTCACTCCTCCATTTTTTCCCCTTGCTCCAGGTTTTCAGTCGGCCTCTATTTATTCAGCTTTTTGTTGGCATTAATCCATATACAGTCGGCCTCTAGGTATTCAGAAGAAGTCTACTTTTTTCTTTCTGAAATCCACTTTGAAATTAATGTTTAGCATTAGTCCGTTGTTTTCTCCAGGTTTAATCATTTGTTTACCATAAATCCATACATTTTTTTCTTCTGAAATCTCAAGTTATAGGATACGTGTATTCTATAGTCCAGGTATATTCAATTGGAAATCCATTGTTTTTAGATTAATTTTAGGTTAAAGAAATTCTTATCGGAGTTTTTGCAGATCTTCAGGTTAAGTAAATCCATAGTCATCACTACTGAACTTGCAAGCATGGTGGGCCAACCATAGGTAAAATGATCATTTATCTTAGTTGATCGATCAAATTGCGTAAGAACTATTTCACCAAGCCTATCATCCTTGTTGTTAACAAGTGTGAATCTCCACGAAAGGGTCTAATGCAAGCATCAGAGTTTTGGTCCTTCGGGTCAGTCATGTACTTTTATTTTCTTAAGGATTTTATTATTGCTCGTGTTGTTCTCTTCTTCTTCCTTAGGGTCTTATTTCATGTATTTGCAGGTTACACATTGCTTATATTTATCAATATTCTTACTTGGGTTTGCCCTGAAAACTTCATGCTGGCAGTAATTAGATTTATTTCAAAGGCAATGTAGGGTATTTCCAAAACAAAACACTACATTATTGGTAGTACTATCATTGTTTTTTACACTAGATGCAATGTGATGCTTTTCTGAAAGTGTTACATTTTGTTTTATCAACTAATCCCAAATTATTCTTCTTCTACTTTGAGAATCTAATACTTATCAATTGTTTTACAAGGTGCCTCATTTGGTGTATGCAGGTGTTGATTCCCATTCCCTGCTGCGGTGAACTTGCAAGAGCATCTTCATGACGATCTCACGCTCCAACCCGCAGCGGTTTGCTGCAGAAAACCGTTGCATAGTCGCAACGGTTTTGCCGCAGAAAACTGCTGCATATCGCAACGGTTTGCTACAGCAAAAACCCGGGCAAACAAGCAGCAGATGGTTGCAGAAAATGGTAACAAAGCCGCTGCGTGGTCATGGAGCAAAGCCGAATTCAGTTCTGAAAAATTCTTATGCCTTTACTTAAAGTTTGTTCAATGTTCACTTTTGCAAAGCCGGATTTTGTTGCTCTTTGGTCTGGGCTGCAAGTATGCATGAAATTTTCTGACTTTCTATAATTGACGCAACTTATAGTGATTCTAGAAATTGCATGATGAGGCAAGAACTTGTTGATTTCTTGGAACTATTGCCCAAAGTGGAACTGTAAAGTTTAGAGTCTAAGCTGAGCCTTCAAGCACACAGAAAGGGGACCTTGGGTAGGTGAGCACCAAGCATCCAACCCAACCGGCCTAGAGTCTAAGCTGAGCCTTCAAGCACACAGAAGGGGACTTGGGTAGGTGAGCACCAAGCATCCAACCTAACCGGTCTAGAGTCTACTGCCGGCTTCTGTCGGTGTCACGACCAGCAAGCCCGTAGACCCGCCACAAGTAATCCCTCCCAGCGGGGTCCATTCATATCCGTGTATCAACATACACCAGGACTTCTAATTCAAGTCCTCCTAAACAATCTGTGTATCTACGTACACCAGGATTTCTAAACCAAGTCCTTCTAAGCAAACTGTGTACCTACGTACACCAGGACTTCTAAACCAAGTCCTTCTAAATGATCCGTGCATCTACGTACACCAGGACTTCTAAACCAAGGGCTATATTCGACGTTGTTACATAATATACAATAAAAGACAAGCCTATTTAACAGAGCATGATCCATCATCTTCCCCAAACATGAAGATCATTTCACCCCCTTTTTAAAATCCCCAAATATCATTCCCCTCACTCTCCCACAGCGACCATGGGTTTACCCCAAATCAAATCCCATCTCTTCCGTTGAAGAGAAGAAATGATCCCTAGAACCTCGCGGAGAACGATGCCCTAATTTTGAGGTTCCGGCTTGGTCTTTCTAAGGAATCACCATTACAGCTCACACGAGAAGCTCTCTTGAGTCCTCATCTCTCCTATTGTGATCTAAGAGACTAGCACCAAGAGAGAGGGGAGGAAGTCACCTGATTTTCGGCCGATGTTCGCGGCGGTCTCCTCCGCGGCATGGCGGCAGTTGGCCAAGACTGAATAAAGGTCCTGATCCACAGAATATCAAACATGTAATCAGTCAACATTACCCACAAAAAAAAGAAATGAACACAGCACAGCTGCCAGTCATACAAGAGTAATAATCAAAGCTAAAAAAAACTCCAGCCGACCACATAGGACTCACTTCCCCCAAATTTATCCTTTAATTTCAGCAACTAGCTATAACCAGAATAAAAAGACCAGCTAGTAAGAAAGAGAGAGAGGAGAGCTCACAATGATTTAGGAGAGAATTATCGAGAATAGGATTTGTTTTCTATGATATGGCAGCCCCCAAGTTAAGGAAAGAACCAAATAGCATTATAGCAACAGGTTTTATGATAGCAGCCCCAAACAAAACAACAAGGAAAAGAGCAGCCCAAAGTAAAGCAGAACAGGCCCCAAAGTGAATTCACAAAGCAGCAGCCCTATGAAGACAAGAGAAAACAGTCCCAGCAAAATCTATAGGAAGCAGCCCCTTATTAACAAATATGAGAAGCAGCCACCAAATAAGAAGCACAAGAAGCATCCCCAATTAAACAAAGGAAACAAAAGCAGCCCCTCATAATAAAAATACAGCAGCAGCCCCCATTAGATCAAAAAGGAAACAAGGAAAGGAGCCCCAAGACAGCAAGGTGAGGAGCAGCCCCAAAGGGTGAAACCAATGTCAGCCCCCAATTCAACAAAAAGGGAAATCAAAACAGCATCAATAGCAGGGCCAACAGCAGCAGCACAACAGCTGCAAACCACACCAGCAGAACCAACAGCAGTAGCACAACAACTGCAAACCACAATAGCAGAACCAACAACAGCAGCACAACAAGGAAAGGAGCCCCCACAACCAAAAATAAAGCATACAACACTCTAATTAAACCAAGAAGGGAGCAACAATAAGGCGAAATAACTAAGCAGCAGCCAAGGTGAAACCAGCACAGGCAGCCCCAATTAAACAAAGGAAACAAGGATATCAGCAGCAGGGCAACAACAGCAGAGCAAAGAAACAACAGCGGCAAGCACAACTACTACAGCAGCAAGACAGAGCTACATCAGCAAAGCAAATCCACGACAGCCCTAAGTAATACCAAGCCAAAGGGGGACAAGGATTTCCAGCACAAAAATAATAAAATTCATACCCAAGCATCAGGAATAAGAAAGATGTCTAGCCATAAGTGATAACTAATCATCAGGAGAAAGTAAGAAAAGGGGGGAGAAGGAGAAGGAAGAAGTTTTCTTGCCTCAAACCGAACCGGAGAACCAAAAGATCGCACAACCACGACACCGACGAAACTCAGTCGACGAAGACGAAGCCCGGCGGCCAAGAATCGACCTCCACTGGCAACACCAGCACCACCGACGCCGAAACCCTAGGTCGCCCCATGACGCGCTCGGCAGCTGGGGTTATCGGGGAGGGGAAGAAGAATGAAGGCAGCAAATGAAATTTTAATATCTAGATCTATGCGCATAAGCATATATATGTAAATATATATATATGTAAACCTATATTTCTTTATGAAGGTCAAAACCGCCTGTACGCACACACACATACCCTTTACGCAACTCTTGCACGAATACGAATATATATATGTATATATTTATATATTCGTCTACTTACGCCTGCATAGATGATTCAGCATATATATATATTCCAACTCAAACAAACCGGTCCAACATAAACATCCCAAATCTTTCCCAATATACATATATATTTATATATAGTTTGCCAACATATAAATATAGGAAAAACTCATATTCTGCTAAAACTATCGAGCACCGCAAAGCATCAAAGAATTTCATACTCAACTGGCAATGATACGCCTAGTTGACACTGAGTTATATTTTCTCCTGTTTCCTTCAACTTCGTCGAACGGAAGTCAATACTTTCGTCGAACGCAGAGCACTTCGTCGAACTCAATCCTCCCTTGCCCAAAACCGACCCAAGGCGATTCAAAACGTCTCCGAGGGGCCTAGTGCGAATTGGGATGTTACAAATCCAATAGACAAAAAAATTAATTTCGTCCCCGAAATTTGAGTTTGGGGCTACGGTATTGAAACAAGGTATGACAACTAGTTTAGAGCATACCCGGGGAAAACAATCCCGGGTAACGCTGCTGCATAAGGTCCATCGGCTCCCAAGTGTATTCCTCCCGTCCATGGTTGGAACACATAACCTTCACCAATGGAACACTCTTTCTCCGCAGCACTCTGGTCTCGGTGTCTACTATCTGCAAAGGCTCCAGCCGGACAGACCTGTCGGTCTCCACAGGACCAAATGTAGTTACGACATGCTGATCATGGCGAAGCAAGGCCCTCCGAAGGGAGGACACATGGAAAACGTCGTGCAAATTCTCCAACTCTGACGGTGGCATCAAACGATAAGCTAAGGGGCCAACTCGCTCCAGGATGGCGTAAGGCCCCATATAATGAGGGCTGAGCTTCTTCTTTCCCCGAACCCGAGACACACCGTGCATCGGCCTGATCTTCAAGAACACCTTGTCCCCAACCTGGAACTCCACGACCCTGTGCTTTTTGTCATAATACTTCGCCTGCCGGCTCTGCGCTTCAAGCATGCGGCCTCGGATCAATCTGACCATTTCATCGGTATCATCGATGAATTGCACCTCTAACGCCTTCGGGTCCTCGTCTTGGACCCAAGACAAAGGTGTCCTGCACCTTCTTCCATACAATGCCGCATAAGGAGCCATGCCGATGCTCGCCTGATGACTGTTATTATATGAGAACTCTACCAAGGGCAGAAGTCTCTCCCACGGCTCACCTCGATCCAACACACAAAGGCGCAACAAATCTTCTAGGGTCCTGATCGTCTGCTCTGACTGGCCATCCGTCTGAGGGTGGAAGGCCGTGCTAAAGGTCAACCGGGAACCCAAATAAGCTTGCACTGCTTTCCACTCCTTGGAGGTGAAGCGCCCGTCATGGTCCGAAACGATAGTTCTGGGCACCCCATGATAGCGAACAAACTGCTCGACGAAGAGTCTCACCAACACGTCAACATGTGTATCATTCCTCATCGGTATAAACCTCGCGACCTTCGTCAGACGATCCACAACCACCCATACAGAGTCATTCCCGGAACGGGAACGAGGCAGCCCGTGAACGAAATCCATGGATATATCTTCAAACTTCCACACAGGGATGGACAATGGCTGCAACATCCCAGCCGGGCTCCTACATTCCGCTTTTACCTTCTGGCACGCCTCGCAGTGAGTGACGAAGTAGGTGACGTCCCGCTTTATCCCTGGACAAAACATCGTCCTCCTCAAATCGGTATACATCTTGACAACCACGGGATGCACCGAAAATTTAGTGCAGTGTGCCTCTCTCAATATATCTTCTCGAATTCCTCCGCCAACGGGTATGTATAACCTGCCATGGAAATGAACCAGGTCCTCGTGCATGTTGTACTCCCCTGCGGATCCAACCTCCACTACCCTAAGCAAGGATTCAAGGGCAGCATCCTTCCTATGCTCCACTCGGATGCGATCTCGAATGTCACAAACTATGCTCATCGCGGCTAGGTACTCGGCGAAATCCTCTGGATCAGCTCTGGACACGAGCGTGATCTGCATCTCCTCGAGCATCCTTACCAACTCCATGGCCATCAGTCTCGACTCTGAACTGGATGTCCTCCTGCTCAGTGCATCGGCCACCGAATTCGCCTTCCCTGGGTGATAGTTTAACGTGTAATCATAGTCACACAAAAATTCAATCCACCGCCGTTGCCTTAAATTTAGATCCTTCTGGGTGTGTATATATTTCAAGTTTTTGTGATCGGTGAATATCTCGCAGTGAACACCATATAAATAGTGCCTCCAAACCTTCAAGGCAAAAATCACCGCACCCAGCTCTAGATCGTGCACCGGATAATTCACTTCATGCTTCTTCAGCTGCCTCGAAGCATAAGCAATCACATGCCCGTGCTGCATCAGTACATCACCCAGCCCCTGAAAAGATGCATCTGTGTAAACCTGGAATCCTTCCTTCCCAGATGGTAGAGCAAGGATCGGGGCCGAGGTGAGGCGATCCTTCAGCTCCTGAAATGCGGCCTCACACTTAGGCGACCACACGAATGGCACCTCCTTCCTGGTCAGCGCAGTGAGTGGAAGAGCGATCTTCGAGAACCCCTCGACACACTTGCGGTAATACCCGGTAAGTCCCAAAAAACTGCGCACATCTGCTGCTGACTTCAAAGGCTGCCATTCCTTCATAGCACGAACCTTAGCGGGGTCCACAGCCAATCCTGCCCCACTGATGACATGGCCCAAAAAGGCAACCTCTCACAGCCAGAACTCCCACTTGCTGAACTTGGCAAACAACCGATGCTCCCTCAGCTTTGCTAACACCAACTCTAGGTGCGTCCGATGGTCCGACTTTGACCTTGAATACACCAGGATGTTGTCGATAAACACAATCACGAAGTCGTCCAGAAAAGGCTCAAACACCCTATTCATCAGGCTCATGAAGGCAGAGGGGGCATTAGTGAGCCCAAAAGGCATAACCGTAAACTCGTACAACCCGTACCTTGAGCTGAAAGCAGTCTTCTGGATGTCCTCCTCCTGAATCCTCAACTGATAATAACCAGAGCGCAAGTCGAGCTTGGAGAACCACTGCGCTCCTTCCAACTGATCAAAGAGCTCGTCAATTCGCGGTAGGGGATATGTGTTCCGGACCGTTAGCCGGTTAAGCTCCCGGTAATCTACACACAAGCGGAGCGAACCGTCCTTCTTCTTTACGAACAGGACCGGGGCTCCCCATGGTGACGAACTAGGGCGAACGAACCCCGAGTCCACCAACTCTTGCAGTTGCACTCGAAACTCCGCTAGCTCCTTCAGTTCCATTCTGTACGGGGCCCGAGAAACAGGCTTAGCACCCGGTGCTAGCCTAATCCTAAAGTCTACCTCCCTGGGCGGGGATAATCCGGGTAGTTTCTCAGGGAAAACATCAGGAAAATCCCGAACTACCGGTACATCCTTCATAACAGCCCCCAACTCCTTCATCTCAAAGCAGATCATGAACACCTCATCGCCTTGCTCGTGAGACTTTACAACCTGAACAGAAGACAACAGGATCCGAGATACGAGTCTTATACCTTGAATTACCACCTCGGAGTAATCATGCCTCAGCGTGATCCGCTTCGCCACACAGTCGATCTTCGCATGATTCCAGTGCAACCACGTCATGCCCAATATTAGATCAAGGTCGGGCATCCGCAACACTATTGCCGGTGTCTCAAATTGCTTCCCACCGATGGATATTACCAAGCTGCACCTGGAGGTAGATCGTATCTCCGAGCCATCCGGATGGCGCACCCTCCTGGGGGCTCCCCTGAAGCACTGCACTGCATCCAGTTCATTCACAAATTCTTCTGATACGAACGAATGAGTGGCACCCGTGTCAAAAAGAGTAAGAGCGGGTTTACCGCAAATGAGCACGGTACCTGGGGTTAAAATCATGCGAACTTAAGCACCCTAGTATGAAAAGAGGAAACTACAAGCATAATTACCTGTGATGACCTCCTGCGGGTCTCGCTCCTGAGCTAGATCCAAAGCGTATACCTGCTCCTGAGCAGGCCTGGGTTTCCTGCCCTGCTGACCTTGGCCTCGACCTCGCCCTCTACCTCTACCTCGCTGCGCCCCCGGGGGAGCCATGGGGCGATTCAGAGCATTTCCTTGCAGCTGCGGGCAGTAGGCCTGAATGTGACCGGGCTGGGAGCAATAAAAGCACACCCTTTGAAAGGGCACCCTTGGCTGCTGAGGTGCCTGAACCTGAGCCTGCTGAGTCGGAGGCAATAGCGGCGGTCGTGCTGGCTGCTCTATTCTGAAGCTTGGGCTGAAACGCCCTCCATCTCTCCTCTGGTTTCCGCCTCTGCCCCTAGTGTTCTGCCTCCTCCTGAAGCTGGAACTGACTTCCATCACGCCCTCTGCGGGCCTCTTATTCCTAGCCTGGACCCCCATGTGGTCCGCTTCCAACTTTTGCGCCGTCTCTATAATTTGAGCAAGGCTCGAATCGGCGACAAAGAGAAGAGCCTGCCTCAGGGAATCACGCAAGCCCTTGTAGAACCGCTTCGCGTACCCGCGATCATCCAAATCATAAGAGTCTGCAAATCTAGCCAAGTGCTGAAATTCCCGTTGATACTCCACGACTGTCCTAGATCCCTGCTTCAGCTGCAGGAACCTCTCCTCGAGCTCATCTCGGGCCGTAGAAGAGACGAAATGCTCCAGGAACACGTCTGCAAACTCGTCCCAGCTTATGTCAAGGTGGTTACGCCCTTCAAAGGTGGAGCCCATCAAGGACTCCCACCACCTCTTCGCCTGTAGATCCAAGGTCGTGACTGCCAATGTGACTGCCATATTGCCTGGGCATCGTATCCCTGCCAGTAACTCCTGCACTGTCTCCAGCCACTCCTCCGTCTGAACTGCGGACTCCGTCCCATGATAGGTGGGAGGGGAGAGAGCACGGAAGGTGCTTAACCAATTTGAGCTTGGGGCCTGCGACTGCACCGGCATCTGCTGAGACCTGAAGGCATCCAGGATTGCCGACAGGGTCTGGCCCAACTCTGATTGTTGAAAAGGAGTAGGTACCGGAGGCACGGGAGTGGCCGTCGCCGGTTCTGAACGTACCGGAATCTACATGCAAGGTAGATTTTTGGGTTAGGTTGGCTACTTAAAGGAGGGAAATTGACGTACTTAATGCGAATTACACATGGGCACACCACTGCTTCTGCTCATTCAGGTTGTCCTCAAACTGAAGAGGTGAGAGGGGTGCACCATGCGGAAATGGACTTCTTTATCTCAGGATCGTTGCAAGCTGATACCATTTGTAAGACCCCCCCCCCCCCCCCCCGAAACACAGAACACGGCTGAGGGGAGTCTTATGCCCAAGACAGCCGCCTTGCGGAAGCGCCAGCACGCGAGCTAGCCTCCTCCACAAGACGGTTGTCCTGCCGGCCGAATCAACTAAACAGCGCCAACCCATGGAAAGATGAAAAGTAAGAAGCCACATAATAAATCCACATAAGTAAAAGTCCAAAACTACAGAAACCAGAAACTCCGCGAGCTCCTGTTCAAGTATCAGAGTACAAACTAGACGCCTCAAGGGCTACAACAAAAGAAAGCGCTCACATCGGTCACCGACGGCTGAGAGGGTATCGTAGCCTCCGGCCCTGTCGTCCTGTCCTGACAAACCTCCTCCGGCACTATGAGCTGCCGCTCTGGGATGCGCTCCTAAAAAGAGGGGTGCAACAACCGTTAGTCATAAAGACTAAGTGGCTTCCCACCCGCTTCCCCGGCGACTCCAAGGCACCGGGCGGAAGGGAAGAAAGAAGATCTGCAATATAATCAGTAATATAACAAGCAGGTGATATGATGAAGTTCTTAATCTAGCAGTTAACATATCAACAGTAAATCAAGAAGGCAAGTAACGACAACAGGTATCAACATGTATGTAAAAACACATCTAATCTAGAAGTGTATCAGTACAGAAGTAAAAAGAATATATGGACAGGAGTAAGCAGCATCAAAGCGTACCTTAACTTATATGAATGCCCATACAAACTTATAAGTTAAGGTTTCCAATTTGGGACCCATCATATAAAAGATCCCATACTAATTTATATGATGGACTCGATGCGGTGCAATGCTATGATTATGAAGAATGAATGCAATGCAATGATTATGATATGATGACTCACCCATGCAAAGCTTCGACATAGACTCGTAGTTCCCACTTTTCGAGGGTAGCTAACCACTCAGGCACCTCGCGTCGTGGCCAGATGAAGACTGTGGACCGGGCTCCTCCACAACTAGGTGGGTACAAACACTACCAGACCTAGGCCTATGTACGCCTCAACGCTAAGAACACACAGCGGAGCCCATGCGTACTGTTCGACGCTAAGAACACACAGCAGAGCCTCCAAGCATACAACCCAACCGGCCTAGAGTCTAAGCGGAGCCTTCAAGCACACAGAAAGGGGACCTTGGGTAGGTGAGAACTAAGCATCCAACCCAACCGGCCTAGATTCTAAGCTGAGCCTTCAAGCACACAGAAGGGGACTTGGGTAGGTGAGCACCAAGCATCCAACCCAACCGGTCTAGAGTCTACTGCCGGCTTCTGTCGGTGTCACGACCAGCAAGCCCGTAGACCCGCAACAAGTAATCCTCCCCAGCGGGGTCCATTCAAATCCGTGTATCAACATACACCAGGACTTCTAATTCAAGTCCTCCTAAACAATCTTTGTATCTACGTACATCAGGACTTCTAAACCAAGTCCTTCTAAACAAACCGTGTACCTACGTACACCAGGACTTCTAAACCAAGTCCTTCTAAACGATCCGTGCATCTACGTACACCAGGACTTCTAAACCAAGGGCTATATTCGACGCTGTTACATAATATACAATAAAAGACAAGCCTATTTAACAGAGCATGATCCATCATCTTCCCCAAACATGAAGATCATTTCACCCCCTTTTTAAAATCCCCAAATATCATTCCCCTCACTCTCCCACAACGACCATGGGTTTACCCCAAATCAAATCCCATCTCTTCCGTTGAAGATAAGAAATGATCCCTAGAACCTCGCGGCGAACGATGCCCTAATTTTGAGGTTCCGGCTTGGTCTTTCTAAGGAAACACCATTACAGCTCACACGAGAAGCTCTCTTGAGTCTTCATCTCTCCTATTGTGATCTAAGAGACTAGCACCAAGGGAGAGGGGAGGAAGTCACCTGATTTTCGACCGAAGTTCGCGGCGGTCTCCTCCGCGGCATGGTGGCAGTTGGCCAAGACTGAATAAAGGTCCTGATCCACAGAATATCAAACATGTAATCAGTCAACATTACCCACAAAAAAAGAAATGAACACAGCACAGCTGCCAGTCATACAAGAGTAATAATCAAAGCTAAAAAAAACTCTAGCCGACCACATAGGACTCACTTCCCCCAAATTTATCCTTTAATTTCAGCAACTAGCTATAACCAGAATAAAAAGACCAGCTAGTAAGAAAGAGAGAGAGGAGAGCTCACAATGATTTAGGAGAGAATTATCGAGAATAGGATTTGTTTTCTATGATATGGCAGCCCCCAAGTTAAGGAAAGAACCAAATAGCACTATAGCAGCAGGTTTTATGATAGCAGCCCCAAACAAAACAACAAGGAAAAGAGCAGCCCAAAGTAAAGCAGAACAGCCGCCAAAGTGAATTCACAAAGCAGCAGCCCTATGAAGACAAGAGAAAACAGTCCCAGCAAAATCTATAGGAAGCAGCCCCTAATTAACAAATATGAGAAGCAGCCACCAAATAAGAAGCACAAGAAGCAGTCCCAATTAAACAAAGGAAACAAAAGCAGCCCCTCATAATAAAAATATAGTAGCAGCCCCCATTAGATCAAAAAGGAAACAAGGAAAGGAGCCCCAAGACAGCAAGGTGAGGAGCAGCCCAAAGGGTGAAACCAATGTCAGCCCCCAATTCAACAAAAAGTGAAATCAAAACAGCATCAATAGCAGGGCCAACAGCAGCAGCACAACAGTTGCAAACCACACCAGCAGAACCAACAGCAGCAGCACAACAACTGCAAACCACAACAGCAGAACCAACAACAGCAGCACAACAAGGAAAGGAGCCCCCACAACCAAAAACAAATCATACAGCACTCTAATTAAACCAAGAAGGGAGCAACAATAAGGCGAAATAACTAAGCAGCAACCAAGGTGAAACCAGCACAGGCAGCCCCAATTAAACAAAGGAAACAAGGATATCAACAGCAGGGCAACAACAGCAGAGCAAAGCAATAACAACGGCAAGCACAACTACTACAGCAGCAAGACAGAGCTACATCAGCAAAGCAAAGCCACGACAGCCCTAAGTAATACCAAGTCAAAGGGGGACAAGGATTTCCAGCACAAAAATAATAAAATTCATACCCAAGCATCAGGAATAAGAAAGATTTCTAGCCATAAGTGATAACTAAGCATCAGGAGAAAGTAAGAAAAAAGGGGAGAAGGAAGAAGTTTTCTTGCCTCAAACCGAACCGGAGAACCAAAAGATCGCACAACCACGACACCGACGAAACTCAGTCGACGGAGACGAAGCCCGGCGGCCAAGAATCGACCTCCACTGGCAACACCGGCGCCACCGGCGCCACCGGCGCCACCGACGCCGAAACCCTAGGTCGCCCCACGACGCGCTCGGCAACTGGGGTTATCGGGGAGGGGAAGAAGAATGAAGGCAGCTAATGAAATTTTAATATCCAGATCTATGCGCATAAGTATATATATATGTAAACCTATATTTCTTTATGAAGGTCAAAACCGCCTGTACGCACACACACACATACCCTTTACGCAACTCTTGCACGAATACGAATATATATATGTTTATATTTATATATTCGTCTACTTACGCCTGCATAGATGATTCATCATATATATATATTCCAACTCAAACAAACCGGTCCAGCATAACCATCCCAAATCTTTCCCAATATACATATATATTTATATATAGTTTGCCAACATATAAAATATAGGAAAAACTCATATTTTGCTAAAAATATCGAGCGTCGCAAAGCATCAAAGAATTTTATGCTCAAGTGGCAATGATACGCCTAGTTGACACTAAGTTATATTTTCTCCTGTTTCCTTCAACTTCGTCAAACGGAAGTCAATACTTTCGTCGAACGCAGAGCACTTCGTCGAACTCAATCCTCCCTTGCCCAAAATCGACCCAAGGCGAGTCAAAACGTCTCCGAGGGGCCTAGTGCGAATTGGGATGTTACATAACTGCCCTACAATTTCAGGCCTAACGGCCCTACAAACTCAGGCCAAATAGCCCTACAGTAAAAGAGTGTTTGTGCTTACAACAACTTACAACACAGAGAAGGTATCTTCTGTAGTTCTAGCACAGCTTATGCTTTCTAGTAGCTTGAGTGAATGATGCTTTGCGATCCAGCTACTATCTGATCTTCCACTTCAGTTGAAGGATGAAAGATCAACTTGCTCCTTCTTGTAGAAGAGCAACCTTTTTCTCCCAGTCTCTTCTCGCTTGTTCAGTGAGCAGGAGGAGAAGAAGAAGTTCTTGGCCGTCAATGGAACAGTTGTTAATTTTTTTAGCACTTGACCACTCCTTCAAAAGTGCCCTAACTTCTTCTTTTATACTCTGCACATCTCCAACGACACTCAAGGGAAAGATCTGACACTTTGGGACCATACGATTGGCTCTAATCTCCCTTTATAGTTGTTTGCGCCAAAGGCGAGTCGCGCCACTATTTTCTTCAATATCTGAATCTGTCTCAGCGGTTGGGCTGAGACAGCTTTCAGTCTCAGCGGTTGGGCTGAGACAGCTTTCAGTCTCAGCGGTTCTGTCTATCTGCAACTCAGTAGAGATATGCTGCTTCTCAGCGGAACCTGTCCTCGTCTCAGCGGTTCAGCTGAGACAGGGAAGCTTTCTCAGCTGATTAATCAGCACACCTTTGAACCTATTCCGTTGTATGGAATATCATCTCCCTATACAAACCTTGAGACAAAATAGATTTCATCAAATACAATATATACTTAGTATTGTGAGTGATGCCTCTTCAAATCAAAAGAACATTGAGGGCAATATTCTCAACAATCTCCCCCTATTTGAAGAAGGCAGAACATTCTCAATGCTAAGGTACATAGCCAACAACGACTTATCACGCAAATGAACTGTATGACATTCATGATATCATAACATCCAGAAGATAACATTGTTTATGCATTTCACAAAAATCATGACAGATTATATGTGAATATGATACCAGCATTGTATGTTATTAAGAACTTGGCATCACATACCATATGAAGCAAAAGTACTGAAAAGATAATATTAAGCTTTGACTAATTTATCTCATAACATACACATTTAATTTCAATAGAAATTTCATTGTCATTTCAGTTTAAGAGTAAATACATAGATCTAGTTCCACTTTTATTAACATAAGCAATTTATGTTTTCCTTTTCTTGGAACGTTCAGCTTTGATGACATCAGCAGCTTCCATCCCTTTGGCAACAACAGTCTTTAGCTCAGCCGCTATCTTCTTGTTTTCCTGTCTTTTAAAATAGAAGAAGGGTTTTGGAATATATGTTGAAGGTATTCTTTTTGGATTGTCCTTCAACATAAGGTTTTCTTTGAAGATCAAGTCCCTCAAAGAATTTCTTTCCAGATGTTTTATCCATTCTTCAGCTGGGTAAATCCTGTCAATATCTTTGCATATTTGCCCATGGTTTACCCAAGCATTCAGAATAATGCTTTTGGAGTCATCACTCCAATACTCAAAATCAGGATCATTGTCCTGCTCCTTTCTTTGCATTGCCATAAATTCTTCAGCTAGCATCACATGTTCTCTTTTTCTCTTCTTTGCTAGGTGAGCATTCTGAGCTAGTTTGGCTTGCCCTTCAAACTCAAAATCTTCTTTGCTGAAGATGTCCAGCATAGGAAGATTTAGGGCTATCCTTGTACCCTGTAGCACTTGTAGAGCTAACTCTGAGTTGGTCTTAGCATTGGCCATCTCTCCCTTTCTGGCTTCTTCAACTATTTTTCCTTCTAGGGATTGGGAGGCAGCAGTTACAGAGCCTGAGAGAGTTTGGAAAGCATTTTCCAAGTCCCCCTTTAGGTCATCCTTCATCTTCTCTGACTCACCAAGCATAGTGGTGGCTGTTTTCCAGACAAAGTCTTCAATGTGATTTGAAGCTTTTTCTATGACTTCATCTCTCTTGCTTACATAGTTCTTGACATATCTCATGTCATTCTCTGCCATTTGGAGATGTTTGTCCATTGATCTCATTATAGTGTTCTGAGCAATCAATGTGTGTTCTGCTAGATTAAACCATTTGGTCATTTGTTTATTTAGGATTGTTGTATCTTCCTTGATTTCTTGTACTTCAGCCATAATCTCTTTCTTCAAAGATTGTAATCCATTATCAATATAGGTCTTTATGGATAGCATATGGCCTTCAATCAATGTACTAATAGAACTGAGGAGATTGTCATGAGTAGTTGTTGGACTCAGCTCCTTTTCAACTTGAGCATGAATTTGCTCCCCCTCAACCTGAACAGGGACTTGCTCCCCCTCAATGTGAGTATTATCATCTTTATTAGCTGATAACTGCTCTTGTTCCTTTTCAATACACTTTTCTTGCTCCCCCTCACTTGGAGCATTAATATTGTTCTTATGTGGTGATGTGTTGAGCTGCTCCCCCTCTGAGTCAGGATCAACATTTGGCTCATCATCTTCCCAGTAACCTGCTGGTTCAGGAGGGATTTGATTAAACCTTTTGTTTAGGTTGAGGATAATTGAATCAATCTCACCTTGAAGATCAATAGGGTCATTGTCCTCAATGTCTTCAGGGGAGGAGTGTGAGATGGTGATATTTCTATTAGTTGTGACACTGTCTTCTTTATCCTCTTGATGCACTACCTCAGCATCATCATGTCTCTCTGGTTCAGGATTAATGCATGTATGACTTTCAGTGTTATGATTATTTCCTTGGTTATCCTGTGGAGGACTGCTAGCTGGAACTTGATTATCCAGATATTGTATATCTTCTTCTGGCTCTTGTTCTGAGTCAGAGTATATCATTCTTCTTCTCCTCATCTCCTTCACCAGAACTCCCTTTTTCTTTTCCTTCAATGGAGAAGGTTGGCTCATTGGAAGAACCCTAGTAAACCTGTCTAGAGTTTTTATGTCCATTCTTTTTAGATAGCGGAGGTTGAATCCTTTGGATTTGTTAAAGTAGTCTGGGTAGGTGTTTAGAAGATAGATAGATAGGATTCTTCCTAAGTTGGGGGCGTGCAGACATTCTATAGTTCTCTGAAATAGTACCTTTGCCCAGGAAGTCTTCTTCTTTAGGATTACTCTTGACATCAATTCAAACATGTGTTTGGAGAGTGTGTCATGAGAGTATGGTTTGTACAGTATTGCCTTCCCAACTATGTCAGAGAGCAATTTGCCTCTTTGGTTGAAGAACTTCCTCTTAAGAGAGCCAAGTTTGGCATCAGAGTAGGCACACCACTGTAAGCCAGTGACACTTTGTCTTCCTCAGAGACAACATCCTCTTCTTCTTTACTGCAGAAGGGCAGTTGAAGAGCTTTTTCAATTTTCTTATGGGATACCTTTATCCTTCTACTTCCTATCTTTCCCTCAATGGGTGACTTTGAGGAAGACAGCTTAGCACTGGAGAATAATTCCAGAACTTTTGTTTTGAGAATTGTTGAGGGCTCAGATAGGGTATATTCAAGACCTTGGGCAGATAGAAGTTCAATCATAGCTTAAATTTCCTCTGGAACATGCAAGAATCCATCCCTAACTATTTCATAGCCTTCTTGCAGCTCTTTTGCAATCTTTGGCGCCATTTCTTGTGAGTTACAGGTCGCTGAGTCGTAGGGGAGAATGGTTTGTCTTGCCGGCTAGGTTAAAGGAAAGTGTGATATTTTACTCAATCATTGAGCTATTTATATGGCTTAAGACTTAGGTGAAATGAAACCTAGTAATTAGATTTGATTGCTCTTATAATTGTCAGTGTAAATGAAATTACATCATAAGGCTGAGTTCGTCGAACTCAAACTGAGTTCGTCGAACACAAAGCTGAGTTCGTCGAACTCAAACTGGAGTTTGTCGAACACAAACTGAGTTCATCTAAAACTACATCATAAGGCTCAGTTCGTCGAACTCAAACTGAGTTCGTCGAACACAAACTGAGTTCATTTAAAACTACATCATAAGGCTGAGTTCGTCGAACTCAAAGTGGAGTTCGTCGAACACAGAGCTGAGTTCGTCGAACTCAAACTGAGTTCGTCGAACACAAACTGAGTTCATCTAAAACTCCATCATAAGGCTGAGTTCGTTGAACTCAAGGCTGAGTTCGTCAAACTCAAACTAGAGTTTGTCGAACTCAAACTAGAGTTCGTCGAACACAGAGCTGAGTTCATCTGAACTACATCATACATCTGAGTTCGTTGAACTCAAAGCTGAGTTCGTCGAACTCAGGAAAGAGTTCATCGAACCCAGACTTTTCCCAGTTGTCTAAGTGCAACCTGAAGCTCAGCTGAAACAGATTGTTCTGGTTAACCTGATCATCCTACTTTAAAATCATTAGAGATAGGATTGCTTGAATGCCTAATCATGTCTCTTATAGGGTTGATGTGTCAACATTTTAAGTTATATCAAATCAAGATTGGAAGAATGAAGTGTTTTACATTATTCTACATTTAACATTCCTAGTTCAATCTTGAAGGCATTAAACTTGGCCTCATCCAATGGCTTGGTGAAGATATCAGCCACTTGACTATCAGTGGGGAAAAATTCAAGGTAGATATCTTGAGATTCTACATATTCTCTTATAAAATGATATCTTATTTCTATATTCTTAGTCCTGCTGTGAGAGACAAGGTTCTTAGCAATAGAGATAACACTGGATGAGTCACAATAAAGAGGAGAGTTACTTACCTTGAGGTTGTAGTCTTCTAGCTGGTGTTGAATCCACAATAGCTATGCACAACAGCTCCCTGCAGCAATGTATTCAGACTCAGCAGTGGAGATAGCCACACGTCTGCTTTTTGCTGCTCCATGATATCAACCTTCTTCCTAGGAATTGACAATTGCCACTTGTGCTTTTCCTGTCTTCTTTGCAGCCTGCAAAATCTGCATTTCTTCCTTCAAGTCACCATTGAGGAAGGCTGATTTGACATCCATTTGATATACTTTGAACCCCCTGTGGGCAACATAGGCAAGGAATAGCCTAATTGCTTCCAACCATGCAACAGGGGCAAAGGTTTGATCAAATTCTATCCCTTCTTCCTGTCTATACCCCTTGGCTACCAGCCTTGCCTTGTACTTTATAATTGTGTCATTTTCATCTAACTTGTTCCTGTCATATGCCTTGAGCACCCACTGTCCAAATACCAAATATGCCCAAGGCTGGTATTTGAACTAACCTGCATGATGGAATTTAATTACCCTTAGGAGCCGAAGTGATTTTGGGTCCTAGGTACTTGTTAGTCAGATGAGATAACCTCACACTAGCTGCACTCTTTGCAGGAAGACTTTTCTTTGCATTTGGTACATTGGGATTGTACCAACAATCTATAGCAAAGTGTCCCACTTTACCACAACACCAACATTCATGAATGTTATATCTCCTCATCTGAACATTTCCTGAGGAAACAGCATTACCGTGCCTTAGTTCAGGAGGGGAGACAGTTGCAATCTTCCTATTTCTCTCAGCAATGATTTGACTGAATGTTAATCTATGTGTTGTCTTGATGCTCTTTGTTTTGATGACATCAGCTTGCTTTGGCTTGATAGCCATACAAGATCTGATGGCATTAGACACTGAGCAGCAAGTCTAGTCAATAGATTTGACAGCAGAAATTTTCTTTGCTGAAATAAATTTAGAAGAGCTTGCATCCTGATTCTTGAATGAGGGGGCTGAAGTACCAAATACAAAAGGTCCAGGTTGGGCCATTTGAATTTCCTCATGGGGAGCCTTCATGGCACTCAATCCCATTCCCTTTCTTCCACTATGGGAAGGAGTGTTTTCCTTCCTATAGGTACTTCCATTCTTCCAGTGACCATACATGCTTTCATGGTCATACCTGTTGGAAGGAAGTAATACCTTTTGAATGGTGGTTTGAGGCTTAGCCTTACCCCTGCTCTTTTCTCCACTCCCTTCTCCTACCTCCATTTTATTAAATCCTAATCCTCTTCTATTGGATTGAGAAGAGAAGGAGTCAATAATAGGGAGCACAGATTTAGGCTTGGAGAATTGAGTCACTAGGCTTCTTTCTTTCACAAGCTTCTCCTCAAGATCCTTGATGACCTTGTTCTTCACGGAAATATTGCTCAAATGCACAATTGTTATCCCCTTTAAGTGGCTTATCTGTCTACTCATCTGAGCCACCACGGTGGCAGATTCAGTGCAGTCATTTTCAGCCATCTTAAGGGAAGCAATTTCCTGGGCTTGCTTTTTGGCAAGCTTCTTGCTCTCTTTCAGAGCAATAACTAGAGCATCATATTTGTCAATCAATTGATTGACACCCACCTCAGATTCTGAATCATAATCATCAGTTGATGAGTGTGCATCAGATTCTGGAATTGATTCATCCTTAGAGGAAGAGAGAGGAGTAGGTACCTGGTTAGGTGTGTCCTGACAATCTTCATCATCTGATGTTATGGCCATTAGGCTAATATATTCTTTAACATCTTCATCCACCTCCATATCACTATTTGAGTGTGATAGAGGGGCCCTGATGCCCACCTTTGCTGCAGGAAAGTCCTCATCTTCCTCAGCAGATAGAGGGGCCCAATATAGGCCTCTTCTTCATCATCTGAATCTGAGGATGATGACTCAGATTCACTCCAGCTTCTGTCCTTCTTGGCTAGGAAGGATTTCTCACCATTTCTTCCCTTATGGTGATAAGGCTTCTTGTCTCCCTTATCCTTTCTTTTGACTGGACAGTCAACAATGACATGTCCAGGTTTACTGCAGCAATAACAAATCACATTAGTTAAACCATGTTTAACATGTTTAGAATCATACCTGTCCCCTTTGGGGTGCTGCTTGTCAGCCCTGTTTGAATCCTTCCTAGGATGTGAGGAGGAGGAAGGCTTATTCTTCCACTGCTTCCTTCTCATCCTCTTTTTGAATGGCCTTGAGAAGGCAGCAAATTCCTCATTACAAGAGCTGCTATCAGATGAGCAGTGTTCAGAGTTTTCTGAGTCAACACCCCTTCTTGGAGGGGTAGGAATTCTTGTCTTGCTCTTCTTGGACCCTTCAGCCTTGAGGGCCACAGACTTCTCCCTAGCATGAGGCCTGGAGGAGGTTTCCTCCTCCTTTCTAGCAGATAGTTGCATCTCATATGAGAGCAACTTTCCAAACAGAGTGTGAGGAGGAGTTTCACTCAGCTTTGCCACTTCCCTGATGGCACAGATTTTGGTATCCCAGACTCTAGTTAGAGATCTTAGAAATTTATCATTTAACTTATAATGAGTGAAGGTCCTTTCATAGGTCCTCAACTCATTTACTATTCTGAAGAATCTTTCATAGCAGTCAGTTATGCATTCCTGGTTTAGTTGCCTAAAAGCTTCATACTCCTGATGGAGGAGGGATTTCCTATCATTCCTCACTTCTTCAGTCCCTTCCATGTACATAATTAATGTATCCCACATCACCTTCGCAGTCTCACAGTGCACCAAGTTCTGTAATGTTGAATCATCAATAGTATTGACTATAATATTTTGAGCCCTTTTATCCATTGTGGCCAATGCTATCTCATCCCTTGCCATTTCAGTGTAAGACTTGCCTACCTGCCTAGTAGGATCAATGGTGGAGGGCTTTGAGATAAGGAAGGGGCCTTCCTGAACAGTGATATAGATCCTAGGGTCTGAAACTTCCATGTACAACCTAACCCTTTGTTTCCAAATGCCAAAGGTTTCCTTTTTGCATATAGGGAGCTTCATGGAACCCATTTCCTTCTGAACTCCATTAGAAGCCCTTGGATTCAGAAATAACAATACCTATGTAGGATCTGGTTAGACAGTTAAGCCCTTTATGACCAACCTCCCTTTGATACCACTTTATAGATTATAGGTATATGATCTAATTCACCTAGAGGGGGGTGAATAGGTATTTTGATTTTTACTTAGATGATATATATAGTTAAAACTATTCTAAGCTAGTAATCAAGCAAACCCAGAAAGCACACAAATATTTATAGTGGTTTCCCAAGACAGTGTGTCTATGGGTAGTCCACTTTCCCCCTTCACTTTTCTAACAGAGCGTTAAATAAGGCCAACTTCTCCAATCTCAGCTCCAGGAGCCTACAACACAGATCCCATAGGATCTCTCAGGTTTTCCCAAACCCTACCTCAGGCACAGCAGCCCTACCTCAGAGGAATCCTCCTCCAACAACTCAGACCAACTCCTGGTCCTACAACCTCAGGCCTAACAGCCCTACAATCTCAGGCCTAACAGCCCTACAAACTCAGGCCAAATTGCCCTACAGTAAAAGAGTGTTTGTGCTTATAACAACATACAGCGCAGAGAAGGTATCTTCTGTAGTTCTAGCACAGCTTGTGCCTTCTAGTAGCTTGAGTGAATGATGCTTTGTGAGCCAGCTACTATCTGATCTTCCACTTCAATTGAAAGATTAAAGATCACCTTGCTCCTTCTTGTAGAAGAGCAACCTTTTTCTCTCAGTCTCTTCTTGCTTGTTCAGTGAGCAGGAGGAGAAGAAGAAGTTCTTGGTCGTAAATGGAACAGTTGTTAATTTGTTTAGCACTTGACCACTCCTTCAAAAGTGCCCTAACTTCTTCTTTTATACTATGCACATCTCCAACGGCACTAAAGGGAAAGCTCTGACACCTTGGGACCAGATGATTGGCTCTCTTCTCCCTTTACAGTTGTTTGCGCCAAAGGCGAGTCACACCACTGTTTTCTTCAATATCTGAATCTGTCTCAGCGGTTGAGCTGAGACAGCTTTCAGTCTCAGCAGTTCTGTCTATCTGCAGCTCAGTAGAGATATGATGCTTCTCAGCGGCACCTGTCCTCGTCTCAGCGGTTCAGCTGAGACAGGGAAGCTTTCTCAGCTGATTAATCAGCACACCTTTGAACCTATTCCATTGTATGGAATATCATCTCCCTGTACAAACCTTGAGACAAAATAGATTTCATCAAATACAATATGTACTTAGTATTGTGAGTGATGCCTCTTCAAATCAAAAGAACATTGAGGGCAATATTCCCAATAATATTCCCTTATGAATAATTCTCGAAGGCACAACACATTCCCTTTATAGCTACATAGTTCCTATTAAAGGCGAATACATCGTAGAATACTGAGCAATAGAAATTTAGTCATTTGGAATCAAAACTTTCATAAGTTAAATAAGGCTATCGTCAAGGTACCCAAGGATTGAGTCAAAGGTTGGAGCCTTATCTCGCTCAAACAACTCATAAATCATAAATATAGCAATATGACTATGGCAAACCCAGTCCCTGGCTTGACTTGACGTGAGTTATGGCCTCTTGGGTTACGAACCAACTTGTTCACAATAACAGTTATAATAATTAAACCGAAACCAGGGCATTCAAAGATTAAGTCAAAGTTAAGACCCCTCCTTGCTCAATTCTGCATGTAAGCCCTACTTAAAGCTTTGTGAATCTGATAGGCCCCAATCCATGGCTCAACTTGCTGGGCATCCTGGTCTCATGGGTTACGAACCAATTCGTTCACAATAACAGCCTCAGTTCAAACAAATGCATGCAAGAAGGCAAACCCATCAATCGCTTGTCCTAGCAGATATTTAAATATCTTAGGCAATAAATTAAGACTTCAAACTCAATAATATAGCTTTCTGAACGAAAGAGTTGATCGAGTCCGGGGTTAGTAAGGGTTAACCTTGAGGAATTTCTCCACCCCAAGGCCAACTATACATTATAAGCAGTTAAAAATAAACCAAAAATAGAACAATCCACTCGACGTGAGAGTTGCGGTCAGTTTGGCACTAATTAGGGTTGACCATAAAGAATGTCTCGTCTTCAGATCAACTCTAAATTATCAGCAATACTGAAATATAAGCTAAAACATCGATCTGTACGCTCTGCTTCAAAAAGCGGCGGCCCGTTCAGTACTGTTTATGGTTGACCCAGAAGGAATGTCTCGTCTTCAGGTCAACTCTAAATTATAGACAACACTGAAATAAAAGCTAAAACATCGATCTGTTCGCTCTGCTCCAAGAAGTGGCGGCCAGTTCAGTACTATTTTGGGTTGACCCTGAATTAATGTCTCGTCTTTAGGTCAACTCTAAATTATAGGCAACACTGAAATAAAAGCTAAAACATTGATCTGTCCACTCTGCTCCAAAAAGCGGCGGCCAATTCAGTATTATTTAGGGTGACCCTGAAGGAATGTCTCATCTTCAGGCCAACACTCAATTATAGGCAGCACCGAAATAAAAGCTAAAGCATTGATCTGTCCGCTTTGCTCCAAAAAGGGAGGCCAGTTCGGCACTATTTAGGGTTGACCGTGAAGGAATGTCTCGTCTTTAGGTCAACTCTAAATTATAGGCAACACAGAAATAATAGCTAAAACATCGATCTGTCCGCTCTGCTCCAAAAAGCGGCGGCCAGTTCAGTATTATTTAGGGTTGACTCTAAAAGAATGTCTCGTCTGCAGGTCAACTCTAAATTATAGGCAACACTGAAATAAAAGCTAAAACACTGATCTGTCCGCTCTGCTCCAAAAAGCAGCGGCCAGTTCAGTACTATTTAGGGTTGACCCTGAAAGAATGTCTCGTCTTCAGGTCAACTCTAAATTATAGGCAACACTGAAATAAAAGCTAAAACATTGATCTGTCCGCTCTGCTCCAAAAAGCGGCGACCAGGTCAGTACTATTTAGGGTTGACCCTAAAGGAATGTCTCATCTTCAAGTCATCTCTAAATTATTGGCAACACTGAAATAAAAGCTAAAACATCTATCTGCCCGCTCTGCTCCAAGAAGCGGCGACCAATTCGGTACTATTTAGGGTTGACCCTGAAGAAATGACTCATCTTCAGGTCAACTCTAAATTATCCGAGCAACTAGAGTTTTGGGTTGCTTGCATCATCTCCCCGTCATCTAAACGGTCCCCTCTATTTTATTTTATAGGGTTGCCCTATTTTAAATTAGATAAAATAGTAACTAACTCAGAAAATTATCAAACTTCTATCATGGGCTTATCATACCCTTAAAGTGCTACCATAAATTCTTCAGGGCCTCGAGAGGTATTAAAATAGGCTTAGCTAATTTATTCATCCTCTCGTAGCTGCTAATTAAACTCCAAATATAGCAGAAATACTTTAAAATTCCCAAACTTTTTCAGAGGGTGTGAATAAGCCTCTTATACTTCCCATAATATTTGGAGACATATTGAAGGAGAGGGTAATTCTCTATTAAATTAAAATAGAGGTTTTAATTATCCACTGAGAATTTAATTAGATTTAATTGATAAGTATTAGCCTCTGAGAATTTAATTAGATTTAATTGATAAATATATTCATTGGTTCTTTCACAAAGTGAAATTTTAATGTCTCCCTTAATTAATTATAAATGATGGGCAAACTAATCTGGAAAATTATGAAATTGGGTAATTAGACTTATGAGGCCATTTGCATTCTCTTGAAAATTTTATCAAATTTATTGTTGAGTATTTATGATACCTCCTTCACAAAGTGAAATTTTAATGTTTTCATTGATTAATTGAGAATGTTGATTTAATGAAACTGGAAAATTATGGAATTGAGCAGTTAGACTTGCGGGATCATTAGTGACCTTTGAAAATTTTATTAGATTTAATTATTGAGTAATTACCATATTTCCTTCACAAAGTGAAATTTTAGTGTTGCATTGATTAATTGATAATGTTGAACTATAGAACTAGAAGAATTACAAAACTTGGTGAGTGAGCTCATGTGATCATGATAAAGCTCTGAGAATTTTGGTGCATTTATTCTCTGAAGATTTACAGTAGTTCTTTCATATAGCACTTGAGTATGAGGAGTCACTTTACTTCGACGTGTTGTGATTATTGATCTGGATGTCCTTCACTTATTGGATGATTACTCTGATATTATGTAGGATGAGCTACATAACGAGCTCCCTCCTTTGAGATACACCCAACATGTGATTGATCTAGTCCCATGGCATATTTGCCTAACTTACCCCACTATCGCATGAACCCAACTAAACATGCCGAAGTAAAGTGACAAGTTGATGACCTCCTTCAGAAGAGTTCTATACATGAGAACTTGAACTCATGCGCAATACCCAACCTTCTTACTTTGAAGATGGATTTTGCTAGCACATGTGTGTTGATATTCATGTTATTAATAAAATCACGGTGAAATATCATTTCCCCATACCCCGCCACAATGACCTCCTGTATGTGATGGTTGGTGCCCAGATCTTTTTAAAGTTAGACCTATGTACTGGGCGCCATTAGATTAGAGTGAGGGAGAGTGACGAGTGGAAGACATCATTCAAGATGAAGGGCAATCAATAAGAGTGTCTAGTTATTCCATTTGGATTATTGAATGCACCTAACACATTCATGAGGGTGATGAGGCAAAGTTTGTGCCCTACATGGGAAAATTTCTGGTAGCATATTTTGATAAATTTTGATATACAACCAGGGTTGTACCATATTCACTTGGTATTTGATCCCCTTCAATGGGAGTATCTATATATCAATTTGAAAAAAGTGCTCATTCTTATCTCCGTCTATCCATTTTCTTAGGTACAACGTATCTGAATCAGGTATATCAGTTAAACCCGACGAGACCAAGTCCATTCGTGAGTGGCCCATCCTGACGAATATTAATGAGGCCCGTAGTTTCGACGAACTTGTTGTAACACTCCAGTCATCGATGTAATATAATATGGGTCTGATCGGGCGCCCACAATATACAACATACACAAGTAAATTCTATAAAGAGGTACAAGAACAATCAAATGAAAAAGTAGCACTAACGAAAGCATTTTAAATTTTATAAACAATGAATGTCCATCTATAGCAATTAGAATACAACACAGTTGGCTTTATGGTCTTACATCATAATATGACTGAACACCAAAAGGGATAATGCACCTCAGTTTGCAGGTCAGAATAACAAAAGCATAAAAGGAGTCATCATCCCTGCAAGCTGCTTAGGACTTTTGGCCCGCTACACTCCTTTACGGTCTGAGGCACCTGCACTAAACACAAGTCATAGAAAAACATGGGTCAACTATGATCTGACTACAAACCACGTAATAACTCTTCCCCAGATCGTCCTAGCAGACTCCAGGGAGAGTCACCGCACACATGGAAGCACACGTGAGTAACATGCAATATATATATCCAAAGAATGAAAATGACCATGTTATACTAAACATGGTGAAGACTCAAACACAATCAATCTTCTCGGTTTGCACAAGTAAAATGAGTGGACCTAGGAATGCATAATGGTTGGGTTTACCGAAAGGATCACCACAACCTCCTATCACATCACCACATGTTCTAGTACTAGACATAACAATCATTTGTCAGATTGGAGCACTTGCGGCCTCCGTAGTAATCATTTGTTGGATTGGGGCACTTGCGGGCTCCATTCCTACATTCAAGCATCACAACATCAAGAGAGAATTATATTCATTTCACCCTTGTTTCATCATAATAGATAGACATAAAGCTAACACCTCTTTTTGGGAGTGTCACCTCACCACCGAATACTGATCGCTCGGTGGACCAGGAGCATCATCTCACAACCAAATTCTGAACGTTAGGTGGGCACAAAATATCACACCTCTTGGCAGGAGGATCGTCTCACCTCTTAGCGGGAAGCATAAACATACCTCACCATCGAACCTCGAGCAGGGATATATCATCATCTCCATCACAAACATGACACATAAGTACCCATTAGTAATGCAATCAAACACAATCATCACTAGCCCTACCTAGGCCCTTCACGACTATCGAATGACATCATATTCTACTCACACTGTGATATCCTTTATTTAACTTGCTAACGGTTATCACACACCGTGCACTTCAGATCCATTCTCTGGTAATCTACAGGAGCTTATATGCATCGTCACATCATCATCACCGATTTGGGCCTACACCATAGGTAGCTTCACAGATCATGACTAATCCAATTCGCATGTCAGATTTTCTAATGCATTCATGTCAAGGTTGCAATCCCACACCCTGGGTTCTAATCGAAGCAAAGGAAGGTACCCTCCACTAATTAGTATAGGAGATATTCCTATGAAAGAAATTGAAAGTCGTATGAGCGTACATCGATCCTAAAATCGAAGAGAAGAATCGTTACCCTTGGAGCTCTCTTCGGTGCCATCATAGGTTGGGAAGCATCAGCGTGCGGAGTCCTCTGCTGATTGGAATGTTGTTTTGATGCTCCCACTTGATTCCAGTAGCAAGATCGCCCAACCTAGGTTTTCTCCCTTGGTCTCTCGCTCTCGATTTTCTGAAGGTAGATCACCTGGCCATCACATCACTCCCCTTTGTGTTCTACCTTCTCGATCGAGCACTTTTTTAACTCCTAGGACCCTTCAGATCTCTGTTGTCTCAGTGAACGATTGTTGATTGGTTCTACCGGTTGACGGTGGCTGATCGGTTCCCTCTTGGGGGGCAATCGTTGATCGGTTCCCACAGGGCCGACCATCGTTGATCGGCACACTGGTTGTTGATTGATGATCGATCCCTCGATCGACGATTGCAGTTCAGTTCACACGGTCGCTGATCGTCGATCGGACCCAGCGGTCAACGATCGTCGATCACCGATCAGATCTTAATCAGTCAATAGTCACTGATTCTTCCTCTTAATCAGAGGGCATTCCTCCTGGCTTCTATATATATGCAGGTTCTGCTCATCATCAGACAACTGCTGCTCCAAAATGCCCAGGCAACAATCACATTAGTGCTTGTTGGTAGGTGTACCACATTCCACCTAGGTCTTCATATTAGGGCATCGATTATTTTCAATAAACCCATGCATCAAAGAGTTGCCGAAGATTGAACGGGGGAAATAAATAATATATATCACATGTCCTAATTTAAAAAAGTAGAGAAATTGGTGTACAGGACTCCTAGAATCTTAAATCCAATGGCCAAAAGCCCTAACGATCAAAGAATCATTAATGTTGTAATATTGTATTGCGTAGGTTTTTTGCTTAGTTACTGAATTCTTTTTCCCCCAAACATGAGCCAACTAAAGGGACCGGGGCAAAAAGAGAGTAATATACATCATATTCATATAGGCAAGAACTACTATAAAGACAAACATGCTACGGAATTTGTTATCCAAAAAAATAATTAAATATAAGAGTGTGAGAATTAATGGGATTGCGAATCGGTGATGAAAATTATTTGCTTAAAATCAATTGAAATTGGGCAATCTTATTTCGAGAATTAATTTCTATGCATGCTAGCAATAATATCATTTTAAATAATTTGCTAATCATACAAAATTTATAGTCACGTCCTCTTTGAGTAGTTCAAAAAGGCAATTAATTGCGGATTATAAATTTCTATTCGCAGAATAATTTTTTCTTATATTATTTGAGTTTAGAAATTGTTATTCGCAGATCAATTTTAAGCATAAGCAGACGATGTCTTCGTTCTCCTGAGCAGGGCCCGACAACGAAAGAACACCTCCGATAATCCTGTCCAAAAAACCCGGTAGGCCCGGGCCTGAACTGGGCCTATCGGGCCTTGGCTTTCCTAAACCGGGCCCGGTTTTAGGCGGGCTCGGGCTCACTCCCTTAGAGGGAGCCCAATGAGACCCCCAAGGCCGGGCCGAGCGCTAGAAGCCCGATTTTTTGTTTTTTTAATCTTTTAAGTAAATAAAAATTGAAAATACAAATTTACATTCAAATTTACAAGATTTGTTTTATTAATCTTGAAAAATAATAAATACAAATTTACATCAAAATTGAAAAAATGAAAAATACAACAAAAAATTTTTATTATTATAAAATGACAAAAAATTACAAAATTCAGTAATTTATAAATACAAAAAAATTCAGCTTCTCGGGTGCGACTTAGGAGTGGGCGACGTGCTTAACCATCTCCTAAATTTATTGTGTCTATCTTGTCTTCTATGTCTGTCGAGCTATCCTGGATCGGTGAAATGTGTTGCTTCCTCTTCATAACATCCAAGTCGTCCTTGTAGCATATGCAAATTTTCAGTGATTATTCGCTTAGGCGACTCCTCCGCTCAGTCAAAATCCTGACACTAAGAGAAAAATAGACTCCGAAGCTACTGTGCTAGCTAGCTTGGATTGTTAGTAAATCACGGGTCATATAGGCATATTAGGATAGGTATTAACCTTACCTTTCCACTATTTTAGAAGATCGAAATTTTCAATTTCTCCCGACTCATAAAATCGCGAAATTGTGTATTAGTGTACAATCCTAGTTCATTTAAACACCTAGATAATGTGCGGGCTTTTTTCCTAAAAGCTAATTTTAAAATTTTATTTTTAAAACTACCTTTGTTCTTTTTTTTATTTTTTTACTAATCAGTGGATAACAAAAATATCTGTGAATAACAAATTTGATTTTCTTTAGAGCTGCGAATAGACAAGCACGATTTGTGAATAACAATTACCTTAAAATGCATAAAAATTATAGTATCAATGTTATTGGTCCTCGCCGATCATCGTTAGTTACACATATTTCATTTATGTATTTTTTATGTATGTTATTTTGAGTGGTCATATCATAGTTACAACTAATTTGAGTCGTCATATTTTAGTATTTCGTGCTCTGTTTTATTTTAAGGTATTTACACTCATGTCATTTTTAAGTCTTTAAATAGACCTCTTAGGTCATTGTACGAGTTTTGAATGAAATTAACCAAGTTTCATTCCTCTCTCTATTGTTCACTTCTTCCTCATTTTTTAGGGTTAGGGTTGAGAACGACTTCCATTTTTCTTCTCTCCCTTGCATTCTCCGTGGTAGAGCTCAACTCCCCATGTATTTCTGCCACCACTGCCACCTCTGACAAAGCCCAGAAGTAGGCTCGTAACACAAAAACACGCCTTTTATGAATTTCATTACATCTATGTGCATCATAGGTCCGCACACATACATCTAAAGATTCAAGTATATCTTGACAACTTAAAAAAGAACATCCATTTTTTAATATTGAGCTTCTCATTAATATCTTACCTAGTCTCCATTTCTAGGCACCTAAAATTGTTGCCTTTATAATAGATTAGCCATCCTCTTCTGTGGATTTCCTTTTCGTTTGTGATACTTACCCTAAAGTTATTACCTTGCAAATAAATTATCTATACTCATGTAAGTTAGGGGTAATGTTAATCACCAAAAAAATTATGTGATTTCAGCGGCATATTTTATTCTAGACCCTTTTTTAGGCTTCAGGGCTCATAAGTTGAAATATTATACGTCTTGTTTGTCGAATATTACTTGCAAGTATAACTTGGATAATTTTAAAAGTTTACTGTTATAGTGCTGATGGGTTGTCATCTATTATGTAGAGAAATTTGGGTTGCGATTAGACAAAAACACAACTCCTTCATTAAGATAATGAGGTCATGGGTGAGAAAGTGGGCTTAACCGAAAGAGAGACAAACTCACTATCTCCGCAAGTAACCACGCACGCGCGACTGAACGCGCGACCGCGCACACGACCGCATTGCGGTCGCGCCCAACCGCACGCGCGCTGCCGCGCGCGCTACCATTCGCGGTACCGCGCGCGGGTACCGTCAGCCGCGCGCACGCACGCGGCCGGCACAATTGCGCGCGAGCATCCCGCGCGCAGGCAACGCGCTAGCGCGCGCGCGCAGGCAACGCGCTAGCGCGGCCTGCCGGCTAGCGCGCGCGCGGCCTGCCCGCTAGCGCGCGCGGCCTGCCCGCTAGCGCGCGCGGCCTGCCCGCTAGCGCGCGCGGCCTGCCCGCTAGCGCGCGCGGCCTGCCCGCTAGCGCGCGCGGCCTGCCCGCTAGCGCGCGCGGCCTGCCCGCTAGCGCGCGCGGCTTGCCCGCTAGCGCGCGCGCAGCGTGCCGACCGACCTACCTTCGCCGCCGGGCTCGCTCGCCGCCCCCCTCGCGTCGTCCTCGCATGGCTCCGACCGCACCTTTGGGGCGCTCCCGCTTGACGCTCGGCGCTTGCTTGACGTCGTTAAGTCCATATCATGTCTTTGGTCCGCGCGCACTTGAACGCTGCAAAGTTCATAGTACGCGCCGTTGCTAACTCTACTTTCCTTCTTGAGATTACAGGATTTAGACATTGCAATCGAAAATTGCTAAGGAAGCTGCCCGAACTGCCCGAAGTGCCCGAACAGACCGGGGGCAAAATCGTCATATTCGGAAAATGGTGATCCGTGTGCTCTCGATTGGTGGCCAAGATCGCTCTGTCAGGTGGTTACGGTGGTTACAACGGCAAAATTACCGGGACGCCCCCGACCAAGTCTATAAAAGGGACCGTGGATCCTCATTTGAAAGGATCTGACACTTTGCATCCGAGAGAGTTCCTTGAAGAATTCCTTCGAAGATCTCCTTCGCGGTTCGAAGATCTCATTCGCGGATTCGAAGATCTCCTTCGTGATTCGAAGATCTCCTTCGTCACTTGAAGATCTTCTTCGGACTTTGAAGACCTCCTGCAATACCAAGACACTTAATTTTTTTGAGAGGTGGCCTGTCACCCTCGGAGAATTCTCTTCAACTGCAACTGTAAAGAGAAGCGGCTTGTCGCTCTCTGTTCTTGTAACTTTGTCTGTAACACTCTAACACTTAGTGAAATTTGGCTGGCACAGATCCGGCCGCGTGGTTTTTTACCCTTTTCGGGTTTTCCACGCTAAAAATGTTCTCTTGCCACCTGTTTATTCTCTCTGTGACTGTTTGCGCACTCGGCCCACTCTCGGGCTAAGACTGTCCAATTCGCCTGGTCTGGAAGAGCATCGAGTGACCTGCAACAGTTTGACGCCTTCTGTGGGAAAGGTGTTCCCCAAACTCTGCAAAGACTTTTCGAAGACAGTATTCGCTTCATAGCAATACTCGTGACTAACAACAATGGCAAGAAGAAGTGTTCTCACCACCGATGGTTCCATCCCAGAAGGACGCATTGATCCCGCTCCCTCTCATTCGCTCATCAACACACCTCATGCCGAAGAGGCCCCATTAGCACCCGTTGCCGCGCTAGAAGGGCGCATGCGCCAGATTGAGGAGCATCAAACTGAGATGCTAACCCTGCTGAGAAATCTCGAGGTTCCTCGAGCTCCCGCTCCACCTCCATTGCTGAATGATCCGCTCCCCCCAACCTCGAATCATGCTCCAATCGATGCAGCGGTTCAGGAGGATAATGTCTCAGAAGAACTCTCAGACGCAGCAAGCTCCGCTCATCCCGCTCGGGGACCAGAAGGCGACCATCATCACCAATGCCAAGGAAGAGTCGGCCCTCGGCAAGCAGTAGGGAGGACCACTCGAGAAGAAATACGTGATGTAGTAGCAGAGGTGTACGATCAGGTCGGGCGGCGTATTGCTTTCGCCCGCCGTCCCTTGCTCAACGGCTCCCCATTAGCGCCTCACGTTCTAGCTCACCCAGTTCCTCACGGCTTCAAGATCCCTAGCATAGAAACGTTCGATGGGACGGATGACCCATTGGAGCACATCAATCATTTCGCTACCAGCATGAGAATTTACAACGCTCCAGATCAACTCCTCTGTCAGGTGTTTCCAGCAACCATAAAAGGCCAATCGCGCACTTGGTTCCACTCTCTGCAAGATGGAGTCATAGATAGCTTCGCAGAAATGGCACGACAGTTCACCGACCAGTTCATCGCCAACCGCAGGATTGTTCGAGACCCCTCCCATATTTTTGGGATCCGCCAGAACGACGGAGAAACTCTTAAGGATTTCTTCCGCCGCTTCACTACTGTGGCGCGTCAGATTCCAGGGGTGGACCCCGAGCTTTTGCGAGGAGTTTTCTTGGAGGGCTCCGCCCTGGTGGCTTCTACTCCGCACTGATGCGGGAAACTATACCTAGCTACCCAGACCTCGTTCACCGAGTCGAGTCCCAAATAGCAGCTGATGAGGTAATTGAAGCACACCGCCAGCAATTCGAGGGGAGCTCGAAGAGGAAGAAAGAGGAGTCGTTGTCGCAGACTGTTCCCAATAAGAACAACAAGCATCACGACGACGTTAGCCGAGACCGAGGATCTCGTCAACATCATGACTACACTCCCTTGAACAATACCAGAACTAACGTTCTTCTTGTCATCCGTGACAGCAACGCGCTTCGCAGGCCCGAGCCGCTTGCGCCAAACAGAGGAAACACGTCGCAATATTGTGACTTCCATCACGGGCATGGACACAGTACTGAAGGCTGCAACCGGTTGAAGGAATAAATCGAGCGTCTTATCCGGCAGGGCGTCCTCGGAAGGTTTTTACTAAACCAAGTCCCGAACCAACACGGACCTCAGGCTGACAATCCAGTGGAGGACAACGTCGTACCCCGCCGCGGATAAGCCAGAGGAACCGTGCAGGGGAACTTTCCCCTAGTAAAGCGCATACATCCCGCGCTTCGTTTATCATCAATTTCTATGTTTGCTCCTTACTGTCTTTTTTGCTTTTAAAACAGTCAGTCGCAAGATTGTACTTGTGCGCATGTACCCATTTTTTATTTAAAATTACAACTGTTACTCTCTGACTCCATTAGCGATACGGATCTCCTGATGTAAGACTACAAAAGCTAAGGCCACGACGTTCGGTACTAACACAACAATAAACTCACCAACGTGATGTGGAGAAGAGGCCTCTCGCGAGTGGAGGATATGCATCGAGTACGACAATCTTAACTAAGTCTGCCCAAAAGACAGCCTCGCCACCATGCTGCCTGGGCATCTCGCCTCCGCGCTGCTCGGGCACCTCGTCACTGCGCTGCTTGGGCATCTCGCATCCGCGCTGCTCGGGCATCTCGCCTCTGCGCTGCTAGGGCACCTCGCCAGCGCGCTGCTTGGGCATCTCGCCTCCGCACTGCTCGGGCACCTCGCCTCCGCGCTGCTCGGGCACCTCGCCAGCGCGCTGTTTGGGCATCTCGCCTCCGCGCTGCTCGGGCACCTCGCCACCGCGCTGCTGGGGCATCTCGCCTCCGCGCTGCTCGGGCACCTCCCCACCGCGCTGCTTGGGCATCTCGCCTCCGCGCTGCTCGGGCACCTCGCCACCGCGCTGCTTCGGCATTTCGCCTCCGCGCTGCTCGGGCACCTCGCCACCGCTCTGCTTGGGCATCTCGCCTCCCCGCTGCTCGGGCACCACCCACTGCGCTGCGTGGGCATCTCGCCTCCGCGCTGCTCGGGCACTTCGCCACCGCGCTGCATGGGCATCTCGCCTTCGCGCTGCTCGGGATCCTTGCCACCGCGCTGCTTGGGCATCTCACCTTCGCGCTGCTTGGGCCCCTCACCACCACGTTGCTTATGCACCTCGCCACCAAGCTCATCAGGCCTCAACGCTAAACGACAAGCTCATCATGATCTCCGACACCCAATCCGCACACATCGCAAACTCGTGTCCGTGCAACCAAGTGGAGGGCTTTCCCCATCCCGCGTGTGGAAGCCACCTCGCGCTCATCCTCAAGCTGAGGCTCCACCTCCTTGTTCCGGATCTCCTCGCGAACTTCCTCCGAAATCCGAGAACGGTCCTACACATAAGCTATAGAGGCTTCATACTCAGCGACTTCAACAACCTTCAACTCAGCAGCCCGCTCCAGTAAGGAGAGGCGCTCCACCCCCATCTCCAAAGACAAAACTCGGCCCCCAGACGAGCCGTTGTAGCTCGAAAATTTTCCAACAAACGAGCTGAACCCTCCACAAGGGCCTTCTCCGACCGGACTCCAGCACGGGACTCCTCCAGCTCCACCGCAACGCCCAGATCATGCCGAAAATTACAAAATCCTCGCACTTCCTTGAGCAACAGTAAAGAACTCCGAGGATTTGGGGGGCAATTGATGGGTTGTCATCTATTATGTAGAGAAAACTGGGCTGTGATTAGACAAAAACACAACTCCTCCACTAAGATAATGGGGTCATGGGTGAGAAAGTGGGCTTAACCGAAAGAGAGACAAACCCACTATATCCGCAAGTAACCACGCACGCGCGACCGAACGCGCGACTGCGCACACGACTGCATCGCCGTCGCGCGCAACCACATGCGCGCTGCCGCGCGCGCTACCACTCGCGGTACCGCGCGCAGTACCGTCAGCCACGTGCACGCACGCGACCGACGCAAAAGGGCGCGCGCATCCCATTAGCTAGTGCGCGTGCGGCAGGCGCGCTAGCGCGCATCCCATTAGCTAGTGCGCGTGCGGCCTGCGCGCTAGCTCGCGCGCACGGCGCACGCTCTAGCGCGCGCGTGCGCGGCCTGCGCGCTAGCGCGCCGACCGACCTACCTTCGCCGCCGGGCTCGCTCGCCGCCCCCCTCGCGTCGTCCTCGCACGGCTCCGACCGCGCCTTTGCGGCGCTCCCGCTTGACGCTCGGCGCTCGCTTGACGCCGTTAAGTCCATATCATGTCTTTGGTCCGCACGCACTTGAACGCTTCAAAGTTCATAGTACGCGCCGTTGCTAACTCTACTTTCCTTCTTGAGATTACAAGATTTATACATTGCAATCGGAAATTGCCAAGGAAGTTGCCTGAACTGCCCGAAGTGCCCGAACTGACCGGGGGCAAAATCGTCATATTCGGAAAATGGTGATCTGTGTGCTCTCGATCTGCGGTCAAGATCAGCCCGTCAGGTGGTTACGCTGGTTACAATGGCGAAATTACCGGGATGCCCTCGGCCAAGTCTATAGAAGGGACCCTGGATCCTCATTTGAAAGGATCTGACACTTTGCATCCGAGAGAGCTCCTTGAAGAATTCCTTCGAAGATCTCCTTCACGGTTCGAAGATCTCCTTCGCGGATTCGAAGATCTCATTCGTGATTCGAAGATCTCCTTTGTCACTTGAAGATCTTCTTCGGACTTTGAAGACCTCCTGCAACACCAAGACACTTAGTTTTTCTGAGAGGTGGCCTGTCACCCTCGGAGAATTCTCTTCAACTGCAACTGTAAAGAGAAGCGGTCTGTCGCTCTCTGTCTTGTAACTTCGCTTGTAACACTCTAACACTTAGTGAAATTTGGCTGACACAGATCCGGCCACGTGGTTTTTTACCCTTTCCGGATTTTCCACGCTAAAAACGTCCTCTTGCCACCTGTTTGTTCTCTCTGTGACTGTTTGCGCCCTCGGCCCACTCTCAGGCTAAGACGGTCCAAGTCGCCCGGTCTGGAAGAGCGTCGAGTGACCCGCAACAAGTGCGAGATATTTACAAGGTTATCTGTAGATTCATAAATGATGAATATCAAGGGATTTTGATCTCTTCTTCATGATCTATTTATATACTGGAAGGAGAGAGATATCACAATTATCATCACAATTTGTTTTAGATGTTCCTCGTTTATCATTGTTTGTTGTAAGACTGACATCTTAACAAAGTGAGCAGGAGTATTTAAGTTAGAATATAGATATACTTTTATTTATGATATGGAGGATCTTACTTATTTTTGGTGACGAGCGTGCAAGGTTTAGTCAAATTTCGACTTAATGTATTGTCAAATTAACCCCTGTACAAGAAAGCATGCACTTTATGAATCATGCCATAATAAGTAAAATATTATTCTCATTAATAATAATATTGCTGATTTATTGGGAAACAACTGATTGCTCGAGTTGACAATTTATGTGGGCTCAGGGCGGGTCACTAGGTCAAATTGACCTGTTAGATCACTATGGCCTTGGTGGAGACCCTCAAGGGGTGCTACCTCACTAATGTAGTGTGATGGGATCAATATGGGGACCGACTCAAAATTTGACGGACCAAATTTCGGGAGTAGATCAAGTGCCGACCCATTTTAACCTATCCTGACCAGAAGCTTTTAGGGAAGATTCATTTCAACTTAATTAAGCTAACATGATCCTGAGAGGTATGCTAGGGTCTGATTTAGCTAGGGTTGTCCGACGTCATTTGATCGTGTCCCCCAAAATGACCTCACTTAATTCAATTGAATTGATGTCCTAAGAATTATGCCAAGCCAACCTAGATGATCCAAGATAGGGTTCCGGTTGAGCAGTTTGCTCATTAGTCACCTAGCGAGGGGATGGTGTCAATGTCAGTAGTAATTACATTATCTGGTGACTTGCGAGTTTGGTTGAGATTAGATTCCTCCTTGTCGACCCATGCATTTAGGTTGAGATTGTATAACTCCATAGAGTTTTGAGTGCACTAGATAAATGTGTTTGGTTGAGGTGTGTTCCTTCTTGTTAATCTATGTGTTTAGGTTTATACCATGTCCTACTTGGAATTTTGATTGAAAGGGTGAGATTTAGAAATCGCAAAAATAGCCCAAACAGTAAAACCACATGCATCACCCAAACCCTGTTAAATTTTAAACCGAACCATGTAGTTTCGTTGCAGTGCGGTTTAAGATTAATTTTAAAGACAGAGTCCGGTGCTACTTTATAAATATACCGCAAAAAACACACCTCCCAAGTCACGGGCTTAGGAGTCCCGCCCCGCAATAAATTTTGATGTTTTATTATTAAGCTTTAACAAATTTTACTTGTGTTTGTAACGCAATAACGAGTTGCAATGATTAATTGCTACATGTTATGAATGCATATGTGAATTTAGGACCTCGCAATCTTTTTGTTCCTATGACACATGTATACTTCTTTAGGAGAGAATATCACTACAATACTGAGATATTGTGGATATGATTTGAAGTGCACCATTTATTAAATATATTTTGAAGTTCAATTTCTTTAGTTGTATTCTGTATGAAATGATATTTGACATGCTCATTGGATTTTTTTTTTATTTTAAAAAATCGTAGACATTATATGCAATGATGACTTGTAGTCTACTAATCTATACATCGGTATAAATCATATTTACCATGATAATTGCAATTGCTTTTTTATATTAAATTATATGTACTGACTTGTAATATGTATTGACAAGTAAGTACCTTCTATACTAAATAATTGCACTGCAAAAAAAGGCACTGTGCATTTTGATGCGATGTAAAACCAAGGCCTAAACTGCAATGCGTGCACCCCTATTTGAGTGCACTAGATAAACGAGTTTGAGTTAGGTCTTGCTCGTTAGACTGTATGCTTGAGGTTTTACTCTTTGTTAAAATGTTGGGTATGGTTCAGATTGTTTATTCCAACTAGCATATATATGAGTATATGTTGGGAGCCTGTTCTTCCCGAGAAATTGAGTGCATAAAATATACGAGTTCCATATTAGCTCATGATTTTGATTGAGGTCATGTACCTCGTTGTACATTGAGTTTGGTTGAAGTTTTAGTTCTCCATGCTAGCGTGGGAGTTCTGATTAGGTCGTGTTCCTTGATATTAGTTGAGTTTACTGTTGGGCGTGGTTCCCATCCGAGTCGGTAAAAACCACCGGAGATGTTAGAAGCTTTGGCGTGCAGAAATTCTGTGAAAATTTATTTTTGGCAAATATGTTGCAACCTGTTAAAAGGCAGGTTGCAACCTTTTTTCTGCTGCATTTTTTGGAGTGGATAATATGCGTTTTTCTGGACCGGTTCATGGTGAACCGGACTGCTATTTTGGCGTGGAGTTAGGGCAGCACTATTCAATTATTAATTTGATTATTCTCTCCTGCCCAATAAAAATCAAAAACTGCCGCCCACTTTTCTTTCCTCCCTCTCTCCTATGCGTGAAGTAGAACCGCCGCTCCCCCTCATCTCTCTCCCTCTCGTTTTCTGCCGCCGTCTGGAAGAAGACTGCCGGCCTGCTGTGTTGGAGAGAGATCCGGCCGCCGCCCGGAGGAGGGGAGAAGTAGTCCGGCCATCTGTTGAAGGGGAGATCCAGCCGCCGCTGTTGGAGGAAATCCGGCCGCCGCTGTTTTTGAAGGAGTCGCCGCCGCCGCCGTTGTTGAAGGAGGGCTGCGGCTTGGAGCTTGGGAGGGCTACCGCCGGTAGCCGCTATCGCCGCTGTTTGGAGGATCCGGGCCGCCGTTGCCGCCTGGGATCTTGTCGACGCCATCGTCGTTGCTTGGAGGTTGAAGACGAAGAAGGAAGGGGCTGCGTATAGCCGTCCTTGTTCGTGGATTTGGAGGACGTCATCTTCGACGTTGGGACGGATTGTTCAATCCGTCCGGGTAACGCCTCTATCACCGTGTTTATTTTTCTTCGTTTCAATATTGTGATTTTGTATCGTGTTGGAAAGAGGGTGTTGTAAAATCCTTTGTGGATTATTTTTGTGGTGGAGGAGTGGAGATCCTGTGTGGATCGGTGGGAAAGCCTGTAATTGTTGCGTGTGATTTTCACACCTTTTTAGTGGAGGCTTTCCGGGTTGGACCCCGTGGTTTTTCACCAAATTGGGTTTTCCACGTTAAAATTTCCTGTGTGTTTATTATTTTTCTGCATCGTATTTTCTTTTGCGAATTTGCATACCGCTCAACGCGGTCGCACAGGTGCTTGCTCGATTTGCAACAGGTTCTCTGGTCGGGAGTGTTTGCTCGCATTCCCAACAAGTGGTATCAGAGGTAGGTTCAGTGTCAGAGCCGTTTCAGTGACAGAGCAGTTACCGGGCTGACCTTTTGGGTTTCAGGACGAGTCGATTGTGATCTCGGGTGTGCAATTGGGAGTGGTAGTTTACGACCACTGGCCCGCTGGCTATCCTCTCCAGTTGCATATTTTGAGATAGTCGACTCAAAGATCAGTGGCCGGTCCGGCCAGTTGACAGAGCAGGATGGAGTCCACATCAGGTTCAGAGCAGATGGTAAAGTTGAATGGTGCCAATTACCACCAGTGGCATCTTCTGATGGAAGACTTGATATATGTGAAGGGTTGGCATGCTCCTGTCTTTGAGGAGATGCCAAAGGACACGGATCCGGCGAAATGGAAGGTGGAGCATCGGAAGCTGTGTGGGTTCATTAGACGGTTCGTGGAGCCGAACGTCTACAACCATGTGGCTAGCATCACTGATGCGAAGACTTTGTGGAAGACTCTCGAGACGTTGTATGCCAAGAGCACGGGCATCAACAAGCTGTATTTGCTGAAGAAGCTTGGAGAGTTCAGATACCGAGAGGGCTCACCCATTTTGGATCGTGTCAATGAGTTCCAGGGAATTATTGATCGCTTGACTGCTATGAAGGTGACGTTTGAAGACGAAGTGAATGTTTTGTGGCTACTCAAGTCACTTCCAGACTCGTGGGAGATGGTCAGAGTTTCTCTGATCAATTCTTCCCCCCAGGGGATTGTTTCCATGGAGATCGCCAAGAGTGGGATCTTGAATGAGGAGGTGAGACGAAAGTCTCAGGGGACTTCAGGCTCTTCTTCACGAGCTGATGTTCTTTATACTGAGTCCAGGGGGAGAGGAAGGAGTAAGAGCCGAGGCAGGAAGGAGGACAGGAGTCAGAGTAGGGGCAAGTCCAAGTCACGTTATCAGAACGTGGAATGCCACTACTGCCACAAGAAGGGACACATCAAGAAGTTTTGTTACTCGTTGAAGAACGATCAGAAGAAGAAGGGGATTGCCACTGAAGGCAAGGATGAGGGTCACACGGCAGCTACTGTTTCGACTGAGGAGGACGACGTTATTATTGTTGGCGACGACGTCACAGCTGCACTTGCGTGTGACGACCGATGCTGGATCGTTGATTCTGGAGCTTCTGCATATGTCTCCCATAACAGGGAGTTATTTGCCACCTACACCACTCATGACTGTGGGGTGTTGAGGATGGGCAATGGGGATACGTCCAAGGTGCTTGGGCGTGGAGACATGCATTTGAAGACGAGTACTGGTGCCCTACTGGTTCTTAGGGATGTGCGGCATGTGCCAGATATTCGCTTCAATCTGATATCTGTTGGAAGACTTGGAGACGAAGGACACCTGAGTGTCTTTGGAGGAGACTTCTGGAAGCTGATCAGGGGATCGCTTGTGATGGCCAGAGGCTATAGAGATTCTGGACTATACTACATGGAGGGGAGGCATGAAGCTGCTCAGGCCAACTCCGTCAGGGATGAGGCATCCACTTCCTTATGGCACAGGAGGCTGGCACACATTAGCCAAAAGGGTTTAGGATGCCTGGCGAAGAAAAAGCTGATTTGTGATATTTCTGGGGATCACTTAGAGAGGTGCGACCACTACATGGCTGGGAAACAGAATAGGATATCATTTCACAGCCACACGTCCACCAGGAGATCTGAGCCTTTGGAGCTAGTTCATACTGATGCTTGCGGACCACTGAAGGTCCAAACTAGAGGTGGAGCATCTTACTTCGTCACTTTCATTGACGACCATTCGAGGAAGCTTTGGGTCTATGCTATCAAGACCAAAGATCAGGTCCTCGATACCTTCAGGAGATTCCACGCTGAGGTGGAGAGACAGTCTGGGAGGAGACTGAGGTGCATCAGGTCAGACAACGGGGGAGAGTACATTGGTCCCTTTGATGAGTACTGCAGGGACCATGGCATCAGACATGAGAAGACCCCGCCGAAGACGCCACAGCTAAATGGCGTAGCTGAGAGGATGAACAGGACACTGATGGAGAGAGTTCGATGCATGCTTTCTGAGTCGAAGCTGCCAGGGATGTTTTGGGGGCGAGGCTCTTCTTACTGCAGCGCATGTCATCAACCTCTCGCCGAGTTCAGCATTGCAGGAGGATGTCCTAGATAGGGTCTGGTATGGGAAGGACCCCTCTTATAGTCACTTGCGGGTATTTGGCTGCAAAGCCTTTGTGCACGTCCCCAGGGACGAGAGATCCAAGTTGGATTCGAAGACCCGACAGTGTATTTTCTTGGGGTACGGCTACAGTGGAGAGTTTGGGTACAGGTTCTTTGATCCAGTTGAGAAGAAGCTTGTACGTAGCCGTGATGCTGTTTTCTGTGAGGATCAGACTGTTGGTGATCCCGAGGAGACTGTTGAGTCTGAGGTTGACTCTCGCACTGCTGCAGAGTCACCTATGATTGGAGATGACGATACTGAGGAGGCTACTGAGCCTGAGCCAGCACAGGGTACTGATACCCTTCCGGATCATGATATCACCACTGATGGTGAACCAGGAGTTGCTGAGGACATTACTGATGATGTGCCTGCACCGGCCCCTGAGCCTGCTTTGCAGAGATCAGATCGTGCCAGGCACCCGTCCGCCAGATATTCTGCATCAGAGTTTATACTGCTGACTGATGCGGGCGAGCCTGAGAGCTATGACGAGGCTATGGAGAGTGCTGAGAAGCGCCAGTGGATGGCTGCTATACAGGAGGAGATGCAGTCGCTGCAGAAGAACCACACGTATGACCTGGTGAGATTGCCTAAGGGCAAGAAGGCCTTGAAGAATCGGTGGATTTTCAGGGTGAAGCAGGGATATTCCTCCACACCTCCCAGATACAAGGCCAGGCTGGTGGTGAAAGGTTTTGGACAGCGACAGGGCGTTGACTTTGATGAGATCTTCTCACCAGTGGTGAAGATGTCGTCTGTTCGTGTGGTACTTGGCCTCGCTGCGAGGCTTGATTTGGAGATTGAACAGATGGACGTCAAGACCGCCTTTCTGCATGGCGATCTTGACGAGGAGCTTTACATGGAGCAGCCTGAGGGCTTTGGTGTCAGGGGAAAGGAAGGTCTGGTGTGTCGCTTGCAGAAGAGTTTATATGGCCTGAAGCAGGCCCCGCGGCAATGGTATAAGAAGTTTGATTCTTTCATGGGGGAGATCGACTTCAGGAGGACCACCCTTGACCACTGTGTGTTCATCAAGCAGTACGCTCCAGAGGATTTCATTATCCTATTGTTGTACGTGGCGATATGTTGATCGTCGGGAGGAACACTGCGCGCATTGCTGAGTTGAAGCGGCAGTTGAGTTCCACCTTTGAGATGAAGGATCTGGGTGCTGCGAAGACTATTTTGGGGATGCACATTCGCAGAGACAGGGGAGCCAGATTGCTTTGGTTGTCACAGGAGCGGTACATCCGCAAAGTGCTACAGAGATTTGATATGGATCAGGCGAAGAAGGTGAGCGTGCCTCTTGCAGCTCACTTCAGGCTTACCGCTGATCAGTGCCCCAGCACACCCGAGGAGATCGAGGCTATGCAGAAGGTTCCGTATGCATCTGCAGTTGGGAGCCTCATGTATGCGATGGTGTGTACTCGTCCAGACATTGCGCATGCGGTTGGGACCGTTAGTAGATTTCTCTCCAATCCTGGGAGAGAGCATTGGAGCGCAGTGAAGTGGATACTGAGATACCTGCAGGGGACGTCCGACTTGACGCTGAGATTTGGAGACAGTGAGCCAGAGCTGTTGGGCTACACTGATGCAGATATGGCTGGAGATGTAGATTCCAGGAGGTCGACGTCCGGGTACTTGATTCTGTTTGCAGGGGGAGCTGTCTCGTGGGCGTCGAGATTGCAGAAGTGCGTTGCACTGTCCACTACGGAGGCTGAGTTCATTGCGGTTACTGAGGCTGGGAAGGAGTTGCTTTGGATGAAGAGGTTCATCAAAGAACTTGATTTCACTCAGGACCGATACACACTCCTGTGTGACAGTCAGAGCGCCATTCATTTGGGGAAGAACCCCACGTTTCACTCGAGGTCGAAGCACATCGACACTCGGTATCATTGGATACGAGATGTCCTAGAGCAGAAGGAGCTCTCTCTTCAGAAGGTGCACACTGATGATAATGGGGCAGACATGCTGACCAAGACTGTGCCAAGGGGGAAGTTTGAGCATTGTGTTAGAATCGCCGGGATGGCGGTTTCTTCCGCCTCAATGTGAAGGGGGAGATCTGTTGGGCGTGGTTCCCATCCGAGTCGGTAAAAACCACCGGAGATGTTAGAAGCTTTGGCGTGCAGAAATTCTGTGAAAATTTATTTTTGGCAAATATGTTGCAACCTGTTAAAAGGCAGGTTGCAACCTTTTTTCTGCTGCATTTTTTGGAGTGGATAATATGCGTTTTTCTGGACCGGTTCATGGTGAACCGGACTGCTATTTTGGCGTGGAGTTAGGGCAACACTATTCAATTATTAATTTGATTATTCTCTCCTGCCCAATAAAAATCAAAAACTGCCGCCCACTTTTCTTTCCTCCCTCTCTCCTGTGCGTGAAGTAGAACCGCCGCTCCCCCTCATCTCTCTCCCTCTCGTTTTCTGCCGCCGTCTGGAAGAAGACTGCCGGACTGCTGTGTTGGAGAGAGATCCGGCCGCCGCCCGGAGGAGGGGAGAAGTAGTCCGGCCATCTGTTGAAGGGGAGATCCAGCCGCCGCTGTTGGAGGAAATCCGGCCGCCGCTGTTTTTGAAGGAGTCGCCGCCGCCGCCGTTGTTGAAGGAGGGCTGCGGCTTGGAGCTTGGGAGGGCTACCGCCGGTAGCCGCTATCGCCGCTGTTTGGAGGATCCGGGTCGCCGTTGCCGCCTGGGATCTTGTCGACGCCATCGTCGTTGCTTGGAGGTTGAAGACGAAGAAGGAAGGGGCTGCGTATAGCCGTCCTTGTTCGTGGATTTGGAGGACGTCATCTTCGACGTTGGGACGGATTGTTCAATCCGTCCGGGTAACGCCTCTATCACCGTGTTTATTTTTCTTCGTTTCAATATTGTGATTTTGTATCGTGTTGGAAAGAGGGTGTTGTAAAATCCTTTGTGGATTATTTTTGTGGTGGAGGAGTGGAGATCCTGTGTGGATCGGTGGGAAAGCCTGTAATTGTTGCGTGTGATTTTCAAACTTTTTTAGTGGAGGCTTTTCGGGTTGGACTCCGATCGTCCCGTGGTTTTTCACCCAATTGGGTTTTCCACGTTAAAATTTCCTGTGTGTTTATTATTTTTCTGCATCGTATTTTCTTTTGCGAATTTGTATACCGCTCAACGCGGTCGCACAGGTGCTTGCTCGATTTGCAACAGGTTCTCTGGTCGGGAGTGTTTGCTCGCATTCCCAACATTTACTTGAGGCTGTGTACCTCCCTGTTAACCCATGAGTTCGATGGACGTTGTGTTCAGCCTTGTTAGCCAATGCATGGTCAAGATTGTGTTCCTCTCTATCTACTGTGGTGTGATTGTTGGAGGCAAATCTTTCTTGACTTGAGATATTAGATGTTGTGGTTGGAAATGCAGTTAAACGAACTTTCTGACATAGGCTTAGTTATTAAAGGCTTAAGGCGCACCAAAACGCAAAGGGGTCTTGGAACCTAGGTGCAAACGCGCGCCTGATGAGGGCAAGGTGCAATCAATCCATTTTAAATAATTGACATCAAACATCAGCTCATCTTTTTTATCAGATTATTCAACTCATTAATCATTCATTATTGTTGTGGGTTGCCCGACGCTCCGCGGACCGGTCGAGATGGACCATCTTAGCTCGAGAGCGAGCCAGACACCGCACACAGTCAAAGTAGGGAACTGACAGCTGACAAGAAGACTTTTTAGAGTGGAAAATCCAGAAATGATGAAAAACCACGTGGTTGGATCGATGTTAGCTAAACTGCACTATATCTTGGTGTGTTACAAGTAGAAGAATGCGAGAGGGTGACAGACTACCGCTAGTCAAAGAGAAGAATGAGAGAAAATCTGCAAGTCCCCAAGGTGGAATCCTCAAAGGGGAGGAGGTCTTCAAGGGAGTCTTCAAGCGCCAAAGAGAACTCTGCAGGATCTTCGAAAGATCTCTCTCAGGTGCTAAAGGCAAGGTCCCCTTTGAATGAGGGCTCTGAGCTCCTTTTATAGTTTTGTACAGGGGCGGCTTGGTAATTGTGTTGCTGTAACCACCATAACTACCAGACGAGCGAATCACGTTCCTTGATCTAGATCACACGGATCGCCACTTTTGTAGATATGATAGTTCTGCCCCTGGAACTTTGGCGCGTTCGGAGGCGATGGAAGCTTTGGCGTGCTTGGAGGTGACAGAAGCTTTAGCGTGCTCAGACGTGACGGGAGCTTTGGCATGCCCGGAAGCAACGGGAGCTTTGGCATGCTCGGAAGCAACGGGAGTTTTGGCGTGCTCGGAAGCAATATGAGCTTTTGCTTGCTCGGAAGCGGCGGGAGCTTTGGCGTGCTCGGAAGCGACGGGAGCTTTGGCGTGCTCGGAAGCGATGAGAGCTTTGGTGTGCTCGGAGCGGCGGAATCTTTGGCGTGCTCAAAAGCGAGGGGGGCTCTGAGCTCGGAGGATGGGGCTAGATGAGTTCTTCGAGCTGTCTTCGAGGAGACCTTCGAGAAGCGAATGAGATCTTCGAGCCGTCTTCAAAAGCCGAAGGAGATCTTCGAACCGTTTTCAAGAAATCTTCAAACTCCGAAGGAGATCTTCGAGCGCCGAAGGAGATCTTCACAGGGACCTTCAGGCACTGAAGAAGAAATCAAGGAGATCTTCGAAGGAAGACTCTGGAAATTTCTCATGCGTAGAAGACAAAGGTCCTTTCAAATGAGGGTTTTGGGTCCCTTTTATAGAATCTGGGAGGAATATTTTGGTAATTATGTCGCTATGGAGTCTTGTAATTCGCACACCCATGATCATAAATTTGGCTATGCGCACCCCCATGATGGTGGATTTTGCTATACACACCTCCATGATGGGGGATTTCGCTATGCGCACACCAATGATGAAGGATTTTACTATTCGCACTCAATGATGAAGAATTTTACTATCTGCATCGAATAATTGAGGATTTTACTATGTGCACCCACATGATGAATGATTTTTCTATCCGCACTCAATAATGGGGGATTTTATTATGTGCACTCATATAATGAAGGATTTTACTATCCGCACCCAATGATGTGAGATTTTACTATCTGCACCCCATGGTATGAGATTTTACTATTCGTACCCAATTATGTGGGATTTTACTATCTGCGCCCAATGGTGGGGAGTTGAACTATGTGCACCCCCATGATGGAGAATTTTACTATCCCCACCCAATGATGTGGGATTTTAGTATGTGCACCCCCCCCCCCCCCCCCCCCCCCCCCCGACGGAGGATTTTACTATCTGCACCCCATAGTAGGAATTATACTATTTGCACGCCCAAGATCGGGAGGCGATGGCGGCGAGCGAGAAGAGAAACAACGGGCGATGAGCGCAGTCATGGGTGATAAGCGCGGCAGTGAGCCTGTCTGGAGATGACGTGAGAGGTGTTGTCAAATATTAACACGAGGAGTTTTAATATAACCACAAGCTTTGAGAAAAGAAAACTTGATATGTATTTCAGTCTTAACACTACTATTTATAGAGTGAGGAGATAAGATTTGTTCTTTTTGTCTTATACAACAATACACTTGTTGTTTAAAATTCAATCCTGCATACAGGATATACTCTCTTTAATATAATACCGCAGTTAAGTAAAAAATACTCATTACCTATTATCTATTACATATTGCTAACATAACACAAGCTATTTATGTATTACGTACATATTACATCCCTCCTTAGCTGGGTGTGCTTTTACGCCCATTTTCTCCCCGAGCTCCAGAAATCGTGCCCTAGATAGCAGCTTGGTGAGAATGTCGGCGATCTGCTCTTCGCTTCTGCAATATACCACCTTGATGCTTCTTTGCTCTATCTTTTCGTGAATAAAGTGCAGACGTAGGTCTATATGCTTTGGTTTATGATGCGTGAGGTTTTTTTTTTGATAATGCGATGACGGAAGTATTATCGCAATGGATTATCGTAGCATTGTCTTCTTCTTTCCCTTTTATTGCTTTCAGGATTTCACGTAACCATGTTGCTTCATAGCTTGCTGCACTTAGTGCCATGTATTCTACTTCTATTGTAGATAGTGCCACTGTTTGCTGCTTTTGTGAGCTCCAGGTTACGGGTTTGTGCCCTAACATGAACACATACCCGCTGATACTTTTCTGATCTTCTAGGTCTCCACACAAATCTGCATCACTAAAACCATGAAGTTGAAACTCCTTTGTTTGTATCATATTGTAGTCCATATGTGAGGGTGCCCAGGATATATCGTAAAATGCATTTTATGGCCACAAAATGTGTTGGGTATTGTGTCCTTAATGTTCCTAGATTTGAAGAAGGAACACAAATATAGATAAGTAAAGTTGTCTTTGATATGTGTTTTAGTTCATGATGTGACAGGTATGTCAAGACTATATGTTTAATATCAAGACTATATTTTCGGTATCAAAACTAAACAAGAAGTGAAAACTTCACTAAGTCAAATATCAGCTTGAGCCTTAACAGCCATATCGTTAAGACAGGAAATATATCGTCGAGACAGTCTCGACGATATCGTCTTGAAGAAGCTTTATCGTTGAGAAAGCTAAGTCAAGTTGTGTAGACAACATATCGACAATATCGTCTTGAAGAAAGCTTATTAATGATTTAATATAAGTCGTTTAGAAAGAAACATCTAGACGATATCGTCTAGAAGAAGTCATATCATGTAGAAGATTATGTTAAGTCTCGAAGAAAGGATCATGTAGACGACATCGACTTGAAGTTTCTATATCGTCTCGAAGATCAAAATGATATGTAACATCCCATTTCCTACTAGACCCCTTAACTTCAACTAGGATAGGACAAGTGGTGTGTGAGGTGAGTTTGAGCTGGAGAGTAACCTTAGCCCACCTTGAGTTGAGAGAACTCAAGTGTGAGCCCCTATATTGGACAAGCCATTTTAGATCAATTTAGCTCATATTGAACCTACACATGTGAATTAACCCCACCACCATGTTCCTAACCCCAAAGGAGGCATAGTAGACCAAAAGCCCCATCATTTGGTCTTCAATTAGTCCAAATTGACCAAAGTCAAACCTAGGTCAATATGACCCAATCCAACTCAATAGGGTTCAATTCATGCCCATATCGACAAATTGACCCCACCTCTAGGTGGTAAAGCCTTAAAGGGATACTTTAGACCCAAAAGCCCCATCATGGTGTCTTCAATTACTCCAAATTGACCAAAGTCAAACTTAGGTCAACATTAGTCAATCCTTCCCCAATGGGTTCAATTGAACTCCAAAGCATGAAATTGACTTTCCCCCTAGTCTTAGAACATCACGGGGGACCTAATTGCCTGAAAATCCCCATCATGGGATCACCAAATTGACCAAAGTCATCTTTTCCTCAATTTTGGTCTAAATCACACCTATTAGTTAAATTGGCCCAATTGGGGCACCACCATGACCCAATTAACATTGAGGGATGTTAAGGGACTCAAGACCAACACATTGGACCAGTCAACCCACCCAATTGACCAAGTCAACATCAAAAGTCAACATTTGGTCAAATAGGCCTAAATTGGGCTTAAATGAAATTAAAACAAATCCCCATGGGTTAAGGCCCTTCATAGAGGCCCATTCTGAAGCCCAAGTGCCTAATTACCAGCCATGACCCCTGGTTCCAACATGCAAGGACATGCAAGGGGTAAACTTGATATTTTCCCCAAATTCCATTAGAGAACAAGAGGAATTTGAGGAATGGAGGCCACTTGGCACTCCATTCCTCTGCCCAAAGCCATCCCTGACCTCCCCATGAAGTGCCCAGCCAAATTTGGGCTGCATTGTTGCCACTTGGCAGCTGGGGGGAGCAACCAAAGCTTGGCCGAGCCATGCTTTAGTGGAGCTTGCACTTAGAGCCCTCCTCTCCTTCATTCAAGTCCACCATCAGCTTTAGAGAGGTCCAAGCAGTCGGAATAGCAACCTGGAGTGAAGCTTTTGCTGGAGAATTGGAGTTTTGAGCAAGCTCGCCGGAGATCGTCGTCACCATGCCGCACCGCTACAATACTCACGGCCAAGCACCCACACAGGTCGGTTTCTCCCCCTCTCCCTCTGTGCTAGTATCTAGGTCCTCTTAGGAGAGAAATCGGGTTCAATTGAGCCCGATCCCATGTGATCTTGAGGGAGGAATTCTGAGCTTTTACTCTAGCTCGGGCTCGCCGGAGAAGCCATCTCCGACGGCCGTGTCACCGCCTGGCGGTAGCCACCACCTCAAGGAAGGTGGTGGAGGTGGTGGTCGGCAGTGGTGGGCCGTGGATGGCCGGGAAATGGATGTGGAAGTTGGCCCAGGTCGGGGAAATCCCGGCTGTTGGCTGGAGGTAGGAGATGAAATCACAACCGTTGATTTCATCTGATAGCTATATGCAGACCATGTTAATTAAATTAAATGATTTTGTCACATCATATTATGAATGTTCATGCTGAATTTTGAGGCTCTTAGGGGCCTTTTAAGGAAAAGTTGCCTGAGATAACATTTGTAGATATTGATGTCTACTTTCACTAAAAATATAAATCAGCCCATTTGGGGCATTGTAGGACCCTCAGCATCCAATTTGGTGAGACTGATCCATCTAGAGGCCAGAAATCATTTTGTGTATATATTCTAAATGGTAGGTCTGATGGACTTGAAATTTGGGCCATGCATGCATGAGCCCTGCATCTAGCTTGCACCCAAAAATCAGATTTTTAGGAAATTATTTTTCTAAGATTTTATTCAAAATATGTAAATTCAAATAAGTGACATTTTTGGAAGAATATAGCTCCAAATGATCCCAAATTTGGGTGTCATCCTTATTTAGCCAATATTAGACTATGGTTAAATTTTGAGACCAAATGGATCTCTGCATGTAAGGTAAATTCCAATTGCATGTCTCTACCTAAAAGGGAACATGTGCGCCAATAGCAAAAACTTGTATTTTGTGTATTTAGCCCAAAGGGTTTGGGGTTATCTTATGAAATTTTGCACACACCCTAATTATGATATAATACATCACCCTAGAAAATCTTAGGACTTCTAGCATCAAGAATCTCATGGTTTTGATTAATTTGTCATATGTCACACTTGTGTATTTATGAAATTTTCATGATTAGAATTTGGAGATAAATTCTGAGACTCTGGAGAATCACTTGTTATGCTATTTAAAATCTCTGTAAATTTTGGTAGAAAATTCCAGGGATTATTTCTCAAAGAAATATCAAGATTACCTTATGTCTCAAATCTGAATAATGGAAAACTTATTAGTCAAAATGTTTGAGAAATTGTTGAAACTCTGGATTATAGTTAGGAATCCAATTATGAAACTCTGTGATTTTTGTTAGAATTTTGGAGATAGTATTTATGAAAAAATTTCATTTATTCAGTTTGTCACTCTTTATATTTTGTGAAATACTTATGGTGAAATATTCCTGGAAAATTATGAAATTATGGAATTAGTGTTTTTATGTCATTATAGAGCCACTGTAATTTTCTCAGAATTTTGGGAAGTCAAAATCTAGTACTGGATGTGTAAAGTTACATTGTCACCTGTTGCGGGTCGCTTAGGGCTCTTGGTAGACCGGTCGAATTGGACCACCTTAGCTCGGGAGCGAACTAAGCGCGCAAACAGTCACAGAGAAATTCTTTGAGTACACTGATACATTTTAACGTGGAAAAACCCGGAAAGGGTAAAAAACCACGTGGCCGGGGCTGTGCCGACCAAACTTCACTATCTTCTAAGAGGTTACAATTCGGTGTTTAGAATTCGAGCGCGACAGGCCGCCGCTCGTTACAATATTAGAGAGAGAGAGAGAGAGAACGTTCCGAGGGTGACAGGCCACCTCTCGGAAAAAACTAAGTCTTTTTCTTCTGAGAGCGGTAGAGAACGAAAGTGAGAATGTCTTGTCCGCTTTCGTGAAGACGAAAGTTAGAGCGCTGTGTCCGCTCCCGTGAGAACGAAAGTGAGACTGCCGAGTCGCCTTTCGGACGAAGGAAAACTTCAAGTCCACGAAAGAGATCTTCAAGCGCCGAAGGAGAAATCCGTGGAAATCTTCAAGGAGCTCTCTCTCGTCATCAAGGCGGGGTCCCTTCAAATGAAGCCTAGGGGGTCCTTTTATAGCTTTGGCCGGGGGTAGCCCGGTAATTTTGCCGTTGTAACCACCGTAACCACCTGGCGGACGAATCACGTTTTCCGGTTCGGAGCACACGGATCGCCATTTTTCATAAATGACCGTCTCGCCCCTGGGTAGTTCGGGCAGTTCGAGCTGGTTTGTTGAAGGCGAAAAAGGCGACAAGCCGTTCCTGCAATCTGAGAAACTGGAAAGACAAAATGTGAGCATGCTGGAAAGACAAAAAGTGAGCGTGCTAGAAAGACAAAAAGTGAGCGTGCCCGAAATGTGAAAGTGCTATGAGCGCGCTCAAAAGTGCTCTGAGCGCGTAACGAACGGGGAATTGCTCTGAACAGAGTCCGGAGCCCGAAAAGCGAGCGGCGAGCCGGAAGAGGGGGGACTCACCCCAGCCTTGCCACGGGGGAGAGCGGTTGGACCGCACCTAAAGGCGGGCGAGGCGCGGCCGCACCCAGGGGAGGGACGCGGCTTGGCCGCACCCCACATGGGGTGCGGCTTGGCTCGGTTGCACCCAAGGGGTTGCGGCTTGGCCGCATCCCACATGGAGTGCGGCTTGGCCCCACCCCTCATGGGGTGCGGTTTGGCCGCACCCCAAGGGGGTGCGGCCTGGCCACACCCCCCCCCCCCACTATGGGGGGGTGCGGCTATTCGCACCCCACTAGTGGGGTGCAGGCTAGTCGCACCCCAGTAGTGGGGTTCGGTTATGGAGGGGCGTGACGTGTGTTTCGTGCATGTTGGCGGTTGGCGGCGGAAATGGCGGCTTCGGTTTCTTCAACTTGGGTGATCATGCGGTGACCGCTGGCCCTACCTCCCGTTAGTGGAGTTTTTCCTAGACGCACCCCAAAGCCTCTACGGATATGTAATATAAGCCCCCCAAACCTTCGGAGTCCGGACTTCTGCGCGGAGGAGTTTGGAGGTTTTGATTTTTCTGTGGCGACTTTGATCATTGTTATCTTCGTGGCGTGCTGGGGATCGTTGCTCGGCCTTTGTTGTGAGCGAAACTTTTATCTTTCCTTGATAGGTTGCAGGTGTGCTGTTCAGCGGTTGTGTTGGAGGTTGCGGTGAGCCTGTCGTTTTAGAGTCGGTACCTGAGTAGCTTGATGGTCTTCCAAAAAATGTTAGATAAGTTTGCGTGAGTCTGAGCTCACAGCTTTTCATAAATTTGCGCAAGTCTGGGCTCGCGGCTTTTATATAATAAATTTGGCCGGTGAATAGCGGGTATATTCAAACCGTAGGCGAACGTAAGAGGGGCAGACCCTTACGACGTCGGGACTCTACGACGGAGGAGAAGGGCGAACCTTCAATCGACGGCGGTGCGAAGTCCCCGGGGCAGGGCCCCGAGATAGCCGGTGAATAGCTGGTGTATTCAAACCGGGGGCGAACGTAAGGGGGCAGGCCCCTACGACACTGAGACTCTACGACGGAAGAGTAGGGCGAACCTTCAATCGACGACAGTGCGAAGTCCCTAGGGCAGGGCCCCAACATGGCCGGTGAATAGCTGGTGTATTCAAACCGGGGGCGAACGTAAAGGGGGCAGGCCTCTACGACGCCGAGACTCTACGGCGGAGGAGAAGGGAGAACCTTCAATCGACGGCGGTGCGAAGTCCCTAGGGCAGGGCCCTAACATAAAGATTTTTTCTTAATTGGATATAGGTGTCAAAGCACATTCTTTATAGTAGAAAATCGTTTTGCGCGTAGTTTTTGTAATACAAGATAAGTTCACACGAGTCTGAGCTCGCGACTTAGTGCATAATAGGTAATATAAGATAAGTTTGCACGAGTATGTGCTCGCGGCTTTGCATAGAAATTATAAGATAAGTTTGCATGAGTCTGAGCTCGCGGCTTTGTACATAATAGGTAATATAAGATAAGTTTGCACGAGTCTGCGCTCGCGGCTTTTCACGTGATAGAAGACTTTGTATTACTGGTAAAAGCGGCGCAGGTTCTGGGCGTTCCAGGTGCGTGGTAGAGTCTTCCCTTCCGCTGTTCTGAGCCTGTATTTTCCGGGCTTTACGACCGTAGTGACAACGTATGGGCCTTCCCATGTCGGTGAGAGCTTATCTCCTTGGGGGCCTTTGTCGGCTGCTTCGATGCTGCGTAAGACGAGATCTCCCACGTTGATTGGCCTGGGCTTCACCCTCCTGTCATAGATTCGGGCTACACGCCTTTGGTAGGATGCGGCACATTGGGCGGCGTCGTCCTGGACTTTGGGGATTAGGTCGACATTTTCCCGAAGCAGGCCGTCATTCTTGCTGGGATCGAAGGTTAGTACGCGAGTGCTCGGAACGTTGATGTCGATGGGGATGACAGCTTCAGTACGGTAACAGAGGTTATATGGCGTCTCCCCTGTAGGAGTCCTCTCTGTTGTTCGGTATGCCCATAGTACGTTTGGGAGTGCGTCCACCCATTGTCCCCCAGCTTCTTCCAGGCGCGTCTTCAACCCTTTGAGGATGGTGCGGTTCATGACTTCTACTTGCCCGTTGGTTTGCGGATGTGCTACAGGAGTATGACGAAGGTTGACCTTCAGGTCCTCGCACATCTTGGTGAAGGACTTCCCGGTGAATTGGGTGTCGTTGTCGGCAATGATTGTTGCTGGGATACCGAACCGGCAGACGATGTTCTTCCAGACAAATTATTTAGCGTTCTCTTCTGTGATTTTGGCTAGGGGCTCCGCTTCTACCCACTTGGTGAAGTAATCGATGGATAGGATGATGAAATTCCTCTGCCTGGATGCTGGAGGTAGGGGGCCGAGGAGGTTGATTCACCATTGCGCGAACGACCACGCACTTTGGAGTGTGGAGAGCGCGGCTGGGGGCTGATGAGGAACGTTGGCATGCAGCTGACAGCTCCTGCACTTTTGGACTAGCTCGGCTGCGTCCCTCTTCATTGTTGGCCAATAGAAGCCTTGGCGTAGTATCTTTTGTGCCAACGCCTTCCCACCTAGGTGCTCTCCGCAGACTCCCCCGTGCACTTCTTTGAGGGCGTAGTCTGCCTCGCCTGCCGGTAAGCACTTTAGGTATGGTCCCAAGAACGCCCGCTTATAAAGCTCCCCGTCTACAATGGTGAATGATGTCGCCCGCATCCGTAATCTTCGCGCTTCTAAGCGATCTTCAGGGAGGTGTCCGTGCTCGAGGTAAGCTCGTAATGGGGTCATCCAGGATGACTCTTCCTGGTGGATGGTTGCGATCTCCCATGGCCCTTGAATACTTGGAACAACGATCTCTTCGATTCGGCGTCTTCGAGACTGGTAGCTGGAGGGTGAAGTGGCGAGCTTGGATAGAGCATCTGCCCTGGAATTCTGCTCTCGGGGGATGTGTAGAATTTGATATGACGAGATCTTCTGAAGGAATAATTTCGCGAACACGAGGTATTTCGCCATCTGGTCGCTCTTAGCCTCGTAGTCTCCTTCGACTTGCGAGACTACGAGTTGAGAATCTGTGTAAATCGTCAGGTTCTCTGCTTTGCAATCGATGGCGAGCCGGAGACTGGCGATCAGCGCCTCGTACTCTACAATGTTATTTGATGCGGGGAATTTCAACCGGAGACCGTAATCCAAGGTGATCTCATCGGGACTTATGAGGAGCAATCCTGCTCCGGCCCCTTCAGCTCCTGAGGCACCGTCGACATAGAGGGTCCAGCGGGGGCTAGTGGCGTCTTCGACAAGAGTTGTTTCTGGTGGGATAGTGTACTCTACAACAAAGTCGGCGAGTACTTGCGACTTGATGTCAGGTCGAGGCAGGAATTGGATGTCAAACTCGTCGAGTTCTACGACCCACTTTACTAGTCTCCCTGAGACTTCCAGTTTCTGGAGGATTGCTCGTAGCGGGAGCTGTGTCAACACTTTTACTGTATGAGCCTGGAAGTAGGGCCGAATCTTCCTTGCTGAGAAAACAAGAGCCAAGGCTGTCTTGTCTGCTGCCGGATATCTGGTTTCGGTGTCGGTGAGGACTTTGCTGAGGTAGTAGATTGGTCGTTGCACCCCTCCTTCATCTTTCACGAGCACCGAGATAAGGGCAAGAGGTGATACTGCCAGGTATAAGAACAGAGTTTCTCCGGGGATGAGCTTTGACAGAAGCGGTGGCGAAGCCAGGTACTGTTTGAGAAGTTCGAAGGCCGCCTGGCACTCGTCAGTCCATTGGAAACCGGAGTGGCGCGCTCCCCGAAGGATTTTGAAGAAAGGGAGGTATTTGTCTCCTGTTCGTGACAAGAAACGGGATAACGCAGCAATCCTCCCATTCAGGCGTTGCACTTCCTTAATTGAGCGAGGTGGCGACATATCCTCCAATGCCTTGATCTTTTCGGGGTTGGCCTCAATTCCCTGATGGGTTACCATGAAACCCATGAACTTTCCCGCCGTCACACCAAACGTGCATTTGTTGGGGTTGAGCTGCATCTGGAAGCGACGCAGAAGCTGAAAGCACTTTTCCAAGTCTTTCAAGTGGTCGCAATGGTGGACACTCTTTACTAGCATGTCGTCCACGTAAACCTCCATCGTTTCCCCGATGAGATTCTTGAAGACCTTGTTCATCAGCCTTTGATAGGTGGCTCCGACATTTTTAAGGCCGAAAAGCATCACTTTGTAGCAGTAGACTCCTCTGTCGGTGCGGAAGGCAGTATGCTCCTCGTCCGCGGGGTTCATCCTTATCTGGTTGTAACCTGAATAAGCATCCATGAAGCAGAGTAGCTGGTGGCTGGCCGTCGCGTCGACGAGCTGGTCAATCCTCGGGAGGGGAAAGCTGTCTTTTGGGCATGCCTGGTTCAGATTGCTGTAGTCAACGCACATGCGCCATTTCCCTGAGGCCTTTTTTACCATGACCACGTTGGCAAGCCACGTGGGGTACTCCGCTTCGCGTATGAATCGTGCCTCCAGGAGTTTAACTACTTCCTCCTCGATCACCTTCAACCGTTCAGGGGCGAAGTTCCTCTTCTTTTGAATTACAGGCATGTAGGCAGGGTTGATGTTTAAAGAGTGATAAATGACTTCAGGATCTACCCCGGGCATGTCTTCCGGGCTCCAAGCGTAGATGTCTTCGTTCTCTTGTAGGAAGGTTGTGAACTCTTCTCGTTCTTCTTGCGACAAGAGCGACCCGACCTGAACAGTCCGAGTCGGGTCTTGCTGGGAGAGCGGCACTCCTACTAGTCCTTCAACGGGCGCTCCTCGCTGCAAAGTAGCTTCGTCTCGCAGATCGAAGTTATTGATGTTGAGAGCGGTTGCCTTCGCTGGTTGAGCCTGCTTCAGATAGCAGTTTCTGGCTGCCTCTTGGTTTCCTATTACGACCCCTATGCCCGCAGCGGTTGGGAACTTCATAGCCAGATGCGGAATGGATGGGACTGCTCCGAAGATAGACTGGAGCGGTCTCCCGAAGATGGCATTATAGGCGGAGGTGGATTCCACCACCACGAACTGGATGTTGTACGTTGACTGTCTTGGAAACTCGCCCAATGTGACTGGGAGAGTGATCATGCCTTGAACTGGGACAGGTCTGTTGTCGAAGCCGTAGATGGGCCCGGCTGCAGGGCTGAGCTGATCTTTCGTGAGCTTCATATTTTGCAGAGTGGAAAGAAACAAGACATCAACTAAGCTTCCGTTATCTACCAGTATTCTCTTCACATTGAAGCAAGGATCCCCAATCTCTGCGCTGATCACGAGTGGATCCTGGTGCGGAAGCCGCAACCCTTGCAAGTCTTCTTCTCCGAAAGCGATTGTAATATCCTGCTTGAGCTTCTTGTCTTCGTGGTCTCTTACGGGTTTGGCAATCGAGCGGACTTGCGATGCCAAGATGGGAGGTCCGGCGATCGTTTAGATTTCTCCTACCATCGGCCTTCCTCCTCCTGCGCCTCGGGGAGCGGGAGGCTACTCCCTTGCTTCCCTAGGTTGCTGGGGCTGATTGGGTATCTGGCCTTATAGGAATCTTCCCAGGAGTCCATGGCGGATGAGGCGCTCGATCTCGTCTTTAAGTCTGGTGCATTCCTCAGTGGTATGCCCGGTTCCTCAATGGAACTCATAGTAGCTGGACTGATCGCCCCTTGGGTTTGGGGCTAACGCCCGAGGTGCGTGGAGTTCTGGTTGTTTTGAATGGCGTAGAGTACATTCGTTCTAGTAGTGTTCAACGGGGTGTAGGTCCTGGGCGGCTGCGGTCCCAGGTCTCTTTGGGGGTCACGACGACGTTCGTCACCACGGCGCTCCTCGTCGCGTCGTTCTTCTCGTCCGCGAGGGGCTTGGTCTGATCCCCTCTTCCTTCCTTGGCTTCCTTCGAACTGCCGACAGTGTGCTTCGATGGCCTCATCAGCAGCTATTTGAGCTTCAACTCGGTGAACGAGGTCAGGGTAACTTGGTACGGTTTCTCTCATGAGAGCTGAGTAGAAGCCACTTGGGTGGAGTCCTCCAAGGAAAACTCCCCGCAGGAGCTCAGGGTCAACTCCTGGGATCTGTCGAGCCTCCGTAGTGAAGCATCGAAAAAAATCTTTTGAGTGTCTCTCCGTCGTTTTGGCGAATCCCTGAGAGGTGGGAGGGATCTCGGACAATTCTGCGGTTTGCTATGAATTGGTCCACGAACTGCTGCGCCATTTCTGTGAAGTTGTTGATGGCCCCGTTCCGCAGAGAGTGGAACCAAGTGCGCACTTGCCCCTTCAAGGTTGCCGGGAACACCTGACAGAGGAGCTGATCAGGGGCGCTGTAAATCCTCATAACGGTGGTGAAGTGATTGACATGTTCCAACGGATCGTCCGTCCCATCGAATGTCTCAATGCTGGGAAGCTTGAAACCATTCGGAATTGGATGTGCCAAGACTTGAGGCGACAATGGGGAGCCGTGATGTGCGGGACGGCGGGCGAGAGTTGCGCGTCGTCCTGCTTGGGCGTACTCTTCTTCTATCATGTCGCGGATTTCCTCTCGCGTGGTTCTTTCCACTGCTCGGACGGGAGCAGCTCTTCCTTAGAGGGGGTGATGGGGGTCAGCCTCCGGTCCTCTGACCGGCGGAGCAGGATGAGCGGAGCTTGCAGCGTCGGAGAAATCTTCGGAGACTTCATCTTCCTGAACGGCTCCCTCGACCGGAGCATTATTCGGAACTGGGGGTGGCGGAGCGTTTGATGTTGGAGGCTGAATGGGAACTCGAGGTGCCCCTAGGTTTCTCATGAGAATCAACATCTCAGCTTGTTGCTCTTCCATTTGCTGAATGCGCCCTTCCAGCACCGTCGCAGGTGTAAGCACTGCCTCTTCTGTGAGAGGCACACTGATGAGTGAGTGGGAGGGAGCTGGGTCGACGCGCCCCTCCGGGATTGAACCTTCAGTGGTGCGAGCACTTCTTCTGGCCATTGCAGTTGGCGATAGGTGTCACTTTCAGTAATCTTTGCTGAACTTTGGGAATTGGTTCCCACAGACGACGCCAAACTGTTGCGGGTCGCTTAGGGCTCTTGGTAGACCAGTCGAATTGGACCACCTTAGCTCGGGAGCGAACTAAGCGCGCAAACAGTCACAGAGAAATTCGTTGAGTACACTGGGACGTTTTAACGTGGAAAAACCCGGAAAGGGTAAAAAAACCACGCGGTTGGGGCTGTGCCGACCAAACTTCACTATCTTCTGAGAGGTTACAATCCGGTGTTTAGAATTCGAGTGCGACAGGCCGCCGCTCGTTACAATATTAGAGAGAGAGAGAGAGAGAGAGAGAACATTCCGAGGGTGACAGGCCACCTCTCGGAAAAAACTAAGTCTTTTCCTTCTGAGAGCGGTAGAGAACGAAAGTGAGAATGCTTTGTCCGCTTTCGTGAAGACGAAAGTGAGAGGTTTGTGTCCGCTCCCGTGAGAACGAAAGTGAGACTGCCGAGTCGCCTTTCGGACGAAGGAAAACTTCAAGTCCACGAAGGAGATCTTCAAGCGCCGAAGGAGAAATCCGTGGAAATCTTCAAGGAGCTCTCTCTGGTCATCAAGGCGGGGTCCCTTCAAATGAAGCCTAGGGGGTCCTTTTATAGCTTTGGCCGGGGGTAGCCCGGTAATTTTGCCGTTGTAACCACTGTAACCACCTGGCGGACGAATCACGTTTTCCGGTTCGGAGCACATGGATCGCCATTTTTCATAAATGACCGTCTCGCCCCTGGGCAGTTCGGGCAGTTCGGGCAGTTCAGGCAGCTTTGTTGAAGGCGAAAAAGGCGACAAGCCGTTCCTGCAATCTGAGAAATTGGAAAGACAAAATGTGAGCATGCTGGAAAGACAAAAAGTGAGCATGCTAGAAAGACAAAAAGTGAGCGTGTCCGAAATGTGAAAGTGCTCTAAGCGCGCTCAGAAGTGCTCTGAGCGCGTAACGAACGGGGAATTGCTCTGAACGGAGTCCAGAGCCCGAAAAGCGGGCGGCGAGCCGGAAGAGGGGGGACTCACCCCAGCCTTGCCACGGGGGAGAGCGGTTGGACCGCACCTAAAGGCGGGCGAAGCGCGGCCGCACACGGGGGAGGGACGCGGCTTGGCCGCACCCCACATGGAGTGCGGCTTGGCTCGGCCGCACCCAAGGGGGTGCGTCTTGGCCGCACCCCACATGGGGTGCAGCTTGGCCGCACCCCTCATGGGGTGCGGCTTGGCCGCACCCCCCACTATGGGGGGTGCGGCTATTCGCACCCCACTAGTGGGGTGCGGGCTAGTCGCACCCCAGTAGTGGGGTTCGATTATGGCGGGGCGTGACGTGCGTTTCGTGCATGTTGGCGGTTGGCGGCGGAAATGGCGGCTTCGGTTTCTTCAACTTGGGTGATCATGCGGTGACCGCTGGCCCTACCTCCCGTTAGTGGAGTTTTTCCTAGACGCACCCCAAAGCCTCTACGGATATGTAACATCACCATTTTTATGATAAATATCAATTATGGATATAATTCTGCTGGAAAATTATGAAATTCTGGAATTAGTGTTTTAAGTCATTATAGTGTCACTGTAAATTTCTCAGAATTTTGGGAAGTCAAAATCCAGTACTTGATGTGTAAAGTTACCTTGTCACCATTTTTATGATAAATAACAATTATGGATATAATTCTGCTGGAAAATTATGAAATTCTTGAATTAGTGTTTTTAAGTCATTATAGTGCCACTGTAATTTTCTCAGAATTTTTGGAAGTCAAAATCTTGTACTTGATGTGTAAAGTTACATTGTCACCATTTTTATGATAAATAACAATTATGTATATAATTCTACTGGAAAATTATGAAATTCTGGAATTAGTGTTTTCATGTCAACACAGTGCGATTGTAATTTTCTCAGAATTTTGGAAGTCAAAACCTAGTACTTGATGTGTAAAGTTATCTTGTCACCCTTTTCTTGATAAATAGAAATCATGATTATAAAGCTACTGGAAAATTATAGGATTTTGGAATCCCTATTTTTATGTCATAAGTTACCTCTGGAAAATTATTTAGCAAGATTGAACTTATTTACTTGGTACCTCCTTCACATTTTAGAAGATGCCAACTGATTTAGAAATTTTAATTAAAGGTCAAATCAATACGGGATGTACCAATTTTGTGGACAAACCCTAAGTTATCCATTATGAGCCTGTGGTAAAAATTAGAACCTAGTTCAATCTCATCTTGGTCTGCGGATAGTAAAAACTGATGCCACTGTCAGCAGCTTTGCGCACCTTTGCGCAAAGCTGCTGCTACTGCAGTTTTTCGCAAAGCTGCAGCCAACTGAGTTGCTGCCAGTACTGCTATTTTGCGCAAAGCTGCTGCCATCAGTTTGCAATTAAAAACGTCTCATACAGTTTGTAATGACAAATATTCATTATATGCACATACTCATTACATTATATTATGTGGAAAGTTGACTAAAATTTTAAGTACCCCACCTGCTCGTTTCATTTTGAGTTCGTTGTCAATATTGAATTGTTTGATTGGTCTTATTTTTATTCGTTCATGTGGATACATGTGACCTCTTTATTTTTTGTTCTCCACATTGTTATGGTGTTTTTCCTAGTTTTGTTTATTTTAACCTTAGAAGCTTTTAGAATGAATATTCAACCTGTGTTTCAATTTTGTTTGTTATGCAGACAATTGATGGATTTTGTTTGTTATGCTTTAAGTTTGAAAAGATGACGTGGTAGATGGTATATGAACGAAGTTGAATGCTCATCATGCATGTTTCAATACAATGCCAATGAAGCCAATGGTTAAAGAAGAAAATCTTCAAGTTGTTTGGTGCTTGTTTTGTTTCATGAGTTTTTTTTGTACTAAAAAACAATGTATATATTGAATGATTATATGTTTTTTTGCAAGCTTATATTACTTGAAACAAGTTTGGTTTATCATTAATATGATCATTTGCAAGTTTACACTCTTCAATCTTAATGATGATGTATTATGTGAGTATTTTAATTAATATTTCATTTCTTTTGCTATAATTAGAAATATATTATTTGGACAAGTTGTAGAAAATCACTAACATATCTTAATATCACTCTCAAAAATATTTGAAATATGAAATTATTTTTATGACGTTTTCTGGAAAAGTGTCATGGTAGAGCAACTGTCAAAAATGACGTTTTTGAAAAAATGTCACAGTAGAGCAACAGTCAATTATGACATTTTTTGAAAAAGTGTCACGATAGAGCAATTGTTAATCATGCCGTTTTTAGAAAAGTGTCACGATAGAGTAACTATCAACCGTGACATTTTTTAGAAAGTGTCGCGATAGATCAATTGTCTATCCTGACACTTTTTTTAAAAAGTGTCACAATAGATCAATTATCTATCTTGACATTTTTTTTAAAAAGTGTCACGATAAAACAATCATCAATCGTGATGTTTTCTGTAAAAACGTCACGATAAAACAATCATCAATCGTGACGCTTTCATGTAAAAGCGTCATGGTAAAATAATCATCAATCGTGACGCTTTTCTATGAAAGCGTCGTAGAGGGCTACGGCGACACGCACAATCACGACGATTTTGTGACGTTTTTATAAACGTCACCGAAATTATCGCGACGCTTAAAAATCGTCACTAAAGATATAAAAAAAACGTCGACGTAAAGCGATTTTGTACTAGTGTGAGATCACTTAGGAATTTAGTGGGGTTGGACACATAATAATATACAAGGGTACACCACTTAGGATGAGAGATAATTCATAGGGCACATAAGGTTTATAGAGTAATAAGGAGAGCGGGACATATAAAGGGTCGTCATCAATAATAGTAAATATCCTGGAAAGGGGAATTTGGGTTTCAACCACCAGTGTATTCCCTAGTACCGCTGCGAGCCCTTTACCGAGTAGTCCACGGGATGTTCAGGATTTACCCTAAAACTCTAGTATCTTAATAAGTAGACAAAAGTAGGCCAACTAAATGAACATAGACATGGTGAAATCCATCCTTAGTTAGGGGATGAGAGGTTGAATACCAGGACGGGTTAGTCCTACGAGCTGGAGGCTCGGGCTGTGATAATCTGCATGTGCATAAGAACAATTTAGTGGCGGGTCTTCGGTACTGGTCCGGTCGTCACACCGATGGTAGTACGTTGACTAAGGCGGGTGTGAGGGTTTTGAGGGGCCAGTAGGTTGTTTATACTGCGGTCTGGAGGACGATCCCGAAAGACACACACCCAACCTCAAAGGCTGATGGTTATCGGCAAAGAGTACGCAAGACTCTAGAGTGCACCTAGGATGTGTATAGAGGCGTACGAAGGGTCTAGGCCTGGTAGTATGTATACCAGCCTATAAAGTGGAGTTGCCCGCTCCACTGCTGTCGTAGCCACAACGGTGGTACCAGAGAGTGTAGCTAGCTCCAAAAATTGGGAACTAAAGGTCTGTGATCACAGAGTCGTGTGGGTGTGTTGCACTTGTATGACTCACATCTTAACATGCATATCATACATACATAATCCATAGAACACTGAATGTAGACTTTATCATATAAACTAGTATGGGCTATTTTATATGATAAGTTATAATTCTGGATATCTTAACTTATAAGTTTGTATTGACATTCATATAAGTTAAGATGCTTACGTATGGTAGAATGTTTTACTTGTTTACTATACTTGCGCGCACTGCTTTACTACTTACTTATTTTACTGCTCTTTACTGCTTACCTGTTTATACTGCTAGAGTAGTGCTTGTCTTATATATATATACTTGCTAGCTTAGATTTCCTTGTCACCTGCTTTTGTTTACTCCGCTTTGTTGTCCTCCGCTTCTTCCTCCCGCTCGGCGCCTAGGAGTCGCGGGGGGAGGAGGGGACAAAATCGGCTTAGTCTTTATGACTAACGGTTGGTTGTGACCGTAGGTGCCTGAGGTTATGGAGCCCCAGCTAGAAGAGGAGGCAGGAACTGAGGAACAGATGCCGCACATTACTACCACTATGAGACAGGTGCTGAGTGTTATGAGTATTTAACTTCCGCACGTAGTGTAGAGTGAGAGAGAGTGTTATTCATTGTACTATTTTGGATATGTATCAGGCATAAGCCCTTCTCTCTTTTTGTACTCATTGCTGGACTATCTTGTTTCCATTTATAAAATCTGTGATGTGGACTGGTGTTACATCTTTTTGTTAGTCATTTCTCTATTGGCCTAAAGTAGATGATCGTAATAGCCGGCAGGATTGGCGTCTTGCGGTGGCGACTAACCCGTGTGTTGGTGTCATCTGTAAGGCGGCGGTTCTGGGCATAAGACCCGGGTAACCCTCCTAGTAAGGGGGAGGGGGGTTTTACACGATATCGGCTTGAAGAATATATATCGTTTAGATTGATCACGACGATATCAGCTTGAAGGAATTTTATCGTCTTGACAGATGCAGAGCTGCATTTAATGCACAGATTTTCTTGGAAATTGTTATTCAGGGAATGTGCACGCTGCCTGTCTTGCACACTAATTAAGGAATAATTAATGATATATTCTCTACAGAATATAGCCGTTTACACAACATTTAAGAAGAATATTATATATTTCCAAATATTGCAAGTTCCAAAAAGGGGAAAGCATTTATGACAGTTCATTCTGTCGTTTTAGTATGTATTCTTTAATGACCTAATTAATTAAGGAATAAATGATTGAGGGTCTTTATGCATGAGTGCAGAGGAATATAAATAGATTTTATTTTTGAAATCTATACAGTTCTGATCATTCTCACTCTCACAGTCAATCAGAAAAGAGAAAAGTGTTGAACAAGACATCGTCATCTCTGTTGTGTTGTGAAGACTACAAGAAAGAATCTTCTTTCTATACACGAAGTTCAATCTAATATATTCAGAAGAAGATTCAAGAAAGCTTTGGTGATTCAATAATTTCTGAGGCTACATCTGCAAGAAGAAGAATGAGACCATTCGGTGAAAAGATTTATCTTTGAAGCCTTCTCTTCTTCAACAGCAAAACCACCTTCTCATTTTGTAGGGTTCTATGTGAGCCTTAGTTTGGTAGGATCTTGGTATATATCTGAGTGCTTGGTAGGACTTGTAAAGTCTGAGTTATTTCTGTAGGGTTTGTGTAATCTGAGTGTAAGCTTTTTTGTGTGAGGGCTGAGGTAGGATCCTTTGTGATCTAAGTTGTAAGATCTGCTATATAGTGAAAGAGATTTGAGTTTTGGAGAAGTTGCATGGTATAGTACATTGCTAGATAGGTGGGAGGGACAGTGGACTATCTCTTGACACTTTGTCTTGAAGAGAACCACTATAAATCTCTGTGTTTTCTAGTTTGCTTGTGTGTTGGGTTGAATATTTTTAAAGGACTAAATAACCTTAAAAACACCTAATCCCCCCCCCCCACCCACTCTAGGTGTAGTTTAATCAAACTCATATCTTTCAATTGGTATTAGAGGGGTGTTAAGTTCAAAGGCCTAACAAATTAGAATAAGATCCCTAAAATATTTTGGGTTATTAGCAATCTATGGATGGTGAACATCATAAGGAGATGAGTTCAATGAAGCTGCCCATCTACACTAAAGAAAATTTTCCCATCTGGAAGCAGAGGATTAAATTGTACATGGAAGCCTCAGATCCTAGAGTCTACTTGGGTGTAGAAGAGGGACCCTATGTCCCCATGACTATTCCTGTAAACCCTACAGAAGTCCTTGTTCCTAAGACCTTGTCTCAGTTCACCAAAGATGAAGTAGTCTTGGTCATTATGGACAAAAGGGCTAAGAACATCATTGTCAATGCAATTGATGATTCTACATTTCATAACCTAATTCACTGCAAATTAGCAAAGGAAATGTGAGATTCATTAGTTGTATACATGAAAGGAACAGAAGAAGTCAGGAATGACAAAAAATCCCCTATAAATCAAGAGTATGAATCCTTCAGGCAAGACAAGAAAGATAGCATAGCTACATGCTATGAAAAATTCTTTAGAATTGTTAATGGGCTCAGAATTTATGAAAGGGAGTTCACAAATTATGAGCTCAATGATAAGTTTTTGAGATCCCCGAAGAAGGAATGGGATATGAAGCTTTGTGCCATCAGAGAAGTTAGCAATCTGGGAAACATGGAGCCTCAACAGCTGTATGACAAACTCTTATCTTATGAGCTGCAGTTGAATACCAAAAAATCATAAGAAGAGAACTCCAAGGCCTATAGCAGAGAAAGGGCAGTGGCTTTCAAGGCTGATACCTCAAGAAAGCACAAGGCCATGGAGCCTGCTTGCATCTCAGAAGATGAGATTATCCCAGCAATTCCAGTTCTGATCTCTCAGATGGAGAACTCTCCTTGTTCACCAAGCAATTCAAGAAATTGCTGAGAAACAGAAGAAAAGGAAATAGAAAACAGGAAGCTTCTCCCTCTAGTTCAAGGAGAGAAGATAAATCTGGGAGCAAACACAATTCAGAAAGTTATAATTATAAACCTAACAAACATATTTCTTCTAATAGTATTTGTTACAGATGCAAGAAGCCTGGACACATCATAGTTGAGTGTCCATTCAAGAGAAAGGAAAAGAGTGAAGAACGTAAGCACTCAAAGAGCAGGAAGATAGAGAAGAGCTTTGTAGCTAAGAAAGTCAGAACCCTCAGTGACAGTGACACTGAGTCATCATCATCAGAATCTGACAGCCACTTGGCAACAATGGCCTTTTCAGATGAAGGAAGTTGTGATGAATTTCATCACAACCAGGTAATTCCTAAAGCCTCTCTTACCATATCTGACACAGATTCAGATGTGAGCTCCTCTTCAACAGTAAGAGAAGATGACACTAATTATATTGAGAAATTTGGTGCCCTGCTTGAAGCTCTTAAGAAAACAAAAGCTCTTTGTAAGACACAAGCAACAGAGATCATCTCCATGAGAGAGATGAACTGCTTGAGAAAGTAACTGGGATAGCTCAAGATAAGACCAAATTATCAATTTCCCCACTGAGCACTAGCACTTTAACTGAAGTTATTAAACATAAGAATATTAGAATGAAAGAGCTAGAGGATATTAGAGGAAAGGAAAATTGTGGCAAGTTATTCCAAGCCACAAGCTGTTCTTCCCTTAATTGATGGCTTTTCACAAACAAATAAGAAAGGTTTGGGTGATGGTCAAGGTGAAGAAAGTGGGAAATCTTCTCAAGGAAAAACACTTTAGAAAGGTGATCATACCCACTAATTCTTATGATCACTGTAGCATCTATGGATGCAAAGAGAGCAAGAAGACAGAGGGTGGTCTTAAGCTCCCTTCTACTTGGGTAAGTAAAAGACATACATTCCTTGGGAAGAGTGCTCTATCAGCACCCAAAAGAATTTTCCTGTGAAAGCCTTCAGAAATTCTCATGCTGGGGAAAGTTCTTCAGCTTCTAAGAAAGGAGGGTTAGATATCAAGTAGCATCCTAACTCAGTCAGACTAAGCACAATAATAAAATCTAGATGCAATAGATTTGAATGTTGGTGTTGTGGTAAAGTGTCGTATTTTGCCTTAGATTGTTGGTTTAATCCAACTGTGCAGAATAATCCCCACATGAGAATCAGAAAGCAGGCTACCAGTTTTCCATTTAGTTATTTTCCTAACAAACACCTAAGACCCAAGAAAGTATGGGTTCCTAAGGAGGTGTAGCTGTCTTGCAGGTATGTCCAAAATCCACCAAGACTCATGTGTGGTATTTGGACAGTGGGTGTTCCAGACACATGACTGGAACTAGAAGCCTCTTGAAGAGTTTAAACCTGTAGAAGATGGACCCAAAGTAAAATTTGGAGGATCTGACAGAGGTGTAGTCAAAGGCTATGGTAAGATTACTAATGGTAGTATCACTATCACAAGGGTAGCTTATTTTGAAGGGTTACAACACAACCTCATTAGCATAAGTCAACTATGTGACGTGGGATATACTGTTGCCTTCCACAAGGATGAGTGTCTGATCAAGGATTCTCATAACTCTGAATCTATTTTAATAGGCACTAGGAGTGGCAATATTTATTGCTTGAATTTCATTTGCATTAGAAAGAATGAACCTGTATGTCTTATAACAAATGATGGAGTGTCTGCTTGTGTAAAGTGGCACAAGTGACTAGCCCATATTAATTACAAGTCTCTTAAAAAAGTAATGACAGAAAATTTGGTAAGAAATGCTCCTAAGTTGGATTGTTTATAGATGAGTCCTTGTCATGCATGCCAAATGGGCAAGCAAACAAGAATTTCATTCAAAAGCATACAAGACAAACAATTTACTAGGTGCTTATACCTTATGCACATGGAGTTATTTGGTCCTATGGCAGTGCATAGCTTAGGAGGAATGACTTATACACTAGTTATTGTTGATGATCACTCTAGATTTACTTGAGTGTTCTTTTTAAAACACAAGTCTGATACCCTAAGTACATTCAAGAATTTTGTCAAAGAAATTCAGAATAAAATAAACAGTTTTGTGGTAAAAATCAGATGTGATCATAGAACTGAATTTCAGTACCAAATTCTGTGAAAAAGAAGGTATCTTACAAGAGTTTTATTCTTTCGAGGACTAATCCCTCTTGGACCATAAAGTGACACTTCTCCCAGTTGAGTGTCAAATTTGTGTCTTCGCAGCGTTGAAGAACACGGTCAAGATTAGTTAAACAACTTTTAAAAGAATTGTCAAAGACTGAAAAATCATCCATAAAACTTTCATGACGTCCTCTACTAATTTGTTAAAAATTGCCAACATACATCTTTGAAATGTAGCTCGTGCATTGCAAAGACCAAATGGAATTCTTCGATATGCGAAGGTGCAGAAAAAATAAGTGAATGTGGTTTTCTCTTGGTCTTCGGGCGCGATTGGAATTTGAAAGTATCCCGAAAGACCATCAAGAAAATAATAGTGTGAGTGACCGGATTGACGTTCTAAGATTTGGTCAATGAAGGGTAACGAAAAGTGATCCTTATGGGTAGCATCATTTAATTTCCTATAATCGATGCATACCCGCCAACCCGTAACAGTATGGGTTGGGATTAAGTCATTATTTTTATTGGAAACTACCGTTATCCCGCCCATCTTAGGTACGACTTGCACCGGGCTAACCCAAGTACTATCAGAAATTGGGTAAATAATCCCTTCGTCTAATAAGTTTATAATTTCAGCATTAACGACGTCGTTCATATTTGGATTAAGGCGTCGTTGAGGTTGAATAGTATCGCGAGGATTATTTTCTAAATTTATTTTATGCGTGCAAAATGAGGGGCTAATCCCCTTGATATCTGAAATTTGCCATGCAATTGCATGACGGTGATTATTTAGAATTTTAATTAATCCGGAAATTTCTGAATCGTTAAGCGCAGAAGATATGATTACAGGTAATTTTGAATCTTTTTTTAAAAATATATATTTTAAATATTCCGGCAATTGTTTTAATTCTAAACTCGACCGCTCCTCGTAAGATGTTTTTACTTTGAAATTATTTAATTTTATTTTTTCAAATTTAAGCGACCGAGTTATTTCTTTTAAACAAAATAAATTTGCAATATCTGGATTTTCAAACAAAGGAGAGACAATTTCAGAAAATGACGTTATTTCCTTTTCAAAATTTGTTTCTAAAGTAAAACAAGAATCGTCGTTAGAAAAAGAGTTTTTCATAGAAGAGTTGATACTAAAAGTAACTTCTTCATCCCCCACTCGTAGGAGAAGCTTTCCGTTACTTACATCTATTATTGCCCTAGAGGTGGCAAGGAAGGGACGACCGAGTATAAGGGGCACTTCAGTGTCTTCCTCGATGTCTAGAATGACAAAGTCTACCGGGAAGATAAACTTGTCTACTTTAACTAAAACATCCACTACGACCCCCATTGGGTATATTATTGACCTATCTGCTAGTTGGATGCTCATTTTAGTTGGGGTTGGGGTACTCAACCCAAGTTTTTTGAATAGAGAAAATGACATCAAATTTATACTAGCCCCTAAATCGGCTATAGCATGCTTAATTAAATAATTGCCGAAAAGACATGGGATCGATAATCGTCCTGGCTCGTTTAATTTTTCCGGCAGTTTATTTAAAACAACCGTCGAGCACTCCGCGTTTAGAGATACACATGAAATATTTTCAAGCTTCTTTTTATTAGTTAACAAATCTTTTAAATATTTTGTGTACTTAGGCATTTGAGAAAGTGCCTCGCATAAAGGAATATTAATTTGAATTTGTTTCAAAATATCAATGAATTTTTTATAGTGCTCCTCATTGCGCTCGTTAATAAACTTAGAAGGATAAGTGATTGTAGGATTATTAAAATTGCGCAGAGCTAAAACAGAAGAAGGTAAAGTAGGTGAAGAAATAACTTGCGGAGATGAAGTTGAAATGTTTACCTCGGGTCCAGCCAAATTTGTAGAAGTTACTGTTGGACATGTGTGTCACATCCCTTTGTTTGAGAATAACAAATCCCATATTGTATTTGATATTGCTTGTAGTGTGTTTATAGTGTGCAGGAACTATAGGTGCAATACTCCACAGGTAGAAGGCGGCATGGAATCAAACTTTTGAAAGGAGCAGCACTAACGCCAGCGCTAGCGCTATCGCCAGGCGCTAGCTCAGTTGGTTCCATCTCAGCGGTTTTCATCTCAGCTTCCGTCTCAGCGGTTAGCCTCGTCTCAGCGGTTCCTTAAGGCTATCGCCAGCGCTAGCGCTAACGCCTGGCGCTAGCTTGAGCTCGTGCAAATCGCCACGCCGCCGACAGTTTCGCAACCGCTCAACACAACCACTACCGCCAGCGCTACCGCCTGGTGATATCTCAAGTTCGTGCACAGAGCCATGTAGCCGACGGTTCCGCAACCGCTCAACACGACCGCTACCGCAGGCGCTATCAGCTACCGCAGGCGCTAGCTCCAAGAATTATAAAACGATGTATTCTCTCTCGTTTTGGGTGAGAACTTCCAGAGACATGACTTGTGCCCAAACTCTCGTGATGCTACTCTGCCGAAACATAATCTCCCACTCAAAGCCAAAGAAGAAATTCTGGAGAAGGAAGCCATCACGCTGCATCCGAAGAACGATCGCTTCGACCTCGCTCGTGCTTCAGCGATCCTTCATCCTCATCTCCAGAAATCTCAAGAGGGAGTTTGCTTGTTATTTACTTCACTTGTTTATTTGTATCTTGTAGTGAAATCGCCTTGTTTTTGGCGACTAGGTCCTTGCGCGGCTTAGGGGGAATTCGCCGCGTAAGTTGGCGACTAGGTCTAGGGGATTAGATCTAGGGGATGCTCGAGGCCATATCCGAGTTTGGGTTGGCTAGAGCGGCTTGAGGCTTTATCCGGGAAGGATAGGCTAAAGCCAACCGGTTTGTGGGGATACACGTCGGTATAGAAAAGGAAAAGAAATTCACTTTTGTACGCCTCCGATTTCTAGCGATATTGAAATCAAATTTTGTAAACACCCTTTTTATATAATGCAATCATGATTATATTTGTGTTTATTTGATTTCTCTCAATTGGCGTAAAATTTCATTATTGCAAAATTGTTATTACTAAATTGTCATCTTATTTCCTATTAATCAAAAACAACTTAGTAATTATCTTAAAAATTATAAACAGAATTTTATTCCCTTATTCACCCCCCCCCCCTCTAAGGGCGTCGTAAGATCCAACAAGTGGTATCAGAGCCAGGTTATTCCAAACGGTTTAAAAACCAGGAATAATAGCGTCTTATGATCTCGCTTTTCCGAGGGTCAGGGAATTAGTAGACCTCCACTATTTACTGGGTCAGATTATAATTATTGGAAAAATAGGATGCGTTGTTTTCTAATGACCCTAGATATTGAGGTTTGGAACATGGTAGAAGAAGAATACACTCCTCCTACATTTGTAGTTGGAGAGGTTATGTTAGAAAAACCCAAAGATAAATGGGATGATCGGGATAAACTCAAATGTAAAAATAACGCAAAAGCCATGAATGCTCTATTTTGTGCGTTAGATAGAAATGAATTTAATAGAATTTCTGCATGTACCACTGCATATGAAATTTGGAATCATTTGGAAGTTACTCATGAAGGTACATCGCAGTTTAAAGATTCTAAGCTTTTCCAACTGGAGTCAGAATATGAAAAATTTCGAATGGATGAAAGCGAAGATGTTGATGGTATGTACACGCGCTTCACCAAGATCGTCAATGCCTCAAAAGATCTTGGAAAGACTTTCTCAAATGGCGACTTGGTCCGTAAGATCCTTCGTTCTCTTCCTCCAAAATTCAACCCGAAGGTGACGGCTATTTCGGAGTCGCACAACTTAAGGACGCTCCAAGTTGAGAGCCTCATTGGGAATCTCAAAACCCATGAGGTAGAACTCAAAATCCAACATGATGAATACAACAAGGAGCCAAAGAAGAAGGCGTTGACATTAAAATCAAAGAAGGAGTGCCAAGACGATGAGGATGAAGATGAAGAAAGTCTTTTGGTGAAGAACTTCCGAAAGTTCATGCGAAATCCGGAAAGGCGAAACACTTTCCGGAAATTTATCCAAAAAGATGGGAGATGGAAAGGGTCATCCTCAAAGAAGGAAAAGGAGAGCGACGATGAAGAAGAAAGACCTCCACCAGAATGCTTTCATTGTAGGAAGACCGGGCACATTCGGAGCCAATGCCCAAAATTCTTGAAGGAGAAAAAGGAGAAACGACACAAAGGGAAAGAAAAGAGGAAGGTGCTAAAGGCAAAGACATGGGATGACTCCTCTTCCTCCTCCTCCGAAGAATCAAGCGGGTCTTCATCAAGCAAAGATGAGGAAGCAAACATGTGCCTCATGGGACGTGGAAACGACGACGACGACACCAGTGTTCCTAGTGATACTGAGGTAACTCCTCCCACTTATGATGAATTGTTTAATGAATTTCTTGAAACTTGCAAAGCTTTTGATAAAAATATGAAAGATAGTATTTTATTAAATCGTGAAAATGAATCTCTTATTAAAGAAAATCAAAAGCTTTCTAAAAAGGTAATTATTTTAGAAAAGAGAAAGGTTTCTTGCCAAGAATGTGATCACTCCACTAAATTGGCAAAAGATATAGAAGAGTCACTTTCTAAAGCCCTCTCTCATGCCAAAACTCTTACAAAAGAGAATGGGGAATTAGAAAGGAAATTAGAAGCCTCTCTTTTGCAAATCAAAAATAACAAAAAAGGTTTTGAAAATAAGTGTGTCATGATTGTGAAAGAAAATTCTTCACTTAAAGCACAAGTTCATGATCTCACCATGGCCATTAAAAAATTTGGTATAGGCCAAAAATCACTAGAAATGATTCTAGGGTACCAGTGCCATGGATCTGGAAAATTTGGGCTCGGATATCGAGGAGAGGGCTACCGCCCAGCGTTAGCCACTAACGCCGGCGCTAGCACCTCATACCAGAAACCTGAATTTTCTTTAGCAAAAGATTTTTATTCAGTAAATCCAATTTGTTCCAGCAAGAAAATATTCCAGAAAAGGACATCAACCCCCTTATTTCGTGTGCAAACTGTTATAGGTTAGGTCACACATCTAGTTCTTGCAGGAAAATAAAACGAAATACTTTAAAGCAAATCTGGGTACCTAAGGCTTCCACTTATTCTATGGGTGGTTCCACTTGGGTATCCGGATATTTACTCTCATCTTCTTTCTAGATGTGCAGGCAGGCTAAGGACAATGAAGACGTGTGGTACTTGGATTCAGGATGCTCCAAGCACATGACGGGCAATAAAGTAAAGTTCCTTAGCTTAGAAAGGAAGAAGGGAGGGATCGTGACGTTTGGTGACAACGGAAAAGGAAGGATCATGGGAATTGGTACAGTTGGTAATGAATCCTTCACTATATCAAATGTTCTTTATGTAAAAGGGCTAAAACATAATCTTATTTCAATTAGCCACCTATGTGATAAAGGATTAGATGTTTTATTTGAATCTTCTACTAATCTATGCAAAATATCTAATCCAATTACAAACAATATTTTACTAACTGCACCAAGAATACACAATGTTTATATAGTTTCATTTCATGATCTTTCAAAATCATCTTTAAAATATTTTATTACCAAAAATGATGAACTGGAACTTTGGCATAGAAGGCTAGGACATGCTAGCACAAAGCTTATTGTAAAACTTGCCAAAAGAGATTTAATTAGAGGATTGCCTAGATTAAATGGAAATTTACCTTCATTTTGTTCACCATGTCAAAAAGGTAAAATTACTAGATCCTCTTTCAAAATTAAAAATGTTATTTCTACTACAAGACCTTTGCAATTAATTCATATGGATCTTTTTGGTCCAGTTAGCATCGCAAGTCTTGGTGGTAGATTATATACATATGTTTTAATAGATGATTTTTCTAGATATTGTTGGACAATATTTCTATCATCCAAATCCGAAGCGTTTTGTGAATTTTCAAAATTATGTACTCGTATTCAAAATGAAAGTGATTTAAAAATTAAATGCATTCGCTCGGATCATGGAGGAGAATTTGAAAATGAAAAATTTACTTCTTATTGTGATATGTTAGGCATAAAACATGAGTTCTCCGCACCACGCACACCACAACAAAATGGTGTTGTAGAAAGAAAGAATAGGACACTTCAAGAGCTAGCACGCACTATGTTATGTGAATATAAATTACCTAAGTACTTTTGGGCCGAAGCCGTAAACACATCATGTTATGTTATAAATAGAATCATGCTTCGCCCATCTTTAAATCTCACACCATATGAACTTTATTTTCAAAAGAAGCATATTGTATCTTACTTCAAAGTTTTTGGTTGTAAATGCTTTATTTTAAATACAAAAGATAGCTTGAGAAAGTTTGATGAAAAATATGATGAAGGAACATTTCTTGGATACTCTTCAACTAGTAAAGCTTATAGAGTTTTTAATAAAAGAACTAGAAAACTTGAAGAGTCAATTAATGTGAAATTGATGAGCTTGTTCCTTGTATAGAAAGATTTTCTGCAGGCAAAGAGGATGATCTATTACCTCCTTTAGAGCATGGTGATGAAGAACCTTCCAAAGAAGAAGAAGAGGAGGCCAAGAAAGATGAATATCTACCTCCAAGCGTCTTAAAATTCACAAAGGATCGTCCACGGGAACTTATAATTGGTGAACCATCCATCGGTGTAAGAACTCGCTCTTCTCTTCATGAATCTTATTCAAATGTTTGTTTTGTTTCCGAAATAGAACCAAAAAATGTTTCTACTACTTTAAACGACGAATTTTGGTTTTTGGCTATGAATGAAGAGTTAGAACAATTTGAGCGACATAATGTTTGCAAATTAGTAGAAAGACCATCTAATCACCCGGTTGTAGGCGTAAAATGGATTTTCAAAAATAAATTAGATGGTGAGTCTAGAATATCTAGAAATAAAGCACGCTTAGTAGCACAAGGATATTCACAAATCGAGGGGATAGATTTTGATGAATCTTTTGCACCCGTTGCTAGATTGGAGTCTATAAGAATTTTTCCAGCATTTGCAAGCTTTAAAGAATAAAACTATTTCAAATGGATGTGAAAAGTGCGTTTCTTAACGGGTTTGTAAAAGAAGAAGTTTATGTTGAACAACCCCCCGGTTTTATTAATGAAAATTTTCCAAATCATGTTTATAAACTAGAAAAAGCACTTTATGGTTTAAAACAAGCGTCTCGTGCATGGTATGAAAGACTTACATCATTTTTATTAAAACACGGTTATATTATGGGAAGTGCGGATAATACTCTCTTCATTAAGCACAATAATGATGATATGATTATTTTACAAATGTATGTTGATGATATAATTTTTGGATCTACTAATGAAGAGATGTGTAATGAAGTTATTTTAGTGATGAAGAATGAATTTGAAATGAGTCTAGTAGGAGAACTTTCTTATTTCCTTGGTTTTCAAATATCTCAAAGAATTGATGGTATCTTTGTTTGTCAAACAAAATATGTCCATGATATGCTTAAACGTTTTGGATTTGAAAACCTTAAACATGCTTCTACACCAATGAGTGCGTCACTTAAATTAGGAAAAGATGAATCGGGAATTTCAATTGATCAAACCTTATATAGAGGTATGATAGGATCCCTACTTTATCTTAGTGCAACTAGACCCGATATTATGTTTACCGTATGCTTATGTGCTCGATTTCAAGCCAATCCAAAAGAATCTCATTTAAAAGCGGTAAAACGAATTTTTAGATATCTCATTGGGTCATCTAGATTAGGATTATGGTACCCACATAATGATTCATTTACATTGCATGGCTATTCCGATTCGGATTATGCCGGTTGTTCACTTGATAAAAAAAGCACTAGTGGTACTTGTCATTTTTTAGGACCTTCATTAGTTGCATGGTCTAGTTGGAAACAAAATTCGGTTGCACTCTCCACCACGGAGGCCGAATACATTGCATTAGGGAGTTGTTGTGCACAAGCTCAATGGATGAGCCAAACTTTAGAGGACTTTGGTTTTCATCTAAAACTTATTGAATTAAAATGTGACAACAAAAGTGTCATTGATCTCACAAATAATTCGGTACACCACTCTAGATCCAAACGTATAGATGTGCGTCATCATTTCATAAGGGATCACATTAAAAAGGAAAATGTAAGGATTAGTTTCATTGGCATGGACTCTCAACTTGTTGATATATTTACTAAACCTATTCCCGATGCAAGGTTTCAAATGTTAAGATTGGAATTAGGAGTCTTAGACATCTTACGATGAATAACATGTAAAACGCTAATGTTTTATGCAATTTGAGCAATCAAAACATCTCTTAATATTATACAATTTCTGCATAAGACTACACTTAAGACCCCTAATCATTATCAAAAATCAAAAATTTAAAATTCCTAAAAAATTGTGTGCTGTTTGTCGCGCTATCACTAGCGCCGGCGCTAGCGTGGGTGTGTGATTTTTCTGTTTTTTAAAATTTCTAAAAATCAACAAAAATATGTTAGTTTATTTGTGCAAATTTATTTTTGTGTTTCTGTCTATTTTATTTTTGTTTTATTTGAATTATGAAAAATCAACTACAAAAATTCAAAATTCAAAAATTCAAAAATATGTTTGTGTGATTTTTCTATTTTTATTAAAAAAAATTCAAAAAAAAAAACTCTATGATCTTTATTGCCAATATCAAGCATGTATGAATTCTATTATTTAGAATTATTTACAATGTTAAAACATATTCTTTCAAATTACTATGAACATTGTTTTGCTTATCATGCTTTGATATATCTATTTAAAGTGCATCAATTGTATTGAAAAATATGTAGAACCAAGCTTAGCATGCCTCTAAGTATGAGTAAATGTTTTATGATTGATAATGATACATTTCACTCACTTATTTTGGTAATCAACATGTGTGTCTAAATCTAAAAATGCTTGCTTGTGTATTGTATTTGTACAATGAATTAAAACTTGCATAAGTTTATTGCCTACACTACGTTTGAATTGCACTTATGAAATTTAGAAAAGTGGTTAAGTTAAAAATTGGGTTTGCAAAACAAGTGTATTCGGAGAATGTTGTCTCACAAATATGAACAAAAAAATTATACATGTAGACAAATATAACTCCACCAAGCACTATTTGAACCTCCTGATAAGTCTTCATAAGCATTGTGAGGTTGAGCATCTTGGAAAGAATAGTAAAGTATCTTATGCAAACTTTGGTTATTACACCACTTTGTTAAAAATTATGTGCATTAAAAGTGTGTGAAAGTAATTTCCTTGTGTTTTATTGTGCACTTTACTTTACATATGTCTTGTATTTTGATGATTTAAATCCATTGTTAACATTGCCCAAAATACACTTGTGTGCACATCATTATCTTTCATAACACTTCTTCTCATGAGTATTGGATTCTAATGCTTTATTTATACTACTCTTTATATAAGAAATGCACTAGATAACCTAGCATGATCTCTACAATGTTTTGGTATTTCTTGAATTTAAAATTAAGTAACATTGTAGTATAATATACTTAAATTCATTTCATGCTTGGTATCTTTATGAAAAACTTTGAGATTTCAAAAGGTTAAAACATCTTTCAATTTTGAACTAAAACTCATATTTTTACTTATGCTTTTCATGCTTACAAAAAAATGTTTCTTATAATCTTCTGCTATGCTAAAACTCTTATCTATTTATTTGAAATCTCTTCAATACTATACTTTAATTCTTTATCTTTGTCTATATTACAAAAGCTCGATCATGCTTTATCTTTTTTAAAAATGCCTCCTTACTACCCTAACCCCACCTTCTTTTGATAATACCAAAAGGGGGAGATTAATTGAAGAAATCTATATAGGAGAAATATAGATAAATAAGGGGAGTAACACATAAATTCATGAAATCTATCATTTCGGGGGAGTAATACATAAATTGCATTTATGTAGGGGAGCATTAAAATAGGGGGAGTATGCACATTATCATGCTATGCACATTATCATGCATATCATTTACTATAGTTGCACTTTTATCATGCTTGTCATATACTATAAACACTATTGTTGATTTCTTGCTTAGAGGATTTGTTATTATCAAAAGGGGGAGATTGTTGGACATGTGTATCACATCCCTTTGTTTGAGAATAACATATCCCATATTGTATTTGATATTGCTTGTAGTGTGTTTATAGTGTGCAGAAACTATAGGTGCAATACTCCACAGGTAGAAGGCAGCATGGAATCAAACTTTTGAAAGGAGCAGCACTAACGCCAGCGCTAGCGCTATCGCCAGGCGCTAGCTCAGTTGGTTCCGTCTCAATGGTTTTCATCTCAGCTTCCGTCTCAGCGGTTTGCCTCGTCTCAGCGGTTCCTTAGCGCTATCGCCAGCGCTAGCGCTACCTCCTGGCGCTAGCTTGAGCTCGTGCAGATCGCCACGCCGCCGACAGTTTCGCAACCGCTTAACACAACCACTACCGCCAGCGCTAGCGCTACCGCTTGGCGCTATCTCAAGTTCGTGCACAGAGCCACGCAGCCGACGGTTCCGCAACCGCTCAACACGACCGCTACCGCAGGCGCTAGCTCCAAGAATTATAAAACGATGTATTCTCTCTCGTTTTGGGTGAGAACTTCCAGAGACATTACTTGTGCCCAAACTCCCGTGCTGCTACTCTACCGAAACATCATCTCCCACTCAAAGCCAAAGAAGAAATTCGGGAGAAGGAAGCCATCACGCTGCATCCGAAGAACGATCGCTTCGACCTCGCTCGTGCTTCAGCGATCCTTCATCCTCATCTCCAGAAATCTCAAGAGGGAGTTTGCTTGTTATTTACTTCACTTCTTTATTTGTATCTTGTAGTGAAATCGCCTTGTTTTTGGCGACTAGGTCCTTGCGCGGCTTAGGGGGAATTCGCCGCGTGAGTTGGCGACTAGGTCTAGGGGATTAGATCTAGGGGGTGCTCGAGGCCATATTCGAGTTTGGGTTGGCTAGAGCGGCTTGAGGCTTTATCCGGGGAAGGATAGCCTAAAGCCAACCGATTTGTGGGGATACAAGTCGGTATAGAAAAGGAAAAGAAATTCACTTTTGTACGACTCCGATTTCTAGCGATATTGAAATCAAATTTTGTAAACACCCTTTTTATATAATGCAATCATGATTATATTTGTGTTTATTTGATTTCTCTCAATTGGCGTAAAATTTCATTATTGCAAAATTGTTATTACTAAATTGTCATCTTATTTCCTATTAATCAAAAACAACTTAGTAATTATCTTAAAAATTATAAAAAGAATTTTATTCCCTTATTCACCCCCCCCCCCCCCCTCTAAGGGCGCCGTAAGATCCAACAGTTACCTCCTTTCCGCCGCGGAGGATTATTGCATTAGCGCTCTCCCTTGGATTGGGCTCAGTATTGCCCGATAGAGCTCCTTGCTGGCGTTCGGAGAACATCTTGGCGAGCTATCCAATCTGATTTTCTATGCTTTTAATAGATCCTGATAGATTCTGGATGTTGGACTCATTAGAGGCAGCATATTTAGTGAAGGCCTCTTATAGTGAAGAGGGCTTGTGTGGTGGTGGAGCGAATCTGGGAGGATTCACTTGCGGCGGACGTTAAGCATTATTGAGGTTGCTCCATGAAAAGTTTGGGTGATTTCTTAAACCCAGATTATAACTATTATTAAACAGAAGATTATAATTCAGGTTATAAGGAGGATGATAGGAGTTCCCCATATAGTCTACTTGCTCTTGGATAAAAATATTATTGAAATTATTATTATAAGCCCAATTTGTGGCAGAGGAAGCAGACATCTTCGTCATTTACTTAGTAAGCATTTCTACTTGAAGCGTTAAATTCGGGGTGGCCTCGACTTCAAAGAGTCTGGTCGGCTTGTTAGGGCACGACCGTGGCGCATTCCATTGATACGCATTCATGGCCATCTCCTCGAAAAGCTCTTGAGCAGCCTTGGGGGTTTTATTATTAAGGGTCCCCTCCCCCCCCCCCCCTCCCTCGCGGACGCATCAATCATCTGTCTCGTTTGGAGATTCAAACTATTGTAGAAAGTTTGAACTTGTTTCCACACCGGAAGGCCATGATGAGGACATCTCCGTAAAAGTTCCTTGAAGCGCTCCCATGTGTCATAGAGAGACTCCGAGTCTATTTACGTGAACGAGAGAATGTCCGTACGTAATTTAGCGGACTTTGCCGGAGGAAAATATTCAGTTAAAAATTTCTCCGTCATCTCAGCCCATGTAGTGATGGAACATCTAGGAAGAGATCTCATCCACTGCTTGGCCTTAGTCCGCAAAGAGAATGGAAATAAATGCAAATGAATGACGTCATCGGTGACGCCATTTATCTTAAATGTATCGCAAATTTCCAAAAAAATTTAACAAAAGTAAATTAGGATCTTCATCCGGTAAGCCATCGAAAACGACGGTTTGCTGTACCATCTGAATGATACTCGTTTTAATTTCAAAATTATTATTCGCCACCGCCGGGCAGATATCATAATACTAGATTGTGTTCCCTCCCAATTTGGCCTCACATAATAGGACATGGTCCGTAGCAGTGCCTCATTATGGTCGGGATCTTCCATTACTCCCTCGTTAGTTTCTCTGAATGACTCTTTGCGAATTATTGGTAGATCACTAAATCGAAGACGTCGCTGCAAGGTGCGCTCGATTTCCGGATCAAAACACAATTCAAGATTAATTGAAGAGTTCCCTCGGGTCATAAACCAAAAGAAAAGAGAAAAAGATGCCAAAAGAATAAAATGGTGAAAAAGGAAAAATTAAAATTATTATAATATTATTATAATATTTTAATTAAAAATTATATATAATTTTTTTTTCAAAAAATGGGTTTAGTTAGTCCCAGACTTCCTGAGGTCTACCCTGTGAAGGGTTCGCAAGATACTAGGAGATGCGAAGCGGACTTTGCCGGAGGAAAATATTCAGTTAAAAATTTCTCCGTCATCTCAGCCCATGTAGTGATGGAACATCTAGGAAGAGATCTCAACCACTGCTTGACCTTAGTCCGCAAAGAGAATGGAAATAAATGCAAATGAATGACGTCATCGGTGACGCCATTTATCTTAAATGTATCGCAAATTTTCAAAAATATTTAACAAAAGTAAATTAGGATCTTCATCCGGTAAGCCATCGAAAACGACGGTTTGCTCTACCATCTGAATGATACTCGTTTTAATTTCAAAATTATTATTCGCCACCGCCGGGCAGATATCATAATACTAGATTGTGTTCCCTCCCAATTTGGCCTCACATAATAGGACATGGTCTGTAGCGGTGCCTCATTATGGTCGGGATCTTCCATTACTCCCTCGTTAGTTTCTCTGATTGACTCTTTGCGAATTATTGGTAGATCACTAAATCGAAGACGTCGCTGCAAGGTGCGCTCGATTTCCGAATCAAAACACAATTCAAGATTAATTGAAGAGTTCCCTCGGGTCATAAACCAAAAGAAAAGAAAAGAGAAAAAGATGCCAAAAGAATAAAAAGGTGAAAAGGAAAAATTAAAAATTATTATAATATTATTATAATATTTTAATTAAAAATTATATATAATTTTTTTTTCAAAAAATGGGTTTAGTTAGTCCCAGACTTCCTGAGGTCTACCCTGTGAAGGGTTCGCAAGATACTAGGAGATGCGATGGGAGTTCAAACTCAAATCTCCCTTTCCGAGAATTTAAATTACGCCTTTTAAGATTTTTAAAAAATTTAAGAGAAAGGGGAGAAGAAAGAGAACGATAAAATTAATAACTATATCTTTTTCAAATTATCGACCAAAGTTCCCCGGCAACGGCGCCAAAAACTTGATGCGCAAAACTATGCCTGCAAACGACAACGGCAAGTGTACAGTGTCGTGTGTAGAATAGGTTTAAAGAAATCAATGTCGTATTAAACTCGGGGAGGTCGAGTAATTCTACTTTGAAAAATCGTTATTATCTTATCAAATAGAAATTTGGAGTTGGGTTGCGAATAGTAAAAACTAAAAGGTCTAACATAATTAATTTGATAGTTTAAAAGCTAGCACCCGATCTTTGAATCACCTCGGAAATAGAGAATATTGAAATGAGAATGGAATGCAATTCTCATGTTGAAGAGGCTTAATAATTTGATCGTGGAGGTTCCCAAAGTATGAACACCCCTCTTTCGAGGTTTAGGTTTAACTAAGCTTAGGCTTATCGACCGAACTTTCGTTATCAAATCGCATCGCCTAAGACTTGTCTTAGGGTGTGAACCTCGCTATTGAATTTTACTTCAATCCGGAAGAGTTACGTGGTCCTCTCTCGAGGGTTGCGTTCAACTCCTTTTACAAATGAGCGATCAATTCGTCTTACGGGCCTCTCGGCTAACTAAAGAACGAAAATAATATGAAGACTATATATTAATGATATAAACTCATAATAATTTTTTAGATCAAAGGTAAATCGTAGGCGTTCAACAATTAGAGAAAAACAATTTCATAAGTTATAACAATATTAATTCATCCTCGGATCATCTCGATCGAGCGCTATAGAAATTAGCTACTCATGTAGATGGGGAAATCATTATTATAAAAATGTGACATGACGAAAAAGAACGAACAAAGAAGACAAGCAACAAACTTTTAAAATAGAATATTAATATTAGTAAATAGAGATGGTCTTTTATTCCTAGTGGAGAAAGAAATCACAAGAAATAAAAATACAAGCTTTCATGTTTAAGACAATTCTAATTTGAAAGAGGAAAGACATACAAGATTACAAAAGACCGACTTAAGCGTCGTCCGAAACACAACTTTTCAGAACGAAAAACTGGAATGAAATTCTCTAATTGAGATCTCTAAATCTCGGGCCTAATTGCCTTTGCATTTTCTGCCTCTCTCCATCGAATGAAAAATAAAATTCATAATAATCTTCCTCCTTCCCGAGATAAGCAATTTATACATATTGGACTTGAAACGGCTTGGGCGGGATAGAAGGCGCACATGGAGGAGGCCGGCTGGAGACACGGCTTGGGCGGAGGAATTACTATGCGTGGAGGAGCTGCTGGATTGCTGACGTGGAGAAGCTTCATGGTGGAGGCTCGCATGGAGGAGGCTTGGGCTGGATTGCTTACGTGGAATGCATGGGGGTGGAGGTAGCCTACTGCTATATTGATGGTGGCGGAGGCAACTTGATGTGGTCGAGAGCTTGGAGGCGGGCTGCTGTGTTGGGGGAGCTCGGACTACTGAGTTGGAGGTGGCGACCTAGCTAGGTGGAGGCCGGAGCAGTTGAATGGAGGTGGCGGAGCAGCTTCTGCATGGTCTGCGAATAGCATGAGATCAAAAATCCATCAAAATATATTGACCGTCGGATATATGACTTCAAAATATAGGAGCCGTCCGATCAAAATACAGTTGGACTGCAAATAGTCGTTTCCTGAAATATCCCCTCCCTCCCTCACAATTTCAGCCCGACATCGCACTGTTCTCTCGCGAAGTTAGGGTTACGAAGGAGGCGTGCACTCCACTTTCTCTTCCGCTCCTCCACGACACAGCATTTTTGCCCAGGGGACCTTTGTATCGCCGACGTTGGGCAGCCTCCTATCTATTTTCCCTCCTACTCGATAGCCGGAGTAGGCCTCCGCGCCTCGCTCCTCGATGATGAGAGCCTCGCCTCCATCTCCTTCCTTCGACATTTCTGCTATACACCGCAGCCGCGCGTTCCCCAACTCCTCCACGCCCATACCAACTCTCTCCGTAGAATCGCCTCCATCCCCTTCCTCTCAAAGCCTGTGATACTCCCCTGCGCAGATCCTTCCTCCAAATCCAGACATCGCCACGATCATCCCCAATCTACGCTCCAGACATCGCCGCGATCTTCCCCAATCAACGCTCCAGACATCGCCGTCCAGATCCTTCCTACAACTCCAGGCATCGACGAACTCTCCCTCCAAGCCCTACACATTGCACCTCGCAGCTCCTTCCTCTGCCGCGCAACTCGACGCCTACCACAACTTCCAACAACTCCTTCGTCAAGGTACGGGGCTTCAATCCTCAAGTGAGGCTTCAACATCTCCTCCAGATTTTCAGTCCGTCTCCATTCTAGCCTCCATTAACCTGCGACTGAACATAACAAGATCTCAACATAATCAAGTTTCATTTATAGATTGCAGTGAGCTCTCAAACCTAACTTGCGTCCATGTACATTTCTCCAAATTCCAGGTTTCATTTCTAGATTACAGTGAGGTCTACATTTGATCCTCATTTCTCACCTACGTAAGCTCTCCCTCCACATTTGCCCAATTTGTTTTCTGCGGTATTTTGATTTCCAGATTGCACTTACAATTTACTCTCCCATTTACAATAGAACTATGTTGATCTTTTTTCATTAGATAGCAGAATTGTTGGTGAAGTCAAACACCTGATTTTTAGGTAAAATTTCACATACTATGCTTTTGATTGTGCATTAATTAAGAGTTTGGATTTAGGCTTTTTTAGGGATGTTGACTTTTTTGTGGTGTTGAAAGCAGATGCATGGACAAAAATTGTGTTTTTTTAAGATTTCTGTAACAATCGTCGTAAAATTGTGTTCTTCCTATAATTGCTAGAGACAATAAAATATTCCCAATTTCTTATATTGATTTGTAACTTTCCTATAATTGCCCCCATGACAAATATCGTCCCCACGATGAATGTCTCCTTGCATAGGGCCGGAGGCCCGTGCCTGTCACTCGTGTATATATATATATATAGGGCCATTTACCGGGACCTCCCCTCTAACTTTGCAAAATTACTGAGAGCACCCCTCTTATTTTCGAAATTACAAAAAACTCCCCTATAAGTTAGCATAATTACAAAACTTTCCTTGAAGTTTTAATTTCATTAAAAAAAATCTCATCCGTGATACAATTTCATTACAAAAAAAACCAGAATTTTTGTTCATGATGTTATGAAATTAAAAGTTCAGAGGAGTTTTTTGTAATTTCGAAAATAAGAGGGGTGCTCTCAGTAATTATGCTAACTTACAGGGGAGGTACGGGTAATTATTTCTATATATATATTAAAAAAAGAGTAAACAAGGATACAAATGAGGTGGGAATTACCCTGAGTCCTCATACAAAGTGAAAACTACCCCACATCCTAATTACTCAAAGAGGAACCTAGATAGTGAGTTCTAACCCTAAGGTGGTTTGAGGAATCCGCATTCATAAGGCTGTAGATATGAGTAGGCAATATACCATGAGTAAAAGTACAACTAATCTTGTGTGTCAAAGCAAAAGTGGCCATCGCATCCGCGACCATATTCCCCTCCCTAAAAATATGAGCCGAAGAGACTTGCATATTCTGGATTAGATCAAGAATGACATTGTCAATCGCCCAAAGTCTCCAAACGACGAATCTTCGTTTGTCCATACAATCCATGATCAATTTTGAGTCTCCCTGAATATGAATCTGGGTAATCCCTAAGTTAGAGCAAAGAGTGATACCATCCAAGAGAGCCAATCCTTCAGCTTCAGATACACTTACATCCCCATAAAGGTGGGCGAAGCCAGCAATTAAAGAACCGTCATGCTTACGAATGCAACCGTCACCGCTCAAAATACCGAGAATGGGATCCACCGCCCCGTCGGTGTGCAGAAAAAACTCGGCGTTCGAGCCGCCCTTCCAATTGAATATACAACATTTGTGACTAAGTAGCGGTGATGTGATACCAAACCAACCCAAAATTCCAAGTTCTTCGACATTTCTGACCGCAGAAGGAGGAAAACTTTTAAAAATCACTCCAAACAAATTTTGGAATTCCCTGATTATTTTATTCACTGAACTACTTATCCCTTGAAAAGTGCGTTTGCAACGTTCCGCCCACAAAAGTCAAGAGCAGATAATAGGAACACTTAATACCAATTTCAAAATTCCCTTCGAGAAACTCTTACTTTTACGCTTCCAGAACTGTAGTTTTGAATGGTAAGACCTGCCCCTGTGCCTCACGCCAAAGAAAAAATGTTCGAAATGAGCCCAAACCGCAGATGCCAATTCACTATCAATGAGAAAATGGTCGATGGATTCGCACGAGCTGGTCAAGGAACAACACCGACATTTAGACGCAATAAGCACGCCGGCTTTCTATAGACAGACATCAACCAGAAGAATCTTACCAATTGCCTTCCAGCAAATCAATAAAAATTTAATAGGTAGATGATTCATCCAAATCCAGTGATACTCGAAAGGTTCAAGAGAAGTAAATAAAATATTTTGGTTGAATTTTTTAATGGTGAATTTAACCTCAATGTCAAGCTTCCAGATCGGTTTGTCCTTTTGCTCATTTGTCCTAAAGCCAGCAACAATTTCACGCACAGTTTCACCATAGAAGACATTCAAATCGAGCAGCTCAATATTGGAGAACACATCCGCAATGAGAATTGTAAGGTCCCTGTCTGGTAAAGGCATCACCAAATCAATGAGAGGCGAGCTTCCAATCCAATTATCACACCAGAAATTGATCTGACCACGTCCCGGCATCCAAGAAATGTAGTCCTTCATATAATGGTAGTATTTCAGATAATCCCTCCAAGGACCGTGGGCATTAACTCTAACATCGGCAATACCTTTATTTTTCTTTTTATAATATTTTTTCCGGATGTAATCATTCAGAGGAGTATCCATATTAATAAAGTTCCAGATGGCTTTGCATTTATACGCCTTGTAAATATCCTGCATCCTCGAAGTTCCCAGCCCTCCCTTATTTGTCGGCCTACTTAACTTTTGAAAATCAGTCCAGTGGAATGAATTTTTACTATCATCCCCTGCCCAAAAAAAACTTACCATGCTTTTGTCAATTGCTTGCAGAGTGTATTTTTGAACCCGACATCCAAACATAGAGTATATAGCAAAACTCGAGAGCACTGATTTGATTAGGACTAACCTTCCAGCTTGAGATAGTAATTTATTCCTCCAGTCATTGATTTTATTTTGGACCTTAACCACCAAATGATCAAAGAATCTGATTCTGGCCTTGCCATTAAATGTAGGAACTCCGAGATAATTAAAGGGCAATGATTTCTGCTGCATTTGAAGAATACCAGTGATCGAGTCTGCACGAGCGGAAGGGATTCTATTGGATAAGAAGATATTACTCTTGGACCTATTAATCAGTTGTCCAGAATACTGCTCATATTTGCTAATGAATGCAGCAATAGCTAAAGCAGTGCGAGTGTTACCCTTGCCGAACACAACAGTGTCATCAGCATACAGAATATGAGAGAAATTCGGCCCCTTGGCAAAAGCTTTGAACCAATCAACTTTTCTACTTGTGAATAAGCGTGTTAAACCTCTGCTAAGAACCTCCTCTGCAAGAATAAAAAGAATCGGGGACAATGGATCACCTTGTCTAACTCTCCGAGAAGAGCCAAAGAAACCATAAACTTTACCATTAATCATAACACTGTGTTGTGCATGACACACGAGCATCTTGACAGGGTTAATGAATCTAAAAGAGAATCCGAATTTTTCTAAAACATCAAAGAGAAATGTCCAATCAATGCGATCAAATGCTTTTTACATGTCAAACTTGATTATCATGTTGCCACCTCTGGTTTTGCTATTAATTTCGAAGGCAAGCTCTTGAACAGTTCCAATGTTGTCAAATATGTTCCTGCCATTAACATAAGCTCCTTGCTCCAAAGATATCAAATCAGGTAAAATTAACTTCATCCTATGTGCAATTACTTTTGAAAAGATTTTTTGGGTGAAGTTGGAAAGAGAGATAGGCCGATATTGTGCAAAACGAGAAGGGGATGCAACTTTGGGAATGAGTGTGATAATATTAGATGTGTAAAAGTGATTCAGATAACCAAGCAGACTTTTATAGTGTTCCAACAGTAATGAAAAAAACCCCCACCAAACCCATCAGGGTCGGGGGCACTGTCTTTAGATAAGGAAAACACAATTTCACGTACCTCCGCCTCTGATGCAGGTGCAATGAGAACGAGACATTGACTAGAGCTGACGAGATTAGGGATTGCATTGAGGAGCTCCGAGTCATGAGAAGTATGCTCAGCACATAGCATATTATAGTAATGCTTAACTGCTTCAGCCCCTATCTCCTTCTCTGATTCAATCAGTTTTCCGTCCATGCCATGAATACAGGAAATCTGAGTAATATTTCTCTTGCTATTAACTAATGCATGAAAATAAGAAGTGTTCCAGTCACCGTCTTTGATAAACTTGTCTCTTGATTATTGTTTCCAATAAATCTCCTCTTGTAAAAGCAGAGATTCCAATATATATGTATATATATACGAGTGCCCGACACGGGGCTCCGCCCCTACGGCCAAGCGTGACAGTATTCGGCCGGCGACGGCTTCGCCCGCCCTCGGCTCGATGTTGTCGGGCGGGCTTCGCCCGTCTTCGCATGGGGCTTCGCACGTGCTAGACGCATCTGCGGGCTGTGCCCGCAATATATACATATGAGTACTCGAAATGACCGTAAAAAAAAAACATCAATATTACAATATTTATTTTGTAAAAAAAAATGTATATACTTAAAAAGATTTTTTTCTCTCCCTCCCTCTCTCTCTCTCTTTCCCTCTTTGCCGCACTCTCTTCCCCTCTCTCCTCTCTTTCTCTCTCTCTCTCATTCTCTTTCCTTTCTTTCAAAATAATATTTTTTATTAAAAGATGCAACGGTTGAAAATGAAAGCACGATAAGAGCATGGAGAATGTTATATTCCATTATATAATAATAATATATATAAACGTATGTATGTATATATATATACACACACACATGTGTGTATATATATACATATATATACACGCACACACACGTGTGTGTGTGTGTGTGTGTGTGTGTGTGTGTGTGTGTGTGTGTGTGTGTGTGTGTGTGTGTGTGTGTGTGTGTGTGTGTGTGTGTGTGTGTGTGTGTGTGTATATATATATAAACGTATATATATATATATATACGTGTGTGTATATATATATAAACATATACATATGTATATATATGTAGATATGTATGACAGTTTGCAAGTCTTGGACGCGACAGCGGGACTTCGCACATAAATTCCCCACAGACCTGCCGAATCCATACAAAAAATAGATAATATATTAGTTATAACGTAAAATATTATTTTTACGAAAATTTATAAAAACAAATAACAAAATGCGATAATTTATTTACATATCTAATAAGATATTAGCCTAAAACGATAACTAAAATACCAGTCATCAGCTGTGCAATGGAATTGACGGTGGGGAACGGAACGTTTGTGATGGTTTCCACTACCCCTACTACTTGCCTGTCTCCCGGCGTGCCTTGTCGAGCAGGCGGCTGTTCTCTTCTTCCATTTACTGGCTAATTTTGTGTCTGGTCCTGTAAGAACCTTCCGAGGATATCTTGTCGGATGAGACGTTCTATCTCATCTTTGAGTTTGATGCATTCCTCGGTGACATGCCCTGCACCTCGGTGGAACTTGAAGCACTTGGACTGATTTCCCCTGTCCTGGGGGAGCTCTCTTAGCCTTTGTAGTGTCGAGTTATCCTGTATTGCGTAGAGGACGTTTGTGCGAGAAGTATTGAGCGGTGCGTACTCTTGCTAGGTTCGGGGGGGGGGGGGGGGGGGGGGGGCTATTCCCGGGACGGTCTTGCTGAAGTACATTTCCCTGGCACTCCTCTTGCCTCTTCGGGGCTGGCTCTTCTCTCTTCCTCTTTACTACTCCTTCGAATTGTCGGCGGTGAGCTTCGATTGCTTCATCTGCCGCAATTTGTGTCTCGACTCTATGCACGAGATTAGGGTAGCTAGGGACCGTCTCTCTCATTTAGGCGGAATATAATTCGCTCGGTCAGAGTCCTCCAAGGAAAACTCCTCGAAGGAGCTCGGGATCCACCCTGGGGATTTGACGTGCCTCGGTAGTGAATCAACAGAAGAACTTCTTAAGATTTTCCCCTTCACTTTGTCTGATTCCCGAGAGATGGGAAGGGTCCTTCACTATCCGGTGTTTCACGATGAATTGATCTAAGAACTTCTGCGTCAGCTCCGTGAAGTTCCTGATAGTTCCATTCCGGATAGAAGGGAACCAAGTTCTCGCCTGACCATTCAGAGTGGCCAGAAACACTTGGCAGAATAGTTGATCGGGGGCGTTATAAATCCAAAGGATGGTGGAGAAGTGATTCCCATGCTCTAGGGGATCCTCGGTCCCGTCATACGATTCCATGCTTGGAAGCTTGAACCCACCTGAGATTGGATGTGCCAGGACTTCAGGTGCCAACGGGGACCCGTTGTGCACGGGGCGATAGATACGTGTCGCTTGGCGACCAACCTGACCATACTCTTCTGCTATCAGCTCTCTAACTTCTTCTCAAGTTAGCCTCTCGGGGAGGTTCTCAGGGACTCCTGCCCTTTGGTGATGATGCTGCGGGGCTACTTCGGTGGGCCTGACCAGACGGGGCAGGGTGTGATGTACTTGTTGCTGCTGAGAACTCGGAGTTCTCCTTTTGGTTGTCCTTTGGGGATTGACATCGAGGCGGAGGAGGCGCATTGACCGGTGCGGGGGGTTCTACAGGAGCCCTGGCTGTTCCTAAGTTCTTCAGAAGGTTTAGCATTTCAGCTTGATGTTCCTTTATCTGGACCATTCGTTCCGTCAGTGCGTTGGTCGACGCGACCACTGTCTCCTCCAAGCGTTGTGCATTGATGAGGGAATGTGAAGGGTCGGGATCGGCATGCCCCTCGCAGACCGAGCCTTGGGGTGGTGCGAGTGCTTCTTCTTTCCATTCTCTAGTCACGAGTATCACTGTGCAGAGGCCGAATCTTTAGAGCTTTGGGGAACTCCTTCCCACAGACGGCACCAAACTATTGCGGCCTACTCAAGGTGTTGGAGCAACCCTTTTTACTGTTTTGGGCTAGGATCACTATGTACCGATTAGGATCAGTTGACCCCATTGTATAGTTTAAGGGTCAAGTCTTTAGGCTGATAAATTAGCTAGAACTTAAGATAAAATCTAAGGTTCCCAGCGGTCAACAAATGGCTAGCAGTGCTCGACAGATGGCTCCCAGCGTTCGACAGTTTTTGTTGCCAGCGCTCGACAGTTTCCAGCCAGCGTTCAACATCTTCTGGACAGCGCTCGACAGTTTCCAGCCAGCGTTCAACATCTTCTGGACAGCGCTCGACAGTTTCCAGCCAGCGTTCAACATCTTCTGGACGGTGCTCGGCAGATTATAGCCAGCGTTCGACAGATCATTTATTGAAGCCCAGATTTGTTATCAGCTATATTCTATTTATCCTAACAGCAAAACGACGACTATAACAGATCTATTTAATATCTTTGGACGTATTCTGACAGATAAGGAAGGATATTAAACTCAGTTAATATATTCACTTCTTTCCTTTTTCCAAGACAGCAATAGTCGTTGACATTTAATGAAAATGAATCTTTTCACGGCCAAGGAATTAAAGGACCTGCCAGAGTCGTTTGAGTTTTGTTGTTATTCCAAGAATGTCTTAAAGACTGATTATTCTATTCACAAATATAGAATACATTAAAGACAGTTTTTTTGTTTTTGGACATATATGAATCAGTCGACAGAATTCAAACATCATTCTATTACAGAATACAAAGGATATATACAGCAGAAAAAGAAGAAAGATATACAGACCTCTCAGCAAGTATTTTTATTTCTCTTCTTCTTCTTCTACAAGCAGCACAAAATTTCTTCTGAGAACATCTTCCTCAAGAGCATTCTCTCAGAATCTGCTGCAAATTCAGATCTTCTAAAAGAGCAACAAGCAATCTGAAGAACCTGTTCTTCCAGATCAATCTGCTATAGGAGATCTTAGTTTTCGAGAGAAAGCTTCTCCATCTTCTGTCAAATACTTCAATCAGACAGGGGGAGCTTTACAACAACATCCACTAGAGTCTTCTCTCAGCATCTTGACAGAGAAGAACATTATAAACTCTTTCTTACCTCTCTTGTACAGGGTTAATACTCCCTTCAAAAGTGTACCTCCTTGGTGGCAAGACACCTGATCAAAAAATCTAGTTGGTTTTGAGCACCTAAACAAAAGCTCTGTGGTGTGTGGACACCTGAACAAAAATCCCTTGGTGTGAGGGCACCTGATCAAAAATCCTAGTGGATTCCTACCAAGGGTGGTAGAAGAGTAGACGTACCCAGATTTATTGGGGAACTACTATAGCTCCTTGTGTCTTCTGTGTTTGGTTATTTTCTGTGCTTGTGCTGTTTGTTGTGTGATTTCATTTACTTAATTTTTCTGTTTATATAATTCTCACACTGCTTACACTTATATATAATACTATTTTAATTCCGCTATAAAAACTAAGGAAAAGTTTTAATACTCTATTCACCCCCCCCCCCCCCCCCCCCCCCCCCCCCCGCCCTCTAGAGTAACTTAAGATCTAACCTCCACTTTCAATTGGTATCAGAGGTAGGTTGATCTCACTTACAGACTAACATCTGGATCAAAAAGATCAATTAGATCTTAATTTAATTTAGAGTTTCTCTTTATCTATTTTCTGTTTAAAACTCATGGCACAAAACAAGGAATACTCAAGCACAAGACCTCCTATGTGCAATCTTAGTAAGTTTGCACTGTGGAAAGCAAGGATTAGGCTTTACATGAATTCTATTGATGAGGATATATATAATTCTATTTTGACAGGACCTCCACTAGCACAAGAACAATAATCAACCAATGCCATACCTCCTCTAGGACACATAGATCCATTGAGGAAATATAAGAATGCAGATGCCAAAGCAATGAATATATTGGCACAAACCATGTCAGATGATATATTCCAAAAAGTTGCTGAGTGCACTTCAGCAAGAGATATATGGAATACCCTAACTGCAATTGTTGCAGGTTCTGCTGATGAAAGGAAAGACAGAAGATCACACCTGATCTCTCTGTATGAGAACTTCAAGAAAGGTGATGAAGAATCAGTTGCAGACATGTACACTAGGTTAAATGTAATTATAAGTGAACTCAGGACTCTGGACAAGGAAATCTCATTAACAGAGATTAATGACAAGATCCTAATGTGCTTCCCTAGCACTTGGGATTCAAGGATCTGGCCAATCAAGGAAGCCAGAAGTCTCAATGAGATCACCACTGAAACTTTGTTGGGCAAGCTCAAATCTTATGAGCAGCTCATCAAGTCCAGGGAAGCTGAAGCATCCACTTCATCTCCAACACCAAAGAAAGAGAAGAGCATAGCTTTCAAGGCAGCTGATGCAGAAGAAGAAAAGGCTCCAAAAGATGATGAACTCATGAGCCTCATAGCCAGAAGATTCTACAAAATGGCTAAGAATGATTTCAGAAGGAAAGAATCCAGATCAAGAGATAAGCAAAGGTATGACAAATCAACTCCTAAAGAAGTTATTTGTTTTGGTTGCAGGAAATCTGGACACTACTTGACAGAATGTCCAGAGAAGCAAAAGAAAGATAAGAAAAAGGATAAAGAAGAAAAGAGAAGCTCCAGCATGTCTTCCTCCCACAAGCACAAAAAGAAGGGAAGAGGATTTATAGCAGAATCCTGGAGTGTAACACCTCCCCTGTAATGACCATATAATATGGGTCCGGCCGGGACCCCACAGCATATAACCGCCACAGCTTTAGTATTAAAAGATGATATTAACTACCCAATCTCATAACTCAGACAACACAGCGGAAACAAACTAAGCCACAGAGATTGTCCATACTACAAAGGAGTCCAACTGGCCTTAAGGCCTTACAAAACAATGTCCAAAACATCAAACATTCCATAATAAAAGACATCCCAACAATAGGGGAAGGATAGTTTTTCCCTATACTGCCTCGGCATGCAAGCCGGATATAACAAAGTACGAAGAAAGTAATGCAGGAAATCAACTAAGCACTTCGTGAGGCTTTAGGCCTTTTTGGCCGGCGCGCTGGGTCCAGCCTGCGATTCTTGCCCTGCAACCAAATCACAAAGAGCGGTAAGCGAGGGTCAGCTATGGCTGACCACAAGCGGTGTAACAACATCCCTCCTCCCGGCCATCCTAGCGGACCCCGGGAAACTACTTCACCCTGCAAGTCAGCACTTCGTATGCAAAAGTACATAAAGGAAAGCAACATAAATACTGGCATGAGTGTCACAAGCATCATCCACATTTCTATGTTGAGCAGGTAATAAAAGGGGCCTAACAATGCAAAATGAGTGCAAGCCCGGGTTTCACCCAAGGCGCCCTAAAGCGTATGAATCTAACACATCATCATACATCACCAACACAAGGGTACTCATTACTTCCCCACAAGGGCATCAAAACCCAAGGCCAAGCGCTCTCGCTGAGACCCACCTCGCCAGGCCCACCATGCCGTCGGGCTTGTCTGACAGCTCACACGCTCGGGCCGCCAACAACGCACCAAGACCGATTCTAAGAATTCCGGCCAACCAAAACGTCCCAAGGCCCTGGGCTTACTTTCGGGACAACGTCCACCGATTGCCTCGCCTGGCGACCGTCAACGGACTCAACCGTAGCACAGACATTCTCGTCAATCAACAATCGAAGGGACTAATCTTGCCGGGACACTCTCCACACGTGAATCTCAGTCTTCACGGGATAGCCAGCCGACCACAAAGACCAATCGCGCCTTCGCACAACACTAGGCATCACAAGCCCCAAAATCCGCACATTATTTCTCCGCCCTAAACCCAACATTCGTTACCACACGAAGCTACAAAGGCATCACAACGACGAGTTCGCCGTAATCGGATTTCTAACAAAACCCCTAAAATGCGCGTAAATCAACATCACCGGATCGGACCAACGACCACAAATTCGGCTTCACCCACAATGCATAATCCGCTAACGAAGCGGATCTCTAGTGCAAAACATGCCGGGGACGGACACAATCAACCCGATGGTTTATCTTGAACCAAGGCGACCCGGATCCCTCTCACTCGACGGATCCGGTGCCAAAATGCAGAAAAAGAAGGGATGCCAAACACGCATCCTAAAGACCGGGAGGAGAAATGTCGTTACCTTTTGAGATCTCCTCCTAGCCATGAGAAGCTTGCAACCACACGGTGGAGAAGAAGCGCCTTGATGCCCTCTACGCACTGCCGGTCTCGGATCGGCGAACGGAGCTCCGAAGCTCCGGCAATGGCGGATTCCCCTTCTTCTTCCTCCTTGCCTCCTCCTCCTTTCTCCAACCTAAGAGAGAGAAAGCCTTGGAAAAAATGAGGGTTTAACTCCTCTACCAAGCCCTAAAACCCCCCAGCCAACCATCGCAGCCGTTGGATCAAATTCCAATAGATTTGGACGGACCGATCTCCTTCTCCGCTCAAAATCGCGGAGCAGAATAAACAGGGCGCACGATCACATGCGCACGGTCACTGGTCGTGCGCGAAGAGGACACTGGTCGTGCACACTGTTCGAGACAGAACTCTGAATCCTTGCGAATTAACGCACGATCACATGCGCACGGTCACTGGTCGTGCGCGAAGAGGACACTGGTCGTGCGCACAGTTCGAGACAGAACTCCGAATCCTTGCGAATTAACGCACGATCACATGCGCACGGTCACTGGTCGTGCGCAGAGAACAGCTATGGAATTTTAGCCTATCCCGAACGCAGCACTACCACTCCGCCTACCTCGCTGAACTACGATTTTTGGGGTGTTACAACTCCACCCCCCCTTAAACGAATTTCGTCCCGAAATTTTAGAATTTAAACAGGGAATTCATAACGCATACCTGGAGCGAAAAGTTCCGGGAAATCCTCCCGCATCGCTTGCTCACGCTCCCAAGAGAATTCGTCTCGCCCGCAGTTGTCCCATCGCACCTTTACAAGTTTGACTTGCTTGTTACGCAACTGCCGGACTTCTGAATCCTCCACGCACACCGGGCGAACCCTCGCCCCCAAGTTCTCCATCACCGGCACCGCCGCCGCTTCGACCACGACGCTCGGCTCCACCAAAGCTTTCCTCAGTACGGAGACATGAAAAACGTCATGTAATCCACTCAGCTCTGCGGACAACGCCAAACGATAGGCTGCTTCGCCTATACGCTCCGTAACCTCGAACGGACCCAAATATCTCGGACTCAACTTCTTGAGTCGCCGCACCCGCGAAACACCCTTGAATGGCTTGATCTTCAAGTAGACCATGTCGCCCACTGCAAACTCCACATTTCTGTGGCGCGCATTAAAATACTTCGCTTGTCGATCCTGAGCAACATTCATGCGCTCCTGAATCGTCCGCACAATCTCGCAAGCATCTTCCACCACTTACTTTCCCAAAAGCTTAGTGTCTCCCACCTCTGCCCAAGACATCGGCGTTCGACACTTCCTTCCATACAAAGCTTCGTATGGCGCCATCTTGATACTCGCCTGGAAGCTATTATTTATAGGCGAACTCCACCATGAAAAGGTGGTCCTCCCAACCTTTGCCAAAGTCGAGAGCACACATCCTCAACATGTCTTCCAACGTACGGTTCGTTCGCTCCGTCTGACCATCGGTCTGCGGATGGAACGCGGTGCTAAACTTGAGCTTCGTGCCTAGACTTTTCTGCACTAATCTCCAGTCCTTCGATGTGAATCGCCCATCGCGATCACTAACGATGCTCTTCGGAAACCCGTGCAACCGCACAATGTTTCGAACATAAAGCTCCACGAGCTTCTCCACGCCATCGCTCTTCTGATTCGGAATGAAGTGGGCCACCTTCGTCAGGCGATCCACTATCACCCAAATCGCATCGTTACCCTGCTGCGATCGAGGCAAACCATGCACAAAATCCATAGAGATGTCATCAAATTTCCATTCGGGGATGGGAAGAGGCTTCAAGAACCCGCCGGGCCTTTGGCACTCAGCCTTCACCAAGGCACAAGCCTGACATCGGCTCACGTACTCGGCTACATCCCGCTTCATCCCAGACCACCAAAAAGATTTCTTCAAATCCGCGTACATCTTTGTACTTCCTGGATGAACGGAGTACTTCGTAAAGTGAGCTTCAAACATCAACTCCTCGCGAAGCTTGCCGAAGCGCGGAACACAGATCCTCCCGTCTCTCCTCAGAATTCCACCAACCATCTCCAAGGCAGTGCCTTCGCTTTGCTGAGCCTCCAACACCAACTGTTGGCACTCCTCGTCCGCACTGGTCGCCTCTCGGATTCGATCTGTTATATCACACTGCATTTCAATCCAGTTCAAACGAGCTATGCTAGACTCACCTCTAGCCACACAAGAAATGTCAAGAGACTCCAAGTCTCGAATCAAACGCTCGCTATGCGCCTCCATCCAATTACCTTGCCCGGAGTACTTCCTACTCAAAGCATCCGCCACCACGTTGGCTTTACCCGGTGTATACTGAATCTCCACGTCGTAGTCCCCAAGGAACTCGACCCACCTACGCTGCCGCATATTCAGATCCTTTTGGTCTAGGAGATACCTCAGGCTTTTGTGATCCGTGAAGATCTCCACCTTCGCACCATAAACATAGTGTCTCCACAGTTTTAGCGCAAAGATTACCGCCGCCAACTCCAGATCATGGACAGGATAATTCCTCTCATGAGTCTTTAACTGCCTTGACCCATACGCTATCACCTTGCCGTGCTGCACCAGCACGCAACCCAACCCGCAACCTGACGCGTCGCTAAAGATCTGAAATCCTTCCGTCCCACTAGGAAGACTAAGGATTGGGGCAGACATCAATCTTTCCTTCAAATTCTCGAATGCCCGGGCACACTCCGGTGTCCAAACAAACCTCTGGTCCTTGCGAGTGAGTGTGGTGAGGGGCAACGCCATCCGCGAAAAGTTCTCCACGAATCTTCTTTAATAACCGGCTAGTCCAAGGAAGCTCCGGACTTCCGCCACGGTTCTCAATACCGCCACCCCATCTCCACTAATTATGTGCCCCAAGAAAGCCACCTTCTCGATCCAAAACTCACATTTTGAGAACTTAGCATAAAGCTGATTCTCCCTTAGAGTCTGCAATACTTGCCTCAAGTGAGACTCATGCTCTGCCTCCGATTTTGAATACACCAAAATATCATCAATAAACACCACCACGAACGAATCTAAGAACGGGCGAAAAACCCTATTCATCAAATCCATGAACACAGATGGCGCGTTCGTCAGTCCGAACGGCATCACCGAAAACTCGTAGTGTCCATAACGAGTCCCAAACGCTGTCTTGGCAACGTCCTCTTCTCGAATCTTCAACTGGTAGTACCCCGATTTCAAATCCAACTTGGAGTACACCACCGACCCCACTAACTGGTCGAACAAATCATCGATTCGGGGAATCAGATATTTATTCTTGACGGTCAACTTATTTAGCTCACGGTAATCAATGCACAACCGCATACTTCCGTCCTTTTTCTTCACAAAAAAAACCGGTGCGCTCCACGGCGAAGAGCTGGGCCTAATGTACCCTTGCTCTAACAACTCTTGCAACTGAACCTTTAGCTCGGCCAGTTCCTTCGGTGCCATCCTAAACGGAGGACGCGACACCGGCCTCGCACCCGGTACCAACTCTATCGAAAAATCGATTTCACGCTGAGGAGGTGCTCCCGGAAGCTCCTCGGGGAATACATCCTCAAATTCTTCCACCACCGGAACTTCTCTAATAGCCAACTTTGTGGAGTGAGCCTCCAACAAAGCTAAAAACGCCTCGCCTCCTTGATTCACCGCACGCCTCATTTGCATAGCGGAAATCAGGGAGCAAGCCACTCCGCTTAGGCCTTCAAACTTGACCTCTGCTCTACCTTCAGCTCTCAGGGTTACCACCTTCAACTGGAAGTCGATACTAGCTCGCTGCTCCGCAAGCCAGTCCATTCCCAAGATAACATCGAATTCGGCTAGTGGCAGAATCGCTACTACCAACACGAAATCACAATCGCCAATTTGCATCACAATGCGTCCCTTCCTCATGGTAGTCATGAAAGACCCATTCGGCATACGCACACTCAGCTCCACTCCTGCCACTACGGGCTCAGCACCAATCTTCCGGATAAAACTTTCCGCAAGAAAAGAGTGTGACGCCCCCGTGTCGAACAACACTCGAGAGGGGTAGCCCGAAACTAGCACGAAACCTAACCACGTGCAAAACAAACATGAAAGGCCGCAAACTACATTATAGTAACAAACGAAACTTAAACCTTTCGTACCTGTCACCACATCGGGTTGACGTATCGCTTCCTGTTGCCCAAGATTATAGGCCCTAGGCTGCACTGGAGGGAACCGTGAAGCACTCGACTCCGCCGCTTTCCCCTTCTCTGCAACACCGGGACCCGAACGCACCGATTGTTCTTGTCTCGGCTCTGGCCCAGCTCCGCCCTCGGTACAAAAACGACTAATGTGACCCACCTTGCCACACTGGTAACAAGTAACCGGACCTTTGGAACGGAAATCTCCCGAAGGTGTGCCACTTCTCTCCCCAGGCCTATTATGACGGGGCTTCTTCTTCCATCGGCTGCCCTCAGACTTCCACTGGGACTGAGACTTAGAAGGCTTTCCTTCTCCCTGCCTTGCCGCAACACCCTTTCGCCGTTGAGTTCGCTCCAAGTCGCTCTCCAGCGTGCGAGCGGCTTCGACCAACTCATTGAATCCCGCATTCTTCAGGGCTATGAGTGGTTGCCTTAACTTTTCCCTCAACCCTTGATAAAAGAGGTTATCTCTCTCTTCATCATCTGCCATTGTCGTGCCCGCATACCGACCCAACCGAGTGAACTCTTGCAGATATTCATCCACCATCTTCTCCCGCTGCACCAAATGCAGAAACTGTCGCTGCAGTGCTAACCTTGTTGAAGCCGGAATGTAACGCTTTAGGAAAGCGTTTCCGAACTCCTCCATGGACGGAACACGCCCAACAAAAAGTCGACCGTTATGGTTCGCCCACCACAACTTCGCATCGCCCTCTAACATGAAGCTCGCAAAGTGAGACTGCCTCTCAGCTGGGGTCTCAGCTGCCTTCAAGAGCTCCTGGATCCTCGAAAGCCAATCCTCGGCATCCGTTGGAGTGCCCACTCCCTTGAATGTCGGAGGGTGGAAACTCAAGAAATACTTCATGAATCGATCACCCATCGGAATAGCTCTCTCCGCTAGAGGCTCTACTTGCCTTACTTCAACATCCGGTGTATCCGGCGTAGCCGCCGGAGTGACAGGGGTCGCAACTTGCACCACCGGCGTAGGAACCCGTGGCATCGCTCCAGCTTGAGCCGCTACCATTGCCTCCGCTAGCATGCGACAAAAATCAGCCGGGGACATGCCCACATTCATGAGGCCTGGAGCAGTAGCACTACTCCCCGAAGGCTCCTCTTGCCTCCTCGATGTCCCCGCATCGTCGCCAACATCCTAGCATAAGCAAGGAAACAAATAAACGCTCATCAGGATCTAAACGCAAGACCCGAACGCAGGGATACTCATGATCCCGCACAATACTCCTATGTGAACAATCTCTTACGCGATCCAAAAACACTAGACCTCGCAAGAATACAAGAACAAACCTAGCTTTGATACCAAATTGTAACACCTCCCCTGTAATGACCATATAATATGGGTCCGGCCGGGACCCCACAGCATATAACCGCCACAGCTTTAGTATTAAAAGATGATATTAACTACCCAATCTCATAACTCAGACAACACAGCGGAAACAAACTAAGCCACAGAGATTGTCCATACTACAAAGGAGTCCAACTGGCCTTAAGGCCTTACAAAACAATGTCCAAAACATCAAACATTCCATAATAAAAGACATCCCAACAAAAGGGGAAGGATAGTTTTTCCCTATACTGCCTCGGCATGCAAGCCGGATATAACAAAGTACGAAGAAAGTAATGCAGGAAATCAACTAAGCACTTCGTGAGGCTTTAGGCCTTTTTGGCCGGCGCGCTGGGTCCAGCCTGCGATTCTTGCCCTGCAACCAAATCACAAAGAGCGGTAAACGAGAGTCAGCTATGGCTGACCACAAGCGGTGTAACAACATCCCTCCTCCCGGCCATCCTAGCGGACCCCGGGGAACTACTTCACCCTGCAAGTCAGCACTTCGTATGCAAAAGTACATAAAGGAAAGCAACATAAATACTAGCATGAGTGTCACAAGCATCATCCACGTTTCTATGTTGAGCAGGTAATAAAAGGGGCCTAACAATGCAAAATGAGTGCAAGCCCGGGTTTCACCCAAGGCGCCCTAAAGCGTATGAATCTAACACATCATCATACATCACCAACACAAGGGTACTCATTACTTCCCCACAAGGGCATCAAAACCCAAGGCCAAGCGCTCTCGCTGAGACCCACCTCGCCTGGCCCACCATGCCATCGGGCTTGTCTGACAGCTCACACGCTCGGGCCGCCAACAACGCACCAAGACCGATTCTAAGAATTCTGGCCAACCAAAACGTCCCAAGGCCCTGGGCTTACTTTCGGGACAACGTCCACCGATTGCCTCGCCTGGCGACCGTCAACGGACTCAACCGTAGCACAGACATTCTCGTCAGTCAACAATCGAAGGGACTAATCTTGCTGGGACACTCTCCACACGTGAATCTCAGTCTTCACGGGATAGCCAGCCGACCACAAAGACCAATCGCGCCTTCGCACAACACTAGGCATCACAAGCCCCAAAATCCGCACATTATTTCTCCGCCCTAAACCCAACATTCGTTACCACACGAAGCTACAAAGGCATCACAACGACGAGTTCGCCGTAATCGGATTTCTAACAAAACCCCTAAAATGCGCGCAAATCAACATCACCGGATCGGACCAACGGCCACAAATCCGGCTTCACCCACAATGCCTAATCCGCTAACGGAGCGGATCTCTAGTGCAAAACATGCCGGGGACGGACACAATCAACCCGGTGGTTTATCTTGAACCAAGGCGACCCGGATCCCTCTCACTCGACGGATCCGGTGCCAAAATGCAGAAAAAGAAGGGATGCCAAACACGCATCCTAAAGACCGGGAGGAGAAATGTCGTTACCTTTTGAGATCTCCTCCTAGCCATGAGAAGCTTGCAACCACACGGTGGAGAAGAAGCGCCTTGATGCCCTCTACGCACTGCCGGTCTCGGATCGGCGAACGGAGCTCCGAAGCTCCGGCAATGGCGGATTCCCCTTCTTCTTCCTCCTTGCCTCCTCCTCCTTTCTCCAACCTAAGAGAGAGAAAGCCTTGGAAAAATGAGGGTTTAACTCCTCTACCAAGCCCTAAAACCCCCCAGCCAACCATCGCAGCCGTTGGATCAAATTCCAATAGATTTGGACGGACCGATCTCCTTCTCCGCTCAAAATCGCGGAGCAGAATAAACAGGGCGCACGATCACATGCGCACGGTCACTGGTCGTGCGCGAAGAGGACACTGGTCGTGCGCACTGTTCGAGACAGAACTCTGAATCCTTGCGAATTAACGCACGATCACATGCGCACGGTCACTGGTCGTGCGCGAAGAGGACACTAGTCGTGCGCACTGTTCGAGACAGAACTCTGAATCCTTGCGAATTAACGCACGATCACATGCGCACGGTCACTGGTCGTGCGCAGAGAACAGCTATGGAATTTTAGCATATCCCGAACGCAGCACTACCACTCCGCCTACCTCGCTGAACTACGATTTTTGGGGTGTTACATGGACTGACACTGAATCTGAATCATCATCCAGCTCATTTGATGATTATGAAGAAAAATCAAAGGAAAATGACCAATGTCTAATGGCCATTTATGACTCAGACAGTGAGTCAGGAAATGCGTCTTCATCCAGTGATGATGAATGCTATGAAGAAGATAAGAACTTCTGCATGATGGCAATCAATGCCTCAGCAAACAATTCTGATGAAGAAGAATCAGAATCAGAAGCAGAAGATAATGCAGACCAGGTAATATCTAGTTTTGATTTCAATTCTAGTGAATTCAAAGATGAATTCAAAGGTCTTTGCTTAGATTTAATCAAATCTGAGAAAGAGATAATCTCTCTCAGAAATCAGTTGGCTGAAATGAATCAACTGGTTGCAGAAAATGTTAATCTTAAGAAAGATTTAACTGCCTCTAGAGAACACATTATTCTCATTGATAACAAGTTGTCTAAAGCTAAGGAATATGAAGAATTCCTCAATGGCAGTAGTGTTAAGCTGATGGACATCACAAGAACAGTGAATGCTAGATTTAATAGCAAGCTGGGTTTGGGTGCATCATCAAGTGATCCATACCTTCTTAAGAAAAACATCATGTCTACTCCAGTGATATTCAATTCTACTAAGAGCAAAGAGGTTGTAGAAGTGAATAAAGATGTTTCAAGCAAGTCTGTAGAGAATAAAAGAATTCAGAAGAATTCGTCGAACGAAGCTCGACAAAAAGATTTCAATCTGTCGAACGGCGATCGACGAAAACTGAAAACAGATGTTCAGTATAGTAATTACATAGACACTGTTCGACGAAATCAAGCACATTCGTCGAACGGCAATCGACAAATTTACTCAAATCTGTCGAACAAACACTATACACAGAATTTCAGGAATTCTAATTCTAAACACACTAAAAATCCTTTTACTGAGTGGACAATACCTCCAAGGAGATATCATCCCAAAGGCTATAAGGATCAGCCTGAAATGTCGTTTATTTCAGATTTCTGTGGAAATACAAAAAGACCCAAGGTAATCTGGGTCAGGAACAAATAGATTTGTTTTGTCTTTGTTTTTGCAGGTACACAGCTGTCCAAGAACAAGTGATAAATGGTATTTGGACAGTGGCTGTTCAAAACATATGACAGGGAACAAGTCAAACCTGAACAGCTTCAAGGCAAAGCTTGAACCAAAAGTTATATTTGGAGACTCCAACTGTGGACAGACCAAAGGCTATGGAAAAGTCAAAGTTGGAGAAGTCACCTTCAAAGAGGTAGCCTATGTAAAGGGACTGAAGCATAACCTTATCAGCATAAGTCAATTATGTGATGAAGGGTATCAGGTAACCTTTAATAAATTGAAATGCCTTATTAAATCTACTGATGGTATTACTATTTTATCAGGCATTAGACAAGGTAATATATACTTAGTAAATTTCAATTCATCTACTACAGAAGTCTGTTTATTTAGTGATACAAGTAAATCTAGTGATCTTTGGCATAAGAGACTAGGACATGTAAACCTTAGGACCATTGCTAAACTATCTAAGGACAAACTTGTTAGATGTTTACCCTTGGGATCATATAAGAAAGAAGGTTTGTGTAGGGCATGTCAACTAGGCAAGCAAACTAAAAACAGCTATAAATCATTATCTAAAAGTGATTTACCTAGAATCTTATATTTGCTACATATGGACCTTTTTGGACCTATAGCAACAAAGAGTTTAGGGGGGAAGTCTTACTCTCTAGTTATTGTGGATGACTTCTCTAGATTCACTTGGGTGTTCTTTTTGAGAGAAAAGTCAGATAACTTTAAAGTTCTTACAGACTTTCTTAAAAGCATAAAGATTGAGTACTCTACTGAAGTTGCATTGATCAGAAGTGATCATGGTAGTGAGTTTGAGTCTCTTCTTATGCAAGAATTATGTGAGATGAAAGGTATCAGGCATTGTTTCTCAGCTCCTAGAACTCCTCAAGAAAATGGGGTAGTTGAAAGGAAAAATAGAACTCTAATTGAATCAACAAGAACATTGCTTGCAGATGCTAATTTGCCCCTATCCTTTTGGGCAGAGGCTGTCAGCACAGCAAATTATGTTCTGAATAGAAGTTTGATACACAAGCTTAAGGGAAAGACTCCTTATGAATTACTTAAAGGGAAGAAACCTAAGGTTAGCTATTTTAGATCATTTGGGTGTAGATGTTTCATTCACAATAATGATAAGAAATACCTTAGAAAATTTGACCCAAAATCAGATGAAGGAATTTTCTTAGGATATTCAATAACCAGCAAAGCATATAGGCTTTATAATAAATCTACCCTCAAGATAGAAGAATCTATGCATGTTACTTTTGATGAGACTAACATGTTTTACAAGGAGAAGATTTCTTCTACCATAGAAAATCTGCAGGTACCTATATTATGTGAGCAGCTAGATCAATTAGCTCTACATAAAGAAGGAATTCTGAATCCTGAACAGCAGAATGCTGAGGAGAGTGAAGAAGAAAATATCCCAGATTTTGCTGAAAGTTCAGAACAGATAACAACAGATAATCCTCCACAGAATATAGCAGCTGAACAAATTCCCCAAATGAAATTATTACTGAACCAACTCCAATTGTTGACCACATCACAGTTAGAGATCATCCAATATCACAAGTAATTGGTGATATTTCAGCAGGTGTGCAAACAAGAATCAAGTACATCAGAACTTGATGCACACATGCTTTCTCTCCCAGATTGAACCTCGAACTATAAAAGATGCAGAACAAGATCCCAACTGGATCATTGCTATGCAAGAGGAACTCAATCAGTTTGAGACAAACAAAGTATGGGATTTGGTTCCTAGACCAAAAGACCATCCAGTGATTGGCACCAAATGGGTCTTCAGGAACAAACTAGATGAACAAGGCAACATTGTAAGAAATAAAGCAAGACTGGTAGCCCAAGGATATTCACAGGAAGAAGGGATTGATTATGATCAAACCTTTGCTCCTGTTGCAAGACTTGAAGCAATCAGAATATTTCTTGCATTTGCTGCATACAAAAAGTTCAAGGTATATCAAATGGATGTAAAGAGTGCTTTCTTGAATGGAGAAATCAAAGAAGAAGTATATGTGGAACAACCCCCAGGTTTCCTCTCTCCAACTCAACCCTCTTTTGTATTTAAGCTTAAGAAAGCTCTCTATGGTCTCAAACAAGCTCCCAGAGCATGGTATGAAACTTTAGCTAGTTTTCTTTTGGAAAACAATTTCTGTAGGGGTTTAATAGATAAAACCTTATTTTTCAGGATACATAAAAATAAAACTCTGCTAGTTCAAATATATGTAGATGATATTATTTTTGGATCTACTGATTCAAATTTGTGCAAAAGATTTTCAAATCTAATGCAATCTAAATTTGAAATGAGTAGTATGGGTGAGTTATCATACTTCCTTGGTCTCCAAGTGAAGCAAACTTCAAATGGAATCTTCATATCCCAATCTAAGTATGCTAAGGAATTAGTGAAAAGATTTGGTATGTCAGATTCTTCCATCATGAAAACACCCATGCCCTCAAATGCTGTTGTTGATAATGATGAATCAGGGAAACCTGTTGATTCAAAAGTATATAGAGCAATTGTTGGCTCATTACTCTATTTAACAGCAAGTAGGCCTGACATAATGTTTGCTACTTGTATTTGTGCTAGGTTTCAAGTTAACCCCAAGAAATCTCACTTAATTTTGCTAAAAAGGATTTTGAGATATATAAAGGGTTGCCCTAATCTAGGACTTTGGTATCCAACAGCATCTGAATTTGAATTAACTGGATTCTCAGATTCAGATTATGCTGGATGCAGAGTAGACAGGAAAAGCACATCAGGGACTTGTCGGTTCCTTGGTGATAGGCTTGTGTCTTGGTTTTGTAAGAAATAAACATCTGTGTCAACATCAACAGCTGAAGCTGAATATATAGCTGCTGGCAGTTGCTGCTCACAGATATTGTGGATACAAAATCAACTTCTAGACTATGGAGTCAACTTAAATAATTCAACTATATTTTGTGACAATACTAGTGCAATTTCTATAGCACAAAATCCAGTTCTCCATAGTAGGACTAAACACATAGAAATTAGGCACCATTTCCTTAGGGATAATGTGGATAAAAATAAAATTTGCCTACAATTTATTCCTACTGATTTACAAAGAGCTGACATTTTCACCAAGCCATTGGATGAAAAGAAGCATATCTTCTTTATAAATCAACTTGGAATGATAGATGGAGACTCAATCTGCTAGTAAATTAAGTTCTCTATTTACCTCAAAAATTTGTCGAACGGAGAACGACGAATTTATATCATTTGTCGAACGGTGGTCGACAAAACCTTATATTTTCAAAATCGATAAAGAAATGTTACCTGTCGAATAGCGGTCGACGAAAAGGATATTTTTTTGTCGAACGCTATCTGACAAAAACTTAAAGTCTTTTCAACTTCTGTCTTTATCAAGGTTAGTTGCTGAACGCCGCTCCACAAATGCGCCTCTTTCTCTCTTATATATATTTACTACTTGTATTTCTTAAGAGCGCGCCTACAGAAATCGTTTCCCTCCAGTTCCCCTTTTGCACTTGATCTTTCTCTTCTTTTGCAGGACTCAATGGCGATTTCTCAAGCCTCGCTCTATTCCATGAAGTTCGATGCTGGGTTCGACATAGATATGGAATCCTTCGCAACATCTGATCAAATCTTCAAGGACATCCTTCAACTCTTTGAAGAGCAACAGTTGAGGAAGTTAATGAGCTTGAGGATAAAGCTTCACACAGCTGAAATCAAAGAATGGTGTTTCACAGTTAAGCAGGAAGATGAATGTCTGACGGGCACAATCTCAGGACACCAGGTTTCTCTTACCCCTACCATTCTAACTGAAGTTTTTGGGCTTGTGAATGGTGATGAAGATATAGAAATTAGTTCTGATGAATTTGAAGCAGCTTTAGTCAAAATGGGTCACTCCTCTGGAAACCCTAATCATCTGCTTAAGAAAAATCTATCCTTGGAATACAAATTCTTATCAGATATAGTTGGCAAAGTGTTGTTAGGAAAAACAACAGGACATGACTATGTTAAAAGGCACCAATTTCTGTTGATGGTGGCCTTGATGGAGAAAAAGAAAGTGAACTGGGGATCACTTCTGTTTAATTTGATTAAGAAAAAGATTTCCAAGGAGAATGTTAGCTTTGGAAGAATTTTAGGAATTGTTCTGCAGGAAAGGCATCCAGACCTTCTGGTCTCCCCAAAGGTAACAATCAATGCTAGCAAGAAGCTGACCTCAGCTCTCTTTGCTAAGTGGGAAAGGGTATTTCCAAAGAAGAATCCAAAGTCAGTCAAGCAAGCTTCTGAAGACACAAGGACTGATTCTCTATTCCTCCCTCTTCTGTGTTATCCTCCTCTCATTCTCACGAATTCACTTATTTAAATCTTTTCTCTGTAGCTGATCAGATACTTGGTCTCATCCTTCCCAAAATAGACCAGTTATTGGATGCAAAACTTGCTCCAATTGTTCAATCTATTTCTGCTTTATCTGAAAAGATTTCTTCCTTCCCTTCCTTTCAATCTGTCCCTTCTTCTAGGGGCCTAGATTCAGGTTTCTCTGAAGCTAGGCAGGGGGAGATGTCTGATGAAGAAGCTCCAGATGCTCCAGATGCTCAAGCACTTGGAAATTCAGTTCTTCCCATTTCAGAAGAACCAGTTCTACCAGGTCCAGAAGAAATAAATAATGTTTCTATTAATCCCTCTATAGATATTATTTATTTGCTTTCTCAGTTTAGTATAGTTCTACCAGTTTTACCTCAACAGCATAATTATTCTAGAGCAATTGTCCCATACACTACTCCAGTTAATGAAGCTCTGTTAAATAAGATAATTAGAAGTTTTGGAGTTAAGATTACAGATACAGTTTTTATTCAAGATCAAGCTCTCAGTCAAGAAGAAAAACTAGTTGTAATGTCAGAAGAAGCAATCACAAATTCTGACTTTCCAACTTTTATCTTTGATGAAACTCCAATTCCAGACTTTGATGAGATCTGGAAAGCAGAAGATGAAGCTTATGAAGCTGAAGAGCAAAGGATCAAAGCTCTTAAATTGATATTAGATTTATATGATACACCAATCTCTTCTTATGATTCTGATGAAGAAGATAATGATAGTGATTCTGATGATACACTGTCAAGGAAAAGAAAGAAAACAAAGGCTAAGTCTAAAGCTATCCCCAAGCCTCCTAATCCAGATAATGATATCCCATATTATATTCTCCACAATATCTCTCTTGACAAACTCTCACATCATTGGATGACACTCTCCAGAAATGAGCAGAAAAGAAGAAAGAAGTTCAAGAAAACTGGTTATATTCCTGATAATCCAGTTAAGTTCAATCACCCTCCTCCTCCTCCAGCAGCAGGATCAGCAGGGATGTCTTCCTCCTTCTCTAGATCTTCCCCCCAGCAGTCTAGGAGATATGAAGGAACTCATAAAAGCTCCAGTGGCTCTCAAAGCTCTACACCAGCCAGAGCTCCTCCCTCAAGTTCTTCCAGACCAATTTCAGATTACAGATATACTTTTTCAAATGGCTTATTTCACAGCAGAATGAATCTTCAAGATAATAAAACCTCAGATCAGGCAAATGATTCTGTTGAAAGGTCTCCTTCTCCAGAAATTCAAGAAACAGATGAAATAGCTCACATGGCTAGATTCAGAGAATCAGTAGCTATTGCTCAGATCAATAAAGCTAAGGCTGAAGGTGAGGACCATTCTAAATTTTCTACATTGTCTGAATTCAGAAAGCAAGAGCTTGAAAAGTACAATTCCAGAAAATTTTTCAATGCTGAAAGATTTTTAAAGAAGTATCCAGCAGCAGTAGTTCTTCCTACTACATCTCAAACAATCATAAGTCCAGAAAATTGCTACATGAGCAAGAAGCAAGCTGAAGATCCCAACAGGGAAATCATTTTCAAGCCTTCCTCACAGTGAAAAAGTACAGTTTCAAATTCCTTCTGTCTTTGAACTACTTGAATTCAGTATAAATGTTTCTAAACTCAGAGCATTTTACTTCAATATTATCTGCTGAAGCATTTCAATTCTGTCAGATATATTTCTGCTCTGTTGTTTATCTTTGTGTTATTTATTATTTGATTTATTTGTCAAATAGTATCCTAACCCAAATAGGGGGAGATTGTTGGAGCAACCCTTTTTATTGTTTTGGGCTAGGATCACTATGTACTGATTAGGATCAGTTGATCTCATTGTATAGTTTAAGGGTCAAGTCTTTAGGCTGATAAATTAGCTAGAACTTAAGATAAAATCTAAGGTTCCCAACGGTCAACAAATGGCTAGCAGTGCTCGACAGATGGCTCCCAGCGTTCGACAGTTTTTGTTACCAGCGCTCGACAGTTTCCAGCCAGCGTTCAACATCTTCTGGACATCGCTCGACAGTTTCCAGCCAGCGTTCAACATCTTATGGACAACGCTCGACAGTTTCCAGCCAGCGTTCAACATCTTCTGGACGGCGCTCGACAGATTATAGCCAGCGTTCGACAGATCATTTATTGAAGCCCAGATTTGTTATCAGCTACATTCTATTTATCCTAACAGCAAAACGACGACTATAACGGATCTATTTAATATCTTTGGACGTATTCTTACAGAAAAGGAAGGATATTAAACTCAGTTAATATATTCCCTTCTTTCCTTTTTCCAAGACAGCAATAGCCGTTGACATTTAATGAAAAGGAATCTTTTCACGGCCAAGGAATTAAAGGACCTGCCAGAGTCGTTTGAGTTTTGTTGTTATTCCAAGAATGTCCTAAAGACTGATTATTCTATTCACAAATATAGAATACATTAAAGACATTTTTTTTTGTTTTTGGACATATATGAATCAGTCGACAGAATTCAAACATCATTCTATTACAGAATACAAAGGATATATACAGCAGAAAAAGAAGAAAGATATACAGACCTCTCAGCAAGTATTTTTATTTCTCTTCTTCTTCTTCTACAAGCAGCACAAAATTTCTTCTGAGAACATCTTCCTCAATAGCATTCTCTCAGAATCTGCTGCAAATTCAGATCTTCTAAAAGAGCAACAAGCAATCTGAAGAACCTGTTCTTCCAGATCAATCTGCTACAGGAGATCTTAGTTTTCGAGAGAAAGCTTCTCCATCTTCTGTCAAATACTTCAATCAGACAGGGGGAGCTTTACAACAACATCCACTAGAGTCTTCTCTCAGCATCTTGACAGAGAAGAACACTATAAACTCTTTCTTACCTCTCTTGTACAGGGTTAATACTCCCTTCAAAAGTGTACCTCCTTGGTGGCAAGACACCTGATCAAAAAATCTAGTTGGTTTTGAGCACCTGAACAAAAGCTCTGTGGTGTGGGGACACCTGAACAAAAATCCCTTGGTGTGAGGGCACCTGATCAAAAATCCTAGTGGATTCCTACCAAGGGTGGTAGAAGAGTAGACGTACCCAGATTTATTGGGGAACTACTATAGCTCCTTGTGTCTTCTGTGTTTGGTTATTTTCTGTGCTTGTGCTGTTTGTTGTGTGATTTCTTTTACTTAATTTTTCTGTTTATATAATTCTCACACTGCTTACACTTATATATAATACTATTTTAATTCCGCTATAAAAACTAAGGAAAAGTTTTAATACTCTATTCACCCCCCCTCTAGAGTAACTTAAGTTCTAACCTCCACTTTCACAAGGCTCCTAAAACCGGTTCAGAACGAACCGTGTTAGACCGGGAGCGGTCAAGCGCGCAATCAGTTACTGAGAGACGAAACGGATGACAAAGAGTCTTTTTAGTGTGGAAAACCCTGGAAAGGGATAAAAACCACTTGGTCGGGACGGTGCCGACCAAACTTCACTATTTGCAGCTTCGTTACAAGGCTTTCTTGAAAGATCGAGGGAGACAGGTCGCGCCTCGTTACAACTTTGGAGGTGAGAAAGAGAGGCGCTCGGAGGGTGACATGCCACCACTCTCGATGCTTCGACTTCTTCGTTGCAGCGGTGGGGAGCATCGTGCTCTAGGACTTGTGCGCGCTCTGGAACTTGGCGCGCTCTGGAACTTGGCGCTCTGGAACTTGGTGCTCTAGAATTTGGGCGAGCTTTGGAACTCGGCGTGCTCTGGAACTTGGCGCTCTGGAGCTTGTGCGTGCTCCGAAACTCGGCGCGCTCTCGAACTTGGGCGTTCTTCAGAATGCTTGAAGATGGATGTGGATCTTCTTCTGTCTTCAAGGTGCGTGAAGATTCCTTCAAGCACGGTTTTGAAAAAGAGGAGGGAGATCTTCAAGAGAGAGCTCTCTTGAACTTAGGAGGAAGGAGAAGGAGAATAGAATGAAAATGAGAGAAGCCTTGAGGTTCTATTTATCGGCCCCGGAGGTGGTTACGGTAGATATGCGGTTATTCGCAGAACGTAACCACCATAATTGTTATTTACATCCCAGTTTCATATAAATTAATACACATATTTCATATAATAATTTACTACGCAGGCCGATATGATTTCGGATGTTCGCACCCGCCCAATACGGGTGGTTACGCCGACGGTTGTGCGGGTGGTTACCCGCCAATCGGAAGGTGGAGAACGCAAGCGGGCGATCGGCCGGCGGCGGACTCCGGCCGGCGAGGGGAGACGAGCGGCCGACAAGGGGGAAGGCTGGCAAGGGGGAAGGCCGGCCGGAGGGGAGACCGGCCCGGGGCGGCCGGCCGAGAAAGAGGACGACCACCTGGCCGCAAAACCCTTGCGGCCTTGCGGCTGCGCGGCCAAACTGGCTGACTACTCGGTCGGCCAGATCGCGAGGCGGCCGGCGGCCGCGCGCCATGGGAGCGCGGCCAAGGCCGGCCGGGAGGCCGGCCTCGCAGCCTTGGCCGCACGCCTGCGGGCGCGCGGCCTTGGCTGATCGAGAGGCCGACCGTGATGGCCGGCCTCGCGGCCTTGGCAGCGTGCCTGCGGGAGCGCGACCTTGGCCGACTTTGACCTTAGCTAACTTTGACCTTAGCGGGTGCTTGACCTTGACCTTAGCTGAGTTTGGTCTTGCATCCCTTTTTTTTATTTGTTATAAGCAGACCAAAATTTAGTTATTCACAAATCAAATTTAGCTATTCGCAAATCAAATTCAAACTATTCGCAGACCAAACTCAGCTTTGTACACCCCAAAATTGATTTGAAAATTTTATGTATTATTTTTTTTAAAAAAAATTTATGCACTCCATTTCTAATCCCTAGATCTGCCGGTGGTTGTAATTACGCAAACTTTGAGGGGAAGTCCTTATAAATAACCCTATATATTTTTATATTATTCCCTGTCACAGGTTAATTCATAGTTAATACCCATCATTGAGCATATAAGATGCTCATGCGGGTGAGTTGAGATCACGTTGTCTTTGACTAATCCGATTCTTGATTTTCTATACAGAATAGTAGATGCTGGTTTGCAGTGGTTGGTTAGCAGACGCAGCCTAGATATACTACATTTTGAGGGTTCACCATACTAGCTGTCTATGTAAACCCTAAACCCAAGATTGAGGAGAGTTAGGCTCCGTTTGGGGAGACTTATTTTCACCGGTCAAGCGGTTACGACCGCATGAACCGGACCTTAATTAAGATCTGGTTCAGGCGGTCGTAACCGCTTAACCGGTGAAAATAAGTCCTCCAAACGGAGCCTTAATCTCCACCATGAAATAGATAGTATCCATTTCATGTGAAATGAAGAGGATCCTGATCCGTATTATTTCTGCGGGTAGCTACAAATTATATTGTCTATATGCCCCACTTATGAGCACGAAACATTAATGCACCGTAAAAATTTATTGTATTGTAAGCCTTCTATTAATTACAACTACTATGTGATTCAAGGACTCACTATTTTATACTTAAGCTCCGTTTGTCACGGTGGTGGCGGACGTGAACGTGGTGGTTATGAATCGCCGTTTGTGACCGCACAATCTCACCTAAGAAACTTTATCCACTCTTATGTTCAAAGCTATTTCTTTTTCTTGGTGGCGGTCATAACCATAACCATTGTCAGGCCAAGCACACATTCTAAAATTGTTGTGTTTTTGTCCAAAGGGAGCCTTAGGCTCTGTTTGGCTCAGCTTCAGCGACTGGAGAAGCCGTGGTGGGAAGCAGTGGTGGAATAATCAGCTGTTTTGCAGAGTGGTGGCAGAATCTATGAAACTGTTTGGAAGAACAGCGTTTGCAGTGTTGTTTCAAACGGAGAATCTGCTTAAGTTTAGCAAAACAATTGTTTGACAAAATAACTGTGGTGTACAGTTAATTTTTTTTTATAAATTTAGAGACAAAATAAAAATATAAAGCATACTATTTTACTGAAAATGAGAACAATGCACTCTGATCATGTGTTCATATATGAACCACAATTTATAGTGTAGTATAATTTTTTTTGACACAGCAATACAAACATTAGTCGACCAAACAAGCCTAAAGTCATGAAGCAAGAACTTGCATAGTAAAAGGGATAATAATTCATAATTGCTGAAAAGTTCAACTCATATATGCTGCTATCCCTCAAATTCAGATTTTTCAAAAAAAAAAGCATAACTTGCATCACTATTTGTATAATATAGACAAAAAATGCATGAAGAAACTATAATACAGATCAAAAATATTTCTGGAACAAACTATAATACAGTTGGAATCAACAAGCAATACCATGAGATCATGAAAACGCTCAGGAAAAAAACCCGATCAATCCCTATATCTGAAACAGATCAGGACATGAATGCTGAAAACAGTACATAAACAGATCAGGACATAAGCAATACCAGGATTACACAGGTCAATCTCACAGAAGAAGGTAAATCAAGAGATCGTGGATGCCCACAGCTCTCCTGACGGGAAAAAAATGCAGATGCGAGTGGCGATCTCACCTGGTTGCAGGATTGAAGAAGGTCAGTGAGGGGCTTGAGTAGTGGCGAGTAGATGCCAAAGCAGTACCGGAGCCGCTCACTCTCTGGATTCCTATACTCGCCTGCAACGCTGGTCGGAGCAGATGTCGGCAGATACAAGTCGTTCGCCAGCATAGGGGAGAGGATTGTTATGGTGCTCGAAGCATCCCGTGTGACCGTCTAGTTTGGAACAATCTACACGTTGCCCCCAGCATGGGTATTTATAGGCAAACCCTAAATCCCCAACGACCCGTTAAGGACCCGTTACCTATTATATAAAATATACCTTAACATTCTCCTCCTATATTTTATATGAAAGGTATCACATAACAGGTTAAATCATAAAGAATAGATAACGACATAATTGAATTTTTCAGTAACAAAAATTATGAGTTTTAGACAAAGCTAAACTCAAACCATAGTTCCAAAACATGAAAGGAAACAACTGAAAACTCAAAACAGGTAACTGATCTTCAACTTATTCAAACATCAGATCGTCATTATCAGGGTCGAAATCCACTTTCTCTCCTCCATACTTCTTTTGATCTGCAAATAATTACAACAAGAATGTCATGAGATTAAACTTTATGAATTCAAACATTTGTTATCAAAGTAAAGTGATTAATTCTAACAAATAAGAACGTAATGCTCTAAACATGGAGAAAGAATTATAGAAATCAGCATCTTTATCTAATTTACACAAAATTAGAATTTTTGACTTTATAGAATCAAAACTATGTTCCTTCGATTATTTGGATTATTATTTATCTTTGCACAATTGTGTTATATCATCAAGTTTGGAATGATACAACAAGCTGTGACCACTATATCATCAAGTTTGGAATGATATGATTAATAATCCTAATATTAGGACACAACACAACAACCTTAGTATTCCTTTTTGGAATGATACCTAATCCAGCATTTGAGCTGAGATAGAAGTGTAAGTCATCAAGTTTGGAATGGCAGGAAACTATTCAGTCTCGGGCCTTCAGTAGGCAGCATCTGAAATACTTTAGTGTGCTCCACGTAGATGCTTGAATGTATGCAGATTTAGTTCTAAAACCTTAAACATAAAACAAGTATTAAGTCCTACAAAGTAGACTTTAATCTCATATCCCCCGATGTTTTAGATGTAAGAACCATGCATAAGCCCTTAGTAAGGCATCTGTTACATTATCTTTTGATCTCACGTCTAGTAGAGAAATGATTCCCTGACTAGTGAGATAGGTCAACCAGGCCTATTTCTCCGTAGTTGCCTTCGCTTTCCATTGAACAGAGTATTAGTTGCAATGGTTTTTGTGGCTTGATTGTCACAAAATATTGATATAGAGTTCATTTTTAGACTCGTCATTGGAATGTCCATTATCAGATCCCTGATCCACTCTGCTTCTTCTGCAGCTGAAGCGAGAGCATAGAGTTCTAATTCCATTGAAGATAGTGCAATGCACGTCTGTCTCTTAGACTTCCAAGCTACGGCAGCTCCTCCTAATGTAAACACAAAACCACTAGTGGATCTGCTATCACCAATATCTGAGCACCAGAAGGCGTCAGAGTACCCTTCAATCACAGGAGGATGTCCACTGTAGCATAGATCATACTTTTCAGTGTACTGTAACTATCGCATTAGCCTTTCTAAGACATCTCAGTGGTCCTTTCCAGGGTTACTAGTGAATCTAGTTAACATGTCAACCGTAAAGGCTATGTAAGGTCTAGTGTAGGTAGTGACATACATGAGACTTCCTATGAGTTTGGAGTAATCCAACTGTTTGATAGGTGAACCGTCATTATGTTTCAATCTATTATTGTAATAGTATGGCGTCTCAATCTTTTTGTTTTTATCATAACCCCACTTTTACAATAGATTGCGGATATAGTGACTCTGACTTAGGGTAATACCTTGCTCAGTGAAGTTCACTTCAATACCTAGGATGGTATTCACCACACCTAAGTCTGTCATGCGAAATTGTTTCGTCAAGGATACTTTCACGTCTTTCACCTCACACTAATCAGTACCCAGAATTAGCATGTCATCAACATACAAGCATATAATTGCAACTTTATTTGAACTTGTTCGGACGTACAGACATTTGTTTGAAAAGCTGGATTTGAAACTCATGACTTTAACATAAGTGTCAAATTTTTCATGCCACAATTTAGGTGCTTGCTTCAATCCATATAGAGACTTAATCAACTTACAGACCTTATTTTCTAAACCCTCTATGACGAACCCTTCAGATTGGTGCATATAAATCTCCTCAGTCAGATCTCCATTTAGGAATGCAATCTTGACATCCATCTGATGAACGGTGAGGTGTACAATAGATGTTATAGCGAGAAGAATCCTAATTGTCGCAATGTGACAAACAGGTGAGTATATATCAAAGTAGTATGTACCACTCACTTGAGTGTAGCCTTTGGCAACTAGACGTGTTTTGTATTTGGCGATACTCCCATCAGGATTTAATTTCTTCTTCAGAACTCACTTGTCCCCTATGGTTCTAGCTCCTTTGGGCAGGTCGACTAGAGTCCAAGTGTGGTTTTGCATGAGAGAGTTCATCTCTTCATCAATGACTTCTTTCCATAACAGAGAATCCCTTGATCGCATCGCTTCCTTATAGGTGGATGGATCAGCTTCAACTTGGTAAGTCACAAAGTCTGTACCGAAGCTTTTGGGCACTTTTTCTCTATTAGATAACCTTGTGGGCTCTAAAACCATAGTGTTCATCGGTTCAGTGTTAGAGAATTATCAAGTTTGAACTAGTCTTACGTGTAAAGTCTTAGGAATTATCAAGTTTGAACTAACTGCATTTACTACTTCGTTTACTAGACTCAGTTTATACATTTCATTTAAGACATACGCACAACCAAAATAATTTGAGTTAATCATTACAGTTACTCTACCACCACTAATGTTAAAAGACATACTGGTGTCGCATAACAGGCTAATTGAAACTAAATTAGCAGCTAATGTAGGTATAAATTTAACATTCTTCCAAATTAAATGCGTACCTGATGAGAGTAGCAAATTCACAGTTTCGGTCTGGAGGACCTCTGCAGTGGCACCATTTGCAACAATAACTGTCTCATCCGCAGCAGTGAGATCCTTCAGAAGAGCTGAATTGTTGCAGACATGGCAGGTAGCACCTGAATCTATCCACCACTCTGTACTGGCCTGACATTTACCCACCATGGAAACAAAGTGGGTAGACGCAGTCTGATGAAGCATGTTTGCTTTTTTTCAACTTTTGGTGTACTAGATTCTCCCTTCTTGGGTTGCCTGCACTCGGAAGCAGAGTGACCCCACTTATTGCAGTTGTAGCACTTGCCTTTAAATTTCTTAACCTTCTTGCTTGTGTCAGCAACTGCGGGTGCACTCGTCGGCGGTTTAAACTTTCCAGGCTTAGGCTTGCGCTTAGGATGCGTGATCATGTTAGCTGCAGAGTTTTACTTGCTAACAGTCTCTAAGGCGTGCCTAGTCCGGTTCTCATTCTCAATACAAATGAACTGCTTCAGGTCTTTGGAACTGACCTGAGATTTCTTCCGATGCATCTCAATCTTGAAAGAGTACCATGCGGAGGGGAGCTTAAAGATGATTGCTCCGGCAATGAACCCATCTGGCAGAGGGACGTTCTCACTGTTCAGCTTTGCCACCAGATTCTCCAGATCTGCAATCTGAGGTAGAATCTCCCTTTCTTCAGAGAAAGTGAACGCCATGAATTTATCCACCAGGTGCGTCTTGGACATATTCTCCTCTTCTTTGAACTGGTCTTCCAGAGCGGGCCAGATCTCCTTTGCAGTTTTTAATTTGCCATAGGTCTATGCCAGAGAATTGGAGAGACAGTTGAAGAGATAGTCACGACAGAAGTCTTCGTCGCTAATCCACTGACCTTCATCGTCTCCTCCTTTGAAAGCTGCAAAGTCGGACTACAGTGTATAGAAGATATTTAGATATTTCATACCGAACTGCGTGTTCCGTTTCCATGCACTGAATTCGGAGTTTGAGAACTTCTCCAACTTGATCATTGGCACAGGAGAGGACACATTGTTTCCCTTCAACACTGTGTCTTTCCGACGATGCCACTAGATCTGGAGTTGTCGGAGACACCACGCACGGAGGCAAGGAGCGACGACTAGCAAGTTGCGCTAGCGCCGGCGCTATCCACTAGCACTTGGCGGTAGCGACGGCTATCGCTAACGCGCGCGGAAGCGCGTCTTCTTCTTCCTCGGCGTGTTGCGGCAGCGGAGACAGCAACGACACGGTGCAGTAGCGGCGGCGACAGATCCGGCGAATACGAGATCCTCCTACTAAGCCGCTCCCTTGATCGATGGTGGAGAAAAAACTCCTCGCCTGAAGATCGGCAAGATAGGCGATGATGAAGTCGTCCGAGAGAGACCTAGGCCATCTTCTAGGGATCTGCGATCCTCCTTCTTCCTTGGAGTCGCGATCGGGAAGAAAAGAAGGAAAGGCGGGCAGATCCGGCGACGACTAGCGAAGGCTGGCAGCGGCGTCGGGGTCGATCTTTGAAGAGATCGATGGCGGCGCTCTTACGCACACAGGAGCGGCGGAAAAAACGCGAACAGAGATGAGCCTTTGACGGTGGCTTTCTCCTTCTCCTTCGATGAAGGCGGCTGCTACTTGCGGTTCCTCCTTCGCGTACGAGAGAGACGACGGTGGACTGCTCCGTGCGAGAGAGGAGGCAGGCGGCGGCGACTTCTTGCGCGAGCGAGAGGGCGGACGGCGGCTGCTCACAGGGGAGACGGACGGGAGCGGGAGAGGGGGGCGGCTAGGGCACGCACAACGAAACTTCGAGAATGTTATGGTGCTCGAAGTATCCCGTGTGTGACCGTCTAGTTTCGAACAATCTACACGTTGCCCCCAGCAGGGGTATTTATAGGCGAACCCTAAATCCCCGACGACCCATTAAGAACCCATTACCTATTATATAAAATATACCTTAACAAGGATTTGCGATCCCTGCTCGGTGCAGAAGGTCGAAGAAGTAGCGGTTCTCCAGGCGGAAGAAGATGCTTTCCGTGAATCGCAGCCTGGGCGATTTGGAGTCGTGAAAATATTTCACGACTCCAAATCGCAGTATTTCAGCGACTACAGGGCGGTGGCTGTTCGTGCTGGAGATGGCGGAAAGATTATTTGGCGTGGCAGTGCAAAAAACAGCGGCATACAACTCCCAAATCGCTCAGCCAAACAGAGCCGTAGTTTTACTGTGCAACTCTGTGAATTTCATTGGAGGATGATAATCATGCAAGTAAGAATCTAATATCACAATGCAATGTCATCTCATGCGGCGGAACTTCCGGCTCCGTTGATGTAAATATAATTACTATTATGTTGCTACGAAAAAAAAATTTATACTAAAACTATTATCATTAATTTATGAAAATAATACTAATAATAATAGTACTGTTATGTCCCTAACGAGCACTCGTCTCTCACACAGCAAAACGTTATCCACCTCTTCATCAATCAGCTTCATCGGAAAATTCGTGAGTTTATCTCCGGCTTACTGGAGTTTCATGTGCTGAAACTGTGGCACACTAATTTGATAGGCGTGATTCCGCCGGAGCTTGGTTCCAATTCCTCACCCGGGAACTAGATTTTTCTTCAAATAGGCTCACCGGGGAGATTCCGCCCGCTCTTGGCACTGAACAGTGGTGGAATTAGGATTTTGACTCAGCCCGAGCAGCAAGCAAAAATTAAAATTTCTTGATTTAATTAATATTCTCATAAGTAGAACAGAAACGACAACAACATTTTTAAAAGTGAAATTTTTAAAAAGTGAACAAAAATACAAAGAATCACACACAAGGCTAAAAAAATAGTGTGTATCCGTGTGTATGTACATGTAAGTATCCAAATTTTCACTCTGCATGTAAGTATGTATATGATCAAACTCTTTGTGCTACTAGTTTTTTTTTTCCTATCAGTTATCACCTTGCGAGTATTCGAGTTCCATCGCATTGCTCTCTAAACTAGTTTAAATGGACAAATGTGATAAGATTCATTATAAAACTAGTCAAGATTTTCTGAAAATGTCTCGTCAAATTATTGTAAGATTTTTTGAAATATTCAGTTAATTTTCATTAGTCTAATGATGATGATGATTATTTGATCTAATTACCTATAAAATATTAATTTGACGGAATTTGTAGTCCTATCTAATCTCCGTGAAAACATTTGATTGATGAGTCTAATTTGTGTTTTTTTTATATGAGCCCAACTCTGCTTTCGGATTTGAATTTTTATGAGCGGTTAAGCAGAAATCAACTCTTAAAGTTTATTAGTTCGTATGATCCAAAAAATTATATATTTTTTCTCCCTAAAATTGAGACCGAATATGCCCGTGAATAGTTCCACCCCCAGCGCTGAACAGTAGCTCTTTGGTTCGTTGTCGGAGGATCTCACCGGGCCGATCCCAAGAGGTTTTCAATACTTGTCGGAGCAGCCGCTACCGGAGCTGCAGACCTATTACCTCACCGGGAGAATCTCCTACAAGTCGTGCCAAAATCAGGGGATGTTGGGAGAACTGAACGTATCCGACAACCACAGAAGATTGCTAATAACCAAATTTAAATTACACATTTACACTTAACAAACAAATATATTTAAATGACCGATTTTTTTATTCTTTATTATGAACAGATTTCCTTATAAATTTTCAATGAATTTATGGAAAACAAATTATTTTTCCAGCACAATTTCACGGAATTGATTTTATTAGCGCTACAGCAGATCTTAACGGAGAGCAGACTAACCAAATGCTGCCGCTAAGAGTGTAGTTGTGCAGCCGCCGCCGATCACGACGATATTCCCCCTGTTCTTATCCACTGCCGCATTCCCCTTTGACCTCCTTTACATGGATCACGAGCGGGCTCTTGCTCCTCCTTGGAACCATATCGGCCATCTCCTGGATTCTCTTCACCTTTTCCGATCCATCCTTCGCCACGGCCACGCTCAACGAAATTTCTCCGGCCAGCAGATCTCGCCTCCGCCCCATACTAAAAAGAAGCTTCCTATTGATGGGAAAGTGAAATTTCTCCGGAATCCCCAAAATCCGGGTGACAATCGCCAAGCTGTTGCTCGCGAACTGCGTTGAGTTCATCATTGCAGTCTCCAGCTTCTCCCGAAAGCCGCCGTTTGTCCCCTCGAAGCCATCAAGGCAGGTCTCCTGGTCAGTGATTGTCGTGCTGAGCCATGTCCTGAGATCGCTGATCTTGCTGGCAGATAAGATCTTCTCGCCTGGCTTCGCTGCTGCAATAATAGCGGATGAGTCATTCAACCGGTCTACGGCGTCATCGAGCAACTCCTTGCAGTCACGGACGGCCGCCCGGAGACGATTGTCTGTGACCGGGATGTCGAGGGTGGAGAGGAAGGAGGAAACGTTCGAGATGGAGCGGGAGGCGACAGAGAGTGAAAGCTGGAAGAGGACCGCCGGATCTGTCGCGACGGCGGTGGAATTGGAGGTGGCGGAGGAGAGGCTGGCAAAACAGGAGTCAGGGTAGCGCGTGACGCTGCAGACGGCTTTAATAAAAGAGGATGTCGATACGGGAGATTGACGGGAAGAGGAGCTGTCTCCAGTTCTATGTTTGTTGACGGAAACAGAGATAGCGACTCCAGTGATGATGGCCAGGAGGAGGATGCAGGCGACGGCGAGTAGTATGAAGCGATCCCTGGTTTTCCGGCGGAACTCCCGGTCGTCGGCCGGGTCCATCTTACCATAGCCCCTGAAGATTTTGAGGGAATCCATGATCTCTCTCTCTCTCTCTCTCTCTCTCTCTCTCTCTCTCTCTCGATATGGGGTTATGGAAATGCGTGTTGAATAAAAATTGAGGAAGTTAACAAGAGAGCATAAGAACCTTAACGTCGGCCATGAATGTTCTGATGAGTTTAATATACCTAGATGAGTTCCACAGCTGTAAGTCAACTTTTTTTGGTGGTGGGGGCTCGTAAAATCGATGAGTCAGCTCTAAAAAAGTTTCACCTCACAGCATATCAAATTTTCTTTTACTAAAAATAATTTGAATTATATTTGTTGCGGGTCATTCGATGCTCCTAAAATCAGTTGAGACTAGACCGTCTTAGTCCGGGAGCGGTCGAGTGCGCAATCAATCACAGAGAAATGAGATCACTGACAAGGGACCTTCTTTGCCGTGGAAAACCCCGAAAAGGGGTGAAAAATCACGTGGTCGGGTCGGTGCCGACCAAACTTCACTATTTGATGGTGTTGTACAAAGATTTTTAAGAGAAGGCGAGGGCGACAGACCGCTCCTCATTACAATTGCTAGGAGAGAAAAAGAGATGGGCTCGGAGAGTGACAGGTCACCGCTCGCGGAGTTTATGGTTGTTGTTTGATGGCTTGGGCGGCATGTTCTATGCGCCTTGGTGTCTACGACTTATCTTCCGCCGCGCACAACGGAATCTGGAGCGGTCTTGGAGAGCGGAGCACGGGGAGGCGCACTATAGAGCGGTCTTGAGAGCGGAGCGCACAGAGGCGCACTTTGGAGATGTCTTGAGAGCGGAGGCGCACTTTGGAGCGGTCTTGAGAGCGGAGCGCGCAGAGGCGCACTTTGGAGCTGTCTTGAGAGCGGAGCGCGCAGAGGCGCACTTTGGAGCGGTCTTGAGAGCGGAGCGCGCGGAGGCGCACTTTGGAGCGGTCTTGAGAGCGGAGCGCGCGGAGGCACACTTTGGAGCGGTCTTGAGAGCGGAGCGTGCGGAGGCGCACATTAAAGCGGTCTTGAGAGCGGAGCGCGTGGAGGAGCACTTTGGAGCGGTCTTGAGAGCGGAGGCGCACTTTGGAGCGCGCAGAGCACTCGGTGGCGCACTTTAGAGCAGAATGCTTGCTTGAAGGAGGATGAACGCTTTCGTAGGATCTTCAAGGCGCTCGAAGATTTTTGAAGAAGGCGAAGAAGATCATCGGAGTCCTCGAGGATTTCCCTTCCACGTAGGAGGAAATGATGGAGGAGAGAAAAGATCGAAGTGAAGGAGGGCCCTAGGTCCTATTTATAGGCCCTAAGGGTGGTAATGGTGGTTACATGGTTATCAGAGGGCCATAACCACCCTTTTTACTATTTATGCGCCGATTTAATATAAATTAATAAGCATATTTCATAATAATTTACTACGTGCAGGCCGATATAATTTCAAATATTTACACCCACCCATAATGAGTGGTTACGGTGGTTATGATGGTTATGAGGCTACTCACACACCATAACTAATTTATGTGTTATATGCACCCCCGTTTGTATAGTTTTGTGGTGATACATACTCTTATGACATATATGATTATGCACACACACCATAACCATATTTTTTGTTATACGCATGTCATATTGGAGGATTTTACTATTTGTATCTCACGATATGAGATTATACTATTTGCATCCCGGCCACGATATGCCCCCCATGTTGGAGGATTTTACAATTTACACCCCCTTGTTGGAGGATTTTACTATTTACACCCCATGATGAGAGATATTTTATTTGCATCCCATGATTGGGGATTTTACTATTTGCACCCCACGACGAGGGATTTTACTATTTGCACCATATGATGAGGGATTTTACTATCTGCACCCCCTATGTTGGGTGGTTACGGGGCTAGTGGGGTTTATTTTGGTCAATCTCATTTCCTCCACCAAATGAGGTGGGTGCTTTAGCTATTCGCAACCCAGATTAGGGGGGTACCTATCAATTACCCCCCCCCCGCCCCCCTCCCAAAAAAAATTCCTGGAGTCTGACACTCTTGCAAGAGTACGAGAATTTTTCTTCATGGCGTGTGTGCTAAATTTATGCGTTCAAACAACCCATTGTAGCCATGCCGAATGTGAATGGTGTGGCGGAGGCGCGAGGAGGTGCATGTAACACCATGTCAGTGCAAATAATATAACAATAGGTTCGGTCGGGACCCCACGTCATATTGAACACACTAGTTTGACGTTAAGAGATGATAAACCTAAAAGAACTACAACAGAGTATGACCAAGTGTAAGCGAAAGCTATCAATAAATATTACTTTCAGAATGTCCACCATCTCAGGAATGTTTTAATTTAGTTATGCCCTTAAGGCCTTACATTCAACGATGTAATTAACATAGCAATAAGCATCGACACGCAGGCCGACAATTCAGGGAAAATAGTAAAACAAAGGATGGACTTTGAGGGTCATCACAGCAAATGGCTTTAGCCTGCTACTTTCAGCTCGGCTCACCAGCACCTGCACCATCCATAAATAAGAGGTAAACGAGTGTCATCTATGAGCTGACCACAAACCGCGTAACAATCTCACCCCCTCGGCAATTCTAGCCGACTCAGGGGCGGGGCACCGCTAACCTGCAAGCAAGCCGTACATGCAACATATAATAATATAAAGAAAGTACAACTACACTACACATGGTAAAGTTTCAAACACAATCAACTTCTAGGTTGAACATCAAAGAAAAAAGAACTTAAGTATGCACATTATGTTGGTTGGGTTCACCCGGCGGTCTCCACAACTGCCTAAGCAACCACATGAGGCTAACATAACATCAATTCATAACCAACAAACGTGGGTGTTCAACACCACACATTTCATGCACGCAAGACATGTCTCCAAAGTACTCTTTCACAAGTACCAATACCACCCTAAGTAATACAACATTAGGTGGGAAAAAGAGCTTTTGGCCGGTCAAGGTGAACACCTTCCACGACCTCTCCCATGATCGCACGGCGTACAAGAGGTTGGGACCTCTCACCGATCTACATGGAAACGAGTTCGATTCAGCTTTACCTGTGCTCTAGTCTTCGTGATCTATCACATGACGCCGGTACGACTTTGCCTTGGCCCGTAAGGATTTAACACATACAAGTGTCACACAAAAGATAAGCTACACACCTAATCCTTCCAAGAGGATATAAGCTTCACAAACCTAAACAATAAAGGAGTTACAAGACCACTCCATTTCAAAACTCGTGGTGATGGTTTGCATTCAACCACAACCCAAGCATGGGGCTTCCGTTAGGCTCTCCGAAAGACACCTAAAAATCGATTCCCGCAATACGATGACATATTTCACGAAGTCATTCTCCGGCACGCATTCTAGGATTAACCTAAATGCACGTCATAATCAAGCATCACTGATCCAGGCTAACGGCTACGGGTAGGCTTCACACAAAATGCCCAAATCCGTACGACTACCAGATTTTTACATGCAATAAATGTCTGGGACGGACACAATCAACCCGGAGTTCCGAAGAACTATATTTTGGATCTACTGGCGCCCTTAGAGGGGTGAATAAGGGATTCAATCAACTATTGAAGATTTAAATAAAATACTGCAGGAATGCGCATCCTGGAGCTAGCGCGTGGCGTTAGCTAAGGAAACATCTCAGTAAATACAGAATATCGTTTTGGGATTTGCAATGCTTCAACCAATGTTCCACCAGAAAATCACAGCAGTTTATATAATAAAATACATGAACATGATAGCATTGAGTAATGAAACATTGTTTATACAAATACACTTAGATCTCCATGACGCTGAAGATCGGAGATGATGAATATTAAAACCTTGGGTTTTCTATACCGACCCTAATCCAAGGACCGGTTGACTCTCTTCCTTTCCTCCCCAGAAAAGTCTTCGAGCTGCTCCTCACCTTCCTCCCACGAAGGTTCTTAGAGCCCCGCTAGATCTCCCAAATCTAGATGTCCTCCCAAGACGATTTCCTATGGAATTCTCCCTGGATTCTGACGACCTCCCCGGTCAATTTCCACGGATTCCAAACTAGATTCTGACATCCACACCAGATGATTTCACACACCAAAATAATAAGACAATAAAAGAGAAAACTAGAATATATGAGACGTTGTGCTCCCTCAACATATGTCTCCGCCTCAATGTATGTCTCCGGATGCGGTGAGTGAACGTCGTCTTTGATCTTCATGTAGAATGCGCACGTTGGTGCTCAGATTCTCATTCTTTTTCCGCACTCCGATGAACTTATTCGTTAAAGCTTGAGGAAAGGTGTTCTTCACTTCCAGTGATGGCTCCTTGGTCCAAAAACGACGAAGCAACCGACTTCTTCTTTTAGGTTTTGACAGCCACACTTTTGGGAAAGAAAAGAATGCTTTTATAGCTGATTCTTTAAGTTACCGCCGGCGGTAGAGTTACAGTGCGGCGGTAGCGTCTTTATGCGCTTTCCCCAGCTGTCTAATACCAAATCAGGATGGTGTCGAAAATCATTCTCTTGTTTTCTTTTGGATCGAGCGACGCGGTAGGCTAGTGAATCGCGATAGTAGTCACGTCGAATTCTTCTCGACGATAGCAGAACATCAAGTCGACGTAGTCTTCTCGTCTATAGAACTAGCATGTGGCGGTAGGCTAGCGCCTGTGGTAGCAGTCACATCGATATTATCTCAACGCATTCGTCTCGACACCATGGTCTCAAGTCGACGCATCCTTCAAGTTGACGCTGGTAGACTCGTCGACATAGCTAGCACCCGTGGTAAGGTAGCGCGCGACGGTAGTGTTCTCGACGATATCGTCTCTACGACATAAGCCTTCACATCGATATTTGATGTCGCTTAGAATAGCAATTCACATCGATATAGCTATCGCCGACGGTTGGACTAGCGCCCGACGGTAGTAATAGTGAATGAAATTCTCGACATCTTCACACATGTAAACCTGCACACTATACCCAAGACATGTATAATCAAATAAAATATGGGATTTGATATTGATATAGGTTTTTCGTTTTTGAAATTTAGTGAAGGTTTGAGATTTTCTCCAAAACTATATCCGATAAAGGCAAGTGTACCTTATCGTATATAGTATAAGATATTTAGGAATATCAAGGTCGTATTCCATGGGGCGCGTTGATTACTTCTACTTCGAGGAAAATCACTATTATTTTATCGACGAAAATTTGAGGTTTTGATTACTTAGCTAAAAAGAGAAACTAATTGCAAGCTAAATGAGAAGATTAAACATTGCATGAAGGAAAAGGAAAATTAACATTCATAAAAGAGAAAATACTAAGGAGAGAAAGAGAACATGAAAGCGGAAACTTAATTTTATTGAAAACCAAAACAATTACAAGCTTAAAGAGAGATTACAAAGCTAGGAAAGTAAAGTTACAAGCTTTAATTAACTAGTGCAAGCAAGAAATAAAAACTAGTACATTACATGAAAAAGAGAACATGAAAACTTAAGGAAGAACATGAACATGAACATGAAAGACTCACTATCAGCTCTAGCAGCACCTCCCCCACTCCAAAATTCTGAACCCTGGACTCAAGGAGAGCCTCTGAATTTATAGGCGAAAATTTCAAGTTACATGCCCTCGGTCACGGGCGTGACCTAGGGCGTGACTGCACTATTCACATCGGATTCGACATCGGCGTGGGCTTTCTGGACGGCGCGGCGAAAAGTGGACATTACACGCCCGTGTAATTTTGGTCACGGGCGTGACTTTGGACAGCTTCATTAAATGCAGCGTGGGCTGGAATTCGGCGCGGCGGCGAAGCAGAGATCACGCAGGCAAGTCACGTCCGTGACATGTGGGTCACGGGCGTGACTTAGGTTGACTTCTCGACAGCATCTCCACGTCTCGTCAGCAGCCAGCTGGGAAGATTCTAATATTACACGCCCTAGTCACGGGCGTGACACTGGGTCACGGGCGTGACCGAGGGCGTGACTCGCTGTGGACTAGCTCAATTGGCGCGGCATCGACTCTGGACTGATCTTTAGCTTACACGCCCTTGGTCACGGGCGTGACTGAGGGCGTGCACTTGCCAATTTCTCCAATTTGTCCCAAAATTCTGCAAAAATTGAAATTAAGCTAAATTAGAAACAGAATTTCAAAATAAAAACTTATGACCTAGAAATGACATAAAAAAGGAAAATAAAAATTAAATATTTACAAAATTTTCTATTAAAAAGTTATAAAAATATTACTTATCAAATACCCCCATACTTGAGGTTTTGCTATTCCAGAGCAAAAGTGTGAGACATAATTTATAAGACATCCTTAGAAAATTTTTAATTTAAAACTAAAATTTCATTCCAAAAGTTAAGTTAAGAGTAAATTCAAGGGGGAGTTAAGTCCTAAATTATGATGATGATTTGAAAAGAGGAAAAAATGTTTAGGCAAGAACTTCTCAAGAAAATTAATTAGTTTGACAAAATTATAGAAATTATAAAACTAAATTAAATTAAAATTATAAGAACTCTACCTTAAAAGAAACTTAAGGAAAAGTAAATTACTAAATATTGCTCTCTCCATAATTTTCAACTAAAACTAGAACAATGATAATTGGCTAAGGGGGATTTCATAAAATTTGGCATGAGAAGAGATCTTTGATTTGAGGTGATGAATTTTTTTCCTCTCACCTTTATATATTTTTTCTCTTCTAATAACAACCCAAAATGTATATGGTTTAGGAGTAATGAATTTTATCCTCTTACTCCATGCCATATAATCTTTTCAAATTTTTGGGTGCATATGTTTTAGGGAATAATGAATTTTATCCTCTTATTCCCATGACATATGATCTTTTAAACTTCATTTTTTTGGCACAAGGGGTAAGGAAGGGAAATAAATCTAGCTAGCTTTAAATTATATTGAGAGCAAATTCTAGTAACATTAAATTTTCTAAGATCTAAAAAGTTAGAAGAAAATATAATTGAAATCTAAAGAGGTTTAGGAAATTCACTACAAAATGAAGCCATTTAAAAATAAAAAAAGAAGTCATGCTAAATAAATTCTCTAATCAATTTAAAATCATAAGATGATTCTTAAATCAAGATTACCTCAAATTTAAAATTAACAAACTATGATAAGCAAAATTTTAGCCAATTAAAAACTTAAACATGCTTATAAACATTCTCAACTAGATTTCTAAGAAATCATAAAAACAACAAATAGGAGAGGTATAAGATTTAAATTTTTTTTGTATTTTAAGTTTTTTCATATATTTTTTGAATTTTGATATTATCTTTTTTTTTTATATTTTTTTTGATAAGAAATAAACAAAAACATATACTAAAAAGCTAACAATTTTTTTTTTATTCTTGGACTTCCCGAGGTATACCCCGTGAAGGGTTCTCACGGTACTAGGAGGTGAGATGGGGTGAGGTCCTAAACGTCCCTTTCCAAGATTTAAATTTTTCTATTTTCTAAATTTTTTGAGTTTTTGGGTTTTACAAGTGCTAAAATAGAAGAAAACATAAGAAAATATAAATTTTTTTGTTTTGAAAATTTTCTAATTTAACAACTATTTTCAAAGAACTATTTACACCCCCATATTTAAAGTTAAACATTGTCCCCAATGTTTAAAACTAAGTATGAAGTAAAAGAAAATAAAGTGCAAGACAAAACAAAAAGGAAATGCATGATAAAAGAGAAGAAAGAAAGAGAAAGGGCTTCCCTGATTTTTTTTGAAGTTTGCGCGGGGAAGCGACGATTACCTACAAAATATGTTAACGAACAAGAGAAAACAATAAAAGGATAACTTTGGGTGCCTCCCAAATGCACTTTGTTTAAGGTCGCGTAGCTTGACCCACTTGCCGATCATATTATAGGTTGAAATACAATCAAATCACTCTTTTCATTAGTTAACTCTCCCGGAAGATATAATTTAAGGCGGTGCCCGTTAACTTTGAAAGTACCTTTTTCCGGGTGGGAAATTAAAATTGTCCCATAGGACCAAACCTCTTTAACAATAAAGGGTCAGGACCATCGGGATTTTAGTTTTCCCGGAAAAAGGCGAAGGCGGGAATTATAAAGGAGGACGAGATCGCCCGGCGAAAAAGTTTTTGGAAATTTTATATGTTTATCGTGATAAAACTTTGTTCGCTCCTTATATAATTTATTGCTCTCATACGCATTCGCTCGCCACTCATCTAATTCGTTCATTTGGAATTTTCTTTGTTCTCCCGCTAGAGTGGAATCGAGGTTTAAAAATTTAAGCGCCCCAAATGCGCGGTGTTCTAATTCGACCGATTTACTCAAGAGATACATAAGCGCGGAGTGATATGTGAAGACGATAACTTTTGAGAGAGTGATATACGACCTAAACTTATCGAAGGCAAAAACGATTGCTAGAAGTTCCTTCTCAGTCGTGGTGTAGTTTGCTTGTGCCGACGTGAGTGTTTTGCTCGCATAATTGATTGGGTGAAAATACTTACTCACCCGTTGGCCTAAAACGGCACCAACCGCAATATCACTCGCGTCGCACATGATTTCAAAAGGGAGCGACCAATCTGGGGCGACTAGAATCGGGGAGTTTATAAGTTTCTCTTTGATAAGTTGAAAGGCTAAATGACATTCATCGTTAAAAAGAAAAGATGATTCTTTCTCGAGAAGATGGGTTAACAGCTTTGTGATTTTGGAAAATTTTTGTATAAAGCGCCGATAGAACTCCGCGTGACCTAGGAAACTCCTAATAGCTTTTACGTTTGTTGGAGGGGGAGCTTTTCAATTACTTCGATCTTGGCCCTATCGACCTCGATCCCCTTGCCCGAAATTTTATGGCCAAAGACTAGTCCTTCCTTGACCATAAAATGACATTTTTCCCAATTAATCGTTAAATTCGTTTCCTCACATCGATGCAACACGCGCTCGAGATTTTTTAAACAGTTTTCAAATGAACTTCCGTATACGGAGAAATCGTCCATAAATACTTCCATCACCTCCTCTACTAACTCGTCAAATATTGCCAGCATACATCTTTGGAATGTAGCTGGCGCGTTACAAAGACCGAATGACATCCTTCGATAAGCGAAGGTGCCAAAGGGACAAGTGAAAGTGGTTTTCTCTTGGTCGTCGGGCGAAATCGGGATTTGGAAGTATCCCGACAAACCATCGAGAAAATAGTAGTAGGAGTGACCCGAAAGGCGCTCTAAAATTTGGTCGATAAATGGTAGAGGGAAGTGATCCTTACGAGTGGCATCATTTAATTTCCGATAGTCGATGCACATTCGCCAACCCGTAACCGTACGGGTTGGGATCAATTCGTTATTTTCGTTCGCGACTACCGTGACACCACCTTTCTTTGGCACGACTTGTACTGGGCTACCCCAAGTACTGTCCGATATCGGGTAGATGATTCCCGCGTCCAGAAGTTTTATAACTTCGGCCTTAACGACTTCTTTCATGTTCGGGTTTAGTCGTCGTTGAGGCTGGACTGAGTTGCGGGAATTTTCTTCGAGAAATATTTTATGAGTGCAGAAAGATGGGTTTATACCCTTAACGTCCGATAATTGCCACGCAATTGCGTGACAGTGCTTTCTTAAGACTATAATCAACTCAGAAATTTCTGAGTTGCTAAGATCGGATGAAATGATGACGGGTAGCTTAGACTCTTTTTCCAAAAACAAGTATTTAAGGTGAGGGGGGAGTTGTTTCAACTCTAATTCGGGTGGTTCTTCATAAAAAGTCTTGATTTTTAATTTTTCTAAAAGTAATGGTTCGGGTGGTGTGGGGTGAGAAACTTCTTCTTCATCATAAAAGAGCTCTACGGGCTCAGAATCACTACTCGCCGATGAAACTAACTCGAGGGATGAATCGAACTCACAACACTCTTCCAAGTAAAAACACGATTCGTCGTTTTCTAGCGTGTTCCACATCGAGGAATTTATTCCGAAGGTAACTTCATCGTCTCCAACCCATAGGAGGAGCTTTCCGTTACTTACGTCTATAATAGCGCGGGAGGTGGCAAGGAAGAGGCGACCGAGTATGAGGGGTACTTCGGCATCCTCTTCGATGTCAAGAATGACAAAATCCACCGGGAAGATGAATTTGTCAACCTTGACGAGCACGTCCTCCACTATTCCTATCAGATATTTTAAAGAACGATCCGCTAATTGGATACTCATTCGAGTGGGCCTTAGATTTCCTAGACCTAGCTTTTTGAACAAAGAAAACGGCATAAGGTTGATGCTTGCTCCAAGATCCGCTAAGGCGTGTTTTACTAACGAATTGCCAAATAGACATGGGATGGAAAACCGTCCCGGGTCATTTGCTTTTTTAGGCAATTTGTTGAGTACAACCGCGGAGCATTCTGCGTTTAAAGAAATATACAAAATATCTTCTAACTTTTTCTTATTGGAGAGCAACTCCTTAAGATATTTCGCATATTTTGGCATTTGTGAGATAGCCTCGCAGAAAGGTACATTAATATGGATTTGTTTTAAAACATCTAAAATTTTTTTATAACTTTTTTCGGCGCTTTCATTTTTAAATTTAGATGGATACGGAATATTAGAAGTAGGAGCGCGCGGATTTAAAATAGAAGTGTGCGGAGCTATTGTAGCGGGCAAATTCGAAGATGAATTAAAAGTAGTAGGAGGAGAGGAAATTACCTTAGGTTCGTCCTATTTTTGAACCACCTCCTTCCCGCTTCGGAGTGTAATCGCGTGCGCGATCCTTTGGATTTTGCTCGGTATTCCCCGGTAGTGCTCCTTGTTGACGCTCATAAATCATCTTTGCGAGCTGGCCCACTTGATTCTCTAAATTTTTGATCGATCCGGTAAGGTTCCGGATGTTCGTTTCATTTGTAGCAACATATTTTGCAAAAACCTCTTCAAGCGGAGAGAGTTTTTGCTGTTGCGGTGGAAAACCGGGTGGATTAAAATTTTGAGAAATCAAATTTGGAGGCGGAGTTAAGTTAAGAAGTTGATTAGGGGGAGATTGTTTTAAATTCATAGGACGCTGAGCATTTCCTTGGTTGCTCCACGAGAAATTCGGATGATTCCAATAACCCGCATTGTATGTGTTGTTATACGGAGCGGTGTTGGGGTTATAGGAAGGCCGAGACCGATTTCCCATGTAGTCAACATGTTCTTCAATTAAAATATTATTAGCTCAAGGAGGAGTGGCGGAGGAAGCAGACATCTCCGCCACTTGCTTTGTTAAGCGCTCAACTTGTAAAGCCAAATTTGCGTTTGCGTCTATGTTGGGAAAATGATTTCTCTTAATCCCTGAAAATGAGTCAAATATGAATTCCAAGAATGAAAAACAAGGCTAAGTAAATATGCGTCGAATAATGTTCGACGCAACGTCGAAATGTAGTCGACGTCTCTTTCAGATTAAGTCGAAGTAACTCTAGGAAGATTTCGACGTATGTGTTGTCGACGTTACTCTGATTTCTAGTCGACGCAACTAGTGAAGTTGACGCACCTTAGTCGACGCACCTTCCTTATTCACCTCTCGACGTCCAGAGAGGATGTACTCGACGCTTGCGTCGAATGGCAATCGACGCACGTCGATTTATTTGACAGACTTAAATATGCGCCAGATCTCTTTCCTTCTTTCAGTAAATCTGATTTGTATGGAATAATGTTAATATTTTATAGCCGTTCTTAATCATTCTTTCCTTCTATTTGATTCTTGGCTAATCTGATTAACTCTATTTTGGATATTATTTGAAATCAGAATTCATTCTTTCCTTCTACAGAAATAAACATTATGGAAACATTTTTCTTTCTATTCTCTCTAACTGCTAATTGATTATCCTCCTATAGAATTATGTTGAATTAACAGAGCTATAAATAAAGAGGAGGTCGGCAGAAAATGGTGAACTGAGTGATCTACCACACACATTTGAAATAGAGGAAAAGCTCCCAAGAGAAAAGAGAGAAATTGAGAAAAAGCTCTGCAGCAACATTCAAGCACTTCTTCTTCTTCTGCTTCTGAAGTCACACTGCTGCAAAATCTGATAGCTCTCACAAAGAGAGAAAGGCTGCAAATCTTCTTCTCTCTATAGAAGAAAGATTCAATTCACTTCTTGTGCTTCCAATCTTCTTGCTAGGAAGAAGATTCTTTCTTGTTTTTATTTCTTTTCCTTTCTTTCTTTCTCACTTAAACATTGTAAAAGAGTTTTTAGAATCTCTCTCCAAAAAATTCAGTGTACTGGTTCTAAGAGTCTCCTTGTCAAAAGACTCAGTTGGTTCTAAGAGTCTCCTTGTCAAAAGACTCAGGGTGGTTCTAAGAGTCTCCTTATCAAAAGACTCAGTGCAAGATAGTGAATTCCTACCAAGGGGGTAGAAGAGTGGACTACCCAAAGTTTGGGGAACCACTATATTTTCTTGTGTTGTGCTGTGATTTATTTTCTTGCATTTACTTTATTTTCTTGCTTAATTCTTGTTGGTGTGTAGGAAGCTCTAATCTGTGATCATACACATATATATATATATATATATATATTAACTTTGCACAAAATAATTTTTTAAATCTCTATTCACCCCCCCCCCCCCCCTCTAGAGAATTCTAGTGAGGTTAATTGTGCACTTTCAATTGGTATTAGAGGGAGGTTGATCTAAAAAGGATAACTCCTTGATCAAAAAGATCCTACCTCTCATATATATATTTTTCAAAACTATTTTATCATATGGCACAAATCAAAGATTATGCTTCCACCAGACCACCAATTTGCAACCTGGAAAAGTTTGCACTTTGGAAAACAAGAATTAGAATTTATTTAAGCTCTATTGATGATGAATTGTTTAATGTGATCTTGACAGGTCCCCCCAAGCCATTCAGGAAGGATTCAAGTGGAAAAGTGACTGAAACACTTGTTCCAAGAGCTGAATGGACAGAAGATGAGAAGAAAGCCCAAGGACATGATGCCAAGGCTATGAATATCCTAGTCTCAACCCTCTCAGATGAAATTTTCCAAAAGATTGCTGATTGTGAGTCAGCTAAGGAAGTATGAGAAGCTCTCACCAAAATGGTAGAGGGAAGTGCTGATGAGAAAAAGGATAGAAAGGCACTACTGATCTCCCAATATGAAAACTTCCAAAAGAAAGAAAGTGAAAGTGTTGCTGACATGTATTCAAGATTCAGCCTCATAGTCAATGAATTGAGAACACTTAAGAAGGACATATCTCTCACTGAGATAAATGATAAATTGCTGACTTGCTTTCCTAGCTCTTGGGACTCAAGAATCTGGCCAATCAAAGACTACAGAAGTCAAAAAGAAATATCAACAGATGTTCTGTTGGGTAAATTAAAATCATATGAACAACTGTTGAAAACCAGAGCTGAGAAAGAAAAGGCCTCTCCACTCTCAAAAGAAAAGAGTATTGCATTGAAAGCTGTTGAAGGTGAACCATCTACTAGTGATGAGGAACTAATCAGCTTCCTGGCTAGGAAGTTCAAGAGGTGGATCAAAACAGAAGGATCCAGAGGAAGAGATTCAAAAACCAGGTATAATAAAACACCTACTAAAGAGATTATCTGTTACTCTTGCAGGAAACCTGGACATATTGCACCTGAATGTCTTAAGGAGAACAGCACTAAGAAAGATCTGAAAAGAACAGATCTAAAGAAGAAAAAGAAAGAAAGAGGATTCATTGCTCAATCTTGGAGTGATTCAGAATCTGAAGGAAGTACCTCATCAGACAATGATCAGGAAGAGGTCAAGCAAGAGGAAACCTGTCTGATGGCCACTGAGAAGCTTGATGATACATCTACGGTAAATATACTTGATGATATAAATTTCTCTTCTACTGATTTCAAACAAGATTTCAAAGAATTCTGTTTAGATATAATCAAATCTGAAAAAGAAGTAAAAGAATTAAGAATTGAATTAAGAAATCTCAAACATGTGAATACACACTATGAAAACTATAAGCTCAATCAAGAGCTCTCAAAGAAGGAATTAGACAAAATCCATTCAGAAAATCTAACACTAAGGAAAGAGCTGGCAAAGGCTAAAGCCTTTGAGGACTCTCTGAATGGAAGAGGTCAGAAGCTCAAGAATATCTCTGAGAATCTCACTGATAGATTTAGACAACTAAAGCTGAATACTAATGAAGCATCTAAATCACAAACATTCAGCAAACCTGTCTGGAAACATCCCATTCAATTCACTAGGGAGAATCATCTAGCAGGAATTAGATCACAAGTAGGTCCAGAAACAACCACTGTTTTTAACAAACCTAATCCCATTACAGGTAAAGGAATCTTAGGAAAGTATCCTCACAAAAATTCTGAACATATGTCGAATTATTATCCACGTGCGTCGATTTCTAATCGACGCATACACCAAATCGCGTCGACCTCCACTCAACGTAATCTCTCACATGCTTCGACTAAAAGTTGACTCAGAATGAAGGAAGCGTCGACCTCATATCGACGCAACCAGAAACCTACGTCGAATTCATATCGACGCAACCATAAGTCTACGTCGAATCCCTATCGACGCAATAAATCAGACAGAAAATTTTCTGTTTCCAAACAGGTCCCTCAATCCATGTCCTTCTATTATGAACACTATTTCTGTGATATCATCCAAGAAGATTGGTATGATAAGCCAGTACCCCATAAGGAGGAAGGATATCCTGAAAAACCCACTTATTCTTTTATTAAATCTTTTACTAATGAGAGAAAGGGACCCCAGCTCAGCAGGGTCTAAACTAATGTTTAAACTTTTATGTGCAGATGTATCACATCTCTAGGATGGTGTGGTACTTGGAAAGTGGATGCTCCATGCACATGACAGGTTGCAAAAACCTATTAATCAACTTTGAGGATAGACTTGGACCATCAGTAACCTTTGGAGACTCTAGCTGTGGCCAAACCAAGGGATTTGGAGATTTCAAAGAAGGGAAAGTCACCTTCAAGAATGTGGCAGTAGTCAAAGGACTAAAACACAATCTGATAAATATAAGTCAGATATGTGAGAATGGTAAGTATGAGGTAAAATTCACTACACTATTCTGCCATATTATAGATATCAAGACTGGTGCTACAGTACTAAATGGAATTAGAAAAGGGAGAGTATATGTAGTGGACTTTAGCTCTTCACCCACAGAAGTTTGCTTATTCAACAATATTATTGATAAAAATGAATTATGGCATAGGAGACTAGGTCATCTAAACTACAAAACAATCAGTAAACTAGCTAAGAATAACCTAGTCAGAGGCTTACCAAAGGGTAGGTACTCTAAGGATTCTCCATGCAGACCTTGCCAACTAGGAAAGCAAACCAAATCATCCTTCAAACCCATTGGTAAGGATGACTCTCCCAGGTCTTTATACTTACTACAAATGGATCTCTTTGGTCCCATATCCACTCAAAGCTTAGGTGGAAAATCCTATACCTTGGTCATTGTTGATGATTATTCTAGGTTTAGCTGGGTATTCTTTCTAGGAGATAAATCTGAAACCCATAAAATTCTCTCAAAATTCATAAGACAGATTCAATCTGAGTTCAATACAAATGTTTCAATTATAAGAAGTGACCATGGGACTGAATTTGAGAATCAGATGATTTGTAGTTTCTGTGAGGAAGAAGGTATTAAACAAAGCTTCTCAGCACCTAGAACTCCCCAACAAAATGGAGTTGCTGAGAGGAAGAATAGAACCTTAATAGAATCAGGTAGAACCCTGCTTGCAGAGTCAGGATTACCAAAAACCTTTTGGGCTGAAGCAGTCAACACTGCAAACTATGTTCTAAATAGAAGCCTCATACACAAAACTAAATCAAAGACTCCATATGAGCTCCTGAAAAATAAAACACCCACTGTTAAATATTTTAAAATTTTTGGATGTGCTTGCTTTATTCTAAACAATGGGAAAGATCATCTTGCCAAATTTGACAAGAAGTCTGATGATGGAATATTTCTGGGATATTCATCATCCAGCAAAGCCTATAGGTGCTACAATAGAAGAACTCTTAAGATTGAAGAATCCATGCACATTGTATTTGATGAAACTAACATGCTGCTTGAGGGGGAGGAAACTCCCACCAGTTCTGTTCCACAGGAAAACAACAGCATAGAAACCCAGCTTGAGCAACTAGCTCTAGAGAACACAGAAAATGGAAAGGAAAACCAGTTAGAGGAACCAAGTAAGGAGTCTGAACAAGAAACCTCAGAAAAGAGCACTCAAGACCCTCCTCCACAAGAGGACATGGTCCAGGAAGAACAATTGAACAATGATCCCATTGAGAATGAAGTAGAAGAACAACTGACAAATTCAGGCAGAACAGGAATCAATTTGAAAGATCATCCACAAGCTCAAGTGATTGGAGATCCCAATCCAGGAGTAAGAACAAGACACCAAGTCTCCAATGGGATAATGCTCCAATGCTTCCTATCACAAGTTGAACCAAAGAAGTTTGAGGAAGCAAATTGTGATCCTCACTGGATTATGGACATGCAAGAAGAACTAGGCCAATTTAAGAGAAAAAAAGTATGGAACCTAGTTGAAAGACCAAGAAACTACCCTGTAATTGGTACAAAATGGGTATACAGGAACAAACTAGATTCCACTGGAATAATTGTGAGAAACAAGGCAAGACTTGTAGCACAAAGATATAGACAAGAAGAAGGGATAAACTACAATCAGACCTTTGCTCCAGTAGCCAGATTAGAGGCAATCAGGCTCTTTCTTGCCTATGCAGCCTTCATGAAGATGAAAGTCTACCAAATGGATGTCAAGAGTGCCTTTTAAATGGAGATCTGCAAGAAGAGGTATATGTGGAGCAACCACCAGGTTTTGTTAATCCTTCTTCCCCTAACTTTGTTTATAGACTTAACAAAGCATTATATGGTCTTAAGCAAGCACCTAGAGCTTGGTATGAAACTCTCTCAAATTTTCTTTTAGAAAATTCCTTTGAAAGAGGAAAAGTAGACAAGACACTCTTTACTAGAACACATAAAAACCAACTCCTCCTTGTTCAAATATATGTAGATGACATTATCTTTAGCTCAACCCATCCTAAACTATGTAAATGATTTGCTAATCTTATGCAATCTAAATTTGAGATGAGTAGTATGGGTGAACTCTCCTACTTCCTAGGGCTACAAGTAAAACAAAGTAGTGAAGGAATCTTTATCTCACAATCAAAATATACCAAAGAACTAATCAAAAAGTTTGGTATGAAATCAGCATCTACCATGAAAACACCCATGTCAACCAATGCCATCATAGAAAAAGATGATAAAGGAAAATCAGTAGATCAAAAGACTTATAGGGCCATCATAGAATCCCTTCTATATTTAACAGCAAGCAGACCTGATATCATGTTTGCCACTTGCATATGTGCTAGATTTCAGGTTGAACCAAAGGAATCTCATCTCACCTATGTAAAAAGGGTTCTTAGATACCTAAAGGGAACCCCTGAACTAGGACTATGGTACTCAGCAGAAACCAACTTTGAATTAATAGGTTTCACAGATGCAGATTATGCTGGATGTAAGGTTGATAGAAAAAGCACATCTGGTACCTGCCAATTTCTAGGTGACAGATTGATCTCATGGTTTAGTAAGAAACAAACCTCAGTCTCAACTTCAACAGCTGAAGCTGAATACATAGCTGCTGGGAGCTGTTGTTCACAAATCCTGTGGATGCAAAATCAACTACTTGATTACAAATTGGAAATACACAACTCTAAGATCTATTGTGATAGCACTAGTGCTACATCCATAGCATCCAACCCAGTCCTTCATAGTAGGACCAAACATATAGAAATCAGACATCACTTCCTTAGAGACAATGTTGAGAAGGGTAAAATAACCTTAGAATATATTCCCACAGACAATCAAAGAGCAGACATCTTCACAAAACCTTTAGATGAAACTAAGCATAACTATTTCATAAACACCTTGGGGATGCTTGATGGAAGCTTGTAAACCTCATTGTTAGGGAAATCTAAAGACATCAGAATATCTAAGAAAGTTTCCTGGAGATGCGTCGAATACATATCGACGTACCGTCGAGAAGACCTCGACGCTGGTTCTGATTTCTTTCAGTTAAAGTTACGTCGATCCACTATCAACGTACCGTCGACTTCTTATCGACGCAAGTCTATGACCACGTCGACAAATCTTTAGACTGACAAAACCTTCACGGAACGCCGACTACATATCGACGCATACGTTGACATCAATTCGACGTAACGTCGACTTCTGGTTAAAATTGGAATCAAATCCTTACTTCCTTTTCTTTTACGACTGGATTACCTTGATTTCTGTTTCCTTTCTCGACGTTTCATCTTCTTCAAATAGTACTTCTTATTTCATAACAAATACCTCTCTGGACCCGCCAAAACTGCGTCTTCTACCTCTCTCTCTTCCTGCATCAATGGCGCCTACTCCTGTTCAAACTGACCTTATCAAAGCAATGAATGATGCTTTGAAAAATCTTCTCAATGACTTCCAGACACGATTAACTAACTTCTCCAATGAATGTGCCAATATGATCACCTCCTGTGAAGCCAAATTGGCCACCCTGCCTGCCTCTCTTCCCGGGCTTCATCTTCTTCTTCAAGAGGAACCTCTGTCGCCACAAAGGTTTACATCCTTCCTGAAAGATATAAACCAGGGGGAGAGTTGCTCCAGAAACCCCTCTTGCCAGGTTTTTGATCTCAACTAAAAGCTCAGGTTTAAATCTCTTCTCTCCAACACTAAGTATTCTCTCTAACTCTCTTATAGGCTCCACTCCTCTCAAATCACTCTGACTACACTTTCATCAAACATTTTGGTGAATCCTCCTCTTACAACACTGAAGGGGAGCATGCTGTGGATTCAGCATTCAGAATTGATGATCCTTATAACCAGGGGGAGATTCCTGTAGTAAAGGACCCAGTAATCCAGGGGGAGGAAGAAGCAGCCACCTCTGATGATTGGAATGGGCAGATATGGATTGATGCACCCTTATGTGAGGAAGAACTTCAACATCACTCTTCTGGCTTCTCTGCCAGTTACATCAAGCTGAAGACACCTCTACTTGAGGACATCCCTACAAAAGAGTCTGGAGGAGACATTCATCCCTCAGCAGAGATCACCCTACCAGAAATCACTCTGCCCTCTATTGCAGAACATCTAAGAACTCTTCTTGAAATAACTCCCTCTCCACCCAAAGAGAAAACTCCTCCTTCCTCTCTTCCTCTTCCTCCTCCTCAACTTCCTCCTCAACTTCCTCCTCTACCTTCTTCTCTACCTCCTCTGCTACCTCTACCTCCACAAGCAGCAAGACTCCCTAAACAGATCATACCTAGGCAAAGTCCAGGAGGACAGATAAAGAGAAAAAGGGAAGTCACTCCCCACTGGCAAATTTTTTTTAAAGAAGAAAGGAAGGAATTTGCAAAAGAAAAGAAGTATAGAAAAGCATGTGAGCAAATAAAAAGATTTGAAAAGATGCCTAGTATTTGTCCTAACAGTCCTGTCAAGGAGTACCATGATCCTGACATGGAAAAGAGGCATGAAGAGATAAGAGAAAGAGAAGTGTATGAATATGAAGCAGCTAGGAAAGAAGTGGAAGATAAAAGGAGGGCCTGGATGGAGAAGATTAACAAGGGCATGACTAAGGAACAAATTCTTGCTGAATCTTCTATCAGAATTCCAAATAAGTTGTTTGATATTGAAGCTTATCAAAAGAAAAATCCTCAGGCAGGGATTATCCTGGATAAGGGTCAAAAGGACAAGAAGGGTATAGGGTGTACATAAGAAACCTACATTCCCTATAAGAAGCCTACAAGGCCTGCAAAGCTAGACAAATGGCTTAACTCACCATGGAAAGGGAAAGGAAAAGGAAAGATGTATGAAGTTCCTGAGAAACAGGAACCAGAAAAGAAGAAACTCTATAGGCCAAAGGTTGATAACAAAGGACCTCCTGAGCCCAAGCCTGCACAAAAAGAATCTCACAACATTACCATTGAGATGATTGATGAAAAGGCAGCAATCATCATCAACAAAGGCTACTCCATAAATGACACTATTCCTGATGGTGACAAACTCTTGGAAAAACTGCATACAATCATCAGGAATGTCCAGGAAAGACCTGATAGAGCCAGGAGATACATTTTTGATGCCATTAATGACTTATCTAGGAAACTTTATTCTGCTTTTGTCAACTTCATGTACAAAAAGAAGTTTCTAGTTTAATTCTTGTGAAAGACAAATACTTGTCATGTGCTTTCTTTTCCTAATTCTTTCCTTCTACTCAATATATTTCTTATCTATACAAATACTATGCTGTGCTAATTATATGCTAATAAAATTTCTCTCTAAGAAGGGTTAAGACAAATAGGGGGAGATTGTTGGGAAAATGATTTCTCTTAACCCCTGAAAATGAGTCAAATATGAATTCCAAGAATGAAAAACAAGGCTAAGTAAATATGCGTCGAATAATGTTCGACGCAACATCGAAATGTAGTCGACGTCTCTTTCAGATTAAGTCGAAGTAACTCTAGGAAGATTTCAACGTATGTGTTGTCGACGTTACTCTGATTTCTAGTCGACGCAACTAGTGAAGTCGACGCACCTTAGTCGACGCACCTTCCTTATTCACCTCTCGACGTCCAGAGAGGATGTACTCGACGCTTGCGTCGAATGGCAATCGACGCACGTCGATTTATTTGACAGACTTAAATATGCGCCAGATCTCTTTCCTTCTTTCAGTAAATCTGATTTGTATGGAATAATGTTAATATTTTATAGCCGTTCTGAATCATTCTTTCCTTCTATTTGATTCTTGGCTAATCTGATTAACTCTATTTTGGATATTATTTGAAATCAGAATTCATTCTTTCCTTCTACAGAAATAAACATTATGGAAACATTTTTTCTTTCTATTCTCTCTAACTGCTAATTGATTATCCTCCTATAGTATTATGTTGAATTAACAGAGCTATAAATAAAGAGGAGGTCGGCAGAAAATGGTGAACTGAGTGATCTACCACACACATTTGAAATAGAGGAAAAGCTCCCAAGAGAAAAGAGAGAAATTGAGAAAAAGCTCTGCAGCAACATTCAAGCACTTCTTCTTCTTCTGCTTCTGAAGTCACACTGCTGCAAAATCTGATAGCTCTCACAAAGAGAGAAAGGCTGCAAATCTTCTTCTCTCTATAGAAGAAAGATTCAATTCACTTCTTGTGCTTCCAATCTTCTTGCTAGGAAGAAGATTCTTTCTTATTTTTATTTCTTTTCCTTTCTTTCTTTCTCACTTAAACATTGTAAAAGAGTTTTTAGAATCTCTCTCCAAAAAATTCAGTGTACTGGTTCTAAGAGTCTCCTTGTCAAAAGACTCAGTTGGTTCTAAGAGTCTCCTTGTCAAAAGACTCAGGGTGGTTCTAAGAGTCTCCTTATCAAAAGACTCAGTGCAAGATAGTGAATTCCTACCAAGGGGGTAGAAGAGTGGACTACCCAAAGTTTGGGGAACCACTATATTTTCTTGTGTTGTGCTGTGATTTATTTTCTTGCATTTACTTTATTTTCTTGCTTAATTCTTGTTGGTGTGTAGGAAGCTCTAATCTGTGATCATACACATATATATTAACTTTGCACAAAATAATTTTTTAAATCTCTATTCACCCCCCTCTAGAGAATTCTAGTGAGGTTAATTGTGCACTTTCAGTCTATTTCAAAAATTCTGGCCGGCTTATTAGGCCGCGCTCGGGGCATGTTCCATTGGTACGCATTTGTGGCAATCTCTTCGAAATGCTCTTGAGCGGCGACCGGGGTTTTGTTATTTAATGTCCCCCCGGCGGCCGCATCAATCATTTGCCTCGTTTGGAGATTTAAGCCATTATAAAATATTTGCACTTGTTGCCAAGTGGCAAGTGCGTGGTGAGGGCATCGGCGCAAAATCTCCTTGAAGCGCTCCCATGTGTCATAGAGAGTCTCCGAGTCGATTTGCATGAACGACGCAATATCCATGCGTAATTTAGCGGTCTTTGAAGGCGGGAAATATTTATTGAGAAATTTTTCCGCCATTTCGGCCCATGTAGTGATGGATCCCCTAGGTAGGGAGCCCAGCCACTGCTTGGCCTTAGACCGCAAATAAAAAGGAAAAAGACGTAATCGAATGGCGTCATCGGTGACGCCATTGATCTTAAAAGTGTCGCAAATTTTAAGAAAGTAAGAAATATGTGAATTTGGATCCTCGTCTGGTTGACCATCAAAGGTCACCGATTGTTGCACCATTTGTATGATGCTGGACTTGATCTCAAAATTATTGTTCGCCACCGTGGGGCGAACAATACTCGATTGTGTGTCTTCCAAATTCGGCCGCGCATAATAGGACATGGTCCGTTGCGCGTCCTCATCAGGATTTGGCTCGTTAAGATTAGGAGGATTAAGATTATGATCCATATTCGCTGTGTTAGTGTCCCCGATCGACTCTTCGAATTCTACTTGATTTCCCTGATCACGAGAATGGCGGTGCCTCAAAAGGGTTCGCTCGATCTCCGGATCAAAAGGAAGAATCGAAGGGCTACCTCGGGTCATACACTAAAAAGGAGAAGAAAGGAAGAGGAAAAAAACTAAATTTTTTTTCTTTTTTTGAGATTTAGAAAAAGCAAAATAAAATAAAAAGAAACATGATAAAATTAATAGCTATCCTCTTTTCAAAATATCTACGCAAAGTCCCCGGCAACGGCGCCAAAAACTTGATATAGATTTTTCGTTTTTGAAATTTAGTGAAGGTTTGAGATTTTCTCCAAAACTATATCCGATAAAGGCAAGTGTACCTTATCGTCTATAGTATAGGATATTTAGGAATATCAAAGTCGTATTCCACGGAGCGCGTTGATTACTTCTACTTCGAGGAAAATCACTATTATTTTATCGACGAAAATTTAAGGTTTTGATTACTTAGCTAAAAAGAGAAACTAATTGCAAGCTAAATGAGAAGATTAAATATATCATGAAGGGAAAGGAAAATTAGCATTCATAAAAGAGAAAATACTAAGGAGAGAAAGAGAACATGAAAGAGGAAACTTAATTTTATTGAAAACCAAAACAATTACAAGCTTAAAGAGAGATTACAAAGCTAGGAAAGTAAAGTTACAAGCTTTAATTAACTAGTGCAAGCAAGAAATAAAAACTAGTACATTACATGAAAAAGAGAACATGAAAGCTTAAGGAAGAACATGAACATGAACATGAAAGACTCACTATCAGCTCTAGCAGCATCTCCCCCACTCCAAAATTCTGAACCCTGAACTCAAGGAGAGCCTCTGAATTTATAGGCGAAAATTTCAAGTTACACGCTCTCGGTCACGGGCGTGACCTAGGGCGTGAATGCACTATTCACATCGGATTCGACAGCGGCGTGGGCTTTCTGGACGGCGCGGCAAAAAGTGGACATTACACGCCCGTGTAATTTTGGTCACGGGCGTGACTTTGGACGGCTTCATTAAATGCAGCGTGGGCTGGAATTCGGCGCGGCGGCGAAGCAGAGATCACGCGGGCAAGTCACGGCCGTGACATGTGGGTCACGGGCGTGACTTAGGTTGACTTCTCAACAGCATCTCCACGTCTCGTCAGCAGCCAGCTGGGAAGATTATAATATTACAAGCCCCTAGTCACGGGCGTGACACTGGGTCACGGGCGTGACCGAGGGCGTGACTCGCTGTGGACTAGCTCAATTGGCACGACATCGACTCTGGACTGATCTTTAGGTTACACGCCCTTGGTCATGGGCGTGTACTTGTCAATTTCTCCAATTTGTCCCAAAATTCTGCAAAAATTGAAATTAAGCTAAATTAGAAACAGAATTTCAAAATAAACACTTATGACCTAGAAATGACATAAAAAAGGAAAATAAAAATTAAATATTTACAAAATTTTCTATTAAAAAGTTATAAAAATACTACTTATCAGATATTATCAAACTAAAGAGATGCAAAATGCATGTTCCAATAAACTCCCCCTTTTGATAATATCAAATCCCGTTCATGAGATATAAATCATTAAGACCATGATATAGTGTAATCAACAATAATCATGAAACATGAACATGTTTATATATCAAGATAAAACATAAAGTATGAACTTGCACTAAAATAGTATGTCTCCCTCTACATACGTGCTCCCCTTATCGATGTACACTCTATAAGAGTATCTCTCCCTATAAATGATCTTCTGACTAGCTCATGAACATTCTCTATTCTCCCCCTTTGATGTTAGCAAAATGGGTGGTCTAGATCAAACTAACATAAGGATATGAGAAAGGCATCAGATTTGAAGAATAATGCACACATAGAAAGTAAATCATGATAGGAATAAGGGTTGGCCGAAATATGATCAGAGAATTGAAAAGGGACATTGGTTAATCACACGGGAAAATAAAAAATACCACTTTAAAATTACACAGTTTTGCATTTTAAACTTTGGTATAGATTGAATGAATCAGACACATGACACGAGACTAAATAAACATGAGTTTGCACACAATGTCATAAGATTTTAGAAAACTAATTCAAGGAACATAGTATGTGTCATGAATAACAATTGTGTATTAGTGCAAGCGTGCAAGAGATAGATAATGTAGTTAAAGTACAAATCTTATGCATGGAAGTGTTAGACTAAACAATGACAAGTGTTCGTGTAGCATCAAGTTAAATTAAAATTAATACAAGCTATATCTCAGTAATTTTTATGCTGACATACGAGCCATGAAGTGATAAATCAAGTCATGTTTGTCACTTTAACACGAGTACCAAGTATAGAACTAGGGCACTAGTTTATTTACCAGGTTTGTACAAGATCGTACTGATTCTTTTGATTAAGGTGCTCATCCTCACAATGCTCATGGAGGCTTATCAGGAGGAGTGAGTAGTGCTTGGGGGAAATCCTTGTCAACAAGATTGATAGTATATAGACTTTTATGAATTGAAGTACTATCAAATTTATCATTTTATTTTGCTTTCTTTTAGACAAGGTTCTCGAATCAAACGAAATCTACCCACCTAGATAGATACACTTTAACTTGTATACAAAACCCATTTATCAATATAATTTTTGCCCAAAGTTCAATGCCCTATATAGAAGACGAGTATCGTGATATTGATTTATCAAGTCATGCCTACATTGTTAGTCACAATATTATGAGTTATAACATGTACGTATTTGGATTTTTACTTGAGTGCATTCTTTAAAGATGTGTGGATGTGTAATATCATTGTCAAGCCTAAATCCTCACACATACCTAGAGGCATATATATGAAACATACATTTCTATTCAAATAACACTCATTAGTTTGCCTACCTTTAGATTAAGACATATCATGACGAAGACATACAATGTATACAAGGATTAGAAATCATCAATCAAACAAAGTATGTAATCATGGAGCTTCAATTTCACGTCATGTATGCCCCTTTTAGCATGAGCATCTTCAGTTTTTTTATTTGAAGTTTTTTTTCAAAAATAGACATACAACAGCAAACATAGACAGTGAAAACAAAAGAAAACATGTTTTTGTGATTTTGATGTTTTCAAATTTTTGATGTGATTTTTTGTATAAAAACAACTGGAAGGAAACTAAAAACAGACAAAAATATAGGAGAAATAAATAAGAATAATCAGAACATAAATCAGACAGTACAAAAAAAACATCTACCGCCGGCGGTATGTATAATGCCCAGCGGTAACTGACAGAGTCACGATTTCTCGGAAAAAAAATAGTTCAGATTTTGATGGTTATAGTTTCTAAATGTCATTCAAGATTAAGACACTAAAGGTATTACTACACCATAGCCCGGTACTAAGTAACAGATGGCCATGAGGAGCTGCAAACACGCTTAGGTAGGGGTGTTAGTCCATGTTGATGAGTCCAATTTATATACTGATTTTCAGACTCATCCGGGCTATTTTTCCTGCATTTGTACGTCAGTTTTTGTTAGTATCTGTTTATATTCACCATGTTCATGCTTTTACTTGAAGTGCATGTTTAGGCCCATTTTGGTGTGCAATTGCACGCTACATTGCTGGGGGTAAGCACACTGTGCTCCCCATCGTATTTCTATTTTCATGTTGGAGCTGGAAGGGTATTCCCAACTGTGTTGTGGCTGATGCAGGTGGACGGTTCATCCATTTCTATCCAGAATTCATGACTGCGCATATCGCACGGTCGTGCATTTTCCTTGACGCACGATCATAGGTGATCGTGCATTCTCTTCTGGGGTGGAATACGATGTTCTGTCGTTGATCGTGCGTCTCTACGCACGGGCAGTGCCCGTGCGTGAAGGAATCGCACGATCGACCTATTTAGCCTTGCATTTTGGCTTTTCTGAATTTACCCGTGCGTTTTTGCGCACGGACGGTTTTGACCGTGTGTGAGTAAAACGCATGAGCGATCTGGGTCGCCTTCCTTCTTTTATTCATGATTAATATCGCACGGTTCACGCACGGTCGTGCGTTCGACCGTGCGTGACCAAATTTCTGATTATTTTGTATATAAGCTGCAACTCTTGCCCTATTCCGGATCGACTTTCTTTCTCGCGCCCAGAGCTCTAGTTCCGCGCCATTTTCACCGCTCCATCACCGCCACCTTCGGGAGGAGCTCCGACCGCCATTCTATTGCAAATCTCAAGCCGGAGCGTCCTCTAGGCCTCCTCCATTGTTCGTGCACCTCCGAAGCTCCATTTTGAGGGATTCCGTGCTGCACTTGTGAGGTTCTCCGGTGAGATTATGGCCAAAGAAGATTGACGGAGAAGAAGGGTATAATAGAAGAAAGCGGCAGCTCTTCCGGACCCCGGACGACAATTGGAGCCCGAGCTCGGACAAGGATTGATAACCCTAGATTCTGGCCGTGAACCTCCGATGAGTCTCCGTGCTTTGGTTGTAATCTCGACCCCCTTTATATTGTAGTACTATTTTTTATTTATTATTTGGGTGTATGTACAATGTTTCCTAAACCTTGTTTTGTCATTTAATATTTCATGTCTATGTGAAATCATTATGTGTTGTCTATGCAAGTGAGGAGCGCCCCATTCCATCCTCCATCCCGCTGTCATGTTCGTATGCCGCACTAGCAATTGCTAGTGGCGTGCTTGTCGACGAGGTGCTTGCGACCCTCATTCTTCCTGCCTACTCGCCCATCCGCCTAGTGAAGCGTGGCATAGCGGCCCATGTAATCCATTGGCCTAACGAAGCAGCGCGCTCAAGGCCTGCATAGTTCGATTCCGCTTGCCTACTCGTCCATACGCCCTTGCGAAGCAGCGCGCTCAAGGCCTGCCTAGTCTCCATCCCGCCAAGCGAAGCATTGCATAGCGACATTGCATAGGAGTAGTTGTAGTATTTTCTTTTATTTCCACAAACCAAATCACCCTCGTTTCCGCAACCCATCCAACCTAAAGGACTTCAATCTCAAGTCCTTCCTTGAAAGTAAACTCCACCTTACTGTGTTCCTTTGAGATCTATACTCGGGGATTTACTCCTCATTTTATATTACTTGAACGATCGGTACACTGCCATTTCATGCCGCAGTCTTGCTACCACCTATAGCGGTGTGCTAGATTTGCGCATCAAGTTTTTGGCGCCGTTGCCGGGGAACACAGACGCGTGAGTTTGCTGTAGAGGGAGACAAGAGATTGTATTTCTTCCAGTGTGTATAGCTGCTTTATTATTTTTGTTTGCTTTTTAATTATATATTGTTTGTTATTATTTCTTTCTCTCCTGTTTTAAAGTTTTAGGCAAGTTTAATCCAAGGAGTTTTATCAGTTTGTGTAAATTTCCTTGCGAAGAATTTCAGTTTCGTTATATCTGCTTCAATTATTGATAATGTCGTCATGGGATATTTCTCCTAGCACTTACGACAAGATGATCTATTATATAGACCAAATGAAGGAGTTAAATGATAGGCAGTGTAGGAACATTTGTTTGCTTGATGTGTCGAGAAGAGGGTCATGAATTGAAGGACTGTCCTAGTCTTTTCAATCCTGACCGCCGCTCCTCCACTCATGACAACATCGTCCCTATCATACATTCTTTACCCATGGAGGCAATCGTGCCCTCTATCCCCGAGTTTATCTCGTGCATGGACTCCTCACTCCCTGTGCATGGCTTCACTCCTAGTGATGATGATCACTCATCTGTTGGCCAACAAGGAGAGGAATGGGAGCTCCTAGATGCTCCTGAGTGGGATGTGGAAAGTATTCTTTCCATCGTGGAGGCATTAACAGATCTTTTTGCAGAGGAACCAAATATTTTTGTTCCTCCAATTTCTTTGCAAGTTTTTTCTACACACATTCTTTATGATCCTATCGAAGTGAAGGAGTGGGGTGATGCTTCTGACTCGGAGGATGCTCCAAAGTGGGATGAGGAGTTTGTTTTCCCCGAAGGGGAGAATGAATACTTTGAACACGATGGTGCACCCCGGTGTGATGATGTGGGTACTCTTTCTGATGAGGAGGTTTGCACTTCCTCATGGGATGAGGAGGTCCAACTCACCACCGAGGCCCTTGAGTTCTTGGGTTCCCCTCGCTATGATACTTACGATGATGATAGTGATCTATCCTTGTATCCTGCTGGGAGTGAGACCGGGACCACTCCCCCGATTGATGTTTATTTAAGTTTTTCTTCTCTTTTATTTCCTAACCCCCCTTCATCGTCTGAGCCTGTGCAGGTTGAATCTTCACAGGTACTTCAGGAGGACTTGGAGCATTTTGCTCAAGTCAATGAGGAGAGTAACCTCATATGCGGTTCCAGGAACTTTGACTTGGGGGGGGGGGGGGGGGGGGCCCAATCAAAAGGTGAAGCAATTTTTTTAAATATAATCTATTAAATATAAAATCCAAGCAGGTTGGTTGAAGTGGAGAGGCGCGTCAGAAATCTTATGTGATTGTAAAGTACCATTAAAACTTAAAGACAAGTTTTATCGTACTGCAATTAGACCAGCGATGCTCTAAGGTTTTGAGTGTTGGGCAGTGAATTGTGTACATGAGCAAAAAATGGGAGTTGCGGAGATGAGAATGCTTAGGTGGATATGTGGACACATGAGACTGGATAAAATTAGGAATAAATGTATCAGGGATAAGACAGGAGTAGCACCAATTGCAGAGAAGATGCGAGAAGCTCAACTAAGATGGTTGGACACGTCTAAAGGAGACCATTAGAGGCACCTATTAGGCGTTATGAGAAATCAACAAAAAATGAGCAGTGAATTGTGTACAATAAAAAATTGAGCAAACAATAATGAATTTGTTGCAATAAAAAAATCAACAAAAATTTCAATAGAAGTGAGTTTTTATCTGAGGTAAAGTAGTAAAGGAGCCAGATTTCTGTGGATCATACAAGGTTGCAACAGAGCGGATGACTTGAGCTAACTATATCTGATTATGCTTGTAACAAGTAGTTTTACAAGGCCGGCAAAACAGGGGTCGGTGGAGCTATAATGGGTCGCGGTGGTGGTGCGTCCGTGAGAGAAAACTGTGGACCGACTGATGGGTTGACAGAGTTTCCCAAAAGGGGTTTAGCTCACTTGAGCTCGATGGAACGAGCAGCAGGTGGCTCATGAAGAAACGACCGCTCTTCCCAGTGCGGTCATCAAGAACGACACACGCGAGTGATTGAGCGGATTCAATCAGCAAGAATTTCGTGAGTAGCGAGCAGGAGTCGCTGGGCGCCGAAAGGGGAGATAGATGGGGGCTTCAGCTGTGGCTGGGGACGACAGGACCATGACATGATGAAACAAAATGACGAGCGTTGTTGCTTTACCTTGACAAGTGCGTCGTTTACCAAATGGATGTCTTCGTCGACGATGATAAGGATCGTGGAGGCGCAGGAGACGGTAGATGCAGAGAACGGACACGTCATCCATGCTGGGAGGCGTCGACGTTCTTGCTGTAGACGACACAAATGTTTTTGTGCTCGTCTACTGGCGTAGAGGCTGCTGCACGCTTGCAGGAATCAAGGCAGGGGCGGATCAAAATGGCAGCGGATTCGTAGAAGGGGGGGTTAAGCATTGTTTTCCTCTCGTAAAAAAATGAAAATCTCCATCTTCTCAGAGACATTTCTCTCTCATTCGGACACTATTTTTGACGTGTAAGTAGTCAAAATTCATTGGCTCGACGAGAGGAATTCAAATCTACAAATATTTTTTCAAAATTCTTGGGGGGGCCCGGGCCCCCGCTGGCCCCCCCTTAGATCCGCCCCTGTTGATGATAGTGCATTATTTATAGTTATTTTTTAAAAAAATTCTGGTCGTAATTAATTAATTAATTATTATATAGTTTTAGTTTAATATATGTCTAATTTACTTTGTTTTGTGTTTTCAGGGCTTTTGAGAGGTCCTGGAGCAATTTTTGCATTTTGGTCTGCGAATAGTAAAAATTCAGAATTTTGGCCTGCGAATAGTAAAATTCAGAATTTTAAAATTACACGCCCTAGGTCACGCCCGTGACCAAGGGGCGTGTAATCAGGTCACGGGCGTGACTCACCCCGGGGAACATTCAATACAAGCAGTTTCCGCCGCCGAGCCGTTCCAGCTTACACGCCCTTGGTCACGGGCGTGACCAAGGGGCGTGACCTCTCCCGCAAATGCCAGATTAACTCCAGATCGTGCCGTTTCCCGCCGTTTCCTGGATCGGTCAAGACACGCCCTAGGTCACGGGCGTGACCGAGGCCGTGACCCGTCGAGATGATCAATTTTGGCGGTTTTTCTTCCCCAACGTTCCCGGGCTTTCAAGACGCAGTTACGCAGCTTACACGCCCTTGGTCACGGGCGTGACCAAGGGCGTGACTCACCAATTTTTTGCCTATAAGAGCCAGCTGCTGCCAGAGTGATGGGAATCCGATCCTAGCTTAGATTGAGTTATTTTTAGATTAGTTTTTCAGCATTTTCTTATTGTATTTTCTTTATGCAGATTTACTTTATGTTTTGCAAATTTCAATTCATAGTTTAGATTTTCAATTCCTGCAATTGTAATTCCCTTTACTTAGTTATAAAATTGTCTTTTCTTTAATCATGAGTAGCTAATTTTATTACATTTGATCAGATGAATTCTTAAGTAGTTTTATTTTGTAATCTCTTTTTCATAGTTTAGATTTGGAAACTAAGATTTACTTTTGATTTTCAATTATTGCTTTCATATTTAGGGTATGATAATCAAGTTTGATCCGTATTTTAGTGTATCGAGAGATCCATAAATACGGGTAGATCGCTCATCGGTAAAAAGAGTTGTATGCATTCCTTGAGAGAGGGTGACGCAAATCTTTCGGATTGGAGTCAAATCCAATAGTGGGGCTCGCCGAATAAAACAAGCTTAGGGGTTTCGACTGGCCGATGGGTCTTAATTGATCAACCTAAGGTTAGGTGGTAGTTCTTGAGAGAGAGGCTCTATCCTATTTTGGGAACCTCCACGGTCAAGTTTGTCTAAATCCATTTCTTATGAATTTTAGTTTTATGAAGTATTTTACTTAAGAAATATTCTCGATCAAATGTTTCATTTATTTAATTATTTCTTTTATAAAAACCTTTTAAATAGTTTTCCGATAAACTAATATTAATTTGAGTGAGTAGAAGTACTCGACAGCCCCGAGTTTTAATACGACCTTGATATTTTTAATATCCTATGCTATATTTTGATAGGTACACTTGCCTTAATCGAGTATAGATTGGAGAATACAAATTTCCTTATCAAGTTTTTGGCGCCGTTGCCGGGGATTATTTTTGTTGATATTTTGAAAGCGTAAATTTTATTATTGTTATCATTCTCTTTCTCCGCCCCCATTTCTCTTTTTGGTTAAAATTCCTTTCTATTAGGTGACGGTTGTTTAATTTTCTTTTTCCAAAAAAAATGATGTTATCTCAATTGGCCGCCAAAGTTGCTGAGCTTCAAAATAAAGTCAATCTTTTGGAAGCCGCACGAAAGCGCCAAATAATTTGTAATTTTTGTGGTGCAAATCATTTTAGTGAGAAATGTTTATTTTATTATCAAAATAGTTTTTGTTATCAAAATGATTTTTCTATGAAAGATAATTCATATGAAATTTCATCTTGCTCCGATAATAATTATTCGTTGTGGCAAGATCACCCGGATAGTTTACGGTGCAATGAAGAAATTTCTTTTGATCAAAATTTCTATTCCTCCACTTTTTATCCGCAAAATTCTTTTGATCAATTTTCTTCTCTTGGTGATTCTCCGGATCTTCCTATTCAAAATTTAAACAGTTTTTCCAAGAAGAAAATAATATTTTATACCAAGACTTTATTAACATAATGGGTGTTCCGAGCGAAATAGTAGAAGAACATATTTCATCTTCTACTTCGCCCGACTCTATTCCGCTTTCTCATGAATTTTTAAACCAACCACATAAATATTTTGGAATCAAAATTCATGAAAATTTGGTCGCCCATGAATTTACCCCCCTTGGTATTAATTTTTCAGATAATAATTTTATTTTTGAAAATAAACAACCGGAGCTTAATCATGAATTTTCACAAGAAACTCCTCCTGGTGAAAAATTTTCTGCCTCGCTAAATTTTTATTCTTTTAATTCTAACGATTTTCATGTAGAGGATGAGTCGTTGCAACCAAACATCTTCACCGATCCATTTGCCGCTCATCTCCAACAATCCAAATTACCTAAGGTATGTATAGGTAATTTGGATTCACAATTTCACGCTAACGGACAACGAAAGAATCAAGAGTATAGCGGAGGAGTCGCCGGGCACCAGATTTCGGCATATTCACCTCAGCGTGAATTAAGGGAGTTGCCTGTGCATTTTCAATTTAAATTTCCTTTTAGCTAACCCTTAACCGTCTAACTTAAAGACGGGAAAAAGAAAGCGCTCTTGAGAGGCACCTCTTGCTTATCCTTTTTGCATTTTTTTTCTTTATCTACATTTTCTTTTCAAGTCTTTCCCTCTTCATCCTTGTTTATTAAACATTGGGGACAATGTTTATTTTTAAGTATGGGGGGGGGGGGGTGTTCTCTAATATTTATTTTTATTCAAGAAAAAAATTTTCAAAAAAATTAAAAAAACACTTTTAATATAAAAAAATTCAAATATATTTAAAAATCATAAAAAAAATCTTCTTTTGTCTTCTTTTTCAATTTTGTTTTTAAATTAAAATACCAAAAAAATTTATAAAATTAAAAATTTAATTTCTTGCGAAAGGGCCTTGTGGGTTTTCATCCCACAAAACCGCCTAGTACCTTGCGAGCCCGTCATTGGGTAGCCCTTGGGAAGTCCAAGAATATTAAAAAAAATTTGTTTTTATATATATAAAAAAAATCCAAAAAATCTAATAAAATAAATTTTGTATTATTAAATTTCTCCAAACTTCATTTGTACAAAATTGATTTTAATTATGAGTTGTCTTTATAGTTTTTTTAAAGAGTTTCCTATTTATGAATTTTTAAATCATATATTTCTCTTCAAAATATGTTAGATTTAATTTTTAGATGAATTTGATTTAATGAGTTTTTCATTATTTTGATTTGTTTAGAATATTTCTTAGTTTTACTTTCTCTCTTTAAAATATCATAATTCAATTTTGTAGTAACTGTGTTAAATATCTTTAGATTTTACTTATATTAACTTGAACTCATTGTTTCTTATAGATTGCTCAAATTATTTTCTATGCTCTTAAAATATATCTTTGAAATTTGTTTAGCCTTTAAACCCTAGCCCTTCCCCTACCATTTTGTTTAACCCTTTTGTTTGGCATAAAAAAATATTTGAAAAGATCATATGTCATGGAATGAGAGGATAAAATTCATCATTCCTAAACATATGCACCCAAATTAGTAAAAGATTATATGGCATGGAGATGAGAGGATAAAATTCATCACTCCTAAATATATACATTTGGGATATAAAAAGAAGAAGAAATTAAAAAATGGAAATGAGAGGATAAAATTCATCATTTCCTATATACAAAGTAACTTCTTCAATGCCAATTTTACCCCATTATCCAAGTTTATTTGCTATCCAAGATATTTTTGAGAGAGCATAGTTAATATTTTGTAGTTTTCTAAAAGTTTCTAATGATGTTTTAAGTTTCTATAATTTAAATCTTGGATATTTTACTTAATTCAATGCAGTTTTGTTTATGAAGATTTAGTTAGAGAATTTCGAAACTAAAATTTATTCTACTCATTTCAATTTATGAATTATTAATTATTTCTTATAAATCTGAATTTTAACTTCTTAACTTATATTGATAAGTTTTATAAGATTTGGTGTACATAATTAGAAGTAAATCTTTTTGGAAATATCCTATAAATTCTTCTCATACTTATAAATTAGTTTTTGCTCTGGAATAGCAAAAGCTTAAGTATGAGGGTATTTGATAGTGCATTATTTATAGTTATTTTTATCAAATATTCTGGTCGTAATTAATTAATTATTATATAGTTTTAGTTTAATATATGTCTAATTTACTTTGTTTTGTCTTTTCAGGGCTTTTGAGAGGTCCTGGAGCAATTTTTGCATTTTGGTCTACGAATAGTAAAAATTCAGAATTTTGGCCTGCGAATAGTAAAATTCAGAATTTTAAAATTACACGCCCTAGGTCACGCCCGTGACCAAGGGGCGTGTAATCAGGTTACGGGCGTGACTCACCCTGGGGAACATTCAATACAAGCAGTTTCCGTCGCCGAGCCGTTCTAGCTTACACGCCCTTGGTCACGGGCGTGACCAAGGGGCGTGACCTCTCCCGCAACTGCCAGATTAACTCCAGATCACGCTGTTTTTCTGCCGTTTCCTGGCTCGGTCAAGACACGCCCTAGGTCACGGGCGTTAACGAGGCCGTGACCCGTCGAGATGATCAATTTTGGCGGTTTTTCTTCCCCAACGTTCCCGGGCTTTCAAGACGCAGTTACGCAGCTTACACGCCCTTGGTCACGGGCGTGACCAAGGGCGTGACTCACCAATTTTCTGCCTATAAACGCCAGCTGCTGCCAAAGTGATGGGAATCCGATCCTAGCTTAGATTGGTCATTTTTAGATTAGTTTTTCAGCATTTTCTTATTGTATTTTCTTTATACAGATTTACTTTATGTTTTGCAAATTTCAATTCATAGTTTAGATTTTCAATTCCTGCAATTGTAATTCCTTTTACTTAGTTATAAAATTGTCTTTTCTTTAATCATGAGTAGCTAATTTTATTACATTTGATCGGATGAATTCTTAAGTAGTTTTATTTTGTAATCTCTTTTTCATAGTTTGGATTTGGAAACTAAGATTTACCGTTGATTTTCAATTATTGGTTTCATATTTCTAGGGTATGATAATCAAGTTTGATTCGTATTTTAGTGTATCGAGAGATCCATAAATATGGGTAGATCGCTCATCGGTAAAAAGAGTTGTATGCATTCCTCGAGAGAGGGTGACGCAAATCTTCCGGATTGGAGTCAAATCCAATAGTGGGGCTCACCGCATAAAGCAAGCTTAGGGGTTTCGACTGGCCGAGGGGTCTTAATCGATCAACCTAAGGTTAGGTGGTAGTTCTTGAGAGAGAGGCTCTATCATATTTTGGGAACCTCTACGGTCAAGTTTGTCTAAATCCATTTCTTATGAATTTTATTTTTACGAAGTATTTTACTTAAGAAAGATTCTCGATCAAATGTTTCATTTCTTTAATTATTTCTTTTATAAAAACCTTTTAAACATTTTTCCGATAAAATAATATTAATTTGCGTGAGTAGAAGTACTCGATAGCCCCGAGTTTTAATACGACCTTGATATTTTTAATATCCTTTGCTATATTTCGATAGGTACACTTCCCTTAATTGAGTATAGATTGGAGAATACAAATTTCCTTATCAGTTGACCCCTCCTCCATAGTGGAAACCCCACTCATTACCTTTTTCTCCTGCCACCTCCATGAAGATGACACCTTGCTGGGCAAGGATAGTTTTGGTGAGTTGAGTGAGGATTCCTCCTCCTCTTACTTTTATTCCCTCTAACTGTGACGAGCAGGTATTATTTATATTCGGGTAGAGGCGTGACTGTTCTATCGCAGTATCGGTACCCGCTACCGACACACATATTAGAACAGTTACCTGTGCATTTTCTTTTTCATAGACCCATTAGCTAGAACTGTTTTAAATTTAAATAAGTCGTGCTGGGATGACATTAACCCCAGCAGTTATCTTACCTTTTCCTGTATTTTTATTTTCATCTAGTTTCGTTTAGTTAGTTGTATTTCATTTTGCTTTGTACATTTTCTTTTGTTTTTGTGGAGCTCACCCCTGCAGGTCCTTCTTCTAGCTGGCGGATGCTGCAGCTTTTTCTTGGTTTACACACCAATCTTCTGGTATGCTCACTTCTGAGCATTGGGTACTCTCTTTCCCTAGACTTCATTTTGAATTTCATGGCTTTATCTTATGTTTGATTGCTTATATTAAGTCTGGGGGAGAGCTGTAAGACCCTATTTTTTTTTTTTGCAAAAACCACAGGGTCTTAGGCCCAGAACCGCCGTTTTGCGGTGACACCTTCGCTCGAGAAGGTAGCCACTACAAAATGCCGATCCTGCCGGCCAAATCGATCACAAGAAAAGTAAGCTAAACTGATTAGTAGAACAAGCTAAGTCCACATCACATATATAAATAACTCATCGAAAGATGTCCACAATGTAACTGAAAAGAAAGGAAATAAGATAGCTAGGGCCTTGCCCAATACATCAGATCCTCACTACATGATTCACTCGCGGAAGCAAAACAACTAAATCAACACTCACGGATCCTGTTATCTGAGCTCCTGAGCTAGACTGCCCCGCCTCCATTTGCACCGGCCTCCGGTGCTGCTCCGTCGCCGCGGTCTCCTAAAATGATAAGGTCCACCGACCGTCAGTCATAAAGACTCAGCCAATTCCCCACCCCTCCCCCCAAGGCTCCTAGGCACCGGATGGGAAGGAGGAAGCGGAGGACAAACAAGGGGTAGAACAAATGCAGGTGACAAGGAAATATCTACGCTACACAGGTGATATATATATGTAAATGAAACCAGAAATAAAAACAGCAGGGTAAAGTATAGGTAAAGCAGTAATGAGTAAATGTAGAAACAATTTAAATATTATAATATTAACCATTGATTTATAGGAGTGCCCATACAAACCTATAGACCAAGGGGTCGTTTAGCAGGGCCTATCGTATAAAAAGTCCCATACCAATTTATACGATAGGTGTCAGGGGTTGAATGCAATGGTTATGCTATGACATGCAAATATGTTGTTATGCGGTGATCAAACAAGTGCAACTCACCCACTACGACTCTATGCGCATAGACCTTTAGTTCCCCCTTTTTGGAGCGAGCTAGACTCCCCGGATACTCCCGTAGTGGCAAACGGAAGCGGTGGGTTGGGCCCCGCCCACCTCTAGGTTGGTAAATGCACTACCCGACCTAGACCGATCGTACGCCTCCACTAAACCCGCGGAGCGTCTGCGTACTCTTACTGACTGGACCGCCAGATTTTATGGCTAAGTACAAACCCGCACTAGCCGAGCCCAAGTATCAACGTCGGTGCAACGACCGCCAACACTAAGGACCCACCACCTTATGCACATGCAAGATATCTTCCAACAACACCGAGCTACAAGCTCCCCGGGCTAACCCGCCCGCCACCAACAAACATCTCCGAAACAAAAGATCACCGGATTAAACCGGCCAGACTTCCACAAACACATTCTCATAATAACTTTCCTGCTATAGAAACTTAGGTGCTAAAAGACGCTTAACAGGAAAAGACGATCTTTCGTCAATCCCCGGACGACCTATTCCGAGGGTGGCACTCCACCACCCTAAGACTTACCAAACCCTAACTCCTCTAGGGATTCATACATAATACTAGGCTACCACCCAACCTTCTTTACTCTAGACCCAAGACCACCAGTTTGACCCCCTTAACCCCAAAGTTGTCTAATTGCTAAACGCAGACCAACCTTAACGATTTGATGCTCATGAAGAGAGGTACACTAAATAGCCATCTCCTTGACCCAAGGGATTTACTGGGGACCCATGCTACCTATTTCAGACCAAATCTAGGGTTTCATAATTTTTCCAATAAAAAAAGGTATTTTAAAAAAATTTTCCAAAGGGCCATTTTACTAAGGTTTGAACTACAAGTGTACTTTCCTGACCTCCAATGCCTACTCCAATTTTTACATAAATCAAAAGTACCTAATAAACAGTAGGTATGAAATTTTAGGAAAAACCAGCAAGGCTTACTATTTTTAGAAATTCCAAAACACAATAATTTCCAATAATTTACAAAGGAGGTACCCTCATATGATCTCTAAACCTTTTGCAAATTGGTACAGTGGTGTATCATGATATAATATTAAGTCCTACAAAGTTTGACCATGTTCCACAGAGGGCATATTTGTAATTACATCCAAGGATATATTTGCAACTTCTTCCAAAATGAACTAGAGGTACCAAAAATATTGATCCATAAATTATTAGAAAATTACAGTGGTTATATATTGTTATGAAAAGACATCCAGCAAAGTTACATGCAATTACAGTAATTTATCATCATAAATTTAACCAACCCAAAAATTGCCAACAATGAGGAATATTACAATTTGGACCTCCAAGGGTTAACTCATGATCTAACCAATTCTTCCAGAGATTTATATCATTAAAACCATGTATATTACAGAAGATGGTAGATTGACAAGTAATATTTCTCCCTAAAATCCCAAACCCTAATTATTTACAAATCTACCCAAGGGTTTATTACTTAGGATGGGCAACTCCAAATTCCTCCAAATTCTCACAGTAGCATTCCCTAGTCACTAAGGCCACCTCCCCAAAATTTCAAGTCAAACCATTAAGTTTTGTCCCCTCTTCCTTCATTAGCTTCTAATTGCACCCCATTAGGGTTTAACCTAGGGTTAGGGTCTAACCTTCCCCAACAGCTCTAGTAGAAACTCCAGAGATTCATAACCTCAAAAACAAGTGGGTGACAGAAGATGGTGATTCCCTAAGTGTTATTTCTTCCTAGAACTCCAAATTCCAATTATTTACAAATCTACCCAAGGATTTATTACCTAGGTTAGACAACTCCAACCCTCTTCAAATTCACAAGGGAGTCTTCTCTGGTCACTATGACCTACCCACCAAAACTTTAGGTCAAACCACTAGGGTTTGACCCTACTCCCTTCATTGACCTCTATTTGCACCCCTTAAGGGTTTAGGCTAGGGTTAGGGCCTAAACATCACCAAATCCACTCAAACCTCTTGGGAGGGGATTATACCACTCTTAGGACTCAGAGAGGTCTATTACACTTCTCCCCATGGGAATTTACTCCTACCTCCTTCACAAACCCTAGAAGGCACCATAAACTCAACCATTAGGATTCATGGGCACAATAGGTCCTAACCCACCCAAAGTGGCTCCTTGGGGTGCCTCCTACCTCCCAAGGCAGTGACCAAAGTTACCCCAACAATCAGTGGGAGGAAACCCCTCCACACCCCAAAACTAGCTTAGGTTTACCTTTACCCTAAACATAACCTTTAAGAGAAACTAGACTCAAAGGTCTCCCTACCTTGCCCAAGTCCATACTACTCACTACACTGACCATGGGTCAGTGTAAGACCACCCAAGATCCTACCAACATTTGGTGGGGAGTGGAATTCCAATGGGTACCTAATTGGGGTGCAAATAGCAATTTAGCCCCTTTTTGATTTACTAGGGCAAAACCCCTCCAATGGCCACCAAACTTGGACCAGAGGTTGGCATGGGGGAGGGTGAGGTGCACCCCAAATATGGAGCCAAAAGACCTTGTGGAAGAGTGGGGGCACTCACCCAAAGTTTTGCCTAAACCTAGGGAGCCTAAGGCTATTTTGGTGGAATACCCTACCAAAACAACTCCCTAAATCATGATATTTTAACCAGGGCCTATACAGACCCCTTAGGACCACCCATACAAGTTTGGAAGGGTTTTGAGGTGTTTAGGACACCTAATTAGGTTAAACTAGGATTATTGGTCTTTCCCAAAAATTAAGAAGAAAACTTCTCCAATCCTTGTGATCTTTGGACATGACCTAAGTATGCACAAGACTAGACTACACCCCAAAAATCAAGTCATTTGGAGTTCTATAATGGGGTGGGCATCAAAAATGAGTTCTGATTAGCCCTAAAGACAGCCTCCACTAGAATGAGTGCTGAGCCCTAACCAGGACTCCAAATTGAGTGATTTCAATTTTGTATGAAACTAGACCCAAAGGGCTACAATTTATATGTAGACCACTTTTTATGATTCGGCCTCTAAGTATTTTTCCCAGATTTAAATAAGAGCTGCAGTTTTAATCACAGAATTAAAAGGTAATGAAGTAGGCCGCACGAATCTTAAAGCACATCGGAGGGCGCTGGGTCATCGTCCCCAAGGATTCAGCGGCTGAGATTTGCCGCGCCTGGGCCGCCTTGAGCGGTGATTTCCCGGCCACCTGAGCGCCGCCCCGGCCGACCAACGCCACCACCTCCGTTGAGGTGGGGGCCGGCGATGAGCGGTGTTTGATCGGCCGGAGGTGGCCGGAATCGTGGTCTGGGAGAGGAAGCCCAACCCGATCAACGGGGGGCAAGGCCGGCTTGATTCCCGGCCAATTGGCCACGGATCGAGCCGCCGTCGATTTGGATCTAACCCTTAGAGTTCAGGGAGGAGAACGGGACCTGCTGGAGGGCTTGCCGTCGGGTCAACCTCGAGTACACCATGGGAGCTGCCGTCGGTTGTGAAGCCATGCCGACTCCCTCCTACAGTGCACGAAATCTCCAGGTAAGATAGGGGTTTCTCTCCTCTCAGGTCTCTGAAGGTGAAGGGGGGTTCGATTGGGGGTGGTGATGGCTTTAAGCTCCATGGCCATTAATGGCTTCTTCGGTTTCTTCCATGGCCGGCCCCTCTCCATCTCCCCTGCCTTAATTCCCTTGTGTAACTGATGGAAACTTCTCCCAGCTGGCTGAGGAGTTGAATGGAGGCATCAATTGGGGGAGCCAAGAGGTAAAACCTCTTAATGGCCATGAATGGCCTCTTCTCTCTCTTCCAAAAATGGTGAAACCCCCATTTTCTCTCTCCTAACCACCATGGTCGGTTTCTACCCTCTCTCCTGAGTTTAATGAGGGTCCACATGGGCTGGTTGACCATCCAATTGAGCTAGCCCAAAGAGATTGGGTTAGGTTTGAGCATTTTGACCTAAATTGGGCAATTTTGACTTTTGGCCAAATTGGTCAATTGGGGAACCCTAGGATGGGGCTTTTGGGTTCAATAGGTTCTAAATTAAGTTTAGGAACTAATGGTGGAGTCAATTTGGTCATATGGTTCTTGGTTGACCCAATCTAAGATGATTTGACCAAAATAGGCTAAATTGACTTTGGTCAAATTGAGCCCTAGGGTTGACTTGGTCATGGGGCTTTTTGGTCCACTAGCTCCCCTATGACATGATAGCCCTATGGGTGAGGTCAATTTAATGTGGTGAAGGTCAATTGGGGTACTTTGAGAAGAAAGGTCATTTTGACCTAAAAAGGGCACTTTGGTCAATTTGCACCCCTGGGGGTCCCATGATGGGGCTTTTGGGTCCACTAGGTCTATAATGGTATTATAAACCTAGGAGTGTGATCAATTTGACATGGTAAGGGTTGATTGGCTCTAAATGAGCTACTTTGACCAATTTGAGGGTTTATGTTGACCTTAGTCGAATTGGTCTCTTAGGTTGACTTCAATGGGCCCTTGGTGCCCTAAGGGGACCCCTAAAGGGTTAGGGACACTATGGTGGGGTCCAAGGGTTAAGTTGAAGCCCTAAGTTCCAATCCCAAGCTTGGAAGATGGGAATTGCTATTTGCAGACCAAGGTGGCTTCCTCCTCCTTTCCTAAGCTCTTAGGTCCAAAAAGGTTCTTCCTATGGTTTTGTCATGACCCAGTCATGACAAAACCAACTTAGGGGTCTAGCAGTTTGGGGGATGTTACAAGAGCTGCTTTTTGTTACCCATTGTGCACGCACATGTTTCATTGCATACTAGAAGTAACTTTATCGCATTTATTTAGTATTGTTCATCATTTCCGCACACCACATCACCCACTTGAGCGCGTACTCATCTGTATGCATGCTCTGAGTTGAATTTAATTCTTTTGCATATTTGGGAAAGGCTAGGTGATGGCTTAGGACTATGTAGCGGAGTAAAATGTTGACTCCAGTAGTGCTCCTAGTCGAGTGCTCGGTTGCATAGAAATTTGTGTAGATTAGACTTCTTTTTATACTTATGGTTTTAAATTTTTCTATTAGTGTAAATGTTGTTTACTCTACACAAATGGTGAATGCGGTGCGAATCAAACTGTAGCATAGGGATGTGTGTAAACGATCGTTAGACTTGTATTGCTTGAGTCGGGAGAAAGGAGAATCTTTCTCGGTGGCTAGAATTTGCCCCATGCGATTCTTGAAACATTGGCATAGGATAGTTCTAGTGCGTGAGAGTGACGTAGGCCGTATTTTGGCCCGGTTGAGCATTTGTGCCATTCCTGATATCGTCTACCCTTGCTAGCCCCTTTGTGCCTACCCCATTCTTTTGGTTCAGCTCCACTATTTTTCACCAAAGCCTAAACTTCAATCCTAGTCGCACACCCAAATGCAAGCACGTTGTCTAAATTTTAAATTGGTGGTGTTGATTGTGGAAATACAATGTGAAAGTATGGATGTGCATCTTTGAAAATTTGCTGAAATCACTGAAGAAAGAAAAAGAAAAAGAAAAATAAGAAAAAGATTTGAAAAGAAAAAAAAAGAAAAAAAATGAAAGAGTTTAATTGAAAATCTTTGTGAGATATATTTTGGGAGTAGGCGGTGCACAAACACATGTTTTCAAGTTCAAGTCTGGGGGTGTGGTGCACCCGCACGTATTGTGGCTGCTTGGATAGTGCTTTGCACTTGCTCATTTGGGTTTAGGTGTGCTCAGCCTTCGTGTTTATCTTTGTTTACCTCACCGTAACCCAAGCCCCATCTCTAACCTAAAGTCCTACCGACTCACGCTATGAACCAATCTAGTGTCGTGGAGAGAATGTGACCGGGCGATCCTATGGTCACCAACACCGATGGATTTCGGTGGAGTTTGTCCGGCACCCCAATCTTGAGCAATGCTCATCTCAGCGCTTAGTTTACTTTCTCCGTATGCGTGACCGGATGATTCACCGTAGTTCACCATTTTGAGTGGTTGTAATATGCTTTTACTCTTTTAGAAATCTATAAACTGTTTGTGTATAATGAGAAATCTTCTCTATTATATTTCTTATGCACGTGAGCATGCGACTTCGCATGGTACTCTGTATTGTAATTCTAAGCCATCTACTTTTCTTTCCCCGCTTGCTTAGAATTTGTTTGCTCGGGATGCGCAAACAGTTAAGTCTGGGGGTGTGATGAGTCCAATTTATATACTGATTTTCGGACTCATCCGGGCTATTTTTCCTGCATTTGTACTTCAGTTTTTGTTAGTATCTGTTTATATTCACCATGTTCATGCTTTTACTTGAAGTGCATGTTTAGGCCCATTTTGGTGTGCAATTGCACGCTACATTGCTGGGGGTAAGCACACCGTGCTCCCCATCGTATTTCTATTTTCATGTTGGAGCTGGAAGGGTATTCCCAGCTGTGTTGTGGCTGATGCAGGTGGACGGTTCATCCATTTCTATCCAGAATTCATGACTGCGCATATCGCACGGTCGTGCGTTTTCCTTGACGCACGGTCATAGGTGATCGTGCATTCTCTTCTGGGGTGGAATACGATGTTCTGTCTTTGATCGTGCGTCGCTACGCACAGGCAGTGCCCGTGCATGAAGGAATCGCACGATCGACCTGTTTAGTCTTGCTTTTTGGCTTTTCTGAATTTACCCGTGCGTTTTTGTGCACGGACGGTTTCGACCGTGTGTGAGTAAAACGCACGAGCGATCTGGGTCGCCTTCCTTCTTTTATTCACGATTAATATCGCACGGTTCACGCACGGTCGTGCGTTCGACCGTGCGTGAACAAATTTCTGATTATTTTGTATATAAGCTGCAGCTCTTGCCCTATTCCGGATCGACTTTCTTTCTCGCGCCCAGAGCTCTAGTTCCGCGCCATTTTCGGCGCTCCATCACCGCCACCTTCGGGAGGAGCTCCGACCGCCATTCTCTTGCAAATCTCAAGCCGGAGCATCCTCTAGGCCTCCTCCATTGTTCATGCACCTCCGAAGCTCCATTTTGAGGGATTCCGTGCTGCACTTGTGAGGTTCTCCGGTGAGATCGTGGCCAAAGAAGATTGACGGAGAAGACGGGTATAATAGAAGAAAGTGACAGCTCTTCCGGACCCCGGACGGCAGTTGGAGCCCGAGCTCGGACAAGGATTGATAACCCTAGATTCTGGCCGTGAACCTCCGATGAGTCTCCGTGCTTTGGTTGTAATCTCGACTACTTTATATTGTAGTACTGTTTTTCTTTTATTATTTGGGTGTATGAACAATGTTTCCTAAACCTTGTTTTGTCATTTAATATTTCATGTCTATGTGAAATCGTTATGTGTGGTTTATGCAAGTGAGGAGCGCCCCATTCCATCCTCCATCCCGCTGTCATGTTCGTGTACCGCACTAGCAATTGCTAGTGGCGTGCTTGTCGACGAGGTGCTTGCGACCCTCATTCCACCTGCCTACTCGCCCATCCGCCTAGTGAAGCGTGGCATAGCGGCCCGTGTAATCCATTCTCCTAATGAAGCAGCGCGCTCAAGGCCTGCACAGTTCGATTCCCCTTGCTTACTCGTCCATCCGCCCTTGCGAAGCAGCGCGCTCAAGGCCTGCCTAGTCTCCATCCCGCCAAGCGAAGCATTGCATAGCGCCATTGCATAGGAGTAGTTGTAGTATTTTCTTTTATTTCCACAAACCAAATCACCCCCGTTTCCGCAACCCATCCGACCTAAAGGACTTCAATCTCAAGTCCTTCCTTGAAAGTAAACTCCACCTTACTGTGTTCCTTCGAGATTGATACTCGGGGATTTACTCCTCGTTTTATATTACTTGAACGATCGGTACATTGCCGTTTCGTGCCGCAGTCTTGCTACCACCTATAGCAGTGTGCTAGATTTGCGCATCACATGTGCATACACTAAAGACATCTAACCTAACACTCTACCCCCCCCCCCCCCCCCCCCAGTGCCTCGCGGCGGTAACTTTCAGACCATTTTTTCCTAACAATTTTACTCTTTTTACTTACCAGGTCATGACATCTTCCAGCTTACACCCTCATCGCAGTTTTGCAAAGAGATACCATTCTGCTACCCACTCCAATGCTATGGTGGAGAGTGCCACCGTGAGTGTGGCTATGGCCGTGGAGATTGATGTTGATCGATATCCCCACATCTACACATATCTGGCCGATGCAGAAATCCTCCCAGTTATTATGTAAGAAGACACATTTTCATCGGTGCTGGTCCTAGAGTTCTACAACAACCTCTGGAATCCAGCTCTCACTTCACTCAATGGAGGGGTGCAGTCCTGCATTGGTTCAGTTATCGTGACCATAGAGCACGTGGACTTGGAGATGATGTATGGATTGACTCCAACCGACCACCGACTCGACATTGTTGAGTCCTTCCGGACTTTTCGGGATATGACCTTGATAAATCAGGTCCTCCATGGTGAGGAGAATCATCGGGACCTTATCACATCCATGACTTCTCGCACTCTAGATGCTCGCATCATCCAGGATGTCTTGCGCCATTCTCTCATGTACAAATCAGGGGACACGAAGAAAATTACCACCCAGCTCTCGATGGTGACTTATTATATCTTGGTTGGTATGTCTTTTAGTGTTTCTGATTTGATATTGTCTATTATGAGATATACCTTCCGACTGAGAGATCCCGAGCGCTAACCATAGAATACACTACCTTTGGGTGGCGTGATTCAGAAAGTGTTGGCGCATATGTATCCGACCATCGATTGGTCAACATTTCCAAATGATAGTCATCCTCAAAGATCCTCCTCATCAGCACCTAACACATGTCCATCTACTTCACATCCTCCTCATCGTCGTGCAAGTTCACTCCGAGAGCCCCGTCGAGATATGTATGAGATGATCGAGGAATAGGGACAGGAGATAAAATAGAGGAAGAAGGTTGTTGGAGGACTGAAGAAGATGAGGAAGTTAAATATTTCACCGACTACCTCGGAAGGCAGTCAGGACTAGACATTTATTTGCTTTTGAATTGTAATAAGACAGGTTTATTTTATCCTTTATAAATTGTTTTGTGACGACAATCTGCTTATATTTATGTCAAAGTTTTCAAATATCTATGGCCAGTTAATATTAATTTTAATTAGCACTTTTGATAACTATCCATTAAATTTTAATTTAAAGTTAATTAAAATATTTTGGTCACTTGTGAAGAGATGATTTTTATCTAGTTCTAGGTACATGAATTTGATTCAGGAATTTTATTTGTATTTATAAGTCATCTTGCAATATAAGTTAGGTAACCAAAAGCGAGTTCGCTAAAAAATAAACAAAGAGGAAATAAGAAAATATAAAGAGAGATCTTTTAAGCATATAGTGAAGTAGACAAGTATAATCATTCTTTTGGCTCTACTTCACACAAATCGAGGATATTAACGAATAATCGTTTTAGGTATCCAAAGGGGACCAAGAATGGTGGTTCCCTTGGGTACCCAAACTTGACGTGTTGGATTTCGGGGAGACAAGGATGAATGGACCGTTTCAGGAGGAGATAGTGTGTCTCGATATTGGATAGGTCTCCATTCATACCTTGGTTGAGCATTAGTTTTATGGTTCAAATTTCCATGTTTATTTTGGAATTGATTCTTAGAAAATTTGATTTCAGTTAATTTTTCCAATGGAGTAGTTCTATTTTGTAAATGAAAAGGATTGTTCTTTTTAAAGATTTCATTTACTTGCATTTGGTTTTTCTTACTCCATTTGTTCAAATTATTTATGATATGGAAATTTATATTCATCTCGCTCTTGGACTTCAATTTTTTTTATAGATTCACCTTCTGTGAGTTTTTCTTTATAATTTCCTTGAGCAAGATGATTTTAGTTTCCTATTCATTATTTTTAATTTTTAAAATTTGTCTAGCTTTATTATATGATATTGTGCTATTTTTATGTGTGGAGACTATTGAATCGATATGAGCTTGATATTCACTTCTGAATTCTTCAAAAGTCTCATCCATTTCTTTAATTTTGATTTTATAATTTTCACACTTACCACGATCAGTTTTTAATGATGAAATTTCTACGCAAAGCTTTTCATTATTTTCTTTTGATATGACAAGCTCTTTTCAAGTGCCTTGTATTTTCATTTAAATTATTACGAGGTTGGCATTTTTCACTTAAGAGCTAATCGGAGAACGAGACACATCCGATTTAGATTCTACACTAAGAAGTGCTTTTAACTTTTTTGTTTTCTAAGCAAAGATTTGAATTAATATGAGTTAATTTCTTAATTCAACATTTAGCAGATTCTAGCACACGTAATGCAAATGTAGATGATGTAGACGGGAGGGAAGTATAACTTACATTGGTTTCAGAAGAGCCAAGAGTTGAACATAATGTTCCTTTAACGTCTTCATGGTGGTCCTCTTCCAACATTAACTGCACATCTTCCCTTCCGCTTGATGTGTTATTACAGTCTTCCTCCAAGAAAATTTCTTCATTTGGTACTTTGCTTGGATCCATAAGAAATTGTTTGACTTCAATATCTGTAGAAGGTAGACCGTAAGCATTCTCAAGAAATTTCCAAATTTCATATACAGTAGGTAGAGTATAAATTAGCTTGAAAGTTTCTTAATCAAGACCACAGAACAAACTATTTATGGCCTTGACATTACTAAAGCATTCATTCATATTTAGTGTGCTTGGTGGTTTTATAATCGTTATATTCCAAGCATTTATATCTTGAGATATAAGGAATCTTTTCATTAATGCTTTCCATCCTAGATAGTTCACACATGTACGCAAGAGTGGTGTTACTGTATGTTGGAACATAGTTCAACCCTATTACTGATTTGGGCTAGGATGTCTATTTCTAGGCATAGGATTTGTTTTGACCTATCATGTATAGTATAAGGGTCATAGGCTAAGTCTAGAAGATATTTGAAGACCAGCTAAGTCAAGGTGTTCGACGAACTTTGAACACGTTCGACGAATTCAGAATCCGTTCGACGATTTTGGTTCGACGAACTCCAAAGATCGCTTCGACGAAAGTTTCTTCTTGTTCGACGAACTTCCCAGTTTAAGTTCGACAAACTTTCCCTCAGGTCGACGAACTTCTTCAGAGTTTCTATATTCAGTGACCTCTTCTATTCAGAGTATTATTTTGGAGTTATCCTCAGGATTTCTTATGAAGGCTGACAAGCTGTTCTCATTATAATATCAGTCAGTTATTGCAGTATTTTCTATCAATGATTTTATGACCGTTGCTGCATTAATTAAGGGCTGCGTGCATATTATTCTATAAGGCAGATTGCAAGTTTCAAGGAATTTAATATATTGGTATTCCTTTTCTGTCAGAGGAAAATCCTTCCTTTTTGTCTCATTCCTTTCCAGCCCTGTTGGAAATTTGAAAGATGATCAACTCTCTCCCGTTCAGAGATTATCTTTGCTATTTATTCTAGAGAAGGACACAGATACAGACATTCACATAGATAATCTTTTGCTACTGAGTTTTCATTCATCTCAAGAACTCTCTCTGATTTTCTCTGAAGTCTTCATCTTCTCCAGACGCCTACTCTTAATCTCTAGGAATCATCTACATCAATTCCTTCTAGAGAACTTTTGCTGGAGATACTCTGAAGATCAAGAAGACCTACACCCTGAGCAGATTTTCTCTCCTATTTTTCTTACTCTTATTCACAGGGGGAGATCTGACAATCATTCAACAATCCACTAGTCTTCTCTGTTGTTAGAGAAAAGAGAAGACACCATCATCTTTATATAATTTTATTTTATAACTGTGTACAGGGTTGTAACTCCCTTCAAAAGTTGATTTTTGGTTTTGAGCACCTGATCAAAAGCTCTGTGGTGGTTTTGAGCACCTGATCAAAAGCTCTGTGGTGAAGGCTCACCTGATCAAAAAAAGGCCTTAGTGGATTTCCTACCAGGGTGGTAGAAGAGTAGATGTACCCAAGTTGATTGGGGAACTACTATAGATCCTTGTGTCCTCTGTGTTTGCCATTATTATTTGTGCTGTGTTGTGTGTGCTGTGTTTTAGTTTGTGTTTATATTTGTGCTGCACTCACTTACACATATACTTAGATAACTCAAATTGTTCTCTACAGATTTGTTTAAGCTAAGTGAAATTATTTTAAAATACTTTATTCACCCCCCTCTAGAGTAATCTTGATCTATCCCCACTTTTAATTGGTATCAGAGCCTGGGTTGGTTGTTACAGGCTAACACATGGACCAACAGATCTGATAGATCTAGACTAATTTAAAGTTTTTTTTTGGCCATGGCACAGAACAAAGAATATTCAAGCACAAGACCTCCTATGTGCAATCTGAACAAGTTTGCACTATGGCAAGCAAGGATCAAACTTTACATGAATTCTATTGATGATGAAATTTTTAATTGTATTTTGACAGGACCTCCAACTGCATCAACCTCAACAACAACAGACACAACTGCTGTCCCTCCTCCAGAATGGACAGAAACACAAAAGAAACAGAAAACTGCTGATGCAAAGGCCATGAATATCTTGGCACAAACCATGTCTGATGACATATTTCAGAAGGTGGTTGACTGCACCTCTGCCAAAGAAATTTGGGACTCCCTCACAAGAATGGTGGCAGGATCAGCAGATGAGAGAAAGGACAGGAGATCACATTTGATCTCCCAGTACGAGAATTTCAAAAAGGGAGAATCAGAGACTGTTGCAGAGATGTACAACAGACTCAGCCTCATTATCAATGAGCTGAGAACCCTGGAGAAAGTGATCACAGTCACTGAAATTAATGATAAGATCCTGATGTGCTTCCCCAGCACATGGGACACAAGAATCTGGCCAATTAAAGATGCCAGAGGACTAAGTGAGATTACAACTGAGAATCTCCTTGGGAAGCTCAAATCTTATGAGCAGCTGATAAAGTGCAGAGAAGCAGAAGCCTCTCCATCTTCATCCTCAAAGAAAGAGAAGAGCATTGCCTTTCAGGCAACAGAGGAATAAGACAAGATTGGTGATCAGGAGATGCTGAGTCTCTTAGCAAAGAGATTTTACAAGATGGCAAGGAAGGACTTTAGAAGAAAGTCCAACAGGCACAATGAAAATCCAAGGTATGATAAAACTCCATCTAAAGAAATAATATGCTTTGGTTGCAGGAAACCTGGACACATCCTCGCTGAGTGTCCAGAAGCTCACAAGAAAAGTAGGAGAAAAGAGCAGGAACACTCCAGCAAACACTCATCAAAAGGCCATAAGAAAAGAGAAAAAGGCTTTGTTGCTGAAACCTGGAGTGACACTGAATCTGAGTCATCCTCCAGTTCTAGTGATGAGGAGACGGAAGCAGAAGACAAGGAATTCTGCATGATGGCAATCAATGCCTCCTCATTAAATGACAACTCAGATGATGAATCTTAAGCTAATGGGGATGAGGAAAAGAATTATCCTACCACAGAGGAACAGTGGTACTTGGACAGTGGATGCTCAAGACATATGACAGGAACAAGAGCCAAATTAATCAACTATAAGGCAAAGGTTGGACCAAGAGTGATTTTTGGAGATTCCAATTGGGGACAAACAGAAGGCTATGGATCAGTCCAGATTGGGACAATCACATTTAAAAAGGTAGCCTATGTAAGTGGACTCAAACATAACCTCATCAGCATAGGTCAACTATGTGATGAAGGATATCAAGTATGCTTCAACCAATCTAGATGCATTATCTTTTCTGAAAATAATATTGTTATTTTAGGAAATAGACAAGGTAATGTTTATTTAGTAAATTTTGATTCAGCCAAACCTGAGATCTGCTTGTTTAACCAAGTCAGTAAAAATACTAATTTGTGGCATAGGAGACTAGGTCATGTAAACCATAGGACCCTAGCCAAGTTATCAAAGGGCAACCTTGTCAGGGGACTACCTTCTGGATCATACAAGAAGGAAAGCCTTTGCAGGGCATGTCAATTGGGAAAGCAGACTAAGAGAAGCTTTAAGTCACTATCTAAGAGTGATTCTCCTAGTATTTTGTACTTGCTGCACTTAGATCTTTTTGGACCCCTTCCCATACACAGATTGGGAGGTAAGTCTTACACTTTAGTTATTGTTGATGACTTCTCTAGATTCAGTTGGGTATTCTTTCTGAGAAGCAAGTCAGATAACTTCAAGGTTCTTACAGACTTTCTCAGGAGCATCAAGATTGAGTATTCTACTCAGATTGCATTGATCAGAAGTGATCATGGCACTGAGTTTGAATCTCTTCTGATGAGAGAATTCTGTGAGAAGGAAGGTATCAGGCAATGCTTTTCAGCTCCTAGAACTCCTCAACAAAATGGGGTAGCTGAAAGGAAAAATAGAACACTGATTGAATCTGGAAGAACATTGCTTGCAGATGCTGTTTTGCCCCAACCTTTTGGGCTGAGGCTGTCAGCACAGCAAACTATATTTTAAACAGAAGTTTAATTCATAAACAAAAGGGCAAGACACCTTATGAACTGCTTAAAGGGAAGAAGCCTAGAGTAAATTACTTTAGGGCTTTTGGCTGTAAGTGCTTTATTCATAATAATTACAAGAAGCACCTAGGAAAATTTGAAGCAAAAGCTTCAGATGGCATTTTTGTTGGTTATTCAGTTAGCAGTAAGGCTTACAGAGTATTTAACAAATCCTCTTTTAAAATAGAAGAATCTATTCATGTATCTTTTGATGAAACTAACTTGAGTTGCAAGGAGAGAAATATCTCTACCTCACAAGATGCACAGGTACCAATTCTCTGTGAGAAGTTAGATAATCTAACTCTACAGAAAGAGGATTTAATAAATCCTTCTCTATTACCTAATGAGGACAGTGAAGAAGAATGTCCTATTGCACCAACATTGGGTACAACAAATATTCCTACAAATCTTGAGGCTGTTAATGTTGAAGTTCAGGAGGACATAGAAATTCCTCATAGAGAAAATAAACAAGCTCAAGGAGAAGCTATTTTCCATACTGATTATGTCAACATAAGAGATCACCCTAGATCTCAAGTAATTGGTGACATCTCAGTGGGTGTGCAAACAAGAAATCAACTACATCAAAATAATTTGCACACCTGTTTCCTCTCTCAAATTGAACCTCAATCCATCAAAGATGCAGAGCAAGATCCCAACTGGATTACTGCTATGCAAGAGGAATTAAATCAATTTGAAAGGAACAAAGTATGGGAACTTGTTCCAAGACCCAAGAATCATCCAGTGATTGGCACTAGATGGGTATTCAGAAATAAATTGGATGCTCAAGGAGTCATAGTCAGAAATAAGGCAAGACTAGTGGCTCAAGGATACTGCCAAGAGGAAGGCATAGAATATGATCAGACTTTTGCACCTGTAGCAAGGCTGGAAGCAATTAGAATATTCCTAGCATTTGCTGCATACAAAAGATTCAAGGTATTTCAAATGGATGTTAAGAGTGCCTTTCTAAATGGAGATATCAAAGAAGAAGTATATGTGGAACAACCACCAGGTTTTATTTCTCCAACTCAACCCTCTTATGTTTTTAGATTACATAAAGCTTTGTATGGTCTCAAACAAGCTCCTAGAGCATGGTATGAGACCCTTTCAAACTTTCTTTTGGAAAATAAGTTTTCTAGAGGCAAAGTAGACCAGACACTGTTTTTTAGAAATCATAAATCTGAAACCCTATTGGTACAAATATATGTAGATGATATAATATTTGGTTCTACTGACTCTGAGTTATGCAAAAGATTTTCAAATCTAATGCATTGAAAATTTGAAATGAGCAGTATGGGAGAACTGTCTTACTTTCTTGGTTTGCAAGTTAAGCAAACAACAGAAGGCATCTTCATATCCCAATCTAAATATGTTAAAGAGCTTGTTAAAAGATTTGGGATGTCAGATGCCTCCCCCATGAAAACTCCCATGCCTTCAAATGCAGCTGTTGGCACTGATGAATCAGGAAAACCTGTTGATCAGAAAGTATATAGAGCCATTGTGGGGTCTCTTTTATACTTAACAGCCAGCAGACGAGATATCATGTTTGCCACATGTATTAGTGCTAGATTTCAGGTAAATCCTAAAGAATCTCACTATATTTTATTTAAAAGGATTTTAAGATATATAAAGGGTTGTCCAGATCTAGGACTCTGGTATCCTACAGAATCAGGATTTGAGTTAACTGGATACTCAGATGCTGATTATGCTGGATGCAGAATAGACAGGAAAAACACCTCAGGGACTTGTCAGTTCCTTGGAGATAAGCTTGTGTCCTGGTTTTGTAAGAAACAAACCTCTGTGTCTACATCAACTGCAGAAGCTGAATACATAGCAGCTGGCAGTTGCTGTTCACAAATTTTGTGGATACAGAACCAGCTCCTAGACTATGTTTACAATCTAAATAATTCCAAGATCTTTTGTGATAACACCAATGCAATATCAATAGCACAAAATCCAGTACTCCACAGTAGAACTAAACATATTGAGATCAGACACCACTTTATCAGAGATAATGTGGAGAAGGGAAAAATATGTTTAGACTTCATACCAACTGATTTGCAGAGAGCTGACATCTTCACCAAGCCTTTGGATGAAAAGAAACATCAATTCTTTCTAAATCAGTTTGGAATGATAAATGGGGAGTCAATCTAATTGGCAAAGTTTTCTACCCAACAAAATTTTTCAAAATATTAAGGTTCAGAAAATTCGTCGAATGCGTTCGACGAACGACATCTTTTTCGTCGAACGAGGCCGACAAACTGGTCAGGATTTCTTTATAAAGGTCTGAAGAATTTTCGTCGAACTCGATCGACGAAGTCTCGATTTCGTCGAACCCGATCGACGAAATCTCTGACGCTCCATCTTCCTTACGAAAGAAGTTTTGAAAAGTAATTAGTCGAACGAGATCGACGAAATATTTGATTCGTCGAACGGGATTGACGAAAGACAGCTTTTTATTTCCCGCTAACACGTGTCTTCTCGTCAAATCTGTTCCGCGCAAACCCTCGTCTTTGCCGAACCCTAATATTTAATCTTTATTCTGTCTGGATTTTGTCTTTTGCGCTCTCAAACTCTTCGTCTCCCTCCAGTTCCCTTTGCACTTGATCATTTTTCTTTCTTTGCAGGAACAATGTCGATCACTGCTGGAGTCCTCGCCTCAATAAAGTTCGATACGGGATTCGATATTGATCTGGAATCATTTGCCCAGTCAGGAGAAGGCTTCACAAACATTCTGAATCTCTTTGAAGACCCAAAGTTGCGCAAGTTTATGACTTGCCGGCCCAAGATTCATATCAATGAGATAAAGGAATGGGCATTCACTTCTGAGATTCGAAATGGCACAGAAATTGCAGGAAAGGTTTCAGGGAATGAAGTTGTTCTGAGTGCTGCTATTTTGTCTGAGATATTTGAATTTGAAAATGGAGATGATGTTTTGGAACTCACTGAGGAAGAGTTCAATCTGATGCTGGACAGGATGGGGTACTCTGTGAGTAACCCTAAACATCTTCTTAAACAAGATTTTGCAGTAGAATACACCTTCCTGGCAGATGTTGTGGGAAAGGTTCTGATGGGGAAGAGCTCAGCACATGACTACATAAACAGGCAGCAATTTCTAGTCATAAGTACTTTGATTGAGAAGAGGCACATCAACTGGGGTCTGACTCTGTTTGATTCCATCAAAAAGAAAGTGACCTCAAGGAATGTAGGCTATGGAAGGATTCTGGGAATCTTCCTTCAGGCCAAGTGTCCAGCCCTCTCAGTTTCTACTTCTGTTGGCATTAATGCCTCAAAGAAACTGACTCCCCTTCTCTTCAAGAAGTGGGATAGGACATTCCAAAAGAAATCAGCTCCAGTGGCTCCAACAGTTCAAGCTTCTGAGGACACCAGGGCTGTAATAGCCACTCCCCACCCCAGATTACTCCTCCTCTCTCACAGACTCTTCAACATTCTGAAGAGCCTGCCTCCTCTTCTCTTTCTCCTCCTCCTACAGAAAACCTCTCCACTCCTCCTCCACAAGACACTTCCATTCCAGAATTTTCTCAGGATGAAATCCCATCAGATTTCACTCCTCCTCCTCCTCCATCCACTTCTTGTGCTCATACCACATCTTCCATCCCTTCTTCTTCTTCTTCCCACCCAACTCCAGATGTACTGGTTGTGGATGTCTCACAAATAGCCACCCAGGTGTTTGGTCACATAGCTTCTAAATTACAGGAGCTTATTGATCATAGTCTGGCCCCAGTGCATTCTAAGCTTGATCTTATTCTCTCTCAACTTGCTTCTCTCTCCTCTTCCTCTTTCCCTTCATCTGGGGGCCCAGGCTCTAGTTTCCCAGAGTCTAGGCAGGGGGAGATATTCCAGGATGAAGCTCCAGAGGCAGTAGTTCCTGAAGAGCAAGGGTCAGACTAGCTGATGTCAGCACAGTCTTGGTCTCCCTGGCTCAAAGCACAGAAGGTGCTCCTCCTCCTCCTCCAGAAGTTCCTCCCAGCAGTTATTTCAAATCCACCCCTCTAGTGGATCAGATTCTGCAGCTTACCATTCAGTCCCTCTGCTCAGACCCATCTTCCATAGAATCAGCTGAAGACCTCTCCAAGGCCATTGTCTGATATTCCCCAGACTTGGAAGCCAGGCATGGAGATTTGCTAGTGTCTCCAGTTCCAGAGCCAGTTATTTCCAAGGCAGATCAGGAACCTACTGTTCCTGAACAGGCAGTTCTTGATGAACAGATGCATGATGCCTCTGCCTCTGCCCCTTCCTCTTCTTTTGAGCCTGCTGCTGCAGCTGCTGCTATTGTCAAGAATGTTGATGATGATTTAGAGAAAAGAAGGATTGAAGCATACAAGGAAATTGATCAAATGTATGAGAATGTGCCTTCATCTTCAAATTCTGATGATGATGATGACAGTGATCATAGTGATGCCAAAGTCAAATCCAAGAAAAGAAAAGCTTCATGCAAGAAGCTGCCAGCCCCTTCCAAAAAGCCTGATAAAAATGACATTCCCTATTATGTGCAGAAAAATCTCAAGCCTCATGAAATAACTCAACCTTGGATGCAATTCTCCAAGAATGAGTTGAAGAGAAGGAAGCTTGAAAGAAGATACCAGAAGGATCACCCTGCTATGTTCAAGAAACCCCCTCCTCCTCCACCTCCTCCAGGTGCAGGCTCTGCAGGAGGACTTTCTTCCACATCCAGGACATCTCAGTCTGCTGGCTCCAAGCCATCTGGTCAATCCTCTTCTTACAGGGAAGGAAGATCTTCAGGCTATCAGGTTTATGAAAGAAAGCATAGCCAATTATCTGAACAAGAAATCGAAGATAAGGAAGCTGAAGATAAAGCTGAAGCAGATAGATAGTACAATATGGAAAGGTTTAGAGAGCATGTTGCTCTATCTCAGATGAAAGAGGCCAGAGAAAAAGGTATGGATACCTCTCATATTTCTACCATATCTCCCTATAGAGAACATGAATTTCAACAGTACCAGGTGAATAATATGTTCAACACTTCTGCCTACATGAGTCTCCACCCAGAGGCTGTTCTGCCAACTATTTCCAAGAAGGTAACACTGGGTGCTAAAGACTGCAAGCTAAGCAGAAGGCAATCTGAAGATACTAGCAGGAAAATAATCTTCAAGAAGTCATCTTCAGAGGGCAGGAATCCTTAAAATTCTCTCTCTGGTTAATTAAGTCTTAATTATTCTGTGATGATATCTGCTTGTGACAATTGATTTATATCTGCTGAATTTCCTTTCTGTCAGATATTTCTCCTATAATTCTGTTATGCATATTTTGATAAATGCTGTACATAGGATCCTAACCCAAATAGGGGGAGATTGTTGGAACATAGTTCAACCCTATTACTGATTTGGGCTAGGATGTCTATTTCTAGGTATAGGATTTGTTTTGACCTATCATGTATAGTATAAGGGTCATAGGCTAAGTCTAGAAGATATTTGAAGATCAGCTAAGTCAAGGTGTTCGACAAACTTTGAACACGTTCGACGAATTCAGAATCCGTTCGACGAACTTGGTTCGACGAACTCCAAAGATGGCTTCGACGAAAGTTTCCTCTTGTTCGACGAACTTCCCAGTTTAAGTTCGACAAACTTTCCCTCAGGTCGACAAACTTCTTCAGAGTTTCTATATTCAGTGACCTCTTCTATTCAGAGTATTATTTTGGAGTTATCGTCAGGATTTATTATGAAGGCTGAACAACTGTTCTCATTATAATATCAGTCAGTTATTGCAGTATTTTCTATCAAAGATTTTATAACCGTTGCTGCATTAATTAAGGGCTGCATGCATATTATTCTATAAGGCAGATTGCAAGTTTCAAGGAATTTAATATATTGGTATTCCTTTTCTGTTAGAGGCAAATCCTTCCTTTTTGTCTCATTCCTTTCCAGCCCTGTTGGAAATTTGAAAGAGGATCAACTCTCTCCTGTTCAGAGATTATCTTTGCTATTTATTCTAGAGAAGGACACAGATATAGACATTCACATAGATAATCTTTTGCTACTGAGTTTTCATTCCTCTCAAGAACTCTCTCTGATTTTCTCTGAAGTCTTCATCTTCTCCAGACGCCTACTCTTAATCTCTAGGAATCATCTGCATCAATTCCTTCTAGAGAACTTTTGCTGGAGATACTCTGAAGATCAAGAAGACCTACACCCTGAGCAGATTTTCTCTCCTGTTTTTCTTACTCTTATTCACAGGGGGAGATCTGACAATCATTCAACAATCCACTAGTCTTCTCTGTTGTTAGAGAAAAGAGAAGACACCATCATCTTTATATACTTTTATTTTATAACTGTGTACAGGGTTGTAACTCCCTTCAAAAGTTAATTTTTGGTTTTGAGCACCTGATCAAAAGCTCTGTGGTGAAGGCTCACCTGATCAAAAAAAGGCCTTAGTGGATTTCCTACCAGGGTGGTAGAAGAGTAGATGTACCCAAGTTGATTGGGGAACTACTATAGATCCTTGTGTCCTCTGTGTTTGCCTTTATTATTTGTGCTGTGTTGTGTGTGCTGTGTTTTAGTTTGTGTTTATATTTGTGTTGCACTCACTTACACATGTACTTAGATAACTCAAATTGTTCTCTACAGATTTGTTTAAGCTAAGTGAAATTATTTTAAAATATTCTATTCACCCCCCTCTAGAGTAATCTTGATCTATCCCCACTTTCACTGTATTTTCAATATATATAGCTTCATCCTCACTCGTAGATGCGAGATCAAGAAGCACCATTATTCCTAGTTGTAAGACCGTTTTGGAATAACCTTGCTCTGATACTACTTGTTGGATCTATTGGCGCCCTTAGAGGGGGGGGGGGGGGGGGGGGGGGAGGTGAATAAGGGTTTCAATCAACTAATGAAGATTTAAATAAAATACTGCAGGAATGCTCATCCTAGAGATAGCGCTTGGTGGTAACACTACCGCGTGGTGTTAGCTAAGGAAACATCACAGTAAATGCAAAATATCATTTCGGGATTTGCAATGCTTCAACCAATGTTCCACCAGAAAATTACAACAGTTTATATAATAAAATACATGAACTTGATAGCATTGTGTAATGAAATATTGTTTATACAAATACACTTAGATCTCCATGATGCCGGAGATCGGAGACGATGAATATTAAAACCTTGGGTTTTCTATAACGACCATAATCCAAGGACCGGTTGGCTCTCTTCCTTTCCTCCCCGGAAAAGTATTCAAGCCGCTCCTCACCTTCCTCCCATGAAGGGTCTTAGAGCCCCGCTAGATCTCACAGATCTAAACGTCCTCCCAGGATGATTTCTTATGGAATCCTCCCCAGATTTCGACGACCTCACCGGTCGATTTCCACGGATTCCGAATCGGATTTCGACGTCCACACCTGACGATTTCACACACCAAAATAATTAGACAATAAAAGAGAAAAATAGAATAGATGAGAAGTTGTGCTCCCTCAACGTATGTCTCCGGATGCGGTGAGCAAATGATACTTTTGATCTTCGTGTAGTATTCACACGTTGGTGCTTAGATTCTCGTTCTTTTTCCGCGCTCCGATGACCTTCTTCGTTAAAGCTTGAGGAAAATGGATTTCTTCTCTTCCAGTGATGGCTCCTTGGTCTAGAAACGACGAAACATCACACTTCTTCTTTTAGGTTTCGGTAGCCACACTTTTGGGAAAGAAAAGAACGCTTTTATAGTCGATTCTTTAAGTTATTGCCAATGGTAGAGTTATCGCATGGTAGTAGCATCTTTATGCGCTTTTGCCAGCTGTCCATCATCAAATCAGAAGGGTGTCGAAAAACATTCTCTTGCTGTCTTTTGGATAGTGCGACGCGGTAGGATAGCGCATCGCGGTAGTAACCACATAAAATTCTTCTCGACGACAACATAGCATCAAATTAACGTAGTCTTCTCATCGATAGAACTAGCGTGTGGGGGTAGGCTAGCGCTGGCGGTAGCAGTCACGTCGATATCATCTCAATGCATTCTTAGATAAGTCACGTCGACATAATGGGTATATATGCATTCTTAGATGTGATAATATTGATATGAATATTTGCATAGCGTGACTCTGATGAGTCGTGTTAGTTACGGGTTGTGACACTCCTCTGATGAGGATAAACTTGCTTTGTTGGTATTGATTGTGATAATAGATCGTAGTGTGTTTATACTTGAAAGTGCAGTTTTGATTGTGCAATATCTCAATCATATAAATTCGTAAAAGCATTTTTATGCATTTGGTTATTTAAATAGACGCTCTTTACTTATATGACTTAATGTGTATACAAGAGTGTGTGCGTTGTGGACACCGCTTTCGTAGAAATAATGATGCATTTTGTTTACTTTCATTATTTATTATCGTACTTCTTTATAGCCTATACTGCACTCCTTAAAATATGCAATTGTTCATACTGCTTTACATATACCCTGGAAGTGGCAAGGACAGGCCACTGACACTGCTCTGACTACGGTGGCAAAAGTCAGGAGTTTCCTTGGACTTGTCGGCTACAATAGGCGCTTCATAGAGAACTTTTCGTGGATAACTCTTCCTCTTACAACTTTGACAAGGAAGGATCAGAAGTTCATTTGGTCGCCGACATGCGTGCGAGATTTTGAAGAGTTAAAGAGTCGTCTGACCACGACGCCAATATTGTGTTCGCCATGTGGTACGAAAGGCTATGAGATATACATCGATGCATCAGAGAGCGGCTTAGGCTGCGTTCTTCTTCAGAATAGACAGGTTATTGCTTATGGCTCTCGCCATCTAAAAGTGCATGAGAGGAATTATCCGGTCCACGACTTGGAGTTAGTGGCTGTGATATTCTCTCTCAAACAATGGTGACATTACTTATATGGCGTGAAGATCAATATCTTTATGGACCATAAGAGCTTGAAGTATCTGTTAGACCAGAAGGACTTAAATATGCGACAAAGGAGGTTGATGGAGTTCCTTGGGGACTATACCTTCATGATACATTACACCCCCGGGAAGAGAAATGTGATCGCGAATGCTTTAAGTCGGAGGGGTTCTGCGCAAGCTAGCTTGATTCAGATGCATGGTGTGCATCTAATCAGTGACTTGGAGGCACTAAAGATTTCCTATGTGGATAGGAACTCTAGCGCGAATGCATGCTTGAACTGGACGGAGGTGCAATATGATCTCGCGAATAGAATAAGGTAGGCCATGGAGCTTGATTCAAGCATGGCGCGCTATGTGGCGAGGACTGCGGATGGGTCTACTATCGAGTTTATGTTTGACGACTGTCTTTTGTGGAAAGGAAGTCGGTTGTGCGTCCTGAATGTTGGCAAATTGAGGGAGGAGTTGATGTACGAGATGTGAAACACATCATCCAAACCGCTCAACTCCGTCGAATGAGTGAGCCGGTAGGCAGCTTCACCAACATGCTCCACTATCTCATACGGTCCAAGGTATCTCAGACTCCGCTTTTTCAAGCGCCGAATCCTTGATACGCCCTTGAAAGGTTTGATTTTGAGATAAATCCAGTCGCCCATGGCAAACTTGACAGTAAACCCATCCACAGTCTCCGCCATATAGCGCTTCATGCTTGAATCAGGCTTCAGGGCCTATCTTATTTTGTCTGTGAGATCATATTGCACCTCCGTCCAGTTCAAGCATGCATTCACGCTAGAGTTCCTATCCACACAAAAAATCTCCAAGGCTTCTAAGTCATTGATTAGATGCACATCGTGCATTTGAATCCAGCTGGCTTGCGCAGAAGCCCTCCGACATAAAGCATTCGCGACCATATTTCCCTTCCTGGGAGTGTAATGTATCGTGAAGCTATAGTCCCCAAGGAACTACATCCACCTCCTTTGTCGCATATTAATTAAGTCCTTCTGGTCTAACAGATACTTATAGCTATTATGGTCCGTAAAGATATTGATCTTCAAGCCATATAAGTAATGTCGCCATAGTTTGAGAGTGAATATCATAGCTGATAACTCCAATTCGTGGACCGGATAATTACTCTCATGCACTTTTAGCTGGCGAGAGCCATAAGCAATAACCTGTCCATTCTGAAGAAGAACACAGCCTAAGTCGCTCTCTGACACATCGTTGTATATTTCATAGCCTTCCGTACCACATGGCGAACACAATATTGGCACCGTGGTCAGACGACTCTTTAACTCTTCAAAAGCTCGCGTGCATGCCGGAGACCAAATGAACTTCTGATCCTTCCTTGTCAAAGTTGTGAGAGGAAGAGCTATCCGTGAAATGTTCTATACGAAGCGCCTATAGTAGCCGGCAAGTCCAAGGAAACTCTTGACTTCCGCCACCGTAGTCAACACATGCCACTCACGTATCACAACTATCTTCGCCGGATCCACTACAATACCTTCACCACTAACAATATGACCAAGGAATGCCATAGAGGCTACCCAAAACTCACACTTTGAGAATTTGGCGTACAACTAATTCTTTCTCTGGGTATCTAGAACTATGCGCAAATGAATCGCATGTTCTTCTTCAGACTGAGAGTATACCTGTATATCATCGATAAAGACGATCATAAACCGGTCAAGACACTCTCGGAACGCTCTGTTCATCAGATCCATGAACACCGATGGCACATTCGTCAGGCCAAACAACATTACTGTGAACTTGTAGTGCCCGTAACGGGAACTAAACGCCATCTTGGGAATGTCGCATTCCCGAATTCTCAACTGGTAATACCCGGACTTCAAATCCAGTTTCGAATAGATATTTGACCCAACTAACTGATCGAACAGGTCATCTATTCTCAGAATTAGATACTTATTCTTTTACATCAGCTTGTTTAGTTCACGATATTCTATACAAAGATGCAATGTTCAGCCCTTTTTCTTCACAAAGAGGACCGGTGCACCCCAAGGAGATGAACTTGGGCATATATAGCCTTGCTCTAGTAACTCCTGCAATTAAACCTTTAAGTTCCGCCATCTCTTTTGGCGCTATACGGTACGGAGAGCATGCCACAGGCTTTGCACGTGAAACCAGCTCTATTGTGAAGTCGATCTCTCGCTGAGGTGGTGCTCTAGGGAGATCTGTTGGAAACACATCCAGATACTCTGATACAATGAACAAATCACTCAAACTAGGCTTAGGCCTTGCAACCTATAATAGCACGAAGCACAACTCCTAGCCCTTCCGAACTGGCTTCTCTACTTGGATAACAGATATCAACATCTTGTTCGATTCACGCAAACCAACAAAAGTAATCGCACATTCAGTATTTTGTCCCAGTGTGACTTCTTTCGAAGTGCAATCAATGCATGCTTGCTGCTCTGACAACCAATCCATTCCAAAGATCACATCAAACTCCGAAATCGGCAGCATCGATGCTTCCAAATCAAACTCGCGACTTTCTATCCACACTTTAACACAACAAACTCTATCCGCACACATCCAACACCCATTTGGTAGCAACACATCCAATCTCTCGTTCGATAAGAACAAAGGCACTCCAATTTGTCGTATGAAGTCCTCAGATAGAAAGGAATGAGAATCTCCTGTATCAAACATTGCTCTTGCCGGATGATTAAAGATTGGGATAAAGCCTAATACAAACAAGTTAAACAAGCAATGCACAATATAGTAAGTATATAAAGCAACAAAATCTGTATACTAACTCATACCTGTCACCACACCGCCCTGTTTAACGGCCTCTTGCTGGCCAAGATTGTACACCTGTGGCTGAGCTGGAGTATGATGAGACGCAATTGACTTCGCCGCTTTCCCTTTCTGGGGACCACTGCGACGGTCTCGGGCTAAGTGTACCACTTTGCCACAAGTGAAACAAGTTAGGGGAACCCGTGCAGCCGTAGCTCCCAACACATTAGAGGGAGCTGGTTCCAACCACCTACACTTCCTCTTGTTCTTTCTAGACTTCGTCTTTGACTGAGAGGTCGACGCATGAAACTCTGACTTCTTTACATTATGGCCTTTCACGCGCTGCGCCCTTTTCATTTGCATTTCCAAAGATCTAGCTGCTTTCACTAATGCATGGAAGCCAAGTAACATCATACCCGCAAGTGCTAGCCGTAAGCCATCTCGCAGACCATTGTAGAACTTTTTGTGGTCTCCTCATCTTCCCATATAGAACTCATATAATAGTCCAGACGGATGAACTCATTCAAGTACTCATCCACTGTGTGCTCTCTCTGTTCCAGGTGTAAACACTGGTTCTGCAGTGGCCTTCCTGGTTATGCATTTAATGCTGCCATAACCACTTTTGCGACTACTAGAATTATTTCAGCAGAAGGAGGGGTTTCATATATGTGGGCTGACACACCACTCTCCACGGCGTTAGGAGGTTGGGCCCTCCACGTAGAACTTCAAGTCACCTAAATTTTTGTAATAGAACACAAGTGACTAAATTGCAGTAATTAACCACAAAGGAACACTTAGGTTCCACCGCATTGCTACACATACACATGTATTTCATTCCTGAAGTGGACATTTATTGGTTAATTAAATGTTTTAATGGCGACGCACACACACGCTCACCACCCCTTAAGAGAATTCTACCACGAATTCAGACAGAAAGGGATCGAAACTCGGAGCTGATACAAACTTGTAACACCCTCTTTGTTACATAGAATATAACAGTAGGTCCAGTCGGGATCCACACCATATTAAACGAATAGGAGAGAGAGAGAGAGAGTTACGTATTAGTTTTTAAATAGTTTTAAGCAAAACCATCTCAGCATTCACAAAGGTATACAACAGAAGCATTTATTTATTTAAATTAAAACCAGATTACATAAGTCCACTTTACTACAACTAGAATGAATGTACATAAGAAGTTTTGTAATTACAATGTTTATAATAACATGTGGTTTACTAACATCGGCACGCATAGCAGCCACACATGAAAATAAGTAAACACACACTTAGGCCTTTGAGGGCCAGCACATTGCGGCAACTGGGGTTCCAAGCCACTATGTCCAGCTCGGCTCGCCAGGAACTGTAGAAACACATACTACCAAAATATGGCAAACAAGCAACCGATCAACATTAGATGACCAAGACTTATAACGACCCCACCCCATTCTCGGGGTGGTGATACTCATTCTCTGCAAGCAAGCATCAACAACATATATCTCAAAAGCGCATTTAAGAACTGCAAGCATCATCACGACAGGCACTCACGACCACACACTTTGTGCACTCATGAAACTCCTTCGGTGTACTCCCCGAGTTACACCACCATCCTAAGCCCCACTTAACGTGGATGGCTATGAGCTCTACCGTCAAGGTTGTCCTGCCTTACGGTTCCTTTCCCAAAATACATTCAGTGCATAAGGGCCAACTTCTTCACTGAGCACATATGGGACGGGTTCGGTTTAGCTCTGCCTGTGCTCATATCGTCGGGATCAACTCTGCCCGACGCGGGTACGACTTCCCCTTGTTCCCGCTATTGGCACACAAGGCCAACAAAGCTAGGCACATCAGGCCCTTCGCCTTCATGCTGTTACACACCCAGTCTCTTTTGAACTAGGCTTCACAGTCTCCACAAATTTGCTCACTAGTGCTACCGCCAGCGGTAGCACTACCGCCTGACACTATCGACAAAACATACATCTGCCCTCAGCTATGCTCTGTAATTGCATGCCTATAGCTTTCTAGTGTTATGCACCCAGTCCCTAGGACCTAGGCTTCACACCCATCACAAATGGCTCGGTAGGTTTGACCAGGAGCTACCGCCAGTGGTATCACTATCGCTGGGCGGTAGGAGACAGAGCAATGATTCTGCCACCTTTTTCGGGTATTTTCTGGAGTTTTCCTCAAGAACTCCCTATAGTACACCACAATACTCAGAACCCGAAAACACAACACATATACATGAAGTATTCTCTGGAATGCAATAAACAATATAAGCATCACCAATCCAGACCAACTTGTCCGGGTGGGTTTCACACAACATGCCTATGTTTGTACAACGATCCAGTCTCTATATGCAATTTCTATGAGGATATTTCATATCGACCCATCAGAAGAACCATATCCACTAATTAGTGGAAATCTTCCTACAACTATGCCAATCAATGGACTAACATGTCCAGATATTCAGAAGGAAAGTCGTTACCCTTATAGCTCATTTTGGTGCATCTCAACGTAGTTGAATCAGATGGAAGCGTTTGAATCATCTTCCTCTCCGCTAATCTAGCATTGGCATAAGCCTTCAAGAGCTTTCACAATTCAAAGGCAGATTTCATTACATCCCTCTTCTTCCTACTTCTTCCTTTCTCCTTTTCCTTAAGCTTGTAGAGAGAGAGAGAGAGAGGAAGAGAAATGATAAATGATTTCTCACAAAAGAATCTCAACCCTTATCAGATTTGGGCCTAAAATCAACCAGATGATCTCAAATCCAAATGCCATGGATGACCATGAATTAAAGTAACAAATCTAATCCCGACTGATACCGCCCTACGGTAGCACTACTGCCCCGTGGTAGTGACTTAGGCGGTGGAGCATATCCGCTCACCACTTAGTTCCTCTCGACAATATAATTCATCTCGATGATACGGCTTATCCTGTCGATATTGCTACCACCAGCATTAGTGAGAACGTGTGGCGCTAACATCACAATGATAAAACTCATCACATTGATACAGAGATCATCTCGACGACACAGAGTTCATCACGTCGACAAAGCTATCGTCAGCGATAGTACTACAGCCTAGCATTAGCTTGATAATCGCCGAGATCTCTCGACGACAGCAGGGCCTTCACGTCGACAAGGTAAAGTCATTGCGTTGACATCCCTACCGCCAGCGTTAGCACTACCGCATGGCGGTATGCCCTGTTTGTTGAAAATGTTGAAGTGGAAGTTTGTGGAGCTTTTGGATCTGGGCGGTCTGGGAGGAGGTCGCGCGGTCTGGTGAGACCGCACGACCTGGCGATCTGTTCTGCGGTCTGGTTTGTCTTCCTAGCCGCTGTCTCCTGGCATGACCGCTGGTATCTATCCAAGGCGGCTGAAGGTGAGGACGCGCGGTCTGTCTGTGACCACGTGGAGGGTTGGCGTCTTCAGGTCGCGCGGTATGGCGCTTATGACCGCGTAGTGCTGGCAGCCGGTCTGGTGGCTGTCCGGGTTTTCTGGTGGTTGTCGCGATCTAAAGCTCTTAGTCGCGCGGTCTCTGTTCGCAGTCTCAGGAGGAGGCTGGTATGCGAACAGGTCTCTGTTCCCGGTCTCAGGAGGAGGCCGGCTTGCGAACAGGTGTTCGCGGTCTTGTGGCGAACTGACAGTGTTTGCGGTCTCGGGCAAACACTGGCGGTGGGCGGCTTCTTGGCGGTCTGGCGATCTCCTTGTGGAGTCGCGATCTGACTGAGGGAGTGGTGATCTCCCGCAGTCTGGTGTGAAGCCGGCGAGCTCATCAAATGAAGCAGAAAGGACTATTGCTGATCGAGTGGGTTGACCAGTCTGGTCGCGCGGTCTGGGGGTGGTGATCTTATCTCTAGGGTGGTGACTGGATCAGGTCCCACGCCTATAAATAGGAGCCACTGTAGTAGCAAATTAGACACACCAAGTGTAAGCCGAGTTTATCCTAATTCCTACGGTCTATATTTTTGACTGGGTGGTCTGCTGATTGAACTCTTCTTGTGCAGCTTCTGAGGATAGTGCGGTCTGCAGCGATTACCTCTTCCTATGAAAGTGTTCGGGAGGTCTGCGGCTTGTAGTGTGGGTTCCTGGAGTTCGGGAGAATCAGTGGAGTTCATAAGAAGGGTGCGGTTAGCTCAGCGGTCTGAGGTGGTGTTCTGTAACCGACATTGTTGTGCGGTTAGGCAGCTTGCAGAGATCAACAAGGAGACCGCGCGGTCTGGAGCGGTCTCAGTTATCTTCCTTCAAGTTGTGTAAATTTCTCTTTGGTTTTCTGTGCTGGCGAAATCATGTCTCGCCAAGCATACCTCTCCCTATAATGAAGATTGTTGTTATCAATAAAGACTATATTTCCTTCATGTGCTTCTGGTTGTTTGGCTTGTGAACTCTAAGTTGTATGATTCCTGGTCACTCCATAAAGATTCAAAAAAATTTCACATGGTATCAGAGAGAGGTTGGAGTGGATAGAGGAGTGAACAACTTAGAGTAGCCATCGCCTTTGTGAAGAAGGACCCAGTGGTAGAGCCATGGAAGCAAGGGGTCTTGGAATTGAGATGCTCAACTCGACCAACTTTAAAAAGTGGAGGTCTTGTATGCAGAGCTATCTTTTGGGTGAGGACCTCTGGGAGGTAGTTGGAGGAGAAAGCACGAAGGAAGTTTTTCTGGTTGGAGATAACCATCATGAGGTGAGGAACTGGAGGCGGCTTAATGCCAAAGCAGAGTCCGCCCTGAAGATGGCAATATCACCTAATTTGTTTGATCACATCTTGGGGTGTGCATCAGCTGCGGAGATCTGGAGAGCCCTGGATGGGATGTTTAACAAGAAGAATGTGTCAAGACTTCAATTCCTGGAGAATGAGCTGGCCAGATCGGCTCAAGGTGACCTTTCTATCTTTGCGTTCTTCTTAAAGATGAAGAACTTGTGCGCCGAGATTTCAGCGCTGGATCCTGATGAGCCAATTTCTGAGGCAAAGCTGAAGAGGCACATCATCTGTGGTTTGCGGAAGGAATATGTTGCCTTTGTGACATCGGTACAGGGTTGGGCAAATCAGTCATCTCTGCTGGAGCTGGAAAATCTGCTTGCTTCGCAGGAGAGTCTGGCAAGGCAGATGGCGGGGGTGTCAGTGTATGGGGGAGATGGCGAAGTTCTCTTCACGGGAAAGAAGAAGAAGTGGGATAAGAAGAATACCGCTGGAGGAGGCAATGGGCCTTCAACTTCTGGACAGCAGGAGAGGGGCTATGCTCCTAAGGCTGAAGGGAGGAAGAAGGGAGAAGGTCCCAAGTGCTTCAGGTGCGGAAAGGTTGGTCACATCAGGAAGGATTGCCGGGTAAATCTTCAGCCGGGGCATGCTGCTGCAGGAAAGGGAGAAGCTGAAGCCAGTCAGGTTGATGGAGGATGGGGAGGAGCCTTCTCGGCTTCTGTTGGAGCTGAGGCTCCTATCAACTATCAGGAGGAATGGATCGTGGACTCGGGGTGTGGTCATCACCTCACCGGGGACGAGTCGAAGCTTTCTTCAGCGCAGCCCTATTCAGGTAATGATGCCATTATTACTGCTGATAATACTGTGCATGCTGTGGAGAGGGTGGGGGTTGTTTCCTTGGGCAATGATAGAGGGCCGCTTACATTGAGGAGTGTCTATCATGTGCCTGAAATGAGGAAAAACCTCTTCTCCGTGACCAATGTTGTAGACGCTGGATATCACGTTCTGTTTTGCCCAACAGAAGTGAAGTTTCTTCGGAATATAGAGGCGGTAAAGGCTGAGGTAGTTCATGTGGGGAGGAGAGCTAAAGACTTGTTTGTTTTATCGATAAGTTCTTATGTTGACAAGATGCGGACGAATGATGGTGCTGTTATATGGCACGAGAGGTTGGGGCATATAGGGATGGATAAGTTGAAGGCTATGGTGGTGAGAGGTCTGGTCAAGGGCCTGCTTAGTCTATCTTCCTATGGAGACGGTCATGTGTGCACAGGATGTCAGTTCAGCAAGTCTCATCGACTACTGTTTGACAAGTCACAAACAAGGTGTAGTGCGCCGTTGGAGTGCATCCACGGTGACTTGATGGGACCGAATGCTACCCCAAGCCTCGGAGGCAGCAGATATATGTTGGTGTTGATCGATGATTACACCAGATATGTCAGGGTATATTTCTTGAAATAGAAGGCGGAGGCATTTGCCAAGTTTGTGGAGTTCAAGGAGCTCGTGGAGGGTCGGCTTGGTCTGCGGATTAAGAAGCTGAGGAATGACAACGGAGGGGAGTTCACCTATGGTGAGTTCTCTACTTTTTGCAGGAAGGCAGACATCCAGAGGGAGCTTACTTGTGCGCATACTCCACAGCAAAATGGGGTTGCAGAGCGGAAGATCTGTCATCTGACGGAGACCTGCAAATGTTGGCTGCATGCCAAGAGTATCCCAAACTCCTTCTGGGTGGAGGGAATGTCTTGTGCTGCCTACGTCATCAATAGGATGCCTCTGAGTCCCATCAATATGAAGACCCCACATGAATTGATGTTCAAGGAAAAGCCAAGCATGGCACACCTTCGGGTGTTTGGCTCCACCTGCTATGTGCACGTTCCAGATGCGCTTCGGACGAAGCTAGATGCGAAAGCAAGAAAGCTAGTCTTCATGGGGTATGATGACCGGAAGAAGGGCTGAAAGTGCATAGACCCCGAGACGCGGAGATTTGTTTTATCTCGCGACGTCGTGTTCGACGAGGTGACATCGTACAAGGGAAGTTCTGGTGTGGAGTTACCAGAAAGCAGGGTGGAGGAGCCAGAGAAAGTTGTGGAAAATCTTCAGGTGGAGCTACCTGTGTCACCAGGTGGTCCATCAATATCTAGTTCTGAGGCAGAGGCTTCTGGTTCAGGAAGTAGGGGGAGCGATGCTCTGAGTAAGTCTGGAAGAGGAGCTAGGGAAGAAGCAGCTGAGGATACTGTGAGTCAGGGGAAGGCGTTGCGGAGATCGAAGCGAACTATCATCGCCCCTGATCGCTATACATGAGGAAATATGGTGAGCTTTGTCTTGTGTTTCTTCACTGGTCCCTTGGATGAGAGGGAGCCGTCGAGCTTTGAAAAGGCCAAAGGCGTGGAACAGTGGGATTCGGCTATACAGGAAGAGATGAGTGCTCTTGAGAAGAATGAGACTTGGTCTCTGGTGCCCAAGCCCGAGGGCATCACCCCTGTGACATGCAAGTGGGTCTACAAGCTTAAGAAGAAGGTTGACGGCAGTATCGAGCGGTACAAGGCTCGTCTTGTGTCTCAGGGTTTCTCACAGCAATACGGTGAAGACTATGAAGAGACATTCAGCCCGGTGGCAAAAATGACTTCAGTTCGGGTTGTGATTGCCTTGGCGGCGTGTTGGGGATGGAAGATTTGGCAGCTTGACGTAAATAATGCGTTCTTGTACGACGAGATTGACAAAGACATCTTCATGGTCCAGCCGCCAGACTTCGTATCTGATGATTTTCCGGAGCATGTCTGCAAGCTGAAGAAGGCCCTGTATGGGTTGAAACAAGCGCCGAGGGCGTGGTATGGAAAGATTGCAGAGTATCTCTTATTCTGCGGGTTTGGTGCTTCAGACTCAGACTCAAGCTTGTTCGTCAAGAAGAGTGGGGAGCTTCAAGTCATCATGCTACTTTACGTCGACGATATGATCGTGACGGGGAATTCGAAGGAGGAGGTAGCGCAGCTTCGGGAAGAGCTATCTATCAGGTTTGAGATGAAGGATCTGGGTGAGCTTCACCATTTCCTTGGACTCGAGGTGCAGAGGAAGGAGAGTGGATTGCTGGTGTCTCAGGCTGGATATGCGGAGCGGATCGTAGAGCGGTTCGGCATGAAGGAAGGGAAGTGCACTTCCACACCTCTGGAGAAGGCCATAAAACTTCGCAAGGATGCGGGGAGGATTTTGGAAGATCCATTGGTGTTCCGAGCTCTGGTTGGGAGCTTGATCTAGCTGACGATCACTAGGACGGATATTGCATATGCAGTTCGCAGAGCGAGTCGGTACATGGCGGAGCCACGGATGCCTCATCTGCTAGCAGCCAAGAACATTCTGCAGTATGTCAAGGCGACCTCGGATACGGGTCTCCTTTACAGGAGGGATGCGGGCTTCGAGGTGCATGGGTACATGGATGCTGATTACGGGGGAGATTCGGATGATCGGAAATCGACGTCTGGATACGTCTTCATGGCGGGCCCCACGGCTATATCATGGTACAGCAAGAAGCAGGATTCCGTGTCGGTCCAACCACAGAAGCGAAATACAAGGCTTCGGCCTTGGCAGCTCATGAAGCCATCTGGCTTAGGAGGTTGGTTGGAGACGTCCATAAGGAGGTTCGGGGTCCGACTCTGCTCCGCGGTGTCAACGAGAGTGCTCTCAAACTAGTTACTAATCCAATTTGTCACGCGAGGACCAAGCATATCGAGATCGAGCATCATTTCATTCGTGAGAAGGTGCTAGAGGGGTCTCTTTCGGTCGAGCATGTTCGGAGTCAGGACAACATTGCTGACATCTTCACAAAGGCGCTGGCGAAGGGGTCATTCACTCGGCTGAGGAGTCTACTTGGGCTGTTTTCAACTTCCCACTTCAAGGGGGAGTGTTGAAAATGTTGAAGTGGAAGTTTGTGGAGCTTTTGGATCTGGGCGGTCTGGGAGGAGGTCGCGCTGTCTGGTGAGACCGCACGACCTGGCGATCTGTTCTGCGGTCTGGTTTGTCTTGCCCAGCCATTGTCTCCTGGCATAACCGCTGGTATCTGTATAAGGCGGTTGAAGGTGAGGCCGCGCGGTCTGTCTGTGACCGCGTAACGGGTTGGCGTCTTCAGGTCGCGCGGTCTGGCGCTTATGACCGCGTGGTGCTGGAAGACGGTCTGGTGGCTGTCCCGGTTTTCTGGTGGTTGTCGCGATCTAAATCTCTTAGTCGCGCGGTCTCTGTTCGCGGTCTCAGGAGGTGGCTGGTATGCGAACAGGTCTCTGTTCCCAGTCTCAGGAGGAGGCCGACTTGCGAACAGGTGTTCGCGGTCTTGTGGCGAACTGACAGTGTTTGCGGTCTCGGGCAAACACTGGTTGTGGGCGGCTTCATGGCGGTCTGGCGATCTCCTTGTGGAGTCGCGATATGACTGAGGGAGTGGCGATCTCCCGCGGTCTGGTGTGAAGTTGGCGAGCTCATCAAATGAAGCAGAAAGGACTGTTGCTGATCGCGCGGGTTGACCAGTCTGGTCGCGCGGTCTGGGGGTGGTGATCCTATCTATAGGGTGGTGACTGGATCATGTCCCACGCCTATAAATAGGATCCATTGTAGCAGCAAATTAGACACACTAAGTGTAAGCTGAGTTTATCCTAATTCCTGCGGTCTGTATTTTTGACCGGGCGGTCTGCTGATTGAACTCTTCTTATGCAGCTTCAGCGGATAGTGCAGTCTGCAGCGATCACCTCTTCCTCTGAAAGTGTTCCGACGGTCTGCGGCTTGCAGTGTGGGTTGCTGGAGTTCGGGAGAATCAGTGGAGTTCGTAAGAAGGGTGCGGTTAGCTCAGCGGTCTGAGGTGGTGTTCTGTAACCGGCATTGTTGTGCGGTTAGGCAGCTTGCAGAGATCGGCAAGGAGACCGCGCGGTCTGGAGCGGTCTCAGTTATCTTCCTTCAAGTTGTGTAATTTTCTCTTTGGTTTTGTGTGCTGGAGAAATCGTGTCTCGCCAAGCATACCTCTCCCTGTAATGAAGATTGATGTTATCAATAAAGACTATATTTCCTTCATGTGCTTCTGGTTGTTTGGCTTGTGAACTCTAAGTTGTATGATTCTTGCTCACTCCATAAAGATTCGAAAAAATTTCACACTGTTGGATCTATTGGCGCCCTTAGAGGGGGGGGGGGGGGGGGTGAATAAGGGAATAAAATTCTTCTTTATAATGTTAGACAATTTACTAAATTGTTTTGAGTAATTTAGAATGAAATAACAATTTAACTAAACGGAAGAAACAATTGTAATTTGCAATTTTATAAATTATGCCAAATGATAGAAATCAAGTAAACACAGAAAGAGACATGATTATATTATATAGAAAATGTGTTTACATAAATTGATTTCAATATCGCTTGAAATCGGAGGCGTATAAAGTAATACAATTTTTCCTTTTCTATACCGACTTGTATCCCCACAAACCGGTTGGCTTTAGCCTATCCTTCCCCGGATAAGGCCTCAAGCTGCTCTAGCCAATCCTTCCCCGGATATGGCCTCGAGCACCCCTAGATCTAATCACCTAGAACTAGTCGCCAACACAAGGCGAATTACTCCCTAAGTCCTACCCAGACCTAGTCGCCAACACAAGGCGAATTAGCTAAACGATTACAAAAAGTATGGAATAAAAATAAAGATAACAACAATAATAAAACTCCCTATATGAGATCTCTGAATATGAGGATGAAGGATCGCTGTAGTATGAGCGAGATCGATGTGATCGTCCTTCGGATGTAGCTTGACGTAGTCCTCCTCCAGAATTCACCTTAAGCTTTTTGTGGGAGATCCAACTTCGGCAACATAACAGCTCTGGAAATTTGGCATAAACAATCTCTCTGGGATGGATATCCAAAACGAGAAGCAAAACTCAAATTTATAGAACTTCTCGCTAGCGCCTGCGGTAGCTCCTAGCGCCTGCAGTATCGATCATGTGGAGCGGTTGCGAAACCGTCGACGGCGTGGCACTGTGCACGAACTTGAGCTAGCGCCAGGCTGTAGCGCTAGCGCTGGCGGTAGCATTCGTGTGGAGCGGTTGCGAAACCGTCGGCTGCGTGGCACTGTGCATGAACTCGCGATAGCGCCAGGCGGTAGCGCTAGCGCTGGCGGTAGCGCTAAGGAACCGCTGAGACGAAACTAAACCGCTTAGACGAAACCGCTGAGACGAAACCACTGAGACGGAACCGCTGAGACGAAACCAAACCGCTGAGATGAAATGATCTAATGCGGAGCGTTAACACTAACGATGGCGGTAGTGCATTCTTCCAGATGTTTGAATTCAGCTGCTTTCTACCTATGGAGTATTGCACCTATAGTTCCTGCTCATTATAAACACACGACAAGCAAGATCAAATACAATTTGGGGTTTGTTATTCTCAAACAAAGGGATGTGACACACATATCCAATATGCCCTGCTACCAGATTGCTTTGCATTCTTCAGTTTGGAAAACTGGGTGTTACAAACCACGTCCCCTTAAAGAAATTTCGTCCCGAAATTCCAGAATTAAAAAAACATGAAAAAATACAAAATTGTAATTGGTACCTTAACAGAACACCTCGGGGGACTCCTCTAGCATGGTTTGCTCTCGCTCCCATGTAAGCTCCTCATGACTGCAATTGTTCCAGCGGACCTTGACCATTCAGATCAACTTATTCCGTAATTGCTTGGCATTAATGTCCTCGATGCCCGACCTCTTAAGACACACTCCTAGCTGGTCTCCTAAGGCGCAATCCCGGCCGACCTCCTAAGGCGCACTCCTGGCCGGCCTCCTAAGGCTCACTCCTGGCCGGCCACCTAAGACGCACTCCTGGCCGGCCTCCTAAGGCGCACTCCCGACCGACCTCCTAAGGCGCACTCCTGACCGGCCTCCTAAGGCGCACTCCTAGCCAACCTCCTAAGGCGCACTCCCGGCTAGCCTCCTAAGGCGCATTCCTGAGGGAGTGGCGATCTCCCGCGGTCTGTTGTGAAGCCGGCGAGCTCATCAAATGAAGCAAAAAGGACTGTTGCTGATCGCGCGGGTTGACCAGTCTGGTCGCGCGGTCTGGGGGTGGTGATCCTATCTCTAGGGTGGTGACTGGATCAGGTCCCACGCCTATAAATAGGATCCAATGTAGCAGAAAATTTGACACACCAAGTGTAAGCTGAGTTTATCCTAATTCCTGCGATCTGTATTTTTGACCGGGCGGTCTGCTTATTGAACTCTTCTTGTACAGCTTCTGCGGATAGTGCGGTCTGCATCGATCACCTCTTCCTCTGAAAGTGTTCCGGCGGTCTGCGGCTTGCAGTGTGGGTTGCTGGAGTTCGGGAGAATCAGTGGAGTTCGTAAGAAGGGTGCGGTTAGCTCAGCGGTCTGAGGTGGTGTTCTGTAACCAACATTGTTGTGCGGTTAGGCAGCTTGCAGAGATCGGCAAGGAGACCGCGCGGTCTGGAGCAGTCTCAGTTATCTTCCTTCAAGTTGTGTAATTTTCTCTTTGGTTTTGTGTGCTGGCGAAATCATGTCTCACCAAGCATACCTCTCCCTGTAATGAAGATTGCTATTATCAATAAAGACTATATTTCCTTCATGTGCTTCTGCTTGTTTGGCTTGTGAACTCTAAGTTGTATGATTCCTGCTCACTCCATAAAGATTCGAAAAAATTTCACACTGTTGGATCGATTGACGCCCTTAGAGGGGGGGGGGGTGAATAAGGGAATAAAATTCTTCTTTATAATTTTAGACAATTTACTAAATTGTTTTGAGTAATTTAGAATGAAATAACAATTTGACTAAAAGGAGGAAACAATTGTAATTTGCAATTTTATAAATTATGCCAAATGATAGAAATCAAGTAAACACAGAAAGAGACATGATTATATTATATAGAAAATGTGTTTACATAAATTGATTTCAATATCGCTTGAAATCAGAGGCGTATAAAGTAATACAATTTTTCCTTTTCTATACCGACTTGTATCCCCACAAACCGGTTGGCTTTAGCCTATCCTTCCCCGGATAATGCCTCAAGCCGCTCTAGCCAATCCTTCCCCGGATATGGCCTCGAGCACCCCCTAGATCTAATCACCTAGAACTAGTCGCCAACACAAGGTGAATTACTCCCTAAGTCCTACCCAGACCTAGTCGCCAACACAAGGTGAATTAGCTAAACGATTACAAAAGTATGTAATGAAAATATAGATAACAACTATAATAAAACTCCATATATGAGATCTTTGAAAATGAGGATGAAGGATCGATGTAGTATGAGCGAGATCGAAGCGATCGTCCTTTGGATGTAGCGTGACATAGTCCTCCTCCAGAATTCACCTTAAGCTTTTTGTGGGAGATCCAACTTCGGCAGCATAACAACTCTAGAAATTTGGCACAATCAATCTCTCTGGGATGGATAGCCAAAACGAGAAGCAAAACTCCAATTTATATAACTTCTCGCTAGCGCCTGCGGTAGCTCCTAGAGCCTGCGGTATCGATCGTGTGGAGCGGTTGCGAAACCGTCGGCGGCGTGCTGCTGTGCACGAACTTGAGCTAGCGCCAGGCGGTAGCGTTAGCATTGGCGGTAGCGTTCGTGTGGAGTGGTTGCAAAACCGTCGGCTGCGTGGCGCTATGCATGAACTCGCGATAGCGTCAGGCGGTAGCACTAGAGCTGGCGATAGCGCTAAGGAACCGCTGAGATGAAACTAAACCGCTGAGATGAAACCGCTGAGATGAAATCGCTGAGACGGAACCGCTGAGACGAAACCAAACCGCTGAGACGAAATGATCTACCGTGGAGCGTTAACACTAATGCTGGCGGTAGTGCATTCTTCCAGATGTTTGAATTCAGCTGCTTTCTACCTGTGGAGTATTGCACCTATAGTTCCTGCACACTATAAACACACGACAAGCAAGATCAAATACAATTTGGGGTTTGTTATTCTCAATCAAAGGGATGTGACACACATGTCCAACAATCTCCCCCTTTTGATAATAACAAATCCTCTTAGCAAGAAATCAACATTAATGTTTATAGTATATGATAAGCATGATAAATGGTGCTACTATAAGCATGAGAAATGTGCATACTCCCCCTATCTTAATGCTCCCTTACATAAATGCAATTTATGTTTTACTCCCCCTAAATGATAGATTACATAAATTATTCTCCCCTTAATCTTCGATATTTCTCCAATATAGATTTCTTCAATCAATCTCCCCCTTTTGGTATTATCAAAAGAAGGTAGGGTGAGGGTAGTAATGAGACATTCTTTAGGCTAGTTATAAATCATGATCGAGCTTTGGTAAATATGAAATGATAAAGAGTTTAAGCATAATATTGAAGAGATTTCAAATAAAGAGATAAGAGTTGTAAGCAAGCGGAAGATTATAACAAACATCTTTTTGTAAGCATGAAAAGCCTAAGTAAAAATATGAGTTTTAGTTCAAAATTGAAAAATGTTTTAACCTTTTTGAAATCTCAAAGTTTTTTCATAAAGATACCAAGCATGAGATGAACATATGAAAAAGGGAATATGCTATAATGTTACTTAAATTTAAATTCAGAGTTACCAAAAATATTGTAGAGATCATGCTATGTTATTTAGTGCATTTTTTATATAAAGAGTAGTATAGATAAAGCATTAGAATCCAATACTCATGAGAAGAAGTGTTATGAAAGATAATGATGTACACATAAGTGTATTTTGAGCAATGTTAACAATTGATTTAAATCACAAAATACAAGACATATGTAGAGTAAAGTGCACAATAAAACACAAGTATATTACTTTCACACACTTTAATAACCAAAGTTTGCACAAGACACTTTACTATTCTTTCCAAGGTGCTCAACCTCACAATGCTTATGAAGACTTACCAGGAGGTTCAAGTAGTGCTTGGTGGGGTTATATTTGTCTACATATATAATTTTTTTGTTCACAATTGTGAGACAACATTCTCCGAATATATTTGTTTTGCAAACCCAAAATTTTTAACTTAACCACTTTTCTAAATTTCATAAGTGCAATTCAAATGTAGTGTAGGCAATAAACTTATGCAAGTTTTAATTCATTGTACAAATACAATACACAAGCAAGCATTTTAGATTTAAACACACATGCTAATTATCAAAATAAGTGAGTGAAATGTATCATTATCAATCATAAAACATTTACTCATACTTAGAGGCATGCTAAGCTTGGTTCTACACATATTTTTCAATGCAATTGATGCACTTTAAATAGATATATCAAAGCATGATAAACAAAACAATGTTCAAGGTAATTTGAAGGAATAAATTTTAACATGGTAAATAATTCTAAATAATAGAATTCATTCATGCTTGATATTAGCAATCAAGATCATACAGTTTTTGTTGTTGTTTTGAAAAGTTCTAATGAAAGAAAAATAGAAAACCACAAAAAGATATTTTTGTAATTTTGTAATTTTGAAGTTTTGTAGTTGATTTTTCATAATATGGATGAAAACAAAATAAAAAAGGTCAGAAACACAAAAACTAAGTAGTACATATGAACAAAAATATTTTTATAGATTTTTAGAAATTTTAAAACCCAGAAAAATCAGACACCCACGCTAGCGCTAGCGCTGGAAACAGTACACGATTTCTTGAGAATTTTAAAAATCTGATTTTTGATATTTATTAGGGGTCTTAAGAGTAGTCTTATGCAGAAATTTTGTAATTTTCAGAGATGTCTTGATTGCTCAAATTGCATAAAACATTAGCGTTTTACATGTTATTCATCCTAAGATGTCTAAGACTCGCAATTCCAACCTTAACATTTGAAACCTTGCATCAGGAAGAGGTTTAGTAAATATATCAGCAAGTTGAGAGTCCGTGCCAATGAAACTAATCCTAACATTTTCCTTTTTAATGTGATCCCTTATGAAATGATGACGCACATCTATATGTTTGGATCTAGAGTGGTGTACCGGATTATTTGTGAGATCAATGGCACTTTTGTTGTCATATTTTAATTCAATAAGTTTTAGATGAAAACCAAAGTCCTCTAAAGTTTGGCTCATCCATAGAGCTTGTGCATAATAACTCCCTAATGCAATGTATTCGGCCTCCATGGTGGAGAGTGCAACCGAATTTTGTTTCCTACTAGACCATGCAACTAATGAAGGTCCTAGAAAATGACAAGTACCACTAGTGCTTTTTCTATCAAGTGAACAACCAGCGTAATTCGAATCGGAGTAGCCGTGAAGTGTAAATAAATTATTGTGCGGGTACCATAATCCTAATCTAGATGCCCCAATAAGATATCTAAAAATTCGTTTTACCGCTTTTAAATGAGATTCTTTTGGATTGGCTTGAAATCGAGCACATAAGCATATGACAAACATAATATCGGGTCTAGTTGCACTAAGATAAAGTAAGGATCCTATCATACCTCTATATAAGGTTTGATCAATTGAAATTCCCGATTCATCTTTTCCTAATTAAAGTGATGCACTCATTGGTGTAGAAACATGTTTAAGGTTTTCAAATCCAAAGCGCTTAAGCATATCATAGGCATATTTGGTTTGACATATAAAAATACGATCATTTCTTTGTGATATTTGAAAACCAAGAAAATAAGAAAGTTCTCATACTAGACTCATTTCAAATTCATTTTTCATCACTTCAATAACTTCATTACACAACTCTTCATTAGTAGATCCAAAGATTATATCATCAACATATATTTGCAAAATAATTAAATCATCATTATTATGTTTAATGAAGAGAGTATTATCGACACTTCCCATAATATAACCGTGCTTCAATAAAAATGATGTAAGTCTTTCATACCATGCACGTGCCGCTTGTTTTAAACCATAAAGCGCTTTCTCTAGTTTATAAACATGATTGGGAAATTTTTCATTAATAAAACTAGGGGGTTGTTCAACATAAACTTCTTTTTTTACAAACCCATTGAGAAAAGCACTTTGTACATCCATTTGAAATAATTTTATTCTTTTAAAGCTTGCAAATGCTAGAAAAAATCTGATGGATTCCAACCTAGCAACGGGTGCAAGAGTTTCATCAAAATCTATCACCTCGATTTGTGAATATCCTTGTGCTACTAAGCGTGCCTTATTCCTAGTGATTCTAGACTCACCATCTAATTTATTTTTAAAAATCCATTTTACACCTACAACCGGGTGATTAGACGGTCTTTCTAGTAATTTACAAACATTATGTCGCTCAAATTGTTCTAACTCTTCATTCATAGCCAAAAACCAAAATGCATCATTCAAAGCGGTAGAAACAGTTTTTGGTTCAATTTCAGAAACAAAGCAAATATTTGAATATGATTCATGAAGAGAAGAGCGAGTTCTTACCCCGATGGATGGTTCACCAATTATTAATTCACGTGGATGATCCTTTGTGAATTTCAAGGCACTTGGAGGTACATATTCATCTTCCTTGGCCTCCTCTTCTTCTTCTTTGGAAGGTTCCTCATCACCATGCTCCAAAGGTTGTAAGAGATCATCCTCGTTGCCTGCGGAAAGTTTTTCTACACAAGGAACAAACTCATCAAATTTTACATTTATTGACTCTTCAACTCTACTAGTTCTTTTATTAAAAATTCTATAAGCTTTACTAGTTGAAGAGTACCCAAGAAAAGTTCCTTCATCACATTTTTCATCAAACTTTCCCAAGCTATCTTTTGTATTCAAAATAAAACATTTACAACCAAAAACTTTGAAATAGGATACATTAGGCTTCTTTTGAAAATAGAGTTGATATGGTGTGAGATTAAGAGATGGGCGAAGCATGATTCTATTCAAAACACAACACGATGTACTTACGGCTTCGGCACAAAAGGACTTAGGTAATTTATATATTCACATAACATAGTGCGTGCTAGTTCTTGAAGTGTCATATTCTTTCTTTCTACAACACCATTTTGTTGGGTGTGCGTGGAGCAGAGAACTCATGTTTAATGCCTAACATATCACAAAAGGATGTAAATTTTTCACTTTCAAATTCTCCTCCATGATCCGAGCGAATGCATTTAATTTCAAATCACTTTCATTTTGAATACGAGTACATAATTTTGCAAATTCACAAAACGCATCGGATTTGGAAGAAAGAAATAATGTCCAACAATATCTTGAAAAATTATCTATTAAAACATATGTATATAATCTACCACCAAGACTTGCAGTGCTAACGGGACCAACAAGATCCATATGAATTATTTGCAAGGGTCTTGTAGTAGAAATGAAATTTTTACTTTTGAAAGAGGATCTAGAAAATTTACCTTTTTGACATGGTGAACAAAGTGAAGGTAAAGTTCCATTTAATCTAGGCAATCCTCTAATTAAATTACTTTTGGCAAGTTTTACAATGAGCTTTGTGCTAGCATGTCCTAGTCTTCTATGCCAAAGTTCTAATTCATCATTTTTAGTGATAAAGCATTTTATAGATGATTTAGAAAGATCCTGAAAAGAAACTATAAAACATTATGTATTCTTGGCGCAGTTAGTAAAATATCTTTTATAGTTGGATTAGATATTTTGCATAAGTTAGTGGAAGATTCAAATAACACATCTAATCCTTTATCACATAATTGGCTAATAGAAATTAAATTGTGTTTTAATCCTTTCACATAGAGAACATTAGATATAGTAAAGGATTTGTTACCAACTGTACCAATTCCCATGATCCTTCCTTTTCCGTTGTCACCAAACGTCACGATCCCTCCCTTCTTCTTTTCTAAGCTAAGGAACTTAGCTTTATTGCCCGTCATGTGCTTGGAGCATCCTGAATCCAAGTACCACACGTCTTCATTGTCCATAGCCTGCCTGCACATCTAGAAAGAAGATGAGAGTAAAGATCCGGATACCCAAGTGAAACCACCCATAGAATAAGTGGAAGCCTTAGGTACCCAGATTTGCTTTAAAGTATTTTGTTTTATTTTCCTACAAGAACTAGATGTGTGACCTAACCTATAACAGTTTGCACACAAAATAAAGGGGGTTGAGACCCTTTTTTGGAATATTTTCTTGCTGCAACAAATTGGATTTACAGAAGAAAAACCTTTTGAAAAAGAAAACTCAGGTTTTTGGTATGAGGTGCTAGCGCCGGCGTTAGTGGCTAGCGCCGGGCGGTATCCCTCTCCTCGATATCCGAGCCCAAGTTTTCCAGAACCATGACACTGGTACCCTAAAATCATTTCCAGTGATTTTTGTCCTATTCCAAAATTTTTAATGGCCATGGTGAGATCATGAACTTGTGCTTTAAGTGAAGAATTTTCTTTCACAAGCATGACACACTTATTTTCAAAACCTTTTTTGTTATTTTTTATTTGCAAAAGTGAGGCTTCTAATTTCCTTTCTAATTCCCCCTTCTCTTTTGTAAGAGTTTTGGCATGAGAGAGGGCTTTAGAAAGTGACTCTTCAATATCTTTTGCCAATTTAGTGGAGTGATCACACTCTTGGCAAGAAACCTTTCTCTTTTCCAAAACAATTATCTTTTTGGAAAGCTTTTGATTTTCTTTAATAAGAGATTCATTTTCACGATTCAATAAAATACTATCTTTCATATTTTTATCAAAAGCTTTGCAAGTTTCAAGGAATTCATTAAAGAGTTCATCATAAGTGGGAGGAGTTACCTCAGTGTCGCTAAGAACACTGGTGTCGTCGTCGTCGTTTCCATGTCCCATGAGGCACATGTTTGCTTCCTCATCTTCGCTTGATGAAGACCCGCTTGATTCTTCGGAGGAGGAGTCATCCCATGTTCTAGCTTTTAACACCTTCTTCTTCTCCTTCCCTTTGTGCCGCTTTTCCTTCTTCTCCTTCAAGAACTTTGGGCACTGGCTCCGAATGTGCCCGGTCTTCCTACAATGAAAGCACTCCGGTGGAGGTCTTTCTTCTTCATCGCCGCTCTCCTTTTCCTTCTTTGAGGATGACCCTTTCCATCTTGCATCCTTTTGGATAAATTTCCGGAAAGTGTTTCTCCTTTCCGGATTTCGGAAGAACTTTCGGAAGTTCTTCACCAAAAGGCTTTCTTCATCTTCATCCTCATCCTCTTGGCACTCCTTCTTTGATTTTAATGCCAGCGCCTTCTTCTTTGGCTCCTTGTTGTATTTATCATGTTGGATTTTGAGTTCTACCTCATGGGTTTTGAGATTCCCAATGAGGCTCTCAACTTGGAGTGTCCTTAGATTGTGCGATTCTGAAATGGCCGTCACCTTCGGGTTGAATTTTGGTGGAAGGGAACGAAGGATCTTTCGGACCAAGTCGTCATTGGAGAAGGTCTTTCCAAGAGCTTTGGATGCATTGACGATCTTGGTGAAGCGCGTGTACATGCCATCAACATCTTCACTTTTATCCATCCAGAATTTTTCATATTCCGACTCAAGTTGGAAAAGCTTTGAATCTTTAATCTGCGATGTACCTTCATGAGTAACTTCCAAATGATTCCAAATTTCATATGCAGTAGTACATGCAGAAATTCTATTAAATTCATTTCTATCTAACGCACAAAATAAAGCATCCATAGCCTTGGCGTTATTTTTGCATTTTAGCTTATCCCTATCATCCCATTTATCTTTTGGTTTATCTAAAGTTATCTCTCCAACTAAAAATGTAGGAGGAGAGTATTCCTCTTCTACCATATTCCAAACCTCAATATCTAGGGTCATAAGAAAACAACTCATCCTATTTTTCCAGTAATTATAATCTGACCCGGTAAAGAGTGGAGGTCTACTAATTCCCTGACCCTCGGAAAAAGCGAGATCATAAGACGCCATTATTCCTGGTTTTTAAACCGTTTGGAATAACCTAGATCTGATACCACTTATTGGATCGATTGGCACCCTTAAGGGGGGGGGGGGGGGGGGTGAATAAGGGAATAAAATTCTTCTTTATAATTTTAGACAATTTACTAAATTGTTTTGAGTAATTTAGAATGAAATAACAATTTAAGTAAAAGGAGGAAACAATTGTAATTTGCAAATTTATAAATTATGCCAAATGATAGAAATCAAGTAAACACAGAAAGAGACATGATTATCTTATATAGAAAATGTGTTTACATAAATTGATTTCAATATCGCTTGAAATCGGAGGCGTATAAAGTAATACATTTTTTCCTTTTCTATGCTGACTTGTATCCCCACAAACTGGTTGACTTTAGCTATCCTTCCCCGGATAAGGCCTCAAGCCGCTCTAGACAATCCTTCCCCTGATATGGCCTCGAGCACCCCCTAGATCTAATCACCTAGAACTAGTCGCCAACACAAGGCGAATTACTCCCTAAGTCCTACCCAGACCTAGTCACCAACACAAGGCGAATTAGCTAAACGATTACAAAAAGTATTGAATGAAAATAAAGATAACAACAATAATTAAACTCACTATATGAGATCTCTGAAGATGAGGATGAAGGATCGATGTAGTATGAGCGAGATCGAAGCGATCGTCCTTCGGATGTAGCGTGACGTAGTCCTCCTCCAGAATTCACCTTAAGCTTTTTGTGGGAGATCCAACTTCGGCAGCATAACAGCTCTGGAAATTTGGCACAAACAATCTCTCTGGGATGGATATCCAAAACGAGAAGCAAAACTCCAATTTATAGAACTTCTCGCTAGCGCCTGCGGTAGCTCCTAGCGCCTGCAGTATCGATCGTGTGGAGCGGTTGCGAAACCGTCGGCGGCGTGGCACTGTGCAGGAACTTGAGCTAGCGCTAGCGCTGACGGTAGCGTTCGTGTGGAGCGGTTGCGAAACCGTCGGCTACGTGGCACTGTGCATGAACTCGCGATAGCGCCAGGCGGTAGCGCTAGCGCTGGCGGTAGCACTAAGGAACCGCTGAGACGAAACTAAACCGCTGAGACGAAACCGCTGAGACGAAACCACTGAGACGGAACCGCTGAGACGAAACCAAACCGCTGAGACGAAATGATCAACCGCGAAGCGTTAGTACTAACGCTGGCGGTAGTGCATTCTTCTAGATGTTTGAATTCAGCTGCTTTCTACCTATGGAGTATTGCACATATAGTTCCTGCACACTATAAACACACGACAAGCAAGATCAAATATAATTTGGGGTTTCGTATTCTCAAACAAAGGGATGTGACACACATATCCAACATGCCCTGCTACCAGATTGCTTTGCTTTCTTCAGTTTGGAAAACTGGGTGTTACAAACCACCTCCCCTTAAAGAAATTTCGTCCCGAAATTCTAGAATTAAAAAAAAACATGAAAAATACAAAATTGTAATTGGTACCTTAACTGAACACCTCGGGGGACTCCTCTAGCATGGTTTGCTCTCGCTCCCATGTAAGCTCCTCATGACCGCAATTGTTCCAGCAGACCTTGACCATTCAGATCAACTTATTCCGCAATTGCTTGGCATTAATGTCCTCGATGCCCGACCTCTTAAGACGCACTCCTAGCTGGTCTCCTAAGGCGCAATCCGGGCTGACCTCCTAAGGCGCACTCCGGCCGGCCTCCTAAGGCTCACTCCCGGCCGGCCACCTAAGGCGCACTCCCGTCCGGCCTCCTAAGGCGCACTCCCGACCGACCTCCTAAGGCGCAGTCCCGACCAGCCTCCTAAGGCGCACTCCCGGCCGGCCTCCTAAGTCGTACTCCCGGCCGGCCTCCTAAGGCGCATTCCCAGCCATCCTCATAAGGCGCACTCCCTGCCGGCCTCCTAAGGCGTACTCCCGGCCGACCTCCTAAGGCGCACTCCTGGCCGGCCTCCTAAGGTGCACTCCTGCCCGGCCTCCTAAGGCCTCCTCCGCCGGTCGGTGCGCCCGCTCCGGCCCGCCCGCCCCTCGTACACCGCCCAACTTCTGCCACCCGCCGTGCAACTTCCATGTAACCACCCATTATGGGGTGTGCATATAACCAAAACCCTATAATGGGCGTGCGAATAGTTAGTTACATTAATATGAATATGCACATAGTAAAATGTAAATGGTCGTGTGCATATAGCAGAAATTCGCATAACAATGTGCGTACAGTAAATTATATGGTTATGGTGTGCACATAACCATATAATCTATCATAGGTGTGTGCATAACCTGTCACATAATTGTACACATAATTAAATATAAGATATTGAGGTGCGCATAACAAAAATGCGCAAAATGGTTTGCGTATAGCAGATAATACGTTTATGGTGTGCGCCCATATTCATCATGGGTGTGCATATAACCATAAAACTACCCATGATCGGTTTGCGCATATACATAAATTGGTTACGGTGTGCAGATAGCCGAATACCTAAGCCACTTATTTACGGAAATGTCATCCTCAAAACCTATAAAAAGAGCCACATGTCCTCCTTTCTTGGGACCTTGCATTCAACACTTGAGGGATTTCACCGTGCACATTACACCCCGCGCACATTACACCCCGCGCACATTGTACCCCGCATACATTACACCCCACGCACATTACACTTAGTGTACATTCCACTCAACGCACATTGCTTTGCGCAATTGTACCATGCACATTGCAACGAGCATCACTCAAGACTCCTTCGCTCACAACCAGAGACAAGCCCCAGACTCCAGATCGTGCCAAGCGCACCGCTCCCGCTTCCGAGCATCAGTTGAAGACTCTAAATTGCAACGAGCGCATTGCTCCCCACTATAACAACTAAGAAAATACTTAGCCTCACGAGTGGCGGCCTGTCTCCCTCGAAGCTTCTTCCCCTTCTCTCTCTTAACAACTTTAACGAGCGGTGACCTATAACCCTCGAAGCTCTTCCCCTTCTCTCTATTTACAACTGTAACTAAGAGAGGATTAAGTTCCCCCCTTAGTGTATGCTCCCATAGACTAGATTCATGCTCCCCCTTAATCTAGTGAATCTTACTCCTTTAATCATTGTGATTTATCATTTTATTCCTCCCCCCTTTGTTATTAGCAAAAGTGGGTGGAGTGAAACAAAACTAGAGTAAAGAAGACAAAAGTTGGGACATAACTAAGAGAGGATTATGAGTTTTGTTTAAACATAAAGTAAATCATGATCGAGCTAAGGGAGAGTGTAGCACAACGGAAAAAGATATGATAAGCGTGAAAGAACAATATTCCATTTTTTGTTTTACCAAAGGAATTCTGCCACTTGCTTTTCAAAGTGAATTTTTTTTAAGAAACTTGTTGGAATAAATGCAATATTGTTTGACAAGCACAAGTGAAAAAAAACCTTACAAGTAATCTTGAGAAAGAATGGTAAAAATACACATGATCAACTTAGGAATGCGGAAAAACAAGACAAATTAACTAAGATTAACATTTTTGTAATTGTTTGACCATTCCAACAATATGTCTAGACTCTTCACATTTGAGAAATTAACTTTGAAAATTTTCATAACTAATATGCAAGCATGATTTAACATACTCAAAAAGATAATAGCTACAATGTAACAAATTCGTATTCAAGTAAAGAAAACATTGTAGAAATCATGCATTGCAATCTAGTGCTTTTACTTATGTTTTTAGAGAATTATGTAATTTTGCATTATGATCCAATTCTCATGAGTAGAAGCTTTATGAAAAAATAATGATGTGTGCATAAGGTGTTTTGATAAAAGTATACAAGTGAAATAATCAAAACACATGCCATATGTAATGAAATAGTAACACAAATATTAAGATTGTGATCTTATAATTACTTTCACACATCAATTTTAGAGTAAAATTTCAAAGAACATATAATGAGTACAACAACCAAGGTGCTTCGCCCACACAATGCTCATTAAGACTTATCAGGGAGCGAAGCATTGCTTGGGGGATCACATAAGCATTTTTATAAATATTTTTTTAGTGGTCTGGTGTACAAATAGAAGTGATAAAAAGAATATGTTTGCACAAGACACTTTCCAATTCTTTCCAAGGTGCTCAACCTCACAATGCTCATTAAGACTTATCAGGAGGGTGAGTTGTGCTTGGTGAAGTTATCTTTGGCATATTATTTCATTATATTTTTATATATTTTTTTACGTTTGGGCCAAAGGTCTCTGAATTCACTTGTTGTTGCAAACATTAACAATATTGAAATAACACTTCTATGTGTGCAAGAAACTTATTTTGTAAAAGACGGTGTAGGTAAGTTAGACATACAACTTAATATGTTAAAAACTATTACACTAAACAATCATGCAAGACTAAGATTATGAGCACATGTAGATTACCAAAATAGTGAGTGTATGAATCATTGATTAACATAAAATGTTACTCATACTTAGAGGCATGCTAGGAAATCATACACAATATTCTATAGACTATTTCATTGCACATAATCAGATTAAGGTCAAGGCATGGTAAGATAAAACAATGTTTTAGAAATTTGAAATTAAAATTAGACATTGAAAAAAATCTTTAAGTGTATGCCTAACTCAATTTTGACCATTTGAAATAAAACGACTAAGAAGTTTGCTCTTGTGAAGTCATTTAGTCAAACCATAATTTTGTAAATATTTAAAACAAAACAAATGACAAAAAACGTATTTTTGAGCATTTTGATTTTTTTTTTTTTGTATTTTGGAATAAATTTAACAAATTAAGAACAGAATAATTTGAAATTAGAAAAAATAAACTGAAAAAATTTATTAGAAAAATACCAGAAATATTATGGAAAAAATAGAATTTCAATAAGGCAAAAAGAGCTAACGCCTGGCGTTAACTACTCAACGCCCAAACAGGAGACTATTTTTTGAGATTTTTGAAAAAAAATCTTTGGAATAGGTAGTATGTATATAGACCTTCTCAGTGTACAAATTCTAGAGAATTTGGAGATGATTAGAAGGCTCATTAAGCATGTTTTATTTGTTCAAAAAAGGTTTTTATATTTTTATTTGGTTTTCAAATAATATTTGAGTTTTACAATATCATTAAAGCTCAAAATATGATAAAATATGCAAAACACAAGAGAAGCATGTTCAATCAACTCAAGACTGCATGAAGAGTATAATCATAAAGAGTGCATGCAAACCATATGATATAGGTATCTCCTAGATTATAATACCCTAACTTTATCCATACACGCTAGCCCCGTACTAAGTGACGGATGGGCATGGGGAGATGCACACATGCCGTAGGTTGGGATGTTAATCCCATATGCACATACTAGAGAACTCTCAACCTAGCATTCTTTCCCCCAGTGCCTCGCAAGGCCCCACTGGAACCCTCCCCAGTTAAGGATAAGACATGACTTAGAGGTTAGGTCATCTAATCACTACAAGAAAATTGACATTTAGTGACGAATATTTTGGTCACTAAATATTGCGATTTGGTCACTAAATACATTTAGTGACCAAATTTAATCTGTCACAAGGTGGTTGCAAAAGGGGTGTCACAAAATGTCTTTAGTGACCAAATAAACTTCCGCCACTAAATATATTTTTTTTAGTGACAACTAATTTTCGGCACTAAATATACATTTTTATTGACCTATGATTTTCTTCACTAAAAAATACACTTATAGTGACAACTAATTTTTGTCACTAAATGTTCATTATTAGTGACAACTATTTTTTGTCACTAAATGTACATTATTATCAGTAGCTTTTTTTCATCACTAACTATATTTAGTGACCAAATTTATTTAGTCACTAGTTTAACAATGCAATAATAACGACATTTGGTTTCTAAAATTATTTATTTCATCATTAAATACAACAATAAATAAAATATTCATTTGCTAAAAAAATCTCATGAATGAAAATGGAATGTTTCTTTATATTTATTAATAGAAAAAAGGTGGGAGATAACCCAAACCCTCGCTATTGTGAGACGCATAATGTGGGTGAATGATCATGGTCATCCTAAGCATTTTGTTTTATGGAATCAATTTATAAACTATGGCTTTTTTGAGAGATTGATTTCTAATTATAGTTCATTTTAAAACCACATAATTATTATGAATTTCTACTTTCAATTTTTCTATTTTAAAATAATTCATTATGGCAATATGAGATAACTAGCATGAATAATATTTATTAGATGATAATGCTAGAAAGATGAGTTTGCGAGCAATGTTACGTCATAAGATTAATAGAGTTAATCTTGCATGTATTCAAAAATTGTATTTCAATTTTTATACCTAGAATAAAGTGATGATTCTATTTGATTTGCTCTTATTAGTATAAAGATGATTCTAGGGTTTACATATAGGTGAGATACATGCATACACAAAACATATTTCATTCACATTATCATGATCACAAACCATATGTTGGAAGCAAAGGATCTTTTGTAGTTATGTTTCATATTTGAATTAAAAGATCTTTTGATTTTGCATGATTATTATAAGCAATTATTAGTTTAAACATATAGAAATTTAGGTACTCATAATTTTTATTCGTAATGATGCAAGCATTTAAATTAAAACAATTCATATTCATCCATTTTAACATATTAAAGAGAAAGATAATATGGTGAATAATTAATATATTGAGAGAATATTTTTGGTTATTTTAAAGGGATTTTGTAAATTTTCTCTTTGAATTTTTTAATATTAAACAAAACATATATATATATATATATAATTTTCTTGACTTTCAAATTTCATTATTTTATTTTTCTTTAACGTAACATGATATTATATAACTAGCATTGACATTGATTTCTACTTATAGTAAGTGATGATGGTAGAATGAAAGTTATGGTAACAAGGTGCAATGCTATGTAAGGATTACAAGCATATAAATGAGTTGGAAAGGGACACAGGAGCCTATGACATAAAATCCATATACACAAAAATTGCCGAAAAAGAAAAAAAACTGAGATAACTTCTAAACGTAGTTGAATTTTGGCAATTTTGAGGGTCGAAATGAACTCAAACAAGCAAAGCTAGTTTTCCATTGCATAGATCTTCTCGACCTCGTTCTGAAAAGCTAGTGCGGGCAAAATTCTGACAAGCGGATCAAAAGTTATGAGCATTTGAAGTTTGGGTTGAAATCTCGCATATATATGTATATATATTTTTTAGAAAAAGTTACCAAATGCCAATATTATTTTCCTGAAAGTGCAAGATAATGATAGTTTTCATTTTTGGTCATTGCAAGAGTACACATGGTTCTACAATCATTTGATCTTTTGCTAGACTTTGGTTGGACTTAGCAATTTAGAGTGGATCTTGGATTTCCGGAGGTCTACCCTGTGAGGGGTTCGCACCGGTACTAGGATATATGATGAGGTGACATCCCAAATCTCCCTTTCTCAAGATATTTAAGTGTTATTGGTTGCTACCCAAAACTATCTAAAATTTATAGACTCAAAATTTTCGAAAGAGAAAAAGTGAAGTTCATAGTTTCTTAAATCTAGATTAATATCTCATAGCAAATTTTGAATTCGATTTATATGGATAATATATGATATTTATAGGCAATGAATTAGGGAAGATAGATAGGTCATCAAAATAAAATATGACTTTTGAATTTTGATCAATTAGATTTATAAACTTATTAAATTTTAAGAGATAAAGTAATATTTCCAATAATATATAAGATGACCATGACATGACAACTTAAAAAATAGGAAAACAAGAAAAACAAAAAAAAGCATTAAAGCATATCATGAAGTAGAATTTTGTATATTCCATTTTGAAAAGATTATACTTCATGCATTTGATGATACCTAATGAATAAGTGATTTGGGTATCCAAAGAGGACCTAGAGGGATGGTTCCTTTGGGTACCTAAATACATCGAGTTGGCTTTAGGGGAGACAAGGATGAGTGGACCCTTTCATTTGACATTAATGCGTCATTCTTAAGTATGAGTCTCCATTCATACCTTGGAAAAACATTATTTTTATTTTTCAAATTTCCATAGTCATTTACTTGAGTTTTTGGATAAAAATGACTTTTGAATTTATTATATAAAGGAAATTTGCTTGCATTTAGTTTTATGTTGGGAGAAGATTGATATTGTAAATGATGGTGATGATAGTATTTTGTCATTTCATTTACAATCTTTTAATGTTTTTCATTTCCTTTGTTTGGCATAGTCAAATTAAGAAAATTCATATTCAACTTGCTTTTGAATTTATCTTGAGATTGTGAATGTATGTTGAGTATTTTTCTTTATGATTTCCTTAAGCAAGTTGATTTTTGTTTCTAATTCATTATTCTTAATTTTGAGATTATGTCTAGCTTTATTATAAGCGATTGTGCTATTCTTAAGAGTGGAAATAATAGAGTCAATATGAGTTTGATAGTTATTTCTAAATTCCTCAAATGTTACATCCATCTTCTTGATTTCAATTTTATAACTTTGGCATGTAGCACAATCACCTTTTAAAGATGATTTTTCTAAGGACAGTTTTTCATGATGTTCTTTTGTAATCAAAAGATCTTTTTCAAAATCCTTGAACTTTTTCTTTAATATTATTACAATTAAAACAAGGCTTTGAGATTTCAATTTGAGAGCAAGATTGAGAACTAGGTAATTCAAAATTTGATTTTACATTAACATTAACTTTTAACCTTTTATTTTCTAAACGTAATTTCTTATTAGCAATTTTCAATTTCTTCATTTTACGTTTAGCAATTTGTAGCATATGTAATGTGTAAACGAAATTTGTCACAAAAAGAGAAGACTTTGATTTTCTTACATTGTTATCAGAAGAGGCAAGATTTGAACAAATTATTTTTTTCCATCTTTTTGGCACTCCTCTTCCAAAGATAATATTTCTTCTTCTCTTTCTCTTGATGTGCACTCCATTGATCCATCATGAGAGGATCTTTCTTTGTTGAAGCCAAGAAAATCCTGACCCCAAAATTCAGATCAATGCAGTCGGAGGTTACTTGCCCAGTGGTCCGACGAGATGACTTGATTGACGATGGCCAATGAACTGGAAGGAACACAACCCGAGGTGTTGCGGCGGGGAGGTCCCACCACGCACCCAGAAGCTCAAAGGAGTCTTCTCCTCCACAACCAACGAATGGCCGAGCTTGGTACTAAGAAGGCACTGGCTAGGGAGGATTCTCTCCTATAGGGGGGATGAAGCTCTGATTTTTGACAAGTGTCATTCCTGGTACTCCTGGGGGTCTATTTATAGACAAATCTAGAGGGAGGGGAGGCATGCTAATATACTTGGCTCCCTTTGAGATGATTGAGCAAAATCTTAAGCGAGCGAGTAGGCATGGACCTTGGTGCAGGCTGACGAGTTGGTTGATGAAAGTCGCCTATAGGCGAGCATGTCCAGGTCTCTGACCTTCTCGCTCGGCCGGCTGGCTAACTCCGGGTACGCCTTCCTTATCATTATTGGGGGCGATCAAGTCCCCACTCGCACCCCAGAGTCACATGATCCCGATGCACTGTCTAATATCTTCGGTTTTGACCATTGACTTTGACTTCTGCCTACGTGACCTTTATACGGGCCCACCCTCGGAGAATGAGGGTTGTACACAATCCCCGCTCTTTGCGAGTAACGTAGTTGCTCGAAAAGAATCATCCAACGCACATTCGACGAGCTGCTTCTGGCGAGTTCCTAGTTTACTCGGAAGCCAAAGGTGGGGGGTGGGGGGGAGGGGTCCCCAAAAATCTATAAATAGGGGGGATGGTCCTTCCCTGGCACGCCACTTTTTCGTACCCGACGAGATGTTATCTACCGAGGAGATGTTTGCGAAGGCCGAGTTGCTGAGGAAATTGATGAAGAAAATGAAGAGCAAGGATACCCGCAAGAGGAAGAGGGGGTTTTCCGATCGTCTCCCTAACCCACCGGGCGAGGAGGTACCTCACGTTGATCCTGCGGCCTCTTTACCTGAACCTCCCCTAACTCGGCCGAATGATGAGAGGTTGGGGGATGAAGCTCCTCGACTGGACGCCGAGGATGAACGGCTAAGCGCCCGTCCGGATCCTCTCCGAGAAGGTATCTATTGCCTCTGTGCTGAAATCCTGACGTTATCTTTTCGTTGATGCTGACGTTTTTTCGTAGGCAGACTTCCCACGGATGCAAATGTGCAGACGTCTCCGGTGGGAGAGCGCGTGAGTGCCGAGCACTTACCGCCTCCCCTGGTCCTTCCCACAGGGGTCATCCCGCAACAAGAACCTCTTCGTCCATCGCCCCCTTTACCAGGGCGCGCGACAGGCGGGACCCGATTGACACTAAAAAACTTCAGGGTTACTATCTCGCAGTCGTCTTCTTCGTCTGGTGCCCCTCGCACTAATCCCCAAGAAATGCCGAGTGCTCAAATTTCTGGGGGAAGGGGAGGGGGAGGGTCTTCTTCGGCAGCACCTACGTCTCATCTTCCTCGGCGGCCCGACGCGATGCCGTCGTCGTATAATGGACGGGGTGGACATTCAGGGGGCCGACATAACTCTCCTCATCGCTCGCCTTCGCCACGCCGGTTTCCTCCTGCTCGGCGGAGGCTTAGTCTTTGGAGGTCGCCGTCACCTCGTCGGATAGCCTCTCCTCTTCGCCGGGATGCTCCTCGACGATACCCTTCTCCTCCCCATCAGCCGAGGGCGGTGCCAGTGCGAGCAGGTATAAATACTACGTCGAACTGTCCTTATGCGGCTCTTTTACTAATTCACTATTTTTCCAGCTCGCGCGACGTCTCCGGGGTCGGCCTTTATCGAGGCGCTGGGCCTTCCTACTCGTGAATATAGAACGAAGATATCCTCGGCCTATCTTGACCTTGAGATGAAGGTCGAAAGATTGTTGTCCTACGAGGTTCATCCCGAATGTCTCTGATTGAAGGGAGCGTTGTGAATATTGAGGGCTTCGAGCATCGGCTGGAGATGGCGGAAGGAAAGCATTATCTCATCAATGAGTTGGAGCGGAGGATGACGGACATTGAGCACCGTTATGAGTTGCTGAAGATGGATCTCCGCGGCATGCAGGCGAGTATGGGGTCTCTCGGGACCCTTACTCGCATGGAAAAACAAATCCTCCTCAGCGAGGAACTTATGGCGAAGGCTAAGGAACATATGGGTTTCGCTCGTCAACGGGGCTTTACTGGGCGACATGGCGCAACCTCGGATAGGCGAGGCGACTCTTCTGTGAACTAGCATTTTTATCTCCTTGTATTTTATGGACATTATTCAGACTTTATTTGTAATAATCTTGAACTGCTCGTTGTAATTTTGAACTTTGCTGGATAGTCGCGTTTGTGTTGCTTCTATCTTCTGCAGGAATTTCTTATTTTTATTGCTGCTTGTCGCCCTTAGCGCATGAAGGGTCTAGAGATTTTCGCTTGTTGATATGCGACTTTGTATCGTGCAACTTTGCTGGTTTAGTCGCGCCCCCTGGATTTCTATAAATAGGGGGAGGGGCCCAAAGTCGATGCGCTTTCCCGAAATCTTACGAGTACATCACTACCTCAGCAACTTTCTTTCCTTCTCGATGACGCCTTCCGTGGATGCCGAAGCTCGCCGCCTGAGTTATGCCGAGAAATTCATAGCAAAGAAGTTCAAAAAGTCCTTCACTCGCCCGGACGACTTAGAGAGGTTTGTGCATCACTATCTCAGTCGGGGATTTTGAGCTGGTCTGCCCGCCCCCGGCGAGCGGATTAATACCTTCTCGGCGGGGAATCTCGCCTTTCCCCTCTCCCACTTCGAGGTCGGGTTGCGCCTCCCTCTCTGGTCCTAATTCAGCCAGATCCGAGGTACTATGGCTGGGATCCCGCTCAGATCAATACGAACGGGGTAGCCATCATCATCGTCTACCTGTGCTTTCTGCGGAGCGAGAAGATCGCCTTTGATCTCTATGTTTTTCGGAAGGTGTTCTACATGGGCGCGACTAAGGAGGGAGTGATCTATTTCGGCAGCCATCACTGTAAAGTGTCAGGAACCTCGAACAAGGTTTATGATGGAATGAGAAGTTCGTCTTCATGTCCGGCGACTTCTCCCAAATACCAATTCGCCCTCAGTAGAGGCCGGCCGGGGCGATCGCCACCCCCTCGCTCTGAGGTGGTCGTGAGGACCTCTTCCTGGCGATAAAGGATAAGAAATTCGATATCGTGTTCTTGCGCAGAAACATCGACCAACTCGAATATGTGGAGCCTGGCGAGGGTAACGTTGCTTTGTCGCAATTTGATTTGGCTCGATCTTTACCTTTTGTCTAACATCATTCTTCTAGGTTGTCGTCATATACCTGCGGTGCATCTACCTGTAGGGGGCCAGAATCCACCTCCTCTATCTCCTTCAGCGGCTTCGGCGACGATGCGGCAGGGGGAGGAGGAGGAAGGCGAAGAGGAGTCCCCTCTTTCAGGAATTCCCCCTGACCTTGGCGACCCAGCCGAGATCCTTCGCTCGGCGGGATGGCCGGATGTGAACGAACCGCCCGAGACGAAGAAGAGAAAAAGGAAGGAAGTTGCTCGGCGGATAGCGGTGGAGCGGGCACGCGAAGAGGAAGACAGCGTTCCAAAGAATTGTTGGATCTTGCGGCGCCCTTAGAGGGGGGGGGGGGGGGTGAATAAGATAAATGAACTTGGTTTGTTCCTCTTTATGGCATTTTGGTGCACTTGGTGCTTGCTTAGTTCTTTGTTTGGAGCTTCTATTTCGGTAAATCTGGCTTGAGTTGGTACCCCTTATGCCTTATTTACTTTTCTTCTTGTTTTTCTGCCACTTGTAATTCCTTGCTGAGGCATTCTTTGTTTTATTGAATGCCTCAGGTTCAGAGCCTTAGTTGCTAGTGGTGTAGCCCGGAGTCTCCAGGAGTTGTAGTTGTTGTTTTACCCCGCTGTTGCGAGGTAGTTGTGGTTAGTTTTATTCTTGTGTTCAGACATGCTAGTTTGGAGCCAACGGGTTAGTGTCAGGTTGTTGACGCCCGTTATGCCTCTTTTGATACTTTATAGCTTACTCACCAGTTGATTGCTACTACTTTTTCGATCTTGTGTATCTTGCACTCTGGGAATGATTTATGTCTAGGTGCATTATAGTTATAAAATGGTTTTCTTTCATCCTCATTGCATTCCTTTTAACTGAAATCCTTATCTTTAAAGTCGCCTAAAAGATATTATCTATACTTATACTACGCCTAGATATGTGCATATCATTTACTTTATGTCATGTCATCACGTGCATTTAGGACCTCAAGTGAACTAAATCAGGTATTTTCCGCTGCAATTACATACATTTTCTCGGTGGACTAGTTGATCCACGAATTGAGAGACATAGTTCTTACCCCCAAACTCTAATAAATGATTTCAAATGATGATCCATCATGTAAACATGTTTTGAATAAGTAAGTAATAGGTTTCCGTCTGAGCGTCTGCAGCTGTCTCTTGCATGACGTGACATCATGACGCGTATTTTCTCTTACTCTGATATTCCTAAATTCGGAGAAAATGCAGATTGTGACAGGGGGTGAATAAGGGTTTTAGAAAACTTTAATCTTTTATAGAAAATATTAGATATTTTATTAGAAGTAAGTTAATCAAAAGTAAAGAGATAGAAATTAGAAATAAAATAAATTTTATTAAGCAAAAAAAGACATGATTATCATTTATAACATTGATTACAAAATCTAATTTCTTTGACGCTAGAAATCAAAGCGATTATGAAATACTCTTTTCGTTTTCTATACCGACTATTCTCAATAAGAACCGGTTAGCTTTAACCGATCTCTCCCCAGATACAGCCTCAAGCCGCTCTAGCCCTTCTATCCCAAGAAAGACCTCGAGCACCCCCTAGATCTACTCCCTAGACCTAGTCGCCAACACGAGGCGAATTCCTCCTTATGTCCTACCCAGACCTAGTTGCCAACACGAGGCGAATTCACGAACCGATTACAAAGATAAATATAAAAGAAAAATATAAAAATCTCTATGAGGTAATCTGAAGGAGACGACGAAGAATCGCTGAAGATCGTTGGAGTCCAAGCGTGCGTTCTTCGCGTTGAGTTAACGTGTTGATCCAAGACTCCTTTGATTCCTCCTTTTGAAATTGAGTGGGAGATCCTTTGTTGTCTGGAAATACGACCCTCACAAATAATTCAGAGTGTTGGAATAAAGCTCCTTGGCATTAGTTGTTGAAGAAGACGAAATCCACCTATTTATAGGACTGGAAGCTAACGCCGGCGTTAAGGTTAACGCCTGGCGTTGACCCAGTACAGAAATGTTTTAATGGCTCGGATCTTGAAAACAGGAAGGAGATTCTGCATCTTTGGAAACATTCATTTTAGGCAACCTTAATGCTGGCGTTGAGTCTAACGTCTGGCGTTGAGTCAAATCATTCACAAAATGCTCCTGCGATCATGACAGCTTCCATCCATGTCATTTTCATCTTGGTGGGAACGAAAGACAAGGCCGGTGTTAAGATTTAACGCCGGGCGTTAGCTCTCTTCCATTCTTTTCAGCTTGTGAGCAAATTCAGACCAACAACAGCAACCTAGTGTCATCTTTGTTCAAACCTGCATGCTAAAAACGCAATGACAAACAAGATCAAATACAAGTAGGATTTGTTATTCTCAAATCAAAGGGATGCGGGAAACCATGTTCCAACAATTTTGCCGTCGTAACCACCTGACGGACGAATCACGTTCGGGAGCACACAGATTGCCATTTTTCGTAAATGACCGTCTCGCCTTTCAGGCAGTTCGGGCAGGTTAGGAAGTTCGGGCAGCTTCGTTGAAGGTGATGAAGGCGACAAACGAGACCTTCAATCTGAGAAATTAGAAAACGTTAACTGCGCGTGTGTCGGGAACGTGGAAACGTTCTGAGCGCGCGACGAACGCGGGAGCGTTCTGAGCGCGCAACGAACACGGGAGCGTTCAGAGCACGCAACGAACGGGGAGATGAGAAGTCGCATCCCCAAGAGGGAATTGGGCTCTGGCCACACCCGACGAGGGGGTGTGGTTTCGGCCGTCTCGGGCTACCAACACCACATTGGTGGGGTGCGGGCTGACCGCACCCCAATGGGGTGCGGTCTTGACTGTGGCTGACTCCGATAGAGCGCGAATCGTGCACGGTGGATCTCTCCACTCTCATGATCATGGGGTGGACTTTGACCCCACTAACCCCACCTCTCCTTAGTGCCTTCTCTAAACGCATCCCTTTAACTGATACGAATTTGATAAAAAGATCAGGTAATTCCTCAAATGAAAAAGGTTGTTACGAGACGCACTTAGACGTCTTACGACGATTTGTTGAGGAAAAGATTCTAAGATTATAAACTCATTAGTAATGATTGAAATGTTTATTTTTTCTTTACAGGCGTTGGCGGCGGGCGACTCTGGAGTGGCGATCTAGGGTGTGGCTTGGGTAGCTCGGTCTTGCCGGTGGTTGGTTCGGTGCTGCTGGTTTCTGGTGTTCTGGTCCACTTCCTCTGTTGGGTATGGTTTAATCGATGTTTGTTATAACTGAGGATTTAAACCAAAAGGAAAGTCATCAATGAATACCAATACCAATTTGAATCAGCTTGTAAAAAGAAGTCCGTCGCTTCCAAAGATGTAATTATGGTTTCAGGTTTTCTAAAAAAGAATCAAGTTGTTGATGAAGCCAGTTTACTCGAATTGAATTCTCCTAATATTGTTCCAGGGAGCTCTGATCCTTTGGCTGGTTAGGACAATGCTAGGGATCTCTCAAACATTAACGATGGGAAGAAAAACCAAGACCAAATTCAAGTTCTGGATGGGGGGAACAAATTTTTTTTAACAGGGGAGTCGTCTTTTATTGCTGCTGGGCATATTCTGCCTTCAAACAGTGAACCGGTAAATGATATCCCAAATCATTCAAAAATTCATGTTAGCTGTTTGGAAACCAGTTCTAGGGGGTTAAATGTTTTTTTTTTCAATGCGGTCCAATCCCATAATTCTGAAATATTAAAGGAAGGAGTTGACTGTAAAGTCATGGATTCTAATAATATGTTTGATGTCAATATCTTCTCTGTCTGCGTGCCTGATATTGCTGGAGATGTTGGAAATGTCTCCATGCATCCTCCGCCCCTAATGAAGAGTTGCACATAGTGATCAAGCTTGACGGATTCGGATAAATCTCGAAATTATTTGATCCTTAAATCCGAATATTTGGAAAAACTGAATTCTGGAAACAAGTTCACTGTTCTAGCTAGGCCAGATATTGTTGATGCCGTGACTGACAAGGCGTATATTGTCTCCAAAAATTAATGCTCATCCCCGACACGAGCTGAACCAGGATACAAAGGCTCTTGTTCTAATTCAAAATCAAAATACAGCATATCAACTAGAAGGGGAGGACGACCTCCTGTCCTTAATTGTTAATCATGTCAATGATGGTTTGGAATTGCAGAGGGGTTGCCAATGCTCAAACGCAGGATCACGTTAGATCGCTTTCTCGTACCCATGATATCAAATGTACCGTAATCATCGAACCCAAATTATCTATTTCTAAAGCGGAATTTGTTTCATTCCTTCTTGAATTTCCTAAGCACTTAGTGGTGGAGATTGCCCCTAAAATATGGATTTTTTATAAAGAGTGGTCTATTCAACTTTTGTGCCCTACGGAACAAGTCATACATGTTTTGGTTAGATCGGGCCGTCATACTTTTTCTCTCTCAGTGGTGTATGCAGCTATCTCTATATCTAACGGAGGGAGTTATGGGCGGAATTAAGGGGTTTTCACTCGTCTTGCACGCTTCTGTGGGGTGTGGTCGGGGACTTTAACAGTATTCTTTCTCTTGGTGAAAAGAAAGGTTCAGTCTCCTTCTGCCATCGTGTTATGGATGATTTTTGAGGTATGACTGAAGGCTCCTCTCTTTTGGATATTGGTTTTATTGGAAACCCTTTCGCTTAGACTAACAGGAGATTAGGTAATCGTAGAGGGATTGAGCACATTGAAACGATGTTTTTAATTTATTTAAAGGTTTATTTTTTATTGCATATATAAAAAACATACAACGCAGATGGTCAACGGTCTACCCCAAAAAAACAAGCTACCCAAAATACATTTCTGGCAATGTACCTCGCAACCTACCCATCCCATCACATTGACAGGATGTTAGTTGATGGTTAATGAGAAAGTTCTTTGCCTAAAATGACGGTCACTCACTTAGCTAGAAAATACTCTGACCATTATCCCCTTCTTATACAATGTATGAAGGACTCGATAAAGGGTCTGTCTTCATTCAAGTTCCAAAACATGTGGCATCTTGAGGGGAGTTTTCTTAAATTAATAAAGGATAATTGGTATAAAGAGACAACTGGTTGCAATGCCATCGTCACGTTTGAATTCAGGCTTCGAAACATCAAAGCAGTCATAAAAGAATGGAATAAAAAGGTTTTCGAAAACATCTTCAACAAAATTAAGCAGGGTGAGTTGGATATGGCAAAAGCTGAAGAATTTGTAGATTGTAACCCTTCCCCTCAGAATTTGAAAGTGGTTTACGGACTTCAACACAATTATGCTTCTATCCTACTCTAAGAGGAATTGTTTTGGAAACAAAAATCAAGGGATAAAATCATCAAAGAAGGGGGATAAAATACTGCGTACTTCCATGCTTTAGTTAAAAGTAAAAGGAATATCACTCAGATATTGTAGATTCAGGACTCTGAAGGTAATATCATTTCCACGGATGAGGGTATTTGTGCTGGAGCGGTGTCCTACTTCTCCAGGTTGCTCAACTCAGTCCATTCAAGTCAAGACCTTGAGCTTCTCAAGCCTATCACTAGACTCATCTCTTGCCTTGCTTTCACGACGTCTGCTTCAGAACTTGAGGTACATGATATTGTTTTTTCTCTTTATAATGATAGTGCCGCTAGTCCGGATGGTTTTACGGGTGTTTTTTTTAATGCTGTTGGGAAATTATAAAAAATGACATAGTGAGAGCCGTTAATGATTTCCTATTTGGTGGATATCTTAGCCATTTTATACCTCCACTGTCATAACCCTTATTCAAAAAGTCACAACTCCTACAAATTTTGCCCAATTTCGTCCAATCTCCCTTTCTAATTTTACTCTCAAAATTTTCTCTAAAATCATAGCATCTAGAATTAAAATCTTGTTATCATCTCTTATCTCTCCTGAACAAGGAGCCTTCATCATGGATCGTAGCATTTCCGACAACATTCGGTTAGTTAAAGAAATAACCTATGATATCAATGGGGGGACTAGAGGGGGAACATGATTATTAAATTTGACCGGTTAAACTGAACTTTCCTTTTCAACGTTCTTATGGGTTTTGGCTTTAATACCAAATTTATCAAGGTTGTGAAAATGCTCGTCGGCCATGCCAACCACAATGTCTTGATTAATGGTAAGATTAGTGGTTTTTTTGGATCCTCCCATGGGCTTCGGCAAGGAGATCCCCTCTTTTCGCTTCTTTTTATCCTGGCTGAAGAGGTTTTGAGTAGAGGTATCTCTTGCATATTTCGATTGAGATTGGCTGATTGGTTACAAGGTGTACCCCAAGGGGTTGAAATTTTCACACACCCTATATATGCAGATGAGACACTAATTTTTGGTAAAGGAAAATGCGCGCACGGCTAAGGCTAATTTGAATTTTATTCATCGCTATGAAGTTTGATCTAGTCAACTTGTTAATAAATCTAAGCGTCATTTATAACTATCCAACGACATTTCCCAATCCCATCGAGATAGAATATCTAGGATCCTTGAGATTAAGGGCCTATTTGAGAATGTATTTTAGCTTCTTTCTGTTTTCTGAAAAATGCCACCGCACCTAATACATCATTTGGATTGTCTACCGGTGGAAAAAGCTACCGCAGAAAACTCTTTTTTCACCTTCTTTTGAAAAGTCACCTTCCCCTACTTTTCAATCTTTTCGAAAAGCACATCTTCATCTCGATACAAGGTTAGCCTATTTTCCGTCCGGACGCGAATTTTTCGCTCGGTCGCACATTTTTTGCCTCAGCGAGCATTTCTTCGCCCATGGGCGCATTTTAGGCCTGGACGCGAATTTTACTCTCGGTCGCGCATTTTTTACCCAATGGCGCATTTATTGCCCGAACGCACATTTTATCGCGCGGGCGCGCATTTTTCGCGCGGGCACGCATTTTTTGCGCGGTCGCGCATTTTTCGTCCGACATCGCATTTTTCACCCGACCTCGCATTATTTCGCCCGGGCTCGCATTTTTTCGCCCGGGCGCGCCATTTCTCGCCCGGGCGCACATTTCTCGCCCGAGCGCGCATTTTTTCGCCCGGGCGCGGATTTTCTTCATTGGCGCGCATTTTTTGCCCGAGCGCATTTTTTTCGCGCGAGCGCGCATTTTTTGCTCGGGGGTGCATTTTTTGCCCGGGCGCAAATTTTTCGCGCGGGCAGTCATTTTCTTCCCGGGCGCGCAAATTTCGCTCCGTCGCGCATTTTATTCCCGAGCACGACTTCTTCGCGCGTACACGCATTTTTCGCTCGAGCGCGAATTTTTCGCACTGGCGCGCATTTTTCTCCCAGACTCACATTTTTTCGCGTGAAATCGCATTTTTTCACTTGAGCGCGCATTTTTACCCAGGCGTGCATTTTTCGCGCGTGCGCGCATTTTTTCGCCCGGGCGCGGATTTTCTTCCTTGGCGAGCATTTTTTGCCCGGCCGCACTTTTTTCGCGCGTGCGCGCATTTTCTTCCCGGGCGCGCATTTTTTGTTCGGGCGAGCATTTTCCACCTGTGTGGGCATTTTCCGCGCTGACGCGCATTTTTCTCCAGGGCACGCATTTTACGTCGTATTTTTTCGCCCGGGCGCGCATTTTCTTCCCGGCGCGCATTTTTTCGCCCGGACGTGCATTTTTTGTCCAGGCGCCCATTTTCTTCCCTGGTACTCATTTTTCTCCCGGGCTCGATTGAACGAAAAATGCGCTCCGGGAGAAAAAAGAGCACTCGGGCGAAAAATGCTCGCCCGGGTGAAAAATGCACGCCCGCGCAAAAAAATCTATTTTCTTCCCGGACGGAAAATGCCTGCCCGAGAGAAAATGTGCGCTCGGGCGAAAAAATGCGCCCCCGGGCGAAAAAGTGCGCCCGGTCAAAAAATGGGCGCCCGGGCGAAAAATGCGCGCACGGGCGAAAAAATTCGCGCTCGGGCGAAAAATGCGCGCCCGGACGAAAATATGCGTTTGGGCGAAATATGCGCGCTCGGGAGAAAAATGAGCGTTCGGGAGAAAAATGCGTGCCCGGACGATAAATAGCGAACCGGCTAAAATGCGCTCACGGGTTAAAAATGAGAGCACGGATGAAAAATGCGTGCCCGGGGCGAAAAATGTGCTTCCGGGGGAAAAATACGCGCCCGGAGCGAAAAATGGGCACCCAGAAGAAAAATATGCGCCCATGCAAAATATGCAAGGAGATACCCTCTTTTTGCTTCTTTTTATCCTGGCCGAAGAGATTTTGAGTATAGGTATCTCTTGCATATTTCGGTTGAGATTGGCTGACTGGTACAAGGTGTACCCCAAGGGGCTGAAATTTTCACACCCCCTAAATGCAGATGACACACTAATTTTTGGTAAAGGAAATGTGCGCACGGCTAAGGCTATTTCGAGTTTTATTCATCCCTATGAAGTTTGATCTAGTCAACTTGTTAATAAATCTAAGAGCCGTTTATGCCTATCCAACGACATTCCCCAATCCCTTTGTGGTAGAATATCTAGGATCCTTGAGATTAATACTAAACACGTGCCTTATCAATACATCTGTATTCCTATCTACAATGGCAGAGCTAGAACTAGATTTTTGATATTATGGTGTTCAAAATTCAAAATAAAGTACACGATTGGCAAAAGAAGCTTCTCATCAATCAAGCAGGCCGGCTTACCCCCTTATAAAATTTATACTTTCTAGTTTTCCAATTTACATTATGTTTAGCTCGCATATCCCTAAGCTTATTCTGAAAACTATTGACAAGAGTATTGCAAGTTTCTTTTGGACGGGCCGCTAGCGGAAGAAAATTCCCATGGTTGCAATATAAGAAGCTTTGCCGTCCTCTTTCTTTGGGTGGGCTTGGCATCAACAGAATGGAGGATATCTACAAAGCTTATAAGTGTAGAGCTATTTGGAGCTACCTCTCTATCTTCTCTCCTGCCAATGATTACATTAAAACAAAATATTTGAAGGCAAATTACAGAGGTGTCGGGGACATCAGAGCCAATGCATTTGGGCCTTGGCGGGAGGTTATGAAGTACTACCACTACATGAAAGATTATATTTGTTGGGAAATTATTGGATTTGGGTACCATTCATGCCTCCAAAATATTCTCTGGTTTGCTGGAAAATTATTTGGGAGATCCTTCTGCTGGATTTGGTTGCTGCAAAGGCGTTCAAAAGAGGATGGTCTTTTTCAGCTTCCGGCGGGCTGCAACAGCTTTGTCCAAGTGCTGATTTCAAACTCCATATTTTCAAGCTTCATTATGAAAATATTGTTAGAAAATATAGTGTAGTGTCGCTACGCCTAATTGTGTTAACGAAAATTTAGGACAACACAGAACTCTGAATGCAGCGACGATTAAAAGCGGGATCGTCTTATTCAAAACTATTAGTCTCTGTTGAAGTACTAAATGCAAAATTATATTTCTAAATAATTATTCTAAATTAAGAACACTCAATTAATTAAGAGAAGCAAACTAGTATACTGCTAAAGTACGGAAATTAATGTATACTGCTTGTCGCTTCTCGCTCGTGTTTCATCGTGGTCGCAAATCCAAAAGCCTCAATGCACACTTCCTCATGAAATCCGTGAAGTTAAATATTCCCGCTAACAAGCAAGCGTGGCTAAATGAACCTCTACAACAAATGAGAGTTAACACATAATGTGTGAATCTGAATATACTTAGGATTGCATCCTTTTATACGTGGAGCAATATGTGTAATCTCTACTGAAAATATTCAGACATTTATAAACATACTTGACCAAATAAGCATTATGGATTTAGGTTGATCTGTATAAACAATGAGTATTAAAATTACCTTCAAGTCATTGTAGCAGATCTAACCATGAACCAACATTGCCATCCCAAATGGACAGTGATTGAATATCTCCATTCTCTGTACTTGTGATCCAAAGTTAATGGAGGGTGAAAAGTCCCTGACACTTATGCAAGGTTTAGCGATTGCATAAATCCTTCCGATCTGCAAATGAAGTGAGGGCCAGTGGTGGATTTCCAAAGTTGATGAATACAAGATCGCTGGAAACTCCAGATCTGAAAGTAAATAAGGAAGCTGCTCTTCTTTTGCTCGGCCATGCCTTCAAGCAGAGCAAGCCCGATCCGAATCTTGGAGAGGAAGACGAACTCCGAGGATGAAGAAGAGGAAGTCGCCCTTTTCCTCCAAACATCGAAAACCTAGAAAGAGGATGAATCGGCAGTTTTGCAAAAACTGAATGGGAAAAGAACTCGAGTTTTCGCCCTTGTTCACCGTAAAACAATGAAAATGGTTTGTATGGGCTTTAATAGGCAAACCCTTAGGAGTTACAAAAAATGAGGTTAATTAATCCTCATAACTCCTAAATAAAAACAACCAAATAAATAAGATCCTATAACTTAATTAGGATTTAAATCATCATGTCTATTCATGTGCCAAGGGTGAGACCGAGTTCGCGTCCTGAATTTACGAGACGATCTGGCCCACCTATCATAGGCTTCGACTGTTCGCGCGACTGAATTAACACACGCTCGTAGGAGTCCGAATAGATTCTAATTTTCGCGTATGACTTTATCGGTACGTCTCGATGAATCGAGTCCACCTAACGGAAAATTTCTAACATTCTCCCACTTGGACTTATATTCATCGTAACTCATGACGTTCCGTATAAAATCTTCACTAAACTTAAGGGTACCATTAGCGAACGCGATATTAAGAGTCTACTCCCACGTCAATCCGGTCCAACCAAATCCTTCACTCTGAATCATGGCGGCAACCGCATCATTGAGCGACACGGGACCTTCCATGGCCACAGTAGCTTACGGATTCAATCGACATGGACCAAGCGCGGTTAGAGTTTTAGAACAACATAATGAAAAAGTGTATACACATGTAGTTGTTGTCCTAATTTGGTGGTCAACCGATTTCTCTAATGAATGCACTAAACCATGCTACGAGAAATCCTTAAGTGTTCGAAAGAACATGTATGTCATTATCTTAAGATTTTACTTAATGTGTCACATAGGCATACCAAGGCTTCACGAAATGAAATGAAGTGCCCGAAGCCTTATGCTCAAACTGACACTCGTCTGAGTCTTTTATATGAAGTGTGATATATCACAAAATTTATGAATATCGAAACTTAATGATATTCAACATGAATATTTACCTTAATGTTTGATTTCAAACTACTATTCATGAATATATAAAAGTGCTTAATTAATTAACAGATGAATGAATTGGAGCTTTATGTAGCGTCTCACTAATCTAGCATATCAATTGACTTCATAAGCCTCATACTGTAGGCATGCTTTTGAAATATATTGGGTGAAGTCCTTTAGTGAGTGGATCGGCTACCATATCATCTGTTCCTATATACTCCACTATAATGTCACATTTCTTAACCAACTCTTTAACGGTTAAGAACTTAATTTCCATGTGTTTAGACCCTGTGATACTTTTATTGTTCATTGAGGACATAACTGTAGATATATTATCACAGTACAACTGAATGAGTCCAGCTATAGAATCGACGACCATCAACTCTGTAATGAAGTTCTTAAGCCACACCGCATGAGTAGAAGCTCCAAAGAGAGCTACAAACTCTGCGTGCATAGTGGATGAAGTAATGAGTATATGTTTAACACTCTTCCACGAAACAGCCCCACCAGCAAACTTAAATATATAACCCGAAGTAGACTTCCTATCATCCTCACATCCGACAAAGTCAGAATCTGTATACCCTACCAATTCAAGGTTTTGAACTTTATGGTAGACCAACTTAAAGTCTTTTGTTCCTTTCAAGTACCTTAAGACCTTCTTGGCAGCCACCCAATGAGCTTGTCCTGGGTTCGACTGATATCTGCCTAGAAGTCCTACTGCGAAGACAATGTCCGGTCTGGTACAGACTTGGGCATTACATTAAGCTGCCTACTACACTAGCATAAGGTATATCCTTCATGCACTCTCTCTATCTGTATCGTTCCTGGGACATTGTGACAAGCTCAGTTTATCACCCTTAATCACAGGTACATCTCCAGGCTTACATTCGAGCATGCTAAACCTCTCAAGTACACGCTCTATATAGGCTTTTTGAGAGAGTGCTAATGTATGATGAGATCGATCCCTAATGATCTCAATCCCTAGAACAAAAGACGATTCTCCAAGATCTTTCATATCAAAATGCTTTGACAAAAACTGCTTAGATTCATGCAATAATGCCAAATCTGTAACATCCCGACTTTTATTCGGCCACTAGACCCTAGTGAGCCCAATAAAAGTAGGCCCGAGCGGTAGAAAACTACCATTTTAAGTGATGTTGCGCGTCGCAACTAAGTCGTTAGGGTCTAGTGACCAAATGAATCCTGATTTGACTTCTGTCAGTTCCATTAAACTCATATGAACAATACGAGCGCAAAGGAATTCGTTGCACTTCGATCCGAGGTCGTTTGGAGAAAACGACCATTTCGGGTGTCGTAGCGTGCCACTACCTCATTATTATGAATAGTGACCCTACGGACCCTGAATTGACTTCTGTCAGTTCCATTAGACTCGTATGAACGATACGAGCGCAACAGAATTCGTTGCACTGCGATCCGAGGTCGTTTGGAGAAAACGGCCATTTCGGGTGTCGTAGCGCGCCACTACCTCATTATTATGAATAGTGACCGTACGAACCCCGAATTGACTTCTGTCAGTTCCATTAGAATCGTATGAACGATACGAGCGCAACGAAATTCGTTGCACTTCGATCCGAGGTTGTTTGGAGAAAACGACCATTTCGGGTGTCGTAGCGCACTACTACATCATTATTATGAATAGTGACCGTACGAACCCCGAATTGACTTCCGTCAGTTCCGTTAGACTCGTATGAACGATACGAGCGCAACGGAATTCGTTGCACTTCGATCCGAGGTCGTTTGGAGAAAACGACCATTTCGGGTGCCGTAGCACGCCACTACCTCATTATTATGAATAGTGACCGTACGAACCCCGAATTGACTTCCGTCAGTTCCGTTAGACTCGTATGAGCAATACGAGCGCAACGGAATTCGTTGCGCCTCGATTCAAGGTCGTATGGAGAGTATGCCATTTTAGGGCTATGCAGACCACCTCAGTGCAACGCACGAAATATAAAGCGCACGACCCCGGTATCAGCCCCGACAAATCATAATGGACCCCGGGACCATGGAGGACCCCATCCTAGGTTGACCTCGGTCAAACTTCCCCTCCCGGCTTGAAATTTATTGGGAAATGAAAAGAAAAGGGGGGGGGGGGGGGTGGGGAGGAGAGAGAAGCCCCTCCCCCAAAGGAGGCATGGGCAGCCCCCTATTGGGTCAAGGGGGCAGGTGAGAGGGAAGGGAGGGGAGGGGGAGAAAATATCTCCCCCCACTCACCCTCCCTTAACCCCACGTGGGGAAAGGAGGAGAGGGGGGGCGGGGGGGAGGTCTCCCCCTTCCTATAAAAGGAGGGCCAAGCCCCTCCTTTCAGAACACCAACCCCTCCTCCTTCTCCCTTGCCGGCAAGCTCAGCCACCCCCTCCTCCTCCTCCACCCTGCCGGAGCCAGCCCATCCAGCCCAAGCCGCCACCACCTCCCTCCTTCTCCATGGCCGGCCACCGCCCCTCTACCTCTCGAGCCCAACCTCCACCATTGGTAGAGACTCGCCCCTCCTCCTTCTTACCTCCCGGAGGCAAGTTGCCCCCTCCCCGTCGCCGGAGCGCCACCAGCGCCACCCCGAGCTTGCTCGGGTGGAGGCGCTGGCCGTGGAAGCCAAACCCCCCAGCGCCGGTGGTGGCGCTGGGGGAGCAGGTCCCCACTCGGGGACCTCGGCGCCGACGAAGGGGAGGCGGACGGGCCGCCGGAGGACGCAGCCCCGACGGCGCCCGAGTCCTCCTCCCCTCCTCTTTTTCCTGTAAGGAGAATCCTGCCAACCCCGGCGGCGGCCGGCTCCAGACCGTCGGACCCCCGCCGGAGGTCTGCCCCCTCCCCGACGCCCCGACCAGAGGCGGCAGGTAGGGCTATCCCGGAGGAGGCAGCGGCGCAGCAAGCTGCATGGCCCATGCAGGCTGTGTCGCGCCTCCCCGCCCCCTTCTGCTCAGGTTTCCGGTGGGGTCCGGCGGCGCCAGGCCGCCGAACCACCACCGGAGTGGTCGCCGACCCCCGGCGCACCGACCGGGGGCGGCACCGGCGCTTCCCCTACGGAGGCGGCGGCGTGGCAAGCGTGCATGGTGCATGCAGGCCACGCCACCGCTTCCCGTCCCCTCCATCGAGCACTCCCAGCGGTGGCCGGCGGCGCCAGGCCGCCAGACCACCCCCGGAGTGGTCGCCGGCCCCCGCTGCACCGACCGGGGGAGGCACCGGCGCTTCCTCTGCGGAGGCGGCGGCGTGGCAAGCGTGCATGGTGCATGCAGGCCACGCCACAGCCTCCCGTCCCCTCCATCGAGCACTCCCAGTGGTGGCCGGCGGCGCCAGGCTGCCGGACCACCCCCGGAGCGGTCGCCGGCCCCCGGCGCACCGACCGGGGGCGCCGGCCCCATCCGTCCGCTGCCCGGCGGCGGCAGCGGCCGCCTCCCGTTAGGGTTAACGGGAGCCGCCCGATCTCCCCCAGGAAATCGGGCGGCTCCCCTAACCTTAACTCCCGCCCTCCGCCTCAAATTGAGTGCTCCCACAGCGGATCCGCAGTGGGATCCGCGGGAGGGCGCAGGGTGCAAAACCCCTGCGCCTCTTCCCTGCCTCTAACCGCACCCCAAACACCTTCCTCTCAGAAAAATGGGGCCCTTTCAGCCAAAACCTCCAAGATGAAAAATGTGCCCCACTCTGAGGGGCACCTCCTGTAATTTTTTGGGAATTTTTGGAATCCATTTACTATTTTTAAACCTATTTATAAGGTTCATTTTAAGGAAATAGCCCAAATGAGTTGGGAAAAATCCCCCAAAATTATGGAATCTAATTAAAGGTATTTTACAATTACTATTAAAGTTGGGAGGTGTGATATCTTATTTTGGTCCTCCAAAAGCATTTTACAAACAAAATAAACGCCCGAAAAGGAGCGAAATCCATCGGAAAAAGTCGGCGTCCGTGCGACGTAAAATTCTTAAACGTTTAATAAAGATTATGCGTATCGATCTAAGGAATTGACTAAGTTAAGAATATCGGTGCAAAACTCGGGACGAAATCGCGGTGCGATGCCGCAACCCAATAACGCCGGGATAATTATAAAAGAATAAATCCATGACAAGGGGGAATTACTAAAAATACCATGAAATGTAAATACACTCCCGAGACGGAGTAGAACCCCTATGAACGGGGAGAAAGTAGAACCTCCTCCTGTGAACGGAGTCGACGTTGTAGCCTCCTCTTATGGAGTGATTGGACTACTAACCATTTACTTATTTACTGCTTTCTGTATTTCTTTAAATCCAGTTTCGTACTGGTCCCCCGCATTTACTTTATGTACTTTTCTTTAAATCCAGTCTCGTACTGGTCCCCTGCCTTTACTTTCGGTACTTTCAATTCTGTAGTCTCGCACTGGTCTTATTATGGCCTCTGCTTTCGGCCTACTTTTGTGCTTAACATGGCCTCTGCTTTCGACCTACTTTTCTGCTTAATATGGCCTCTGCCTTCGGCCAACTTTTGTGCTTAACATGGCCTCTGCTTTCAGCCTACTTTTTTGCTTAACATGGCCTCTTCTTTCGGCCTACTTTTCTGCTTAACATGGCATCCACTTTCGGCCTACTTTTCTGCTTAATATGGCCTCTGCTTTCGGCCTACTTTTCTGCTTAATATGGCCTCTGCTTTCGGCCTACTTTTCTGCCTAACATGGCCTCTGCTTTTGGCCTACTTTTCTACTTAATATGGCCTCTGCTTTCGGCCTAATTTCCTGCTTGATATTATGGCCTCTGCTTTCGGCCTATTTTGCTGCTGCACTTATTCGTATTGGGGTATTAACTGCAGCCCTGCGCTGGCAAGCGGCGCTTATCCTCCCTCCTGCGAGGCCTTAGTTGGGGGAAACCCGGAGTTGAGTTTCCCCTCCTAAGTTAGCCCCAAATAAGGAGCCCTCATACCGCCCAGCCTCCCGGTCAGAAGTTGCATGACCGGTCGAGTAAGAGTGTCGCGTCAAGTTTTTAAAGCGCTCGCTTTAAGTCTTGAAGATTGTTTGAAAGTGGCGGGTCGGTCACGCCCACAGACCGTTCGTACCGGTGTGGGAGGGTTGACGACTCATGGCGACAGGGAGATGTGCGCAGCGGGTTTCCTCCACTCCGAACCCGCAATTTTGCCTCCGCTGGTCAGCCTAAAAATTGGTTCACCGGATGTCACTCACATCCAATTAGTACACCAAGTTGTACCGGAGGGCCTGAGTGATACGGTACGACTACACTCAGAAGTGGAAAGACTGGCCACTGTCACCGACGGCCACATCGGTGAGGCCCGCAGGGTTAGCTCCCCTGCTTGAAATAAAGCGGTCTAAACTGTGTCGACACAAGGTTTTTGTGTGTGAACAAGTTTGAATACCTGGGTGCGTACTTGCGCGAGATAGTGTTGTGTATTTACTATTCGGCGCGGTTATGGATAATAGGGCGGAGCCATTGTATATATATATGCATACCTGTTGCTAACTCTCTTCCTTGCTTTGGCTATTTATTTCTGTCCTTTAGCCGCCCCCTAGATATGGATCCGGGGAGGGGATGTATTTTCTACTTAGCTCTGTGACTAATGGTTATTTCTTATAACCAATCACAGGAGATGGGACAGCGCGGAGCCCTCGCACCACAGGATGAGATACCAGCCTTGGAGATGGCCCGTTCGATGACCCCAGCCTCGCCCCCTATCTTCCGCGACGTGAGTCCTAGAGTATAGGACTAAGACTAGACTCTTTTGTTTCGTCGATGTAGCCCTCGGGGCAGTAGTTGTAAACATTAGGCTTCGGCCCTGTTTAATTATATCAATATAAGCTGTGTGCTTGACTTTCTGTCTTTCGATTGCTTCCGCTATGCGTTCTGATGTGATGTTGTGATTCTTGTGCCTGACAAGGAGGCCGCTCGGTGCTTTTGAGGGTGGGACATTGCCACCCGGAAAGTGCTAAGTGGTCATCCTTGGGCAGTAAGATCCCCCCTCCCTGAACCCGGTTCAGTTTGGGGAGGGGGGGGGGGGGTCAGAACCGCTGAGACGAGGAGCCATCTCAGCGGGTCCACAGAAAAGAAGACTGGAACAACCGCTGTGAAGGCGATTGGAGCTGCCGTTGAGACTGAAAGCTGTCTTATCCCAACCGCTGAGACTGGATGCTGTCACAGCCCAACCGCTGAGACAGATCCAAATGTTTTGATGGGATCTACTTTCGGCGCAAAAGACTTCTGAGAGGGAAAAGCAAGTCCAATCAGTCCCATACCGTGTCAGGAGGATCGATATAGCCATTGAAGCCCTCTGAAGGTATAAAAGGAGATGCTAGGGAACAACAACAAGCAGTGTTCAATTGAAGAGCTCTTGCGACAAGCCGCAAACGAGTACTCACATTTCAGCCAGTTGAAGTCATTCTCTGAAGCTGAAGTTAATCTTCTAAGGGAGATTAGATAGCTCCTCCTGTACAAACACAAGAAGGGCAAGTTGATCTTCTGCTTTGCTGAAGGAGAAGATCAAAGAGATCCAAATCTGAAGCTGCGGTTTTCAGATCTGAAGAAAGGATTCAGAAGACCTAAGAGTATTCCTTTTGTCTTTTGTATCTAACTCAATCTAAATTACATCTCTGTAAGGCATTGTTGCCTGAGAAAAAGGCTGTTGATCCTGTGTGTAATGCTGTGTTGACAACTTGAGTGGTAGGACATCTTGATAGGTCTGAGGTAGGAAATCTGTGGGATTTCTGAGTGGTAGGAGTTCATAACTCTGAGTTGTAGGGCTGCTGTTGAGCCTGAGGTGTACGGCTGTTGAGCCTGAGGTGTAGGGCTGCTGTGCCTGAGGTGTAGGGCTGTTGAGCCTGAGTGTTGGGCTGCTGTGCCTGAGGTGTAGGGCTGCTGAGCCTAAGTGTAGGGCTGCTGTGCCTGAGGTAGGATCACTCTGGATCTGAGAAGTTCTGAGGAACTTGTGGTGTAAGCTCAAGGAGCCGAGTTTGGAGTTTGTGGCATTGTCTAACACACTGTTAGAAAGGTGAAGGGGGAAAGAGGACTACTCAAGACACCCTGTCTTGAGGAACCTCTATATATCCTTGTGTGCTTTCTGTGCTTGTGTTTTCTGCAGTTAGTAACCTTAGGCTTAAATAAAGAAAATAAGTAGAACCTATTCACCCCCCCCATCTAGGTATTATTGACTACACCTATACAAACTATCAAGTGGTATCAAAGCGAGGTTGATCAAAAAGACTTAACAGTCTGATCAGATCCTATAAAGGAGTAGTCAAATCTGAAATCAAATGGCCAACAGTGCAATGAAGAAGGAGTTGGGGTCAATGAAGTTGCCTATATGCTCCAAAGAAAATTTTGGCATATGAAAGCAAAGGGTAAGGCTCTTCATGGAAGCATCAGACCCAAGGATCTTTTTGACTGTCAAAAATGGTCCTTATACCTTTGAGAAAGTCTCCACCATTGACCCTACTAGAAAAGTACTTAAAGTATTTTCTGAACTGACCAATGATGAGATAGCACTGTACACTATGGACAAGGGAGCCCAAAACATAATAGTAAATTCCATTGATGACACTACATTTCAGAACTTGGTACACTGCCAAACTGCCAAGGAAATGTGGGACACATTGGTTGTCTATTTGGATGGAACAGCTGAAGTAAGGGATGATAGAAAGTCACTCCTCAATCAGGAGTATGAAGCCTTCAGACAGCTGAGCCAGGAGAATATCTCCATGTGCTATGAACGGTTCTTTAGGATTGTAAATGAACTAAGAACCTATGGAAGGGTGTTGACAGATTATGAACTTAATGACAAGTTCCTTAGATCTCTAACTAGAGAATGGGACACCAAAATCTGTGCAATCAGGGAAGGGGCAAGACTTGGAGAAACCCCCACCCATACACTATTTAGGAAACTGCTCTCATATGAGATGCAGCTTTCTGCAAGAAAGAAGGAGGACTCTTCCTCCAGGGCTCACACAAGGGAGAGATCTGTTGCTCTCAAAGCTGAAAGCTCTAAGAGGAACAAGGGTAGAGTACAGTCACCTCCAAGAAAGGCTGCTGAATCTGAGAAATCTGAGAGCAGCATATCAGACAGCTCCTCTTCTGATGAGGAGTTTGCTGCCTTCAGAAGGCAGTTCAAGAAGATGATAAAGAGGAAACAATGGAAGAACAAACCTTCCTCCTCTTCTCATCCCAAGAAGGATCATTACAGATCTGAGAGGCAACATCCCAAAGGGGACAGGTATGACTCTAAAACCAGTAAACATGTTTCAACTAACACAATTTGTTATTGTTGTAGTAAGCCTGGACATGTCATTGCTGACTGTCCAGTCAAAAGAAAGGAAAGAGGTGACAAGAAGCCTCATCATCAGAAGGAGAGGAAGGGAGAAAAATCCTTCTTGGCCAAGAAAGGCAAGAGCTGGAGTGAATCTGAGTCCTTATCTTCAGATTCAGATGGTGAGGAGGAAGCCTACTTGGGGCTGTTTGCTGATTAGGAAGAAGAAGACTATCCTGCTACCAGGATAGGAATAAGGGCTCCTCTATCACATTCAGATAGTGATGAAGAGGAGGATGAGGTCACTCTAGATGACCTTGGGCTGATGGCTATAACTGAAGATGAGGACAGCCACAGCAATTCAGAACATGAGCAGGTATTGATACACTGCATTTCTCCTTCTTCTGATTATGAAAAAAATCCAGAATCTGAATCTCCTCCATTTAAAGTTGGCAGTGAATCATATTCTGAGGAGGATGTCAATCAATTGATTGATATATATGGTGCACTCCTGGAAGCTCTGAAAAAGAGCAAAAAGCTAGCCAAGAGGCAAGCCCAAGAAATTACTTCCCTAAAGCAATCAAAATCTGAGTGCATTGAGCATGCTGCCCAGCTAGCTCAAATGAGCAATGAGATTGCCAAGCTAAGGGGAATGTCAATGATCCATGTGGGCACCATAAGTCACAAGAACAAGATCATCAAGGATCTTGAAGAAAAGCTCCTCAAGGAGAGGATGCTAGTGGCTAATTTCTCCAAGCCCAAGACAGTGATGCCTATTATTGACACCTTCAACTCACATGGCAGGAGAGGTGTTGGTTTCAACAAAGAGGCAGCTACTAGCAACACTAAGGGAAAGGTCAAGGACTCAAAAGAATCTAAGACCTCCTTTGTGAAGGTCTTGATGCCCTCAAACAAGTATGACCAAGAAAGTATTCATGGTCACTTACTAAATGGAAGTTCCTATAACTTGAGCAAGAATGCTCACAGTTATGGAAATAGAAAGGGCATGAGATTGAGTGCAATGAAAGCTCCACATGAGGAAATACAAATGGTCCAACCTGGACCATTTGTGTTTGGTGTCTCAGCACCTTCAGTCAAGAACATGGAAGCAAGCTCTTCCAAATCTGCTTCAGCAAAAAGCAAGACTACTGTCAAATCTGTTGACAAGACCTGCTGCCCAGTGTCTGATTCCATCAGATCTTGTATGACTGCCAAGTCAATGCAAACTGAGACCATCAGGACAAAGAGCAGCAAGACTGTCCACAGATTATCCTTCAGTCAGATTATTGCTGAAAGAAATAGGAAGAATGTTGATATCCCTTCTGCTGAACATGTACAAAGTGCTATACAAATTAAAAAAAACTATTCAGAAAAGGAGATACAATATTCATGATTGTTGGTGCTGTGGCAAGGTGGGACACTTTGCAATTGATTGTTGGCACAACCCCAATGTGCCAAAGGCAAGGACTGGTCCTCAAGCTAAACCAGCCCACTCTAAGAATATTCCCTATGGTGTTAACATGAACCTAGGACCCAAAGCCAGTTGGGGCCCTAAGGTACACTAAATTTTGTTTTGCAGGTTAGTTCAAGTACCACTTTCAACCAAATATGGTACTTGGATAGTGGGTGCTCAAGGCACATGACAAGAACTAAGGACCTTCTAAAGGATTACCATCCAGTGAAGAATGGACCCAAAGTTATCTTTGGTGGATCTGAAAAGGGAGTCACCAAAGGTTATGGTATGATTTCAAATGGCATAGTCTCAATTACAAGGGTAGCTTATGTTAAAGGGTTGCAACACAACCTCTTAAGCATAAGCCAACTATATGACTTAGGCTATGTCATTGAATTCCACAATGATAAGTGCTTGATCAAAAAGTCTAATGACTTGGAGACTATTCTCTCAAGCACTAGGAGTGGAAATGTTTATTGCTTAGACTTCATTTGCAATTATTCTATTTCTTCTTTGTGTCTTGTAGCTAATGAAAGTGAGTCACTTTGTGTCCAATGGCACAAGAGACTTGCCCACATTAACTATAAGACACTGTATAGATTATTCTCTAAAGACCTTGTTAGAAATGGTCCTAAATTAAAATGTGTTAAAAGTGGTCCCTGTCATGCTTGCCAAATGGGTAAGCAAACTAGGGCCACCTTTAAAAGTATTGGCTCCAAGGATACTGAAAGGTGTTTATACATATTGCACATGGACTTGTTTGGTGGGAAGTTGTATACTTTGGTAATTGTAGATGATCATTCAAAGTATACATGGGTATTCTTCCTTAAGAAGAAGTCAGATACCTTACATGTCTTTATAAATTATGTCAAGGCTATTCAGAATGATCGATAATGTATTGTGGTCAGGACAAGAACTGACCATGGGACAGAATTTCAATCTCATGCCATGACAAAATTTTGGCAAGAATTTGGTATCACCCAAGAGTTCTCCTCCCCGAGGACTCCACAGCAAAATGGTGTGGCTGAGAGGAGGAATAGGACCTTGATAGAAGCTGGGAGAACATTGCTTAGTGACTCCTCACTCACAGAATACTTCTGGGCTGAGGCAGTCAATACAGCCTGTTATGTTCTCAATAGAGCCTCCATCAATAAGGTCCTTGGGAAAACCCCTTATGAGATTCTAAAAGGCAAACAACCTACAATCTCTTACTTTAGAATCTTTGGTTGCAAATGCTACATTCTAAATAATGGAAAATCTCAATTAACAAAGTTTGCAGAAAAATGCAATGTGGGGATTCTTGTTGGATATAGCTCACTTAGTAGAGCTTATAGAGTTTATAACAAGAAAACCCATGTTGTAGAAGAATCTATGCATGTTGTATTTGATGAGACCAGCCTTCTCTACAAAGAATGGTCTAGTTCTTCTATTTTGGCAGGAAATGAAGAAGGGATGAATGAGCTGACTGTCCAAGACAAGCCCAGCAGCAGCAAAACACAAACAGCTGCTGCAATTCCTGAAGAAGAAGAGGTACAAGATGGTGAAGTCATAGCTGATCCTGTGGAACAAACACAACCACCAGAGGACCCTCTTCCTGCTACTGCAAGGCACCTGAGAGATCATCCAAGAGATCTAATAATTGGAGATCATACCCAAGGCATATTGACAAGAAGCAGAGCTCATAATGAAGCACTATTCTTGAGCTTCCTTTCTCAAATGGAGCCCAAGAAGTTTGAAGAGGCCAATCAAGACACTTTCTGGATTGAAGCAATGCAGGAAGAGCTCCTACAATTCAAGAGATTCAAAGTATGGAAGCTAGTGCCTAGACCTCAGGGACACAATGTGATTGGCACTAAATGGGTATACAGGAACAAGCTTGATGAGAATGGTACAATCATCAAGAACAAGGCCATATTAGTAGCCAAAGGATACATGCAAGAGGAAGGTATAGACTTTGATCAAACCTTTGCACCAGTTGCTAGGTTGGAAGCAATTAGGCTATTCCTTGCCTATGCTGCCCACAAGGGGTTCAAAGTCTACCAGATGGATGTCAAATCAGCATTTCTCAATGGAGACTTGAAAGAAGAGGTATATGTTGAACAACCCTCAGGTTTTGTGCATCCAACTCTAACTTCTCATGTTTATCTTCTTAGGAAAGCACTATATGGTCTCAAGCAAGCTCCAAGAGCTTGGTATGAGACTTTATCCAACTTTCTTCTCAAGAACAAGTTCATGAGGGGAAAGATTGATAACACATTGTTTCTTAGGGAAACAAGGGGCAAGTGTCTCTTAGTCCAAATTTATGTTGATGACATAATCTTTGGGTCTACTGATGACAACCTCTGCAAGAGATTTGCAAATCTAATGCAGGGGGAGTTTGAAATGAGCAGTATGGGTGAGCTCAAATATTTCCTTAGGCTCCAAGTGAAACAGTCTGATGATGGAATTTTCATCTCCCAGACCAAGTACACTAAGGAACTCATCAAGAAATTTGGGATGGAATCAACCTCCACCATGAGAACACCCATGGGGTCCAATGTATCATTAGACAATGATGAAAAGGGAAAGGCCTTTGATGAGTCCATGTACAGATGCATCATTGGATCCCTATTGTACTTGACTGCTAGTAGGCCAAACATTATGTATGCTACATGTGTTTGTGCTAGTTATCAAGCTTGTCCTAAGGAATCCCACTACACCTCTGTGAAGAGGATTCTGAGATACCTTAAGGGCAGCTTGCATCTTGGCCTTTGGTACCCTAAGAACAATGATTTTGAACTAACAGGATTTTCAGATGCAGATTTTGCAGGTTGCAAGGAAGACAGGAAGAGTACAAGTGGTACTTGTCAGGGAGAAGACTGATATCTTGGAGCAGCAAGAAACAAACCAGTGTGGCCATATCCACAGCTGAGTCTGAGTACATTGCTGTAGGTAGCTGTTGTGCACAACTCCTTTGGACACAACATCAGCTGGAGGATTACAATCTCAAGGTAAGGGAATCTCCTTTATATTGTGACTCATCCAGTGCAATCTCTATTGCTAAAAATCCTGTCTCTCATAGTAGGACTAAGCATATAGAGATTAGATATCATTTTATTAGGGAACATGTAGAATGTAAAGATATCTGTCTTGAATTTATCCCCACTGACAAACAGGTAGCTGATATCTTTACAAAGCCACTGGATGAATCTAAGTTCAATGCTTTTAAAATTGATCTTGGCATGCTCAGTATAGAATAGTCCTAAAATATATGAGTATTAGCTGTCACAATTGTTAATTATGAATGATAAAATGTCAAACCTTACATTACTGAACACTCCAACTTAGTGACATGTCTAGGACCCATCTTAAGCAACAATATCTACATTAGATCAAAACCCTATGATCAGCTAAAATGCAGGAGCATGTTCAGCTGAATCAACTGAGAAAAATCCCAGCTGAACCGCTGAGACGAGCAAACTGTCCCAGCGGTTGACACTTTACTATCCCAGCGGCCTAGATCTCCGTCTCAGCTGAACCGCTGAGACGGGGTATGTTAAATATGAAACCTGATAATTAACCCAAAACCCATGAAGACAGTAGTCGGTAGGCTAATGAGGGGGAGCAACAAATGGAATCTCCCCCCCCCCCCCCACCAAATCTGTCAAGTGTACTTAATGCCTCCAAACAAGACTCCCCACAAAAGGATGCTCTGAGTAAGGGGGAGCATAGCTCTCGCTTTGGAAATAATGATGGGTGTGCCAGTGAGGGGGAGCACAGCCTAAAAGCTGAAAGAAAGTCCACAGATGGAGCAAGCTCTTCCAAGGGCCAATCTTAGAAAACCTAGCCTTGACATCTTGTTTTGGATTGAATGTACATCTCTAAGTTGAATTTTCTTTTATATATCTGTACTGAACATTAAAAGTGAAATGAAATTTCATATTCTGATCATAATATCGTGTTTGTTACTATTGATATGTATTTATTATCTCTAGTATTCAATAGATCAAATGGACTGTTCAGATTGCAATGGATCAACTATTACAGAAAATAGCTCTTCAATTAAGGGGGAGTAAATTCCTTACTTAGTTGAGGGGTCGCTAGCACATGCTAAGAGTGTACAGGTTAGCCTATAGATTGATCCAAAGGGATCTACAGATATTATCCCCCTATACATGGCAACTTAAGGGGGAGATAGTAAGTTAAGGTTGAACAAGGCAGAAAGGGGGAGATAGGTCCAGTACCAATGCTGGAGAAAGGGAAGAAAGAGCTAATGCTTATGCTTATGCTAATGCTTATACTTATGCTTATGCTAATGCTTATGCTTATGCTAATGCTTATACTTATGCTTATGCTGATGCCTATGCTTATGCTTAGAGTGTTAGGTCCTATGCTTCACAGATCACTTTCTATAAGATCATTTGTTTTCTGTGATAAGATTTTTATTGTTAATGGACCTTAGCATTGGGGATGTTCTGCCTTCTTCAAATAGGGGGAGATTGTTGGGTATATTGTCCTCAATATAACCTTGATTTAAAGAGGCATCACTCCTAATGCTAAGGACATATTGTATTTAACAAAGCTACACTTGTGTAGAATATACAGGCACAGGTAACTCAAAAGGAAGGGCCAAACATGGCCTTAGACAAGAAGGAATCATCCACAAGGAGATGAAGATCTGCCTCAGCATAACCGCTGAGACGATGGGTCAGAACCGCTGAGACTAGGAGCCGTCTCAGCGGGTCCACAGAAAAGAAGACTGGAACAACCGCTGAGAAGGCGACTGGAGCTGCCGCTGAGACTAAAAGCTGTCTTAGCCCAACCGCTGAGACTGGATGTTGTCTCAGCCCAACCGCTGAGACAGATCCAAATGTTTTGACGGGATCTACTTTCGGCGCAAAAGACTTCTAAGAGGGAAAAGCAAGTCCAATCAGTCCCATACCGTGTCAGGAGGATCGATATAGTCGTTGAAGCCCTCTGGAGGTATAAAAGGAGATGCTAGGGCACAACAACAAGCACTGTTCGATTGAAGAGCTCTTGCGACAAGCCACAAACGAGTACTCACGTTTCAGCCAGTTGAAGTCATTCTCTGAAGCTGAAGTTAATCTTCTAAGGGAGATTAGTAGCTCCTCCTGTACAAAGACAAGAAGGGCAAGTTGATCTTCTGCTTTGCTGAAGGAGAAGATCAAAGAGATCCAAATCTGAAGCTGTGGTTTTCAGATCTAAAGAAAGGATTCAGAAGACCTAAGAGTAATCCTTTTGTCTTTTGTATCTAACTCAATCTAAATTACATCTCTGTAAGGCATTGTTGCCTGAGAAAAAGGCTGTTGAGCCTGTGTGTAAAGCTGTGTTGACAGCTTGAGTGGTAGGACCTCTTGATAGGTCTGAGGTAGGAAATCTGTGGGATTTCTGAGTGGTAGGAGTTCATAACTCTGAGTTGTAGGGCTGCTGTTGAGCCTGAGGTGTAGGGTTGTTGAGCCTGAGGTGTAGGGCTGCTGTGCCTGAGGTGTAGGGCTGTTGAGCCTGAGTGTAGGGTTGCTGTGCCTGAGGTGTAGGGCTGCTGAGCCTGAGTGTAGGGCTGTTGTGTTTGAGGTAGGATCACTCTGGATCTGAGAAGTTCTGAGGAACTTGTGGTGTAAGCTCAAGGAGCCGAGTTTGGAGTTTGTGGCCTTGTCTAACACACTGTTAGAAAGGTGAAGGGGGAAAGAGGACTACTCAAGACACCATGTCTTGAGGAACCTCTATACATCCTTGTGTGCTTTCTGTGCTTGTGTTTTCTGCAGCTAGAAACCTTAGGCTTAAATAAAGAAAATAAGTAGAACCTATTCACCCCCCCTCTAGGTATTATTGACTACACCTATACAAACTATCAATCACTCACTGAGTCTTTTGATAAGGAGACTCTTAGAACCACTAATTGACTCTTTTGATAAGGAGACTCTTAGAATCACTGAGTCTTTTGATAAGGAGACTCTTAGAACCAACTGAATCCTTTGGAGAAGGATTCAATCGACTTTCTCAGGCGTGAGAGACTATAATGAGTTTTGATGAGGATGCCAGCTGAGGCTCGTGCTTCCAAATAGTTGGCACTCGTTGATGACGAGCTCGTCGGGGAGGGGGAGGAAGCTTCCCCAATCAAGGCCGCCTCATTTGCTTCCGCCAATTTGCTCCTATACCAGCGTCTTTAGTCGATTGATGAGGTATGTCTGAACTCGAACCTTTTTTTTGAGGTAATGTTTAGCGTTGAGCCTAACCGCTTCTCTTGATGACTCGCCAAGACATTCACTCTCCGCGATGAGGGAGTGGCGGGGCCTTCCCAGGCGAGGTGAGGACCAACCGCTCCGCCATGCGTGGTGAGTATACTCTTTTATTTTCCACATGCTCTTCTCATCGCTTGGTTAACTGAGTTGTATTCAGCGTGCATCCCCAACAAGAATGACGTCCTCCATCTCTAATGGAGCCCGAGTCTTCCTGACAATGTGGCGAGGATGTCTGACCAGATCTGGCGGACAGAGGAGATCATCCGCCATCATAGAAAGGGTCTTAAAAATGCTTAGGAGGAGCTACGAGCTTCCTGTGAGGTCAGCTGGTGGACCACGTACATCTCGCTTGATGAGCTCTATAATCCCTGCCGCTGGCCCTGAAGAACTCGCCACTTATGTTTATCCTTGTACTGTTATGAATATGATGTAATTTAACGGCTTCACTGAACTTTCTTTTTTGTCAAGCATTTAATAATAAGTTGTTGTATATTATTTTTCTACTCAGTTCTTTTTAACTCGCCTATATACGGGCCTCAATTTCTTTGTTTGACGTTCCGCTCTATCAACCATCACATGATTTCGCGAGGTCAAAAAGACCTCAATTTGTGTAACGCGGACTCGGCTCGAAAGAGCGCGCCATGCCAGCGGCCTCACGACAGCGATGGCCGACCCATATAAATAAGGGGGCATGATCGCATTGAGCAAACAATTTCTTCGCCCGAGCCTTTGTTGAGTTTTCTATACCCCCTTGAAAGGGATGACATATCAAATATGCGCAGCGGAAATAAAGACAAGAACAACCCAAAAGTGACTAACGGATCTTGCGGTTTTCATGATTCAAGAGAATAATCAAATCGAAATACAAGGTACCTTTGCGGGATTGAGTCAACACTCAACCAAGGTGCTCCAAAGAGAAATCCAAAATCTGCCTTTGAGTTCTTCAAGAATCGAAATGGATCGATCCCTCTACAGAAGTCCACACAAGCAAAAGGAGAACCCTAGCTTCTTGTCGTACAAGAACTAGGTCGGAGAAGGAAGTTCTCAACGTCCCCACGGACTACTAGATCCGATCCAGGGGAGGCGGCGACCGACGGAGGCGACTAGCGGCGACGGAAGGTGATCGGCGGACGGGAAGAACGAGATGCCCTCGCGCGGAACAGTTCCGGTCGGCTTCTCGTCCAAAATCGCGAAAGGATTAAGTTATCGTAAACCTAGAATCGCAAGCCCTTTTATACTTAAACGCATAAATTAGGCTATCCGCAGACCAGAACATTTCTGTCCAGATTTACATTCGCCGAATTCGACTAATCACTATAACCGAATTCGACTCAAATTCGGCGAAACCATTTCGACGAATTCGTCTATATGCTATAGCCGATTCGATTATATAAATTCGGTTATATCATTTCGTCGTAACCATTTCGTCGAACTGACATATTTCAGCTAAACCCTTTAGTCGAATTTGTTACAATTCGGTTAATCACATTAACCGAATCGATATAGCCGAATTCCATTAGTCGAATCAACATAATTTGGTTAAACCCTTTAGCCGAATTTGACACAGTTCGGTTAAACCCTTTACCCGAATTTGTCTGGCATAAATCCATTCGTTTAAACCCTTTAAACGATTTCCCTTTGAGACATTCTCAAGTTAATGCCAAGCAGTCACAGGATTGGTCCTCCACTCATATCCAATATGAGTGGCCAACACAATCCTTTCTTCAACTTCTCCAAACGCTTTTATGTGCGACCCTATAGGCTCATATTGCGTTGGCAGTAAGACTAACTGTTGATTGCTTTGAGATCACCTCAGAAACTCCAACAGCCTTGCCATCCAATTTCTCTGCTTGGGAGTTTTGCTTTGATTCGCCATTTCAACAATGGTTTCCTATCAAGAAGAAAGCACGACAAGGAGACGGAGGGTCGCCTCCATTGTGTGAAAAACTTCATCGTGGCTGAGTTCCCACAGAGTTGGACGACAATGGATGAGCTCGCCTCGTTCCAACAGAATTTTTTGCCAAAGGGCTTCTCGGCTCGCCAAGCTGGACCCGATGACCTCCTTAATTGCCAAATTATGGATGAGATCGTCATCCCCTCGGCTGACTTCGATATGGGACTTCACCTCCCCTTTTGGCCGTCGGAGGTTCTCCGGATGCTAAACCACTTCGGCCTCGTCCCCTCACAGATCAACCTGAATGGGTTCGCAATCATGATGGCCCTGATTTGCTTTCATGCCCTCCTAGGCAGGTGATAAAGACCCGGGCAATGACGCCTATAATATATTGTACACTGTCTATAGGCGGGATGATGCAAAAAACCTTGCAAGGGTGCCATCAAAAACCACTCATTGCAGTCCTCACGTGCGGTGTTAAGGAGCGCCTAGCTCACCCACTCGTTGGTGAGGCGGCATCTCCGCTGCTGCAAGGTGATGGTCGACACAAATGTGCCTTAGACTCCACCACGAAGGCCGCGCAGCAACAAACTGAATCAACCAAGATGTTGGCGGGGGAGGGGCAAGGGGGCAGGGGGGCTAAGGTGGAATTAGCCGAGTCCACTGATAGGTTGGTCACAGCTAAAGAAGAGCTCGTCGAGCTGTGTCAGGCCAAGATGGTGCGCGACGTGGTTTAGGTAAACTCAGCTCGTCTCCTTCTTGTCTTTTGCCAGCTGATTTTGATTCTAACTTTAGTTTATTTTTTCAGTCCGCCGACGTCATTGCCGCGACCAAGATCTCATGCACTCTCGGAGCAGAAGAACAAGGGGCTTAAGGACTTGTTAGAAATAATATTCGTATGCTCCAATTTTGTTAATTATGCGCATTATTGGGGTGTAATTAACATCGACATAATTTACTTGATCTAATTAATCAGGTCGATTATGTTTCATACTGTATGGACAGTTCAGATTATGTGCTGATACCGGACGTCGTTTTACATTTGCATGGTGGGTATAAATATAAAACAGAGGCATTGGAGTTTTACTTTTTTAATATGATTGAGTTAATCCTATAATTCCTTTTTATAAATAAAATGGGCATGAGAATAATTTTGGCTAATTTAATTATATCAAAACTAATATTCGTTTTTGGGGTTCCCCCATGCCCCGACGCAATAATACATATGCTGTTCATCATCGCCGTATAAACTTTTGACTCGTCAAATACAAAACTTAATAAAAATTGAAAGGATAATGACATACTTTTGAGATAAAGTAAAAACTCAAATTAATCCTCATTACAAATAGTTGTATACAATTTTTTATATATGTCAAGAATTGTTAACCCACAATTTTTTTGTTCACCCGTGTTAGCAATTTTGTGAAATTTGTCTACGTACGTAATTGATGCATAATGGGGTCCAATGTAATAAATGATTTAGGCACCAAGCATCCTCCAATAACAATATTTCTGCCATGCACACAATAACTATTTGAATAGACTTATGATAAATAAAAGCATTATATAACATTTATTATTAATTCATGATTACATAGTTCTTCTACACGTAACAATGTGTTATGCATGCATACACACATTTATTATTATATTTTTTTTCGAGAATAATAAAAATATCATTGAACTCTCAAGGATTGACTTTGCGTATTGCCTTCTCAAATTAACTTGGAGGCACAATAAGCCCGAGATCTCGCAAGAACTTCACATATTCTGGACCAAGTTTTGTGGGACAGGACTCATCGTCCTCTTGCGGCGTCTTTGGTTTCCCCAAACTGAGACAATGGGGCTCGCAGTCCCGCCCACAATTTTTGTATCCCGGCATTGTTACCTTGCATAAGGTGAAGCACTTGCAATAACATCCACCGGCTTCTGCCGTTCTCATGGAGACAAAACCCATTATAACATTTGAGATGAGAAGAGCCATGATAAAATTCTTAAACGCCATCGTTGTTTTTCTTTATTCGTCTACGTAGAGAACTGAATAATTTGCAAAGGAGATGGATTGTGCTAATAGCCTTGTGTGGGCATTAATTTATATGATTCGAAATGCCTAAAGAAAGTAATCCGCTATTATATTGTTTGTGTGGTTGGAACAGAAACGAGGAACTATTTGTTTTATTAGGGAGGAGTTTTGCTCATTTGTTGTGGTCGTTCCTATCTGCTTGTTGCAACGAATTGGATTTTTATTTTACATTCTACTATATTAACAAAAATCACACAGAGTAAAAAAATTATTTACCTGAATTAATCTTTTTAAATTCAACAGAACAAAGTATTTATAATTAATTTCAACCTGTGCATGTCACTTTATATTCATTCATTTCTAGTCTGAAGGTGCTCTAGAGGAGGGAAAAGTGACATCAGAAGGCCACCAACGATCTAAGGGGTTGTTGACGCCACCCCAAGGTCGATTGTCAATCCAAAATTTGGACTCAGAATGGCCCTGTGCATGAAGCAACATGCAACCAATGCCGCCGCCCTTCGTTTGGATCGAACTGGCTCAGAATAGTGAGTTTACGGTATTTTCAAAATGATCATTTGATCAAGCCAATCATGCTTGTAGTACTTCATATACGATCAGAATATTTTATTTATTTATGAATACCCGATAATTTAGATATGTATTTTAAAATATTTCTAATTAAAAATCACGCTCTTGTTTCTTAAAACTGACTACGAAGACCATAACTCATTAAAATAGCGATATGACCAGAATATTATGAATTTTAAAACCATATAATCTGGCTACCATGAGTAACTCTCATAAGCTTCTCAAGACATATTGTGTTAAGTATTAGCCTCTAATGGAGTTCTTAGCCACTTTTCCCCAACGATTTGAGTTATTATCCTATTTTAAAATCATTAAAATTGTAGACCATATCCAAAAATTATCCTACTTTTATCATGGGCTTATAACATCTTTAAAGTTCTATCATAAATTTTTCAAGGTCTTTTGTGATTTAAATAATCATTGCTAATTTATTTAGCCACCCATTACTTCTAAATAAATTTCCAAATATTGTAGGAGTACTGTAAAAATTACCAAATTTCTCCAGAGGGTGTGAACCAACCTCCTAAGCTTCCCTCAATTTATGGAGACATTTTGAAGGATTGGCTAATTTTTTATTAATTAACAACAGAGATTTTAACCCTCTAAAAATAGTAAATCCCCTCCAAAATTTTTTAAATAATATAGTGGATGTGGGACAGTACTATAGAGGTTCTATTAATCTCACAAAATTCTCAAAAATTTATTGAACATAGATATTGACGAGTTCTAACACTTTGATGTTCAAAGTTTTTTGTTTTGATCTAAGCATAAGCCCCAGAAAATTCAAACAAGAATATCATTTAAGAATCGGTCTGCATGGATCTGGAAGCAATCATGGGGCTGTGATTAAGCCGAACAGCGAAAGTCTACTGTACAACCCCGTATTCGCCGAGTGGGTCCCCAGGTCCTCAAGGGCCAAGTGGCAGGATGTGGGTCTGAGAGTTTTCGGGCGAGTGTGGCCCCACTCGCGGAGCACCCGCGTGGTGACAAGGTGGAAGTATCAGTAGCACGACGAGTGAGGGGGAACCACACTCGCCGAACAAGCCGGCTACCTGGCGAGTGGTGCCCTCACGGACCACTCGCCCGGTGAAATCCGATTGGCGAGAAGCATAACGAGTGGTACCTTCACGGACCACTCACATTGAAGGCTTTAAGGGGGAAATTACCTAGATACCCTTTGTGGGTGTCAATAGCCCTTCAGAACAGCGGAGTTAGGCTGTTAGCAGACTAATTAGGGGTGTGATTAGTAAAACCAAAATGCGGATTCTTGCTATTTGCAGTCCAGACTAGAATACCTATAAATAGACCCTTAAGGGCACCTTGGAGGAGACCCGATCTTTTAGGCTCTCTCCTCCTAGGCAAGTTTTGGTTGACGGATAGTGCCCTCCAAGGTGCTCGACTGAGCATTGGTTTGGGAGGGGAAGCTCTCTAAGATCTTCCAGATGTGTGGCGGGACCTCATCGATGCAGCTTTGGGTCTGTTCCAAATTCTCTGTCCACACTCAAGAGCGTAAGTGAGGGGCAAGTAGGTGAAGGATACACCCCCCAGTGGGTCCAAACTTAAGAGACCGGTTGCCGGTTTCAACATTTTTGGTGCGGTGAGCGTGGACCGTAGCCTGTACAAGAAAATCTCAAGCTGAGCTCCATGGCTGGAGATGGAGGAGATGGATCCGACCAGGGCCACTAGCAACCACCCGCGAAGAGGTGACACTGGAAATGTTTGAATGCCTCAGGCGAGATATCCTGCAGACATTGCATCTGGTTTTCGCCGCGAGGGACGAGTGCGAGATACCCGCAATTCCGGTGGTCCCGCCCCAACAGATAGGCGAGAACACTCCCGGCCAGTGGCCTGAGAAGGAGGTGGTGGCGGAGGAGAGTGCGCGAGATCTCCCAGGGCGGCAACTGTTCAGTAGCCCGGCGAGTGCGGAGGTCTGCGAGCTGACTCCGCGCGAGAGGACCACTCACAGAGCAGGGGAGGGTAGTCCCTCTTGTGAGTTGATCCTCTCGGCCCTGGTTCCAGAAGGGTTAAGAGGGCTAGAGATGTCTTACTATACCGGCAACCCGGTCCCGCACCTGCAGTGGTTCGAGGACATGGTCTCAATCCTCCCTATGTCGGATGCCTTCCAATGTCGGCTCTTTGCCACCACTCTGAAGGAGAAGGAAAGGGACTGGTTCCACCATGTACAACCCTCATTCTCTGAGGGTGTGTCCGTCTAAAGGCCACGTAGGCAGAAGTCAAAGTCAACGGTCATCATTGATATCAGATAGCGCAACAGGATCAGGAGACTCGGGAGTGCGAATAGGGATTTACTCGCCCCCAATGACGAGAAGGAAGGCATGTCCGAGTTGGCCAGTCGGCCGAGCGAGAAGGTCATGCCTACTCGCCTGTGGGCGACTTTCACCAACCTACTCGCCCGCCTAGGCCTTTGCTCAAACCATCTCCAAGGGGATCAGGGATAGTCGCCTGCTTTCCCTCCCTCAAGATTTGTCTATAAATAGACCCCCAGGGGTACCAGGAATGACATTGATCCAAAATCAGAGCTTCACCCCCCTTATAGGCGAGAACCCTCCCTAATCAGTGCCTTCCTAGTACCAAGGTCGGGGTGGCTTGTACGTGTATATTTGATGTTGTTTTTCATGCATAGAGCACTTCACGTATGCGGTATGTCACTTCAAACTGGCATAATTTTTGGAACCGTTGTGTTAACGGTTTCGGTTCAGTTGAACAAGAACCAAAACTAAACCAGCCACTAATGGTTCGGTCTGGTTCCAATCAGTTCCAACCAAAACCAAAACCAAACTTGGCGGAATGAATGAGGGAGGTCAAAAATAAAAAACCGGAGGGGAAAAGTAAACCCGTTCGATTTTTTTGCAAGAGGGATTTTGATGTCCGTGGCCCGGGCGCAAGATTTTCCCGTTACACCAAGGGAGAATATTTTTTTATAATACAGTAAGTAGGGCTGAAAGTTAAAAACTGAAACCACAAAATCACAAAACTGCACCAGACCGCACCGGTTTTAAAATTCAAAGATCACGATCGTGTAATGCTGATGCAATGTTCATGTGGCTGAACATCACGACTCAATATAGGGTAAATAACTTTGAATTGTTGCTCTTGAAATCATATTTTAAAATTAAATTTTGTTTGAAGAATATATTAGTTAATTCAATTTGACTAATTTATCAGCTACAATTAGATTTATCTTTCGTGATTACTATTAAATAGTAGTTGTATATTCTCTGAATTTTTAAAACAAAATATTTCAGAAAAATATGTGAGTAAAATTTAAAATACATTATATGATTGTATAAAAACCTAAACTACACCGCAAAAACCGACTCCAAACCGTACTAATGTCAAACCACTTATGGTGCGGTGCAATTTTGTTCATTTCAAAAGTGTCTCCCTATGGTGCGATTGCAGTTTGGGTTGGGTTGAAATCGCATCAGTTTCACCCATAAAAGTACATATAGATATTATAGATAAATTATAAAAAAAATAACAATATTATAATAATATTAATAAAAACATAACAATATTAAACAGGTTGTGGTCCGGTTCTGCTTCGGTCTGGTTCGGATCGAGTCTAAAAATCTTGAAACTGCTTGAGACTTGTATATTGTGGTTCCGGTTCCGGTCCGGAAAATATAACGAAAAACCACACCCTGATCAATGTTGTTCACGGTTCCAAAATTCAAATCGGAACCCAAATAATTCGCGAACTGTTCGATCCGATTCTTTGCGGTTCTGGTTCGATTTTGGGTTTTAAGTGTTGTATCTCTCGAAGGACATATCATGTGCCTCGAAGGACACATTGGTGTATTCCGTATTTCTAGGGAACGAATTTTCAATATCTCAACTCACAATGCATTGCATTTTTGTATCTCTACATTTGTATACTCTCTTTATTATCAATATTAATGCCCTTTTCTTCTTAGTATTGTATATTGCTAGCTCAATTTCTTTAGGTACAATAAAAATACCATATGGATGACCGCTCAAAAAAAAAGGAAAGTTCATTGACTTTCTTTATTCTTTGTTTACTATTGCACACCTAGGATATAATGTAGGCTTAGATTATGGGTATGATATAGAAAGGAATTCAAAAGGGTAAATCACACCTTAAAGCATAAGATAAGTGTTGGAACCAAACGTATCCTAGTTCCAAATGTTCGGACCGAGAGGGACCGAAGGCTTCTTGTCCAGCGGTCGATCCGGGCGAACTTAATTTGGAAGGAGGTGGAGAGAGCAAGAACATTTTTCTCGATTTCCTATAAACAAGACCTTGTGAAATGCAGCGAGAAGGTCCCGCCACATACCTAGATGAATATAGGAACTCTCCTCCTAAACAAGAGCTGAGCTCTGATGCAGCACGCCCGGACCCGCCCCGGCCGGCGGAGTCACACCTGCCAGCGGAACACGAACTGGCACGCGCCGCGAAAGGACTGCAGCCCAGACACCCCAACCCGTCTCCGCACCTATTCTCAGCGCGGCGGGTTGTTGAGGCCGGGGCTCGATCCCCAGACCTCCTTGATAAGCACCTTTCCTAACAGGCCTCATCACCAACTGACCTGCAGGTCAGTTGGTGATGAGGCCTGTTAGGAAAGGTGCTTATCAAGGAGGTCTGGGGATCGAGCCCCGGCCTCAACAACCCGCCGCGCTGAGAATAGGTGCGGAGACGGGTTGGGGTGTCTGGGCTGCAGTCCTTTCGCGGCGCGTGCCAGTTCGTGTTCCGCTGGCAGGTGTGACTCCGCCGGCCGGGGCGGGTCCGGGCGTGCTGCATCAAAAAAGTGCACTTTTTTGATGCAGCACGCCCGGACCCGCCCCGGCCGGCGGAGTCACACCTGCCAGCGGAACACGAACTGGCACGCGCCGCGAAAGGACTGCAGCCCAGACACCCCAACCCGTCTCCGCACCTATTCTCAGCGCGGCGGGTTGTTGAGGCCGGGGCTCGATCCCCAGACCTCCTTGATAAGCACCTTTCCTAACAGGCCTCATCACCAACTGACCTGCAGGTCAGTTGGTGATGAGGCCTGTTAGGAAAGGTGCTTATCAAGGAGGTCTGGGGATCGAGCCCCGGCCTCAACAACCCGCCGCGCTGAGAATAGGTGCGGAGACGGGTTGGGGTGTCTGGGCTGCAGTCCTTTCGCGGCGCGTGCCAGTTCGTGTTCCGCTGGCAGGTGTGACTCCGCCGGCCGGGGCGGGTCCGGGCGTGCTGCATCAAGCTCGAAACAAATGAGGCACAAACTAGTTTTTGGGAACCTTGGTGGGGTAAGCGTGCCTTCAAATTGTGCCGTGGAGATCCTATTTATAGGAAATCCAGGTGATACATTGATTGCAAATAGCCGCTACGCCCCATAAGATACTAGGTACCTGGCACCTGGCGAGATGTTTGGGGTCATCTTCGGTGGGTCGCCCTATGTCGAGTTCTTGTTGATGAGATCGTCGACGTGTCATGCCTGATGAAAAAGAACTTGTTGGCGAGGTAAGCTCAAGCGCAGTGGGCTCACTAGTGAGCTCGTTAGGAGCTTGTCAGCGAGCCAAAGCTGGCTGAGAGAAGAGCTCGGTGGCGGGGTAAGCTCGAGCACGCGGGATTGATAATGAACTCTGAAAGAGTTCGCCTCGCTGGTTCTGCGAGGAATATGATGACATGTTTGCTGACGACGAGAGATCTAGCTTGGCCAGCTCGACGATAACATAGTCGAGTTCTTGGACCTCCTTGCTTGATCCTTGTGGCTTCGCCCTTTTAGGCTACGACCACTCTTCAGAAGTACGAAGGATCGCAACTAGGACGGGGCCCACCTCAACGAATATGAGTTGTACACAATCCCCGCTCTTTACGGGTTCCCTTTGAACTCAGAAAGAGTCATCCAACCTATATTTGACGAGCTCGATCTTGCCGAGTTGGTGGGTCAACACTTCCCCTCCTATAAATAGGGGTGGAAATACTGAAATTCACCTTTTGGCTCACGACTATTGAGAAGGAAATGAGATCTCCTGGAAAGACGGCATATACCCTTGTCATCGAGATAAAGGGAGAGTCTTCTCGCAAAGCTTGCCAAAATCTGCTTTCGAGGCCTCTCTGGTAAGCAGCCTCTAGTCTCATTTCGGGAATATTCCTTCCCACGACTTTCTCAAGCGTGAGAGACTACAACGAGTTTTGATGAGTAGGTAATCTGAGACTCGTGCTTCCAAACAGTTGGCACTCGTTGATGATGAGCTCGTCAGGGAGGGGGAAGAACCTTCCACAATGAAGGCCACCTCATTTGCTTTTGCTGATTCGCTCCCATACCAGCGCCTTTAGATGATTGACGAGGTATGTCTGAACTCGAACCTATTTTTTTAGGTAAAGTTCAGCGTTGAGCCTAACCGCTTCTCTTGATGAATCGCCAAGGTGGCTTTTGGGTCCGTCAGGGATCTGGCCTAAGGCGACTACAACATTTATTCTCTGTGAGGAGGGAGTGGCGGGGACTTCCTAGGTGAGGCGAGGACCAACCTCGCCACCATGTTTAGCACCCCAGGTTTCGCTGAGCGCGGAGGCTGGAATGCCTAAGGCTTGTACCTGCTTTTATGTACCTAGGAGCTAGCGCCGGTGCTAGGTGCTAGCGCAAGCGTTAGCTTTCCCGTCGAATAGACTTGTGGTTTCGATGGATACGTCGAGGTGGATTCGTCGATGGGAGTTCGTCGGAAGGCTAGCGCTGGCGATAGGTTTCGTCGAGTGGTGCAGTTTGTCGAGGAATCGTGATGTGATTGTCGAATGGGTTTTCGTCGAGTGCCTAGCGCAGGCGGCAGCGCTAGCGCCGACGCTAGCTTACGGAACCAGATCCGTAAGTAGTGATTTCTGGGCGTCCGATGTTCTTAGACTTTGATCCAATGGCTCAGATAAGTGCGCCCTAATGTCCTAAATAGGGCAGAGGAGTTTCTTTCCCTTGACTTGAAGTCTTTTGGTGCTTTTGGAGGCTAAGGAAAGGAGGAGGGTTTGGAGGAAGAAGAAGGCTAGATCTGCCATTGTTGGAGCACTAGAGCTCCGTTCGCCGATCCGAGACCAGATCCATGGAGAGGACTCGAAGGCGCTCGCTTCTATCCGTGCCTTTCAACCGATCCATGGTGAGAAAGAGAACACTTAGGGTAACGATATCTCTCCTCCCAGTCTTAGGATGCATGCATGGCATCTTTGCTTTTACCTTCTCATTTCTGAAATTTATGGCACCGGATCTCTCAAATGAGAGGGATTTGGGTCGCCTTGGTTCAAGAAGAACCATTGGGTTGATTGAGTCCATCCCCGACATGATATTGCATTAGAGATCCGCTCCATTAGCGGATTAGGCATTGTGGGTGAAGCCGAAACCGTGAACGACTGTCCAATTCGGTGATGTTGCTTAACGTGCATTTTAGGGATTTTGCTAGAAATCCGATGACGAAAACGTCGTATGTGTTGCCCTTATGTTTCATGTGAGAACGAACGTGGTTTGGAAAGGGTAATTTTGTGCGTAGTGAATGGCTTGTGAAGCCGCTTGTATGTAAGGGCGTGACCTTATCTTTGTGGTCTCCTTGCTAGCCCGTGAATGCTTGGATTCATGTGGGGAGAGTGTCCCGGAAAGATAAGTCCCCTTTTGTGCTAACTGACGAGAACAAGTATGCTGATGCGCCCGTTGGCAAGATGAGCCATGTAAGGGGTGAGGTCTCCGTGGAGTTCTCGGCTTTTGGCTTAGTGTTTGTGGCGAGAACAAAGTATGCTGATGCGCCCGTTGGCAAGATGAGCCATGTAAGGGGTGAGGTCTCAGTGGAGTTCTTGGTCTTGGGCTTGCACGCCCGTGGGAAAATGTTAAGTACCTTTGGTTTGTTCTGAAATGATGATTTGTGATGTTAGGTTAGAAGAATACATGTCATAGGGTGCCTTAGGTGAAACCCAGGATTGCATACATGCTGCATTGTTAGGCCCCCTTACTTTTATTGCTCAACATTGAATCGTGGATGATGATTTTGACACTCATGCATGTCATTTTTATGTTATTATTGTTTATTACATTTGCATACGAAGTGCTGACTCGTGGGGTGATGTAGTTCCCCGGGGTCCGCCAGGACGACCGGGAGGAGGGGTGTTGTTACACCATTGTTGGTCAGCCAAAGCTGACCCTCGTTATACCGCTCTTTGTGTTTTGGAAGCAGGGTAAGGATCGCAGGCTGGACCCAGCTTGCCGGCCAAAAAGGCCTAAGCTTTATGAAACACACTTTTCCCGTTTTCCTGTTTGACTATGCTGTCTTTACTTATTCCGGCTTGCACGCTGAGGTAGCATTGGATTGTTATAATCTTTTGGACATTTTCTATGCCTTGTTTAATGACTTGAGTATGAGTTTTGTAAGGCCTTAAGGTCGTAGTACTCTTATGTAGATGTGGACAACTTCTGTGGTTTATTTAATGTTTCCGTTATGTTTGTTCTGAGTTTTAAATTGGGTAGTTTCTATATCACTTTTTAATACTAAAGCTGTGATGATTATATGTTGTGGGGTCCCGACCGGACCAATATTATATGGTCATTGCAGGGGAGGTGTTACACCATGCGTGGTGAGCAGACTCTTTTATTTTCCACATGCTCTTCTCATCGCTTGGTTAACTTATTTGTATTCAGCGTGCATCCCCGACGAGAATGACGTCCTCCATCTCTACCGGAGTGCGATTCTTCCTGAGAATGTGGCAAGAATGTCTGACCACATCTGGCGGACAGAGAAGATCATCTGCCATCATACAGAGGGTATTAAAAAGGATTAGGAGGAGCTACGAGCTGCCTGTGAGGTCAGCTGGTGGACCATGTACATCGAAACGGACAACCGGTCTCTTGAGTTCGGACCCTCTAGGGCGTGTAGCCCGCACCTACTTATCCCTCACTTACACTCTTGACCGTGGATGGAGAACTATGAACAGACCCAAGGTTGCAGTGAGGAGGTCCCACCACACACCCGGAAGATCTTAGAGAGCTTCCCCTCCTAAACCAATGCTCAGCCGGGCACCTTGGAGAGAACTAGCAACCAACCAAAACTTGCATAGGAGGAGAGGGCCTAAAAGATCGGATTTCCTCCAAGGTGCCCTTAAGGGTCTATTTATAGATTCTCTAGTATGGCCTGCAAATAGCATAAATATGCCTTTTGATTTTACTAATCACACCCCAAATTGGTCTGCTAACAGCCTAACTCCGTTGTTTGGAAGGGCTATTGGCAGCCCACCAAGGGTATCTAGGTAATTTCCCTACTAAAGCCTTCTGGGCGAGTGGTCTGTGAAGGCTCCACTCACTAGGCTTCTCGCATACTAGATTCCACCGGCGAGTGGTCCGTAGTGGCACCACTCGCCTGAGACCTGGCCTGCTGGGCGAGTGGGGTTCCGCCCTCACTCGCCTGACCTTCGCACTCGCACTCCTAAGTGAGTGAGTGCTTTACGGAAGAGGCCCGCACTCGCTCCGAGGCTCCCCTGCTTCCCCTGACCTGGGCGAGTGCCCTTCTTGGCCTATCTTGCATGCCTATTGGACCTTTATGACCCACTCAGCAAATTCGGGGTTGTACCAAACCCCCTCTCTTTGCGAAAGAGTCCTACGCTCGGAAAGAATAGTCCAACCCCCATTATTCGGCGAGTGCCTGGCTGACATGGAGGGAATCTTTTTGGTGGGTCCCTCCCTTCTGCTATAAATATACCTTGAATTGCTGCCTTGAGTGTTTGTCCTCCTGTTACTGTTTCTCTCTTTCATCTTTGAGCTTTCGTCGTTCAAAATGTCATTCATGAGGCCGACGCCGAGACTGTCTTGCAAGGACTGATGGAGCGCCTTGCTTCCACTCAGGGGGAAAATACCTCCAGGTCCACTCGGTATGCCCCTGACTCTCATCAAAGAGAGATCCTTCTAAGCCTTACCGGATGAAGAAAGCCAGGGTGGTCTGGCAAAACCAATCGGCGAGGGAGTCTGCGTCATAGACTCCTCCCCTTTCCAACATCCCTCCCGACAACACCGTTGTTAGTTATTGGGTGTCGACTTATCACCTAGGGGGGGTGGGGGTGAATAGGTATTTCAAATTGTTTTGTTCCCCTTTTGGTGTTCTTGATTTCTGGTTAACAGATTTAGAAATTAAAAGCACTACATAGAAAATACACAAGAATTTATTGAGGTTTCTCAAGACAGGGTGTCTTGAGTAGTCCTCTGTGCCTACCTAGCAATGTGCTTGGCTCGGCAAACTCCGCCAATGTCTCCGGCCCTCAAGCCTTACAACTCGGACCCGCATGTCCTACAGCCTAGGCCCGCAAGCCCCTACTGCACTCAAGCCCGCAAGCTTGGCACTCAGGCCCTTAAGCCCTACACAGCACAGACCCGCAAGTCTTGCCCCTTGGACCCGCAAGTCCTGCATCCTAGGCCAGCAAGACCCTAATGCACCCAATCCCGCAAGCTCGACACGGTTGGACCCGCAAGTCCTCTGCCCTGGCCCTCAAGCCTCACAGATCTCAAGCCCTCAAGCTCGACAAGGTTGGACCCGCAAGTCCTCTGCCCTGGCCCTCAAGCCTCACAGATCTCAAGCCCTCAAGCTCGACAAGGTTGGACCCGCATGTCCTCTGCCCTGACCCTCAAGCCTCACAGATCTCAAGACCTAAAGCAAGACAAGGTTGGACCCGCAAGTCCTCTGCCGTGGCCCTCAAGCCTCACAGATCTCAAGCCCTCAAGCTCGACACTTAGATCTGAAAATAGATCTTACAGTTTTGGCCCGCAATCCTTACAAATAAAGATAGAATATAGATTCTTCTGCCTGGTGGAGATCGGCTTTTGTTTCTTAAAGAAGATACTTCTGATTTGAATCTTGGTCGCACAGATCTTCTTCAAGCTTTTCTTCTTTAGCCTGATGTTGACTGGCTTCTTGACTTGAATGATTCTTATAAGTCGATGTGGCTTGACGGCAACTTGTAGAACACTGGATGTGCATTTTGTTCTCCTCTTCTTGATGTCGATTCTTCTCCGCAGCTTTTACTGTTGTATTGCTCAGCAAGATTCTTTTTCGTTTCTTCGTTCTCGTCTTGTCTTTAGGGCATCCACTGTTCCCTTTAATAGGACAGAGGAGCCACTTAACAGTCTCCTATGATGTCCTTCACTGACAGACACCCATACCTTAAGATTACGTGCTGATTGAACAATCAGGTGGATACATTAAATGCTGACAGCGTCTGACAACTTTTGAATCTTCCTCGACGATATTTCCATTGTTACGACGATATGGACAATATCTCAACGAAAAGACTTGTCGTTGAATTTGACTAGGGCAGTTCTTCAAGTCTCCATCTTTCTTCTTCAGATAGAATATCTTGACGATACAGGACATCCCTTCTGCACTTGCACTTAAGACGAAATGAAGTCATCAAACTAATGTCAGTGTAATCTTCTTGACTGCTCGATATCGTTGTAACCACATTATCATGTCGATGACATAATCGATATCATGTCGACAAACTATTCTTCAACAACTGCCTGTCTTCATGTGACCTTCCTTAGTCTTCTCGACGTCAAGCCTTCTTTACGACGATATCGCCGTCATCAGTCTTACTTGGCCTTATCGACGACATGGCTTCTTTACGATGATATCGTCGACATCTGACTTGTTTTTGTGCTTGAGTCTTATTCTTCATCCCGGTTTTCTGATATCGGTGTGAGGTGTTGTAGTGTTGATCTCACAACGATATCATCATACGCTTGTTGTTTCGACGATAACCGATTTGGTCATTCTACTTTGCTCTACACTTCATTTCAACGACATGCATACACTTTTCGACAATATGTCAAGTTCTTTTCGACGATATGTGTCAACTCAACATTCTTTGAACTTGTTTTCTACTGAGATGATAAATCTAAGAAGGTAATCAAATACATAGTGAAGTTCTCTTGAATGGGTGACTTCTCCAAATCAGGAATCATGAGGGCAAGATTCCCAACAACCGTCGAGGTATTGTATTTTATCTCGCTTTAAAGCTAACACCAGAGGCGTGATATCTTACAAAATTTAATCACTCGCGGAACCTGTAGATGACAGAGAGCGGTCCCGGGATCAACCAGGCAAATGTCGCCCCCCACTGCCCTCAGAGGCATTCCACCGGCCCAGGAGCCCACCCTTCTAGTTGCTCCGGGGGGTGTAGCGCCTGTGCCAGGTAAAATCTTCGTTATCTTCTTGCATACCTTTTATCTTTCGCCAACTTATCTGTCCTGCTGCCCGCAGCCTCCACCTTCGGGACCACAAGGCTTTCCACGCCATCACGTGATCCTCCTCGTATACCGCGAGATCCTCCTCCTACATCACAAGTCTCGCCCGCTCCTGAGACTACCACCCTCACGCTTGTGCTGGAACGTCCGGACGAGAGGGCCACTGGTCACAACTCCCAGGTACTGACCAAGCCACCACCTTTGCCGCCAACCAGGCATCGCACCGCCCCGGGATGGGGAAATCTCTTCACCCTCCCATCCATCCATTCTCAGGGCAACCTATCCCCTCTCGTCGGCGTCGAGACGGAGAACCTGTGCCAGGTTAATCACTTCTCTCGTTGTAACTCTTTTAACAAGATCTCCACACCATATTTATCTAGCGTTTCCTTCCATAGGCTTCCGAGAGGCCGCGTTGATGGACACTCAATACGTGGATGGAGAGGAAATGTTCTCACCTCCTCCCTCCCCTTGCGATCTTTCATACTTTCTGGGCGATCCCGCCGATTCTGGGGCAATGAAGGCGCGGATGGCGGAGGTTCTCAGCATGCTCATCTGGATGCAGCGAGACCTCGCCAACCAGATTGAAGGGAAATAAGTGACCTTTGAGCGTCGGCTGAGCGCCCTCGAGCTGGATTACATGCACATCATCGGAGAGATGGAGCGCTAGGGGCGGGTGAGAGGACACTTCTCCTGGGAGGCATATCGCGCGGGCTAGGGACCAGATGCATCTGGTCCACCAGGAGCTCACAACATTAAGCACGTACTACTACCCGCGAGTGCCTCCGAGGACGGGGAGGCGAGGCCGGGGTCGATGGCGGTGGGAACAGTACTAAGCCTACAGACTCTCGCCCCCAGTATTCTCTCACACCCTTGTTATTTCTCCTTTTTTCTTATGTACTGAATCCAGGCGAGTCCTGCTGTATCTTGTGAACAATTTCTATTTGTATGTTATTTATTGTCCTTCCTTACTTTTTTGAATGCTATCTTGCAGTCGTCTTCATTCTCGCTGTACTTTTTAGTTTGCTTTCTCATGAAGAATCTCACGCGTCTCTTGCGCCACTCGTCGGCGAATGGGGTGTAGGCGAGCTGGCACGTACTCCGAGGCGCCAGGGTAGCGCGACCACTATCCGCACCCCGTGCGTAGAGACTTTCATTCATTTTCCATTTTTCTATAAATAGTCAGCCCACCTACCTCCTTTATTATGCTTTCTTCACTCTCCTCTCTTACTCTCACGCTAGCACTCTCACTTCTCTAGACTTTCCTTCCACCCTCTTTTCGCGAGATGGCCCCCGAACCAGATGGTTGGAGCAGGTGCGCCCAGTCGTTCCTCAACCACCACTTTGATACATGCGACCTGTCCGAAGAAGATTTCACCGCGACAGTCTCCGACTACATCCCGCCAGGATTCACCGCTCGCCGCCCTGAGGTCGTGATCGCATCAACCAGATCTTGCCCGACGCTCTCGCCATCCCCATAGACCACTTCGAGGTGGGACTCTGGCTCCCCCTCTGGCCCGAACTACGCCAAGCATTCCGTTACTTCAGCGTAGTTCCCGCTAAGCTGAACCTAAATTCCATAGCGATGCTGGTAGCATTCCCTTGATACTTGCGGGAGGAGGGGATCGAGTTCTCCCTCCCCGTCTTCCGCAAGCTTTTCAACTTCTGGGCGAAGAACAGGGTGGCCTTCTTCTCCGGCCAGAGCCCGCTCAACGTTACCGGTACCGCCAACAAAGTCCACGACTGGACTCAGTGGTTCGTCTTCGTGACCGGGAACTTTGGCAACACTCTCCTCACGCCAGTGCAGAAGGAAGAGTCGACCCTCCAGCCTCCAACGCTGGGAGGTTATGAGGCCAAGCTCCATCCGTTCATTCAGAAGCATGGCATGGAGATCGTGCATCTGCAGAAGCACATCGGCTCGCTTCCGCCGATCCTGCCGGGAGAGGGTAAGCTGAACGATTCCAACCCTAGTTCCCGCTTGCTTTCACTCGCTTTCTTCTTCTTACTTGACTTTTCTGATACAAAGGTTCAAAGTCTTCCCCTCCACCCGCCGAATGTGGCCGTGGAGATCGCTTCTGATGACGCCCTTGCTCTCTCACGAGCTACCGTCGCGGCCTACCGCAAGGGTCCGCCTCCCGCGAAGCAAAGCGGGCAGAAGTGGAAGCCCTATGCGTCCACCAGCTCCCTGATGCGTGAATCTCGCACAACGCTATAGGCAGTAGAAAGACTGCGACATGACACGACAGTGTACCGATCGTTCAAGTAATATAAAATGTGGGAGTGAATCCCCAAGTATCGATCTCAAAGGAACACAGTAAGGTGGAGTTATCTATCGAGGAAAGACTTGAGATTGAAGTCCTTTAAGTCGGATGGATTGCGGAAAAAGGGGGATTTGGATTGGTTTGGGGAAAATAAACGAAAAAAACTACTCAACTACTCCTATGCAGGCCGCTATGCACTGTTTTGCTTGGAGGGATGGAAACTACGCAGGACGCTATGCACTGCTTCGCTAGGTGGATGGATGAGTAGGCTTGCAGATGGAATGAGTGTAACTGCGGAATGAGGGTCGCAAGCACCTCGTCACAAAGCACGCCACTAGCAATTGCTAGTGCGGTACACAAATGTTATGGCGGGATGGAGGATGGAATGAGGCGCTCCTCACTAAAATAGGCCACAGAGATACTTCACACAGACATGAAATATACTAAATAGCATAACACGGTTTATCATACATTATCCACACACACAAATAATAGAGGAAAAATAGTACTACAATATGAAGGGGGTGAGATTACAACCAAAGGGGCGGAGACTTATCGGAGGTTCACGCACAAAATCTAGGGTTGTCAATCCTTGTCCAAGCTCGGGCTCCAACTGCCGTCCGGGGTACGGAAAGGAGTTGTCACTTCCTTCTATTTGACCGGTCTTCTCCGTTAATCATCTTTGATTCCGACCTCGGCGGAGATCTTCATATTTGCAGCATGCAAACCCTCGAAATGGAGCTACGGAGGTGCACGGACAAAGGAGGAGGCCAAGAGGTTGCTCCGGCTATAGATTTGCAAGAGAAATGGTGGCCGAAGCTCCTCCCAAAGGTGGGCGGCAAGGGAGCGATGAAAATGGCGGTCTTTGCGGAAGAAACGATGTCCTCTTCCTCAAAAAATTCTCTTTTTCCCGTTGACTGATCCCGTGCGCTTAAATAGAGGCATTAAATTAAGAAATGCACGATGAAAACGAACGATCGTGCATTTTGGGCCATGCGATTTACAAGGATAAACAACGACTAGAGCTACAGGAAGGTCGTGCATTTTTGTTCACGCACGAGCGGAATGCTCGTGCGCGACCATCAACACACGGTGTAAGACAGGATGCTGATTTTTCATGCTTCCAGGTAGGTCATTCGTTTTCCTTAACGCACGATTTGATTCAATCATGCGTTAAGGGAAATGCACGATGAACATCATCACACACAGCTCTGAGTAAATCGCACGATCGCTTTGATCGTGCGTTAACAGTAATCGCACGGTCGTGTGATTTACCCAGATTGCAATGCTCAGCTCAAGGGTATAATCCACCTGTACACAATCAAAATCACATCACCAAACCATAGAAAATGGCTCCAACCATAGGGCTAACACCCATAATAACAGCAAGACAGGCATGGGGAGCCCCCAAAGGCATACCCCCAGCACAGAATGCGCAGTTGCACACCCGATAGGCGAAAAGAGTGCACTATTTGTAAAGTGACGACTCAAGCAGATATGAGCGTTTTAATGCTGAAAGTGTAGTGCATGAGTAAGAAAAACAGGTCCAGATCAGTCTGAAAAACCCTATATAATCGGGACTCATCACACCCCCTGACTTAACCGTTTGCACGTCCCGAGCAAAACCAATTCAAGCTAAGGAGAAAAATAGAGTAGCTGGTTAGGAGATTGCGACACGGAGTAAAATGAGAAGTTACATATTCGCATGTGTAAAAATATAGCAACAAAGATTTCTAATTATACTACATAGTTTACAAATTTCAAGAAGGGTATAGAGTTATTATTCTATTCAAAATAGGAATTGCGGTGAATCGTCTAGTCATGTGTAAGGAGAAAATAAATGGACCGCTGAGATGAGCATTGCCTATGATTAGGATTCGGTATGACCTCCACTAAAATCCATTAGTGTCGGGGACCATATGCTTGCCTGTTCACATTCTCTCCACGGCACTAGATCGGTTCACTGCACGAGTCGGTAGGACTTTAGGTTTGAATGCGGCTTGGGTCACGACGAGATACACAAAGGTAAACATAAAGGCTGCATGCACCAAATCCAAATGAGCTAATCATAAAAATAATCTAGCAAGCAACCACCAAGAGCACGAGCGTACCACACCCCCATACTTAAACTTGACAACATGGGTGTGTGCTCCGCCTAATCCAAACACAATTCTCAAACAGATTTTCATATAAACTCTTTTGTTTTTCACAATTTATTTTCTTTTTCAAACATTTCCTTTTTTTTTCTTTCTTTCTCAAATTTTTTTCCAAATCAATTTCAGCATTGTACAACCCCGGCGTCCGCCATGTGGAAGGCAAAGACAAAGGAACCAACAAACAAAAGAAGTAAGAAGGAGGGCGAGCCAGAAGGCCGGGCGAGCCGGGCTCTCGCCGACCACTCGCGAGAGGGCGAGCGGGCCAGGCCCTTGTCGGTCGCTCGCGGGAAGACGAGCGAGCCAAACCTCTTGGCTCGCGAGAGAGGTCCTCATGGGCGACTCACCCAGGAAGGGTTCGTGATCATTTTTACCTAAAAACCCCTGGTGGTCTGCAGTTAGCCCCTCAAAACAGCGGAGCTTGGCTGTTGGCAGACCATTTTGGGCTGCATATAGCAAAAATGTAAGGCGGAATCCCGCTATTGGCAGACCAAACTTGAAAAACTATAAATAGACCTTGAAGGGCACCTTGGGAGTAGATTCTGATCTCAGCATTCTGAGCTTCTTCCTCCCTTGATTATCTTGGCTTAGCACTCAGGCTCTCCAAGGTGCACGGTCTCAGCTTTGGCTTGGGAGGGGAAGCGCTCAAAGATCTTCCGGGTGTGTGGTGGGACCTCCTCGCTGCGACCAAGGGTCTATCCTTAGTTCCGAGTCTCCGGTCGGTTCCTCCCGAGGAATTAGTAAGTGCTAGCTGCCCCTCTTCGTTGAGGGCTCGAGGTCCACAAAGAAGCCAAGTCCTGGTGTCAACAAGCATATTTTCAATAAAAGCACAATCACCACCACAACACTTTCCAAAGCACACTCCCAAAATAGGATGTAAAAACAAAGTCGCTCTTGCTTGGTATTTAGGTGCATGACTAGGATCTACATTTTGGCTTTGGTGAAAACTAGGTAGAGTTGAATCAAATCACATGGATAGGCTCAAGGAGGCTAGCAAGGGAAGATGATAGGAGTGAAAGACAGGCTCTACCGGGCAAAAATGAAGGCCTACGTCACTCTCATGAAAATGAACTATCCTATGCCCATGCTTCAAGAATATCCTGGGGCAAGTTCTTAGCCCCCGAGAAAGGCAATCCTTCCTCTGAGTTCAAACAATACGAGTCTAACGATTATCTACACTCATCCCTACGCTACCACTCGATTCACAGCGCATTCAACAATTTGAGTGGAATAATTAACAATTACACTTAGAGAAGTAAAATAAACTAAAAGTATAAGGAGAAATCTACTCTACACATATTTTTACACAAATGGGAGCACTTGACTAGGAGCACTGCACGAGTCACAACTTACTCCGCTACATAATCCTAAACCAGCACCTCAATTTTCCAATTAAGCAGTAAAATTGAATTAAACTCGGAGCATGCTTGCGGGTAAGTGCACACTTAAGTGGGTGTAGTGGTGTGCAATCATCATGAACACTACAAAATAAGTAAAATAAAGACTTCTAGCATGCTATGCAATAGTGCACGTGAGTGAGTACACCAAATATCTCTCCCCCAGACTTAAACTAAAAAAACCAGCATAAAATATCAACATGAAATTTAAATGAGGGCTAGGGGAAGAGAGTACCCAATGCTCAGCAAGTGAGCATACCAGAAGAAGCTTGAAATCCAAGACAAAGCCGCAACATCCGCGATCCAAAATAGGCACCTGCAGGGGTGAGCTCCAACAATAACATAATAGAAAAATAAAACTGAATTAAAGAAAATGCATATATAAAAATAAGATAACTACTGGGGTTATTGTCCTCCCAACACGACTTATTCAAATTTATAACAGTTTTAGCTAATGGGAGTATGAAAAGAAAAGTGCACAGGTAACAGGCCTAATATCTGTGTCAGTAACGGGTACCGATACGGCGATGGAACAGTTACCCTTCTACCTAAATAATAATACCTGCTCCTTACAGGTAGAGGGAAGAGGATGTAAGCGGAGGATGAGGAATCCTCACTCGTCTCACCAAAAATATCCTTGCCCAGCAAGGTGTCATCATTAGGGAGGTGGCAGGAGGAGAAGGTAATGAGTGAGGCTTCCACTATGAAGGAGGTGTCAACCTCCTAACATATGAGGATGCGCTCATCATTGACTTGAGCATCACGCTCCAAGTCCTCCTGTAGTACATGTGGAGGTTCAACCTGCATAGGCTCGGATAAAAAGGGGGTCAGGGAATAAAAGAGAAGAAAACCTTAAATAAATATCAATCAGGGGAGTGGTCCCGGTCTCACTCCCATCAAGTTCACACGCTTGATCACCATCATCATCGTAAGTATCATAGCAAGGGGGACCTGAGAACTTGAGGGCCTCAATGGTGGTTTGGACCTCCTCATCCCATGAAGAAGTGCAAACCTCCTCATCAGAGAGAGTATCCTCCTCATCCCACCTAGGTGCCACCTCAGGCTCCAAGTCATCACCTCGCTCACTTACTTTGATAGGATCATAAAAAAGAGATGTAGAAAAATTATGCAAAGAAACTAGAGAAATGCATCTAATATCATGATCAGAAAATAAAAAAATCAGATTTCTCCGTAAAAATTTCCGCAAGCACCTCCCCACTGGAGAGAGCACTCTCCTCATCACACTCAGGTGCATCTAGGAGCTCCCATTCCTCTCCCTGTTGTCTATCAAATGATTCATCATCATCACTAGGGGCAGAGCCATACACAGAGAGTGAGGAGTCCATGCACGAAATAAGCTCGGGGGTAGAGGGCACGATTGCCTCCATGGGTAAAGAATGAGCGATAGGGACAATGTTGTCATGAGTGAAGGAGCAACGGTCAGGATTGAAAAGACTAGGACAGTCCTTTAATTCATGACCCTCTCTTCGACACAACAAGCAAACAAAGTTCCTACACTGCCTAACATTTAACTCCTTCATTTGGTCTATATAATAGACCATCTTGTCGTAAGTGCTAGGAGAAATATCTCATGAAGGCATTTTCAATAATTAAAGAAGATATAACGAAACTGAAATTCCTTGAAAGGAAATTTACATAAACAATTAAAACCTCTTTGGAGTAAACTTGCCTAAAACTTTAAACTAGGAGAGGATGAAATAATAACAATAAAAAGTATCTTAAATAAAACAAACAAACAAGAAAAAAATGACTATACATGATGGAAGGGCTTCTTTCTCTCCCCTTTCTCTCCAGAAAACTCACACGACAGTGTTCCCCGGCAACGACACCAAATACTTGATGCGCGAATCTCGCACACCGCTATAGGCGGTAGCAAGACTGCAACACGACACAGCAGTGTACCGATCGTTCAAGTAATATAAAATGTGGGGGTGAATCCCCAAGTATGGATCTCAAAGGAACATAGTAAGGTGGAGTTATATATCGAGGAAGGACTTGAGATTGAAGTCTTTTAGGTCGGATGGATTGCGGAAAAAGGGGGATTTGGATTGGTTTAAGGAAAATAAACGAAAACAACTACTCAAATACTCCTATGCAGGCCGCTATGCACTGCTTCGCTTGGCGGGATGGAAACTACGCAGGACGCTATGCACTGCTTTGCTAGGCGGATGGATGAGTAGGCTTGCGGATGGAATGAGTGTAACTGCAGAATGAGGGTTGCAAGCACCTCGTCACGAAGCACACCACTAGCAATTGCTAGTGCGGCACACGAACGTTATGACAGGATGGAGGATGGAATGGGGCGCTCCTCACTATAATAGGCCACATAGATACTTCACATAGACATGAAATATACTAAATAGCATAACAAGGTTTAACATACATTATCCATACACACAAATAATAGAGGAAAAACATTACTACAATATGAAGGGGTGAGATTACAACCAAAGGGGCAGAGACTCATCAGAGGTTCACGCCCGGAATCTAGGGTTGTCAATCCTTCTCCAAGCTCGGGCTCCAACTGCCGTCCGGCGTACGGAGCAGAGTTGTCACTTCCTTCTATTTGACCCGTCTTCCACGTCAATCATCTTTGATTCCGACCTTGCCAGAGATCTTCATATTTGCATCAAGCAAACCCTCAAAATGGAGCTTTGGAGGTGCACGAACAAAGGAGGAGGCCAAGAGGATGCTCCGACTATAGATTTGCAAGAGAAATAGTGGCCGAAGCTCCTCCCAAAGGTGGGTGGCAAGGGAGCGATGAAAATGGCGGTCTCTGCAGAAGAAACGTCGCTCTCTTCCTAAAAAAAAGATCTTTTTCCCGTGGACTGATCCTGCGCGCTTAAATAGAGGCGTTAAATTAAGAAACGCACGATGAAAATGCATGATCGTGCATTTTGGGCCATGCGATTTACAAGGATAAACAACGCCTGGAGCTACAAGAAGGTCGTGCATTTTTTGTTCGTGCACGAGCGCAATGCTGCTGCGCGACCAACAATGCACGAGGTAAGACATGCTGCCGATTTTTCATGCTTCCAGGTAGGTCGTGTATTTTCCTTCACACACGATTGGATTCAATCGTGCGTTAAGGTAAACACACGATGAACATCATCACACACAACTCTGAGTAAATCGCATGATCGAAGTTAACAATAATCGCACGGTCGTGCGATTTACCCAGATTGCAATGCTCAGCTCAAGGGTATAATCCACCTGTACACAATCAAAACCACAGCACCAAACAATAGAAAATGGCTCCAACCACAGGGCTAACACCCATAATAACAGCAAGACTGGCATGGGGAGCCCCCAAAGGCATACCCCCAACACAGAATGCGTAGTTGCACACCCCCATATGCGAAAAGAGTGCACTATGTGTAAAGTGATGACTCAAGCATATATGAGCATTTTAATGCTGAAAGTGTAGTGCACGAGTGAGAAAAACAGGCCCAGATGAGTCCGAAAAACCCTATATAATCGGGACTCATCACTCCCCCACCAAGCGGTCGAAGTCTTCCTCAGCCTCCAAGTGAAAGACGGTCGTGGATGAGACTTCCAGCTCGAGTTCCCCTACTACGGACTCCGCGGTCCATGCTGCCACTGTGCCGATGGAGCCCTCCTCTGGGCCGATGTCGAGAGGGCATCAAAACTTCCATCTCTGCGAGAGGTATGTGGATGCGGCCGGCGAGCCCCTACTCATTGGGACAAGAAGGCCAACCGGGTCTCCAACTCTACCCTCCTTCCATCCTGGATGGAGTAGGACACCACTAGAGGCCAGACCTATGACCTCTCCTATGCGCTCTACAGCCATACGGATGCCTCCATCTACAATGCCTTCTCCACTCAGACGCTCGCGCATGAGGGTTTGTGGGTGATGATGCGTGCTCTCAAGTTGACTCACATGACTTCTCACCGCGGAATGACTCTCGCGCGGAACCTAGCCGAAGTCGAGAAGACCCGCGCAGACGTCTCCGACGAAGTCTTGGTCATGAAGAAGAAATTGGCGACAACCAAGGACCTTCTCGCTAGCCGCCCAGCCCGAGAGGTGAGCACGTCTCCTCGCAGCGACTCAAACTCTCGCATTTCCTTCCTTTCTCGTGCTAACCTTCTTTTTTCGTGCAGGACATAGCCAACTATGATACCCTACTCGTGCGGGCGCGCATCCTTGAGTAATGTGTCAAGGAGCTTGAGGCCGAGAACCAAAGGATGTGAGATGCCGTTGCTCGGCCACCTCCCGCGTAGAGGGAAACTCGGCATCATTACTCCAACGCCGAGTTCGAATTACTCTAAAATTAATTAAAACTTCTTAAATAAAATGAGTTCTAAGGAATTATTCAGAAGGAGGAAAAACAAGAAAGAAATTAGAAAGAGGAAATGCCACTGAATGCTGAGGATCCCAACAGATTAACTACCATTCAGAAAGGAAAAGATCCAGTAGTGCCCACTATAATGTCTCCAGAAAATAATCAATCTAGGGGGAGCCAGCTACAGATATTACTGATGATCCTTCCCCTTTAGTAAACCAGGGGAGCCTCTCCCAATCCCTCAAGATAATGATGTACCAAATCATGGGGAGCTTCCTATAACATCTCAGGAACCTGCAAAAAATTAGGAGGAGCTTTCATCAACTAGGAGCTCCACATTAGTGGATGGAAGCTCCTCCTGATTTTCTGCAGTTTCCTGAGATGTTATAGCAAACTCCCCCTGATTTGGTACAACATTATCTTGAGGGATTGAGAAAGGCTCCCCCTGGTTTGCTACAGGGGCAGGATCATCAGTAATATCTACAGCTGGCTCCCCCTGGATTGATTGTTTGTTTGGAGACATTGCAGGCGGCCCTACTGGATCTTTTCCTTTCTAAATGGTAGTTAATCTTTTGGGATCCTCAACATCCAGAGGCATTTCCTCTTCCTGAATTCTTTCTTATTTTTCCTCCTCCTAAACCATCTCCTCCTTCTTAACCTGGCTGGGTATGGAGGTTAAGAACTCTTTGGTGACTAAGGAGGAGGATACAAAGGATTTTAGAGCCAGAGGAGACCCTTTTGATTGAATTAATTCACTCTCCATCTGAGAGTACTTTCTATCAAATTTCCTTGCTTGAGCAGCTAGAAGATCAGCAAAGGTGCTAGAGGCTAGCCCTACTACTTTTGAGATTGCTTGCTCAATGTTAAATGAGGTTGTAGAATGGGAGGTAGAGGCAGGTGGAGGAGGAGGTGTGAGGTTCTCATTCAAACCAGGAGGATCTTGGTAGGCAGGGAAAATGGTTTGGTAGGATTTTCTAGAGAAATAAATGTTGGTGGTGGAAATGGGACAACTGACTGATTGTCTAGAAGTGGGGTGGATGGTTGTTGTTGTGGTTTGGGAGGAGGCTGTGGTATATGTTCAGGTGCTGGCGTGGATGGGATGGATTGGAAGTTTTGCTCTGGAATGATACCTTGTTGTGCTGGTGGATTATTTTTGGGCTGGAATATTTGGTATAGTTGTCTCCATATCTTGTGTTGCTGGAGAGAGAGGGGGTGAAGGTGCAGCTTAACCAAGCTGGAGGATCTGCCTGGTCCATTTAGAGAAGATTCCAATGTTGATTCTTTTGCCTTGTGGATTTGGCACTCCCTTGCATTTGCAAACCATTGGGTAGTGATGGAGGAGCATGGCTCATGATTCTCATATGGGAATTTTCTTTGTGGGAATATTTGTGCCCAATCATTCTTAGGAGGCATCTCCCCCAATTTATCTTCTTCTGAAGGACCAGAATGCCCATGATCTGCAGCTGCTGCGTGGGTATAGCATCATGTGCAGATATCTTGCACATCAATACCTTACCAATAATATCAGCTAAGAACCTATACTCTTCTGCCACATCAATCTTCTTGAGATTTATTGGCTTATCCTTCCTGAACTGCATGAGCTGCAAAGCCTGGCTGATTTCTCCCCCTATCAATTCATCTGGGTCATCCCAGTGGGTAGATCAAATGTTTGAGATAGTATTTCTTCAGATACACTGATATCATGTCCATAAATTGTCACTTGAAGGGACCCATCATCTGATATATGGATATTGTCCTTTGATTCTGTAAGTTCTACATCTAGAATCTTACACCTGGTAGAAATGAGTTTTGTTAGACCAACAGACTTAAAAGGCCTAGAATGGCCTTGAAACTTTCGGCAGCAGCATTGAAGGAATCCACATCCACGTCAAAACCAGAGTTGATCTTGGGTAGAGCCATTGGATTGTAATTACCTGCAAACACAATGAAAAGAGAGAGGGAGAAAGAGACAAGAACACGAGAGAGCTAGAGAAGGAGAGAGTCGGAGAGCAAGGAGAGGAAAATTCGAAAACGTAAATGATTCGACGCAGAAGTTGCTTAAAAGAAGATGATTCATCGCAACTTAGGGTTTAAGTCGGAGCTGCGTCGATAAATATTAATATTTGGCGCGCAAAAATATGTCGAGACTGCTTCTAGAAGTAATTCTGCAAGCGCTGTTATATCAATGTTGCGTCGATTAATATTCGACGCAACTTCGAGATTGCTTAGCAATTCTTAAGTTGGCGCAATGATGTCGACATTGCGTCGATTTTTAATCGACGCGACCACAAATTTGATCAGCAGTTATTAATTCGACGCATGCGGCGATAAGAACTTGACGTTGCGTCGAATAACATTCGTATTATCTTCTCCATTTGGCTCTCGACGCTTGCGTGGAGTAGAACCCGTCGATACGTCAAATTCTATTCGACGCAACTTTGAATAAATAGTTCTATTTTTTTTAGAAATTTCTTGCTGTTTTTCCCAGCAAAGATGTTTATTGAAAGTAGTGTTTATGCTATTAATTTTATGCACTATAAGGATAACAAGATAATTTAAAGAAGAAATCACTCCCTTGGTTTCATCTAGTTCTTTCTTCATGACATAGATCTTTCTTTCCACTCCATTCTCTCTTAGGAGGGATCCTACCTAATCATGCACAAATAATTCAGACATTAGAAGGAACCCAGGTTGCCTTGGGCCCTTTGCTTTTACCATTGTAGGGTTCAATGAAAGAATAGAAGGGTCTTTCATGATACCCTTTTGGATGATAAGGAATGGGTTTCCCAAACCAATGATTATTATTATGGTGCTTGAAATGTGTACAAAAAGTATTCAAGTATAATTGATCTGCAGAATGTCTAATTATATTATTCTTGACTTTAGTTCTTTGATTGTTGTTTGTTAGCTTCTCTGAATTATTTTTGCCTAAGGATTTCTTTTCATTTTTTAGATTCACTTTGTGAGGCAAAGTTATCTTATTTGGATTATTATTGTCCTTAACTATTTCACTCCTCTCACTTGATTGATACTCACTGGGTCTAACAAACCTAATTGGATTTTTCCAAGCTGGCCTACTAGTGGATTCTGTGCTAGTGCAAGGGTTTGCTCCTAGACCTAGGTGTCTAAATCTCACGGAGAGATTTTGTGTGATGTCTCTGAGCTTCTGACTCCTTCCATTGATAGAGTACTCAAAGGCTTTTGCCTTTGCTAGCTCTTCTTTTAACTTTATATTTTCATTTCTTATTTCAATTAATTCTGTTTCTTTATCTTGAATTTCATTTCATAATTCATTATTTGTTGAATATAGTTCATCTTTCTTAAAATTTTCTAATTCTTTCCTATTTATTTTTATCTCTTTTTGAATTTTGATAAAATTATTACAAAATTCTTGGAAACATTTTTTAAAATCATCAGTGTTAAAATCAAAGTCATCAAACAGGGATACCTGATCTTCTTCACCATCTGAGGACATTCCCAATGCCATCATGCAGGTTGCTTCAGCTTCAGCTTCTTCGTCACTCTCAGATGAGGATAAGCTTAACTCTGCTTCAGAGTCACTCCAGGTCTCAACAATGAAACCCTTGGCTTTCTTCTTGTCTTTCCCTTTGAATGACTTCTTCTTCTTTTCATCCTTGTTGTTGCTCCTGTTCCTTTGCTCTTGCGGACATTCAGGGGCTATGTGCCCTGACTTGTTGCAGGAGTAGCATATTACCTCCTTCTTTGGAGTCTTATCATATCTGGGCTTTGAGCTCCTCTCTCTTCTCCTTGAGTCTTCTGTCTTGACCCATTTTCTGAATCTCCTTGCTAGGAGACTGAACATTTCTTCTTCAGGAGTGGAGGGCTCTCCTTCAGTAGCTTTCAGAGCAAGGCTTCTTTGGATTGGAGCTGGAGTTGTCTCCCTTTCCTTTGATTCAGCCCTAATCTTTAGAAGCATCTCATATGACTTAATCTTTCCTAGCAAAGCCTCAGTAGAGATTTATCTATGGCATCTGGACTCTATGATTGCCTAGATCCTTGAATCCCATGAGTTAGGGAAGCATATGAGGATCTTATTATTTATTTCTATTAAGGATATCTCCTTATCTAGATTCTTCAGCTCATTGACAATGATGATGAATCTGTCATACATCTCAGCAACAGATTCATCAGCTTTATTTTGAAAGTTCACATATTGGGATATGAGAAGGGACTTCCTGTCCTTTCTTTCATCAGAACTTCCTTCTACTAGTCTGGAAAGAGATTCCCAGATCTCATTGGCTGATTGGCAGTCAGCCACCTTCTAGAAGATGTCATCTGACATGGTGGATACCGAAATATTAATAGCTTAGGCATCACATACCTTCTACTTCTTTTTAGTCTTTGTCCTCTCAGCCCTTGGTACAAGTTCCTGTGTAGAAGCTCCACTGACATCCTTCTTGTATGGGATTGGAGGACCTGTAATGATAACATCAAAGATGTCCTCATCAATAGAGTTCATATATAAATTTATTCTGGCCTTCCAGAGTGTAAACTTATTCAAGTTACACACTGAAGGTCTTATTGAGGCATAATCCTTAGAACTCATTTTATATAAGAAAATAAATTTATTGTAGAGAAATAAGAGTAGGAGGTCTTTTTGATCAAGGTGTTAACCTTTTAAAGATCAACCTCCCTCTGATACCAATTGAAAGTGCGCAATGTGCCTCTGAGTATACTCTAGAGTGTGTGTGTGTGGGGGGGGGGGGGTGAATAGAGATTTAAAAATATTTCTATCCTATTTGAGCGCACATAATAAAAACACTAAGTGTTATGCTTCAACAATACCTAACATAGAATAAAATTAATGATGTTAAAGTAAAGCATAAAAGTTATAAGCTAAATAGGACAGTACAGAATTTTAACACACACAGAAGACACAAGATTTTATAGAGGTTCCCCAAAATGTGGGTAGTCCTCTCTTCTACCACCTGGTAGGAATGCACAACTTGTGTCTGAGTCTTTTGATAAGGAGACTCTTATAATCAAAGATCCTTTGATAAGGAGATCTTGAACCACTCAGATCTTTTGATAAGGAGATCTTGAACCACTCAGATCTTTTGATAAGGAGATCTTGAACCACTGAATCCTTTGAATAGGGATTCTTACAACTCTGTACAGTTGAGGAAGTTGAAAGAACAAAGAGGATGAAGAAGAATTCTGTTCTCTGAATTCTGTAGAAGCTTTTAGCTTTTATTTTTCCCTTCAATGGATCTACTAATGATGAACCCTTGCTTATGATTATGATGATTTGCAAGGGTTATATTCATCTGATCCTTTTTGTATATCTTTCTCTTGCTATCTTGTTGTTATATAATGTTGATGAAGAAGCAGCTCTGTTTTCTGTTCTGAGAGAGCACTTGTTTCTATCTTTCTCAGTTAAGGTTCCAGGAGGAAGAAGAAGAAGAGGGAACCTTAATCGACAAAACTGTAGCAGATGGTGATGAATGCTCTGTGTATTCCTTTCTTCTCATCCTATTTATTTTCCATGATTAATTTTGAATTTGTTTCCTCTTTTGGGTTGTCCTAAAAAGGCATAGTCTTGGACAATTAATCATTCCTTCTTCATTTGTTCACAAACCGTCTGCCAGCTGTTTGAATCCTTTCCAAGAAAGCTTTTCCTTTCTTCTTTATTGCTCCTCTCCATTCTAGGCAATAAACAAGCCGTTGTAGAACAGTCTTTAGTGTTGTGGGCCTTCAGAGAGAGTTCTAAAAGGACAGCTGAAAAGGTTTCTTTTTCAGACTGTATTCAACGCTGCGTCGATTTCATTCTCTCTCTTATCGACGCGCCTTCGAGTTCGTGTAAGAGAACCTTCGAATTTCCCTTGATCTGGTTGAACTCTATTGTCGACGTTACGTCGATTACTTATCGACGTAATCGTCGAGTTGAAGACTTCATTTTGAACTTCATTGTCTGCGTCAAATTATAGTCGATGTTGTGTCGACTTCAGATGGCATCGACAGATACTTCCTTCCGCGTTGTATTGAAGTCGAGGTTGCATCGACTTCTAAGATAACTTTGACATGCACCTTCATCTATGTCAATTCCTATTTGACGTAGCGTCGACATGATATACTTTGATAGAGAGATTGAGTTGATTGGACTTTTAGTCTAAGTTGCGTCGACATCAACGCGAAGTTGCATTGACTTCTATTCGACGCATGTATTAATTAAACTCAGATTGTACTTGTCCTGAACTGGTCTTAACACTTTAAGGTGAGTGTGACATCCTAAGACATCTAATGACCAAATTACCCTTACTATACAATGGGTAATAAAACCTAGAAGGTAAAATCTGATAGTTTATGTAGGTGTAGTCAATAATACCTAGAGGGGGGTGGGGGGGCGTGAATAGGTTTTACTTATTTTCTTTATATAATCCTAATGTATCTAGCAGCAGAAAACTCAATCACAGAAAGCACACAAGGATTTATTGAGGTTCCTCAAGACAGGGTGTCTTGAGTAGTCCTCTTTCCCCCTTCACCTTTCTAACAGTGAGTTAGACAAGGCCACAAACTCCAATCTCAGCTCCTTGAGCTTACACCACAAGTTCCTCAGAACTTCTCAGATCAAGAGTGATCCTACCTCAGGCACAACAGCCGTACACTCAGGCTCAGCAGCCCTACACCTCAGGCACAACAGCCGTACACTCAGGCTCAGCAGCCCTACACCTCAGGCACAGCAGCCCTACACCTCAGAGTTATGTAACTCTTACCACTCAGAAATCACACAGATTTCCTACCTCAGACCTATTAAGAAGTCCTACCACTCAAGCTGTCAACACAGCTTTACACACAGGCTCAACAGCCTTTCACTCAGGCAACAATTCCTTACAAAGATATAAAAGAGTTTGTACTAAATACAGAAGATAAAATGTTTACTCTCCGTCTTATGTTTTCCTCCTTTAGATCTGAAAGACAGCAGCTTCATATTTGAATCACCTAGATCTTCTCCTTCAGCAAAGCAGAAGATCAACTTGCCCTTCTTGAGTTGGTACACGAAGAGCTAACTAATCTCCCTCAGAAGATTAACTTCAGCTTCAGAGAACAACTTCAACTGGCTGAAACGTGAATGCTCGATTGCTGCTTGCAATAAAAGCTTTTCAATGGAACAGTGCTTGTTGTTGTGCCCTAGCTTTTGCTTTTATACCTCCAGAAGGCTTCAACGGCTATTTCGATCCTCCTGACACAGTATGGGGCAGATTGGAGTTGGTTTTCCCTTTTTATTTTCGCTTGCGCCAAAAGCAGATCCCGTCAGCGCATTTGAATCTGTCTCAGCAGTTGGGCTGAGACAGCTTCCAGTCTCAGTGGTTGCTCCAGTTTCCTTCTCAGTGGATCCGCTGAGACGGCTCCTCATCTCAGCGGTTTTGACCCTTCGTCTCAGCGGTTCTGCTGAGACAGATCTTCATCTCCTTGTAGATGATTTCTTCTCATCTAAGGGCATGTTTGGCCCTTCCTTTTGAGTCACCTGTGCTTGTATATCCTACACAAGTGTAGCTTTGTTAAATACAATATGTCCTTAGCATTGAGAGTGATGCCTCTTCAAATCAAGGTAATATTGAGGGCAATATACCCAACAATCTCCCCCTATTTGAAGAAGGCAGAACATCCCCAATACTAAGGTACATTAACAATAAAAATTATATCACAGAAAAATGATCTGTGAATCATATGACCTATCTCCCTCTTGCTAATATCCTAAGCTTAGCAATGGCTCTTTCTCCCCCTTTCTGGTTTCTTCAACTAATTATCCCATTAGGGATTGGGAGACAACATCTATAGATCCCTTTGGATCAACTTATAGGTCAACCTATACAATCTTGGCATTTGCCATCTCCCCCTCAACCTGAGTAGGGAGTTTGCTCCCCCTTAATTGGTGAGCAATTTCTGTAATAACTGAACCTGTTCAAATTGAACATTCCATTCTTGCTCCTGAATACTAAAGATAAAGGTACAAAGTACATATAGCAATAGTAACAAACACAACATTATGATCAAAAGAAGAAATATCATTTCAATTTAAATGTTCAGTACAGATATTTCAAACAATACAACTGATGATTAAAAATATATTTCAAGGCATGGTCTTCTTAGATGGACCCAGGGAAGAGCATTCTCCATCTTTGGACTTCCTCTTCCTAGCTTCAGCAGCAGCCTTGATCTTCTCCTTTACTTTGAAGTATAGAAGAGGCTTGGGAAGATATCTTGTGGGAATTCTTACTGGAGTTTCCCTTCTCACCAAGTTTTCTTTGAGAATCCTTTCCCTTAAGGATTCCCTCTCAAGGTGCTTAATCCATTCAGCAGCTGAGTAGACATGGTCAATGTCCTTCATTTGATTGCCATGACTCACCCAAGTATTGACAACAATTGTGTCCAACTCCAGATTGTCATCTTCATGGAGTGGATCCTCTAATCTTTCCATTCTTTTCTGGGCCATATATTCTTCAGCAGTTTGAATGCCCTCTGCCCTTCTCCTCTTTGCTGCTCCCTCATCAGCAATCAGATTTGATTGACTTTGGAAGTCAAAGTCTTCATTTCTGCTAGGGTTCAAGATTGGAAGATTCAAAGCAATTCTTGTTCCTTGCAGCACTTTTAAGCTTGAGTCCCACTGATTATTAGTAACCTTTCTGACCATGGTAAGGATATTTTCTTGAATAGCAATGGAAGTATTGTTGACCACTTCCACCACTTGCTTGTGATGAGTCCCAATTATATACACATTTATGGACTCATCTGGGCCGATTTCTAATCTTTGCACTTCACTTTAGACATGTTTTCATTCCTATTTAATATTCCATGCTAAGTGCACTTCTAGGCCCGTTTTGGTGTTATTTCTTGTTCATCTTCGTTACTAGTTTTCATGCAGTGTTAAGTGCCACCTTCAGTGGCTAGACTGGTGTTGTATGCTGGAACAGGAGTCGTGCAGGTGTTCCCGGTACAATTCTGTACAGGAACACTGCGCAAGATCACTGGCTCTATCGCGCACGACCACTGGTCGTGCGCCACTGATCGTGCGCACTTAACGCCCATTTTATGAGTTCTGTTTTGCTTATCGCATGACCACTTACGATAGTGCGCATGACCACTGGTCGTGCGCAACTAGTCGTGCGAACATGTATTTTATAAATTTCTTTCATTTCAGGCTCCGCCCAGGCAGCGCGCACGATCGCAGAACTCCAGTGCGCACGACCACTGGTCGTGCGCCTATGACCGTGCGCAGTATTCAGTCCAGCGCCTATATATATGCCTGTTCCGCTTTTAGGGAGGGATCGAGCCGCCGGGAGCACGAGTGGCAGTCCGTACGCCGACGATTTCCATTCCTGGACACCTCCACTTCATCTCCTACGCAAGGGGAAGTCCACTCCAACCATTCCAAGCATTTCTCCATTGTCCAGGAGCATTCTCCACCATCCGCAAGCCCTCAAGCAGCTATTTTCCACTCCAGTCCGGTGAGAAGAAGAGGAATCCTGAGGTAGAAGACGACGGAACCACGTAGAGAGATCGTGACAGTCTCTCTACACCGGAAGCACAGTCCACCCGAGTCCGGAGGTAGCTTGACAAACTACCATTCCGGCCGTGAACGGCCGCTAGTCTTCATCCATTGGTTATCTCTTTCCTCACTCCTTCGTTGTAATCTTTGAATCTTTTAAACTTGAATATCATGATGTTTGGTTTAAATGAAATGAATGTTTCTTCTCTCTTCATCATTACTTACTTGTGAATCGCTTCGCCTCCGCTCATCCACTCACTCACTCACGCACTCAAGGTGTTCGATCCGCGTTAGCAAGAGCTAACGGCGTTTGTGAAGAGGTGTTTGCGACCCTCGCCTTCCTGCACTAGAGCACGCTCCATCCGCCTCACGAAGCACGGCATCGCGGCCGTTGCATCCATCTCGCCTTGCGAAGTGGTGCTTTCGACCCGCATTTCCTTCATTGTTGTTAAGAGTAGGAAAACCCAACCAAAACCCCCCTTTTTGTGTGTTTGTTTACGCTCGTGTAACAATAGTCACACAGCGCGATTCGTTCACCCAACCTGCATTCCTCAAGAGACCGACACTCGGGGATCCTATTCCCTAAACTTTATTACTTGCGCGACCGGTGCACTTGCCGAAATATCGCATCAAGTTTTTGGCGCCATTGTCGGGGAATGTTCAGGCGTGTAACGTCTTGAGTTGTGAGCTTTTGTTACAAGAGCAGTTGTTTTTGATTTCCTTTGTTTTGTTTTTTTTTGTTGTGACTGTGCATGCAGAGACAAGCCGCGGGGGAACTTGTACCCTTTGATCCAGAGATCGAACGGAGCGCTCGCGCACGAAGGCGCGCAACAGCCGTACAGGTGACAATGGGTGACAATATAGACCCAAACAATGCTGACCCAAGAGTGCCTGATGTGGGGCAGCACCAACCTGGAGATGAGCAAGAGGTAGTGAGGCCTCGACCCAGAACGATGAGAGATTATACCTCTCCGACAGCTGGGAGTGTGTATCCGGGATTTGGTCCCAACATTATGAACAACCAGTTCGAGATCAAACCTGCGATCTTGAACATCATCCGGAACAATGCTCAGTTCTCCGGGATGACCAGTGAAGACCCGCACCTGCACCTGGCAGAGTTTTCCGATATCTGCGGAACTTTCCGCTACACTGGAATAACTGACGATACAGTCAAGCTGCGACTGTTCCCATTCTCACTTCGCAACAAGGCCAAGGTGTGGCTCCATTCGATTCCTCCTGGGACCGCCGCGACTTGTGATGCTCTTGCATCCAAGTTCCTGGCCAAATTCCACCCCGTTGATAAAATTGTGAGCCTGCGGCGGGAGATCGCCACCTTTCGCCAAGCTGACCAAGAGACCCTTGCCGAGGCATGGGAGCGCCTTAATGATCTTCTCCGTCGCTGCCCGAACCACGAGCTCCAACCGTGGAATGTGGCAGAGACATTTTACTTTGCGATCGAGCCCAACTACAGGGCAATGATCGATGCTGCTGCGGGTGGTAATCTAATGAACCACACTCCAGAGGAGGCCCAAGTGCTAACCGAGGCCACCACACCCGGATTATAACCAAGGCCCCCCAGCCCAAAAAAAGAGTAATCTGGAGGAGATGATGGAAAAATTTATGCAAGCGGCTACCTCAAATATGGTGAACCAAACCGCATCCATGCGGAACTTGGAAATGCAGCTGGGCCAATTGGCCCAAGTGCTAACCGAGCGGTCGCATGGGACCCTTCCTAGCAACACTGAAAAGAACCCAATAGATCAAGGGAAGAGTCTCGGCGATGTGGTAGAGGCTGATCCAAGTGAGTTAGTGATTTCTTGTTCCATCAATAATATTGAAACGAAAGCTTTGTGCGATTCCGGCTCCTCCCGCAACGTCATTGCGTTGCAAGACGTTGCTAAATTGCAACTTGAGATGAACACGGAGGATCGGAAATCCCTTATGCTTGCTAATGGGACCGTTATACAATCTGAGGGGGAAGTGAAAAATGTAGAAGTGATAGTTGAGGGGACGATTGTGGTTGCTGATTTTCAGGTGTTGGGACCCCAGGAAAATCACTCTATCCCTATCTTGGGCGTGCCGTTCTTGAAAGAGAGCGGTGCCACCCTTGATTTCGCTACGGGGTGTGTCTTCCTACCCAATAAGGTGCTGCAGCCCACTTGCCCCAAAGCTATAACTGAAACATCCACTCCTCCCCCTCTCTTTATTTTTGATGAATCTCTGAGTTGTGCAGGAAATGAAGAAGATAAAGAACTAATTGAAGGAGAAAAGGAGGAGCACCAGTCCAGTAAGGAAGAAGTAGATCTTCGGATAGAATTTGATTCCGAGACGGAGGAAGATTGCATTTCGAAAAATATTGACTTGAATTTAGTTCCGGACACTGTCCCATTATCTTCTTGTTTTGATTCTTGTAATAAACAATTTAAGCGCTCCATCTCTTGGGCTGATCCGGTAGTCACCGCGACGCCGGAAGTGACGCCACCCACCACCAAGGTGGAAAAATCTGAAAACTTTCAACGTTGGCAGTCTCCGACTGTCACTAAACTTAAACAGGAGAAACTTCTGCACGACGCTCGCGCTGCCGCTCTCCGTGGCAAGAGGGCGGAGGTTAGGGGAACACTGGGTGACACCAGTGTTGGCCCTAAAGCCTTCACCTCCCGCCTACGAGCTACGAGAGACGCGCACCATAAGAGCGCCTATAGCTGATTTGTGTTGTCTGAATTTGTGAAACTGCTTCTGTGAACTTCTCCTTTAATTTCTGTGCTCTTTAAACAATCATAATACAGGTATTTGGTCCAGCTTAAGGACATAAAACAAAAGCGCTGCTGGGAGACAACCCAGATTTCCTAATTTTATTTTTATCTAACATGTTTAGTTCAGTTTTTATATTTGTTTTTGCTGTTTTTAGTTTTGTGCTTGCAGGTGTGTTGTGTTCTTTGGTGCGGATGCTGCAGACTGCTCTTTATCTTAATCGCCAATCGTCTGGTATGCTCAATTCTGAGCATTGGGTAACACTTCTTCCCCCCTCAACTTCCAATTTCTGTGATGTAATGTTTAGACTAGGTCTGGGGGAGAGTATGTTGTCATCCACTGTGCACGAGTTGCACTGCATACTAGAAGTTTGTTTATTATTTATCTTTATCATCATCATTGTTTTCATGCTTCTTGCACCACTTCACCCACCTGAGTGCGCGCTTTCCTATTTGTGTTGTTTCCAAATAAACTATTTTGGTTAGGAATGTGATTTGGGGTGTTAGCTTAGGAATTACTATTTGGAGTGCGATGCTGACTCGAGCAGTGTTCTAGTCGCACCCGCATGCTACAGTAGCTTTTGAGTAGAACCAGATTGTCACTATGCATCTAATTTATGATTAGTATTTTTTGCGTAGTTTTAGATTTGTTATACTCAAATGGTGAATGTGAACGAAATTGGTGATAACCCGGTGTTGTGTGTGTACGAGCACTAGTCGTGTGTTGCTCGAGTCGGGAGGAAGGTTTACCTTTCTCGTGGGCTAAGAACTTGCCCCAAGCGACTCTCGATGCATGGGCGAGAGCGACTCGTCGAGTTAAACGTGATGTAGGCCACCTTTTGGCTAGTTTGAGCCTTGTCGTTCCATGTCCTTTTCGCTCACCCTTGCAAGCCAAAATTGTGCCTACCACTCTTTTGTTCAGCTCCTCTTCATCCACCAAATCCCGAAGCTTATCCTACGCCCGCAACCAAATTGCTGTTTAACTGCGCTCATAATTCTCAATTTTCGTGATGTTTGGAACTTGTGCGTTGTGAAGAAAAAACACGTTTTATTTTGCTGAATTTGAACCAACCGGAGGATAAGTGAAAGAAGAAAAGTATGTTGTTAAAAGGAAAAAATCTGAAAAAGAAATATGTCGTAAAGAAATCCTTCCGAGCTAAATAGAAAATCTATTGGTAATTGTGAAGTAGGTCGTGTGCACACCTAGTTTTCATGATAAGTCTGGGGGTGTGTCACACGAGCATTGTTTTTGGTTTTGTGTGGTGCAGCGTTCCGTTAGCTCACTTGGGTTGCGTAGCCATCGTGTTTAAATTTGAATATCATACCGCAACCTAAGCCCCAATATAATCCTAAAAGCCCTATTGATTTGACTTGTGAGTTTGCTAACGCCGTGGAGAGAGTGTGACCGGGCGAGCGTATGGTTCACGACGTTGATGGATTTCAGCAGAGTTATTCCTAAACCCCGACCTTGTGCAACACCCGCCTTAGTGTCTTGTTACTTTCACACCGGGCATGATCATTCGAATTCTTCATAATTCACCAACTGAGTATAACTAAATCTCTACTTACGCTCTAATACTTTCGTAAATTAGTTTGCATAGTTAGAATCTCTTTTTACTAAATTTCTATTTGCATGTTTTTGTTACTTCGCATTGTACTCCTTTGTGTAATTTTCTTTGTTAACTACCATTTTCACACTCCGCCGAATTCGTTTGCTCGGGACGCGCAAACAGGTAAGTCTGGGGGTGTGACGAGTCCCAATTATATACACATTTATGGACTCATCTGGGCCGATTTTCTAGTCTTTGCACTTCACTTTAGACATGTTTTCATTCCTATTCAATATTCCATGCTAAGTGCACTTCTAGGCCCGTTTTGGTGTTATTTCTTGTTCATCTTCGTTACTAGTTTTCATGCAGTGTTAAGTGTCACCTTCAGTGGCTAGACTGGTGTTGTATGATGGAACAGGAGTCGTGCAAGTGTTCCCGGTACAATTCTGTACAGGAACACTGCGCACGATCACTGGCTCTATCGCGCACGACAACTGGTCGTGCGCCACTGATCGTGCGCACTTAACGCCCATTTTATGAGTTCTGTTTTGCTTATCGCACGACCACTTACGATAGTGCGCACGACCACTGGTCGTGCGCAACTGGTCGTGCGAACATGTATTTTAAAAATTTCTTTCATTTCAGGCTCCGCCCAGGCAGCGCGCACGATCGCAGAACTCCAGTGCGCATGACCACTGGTCGTGCGCCTATGACCGTGCGCAGTATTCAGTCCAGCGCCTATATATATGCCTGTTTCGCTTTTAGGGCGGGATCGAGCCGCCGGGAGTGCGAGTGGCAGTCCGTACGCCGGCGATTTCCATTCCTGGACACCTCCACTTCATCTCCTACGCAAGGGGAAGTCCTCTCCAACCATTCCAAGCATTTCTCCATTGTCCGGGAGCATTCTCCACCATCCGCAAGCCCTCAAGCAGCTATTTTTCCACTCCAGTCCGGTGAGACGAAGAGGAATCCTGAGGTAGAAGACGACGGAACCACGTAGAGAGATCGTGACAGTCTCTCTACACCGGAAGCACAGTCCACCCGAGTCCGGAGGTAGCTTGACAAACTACCATTCCGGCCGTGAACGGCCGCTAGTCTTCATCCATTGGTTATCTCTTTCCTCTCTCCTTCGTTGTAATCTTTGAATCTTTTAAACTTGAATATCATGATGTTTGGTTTAAATGAAATGAATGTTTCTTCTCTCTTCATCATTACTTGCTTGTGAATCGCTTCGCCTCCGCTCATCCACTTACTCACTCATGCACTCAAGGTGTTCGATCCGCGTTAGCAAGAGCTAACGGCGTTTGTGAAGAGGTCTTTGCGACCATCGCCTTCCTGCACTAGAGCACGCTCCATCCGCCTCACGAAGCACGGCATCGCGGCCGTTGCATCCATCTCGCCTTGCGAAGCGGTGCTTTCGACCCGCATTTCCTTCATTGTTGTTAAGAGTAGGAAAACCCAACCAAAACCCCCCTTTTTGTGTGTTTGTTTACGCTCGTGTAACAATAGTCACACAGCGCGATTCGTTCACCCAACCTGCATTCCTCAAGAGACCGACACTCGGGGATCCTATTCCCTAAACTTTATTACTTGCGCGACCGGTGCACTTGCCGAAATATCGCATCAGCTTGCTGGCTTCTGCTTGATTGGAGAGTATCAGTTTGTGGGCAGACTCCATGTTGTTATACAGCTGTATGTGAGCTCCTTTCAGCTTAGCATGTAGATTGGTAATCTTCTCCTCCCCTTCTTTGCTATTTTCCACTATCTTCTTCTCTATTTCAGAGTGTTGATGTATTATGGATTGGGGGAGAGTTTGAAAAGTGCTATCCACATCATCCAAAATACTTTCCTTGACCTTGTCAATGTGGGCCATGACTTGGCTGCTAGATGTGGTAGCCACTTGTGCCATCCTTGCAACTGCATTCTCCCAGACATTTTGGTTTTTGTAAAGATGATTCTTTACATATGTGATGTCTTTGGTGGAGACCCCTTGATGATCAGCAATTTGCTTCAGTACAGTGTGCTGAGCAGCAACTGTTCCTTTGGCCATTTCAAACCATCTTGTCATTTGCAGGAGGATATGATCTGATGCAGTTTTGACATCATTAACCTGGGCATTCAGCTCAGTTCTCACTGCAGCCACTCTTGATTCCATTCTTTGCTCACTGGCCTGGATCTCCTGAGTCAATGCAGCTCTTGTTGCATACAACTCATCCCTTATCTGAGCAGAGACATCATGGACCTTTTCAACAACTATCTCTTTCATAGACAACATCTGACCCTCAATCATGGTTTGTATTGAGTTTAGCAGGTCAGATGTGTCCAGAAAAGCAACTGGGCTTTCCTGGGCCAATTCCTTTTCAACCACCTCTTCAGCTCTACTATGAGAAATATCCCTTCCATCATCAGGGATCTGCTCCCCCTCAGATGGGGCATTAGGTGTACCTTGAAGATTTGGGGGGGGGGGGGGGGGGGGTTGGTTCCTGTTGATGCTCCCCCCCCCCCCCCACTAGCATACCCACCTCCACCTTCATAGGAAGGGCTATGCTCCCCCTCACATGGGACATCCATAGGTGGAGAATTTTGTCTAAGGTCACCTGAAAAATGATTGATGAGTTAAACACCTAGACTATACTATTGATAGAGAGGAGATGCCTAACTGAAATCCTAATTTACCATGGATAGGTGAATTGGGAAATTCATCTTCAGCTTGAGGAACAGCTGGATCAATATTCATCTGAGTTGGCTCAGGATTGGGTTCAACTCTTCCTTGGGGCTCCTCATCCCTTCTTCTTCATTATCTATATTCATTGGGCTGCTGGCAGATCTAAGGTCAGACCCATCTGATTTTGAGGATGAATCAGATTTCTGCTGGGATGACTTTTTCTTCTTTTCCTTTGCCACAGATGGCTGGCTCATAGGGAGCACTCTGGAGAATCTATCCAGAGTCTTAATGTCCATTCTTTTGAGATAATGGAGATTTGACCCCTTTGAATTTGCAAAAACTTCCTCCTTGTCATGTGAACCTGGCTTGCATAGGATGGCTTTGCTCACTATATCAGACAACAGCTTCCCCTGTTGATTGAAGAACTTCCTCCTTAGACAACTAGTTTTAGCATCACTATACCCTGTCCATTTTAGGGCAGTCTGCTTATCCTTTTCAGATATCTCCTCCTCTTCATTTTTACTGCAGGGAGTTAATTTCAGTCCCTTCTCCAACCTTTTGGCTGTTATCTTTATCTTCTCAGTTCTTATCTTGGACTTCAGGATGGTTTTGGAAGGAGATAATTTGACATTGTTGAACCATTCCAGAACTTCAGTTCTGAGAATGCAGCAGGATTCAGACAGCATATGCTCCAGACCTTGAGCTTCCATCAGATCAATCACTTGTCTTATTTTTTCTGAGGCATGAGAGAATCCATCTCTGACGATTTCATAGCCCACCAGGAGATCTTTTGAACTTTTTGGCGCCATGGAAGCAGAAAATCGAGGCGCTGAGACGGGAGAGAAGATGAATCATTTCGGCGGCTAAGGGTTTGACTTTGTGGTGTGTTTTAAGTTACAGTGTATCTATTTATAGGGTTTCAGTTTCGTTTTTATTAACCCCAGGTTTTTAGACTTAATTACCTTATCGTGTTAAGTAATTTTGGGTTAATTAACGATTGATTATAAGATTTCATATTGAACATACCTCGTCTCAGCAGTTTAGCTGAGACAGAGACCTAGGCCGCTGGGACAGTGAACTATCAACCGCTGAGACAGTTTGCTCGTCTCAGCGGTTCAGCTGGGATTTTTCGCAGCTGATTCAGCTGAACATGCTTCTGCAGTTTAGCTGATCATAAGGTTTAGACCTAATGTAGATATTTTGGCTGAAGAAATGTCCTAGTCATGACACTAAGTTGTAATGTATAATAATGTAAAGTTTTATAATTCACAATTCAGAATCAACAATAGTGACAGCTACTACTCATACATTTAGGACTATTCCATACTAAGCATGCCAAGATCAATTTTGAAAGCATTGAATTTAGATTCATCCTGTGGCTTTGTAAAGATGTCAGCTACTTGTTTGTCAGTGGGGACAAATTCAAGACAGATATCTTTATATTCTACATGTTCTCTAATAAAATGATATATAATCTCTATATGCTTAGTCCTGCTATGAGAGACAGGATTTTTAGCAATAAAGATTGCACTGGATGAATCACAATACAAAGGAGATTCCCTTACCTTGAGGTTGTAATCCTCCAACTGATGTTGTGTCCAAAGGAGTTGTGCACAACAGCTACCTGCAGTAATGTATTCAGACTCAGTTGTGGATATTGCCACACTGGTTTGTTTCTTGCTGCTCTAAGATATCAATCTTCTCCCTAGGCATTGACAAGTACCACTTGTACTCTTCCTGTCTTCTTTGCAACCTGCAAAATCTGCATCTGAAAAGCTTGTTAGTTCAAAGTCATTGTTCTTAGGGTACCAAAGGCCAAGATGTAAGCTGCCCTTGAGGTATCTCAAAATTCTCTTTACAGAGGTGTAGTGAGATTCCTTAGGACATGCTTGATACCTAGCATAAACACATGTAAAATACATAATGTCTGGCCTACTAGCAGTCAAGTATAATAGGGATCCAACGATACATTAGTACATGGACTCATCAAAGGCCTTTCCCTTTTCATCCTTATCTAATGATACATTAGACACCATGGGTGTTCTCATGGTGGAGGCTGATTCCATACCAAATTTCTTGATGAGCTCCTTAGTGTACTTGGCCTGGGAGATGAAAATTCCATCAATAGACTGTTTCACTTGGAGCCCAAGGAAATATTTGAGCTCACCCATACTGCTCATTTCAAACTCCCCCTGCATTAGATTGGCAAATCTCTTGCAGAGATTGTCATCAGTAGACCCAAAGATTATGTCATCAACATAAATTTGGACTAAGAGACACTTGACCTTTGTTTCCCTAAGAAATAATGTGCTATCAATATTTCCCCTCATGAACTTGTTCTTGAGGAGAAAGTTGGACAAAGTCTCATTCCAAGCTCTTGGAGCTTGTTTGAGACCATATAATGCTTTCCTAAGAAAGTAAATATGAGAAGTTAGGGTTGGATGCACAAAACCTGAAGGTTGTTCAACATATACCTCTTCCTTCAAGTTTCCATTGAGGAAGTCTGATTTGACATCCATCTGGTAGACTTTGAACCCCTTGTGGGCAGCATAGGCAAGGAATAGCCTAATTGCCTCCAACCTTGCAACTGGTGCAAAGGTTTGATCAAAGTCTATATCTTCCTCTTTCATGTATCCTTTGGCTACTAATCTGACCTTGTTCTTGATGATTGTACCATTCTCATCAAGCTTGTTCCTATATACCCATTTGGTGCCAATCACATTATGTCCCTGAGGTCTTGGCACCAGCTTCCATACTTTGCATCTCTTGAATTGTAGGAGCTCTTCTTGCACGGCTTCAATCCAGAAGGTGTCTTGATTGGCCTCTTCAAACTTCTTGGGCTCCATTTGAGAAAGGAAGCTCAAGAATAGTGCTTCATTATGAGCTCTACTTCTTGTCAATATGCCTTGCAGCAGCTGAAAGAGGGTCCTCTGGTGGCTATGTTTGTTCCACTGGTTCAGCTGTGACTTCACCATCTTGTACCTCTTCTTCTTCAGGAATTGCAGCAGCTGTTTGTGTTTTGCTGCTACTGGGCTTGTCTGGGACAGTCAACTCATGCAACCCTTCTTCATTTCCTGTCAAAATAGAAGAGCTATACCATTCTTTGTAGAGAAGGCTGGTCTCATCAAACACAACATGCATAGATTCTTCTACAACATGAGTTTTCTTGTTATAAACTCTATAAGCTCTACTATGTGAGCTATACCCAACAAGAACCCCCACATTGCATTTTTCTGCAAACTTTGTTAATTGAGATTTTCCATTATTTAGAATGTAGCATTTGCAACCAAAGATTCTAAAGTAAGAAATTGTAGGTTGTTTGCCTTTCAGAATCTCATAAGGGGTTTTCCCAAGGACCTTATTGATGGAGGCTCTATTGAGAACATAACAGGCTGTATTGACTGCCTCAGCCCAGAAGTATTCTGGGAGTGAGGAGTCACTAAGCAATGTTCTCCCAGCTTCTATCAAGGTCCTATTCCTCCTCTCAGCCACACCATTTTGCTGTGGAGTCCTTGGGGAGGAGAACTCTTGGGTGATACCAAATTCTTGACAAAATTTTGTCATAGCTTCAGATTGAAATTTTGTGCCATGGTCAGTTCTAGTTCTGACCATAGTACATAGTAGATCATTCTGAATAGCCTTGACATAATTTATAAAGACATGTAAGGTATCTGACTTCTTCTTAAGGAAGGATACCCATGTATACTTTGAATGATCATCTACAATTACCAAGGTATACAACTTCCCACCTAGGCTCTGAATTGGCAAAGGACCAAACAAGTCCATGTGCAATAGGTATAAACACCTCTCAGTATCCTTGGAGCCAATACTTTAAAGGTGGTCCTAGTTTGCTTACCCATTTGGCAAGCATGACAGGACCACTTTTAACACATTTTAGTTTAGGACTATTTCTAACAAGGTTTTTAGAAAATAATCTATACATTGTCTTATAGTTAATGTGGGCAAGTCTCTTGTGCCATTGGACACAAAGAGACTCACTTTCATTAGCTACAAGACACACAGAAGAGATAGAATAATTGCAAATGAAGTCTAAGCAATAAACATTTCCACTCCTAGTGCCTGAGAGAATGGTCTCCAAGTCATTAGACTTTTTGATCAAGCACTTGTCATTGTGGAATTCAATGACATAGCCTAAGTCACATAGTTGGCTTATGCTTACAAGGTTGTGTTGCAACCCTTCAACATAAGCTACCCTTGTGATTGAGACTATGCCATTTGAAATCATACCATATCCTTTGGTGACTCCCTTTTCAGATCCACCAAAGATAACTTTGGGCCCATTCTTCACTGGATGGTAATCCTTTAGAAGATCCTTAGTTCCTGTCATGTGCCTTGAGCACCCACTGTCCAAGTACCATATTTGGTTGAGATTGGTACTTGAACTAACCTGCAACACAAAATTTAATGTACCTTAGGATCCCAACTGATTTTGGATCCTAGGTTCATGTTAACAACTTAGGGAATATTCCTAGAAAGGGCTGGTTTGGCTTGAGGTTCAATACTTGCCTTTGGCACATTGGGATTGTACCAACAATCAATTGCAAAGTGTCCCACTTTGCCACAGCACCAACACTCATGAATGTTGTATCTTCTCTTCTGAGCATTTATTGAGGATTGTGCAGCACAGTCCTCATGTTCAAGAATAGATACAACCGCATTCTTCTTGTTCCTCTCAGCAATGATTTGACTGAATGTCATTCTGTGTGCTGTCTTGATGATCTTTGTCCTGATGGCATCACCTTGCAATGACTTGGCAGCCATATAAGATTTGATGGCATCTGACACTAAGCACTCAGACATGTTTACAGATTTGGCAGCAGTCATTTTCTTGACTGATTCAACCTTGGAAGGGCTTGCCTTCTTATTCATGAATGATGTGGCTGGAGTACCAAAAGCAAATGGTCCATGTTGTGCCATTTGAATTTCCTCATGGGGAGCCTTCATGGCACTCAATCCCATTCCCTTTCTTCCACTATATGAAGGAGCATTTTCCTTCCTATAGCACCTCTCATTCTTCCAGTGACCGGTCATACCTGTTGGAGGGAAGTATCACCTTTTGAAAGGTGGGTTGAGGCTTAGCCTTCTCCTTGCTCTTTACTCCACTCCCTTCTCCTACTTCCATTTTATTGAATCCTAATCCTCTCCTATTGGTTTGAAAGGAGAAGGTGTCAATAATAGGTAGCACAAATTTGGGCTTGGAGAATTGAGCCACCAGACTCTTCTCCTTCTCTAACTTTTCTTCAAGGTCCTTGATGATCTTGTTCTTCAGGGAAATAGTGATTAATTGCACAACAATTAACCCCTGTAAATGGCTAATTTGTCTACTCATCTGAGCCACCAGGGTGGTAGGTTCAGTGTTGACATCCTTAGTCATTTTGAGAGAAATAATTTCCTGGGCTTGCCTCTTGGCAAGCTTCTTGCTCTTCTTCAGAGCCTCCAAAAGAACACCATATTTGTCAATCAATTGATTGAGTTCTTCCTCAGCTTCTTTGCCCCTTTCATCAATTGATGAAGGTGCATAAGATTCTGGACTAGTCTCATAATCAGAAGAGGATATGGAATGAGATAGTACCTGATCATTGTCAGAAGCATTCTGACTCCCTTCCTCATCAGTGAAGGCCATAAGGCCTAGCTGAACAGTGTCTTCTTCATCCTCCTGATCAGCAAACAGCCCCAAGTAGGCTTCCTCCTCACCATCTGAATCTGAAGATGAAGATTCAGATTCACTCCAGATCTTGCCTTTCTTAGCTAGGAAGGATTTTTCTCCCTTCCTCTCCTTCTGGTGATGAGTCTTCTTGCCACCTCTTTCCTTTCTCTTGACAGGACAGTCAGCAATGACATGTCCAGGCTTACTACAGCAATAGCAAATTATGTTAGTTGAAACATGTTTACTAGATTTAGAGTCATACCTGTCCCCTTGGGATGTTTCCTATCAGATCTGTAATGATCCTTCTTGGGATGAGAAGAGGAGGAAGGTTTGTTCTTCCATTGTTTCCTCTTGATCATCTTCTTGAACTGCCTTGTGAAGGCAGCAAACTCCTCATCAGAAGAGGAGCTGTCTGAATTGTAGCTCTCAGATTTCTCAGATTCAGCAGCCTTTCTTGGAGGTGACTGCACTCTACCCTTGTTCTTCTTAGAGCTTTCAGCTTTGAGAGCAACAGATCTCTCCCTTGTATGAGTCCTGGAGGAAGTGTCCTCCTCCTTTCTTGCAGAAAGTTGCATCTCATATGAGAGCAGTTTCCCAAACAGTGTATGGGTAGGGGTTTCTCCAAGTCTTGCCCCTTCCCTGATTGCACATATTTTAGTGTCCTAATCTCTAGTTAGAGATCTAAGGAACTTTTCATTGAGTTCATAATCTGTGAACACCCTTCCATAGGTTCTTAGTTCATTTACAATCCTAATGAACCTTTCATAGCACATGGAGATATTCTCCTGGCTCAGCTGTTTGAAGGCTTCATACTCCTGATTGAGGGGTGACTTTCTATCATCCCTCACTTCATCTGCACCCTCCATATAAACAACCAATGTGTCCCACATTTCCTTGGCAGTTGTGCAGTATACCAAGTTCTGAAATGTAGTGTCATCAATGGCATTTACTATTATGTTTTGGGCTCTCTTGTCCATAGTGTACAATGGTATCTCATCATTGGTCAGCTCAGAAAATACCTTAAGTACTTTTCTAGTAGGGTCAATAGTGGAGATTTTCTCAAAGGTAAAAGGACCATTTTTGACAGTCAAAAAGATCCTTGGGTCTGAGGCTTCCATGAATAGCCTTACCCTTTACTTCCATATACCAAAGTTTTCTTTGGAGCATATGGGCAACTTCATTGACCCCAACTCCTTCTTCATTCCACTGTTGGCCATTGGATTTCAGATTTGACTACTCCTGTATAGGATCTGATCAGACTGTTAAGTCCTTTTGATCAACCTAGCTCTGATACCACTTGATAGTTTATATAGGTGTAGTCAATAATACCTAGGGGGTGAATAAGTTTTACTTATTTTCATTATATAATCCTAATGTATCTAGCTGCAGAAAACTCAATCACAGAAAGCACACAATGATTTATAGAGGTTCCTCAAGACAGGGTGTCTTGAGTAGTCCTCTTTCCCCCTTCACCTTTCTAACAGTGAGTTAGACAAGGCCACAAACTCCAATCTCAGCTCCTTGAGCTTACACTACAAGTTCCTCAAAACTTCTCAGATCAAGAGTGATCCTACCTCAGGCACTGCAGCCCTACACTCAAGCTCAGCAACCCTACACCTCAGGCACAGCAGCCCTACACTCAGGCTCAGTAGCCCTACACCTCAGGCACAGCAGCCCTACACCTCAGAGTTATGTAACTCCTACCACTCAGAAATCACACAGATTTCGTACCTTAGACCTATCAAGAAGTCCTACCACTCAAGCTGTCAACACAGATTTACACACAGGCTCAACAACCTTTCACTCAGGCAACAATGCCTTACAAAGATATAAAAGAGTTTGTACTAAATACAGAAGATAAAAGGTTTACTCTCAGGTCTTCTGTTTTCCTCCTTCAGATCTGAAAGACAGCAGCTTCAGATTTGAATCACCTTGATCTTCTCCTTCAGCAAAGCAGAAGATCAACTTGACTTCTTAAGTTGGTACACGAAGAGCTAACTAATCTCCCTCAGAAGATTAACTTCAGCTTCAGAGAACAACTTCAACTGGCTGAAATGTGAATGCTCGATTGTGGCTTGCAGCAAAAGCTTTTCAATGGAACAGTGCTTGTTGTTGTGCCCTAGCTTTTGCTTTTATACCTCCATAAGGCTTCAACGGCTATTTCGATCCTCCTGACACAGTATGGGGCAGATTGGAGTTGCTTTTCTCTTTTTATTTTCGCTTGCGCCAAAAGCAGATCCCGTCAGCGCATTTGAATCTGTCTCAGCGGTTGGGCTGAGACAACTTCCAGTCTCAGCGGTTGCTCCAGTCTCCTTCTCAGTGGATCCGCTGAGATGGCTCCTTGTCTCAGCGGTTTTGACCCTTCTTCTCAGCGGTTCTGCTGAGACAGATCTTCATCTCCTTGTAGATGATTTCTTCTCATCTAAGGGCATGTTTGGCCCTTCCTTTTGAGTCACCTGTGCCTGTATATCCTATACAAGTTTAGCTTTGTTAAATACAATATGTCATTAGCATTGAGAGTGATGCCTCTTCAAATCAGGTAATATTGAGGGCAATATACCCAACAAAATCACTTATAAGTAATTTGTTAAGTTAAATCCCAAGAGGTTTTTCCCAACAAACCCTGAGTTCGAAGGACTGATGCAAAGGTCAGCTACCCAGGGAGCAGCGAAGCATGCGCTGGAGGTGTTGCGATGTGTCGGGCTCCTGAAGGAAGAGGGTGAGAGGATCTTGGCCAATCATGTGCTACCAGAGCTCTTCGCCTGGGAGAATGACCTTGTGGATGAAGCTGGCGATGGGCGGGAACTCGATGACCATCCTTCTCCATACGAGAGCAGCGGATACTCCGGCGAGGAACCCGATGACCCCTGAAGACCCCCTTTATTTCACTTTTTCTTTCAGTTGTAATGCGAGAGCCCTTCTATAATTTCTTTATACTGAAATGAAATAAAATGTTTTGTCTCTTTTGATTTGTGTCAAATATTTTCTTTTTATGCATCTCGCTATTATAAGTCGAAAGCTCGCGCGCTCATACGCTATTTTGCATGGTCTCGCACTTTTGTGCGTGCGCTCGCATGTCGCTTGTCGGTTCTAATACCAATGACCCTTAGCCCTAGGCCGTGACCAAGACGCTCTCGCCGAGCAGGCGCGCAACACATTTGCAACCCTTTCGCACTCTCCCGTACCTTTCTAGGGCTTAGATGGTTTTGTTGATTTCTGCCAGGATCGTAACTGCGCCGAGAACCCGCTTTGTCTCGATCAACTCCCGCGTCCCTTGGGGATGGCTAATGCCCCACTTCACGTTCGCCGGGCGGGTGCCCTTCCTGAATGATACCATTCACCAGAGGGTGCCCTCCTCGAACGATACCATTCACAACGAGTGCCCTTTGTTGGGAACAGTGCCCAGCAATGTTCCTGATTTGAAGAAGTGCTCAGCTCAATGATAAGGGCAAGTTGTATTTAATGTTATATCTAGTTCATGCTTGCAGAGATGAGACAATATGTCCAGTACTTCAACAGCCTACCTAAGTATTATATCGTCGAAAAAGGCTGGACATATCGTCGACAAGTACAGGTACATCGTCATGATGATGAGCAAAGCAAACGCTGAGACTTGGCGAGTTCGTCGAACGCAGAATGCAAATCGTCGAACGCAGAATGCAGTTCATCGAACGCAGAATGAAGTTCGTCGAACGAAGAGAAATGACAGAAGAAAACGCTGAGACTTGGCGAGTTCGTCGAACGAAGAATGAAGTTCGTCGAACGCAGAGACGGGATAGAAGAATGAAGTTTGTCGAACGCAGAATGATGTTTGTCGAATGCAGAATGAAGTTCGTCGAACGCAGAGACGGGATAGAAGAATGAAGTTCGTCGAACGCAGACTGTTGTTCGTCGAACGCAGAATGAAGATCGTCGAACACAGAGAAGACATGAAGATATAAAAGGAAGGAATGTCGTCGAGAAGATATAGTATCGTCGACATCAACAGAGTAGCCTTATCATCGAGAAGAACAGACATCGTTGTAAAGAAGGCATGACATCGAGAAGACTGCAGAAGGACAACTGAAGACAAGCATAGTCTGTCGACATGATATCGCTCATGTCATCGAAAGAACAAAGTGATTATGACGACATTCTGCAAGAAAGAAGATCACAACGACACGGTCAGTGATTGCATATCGTCGAAATGCTGGGATATCTCGTATCGTCGAGATACCAGCATCAGAGGCAGAAGCTAGAAGACTTGAAGATCCACCAAGGCCAAAGGCATCGACAAAGTCCTGTCGTCGAGATATTATCCATATCGTCGTAATGATGTCAGTATCGGCAAAAAAAGATGGAAATATCGTCGAGACGGAATTCAAATGTTGCGGACGCATTGTCAGCATTTAATGCCGCTGCCTGATTGTCCAATCAGCGCGTGCTCTTAAGGAATGGGGCGTCTGACGCTTAAGGAACTTTTTCAGAAGACCGTTGGGGGCCTCGCACTCTTATAAAAGAGATAAGAGGATGCCCTAGAACTATCAATCTTGGTGAGAAAAGAAAAATGAAAAAGAATCCTGCCGTTACTCTTCAATACAACAGTACATTCTGCGGAGAAGAAGAAGAGCAAGTAGAGAACAAGAATCAAGCGTTCTCAGAAGAATCAGTCATCTCCATTGACTGATATGAAGCCGTTCCTCATCAGTCTAAGAGAAGAGATTGAAGAAGAACTGCGCTTTCAAGATCTGAATCCGAAACATCTTCTTAAACCTCAAGAAGCCGATCTCCAACAGGCTAAGTTGCCAATCTTCATCAGGCAGAAGAAACAGTTGTCATCACTGTAATTTCTTGTAAGGCTTGCGTGCCAAACTTGTAAGATCTATTTTCAGATCTGAGTGTCTAGCTTGAGGGCTGGAGAGCTGTGAGGCTTGAGGGCCAGGGCAGTGGACTTGCGGGTCTGACACCGTCTATCTTGAGGGCTGGAGAGCTGTGAGGCTTGAGGGCCAGGGCAGTGGACTTGCGGGTCCGAATTTGTCGAGATTGAGGACTTGGGTGCAGTAGGGGCTTTTGGGCCTAGGCTGTAGGCACAGGACTTGCGGTTATGTGTTGTGTAGGGCTTGAGGGCCTGAGTGTCGAACTTGCGGGCTCGGGTGCAGTAGGGGCTTGCGGGCCTAGGCTGTAAGACTTGCGGGTCCGTGTTGTAAGGCTTGAGGGCCTGAATATTTGGCGGAGTTTGCCGAGCCTAGCACACTGCTAGGTAGGCGCAGAGGGAAAGAGGACTACTCAAGACACCCTGTCTTGAGGAACCTCTATAGATCAATGTGTGCTTTTCTGTGTTGTGCTTTATAATTTATAGATCTACTAATCAGAAATAAAGAACACCTAAAGGGGATAAAATAATTTGTAAAACCTATTCCCCCCCCCCTCTAGGTGATAAGTTGACACCCAATTAACAACAAGTGGTATCAGAGGGAGGTTGTTCAAAGAAAAGCTTAACAACTTGAACAGATCTGCCCTTGGGTGTTCATTCATCATAGCCATGGAATCAAAAATAGCTATTCTCTCTAAGGAGAACTTTGCCCTTTGGAAAGTTAGAGCAAGAATATACATGGAGGCCATGGACCCTAGAATGTTCCAAGTTGTTCAAGAAGGGCCTTATATCCCCAAGACTGTGTCCAAGAAAATGACTGAAGATGAGATCATCCTAGTCAACTTGGACAAGGAAGCCAAAGACATTGTAGCTGGTGCAGTTGACATCTCAACATTTCAGAAGATGGCTCACTGCATAATAGCAAAAGAGATGTGGGACTCTCTAATGGTCCTTATGGAAGGATCAAAAGAAGAAAGAAGCAAAGCAGCTAAGGAGAAAGTCAGAATATTGAGTGACGGTTACTCAAGCTATTCAGACTCAGAGGAGAAGACTCAGTGTGGGTTGACTGTCCTATCTGAGTCAGAGGAAGAAATCCAGGATGAAGTCTCACCTGAACAGGTATGTATAAGGGCCCCTCTATCTACCTCAGATTCAGAATCGGAGACAAGCTCATCTAGAAATGATGACTGGTCCAAGTCATACAATGATCTCCTAGAAGATGTCAAGATGCTGTGCAAGGAGCAGGATTAAAGGATCTCCTATCTTCAAGCAAGAAATCTTGATCTCTCAGAGAAAGCAGAAAAACTAATTCTAGAGCATGCAGAGCTTTGTCAACTGAAAAAGGACTTCAAGGCATGTTCCAACCTTGACTTGATAAGCACATTTGGGAAGACTCTGAAGGCATTGATTGAGAGCAAGGAGCTGTGCTGCTCACTAACCAGAGAAGTGGTTCTTCTGAAGAAAGACAAAATTCAGCCCAAAGTCCTGAAATCTAAGAATGACAACATCATAAGGGTGGAGGATAAACTCCCCTTTGTAGTGAAGCCTGTGGGAAGCTCCTCCAAATCAGAGACCTCTCCTCCACTGGTAAATGGTTGTTGCTCCACTCAAAAAAGGGAGCAGGGATGCTTCAAGGAAGACAGATCAGGCAGACCCTATGGGATGAAGGCTAGCTTGAGGAAGGTAATCTCACCCTCCAACAAGAATGCTGGGCAATCCAATCTTGGGTATCTCAAGAATGGGAGCTCCACAAGTGGAGCACAGAACATGCCAAAAACCTCAAGGGTACCTCATGGGAGTATGGCCACAAGGAGGCATGAAGTTAGTAGGTCTACAGAAACAAGGAAATCCTTAAATAAGAATGACTCTAGAAGGGAAACTGTGAATGGTGACAGCAAACATCACATCTACCATCAGCATAGTTCACCTTCTTTGCTGCATTCATTTGTTCACACACAAAGAACCCCTGCTCACACAGTCAGTCAGAAAAGGAGATACAACAGGTTTGAATGCTGGTGCTGTTGAAAGACCGGGCACTTTGCAATTGATTATTGGTACAATCCAACTGCTCCATGGGTAACGAATGCTAAACCTTTAAATCGCCTTGTTCATTATCACTATGCATACCCTGGAGTAGTTAAATCCAGTATGCCCGTTAATGCTAACAATTTCCTAGGACCCAAATTTACTTGGGTACCTAAGGGCTTGTGATCTCTTTTTGCAGGTAGTTCAAGAGCCCACCAGAAGCAAATCTGGGCCTTGGACAAGGTGGTTGTTCTGACCCACAGGCAGAACATCAAAATCTATTTACTAACAAACTTAGTGCAGGTCATCCTACTAAAAGGGGCCTAAAAAGCTGATGTTAGCTGAATAAGTCTTGGAATCTATAATCGTTGATACAAAAAGGTGTTACGACGACACAATAGACGTTACGACGACAAAGGAGCAAGTTGGGAGGATGCGCATCCAAGGATCATTTCGACGACAATAAGCGTATCGTCAAAATATAATCGAGCTATTTATCACGGGATTAGATCGGTCCATTGGAGCCGTCTGATCGCTCTCTTTCCTTCAAAGGTACGCGGCTCTTCACCTACCGACACTATAAATAGAGTGAATGCTCGAGAATAAAAATTACGCTATCATTTGCCCTAAACTATTTCGTCGACAAACCCCCGCTTCGTCTCCGACGTACTGCCTTCTCTCTCACTCCGAATCAATGGCTCCCAAGAAAGAAGAGGTGATATCCAGTTGTGAACTCCAACGAGGGGGCTTCAATGCCTGCTCCGATAAGATAAGGTCTGTAATTGGGTTGCTGGAGGCATCAGGACTGGAATATCTCCTATGCATACCCTCGGTTCTTCTCCACCATGAATTAGCAGAATTCTTCGCCGAAGCAAGAATCAACCACACCAAATCAAAGATCAAGTCCAAGGTGGGAGCTACGAAGGTTAAGATATCTGCGAAAAGTATAGAAAAAGCATTGCATCTGCCAAGAATCCAAGGGGGAGAGGAAGAAGAAGAGCTGAACTCGGAGGATGTGTTCGCAAGCTATACCTAGTGCGGCCACACAGGAAAGACCTACGGGTCCATTAAGACGGCGGAATTTAATCAAAAGGAGAAGCTGCTGGCCGACATTGTTGGCAAAGTTCTGTTGTGCAAGCCTGGGTCCCATGACCGAATCTCCAAAGACATGTTCGTTGTCATGGCCCGGATAATCCACTCTAAGAAGACCAACTGGAGTGAGTTCCTCTTCTAGAGAATGAAGAACACCCCGAAGTCCCCTTCCTACGGAAGAATACAGTCCCTCTACCTTCTAAACACCCATAGTGAAGTACTGAATAAGAAAATGGGAGTTCCTCTACACTACTCCAAGAGACTGGACGCAAAGATGCTAAATCGATGGGATAGGTCTATCCCTAAACCATCATCTAATGTCCAGTCTGCTCCAAAGAAACATGCATCCCCAACAGACCACTCGGAAAAAGAAGATTCATCCAGCAGCTATGATGACATACCACCACCCCCACAAATCCCTGCTACAACTGAAGGGGAGACTTCCACCCAAAGGGATTGTCCAGAAACAGTACCAGAACCTGCTCCCTCAGAGGTTATTGAAGAAAGTAGAAACCCTAACTTGGGGAGTGTTCCCACTGAGGGGGAGTTCCAACTTGGGAGCTCAGCCCAAGACGCATAGAAGATTGATGGGGAGCTCCCGGCAGGAGGCTCAGCCCAAGGTAATGCACAAGTTGAGGGGGAGACCCAACTGGGGTACTCTACCCCAGAAGATCGAGGCACTATGCCGGAGCCCATAGAAGACCTCACTCTCTCAGACTGTCGAGAGTTAGTAGAAGCATGTAAGATTGTGCTTACATGCCCTGGTGAGACAGTACCAGAAAATGTCAAGGGGAAGGCTAAGGTAACAACACCATCAGTGAAGAATCATCTGCAAGTATCTCTGAAGAAATTCCACTGGAAAGAGAAGAGGAAGATGAACAAGCTGCTGAGCCATCTTCGGCTCAGTCAGGTTCTCTTTTCCACATGATGTCAACTCTACTAAATGCTCAGCGTAAAAAACTATAACAATTCATAGTAAAACTGTGGATAATCTAAGGGAAGAGGTGAAGGGCGAGATCCAGAAAGTGAAGAAAGACATACTCCACCTCAACACCCAGTGCACTCACTTCTACACTCTGGCAGCTCTCGCCATAGAGAAGATGAGCGAGGAAGTCAACAAAGTGGGACATTAAACCCACACAATCCTGAAAAAGCAAGAAACATTCTCAAACAATGTGTACTATGGTTTTGAGCAGATAGAAACAGATGCTACAAATAACAGGAATCAAATTCTGAACAGGGTCAATTAGAAAGCTCATACCTTAGGTACCCATCTGCTTGAAATAAACAACAATTTGGATGTGACTGAACAACACCTGCATGAAAAGCTGAATCTAGTCAGAGAAGGACTTGAGGAAAGGGTAATTGAACAAGCCTTAAAAGGGGAGAATGAAATAATAAACGCCAGTTCACATCAAGCGATGTGGATAACAAATCAAATAAAGCAGACAATGCAAAAACCCCCATCATTATATGAGGCTGCCAACCCTTCTGCAAGCACTGAATCAGCTGAGTATGGAATAGAATTTGGAGAATCAGCAACTTCCAGGAAAAGAAAGAGAATTCAGAGCACCCAGTATCGGCAAAATAGACTGAGGGAAGTTGAGCTGGATCCACAATCAGGAAGGTGGAGTCCTGTCTCAAGAGAAATAATAATAGAATCATGGATCCATTTTGGATACCCTCAGGAGGACTATCAGAGGGCATACCAGTCAGTTGAATTGCAGAAACATCTGAAGCAGCTGGAAAGGAGGAAGAATCACAAGCTAGCATTCCCACAAGGTCCTCCTCCCTCTCCTAAGAAGATTCCCCTGCCCATCAACTACTATCAGAGGCAAAGGTAGAAAACCAAAGGGGCTAGCAGCAGTAGACACTGATGGGGCACCAAATTAAAATCTTAATGATTCTGTTGGGGCAAATGAATGCTAATGTTTATTCATGAACATCTAATCTAATTATATGTTTGGTATCTATTGTGAAGAACATTTAATCTGTTTATGTGATCGTTGCTTTATGTGTGATGCTATTATCTGAAATATCTTTTCATGAGTGGCATTTATCATTGAGGTAAGTTAGGGCTTCTTCAAATAGGGGGAGATTGTTGGGAACAATGCCCGACAATGTTCCTGATTTGAAGAAGTGCCCAGCTCAATGATAAGTGCAAGTTGTATTTAATGTTATATCTAGTTCATGCTTGCAGAGATGAGACAATATGTCCAGTACTTCAACATCCTGCCTAAGTATAATATCATCAAAAAAGGCTGGACATATCATCGACAAGTACAGGCACATCGTCATGATGATGAGCAAAGCAAACACTGAGACTTGGCGAGTTCGTCGAACGCAGAATGCAGTTCGTCGAACGCAAAATGCAGTTCGTCGAACGCAGAATGAAGTTCGTCGAATGATGAGAAAGGACAGAAGCAAACGCCGAGACTTGGCGAGTTTGCCGAACGAAGAATGAAGTTCGTCGAACGCAGAGACGGGATAGAAGAATGAAGTTCATCGAACGCAGAATGCTGTTCGTCGAACGCAGAATGAAGTTCTTCGAACGCAAAGACGGGATAGAAGAATGAAGTTCGTCGAACGCAGAATGTTGTTCGTCGAACGTAGAATGAAGATCGTAGAACGCAGAGAAGACATGAAAATATCAAATGAAGGAATGTCGTCGAGAAGATGCAGTATCGTCGATATCAACAGAGTAGCCTTGTCATCGAGAAGAACAAACATCGTTGTAAAGAAGGCATGACGTCGATAAGACTGAAGAAGGACAGCTGAAGACAAGCATAGCCCATCGACATGAAATCGCTCATGTCGTCGAAAGAACAAAGTGATTACGAAGACAGTCTGCAAGAAAGAAGATCACGATGACACGGTCATAGATTGCATATCGTCGAAACGCTGGGATATCTCGTATTGTCGAGATACCAGCATCAGAGGCAGAAGCTAGAAGACTTGAAGATCCACCAAGGCCAAAGGCATCGACAAAGTCCTATCGTTGAGATATTATCCATATCGTCGTAATGATGCCAGTATCAGCAAAAAAAGCTGGAAATATCGTCGAGACGGAATTCAAATGTTGCGGACGCACTGTCAGCATTTAATGCCGCCGACTGATTACCCAATCAGTGCGTGCTCTTAAGGAATGGGGCGTCTAACACTTAAGGAACTTTTTCAGAAGACCGTTGGGGGCCTTGCACTCTTATAAAAGAGATAAGAGGATGCCGTAGAACAATCAATCTTGGTGAGAAAAGAAAAACGAAAAAGAATCCCGTCGTTACTCTTCAATACAACAGTACATTCTGCGGAGAAGAAGAAGAGCAAGTAGAGAACAAGAATCAAGCGTTCTTAGAAGAATCAGTCATCTCCATTGACTGATAAGAAGCCGTTCCTCATCAGGCTAAGAGAAGAGATTGAAGAAGAACTGCGCTTTCAAGATCTAATTCCGAAACATCTTCTTCAACCTCAAGAATCCGATCTTCAACAGGCTAAGTTGCCAATCTTCATCAGGCAGAAGAAATAGTTGTCATCACTGTAATTTATTGTAAGGCTTGCGGGCCAAACTTGTAAGATCTATTTTCAGATCTGAGTGTCTAGCTTTAGGGCTGGAGAGTTGTGAGGCTTGAGGGCCAGGGCAATGGACTTGCGGGTCCGACACCGTCTAGCTTGAGGGCTGGAGAGCTGTGAGGCTTGAGGGCCAGGGCAGTGGACTTGCGGGTCCGAATTTGTCGATCTTGAGGGCTTGGGTGTAGTGGGGGCTTGCGGGCCTAGGATGTAGGCACAGGACTTGCGGGTCTGTGTTGTGTAGGGCTTGAGGGCCCAAGTGTCGAGCTTGCGGGCTCGGGTGCAGTCGGGGCTTGCGGGCATAGGATGTAGGACTTGCGGGTCCGTGTTGTAAGGCTTGAGGGCCTGAAGATTTGGCGGAGTTTACCTAGCCTAGCACACTGCTAGGTAGGCGCATAGGGAAAGAGGACTGCTCAAGACACCCTGTCTTGAGGAAACTCTATAGATCACTCTGTGCTTTTCTGTGTTGTGCTTTATAATTTATAGATCTACTAATCAGTAATCAAGAACACCTAAAGGGGATAAAATAATTTTTAAAACCTATTCACCCCCCCCCCCCCCCCCTCTAGGTGATAAGTTGACACCCAATAAACAACACCCTTTATGAGGGACACCACTCGCCAACCTCATACTGGGACACCATATGATAATCTTTCCCTCATTGGATTTTCATCTTACCTTGGTTTCCTTATGGGTTGGCACCGAGTGAGCCTACCCCTGCCAGCTAGGTGAGATTCTGGTCAGTGGGTCTGCTCGGGTCTAATCTTCGAAACCTACCACCGAGTGAGCCTTCGGACCTGCTAGCTTGGTGGGAGCCCGGCCAACGGTTCTGCTCGGGTCCAACCTTTTGAAACTTGCCACCGAGTGAGCCTACGCCCCTGCCAGCTAGGTGAGAGCCTGATCAGCAGTCTTCTCGGTGCCAACCTTTTGAAATTTAACACCGAGTGAGCCTACGACCCTGCCAGCTAGGTGAGAGCCTAGTCAGCGGGTCTGCTCGGGGCCAACCTTTTGAAGCTTTCCATCCTGCCACCGAGTGAGCCTACGGCCCTGCCAGCAAGTTGGGAGCCTAGTCAAAGGGTCTGCTCAGGGCCAACCTTTTGAAACTTGCCACCGAGTGAGCCTACGGCCCTGCCATCTAGGTGAGAGCCTGGTCAGCGGGTCTGTTCGGGGACAACCTTTTAAAACTTGCCACCGAGGGAGCATACGACCCTGCCATCTAGGTGGGAGCCTGGTCAGCGGGTCTGCTCGGGGACAACCTTTTGAAGCTTTCCATCCTGCCACCGAGTGAGCCTATGGCCCTGCCAGCTAGGTGGGAGCCTGGTCAGCGGGTCTTCTCGAGGCCAACCTTTTGAAACTAGCCACCGAGTGAGACTTCGACCCTGCCAGCTAGGTGAGAGCCTGGTTAACGAGTCTGTTCGGTGCAAACCTTTTGAAACTTTCCACAGAGTAAGCCTACGACCCTGCCAGCTAGGTGGGAGCCTAGTCAGCGGGTCTGGTCGGGGCTAACCTTTTGAAACTTGCCACTGAGAGTGTAATGCCTATAAATTTTCAGGAATTATTTTAATCCTTCTTCGACGTCATTTTGACGTAAGGGCGTTACGTTTGCGCGGAGTTAGCAGTGCGCCGTCGTTTGCACGTTTTCCCGTTCGTTCGGTCAATTCGACCAAATTTTTGAGTGTGACGGATTTGGAAAATTTTACGTTAGAAATTAAATTATTTGATTTTAGAGAGGCTCGTCGAAGTTTCGTTGCGATCCAAGCATTTTTAGAGCCCCGATGATTTTCCAAAGACTTGTCTAATTATCGTCGCCTCAATCTTCAGAAATTTATATCTTGAGTTTTGCTCGTCGGATTCTGATTTCGACATCTCCGTTGGATTCGTAGCGCCGACGCTTGTCTTCGGTGCGATTTTAGTTGGAATTGGCGACTGTTGGTTCGGCCTTCTTTTCTTATTATTATTATTATTGATATTATTTCTTGTTATGAATCAGTTGTCTAGTTGTCTTCCTCTATCTGCTTATATATATATTATATATATTAATATCTATATCCACTATATATATATATATTAATTTACTATTCCTCTTGTTTATTTTCTTCTTCTTTCCTAAACTCCCGAGCCATAAGTGTTGAGAGAAAGAAGGTGGGTGAGAGTGTGGTTTTCGTGAGCTTTCCACCGCCGCCGCCAGAGCTCCAGTGCTCGAAATCTTCGTCGGAGCATAGATTTGGAAAGCTCTCGCCGTGCTCTTCGCGTGCATGGTAAGTTTTGTCCGTCTCGTAGATTTTTGCCGCTAGGGTTAGCGGCTCTAACGTTGTTTTTGTCCAAAACTGCGTAGTTTCTTCGTGTCTAGCCGTGGTTGAGCCGATCCTTGGCGTGGAGGGCTTGAGAGACCGAATTTTAGTAGCTCAAGATTAAGGCAAGTGGTGGTTTGTTTCCCCTTTGATCTCTCTTGATCTTAAATGCTTGTTTCTTTGGTTTTTTCTTCATTTTTGGTTAGCCAATTAGCTTGTTATATTTATACTTTGGTGCCTAAAAATCTAAGTTGAAGTAACTTTCTTATTTCTTGTATTATAGCTAAAAGCCCTTGTATAAATTCCATCAAGTTTCTTGTTTTATACTTGTGTACTCATTCTCAACCTTAGTGTGGAGTTTATTTCTCTTGATATGGTTTTGATCTTTGTTCTGGAGCTTAAATTTGAGTTCTGGAAGAGTTTCGTGTAGGAAATTTTTGATTTGAGTTATGGTGGAGCTACCGTCCGGCGTTAGCGTCCCTTTGTTGTCATCTTGTCTTTTTTGCCTCGTCTATATCGTCTTGATCATCTCGACGACATTGTATCCCCTTTCAATGATATTGTCCCCCTTTTCGGCGACCTAAAGCCATTAAAGCTATCGCCAACATTAGCGCTAACGCCGGTGTTAGCGTCTCCTCGATATTGACTTGTCGGTATCGTCTCGTGGTCATCGTTTTCTTCTTCTCGACGACATTGTCTCTGTCTCGACGATATGGTTGTCTCAGTCTCAACGATATGGTCCTTCCCGACGATAATCCTCAAGTCGATAAAGCTACTGCCCGGCGCTAGCTCTAACGTCGACGCTAGCTTCCAGTAGCCTGTTTTCTCTGTCTTTTGAAGACAAGGGTGTTTCACCTAAATTCAAGTCCGGCATGGCTCCAGTAGGCTATTTGGTTATTCTTTTATAAGGCTAATGATTATTTATGATGTTTGGGACCTCCCGTCGATTTTCCCCTTTTCCCTTGTTGTAGTCTGTTTCCTTGTCTTGTTTCTCATTTCCTTTAATGCAGGTAGCCTGAGTTTATTCCTTGTTTGTCTTGGGGTTGGTTTTCTATGTAAGGTGTGATCTTTTAGTGGCCTTTCTCCTTGTTTATCTATAGCGGGATCTTGACTCAGATAATGATTCTCAGTGAGGAGTAATGCTTCATCCTCACTTTCTTTAGTAATCTGGCTGGATGTAAAAGTTTTTCTTAGCGGTTTTGGGCTGCCAGTAGTAGTTTTTTCGCCCTTGTTGACCCTTTTTCTTGAAATCTAGTTATGTTAGGCTCTCCTGTTACCAGTGTTCTTCAAGCGGTAGTAGTTCTCTTTGGCTTGATTTGCTGTGTGATTGAAAGTCCTTTTCAGTCTTCTCCTTCATCCTTGTATGCAAGTTCTGTTGATTTTAGCTTAGTGGAAGTTATTTTCCTTATGTGTCTGGATTGGTTTTTCTTATTTTCTTGATTCTTGTTGTCATCCCCTTGAAATCTGGATAGTTTCTCTGCATGTTTAGTTGTGCTTCTAGTAGTCTGTTAAGAATCCCCTAATCTTGGTATTTTTATTTACTAATCATTTCAAAGGACCCGTTGCTGGAGTAGTCATGTTATTTTCCCCCTTTTTGCTGTGTTTTATGATCTGTTGATAGACTTGGATGAGTTCAGATTATTCTGTCGACCTTGTTGTGTCTTTCCGTCATGTTCATCGTGCATTTTGAATTGTTCCATCAATACTTTAAGTCCTTTTGTCAAGTGTTCTCTGGTATCATATATTATGTTGTCAACCATTTTGAGTTCATTCGTTGAGACTTCAAGTGAAGTTATGTCTTATTTGTTGAGATGTCCCATAATATTAAGTGATCATTTATGGTGTTATTTTGTGACTTTCGTCGCGTTGTTTCGAGAAGTTTGTTGAGAGTCAAGTTTGGACTCACCGAGTGTTTTCTGATGATCCGTTGAGTATTTTTTTCTAGTGTTTGGCTTTCATGTTAGCCTTATCATTGTCGTGTTCCGATGCCAGGTCTGATATGGTATCGACTTGCTGAAGTCTTCAAACCTTTTCTATAAGTTGAATGCAGACTTATGTGTTAAGTGCTGAATCTTGTGCCTTTTGTTCCTCTTGTCATGAGATGTATTTAAATCCATCTGAAATGTTGTTTTCCTGCCTAGCCCTCTTTTGTTTGGCTTGTTGGATTTGAGGAGCGATGTATGCTCTGTGGGCTATTGAGAGCCAGGTATGCTCCATTGGGGTGGGTTGGTTGTGTGAGCTAAGAGTCACCGCCACAGTGCCTCTGTTGGGCTGTTGGTTTGTGTGGACTGGGTTTACCACCACAACACCCCGGGTTTGGTTTATTTTGGGCTAAGGTTGGCAGTGGATAAAGGACCACCACCATAGTGCCCATTTGTGGATCATACATTCGAGGCCTTGCGTATTGTCGGCGTTAAATGATGCCCTTCCATCGAGCTGATCAGTCTCAAATGCTTAAACATATATGCTTATATATACGTATATTATTTAATGTTCGACCATCACCTCTGAGCCGTCATAACAGACACATGGTTGGTTTTGTTCAATTTGTCCATTACATTGGTGCAGGCTTTTCTCTTACCGAGTGCACTCGTTTGAGCTGGCTTGGGTTGTGGTAAGCTAATGAATACTTATCTTTTTATTTCTCTTTTCTGCAATCTAATATTTTGATTGCTGCTAACCCTTGTATAGAATTGTGGTTTTATTCTGGCTGCGACATGCACTTTCTTGCTGAGGCATTCTTTTCTTTAGAATGTCTCGGGCTCGGAGCTGTAGCGATTGTGAGGTAGTTTTTTCTTTGCTTCAGCTTTAGGCTTGTACTTTGTTTTCTATGGGCTCGTGTCAGTTGTTGACGCCCATAGCTTTAGTTTTTGTGGAGTTAGATTACTTGTTGGATTTTCTGCAGTTCCTTACTAGTTGTTTTCCTACTTGCTCTCTGGGAAGTTTTATGTTAGGATGCATGAGTTATTCAATGTATAGAAAATGACATTCTTGCATAACATGATTTTAGTAAATTTCACCTATTTTGAAGATTGTAGAAAATCCTTTCTTTACGTATACTAAATTAGATATGTGCATATCATTACTGGAATGTTTGATCTTCATGCTTGTAGGATATTATGAACCTATTTTCCATAGCGTAAGTATTGTTTTCTACTCGTGGACTAGTTGATCCACTGGACCGAGGGACACGGTCTTGAGCTAAAAATGTAAATTCTTTTATTTTACTCAATCATATTCATGTATTTTATAAATTTACGTGAGTAGTGGCTTCCCGAGGGTCTGTAATTGTCCCCTGCATGACGTGGGATCATAACGCGTATTTTCACCTTGCTCAGATAATGTTCATTAAATTTGGGAGAAAATGAGGGTTGTGACTGATTGAGCCTACGACCCTGTCAGCTAGGTGAGAGCCTAGTCAGCGGGTCTACTCGGGGCCAACCTTTTGAAACTTGCCACCGAGTTAGCCTACGACCCTCCAGCTAGGTGAGAGCCTGGTCAGCGGGTCTGCTCGGGGCCAACCTTTTGAAACTTTCCACTGAGTGAGCCTACGACCCTGCTAGCTAGGTGAGAGCCTGGCCAGCGGGTCTGCTCGGGGCCAACCTTTTGAAACTTGCCACCAAGTGAGCCTGCAGCCCTGCCAGCTAGGTGAGAGACTGGTCATCGGGTCTGCTCAGGGCCAACCTTTTGAAACTTGTCATCCTGCCACCAAGTGAGCCTACGACCCTACCAGCTAGGTGAGAGCCTAGTCAGCGGATCTGCTCGGTGCCAACCTTTTGAAACTTGACACTGAGTGAGCCAACGCCCCTGCCAGCTAGGTGAGAGCCTGGCCATCGGGTCTGCTCGGGGCCAACCTTTTGAAACTTGACAACGAGTGAGTCTACGACCCTGCCAGCTAGGTGAGAGCCTGGTCATCGAGTCTGCTCGGGGCCAAACTATTGAAACTTGCCACCAAGTAAGCCTACAACCCTGCCAGCTAGGTGAGAGCCTGGTCAGCGCGTCTGCTCGGGGCCAACCTTTTGAAACTTGCCACCGAGTGACCCTATGGCCCTTCCAGCTAGGTGAGAGCCTGGTTAGCGGGTCTGCTCGTGGCCAACCTTTTGAAACTTGCCACCGAGTGAGCCTACGGCCCTGCCAGCTAGGTGAGAGCCTGGTCAGCGGGTCTGCTCAAGGCCAACCTTTTGAAACTTGCCACCGAGTGAGCCTACGAACCTGCCAGCTAGGTGGGAGCCTGATCAACGCGTCTGCTCGGGGCTAACCTTTTGAAACTTGCCACCGAGTGAGTCTACGACCCAGCCAGCTAGGTGAAAGTCTGGTCAGCGGGTCTGCTCGGGGCCAACCTTTTGAAACTATCCACCGAGTGAGCCTACGGCCCTGCTAGCTAGTTGAGAGCCTGGTCAGTGAGTCTGCTCCGGGCCAACCTTTTGAAACTTGCCACCGAGTGAGCCTGCGGCCCTGCCAGCTAGGTGAGAGCCTGATCAGCGGGTCTGCTCGGGGCCAACCTTTTGAAACTTGCCACCGAGTGAGCCTACGGCCCTGCCAGTTAGGTGAAAGTCTGGTCAGCGGGTCTGCTCGGGGCCAACCTTTTGAAACTTTCCACCGAGTGAGCCTACGGCCCTGCCAGCTAGGTGAGATCCTGGTCAGCGGGTCTGCTTAGGGCCAACCTTTTGAAACTTGCCACCGACTGATCCTACGGTCCTACCAGCTAGGTGAGATCCTGGTCAGCGAGTTTGCTCTTGGCCAACCTTTTGAAACTTACCACCGAGTGAGCCTACAACCCTACCAACTAGGTGGGAGCCTGGTCAGCGGGTCTGCTCGGGGCCAACCTCTTGAAACTTGCCATCGAGTGAGCCTACGGCGCTGCCAGCTAGGTGAGAGCCTGGTCAGCGATTCTGCTCGGGGCCAACCTTTAGAAACTTGCCACCGAGTGAGCCTGCGACCCTGCCTACTAGGTGAGAGCCTGGTCAGTGGGTCTGCTCGGGGCCAACCTCTTGAAACTTGCCACCGAGTGAGCCTACAATCCTACCAGCTAGGTGAGAGCCTGGCTAGCGGGTCTGCTCGGGGCCAACCTTTTGAAACTTGCCACCGAGTGAGCCTACGACCCTGCCAGCTAGGTGAGAGTCTGGTCAGCGGGTCTGCTCGGGACCAACCTTTTGAAACTTTCCATCATCACCTCGCAAGCTATTATACTATATATATAAGAAAAATGATGTTTAAGGAATAGTTACTTTCATTACATGGACTTAAGGATAGAAACGCTTCAAGTCATCACCACTCCACGTGTGGCTGATGGACTCGCCTTCCACATTTTGGAGGCCATATCCCCCCAACTTTAAGGTTTCTTCCACGACCTAGGGGCCCTCCCAATTGGGATTAAGCTTCCCCACCATGGCCGACCTTCTGGCCGCGTCAAACTTTTTTAACACGAGGCCCCCTTCTCGAATTGCTTGATCCGGATGTGCTTGTCGAAGTACTTGGCCATCCGCCGCTTGACTTCTTCTTGCTATATGGTGGCAAGATCTCAGACCTCCTCGATCAGATCCAGTGAGAGTCGCAGCTCCTCCTCATTCCCTGCTCTCCATTCTTCAACACCCCCTTCGGCGGCCCTTACCCGTGGTATGTTGACTTCAAACTCTACTGGAATAACGACCTCGTAACCGTGAGAGAGCTTGAAGGGGGTCTCGCCAGTGGCGGTGTTGGACGTAGTTCTTAGAGCCCACAGTACCGAAGGGAGTTGCTCCACCCAATTCCCCTTTAAGTTCTCTAACTTCTTTTTGAACAGGTTCACTATGATCTTGTTCGCCCCCTCCACCTGTCCGTTTCTCCTGGGATGATAAACAGATGCAAACCTGAGGTCTATACCCAGCTGGCTGCATAAGCTGATGAACTCCTCGCTGGCGAATTACAGACCATTATATGTGACTATGGCTTGAGGGAGACCATGTCGGCAGATGATCTCGCCCCATACAAAGTTGCAGATTACCTGGGAGTTGACCTTGGCCAAAGCCTTAACCTCCAACCACTTCGAGAAGTAGTCGACCATGACTAAGAGAAACCTTCTTTGCCCAGTTTCCTGGGGGAAAGGTCCTACCAGATCCATCCCCCATATGGCGAAGGGCCATGGTACCGTGATGCTCCTTAACCTCTAAGCTAGCAGAAGCTAAAGCGGGGCGAACAACTGGCATTTCTGGAATTTCTTGGTGAACTCCACTGCATCCTTGCTCAGGGTCAGCCAGAAGTACCCCTACCTCATTATCCTTGCCTCCAACATCCTACTCCTCGAATGACCACGACACTCGCCAGAGTGAACCTCCTCCAGGCCCCTAGGGACTTCCTCCTCAGAAATGCATCGTGCCAAGAGTCCCGAGAGAGTCTTTCGATACAAATCCCCCTCATGAAGCATGTAGTAGGAGGACTTGTACCTGAAGCGCCTTTGATCTGGAACCTCTTCCGAAAACTTGCATGTTGCCAGGAAGGTTATGAAGGGGTCCTTCCACAAGGGCCGCTGCTCTGTATCCATGAATTCCCCATCCTCAATCGACGGGTGGAATAGGTTTGTCAGGGTTCCCCGGCCTGAGGACCAGACTTGGCCAATCGATCCGCTGAGGTACTATCTTCCCTTGGTTTGTGCTTGATGGCAAAAGTCTTGAACGTTCTGATGAGACCCCTCACTTTGGCTAGGTTTCTCATGAGTGTGGGTTCCCTCTCATCAAACTCGCCCTTGACCTGTGAGGCTATGACCATCGAATCTGTGAGGACCTCTACATCGTGAACCCCTAACTCTTGGGCCACTTGCAAACCGATAATCACCGCCTCATACTCCGTCTTGTTGTTGGTGATGAGAAAATGTATCACTAGTGCTTGCTCAATTTTTACTCCATGAGGGCTTTCCAATACCACTCCCCTCCCAGAGAGTTCCTTCCTGAGGCCCCGTCAACCAGCAGCTTCCAGGGGACGTGCCTAATGGCTTGCTCCTCTTCCATCTTGTGAGAACTTGAAAATAACAGAAAATTTATTTCCAAAAAATCTAAGTATTACAGGTGTATTGCCTCCTTTATATAGACTAGGAGGGAAACAGTAAAATACAAATATACGATGTGGGACTAAATACAAATACACAGTACACAAGAGAGCTGGGCGGTCTGGGCGATCAGGAATATTGAGACCACAGCGACCTCTGCGATTTGGAGTGAGATCGGGCGGTAACACGACAGGAGGAAGGTCGTGTGACAGAGGAGACCGTCGGATGGTTAGATCGTTCTGGCGAACACTCCCCCATAAGGGAGAGACCGGGAGGGCCAGACCGCTTCTCTCCATAAGAAGCTATCTGGTATATCCGAGATGAACCGACAGTCTTGTACTTCGAGACCGCTGAGACCGCTGGCTCTAGACCGCTTGGAGAGGCGGAATGATGCTGACCTTCACAAGACGCGACCTCGCATACTTGAGGAGAAGTGGCGGTCTGATGCTGGGAGACCGGACAGACCGCGGGTATCAAACAGTTGTCTGATAGAGCTGGAGATCGCCGACCTTCATCTGGCACGATCTCGCATATCTGAGGAGGAGCAGCGATCTGATTCTGGGAGATCGCACAGAATGCTGACTCGAGACCGCGCAGCTTCAACCCATCTTTATCCGACAAGATCTGGTACATCAGAGGAGAAGCCGCACAGACCGCTGGCTTCAGATCGCGCGGCTTCAATCCTTCGAGACCGCTTGGCTTCAACACTCTCCCACAAGCTGGAGCATATATATCAATCATGCCTAGCTTGTTACACACATCGGAGAAGGATGAAGATATAGGTTTGGTGAAGATATCAGCCAGCTCCTTATCCGAAGTTATGAAGGGAGTGCAGATTTGTTTCTTCAAGATTTCTTCCCTGATGAAATGACAGTCCACTTCAATGAGTTTGGTTCTCTCATGAAAGACTGGGTTCTGAGATATATTAATTGCAGCTTTGTTGTCATAGAACATTGGCAATGGATGATTGTAAACTTCTCCTAAGTCTAGAAGGAGAGTTCGTAACCACTTCAACTCGCATGTAGTTTGGGCCATGCTCCTGTACTCGGCCTCAGCACTTGATTTGGATACTACTGCTTATTTCTTGCTCTTCCAGCTCACCAGATTTCCTCCCACGAAGGTACAGAACCCAGATGTGGATTTCCTGTCTCCTTTATCATCAGCGTAGCTAGCATCTGAATAGGCTTCTATCTTGAGATTGTTGTTCCTTTGGAACAGAAGTCCCTTCCCTGGAGATCCCTTAACGTATTCTAATATCTTTAAAGCCTCTTGAAGATGACATTCCTTCGGAGCTTGCATGAATTGGCTGACCTTCCCAACAGCATAACAGATATCAGGTCTTGTTACAGTTAGGTAGATGAGCTTGCCTACAAGACGACGATATCTAGTGCTATCAAGTAGAGGAGGAGAGTTGTCAGTCCAGAGTTTGTCGTCTCCAATTGCCATTGGATATTTAGCAGGTTTAGCACCCAGAAGACCTGTTTCCTTTAGAAGTTCAATAGCATACTTCCGTTGTGAGAGAACAATGGATCTATGCTTCCTTGAGATTTCAATGCCCAGAAAATACTTGGGAGTCCCCATATCTTTGGTCACAAAGTGTTGGAGGAGTTGTTTCTTTGTAAGGGAGACACCTTCAACATCATCACCTGTGAGAAGGATGTCATCAACGTATACAGCCAGAACAACCATTCCATGAGATGTCTTGCGAATGAAGAGAGAGTGATCCGCAGAACTACGGACAAATCCAATGATCTTGATAACTTAGTTAAATTTTTCGACCAGGCGCGAGGACTTTGCTTAAGACCATAGATGGCCTTCTTTAGCTTACATACACGAGTCTCCCCCGGAGCAACATACCCTGGAGGTTGCTCCATGAAAACAACCTCTTGAAGATCACCATAGAGAAAGGCATTCTTGACATCCAATTGAGAGAGTTGCCAACCTTTGTTGACGGTCACAGAGAAGAGGACCCTGATGGTTGTAAGACGAGCGACAGGTGAGAAAGTGTCAAAGAAGTCTACTCCTTATGTATGAGTAAAACCTTTGGCAACCAAGCGAGCTTTGTAGCGGTCAACAGAGCCATCCGCACGATATTTTATCACAAAGACCCATCTACACCCAACAACATATATCCCAATAGGTGGAGAAACAAGAGTCCAAGTGCCACGGTCCTGAAGGGCGGATATTTCATCATCCATGGCAGCCTTCCACTGTGGGATGGCAAGAGCCTCCTGATAACTGGTTGGGGTGGCAGTACCTGTAATAGCAATAGCAAATGCCCTAGCAGAGGGGGTAAGTTGAGCATAAGTTACAACATCGTGAATAGAATGTTGCGTACATGAGCGAACTCCCTTTAGAAGAGCAATATGGAGGTATTCAGTGGTGACTGTATCTGCAGGAGAGTCATCATCGGAAGAAGATAGTGCTGGCCCAAGAGTCGGGAGAGAAGGCCCCGGAGTAGGAGGACATGTGGAAGGAGATGCTGGAGGTGGTGGAGGGAAAGGAAGAGGTGGTGTAGTTGGGAGAGTAGGTGGTGGTGGTGGAGAGTAAATGAGCGGTGTTGTTGGACTAGGCGCAGGAGGCAACGAGGTGGAAGAGTTAGAAAAGTATGGAACAGTTTCAAAGAAGGTGACATCAGCGGAAACATATTGTTTGCGAAGAAGGGGATCATAGCATCAGTACCCTTTCTGAGTTGGAGAATAACCAACAAAGATGCATTTAACTGCTCGAGGAGAGAGTTTGTCCCGACCTGGGGAAGGAGTGTGGACAAACGCAGTACAACCGAACACCTTGAGAGGTAATAAGAAGGGTTGTGAGGTGGGATATAGTAGAGAGAAGGGGGTGGAACCTTGAAGAAGGGTGGAGGGAATACGGTTAATGAGATAGCAGGAGATGAGGATGGCATGACCCCAATAGGTTTTGGGCATATTCATCTGGAAGAGTAAGGTGCGATCCATGTCGAGGAGGTGACGATTCTTACCTTCCGCTATCCCATTTTGTTGAGAAGTATAAGGACAACTAGTCTGATGTATAAGACCATGATTCATGCAAAACTCAGAAAATTGATGAGAAACATACTCTTTAGCATTATCAGTGCGAATAGCCTTGATAGATACTCCAAACTGAGTGGAAATTTCATTGTAGAAAGTTTTGAAAACAGAAAAAAGTTATGAGCGTTCTTTTAACAGATACACCCAAGTACATCGAGAGAAGTCATCAATAAAAGTAACAAAATACAAACTACTCCCACCTACAGTCTTGGTAGGAGAAGGACCCCAGATGTCCGAGTGGAGGAGATTAAAGGGCCGAGTCGAGCTACGTTCATGTTTGGAAGGGTAGGAAGCCCGATGGTGCTTTCCTAGTCGACAAGCTTCACAGTTAAGAGGAGAGGTATCTCTGGTGAGGTGAGGTAGAAGTTGATACAGCAGCCGAGGTGGAGGGTGGCCAAGACGGAGGTGCCATTGATGGAGAGAATCAGAGATGGTAGAAGCAGAGTGAGCAGCAAGAACGTCAAGGAAGTAGAAGCCTCCACTCTCAGTCCCAGTAGCAACTGTCTCCTTCGTATGAAGATCCTGAAAATAACAGTTAGTCGGAGTAAACATAATAGAGCATTGTAATTGTTGAGAGAGTGCCTTGACTGATAGTAAGTTGCATGGAAAAGTAGGCACATAAAGAGTGTTCTGAAGAGAGATAGTCGGAGTGACTTGAACTATTACAGTCCCACACACATGTGAGGGAGAACCATCTGCAGTTAGAACCGGAGGTAAATTCTTGTGCTCTAGTAACTGGGAGAAAAGGTGAGGGTTCCCTGTCATATGATTTGTTGCTCCAGAATCAATAAGCCATTTACCTTCAGTAACCACGCGCACGCTACCCAAGGAGGTAGCAACAGAAGCAGATGGTGATCTAGTATCCAGTTGAGAAGCAGCAGCCAGAGGGCGAAGGTGAGGATGCTTGAGATAACAACGATCAATTCTGTGACCCTTCTGACCACAATGCGAACAGATGTACCGCAGAGGTCCACGGCCACCAAGAGATCCACCACGTCCACCGGGGTGACCATGTTCAGCCCGATGAGCAAAGCTCTCTGGAGGAGGAGGGGAAGACAACAAGGGCCGTTGGAGAAGGGAGGTAACAACAGAGACCCGAGCAGCGGTGGCATCAAGAGTTGGAGATTCAGCTTCTCCAAGGATTTGTTGTCGTATCATATCATAGGACTCCGGAAGACGGACAAGGTAACACACAACCAGGAGCTCTTGGAAGTGTTTATGCTGTTCACCAAGATCAGTAGAGAAGGGGCGATGCTGAAGGAGTTCAGCCCCAAGGGCCTGAACAGCTTGATATGCTGTGGTGGGATCCATGGTTGGGCGGGCAAAGAGATCAGCATACAAGGTGTAAATGCGGGAGGTTTTGGGGCCTTTGGAGTAAAGGGCCGCAAGATGCTTCCATGCTTCCTTGACTGTCTCATCATGACGAATGATAGGAAGACACTCATCAGAGAGACTGTTAGCAAGCCAGGTGCGGACAAGAGCATCGCTAGCATCCCAATCATCAAAGGTAGCAGATCCTGTGGGTGGAGGATCATCGGTAAGATGGTGGCGTTTGCGTTGAGAGCGTAAGAGAAAGGTGAAGGAGACACTCCAATCAGGATAATTATCACCAGTGAGCTTGGATGTGGTGCCAAGGTTGCCCGAGGAAGAGGTAGAAATAACCACAGGAGTGGGCGGGGGGGGGGGGGGGGGGGGGTAACATTCACAGAAGGGGTACCCATGAGGAGAGAGATCGAGCAGTCTCACGGATATAAGGGAGATCGCGCAGGCTGGAGGAGGGAAAGAGAGGAGATCGCACAGATTGTGCGGTTAGAAGAAAAAGAGTCCGGTCAAAGAGATCGATCTCTCTGATACCATGTGAGAACTTGAAAATAACAGAAATTTTATTTCCAAAAAATCTAAGTATTACAAGTGTATTGCCTCCTTTATATAGACTAGGAGGGAAACAGTAAAATACAAATATATGATGTGGGACTAAATACAAATACACAGTACACAAGAGAGCTGGGCGGTCTGGGCGATCAGGAATATTGAGACCGCAGCGACCTCTGCGATCTGGAGTGAGATCGGGCGGTCACACGACAGGAGGAAGGCCGTGTGACAGAAGAGACCGTCGGACGGTTAGATCATTCTGACGAACACTCCCCCATAAGGGAGAGACCGGGAGGGCCAGACCGCTTCTCTCCATAATAAGCGATCTGGTATATCCGAGATGAACCGACAGTCTTGTACTTGGAGACCGCTGAGACCGCTGGCTCTAGACTGCTTGGAGAGGCGGAATGATGCTGACCTTCACAAGACGCGACCTCGCATACTTGAGGAGAAGTGGTCTGATGCTGGGAGACCGCACAAACTGCGGCAAACAGTTGTCTGATAGAGCTGGAGATCGCCGACCTTCATCTGGCACGATCTCGCATATCTGAGGAGGAGCAGCGGTCTGATTCTGGGAGACCGCACAGACCGCTGACTCGAGACCGCGCAACTTCAACCCATCTTTATCTGGCGCGATCTGGTACATCAGAGGAGAAGCCGCACAGACCGCTGGCTTCAGATCGCGCGGCTTCAATCCTTCAAGACCGCTTGGCTTCAACACATCTCAACCACATAGTCTACCATAAAATCTGCCATTACCTGAGCCTTCATCGATAGCTGAGGGACAAATGTGATATCGAACTCGCTCAGCTCCACTGACCACTTTGCGAGCCTTCCTGAATGTTCTACTCACTCAAAGATTTTGCGGAGGGGGTGGTCGGTCACCACTTGGATCGAATGGGCCAAGAAGTATGGCCTGAGATTCCTGGCTGAGATTACCAGAGCGAAAGCCAACTTTTCTAAAATTGGGTATCAGAGCTCAGCCTTCTTCAGAACCCTGCTCACGTAGTAGATGGGCAGCTGCTTCTTACCCTTTTCTCGGACCAAGACGAAGCTCATGGCTTCAGCCCCAACTCCAAGGTATAAGGCTAGACCCTCCCCCTGCTTAGGACCCTGGAGCAGTGGAGCCTTTGTAAGCTGATTCTTTAGGGCTTGGAAGGCTTCCTCGCACTCCTTCGTCCATTCGAACTTTTGATCGCCTCTCAACACTTTGAAAAAGGGGGAGCATTTCTCCCCCGCCCGGGAGAGAATCCTACTCAACCCCACGAGCTTTCCAGGCAGGCGCTGGACTTCCTTAGCATTTCGTGGCGATCCTAACTCCATTATAGCTTTTACATTGTCCGAGTTAGGCTCTACCCCCGCCGGGGTAAGGATGTGGCCCAGAAACTTCCCCTTGTAGGCCCCGAAGATACATTTTGAAGGGTTCAACCTCATCTTGAACCTGCGCGTGGTGGCAAAGGTCTCTTAAAGGTCCTTGAGGTGGGATCTCACATCCTTGCTCTTCATCATTAAGTTATCCACGTATACCTCCAAGTTTCTTCCCCTTTGTTCCCGAAAGACTCGGTCCATCATCCTCTGGTACACCGCCCCTGCATTTTTTAGCCTAAAGGACATCATCTTATAGCAGTAGTACCACTCTCTTGTGATGAAGGAGACATCCTTGACGTCTGGCGGGTGCATCCTGATCTGATGATAACCTGAAAAAGCATCTAAAAAACTCAATACAGAAAATCCGACGGCTGAGTCAACAAGCGCGTCGATCCAAGGCAAAGGATAACAATCCTTAGGGAAGGCTTTATTTAAAAGTGAGAAATCGATACACATTCTCTAGCAGCCAACGCCTTTCTTTATAATGACAACATTGGAGACCCAGCCTGGATACTGGATCTTCGATACAAAACCTGCTTTGAGGAGCTTCTCCACTTCCTCGTGGATCAGCTCTTCCAGCTTGTCACCTATGGCCCTCCTCTTCTGTTGGATGGGGCGGATTCCTGTATCAAGGTTGAGTCAGTGGCAGGCCACGTCCGCATCGATGCCCGACATATCTGTCGCGCTCCTTGCGAAGATGTCCATGCTCGTTTTAATGCACTCCATCATCTTCCTCCTATTCTCTGGGCCAAGGCCCCCACTGACCCGCACCTTCTCTACTTTCCCTTACTGGGTGGTTGATGAGTCCTGATCATATACACTTTTATGGACTCATCTGGGCCGTTTTTCAGTCATTTCACCGCACTTTAGCCCTGTTATTGTTTATATTTGATATTCCATGCTAGGTGCATCTCTAGGCCCATTTTGGTGTGATTTCATGCTTATCTTCATTAGTAGTTTTCATGTACTGTTAGGTGCCACTTTCAGTGGCTAGATTCGTGGTTGTGCTGGATTAGGAGTCGTGTAGGTGTTCCCGGTGCAATTCTGCACAGGAACACTGCGCACGATCACCGGTTCTATTGCGCACGACCACTAGTCGTGCGCCACTGATCGTGTGCACTTAACCCTTTTTCATGAGTTCTGTTTGGTGCAGTGCGCACGACCATCTACGATAGTGCGCACGACCACCGGTCGTGCGCCACTGTTCGTGCGCACTTATCATTAATTTTTTGAGTTCTGTCTCGACCAGTGCGCACGACCACCGACGATAGTGCGCACGACCACCGGTCGTGCGCCACTGGTCGTGCGAACATGTTATTTTATAATTTCTGTCTTTGCAGGCTCCGTCCAGGCAGAGCGCACGATCACAGGATTCTAGTGCGCACGACCACTGGTCGTGCGCCAATGACCGTGCGCACTGTTTAATTCCAGCGCCTATAAATTCCGCTGCTCGCGATTTAGGTCAGATCGCTCGCTGTATTCCGCCGTTTCTGCTCCAGTTTCGTCCGACTTCGCCCCTCCACCGCCGCCCACCATCTGGAGGTGCTCCGGGCTTGTTCTTCACGCCAATCTTGAGCCGGAGTTTCCTCTCGGCCTCCTCCTTCATCCAAGAGCTTCAAAGAGAGATCTAGCCGCCATCTCCATCGAGCAAGAGGAAGTTTGCAACCTCTACCGGATCGTGACACGAAGAAGATGGGTCCATTGGAGAGTCGTGACAGCTCTCTCTACCCCGGACGTAGTTGCGGACCGAGCTTGGACGCGGATTGACAACCCGGCGATTCCAACCGTGAATCTACAACGAGACTTCGGATTCGGTCGATTTCTTGCCTTATTCTTCTCTTATTGATGTGTATATGTTTTAGATCTCATTATTATGATGAAGTGGCACTTGAATTAGTTATATTTACATATATATTTCATGTCTATGTGATTGTGTAATTTATCTATTTGAGTTGCTTGAGGTGCGTCGCTGTCCATTTCCATTCCGCCGTCACGTTCGTGTGCCGCACTAGCAATTGCTAGTGGCGTGCTTGTCGAAGAGGTGCTTGCGACCCTCACTCCGCTAGCCTACTCGTCCATCCTCCTACCGAAGCGTGGCATCGCGGCCCGTATTCCATCCCGCCTAACGAAGCAGTGCGCTCAAGGCCTGCACAGTTCGATTCCGCTTGCCTACTCGTCCATCCGCCCTTTCGACGCAGCGCGCTCAAGGCCTGCCTAGTCTCCATCCCGCCAAGCGAAGCATTGCATAGCGGCATTGCATAGGAGTAGTTGATAGCTTTTATTTTATTTTCCAAAAGCCAACCCAACTCCCCCGCATTCCATCTGATTTAAGGACTTCAATCTCAAGTCCTTCCTCGAAACCTAACTCCACCTTACTGTGTTCCTCAAGAGACCGACACTCGGGGATTTTCCCCATTATTATTACTTGCGCGACCGGTGCACTTGCCGAATCATCGCATCAAGTTTTTGGCGCCGTTGCCGGGGAGCATAGTCGTGTGAGTTTTCTGGAGAGGGAGAACCTGAGAGAGAAGCCCTTCCATTTGTAAATTGCATTTCTTTGTCTTATTTCTTTTTATTCCTTTTTCCTGTTTTAATTAGGTTGCTTTAGTAATTATTGTTAGGTGTAGTATTTTGCACAATAGCATCTTTATTTTGAATCGTTTTATCTTCGCACTATGTGGGCACATCTAAATATCCGTTGCCGTTGGTGTGGAGATACTTCCCACTCTAGTGATGAATGCCCTACGGAGAATAGTAGGCATAATTCTTATAGCCCAGCATATGGAGCACCAACTTCGTCTGGTACTCCATATGGTGCGCGTAAGTCTTATGGCTACTCTGCTGAGCCTTTACCGTCATACTTCTTTTCGGCTTCAGCACCCGCTGTGCCAAAGAAGCCTGCTAGGCAGTGCCGGTTTTGTCAGAGCACTGATCATGTCTTGAAGGACTGTGCCGAGTATTTTCGCCAATTGGACGAGGATGACGAGCCGGATATCCGGATCGTCCCAACTCCTAACTCTGGCGGCACACCTTCAACATCCGGTTATGTGTCTTTGTCACCTTCACATCTTGAAGGGCATGGCATGGATACGGTCACCGGATGTGTGGCTGATCTGGGCACCGACATTGCTGAGGCCATTCTCCCAGTGCATCCACCACCTCTAGTGGATTCGATTCTTTGTGAGGAATCGGTGCTCGACTTTTATCCGAGCACTATTCCTCTCCCTGTTGTGCATGCTACACTCGTCTCTGACGACATTGTTGATGATTTGTCGCAAGAGGAGGCGATTGATCTTAGTATTGTGCCTACTCCTATGGAGGAGGACAACCTTCTAGGTGAAGAGGAGTTTTCCTCAGCACCGGTGGAGGAAGTCCAAATCCTAAGCTTGGCCACTGTTGATCCCGCCGAATCTTGTAGCATTGATGACAATGCAAACATTATTTTACTTCCCCAGCCTAATGGGAGTGAGACCGGGACCACTCCCCCGATTTTTGATTATTTATGTCATTCTTCTCTTTTATTTCCTGACCCCCCCTTCTTCATCTGAGCCTGTGCAGGTTGAGTCTTCACAGGTACATCAGGAGGACTTGGAGCATGATGCTCAAGTCAATGATGAGAGCATCCTCTCATGTAAGGAGGTTGATCCTCCCTCCGTAGAGGAAGCTCCACTCGTTGCCTTCTCCTCCTGCGGACCTGTTGTGGGCGATACCTTGCTGGGCAAGGATAGTTTTGGTGAGATGAGTGAGGACCAGGCCTCCTCCTCTTCTTACTTCCTTTTCCCTCTACCTGTGATGGGCAGGTTTTATCTTTATTCAGGTAGAGGCGTGACTGTTCTTTCTCCATATAGGTACCCGCTACCTACACGCATATTAGAACAGCTACCTGTCCACTTTTCTTTTCATAGGCCTATAAGCTAGAACTGTTCAAAATCCGAATAAGTCGTGCTGGGATGACAATAACCCCAGTAGTTATCTTAATTTTTCCTGCATTTTCATTTCTTTTCTAATTTTATTTAGTTAATTGCACTTTATTTCAGTTTTCTATTTTCCTTTGTTTTTGCGGAGCTGACCCCTGCAGGTATCTTTTTCTGGATGGCGGATGCTGCAGCGTTGTCTTAGTTTGCACGCGTCTTCTGGTATGCTCACTTGCTGAGCATTGGGTACTCTCTTTCCCTAGCCCTATTTTGATTTTCCTGTCATATATTATGCGGATTGTTTAGTTTAAGTCTGGGGGAGAGTAGTTTTGTTTACCCGCTCACGTGCACTATTGCACTGCATGCTAGAAGATTTCATTTAAAATGTTTTGTTTATTTTCATTGCACACCACATCACCCACTTGAGCGCGTACTCATCTGTTTGCCTGCTCTGTTGTGAATTTAATTCTTCTGCTTATTTGGGAAAGTCTAGGTGATGGCTTAGGACTATGTAGCAGAGTAAAATGTTGACTCTAGTAGTGCTCCTAGTCGAGTGCTCGGTTGCATAGAAATTCGTGTAGATTAGATTTCTCTTTATACTATGGTTTTATATTTTTCTCTATTAGTGTAAATGTTGTTTACTCTACTCAAATGGTGAATCCGGTGTGAATCAAACGGTAGCGTAGGGATGTGTGTAAACGATCGCTAGACTCGTATTGCTTGAGTCGGGAGAGAGGAGAATCTTTCTCGGTGGCTAGAACTTGCCCCAAGCGATTCTTGAAGCATTGGCATAGGATAGTTCTAGTGCGTGAGAATGACGTAGGCCATTATTTTGGCCCGGTTGAACTTTTTATTTCATACCTATCGTCTACCCTTGCTAGCCCCTTTGTGCCTACCCTTTTCTTGATTCAGCTCCACATTTACCTCACCAAAGCCTAGCCTAGTCGCACACCCAAATCTGAGCTTTAGTTGTAGTTTCATTTACATTTTTGGGGGTGTTGATTGTGGTGTCTATTATGTGAATCTGTGGATGTGCTCATTTGAAAATTTTGCTGAAAGGAAAAAAAAAAGAGAAAAAAAAGAAAAATGAGTTTTATTGAAAAATCATGTAGAAAAATTATGTATTGGGAGTAGGCGGTGCACACACCTATGTTGCAAAAGTTCAAGTATGGGGGTGTGGTGCACTTGCATTCGATTTTGGTGCGCGGGTAGTTATTTTTAAAGCTCATTTGGGTTATGTGTTTAAACCATTTTGTTTATCATCGTTCACCTCACCGTAACCCAAGCCCCATCTCTAACCTAAAGTCCTACCGACTCACGCTATGAACCAATCTAGTGTCGTGGAGAGAATGTGACCGGGCAAGCCTATGGTCACCGACACCGATGGATTTCGGTGGAGTTTGTCCGGCATCCCAATCTTGAGCAATGCTCATCTCAGCGTTTAGTTTACTTTCTCCGTATGCATGACTGAACGATTCACCGTAGTTCACCATTTTGAGTAGTTGTAATATGCTTTTACTCTTTTAGAAATATATAGACTGTTTATATAATCAGAAATCTTCTCTACTATTCTTCTTATGCACGTGAGCATGCGACTTCGCATGGTACTATCTATTGTAGTTTTAAGCCATCTACTTTTCTTTCCCCGTTCGCTTAGAATTTGTTTGCTCGGGACGCGCAAACAGGTAAGTCTGGGGGTGTGATGAGTCCTGATCATATACACTTTTATGGACTCATCTGGGCCGTTTTTCAGTCATTTCACCGCACTTTAGCCCTGTTATTGTTTATATTTGATATTCCATGCTAGGTGCATCTCTAGGCCCATTTTGGTGTGATTTCATGCTTATCTTCATTAGTAGTTTTCATGTACTGTTAGGTGCCACTTTCAGTGGCTAGATTCGTGGTTGTGCTGGATTAGGAGTCGTGTAGGTGTTCCCGGTGCAATTCTGCACAGGAACACTGCGCACGATCACCGGTTCTATTGCGCACGACCACTAGTCGTGCGCCACTGATCGTGTGCACTTAACCCTTTTTCATGAGTTCTGTTTGGTGCAGTGCGCACGACCATCTACGATAGTGCGCACGACCACCGGTCGTGCGCCACTGTTCGTGCGCACTTATCATTAATTTTTTGAGTTCTGTCTCGACCAGTGCGCACGACCACCGACGATAGTGCGCACGACCACCGGTCGTGCGCCACTGGTCGTGCGAACATGTTATTTATAATTTCTGTCTTTGCAGGCTCCGTCAGGCAGAGCGCACGATCACAGGATTCTAGTGCGCACGACCACTGGTCGTGCGCCAATGACCGTGCACACTGTTTAATTCCAGCGCCTATAAATTCCGCTGCTCGCGATTTAGGTCAGATCGCTCGCTGTATTCCGCCGTTTCTGCTCCAGTTTCGTCCGACTTCGCCCCTCCACCGCCGCCCACCATCTGGAGGTGCTCCGGGCTTGTTCTTCACGCCAATCTTGAGCCGGAGTTTCCTCTCGGCCTCCTCCTTCATCCAAGAGCTTCAAAGAGAGATCTAGCCGCCATCTCCATAGAGCAAGAGGAAGTTTGCAACCTCTACCGGATCGTGACACGAAGAAGACGGGTCCATTGGAGAGTCGTGACAGCTCTCTCTACCCCGGACGTAGTTGCGGACCGAGCTTGGACGCGGATTGACAACCCGGCGATTCCAACCGTGAATCTACAACGAGACTTCGGATTCGGTCGATTTCTTGCCTTATTCTTCTCTTATTGATGTGTATATGTTTTAGATCTCATTATTATGATGAAGTGGCACTTGAATTAGTTATATTTACATATATATTTCATGTCTATGTGATTGTGTAATTTATCTATTTGAGTTGCTTGAGGTGCGCCGCCGTCCATTTCCATTCCGCCGTCACGTTCGTGTGCCGCAATAGCAATTGCTAGTGGCGTGCTTGTCGAAGAGGTGCTTGCGACCCTCACTCCGCTAGCCTACTCGTCCATCCGCCTACCGAAGCGTGGCATCGCGGCCCGTATTCCATCCTGCCTAACGAAGCAGTGCGCTCAAGGCCTGCACAGTTCGATTCCGCTTGCCTACTCGTCCATCCGCCCTTTCGACGCAGCGCGCTCAACGCTTGCCTAGTCTCCATCCCGCCAAGCGAAGCATTGCATAGCGGCATTGCATAGGAGTAGTTGATAGCTTTTATTTTATTTTCCAAAAGCCAACCCAATTCCCCCGCATTCCATCCGATTTAATAACTTCAATCTCAAGTCCTTCCTCGAAACCTAACTCCAACTTACTGTGTTCCTCAAGAGACCGACACTCGGGGATGTTCCCCATTATTATTACTTGCGCGACCGGTGCACTTGTCGAATCATCGCATCAGTGGTGACATCCATCTCGACTACTTCTTCCTCCGCCTCAAGCCGAGATGGTTCTTACCATCTGCCCCTTGCCTCCCTTCCCTCGGCTAGGGTCTCCTCTTCTACCGCGGCCTCCTCCTCCATTGGCTCGGCCTGCTCCCCCTGAGCCACCTCCGTCTCCTCTCCTCGGATGTTCCTCTCTCCCTCTTCTTCTGCCTTTACCTCTTCTCCTAGCCCCTCCGACCCCCTTATCTCTCTGTCTACCTTCTCAGCCTCTGCCATCCACGAGATGGTGTTGACGACAGTCACGTAGCACTGCCTCGCCACCTTTGCATCCCCACAGATTCATTCCTGGACTCGTTCGCTGTGGAACTTCAAGCACTGGTGGAAGGACGAGGGAACGCACCGGAAGGTGCTAATGAGAGGGCGTTCGAAAATTGCATTATAGCTGCTCGGAGCCTCGACAATGATGAACCAGTAGTTTCTCGGGACCCCTCCCAACATCACCTGGAGGTCGACTCCTCCCTCGACCTCCTTCCTCTCCCATGAAAATCCAAACAACTGCCCATCCGAGACCTGCACCCTCTTCACCTCTACCTCCATTGCGTCGAAGGCTTTCTTAAAGATTACATTCACGGAGCTCCCGTTGTCGACCAAAATCCGAGAGACCGTGAAGTTCTCGATCGCCGTCTGGATATCCAAGGCATCACAAAATGGGTCTTCATAGTCCAGCATGTCCTCCGACGAGAAGGTGAGATTCTACGAGGGGGTGGGGTTTGGGAGGTCGACGCGACGCTCCTCCTGAACATCGTTCGGAAGCTCCTCTTGCGAGTTGCCTCTATCCCAATCCTGCTATGGATCACTCTGATCCCCCTAGCTCCCACGTCTGCCCTTTCTTCACATCTATCTTCCCCCTCTCCGGGTAGCACTTATTCAATCCGTACAGGTCACTGTTACTATTGACCTCTTGCCCTTATCTCCAGAAACTCCAGGCAGGTGGCCGTCGCGTGACCTTCCTCCTAGTGGAAGTCACAATAGGGCAACCCCACCCTGCCCCCTCTTCCTCCTCATACTCGGCCTACTTCCATGGTTTGCTCTTGAGGGGGTGAGGGGGTCTTGGACCTTGCCTCCATCCCGGATGATTGACCCTCCCTTCTCCCATTCCCTGGTAACCTCTTTCCTGACCTCGCACTGGTCCCTCCTGGGGTCTCCAAGCCAACTCGTTATTATGCTCCTGATACCCCCAATCCTGCTGCTGCCCCCGAAACCCCTGACCTCTGGGTTCATCTCTTCTCCTACCCTACTGCTGCCTCGCTTCTGGCTCGCTCAGCCTTGCCAACCTCTTCGCAAACTCTGGGTTGGAGGCCTCCCCTTAAATCTCTTTCGCCGCCCGCTCCATCAATTCCTCGAAGGATAGAGGGTCCTTTCGCTTCAGTTTCATTTTGAAGAACCCCTCCTGCAACCCCACTATGAAGGACAGCTGGAGGGTGAACCCTGACACCTCTTGGTCAAGCAGGACCTGAACCTATCCACATAATGGGCCATCGACTCCCCTAACCCTTGCTTGATTTTGATGAGCGCCTCCGCGTCCTTCTTCCTCTTCTTTGATGTCGAGAAGCGCAGCCGGAAGCTCCGACGCAGATCCTCGAACGCGTAGATGGAACCCACGGGGAGCTGGTGGAACCAGTCTCTCGCCTTCTCCTTCAGCGTGGTGGCAAAGAGCTAGCACTGGAAGGCATCCAACATTGGATCGAGACCATGTCCTTGAACCACTGCAGGTGCAGGACTGGGTCATCCTTGTCGGTGTAATAAGACATCTCTGGCCGTCTGAACACCTCTGGAACCGGGGCCGAGAGGATCAACTCACAAAAGGGACTCCCCTCCCCTACTCGGCGAGTGGTCCTCTCTTGCGGAGTCAGCTCGCAGACCTCCGCACTCGTCGGGCTACTAAACAGTTGCCTCCTGGGGAGATCTCGCGCACTCGCCTCCGCCGCCACCTACTTCTCGGGACGCTGGCCGGGAGCGTTCTCACCTATCTGTGGGGGTGGGACCACCAGAATTGTAGGTGTCTCGCATTCGCCTCTCATGGTGAAGGCCAGCTGCAAGGTTTGAAGGACCTCTCGCTTAAAGTATTCGAACATCCCCACCGTCACCCCACTCGCAGGAGGTTGCGAGTGACCTGGGTTAGATCCATCTCCTCCATTTCCAGTCATGGAACTCAGCTTGAGAATTTCTTTCTCAGGCTACAGTCCACGCTCACCACACCAAAAATGTTGAAACTGGCAAACGGTCTCTTGAGTTTGGACCCACTGGGGGGTGTAGCCCGCACCTACTTATCCCTCACCCACACTCTTGACCGTGGACAGAGAACTATGAACAGACCCAAGGCTGCAGCGAGGAGGTCCCGCCACACACCCAGAAGATCTTAGAGACCTTCCCCTCCCAAACCAATGCTCAGTCGGCCACCTTGGAGGGCACTAGCAGCCAACCAAAACTTGCCTAGGAGGAGAGAGCCTAAAAGATCCGATCTCCTCCAAGGTGCCCTTATGGGTCTATTTATAGATTCTCTAGTCTGGCCTGCAAATAGCATAAATCCGCCTTTTGATTTTACTAAACGCACCCCAAATTAGTCTGCTAACAGCCTAACTCCATTGTTTGGAGGGGCTATTGGCATCCCACCAAGGGTATCTAGGTAATTTCCTACTAAAGCCTTCTGGGCGAGTGGTCTGTGAAGGCTCCACTCGCCAGGCTTCTCGCATACTAGATTCTCCTAGGCGAGTCGTCCGTGGGGGCACCACTCGCCTGACACCTAGCCTGCTCGGTGAGTGAGGTTCCGCCCTCACTCCCCTGACCTTCAGCGCACTCGCACTCCTAAGTGAACGAGTGCTTTGCGGAAGAGGCCAGCACTCGCTCCGAGGCTCCCCTGCCTCCCCTGACCTGGGCGAGTGCCCTTCTTGACCTATCTTGCCTGCCTTTTTGACCTTTGGGACCCACTCGGCGAATACGGGATTGTACAACGTACATCTCGCTTGATGAGCTCTATAATCCCTTCCGCTGGCCCTGAGAACTCGTCACTAATATTTATCCTTGTTTTGTTATGAATATGATGTAATTTAACGACCTCACTCAACTTTCTTTTTTGTCAAGCATCTAATAATAAGTTGTTGTGTATTATTTTTCTACTCATTACTTTTTAACTCGCCTATAGACGAGCCTCAATTTCTTTGTTTGACGTTCCGCTCTATCAGCCATCACGTGATTTCGCGAGGTCAAAAAGACCTCAATTTGTGTAACGCGGACTCGGCTCGAAAGAGCGCGCCATGCCAGAGCCTCATGACAGTGATGGTTAAAGGGATTCTCGGCTCGCCAAATTGGACCCGATGAACTCCTCACTTCCCAATTTGTGGACGAGATCGCAATCCCCTTGGCTGACTTCGATATGGGACCTCACCTCCCCATCTCGCCGTCGGAAGTTCTCCGGATGCTAAACCACTTCAGCCTCGTCCCCTCCCAGATCAATCTGCATGGGTTCGCGACCATGATGACCCTGATTTGTTTTCATGCCCTCCTAGGTAGGTGATAAAGACCCGAACGACGACGCGTACAATGTTTTGTACACTGTCTATAGGCGGGATGATGCAGAAAACCTCGCAAGGGTGTCGTCGAAAAACCTCTCATTGAAGTCCTCGCGTGCGGTGTTAAGGAGCGCCTAGCTCACCCACTCGCTGGTGAGGCGGCATCTCCGCTGCTGCAAGGTGATGGTCGACACAAATGTGCCTTAGACTCCACCATGAAGGCAGCGCAGCAACAAGCTGAATCTGCCAAGCTGTTGGCGGGGGAAAGAAAGTAATCCGCTATTAAATTGTTTGTGTGGTTGGAACAGAAACGAGGAACTATTTGTTTTATTAGGGAGGAGTTTTGCTCATTTGTTGTGGTCGTTCCTATCTGCTTGTTGCAACAAATTAGATTTTTATTTTACATTTTACTATATTAACAAAAATCATACAGAGTAAAAAAAATATTTACCTGAATTAATCTTTTTAAATTCAACATAACAAAGTATTTATAATTTATTTCAACCAGTGCATGCCACTTTATATTCATTCATTTCTAGTCTGAAGGTGCTCTAGAGGAGGGAAAAGTGTTATCAGAAGGCCACCAACGATCTAAGGGGTTGTTGACGCCACCCCAAGGTCGATTGTCAATCCATAATTTGAACTCAGGAGGGACCTGTGCATGAAGCAACATGACACCAATGTTGCCGCCCTTCGTTTGGATCGAACTGGCTCAGAATTGTGAGTTTACGGTATTTTCAAAATTATCATTTGATCAAGCCAATCACGCATGTAGTACTTCATGTACGATCAGAATATTTTTATTTATTTATGAATACCCGATAATTTAGATATGTATTTACCTGAGAAAACATTCGCAGGGATCACGAGTTAATAAATATTACAAACAGAAATTGTTCACGAGACATGTAAGGTCTCGTATAGGTTCGTTGCACGAAAGAAAAGGAAATTATAAGGGTGCGGGAGAATACAGAGGGCGATAGCCGGTAGGCTTAATATTGTACCCACTGCCACCGACCCCGGCCTCGCCTCCCTGTCCTCGGAGGCACGCGCGGGTAATGATACGCGCTCACCGCGGTGAGCTCTTGGTGGACCAGGCACATTTGGTCTCTAGCCCGTGCGATGTGCCTCCCAGGCGAGGTCTCCTCGCACCCGCCTCCCTGGCGCTCCATCTCCCTGATGGGATGAGTGTAATCTCGCTCAAGGACACTTATCCAGCGCTCAAATGCCGCCCTGTGCTCCTCCTCCTAATTGGCCAACTCCCGCTGCATCCAGATCAGCTTGCCGAAAAGCTCCGTCATCCGCTCCTTCAGGCCCCTGGCATCTTCGTGGTCGCCGAGAAAGTCTGAGACGTCGCAGGGAGAGGGCGGTGGCGAGATCGGCTCCTCCTCTTGAGGATCCACCGGAGGGATCAAGCGGTAGACTGCGAGAGCAAAGGTTAGTCTTTCTCGGTCAAACAAATCTTGAGTATAATATGAGGGCAACTAACCAGGTACATAAGGCTCGACGGGGGATTGGCGAGAGGTCCCGGCCTGCCCTGCGAATGGTTGACTAGGAGGTTGGAGCGATTTCCCCTTCCCTGGACGATGGACCTGGTCGGCGACACTCGGGGAGGTGCCCAAATCAGCGGCGGGAGAGTTGTTCTCGGGGCCTTTGTCCGTTGAAAGCTCCCGCTCCGGAGCCGGGGAGTTGGCGGTGGTCCCGTAGACATGGGACTTGCGCAAGGAGGGGGGTAACCCCGTGGTCCCTAAAGTGAGAGCTACAGAAATCCAGGTTCAGGAAAAAAGTGAAAGGAGATTCCAAAGGTAAGAACACTATCTCAATACAAATCAGACCCAAAAAGCATCAGAAAGTTATTCTTTTGTTATGTCAACGACATAAAAACCTAAACTGAGAAACTTGACATGCAAAAGATCTTATTATAAAAATTGCTTTATTTGATTTATTAGATGTAAATTGTGCAAATAAAAAAGATCTTCGGGTATAAATCATTATAAATTGATGTTGATATTACTCTTGAAGTGATGGGTAATGATTGTAAAATTTAAAAAAGAGAAGCTAGCAATATTTATAAGGGAAAAAATGTAAAGTGAGGAAATAAGGCAAAAATACATGACATTATAGACTAAAGCAATCAAAATCAGGTTAGCAACAGATCATTTAGAAGACTAAGCAATCATAAGAATATAAAGGAAAAAAAACAAAAAGAGTGTGAGCCAGAGATGTCATCAAAGCAACCAAAAAGCTCATGTATATCTAATAATATGAGAAAAGAAATATGTACTCCTAAGAAACAACAAGCAATAATAACCAGCTTAAGATATTGTCCTGGACCTGTCAAAGAAATCTCTGGAGTTGAGTTAGACACAATCTTTACCCAACAGAAGCCAAATAATCAAGTAAATACCAGCAAGATTTGGACATAAAACCTTCCTCACCAATGCCATCAAAAGAAGGCTAGTAGCCCCATGCTGGTGTCACCAATGCATTCATGAGGCTTTGAGCTAGGATTCTGTGAGCATATGCACCTGTATCTCAAAATGATTTGAAAAAACATTGAGATAATTAGAGCAAAGGATGAAGATGCTAGTACTTGAGAAAAAAGATCAAGCCGAAGCAGAACTTCATAGCATAAAACATTAAAATTAAAATGTAACTTACAAAAATGCATTAATATATATATTTTTTATAAAGCAAAGTACTGCACATGCACACATATGATGGATGCAAAATTAAAAGTGAGCCTGGTTTCAAAAAATGAAGCTAGAAGTTTGGGGGTCTATATTGAATCCCATAGAATATCCTAATACTCCATCAGATGAAAAAAAATCAGTACTTGACACATGTCTTACACTCCAACAAATCTCCATGGAAATATTTTGACTATATGTAAGAGAAAATGGTAAGTTTTTTCAGCATACTGTGCTCGAGTTGTATTCAACATTGTCCCCACATTCAATTCGTGTAAATATGCGATCAACTACTCTTAGTGATGTAAAATGACCAGGAACATAACAACCAATTTGTGCGAGGATGATCAAAAGACAAACTTGTTCAAGATACGTGCTTTTTCCACTCCTGAGCACATAAAAGAAAGTTCAGTTGACTATTTTATTCCACATACGAACAGAACTTTGTTCATACCGAGAACAACAATTGGAAAAAAAGTAGGTTAAAATGGATATCTGAATACAAATAGAGAGCTACATGTTTGGTCCCATGACTAGTTACATGTTTGATGCTTCTAAAAGAAAAAGAAGTAGCAAAATGCATCCATTTGCCTATGCATAAGAAGAGAAACTGTTGTTTATTCTGGTGTCAACTTAATCACCTAGAGGGGGGGGGGGGGTGAATAGGTTTTTCTTCTTTTAATATCCCCCTTTAGGTTTTTCTTTATTTCTGGTTAATAGATCTAAGAAATAGAGAACAAACCACAGAAAGCACACAACGATCTATAGAGGTTCCTCAAGACCGGGTGTCTTGAGTAGTCCTCTCTCCCTCTGCTCCTACCCAGCAGTGTGTTGGGCTCGGCAAACTCCGCCAAAAGATTCAGGACCTCAAGCCTTACAACACGGACCCGCAAGTCCCAACAACCTAAGCCCTCAAGCCCTAACTGCCCCCGAGCCCGCAAGCTCGACACTCAGGCCCTCAAGTCCCTAAACTTGGACCCGCAAGTCCCAATAGCCTAGGCACGCAAGCCCCTACTGCCCCCGAGCCCTCAAACTCGACAAGTCGCACCCGCAAGTGCATTGCCCTGGCCCTCAAGCCTCACATCTCTCCAGCCCTTAAGCTAGACAATTTGGTCTGCAAGCCTTACAAGAAAATACAGTAATAAAATAAACTGTTTCTTCAGCCAGATGAAATCTGGCAACTTAGCCTTAATGAAGATCGGCTTCTTAAGGATGAAGAAGATGCTTCTTGATTTTGAATTTCAGCTCGGGATCTTCTTCAGCCTCTTCTTCTTTTGCCTGATGTTGAACGGCGACTTCGCAGTCAATGGAGATGACTGATTCTTATGAGAACTCTTGAATCTTGTTCTCTTTCTTCTCCGCTGAAAAATACTGTTCTATTGAAGAGCGACGAGATCCTTTTTCTTTTCTTTTCTTGCACTCCAAGTTTTTCTTTCTTAGGGCAACACTGTTCCCTTTTATAGAATGGACAAGCCGTGTAACAGTCATATTCACTTTCCTTTCCTGTTAGACGCCCATCCATCATAGCAGGCGCTGATTGGACAATCAGGCGGCGGCATTAATTGCTGACAGCGCGTCCGTAGGATTTGAATCTGTCTCGACGATATTTCCATCGTTACGACGACATGGAGTATATCTCGACGACATTAAGATGTCTTCTTTCTTCAGATGCTGACGCCAGTATCTCGTTGATAAAAGATATCTCAGCGGTTCTGCATATTCGACGATCTGCTTCCTCTGTCAGTGTCATAGTGATCTTCCTTCTTGCAGCAAGTCGTCGTGATCTCATTATTTTCTCGATGACATGTCTTCTTCATGTCGATATCCAATTTCATCAGTCAACCTTAGCCTTGTCAGCGACAAGACTTCTTTACGACGATATCTACTCTTCTTGATAGTATGCCCTCTTTGTTGATGTCGACGATACTTCATTTTCTTTGCTTTGCTCATCATTACAACGATAAGCATTCTTTGTCGACGACATCACTTGTCCTTCTCGACGATATAGTACTTAGTAAAATAACTAGAGTACATGACATATTGTCGATTCCTGCAAGCATGAACTAGATGGAATGTAAAATACAACTTGCATTTATCATTGAGCTGAGCACTTCTTCAAATCAGGAACATTGCAGGGCACTGTTCCCAACAATCTCCCCCTATTTGAAGAAGTCATAGCCCACTCAATGATAAATTCCATCTATGAAAAGATATGACATTTCAGATAATGAAATCACACATATAGCAACAATCATATAAATGGGTTAAATGTTCTTCAAAATAGATTAAATGTTCAAGAATAATCATGCACATTCATTTTGCCCTAACAAGACAATTTAGGATTTTAGTTTGTTTCCCATCAGCGTCTGCTGCTGCCGCTTGCTCCTTTGGCTTTCTGCCTCCGCCTTTGATGGTAGTTGATGGGTAGAGGAATCTTCTTAGGAGAAGGAGGAGGACCTTGTGGGAATGCTAGCTTGTGGTTCTTCCTCCTTTCCAGCTGCTTTAAATGTCTATCCCAGTCAACCGAGTGGTATACTCTCTGATAATCCTCCTGTGAGTGTCCAAATTGAATCCACGACTCTGTTATTATTTCTCTTGATGCTGGACTCCAACTTCCAGCTTGTGGTTGTTGTGAATTCTCTTTCTTTTTCTGTAGGTGGCTGATTCTCCAAATTCTATCCCATACTCATCAGAGTCAGTGCTTGCACAAGGAGCGGCAGTTACATATACTGATGGAGGTTGATTCATTGTCTGCTTTATCTGATTTGTGATCCACATCGCTTGATGTGAACTGGCATTTATTATTGTATTCCCCCCCTTTATGGCTTGTTCAAATATGTGCTCTTCCAGGCTGTCTTTGACTAGATTAAGCCGTTCAACCAGGGTCTGCTCAGTGACATCCAGATTATTTCTTACTTCAAGCAGATGAGCATCTAGGGTGTGAGCATTCTCATTCACCCTGGTCAGAATTTGATCTCTGTTATTTGCAGCACCTGTCTCCATCTGCTCAAAACAATAATATACATTATTCGAGAAGGTTTCTTGACTGGTCAAGATTTTATGGGTTTGATGTCCCACTTTATTAACCTCCTCATTCATCTTATCTATAGCAGGAGCTGCCATAGAATAGAATTGAGCGCATTGAGTGTTCAGGTCGTGTATGTCGTTATTTACCTTCTTAATTTCTCCCTTCACTTCCTCTCTTAAACTATTCACGGTTTTTACTATAAATTGCTCTAGATGTTGTCGCTGACCATTAAGTAAAGCTGATATCATGTGGAATAGCGAACCTATCTGAGCCGAAGATGGCTCAGCAGTTTGTCCCTCCTGATCTCCTCGTCCCTGCGAGTCTGCTTTACTGACATCTTCAGATGATTCTTCACTGATATGCGCTGTAACTTTGGCCTTCCCCTTAGGGACTTCTGGCAGGGGCTCACTTGGAGCTATGAGCACAATTTTGCTCGCAACAGCTAACTCTCGGCAATCAGAGAGAGTGACGTCTGCTGTTGGCTCAGACATTGTATCTCGATCTTCTGGGCCAGAGTGCTCCAGATCGATCTCCCCCTCAACTCGAGCATTCTTAGGGATCATGTCATCATTTTGGGCTGAGCCCCAGAATTGAGGCTCCCCCTCAACGGGCTCATTTCCTCCATTGGGGTTCCGCGTATTTTCACCAATCTCTGTGGAAGCAGGTTCAGGAGTTGAGACAGGGATATGTTCTTTGATACCAGTGGATGGTTCACCTCCGGATTGAGCGGAATGGTGTGGGTGTGGTGGGATGTCATTAGAGCTGCTTGATGACTCTTCTTCAGAGGAGGGGTTTCTTTGGGCTGCTGGTTTCTTCTGCTTCTTTGGAGCTGGCTGTACATCAGAGGATGGTTTGGGGATGGACCTGTCCCATCGGTCCAGCATCTTTGCATCTAATTTCTTGGAGTAGTGAAGAGGTACTCCCATTCACTTTTGCAACACGTCACCCTGGATGTTTAGAAAGAAAAGGGACAATATTCTCCCATATGAGGGGGTCTTCAGGGTGTTCTTTACTCTCTGGAAGAGGAACTCACTCCAGTCGGTTTTCTTAGAGTGAATGATTCGGGCCATGACAACAAACATGTCTTTGGATATGCGGTCGTGGGAACCAGGCTTGCACAATAACACTTTGCCAACAATGTCGGCCAACAACTTCCCCTTCTGATTGAATTCAGCTCTCTTGATAGACCCGTAGGTCTTCCCGGTGTGTCCGCACCATGTGTAGCTTGCGGACATTTCTTCAGAGGTCAATTCATCTTCTTCCTCTCCCCAGATATCTTAACTTTCTTGGCTCCCACCAGGGATTTTATCTGTGATTCATTGTGATTGAGTTTTGTGTTGGCGAAGAATTCGCCTAATTCTCGGTGGAGAAGAACAGAAGGTTCACATAGAACATATTCCAGTCCCGATGCCTCCAGCAGTCCTATTACTGACCTAATTTCCTCGGAGCAGGCATTGAATCCTCCGCACTGAAGTTCACAGCCTGAGATCACCTCTTCTTTCTTTGGAGCCATTGATTCAGAGTGAGTGAGAAGGCAGCACGTCAACGGAGGCGAGGGTTTGTCGATGGAGTGGCTTAGTGCAAATGATAGCGTAATTTTTATTTTTGAACATTCACTCTATTTATAGTGTCGGTAGGTGAAGAGGCGTGTACCTTTCAAAGGCGATCAGACGGCTCCGATGGACCCATCTAATCCCGAGACAAATACCTTAATTATCTCAAAACGCGTATGTCGTCGATATGTTCCTTGGATATGCATTTTCTCGTCTCGAATTTTTTATGTCTTAGCACATATCATATCGTCGTAACGATCGACGATTCTAGATATCAGGATCAATCCTCGTGTTGGGCTCCTTGTTTTTCAAAATAACCTGCACTAATTTTATTAGTAAATAGACTTTGCTGTTCTGACAATGAGTCAGAACAACTACTATGTCCAAGGCCCAGATTTGCTTCTGGTGGGCACTAGGACTCCTTGCAAAATATGGTTACAAGCCCTTAGGAACCCAAGCGAACTTGGGTCCTGGGAAATTATTAGTTCTGAAGGGTATGCTGTATTTCACTGCCCTCGGATATACATTATGATTGTGAAATAAATTATTTATAGGTTTAGCATTTGTTACCCTTGGAGCAACTGGATTGTGCCAACAATTACTTGTAAAGTGCCCGGTCTTACCGCAGCACCAACAGTTAAATCTATCGTGCCCTATCCTCTTGCTGTCGGTTAGTGTATGATTCTTCTGTGGGCGGAAGGAGTGCCTGTAGGAAGTAGAATTTGTTGGATCGGTCGGCGGCCTTAGAGGGGGGTGAATAAGGGTTTTCAAAAACTTTAGATTATATTTAAAAAATTTTGAATTATTTCAAGATTAAAGACATGAAATAAGTTAAGTAAAACAAAAAGAGAGACAAGCTTTATTAATGATAAATAAGTTTTACAAAACTTGATCTCGATGACGCTAGAGATCGGAGGCGAATAAGAAAAAAGCTCTTTTTGTTTTCTATCCCGACTCGCTTCCCCACGAACCGGTGGCCCTAGCCTTATCCTCCCCGGATTCGGCCTCAAGCCGCTCTAGCCAATCCTTCCCCAGAAGTGGCCTCGAGCACCCCCTAGAACTAGCCTAGATCTAGTCGCCAACACGAGGCGAATTTCAGCCCTAAGTCTACCCCAGACCTAGTCGCCAACACGAGGCGATTTCACTACCGTTTACAATGATGAAAGAGAAATAAAATAACAAAACCTCCCTTAAGATGAACTTCTGAAGTCGGGGACGAAGATCCGCTGTAGAATCAGCGTTTGTCGAAGCGGACTTCGTTTGGATTCGACGTGATGGAATTCTCCTTCAGAAATTGGCAGAGCTTCGACGTGTCGTCAAATTTTGTCCAAGAAGAGCCTCTGGAATTCTAGCACTCTCTCTCTGAGGTGTATGCAATAGGTGTACGAAAACAAGAGGATAGGGGGTCCTTTTATATCCAAAGCGCTACCGCCGGCGCTAGCGCTACCGCCGGTGCTAGCCCTGATTAGGTAACATTTTGCGCGGCAGGATCTTCTATCCGCGACAACATTTTTCTCTATGCCTCTTGTGCGCCATGCTACCGCCAGCTCTAGTAGCTACTGCCGGGCGCTAGATCTTTCTAAAAACACTGTCGGAATCGCGCTAATCATCGCTAGCGCCGGGCGCTATCGCTACCGCCGGCGCTAGTGGTCATGTTTGAATTCGGGCCTCAATTTTGGGGACAACCATCCTTGAGTCATGTGGACTTTGATTTCCTGCACACTTAAACACACAAGATCAAATACACATAGGATTTGTTATTCTGAAACCTAGGAGATGCGGAAGACCATGTTCCAACAAACTCCCCCTTTTGATAATAACAAATCCATTAATGATAAATCAAAGCATTAATAAATAAGCATGATGAGACTATACTTGTGTGTGTGTGTGAGAGTGATGACTTTAGGATAATTATTGATTTTAGCATTTAGAATTGCTCCCCCTAAATACATGCTCCCCCTAAGTGATTGCTCCCCTAATATGTAAGTTATCATCTGAATTTGTCATGTTGGGTTTATGATAGCGGGTTTAAATTTATCATGTTAGTTCTCCCTATTTGTTATTAGCAAAAGTGGGTAGGGAAACAAAGCACCAAAGAATTTTTAAATAGAAGAGAAGGCATGATCGACCTTTTTTTTAAGTAAATGATAAGGAGTTTTGTAATTGTTTTTCATTGAAATAAATCAGAGTTATGAGCATTACAAAATTTTCAGAGTTTGTAGCATAAAAGATTTTTATGTTTGAAGTAACCAATAAAAAGTGTTCCAAGTAAATCTATCACTTAATGAAAGATAGGAATTTTTAAGAATAAGTGATGATGCAAAGAATACAAGATATTAAGTAAGCATGAAAGCGCAAGGTAAAACACTTATATGGTTAAGATGCGGAAGACTTATAGCAATACAAACAACATCAAATAGTAATGATAATCCAAAAAATATGAGTTAAAGTTCACAAAAGATGATATTTTTGTAAATCATTTTGCAGTTAGATCTTAAAATTTGATAATAACCAAACATGAAATAATGTTTATCAAAAAGAGATTACCACAATGTTACTTTAATTCATAATTTCAAAAACATACAAAACATTGTAGAACACATGCTAGGTTATCTAGTGCATTTTATAAATAACAAGTAATATAGAATTAGCATTAGGATCCAATACTCATGAGAAGAAGTTTTATGGAAGATAATGATGTGCACATAAGTGTATTTTTGAGTAATGTAGACAAATGTTCTAATCAAAAATACAAGATATATGTAAAGTACGGGCACAATAAAACACAAATAAGATTACTTCCACACACTTTAATGCACAATAAAAAAGTACAACTACCAAGGTGCTATGCACACACAATGCTCATCAAGACTTATCAGGGTGCAAAGTAGTGCTTGGGGGATCACATATTTAAATTTAATATTGAAACTAGTGATCCGGTGTACTAAAGAGTAAGTGGTTTTTCTTATTTTTGAAAGAAAGATTTGATTTGCACAAGAAACTTTACTATTCTTTCCAAGGTGCTCAAACTCACAATGCTTATTAAGACTTATCAGGAGGTTCAAGTAGTTTTTGGTGGAGTTATCTGTCATTTATTTTATAATTTTGTTTTGTACAAAGTTCTCCGAATACACTTGTTTTGCAAATCAATAGAATTTATGAAAAACATAACCACTTATCTTAATTTTTAAGAGTGCAAAATAAGGAGTGTAGGTAAGATACTTGTGCAATTTTAATTTATTTGTACTAATACAAAACATACACAAGCATTCTTAGATTAAATACATATGTAGACAATGCCAAAAAAAGTGAGTGAATAAATATCATTATCAAACATAAAACTTTTCTCATACTTAGAGGCATACTAAGCTTGATCCTACACAACTTTTAAACTATAATTGATGCACATTTGAATAGATATATCAAAGCATGAAGAAAGACAATGTCCAAAGTAGTTTGAAAAGATAAATTGCAATATTGTAGGATTTCTAAGTAATAGAGTAAATCATGCTTGATTTTGCCAGAAAAAGTTCATACAGTTTTTTTGATGGTTTTAAAGTTTTATATTTTTGTATTTGATTTTAGCGAATAAAAGCATATTTTTTGTAATTTTTGCTTTGGTAAATTTTTTATTTGATTTTTGCATAAAGATGAACTTTAAACAAAGGAAACAACACAAGCGAAAAAGAAAAAAACATATTTTTTGTAATTTGGTTTTTGGAGTTTTGTATTTGATTTTTTCAAAAAATAAAGAAACACAGAAGTGCAAAACTAAGTAGAAAATATAGATTTATATATTTTAAGGGATTTTTAGAAATTTAAAAAATACAGAAAAATGAACATGGACGCTAGCGCCTGCGGTAGCGCTAGCGCGGGAGACAGTGAACGTTTTTTTAGGATTTTGGAAATTTTGATTGGTGGTCTTGATTAGGTGTCCCATTAGTAGTTTCAGGCTGAAAGTGCAGATTTTTAGGAGATGTTTTTGATGGTTAAAAGTGAAGAAGCTTATATATGTGAGCATGTTTTAACTTGTAAGATCTAGCACACCTAACTCAAGTCGTAATAAACGAAATCGTGCATCGGGAAGAGATTTAGTGAATATGTCAGCGAGTTGAGAGTCTATCCCAATGAAGCTTACTTTTACATTTTCTTTCTTAATGTGATCCCGAATGAAATGATGACGAACGTCGATGTGTTTGGATCTAGAATGGTGTACAGGATTATATGTGAGGTCTATTGCACTTTTGTTGTCACATTTAAGATCTATGTTTTTGAGATGAAATCCAAAGTCCTCTAGTGTTTGGCTCATCCATAATGCTTGTGCACAACAACTACCAAGTGCGATATATTCGGCCTCCGTGGTGGAGAGTGCAACCGAAGATTGTTTTCTACTAGACCATTCAACTAAAGAGGGTCCTAAAAAGTGACACGTACCACTAGTGCTTTTTCTATCTAAAGAGCACCCGGCGTAGTCCGAATCGGAATAGTCGTGGAGTGTAAAAGAGTCATTATGTGGGTACCATAATCCTAGTTTAGATGACCCTATTAGATAACGAAAAATACGTTTTACCGCTTTTAAATGAGATTCTTTTTGATCGGCTTGAAAGCGAGCACATAAACATACGGCAAACATTATATCTGGTCTAGATGCACTTAAATAAAGAAGAGAACCTATCATTCCTCTATATAGCGTTTGATCAATAGAAATTCCAGATTCATCTTTTCCTAGTTTTAAGGAAGCACTCATAGGAGTAGAAGCTTGTTTAAGATTTTCAAATCCAAATCTTTTAAGCATATCGTGAACATATTTTGATTGACAAAGAAAAATACTATCAGTTCTTTGTGAAATTTGAAAACCAAGAAAATATGATAGTTCTCCTACAAGACTCATTTCAAATTCATTTTTCATTATTAAGACTACTTCATTACACAACTCTTCATTAGTGGCTCCAAAAATGATGTCATCAACATATATTTGTAGAATAATTAATTCGTTATTTTTATGCTTAATGAAGAGTGTGTTGTCTGCACTTCCCATAACATAACCGTGCTCTAACAAAAATGATGTAAGACGATCATACCAGGCACGGGGCGCTTGTTTTAAACCATAAAGCGCTTTTTCTAATTTGTAAACATGATTTGGAAATCTTTCATTTATGAAACCGAGGGTTGTTCTACATAAACTTCTTCTTTAATAAACCCGTTTAAAAAGGCACTTTTAATATCCATTTGAAATAATTTTATTCTTTTAAAACTCGCAAATGCCAAAAATATTCGTATAGATTCTAAGCGAGCTACGGGTGCAAAAGTTTCTTCAAAATCTACCCCCTCGATTTGTGAATAGCCTTGAGCAACTAAGCGTGCTTTATTTCTTACAATCCTAGATTCACCATCTAGCTTATTTTAAAAATCCATTTTACGCCAATAATTGGATGATTAGATGGTCTTTCTACTAAATTCCAAACTTTATTTTTTTCAAATTGTCCTAACTCTTCATTCATTGCCAAAAACCAAAATTCGTCATTTAAAGCGATGGAAACATGTTTAGGTTCAATTTCAGACACAAAGCAAATATTTAAAAATGTTTCATGAAGAGAGGACCGAGTTCTTACCCCAGTAGAAGGTTCCCCAATGACTAGCTCCTTTGGATGATTTTTGGAGAAGTTTAGAATGCTTGGAGGTACATATTCATCTTCTTTTGACTTCTCCTCCTCTTCTTTGGACGGTTCTTCTTCGTCGTGCTCCAAGGATGGCAAAGGTTCATCATCGGTACCTGTAGGGAGCTTCTCTGCACATGGAACAAACTCATCAAATCTGACATTAATTGACTCTTCAACCTTACTTGATCTTTTATTAAATATTCTATATGCTTTACTAGTTGAAGAATAACCAAGAAATATTCCTTCATCGCATTTTTCGTCAAATTTTCCTAAAGAATCTTTTGTATTAAGAATGAAGCATTTACATCCAAATACTCTAAAATACGATACGTTAGGTTTCTTTTGATAGTAGAGTTCATATGGTGTGAGAGTTAATGATGGGCGAAGCATAACTCTATTCATTACATAGCATGCAGTGTTTACGGCTTCTGCCCAAAAATACTTAGGTAATTTATATTCAGATAACATTGTGCGTGCAAGTTCTTGTATTGTCCTATTTTTCTGTTCTACAACACCGTTTTGTTGAGGTGTGCGTGGAGCGGAGAACTCGTGCTTAATACCTAACATGTCTCAAAAAGATTTAAAATTTTCATTTTCAAATTCACCTCCATGATCTGAGCGAATGAATTTTATTTTTAAATCTAATTCATTTTGAATGCGAGTACATAATTTTGAAAATTCGCAAAACGCATCAGATTTGGAGGAGAGAAATAAAGTCCAACAATATCTAGAATAGTCATCTATGAGAACATAAGTGTATAATCTACCACCAAGACTCGCAGTGTTAACGGGACCAAAGAGATCCATATGAATTAGTTGCAGTGGTTTTGATGTAGAAATTTCGTTTTTGCTTTTAAAAGATGACTTTGTAAATTTGCCTTTTTGGCATGGAGAGCATAATGAAGATAAATTTCCATTTAGTTTAGGCAATCCCCTAATCAATTCTCTTTTTGCTAGTTTTAAGATGAGTTTTGTACTAGCGTTGCTTAAGCATCTGTGCCATAATTCTAATTCATTATTTTTCATTATAAAACACATCTTTTGTTTTAGGATTAACAATCTTGCAAAGGTTAGTGGAAGGTTCAAAAAGTACGTCTAAACCTTTATCACACAGTTGACTTATAGATATTAGGTTATGTTTTAATCCTTTCACATAAAGTACATTTGATATAAGAAAAGATGTGTTACCCACTGTACCAACTCCCATGATCCTTCCTTTATCGTTATCGCCAAACGTCACTATTCCTCCTTTCTTCTTTTCTAGGCTAAGGAATTTTGCTTTATTGCCCGTCATGTGTTTGGAGCAGCCTGAGTCCAAATACCACACGTCTTCTGTTTCCTTAGCCTTCCTGCAAATCTAGAAAGAGGATGAGAGTAAAGACCCAGATACCCAAGAGGTACTACCCATAGAGTAAGTGGATTTCTTAGGTACCCAGATTTGTTTTAATGATCGTTGATTTATTATATTCCTGCAAGAGCCAGACGTGTGTCCAAATTTAAGACAATTAGCACACGAAATAAAGGGGGTTGAGACCCTTTTCTGAGTTTCTACGTTGCCCTTGCTGGATGATGTTTGTACATTAGAAAAACCAGAATAATTTTTAACATTAGAGCTACCGCCGGCGTTAGTAGCTAGTGCCGGGCGGTAGTGTTCACTTTTATATCCGAGTCCGATTTTTCCAGACCCAAAGCATTGATTACCCTGAAGCATATCCAGGGATTTTTGACCAATCCCGAATTTGTTTATGGCTAAATTGAGATTTTGATTTTGTTTCTTAAGAGATGTATTTTCTTGAACAATCATAACACATTTATTTTCAAATCCTTTTTTGTTCTTTTCAATTTGTAATATAGAAGTTTTCAATTTTCTCTCTAAGTCCCCTTTTTCTTTTGCAATGATATTGTTTTGTGAAAGGGCATTAGAGAGATAAACTTCAAGTTCTTTTATCTTAAATAAAGAGTGCTCACATTCTTGACATGAAACTTTTCTTTTTTCAAGAGAGACTAATTTTTTTGTGAGCTTACGATTTTCTTTTATAATTGATTCATTTTCATGATTTAATAAAACAAATTTATCATAAAGTTCTTTAAAGGTAGGAGGAGATACCTCAGTGTCGCTAAGAACACTGGTGTTGTCATCGTCGCTTTTCGCCATTAAGCACAAGTTTGCTTCCTCCTCGCTACTTGACTCAGAACTGTTTGACTCTTCAGAGGAAGAGTCATCCCAAGTAGCGGCCTTCAGCTCTTTCTTCCTCTCTTTTGCTTTCTTTTCTTCTTTCCGCTCCTTTTGGTATTTTGGGCACTGGCTCCGAATGTGCCCGGTTTTTCTGCAGTGATAGCATTCTGTAGGCGGCCTTTCTTCTTCGTCATCGCTTCCTTTTTCTTTCTTCGATGAAGAGGAGGATCCCTTTCGCCGAGTATCCTTTTGGAAGAATTTTCTGAATGTGTTCCTTCTTTCTAGATTCCTGATGAACTTTTTGAAGTTCTTCACCAGGAGTCCTTCTTCATCATCATCGTCCTCTTCAGTGCAATCCTTCTTTGATGTTAGCGCCAACGCCTTTTTCTTTGGCTCCTTGTTGTATTCGTCATGTTATATTTGCAGTTTTACCTCATGGGTTTTGAGATTCCCAATGAGGTTCTCTATCTGGAGCATTCTTAAGTTGTGCGACTCCGAGATGGCTGTCACCTTCAGATTGAACCTTGGGGTTAAGGAACGAAGAATTTTCCTCACCAAGTCCCCGTCGGAATAGGTCTTTCCAAGCGTCTTTGATGCGTTGATAATCTTTGTGAAGCGAGTGTACATGGAGTTGATGTCCTCTTCCGTGTCCATCCTGAATTTCTCGTATTCAGATTCCAGTTGAAACAGCTTTGCATCTTTCACCTGCGATGTACCTTCGTGAGTTACTTCTAATTGATTCCAAATATCATAAGCAGTAGTGCAGGCAGAAATTCTATTAAATTCAGTCTATTTAGGGCACAATATAAGGCGTTCATTGCTTTTGCATTATTTTTACACCTTAATTTGTCGCTATCGTCCCATTTATCTTTAGGTTTTAATAATGTCGCCTCTCCCACTACAGTTGTAGGAGGAGAGTATTTGACTTCTACCATATTCCAGACTTCTACATCCATCGTCATAAGAAAACACATCATTCTATTTTTCCAATAGTTAAAATCTGACCCAGTAAAGAGAGGTGGTCGACTAATCCCTTGACCCTCCGAGAAAGCGAGATCATGAGACTGTAACATCGCGATTCGAGCTAGACCCCTTGTGCGCATTTTTGAGTCAAGCGAGTTGACTCGGGCTCGTGGTGTAGTGAGGGACAGGCTTGCACCTGAGCCGGAGAAGTGCACTTGACAAATGCGGCGAGTACCAGTTCTATTCTTTGTCCCGATGTCTGCTGTATCGGGATCCGAGCCGTCCGGAGAGCATAACTTGAGCAATAAAACTCGAAGGAGGCGTACCGCCTTGAAGGAATTATAGTGCGTACGTTAGCTCAAATGACACAGTCTGCGAATAACATATTTATCCAAAAGGCGATATGCAGCAGACGGTCTCGGTATTCACCCCAGTCAGTTTTGTTAGACTCGTGAAGCCTATACGAGTTCAACAAAACTGTCCGCGCTCGATTCTGATGAGAATCGACAAAATTATTAATGTGGTCTGCGAATAGCATATTTATCCAAAATGGTGAAATTGACCAAACGATCTCGGAATTCACCTCAGTCAATTTTGTTAGACTCGTGAAACCCATACGAGGCCTACGAAACTGTGCGCGCTCGATTCTGATAAGAATCGGCGAAATTATAACGTGATTTGCAAATAGCTCATTTACCCAAAAATGTGCAATCGAACAAACAACCTCGAAATGGACCCCAGTCAGTTTTGTTGGACTCGTAATGATGATACGAGTCCAACCGAGTCATCCGTTTGAAATTCCGACGTCGTTCGACGAGTTTTAATGCAGCGTAAAATTAGGCCGTAAGCGCTCCGGCGAGCGTAAAATGAGCAAACGAACTCGGATTTGATCGTGGACGGTTCCAATAGATGCGTATCAGCGAGACGGTCGTAACGAGCCCGTCCGGGATAAATTCCGAGCCCTATAGAGCGATGTACGAGCATTTGAATCTCTTTAAATGAAATAATAATAATAATAATAATAATTATTATTATTATAATTATAATTATAAGTATTATATATATATGTATATATTTAGGTTAAAAGAAAAGATAATCCGATCCCCTTCTTCCTCTCAGCTGCGCCGCACGCCTCCCCCTCCTTTTCCGATCCTTCTCCCCTCCGGCCGGCGCCACCTCCGACGATCCCTTCTCCGGCAAGATCTCCACCCGCCTTCTCCCTCAAGGCCGGCGATCTCCTCTCCGGTATCTCACTCCGACGACAACCATCTCAGGAGATCTGCTCCCTCCGCCACTCCTCGCGGCAAGCTCTCTTCCTACGGCAACCTCCAAACTAAGAGCTCCAAGCTATGTTTTCCAGCGAGCGCTGGCAGCCCCTCCATGGATCTACTCCTCCTCCAACAAACTATGGCTGGCCACCTACCGGCTCCTCTCCATTTCCGGATCCAGATTTCATTTCACGTAGGCCAACCCGAGATCTCCCCTCCCGTTGAGCAATAGCGGCCGAGCTCCATTCTCATAAGCTCCAACGACTCCACTCTCCGGTGAGCACCGCATCAAAGGCAGAAAGCAACACCCTCAAAGGGTTTGGCATCCTCTCCGTCAACGATCGGCGAGATCCAATCATGACCGGGAGCGACAGACAAATGCCGCGTACGCGGCTATTGGGTAGCATGCATGGACACTCGGTGAGCTTCCTCCCCTCTCCCTTGGTGCTAGATCTTTAGATCATATAGGAGAGATGTTGGGCCAAGAGGACCCAACCTTGTGAGTTATGGTGTTTCCATAGGAGAAGACCACGCTAGAACTTCCGTTCTAGGGCGACGATCGCCGTGAGATTTGCTTCAATCAACCCCTCTCTTCAATACGAAGAGAGAGGACTTGATCTCGTGAAGATTGGTGGTCTTTTGAGGGAGTATTTGAGGAAATAACGTTGTTCATTTTACCCCCTTGCTGGAGGAAGAAGATGAACAAATGTCATTAGATTCACTTTAAGATACGTGCAGAAATTATATCTGCAGACCGATGCAGAAATATGTTTTCTGCGCGCTGCTGAGTTCAAGTCCAGTTTTGGACATGTTCCAGCAAGATCCAGTCTTTGGACTCAACTAGAAAGTTGTAGCCCTTGGTAGCACCTTTATAATGAATGGTTGCACATAATTTTTGGTGAACTGTAGAGTTCTATAAAGCTGTTGGAAGTAATGGGTTTTATTAAGATTACTATTATATTATAAAGAAATCTGTCAAACTAGACCGGTTGTGTTTGAGTCGCTGTTTGGGATTGATACAGTCGGAGCTGGTCCCTGAGCTTATGATGGAAGTTGTAGCCGTCGGAGATACCTTTCCAACGACTGGTTGTACGATTTGCGAGGAGCCCGGTAGCTCCCTCAAAGTCGGGTCGAAATAGGCCGTGTCTGAAATTATAAGGTAGATGGACAGATTTTGTCCTGTGGTGCACAGCCGGGTTCAAACCCATTTCTGGGTGTGACTGACTTGAATCTGGACCTCGGGCCCAACACGAAAGTTGTAGCCCTTGAAAATACCTTTCCAGAATGGGGTGGCACGTTATTGGTGGTGGAGCATAACTCCCAGAAATCCAGTTTCGGTAAACAACGATACACACGTAAAATTTATAATGTTGTTTGGATTTCTCTCAAATTACTTGTCGGATGTTCGTAAAATTTGGTGGACATGTGCCTAATGGTATTGAGACCACCCCCGATCAGAATTATGAATGTTGGATTTATATATATGGTAATATTGTTAGACTCTTCCTATAAATTTGTTGTGTTGCAAATAACATTGGTAAATATAGACAAGCTTGAAATTGTGGAAATATTTAAGGTAATGATTATGAGATAACAAGGGGGATCTCATAGGAGTCGGGTTGATATAAGCCCTTGATCAAATATTCGGTTATAAGTTATCATGATGCATGAATAATGGTGCTGAACCCTCAACGAGGTTAATAGTTTGAGTTTTTCGTAATACTTGTGAATTGAGTATGAGGGTGGGATGAGAAGTTATGTTGGGTCTTGCACATAATTTGTAAAAAGGGGGAATATGACGTCATTCCCGCAAGTAGTCCTACAGGGTCGTATAGAATGATTGTCATAATATATGCACACCACCGCACGAGAGTTGTGACAACTCGGGATGGGTAACATCGGCTAAGCGTGCAAGAAGTGAAATGTAATAAGACTCCGCTTGGGAGTCCTTGGGTGCTTATGAGCACGGGTTGTGCATGAGGAGCACATGGGTTGCATGGCTTACACATGGTGGTGTATGGAACCTGGTTGGAGGATTACTTATGGCGGGTCTACGGGCTTGCTAGTCGTGACACCGACAGAAGCCGACAGTTAGATTTTAGACCGGTTGGGTTGGACTTTTGGTGCTCACCTACCCAAGTCCCCTTCTGTGTCATTGAAGGCTCCGTCGTGTGTTCTTAGCGTCGAGCAGTACGCAGGGTCTCCGCTGTGTGTTCTTAGCGTCGAGGCGTACAGAGGCCTAGGACTGGTAGTGTCTATACCCTCCTAGTAGTGGAGGAGCTTGAATCTAACAGGGTTGGATGAGAAACAACCCTTGAGTAAAAGCCGAGCTTAGTTTTATAATATCATGATAGTCTTCTGGTAATAATCATGAGTCAATTGGATGAATATTTGTAGTACCTCCCCTTATGTGGTTCATATAACTCATTTGGTCTGCGAATAGTAAAACGGTAGAATGGAGATAACTTGTAGACCATTAGGTGGGAATGGGAGGTAGTTGGTGTACCTGATTTGGATGAAGAGGTTGAGGTCACCAAAAAGGAGTTTAGGTGATGAGAGTGCTTGGTGAGCTATGGGTAAGGCTGTGCTCGGGATTGACGAAAGATCGTCTTTCCCCTAGAGGGTCTTAAAGCACTGAGGTTTAATTCAAGTGAGATGATAAGAGGGTAATCTTATGGGTGGATACCAATAATACTATGTGTCTTGAGAAAGGGAACTTTGGGGTGTCACCCCATTGTAGTTCCTAGTACCGTAGCGAGCCCATTACAGGGTAACCCTCGGGAAGTCCAAGATTAACCCTAAATTGCAATAACATTTATAGTAGGCAAGGGTAGCCATAGTAGGGTAAGATTGGATTTATGTATCTCCTCCCAGTTGCGGGAGTGGCAGGATTGTGGTGCTCGGGTAGACGAGCGGGAACCTCGAGGGGATGATTATCCCAGTAAATTTCTCAGAAATGTGGCAGGTCTTCGGTACTAGGCAGGTCGTCACTCCGACCGCGGTACGTTGACTTAGCGGGTGTGTAGGGGTCTAAGGGGCCAGCTTGGCTGCGTGTCGGGACGACAGTTCCCCGAAGACACCTCTCACTTGGCTCACAGTCTGGTGGACTCCAGCAAAGAGTATACAGAGCTCCGCGGTTGTTTAGCGTTGAGGCGTACGTGCGGTCTAGGCCTGGTAGAGTGTATACCCGCCTAGGAGTGGACAGCCCGGTCTGCTACCACCGTGTGTCACAGCAGTTGGTACCCGAGAGGTTGGCTTCCTTTCAAACAGAGGGAACTACAAAGGTCTATGCGCATATAGTCGTGTGTGTGAGTTTCATTGCATAAAACATTCATGGCATAGCATAGCATACGCACTTGCGTATCCTCATCATATAAATTAGTATGAGCTCTTTTATATGATGAGTTATAATTCTTGGAAATCCTAACTTATAAGTTTGTATGGGCATTCGTATAAGTTAGGGTACGAGATTGATTACTTGTCGCTACTGTTCTTACTGCCTTGCTTTACCTGCTTTACCAACTTTACTTACTGTTTATTTACTGTTGTACACCTTTATTATACTCCTTCTTATACGTGATTAGATTAGCCCCTTTTACACTTGTGTAGCTTAGAATTAGTGTATACACTAGTTTACTTTCCCCATCACCTGCTTTGTATATTACTGTTATATTGCAGCTTTTCTTCCTTTCCTTCCGCCCGGTGCCTTGGAGTCGCCGGGGGAGCGCATGTGAAGCCACTTAGTCTTTATGACTAACAGTTGCTACGTCCCTCTTTTTTAGGAGTACAATCAGTGGTATAGCAGCGTTCAACACCGGAGGCCGGCCAGGTCAGGTGTGCAGGGTTGGGGTTTATGGTACCTTAGATGCCGTCAGTGTCAGAGGCGGGTGAGTGTTTTGAGATGTAGCCCTTGGGGCATTTAGCTAGTTACTCTAATGATTTGCAGGAGCTTGTGCAGCTTTCTGCTTCTCTGTACTATTCTGGACTTTATTACTTATTGGGAACCTATGGCTTAAATACTTTCTATTATTGATGGGTTGGCGCTGTTCAGTTGGTTTAGCCGACAGGATAGGCGTCTTGTGGTACAGGTTAGCCCGTGTGCTGACGCTACCGCAAGGCGGCTGTTCTGGGCATAAGATTCCCCTCGGCCATGTTTTGTGTTCCGGGAGGGGGATCTTACAAATGGTATCAGCTTGCAACGATCCTGAGATAAAGAAGTTCATTAGATGACTAGGCTACCCCTGCTAGCTAGATCAGTTTGAGGACAAACTGATGCAGCGGAAGCAGTGGTGTGCCCAGTGTAATTCACAATAAGTACGTCCGCTTTTTCCTATAGAAAGTGCCAACCTAAGCCAAACTCCTACCCTTACGTATAGATGCTGGCTCATTCCGAGACAGTATTTTGTATTCCCATTCCAACCATTAGAGTTGGTTTGGCATAGGATTGATGCCAACCTAACTAGGATATCATTTTTTTGGTCGACTTAGTAGGATATGTCGTGACATACCCTAACCTTATACTGATCTTGGGGATGATTGAGCCAAGCAATAAGTGACCTTGAGTGACTAAGGGAAGAGTTTAATGTGAGTGTAGATGCTAAAGACTCGCACCCTGAGATTTCTATCCCAGTTATGGAGTAATATTATCATCTTACCCAAAAAATTTTAGGGCAATCTCAATGAGATTGGTGCCAGTAGTCCATTATCAGCTTAGTAAGAGACCACCAAGCATGTCGTTTATACTGTATGTCGATACCTCTCACTTCTTTTTATGTAGAAGGTTTCATACGGAGAAGATATGATAAGAATTCGGATCCAGAGAATGCTCATTTTAGGACAAATGTGTTATATTGGTGGTAGAAGAAACTCAGTTAAAGAGATATGGGGGCTTATCTCTTCGTTTATTGGCCTAGTTATGTACCATCTTGGATCCCTTGAGGAGTTAGAATCTTTGTAATTTTTTGGACATTGGAAGTTTTGATCCTTGAGAAGTTAGTTTACCTTAAGCAAAGCAGACTGCTAAGGCCATGTTTGGGTTGATATGAATTTTATTAGCGGAATAAGAGAGGAAAAGCTTTTGAAGATGATAATCTTCTCTATATTGTTCTAGGATTATGTGGATAAGTAACGAGGTGAGTAGTAATTTAACATTTTGGGGATATGCGGCAATGTTATAATAACTTTATAGCTGAGAAGTTATCGAACCTTTGTGCATGCATTGCTGGTATGATGATAAACTACCCCTGAGTTTGGAAATTTTTGGTGAACATTCCCTTAGTGTTGTAGTTACTTGGCATTGAAAATTAATAAGTGTTCGGCGATGGAGTCGACATGATTAATATGACTTGTTTGATGATCTAAAATCATAAAAGTTTTTATAAAATAGACATGCATGCGATGGATGATTGTTGGCAGGGTTGGTAGGGCGCTTGTAGTGGATTTTATCTTGTTTATCTTACGTGAAGTATGCCCTACTTTTGGTAGTCTGCATAACTCGTGTCGAAGGGAAAATCATCCGGGTTGGTATATGAGTGCATCGTTGCGAGGATCTATAGGGTAAGAACTCTAAGTTGAGGAAGGTATACCCCTAAGGTTTGTGCCCATACGTGAGGAGAATGTACCATATAGGCGGTGGAAGAAATTTAGTCCAAAAACGTGTGGGGGGCTAATCCTATTTCTTCGTTTATTGGCCTAGCTAATGGACCAACTGAGGTTTCACCGGGGGTTAAAAAAAAATCTTTGCAGACTGCTTCGCTTAGCCTTGCTATCATGGTGTTTTCTCATCTAAGTCGTTACAAGTCGACGATATTATAATTAGGTACACCTTGATGAATGAGTCATTTTTAAGCAAGGTGGATGGTTCTACACCAAGTTTTGGATTACGTTGAGTCCCCTACCAGAATAACAGATGCGAGTACCTAAAGGATGGTTATGTCTTTGCTCTGATCGAAGGTTATGCAGAGAAGTAGACCAAGGAGAAATGACGATCTAAAACATTTTGGGAAATACACCGAGGTTGTCAGGTTTTCATACATGAACTCCTGGATAAATCATATAGCTGGGTAATTGAGGATATGAATACATCCTGATGTGTGCCAATTAGGACCTTTGTGGGTGACGTTGAGTAAAAATTTAGCATGGTTTTAGATGGATGTCAATACTATGTGAAGGATGCGATGATATCCTGATGTGATGGTAATGACTTGAGTTGGCAGTCCTCGAGTGCTGCTATGCACTAGTCGGATCTTGGCAAGTGCTTGGATGACTTAAGGACTTGGTAGTAGTCCTTAGGTTCTGATAGCATGAGTTCCATCATTAGAACCTCATGGGTGTAGTTATATAAAATCTTGAATCCTCTTGATAGTGTTGTAGTGCCTCTCAGTGATCAATGGTCGGTCCGACGACCGCGCGACAAATTTTGGGGGACGCCTTGAAATTTGTTGAGTTGGAGTTGTATTTGATTGTTGATCAAAGAGGTGTGTTTAAAAGTGACACATTTAGGATAATTGGTTTAAATCGTAGCACTCTTAGCGCCAAGGTTTTGCCACATGGTTGTTAAGTTTACAAATTCACAATAGTGGTGTCAATACACTGGTTTGCGTACATATGTAATGATATTGTAAATCAAATAAAAATTACCGAGAATTTGTGTTGGAGACTCATGGCAGACAGGCAGATATGATATTGATGCAAGCCAATTGTTGATGACACCTGCTTTAGAGATATAGTGTTTTGAGGTCTAGCCCTGCAAGGTGTAAACGAGCAGGTGGCTCGGCAGTCTTGTTGGTTCATAGAACCTGGATAGCGATATAGGTGTTGGTAGTGGTAGCCGGTTGCATCATGGTTATATAAATGAGTAGCATGCTTGAAGTAGTTCATACCAAGTCCTTGCTAAATGTTCCCTTGTATGTTGTATGCTTGAGATTAAATCACAACATAATCGCTTAGACTGATGTAGTAGTTTTTGAAATAGTGTGTGTCATTATTAGTTCGTATGACTTCACAAGGCAAGGGTGCGCATGCAATCAAGTTTCTATGTATAAACCGCAACAATTGAGAATGCATATATACACTTGAAATTATTATGGATGAAGTGCCCATGAACGAATATGATGAGTATATTTTACTCTCATCCAGAAAATCCTCATAGCCTCAACCTAATATTTCGAGGACGAAATTGTTTCTTCGTTTATTGGATTTGTAACATCCCGATTCGAGCTAGACCCCTTATGCGCATTTTTGAGTCAAGCGAGTTGACTCAGGCTCGGGGTGTAGTGAGGGCCAGGCTTGCACCTGAGCCGGAGAAGTGCACTTGACAAATGCGGCGAGTACCAGTTCTATTCTTTGTCCCGATGTCTGCTGTATCGGGATCCGAGCCGTCCGGAGAGCATAACTTGAGCAATAAAACTCGAAGGAGGCGTACCGCCTTGAAGGAATTATAGTGCGTACGTTAGCTCAAATGACACAGTCTACGAATAACATATTTATCCAAAAGGCGATATGCAGCAGACGGTCTCGGTATTCACCCCAGTCAGTTTTGTTAGACTCGTGAAGCCTATACGAGTTCAACAAAACTGTCCGCGCTCGATTCTGATGAGAATCGACGAAATTATTAATGTGGTCTGCGAATAGCATATTTATCCAAAATGGTGAAATTGACCAAACGATCTCGGAATTCACCTCAGTCAATTTTGTTAGACTCGTGAAACCCATACGAGGCCAATGAAACTGTCCGCGCTCGATTCTGATAAGAATCAGCGAAATTATAACGTGATTTGCAAATAGCTCATTTACCCAAAAATGTGCAATCGAACAAACAACCTCGAAATGGACCCCAGTCAGTTTTGTTGGACTCGTAATGATGATACGAGTCCAACCGAGTCGTCCGTTTGAAATTCCGACGTCGTTCGACGAGTTTTAATGCGGCGTAAAATTAGGTCGTAAGCGCTCCGGCGAGCGTAAAATGAGCAAACGAACTCGGATTTGATCGTGGACGGTTCCAATAGATGCGTATCAGCGAGATGGTCGTAACGAGCCCGTCCGGGATAAATTCCGAGCCCTATAGAGCGATGTACGAGCATTTGAATCTCTTTAAATGAAATAATAATAATAATTATTATTATTATTATTATAATTATAAGTATTATATATATATATATGTATATACGTTTAGGTTAAAAGAAAAGAAAACCCGATCCCCTTCTTCCTCTCAGCTGCGCCGCACGCCTCCCCCTCCTTTTCCGATCCTTCTCCCTCCGGCCGGCGCCACCTCCGACGATCCCTTCTCCGGCAAGATCTCCACCGGCCTTCTCCCTCAAGGCCGGCGATCTCCTCTCCGGTATCTCACTCCGACGACAACCATCTCAGGAGATCTGCTCCCTCCGCCACTCCTCGCGGCAAGCTCTCTTCCTCCGGCGACCTCCAAACTGAGAGCTCCAAGCTATGTTTTCCAGCGAGCGCTGGCAGCCCCTCCATGGATCTACTCCTCCTCCAACAAACTATGGCTGGCCACCTACCGGCTCCTCTCCATTTCCGGATCCAGATCTCATTTCACGTAGGCCAACCCGAGATCTCCCCTCCCGTTGAGCAATAGCGGTCGAGCTCCATTCTCATAAGCTCCAACGACTCCACTCTCCGGTGAGCACCGCATCAAAGGCAGAAAGCAACACCCTCAAAGGGTTTGGCATCCTCTCCGTCAACGATCGGCGAGATCCAATCATGACCGGGAGCGACAGACAAATGCCGCGTACGCGGCTATTGGGTAGCATGCATGGACACTCGGTGAGCTTCCTCCCCTCTCCCTTGGTGCTAGATCTTTAGATCATATAAGAGAGATGTTGGGCCAAGAGGACCCAACCTTGTGAGTTATGGTGTTTCCATAGGAGAAGACCACGCTAGAACTTCCGTTCTAGGGCGACGATCGCCGTGAGATTTGCTTCAATCAACCCCTCTCTTCAATACGAAGAGAGAGGACTTGATCTCGTGAAGATTGGTGGTCTTTTGAGGGAGTATTTGAGAAAATAGCGTTGTTCATTTTACCCCCTTGCTGGAGGAAGAAGATGAACAAATGTCATTAGATTCACTTTAAGATACGTGCAGAAATTATATCTGCAGACCGATGCAGAAATATGTTTTCTGCGCGCTGCTGAGTTCAAGTCCAGTTTTGGACATGTTCCAGCAAGATCCAGGCTTTGGACTCAACTAGAAAGTTGTAGCCCTTGGTAGCACCTTTCTAATGAATGGTTGCACATAATTTTTGGTGAACTGTAGAGTTCTATAAAGCTGTTGGAAGTAATGGGTTTTATTAAGATTACTATTATATTATAAAGAAATCTGTCAAACTAGACCGGTTGTGTTCGAGTAGCTGTTTGGGCTTGATACAGTCGGAGCTGGTCCCTGAGCTTATGATGGAAGTTGTAGCCATCGGAGATACCTTTCCAACGACTGGTTGTACGATTTGCGAGGAGCCCAGTAGCTCCCTCAAAGTCTGGTCGAAATAGGCCGTGTCTGAAATTATAAGGTAGATGGACAGATTCTGTCCTGTGGTGCACAGCCGGGTTCAAACCCATTTATGGGTGTGACTGACTTGAATCTGGACCTCAGGCCCAACACGAAAGTTGTAGCCCTTGAAAATACCTTTCCAGAATGGGGTGGCACGTTATTGGTGGTGGAGCATAACTCCCAGAAATCCAGTTTCGATAAACAACCATACACACGTAAAATTTATAATGTTGTTTGGATTTCTCTCAAATTACTTGTCGGATGTTCGTAAAATTTGGTGGACATGTGCCTAATGGTATTGAGACCACCCCCGATCAGAATTATGAATGTTGGATTTATATATATGGTAATATTGTTAGACTCTTCCTATAAATTTGTTGTGTTGCAAATAACATTGGTAAATATAGACAAGGCTTGAAATTGGGGAAATATTTAAGGTAATGATTATGAGATAACAAGGGGGATCTCATAGGAGTCGGGTTGATATAAGCCCTTGATCAAATATTCGGTTATAAGTTATCATGATGCATGAATAATGGTGTTGAACCCTCAACGAGGTTAATAGTTTGAGTTTTTCGTAATACTTGTGAATTGAGTATGAGGGTGGGATGAGAAGTTAAGTTGGGTCTTGCACATAATTTGTAAAAAGGGGGAATATGACGTCATTCCCGCAAGTAGTCCTACAGGGTCGTATAGAATGATTGTCATAATATATGCACACCACCGCACGAGAGTTGTGACAACTCGGGATGGGTAACATCGGCTAAGCGTGCAAGAAGTGAAATGTAATAAGACTCCGCTTGGGAGTCCTTGGGTGCTTATGAGCACGGGTTGTGCATGAGGAGCACATGGGTTGCATGGCTTACACCTGGTGGTGTATGGAACCTGGTTGGAGGATTACTTATGGCGGGTCTACGGGCTTGCTAGTCGTGACACCGACAGAAGCCGACAGTTAAATTCTAGACCGGTTGGGTTGGACTTTTGGTGCTCACCTACCCAAGTCCCCTTCTGTGTCATTGAAGGCTCCGCCGTGTTTTCTTAGCGTCGAGCAGTACGCAGGGTCTCCGCTGTGTGTTCTTGGCGTCGAGGCGTACAGAGGCCTAGGACTGGTAGTGTCCATACCCTCCTAGTAGTGGAGGAGCTTGAATCTAACAGGGTTGGATAAGAAACAACCCTTGAGTAAAAGCCGAGCTTAGTTTTATAATATCATGATAGTCTTCTGGTAATAATCTTGAGTCAATTGGATGAATATTTGTAGTACCTCCCCTTATGTGGTTCATATAACTCATTTGGTCTGCGAATAGTAAAACGGTAGAATGGAGATAACTTGTAGACCATTAGGTGGGAATGGGAGGTAGTTGGTGTACCTGATTTGGATGAAGAGGTTGAGGTCACCAAAAAGGAGTTTAGGTGATGAGAGTGCTTGGTGAGCTATGGGTAAGGCTGTGCTCGGGATTGACGAAAGATCGTCTTTCCCCTAGAGGGTCTAAAAGCACTGAGGTTTAATTCAAGTGAGATGATAAGAGGGTAATCTTATGGGTGGATACCAATAATACTATGTGTCTTGAGAAAGGGAACTTTGGGGTGTCACCCCATTGTCGTTCCTAGTACCGTAGCGAGCCCCTTACAGGGTAACCCTCGGGAAGTCCAAGATTAACCCTAAATTGCAATAACATTTATAGTAGGCAAGGGTAGCCATAGTAGGGTAAGATTGGATTTATGTATCTCCTCCTAGTTGCGGGAGTGGCAGGATTGTGGTGCTCGGGTAGACGAGCGGGAACCTCGAGGGGATGATTATCCCAGTAACTTTCTCAGAAATGTGGCAGGTCTTCGGTACTAGGCAGGTCGTCACTCCGACCGCGGTACGTTGACTTAGCGGGTGTGTAGGGGTCTAAGGGGCCAGCTTGGCTTCATGTCGGGACGACAGTTCCCCGAAGACACCTCTCACTTGGCTCACAGTCTGGTGGACTCCAGCAAAGAGTACACAGAGCTCCGCGGCTGTTTAGCGTCGAGGCGTACGTGCGGTCTAGGCCTGGTAGAGTGTATACCCGCCTAGGAGTGGACAGCCCGGTCCGCTACCACCGTGTGTCACAGCGGTTGGTACTCGAGAGGTTGGCTTCCTTTCAAACAGAGGGAACTACAAAGGTCTATGCGCATAGAGTCATGTGTGTGAGTTTCATTGCATAAAACATTCATGGCATAGCATTGCATACGCACTTGCGGATCCTCATCATATAAATTAGTATGGGCTCTTTTATATGATGAGTTATAATTCCTGGAAATCCTAACTTATAAGTTTGTATGGGCATTCATATAAGTTAGGGTACGAGATTGATTACTTGTCGCTACTGTTCTTACTGCCTGGCTTTACCTGCTTTACCTGCTTTACTTACTGTTTATTTACTGTTGTACACCTTTATTATACTCCTGCTTATACGTGATTAGATTAGCCCCTTTTACACTTGTGTAGCTTAGAATTAGTGTATACACTAGTTTACTTTCCCCATCACCTGCTTTGTATATTACTGTTATATTTCATCTTTTCTTCCTTTCCTTCCGCCCGGTGCCTTGGAGTCGCCGGGGGAGCGGATGTGAAGCCACTTAGTCTTTATGACTAACGGTTGCTACGTCCCTCTTTTTTTAGGAGTACAATCAGTGGTATAGCAGCGTTCAACACCGGAGGCCAGCCAGGTCAGGTGTGCAGGGCTGGGGTTTATGATACCTTAGCTGCCGTCAGTGTCAGAGGCGGGTGAGTGTTTTGAGATGTAGCCCTTGGGGCATTTAGCTGGTTACTCTGATGATTTGCAGGAGCTTGTGCAGCTTTCTGCTTCTCTGTACTATTCTGGACTTTATTACTTATTGTGAACCTATGGCTTAAATACTTTCTATTATTGATGGGTTGGCGCTGTTCAGTTGGTTTAGCCGACAGGATAGGCGTCTTGTGGTACAGGTTAGCCCGTGTGCTGACGCTACCGCAAGGCGGCTGTTCTGGGCATAAGATTCCCCTCGGCCATGTTTTGTGTTCCGGGAGAGGGATCTTACAGAGACGCCATTGTTCCCTGTTGTTAAGCCGATTGGAACAAAACCGCTCTTATACCACTTGTTGGATCGGTCGCCGCCCTTAGAGGGGGGGGGGGTGAATAAGGGTTTTCAAAAACTTTAGATTATATTTAAAAAATATTGAATTATTGCAAGATTAAAGACATGAAATAAGTTAAGTAAAACAAAAAGAGAGACAAGCTTTATTAATGATAAATAAGTTTTACAAAACTTGATCTCGATGACGCTAGAGATCGGAGGCGAATAATAAAAAAGCTCATTTTGTTTTCTATCCCGACTCGCTTCCCCATGAACCGGTGGCCCTAGCCTTATCCTCCCCGGATTCGGCCTCAAGCCGCTCTAGCCAATCCTTCCCCGGATGTGGCCTCGAGCACCCCCTAGAACTAGCCTAGATCTAGTCGCCAACACGAGGCGAATTTCAGCCATAAGTCTACCCCAGACCTAGTCGCCAACACGAGGCGATTTCACTACCGTTTACAATGATGAAAGAGAAATAAAATAACAAAACCTCCCTTAAGATGAACTTCTGAAGTCGGGGACGAAGATCCGCTGTAGAATCAGCGTTTGTCGAAGCGGACTTCGTTTGGATTCGGCGTGATGGAATTCTCCTTCAGAAATTGGCAGAGCTTCGGCGTGTCATCATATTTCGGCCAAGAAGAGCCTCTGGAATTCTAGCACTCTCTCTCTGAGGTGTATGCAATAGGTGTACGAAAACAAGAAGAGAGGGGGTCCTTTTATATCCAAAGCGCTACCGCCGGCGCTCGCGCTACCGCCGGCGCTAGCCCTGATTAGGTAACATTTTGCGCGGCAGGATCTTCTATCCGCGGCAACATTTTGCTCTATGCCTCTTGTGCGCCATGCTACCGCCAGCGCTATTAGCTACCGCCGGGCGCTAGCTCTTTCTAAAAACACTGCCGGAATCATGCTAATCATCGCTAGCGCCGGGCGCTATTGCTACCGCCGGCGCTAGTGGTCATGTTTGAATTCGGGCCTCAATTTTGGGGACAACCATCCTTGAGTCATGTGGACTTTGATTTCCTGCACACTTAAACACACAAGATCAAATACACATAGGATTTGTTATTCTCAAACCTACGAGATGCGAAAGACCATGTTCCAACAGAATTGCATTGATCAGAGGTGTGATTTTTCCCACTCCTGCTTCTTTTGTGAAAGTCAGTCCTTTGCAAAGGTCCCTTCGTTCTCTTGGACCAACTGATCTCCCGTTCCCTTGTGATTCCTCTTTCGTGACTTACTTTGGAGGTGACAGGCAACATCTTTCTCCTTTTTGTGGGGGATTTATTCTTCACCCCACTGACTTGATTGACTCTGAGTTTCGGCGGTCCAGCCAGATTCCTGTCTTTCTTTAGAAGCACAATTTCTTTGGTTAGAGAGTAGCATAGTTCTCTGTTGTCAACCAGAGCTTTCATGGTTTTCCCAAACTTGGTTATAAAGTCCATGTTTGAGCTAGCATTAAAATCTCTTTTGAGCTGACAGAAATCTGCGTTCTCCAAAGTCAGCCTATCAGCCTTTTCCAAAAGATCCGAGTTTCTGGTTTGGAGAATTGAGATCTCATTGGCTTGTTTCCTGCAAAGTTCCTTGCTCCTTCTGAGTTCTTCTAGAAGATCCTCATAATTTTCGGAGAGACATATTTCGGAATCTGAATCAGTATTAGATAATGGAGCCCTTATTCCTACCTGTTCTGTTGTTGTCTCATCCTGAATTTCTTCCTCTGGTTCAGATAGGACAGTTAGTCCAAACTGAGCTTCCTCCTCTGCATCTGATTTGCTTGATTCATTATCACTACGGGTTTTATTCTTCCTCTCAGCTGCAATACCTCCAATTTCTGAGAATCCTTCCATGAGAACTGTCAGAGAGTCCCACATCTCTTTAGCTGTTGTGCAGTGGATCAATTTCTGGAGTACAAAAGTATCAACTGCAGCAGCTATGATGTCTCTAACTCTTTTGTCCAAGTTAACCAGAATCATCTCATCCTCAGTCATTGTCATGGATGTGGTCTTGGGAGCATATGGCCCTTCTTGAGTGACTTGAAACATCCTGGGATCCAAAGCTTCCATGAATATTCTGTCTCTAACTTTCCACAGGGGAAAGTTTTCTCTACAGCACCTGGCAATTCTTGACTCCATACTAATGATGCTTAGACACCCACTGGCAGATCTGTTCAAGATGTTAAGCTTTTCTTTGAACAACCTCCCTCTGATACCACTTGCTGTTTATTGGAGTGTCTACTTAATCACCTAGAGGGGGGGGGGGGGTGAATAGGTTTTTCTTCTTTTAATATCCCCCTTTAGGTTTTTCTTTCTTTCTGGTTAATAGATCTAAGAAATAGAGAACAAATCACAGAAAGCACACAACGATCTATAGAGGTTCCTCAAGACCGGGTGTCTTGAGTAGTCCTCTCTCCCTCTGCGCCTACCCAGCAGTGTGCTGGGCTCGACACACTCCGCCAAAAGCTTCATGCCCTCAAGCCTTAGAACACGGACTCGCAAGTCCCAACAGCCTAAGCCCTCAAGCCCTTACTGCCCCCGAGCCCGCAAGCTCGACACTCAGGCCCTCAAGCCCCTAAACTTGGACCCGCAAGTCCCAACAGCCTAGGCCCGCAAGCCCCTACTGCCCCCGAGCTCTCAAGCTCGACAAGTCGCACCCGCAAGTGCACTGCCCTGGCCCTCAAGCCTCACAGCTCTCCAGCCCTCAAGCTAGACAATTTGGCCCGCAAGCCTTATAAGAAAATACATTAATAAAATAAACTGTTTCTTCAGCCAGATGAAATCTGGCAACTTAGCCTTGATGAAGATCGGCTTATTAAGGATGAAGAAGATGCTTCTTGATTTTGAGTTTCAGCTCTGGATCTTCTTCAACCTCTTCTTCTTTTGCCTGATGTTGAACGGCGATTTCTCAGTCAATGGAGATGACTGATTCTTATGAGAACTCTTGAATCTTGTTCTCTTTCTTCTCCGCTGAAAAATACTGTTCTATTGAAGAGCGACGGGATTCTTTTTCTTTTCTTTTCTTTCACTCCAAGTTTTTTTTTCTTAGGGCAACATTGTTCCCTTTTATAAAATGGACAAGCCGTGTAACGGTCATATTCACTTTCCTTTCCTGTTAGACGCCCATCCATCATAGCAGGCGCTGATTGGACAATCAGGCGGCGGCATTAATTACTGACAGCGCGTCCGCATGATTTGAATCTGTCTCGATGATATTTCCATCGTTACGACGACATGGAGTATATCTCGACGATAGTAAGATGTCTTCTTTCTTCAGCTGCTGATGCCGGTATCTCGTTGATAAAAGATATCTCAGCGGTTCTGCATATTCGACGATCTGCTTCCTCTGTCAGTGTCGTAGTGATCTTCCTTCTTGCAGCAAGTCATCGTGATCACATTATTTTCTCGACGACATGTCTTCTTCATGTCGATATCCAATTTCATCAGTCAACCTTAGCCTTGTCAGCGACAAGACTTCTTTACGACGATATCTACTCTTCTTGACAGTATGCCCTCTTTTTGATGTCGACGATACTTCAACTTTTTTCTTTGCTCATCATTACAACGATAAGCATTCTTTGTCGATGACATCACTTGTCCTTCTCGACGATATAGTACTTAGTAAAATAACTAGAGTACATGACATATTGTCGATTCCTGCAAGCATGAACTAGATGGAATGTCAAATACAACTTGCATTTGTCATTAAGCTGAGCACTTCTTCAAATCAGGAACACTGCAGGGCACTGTTCCCAATAGAAACACATAACTAATAAACCTCCAATAGCAAAGAATTGCATCAGGGCCAACATTATTTAACCGTAATCAAAATGAATCATCTGCACCGTTGGGAAATTTAGTTCACGGAATGGAAGAGAGTCAACCTGTTAAGGTATATTTAGCAATATTATCAGGTATTTAACGGAACCCTAACGGGTCGTTAAATCACCCATAACGTGTCGTCGGGGATTTAGGGTTACGCCTATAAATACCCCCGCTGGGGGCAACAGGTAGAACGTTCCAAACTTGACGCTCACTCGAATGCTTCGAGCACTCCTATCATTCTCGAAGTGTAACCGCTCGTGAACCCTAGCCCCCCCCCCCCCCCCTCTTCCGTCGCTCTCTCTCTCGCGCACGTGAAGGAAATCGCGTACATCGCCATCGTTCCTGTCTCTCTCGCTCGACTGTAGGAGCCGCCTGCCTCCCCTCCTGCGCGTTCCCCTCCGACGAAGTAGATCTTCGCCATTCTATGCTTCGTGCGACTGAAGGAGTGCGCTCTCCCTCTTGCTTGTTGTGCGGTGGATTTGTAACCGTCGGGTGTTTGTTCTTTCGCCGTCGAGTTCGCTGCCGCAAGTGAGGGAAGTTCGCCGTCGTCGATTGGAAGATCGCCGCCACTGTCAAAGGAGATCGGGTTCATTCTGCTTTCGCAAGATCTCTTCGCCGAACCCTAGCCGTAACCGCTCCTGTGCGTGCGCCGCTAGATAAAGATCTGTCGCCGCCTGCTGTCGATCGACAGTAGAAGGCGGAGTTGTTGCTCTTCTTTGTGGTCTCTGCCGATTCAGTCGCGCCAGTTCAGTGCAGCACTGCCACAACCGCTGCTTCTTTGCCCCAATCGATGAAGGAGAAAGAAGTTTTCCTGCTCATTCGTCGATCGGAGGCCGCCCAGGGACAATTCATCGAGCGCCCCGCCATTCGTCGATCGCAGTTCGTCGAACTCTCGCTGGTTCGTCGATTGAAGGCCGCCCAGAAACATTTCGTCGAGCGCCCCACGTTCGTCGAATGCCACTCGACGAACTCCCTGTTTTCGTCGAACGCCATTCGACGAACACCCAGTTTTCGTCGAACGGAGCTTTTCAATAGTGAAGCGCCGCCGCTGCTTTCCTGCCGTGAATAGCAGTGCAGTGCCTCTTCAGATTCAGTCCTCTAGTGCTTACAATGGCTTATCTTCAGAAGAATAGTTCTCTCTCCTCTCCTGTGTCGATGATCAAGCTGGAGAAGTTCTCCCATTCTGAGTTCAGTGCCTGAAAGCGTAACACCCAGTTCGGTATGAAATATCTGAATGTTTTTTATACTCTGCAAACTGATTTGGCAGACTTCAAAGGAGGAGATGAGGAAGCACAGTGGATCAGCGATGAAGATTTCTGTCGTGATTATCTTCTCAACTGTCTCTCCAATTCGCTAGCTGAGACGTTTGGGAAGCTGAAGACAGCGAAGGAGATTTGGAATGCGCTGGAAGATCAGTTCAAAGAGGAGGAGAACATGTCCAAGACGCATCTGGTGGACAAGTTCATGGGATTCACCTTCTATGAGGACAGGGAAATTCTTCCCCAGATTGCAGACCTGGAGAATTTGGTGGCCAAACTCAACAGTGAAAGTGTCCCTCTGCCAGATGGGTTCGTTGTTGGTGCTATCATTTTCAAGCTCCCCTCAGCGTGGTACTCTTTCAAGACGGAGATGTATAGGAAGAAGACTCAGGTCAGTCTGAAAGACCTCAAGCGATTCATCTGCATTGAGGACGAGAATCGGACTAGGCATGCAGTGGAGGTGGTGAGCAAGCAGCAATCTGCTGCTAATATGATCACACACCCCAAACGGAAGCCTAAATCTGAACGGACTCGACCTCCCTACAATGCACCCGCAGTAGTAGACACCAGCAAGAAGATCAAGAAGTTCAAAGGCAAGTGCTACAACTGCAACAAGTGGGGTCACTGCGCTTCTGACTGCAGGCAACCCAAGAAGCCCGATGCCAACCCACCAAAGCCTGATAACAGAGCTCATATGCTCCATCAGACTGCGCCCTCCCACTTTGTTGCCATGGTTGGGAACGGTCAGGCCAGTACTGAATGGTGGTTGGATTCGGGGGCGACCTGTCACGACTGCAATAACTCCGCTCTGCTGAAGGATACCACTCCAGTCTCTGAGTCAGTTATAGTTGCAAATGGAGCCACTACTGAGGTACTCCAGACAGGGACTGTGGATCTTCTACTCTCGTCAGGTACGCATTTACTTTTGAAAGATGTTAAATTCATTCCTACATTAGCTGCTAATTTAATTTCGATTAGTCTGTTAAGCGATGTGGGTATGTCTTTTAACATTAGTGGTGGTAGGGTGACCCTAATGGTCAACTCTCATTATTTTGGTTGTGCGTATGTAGTCAACGGAATGTATCGGTTGAGTATAGCAAACGAAGTAGTAAATCAGGTTAGTTCTACTTTGATAGATCCTAAGACTTTACACGCAAGACTAGGACATGTCAATTTTAGAAAACTACTCCTGCTAGCAAGAACTCACAACATCCCCTTAGACACTAAAACCAATTTCGGCAAATGTGAGATATGTGCTCAAACTAAGATAACTAGAACACCATTCAGTCCGGTGTCTAGGAGTACATATTTACTAGAGTTGATACACTCCGACATTTGTGACTACAAGAGTTTTGTCACACGTGGTGGTCAGAAGTACCGGATAACTTTTATCGACGACTTCTCTAGATATACTCACATTTATCTCTTAAAATCCAAAGATGAAGCTTTTGAAAAATTTCAAATTTTCAAAAATAGGGTTGAGAACCAATTGGATTTGAAAATTAAGCGAATTATGAGTGATCGAGGAGGCGAGTACGTCTCGGGTGAGTTTAGGGATTTTCTTGCCAGCAATGGCATAATTTCTGAAACCACTGACCCCTATTCGCCCCAGTCAAACGGTATTGCCGAGCGGAAAAATAGAACTTTAACAGAAATGTTGAATTCTGTGTTGTTGATTGCCGGTATGCTTACCACTTATTGGGGAGAAGCATCCCTCGCGTCGAATCACATCCTGAATATGGTTCCTCATGCTAAATTAAAGCAAACACCGTATGAGCTTTGGTTTAAGAGACCGCCCAAATTTGATAACCTCAAAACCTGGGGCTGTATCGCCTATGTTAGGATACCTGACATAAGGAGATCTAAGTTAGGACCAAAGACGAACACTTGTGTATACTTAGGATGTGCGGTGGATAGTGCTGCAGACCGATTTCCAGATCTCTCCACCAACTCGGTCATTGAGTCTAGAGATGTTGTGTTCTTTGAGGACAAGTTTCTTAGAGATAAGAACCTGACTCTTCCAGGTCTGCCAGAAACCAGTTCTGATACCCTCGTTAGGACGGAACTACGACTCCCTGACACTGAGCCAGTTCACACTAGTGCCCTCGAGTCCACTAGGCTATCTAATAGGGAACGAGTTCCTAAAAGCATAGGTATAGACTTTGTGACTTACCATGTTGAAGCTGATCCATCAACATATACGGAAGCGATGTGATCCAGGGATTCCCTATTATGGAGAGAAGCCATTGATGATGAGATGAACTCTCTCATGGAGAACCAAACTTGGACATTAGTTGACCTGCCCAAATGAGCTAAAAACATTGGGAGCAAGTGGGCTCTTAAGAAGAAACTGAATCCAGATGGGAGTATCGCTAAGTACAAAGCACGTCTAGTTGCAAAAGGCTTCAATCAAGTGAGTGGAATAGACTACTTTGATACATACTCACATATTTGTCGCATTGTAACGATCAGGGTTCTTCTCGCTATCGCATCTATTGAACGTTTCGTCTTCATCAGATGGATGTAAAGACTGCATTTCTAAATGGAGATCTAACTGAGGAGATCTACATGAGTCAACCTGAAGGGTTCGTCGTAGAAGGTCTAGAAACCAAGGTCTGTAAGTTGATTAAGTCACTATACGGATTGAAGCAAGCACCGAAGCTATGACACGAGAAGTTTGACTCTTGCGTAAAAGGCCCGAATTTTAAATCCAGCCTTTCAGATAAATGTCTATACATACGGACAAGACCAAACTCCGTCGTTATAATCTGCTTGTATGTTGATGACATGTTAATTCTGGGTACTAATCAGTCTGAGGTGGAAGACGTTAAGGTTACCCTGAAGTCAAAATTTAGCATGACTGACTTAGGTGTGGTGAAAACCATCCTAGGAATGGAAGTGAACTTTACGGATATGGGTATCACCCTCAGCCAGAGTCACTACATCAGAACTCTACTAGAGAAGTGGGGTTATGATAAGTGCAGGAAGATTAAGACTCCATACGACTATAATAATAGACTGAAACCTCACGACGGTTCACCTATTAGACAGTTGGATTACTCCAAACTTATTGGCAGTCTAATGTATGCTACTACCTGCACTAGACCCGACATAGCCTTTACGGTCGGCATATTAAGTAGATTCACTAGTAACCCTGGAAAGGACCACTGGGACGCCTTGGAAAGGCTAATGCGATACTTAAAGTATACTGAGCATTATGCTTTATGTTACAGTGGGCACCCTCCTGTGCTTGAAGGGTACTCTGACGCCTCTTGGTGCTCAGACGTTGGTGATAGTAGGTCCACTAGTGGTTATGTGTTTACCTTAGGAGGAGCCGCAGTAGCTTGGAAATCTAAGAGGCTAACGTGTATACCACTATCCTCTATGGAATCCAAACTCTATGCTCTTGCTTCAGCTGCCGAAGAAGCAGAGTGGGTTAGAGATTTGGTTATGGATATTCCAATGACGAGTCTGAAAATGAACTCTATCTCGATATTTTGTGATAATCAAGCCACAAAAACCATTGCAACTAATTCCCTGTTCAATGGTAAGTGAAGTCAACTACGGATGAAATAGGGCCTGGTTGACCTATCTCACCAGTCAAGGGATCATTTCCCTCTTGGACGTGAGATCAAAAGATAATGTAGCAGATGTCCTTACCAAGGGCTTATGCAAGGTTCTTACATCTAAAACATCGGGGGATATGGGATTAAAGTATATTTAGTGAGACTTAATACCTATGTTTGTTTAAGATTTTAGAACCGAGTCTACCTACATTCATGCATCTAGACTGAGTACACTGAAGTGTTCCAGATGCTACTTGATGAAAGCCTGAGATTGTTTAGCTTCTAGTCATTCCAAACTTGATGACTTACACAACTATTTCTTTTCAAAGGCTGAATTGGAAATCATTCCAAAAATGAATACTGAAGTTGTTGATATGCGTCCTGATATTATGATCATTACTTATATCATTCCAAACTTGATGATATATTGGTCACAGCTTGTTGTATCATTCCAAACTTGATGATATAATACAATTGTGAAACATTTAGTAATAATCTTAATAATCGAAGGAACATAACTTGGTACTATGAAACCAAATTTCAATTTTTGTGTAAATTAGATAGAGATGAGGACATGTGAGTCTTTCTTCCTAGTTAGAGTATTATGTTCTAAAATGTAAGAACTAATCACTTTACTTTTGATTTGCATATGTATGGATTCATTGAGTTTTGTTCTCATGACATTCTAATGTTTAAATGCAGATCAATTGGAGTCTCGAGGAGAGAAAGTGGATTTCGACATTGATGGAGATGATCTGCTGTTTGAGTAGACCGACCCGTCACTAGTTTTGAGTTTTTGATTCAGATTATTGTTCTTGCTTCTGCTTTTGCTTTTGCATATTTGGAACCTGTTTGAGTTAAGACGTTTGGTCTAAAACTCTTGTTGTTTTAATCTGAAACTCATTTTGTCGCTATCTAACTTATATGTTTTTTTAACCCGTTATGTAATACAATTGCTACGATATAGGAGGAGAATGTTAAGGTATATTTAGCAATATTGTCGGGTATTTAACGGAATCCTAACGGGTCGTTAAATCACCCATAACGGGTCTTCGAGGATTTAGGGTTACGCCTATAAATACCCCCGCTGGGGGAAACGGGTAGAACGTTCCAAACTTGACGCTCACTCGGATGCTTCGAGCACTCCTATCACAACCTACTACAGTCGAGAAATCCAACGCATTTAACCGAGCAGATGATGAATCCTAGCACCACCTCTTGGAGGTCATTCTCCTAAACAGCCGTCAACACAAATTGTACCTCTTCTTCGCTCGAGAATAACTCTACTTCCTCTCTTGATTTAGGGTATTTGAACTTAACGCTGCCACCACTAGAACAAAATACACTTTTAGTAAGGACTAAATTGTAACGAAGAAAATTTTTGTTACAAATAGCTATATTTAGTAACGAAATTTCGTTATCGTTACAAAAGCTTAACTTTTTGTAACAAGTATTTTATGATTCGTTACAATAACTAAATGTTTGTTACAATAAGAGCAGGTAGTTGTAACAAGACTACTTTTATGTTACAAATAGTAAAATATCCTTACAATAAGTAGCAATTGTGACAACACCATAAAAGTATTTGTAACAATTAGAATTTTCTTACAATTAGTATTTTTTGGTAACCAAAGTTTTGTTACAATAAATATATTAATTAAATTTTAAGACATGAGCGCGCATTTTAGGCCCTAGAGCGTATTTTTTCGCCCGTGCATGTGTTTTTCACTTGTGCGTGCGTTCTTTGTCTGGTGGCATGTGTTTTTTTGACTGCGCACACTTTTTGGCTCGGGAGCACAATTTTGTTTGCGCACAAGTTATTCGCTCATGAGCGTTTTCTTCAAAAACACATTTTTTCGGGCGCGCTTTTTTCGTCCTGATGTTTTTTCTCACCCTGGCACATTTTAGCCTAGCTAGTTACGCATTTTTTCACGCGCACGCATTATCAACTGGGTGTAAGTACGTACGTACTGTTAGCCCAAGCATGCATTAATATTTGTCATACGGGCGCGCGAGAGATGACTATTAATTAAATATCGTAACATGAAAAATATCTAATGTATCTTTTAAATATTTGTATAAATAGAAATATATTATTACTAAAAAATAATTTTATTTATTTATTATCACCACTTATAAGGAAACGCTTACGACGACGTTTTTTTTGTAGAGGTTAAAAAAATAAGACTAAATATTTTAAATTTTGGGTATTTTCACGTGCATGGGTTTGCGAGCTGCATGAGCGTCGTCGCACTGCAACAGTATGGAGGCGGGGGTAATTAATGTCGTGTGGGGCACGTGCGCTTTTCCTAAGCACTGTTAGTTATTGATCGATCGAGCGTCTGAGAGTGGGAGATTGATACGCTATTTCAGCACTGCTAATTAGCAGGCACGGAATGCGATACGTCGGCAGTGCACCGGTCGCTCAAGTAATAAAAATGGGAAGTTATCCCCAAGTATCAATCTCTCAAGGAATGCAGGATGTGGTGATAAGAAAATAGAGTGAGGCGATTGTTATGACGAGTGAAAGAAAGTAAAAAAACAAGGGCTTTGTGATGGGTGATCTAGACTATTGCAGAAATAAGAGATGCGGATCAAAACTCTGCTTCGCAAGGTGGGATGGATGCAACGGCCGCGATGCCGTGCTTCGGAAGGCGCGTGGACGGAAAGTAACTGTGACGATTGAGGGTCGCACACACCTCTTCGCAAAGTGGGGATGAGTGCAGCGGCTGCGATGTCGTGCTTCGGTATGTGGGTGAAATGGCTACAGTGCGGGGTTTTGATGAGGGTCGAAAGCACCTCTTCACTCACACCTCTAGCTTTTGCTAGAGTGCGCTAGCTAGAACGTGTGTGTGGAAGTGGAGTGGAGTGGAGGCGGAGCGCATCACAACAAAGCATCAAATAAATAATGAAACAAGAAAAAGCTTCTATTCATAGACAAATAGAGATTAGTTAAGTTCATTACAAATATTAAAAGTACATTTCCAAAGAGAGAAAGAGGGTAGAGGAAACCACGAGATGAGAAGTCTCGCCGTAGATCTTGGTCGGAATGGGGGGTCGTCACGCCTCCTCCGAGCTCAGTCCTTGGTTGCTTCCGGAGTTCAGAGGTTGTCACTACATCTAAACATCATCCGTCTTCTTCTCAGAACTGGGTCTCTTCCACCTAGCTCAATGGAGATGCCACACCTTGAAATGCTTGCTGTAGATGGCGGGGAATGCTTGCCGGACCCTTGATGGAGCTTAGGATCGATGGATGAAGCTTTCCCAAGGAAGGGGATGGATGGATGGAGCTTGGAGGAGGAAAACGACGGAGGCTTGCGGAAGAATTCGCTCCGAAACTATCTGAATAACCTCAAAATCGCGGAACATATCTTTAAATAAGCGCTGGAATAAATAGTACGCACGACCAGTGGCGCACGACCAGGGGTCGTGCGCACTGGGCCGCTAGTGGTCGTGCGCGCTGTAGCCAGAAACCTGCAAGGCAAAACTACAGAAAATAATAAATCGCACGACCGTGCGCACGATCGTGCGTAGCAAACGCACGACCAAACTCCAAAGCTGTTTTTAGGCAGCAGATGAACGCGCACGACCAGAGGCGCACGATCAACTGATCGTGCGTGAAGGAAACGCACGATCAGTGGCATTTCAGGCATAAACTGCTCCTAAACAAACTCCGAACGTCGCACGACCCATGAACCTGCATGAAAACTCAAACATACCAGCTGGGGCATAGGAACAAAGCTCCCCAGCGACATAAAATATGCACCAAAAAGAATAAAAGGGGAGCATCCAAGATAACACACAGAATAAGGCTTTGGAAGGTACTATCTACGCAAATGAACTACTAATTAATATGAGTGATAATCCACCTAATATGCAGTACCTATGCATGATAATAAGCCTAAATGAGTCCTAAAACATGTATATAATGGAGACTCATCACACCCCCAGACTTACTCGTTTGCACGTCTCGGGCAAACACTCGATCCTATGGTAGAAAAATGAACGTTAAGGAAGCAACTGTGCAGGCGAAACACGATGGGAAGTAAAGACTAACGAGCGTGAAAATAAAGTAGAAAAGATTTTAAAACAAAGACTATATTTTAAGAACTTCTACAAGTGTAAAATACAAAATACCACTACTCTAAGGTGAATTATTGGTGAATCGTACAGTCACGCCCTAGGGAAAATAGCGTGAGCTGCTGAGGTGAGCGTTGTTCAAATTGGATCTCAAGAAAGAGCTCTCCAAGAAATCCATCAAGGTCGATGGTCATATGCTTGCCCTTTCACACCTTCTCCACTGCATGAGACGATCTCATCAAGAATCAGTAGGACTTTTAGGTTAGACCTGGGCTTGGGTTAAGGTATGATAATGAAGTAGAAGAACGTAGGCAAAACGCACTCACCCTCCGAAAATTGAACAAAACTCAACCTTAACATCTTCACCTTGAAGCACACTCCCCCAGACTTCATTTAAGCACTGTGGTGTGCGCGAGACTACCACACTTGTGGTTCGATTCTTTTTAGAGATCCTTTACTCCTTTTTTAGATCCATAGAGATATAATTTAGGATCAATCAAAAAAATCTTTTTTTTTCAATCTCATCATCTTTTTTTTGCGCGCAAACACCACATCACACAACCACATATTTGTTCTCCGCTTCGCACAATCATCATCAATATGTATAAGTTTCAAAGCTTGACTCTAGTGCGCTTTGGGTTAGGATATGGGGCCTTGGTGAACGTTTAGTGGAGTTTAACAAATAGAAGGGTAAGGCTCAATGGGGCTAGCAAAGGATGACGTTAGGTTGGGAAATCAACAAGATCATTCAACGCACTCGTTTTGAAAATAGCTTGGGGCAAGTTCTTAACCACCGAGCGAGGTCTCCTCTCCTTCCAACTCGAACAACACGAGGCTAACAGCTCTTCTACACTCGACCTAGGGCTACAGCTAGATTCACCAAATTCACCATTTGAGTAGAGTATTAAGTAATTACACAAATGAAGTAAATAAAACTATAACTTTGTAATTAAATCTATTCTACGTGAATTTTTAAGCTGCGTGAGCGCTCTACTAGTAGCACCGCACGGGTCACATCCTGTTCAGCCACACAATCCTAAACTAACAATCAAACTTCTAAACATATTCATCAAGCATTTACACGATAATTGCGCACTGGTAAAAATAAAACGCATGTGGTGTGCGTTATGCAGTGAGACAATAAATATAAATTTCTTAACACATCATTCTAGCATGTATGTGCGTGTAGCGTAAGCACAGGCTCGCTCCCCCCCAGACTTGCATTGAAACACAAGAAAATATAATCTTTTGAAGCAAACTAAGAGCTGGGTTAAGAGTACCTATGCTCCTAAGAGCATGCCAGAAGAGCGGTATAATCCTTCTTCAATGATCTCCTCCTCTTCATCCAATCAGGTTCACACCTGCATAGCTAAAAGCAAAAGCAAACAAAACATGATAGAGATTAAATCAAGCAAACGGAACCGGGTGGTTCCCATGGGTTGTCTCCCAAAAAGCCCTTTTGTTTAACGTCCTTAAAGGTGGACCAAATACCTGTATTAATGCAGTTTATAAAGTCTAGGAATGAGCAAAGGTCAATAAATCCTAATTATTATTGCAAGCTCAAAACAAATCAGCTATAAGCTGATTTGAAGCAGTAACAGCTGATGAAAGAAAAAGGTCCGGGGACCTGGTAGTAGGGGTGGAAAATAAGTAAGATGCTCAGCCTCCAACCCCAAATCTCCTCCTTTTTCTCTCTCTTCTTCTCCTCCAGTATTATATCTTCAAAGAAAAACTACTTGCCCCCTTGTAACCAATCCTCAAGGGGAAGCACCAATGAAGATGAGGAAACAAGATGTTCCTTCACTGTATCTTCCTCATCCCGCCAGGCTTTCAGCTCCTCCATGCATAAGGTCTGATCAACCGGAGGCGGGGCATCCTGCATCCTTGTACATAAAGAAAGGGGGTCAGGAAATAAATTGGAAGAAAAACTAAAAAAAATCTCATCTGAGGGGACAATCCCGGCTTCATCCCCATGGGGTGCGACAATGACAAATTGATGATATCATCGAAGATTTCGCTAGACTCCACAGCGCACGCAATGGCCTCCTCTATAACTTGGACTTCCTCGCACTGGACCGAAGCGGTTGCTTCAGCACAATCAAGGCTGTCCTCCTCCATGAGAGTGGGAACCACATTATGCAGGTCCGCAACATCCTGCAAAGTGACCTCAATAAAAACATCAGCAACAAATGTAATTTCGTGCGTGGCGGGAGAGGACGTGCTTCGTAAGAGTTCGGGCTCACTCTCCACGCAAGGGCACAAATCCACGCAAAGTGGTACATGAACCGAAGAAGTATGGGGTGTCGCATCAGAAACGGAGTCATGAGGGACACTGACGTACGTGTCTATTCCAAAGCCTTCAAAAGGTGAAGGTGGAAGTGACACGTAATCAGAGGAAGAAGCTGTGCTCGCAGAATTTGAAGATGGGACGATCCGGATACCCGGCTCATCGTCATCCTCCAATTAACGAAGATAAGCAGCACAGTCCTTCAAGGCGTGCTCTCTACTTTTGCAAAATAAGCACTGCTTTGCCGGCTTTGCCGACACAAAAGGTGCGGCAGCCGTGTAAAGGTGCGATAACGAAGGTGCAGTAGAGTAGCCAAAAGACTTATGGGCTCCGTACGGTTTCTGAACAACACCATACTCCTTGGGACACCTATCACTAGCGCGGGATGTGTCCCCACACCAACGACATCGGATATTCAAATGCGCCCACATGATGTAGAAGAGGAAAATAGCATGAAAAGGAATAAATTAAAAAGAATAAAAGACTCACTCGAAAATAATCGACTCACAAACAACATCTCATCACGCCTGCATTCCCCGGCAACGGCGCCAAAAACTTGATGCGCTATTTCAGCACTGCTAATTAGCAGGCACGAAATGCGATACGACGGTAGTGCACCGGTCGCTCAAGTAATAAAAATGGGAAGTTATCCCCAAGTATCGATCTCTCAAGGAATGCAAGATGTGGTGATAAGAAAATAGAGTGAGGCGATTGTTATGACGAGTGAAAGAAAGTAAAAAACCAAGGGCTTTGTGATGGGTGATCTAGACTATTGCAGAAATAAGAGATGCGGGTCAAAACTCCGCTTCGCAAGGCGGGAGGGATGCAACGGCCGCGATGCCGTGCTTCGGAAGGCGCGTGGACGGAAAGTAACTGTGACGATTGAGGGTCGCACACACCTCTTCGCAAAGTGGGGATGAGTGCAGCGGCCGCGATGTCGTGCTTCAGTATGTGGGTGAAATGGCTACAGTGTGGGGTTTTGATGAGGGTCGAAAGCACCTCTTCACTCTCACCTCTAGCTTTTGCTAGAGTGAGCTAGCTAGAACGTGTGTGTGGAAGTGGAGTGGAGTGGAGGCGGAGCGCATCACAACAAAGCATCAAATAAATAACGAAACAAGAAAACTTCTATTCATAGACAAATAGAGATTAGTCAAGTTCATTACAACAATTAAAAGTACATTTCCAAAGAGAGAAAGAGGGTAGAGGAAACCACGAGATGAGAAGTCTCGCCGTAGATCTTGGTCGGAATGGGGGGTCGTCACGCCTCCTCCGAGCTCAATCCTTGGTTGCTTCCGGAGTTCAGAGGTTGTCACTACCTCTAAACATCATCCGTCTTCTTCTCAGAGCTGGGTCTCTTCCACCTAGCTCAATGGAGATGCCACACCTTGAAATGCTTGTTGTAGATGGCGGGGAATGCTTGCCGGACCCTTGATGGAGCTTAGGATCGATGGACGAAGCTTTCCCAAGGAAGGGGATGGATGGATGGAGCTTGGAGGAGGAAAACGGCGGAGGCTTGCAGAAGAATTCGCGCCGAAACTATCCGAATAACCTAAAAATCGCGGAACAGGTTTTTAAATAAGCGCTGGAATAAATAGTGCGCACGACCAGTGGCGCACGACCAGGGGTCATGCGCACTGGGCCGCTAGTGGTCGTGCGCGCTGTAGCCGGGAACCTGCAAGGCAAAACTACAGAAAATAATAAATCGCACGACCGTGCGCACGATCGTGCGTAGCAAACGCACGACCAAACTCTGAAGCTGTTTTTGGGCAGCAGATGAACGCGCACGACCAGAGGCGCACGATCAACTGATCGTGCGTGAAGAAAACGCACGATCAGTGGCATTTCAGGCATAAACTGCTCCTAAACAAACTCCGAACGTCGCACGACCCATGAACCTGCATGAAAACTCAAACATACCCGTTGGGGCATAGAAACAAAGCTCCCCAGTGACATAAAATATGCACAAAAAGAATAAAAGGGGAGCATCCAAGATAACACACAGAATAAGGCTTTGGAAGGTATTATCTACGCAAATGAACTACTAATCTAATATGAGCGATAATCCACCTAATATGCAGTACTTATGCATGATAATAAGCCTAAATGAGTCCTAAAACATGTATATAATGGAGACTCATCAGAGATCAGTACAGTTTTGGCGGAGAGGTATAGTGCCGTCGTTGCCAGGGTACTATCACGGCAGAGAGTATCGAGCACGGGCGTACCTCTATAATATATATATATATATAACCGGTTACATATATAATAAATTTAATTATAATTTTAATTATATATAAACTAACGTGTATAAAATTTTATATAAAAGTTAATTAAACGTTTTTATAAAAATTTCATATAAAGTTTTTATATAAAACTTTACGAGTATCTCCGCACGGGCATCGCCCGTGTGCTCGCTCGCTCTGAGCGGGCTGAGCCCGCATTCGAGCGGGGTGCGCCCATATACTACAGTACTCGGCCGACGACGGCGGGCTTCGCCCTCAACATATACATATGAGTACTCAAAATGATCGTAAAAAATTATACATCAAAATTTTATAATTATTTTTTTCTAAAACATTTATTTTTTTACAAAAAAATTCTTTTAGGGTTTCTTTATATATAGAAGTTAAAGATATATAAAGTTATATAAAGTTTTTATAAAACTTTGAAAATATTTTTGTAAAAGTTTTCCTTCATCTCCCCCTCTCTCTTACATGAATGAAATATACGGAGAAAAATTTCCCTCCATAAAATTTTGAAAAAGGAAATTAAAAAATTAAAAAATCTTAAATTTAAAAATAAATGCAAATTTGACATTAATTTATTAACATAATTTTAGATTAAAAATAACTACGCGCACGGGCCCCGCACGCACGCAAAGACACGTGGTTTAATGAAAATAGATATAAAGAAAGTCATAAATACATGTCATATCAATAATTGGTACTATTGCGGCATGAGTATTTTCGCGCGCGCGGGGTTTGCAAGCTGCAGGAGCGTCGTCATATTGGGACAGTAGTACTATTGAGGCGGGGGTAACGTCATAGTGGCACAGACGACACAGACAAACACAGACACAGACACCGACACACACACACACACCGACATAGATAGATGACACATACAGACATAGACACACAAATAAAGACACAAACACAGACACACATGCATGCAAACACAGACACACATGCATGCAAACACATACACAGGCACACAGACACCGACATACACACACACACACACACAGACAAAGACACAGACACAGACACACAAACACAACCACAAACACACAGACACAAACACACAGACACAAACACACACATCCACAAACACACATAGACACACAGATGACACAAACGACACAGACATAGGCATACAGACAGATATAGATATGCATAAACACTGATACACTACACACACAAAAACAGATACACGTACACGTACACATGCATGCATAAACATGCACAAACGACCCCAGCACAAACACAAACACATACAAACACACACACACACACACACAAACACACACACACACACAGACATAAATAGATGGCACAGACAGACATAGACACACAAACAAAGACACAAACACAGACACACATGCATGCAAACACATAAACAGGCACACAGACACGGACACACACACACACAGACAGACATAGACACAGACACAGACACACAAACACAACCACAAACACACAGACACAAACACACAGACACAAACACACACATGCATAAACATGCACACACATGCACAAACACACATAGACACACAGACGACACAAACTACACAGACATATGCATACGTACAAATATAGATATGCATAAACACCAATACACTACACACACAAAAATAGATACACGTACACATGCATGAATAAACATGCACAGACGACCCCAACACAAACACAAACACCTACAGACAAACACACACACACAAATATATATATATATATATATATTTTATTTATAAGCAAGGTGACTTGCGGTGGCTCGAAAGCTCGACGAACCACCTTGAAAAAAGCTCGATTCTTAGTCGAGATCGAGTTCGTTGAGCTCGAGCTCGATTACGAGTCCAGCTCGAGTTCGATGAGCTCAAGCTCGATTATGAGTCGAGCTCGCGCTCAGATATTAAAAAAAAAATTCATTTTCTAACTTCAAATTATATCATGTGAAATATTGGAGGGAAATTTCATTAGATCATACATGCATGCATGAAAGATAGGATAAACTAACTCCACTTAACTTAACTTTTTTTTAACCCATAGGTCATGCCTTCTATTTATAGCCTGCCATCCGCAACGTCCGTTACGCTCCTCCACGTCAGCATGTCGTAAAGTCTTCAACGGTCTTTAATGTCTTCAAGGGAAATAAAGGCTCAGCAAGCTGTAGAAGATATTCCTCAGTTCAGAGTATTTGTAGAAGAGGCGTTGAGCACTGAGCATCTCTGTCGACGCTTTTTATCTGAAGAAGTCGAGCAACGTACAGGGGCTTGACGCTTCTTAACTATGCCTTCTATTCTCGACACTTCTGGTTGGCGCTGAGCTGACTGAAGTTAAGTCGACACTTCTCTTTCCAAGGCGTCGAGCGATATAACTTGGCTCGACGCTTCCAAACTTGGTCTCAGAACTTCAGCGGCGACCTTGTCTATTTGAGTAGTACACATGAGTCAACGCTTCTGGGTCACAGGCGTTGAGCGATGTATGATGTCTCGACGCTTGTGAACTTGAATGAATTCCATGAACTTTTTGCCTAACCTGATCTCCTGCACATTGATTCTAGAGAGTGTATCAAATACATTCTGAGATATATCTTTGACTTAGGAATGGACTTCTCCAGATCTAAGACATTGTGGGCAATGATCCCAACAATCTCCCCCTATTTGAAGAAGTCATAATCTCAGTCAATGATATATCTCTCTTTTCAAAAATAATCAATGTGTTCTATTTTCTATACAGGTAATCAAAATAAAGAGTATAATACTTCATAAAATTAGATTACCAAAACATTCTAGCCACAGAAATGATCTCAGACATGATTTCTCATATAAGCATAAAAACATAAGCAATTCAGAATAAGACATGTCATGAAGAGAGACAGAATCACATCACAGGCATATATATATGATCATGAAAAATAGTTAACACTGGGAATTCATCAAGATTGTTCAAAAATATATCAATTACATTCTTCTGAAAATATTTAGAAAAGATTAAATTTCTAAAGCTGCTCAGGATCCTTGAATTCAATTCCTCTTTTGGCTCTTTTGGAGAGAGCTTCAGCAACTTCCTTTCTTCTCTTGAAATAGCCAAATGGCTTTGGAAAGTATCTGATTGGCTCCATTTCTCCTTCCTGGACCTTCCCAGCCATTTTGTCAGCCTTGAATTTGATCTTCAGTTCCTCTTGATCCCTATGCTTTAACCATTCAGCTTCAGAATACCACTTTCCTCTTTCCTCTGGGTTATTTTTCACAGCTTCCCATGCTGACAGAATCAATTCTCTGGAAGATGGAGACCAATGTTCAAAATCAATTCTTGATTGAACCTCTTCTCTGAACTTTCTTTTACTTGATTCTACTTGCTCACTAGTAAAATGCTCTCTTTTGCTTTTGAAGCTGGCCTTGACTCAGAAACTTGATCATTCGCATAGTCTATGGGAGGATATCCATGAGTTTCTCTTATAGAGTTTGAGGTCCACACAGCATGTTCAGAACTAGCTTGAATCATTGACCTCTCCCCCTTTAGGACTTCTTCAACAATGTGATCTCTTAAAGTATTCTTCTGAAATCTGACTTGACCTTCCAAGTGAGTAACTCCACTTTCAATGGTTTTCTTTACTTTAAAGAGATGATCATCTATAGTATCTGCATGCAACTTTGCTTGATCTTTTAGAACTGTGGAGCTCTCATCAATTTTAGCCAAGATATCAGCATTCTGTTGTTGCAGTCTAGATTCAATCTTATTTGTACCTATTAGGATTTGTGCTACCTGTTCTTTATACAGAACTTGCATGTTGCTACTTAGTATTCCTTGGTTTGTCTGAACATCATCCACTGTCTTTGTAATTCCAGCTTGTGATTCTTTAATAACCTTTGATGTTTCTTTGATTACATCAAGTTGTTCAGTTGTATAATCTACTGAAACACCAGCTCTCTTAAAGAACTTTACCATCTCCTTTCTCAATGCAGATATCTGATGATTTACTTCAAATCTAACCAATTTCAATTGGAAATCTACCTCATTTTTCATTTTTGTATTATTCTCCTCAATATATTGTTCTAATAATCTTCTTTGATTATTCAGCAACACCTCCAGCTGAGGTAGAATAGGACTAAGATCCACATGGATTTCCTTTTCCATTTCAACACCTTTACTGCTCTCTTCTCTGATTAAAAAATCATCTCTCTGGCTCATATGGGAGCTAGAGGATTCTATCTTGATAACCTTCTCAGCAGGTTTCTTTGTTGCTACAGGCTCTCCTTCTACCTCTATAACATCAACTACAGAATTCTCTTTAGCAGGGATCTCAGCCTGAGACTCCCCCTCAAATGGTGCATTATCTTCAGCTGGAAATTCATCTTGAGGCTCCCCCTCAGTCTCTGCATTGATCAGATCAATTTTATCCTGAGCAGGGATCTCATCCTGAGCCTCCCCCTCAACTGCTGCTTTGCTCATTTCAGAATTGTTCTGGGCAGGAAACTCATCTTGAGTCTCTTTCTCATTTTGAAAAACCCCTTCAAGTCTAGCAGGGGATACATGAAGACTTCCTCTTTCTTCTTCTCCTTTCTCACTCTTATCCTTTTCTTTCTCATTTTCATCCTTTGGAGTATCAGGAGAACTGTCCCTTGCATTGTTCCCTTCTTTTTCTTCAGATGTTATAAGGTTTGGATCATGAATTGGAGAAGATTTAGTTTTTCTTTTGGAGGAGGATGAGCTGGATGAACTTGAAGAAACCTTCTTCTTCTTTTGCTTCTTTGCTTTCTTCTGTTTTGGTGAAAGATCTGCTGGAGGAGGATTTGATAAGACTCTGTCCCATCTCTCTATCATTCTCATATCCATTTTCTTCATGTGGTTTATCTTTGATCCAAGTTTATTATTCAAAGAGTCAGGAGTGACTTTTACTAAATACAAAGATAATATCCTACCCATGTTGGGTACTTGGATACATTCAACTATCCTGTCAAACACTACTCTCCCCCAATCTGTTCCCAGAGAATGAATAATCCTTGTTTGTAGAATAAACATTTTTCTGGAAATTTTGTCATGTGATCAAGTTTTGCACAACAAACCTTTTCCTATCACGTCTGTTAGCAATTTTCCTTTCGAATTCATTCCTTTTCTCAGAATACTTCTAGTGATTTCTCGTGAAGTTTCAATTCCGCACCATATTTGTGCTAATTTAATCTGTTCAGAGGTCACCTCTTCTTCTTCTTCATTCCTTTTTAACCTAGGCAGTTCTAGTGCCTTAGCGAGTCTAGAAGGAGTTATCTTAATCTTTTTACCATTCACACTGGTCTTAATCTTTGAATTGACGGAGTCTCTTACTATATTGGAGTATAGCTCTAATACCTCTCGTTTCCAGATGAGAGTTGATTCAGACAGCACAAATTCCAGTCCTGCATTGTAGATTAATTCGATTGTTGATTTGATCTCCACTGAGGCTGATTGGAATCCATTTCGAACAAGTTCACTTCCTTCATAGAGATACTCACTGCTTTTGGGAGGCATTGTTGTTCATGATCGAAGAGAGAGAGAATTGATGGAGAAATTTTCTAGGGCAGCCAATTTCGAACTTAGAGAACTAGGGCATGTGCACTAACGAAGTGTCTTCCCTATTTATAGAAGTTCTAATTCAAGAAGATGAATAGCCACGCGCCAAACATGTTTGACAAGATTGATCTAATGGTTCAAATTGACCCTGTCGAGACGGCCTAGCTATGTTCGCTCAAGCGTTGAGATAGCTCGACGCCATTTATCTTCAGTCGACGCCAGGTGTCTTCTCGACGCCAGATATCTTCTCGACGCCAGGTAATTTCTCTCGACACCAGGTGATTTCTCTCGGCGCCATGTATCTTCTTTCGACGCCAGATAACTTCTCCACTTGCTTTTTAGGACTCAAACATTATTTTCATTTATTTAATTCAATACAACTTTAATCCAATTTTAACATACCTAATTCAATTTTAAAATTATTGAATTTAGTTTCATCTAAGGGTTTAGTAAATATGTCAGCAACCTGTTTGTCAGTGGGAACATATTCAATTGAGATATCTCCATTTTCTACATGTTCTCTTATGAAATGGTATCTTATTTCTATGTGCTTAGCTCTGCTATGAGATACATGATTGTTAGCTATCTTATTTCTATGTGCTTAGTTCTGCTATGAGATACAGGATTGTTAGTTATAGCAATAGCACTAGTTGAATCACAAAATAGAGGAGATTTACTTAGCTGAACTTTATAGTCTTGGAGTTGGTGTTGAATCCATAGTAGCTGAGCACAGCAGTTTCCAGCTGAGATGTACTCAGATTCTGCTGTAGAAATAGCCACATTGGTATGCTTCCTGCTACTCCAAGATATTAGTCTTTTGCCAAGAAATTGACATGTACCAGATGTACTTTTTCTATCCTCCTTGCATCCTGCAAAATCTGCAACTAGTGTCTAGCACGTACACATATATAATGGTGTTTTCTAAGATAGACACACAAAGTGCATGGCATGTTGTTAGTTTAACAGCAAGCAATAAACATAACAGTGATTGCATGTTGTGAATATCATATCCCAAAAACATTACAGGCATATGCCTTATAATCATTCATATTTAAGATGAGTCATATAATTTGACAAATTTTTCTTAACATGACATGAGCTAAATAGATAAATGATTTTTAAATATTGAAAGGCAAGACGACTTTGCTGGTGCAGTCTTCCTTCTTCTTCTTTCGCTTATAGAAGTGCAGTGGCTTCGGTATTTTCTTTGGAGGCGGAGGAGGACCATGGGGAAAAGCCAATTTGTGATACCTCCTTGCATCCAGCTCTTTCTGATGTTGATTCAATTCTATTGAAGAGTATACTCTTCCATGGTCGACCTGAGGATGTCCGAACGCGATCCACGATTCTGTGATGATTTCCCTTGAACGGGGACTCCACCTACCGGCTTCGGGGCCCTGTTCAATCTCACTTAGCCTTTTCTTCCGGTACTCCACACTGGATGTTCTTCTCTCTTCTTAGATGAAGATGACTCATCTGAATTGCCTCCATAAGCATCAGAGTCGGAGCTTGAAGAGGGTTCAGTGAGTGCATATTGAAACGGAGTCACATGAAGCGCTTATTTTACTTGATTACTCACCCACATTGCTTGGAGTGAGCATGCACATATATTTTTCTTACCTACCTCCTTGATCTCCTCCTTAGCATTCTCCTCCATCTCCTGGATGTCTTCAGATAAGGAGTGTTGCAGTCCGACTAATTGCTGCAAGGCTACCTGATTTCCTGCATCCACGAAGTCTCTAACTTCCAACATACGGGCATTCAAGTTTTGCTCATGGACAGTGATCCTATTCAGAATCAGTTCTGTGAAGTGGACATGTTGAGTGTTGAAATTAAGGACTTCCTTCTTTATTGATTCTATCTCTGTTTTGGTCTCATTCCTAAATTCACTTATGATCTTCTGTATAGAATTCTCTATCTGTTCTTTCTGAGTGGCTAGAAGAATTGAAATACAGTGGAGGAGAGAGTCATTCTGAGCTAAGGATTTTCCTGATCCGGGGATGCTGCCTTCCTTTTCCATGGGGGTGAGAGGATGAATCGACGGAGACAAAGAACAGAATTGGAAGAGTCGATAGCTTGGACTATAGGTAGTCGTTCTATTTATAGTGCGGGAAGGTGAAGAGTCGCTCGATACCCGTGCATGTTTGTATTTATCGAAGAACTGACAGTAGTCGCGTCAGGTGTCTTTAATGTATTGAATTACTAGCATTTTATTTAATTTAATATCTCTTCGTTATGATAGGTATTATGATGTTGAAATATTTTACAGAGACATGATTCCTTCGCTTGTCTGTTTCAGACAATTTTTGCCCCTTCCCAGATGACTTTTTATTCCAAACATGTTCATGGAGCACCCACTGTCCAAGTACCAGATTGGAAGCTGATTGGTCTTTGGACAACCCTGTAAAAAGAAATTACCTTTTCTTAGGAGCCCACACCAAGTTGGGTCCTAGAACCTTGTTAGTATGAGCTGGAACATGTAGTTGTTGAATAATCCTTGGTGCTGGGAGAGTTGTCATAGGTCTAAATACTGGTCTCCCAGAGTTGAATCTTGGAACAGTTGGATTGAACCAACAGTCAAGTGCAAAATGCCCAACCCTTCCACAGCACCAGCATTCATATCTATTATATCTCCTTGGAGGTCTTCTTACTTCTTTATGTTGACTCATATTTTGCTTAATTGATGTATTCAAAGGAGCTATGTAAGTTGTTTTAGGAAATTTTACTGGTACAGTTTTCTTGACAGTAGTGGTTTTCACTTCAGGTCTTAGTTCCTTTCTGTTGAATTTAGTATTTGCTTTAAATACAAATGAGTCATGATGAGTTAATACTTTTTCTTTGCATAGAGGTTTGGCATTATTGTTACTTGGTTGAATTAAATCATCTTTGCTATTAGAACATTCACCCTTATAAAACTTATGCACACCTTTTTGATCATGTTTGTTTGTGATATGCATGGCTTTGTTAAACTTTAAAGGTTGTATAGGTGCCTTGTCATTACTTTTAGGGTTTTTATCTGCCTTCCAATCATATCCTATGCCATATCTGTGTTGTGCAGAAAATGTGTCTATTATAGGAAAAATAGTTTGTGGTTTTGAGAACTTTGCTACAAGTTTCCTTTCTGCTAGGAGTTTTGCTTCAAGTTCTTTTATTAACTTTTCCTTAGTGCTCAAAGTTTGTATGTGAATAATATACATGACTTTTAGTTTGCTAAGTTCTTTACTTGTCTGATTCAGCCTCTCAGCTGTCTCAGAGTTTTGAGAATCAGTTTGCTTTAATTCAAATAGTTCTTTTTGTAACCTTTTATTATGCATTTTGCTCTTCTTAAGTGCTTTGAGAATTAATTGATAATTTTCAATAATTTCATCTACATGAATTTTATATTGTGAGTCATTTTCATCAGAAGAGAATGAATCTATTTCAGGTTCAGAATTAGAATCAGATAGAGGAGTTTTATCAAGTACCTTTATATCAGTAGTTGTCTCCTGATCTTCTTGATCACTCAATGCCATGAGTCCTGCATTTTCTTCTTCATCCTCTTCACTATCAGACCTTGATAGTGGGGCTTTTATCATAGGTCTATCATTTAGACTGTCTTCATTTTCATTGGCAGCTATCAGAGCTATGAGTGCCTCCTCACTATCTGAGTCTGATGACTGAGATTCACTATCACTAAGAGTGACCTTGCCCTTTTTGGTTATTAGACTCTTCTCATGTCTCTTGTCAGATTTGTGCTTTCTTTCATCAGATTTCTTGTTGTTCTTTCTCTTTGAAGGACAATCAGCAATCATGTGTCTTGATTTCCTGCAACCAAAACACACAATTTCTTCTGAATTAATTTTATTGTGTTTAGAATTGTACCTGTCCTTCTTGGAGTCTTGTTTGAATCCCTCTGAAGAATTTGAATGCTTCTTAGATCTGGATAACTGAGAGGGTCTAGTTTTCCAGTGTTGTTTTCTTCTCAACATTCTTTTTAGCTGTTTGGTAAAGAGTGCCAATTCACCATCTGATATTTCAGAATTAGAATTGCTGGTTTCTGATTCTTCTGATTCAGATGGAATCCTGGGGGATAATGACATTCTTTCTTTGCTTTTCTTGGAGCTTTCTGCTTTCAGAGCAATAGGATTTTCCCTGCTGTGTACTTCCTCAGCTTTTCTGGTATTCAGATGAAGTTCATGGGACAAGAGTTTCCCATATAAATCATGTGGCTGAATGTTTCCCAGATTTCTCATTTCTCTGATTGCACAGATCTTGATATCCCATTCTTTGTTCAGTGATCTTAAGAATTTATCATTTAACTCATAATCTGTGAAAGTTCTTCCATAAGTTTTTAGACCATTTACAATTTTGAAGAATTTTTCATAGCAGACTGCAATTGAATCTTTCTTGTCTTGTCTAAAGGCTTCATATTGCTGATTTAAAAGTGACTTCCTGTCATCTCTGACTTCTTCAGTCCCTTCCATATAGACAATAAGAGATTCCCGCATTTCTTTGGCAGTTTTGCAATGGACTAAATTTTGGAAAGTTGAATCTTCAATAGCACTAACAATGATGTTCTGAGCTCTCTTATCCAAGGAGGCCAGAATCACTTCATCTTTGGTCATCTCTGAATAGGTTTTAGGAGTCTTTATACTTCCATCTGTAAATGAAACTTTCATAGGAACAAAAGGTCCCTCTAGAATAGTTATGTAAATCCTAGGATCAGATGCTTCCATGAAAAGTCTGACCCTTTCTTTCCAAATCCCAAAGTTTTCTTTTCTGCAGATTGGAAGCTTCATAAATGTGAATTCTTTGCTTCCTTCTGTATTAGCCATCACGACTTCAGAAATCTACCCTTAGAAGATCTTGTTCAGGCTGTTAAACCTTTTCTTGAACAACAACCCTCTGATATCACTTGAAAGACTTTAATTATGGGTAGCTAATCACCTAGAGGGGGGGGGGGTGAATAGGTTATTTAAAAACAATTGCAGTTCTTGAACATAACCAAGATAAAACTGATCAGAGCTTTCAAGAAATAAGAACACACACAGAAAAATACACACAGATTTTTATAGTGGTTCCCCTTATCTTGGGTAATCTACTTTCCCCCTTCTCCCCTTCTAGCAGTGTGCTAGATAGGTTTTATAGCTCCTCCAGATCTCAGACCACAAACAGGTCTTACAGCTCAGATCACAACAAATCTTACAGTCTCAGATCTCACAGATCTTACTAACTCAGATCACACAGATCCTACCTCAGCCTTTATAACTAGGCATACAGCTCAGATTCACCCCTGAATCCTACAACTCATATCACACCTGATCTTACAACTCAGATCCTTAACAGATCCTACACTCAGATCTGACAACTCAGATCCTACAGGAATTTAAAAAGAGAATAACAAATACTTAGTCTCAGATTTCAGATTGTTGAGACTTCTTGATCTGCCTGAATGATCAGACAGGAATCTTCAATAGAACAACAACAGCAAATGATCTTCTTGATTCAACAGGCTGTGATAACTGTTCTTCTTCTTAGGAAGACAGATTCTTCCTTCTTGATCTTCTTCTTTCAGAAAGATGTATCAGCACCAGATTGCTGAATGAAATCTTCAAGTTAGATTGGTTCTGAAAGGGAAGAGAACATCTCCAGATTCTTTCTCAAACTTTCCCTCAAACTGATGGAGACGATAATGGCTTTTGAAAGATAGGATAAACTAACTCCACTTAACTTAACTTTTTTTTAACCCATAGGTCATGCCTTCTATTTATAGCCTGCCATCCGCAACGTCCGTTACGCTCCTCCACGTCAGCATGTCGTAAAGTCTTCAACGGTCTTTAATGTCTTCAAGGGAAATAAAGGCTCAGCAAGCTGTAGAAGATATTCCTCAGTTCAGAGTATTTGTAGAAGAGGCATTGAGCACTGAGCATCTCTGTCGACGCTTTTTATCTGAAGAAGTCAAGCAACGTACAGGGGCTTGACGCTTCTTAACTATGCCTTCTATTCTCGACACTTCTGGTTGGCGCTGAGCTGACTGAAGTTAAGTCGACACTTCTCTTTCCAAGGCGTCGAGCGATATAACTTGGCTCGACGCTTCCAAACTTGGTCTCAGAACTTCAGCGGCGACCTTGTCTATTTGAGTAGTAGACATGAGTCAACGCTTCTGGGTCACAGGCGTTGAGCGATGTATGATGTCTCGACGCTTGTGAACTTGAATGAATTCCATGAACTTTTTGCCTGACCTGATCTCCTGCACATTGATTCTAGAGAGTGTATCAAATACATTCTGAGATATATCTTTGACTTAGGAATGGACTTCTCCAAATCTAAGACATTGTGGGCAATGATCCCAACAAGCTTCTTCAAATCCTCCGGTGAATCGGCGCCACTCCTCGCCGATAACCCCTCCGGCATCTCGTATTTCATTCTCCGGCATCTCGTTTTTCAGGATGGAGAGGTGGGCTTCCATTCTGCTCAACCACTGATCTACGCTAGGGTTCTCTCATCGTTGGGGCTGGAAAGGCTCGTGAGCTCCTCGGTTACTTTCCTCCACCGTGAGTCTCCTCCCTCTTCCCCCTTTTTCTGTACCCTAATTGAGCAGCTAATTAGAGATGCCTTATAGAGGCTAGGGTTTCCGTTTTGAGATGGACCAGTGAGTCTACGAAAGGCTCATGAGCTGGAAAGGCTCATGAGCTGGAAAGGCTCGTGAGCTCCTCGACTAGGATTTCGTAGACTGTGGGCATTGCTTAAATATGAAGTATGAAACATAGCTAGATTACATATGTATATGCTCATTTGTAGTTGTTCAAATTAATTTTTTTTTGACTCACCTCTCAAGTTCTCACATAGAGGCTCTTTAGGTGAGGTGTAACAATACCAAAAAAATATCTCAATGGTGCATGTCCAAAAACATATTTGTGTGTGACAATCACTGCCTCATGTTTGGGTTTTTAACTCTTACCCCATGTTTTTCATTTTCATGAATTTATAACCTAATTAATCTATAATCTTCTTCTTCCATCGCAGCACACATTCTGCCAGCATTATTTGGGAAAGCCTCAAGTTTGTATTTTCAACTCTTCCCTTCCACCATATAGTGGTATAATTTCGAATCACTTCTATTTTAAATATTTTTTAGATTTTTGTGGATTGAATTCAAGTTATGGATCTATTTTAAATATTTTTCTCCTCTGGGCGGCTTCATGTTATGGATAAAGATTGGATTTGTGAACAAGATAGGTTTAGTTCCACTTATACAGAAGGCGTGGACTTATTTCTGGAGTTTGCATGGGAAAACGCTATTTATTATGGAGATAAAATTCTTTGCCCATGCAATGTCTGTCGAAACACTAAACCAAAGAGTTTTATTGAAGTTAAAGCAGACTTGCATGTGAAAGGGTTTTATAAGTACTATAAAGATTGGATACATCATGGAGAAACTAAAATGACTAAAATATGTGATGGCAGTAGTGAATCTTCTCAAAATCCTAGAAATAATTTCGAGGAAAATGATGATATTGAAGTCATTGATGATTTAGTATATATGATACAAGAGATTGGAGAGGTAGAACTTCCTGAGAATACTACAGAAGAAAATAGTGGTTCTTTTTCAAGTCTATTATGTAACGCCAGACGTGGACTATACCCAGGTTGCAAAAAATATTCTTTGTTATCATTCATTGTTAAATTGCTTCATATCAAAGTAATGAACAAGATGTCAGATAAATCGGTAAACATGCTTCTTGAATTACTAAAAGATGTGATTCCAGAAGGTAATCTTATTCCAACGTCTCTTTATTGGACTAGGAAACTTCTTTCTGGTTTAGGTTTGGGGTACAAGAAGATTGATGCATGTAAATATGATTGTGCACTATTTTGGAAGGAGAATGAGAAGAAAGATGCGTTTCCTGTGTGTGAAGAACCACATTGGAAATACAACGATGGAAAAGGAAAATTGATTCCTCAAAAGGTTTTGTGGCATTTTCCCTTAAAACCAAGACTACAAAGAATTTATGTCTTCTAAAACTGCATCTTACATGAGGTGGCATACTGAGAAGCATATAGAGACAGAAGGTACTTTAAGTCATCCAGTGGATTCACCTGCATGGAAGAATTTTGATGCAAACTATCCTAGTTTTGTCGCAGATCCACGTAATGTTAGACTTGGATTGGCGACTGATGGGTTTAATCCATTTGGAAATATGAGTACTTCTTATAGTATGTGGCCGGTTGTGCTAATTCCTTATAATATGTCATTATACAAAGGGATGAAAGATGAGTTTGTTATGATGTCATTGCTAATTCCTGGCACACGTGCACCTGGAAAAGATATTGATGTTTATCTTAGACCATTGATAGAAGAATTGAAAGATTTATGGAATGGCGTTGAGACATACGACACATATGCTAAACAAAGAATTAAAATGCATGCTGCAATTATGTGGACAATTAATGACTTTCCAGCTCTTAGTAACTTATTTGGGTGGACCACAAAGGGATATTGGGCATGCCCATCTTGTTTATATGGTACAGATTCTAAAAGGATTCGAAGTAAGATATGCTATATGGGACATCGCCGTTATCTACATAATGATCATCCATATCGAAAGAGTAAATTGTTCGATGGAAAGTCAGAAATGCGTTCAAAACCCTTGGAGTGGAGTGGAGCACAATTACTTTCCAATTTGAGCACACTCGAACATAATTTTGATAAATTTGGAAAACACCCAAGCAAACGAAAGAGGAAACGCAACATTGAAGAAGGAAATTGGGTGAAGAAAAAGCATCTTCTTTGAACTACCATACTAGCATAAGGTTTTGATACGACACAACATTGATGTAATGCATATTGAAAAAAATATTTGTGATAATGTGTTGGGCACGTTAATGAACATTGATGGAAAAAATAAAGATACAGAAAAAGCACGAGAAGATTTGCGAGATCTTAACATTAGGAAGGAGTTGCACTTGATTAGAAGTGGAAGTATTATAATAAAACCTCAAGCATGCTACAATTTATCTTCGGATGAAAATTTTTTTTTTGCAATTTTTTAAAACATGTCAAGTTTCCGGATGGCTATGCTTCAAATATTTCGAGATGCGTAAAAGATGGAAAGATTTCTATTGGTATATTCTATTACAATGATTAATTCCTATTGGTATTCGTGGGTTTCTACGCCCATAAGTCATTGAGGCACTATACGAGCTAGGGGATTTCTTTAAAATTTTATGCTCGAAAATACTAAAGGTAGAGCATAACGAGAAATTGGAAAGTAGTATTCCAATTATTTTGTGCAAATTGGAGAAAATATTTCCTCCAACTTTTTTCGATGTAATGGTTCACTTGGCTATTCACCTTCCAAAGGAGGCAAAGATTGCTGGCCCAGTTCATTCACGTTGGATGTACCCTATTGAAAGGTAAATTTATTTATGCATTCTTACATCATCTTCATACATAGCATAAACCAAAAATATATTGTTCTTATTATTGAGTGTCTTTTCAGGTTTCTAAAATCACTTAAAGGCTATGTACGTAATAAAGCTCGTCCAGAGGGTTTAATAGCAGAAGGAGAAGTTAAATTCGGCAGAAGAAGATTTGCGCAATGCCACCTCTCATATTGCATCCCAGACAAAGCTTATTGAAAGGCAGGAAGCGTTGATTCAAACTCACAATATAGAAATTGCGGATTTAAAAGAAGGGCATAATGAGTTGAAGGAGATGTTGACTGCTGTTTTGGAAAAATATGGCCAATTTTGATGACTTTTTGGTGCTATTTGGTTGAAAAACCCACCTCTGTGAGCTCTTTCTTCCTTTGCCTCCTCACCTCTTCTTCTATTATTATTTTTGGTGCATTTGAATTCATTTTGGTCTAGTCATTGGTTTATGTTTGATGGTTTCTTATAGTCACTAATGCCTAAGTACATCATGTCTTTCCTTATAGTTTCAATCCATGTCTTTTTTATAAATAAAATTGCTGCTGCGGGTTTGCTGCAGCTGCAGCAAACTGCAGCTGTGGGTATGCTGCAGCTGCAGCAAGCTGCAGCAAACTGCAGCAGCAGGTTTGCTGCAGCTGCAACAAACTACAGCAGCAGGTTTGCTGCGGGTTTGCTTAGGATTGCACTAGAACATGAAAAAAATGGGAATGTGGAACATCACTTAGGATTTCAGTCTGTAATGCATTAAGAGGAGTTATTCAGTTCTCTGATTTGGTTGAACTTATGTAGAATCTAGAATTTCAGTAGTATACTGCAGTAGCGAGTTTGTTGAAGGTGCAGCAAACTCTTTGGTGTGAGTGTTGTGTGTGCATTTGTGCCGAGTGTTGTGTGTGTAGTTGAGTTGTGTATGCAACTGTGAGGGATGTGTGTGCAGCTGCGTTGAGTGCAGTGTTGTGAAGTGCGTGTTATTTTTTGTGCGGTGAGTGTTTTGTGCAGAGTGTATTGTGTTGGTAGTGAGTACTGTAGTGTGCTGTACAGAAAGTAATGAAATATGCTCTTCACTTGTAGCTGCAGTTTGCCGTAACTGCAGCAAACTGGCAGCAAGCAGTTTGCTGCATCAAACTGCAACTGCCAATTTGCTGCATTGCTGCAGGTGCCAGTTTGCTGCATTGCTGCAGCTGCCAATGTGTAGTGTTTTGTAGTGAGTATGCTGTGATGTGAGTGAGTAGTACGCTGTGTTGTGTAGTGAGTAGTACGATGTGTTTTGCAGTGTTATGTTGTGCAATGAGTAGTAAGTGTGCAGTGAATGTGTAGTGATTTGCAGTGCAATGAGTGTTATGTTGTGCAGTGAGTGTGTTGGGCAGAGAGTGTGGTGTGCGGTGACTGAGTGGTGGGTTGTGTTGTGTAGTGAGTGTGTTGTGCAGTGAGTAGTGTTGTGCAGTGAGTGTTGAGCTGTGTTGTGCAGTGAGTTGTGTTATGTAGTGAGTGTGTTGTACTCCAGTGAGTGTGTTGTGCTAGATCATAAAATGCTAATGTATTATACTACAGTGAGTCGTGTTCTTCAATTTCTTATTAAAACTGCTAATGTACTAGATCGCATCACACCCATGAATCATCTTTATATTATCTTTTTGCCCCCTTTAAAGTGTTGTTGCCTGCAACATCCCCCAAACTGCTAGGCTCCTAGAGAATTTTTGTCATGACAAGCCATGACAAAAATAGGATATGTGACACCGGGCACTAGGATGACAAATTGGAAGGAATGAAAAACCCATGGTGTGCACTTAGCCACCATGAACCACCCTAATGTAAAGCAAACTACAGAGATGCTAATATATCTTATGCATCACACATATCCATGGAGATTCCCCTAGGATGAATCAAACACACAAAATGGGCCAAAGAGGCCCCATGAACTCAACAAATAGGAAGAAATACACTTTGGGGTCCGTTTAACAAATCTTGATGTCCTAGCCTAGGGGTGACCAAAAGACTCCAATAAGCCAACATAACCTCACTATGATCCCTATGACCATCCAAGGAAGTAAGTAGGCCACTAGGGACACTTGGGGTCAACCAAATTGGTCAAATTGACCAAAAGTCAACTTTAGGCCACTTAGGTCAAACCTCCATAAATAAGAGCAATTGAACTCCAACTAATCAAATTGGACCCACCCTCATTTGGCATCCTCCCTAGGGGACATAATGGACCCAAAAGCCCCATCCAAGGGTCATCAATTTGGGGAAATTGGGCCAATTTCTAAAAAGCCCCAAATTGACCTAAATTTGCTAAAAGCCCAAATTGATCTCCAATTGACTTAGTATGACCAAATTGATCACCCCTAAAACCGTAAGGGCAGTATATGAGACCTAAATGGACCATGGTGTGTATTTAACCATGGAGGATTAGGGCAAAATCACCAAAATACCCAAATTACCCCTTTAAGCAAATAAGTGCAATCAAGCCCCGTTTGATCACTTCTTGACTCAATCTCTCTTGGAATGGACCCATGGGGTCTAAGGCATCAATTTGGACAAGTCACATTGATGGTGGTGGGTGTGAGTCAAGCTCAAACCCAATTTCCCCATTTTAGCCTAAATGGGTCAAGTGAGCCACAAACCCAAGCTAAGTGGGCTTAGCCCCAACCCAATGATTCAAAGTGGCAGCCCATATGGAAACCAGCCCCCCAAGCCTCTTGGATTTTGAAATTTAAGAGAGAAATTGCATGAGGAGTTAGGTGATTAATGGGGGAAGAAGACAAAGAAACCAAGAGGAGGAAAAGAGGGAATGGGTGCCAAGTGGCACCCCACCTTCATTCCCTAAGTCATCCTCTGGGCAGGCGGAGTAATTGCCCGCAGCTTGGGACAGTGTAGAGGGGATTTCTGATTGGCAGCCATGGGCGGCAATGGGGTGGCCGAGAATTTCCTAATGGCAGCTGGCCATATACCCCCTCTCGCCCTCAATCCTCCTCACCATCACCTTCAGAAGGCTGAGAGTAGTCGAGCTGGTACTTTGGAGTGGAGAAAACGGTGCCGGATCGAGGAATTAAGCAGGACCGCCGGAGCTCGCCGCCACCACGCCGCACAGTCACAACACCCACCGCCAAGCTCGTTATCAGGCACGATTTCTCCCCCTCTCCCTCTGTGCTAGTCATCAAGGGTCTTAACAAGGGCAATCGAGCTCAATTGAGCCGACAGCCATGGGTTTTTCCCTTCCGAAATTCCGTTAGGGCTTCCTCCAGGGATCGCCGGAAACCACCACCTCCGGCCACCATTCCACCGCCAATCGACGGCCAACCCCTCGACGGAGGTGGTGGCGGCGGCAGATGACCGGGGAGGGTGGTGGTTGGCCGGGATCAGAGGCCGTTTCCTCTGGGCCGTCGGCTAGAGGAAGAAGACGAAATCACAGACGTTGATTTCGTCTCCTTGATCTCTATTGGCAGACCAAGGCAAATCTTCCTTCAAACATGCAGGGTTTTGCATGCAAAAATTGAAGGCCTTAGAGGCCATATTTGCAAAAAGTGGCAGAGACGACTTTTGTAGCCCTATGAGTCTACTTTCATTTTCCACCTGAATCATGTGATTTGGTGCATTGTGGACACCATGGCACTCTTTTTCCTAGGACTGCTCCTTGTGTAGGGCAGAAATTAAAAGTGCAATATCTTTTAAATGGCTTAACCAAATCCATTGATTTTTCTACCATGCAGTTAAATTTGAGAATTTATGGAGGTATATTCATTGAGATATTTCAGTTATTAGCAATAGTAAATAATTGGTATTTATGGAGTTGTATAGCTCCAAACACCCCCCAAATTTGGGTGGTAAGCTCTTTATATATATCTAGACCACTGGTAGAAATTTGAGACCATTTGGCCTTGTGCATGTGGAGTTATGAGCCATGCAAGAGCTAGGCTAAAGACCTTAATGGTGTGCCCTTAACAAATTTGGGGTGGAGTGAGCCCCAAGCCTTGGGGGTTGACCCAATGGCTTGAGATGTTGGACATGGGTCCAGTAATATGCCTTCCCAAAAGGTATTTGGAGATTTTTGGGTACAAAAAATCCCAAGATATAGAATTTACTATATTACCCCTAAATTGAGTTATGAAATTAAAAATGGGTCATATGATTTTAGAATGAAGTGAAACTTGGGGTTTAGCCTTTAATTACATTATTATGGCAGCAAAAATTTTCTGAGAATTTTTGGGGAATATTTCATGCTATAAGTTGTTAAGATTACATTTATGCCCTTTATGGGTTTTGTGCAAATAATGGGGTTTTATATGTCTGATAAATTTGAGATAAATCGCAGTAGGTCATGATGCTAATATAAGCCTATAGTAATTTTATCAGAATTTATAAGTGACTATTTCTGGTATTTCTTTTGTGATTTCATAATAATGTCCATTTATGTTAAATAGAAATTATGGTCAAATATTCCTGTTAAAAATGTGAAACTTAGGATTTGGTGTTTTTAGATCAGTATTATGCCATGGTAATTTTCCGAGAATTTATTGAGGTCATAATCTACTACTTGATGTGTAAATCCCTATTTGCACCCCATTTATGTGAAATAGAAATAATGGTCAAATATTCCTGTTAAAAATGTGAAATTCAGGATTTGGTGTTTTTGGACCAGTAATATGCCATGGTAATTTTCCCAGAATTTATGGAGGTCATAATCTACTACATGATGTGTAAATCCTTATTTGCACCCATTTATGTTAAATAGAAATTATGGTCAAATATTCCTGTTAAAAATGTGAAACTTAGGATTTGGTGTTTTTAGACCAGTATTATGCCATGGTAATTTTCCCAGAATTTATTAAGGTCATAATTTACTACTTGATGTGTAAATCCCTATTTGCACCCCATTTATGTGAAATAGAAATTATGGTCAAATATTCCTGTTAAAAATGTGAAATTCAGGATTTTGTGTTTTTGGACCAGTAATATGCCATGGTAATTTTCCCAAAATTTATTGATGTCATAATCTACTACATGATGTGTAAATCCTTATTTTCACCCCATTTATGTTAAATAGAAATTATGGTCAAATTTTCCTGTTAAAAATGTGAAACTTAGGATTTGGTGTTTTTAGACCAGTATTATGCCATGGTAATTTTCCCAGAATTTATTGAGGTCATAATCTACTACTTGATGTGTAAATCCCTATTTGCACCCCATTTATGTTAAATAGAAATTATGGTTAAATAGCTCCTGTAAAATTGTGAAATTTGGGGTTTGAGGTGTTTAGACCAATATTATGACACAGTGAATTTATCAGAATTTATGGAGATCATTAGTTGACGGTCGATGTACAAATCAGTACCTGCACGCCTTCTATTTTAATAGAGACTAAGATTTAAGTTTCCCTGGAGAATTTATGAAATTAGGATTTGAGGTTGTTAGATCACTACTCATTGAAAACCCATGGTAATAATTAGAATTCATTTGGATATGATATGATCAAGATTGCACCATAGGAGCCAAATCTAGCTCAATCTCATTTTGGACTGCGAATAGTAAAATTGATTTATATGATTTAGACCACCACTGAGCTTCACACATAGAGTTATTAACTCCTTGAATAAAGACTCAGATTATTAGGGAGAGCATCTCTAAGGCCATCTTGGGAAATAAGGAATGGGGTGCGTTTAGCAAAGCTATAAGTGCAGGCATTTACAATGATAAGAAAAGGAAGTTAGACCTTGTCAAGGGCCCCACACATAACTCATCGGTATTAAGTGATCATATGAAAGTAGAACTGCCCTTAGCCGGGTGAGCCATCTTTGGGTAAAACTCAAGGGAGATGTCGGGAAATATCTAAGGCAAACCCTGGATTAAGGATGACGAAGAATAGGAGTGTGGGCCCAAGTAAGGTTGAGAATGCTAAGTGTATGTGTGTTGTTCCTCGGTGAAGAAGGGAACTCGAGCTAGAATGTTATGATGGGAGAGTCAGCACCCGGTCACAGTTGGTGGTGTTGGAGTTCAATGAACTCCCCCACTCCTAAGTGTCAAATTAACTCATCTTAGAGATTTAATGAAAGTGGGGAGGAAAATGGGGATCAAGTAAAAAGCGGTAGATACCAACAAGATTAAGTGCCTTGGGAAGAGGAAGTTCGGGGTGTCAGCCCGTCACACTTCCCAGTACCGCTGCGAGCCCCTCACCGGGAAACCCTCCGGAAGTCCAAGGCTAACCCTAAAGCTTCTAAGATCAACTAAATTATAGATAAGACTAGTTAAGTAGGAGAACATGACAAGTTAACTTCCATCCCAAACCGGAACATTTTATAAGGAAGGACTGGGATAGTCCTGCGAGCGGTAGGCTCGGGTTATAAGGAAGGCTGGTATAGCCTAGCGAGCGGTAGGCTCGGGTTATATGGAAGGACTGGGATAGTCCTGCGAGCGGTAGGCTCGGGTTATAAGGAAGGACTGGGATAGTCCTGCGAGCGGTAGGCTTGGGTTATAAGGAAGGATTGGGATAGTCCTACGAGCGGTAGACTCGGGTTATAAGGAAGGACTGGGATAGTCCTGCGAGCGGTAGGCTCGGGTTATAAGGAAGGACTGGGATAGTCCTGCGAGCGGTATGCTCGGGTTATAAGGAAGGCTGGTATAGCCTAGCGAGCGGTAGGCTCATAGTTTAAATATAAGACTAGTGTAGTCTAGCGAGCGGTAGGCTCATAGTTTAAATATAAAGACTAGTGTAGTCTAGTGAGCGGTAGGCTCGTAGTTTAAAGATAAGACTAGTGTAGTCTAGCGAGCGGTAGGCTCGTATTTTTAAATATAAGACTGGTATATCCTGGCGAGCGGTAGGCTCTACTTTATAAATGTTGATATAGAATCACGAGCTGGAGGCTCAGTAGTAAATGGCTAATGCATATTGCTGTTGTATAAGATGTGGTGGGTCTTCGGTTCTGTCTTAGTCGTCACACTGACCGCAGTTCGTTGACTCGGCAGTGCTACTGGTTTTATTGGGGCCAGGTTGTTTTACTGCGCGTCCGACGGGACGAATTCCCTAAACCCTGCCTGGCCAATTCAGTTTAGTACGCAGGAGCTCGTGAGTACCGGGTACCGGTATCACAGCGTACGTTTGGGCCTAGGTCTGGTAGTGTGACTTACCCACCTAGGTGAGGAGACGCCCGGTCCTCTGCCACCGTTTGACCACGATGGGAGGTGCCCGAGAGGTTAGCTACCTCCGAAAAGTGGGAACTAAAGGTCTGTACGTACAGAGTCGTGTGGGTGAGTTGCATGTGTATGAAATAATAATACAAACATTGCATCATTGCATTACACATCATAGCATAGCATTTCTGCACGAACAGAGACCTCATCGTATAAATCTTTATGGGCTCTTTTATACGATGAGTTTACTTCTTGCCAGATCCCTTAGCTTATGTGCTTTTGTGTGTGCATATAAGTTAAGGTTACTTTCGTAGCTGCTCTTCCTCTTATACTGCTCTTTTACTTATACTGCTCTTTACCTATTGCTTATATACATACTCCTGCTAGGGTAGAGATGTTTTCATTACTTGTTTAGTATCTATATACTTGCTAGTCTCGCCACTATCACCTGCTTTTGGTTAACCCTTTGATGTCCTCCGCTTCCTCCTCCCGCACGGTGCCTAGGAGTGCGGGGGGAGGCGGGGACAAAATCGGCTTAGTCTTTATGACTAACGGTCGGTTGTGACCGTAGGTACACGAGGTGATGGAGCCCCAGCTAGCAGAGGAGACATGTTACGAGGAGCTTATGTCGCGCATTACTCCTACTACAAGACAAATATTCGTGAGTTGAGAGTTGATTAGCTTCCGCATAGATGTAGAGTGAGAGAGAGTTTATGTACTTTGTTTGGATTTGTACCGGGCATAAGCCCTTTCTCTCTTTTACTTTATTTCTCATCATGGACATTGTAAGCATGTGATTTACATTTTTAATGTGATTTGTGGACTAATTTTCTTCTTGTTGTTTCTATTACTATGAATTGTGGTTGGCCTAGATGATGTTGATTAGCCGGCAGAATCAACGTATTGTGGCGGGGACCATTGGGTGTAACGGTCTTGCCGCAAGACGGTGGTTCTGGGCGGTAAGACCCGGTTTTAAAAAAAAAGAGGGTCTTACAAACTGGTATCAGATTTGCCGACTTTCGATCCAAGTAAAGGAAGTCCACAAACCCTAGGGCAACCCCCGCTCGAGTTAGTTTGAGGACAAACTAGCAGCGAAAGCAGTGGTGTGCCCATACGGGAAATCATATAATTTTATCCACTTAACGATGAGATTAGGCCAACCCGACTAGTACGCCGTATTGGTTTGACCTAGCAAGACTTCTCATAAGGTATCCTAGTCCGACAACAACCTCAAGTTTATTTTGACCAAGTAGTAGGATACCCCAAAGTGACTAAAAGAAGGAGTTGAAAGCGTATGTGAGTGTTCAGGGCTTAATCTCCGATATACCCACATCACTTCCTAAGTGATATTAATACTCCTCAAACAAACAAATAGGACAATCTTAAGTGTTTTGGTGTTTGTGATTATACTATTGGATTAGTATGAGACTCGTAAGGCCTCACTTGTGTGCTTAGAAGCTAAGACTGCACACTCCCACCCTCGGAAAACCATCACAAATGAAGGATGTCAAATGTGGAACGAGAAGTCCAACTTAGAGAAGACCACTTGATAGGCACACGATCCTTGGGAAAGAATTACGACGAATGGCATTTTGAGGGTGGAGAACCCTACCATATACAAAAAGCTCAAGGACTGTATACCCATAAGGATTATGTAAATACGCGAGATGTCCAAATTGTCGGATATAAGGAACTCATCACAAGATTACGGGAGGCTAATCTTGTTTCTTCGTTTATTGGGCCACTAAAATATTGACTTGGCTTGTTTTAGAAATATAAAAGCCCCTGAAATACAACTCCCTGGGCACCTATTTTAGTGCAGGGTATATAAAGTGAACCCTAGACCCAGCTCGGTGCACCCCCACCATCTGACTTATCCAAACGATCTGAATTTTACACCGTACATGTAAATTTAGTGCGATACACATGCTGACCAAGAATCAAAATTTTGGAGATAAAGTTCTATGGATTTGGAAATAATTACATTGCAGACGATTGTGGTAGACCTAAGTATTGATAAGACCAAGGTAGCTTAGGATAACACCCGTGTTGTTACACACACTTAGAGTTTTATGGATAATAATTATTTCCTTGGTCAATTCCTTGAAATTTGAAACATGCACTTTTTATCAAGAGATCTTCACCTCTAAAGGAATCAAGACTTTGAGGATTGAGTTCAGTAGGAAATTGGGGTTTGTGAACTCTTGTTACATTAAGCAGTGTTGAGAATTCCAGGGTCATGTTCCCCTAGATCAGTATAAACATCTGGTATATTATAGAAATGAGTAGATAGACTCGTGGTCTCCATTAAACTTCTGAAAATTTTATTATACTTAACTATTGATTAGTTATCCTACTTCCTTCACGAAAAGGGTTTTGCACCCTTAGCCACATAATTAATCTTCTGGAGTTATTTTAAAGAGGAAAACAATGAATTTATGTTGAATACTGTCTTGGATCATGATTAGTCTCTGAAAATTATGTTAAACCTATTGGCCCATGATAACTGATACGTGGTGTACGAATTGGGGACCCCCCCCCCCAGTTATGAAGGAAATAAGAATGAGGCCAAAAATATTTACGACACTATGAAGAGTTGAAATTTGTAAATTGTCGCATACAAGACTTGGGGAATAATTTAGAGATCAATTCACGACATATTTACGATAGTTGATTCATAGGTGATAGGGCTCGTGCAAAATTTGAGCTTGTTTGTGTTTAACAAAAATGAGGACTATAGATCCGACAGTTAATAACACATGATTTGGGATAAAAATCAGGAATGAGGCTTCAGGACGTTAGTACGATTGGGTGCACTTCAAGAAGTTAATGTTGGAACATGGTCTTCCACATCTCCTAGGTTTGAGAATAACAAATCCTATGTGTATTTGATCTTGTGTGTTCAAGTGTGCAGGTTTACATAGTCCATATGACTCAAGGAGTACTCTTGATGACTGCCCCCAAAATTGAGGCCAAAATTCGAAAAGGCTCACTAGCGCCGGCGGTAGCGATAGCGCCCGGCGCTAGCGATGATTAGCGCGATTCCGGCAGTGTTTTTAGAGAGAGCTAGTGCCCGGCGGTAGCTACTAGCGCTGGCGGTAGCATGGCGCACAAGAGGCATAGAGCAAAATATTGTCACGGATTGAAGATCCTGCCGCGCAAAATGTTTCCTAATCCGGGCTAGCGCCGGCGGTAGCGCTAGCACCGGCGGTAGCACTTGGGCTATAAAAGGACCCCCTCTCCTCTTGTTTTCGACACACCTATTGTATACACCTCAGAGAGAGAGTACTAGAATTCCAGAGGCTTGTCTTAGCCGAAATTTGAGGTCCCAGCGAAGCTCTGCCAATTTCTGAAGGAGAATTCCATCACGCCGAATCCAGACGAAGTCCGCTTCAACAAACGCTGATTCTACAGCGGATCTTCGTCTCCTACTTCAGAAGTTCATCTTAAGGGAGGTTTTGTTATTTTATTTCTCTTTTATCATTGTAAATGGTAGTGAAATCTCCTCGTGTTGGCGACTAGGTCTGGGGTAGACTTAGGGCTGAAATTTGCCTCGTGTTGGCGACTAGATCTAGGCTAGTTCTAGGGGGTGCTCGAGGCCACATCCGGGGAAGGATTGGCTAGAGCGGCTTGAGGCCGAATCCGGGGAGGATAAGGCTAGGGCCACCGGTTCGTGGGGAAGCGAGTCGGGATAGAAAACAAAAAGAGCTTTTTTATTATTCGCCTCCGATCTCTAGCATCATCGAGATCAAGTTTTGCAAAACTTATTTATCATTAATAAAGCTTGTCTCTTTTTGTTTTACTTCACTTATTTCATGACTTTAATCTTGCAATAATTCAAAGTTTTTAAATGCAATCTAAAGTTTTTGAAAACCCTTATTCACCCCCCCCCCCCCCCCCCCCTCTAAGGGCGCCGACCAATCCAACAAGTGGTATCATAGCGGTTTTGTTCCAATCGGCTTAACAACCGGGAACAATGACGTCTCATGATCTCGCTTTTCCTGAGGGTCAAGGGGTTAGTCGACCACCTCTCTTTACTGGGTCAGATTTTAACTACTGGAAAAATCGAATGATGTGTTTTCTTATGACCATGGATGTAGAAGTATGGAACATGGTAGAAGTACGGTACTCTCCGCCTACAACTGTAGTAGGAGAGGCGACATTAGCAAAACCTAAAGATAAATGGGATGACAACGATAAACTAAGGTGTAAAAATAATGCTAAAGCAATGAACGCTTTATATTGCACTTTAAATAGGACTGAGTTTAATAGAATTTCTGCATGCACAACTGCTTATGATATTTGGAATCAATTGGAAGTTACTCACGAAGGTACATCGCAGGTGAAAGATGCCAAGCTGTTTCAACTGGAATCTGAATACGAAAAATTCAGGATGGACACGGAAGAGGACATCAACTCAATGTACACTCGCTTCACAAAGATTGTCAACGCATCAAAGGCGCTTGGAAAGACCCACACCGACGGGGACTTAGTGAGGAAAATTCTTCGTTCCTTACCTCCAAGGTTCAATCCGAAGGTGACAGACATCTCGGAGTCGCACAACTTAAGAACGCTCCAGATCGAGAATCTCATTGGGAATCTCAAAACCCATGAGGTAGAACTACAAATTCAACATGACGAATACAACAAGGAGCCGAAGAAAAAGGCGTTGGCGCTGACATCAAAGAAGGAGTGCATCGAAAAGGACGATGATGATGAAGGACTCCTGGTGAAGAATTTCAAGAAGTTCATCAGAAATCCAGAGAGAAGGAACACATTCCGAAAATTCTTCCAAAAAGATACTCGACGAAAGGGATCCTCCTCTTCATCGAAGAAAGAAAAAGGAAGCGATGACGAAGAAGAAAGGCCGCCTCCAGAATGCTATCACTGCAGAAAAACCGGGCACATTCGGAGCCAGTGCCCAAAATACCAAAAGGAACGGAAAGAACAAAAAAAGCAAAAGAAAAGAAGAAAGTGCTGAAGGCCGCTACTTGGGATGACTCTTCCTCTGAAGAGTCAAACGGTTCTGAGTCAAGTAGCGAGGAGGAAGCAAACTTGTGCTTAATGGCCAAAAGCGACGATGACGACACCAGTGTTCTTAGCGACACTGAGGTATCTCCTCCTACCTTTGAAGAACTTTATGATAAATTTGTTTTATTAAATCATGAAAATGAATCTATTATAAAAGAAAATCGTAAGCTCACAAAAAAATTAGTCTCTCTTGAAAAAAGAAAAGTTTCATGTCAAGAATGTGAGCACTCTTTATTTATGATAAAAGAACTTGAAGTTTCTCTCTCTAATGCCCTTTCACAAAACAAAATCATTGCAAAAGAAAAAGGGGACTTAGAGAGAAAATTGAAAACTTCTATATTACAAATTGAAAAGAACAAAAAAGGATTTGAAAACAAATGTGTTATGATTGTTCAAGAAAATACATCTCTTAAGAAACAAAATCAAAATCTCAATTTAGCCATAACCAAATTCGGGATTGGTCAAAAATCCCTGGATATGCTTCTGGGTAATCAATGCTTTGGGTCTGGAAAAATCAGACTCAGATATAAAAGTGAACACTACCGCCCGACACTAGCTACTAACGTCGGCGGTAGCTATAAAGGTAAAAATTCTTCTAGTTTTTCTAATGTACAAACATCATCCAGCAAGGGCAACATAGAAACTCAGAAAAGGGTCTCAACCCCCTTTATTTCGTGTGCTAATTGTCTTATATTGGACACACGTCTGGCTCTTGCAGGAATATAATAAATCAACGATCATTAAAACAAATCTGGGTACCTAAGAAATCCACTTACTCTATGGGTGGTACCTCTTGGGTATCTGGGTCTTTACTCTCATCCTCTTTCTAGATTTGCAGGAAGGCTAAGGAAACAGAAGACGTGTGGTATTTGGACTCAGGCTGCTCCAAACACATGACGGGCAATAAAGCAAAATTCCTTAGCATAGAAAAGAAGAAAGGAGGAATAGTAACGTTTGGCGATAACGGTAAAGGAAGGATCATGGGAGTTGGTACAGTGGGTAACGCATCTTTTCTTATATCAAATGTGCTTTATGTGAAAGGATTAAAACATAACCTAATATCTATAAGTCAACTGTGTGATAAAGGTTTAGACGTAATTTTTGAATCTTCCACTAACCTTTGCAAGATTGTTAATCCTAAAACAAAAGATGTGTTATTAACTGCACCTAGAATTCATAATGTTTAAATAGTTTCATTTCATGATCTTTCTAAATCTTCTATAAAATGTTTTATAACGAAAAATGATGAATTAGAATTATGGCATAGACGCTTAGGCCACGCTAGTACAAAGCTCATCTTAAAACTAGCAAAAAGAGAATTGATTAGAGGATTGCCTAAGTTAAATGGAAATTTATCTTCATTATGCTCTCCATGCCAAAAAGGCAAATTTACTAAGTCATCTTTTAAAAGAAAAAACGAAATTTCTACATCAAAACCTCTGCAATTAATTCATATGGATCTTTTTGGTCCCGTTAACACTGCGAGTCTTGGTGGTAGATTATACACTTATGTTCTCATAGATGACTATTCTAGATATTGTTGGACTTTATTTCTCTCCTCCAAATCTGATGCGTTTTGCGAATTTTCAAAATTATGTACTCGCATTCAAAATGAATTAGATTTAAAAATAAAATGCATTCGCTCAGATCATGGAGGTGAATTTGAAAATGAAAATTTTAAATCTTTTTGTGACATGTTAGGTATTAAGCATGAGTTCTCTGTTCCACGCACACCTCAACAAAACGGTGTTGTAGAACGGAAAAATAGGACAATACAAGAACTTGCACACACAATGTTATCTGAATATAAATTACCTAAGTATTTTTGGGCAGAAGCTGTAAGCACTGCATGCTATGTAATGAATAGAGTTATGCTTCGCCCATCATTAACTCTCACACCATATGAACTCTACTATCAAAAGAAACCTAACGTATCGTATTTTAGAGTATTTGGATGTAAATGCTTCATTCTTAATACAAAAGATTTTTTAGGAAAATTTGACGAAAAATGCGATGAAGGAATATTTCTTGGTTATTCTTCAACTAGTAAAGCATATAGAATATTTAATAAAAGATCAAGCAAGGTTGAAGAGTCAATTAATGTCAGATTTGATGAGTTTGTTTCATGTGCAGAAAAGCTCCCTACAAGTACCGATGATGAACCTTTGCCATCCTTGGAGCACGACGAAGAAGAACCGTCCAAAGAAGAGGAGGAGAAGTCAAAAGAAAATGAATATGTACCTCCAAGCATTCTAAACTTCTCCAAAAATCATCCAAAGGAGCTAGTCATTGGGGAACCTTCTACTGGGGTAAGAACTCGGTCCTCTCTTCATGAAACATTTTCAAATATTTCCTTTGTGTCTGAAATTGAACCTAAAAATGTTTCCACCGCTTTAAATGACGAATTTTGGTTTTTGGCAATGAATGAAGAGTTAGGATAATTTGAAAGAAATAAAGTTTGGAATTTAGTAGAAAGACCATCTAATCATCCAATTATTGGCGTAAAATGGATTTTTAAAAATAAGCTAAATGGTGAATCTAGGATTATAAGAAATAAAGCACGCTTAGTTGCTCAAGGCTATTCACAAATCGAGGGGGTAGATTTTGAAGAAACTTTTGCACCCGTAGCTCGCTTAGAATCTATACGAATATTTTTGGCATTTGTGAGTTTTAAAAGAATAAAATTATTTCAAATGGATGTTAAAAGTGCTTTTTTAAACGGGTTTATTAAAGAAGAAGTTTATGTAGAACAACCCCCCGGTTTCATAAATGAAAGATTTCCAAATCATGTTTACAAATTAGAAAAATCGCTTTATGGTTTAAAACAAGCGCCCCGTGCCTGGTATGATCGTCTTACATCATTTTTGTTAGAGCACGGTTATGTTATGAGAAGTGCAGACAACACACTCTTCATTAAGCATAAAAATAACGAATTAATTATTCTACAAATATATGTTGATGACATCATTTTTGGAGCCACTAATGAAGAGTTGTGTAATGAAGTAGTCTTAATAATGAAAAATGAATTTGAAATGAGTCTTGTAGGAGAACTATCATATTTTCTTGGTTTTCAAATTTCACAAAGAATTGATGGTATTTTTCTATGTCAATCAAAATATGTTCACGATATGCTTAAACGATTTGGATTTGAAAATCTTAAACAAGCTTCTACTCCTATGAGTGCTTCTTTAAAACTAGGAAAAGATGAATCTGGAATTTCTATTGATCAAACGCTATATAGAGGAATGATAGGTTCTCTTCTTTATTTAAGTGCATCTAGACCAGATATAATGTTTGCCGTATGTTTATGTGCTCGCTTTCAAGCCGATCCAAAAGAATCTCATTTAAAAGCGGTAAAACGTATTTTTCGTTATCTAATAGGGTCATCTAAACTAGGATTATGGTACCCACATAATGACTCTTTCACACTCCACGGCTATTCCGATTCGGACTACGCCGGGTGCTCACTAGATAGAAAAAGCACTAGCGGTACGTGTCACTTTTTAGGACCCTCTTTAGTTGCTTGGTCTAGTAGAAAACAATCTTCGGTTGCACTCTCCACCACGGAGGCCGAATATATCGCACTTGGTAGTTGTTGTGCACAAGCGTTATGGATGAGACAAACACTAGAGGACTTTGGATTTCATCTCAAAAACATAGATCTTAAATGTGACAACAAAAGTGCAATAGACCTCACATATAATCCTATACACCATTCTAGATCCAAACACATCGACGTTCGTCATCATTTCATTAGGGATCACATTAAGAAAGAAAATATAAAAGTAAGCTTCATTGGGACAGACTCTCAACTCGCTGACATATTCACTAAACCTCTTCCCGATGCACGATTTTGTTTATTACGACTTGAGTTAGGTGTGCTAGATCTTACAAGTTAAAACATGCTCACAAATAAAAGCTTCTTCACTTTTAACCATCAAAAACATCTCCTAAAAATCTACACTTTCAGCATGAAACTACTATTAGGACACCTAATCAAGACCACCAATCAAAATTTCCAAAATCCTAAAAAATCGTTCACTGTCTCCCGCGCTAGCGCTACCGCAGGCGCTAGCGTCCATGTTCATTTTTCTGTATTTTTTAAATTTCTAAAAATCCCTTAAAATATATAAATCTATATTTTCTGCTTAGTTTTGCACTTCTGTGTTTCTTTATTTTTTTGAAAAATCAAATACAAAACTACAAAAACTAAATTACAAAAAAATATGCTTTTCTTTTTCGCTTGTGTTGTTTCCTTTGTTTAAAGTTCATCTTTATGCAAAAATCAAATATAAGAATTCCAAAAACAAAAATTACAAAAATATGCTTTTATTTGCAAAAATCAAATACAAAAGTATAAAACTTTAAAACTATCAAAAAAAACTCTATGATTTTTTTTGTGAAAAATCAAGCATGATTTAATCTACTATTTAGAAATTTTACAATGTTGCAATTTATCTTTTCAAACTACCTTGGACATTGTCTTTCTTCATGCTTTGATATATCTATTCAAATGTACATCAATTATAGTTTAAAAGTTGTGTAGGATCAAGCTTAGCATGCCTCTAAGTATGAGTAAATATTTTATGTTTGATAATGATATTTATTCACTCACCCTTTTTGGCATTGTCTACATATGTGTTTAATCTAAGAATACTTGTGTATGTTTTGTATTAGTAAAATGGATTAAAATTGCACAAGTATCTTACCTACACTCCTTTTGCACTCTTAAAAATTAAGAAAAGTGGTTATATTTTTTTTCTCATAAAATCTATTGATTTGCAAAACAAGTGTATTCGGAGAACTTTGTACAAAACAAAATTATAAAATAAATGACAAAGATAACTCCACCAAGCACTACTTGAACCTCCTGATAAGTCTTAATGAGCATTGTGAGGTTGAGCACCTTGGAAAGAATAATAAAGTGTCTTGTGCAAATCAAATCTTTCTTTCAAAAATAAGAAAAACCACTTTCTCTTAAGTACATCGGATCACTAGTCTCAAAATTCAAAATAAAATATGTGATCCCCCAAGCACTACTTTGCACCCTGATAAGTCTTGATGAGCATTGTGTGTGCAAAGCACCTTGGTAGGTGTACATTTGTTTTGTGCATTAAAGTGTGTGGAAGTAATCTTATTTGTGTTTTATTGTGCTTCTTACTTTACATAGTACTTGTATTTTTGATTAAAACATTTGTTTACACTCCTCAAAATTACACTTATGTGCACATCATTATCTTCCATACCACTTCTTTTCATGAGTATTGGATCCTAATGCTAATTTTATATTACTTTTTATTTATGAAATGCACTAGATAACCTAGCATGTGTTCTACAATGTTTTGTATGTTTTTGAAATTAAGAATTAAAGTAACATTGTGGTCATCTCTTTTTGATAAACATTATTTCATGCTTGGTTATTATAAAATTTAAAACTGCAAAATGATTTCCAAAAACATCATTTTTTGTGATCTTTAACTCATATTTTTTGGATTATCATTACTATTTGCTGTTTTTGTATTGTTATAAGTCTTCCGCATCTTAACCATATTAGTGTTTTACCTTGCGCTTTCCTTGCTTACTTAATATCTTGTATTCTTTGCATCATCACTTATTCTTAAAAATTCCTATCTTTCATTAAGTGATAGATTTCCTTGGAACACTTTTTTATTGGTTACTTCAAACATAAAAATCTTTTATGCAAAAAACTCTGAATATTTTGTAATGCTTATAACTCTGATCTATTTCAATGAAAAACAAATCTAAACCTCCTTATCATTTACTTAAAAAGCTCGATCATGCCTTCTCTTCTATTTACAAATTCTTTGGTGCTTTGTTTCCCTACCCTCTTTTGCTAATAACAAAGGGGGAGAACTAACATGATAAATATAACCCGCTATCATAAACCCAACATGACAAATTCAGATGATAGCTTACATATTAGGGGAGCACTCACTTAGGGGGAGCATGTATTTAGGGGGAGCAATTCTAAATGCTAAAATCAATAATTATCCTAAGTCATCACTCGCACACACACACAAGTAGAGTTTCATCATGCTTATTTATTAATGCTTTGATTTATCATTAATGGATTTGTTATTATCAAAAGGGGGAGTTTGTTGGAACATGGTCTTCCGCATCTCCTAGGTTTGAGAATAACAAATCCTATGTGTATTTGATCTTGTGTGTTCAAGTGTGCAGGTTTACATAGTCCATATGACTCAAGGAGTACTCTTGATGACTGCCCCCAAAATTGAGGCCAAAATTCGAAAAGGCTCACTAGCGCCGGCGGTAGCGATAGCGCCCGGCGCTAGCGATGATTAGCACGATTCCGGCAGTGTTTTTAGAGAGAGCTAGCGCCCGGCGGTAGCTACTAGCGCTGGCGGTAGCATGGTGCACAAGAGGCATAGAGCAAAATATTGCCACGGATTGAAGATCCTGCCACGCAAAATGTTTCCTAATCCGGGCTAGCGTCGGCGGTAGCGCTAGCACCGGCGGTAGCGCTTGGGCTATAAAAGGACCCCCTCTCCTCTTGTTTTCGACACACCTATTGTATACACCTCAGAGAGAGAGAGTACTAGAATTCCAGAGGCTTGTCTTAGCCGAAATTTGAGGTCCCAGCGAAGCTCTGCCAATTTCTGAAGGAGAATTCCATCACGCCGAATCCAGACGAAGTCCGCTTCAACAAACGCTGATTCTACAGCGGATCTTCGTCTCCTACTTCAGAAGTTCATCTTAAGGGAGGTTTTGTTATTTTATTTCTCTTTTATCATTATAAATGGTAGTGAAATCGCCTCGTGTTGGCGACTAGGTCTGGGGTAGACTTAGGGCTGAAATTCGCCTCGTGTTGGCGACTAGATCTAGGCTAGTTCTGGGGGTGCTCGAGGCCACATCCGGGGAAGGATTGGCTAGAGCGGCTTAAGGCCGAATCCGGGGAGGATAAGGCTAGGGCCACCGGTTCGTGGGGAAGCGAGTCGGGATAGAAAACAAAAAGAGCTTTTTTATTATTCGCCTCCGATCTCTAGCGTCATCGAGATCAAGTTTTGTAAAACTTATTTATCATTAATAAAACTTGTCTCTTTTTGTTTTACTTCACTTATTTCATGTATTTAATCTTGCAATAATTCAAAGTTCTTAAATATAATCTAAAGTTTTTGAAAACCCTTATTCACCCCCCCCCCCCCTCTAAGGGCGCCGACCGATCCAACAGTTAATTTTGGAGGATTTACAATATATGAACTTTGTGAGCATTGGAATTGATGACTCATATGAATCTAGGTACCAGAACTAAGCTTGATTATTACTAGAGCATCCTTTTGATTTAGTAAATGACCATGATGTGTTTACATTTACTAAATATCGTTTCGGATCTTAGAAGCATATTAAACGATGACATAAAGTATTAAAAGAATGACGATGTCATGAAAATTAGGAGAATTAATATTGCCCAAGCCATAATCATATCATGACCTTGGATGACAAGTCTAAATTCTATTGCAAACGCCTAACAAATAAGGGTACAGACATCATATTATGGATTATAAGACTCAGTGGATTCCTACCCTCGCCTTGTGAATATGCGACTTTACTTCAACTTATGTCCTCCCTCCACTATATATATATATATATATATATATATCTTCATCAAACTGTTAAATATTTAGGGACACTCAGGAAGAAGGTCGTGATTACGGACGTAGTAAGATTTAATGAAAAGTGCACTTGGGAGAAAACTGAGGATGAGGCAATGCGAACTAGACCTAACCGTTTCCAATATTAGTAGGGAGTCATGTTGCGCATGAACCATCAAATCTTTCGGGTATATTCTGAACTCAGACCCCCGCAGACCTAACCTAAATTTCGGGGACGAAATTGTTTCTTCGTTTATTGGGATTTGTAACATCCCCCAAACTGCTATGCCCCTAGAGAATTTTTGTCATGACAAGCCATGACAAAAATAGGATAAGTAACACCGGGCACTAGGATGACAAATTGGATGGAATGAAAAACCCATGGTGTGCACTTAGCCACCATGAGCCACCCTAATGTAAAGCAAACTACAGAGATGCTAATATATCTTATGCATCACACATATCCATGGAGATTCCCCTAGGATGAATCAAACACACAAAATGGGCCAAAGAGGCCCCATGAACTCAACAAATAGGAAGGAATACACTTTGGGGTGCATTTAACAAATCTTGATGTCCTAGCCTAGGGGTGACCAAAAGACTCCAATAAGCCAACATAACCTCACTATGATCCCTATGACCATCCAAGGAAGTAAGTAGGCCACTAGGGACCCTTGGGGTTAACCAAATTGGTCAAATTGACCAAAAGTCAACTTTAGGCCACTAAGGTCAAACCTCCATAAATAAGGGCAATTGAACTCCAACTGATCAAATTGGACCCACCCTCATATGGCATCCTCCCTAGGGGACATAATAGACCCAAAAGCCCCATTCAAGGGCCATCAATTTGGGGAAATTGGGCCAATTTCTAAAAAGCCCCAAATTGACCTAAATGTGCTAAAAGCCGAAATTGATCTCCAATTGACTTAGTATGACCAAATTGATCACCCCTAAAACCGTAAGGGGAGTATATGAGACCTAAATGGACCATGGTGTGCATTCAACCATGGAGGATTACGGCAAAATCACCAAAATACCCAAATTACCCCTTTAAGCAAATAAGTGCAATCAAGCCCCGTTTGATCCCTTCTTGACTCAATCTCTCTTGGAATGGACCCATGGGGTCTAAGGCATCAATTTGGACAAGTCACATTGATGGTGGTGGGTGTGACTCAAGCTCAAACCCAATTTCCCCATTTTAGCCTAAATGGGTCAAGTGAGCCACAAACCCAAGCTAAGTGGGCTTAGCCCCAACCCAATGATTCAAAGTGGCAGCCCACATGGAAACCAGCCCCCCAAGCCTGCTGAATTTCGAAATTTAAGAGAGAAATTGCATGAGGAGTTAGGTGATTAATTGGGCAAGAAGACAAAAAAACCAAGAGGAGGAAAAGAGGGAATGGGTGCCAAGTGGCACCCCACCTTCATTCCCTAAGTCATCCTCTGGGCAGGGGGAGTAATTGCCCGCAGCTTGGGACAGTGTAGAGGGGATTTCTGATTGGCAGCCATGGGAGGCAATGGGGTGGCCGAGAATTTCCTAATGGCAGCTGGCCATATACCCCCTCTCGCCCTCAATCCTCCTCACCATCACCTTCAGAAGGCTGAGAGTAGTCGAGCTGGTACTTTGGAGTGGAGAAAACGGTGCCGGATCGAGGAATTAAGCAGGACCGTCGGAGCTCGCCGCCACCACGCCGCACAGTCACAACACCCGTCGCCAAGCTCGTTATCAGGCACGATTTCTCCCCCTCTCCCTCTGTGCTAGTCATCTAGGGTCTTAACAAGGGCAATCGAGCTCAATTGAGCCGACAGCCATGGGTTTTTCCCTTCCGAAATTCTGTTTGGGCTTCCTCCAGGGATCGCCGGAAACCACCACCTCCGGCCACCATTCCACCGCCAATCGACGGCCAACCCCTCGACGGAGGTGGTGGCGGCGGCAGATGACCAGGGAGGGTGGTGGTTGGCCGGGATCAGAGGCCGTTTCCTCTGGGCCGTCGGCTAGAGGAAGGAGACGAAATCACAGTCGTTGATTTCGTCTCCTTGATCTCTATTAGCAGACCAAGGCAAATCTGCCTTCAAACATGCAGGGTTTTGCATGCAAAAATTGAAGGCCTTAGAAGCCATATTTGCAAAAAGTGGCAGAGACGACTTTTGTAGCCCTATGAGTCTACTTTCATTTTCCACTTGAATCATGTGATTTGGTGCATTGTCGACACCCTGGCACTCTTTTTCCTAGGACTGCTCCTTGTGTAGGGCAGAAATTAAAAGTGCAATATCTTTTAAATGGCTTAACCAAATCCATTGATTTTCTACCATGCATGCATGGTATGATGATACACCTAGGGTTTAAATTTGAGAATTTATGGAGGTATATTCATTGAGATATTTCAGTTATTAGCAATAGTAAATAATTGGTATTTATGGAGTTGTATAGCTCCAAACACCCCCCAAATTTGGGTGGTAAGCTCTTTATATATATCTAGACCACTGGTAGAAATTTGAGACCATTTTGGCCTTGTGCATGTGGAGTTATGAGCCATGCAAGAGCTAGGCTAAAGACCTTAATGGTGTGCCCTTAACAAATTTGGGGTGGAGTGAGCCCCAAGCCTTGGGGGTTGACGCAATGGCTTGAGATGTTGGACATGGTCCATGGTAGTAATATGCCTTCCCAAAAGGTATTTCGAGATTTTTGGGTACAAAAAATCCTAAGATATAGAATTTACTATATTACCCCTAAATTGAGTTATGAAATTAAAAAGGGGTCATATGATTTTAGAATGAAGTGAAACTTGTGGTTTAGCCTTTAATTACATTATTATGGCAGCAGAAATTTTCTGAGAATTTTTGGGGAATATTTCATGCTATAAGTTGCTAAGATTACATTTATGCCCTTTATGGTTTTTGTGCAAATAATGGGGTTTTATATGTCTGATAAATTTGAGATAAATCACAGTAGGTCATGATGCTAATATAAGCCTATGGTAATTTTATCAGAATTTATAAGTGATTATTTTTGGTATTTCTTTTGTGATTTCATAATAATGTCCATTTATGTTAAATAGAAATTATGGTCAAATATTCCTGTTAAAAATGTGAAACTTAGGATTTGGTGTTTTTAGATCTGTATTATGCCATGGTAATTTTCCCAGAATTTATTGAGGTCATAATCTACTACTTGATGTGTAAATCCTTATTTGCACCCCATTTATGTGAAATAGAAATTATGGTCAAATATTCCTGTTAAAAATGTGAAATTCAGGATTTGGTGTTTTTGGACCAGTAATATGCCATGGTAAGTTTCATAGAATTTATTAAGGTCATAATCTACTACATGATGTGTAAATCCTTATTTGCACCCCATTTATGTTAAATAGAAATTATGGTCAAATATTCCTGTTAAAAATTTGAAACTCAGGATTTGGTGTGTTTAGACCAGTATTATGCCATGGTAATTTTCCCAGAATTTATTGAGGTCATAATCTACTACTTGATGTGTAAATCCCTATTTGGACCCCATTTATGTGAAATAGAAATTATGGTCAAATATTCCTGTTAAAAATGTGAAATTCAGGATTTTGTTTTTTGGACCAGTAATATGCCATGGTAATTTTCCCAGAATTTATTGAGGTCATAATCTACTACATGATGTGTAAATCCTTATTTGCACCCCATTTATGTTAAATAGAAATTATGGTCAAATATTCCTGTTAAAAATGTGAAACTTAGGATTTGGTGTTTTTAGACCAGTTTTATGCCATGGTAGTTTTCCCATAATTTATTGAGGTCATAATCTACTACTTGATGTGTAAATCCCTATTTGCACCCCATTTATGTTAAATAGAAATTATGGTTAAATAGTTCCTGTAAAATTGTGAAATTTGGGGTTTGAGGTCTTTAGACCAATATTATAACACAGTGAATTTATCATAATTTATGGAGATCATTAGTTAACGGTCGATGTACAAATCAGTACCTGCACGCCTTCTATTTTAATAGAGACTAAGATTTAAGTTTCCCTGGAGAATTTATGAAATTAGGATTTGAGGTTGTTAGATCACTACTCATTGAAAACCCATGGTAATAATTGGAATTCATTTGGATATGATATGATCAAGATTGCACCATAGGAGCCAAATCTAGCTCAATCTCATTTTGGACTGCGAATAGTAAAATTGATTTATATGATTTAGACCACCACTGACCTTCACACATAGAGTTATTAACTCCTTGAATAAAGACTCAGATTATTAGGGAGAGCATCTCTAAGGCCATCTTGGGAAATAAGGAATGGGGTGCGTTTAGCAAAGTTATAAGTGCAGGCATTTACAATGACAAGAAAAAGGAAGTTAGACCTTGTCAAGGGCCCCACACATAACTCATCGGTATTAAGTGATCATATGAAAGTAGAACTGCCCTTAGCCCGGTGAGCAATCTTAAGGTAAAACTCAAGGGAGAAGTCGGGAAATATCTAAGGCAAACCCTGGATTAAGGATGACGAAGAATAGGAGTGTGGGTCCAAGTAAGGTTGAGAATGCTAAGTGTATGTGTGTTGTTCCTCGGTGAAGAAGGGAACTCGAGCTAGAATGTGATGACGGGAGAGTCAGCACCCGGTCACAGTTGGTGGTGTTGGAGTTCAATGAACTCCCCCACTCCTAAGTGCCAAATTAACTCATCTTAGAGATTTAATGAAAGTGGAGAGGAAAATGGGGATCAAGTAAAAAGGGGTAAATACCAACAAGATTAAGTTCCTTGGGAAGAGGAAGTTCGGGGTGTCAGCCCGTCACACTTCCTAGTACCGCTGCGAGCCCCTCACCGGGAAACCCTCCGGAAGTCCAAGGCTAACCCTAAAGCTTCTAAGATCAACTAAATTATAGATAAGACTAGTTAAGTAGGAGAACATGACAAGTTAACTTCCATCCCAAACCGGAACATTTTATAAGGAAGGACTAGGATAGTCCTGCGAGCGGTAGGCTCGGGTTATAAGGAAGGCTGGTATAGCCTAGCGAGCGGTAGGCTCGGGTTATAAGGAAGGACTGGGATAGTCCTGCGAGCAGTAGGCTCGGGTTATAAGGAAGGACTGGGATAGTCCTGCGAGCGGTAGGATCGGGTTATAAGGAAGGACTGGGATAGTCCTGCGAGCGGTAGGCTCGGGATATAAGGAAGGACTGGGATAGTCCTGCGAGCGGTAGGCTCGGGTTATAAGGAAGGACAGGATAGTCCTGCGAGCGGTAGGCTCGGGTTATAAGGAAGGACTGGGATAGTCCTGCGAGCGGTAGGCTCGGGTTATAAGGAAGGACTGGGATAGTCCTGCGAGCGGTAGGCTCGGGTTATAAGGAAGGCTGGTATAGCCTAGCGAGCGGTAGGCTCATAGTTTAAATATAAGACTAGTGTAGTCTAGCGAGCGGTAGGCTCATAGTTTAAATATAAGACTAGTGTAGTCTAGCGAGCGGTAGGCTCGTAGTTTAAAGATAAGACTAGTGTAGTCTAGCGAGCGGTAGGCTCGTATTTTTAAATATAAGGCTGGTATAGCCTGGCGAGCGGTAGGCTCTACTTTATAAATGTTGATATAGAATCGCGAGCTGGAGGCCCAGTAGTAAATGGCTAAAGCATATTGCTGGTGTATAAGATGTGGTGGGTCTTCGGTTCTGTCTTAGTCGTCACACCGACAGCAGTTCGTTGATTCGGCAGTACTAGTGGTTTTATTGGGGCCAGGTTGTTTTACTGCGCGTCCGACGGGACGAATTCCCTAAACCCTGCCTGGCCAATTCAGTTTAGTACGCAGGAGCTCGTGAGTACCGGGTACCGGTATCACAGCATACG